>OX421932.2:17153173-19902953 GCA_949128155.2 Xanthia icteritia
AAACGAAGCATACTCACTCTAGCTAAGTTCAAAGCCGGCGCCCGCCTGAATTGCGTACAGTAACTTCTCAGTGAGCTGTTCTTCGGTGTGGAACTCCGGCAGCTTCAGCAGATTCATACAGGTGGAGGAGGAAGGCAGCCGGTCGGAAGCGCCCGCGGATTGGATGCAGAATGGTGGTTGTAGGTCCTAGGAAATAAATAATGTTGCAAAGTTGTAGTAAAAACAAATGAAATGTTAAGTAGGTACAGTCGAGCTCTTTAATATCTGAGAATGTTCATGAATCAAAAATAATAGAGGCAATGGTAAGTTTCATAAAACTCTAAACAGCTTTGCCTTACAATGAATTGTAAGCAATCTGTGACAACATAAATATGTGACTACATTATAACAATAATATTGCTATGATACAGACAAAGACTCTAGAAATTGTGCGCAATCCCTTGTTTATATTATTTAGCGCAGTTAGATTCACAAATATCTATGCAATTTTTGTATGAAAAATATCTTGACAATTTGAGACATGTCTCGAATTGTTGTCTTAAAATCTTTGAACAATCTCTTTACAGAAGTTTAGCCTATTGTAATCTTTATCTTTGAAACAAATTCAATTTGAAGTTGTCAGTTATGACATCCTTCACCCGAATACCTACTGGATAGCATCCTCTTCGTGGATAGACAAATATTTTAAAAATAATTTTCCTTGTATGGAAACAAACATTAATAATTATGTATCGAATAGACGAACATACGAAACATGTTATTGTGACTTTGAAGGGAATTCATCCTCGCATGTGGCTGAAGAGTTTGGTATTTCGGTTAGTATTAGAATGATGAATTTAGCTATTTATTCTGTTTTTCTGTGCTCATTGTACTTACGCTACTTTTGATTTATTTGCTGTTTGCAGAGAAAAAATACACTTGATTTATGGTGAAAAAGATGGCAAGAAGAGGAGGGGGAGGAGGTCTACTATGTGAGTCGTGCTTGATATTATCAAGCACGTCTCGATGGTAGACCTCGAAAGTCAATAAGAGAACAAGACGAACAACTTATTACTAGAATACGAAACCAAAGATTTATACAGACTTGTTTGCCGCCGAATTATCTATGTCAAAGTTAAACGTGAGGAGAAGGCTTAAAGAGGCTAGACTCCATTATCGCCATCTGCCCGGGAACCTATTTTAAATCATCGACATAAAATGTTACGATTGGATTTCGCCAACAGATATTTACAGTATAATTTTGATAACGTGGCATTTATGGACGAAAAAGTTTTTGTGTCTGATACAGATGGGCGTAATACTCTTTATCGTACTAACAATACTAGATACAATGAAGAAAACATTCTTCCTAACAGAAGAAGTGGGCGTATCTTATGCGGTGCTTGGGGGTGGATGAATAGGCACATGGAAATATGCGAAGTCACTGGTCGTATGACACGTGTCAACGTGGACATCTTTAAAAATGTCTTTCTTCCGACCGTAAAATTGTTTATCCCGATGGCCATCGAATTGAATTTGTACAGAACGGAAGTTCCGCCCACAATGCGAGAAGGGTCCAAGAGTGGATAGCTCAACAAGAAAATGTACATTTAATTAAACTCCCGCCAAGAAGCCCTGACCTAAACCCCATAGAAAATGTATGGGGTTTAATGGTTCAAAATTGGGACTCGACGCGAGTTAGATCAGTCACCAATTTAAGGGCAAGGTACATGAGATTTAGGAAGGCTTTAGAAGAAGCGCCGCCTGTTCAAACATGATTGCATCAATGCGTGAACGTTTGCAAGGTGTTATTGATGCCAATGGTGGATGTACCAGATTCTAAATCAGGGAGCACCATTGTGTGGAAGTTCCCTACCTTATTTTAAATATTGGGTTTTCAGAAGAACAAAATAATAAAATAAAAATAAAATACTAAAGTGCTTGTTATTATTATTTTTAAAACCGACTGAAAAATTAACAAATAGGTAGGTATAGTCTGCGTTGACCCTAAGATTTCCCTATGCGTTTCCTAAAACTTAATAAATCAAATAATACAGCTCTCTCGACGTTGTCAGATTGATACAGTCCTATTACGAGGGTGACACTGAAAGTTCTTAGAAAATCAAAAACTGAACAAACTAGCAAGTTATTAGTTTTATTACATCTTTTCAAAATATTGTCCATTTACATCAATACATCGCTGCATCCGATGAAACCACTGAGAAAAGCACTTTGCCAACTCGCCCTTCGATGGCATTTTGCAACGATGCTTCCTCGGCGTCCATAAAACGTTTTCCTCGAAGTTTTTCTTTTATTTTCGGAAATAAATAAAAATAGCAAGGTGCGAGGTCGGGGCTATAGGGCGGGTGACCCAGTAATACCACGTCTGACGTCGCCATGTAGTCGATTGTTTGATTGATTACAAATAAAGTGAGGTTCTATTTATAAACAATTCTAAAAGGCAGGAACTGTACTGCCTACCTTGAATCCAAGTAATGGCGGTCTCGAGCAGCTGGTGACGAACTTGAGCAGTTGTCGGCGCTGGGCGTCCGTGAAGTTCAGCAGCACGCGCCAGAAACATAGTACTGTTGGGTGCTGCGCTGAGAAACCACCTGTGTACATGTGAAGATATTTATGAGTAAAAACTGAGAATATTTGATGGTGTTTAACAAAATAATGTCGAACAGTTGAAATAGTAAAAAAATCTATGAATGACACATGTTACTTTGACAAACTCCAAGGTTAAAGGCAGAAATAAATAAATATTTCTCCTCCGGAAGAACAAGTACTTAACGGTGATTTAGTAGAAACTTATGTATGGAATTAATAACAATAATTTTGTGGAACTGACCAGCATACTGCGTGTATCTCCTGAGGTCGTCGATGTCTATGGGTACTTCTGCGCCTGATATCAACAGCTGCAGCTCGCGACAAGAGAACATTCGCAGCCACTCGGCGCTCACTACAGACACCAGGCCGCGCTTAAACGCGTTGCATTGAGACCTTATTTGTCTAAAGAGAAAGAATACGATGATTTGTGGTAGACCGGAGGCAATTTTGACAAAAACTTTATCATTTTGTCCTCATAAAAATACATTATTCAGTAATTAGTAGTAATTACAGTTGCAAGCATTCAGACAAATTGTTTAATTTTAATTAAATCAATAAAAGGCGCGTTTGAATGTCAAAATTTACAAGATAAAAGAAGAATTAAATCTAGTTGCCCCTTTAAAAAGATGCACAAAAGGGAGCTGAGTGATTAAAGCTTTCCTATTATGTTATATCAACATTTTAAATTAAATTATTTAAATCAAATCAAATTTTTCTATAGTCAATTGCTTGGTAAGATGATTTAAAAGCTTGTTCATAAGGAAAAATAGTGTTTACTTACTTATTTAACTTATAATCGGCGACTAGATGAATGTATTCTATCCTATTTTCTGCAGTCACAGGAATGTTTGCACCACCCGGTTTTAATTCTTCTATCTGTAATACAAAAAGTAAGTAATGTTTATCTGTTTTCCTTTTATGTGTTCTACTAATACTAGCACTAAAATTAGGACCATCTTGAATTTTTTTATCTACTTGCACTGAGCTGCCAATATTGTTAATGAAAGTAACAGTCCATAAAGTTTTAAGCGTTGTGATAGTAACACATACCCTCTGCTCCCCTAACTCATCAGTTAGCACAGTAAAGTCCAGTCCTAAATCCGGCACGTCCCTTCTCGCATGTGCCCTTAGCAACAGTAACCCGCGATGTAACGCCGGGTCTAAAGACGCGAGCGCATGCACGTCAGCCTCGCCGCAGCCGCACAGCTTGCCGAGGAAGAACTCGGCTAGAGGTAATTCTACTAGCAGATTCTCGTATAACGCCTGTAAGAAAAAGAAGGTCAATTTAACTTTTAGGCCATAACGTCTTGGGCGATGATCAATAACTGAGAAGTAATCTCGAGTTACACTTGCTACTTACACTTTTCAATTGAATAAAATATTAATGCTGCTAGAAAAAATGCAGAAAACCTTCTTTTTTTAAAAAAAAAACGTCGCCCCTCTCTAGGAATTTCTCTTGTATTGTGGGTGCGTTTACAAACATTTATACTCACAGACAGCCAGACCCGGAACAAGTACTTGTAGGTCATACAAATATTTGTTCCGTGCGGGAATCGAACCCGTGACACGCAGTGCAGCAGTCAATCGCTTAACCACTGCGCCAACCGTGCCGTCTGGTAACTGGTAAATGCAACTTATATTGGCATCTACAAAAACATTGACGCGACTTGATGTTTTTGTTATAAAACCGTATCTATACAGGGTGAGAAAATTGATACTTGCAATATAAATACCATCAATCAAGGCTATTCATAATTATACGACTAATAGAGAAGTAAGGAAGAAAAAGACATGTTACGCTGACCCCAAATATATTGGAATAAGGGCAGGAGAATGATAATGATGAATCAAGGCTATTCATAAAGCCGCTTTTCGCCCCATTCAAAATTGTATAATATGGTGGTTGGACAAATATGGTACCTACTTGAACCATAGTACAGACGGTTCACTCCGCAATGTGATTTAAATAAAAAGCGACTCTTGCTACGACACAATAAAGTGCAATTCAAGTCGCTAAGCGCTTATTACCTATAGTTATATTTCCCTAGAAGTTTTTTCTCTTTCTATCGCGTAACTCTTATATCTTCTGACTATGTTACGCTCACTGAATTAGCCCGACAAGACGAACAGAAATTTCGGAATACATTACCTTTCCAAGCATCCTGCCGACAAAGTAGTAATGCATGTGAAAGTCGTCATACAACAGATGTACTGCGGGGTTAGGGTACAACATGTTGTCTATCGTCAGGCGGAACAAGCCTCTGTTCGGGTCAAACGCGGATCTGTAAGATAAAGAACATTTTCTTAATACCGGACATGTAAAGCAAAATAATTATTAAATAAATTGTATTTCCTAAACACAAACGGTTCCTGAAATAATAATCCCATGAAAAAAAAACATACTAGATATCAGCTTCAATTTATAGTAACTGAACAATCACAAAACCCAATATCAGAAGGCCAATTCCCGTAATTAAAAATGTTCAAAATCTAATCGCAATTTCTTACTTCTTTCTTCTTTTCAATTTTAGTAAATTTAATCAATAAAAATAATAAAAAGTTTATGTCGGAACAATAATACAAGACTAATTACAAGTAAAACGATGATAGCTGCAAAAGTAACTATAGCGCAGCTAACAACGCCCTTCTCCAGATACAGGGTGAAATGATGTTCCATGCAAAAGTGCTTAAAAGGTAATAACATTAATTTAGATAATTTCGATTTAGTAAATTAATAATAAAAACAGAAAATAAGACAAGGATAAACAGTACATAACAGGACATAATGATTTGAGATGTATTTTGACGTTGAATTAATGTGGTGAGTGTAGGGTGAGTGTTAATGAGGTGTGCGAGGGGTGTTTGTGGCATGTGTGTTGTGTGTGGTTTTGTTGGGGTGTGTGAGGGAGTGATGGGTATTTTACACTTCCACGAATTAGAAGTATTTTTAAGAGATTGAGGCTGGAATGTGGAAAGTCTTAAATATATGGTAATTGCCCCCTCTGATTTGACATAAGATTTCAATTCTTGTTTCAACCAGTAGATCCTCTAGAGCGAATGTTATAATTTTTACGATGTGAAAACCATCCGTTAAAGTCTTTTCTGGCTTTCAAGCTACCTCATAAATTAGCTCAGAACTGATATTATGTAAACTTGACGAAGTTACAATTAATGCAAGGAATAATATCTTACTTGAGAAGTTCAGAGATAAATTCTCGAAACAGACCGCCGCCATCGACGCCAGCCTCTTCAGCGCCCGCTTGGTTGATCAGTTGTACTCGAAGCTTTAGTTTTAAATCAGGTTCTAGAAGAAAATACAACGTTTAGAATACGCAAGTAATAACGTCAATAACGTAAATTACAGATCATACTGGAGACGAGAAGACAAAGCGACGGCCATCGAATATAAATCTTATTACCTACAGAACAAGATATTGTCTCGAGTTCTCTATGTTGCTAAATATAATAATTCATATTATTACCATTATCAGGACTTAGTTTGTCAAACGCGTCTTCATATAAATGCGTCCGCCGAACACTGATGTTTATAGAAGGCCCCTCGTTGAAGTTCGTCATTTCGTACCAATGATCGTGTTTCTCTCTAAAATAAAGTCAAAAATTATAAATAAAATGAAAACAAAAAGAATAATTGATATACCGGTATTGTAAATTGTATAGTACCTTGCTAGCAACCCTTGGAATATAAGAACTCGTGTAGAAAAAGGCACGACGAAAGGAATTTCTCTGAGAATAGTGACCGTCCTTAGCTCCTTAATTGTTAAAGGTGGTCCCTCATCTAGGAAAAGAAAGGAGATACATTTTAATGCATAAATAGTAGATTGTTTTATTAAAATGTTCGCATCTGCTATCTTGGATTTACATTTTGACCTCACTACTTTAGCACCGTTGAAAACTATGAAAACGCCACATGACGAAAAATTTTAAAATTTTCACATCTGTCATCTTGGATTTACATTTTGACCTCACTACCGGTTTTAGCACCCTCGAAAACTATAAAAACGACACCCACAACAATAAATTTTAAAAAATTCAGCGCCGTCATCTTGGATTTTCATTTTGGCCAAATTCGCACTTTCACTCTTGTCAGCCTGTTACTTGTTCATACAATGTTCGTAATTGATCTCTTTGGTGATTGGAACTCTTACTAACAATATTCACATTCCAAATTCAAATCACTTTTAGTCCCTCTTTGCGAAGAATAAACTAGGTCTTTTTGAAAAGATGTGATAAAAAAAATGTTTGTTTGCGCCTAACATGACGTTTAAAAATAAAATAAAGCATTAAAAAAACAAACGTACACATTCTCTACTTTGCTTGTTATTTTTGCCTAAGTTAGTAAAAAAAATATCTGAACCGCTGATTTCTGACGGTGGCGTTTTTATCTGTCACTAGGTTAGGTCTGTCATTAATTGTTCGAAGACAACGACGCTATCACCGGCCCAGATAAGTTTTTAGGGCTTTAGCTTCCACGGCGCCCGCGGCCGGCCAGGCCGGCGCGCCCGCGAACTGTAGTACCTACCGTGCGAGAGCGCTAGAGCAGCCGACAGATTGGGAGGTCTACGCAGATGCCGCGTGTTGTGCCGGGCGCGCTCGCCCGCCACCAGCAGCACGGCGGCGCCGCCCTCGGGCACGGCGCCCGCGGCCGGCCAGGCCGGCGCGCCCGCGAACTGTAGTACCTACCGTGCGAGAGCGCTAGAGCAGCCGACAGATTGGGAGGTCTACGCAGATGCCGCGTGTTGTGCCGGGCGCGCTCGCCCGCCACCAGCAGCACGGCGGCGCCGCCCTCGGGCACGGCGCCCGCGGCCGGCCAGGCCGGCGCGCCCGCGAACTGTAGTACCTACCGTGCGAGAGCGCTAGAGCAGCCGACAGATTGGGAGGTCTACGCAGATGCCGCGTGTTGTGCCGGGCGCGCTCGCCCGCCACCAGCAGCACGGCGGCGCCGCCCTCGGGCACGGCGCCCGCGGCCGGCCAGGCCGGCGCGCCCGCGAACTGTAGTACCTACCGTGCGAGAGCGCTAGAGCAGCCGACAGATTGGGAGGTCTACGCAGATGCCGCGTGTTGTGCCGGGCGCGCTCGCCCGCCACCAGCAGCACGGCGGCGCCGCCCTCGGGCACGGCGCCCGCGGCCGGCCAGGCCGGCGCGCCCGCGAACTGTAGTACCTACCGTGCGAGAGCGCTAGAGCAGCCGACAGATTGGGAGGTCTACGCAGATGCCGCGTGTTGTGCCGGGCGCGCTCGCCCGCCACCAGCAGCACGGCGGCGCCGCCCTCGGGCACGGCGCCCGCGGCCGGCCAGGCCGGCGCGCCCGCGAACTGTAGTACCTACCGTGCGAGAGCGCTAGAGCAGCCGACAGATTGGGAGGTCTACGCAGATGCCGCGTGTTGTGCCGGGCGCGCTCGCCCGCCACCAGCAGCACGGCGGCGCCGCCCTCGGGCACGGCGCCCGCGGCCGGCCAGGCCGGCGCGCCCGCGAACTGTAGTACCTACCGTGCGAGAGCGCTAGAGCAGCCGACAGATTGGGAGGTCTACGCAGATGCCGCGTGTTGTGCCGGGCGCGCTCGCCCGCCACCAGCAGCACGGCGGCGCCGCCCTCGGGCACGGCGCCCGCGGCCGGCCAGGCCGGCGCGCCCGCGAACTGTAGTACCTACCGTGCGAGAGCGCTAGAGCAGCCGACAGATTGGGAGGTCTACGCAGATGCCGCGTGTTGTGCCGGGCGCGCTCGCCCGCCACCAGCAGCACGGCGGCGCCGCCCTCGGGCACGGCGCCCGCGGCCGGCCAGGCCGGCGCGCCCGCGAACTGTAGTACCTACCGTGCGAGAGCGCTAGAGCAGCCGACAGATTGGGAGGTCTACGCAGATGCCGCGTGTTGTGCCGGGCGCGCTCGCCCGCCACCAGCAGCACGGCGGCGCCGCCCTCGGGCACGGCGCCCGCGGCCGGCCAGGCCGGCGCGCCCGCGAACTGTAGTACCTACCGTGCGAGAGCGCTAGAGCAGCCGACAGATTGGGAGGTCTACGCAGATGCCGCGTGTTGTGCCGGGCGCGCTCGCCCGCCACCAGCAGCACGGCGGCGCCGCCCTCGGGCACGGCGCCCGCGGCCGGCCAGGCCGGCGCGCCCGCGAACTGTAGTACCTACCGTGCGAGAGCGCTAGAGCAGCCGACAGATTGGGAGGTCTACGCAGATGCCGCGTGTTGTGCCGGGCGCGCTCGCCCGCCACCAGCAGCACGGCGGCGCCGCCCTCGGGCACGGCGCCCGCGGCCGGCCAGGCCGGCGCGCCCGCGAACTGTAGTACCTACCGTGCGAGAGCGCTAGAGCAGCCGACAGATTGGGAGGTCTACGCAGATGCCGCGTGTTGTGCCGGGCGCGCTCGCCCGCCACCAGCAGCACGGCGGCGCCGCCCTCGGGCACGGCGCCCGCGGCCGGCCAGGCCGGCGCGCCCGCGAACTGTAGTACCTACCGTGCGAGAGCGCTAGAGCAGCCGACAGATTGGGAGGTCTACGCAGATGCCGCGTGTTGTGCCGGGCGCGCTCGCCCGCCACCAGCAGCACGGCGGCGCCGCCCTCGGGCACGGCGCCCGCGGCCGGCCAGGCCGGCGCGCCCGCGAACTGTAGTACCTACCGTGCGAGAGCGCTAGAGCAGCCGACAGATTGGGAGGTCTACGCAGATGCCGCGTGTTGTGCCGGGCGCGCTCGCCCGCCACCAGCAGCACGGCGGCGCCGCCCTCGGGCACGGCGCCCGCGGCCGGCCAGGCCGGCGCGCCCGCGAACTGCAGCCGCGCGTCGCGCGCGTACAGCCCGCGCAGCAGCGCCGTGCACACCTGGGGATAAGGGAATACGGACCTTATAACTTTCAAGTTTAAAATTTTGAACAAAAATCATTCAGCACTTCACATACATTCATTAATAACGTCGCGAGGTTTAAGGATGGATTTCCACTTAAGCTTGACGGGGAAAAAGAGGCGATGAGCTAGGAAAAAAAGGAAAAAAAACCACCAACAAAATAGTTAAATATCCAAAATCTACGCCGGTGGAATATCAGTCTTACGGTCAGCGCCCAATAAGCACCAATAATATTGCTGCTGCATGGTCAGCATATGAGCAGTAAGTACTTTACCCGCTATTTTCAGCTCAATTTTGGTTGAGATTTTGTTAATTATCAATATATCAATGAATAGTACTCGAACTGCTCGCCGTTACACATAAAAAAACAGATATTATGAGTGTTATCATAACTTGCCTTAAAGAGATGCGACCAGGCAGGCGTTTGATTTTTCCCGGAGATCTGTATATGGTCTGCATGGACCGCGTCACGGTAGTGTCCAGTCACGGCCGGCCTCGACTCGGGGTAGGCCAGCTCGACCAGGCCCAGGCACACAGTACGTAATGTGCGGCAGAGGGCGCCCAGCTCGTTGAACTCAAACGCATGAACACGCCCGCCTGTGCCCTGCGCCGGACTGACAACTATGCCCGAGTTTTGTACGCCCACTGTGAACAACACATAATAAATCTATATATATATATAAAATAAAGTCTTGTTAGTTACACCATTTATAACTCAAGAATGGCGGATTTGTGTCCGCCCCGAATAGCAGAATAACTATTAAAACACTAGAAAAAATCACGAAAAAAAAAGATATGAAGAAAAATCATGTTTTTATAAATTTAGCATTTTTGATATCTCGGTATAAATGATAATTTAATCCTAACAAAAAGTACTAGGTTTACATGAATTCACGAGAGTATTAAATTTTTTGGAAAATCCACTGGAAAAGTCATCAAGACCGTTCTGAGCAGTAACCTAACAAAAAGTACTAGGCCTGCATGAATTCACGATATAGTATTTCAATCATTAGACGTTGTGAAAAATTTCTGAGCAGCAACCGGATGCACGTTCGCATTGCATACGGAAACGATTCTTTCGCGATTCTTACAAATATCCGAATAGATGTTCACACTTGATCGTGATTCAGAGTTCAGTCTTGGACGAGCGCTTCAGCGGATCCCTGACAAAAAAATCACGCATGCATGTTTTTTGAAGAACGTGATTTTTAAAAGACGAAACGTGATTTAAGACATGTCCGTAATTTTTCACGATTCGTGATGCGTGTGAACACGGGCATTCTAAAAGCATTGTCGCCGTTAAAAAAAAAACGAATCGTGAAAAAAGACGATTCGTCAAAAAACACAAATCGACCTCGTGTGTACGAGCCCTTATGCTACTAATAGGATTTGGATGAGGCAGATAGATAGTTTATAACCTGGATTAACACATACGATACTTTTCATCCCGGTAGTACCTTTCCACGGGATAATATCCTACTTCCACGCGAGCAAAGCCGCGGGAAAAAGCTAGTAAATAAATATAACATTATAAATAAATAATAAATAAAAATCTTTATTGCAGACCACATGGTCCATAAAAAATAACATAAATTTAAAATAATAGAATCAAAATAACAATTAAAAAATTTATTAAAATCAACATTGCCAGCTAAAGCTTCCTAATGTTTCCATCTTTACCTATGCCGATGATACTGCTCTAATATTCTCCGGGGATACGTGGGATCTGGTGTTGCAATATGCACAGTCTGGACTTGCCTTTGTCACCAGCTGGTTGGCACAGAACCTGCTCACTCTAAACGTTGATAAAACGAATTACCTCACCTTCTCGCTTACAGCCGCTGGAAGGCCTCCTTCCTCTTCTCTACCTTTAATCGCACACTCGTGCATTTCAACTCACAATATAGGCTGCGATTGCCCCCACCTAAACCGGGTGAGTTGCATTAAGTATCTAGGAGTGCAGATAGACTGTCTAACATTTAGTACTCACATTGATACACTTACTACACGGTTGCGCCGGTTAATTTATGTTTTTAAGAACCTCCGTTACGTTGCTGACACCAAGGTGATTAAACAAGTGTATCTGGCACTCTGCCAATCCCTCATCCAATATTGTGTAGTTACTTGGGGTGGTTCAGGAAGGTCCCACATGTTGAAAGTGGAACGCGCCCAAAGGGCTCTGTTGAAAGTTGGTTGGCAGTTACCCTATCGCTTTCCTACTACAGACCTTTACAAAACTTGTAAGGTTCTGTCTGTTCGTAAATTATATAATTATACTTAATCTTTTAATGACAACACACGGTCACACTGCCTACGATCCTTCCTTGATCTCCCAACGACGTAAGCATTCGGTCTGTCCCTCTTTTCGTACAAATTGTGCCTTTGCCCAACGCTTCTTCCGCTTTCTAAGCAGTCATGTGTATAATAACACTAACAAAATATTAAACATATACCCCTTGTGCAAATCCAAATGTAAAGCAAAAATAATAAATTGGCTTCTTGATTTAGATTATTTTGAGACGGAAAATATTTTAGCTGTTTTAAAATAAATGAGATAGTAAATTTGTAGACCAAACACACACGCACAACACACACTCCATACACTATACACTACTCACAGACACACCATTCACTACACACTCGCAGATTTTTTTTTTTGTAATTCTGTTTTTAAAATTTTCTATTTTAGTTTATAATATTCCTCTCTGTACATGAAGGCCTTGATGTGTTCAAATTAGTACTAAATAGTATTGTATAAGAGGGTGAGAGCCTGGAGATCTGTCATACAGGTCCCGAACCCACTATAGACTCCAGCTCTCACAAAGGTTACAAATCTGATTTGACATAATATGACATGAACCAAATTCTGTACCTTTTTGAGAGAAATAAATCATTCATTCATTCATTCATTCACATTAAAAATCAAATTTAAAATTAATAATCTTACTTAAAAATTAAAAACATTTACGCGGCTATTTGCAGCCACCGTTTGTAGGTCTCGGTAGCATACATCCTATCAGCAAGGTCCTTAACTATACTGTTTCTACACGTACCAACCCTGGACATGAATGATGCAATTCTGCTTCTCTGAATGGCATTGAACGCGTTCACCCTCGCCTCCGCGAACATTCCAGAGGCACTACAGTATCGCTTCAACCCCATTAGGTGTCTGTAGATGTTATTGTACTGAACACGTATGCCATTCCAAGACTTCCTTGTATATTCAGTCCAGAGCTGGCACGTATAGAAACTTTGACAGTACGTTCTGAATAGGTGCACTTTAGTCTGTACATTAAAAAATCTTCTGGCAGGCATATTTCCCACAACCGATAGGGCACGACGCTGGCGATCGATAATATATATTTGGGGGTTTATTTTATAAACGTTGCTTAAAGTTAAGTGACGTGCAAACGTCATAAATGTATGGCTTAACAGTCGCTAATCATTACTTAACTTTAAACAACGTTTATAAATAAACCCCTAAATTTAAGAGCGCTTATACAGAAAGTAGGTATCGCAAATAGCTGTCAAATATTTCGCTGTTTTGATTAATTTGGCAATATTACTGTATGGAAATATGAAATATGGCTAACGAGTGATGTCGGCGACGGGACCCTATCTATGCACCAGGGCGCAAGTAGCAGGTAGTCTACTCACGAATATTAGCGCGATAGATTGCAAACTTTAAAGTTTTTAACTTGTTTTTATTAGAATTTGCATATTATAATGTTATTTTGAGCGATAGGACCATATCCGCGCACTAGGGTACAAGTAGCGGGTGGATCGCGACGGAATTTTTGTAATATTTTTATGCTAAATTGTAGATTAGGAACTTTTATTGTATGTCTAATTAGATTCCTACAAGAATTGATTATTGTGCTATTGTTTAGGTATATTCATGTTAGATTCATATTAGATTTGTGTTAGAATTCCTATTTTGAGCCATCAAGAGCATTAAAACTAAATTTGAAAGGAAATTTTTGTAAGGAAAAATTGTCATAGATAATTACGTAACTTGAAAACATACTTTTTTGTTTATGGAGATATTTTGCTAATTTTGGTCTCAAATGAAAGGTGTAGGCTTAAAACTAGTTTGTATGTTTAGTTTGTAAAAATCGGTCCGTGCAATAAAAAGATATAGTCACTTTTATGTAAGAAAATTTTACTTGACTAGAAATGTATAATTGTTTGTTCTAAAATGTTTTAATTACCTAAGTAAATGACTTGTAATTGTGTTTTATATAGATATAAGTTATGTAAGGATATAATATACTAAGTTTTGTAAGGTTTTTTGATAAAAGGTAAAATAAATGCAAAATTCCGAGAATACGGCTTGCACCCAAAAATCCTTAAGGATTTTAGTATAAAAGGCGTGCAATTTTTTTATAAAATGTAGTCGTAAATCAACCATCAATAAGGAATCAACTAAGCAAGCTGGAGTCCCAGAATTAGTCTAAAAAACAAGGTGTCTTATTTCGTTATCAGAACAGTCTGTGTCGTGGTCACTGGGTAGTGATACCCGAACCAGGTACGTATTCAGGGGTACGTGGTGGTGTGTGTAGCCAGCAGAGCCGTCTAGGCTCAGGTAAGTAGGGAGCACACATCAACATCAGTGGGAGATTGTCCCAGGGCGACTGCGGTGCTGTAGGTACCTAAGCCGTCCGCAACAAGTGAACTAAAATATTGATTATGAAATTCAATCAATCATATAGTAACACCGAATATTTAATTTTAAATGTAACAAAGTATTTGGAAACTTTCCAAATACATTTTTTATACTTAAAACAGTTACTTAACAACATCAAATTCAGCATTATAATTGCAATTCATTATTAGTATTCTAGTTCACTGGTTAGCCATATTTCTTATTTCCATACAGTAATATTGCCAAATTAATCAAAACAAGTAAAGATTTGACAGTTATTTGCACCGTTGCCAACTTTTTGGATGAAGTTAGCTGCAAATTCAAAAAGAATCATGAGATAAGTCTCATGGTTCTTTTTGAATTTCATTCAAACTTTTATTTTATTTTAATTTACATAGAATTATAATGTCAGTTGAGTATGATGTATCATAGTTATTTGAAATTCGTTAAGTGCAAAGTGCAGACGCAGCAAACCAACCGCGCCGCACCGGCCGGACCGCGCTCGCCTCGATGACACACACATTTACGTAAGAATTGACCTACATTTCGATTATAATTATTAAGTGATATTTATTAACTCGCCAATAACATGGCTGAGACCACCAAAATTAAGGTGAAAACCGAAAATGAACAACTGCTGTACAAATACTACAGCGCAGATAATAAACAGCTGCGTAATGTTATTTCTGATATGGAAAAACAGATAGAAAGCCCCCAACAACAAGTGAGGTATTTACAGCATAAAGCACAACAAAGTACAGCTGCAACCAGTGAGCCAGCTGAGCCAATAAAAAGTCCAACACAGTGTCCTGAATACTGCACGGATGAGGAGGAGCTGGCCAGGGAAACTCAGTGGATCAGGCAAAAGAGCAGGAAAAAACGAAAATTAAACACATCGCCCACTCACACTGCCAATATTGAACACCTAGAGACTGTTCAAACCGAGAAAGCGAAAATCAAAAAGATTCCGCCACCACCGCCAGTAGTAGTAGATGGCGTCGAGAACTACCAGGCTTTGTTTGACTTATTGTCGAAGTCTGAGTCTGGTGATAAATTCACTACTAAAATGTTGAATGGGAAGTGGGTTAAAATAAATGCAGTGAACGAAGACACATATAGGTCTATTACAAAGTTATTAACTGAAAATAACTTTCTCTGGCACTCCTACGAAAACAAGCAGAAAAGGCCAATAAGAGTCATGGTGAAAAACCTTCATTTCACATGCGAGCCTGCTAGAATAATTGAAGACTTAAAAAGTAAAGGTTTCCAGATTGAAGATGCAGCAAACAAATTGAGGTGGAAAAATAAGGAGCCTCTGAACATGTTTATGATGACTTTCAGAAATGCGGAAGACATAAATAAAATATATAGTATTAAGTCAATATTAGGATGTAAAGTAGAAGTACATCCTCTCCATACTTCGAGGCTAGTGCCACAATGCAAGAAATGCCAGGCATACGAACATACACACAAATACTGTTCTAAAGAATCTAGATGTGTCAAATGTACAGACAAACATCTGACTGCAAAAAACCGGCAGACGAGAAGCCAAAATGCATCCACTGTGGGGAACCGCATCCAGCTAATTATAGAGGATATATAGTAGCCCGGGAAATGCAAGGCATAAAAAACAAAATTATGAAGAAGCCGGCAATAAAAGGCCAGCGCAAAATCAACGAAATAGTGCAAACTAGGTCACAAACACAGAGTCATTACGTGACACAAAACCCTCACAAGAACACATACGCGCATATTGCAGCCAAAACTGTCAACATTACAAAAAAAGTCCACTATGTGAGGTTCTTACAGCAACTTGGACAAAGATTCATCTTAGGTGGCGACTTCAATGCTAAAAATACGCATTGGGGGTCAAGACTAACCACAACTAAAGGAAAGGAACTTATGAGTGCCATGAAAGAGCTAAAGTGTGAAGCTATTTCTACCGGAAAACCAACTTATTGGCCAAGCGATCCATGCAAAGTCCCTGACCTAATAGACTTTTTTATAACTAAAATATATCTCCTAATTATTTGAGCATTGATGAATGCTTTGACATGAATTCGGACCATTCACCAATAATTTTATCAGTAATCCTATACTTGTAAATACTTATACAGACTGGGAAAGTTTCAGAATAGACCTGGATAATACAATAGAATTAAGAGTTCCATTAAAAACTCCGGAACATCTAGATTTAGAATTAAGTAAATTTACAACTAGTATACAGCAAGCAGCCTGGAAAAACACACCGGGTCAAAGCAACCGCCTACCCTGCAGGAATTAGGTGTCTTATAACTGAAAAGCGGAAACAAAGAAACAGATGGCATCAGACCAGATGTCCACAAGATAAAAGACTGCTGAACAACCTTACTAAGCGTCTTACGCAAGAAATTCAGCACTACAATGACTCCTTAACAAACAGCTACCTTAGCCAATTAACGAGGGATACTAAAACCGGCTACTCATTATGGAAGGCTACGAAGCACATGAAACGACCCATCATCCAAATTCCTCCTATCAAGGAAGAAAATGGAAAATGGGCAGTGACGGACGAACAAAAAGCCTTAAAGTTCGCTGACCATTTAGAACGAATTTTCCAACCGAATGAATCCCAGACTCACAATGCGAGGATATTAATTCAGGGTGTTCAAAATAGTTCAGATATTAAGTTGGTTACCCCAAAAGAAGTATCTAGAGAAATTAAGTGTAATTTTAATCGGAGAAAATCCCCTGGTTACGACTTAATTACAGGAGAATTTTTACAAAATCTCCTACGTAAAGCTATAGTTAAGCTTACCACGCTCATTAATGCTGCATTTCGGTTAAAACACGTTCCTGATATGTGGAAAGTAGCTGAAGTCATCATGATAGTCAAGCCTGGGAAGCCACCTCATGAAACAACATCTTACAGACCAATCTCACTGTTACCTGTGTTGTCAAAACTATTCGAGAAATTATTTCTAAAGAGACTGAAGCCTCTTATTGAAGCTGAAAATCTTATCCCCGATTACCAGTTCGGATTTAGAGAACAACACTCTACGCTCGACCAAGTACACAGAATTACTAATATTATTGAAAGAACACTAGAGGACAAGGTGTGCTCCATGGTTTTCCTTGATGTTGCACAGGCTTTTGATAAAGTATGGCATGATGGTCTTATTTATAAACTAAGAACAATGCCGCCTCAACAGTTTTCAGACATCATAGAGTCCTATATATCAAACAGATTGTTTAGAATAAGACTAAGAAATGCCTATTCAGACCTTAGGCAAATAAAAGCTGGAGTACACAAGGTAGAAGTGTACTAGGTCCGGTCCTGTATCTACTATACACCTGTGATATTCCTGAGCTAGATAATAATGTCATTGCAACCTTTGCTGACGACACAGCTATCATGGCTGTTGGAAGTAGTCACGAGGAAGCCGTAGATAAGGTTCAAGAGTCCATAAATCGTGTCTATGAGTGGATTGCAACATGGCGTATCAAACTCAATGAAAGCAAGTCTATCCACATTGACTTCACTAATAAAAAGCCACAATACTTCCCGGTATTCATGAATAATCAACAAATACCATACGCGAATACTGCTAAGCATCTTGGCATGACACTGGATGCAAAACTGCGCTGGAAAGAGCATGTCAAAAAGAAAAGAGCCGAACTAGATATTCGATACAAAAAAATGTATTGGCTACTTGGTAGACAGTTGCCATTGTTAATACCCAATAAATTGTTGTTATACAAACAAGTTTTAAAACCTGTATGGACTTACGGTATACAGCTGTGGGGCTGCACCAGCCAGAGCAATCGTCAAATCATACGTTTTCAAAACAAAGTACTAAGGGATATAGTCAACGCGCCCTGGTACATTAGAAACAGCGACCTTCACCAGGACCTCGATATGGATGTCGTAAACATAGTTATAAAAAAATATGCAGAAGCTCATGAACACAGACTTCATCATCATGTGAATGTCGAGGCGATCCAACTCCTTGACATCACTGAATTAGTGCGAAGACTAAAAAGGGTAAAACCTTTTGAGTTACTTTAGTGCAGTGTGAGTGAATTTAAAAACTGCAGTGCAAGTGCTGATTGTTTTATAGAACACGTGAATGAAGTGTTCCCCTTAACATAAAGTGAAAAAGAAAGACGTTATTGGACGATTTCTTAATTTTATAGTTGCTTAGTAGTTTAAGTTATATTTAATTTACTTATTAGCTAGCTTGGCTAGATTGTAGTGTGAATAAAGTATCATCAGCTACGATACATTATCAAAGGAAAAAAAAAAGAAAAAAAGTTGAGTATGAGAGAGGACAGAGGTTTAGATGCACACGACTGATTTCCGTAATACAGGTCTTTGAACCTAGCTCAGAAATCAGGGAATTCATAGGTATTTGCACTATTTTTATATGAATAAACAATTTATTATTATTTATTTTTGTTTTGCCTGGATGTGACGCATATTTTCCCTAAACTTGTTTCTTTGTTTATTTCGTGTTCTTTTTTTTGCGTCATGTTTACCGAAAATAAACGTATTTTCTTTCTTTTCTTTTTCTTTACTTTCTTTCATTTACAAAACTTCTACGGCGGTTTGATATGAGATACTTTCTTACTGATCAATTTCTTGAAAATTCTCAACTTCTATCAAGCGCACTTCCATGGTAACAATTTGAAAATAACTTCGCCTTTTTGTAAAGGCGGTTTTTTGTTTAAGTGTTAACACTGACGTGCGGTTGACCGTACCTGCAAGTAATCTAATTGAAATAAAAAAAATGTTAAAGTAAAATAAAATAATACTCACAAGTAATCGTCTTCTCATCATCAGGATCCCTGCAGAACTCAGTATCATGCAGCGTCCCGATCAGAAGCGAGAACAAGGCACAGAACACCGCCAGGGGCGCCAGCAGGCGCTGCACGTTGAGCGCCTGCGCGTCGGCGCCCAGCCCGCGCGACAGCGCCGCCAGCAGCGGCCTGGGCGGCCCGCCGAACGACGACAGGTGCGACATGGACGACACCCACACCCACACGCCGCGGACGAACATTGGCTTGAAGGCTAGTGTGTATAGTAGTCTGTTGGAATATAATACATTCGATAAGCAATCGATTCTTCAGGCATCGAGAAAAAAAACATTCTTTGATAAAAAGATTAAAAGTACTTATAACGCAAGTAACTGCACAAAGTTTTCAACAAGGCTGAGTAAAGTGGTTGCGCAGACGCACTTCAATATCGTCACTCGTGGAGATTCTTTAAACGGAGTTCTAGCAAAGTAAATTGATGGTATATTTTTAATGTAACAGCAACGATATCCATCAATATCTTCAGTTGACTGAGGTATCAGTATCTTAATTTTTCGGTTTATGTGAGATGGTCGGTCGCTCAATCTACGATTTAAAAATAGCAAGTGCATACTAGAAAATCTGCCTATTAATTACAAATCAACCAACCTATACTTATGCAACGCCATCCTATGGCTCAGCAACAAATTATGACATATCTCAGACACACAGTCAAGGAACTGTTCACTCAGATCAGCCTCTGTTATTTGCGAGCACGTCGTCATGACGCACCGGTCAGGTTCGTTCAACAACTCTATACACCGCGTCAGCAACGTTTGTTCCCTCACGGAGGTAGGATTCGGCTCCTGCTCACTATCACTGTCATCGTCCTTATTGGCCACAGTCTCCTGACTATACAACGAGTCTTCATACTCGTAGGTAATTTGCTTATTACAAACATTAACAGTTAACTTAGCAATAATTTTAAAGTAGTCTAAAACGATAGGATTGTTCGGCAGTCTTGTGTTGTCCATGTTTCGTACGATGTTCACTGTAACAAATGTGAAAGTGATCTCATTAGAGTTTACTTCTTGGTCCCGTGATCAGTAACTTGTCCATACGCTTTTACCGTTATGTCTTGTCCCAGCATTTCTTAACAGCTTCGCACAGCATTGAAATTCTATTTGGGAATTGAAACTAATTATATAAATTGTGTTTTTGGTAAATGTGGCGTTATCATGACCTCGTTAGAGACATTACAGATTCGATGTTTTCTCAGCACGTTAAGCTCGTTTTTATACGTTAGCAACGTGCGCCAAGGCGTACTATGCCTTGTGTTTAACACGGGCATAGTTCGCCTTGGCCCACGCTTATAAGCTATCGGGCCGGCGGAGATACGCTTATGAGCTCGTATACGGGCTAACAACGCATCGACTAATAATTTTCTTAAAATAACATATGAGCGTGCCAAATGGAGCTTACAAGCACCCATCTATAGCTGCGGCCACTACTAAACTTGTGATCTTGGATCCAAAATCGTACCAAAATCCGGTGGCTCCAATGACAGCACAGAGTGTAGTAACCACGAGTCATTGGTCAGCACGTGATTGGTGAACTTGGAGTCGTCTCGGAGGGCCTGTATGAGCGCGATGAACGGGAACTTCCTGTAGGGGTCGTGGGAGAGCGCCGGGATGATGTACATCTCCACCGGCTCGGGGTACGGGTTGCAGAGGAAGGCGGACGCGAACTCGGTCATTATATGGTTGCTGGAAAAAATAAAATACAATACATTAATAGAACTGCTAGTCGAGGGTACTGGCAGGATGAAACACAGATTCCTAAAAACTGAGAAGCGTTTATCACGAAAAGTGGAAGAGAGAGGTTTTTGCCCAGGAGACAGAATTAACATAACATACATACAAAAATCAATTAACTAATTGACCATCACTAATCATACTAGTATGATTAGTAAGATTTGTCCATGAGTAAGAAACTGCTCATGCACTGACATTGATTTCTAACATAGACAATACAATTTTAATTTGTCAAAAACATGAAAATAATGTGCATAATTTAAAGTAATAAAACTTACTCGTAATGTGGAATATTGACCCGCGAGGTAAGAGTGAGAGGGCGTTGTATGAGATCTAGCAGGGCTCCACTGAGCGGCGTCGGCGGGTTGGGTGAAGGCCCGTACAAAGGCGGCGTCTTCTGGCAGATTAGCTTACACAGATCTTGAAAGTAACCTGCAAAACAGTGAAAATAAGAGCATAAATCTAAGTTAAGCGTATTATTGTTATTCACTTAGCTTATATTTTCAAACAAAACACAAGTATGTATGCCATAGCCTAGATATGTAATGTAAAAAAATTCTTACCTCTTTTAACAAGATATAAAAATGTGTTCCCCACAATACTGAGAGCTTCATCACAGTTGATGGAAGCCTCAGCAGAGTTAGTAGACGTGAACACTTCAAACATTCTAAGTGGGACCGCCAGAGGAACCTGTGAAACAATACAATCAAAGTAAGAATTTCTGATATACCCACACAAAAATCTGTACTGGGTTAATACTGTACTTATAGTATACCTCTTCGGGGAATACATGCGTGATATTATGATGATGATGATCTTCATTAATTCATTCATTCAGCCGAAAGATGTCCACTGCTGGACATAGACCTCCATAATAATGATGATATAAATAAAAATAATGATTCGTTGTTTCTCTCTTATCAGTGGCTATACTATTCATCCGACAGCAATAAAACCTTGGAAAGTTGTGTGCATGCTCGCAAAGGAGTTTGTAAAACCATCCTCCATTCAAGCTAAACCACTGGCAAAAGCTATATAAATACATA
This sequence comes from Xanthia icteritia, assembly GCA_949128155.2. Classification (NCBI taxonomy): domain Eukaryota; kingdom Metazoa; phylum Arthropoda; class Insecta; order Lepidoptera; family Noctuidae; genus Xanthia; species Xanthia icteritia. The sequence continues at coordinate 17,174,895 of OX421932.2, forward strand.
CATGTAGTGGATCTTTACCTCTTGCTTAGTACTCATACCTCTCTATACTCTTGCATCCATTTTCTTTAACAGGGAGGGAGAGAACTGGGAGCTTTATAGGCTAATAGTGCACACTTACCTCTTTATTTTCTCTCAACAATCGCAGGTGTAATGCTAGCAACCTTCTGATCTGTATACAGGCGCCACAGATTTGGTATACCTTCTTCCATTGTTTAAGCAGTAATTGAGATATGGCAACCTAAAACCACATGTTACATAAATAATTGATGGAACAGTTATTGACCCAGGGATAAAAAGATCGTAGTATGAGCCAATTGTCAGAAAATGTGACAAAAAAATGTACATATGGAGAGCAGAAAACCAATAACAACAGTGTGTAACCGCAAAGATACTAATTACCGCACAGAGATTTGTTATGGGCTAAAATAATGACAGTTGCAATCTTATACTGTCTCCTTCCAATAACCAAGACATAACTGTGTGCCAAATTATTCATTTGATCTAAGGTTTCAATTTTGCTACCAAAATAGCTCACAATACATTTAGGTTTATAGTTAAAAAATCTAAAATAAACAAGAACAGTCAAGACTCATTGTTTATAATTGCGGTTTGTTTGGTTTCACTGATAAAAAATCCCCTATGTTACATTTATTTCGCTCAAACTGATAACATTCACTTACAACATTCAAATAACAACAGAAAAACAATATTATTATCTGCCTAGCCTTTTCTCAACTATGTTGGGATCGGCTTCCAGTCTAGTCTAAGCATATCCAGCTGAATACCAGTATTTTACATGGAGCAACTGCCTATCTAACCTCCACAACCCAGTTACTGGGTAATACCAACAGAACAGGGAAACAATATAATTATGTAGGAAAAAATACATTCCTGCTTTTTTTTCTAAGTACTGATGCCAGTAAAAAGCATTCTATGTCTTCTGTTTCACCTAATAGGAAACAAATGAGTTTTGTGTTTTGGATGTTTCCTCAATATTTTCCAGTTACTTTTATAATATTTATAAATACAGTATCATCATACCAGTCTAGAATAATCCTGTTGGTCATCATAAAAGAACAGTATTTTAGCCACAAGTGCACACATCATCTGCTGGTCATCAGGGTTGACTCTTGGGAATATGCTGTCAAACTGTTCCCTCTCATATTGTTTAAAATGTTTTCTAGTTAAATAACTCCTCACATAAGCTTGGATTTTTATTGTACTATTCAAACGTTTCCTATGTTCCTGAAAATTATTAATAGATGATAAAATATTAGTTTATAAAAAATTGGCAAGGAATCATGTTATTCAAAAGATAAATATTATGAGAATAATTTGAAGAAATGTTTATAAAGCAGCACCAAAAAATACTAAAAAATACTAATATTCATGGTGAAACATAACTATATGAAAACTGCCAAGTCATTGTATTGATCATTGGATGATTTGTAACATTCTTCAAATTTTGTCATGGTTTTGCTATTAAAAAGAATTGTTAAAATACTCCATATGATCAACAATATCAAGGTAAAGTTAACGAATAGTGTATATCATCATCTATCCAATTGTATTTATATAGGATATTTTTTTAAAGTGATGTATAGAAAGTGGTAGATAAGTAGATGGATTCATGTCTTCATTTTACTTTTAATGCATTTCTCTGTCTTCTTATTACATTGCTTATGGTCCAAGAGCAATTAAAGTGAAAGTCACAGAAATATAGTACAAGTTAACCTCTCTTTTCTGTCTTTGTTGTTGTGACTGCAGTATCAAAGCGTCTCTATCTGTCTTGTGTTGTGCGCTCGCGCCAGCCAAGTTCTGCTGGGGCTTGCGCCTGAAGTCCCCCTCGAACGAATACATAGCTAAAACAGAATACACGACCTTTAAACATATAAACTAAAAACATTTTGTAAACAACAATCAGCTGAACTTTTCCTTGTGACAAATTGACATTCATGCTTACCTTAGATGAACTCAATAATCTTTTAATATTTCATGAATAAACAAGGTCATAATAGGATTCTATGAATTTAATACACTCTACATAAAATTACACCAAATTGATGAAATACAAGTTTTTATTGGTTTTCTTCAGCAATGAGTGAAGAGTATTATTTCAGCTTTGATTTGACAGCAAACAATTTGAGTGTTACTAGCCCATAAGAATTAAATTAGCTTATCATAGAACCGACTTTTTGCCCATTATTTTACAGTCCTGGTCATATAAGATCTTCGTAATCACATTATTTATATATTTTATAGGTATTGACTTGTTACCATCAAGTGATATTAAATTATAGTTAAAAAAAAAACAATAGAAGTTTATTCGTTTTATATATTTTGGGGAAAGTATCGTTACTTTTTGCAACCCCGTATTTCCTTTCCACAGATAAAATAAATCGTCTAAATCGATCCATTTTTATATCACGTTTTAGGCACAAGTAAACGTCGTGCGGACTCGTGCGTAATATAATTTATTTTATAGAAAGACTGCAACTCGAGAAAGAACTAAACATATCAACTTAAAAAAAAAACAATACTTTTATAATAGTAAACTACCTAACTATGCGTTTGCATTGGCGAAACATTCACAACAAAACATGTTGAAATCTCTATTTTCTGTCAATGTTCATAATCGTGGATCCACACAGCCCCACGGCATACGCCCGGGCTATACCGCCTGTAATTATTGAGAATTTCGATTCACAGCCGCACTTGCCGGTGTCTGCCGGCGGCGGCGGCGGCGCATGCCAGCGGCTTTTTTGGTGGCTTTGCTTGTGGTCAAGCCGCCGGCAGGGCAACAATCTAATTGTGGATCCACAAAATTCACAATTAGATTGTTTGACAGGAACTAAAGATTTCAACATGTTTTGTTGTGAATGTTTCGCCAGTGCAAAAGCACAACAAATAAACGAGTCTCGCACTTTGTGATCGACTGTGACGTCAGTACTACTTAGTCTGTGGTCAGTACTGATCACCTCACTCACCTTCTCCCTACTCCTGTCACTAATTGTCAAAATTCCATTTGACAGATCTGGAAAACATTGAATGTTCTAAAACGCTGAGATTTTGGCAAAAATTTAATATTATATAAAAAAACATCAATAAGCTCCTTCGCAGATTTTTATAAATAATTGATAGAAATGTCTGATATTTTATTAGACGACACAGATAATGGTGAAGGCGCTGTTCGGGTGAGTACCACTAACACTTGTTTTCATTTACTTTATTTATATTAGTGCTATCATAAGATCTTGCCTACAATATTTGCACTCTTAAATATGGGAACATCGTGTTTATGTTATGTCACCACCACTACAGGCTTCGAGATGCACTACTTTCATTCAAATCGACAACTGTTTTAGGCATTGTTGCTAAGCCATCAACCTGAATGTTTCCCTCTCATGGCTATAATTGATAGCTCCACTTGCTATTCCTTATTCCATTACCATACTGATGTTTTTGACACATTACAAAATCAGACACCTGTTTCTCTACTTTATAGAATATGAGACCATCACTGGCCCAAGTTAGGGCAGTGATATCATTTATGGAAAAGCATCCAGACCTGGCACATAGGAAGCTTCGCGTTGGTATGGGCCATGCCAAGTTTAAGAAACTGTGGATAGAACTCTCAAACATTGCCAACTCTATAGATGGAGCTATGAAATCCACAAAAGGATGGATCAAGGTATTTTTTTTTTATTGTATGTTTTTTTTATAGTTTTTAAGTTTTGAATCAAGTAGATGCTACCATATTCTAGCTTGCAAAGAGTAATCAGCCCTGCCTAAGCAAATCAAGTCAAGAATTAATTGAGAGACAAAATTCTAACTAATATTATAAATGTGAAAGTGAGTTTGTTTGTTTGTTAAGTTTTCACGCTAAAACGGCTGAACAGATTTGGATGAAATTTGGCATATGGTTAGAACATGACCTGGATTAGAACATAGGATATGTTTCATCCCAATATTCTTACAGGATTGAGACTTAGCAGGTGAAACTGTGAGGTGTAGCTAGTTATTTTGTATCTCACTATTAGTAATAAAGTAGGTAGTGTATATTTGATGAGACAGTATTGTATACTTACTTTGTACATTTTCAGTTCTGGTCAGACAAAAGAAGAAGTATACTAATCAAACAAAAGCAGATAGAGCAAGGAAAACTTCAAGGCAGGCTGACACCATTAGAAGTAAAGATTTTAGAACTTTGTGATGATAAATCCTCTACACCTAGTAAGTAACTTTAACCAACTTCTGATTACCTAAAATTCAAGATAGAAAGATTCTAAGGTCCACTTGCACCACAAGTCATTCAATACATTTAGCACATATTTAGTGATTTGTGTTATAATCATGCCTATTTTTTTATTTATAAAATTAAATTAATGATAACGACTTATCCAATTATAATACAATTTTCAATAAATAAAGTTCTTAATTTAATTAAGTAATAAATATTGGCTAGGAAAAAAGAGAGTACTGAAGCAAGAACCACGTAATGGTGATTCTGAGGACTCATTTGATGACACACTCTCAAAGGATGAAGAATACAGCCCTGCAGACAACAATCAACTGTACCCAACGGAATCAGAGGACCGACAATTGAATATGATAGATAAGTTGGTAGGTAATCTTTATACATTATGCTTTTTCAACATACATACAGTCAGTGTCTCCTGATCTTGGGTATTGAAGAAAGAACGATGAAAGAACTTCATCTAATGTGCCTTTGAATGTGCTCTGGCCTCTTGATAAATTATAAAATAATATTCTTTCTTGCAGTGAACATAATCCAATCTAAAAACCCATTATCACTTGTTTATTTTTTGTATGTTTGTGGTAATTTAATCCATACTTTAAGTTAACATTCATAGAGCGCACTTTGACTTTACATTGTTGAGTAAAATATTTTTTTCATACTTTCATTTGAATATGGACTTACTACCCCAAATAATTTGGGTTAAGCGCAGGAGAATGATGATGATGAATAACTTTCATTTGAATATGAACTTTATTGTTATGCATATAATGTTCACATTATACAAATAATGTTCTGTGGTCATATTCATATGCGAGACATACTTTACTTAACAAAGTAAAGTCAATAAGTGTTCTATGAATCTTGTCCTAAATAATAGAAGAATCTATTGTTATTTAAACTAACCCATTCTTGGGATTCAACTTGTTTACTGATTGACTTTTCCACGATTCATAGGTGGAAGTAATGGATCAGCAAGCAGCAGCCCTGACACAAATGTCACAAGCATCTCTTAGTAACGCAAAAGCCTTAGAACGAGTAGCAGAAGCATCACATTTACAAGTAAGTTTTCATACATACCATATCTAGGGAATGCAATCATGAATCGAGATTGGCAACTCGAGATCTCGCCCGGCAATCTGGCGAAATCTCGATTTCAAGATTTACGAGATAGATTGATTATAAAATGCATTTTTTTAAACACTAGGCGTTAGTTTAAAAAAAAATGTATTTTATAATCAATAATGCTTAATTTGAATTCAAATGAAAACTATACACCTACTTAGGTTAAAGTGTTCAATCAATCTACTTATAAATTATGTACTTAAATAAAACAAATTAATTACACCTAAAAAAACCAAACAAAAACTACGTTTATTTAATTAATAATCATATGCACTACACATACATAACGCAACAAATCAGCACACACTATAAATCGACTAATATAATATTTAATATTCTCAAGAAACAGTGTGCTAAGTCGCTTGCGTCAGTCACGAAATCTCGTTCGTAATCCCGGCCAATCGAGATCTTGAACGAGATTGTCTTCCCACGTGATTTAATCTCGAAAAATAGCTCAAGATTGCATTCCCTAACACTACCCAATACCCATACCTATAACATTACCTTAAGATTTTCAGCTTGGTCTTCATCTTCATTCATTCTTCAGTCAAATGATTTCAACATACTCCAATGTTTCTATTTCTAGTCCTTGTTTTTGCGGATGAACATTTTGCGCTTTATCGTTTGTTGTCGCGGCGGCTTGTTTTATGTACGACGGCACGCGCTTTGCGATTTCTATACTTTCTATACTATTTTACTATATTGATATCATAGCATAAATGGGGGATATCGTATCTAGATCCTTGCGAAGCGCAGCAGCTCGCGCAGATCTTGCCAAATATTTGCACTAAGCTTTTGGAACCGACCGTTACGTTCGTGTATTTCTCCCCTAAATGCCGGTGCCTCTTAAAGGTCTCCCAGTTTCGCTAATGGTATATAACAAAAGGCTATTTTCGCGAACCTTGAGGCCGCCTGGGTAATGTACGAATCATTACCCATGTGGCCATTAAGTACCTACCTACACAGAAAATGTTTTCCACAGGCACTAGCAGTAGACAGACTAGCCGGGACGTTTGAGACCATCAGCGCATCAGTTCATGACGTCAGAAACGCTATCTTAGGAATCGATTACACCATGAAACGGTGCTACCCCGCAACAGCAACGCAGCAGCGACAAAACTCTAATATATTCAGCTAAAATATTTCCATTGATCTCTTATAATTTATCGATAGTATTAAGTGCATTTTAATTTCATTCACATGCCATTATGAACCTTAAGTTGTAGGCATTTAGTATTATTATCACACAGACTGATTTCTGTAATCTGACCTATACAACATACCGAACTGTGTGTATTTAACCTTTTACGCATAATTAATGACAGAAGCTGTATTTTATGAATACGATATTATTTTTAGTGATTTCGGCATTTTATTTTCCTCGTATAAACTGCAATCATACTGTTATATTTATAAGAACAGCAGTATTTATGTAGTGAAAGATTATATTCTACGTACTTATCTTATCTTCACTGATAATGATTGTTTTATCATATCGTGTATCATTGCTCCATTTTTCATGTGAAACCGAAGTGAACCGCCTCTAGTACATCGTGTTAGTTGATATTAAATACTCGTACAATAATGCGAAAACTTTCACACTTCGCATTAAAAGAAGCTTTGAAAGATGGAGTGGAAGTGTTTTTTAATGTTAGTGTTATTTAGTGCGGGCGTGAGGAGTGAGAAGTGCCCGAAGCAATGTGACTGTGATATGGACAATGGGTTGAACAGGGCCATGTGTGTGGATCAAAACATTATCAACATAGAAGTAGGAGTGCCCAAAGCGGTGCAAGTGTATAGTCTGAGTCATAATGTTATTAGCGAGTTGGACAACTTTTGTTTTAAGGTAGGTACTTCCTTTGTTATTGTATTTTATTTTTATGAGTGGGTAAAGTTAATAAGGGAGTATTCAATCATTGACATATTTAACACTATTCTTATGTAGGTAAGTACCTACTCAATTAAGCTGTTGCAATAAAATATGTCAAAGGAAAATGGCAAAAAATAAAACAACTCTATGTATTAATTCAAAGAATAAAAGTTGGCTCCCTAAATGTTTGTTTGGTGACTCAGCTGTACTCATTATGGCGGGCAGTATGACCAACTTTAAAAAGGTTTTCAGAACTTTACCTACATGGTCTGTATCGTAAGATTTTGTCGAAAACAAATATAATGTAAAGTACTGAAATTGTACTGTTTGAAATAAAGCTAGTTGAATTCTGAAATATTTTGTAAGAAATCAAGCTTTACTCTGGCTTCCTTCGCTATTTCTAATAGTTTCCGCTTTAGCCATACGATGCAGAAGTCCTAGAATACTTATATTCAAAACGTATACACCTACCACTTGAGGTTAACGAAAACGTCGTTGCAATCAAAGATGTACTTAGTTGATCGTTTCGAAACCAATGCCTGATACTGCCTGTTATACCTATAATATATCGTCATATCGATTGACTTTTCTGTTTTGATTAAAAACTAAATAAAAAAGATTACTTATAGCAAATATTTTTAATACGTACTGCGTATAATTTGATATATTTGTTGTTCTTAGGAAACTGGCTACACGTCATTGGAAGTACTGGATCTCTCATATAACTTGATATTTTGGATTGGCCTGCACGCATTCTCAGGCCTAGACAAACTAGTCCATTTGGATTTGAGCAGCAATCGGCTGAGGTTCATCCCTTCAGATCTCTTCTGGGATACGCCAGAACTCGACACATTGGACTTGTCATCGAACGTCTTTGAAAGCCTTAAGAATGAACCTTTTCTGATGCATTCGAAACTAAAGGTAAGAAAATACTAATTCGATAAATATTATAGAACCCCCTCAGCCCACATACTCTTGGGAGTAGTTCGTTGTGAAAATAAGCGTTTTGCATTCTATTCATTTATTTCAAAGGACCATCTTCCTCTTTCCAGGTGTTAAACTTAAACAACTGCCGGATTAAAGCCTTACCGACTCGTCTGTTTAACCGTCTACCGAATTTAAGGAAACTCGATTTAAGCGAAAACTACGTAGTTACTTTGAAAACTGAACTTCTACTGCCTTTACGTAAACTGGAAAGAATAGAACTACGTAATGAATATTGGCAATGCAACGCAGACTTCACAGCGGTTGAAAACTGGATCACATCTCGAGGTATCACTTATGAGAAGCAATGCAGGAAGAGACAACCGCAAATGTTTGAGAAGATTATTTCCATAGTTCCGGTTGTGGAGAAAAAAGAAGTTGACGTGAATGATATCTGGAATATAACTACAGATAAAAACGATTCAGTGCCAGCAGAACAGCCTCCTACACCGCTCACTCCTTACGAGAAGTTTGACCAAGAATTCTCGTCAGTAAAAGCCTTCGTTATTGGCATTGAAATAGGCTTAGCAATTGGAATAGTGGGCACTTACATTTGGTTGAACAAGTTTTGTACATGCGGTGCACTAAGCTGCGGACGACCACAGACGAGGAGACAAAGAAGGCGAAGGATCCAGAGGTTCGATGGGGACATGAGGACTAATTTACTATGGAGTACTGTAGTGAACCCTGACTTGGAGACTCCGCCCTCATTCCGCAGACAGCTGTCTCTGCCCGACAGAAGTGCACCGTTCCCGACGTACGGCCTGCCGGGCTTCGCTGAAGCTCCCTTACAAATAGACGCTATTCGTCTGCCAGACCGTGCAGAAACACCGCCACCGCCGTACAATGACTGTCGCATAAACATATGAGCGATGGAGGGTGCTGTGTTCATTATCTCTCTTGTGATATATAGAATTAAGTCACCGGAAGCAGAAACTTGTGATTTTACGTTATTTTATGACGTTAAGATAAGATAGTAAGCCTTTCGCGGTACATTTCTATTCACTTTCATGGACCTGTTCTATAAGTATGAAAAGTGGAGTGATAAAATTGTAACTTGGGTCGATGGAATGAAAGATTTAGGGTTAAGATTAAGTTAGTGTATAAACAAATAATAAAGACTTTTTTTATAAAATCATTATTTATTTTATAAATACCATTATCACATTTGATTCATTAACATAATTATATGATCTGTCATAATATAAAAGTTAATATAATATGCTAAGTCAGACTCATAGAATTTAATATAAATTCTCTAAAATAAAATAGATATAATTTGGGTAACTCTATAGAATTTTGTACATTACATAACACAACCTTGTGGCAATTTCATATTCGTAAACTATGGCATTCCCATGGCATATAGATCCCAAAAAATTGGTAAAATTATATATTGAACTATTACAGGCGCCCAAATTGTTGTTAGCGAACATTAAATGAATTAGAAATCAAATTCAGATACAAGTAAATCAGAAGCAAGCATCACATAGTCAACAATAGTATTCAATCTATTGATTTAGGAATAAAATAGGTATATTTGTAAGAAAATGGAATGTACAGTTCATTTAAATAGCTTTATAAAGACAATAAAAATAATATAATTACAAGTTTTATACACATCCATTTTGGCTATAAAAGGAACATGAACTGGTGCATGATTAGTCAAGTAAACCAAAAACAATACTTAAACAGTGAATACAATTTAACCTAAACAAATGCTATTCCAATATACTACCTGACGAAAGTTTACGATTAAAAGAAGTTTATGATAACTGATATACATATTACCCTATTTACATATTTAACGGCTAGTTATAATACGTAATCAGGCACATCATGGCATGTCATTTCTGATTATCACGCGAATGTTTCCACTACCCGAATTTAAGCTAATTTTATTTCGTTGTACACGTTATTGTGCATGCCTATGATTATGGAAAGTGTAGGCACATACACAAGTAGAGAGTTATAAACATACTGTCAGAAGCAGATCGACGTGACGGTCTAAACAATTATCCAATGTCTGCATTTGATTATATGAAGGTAATAAAATATAAAACTTCATTCAATTGTTTCTAGTGTAAATGTAATGGCAATAATACATGGTTGATCCAATATGATCCAGGTTTTTTAAGAACGCGCGAAAAAGTGACTTTTAATTATGTGAATAATTAAGAGTCGCTTATTCGCGCCTTCACATAATTCAATTTGGTTACTTCATCCAAATTGAAAAGTCTAGGTTCGTAACCCGTTTATTATTGCCATAATCAATATGCAGTTACCAGGATTCTCGCACTACACGTCGATGTATTGTTCGAAAACTACAAATACATTGAACCTAAATTATAAATACATTTTGTTCCTTATTTCTTACACGTTAGCGTCTTCGTTCTCCAGCGCCAGCTGGCTGATGTTCACGTAGTCCGGGTGTTGGGAGAACACGTCTACTAGTTGGCTAAAGGTCGGTCTGGCGTCAGGAGTGTAGGCCCAGCAATCTAGCATCACTTGGTAGATCTCGTCTGGACAGTTCTCTGGCCTTTCTAGGCGTTTGCCGCTTTCTACTATTTGTATAGCCTGTAAGAAATATTACATATAAAATGAACTGCCATTAAAATACTAATATTGCAGGATCTCTAGCGAGATGATTTTGATGCTTTTACGAGACTATCTGAAGAAAAAAAGAATGTATGAAGACTACTGCGATGAGAGATTTTGCCAGCGGCATTTGACTAACTTGGAGAGATAAGTATAAGAACTGTATGCACATAGTTCTGATCATAAACGTTTTACTAAAACTATATGCGCCTGTAGTCTCTGATGGGTTGGCAGAGGTGTATATTGCCTAAACCTACATTTTTTTTAATGGCAATAGGCTTGCTCCCTTCTACATGGTACTTATATGGAGACTATTAAATAAAAGTAGTAATAAGTTAACCAACCTCAATCCCTCTCATATCTCCGTACGGCTGTTGTCCGTACGAGAACATCTCCCACAGAGTGATGCCGTAGCTCCACACGTCACTCGCGTGGCTGAACGTGCCATAGTTGTATGACTCGGGCGCGTACCACTTGATGGGCCATTTGCCGCCACGACTCGCCTTGTAATAAGAACTGTCTGTTGATAGCGCTCGAGAGAGACCGAAATCGCTTATTTTGGCTTGGTGTCTGGAAATAATGATTTAAATGTGATTTTAAGAGATGCATTGTTTTTTATTACTATTACTGACTGTGTAGCCTTGAAAACGCCTATTGGGTTGTCCTTAGAATAAAAATATGAGTGGATGGATACATGTTCGTATTTGCTACTTTCCTTTTCAAGAGTGTGTCAAACTTATTTCATTAGAGGATACCTTAAAGGCACTAGTTCAATGGCCGTTAATTAATCGATAAGAGCCGTTAGTAAAACATGCTATATTGATTATATTATAATACTACTAGATAATTACCTGCTAGCCAGCAGAATATTCCTCGCAGCTAAATCGCGATGTACGAAACGACGCCGTTCCAAATACCGCATACCGGCCGCGACTTGACACGCCCACAATCTTAGCTCGTACCCAGGTGATGCCTTGTCTGGATGACGTACTATGAACTCTAGTAATGATCCCAAAGGCACTAACTCTTGGATCATGGCTAGTGGCGGGCCCTGCATAAAAAAAAAATCTGTTTTATTATCCTGCCCTTGTCCCAATTAAATTGAGGTCGGCGCAGTATATCTTTTTCTTTCAATCATCTATCGCCCGTCACCACAGTTACATACAACTTTTATCTTTCACACAATCGATCCATTGTTTCTTTGATCTTTCATTGTAGCCATCCATTCATACTCAAAATATTCACAACATTATTGTTTGTATAACATGGAAAAACATATTCAGCCTATGATGTTTGTGAAGAAGGACGAAGGGCTGTAATCCACTACGTGGGCCCAGTGCGGGTTGGTGGACATCACTTGCCTGTGAATTTTGTTTATCGTGACGTGCAAAAAAATAGGTACGTAGCACAGTAGCTGACACAAATAGAAACAATAATTTTATCTGACACATACATGTTAGTAGTACAGGTCAATCACTGATAGCCCGATAACGATAAAAGAACATCGTTATTGATGTTACTTGGTGGCCCACACCTACCTGATGTCATCACAGCATCGCAAGTACGTAGCCTACCTAGAGACAACGCTGTTACAATATATCTTACTACTTTTGCCCGCGTGGAGGCCGGAAATTATCACACGGGAACGTACTACTTGGATAAAAGTATCCTATGTCCTAACATCGGCCATATTCTATCCATGTGTCAAATTTCATCGTGCTCCGTTCAGCCATTAAGAGCGCTTATCTTAAAAGTTGGGCAACGACGCATATAGCTGTCAAATATTTACCTGTTTTGATTAATTTGGCAATATTACTGTATGGAAATATGAAATGTGGTTAACTAGTGAATTAAAATATTGATTATGAAATGCAATAACTGATATCGTAACACCGGATATTTAGTTTTAGATGTATAAAAAGTATTTGGAAACTTTCCAAATGCCTTTTTTACACTTAAAACGGTTACAACATCATTTTCAGTGTTATAATTTATTGCAATTCATTATTAATATTCTGGTTCGCTAGTTAGCCACATTTCATATTTCCCTATTTGCGACGTTGCCCACTTTCAGAATAAACGTTCTTAAAGCGTGAAAAGGTAATACACAAAAGGCATTTATAATATTATAAGTACTAGCTCTTGCAAGCGGCTTCGCCCGTATGCATGTCGGAAATTACCCCAAGGGAACGAACTACCGGGATAAAAAGAATCATATGTCCTGATACAAGTCATGGTCTATCAGTGTGCCAAATTTTATCTAGACCCGTTCAGCCGTTTTAGCGTGAAAGCGTAACAAACAAAGTTACTTTCGTATTTATAGATAGATAGATTATTATTTATAGATATAGATATATTTAGATATTTATTATGCACACCATAAAAATTACAAAAATAAATTTAGAAACTACATGGGGTGACACAATGGGCGGTCTTAAATAAATAATAAATACATAAAGAATAAACTTATCTATATAAATAAATATATATATACACTAACCTAACTTATTTATAATATTATAGTTAGGAACGATTAGTATAGATGTGCTTGTAATGTTGTAATTACACCAGCACCCTACTTACCAAAGACACGCCGATAAGTCGGACGATGCATCGGTGTCGGACGGACATCATGACCTTGGCTTCGGACAAGAATTCCTTCTTGTTGGTGTCTGTGTGTTGCATGTGTAACGTCTTAACGGCGACTTGTTGCGCCGGTTGGTCGGGAGGGTTGTAGGTCGCGCGGAGGACTGATCCGAACTCCCCCTCGCCTAACACGGCGCCTAGCGTTAACTCCGTCATTGGGATGAATTCTGAGGAATAAGAATACATGTAAACTAATTTATTATTGCTAGGCAAACGAAGTTAGGGTTTCTTTCGCATTGTTTTTTTTTAAACAATTAAACAAAAACCCAGACTAGAACAAGCATCTGTAGTAAGGTTTCCATAAAATGAGAAAGAAGCGATCGGCGAGAATCGCAAAACGAAGCCACAACATTATAAAAAAGCCTAGCCTACTTACTCCCAATTGGACTACTTTACAGATATAACGGGAAATTGTATTTTCTACTATGCATTCTAACCTATGCCAATTTTTTTTTGTTATTCGGATAGCTCATGATTAGCGCACCTCTAGGTCATGACTCATGTCATGACCTAAAGAGGTGCCCTATAGAATATGAATAAAAAATCCCGACTAATTAAAAAGTTGTGCAACAACGCGAAATTTCGCGGGTATTCTGGTTTTACCTCATACTTTGAAATGAAACTTACCCTGCAGTGTGGTAAGCTGGCCATCGGAATCGATAGATATTTCATTATAATTCTCTGCTAACGTTACCACCGCACTGTTATTCCCTGGAACCTTATACGTTTCATTATCGTCCGCTGGTTCTTCGTTGTTATTAATACTATCGTTGTTGAAGTCTGATGAGAATGATAAGTTTCTTGTGAGTAATTCGAACATATTGTTGTTGGATTGTATGGAGGAAGGCGGCGACGTCTGCGCAGACATTTGTTTGTCGCTCAGTATGTCATGTTTTACTAGAGAGAGCGACTGGTTCATGGCGGCTCGGCTTGATGCCAGCTTTTTGGTTCGTGGCATTGTTGAGAACTGAAACAATGAGATGGAAATTTTGTACTCATTATAGAAAAATGATAAGAGCACGCCACTGGTCTCATCGGTCGTAGGTTCGAATCCAAACCGGCGCTTTATATTGTGTAAATTATTTCATCACCAGTGCTCTCAAAACGATAAAGGAAAACATCGTGATGAAACCGGCATGTCCTAGAAATAAAAATTCAAAGACATGTGACATATCTACCAACCCGCACTGGGCCCGCGTGGTGGGTTACGAGAGGAGGCCTGTGTCCCAGCAGTAGCAACATTATAATCTGATTATTTATGATATGTATAGAGAAAGGGTACTTATAATGATTGATGATTTCTGCTTTAGTCCGAGTAACAGGAAGTGTACCGGCGAACGTCTCTCTCTATCAAGTCAACGTAGCAAATTATATTCACAATTCATACAAAATTCAAATGATTTATTTTTGCATGAGCACTTGTGAAATGTTAGGAGTCAGGTGCACGGTTTCTTTTTTGGCGTAATAATTGTAATGTTGAGGAAAGCAACATAATGAGGAGTCTTGATCCTCAAGAGTGAGGGACCAATAAGGGAGGAAGAAAGAAAAAAAGTAAATGTAATTATTAAACCTAAATATAAGTGTCCTTACTTCAGGTAGAGGTGGTTTAGGTTTGGGCGGCACAGCGGTAGTGAGGCGAGTAGGCAGACCGTCCGGCACTGTACTGTAGTGCTCGATCAGCCTCTCCAGAGATTCTAAATAGGGTCCGTCGTCTATAAACAGCCAGTTTGTCTGAAATTAATTTACTATGGTTTATTTTTTAACTATAAGAATAATAAATAGTTATATGAAATATTAAAAGGCTCAACTCTACAGAAAGTTAATGTATCTGTTTTTTACAAAGTTTCGATCTTAGTGTATATTTTACAGTCGATGCAAACCTAAGGCTTTTTTGGCCTTTACAAACTAACATAAGTTTAAAAACTCACCTCTTTCCTAATAATAAAGTTATAAGGCGTGTTTTCGCTGAGCATCGTCAACACATACGCGCCGGTATGCCTCTCACTATACCGTACTAAGAACACGCCATCAGAAGCTTTGCCTTCCACCTTATGGTGCTTGCAGTACTCCTCTAACGTCTTTACAGCCTCATCGCGGTTCAACGTGCCGTGGTACCAATACTTTTTAGATGTTTTTGGGATATCTGGCTGGTGGTTTTCTGAAAAGAATGTTTGAATTATGGTCATGGAAGTTTTGAATGGAGGACTCATAAGGTAACCGGAGCAAAAGGTTTTGTAACTTGCGAGAGTATCACTTAGGATTATTCATTTATTTTCGAATTTATTTCAACGTTCACACTTATGATATTTGTTGGGTAGACAAAACCTATCTTTTAAAAGCATACTCAAACAATGCATGTTGATTCTACCATGCAGCAAAAACAAAATGATGAACAATGTAAGTTAATTACTCAGTAACTGGTAGCATTCTGTGTTTCCATAATGTTTGGCCAGGTCAGCAGGAGTGTCGTGTGCCAGTGTCCTTGCGTGGGCTGGAGCTTTCAGCTTTAGTAGAACCTACAAAAAAAATGCTATGTGAATGTTGATAACTAAAACTGGTAAGTATGTTTAACCTTTTAACCGCTTACGCTGATTAACCCCACAAATACATTTGTGTCCATTTCGCCAGGGTCGTACGACTAAATACGTAAACCACAGCTCGTTTAATCTGATTTTGTATTAAATTACGCCGTATTCTATCAAAAAGGTGTTTATATTAAAAAATAGTTGATTAAGTAATCATTTACAATTTAATACACTTTAGTCTCTTAATTAGAAGTCCTAAAAATAATGTCCGAAGTTAGATGAATTACTAATATTATTTTTAGAAAATTGTACTGATGTACAACGCCCATGACGGCAAAATCCGACATTAGGGACGGCACATATGCCAAGATTTACCGATACAAAAATAAACATAAATCAAAATATTTCTCTTTATACTGGCTAATTAACTATAAAACAGAATTTATATCAGACGAAGAGTTTAACATTGATAAATTGGTGTTTTTTTTTAAATTACATATTTTTATTTCATATTATTGTGTAATATGGTAGTGATGTCTTAGGTAGGAAATTAAATTTGAAACTTTATTAGAGTGAGTGATTGAGATGGCGAGAGCGCGCTGTGCGATGAGAATGCGCGCCCAGCCACTCTGGAACGGTGATTCTGTTTGGTTGCAGCGCCCGTCGCGTGTGTGCTCGCTCGTAGATACGTAGGTAGATTTTATTTTGTGCGTGCCGCCGCGCTGCCACACACCGAATCGTTCTGCTAATTTTGCTTTCGTAGGCTATTCAAATTTCCTACCTATGAGATTGATGTGTGAGTTTTTCACTTCCAGGGCGTTCCTTCGAAAGAGGCTTATCTCTATTAAAATGTATTACTCTGCAATTATTTTATGGTATTATTTCAGATTCAAGGAAATAATGTCACAGACGCTAATTGGACAACGCAAATTACTCCACCAATGTTAGAAGAATTCGACGACTTTGTTAGTGGACTGTCACCTGCTGTCAAATTATTATTACCTGTACCTACTTACTATTGAGAAATAAAAATGGCGAGGTTTATCTCAGGGTTGATTTTATTGTGAGCAAAGTAATTGTGAATAGCATAAGTACTAATTTACAAAATCGTTCAAATTTGAGACTTTTTGTTTTACTGGCTTACCAAAAATGCCTGATAATTTCGTAGGGTAAGTAGTATTTAAGTAGGTAGTTGTTAGTTAACCACGCTCGCAAATGCAAAAATCATTATTATAACGAAATATCGACCTCGCAAAAGTTAAGTATAGAACATCCCTCTTTGTTGTAGGTATTTATTTTTCGATTCACGACAACTGATATGAAGTTGGGCTGTTATAAGGTTAAACACCAAACAACGGTTTCAAGTAGTAAAAATGTCTATCTTCGACAATGATGTAGGTGCGTGTGTATACAATTTACTGTTGTCATAATATGGAAAGATAATCCGTATGTATGTTGCACATTCACGTACTTTGGGCGGCCATGACAGCTGCGCGCGCGTCTTCCGCGTTTACACATTGTCTTAGATATTTATACTAGTTAACTTGGTGAATTCGCGATTTTGTTTGCATACAACCTTATCCCCTGAATAGACTCAGATCTCACGGGACGAGTTAGTAAACTGCTCCTTAGTGCAACTTTAAGCTGTGTTGTCTGTTAGTCAGTCCCAAAACTGTTTCATATGAATAGATTTTCTATAGGTCAGGCTACAAACCTTGATACACTCAATGTGTCCCCTCTGCGCGGCATCATGTAGAGGCACCTTGCCTGTAGGCGCATGTCTCATCTGATAGTTAGCGTTGCCCTTCGTTATCAGCAGCTCCGTCGTACTCGGCAAGTTGTTCTGGCATGTATACTGTAAACAATGACAATATTGGATTATTGTATTTTAAGTAAATAAAAATAGGCAGTCATTGGGACTACCGACAGAAGTGAAAACATAAAACGGGTTTAATTTATGATATATGTACACAATATTAATCATCATCATGTTTAGCGCCATCTATTCGAATTAAAGTTAATAATTATTAGTATTAGCGCCATCTATATTCTGTAGTAAAGCACTACCGAATCCATAAATTTACTCTGTACCAAAAATCTATTTTTTCACTTCAAAAGTATTGATTTACTCAATGAATGAACACAGTTGGCGTAGTGGATGAGCAATCGGTCTCTGTGCTACACGTTGCGGGAACTTCCACATAGATAGGGAGTCACTATTAGGGACTAGGGACAAACTATTAAATAGCTCGTTAAAATATTAACCAAGCAGAAGGAGCACAGAGCTGACTGCTCAAGATGTAACTGACTGACATTTAGAACTCGTCACTTGTGGAAGATATTTAAAGCTCCAATTTCAGCCTTTAACTTGCCATGGTGTCACCAACTATAACTATACCATCTTAGGAAAGTACAAAAGACACAACTCACATGTAAAGGCGTATACCCAAACGAGTCCCTAACATTGACTGTGGCTCCACTCTCAATCAGCTTGGCAAGAATATTGTCTTTCCCAGCCCTTGCGGCAATGTGCACGGCTGTCTGGCCATCCTGGTTCTTAGCATCGCGACTGCGGTAGCCGCATGCTAGCATCTGAGAAACTATGTTAAAGTCACCGGCTTCTGTCGCCCTGAAAAATGAATAAAATGTTACTATGTTGAAGAGGGTATCTTCATTAAATGGAGGAGACACAACTTTACGATGGAGTCGTGGCGGAAAGAGATGGCAGGAAGAGCATTTTAAGAGCATTTTTTATTTTCTTCCACTCTACTTTAAAAATTATGTACCCAGTACATAGTAGAGTGGAAGATTGTTTGGAAGGCTGCTATATGGTCATTCGTAAAATAACTAGCTTTGGAGTTTCTTGCCCGTTCTTCTCCATAGAGATCTACGTTTTGGAATGGGCAACTAACTTCAACTTTCTGACTAACTGATCGACTCTTTGACAGTTCAAAAGTGCCTGTAAATAGTTTAATTGAAATAAATGCTTTGAGTTTGAGTTATAATATTCCCTGAAATGAAACTTTTGTAAAATATTTTCCTTCAAACATTTGGTACTGTTTTAATACATACTACCGTTAAATCAATAAATGTAACAAATTACCATAGCTAATGACAACATAATTAAGACAATGAAATTGATAATAGTCCAAAAGAAATATTTAAATATCAATATGGAACAATGTGTGCGCCAGTGAATCATTAGCATAAACAATGATTCACCATTGCCATACACAGATCTCTTAGTGAATAGTTGTCATCATATCAGACACCATCAAACATTCCCAGGGTATGACTCATGTCAGCTTCTATGGTACTTAGTGCTCACTTGAACTAATATTGATCTGATTACTGAATACGAATTCATAAATGCTTTTAAGTATGTAGATTTTTTGACAAACATAAGAACATTGAGTCACTACTGTCTGTTTACGTATTATTTTGTTACAATTTAGGGCAATGACATGCCTCATAAACTTAATTAAGTCAATCAGCATTAATAATTTTAAATCAAACAACTCTAATTCAAATAAAAAGATTGTAATATTAAAAGTTAATTAAGTTTAGTACTTAATAATATCAATAAAGTATTCCTAGCAAAATAGTTTACACAAGATTGAAGAATGTGATTACAAAACTAGGCATGGCATGTGACTTCTGACTCAATTATTTCGGACCACATTTGGTATTCCAATCAGTGAACATTGCAAACACATCTTGTCATAAAACATGCAAAGAATTTTGATGTTCTACCTACACATAGCATCATGTTGTAGACATTATCATGCTGCCAGTATATGGCCACAACTACTGGCCTTCTCTTGATATTTATTGGATAAATATATTGAACAATGCGCTCAACAGGAAATTGTCAATAAGCTTGTCAGCACTTGTATTAAATTACAAGTGGTGTAATGTGCAGTGCATGTCAAAATCAGTGCAATAACCCCTTTTATGGCAGATCTGACTTAAAATATATTTAAAAATATAAGTTTTGAACATGGTGGGTCATTAAAAGTTGATAAGAAATTAATTTTACTCATGGTCATTGTTCTTTAAATGGACTCGAATTTATTTATAGAATGAAGACAAGAGTACATTCAATGTGTGAGGTCCTGGGTTTAATATACAAGAAAGACATATTAGAGTAAGTAGAGTTTTAGTAGCAACTCCATTCAGTGTTACCAGATGAAAAGAAATTACTACCATGTTGATGGATTAAAAATACGGTGTTTCAGACTCAAAATACCGTAGACCGATTTGAAAAATATCGTGTAAAAATCAAATTCAATATTTGTATTCATTATTATAATTAAACACTTTCATAATCATCTAAAACATGAACGTCTTGGCTATACATTTATTCTGCAGTATTTTTGACAACATATTCATAGTAGGTACAAAATCAAAACAGCTGTTTCCATGGCGGTGAATAGACTTACGAAAGAATATTTCCCTTTATGGTTTGTATTATTAATTTATATCTTTTCTTCGTTTTAATGTTGTTGCCTTGGCTAAATATCCTTTCACTTGAAGCATTTGAGTTGGGTAAGGATAAAATATTTAACACAAAAGTGGGAAGTAACCGAAACTTTTACTACAGTTTAACACGGTAGTTAATATTTAAAATTATTGTAAAAAATTACGCGATAGCGAATCAATACCGTAGACCGTGTATTGGTTAAAAATACCGTGTTTCTACGGTAATTACCGTGTACCTAGTAACACTGACTCTATTTGAAATAAGATAAAATATTTTTTACAGTCCGTTCAACCGATTTTAACTTCTATACCGTAGGCATAAGAATGGCATTAAAGCATAAAAAACAGGCCAAGTGCGTGTCAGACCACGCACAATCAAGGGTTCCGGGTTGGGATGAATTTATCCCAAGAACAAACTTAACATTGTAGTTGAAAAACATGTTCTCCCTTACATTCCAATTGCAAATTTAAGTTTGTACGTACAATATTGAGAGATTTACCATGTCTGTAATTTATGAGTAAAGAACCATTCTCTGTATTTTTTCCAAAATTTTAGGCACTGAAGTTTCGGAGATAACGGGATTAATTTTCATCATTTGTATTAAATATATTTAGAAATATTTATTTTAGAATATTAAAAAAGTAAATTTGAGATTCTCGCATCAAGCCCTTTCATTGGATATGTCACACGGTACAGTAACTTTTTAAATTTTCTTTTTTGCCCCCAAAAGTGATTAATTTATTGACGTTACATATCTGTGTTTGGGTCACAGAAATACATATATGTACCAAATTTTAACTTAATCAGTCCATTAGATTCAATGCAAATTGGCTGTGACAAACATAGACAGACAGACACACAAGTGATCCTATAAGGGTTCCGTTTTTTCCTTTTGAGGTACGGAACCCTAAAAAGTGATTACAATACCAACTGTTTACTGCAGCTGCCATTATAAAAGTCAAAATCGGTTGAATGGACTGTAAAAAAGTGAATTTAAATGTCTAATCTTATTTCAAATGGAGTATAGTATCCTGGGGTGTAAAGGAACTGCAAGAGAATTACTACAGTAATTGAAAATATTTTTAGATCTGCATATTGTCATTTACAGATGGACTGAAAGGCATCTGAAAGTGGTCAACTTTAAGGAAAAAATCAAGTGATGATGAATACAATAGTATTTCATATTAAATAAACAATGCTCTTGCAGAAACTCAGGAATATATTTTCATAATAATTCTATTGAGTTTCGTTTTTTCACTACAATAGTAAGTGAATAGAAAAATAGCCCATTTAAGAAAAATTAAATAACCCATTGATGATAAAATAATGTGACTACACTCCATTCAGCTTGGTAATAAAACAAGAGGGATAAATTAAGGGCAATTTAGGTGGCTCTCATCTTAATGGAACTTCCTTCTTCAACTAGATGTTCTATCTCTAATTGGCATTGCATGTTTCTATCAATTATTTTGTTTTTGACCAATTTACTGTTTACTAGTGTGGGAAAGTGGGTGTGTACTGAATGTTACTTTGAAAGATTGAAGATAATTAAAAAAAAAACGAAAAAGTATACTATGTTTGTTAATCATTTGATATTTTATCTTTGTAAATATATTTTACAATATGTATAGGTTCTAAACAGGTATCTGTATACTTTAAAATAAATAAAAATACTGGCAAGTTTCCAATTTGCAAATAGTTGCTGAGCACAAGCACAATAAACACATTGTATTGCAGCCATAATTTTTTTAATGTAGTAATAAGGATAGTGTTATTTTAAAAACAGTTAGTCAATTATACCTTAGAAGCATACCAATATTATTCAATACAATCATTTACCAGTCATATGCACAATATTATTAATTTAAATGCATTGTCCCACTTCAGTTCAAACTGTTATAAATATTATGACACCATATTTTACACCTGATAGTTAAGAAATAGAATAATATGAGTATTTGATTAAAGGTACTACCTATTTTAGTGACATTTAAGTCCTGAATAGGGAATATGCTTGTAATAATTTTTTTTCACTAAGTCATTAAATCACAGTAATATAAACTCAAGAAAAGCATTAAAAGTTAAATTCAACTACTGCTTGTTGCTCAGCTCCAAACCATTTTTTTTTGTGCTTTATTCAAGCTGAAATCTTACTTAATTACCTTAGTGAGATTTCAAGCACTTTGCAAAGAATATATTTCTATTTACATAATTTTTTTCGTCACTTCTGGCATTGGCGAATTTGGGAAACAACGCGTTTGAGTTTGCATACATAAAATAATGAATTCTAAATAAGTAATACATAAAAAATGTAAAAAAAATAAGAATTTGTTTCTCGACTCCTACTAATGTATATTTAATAAATGGATAAGTTTAGAATTACATGCTTATTCCCTATTGAAAAGCCAGCCTTGCATGTTCCTACATATTTATTTGTTTTAAGAACATGCCTTATGGTCATGTGATGTATTCATCACCTAGTGACATAAATAAACAAATTACAAATAATTGGCAGAATTTCCTTATACATACGGTCACAATTCTTTTTTTAAAGAAATAAGTACCTATTATGTTTATTGTGTTTATGTGCAGTCTGTATTTTCCTTCAAAACTTCTTCTAGATTTATTAACAATAAATCATATTATGCAGTAGATTATCAAAGATGAAGCCGAGGAATATAAGTATGATTAAAAATACTTGCCGGTGTAACAGGTTGGTAGTGCCCTGAGTACGAGATTCATGGGGTGGTGGCTGTCCCTTGCACACAACTGATAGCCTGGTGACAAGGCCGTTGGAGTCTCCTCGGTAATGTTGTATGAGTGTGTCCAGTCCGTGCACTGTTGTGTGCTCCTCAATTGAGAAGAATGCATCCTCACCATGTCTTCGAATTTGATAGTGCACTACTTCTCCCTATAAAATGAAAACTTTTTTGAGAGGTGCCTACAATAGGTACAAAGTACAGATGTAGAAGCAATCTTCTTAAATCTTGGGGTCATGAATTTATAAGTTAAGTTTAATAAGTTCTGTGTACAGATAAATATGACTGATAGCATTGACAGTATTAAAAATAGGAAAACAAAGTTCTGCTTTGAGGTTAGAAAAACTTTTAAAACTGACCTGGTGCAAAACTGAGAGCACATAATCTCCAGGGGAAGTGTTACTCTCACGTACCAAAAACACACCATCCTCTCCTTCTGCAAGTTTCAACGATATTCTAGTTAGTTAATAATACAAAACATTTGTACAACAATAACAACATACAATAATAATCACAACCGACCTTCCTTCAACAGCTTCTCAGCCGTGTCTCGAGATATTTTCCCATGAAACCAGTTGACATTATCTTCTCTGTTCATTCTCAACAAAAAAGAGTTTGTCTGAAAAGTTAATTTAAAACTAGTTCAACAAGTATTTTCTCAGACACAAAACTTTTCTTGAACATTTCTTGTGCAAGTCAGGATTTTGCTTACACGATATCTTTATTCAATCAATATCACAAAAAATATCATAATTAATATTGAGTTGTTCTTTTATAAACTTTGTTTATTTAAATTACTACACGAGACTTCTTTATGTTTCAACATAAACTTTTATAAACTGTTCGCCATGTTTCTCCCTATTTCTTTCCCACACATCAGAAATCGCATTAGAACAAGCGAACAATTTAAAATGCCCGCACATGAAACTTTATTCTCTTTCTAAAACAATGTTATTTCAATATGTGGAACAGAGATCGCTATAAGTAAAACCCTGGTTTTTAATTTATCCGCATAATATTGTAAACGTCAGACCAACTACAATGGTCAAATATGAAACTGATAAGAGTTTTTAGGATGATTCATCCACATTATAAATCTTATTTAATTTTACAGAATTTATCACGAATTCTTTTATAAATATTAGTAGCTTCTAAATATTACTTACCTTCAACAGTATGAATGACGTCATGGTTGTTATCATGATATCCAACTTCGGAAACAAAAATATTTACAAATATTCGAAAGAAGAATTTTTAATTAAATCTTCTTCGTTTCTTGTAAACACACATATTTATCACGAATATAACTGATTATTATGGTAACACAAAGTATTCCGTAAAAAGCGCAGCACGGTGAGCGGAGTGCGTCTAGCAAGCAGCCGGCAGACAGGCGCGGTATCCCCGACTCTGCCTTCCAACGAATGACTCATAGCAAGGTCAATTCCGAGAAATGAATCACCAACCAACGTACTCAGTTCTACAATGCTTTATGTAGTACGCATTCCCCCACAACACTGCTTCATTATTGTTATTTGTAAATATAGACATAAATTACCTTTAGATATTATTATGTAGTAGAAGTACACACTACCTACAGGTAATAGATACACGAGTATATGACTCTACCTACGTAATTCGTCTAACATCTTCTATTATTGTAAAAGATTTTAGTCCTTTGAATAGGATTTTAACAAGATAAGTAGTTATCCTAGGTAACGAACGTAGATAGAACCATTTTTTTTTAAACATTGTTCTGATGCTTATCCTTTCAACAACCTTATTTTTTTATAGGGTAGGTACATTCATTCATTGTTGAGTCGATGTAAAAGAAGCTGGCTCCGTAACTATTAGTTTTCGTTCTAATAAAGAAATTGGTGGAAATCGGATAAAGTGAAAAACTACACTGATAGCTGAGATGGTAGGCAGACTGAACATTATACAACGAAGGTACATGACAGTTCTTTAATTCCTCGATAGCCTGCAGCAAAACTGCACAAGGATTACGTTGGTTGAGTCTCTATCATAAGAGTCGTACCATACAGACACAGACCCCTAAGTTGCAAACTTTAGATTACCTCCTTGACTGTTCATCATGACTAGGAATCTACTACCCATTTTACTTAGGTACCTACCTAGTAGACACTTACTGCAGAAAAGGTATTTGGTAGGTAACTAGGTAGATAATACCTACCGATAACGTAGCAATGAAAAACAATCTTTACGTATTTCACTTTTGTTGGCAGTTATTAAACATAGTTACGTATGTTTTAACAAGTGGCAGAGACAACCCTGCTCAGTTCGCTCTAACTTCGCAATAAGACGCCGATGACTCACACACAAGATCTGCAAATATTGTCAGATACCTAAGTATATGTGAAGCTAATCAAAGCAACATTATTTTTCCAGAAGGGGCTATTACACATAACATTACTCTTGTATCCCTCGAAGGGGTAAGCAGTGGTGTAGATACAACCACATTTCGCCAGATGTGTTTAAGTTATGGGGCGAGCTTCATTTTGCCATCAATTGAGAACAAATCAAACGGCAAGGAGATATTAAGACATGGTTATTCATACAAATGTTGATACCATACATTATTTTTAATTCAATAAGCTTTGTTTGTTGTTTTTTTACTGGTTCAACAACTTATAAGAAAAATAAACATTAAAATGCCGATACCTACTTACTTCTGTCGTAATTGATATTTTAATAACAGTTTCCCTTTCTAAACCTTTGTGTGGGAGTTTCTTATCGATAATGATCTCGGACTACATCTTGGCAAATGTTTTTTAAGTTACTCTTCCTCGTTAATTCATTATCCTAGTGCATTTTCTTTACCAGCTTTGCCACAGTTATCTTCTGGACACGCTTGTTACATCGTAGATAGACCTCATCCATCGCTATTAATTTAGCAACAAATAAAAATACTGTTGAATGCGCTTGCCAGTTACTAATGTAATATCGAATTTGTACCTACCCCATTATGTAAAAAGTTGCGAGTTTGTATTTTTTTGTACCTTTCTATGTTTACAATATGTAAATATAAATCGTTTAGAATGTCATCTGCAGTATGCTATGACTATTGTAAATCGGAAGAACAGAAAAAATCAAACAAAAAAATGTTTGGTAAACTTCATCTTTATGTTTTCTTCAGAAGATAAGTGTAAGTATATAGATACGGAGGTCGGTAGCTGGTAAGCTGAGTCAGTTGATTGTACAAGGGTCCAAGTACGAATCTTAGATTAAGAAACACTTGTCTAGTCGCTGGCCCTTGCGCATACCGATACATTGCCACACTTTTACGACTTTTGTGCTGGGACGACGACGGCCCAAAATGTGATGAAATGTAGACCTTGTAAATTCAAGCTCGTTCTTTATATGTATAGGATGAGTAGAGTTTTAAGTGGCGCTAAGATATTTATTAACTACCTATGTCGAGGTTTTTTCAAGGTTTCAATGTTAATATAATCGTAATCATAATCATACATAGGAGGAATTACTTAGTTGCCCGGAGTCTGGATTTGTGCCCGGTTGATAGCAATAGGCTCGCCCCCTATTACATGGGACATAAACATAACTAGCGAAATCATGGGTGTACAGGTACTCTTCTAACCTAACCTAACTTAACGCTTCGGGGATTACAGATTATTACTATTTATAGGTAATGTCATCAGCCCCTACTTATGTATATTGCTGAAAATATTTGTTTATTGGTTAGGTATCCTGTACGTAACTACTTGGAATGGTAAAAGTAATTGTAAGGTAGGTAATAGGTACCTATACATTACTTTAATCTGGTAGTCTGCATTGGTTTTCTATAATTTCTAAACACAGGAATTTCTGTGATTATAAATACTGAAGTATGTATATATAATTTATCATAATACTATAATAATAGTATTATGATAAATTAAAAAAATAAATTCATGCATGAAATATCATGCATGAATTTATGGTTCACGAGTCCCTATATATTCCCTTTGTTAAGAGTTTTTATATGGAGCGTAGAGGACAACGTAAAGGTGTATACCTGAAGGGTTCTGCGTAAGTGCATTTCTATATTCTCATTACATTCAAAGCCATTTATAAACCTGCCGAGATAAACAAATGGGCTGTACAATAATTCAGTCTGATGACAATTTATGTGTGCACTCCGCCACTGATTAGATAAACGTTCGACCTAACTATTTAGAAAGCATTCGCTATACCTAGTGCACCGAGTGGACAAACCAGTCTCAAAGTTTGTTTACCTCACGAATGCAATGTTTATTTACTTTCATTCGTCTCCCAGCAACCTGTCTACATTCTGCATAGAATGCCCGGCCAGCCATTGTATTCAAGAGAATGTATTTCTTTGTATCTTTCCTGACTGAACCATAAGAAAATTCTGTCCCATTCTGGTTGTGTTAATGTTCGTGTGGTTGAAATTCTCGTCTTGCAACATTTTACTTTGTAATGCCGTTTTGTTTTTTAATGACAAAAGCGCCATTGGATGTCGTTTCCAAAAATACGATCGTTTTATTACTTTGAAACTATATGTTAACAATAATAATAGATAGATAGGTGATAATCATAGCCTCTTTAATTTAATTTAATTTACCCAGATTTTCAGATTGCAGTATCAGCAAGGTATTCAACCTTCGTAGTCCGACCTTAATCACAAACGATAATGGTTAACTGCCAATACTGGCCATTTGTCCCGAAAAAGTTCTCATAATGCCATTAGACTAAAGAAAGAAAAAAACTCTAATGGCTTTCCAACGATTTTTTTCAACGTATGTGCCAGTAGTCCACCTGTTTTTATAAACTTAACCTTCTTTTTGAGCATTCGTTTTTAAATGGTAAGTAAACAGACTAGTTGTTTCTGTAGAATATCGGAATATAAAAACAAAAAATCTACTTGGAGTCGACATTGTTCAGTATTTACTTACAATAGGTATTTTATCCGTGGACTGAATTTGAAAGTGATTTAGATATAAGTAACTTTAATAATGTTAATTTATTTTTGTAACAAGTGCCACAATTTATCCTTGTAATACAAAAGTCCTTGCTACATAAGTAGGTAGGTACAGCATATCCGTTTCGTCAAGGCAACCTGGAGTGGCTACACGCTGGGCCACGGGTGAGTCACTGCGCTTTCTACCAGCTTGCCTGAGCCGGTGGGTAGCGGTCGATGACACCAGGCCTGTTTATTCCCCATTCGTACTAGACCTATTGTGCTAAAATTGTAATGTCGTAAACAAGTGACTAAGGAATATTTTATAGGTATTCGGTGGGTGGAACTTAGGGTTTTGATAGGACTGTTTTGTAGACAGTAGAAGTAGTAGTAGAAGATAGAGATCTTCAGGAAGTTTATCTCGTGTAATGTCACCAATCCTATGAAAGTTCTGACTCTTGCCAAAGTTCTTCATTTAAATAAGAAACTTACGTGTACAAAATTAATGGTAAGTAATAACTTGTAACTATAAAATTTAACGTGACTCAATGAATTATCGACATGAAATAACAGCGGATTATTTCCTGCTAAATTGTGTTGTACTCATGTTTTTAATGATAAGCACCAAAAGCTTCCTGTTCGATTTCATTCAGTTTAGATGAGGACAACCCTATAGTGGATAAGGAAACGCCACGAAGCCGCCGACCTCAAAAACAAGTGCGAAATGACTAAAGCAAAACGTATACGAGGGCCGAAACCGAACGGTAGCGCCGATGAGGTAATCACACTATGAATGAAAAAATATAAAAAATCTAAAATAAGCTAACTGTAAGGCCGACGACGTACCACCGAAAAATCAATCTTATATCAACAGAGGTAGATGTAGTTTTTGATCGTGAAGCAACGCGTGGATATTTTGAGACGCCGCGCCATTGAATAGATGTAGCAGATACAGAATATGACTCATCTATGACTAGGAGATCATTGAGAGTGAACTTTAGGTATTCAAGTGGTGTTTAAGTTCTCTGTATACGATTTCAGGCTATATTTAAAATTCAACTCAACTCAACTCAACTCAACTCAAAGCATTTAGTTCAAGTAAACCATCTACAGGCACTTTTGAATTGTCAAGGGGTCAGTCAGTACATGATGTTTTCATAGATACATATATTGACAAGGTACTGTCAAGATATTAATATTTTTAAACGGTTCCCTTAGAGAATCGCGCCTGCGGAGGCCATATATTGCTCTAATGGCTCTTTTCTGCAGAATAAAAATAGAGTCGATATCTGCAGCCCGTCCCCATAGTAAAATACCGTAAGACATGATACTATGAAAGTAACTGAAATAGACAAGCCTCGCGGTATCAATATCAGTAAAGTGACGGATTTTTCTTACAGCATATGCTGCTGAACTTAGCCGTCCTGCAAGAGATGTTAAATGAGAACCCCATTGCAGCCTTGAGTCAAGCGTGATCCCCAGGAAAACAGTTTTATCTACGAATTCTAGTTTCTCCTTATTCAATACTATCTCACAATCACTACTTTTAACATTCGGTAAAGCAAATCTTATGCATTTAGTTTTTTTTTCATTTAATACTAAATTATTAGCAGTGACCCAATTTTGGACCTGCAGTAGGGTGTTATTTACGTCGTCAAGATTTGATGCACGTCTATTTATCTTAAAAATTAAAGAAGTATCGTCTGTAAATAACACCATTTGAGGTTGGTTTTGAAATAAATGGGGTAGATCATTAATATATAGGTACTAAAAAGAGGAAAGGACCCAGTATTGAGCCTTGTGGAACACCCATTTCTACTTTTTGACCGAGTGAATTGACACCATTCATCTGAACTTGCCGTTGTCTATCATTCAAATAAGATTTTACTAAACTGAGCGCAAGTTTACTTAGTCCGTAATGCTCAAGTTTCAGTTTAATGATTTACGCAGTCAAATTCCTTGGAGAGGTCACAAAAGATTCCTATGGCATCTTAGGTCTCCTTTCACGCTGTAATTATGTTTTTAATAAGGTGACACCGGCGTCAGTCGTACAACGTTCTTTGGTGAAACCATATTACTGATCGTGTAAGATTTGGTTGATTAAAATGATTAAGCATTTGATTGAGCATTACCTTTTCGAACACCTTGCTGAATACCGGCAGCACGGATACTGGTCTATAATTGTTGGTGTCTTTACTGTCCCCAGTTTTAAAAAGTACTTACTGTATTTAAATAAATCCGGGAAGACTCCTTGTTCCACACAAAAATTCAATATTAAAGCTAAGTAAGTATGGTGTTATAGTCTCGATTATGGATGTACAAACCTTGATAGATAATCCCCATAGATCTTGGTTCAATTTGATTTTAATTTGCCAAAAAGCTTTAATAACTATCATAGGGTTTATATGTTTAAATTGAAATTCAACCGGACAGCCTGGAACGTTCGCTCTTAATAAATCAATTGAGAGATCGGGTGAAAAATTTAAAGCTTCCGTCGTTTTAGATGGTATATTAGTAAAGAAATGTAGAAATTCTTGAGCTACTTCTAAGTTAGAACTTATTGCAACACGTGAAGTTTCCAATGTGTAATCAGTGTTTCGTATTTTTTTCCTATTAGTTTCATTATTTATAACTTTCCAAACTGTTTTTATTTTATTTTCTGTTCATTTGATTTTGTTGCTAATGTACAGGGTTTTAACTATCTTGCAGGTATTTCTTCAAAAAATTGGAATATGTAGCAACATACTTGTTGTAAGTTTCAGTGTTAATGTAAGGCTTAAGGCCATACAGCTCGAAAAGTCTTTCCCTACTTATCCTAATACCTCTAGTTGCCCAGTCACTAAATATAAAATTAGGGCAAATATTTTTTGTTTTCATTTCAAAAGTTTTATTGAATTCATTGTGCACTACGGAAAATTACTAGGAAAGTATTGAATCTATTTAATTTGCCATTTGTTATTGGTCTAAATTGTATTTGCAATTTTTGCAAAGGTGTTTTAAACTTAAAAGTTACCGTTTGTCCACTATGATCAAACGGCAAATAATTTACGATGGCTTTAGCTTAATAATCACAATCGCTGAAGACGTTATCGATACAAGTACCAGAAGACAGAAGTTGGAGTTACTCTAGTCAGTTCGGAAAACTAGTTGCGCCCCGCGGTTTCACCCGCTTAAGTCTCAATCCCGTGGGAAAATGTATCCTATGTCTTCCACCCAGGTCATGGTCTACCCATGTGCCAAATTTCATCTAAATCCGTGCAGCTGTTTTAGCGTGAAAGCGTAACAAATAAACATACAAACTTACAAACATACAAAAAATCAAAACGTTTCTCTGTATAATATTTAGTTTAGATGTTTACGAACTAAAAAGCAATCAGGAACTAGAGTCTATGACCTAGGGCCTTGCGAAACCCCTCAAGGTACAAGAGAAGGTTGAAACAGGAAGGTTGAAGCATCCGCAGCCGGGTCAACCAATATAAGGAGAGTGACTTTTACATCTACTCAATACCAAATTAAATATGAAAACCCGAATCATTGTCACTACCTATAAAGAATGCTAACTAAAAATAAAAACGAAAAACGCTAACCCTAGTCCCTAATGAACGCTAGTTCCAAATAACTCCAGCTGGGAACCTGCATGAACTCAAGGCTCCCCGACACGGCTGACTTTATTGTATAATAGCTATGAATGAATTGGTTTCCTCCGTTACAATGCAGCACTACTTTGACTTGACGTAGTACTATATATATACGCAGGGGTAGCACTACGTAGACGCTACGTAGCACAGCTTGACGCGGGGGCGTAACTATTTTGACCTGGCATAGTACTGGTATGGGGCGTAGTTCTGCTACGCGGTGAAATTCAGCTATGAGGCGTCTGCTACGCGGCGTAGTACTGCTACGCGGCGTAGTAGGTACTGCTTCGCGGTGTAGTTCTGCTACGCGGCGTCGTACTGCTACGCAGCGTAGTTCTGCTATGCAGCGACATACTGCTACGCGGTGAAATTCTGCTACGCGACCGTAGTACTGCTATGCGGCGTAGTTAATACTGGATTCAGACGAAAAAACTACTA
Source organism: Xanthia icteritia (assembly GCA_949128155.2). NCBI lineage: Eukaryota > Metazoa > Arthropoda > Insecta > Lepidoptera > Noctuidae > Xanthia > Xanthia icteritia. The sequence goes on from OX421932.2 coordinate 17,207,152, forward strand.
TAAGGCTATAAAAAGCTATGAAATAAAAGAAAAATGAATTTTTGCTGAACCGACAGAAGTTATTATTTTAATACCTGGGCGACCGAGCTCTGTTCTGGTGAAAATAGAGAATGCTCATTTAATAGTATAGGAAAGTTCATACTAATTCCATGGTGTCATTATTCTAAGGAGTGATTATTCTTGTTCTAAACTTTGGGCGACCGAGCTCTGCTCGGGTGAAAATACGGAGAAAACGAATTTTCCCAGATATGAGACCTAGGTATCTATCGAAATCTTTAGCCGCCGTTTCGAGCCGTTTTCGAGAACGTGATTACAAATATATATATAATATTGCTCGTTTAATGGTATAGGATTAAAATACCCCATAAATGCATATTTTCAGTTGTCAGAGACCAAAGAGAGACAGCTTCACTTTATTTTCTTGAAATAACGTTTCTATAGTTCTCACAATTTTACCGACCAAAACACAATGCTAATCTTTCCCCACCAGACCATAAAAATTAAAATAAAGTATCAGATGGCGTACCACAGTCTGTGGGAAACTGCCTCCATTCTACTGCTGCGTAAATTAATATCACAGTGTCTAACACTTACCAGTTACCTACAAGTCTACGCAATCTTAGTTTTTACACTCAACTATAATTACCAGAATAGTTCAAAATGAGTGCTTGTGTTCTAAGGCACAGACAATCTGGCTATTAATAAAATGAGAATATTATTGCCCTCACAACAAGCAATACCAAGCCTTACAGCAAGTTACACCTTTTATCTAGGCACATTACCTAACCCAGTAACATTTCATACCGGAATACATGCCGCGTTTTGTAGGACAGAGTAAAGCATCCGCCTCGTTGTTCTAGTGGTCACAAGCTCTTCTGCTGAGCATGAGTTCTTGGGCTCGATTTCCAGGTCAGGCAAAGTGCTCTTGGATTTCTCCTTCAAGAATTTCTCAGTAGCAACCCGGAGTCTGGATTTGGACCCGGTTGATGGCAATAGGTTCGCCGCCTTTTATATGAGATTTAAACATAACTTGCGAAATGTGGGTGTTGTATAGATATTTACAACTCTGCATAACCTTTCGGGGAAACAGAGGCGTGATGTTATATATCTAATAAAACAAATAAAGTATAACATGGCATAGTATTTATTATCATAAAAATGATAACTTACATCGTAATAATTTTAATACAGTAAAAACAATAGATAACTTAAATACTTAAACTGGTTTACGATTAATCCTTATTCCTTAGAACATAACATAGAACAAATAAATGAAATTAAATACAGAGTCACAGTATAAATATGGACAGTACATAAACTATGTAATAAACGTTCGAAACGGCACAATCACAAAGACGCGACTCATTGACGAGACCGACCGATTGTCGCGGTGCTGTCAGTTGCGAGTGCCATGTCGAGACGAGTGGTCACCGCGATCTTCTTAATAATGGAGGGTAGTTTATTATTCCAACCAATAGGCCTAGTTTTCATACTGTCCATATTTATACTGTGACAGAGTGAACCAAACCCGAATAGCTGCGTCGGTTTTATAGGTTTATTATGACATTACTTTGGACAATATGAAGCAGTAAACTATATTAACCTACGTTATTAATTTATGGACTTATAACTTAGCAGTAATATTACATGTATTACAGTTTTATTATTAGTCGCATTATAGTCTATAAGTACTAGATATCGAAAGTTTCGTGGTCTTTGCCGACATTTTCAGTAGATACCTATAAGATACAACAAAAGTTTTTCTCACAAAACCGACTACTATCAATGAAACCGTGTTTTTCAGTTTGTTTGTTATTTTGTTCTCGATTATAATTTTCGATTAAACCTACATTCAGTACGGTTTAAATAATTCCTTCATCAATTAGTTAATTTCAGTCACTTTTGTAGGTTTAAGAAATTCTTAAACAGTGTTATCTCTTTATATACTACTAAACAAATACCTATTACTAAATATGTAGGGATAACCCAAAAATAAAACATTGAATAAATTCGTAATTGAGGCTTTCTACGTAAACATAGACAACACAGAGTTGGCGTTAAAACTGTAGAAAAGCTACATTTAATTCTCAGATATTTATGATAGATATTCTTAATAGATACTTATAACTTGATAATTTAATCGCCGAGACAAGTAAGTCCCAAACTTTACACCAAAGTACATTCAAACTACAATGCTTTTAGTTTTATTAAAACTCTATTCAATACACTTTACCTTCACATAAATACTTATCGATATAAATAATTCATCGTTAGCCCTATTTACAAATGCGCACCTCTATTCGTTACATGAAATAAGCAAATGTTGATGAACATAATAAAAAATACCCATAAAGAATATTTAAATGATTCAAGTATACGAATGACATTTTATAACCGTGTACTTATAACTAAGTAAATAACTAGATGAAAAATATTTACAATAAAGTGATGATAATGCCTAAAAGTTACCAAGAAAAACGTTAAATTACTCAACTCAATGAATTTTAGACAATAATTTGTAGACTCAATTTATGGGGACAATGTTTTTGTTCTTTCAATTATCTTAATTTTCAATGACAGGTGCTTGTAAACTGTTACATTATTGTTTCAATACGTACATATAAAATCTAATTCTAAATACATTACGTCTTGCTCCTACGGTACTTAATACGATCTATATTTAATGGACGGCAAATCGAGTGAAACTACCTAGCCTGGTGAATACTAATCCACCGTTATCGTGCATTGCTTTATCACAGCGTATACTATTAAAAAACATAACTTAACACGTTCAGTGCCGGGAGCCCTCCTGGAAGGTTCACCTAGTTGGGATGCCCTCGCGGAGGGCTCATTTTAAATGTAGGTTTTTCTTAGCGAATACAACATTATAAACCGTGAAAATAAAATCGGATGTATATTTTAACACGATTTATAAGTATATGCGTTGGTTTTAAAATCCAAGCATAGGTTTTTTTTTTTTTTGTTCTCGGTTTCATATATTCACAAAAATTTAAAAGGTTGGTATCTACGTACAGCTACAAGACCCCCTGAAAACACAATTTTACTTCGTTTTACAGTGTTTTATAACCCTGTTTTAAACCTAATGCCGTTGACCGTCCGCGATGGTTTACTTTAGCGCTAACGTAATGCCGGCAACCCTCCCGGAGGGTTTACTTCCAATGTGTATGGCGGCATGGCGTATAAGTTCTATGAAAATGGGTGGAGTCGAAATTGTTGAGGACGTCGTTACACGAGGGTCATGTATACTCCGGGTTTTCCCAGAGCTAGTTGGCCTAGACTGTATCAGAAAATCGATGACAACCCTATCAACTGTCAAATTGAAGCACTATGCAGACCACCACTTGGTTAGTCGCTGCAGTGAGTAATGGATCTGTAGTTCATGTGACATATACTTAAAATTTTGTAACAACATTACTGATTCATAATTTATCAGTACTCAGATAACTACCGTGTTATTAAAATAAAATAAAATTGAATAAAAATTCAAGTAAATATCAGAGTAAAATTGAGCTTTAAGTAATGATGTACTCTCTCGGTCAGCTTTTCAATTTATATATTAAGCTACTAATTTATCAAAGCACACTCGAATAGCATAACATTTAAAAAATGTTTAAAACTTTTATATCGTAGCTAGTCATCGGTTACTGGTCCCTCACTGGAATAATAACGACTTCCCTCGAGTGAGCTGCACTCACTGCCTCTTACCGCTAGTGTGTGACAGTAGCTTCACGTGTAGCAGTTGTCCTCGTCGGCGTGGTCGCTGCAGTCGATGGTGCCGTCGCAGAGCTGCGCCAGCGTGATGCAGCGCCCGTCCACGCAGCGCAGCTCTCCGCTGGGGCAAGGGGACGCGTGCGCGCGAGTAAAGCCCTTGCCGTCACCATTCGTCATCGGGTTCCCATAGTTCGCCGGTGGCACAGGTAACGCAGGTTTGTTAACACTGCTGGTTTTAGTTATGGTAACTAAGGATCTGTCAGCTGTGTTGTGATTATCAGCTGCGGCAGGAGGGTCCGGTGTATCGTCCGCATACACAAAGGTATCGTTCAAAGCTTGGTCTTCTGCAATTTCTGCTGCCTGCTGCGCCGCTGCTTTCTGTAAAGCGATTATTTTTTATTTGAATAAGTGTAAAAGATAATAAATATTTTTGTTAAAATTGAACTCATATGTAACAGATGTATTTATAATTAAACACCGGACAAGTGTAAGTTGGACTCGCGCATTAAGGGTTGGATGAGAAAAGTTTTGTTTTTAATGTTTCTTGTATGGGCCAACCCATACAAGAAACATTAAATACAAAACTTTTCTCTTTTGGCATGAAAGCTTACTATGATCGTAACATCAATTCTGTAAAAACTTTAAGTTGCTTGGTATAACGGTTTCAAACATACAACCCTGGGTCAGACAAATAGCCTACGCTTACTTATATGGACCCGGTACTTCTATGCATCCTTTGGGTACGTAAGAGTAAAACGACTGGTTGAACTAAGCGTGGGCCTGACATATCACTTGATAGATTGGCAAAGATACGGGACGCCTGAGGGAAGATATCGACTTCGAGGTCGAACGCGACGAAGGTGGTGTGAAGACCTGGACGTATTGTTTAGGACAAAATAGATAGGTGAACATAAAATAGGCTAGCATATAAAATTTTGTGTGTTACCCTCAGCAGGGCGGCTCCATCGATGACTTTTTCAAACTTGTTGGCAGTTTTATCAATTCGAGTGGTTTGAGTTGCTCGAGCCCCTGCTAGCGGCATGGGTTGCATATTGGGTTCAGGCACTCCAAACTTCATCTTCTCGGGCTGCCTCGACTTTTGGTCAGTAGGCTCTTGTTCTTTTCCGTCTTTTGCAAACTCATCAAAAAACCCGAGATCTCCCATGTTGACATCTTCGACTGATTCCTTTTCTGAAATCGGTTTTTGAGCAGCTTTTTCTTCCTCAGGCATCTTCGGAATTGGTTTGAGAGGCTGGACGAAAAGCTTGCCTGGTTTGGTTGGTTGGGGGTGATAGTATTGAGACAATCGGGGTGGTAAGGGACGGCGTGTGAAGTTTCTTTTCAGAGAATTATTACTGTCGCTCGTAATGAGTAGCTCCTTGCTACTTTCGTTTTCTCCTAAAACAAATGTAAAATGTCAGAGATATTAAGAAACGCTTAGATGAAAGATATAAAAAGATAGCATCGAAATATTCCTTCTCATCGTTGTTGTCCAGTAGCGTGCAATCAGACTAGAAAATTGTAAGAATATCCTATTGTATCATCAACTCGTTGCAGTGCTTTACATACCAGCACGCTGATTGGTGGCCTTGTGTCGGGTAGAAGCCCTGTTGGGTTTCCTGATGGCCGGCGCAGGCGCGGAGCCGGCCGACTCCTCGCCGGGCTCGTGCGTGTCGGCGACGTGCAGGGCGCCGGGCTCGTGCGCGTCCGCTATGGTCGCGTGCTGCATGCGCGTGCCGCACGTCTCCACGTGCTCGTCCTCGCCGTCCGGACAGTCAGAGTACCCATCGCAAAGCCAACGCTTCAGGATGCACCCACCAGAACTACAGCTGTGGAACAAATGATTACCGTTTCACATTCAACATCGGCGGCAGAGTAAAAATGTAATTAGATTATATAGCCAGTCGAAGAAATATATTGAGACAATTTGAATATTAAATATTACCGGTATTCAGTCTGATCGCACGTTATGCACGAGGCCGCCTCGTCCTCCCCGGCGGGGCAGTCCTTGGTGCCATCGCACATCCAGTCTCTAGGCACACACGATCCGTCGCTGCACGGGAACTCACGCTGGTAGCACGGGGTCTTGGCTCCCACGCAGTTGGTTCGCGAGTATCGCTTGCAGTTGAACGCCGGAGTCAGCTCGGTAGGAATCTGACCGTCGCATGAGTCCACGATCGCTGGAATTAAAATAATTGATAGGTTGATATTGATATAGTGCGGCATGAATTAATTAATAATAATAATAAAATTTTAACTATATACTGATATTAAATTTAATTACCTTTACACAGACCGTAGCATGGCATATTTGGAGGGAACGGTGGCGGGTGGCACTCAGGCTCTAGCAAAGCACACATGAAATGCCTGACACGCTCACTGCAATTAGTTGCCACCAAGTAGTCGATCTGGGATAGCAGAGACGTTGCCTCGACATTTCCGATCTTCGCTGGTGCTCCGGCTAAGTCATATGGTAGGATGCCTCGGCACAGAGACATGCGGGTCGAACGGCATTGAACTGAAAGAATTTACGCAGAAATTGGTACTGTGCTTAAAAAAATACCTAATTTGGGCTACTGAAACATATAGTTAGTTACACCCACCTACTGCACTAAAAAAATTATCTGCGTATCGATGGACGATTTAATTACGATCATGAAAGTGAATATTGAAATGTGAGTAATATGTTGATCCGTACCATTTACCTTGAGCGTTAGTGATGGAACCGCATGCCCCCCGATACAAAAGTTAAAGACTTACCCTCTGAATAGATATTAGATGGATACTTTTTAGTGGTGGTGTCATCTCCGTCACGCCATGTTGGAAGCGTGGGGGACACTCTTGTGTTATACAGAGAGCTTTGAGTAGTTGATTTAATTTTTTCTGCATCCTCTATAGAAATACCAAACAGCTTTGAATGACCTGAGGTAAAGCTGACATCTTCATTGGGGCGGTGACGGCCGTAAAATTCTTGTACTTCAAGCGGCACATGCCTGTCTGCTACGTGGTCGTGCTGCGCGGGATGTTCGAGTTGTCCTGTGTTGTTCTGACTCTTATCCTTTTGTACGTATTCCACGTTTTTATTGGCTGATTGTTTATGACCATAGTTAGAGAAATCATTTATTGTTTCTGCTCTCGTTATAACCTCCGTGGTTGCTGCACTGCCATTTTTGAAGTAAATTGCTAGCGGCTTCTCGGGCTTTTGAGTAATATGCGGTTTCAACGTCGAGTCGACGGTATCGGCGTCGTCCAAAACCTTGGCCGTTCTTAAGTTGTCGGCATCAGCTTTTTCGTTGCCGTATTGGACTTCGGGTGTAAGATGGGTTGGGAAGACTGGAGGAATGGGCAGTTTTCTTATGGGACTTGTATTTGCCATCGTATCGTTCGCAGGGTGTAAATCGGTATTTTTATCGATTTCGGCGTCGTAGAAATCTATTTCCGATGTTTTTGTACCTGCAATTATGTGTTGGCAACAATATTCGTCGGAACAGTGTTTTTTTTTTGGTAAATCTATATACACATGCCTAGTTATTTGTCTCAAATGTTAAGCACGCAATGATATCGTGTGGTGTATTGTGTAACATAAAACATTCAATTGTGATATGATATAACAATAATATTCCCAAGTTGTGCTCCTCATGCCTACGGACAGTGTGGTTGGTGATATTATGTGGAACCTACAGCTCATAGTTAGAATAATTTAACAAATCTTAATATTATAACTTTGAACTATTTAGTGAACAGTGAAATAAGTTCTGTTTACGTGCACAAGACGAACATTCAACACGTATCAAATTAACATCAGTTGAAACAAACACATGAACACATTGATTCGTGCATGAAATCGGAATAGTGATTAGTAATGACAAATTGACAACATACTCTTTTTTTGGGAATATGGCAAGTTGACATCCTATTTATCTTCCTATGAGACAAAAGAGTTACATAAAAGTACAGAACTAGCTATAGGTTCCATTGATGCACGGCGATCAACCACGCGGTTTTGTAGAAAATAAACAACGCAAGGTTTTAAAGAAAACATTGCGTAATTGTGTAAGGAACACTGATACAACGGTGATAGCTAAGTTATACTTACAAAATTCCAAAAAAATAACCTTCAAATACATAAAGTCCTGATTGCAAGATCATAATGTGAATTAGCTTCAGAAACTATACCATGTTCGTTCTTCTCGGGTCTCCTGTCGTGTTGATGTTCCTGTGCCCGATCGTGGTGCGCCCGTTGTCCGGCGACGACCGGCTCCCAGTACGTGCCGTTCTCGCTCGTCCGAGACTCCAAGTTGTCTGGAATTGCAAGGTTAACGATCGATTAAGTGTGGTTCGTTGCTATATTTAGTTGCGAAGGGAAGTACGAAAACACACCTTTTCACACCATTTCCGTTTCCTACACCTTTTCAATGCTATTTTTTAAGTAGCTGCTACTAGTTATAAATAGATAGTAGGTATGAACGTAATATCAGCTCGATGAGTGAACCAAATTGGTATATTTTTAGAAGGTTGAGATTAACGAACTCGCGTCACATTGTTTTTATTGCTCGGTTCTACTGTAATAAAATTCAACTGAGTGTCATGAAATTTTATTTACAACAGACTTAAAATAATAATAATATGTACAAGTACATAAAAGGGGAGGGGGGGATAATCATAGGGTTTCAAAAAATTCTTCCACATTGCTGTCAATAGAAAGAAAAAGAAAAATAGAAAGAAAAGTGCCCAAAAGGCTGGCAGCATTGCCACGTTGTATGGCAATGCTGCCAAAGAATAGGCCAGCCCTCTGGTCACGTAAAGAGTCGACCAGCCGCTTGGTGATCTCTTTAAAAACTAAGTGGGCACTTGAACTCCATGGCCCTAGAGTTTCAACCCCAAACGGCTCAAACAAATAAGTCCCAATAAGAAATTTAAAAAAACAATTTTAAATGATTGAATATTGAATGATTAAGTATCTAGTAAAAAGTCATATGTAAACGACGCCTACTTAATAAACAACGTAATTATAGCTATAAATAAAAATAGAACTGCAATATTACGTCTGTCACGTATTCCAAATATAAATTGAATTCCGGATCATAAACAAAATCAAATCTCATAAAAACTCTCGATGAATAAATTATTTTTTTAAATATTTTGGAACTCTGGTGATTGGGCAATTAAGGAGAGAACGTGCTAACTGCCCAGTCGTTAGTGAACGATATTCAGGATACATAGTTATAAATCAATAACTTTATCTACCATTGATTAAATGCACAGATAAATTCTGACGCGTGCCAAAAACCTACAAATGTGAACGTGAATATTTGAAATGTAATTTATATGGTACCTATAATTTATGTTATAATGCTCAAAACTACTGTAAAGTTTCATACAACATCATTGATTCTAATGGATTTAATTTAAATTATGATGTTTTTAAATGCTACACCAATTTTAATTTAAATAGGTAGCTTAGGTATTACGAACATTTCAAAGTCACAATTCTTTATTTAGGAAACTGTTTATAAAATTTATTATGGACTACGCTCGCAAAGGATTATTATATAAATTACCATTTGAATCAAGCGCAGTGTGTTTGATCATTCTTTTATATTACTCATAAAGATGCTACGATTACTGGAAAGGTAATGACATTCTCTGTATTACGTCTGGTCTTTAGTAACCCGTAGCCAGACTAACCTAAAGAAGATTAGTCTGTAAAATTACGTTGCCGTGCCGTTCATACCGGTAAATGAAGTAGGAAGCCAGAGTATCTCTGAGAGTGAAGACGCGGGCCGGTGAAAGCTTGGTTCAAGATGTCACGGCACTCCTCCGGCCGTGTCAGCCTAGTATCGCCATTAATCCTTATCGCGGTTGCACAACATACATACATAAGTAATTTGACGATAGTAGGTAAACACGCTCCCGTTCCGCCGTGTCAGTGTCATAGGTGAGCGCTGGGACTTCCTATATCGCCTCATGTTTTGTTATGCATGCAGTTTGTTGCATTTGATTACGGATTTGGTTATGCAGGTTATGCCAGTGTATTTCTATCGACTGTTGTTACTATGTGTTTTATTTTTAAGCAAAATCAAATTAAATTACCTAACGAAACCTCAGACTAGATCCGTATCGATATCTAATGACGAAAGAAAAAGATGTTTTAAACTTATAATTTCAAGTTACTAAACTACCAGCGACTCGAATATATGATTACTAGCAGCGCGCCGAAATTTCACCCGCATGAGTCTCGATCCCGTGGGATTATCGGGATAAAAAGTATCCTATGTGTCAATCTAGGTTATAAACTATGTGTGTACACAAATTTCATCCAAAACCGTTCAGTAGTTTTTGCGTGAAAGAGTAACAAACATCCATCCACCCTTGCAAACTTTCGCGTTTATATTATGATATAATATATTATGATATAGGATGAAAAATATATTGTGTTTTTGTTTTATCGTCCTATATGGTAACGATACCCATCATGTCTGTGAAATGAAAAATGTACGGAAGCTGATACCCTAAAACCAATGGCAACCATTAAAAACGTTTTACAAATAAATTGAACCGACTTAAAAAAAAAAACTACAAGTCGGTTCAATTTTTTTGTAAAAAGTTTTTATTTTTCACTTTTTAGTTGTGGTGCCTAACCCACACAAATTCGAATACCACTACCTGCTATGTGACAGGAACTTATCATATCATCGATATAGACTAAGTGGGAAAAATACGTATTATTGAAGCTAACTCAAAAACTATCCAAGCAAAGTTAATAAAATGTATATGGGACCACCTCTGAAGTATGAGCTGCCAAACAAATAAAGAATCATCAAAATTATTTCGTAATTGGCGGAGTAATCGCGTAAAAAACATACAAAAAGACATACTGTCGAATTGAGAATCTCCTACTCTTTGAAGTCGGTTAAAATTAATGTATTAATGTGTAGTTTTAAAGGTGTAATTATGTAGAACAATAGTCGTTATAGGCAATAGTCTCAGTTTGCAGTTTTTTCTGAGATATACAACCTTTAAATGTATATGATATAATATATATATAAATGATATAAATATGTATATGATATAAAACCTATGTAGATTATAGGATACTATTAAATAAATTAGAGAAATATGGTATAAGAGGCAATATTTTGAATCTCATTGAATCTTACTTAGACAACAGAAAGCAGATTTTAGAAATAACACGAATATGCCCCCGCACTGGAAACGAGAGAAAATACAGATCTAGTAGTAAGATAATTAAATACGGAGTCCCACGACACACAAGGCAGTGTGTTAGGACCTCTACTATTCTTGACTTATATAAATGATCTGCCTAGAGAAATAAAGCAACCTATGGTACTATTTGCTGACGACAGCACGGTAGTAGTAAAATGTGACGATCCAAATACATACGAAGCAGAGATAAATTTGACATTGAATAAAATAATTACTTGGCTAAATAATAATAATCTCGTCATAAATCTAGAAAAGACAAAAATAATGCACTTTTATCAAAGGATTCCTAATATGAACCTTGACATTGACTATTTGGGTACTAAAATAGAGTCAGCAACTATGACTACATTCCTTGGAGTTATTATAGACAACAACTTGTCCTGGAAACCGCAAACGGACGATATTTGTAAAAAAGCTAATAAATTTGCATATGCCCTCTATAAACTGGCTAAAATTGTTAGCTTAGAATCACTTTTAATGGCTTACCATGGCTATGTTGCATCCACACTAAGATATGGTATAATATATTGGGGCAATTCAGTAAATAAAGAATATGCTTTCAAAGCCCAAAAAAGATGCATTAGAGCTATGTGTGGTTTACTAAGTACTGATAGCTGTCAACCTCTATTTAAAAACCTCAAAATCTTTACCTTGCCTTCTCTGTATATTTATGTATGAAGTAAATGTATTTGTTAAAACAAACCTCACCCTATATGAAATAGCTTTTAAAAGCCATTATAGGAAACTACGTGATCAAAATAAATTAGAGCTTAAAGTACCAATGCAGGCACGGCTTTAATGAGGAAAAGCTTTTTTTTGTATGGCCCAAAGAATATTTAATAAGTTACCTTGCTTAATAAAAAGTCAAAATTTAGTAAATTTCAAGCGTAAATTACGTACTATATTAATACAGAAATGTTACTATACTATCAATGAATATTTTGATGACAGCTCTTTGACAATATAATAATATTTGTTTCGTAACATGACTATTTATGCATGTCGACTCTAATAGTAATTCTGTGGACAATGTCAATTTTAAACATTTTTCTTATCAGTTACTTATTGACATTATAATTATTCATCATTGACATAATCGCATTTCATTAAATATTGACATTACCAAATACTATCTATTGCATTTTTATTAAATTACATTAAAAAAAATTTTTTAATATAAAACATATATATAAATTGACATTGATACTACTGAATTATTATAAATTAAGGTAATTAATTGGCAAAAGCCTTCCATAAATGTATATTTGTACGCCAAATGGCAAAACACAGAGAAACTATAATTATAACAATTATAACATCTTGCACACTGTTGGAACCTATGTTTACAAATAAAGACTATTGATTGATTGATTAATACTAACATTTTTCTGTTAATCATAAGTATGCATGTTGAATAAAATCAATATTTTACAATACTAAAGCTTTGAATATTATCTTATACGTACTTTATAGCAGTTAGAGAACTACATATAATACCTATGAATGCATTATAGAAAATAACTGTATTTAAAAAATCTGTAAATTGTTTAAGATAAAGGTATAACTCTGAATAAACAGTAAAATGACAATTTATCACTATAAAACTTGTTGTTAACTCAAAACTGTAACAATTAAACTTCAAAACAAATAATATGATCCATACAAAAATGTTAATGTTAAAGGTTGTATATCTCTTTATTGGTTGTCATTCGTTTTCGGATAATAAACGCCCATCCTTGTTTCGCCAGCTAATTTGATTTGACCTTGTAGAATCATCGTATAGATGTAACTATAGGTAACTATCGTTCGATCGATTCAGTTCGATCTATGTTTGTGGACCATCAGATGCTCCAACGTTTTCGTAAGCAATAGGAATTCAGTAGCCTCGCGTTCCGCTTAGTTTCTCCACTCGACTGCGCACACCGAACAGTTTCGCAGAAATGTGACTTAACCGATGTACGGGATGTAGTTTATGCTCCCTGTAACACGTATCCTACTTTGTAAGTAATTAAAATGATTATATGTTACATAACGCTGAAAGGCGTGCGCCTAATGAAATGCAATTTGTGAACTAGTGCTGTAGTCGCTGCGGAAGGCTATTAGCGTAGTAGGTACCTAGGTAGATATGTAGGTACTGAGGAGTCATTAGGTAATTTAGTAGATAACCACTGTGTATGTGAGATAAGCGTTCAAGCGACAGTACAGCCTGCAGGCGGCAAGGCGGCCACACCTCGCCGAAACATACCAACTGTCGTTGCTAGTCCTACTAGTTATAAACGTCCTTAATTACAACCATTTATTATTAATCCCACCAAGATAAATTGTTTTGCAAATCGAATGTTACATGCTTAAAAAGCTTACTATAATATGGTTCTTATGAATACTAATTAAGAAGTCCTTGGGTATATCAATTTAAATTAGATAAAGGAGATGGTGACTTAATTTTGAAATACTAAGGTCATAATTAAAAGTCCATTAATTATGACATTAGGGGTTTATTTATAAACGTTGTTTAAAGTTAAGTAATGATTAGCGACTGTTTAACCATACGATTATGGCGTTTGAACGTCACTTAACTTTAAGCAACGTTTATAAATAAACCCCAGATAATTAGCAAACTCAAAAAAACTAACAGATGATTTTTTTTGTTTTTGTCAGCGTCGGGCTGACCTGAGGCCCTTTTGGCATTATAATAATTTATTTACTGTTTTTATAGTTTTAAGGTGTATTTTTTGTAATGCCAATAGACGCATTTTTTTTTTCTCTCTTTTAAGTCTTTTTATTGTTTTCGAACAATTTACATTGTAAAGAGGCATTATTATTTCGAAATGCAGCGAAGCAGTCATTAGCATCCACAGATAGCAACAACAACCTTCAATTTATTTCACAATTGATTTCACGTGTATTCGTATGATTAAGCTCCTACACACACATCTTCACGTTTTGCATATTGCAATTAATTAACCGACTGTACCAACCGAAACGGTTTTATTTAGCACAATAAACACTTCGTTGACTGTAATTGTAGTTTCAATATAAAAAGAAAGCGACGTCGCGGGTGAGCACATGTTATGTTTTCTCTTCTATATTTTTATTAGCACCTATTGTCATGGATTAGACATAATGATGCATATTATAACAATAGATACAATCATCAAATGACAAACGAAATGCGCCGGAAGCGAGACTTAATAAAAGATAAATTCGTTTGTCAGTTTAAGTGATCTTATTTATGCGATGACTTCTTATACTTTCATTGTGTTGCAAAAATTATGCATATTACATAAAAACCGCGGCATAACGATAAGCATTCATCTCATTTATCTAAAAAGGAAAAGAAATGCGATAAAGCGGAGCAGGTATAAAAATAAAGTCGCCTACATCCTTTATGGATGCACAAAAGTATTCGCGAGGTCAACTTTCATTTTTACGGATCCTTCGCAAATAAAAACACAATATGAGAGCAACAAAGGAGACTGGAGCGCATCCGGTCACATGCGGCGCAGGCGCACGCTGCCGGCGCGGTGGCGGCGCGGCGCGGCGATGCGGTGGACACCCCACGCAATCAAATTATTGCTCACCACGATTTTACTTTACCATTTAAAATCTGTTATTAAAAAATCCCTTCGCGTGTGAGATGTGAAAGTGGCTGAATATTTATGAAGAGATCAAAAGTTTCGAGAGCCTCGTACTCTTATCAAAGTACAATTTGCACATGAAAAGGACTATAATTGCTTTGAAAGTTATTTTACGATGTTATTTCAGCTTCCGCTTCGAGGGCAATTACTGATTTTAATGCAAAAATTAACATTACAGACTTTCTAAATGCAAATTCTCTTTTATTTTAGATCAGGTCATATCGATAAAGGAATCAGAAATAGCGATTGCATTAAGTTATGACAGATTTGTCAATAAAAAAGTCTAGTCAACTAGAATCCAATTACGTTTATTATGTGATAAAAGTTATAAAAATCTATTACATGTCGGTAAATGTGAGTCAGATTGTCGATAAAAATTGAGTGTCTGTATACTCATAGTTTATGTCGAACACGTCGTAGTGACGCGTTGATATAACAAAGCTATTTATTACACACTTCTTCGGTGTTGTTGGAGCTTTTCTATGCTAGTATGTGTTACGTGTAGACTTAACCTCTGACATCGCTCGTGCCGACCGTCCAGCGTATCTCCGCCCAAACGTTGACAGACTCTATCACATTATAATAACGACTTTCGATCAAGAATTTTGAATATCGTCTGATATAATCGATATTATAGCAAAAATGAACTTAAGAGATGATAGTTATGGTTACCTACTTGATCTACGAAACAAACTTTTCTTATTTCCACTGGCTCGGTCAATATAGTAGTCCATCGTACACGTTTTAAGTCAATTGAGAACATTACCTTAAGTAATACTGAAAGAGTTTAATTAAGAGCTGATAATTATACATCGTGTTGACATTCTTATGTGGATTCACACGGGCTTACCAATATATCTAATATCCATATTGTTGTAATGTCCCGTAAGGACATAAGCAAAAGAGATAATTACATAAAACTTTCGGTCCCTCAGCGGAAATCATAAAAATCATTGGCATAATAAAACTGTTGTAGAAAACAAATTGTTTTAAAATGGTCCGCAGGCCGTTCGGAAGTGTCCCTCGTCCATAAACATTATTGATTTAGTTGTGAGAACTTGTCACATCCAGTTGTTAGTTTGTTACTGCTATAACCAACAATGGTGTCAATAACCGCTTTCGAGCGATACCCACGATACAAATATGCCCGGTATGATGCAAAGCTGCAGATATTGGGGCATTATGTTTGGGAAATTGAAAGTTCCGACGTGACCAATCCAACAAAGCCTTGTGCAAACCATATACGAACATACTCATGGAATAACCATGGCTAATCGGAATTCTGTTCCTTTTATAGCCGTGAAAAATTTTGATAACTACGGATTACGATTGTCTAAAAACTGTTGAATAAAAAATGTTATATAATTTGAACTATTAATTGGTTTTAACCTTTTGTGTACCGTGTGAATTTGAGCTTTATATGTGTCGTACAAAACAAAAACTTAGAGCGAATAAATCACACAGATAGTATCAAACAAGAAAGGTAAGAGGAGAATTGCACGAGATTGTAAATAGGTAAACGGGTGAAAGGTATAGAAAGGCGGTAATTACAAAAAGGTGTATTTATTTGTAACAAAAAGATATAACTTTGCGATCACACCTTTAAGAGTCGTTAATGAAATATGTCAGCGCTATAAGGTAATGTAGTTCAAGATAAGTTATGCTTTCTTTATTTGTTCATCTTTCTCTCAAAATAATAGGTACTTTAGTAGACTTTTTTTTTTTTGGATTGGAATTTATCAAATAACTTCTCTCGGTGGCCGGGAATCGGCCTGCGATTTCCGACGCCCAGGGCGTCTCCTGGGGCGGCTAAGGGCGTGAGGGCGCGAAATTTGCCTCTCCCTCACGCGTTCTGCCTCCTCCTTCGCGAGCATTACTGCTTCGCAGAAGGAGGTGACGGCCTCCCATGCCCTCTCGCTCTGTACCATGGCCTGGGCCAGGGCCGGACGCGAGAGATACCCGCCACCGATCGCCTCCACGAGGACACGGCGATGCTCTGCCCAAGCCGGGCAGACCTCCACCGTATGCTCCACCGTGTCCTCCGGGCGATCCACGCAGTCATGACACCCGGGCGTTTCCTCCCGCCTGATACGAAACAGGACCCTCCCGAAACAACCATGTCCGGTGAGGACCTGCGTCAGGCGGAAGGTGAGGACGCCGTGGCGTCTCTCTAGCCACTCCTCAAAGAGGGGACTTATCGCCGCAATAGTGGCGTGCCCAGCACTGGCTTGCCACATATACATTTAACAATTGAATAAAAAAAAAAAAAATAATTAGGAAAGGCCCAATAATTGGAAATAATAATAAAACAATAATAATAATTGGGAATTTGGTACTTGGGTAGACCATGACCTGGATTACGACATGGGATACTTTTTATCCCGATATTCCCACGGGATCGAGAATTAAGCGAAACCGCGGGGCGCAGCTAGAAAGTCATAAAAATCTGTCCTCTTGGTCGTGAGAAGTATATACCTACAGGAAATTACACAACAAAGTTTGAGAACTTTACTATGACGTATGTAGTAGGACTGTATTTCCTACTCTCAATCTTATGTGGTACCTAGGTACTTCATTCTACTAACAGTGAAGGCTATTAGGTACCTATTACGACCACATAATGACTCATACAAAATCTATAATATGCGAGAGGTTTATAGCCTTATAGGTTGGTTGCTCACAATACTTATCCTGTCTCGCTGTAATTTGATTATTTTTAGTTATTGAGTGAAGACCGAAAATGTATTTTTTTTTCAGGAAATCCGTCAGGCTCTATTAATGAGTGATAATCCAAAGTACTCACCAGGCATAAGGAAGTAGACGAAGACTGCGAGAGCGACGCACACCAGGAAGAGCGCGACCGGCCATCGCAGCATGCGCAGCAGCCGCGACAGCTTGCCTGCGCCCGCGCCGCTGTCCGCCGATACGCGATACAGACTGTCGGGGTGGGAGCCCTGAGGACAAAAGGCAAATATCATCAATAAACTGTTCAGAACATAACACACAGCTGTATTCCTCGAAGGAATACGCAATTTACACCCAAATTTAATACAAATTTAGTATTTTAAGGGACTTATAATATTTATTATAAGTCCCTTAAAATACGGCCAGCCAATTGCTAGTTTTAAAACATAATTTGTTTTTGACGTGTAAAAGTGTTTTTTAACCTATTTATAGACATAAATATAATGTAACATCAACCGGACACAAATCCAGATTTCGGTGTATATGTATTATGTTTAGGTAAGACTTTCAAATCTTGTTGGTAAAGAAAGCCTTTCGATTTGTATCAACGTTTAAACGTAGAGCTTTTATTTTAGGTACCTAAAGCAGTCAAACTCGTGTTTAAGCCATTTACCTACAGGTATTTCTGGGCTCTTTAATTCTATACTTATTGGTCAAAAGCTTCTGAAGTTCTAAATATACACCATATTGCGTTACCCGAAAAAAGTGGTGACACGTGGGTGTACTACAGGTACTCCCCTACTCAACCCTTCGAGAAATACAGGCGTGATGTTATGTTAAGTAAAAGCTCTGATATAGAGAACCTATAAGTTTCTCTATAATATTTTAAGAGATTGAACATATCAAGACATCATTGACTTTGGTTTGCTTTCATTTGGTAAAAGATTCGATGAAGCAAGTTGATCTAAATGTGTTATTCTAGAGAACTACCATCAAAACTAAAGCGAAACATGTTTTCTAGAAATTCCTAATACATACATATTGCAATTTCTCTGACAGTTTTGAACTGCATAAAAGAATTCGCACAATCGTTATATTATACATTCGCGCTGTTATTAATATTAATTATTAATGGCTTAATAGCTGTACGGAATTCCAAGAGAACGATTAGTAATAAAATTGAACAGTTTTATGTATAAACATATAAGTTGATACGCCCACGTTTCAGGAAGATTTACTATATTTATTCAGACAAAATATATATCGAGTTCATCTCAGTATCGTTACGTGATGGTCGAATATTTTTTTATTATGTCATTTATTTTGAAGAAAGCTACCGCCCCTGTGGCGCATATACATTTTGTTAAGTATTGTTTAAAGCTTGGTATAATTAATGTAAGGAAGTGATACTTCTGTAAGACTATGACATATCTCACGATTTATAAGACAATCTTAACTCAGCACTTGACTACTTGACTTACTCGTACCTACTATTCCTATAATCAGAACTTCATATTCAACAAATTACCAAGTTGTATTTTAATATTTTCCTCTTTATATTTTAAGAAAATTAAATAATCCACATAGCTATTACTATTTAGAAGAAAACGAACATTTTGATTGAGTTATGCACCAACTCTGTAAAGTTTCAATGATAGAGATGCAAAATGTGTTAGGAAATATCATTTATTTATTTAATACTTCATGCACAGAAATGTACAGAGGCGGACTTAATGCCATAGGCATTTTTTACCAGTCAACCTTTGGGTGATACAGAGACAAATAGACGTTTATTTTTTTGAAATAATATCCCAAAAAAAGAATACGTTTGAATGGGCTGTAAATAACATTATTATTGGTAACCATTATAATCTTGAGTAGAATCTGTAATATCAGGGCTCCCGCGGTGCCGCATCGTCTTGATGTGTGGTCTTAATCCATACAAATTATATATTAAAGCACGAACTATCCAATCCTCACTCAATATGTGTATGCAACACTGCTACCGGCTTCGTTTCAAATGAATTAAACTAAATTAATACTAACACATTTAATAGAGTTTAATGAGAAGCAATAGAGCAATTAAACCGTTAAATTTTACGGGTTGAGGAAAATACCATTTACATATTAATTATGTTTAATGGTTTGTCATTAGCGATCTCCAACATTAGGATTTGAGCTAAAGGGAAAAGAAATGACTGATCTTCTCAGGAATTGGGACTTAAAGTCCATTTTGAATATTCTTGTATTTTTTATATTTTTTACAGATACACTGTCCACGCAGCAGATAACATAATAGACACTACGAACAGACTAACAAAATCAATGCCTTGCGAGAACAATAAGCAAATATCTAAACAAAAATACAATTCAATCATATACACTCATTCGTTTATACTATAAATTACGTAATCCATTATCATTTTCCTTGACAATAAATTAATGCCTCATTGTGATCTTGATGGCCTGATGGCTGTACAAATGTTATGGCTACTTTTTGGTACATCGGTAAATATGTTTAATTGCTTATTGTTGCGATACTTTATTCGGAGAAGTTATTAACAAATCGACAACTTTTTAAGGTGTTAAATAACATAGATATTGCAGCGATGAATCATTTTAAAATAGAGAAAACCTCTTGCATAATTAATGGCAATAATTTAAATTTAAATACTAGTCTAAATCTTGAAAATTTCAGAATAAATTCTGACACAGTTCACCTAGTGCACCAAAATATTCAAGGTATGTTGAGAAAAGGCGTTGAAATTGAATTATTCATGAACTGTAACAACATTGATATTTTATGTATTACAGAACATTGGTTAAAGAGCCATCAGTTTATGTTTAATTTCAGTAATCAGCAGGTTGGTAGTTCATTCAACAGAAAAAATGCAATACATGGTGGCTCACTGATACTGTTAACTAAACAATTTAAATTCAAAGAACGTAAGGATATTGTAAGTCTCTCTGTTGAGCGGACTATAGAAATAGCTTGTGTGGAGTTGGAGCGGCTTGTTGTATTGAGCGTGTACCGGCCTCCGTCATCGATTTATGATTGCTTTGAGAATATCATGGATGATGTATTATAAAAACTTGGTTAATTAGGAAAAAATATAATTGTATGTGGTGATTTTAATTTTAATTTATTGGAGAACTCATCGATGAGCCTAAAAATTAAACGTATATTTCAGTCATATAACCTTAATCATTTATTTTTGGACCGATAAGTGTCGATATTTAAGCTCAAAAATTAAAAATAGTCAAAATAAAATAAAAACGACTTGGAAAATTATAAACAATGAGACAGAAAGCGTAGTAGTGACTACAGCCTTAATAATAACAATACAGTTACTAAAAAGGAAAGTTGCCACAGATTTTGAAAATTTATTTGCAGATATTCCAGTCTCAACCACAAAATCTTTAAATTCCTCACCCAATGTTGCCAAGTCCCTATTGAAAGAAAATGTTTGAATTTGTAACCATGAATTTAATTTCGACTATGTTAGTGCTCGAGATATTATTAAAACTTTCAATACACATAATAAGAGGAAATTCCGTAGAGGTTACAAAATGCACAATCAACACTGTAGCGCCTGAATTAGCAATTATTTTTAATAAATGTATTGACTGTGGTGTAATTCCTGACTTAATGAAGAGTAGTAAAATAATATCTTTGTTTAAATCGGGCAGCACATCAGACCCCACGAGCCTTAGACCAATTTCTGTGCTTCCCACCTTTAGTAAAATATTTGAAAAATTTATGCTAGATCAATTACAAAGATATTTTAATAAACATAAATTATTAAACAGTAAACAATTCGGTTTCACAAGGGGTCGTTCTTCCGACGCTGGTGTTGAGCTTCTTGCACATTAGTTGTTCCGGGTCTGGCTGTTTGTGTATGTGAGTTTAAATGTTTGTAAACGCACCCACGACACAGGAGAAATTCCTAGTGTGTGGCAACGTTTAAAAAAAAAAAAAAAACATATTTTTGAGGCCTGGGAGAAGTCACATGGTGCCCTAGGTATTTTTTGTTGTTGTTGGCTTTCGATTGTGTTTCTTACAATACATTGGTCAGGAAATTGCATAATAGGATCCAAAGAGTGGACGTTAACGGCAAGTGATCCCCGGGACCTATTATCACTATGGGAGTTCCGCAGGGCTCAATTCTTGGCCCTTTTTTATTTCTCGTATATTAATGACCTACCTTGCCTTATAAAGAACAGTCATGAAATAGTGTTATTTGCAAATGACACATCACTTATATTTAAGCTTAAGCGAAAACAGACAGTTACTGACGATGTAAATAATGCTCTCTCTAGTGCATTGGTTTAGTGTTAATAATTTACTTTTAAACGAGAAAAATACAAAATTTATTAGATTTCTGACACCTAACGTTAAGCAGGTGAAAACCAATGTACTAGTAAATGGGGCAGAATTGGATCTTGTGGACACTACTGTGTTTTTACATAGGTATTACTATGGATTCGAATCTGCAGTGGGGACCACATATAACCAAATTGTCGAAGCGGCTAAGCTCTGACGCCTATGTGGTATATAAAATCCGTCATTTGACTGATGTAGAAACAGCTCGATCAGTATATTTTAGTTATTTTCATGGTGTAAAGTCGTACGGCATTTTGTGGTGGGGAAATTCAGCCGACATTCAGGCTATATTTGTGTTACAGAAACGAGCCATTCGAGCAATTTATAACCTAGGTTGCAGGCATTCACTGAGGGATAAATTTAAGGAAATAAACATAATGACAGTCGCGTCTCAATATGTATATGAGATCGTATATTGTATAGAATCAAGTTTTTCTAACTGAACGGACAGCTGTGCTGCTGGGTAGTTTTTTGCGCCACTTCGTCTTCCCAGCACTAAGAAGTGGTGAAGGACGGGCGTTTTTGGGGATCTGTTTTATGTAATTTTGACGTTCGAAAAGTGCTGATTCTCAGCCTAGTTTGAATAAATGACTTTTTAATTTTGAATCGCTTTTGTTTATTTGATTTTTTATCGCGATTATATTCGTAATCTGGTTGCATTAACTCGTAAGGTTAAGACGGATATTGCTACACATTTTATGGAAAAAGTACTTCATTCCTTCTCATTTTATAAAACCCTTCACTGTACTAGTAAGGAAAGCTAATGGTGGTATGGATTCTCTGTGGTCTGAAATAAAAGTTTATTATCAAGCGATGCGTAGTTAAACGTCCTGAAGCTTATTAAAACATTTACAACCAATAAATCAAGACATCGTTAACAATGAATTATGTTAATATTAGCAGAGCAATCGCAAATCAAATATCCTTAAAAAAGTAATTCTTCGTTTTCGCATCAATATCGTAAATCAAAATCTAGACTTATGCAGTAGCAGTGTTTCATTCAGCACAGAGCCACAGATAATATAATACTACGACGCATTCAGTAAGAGGAATACCTACCGAGTAGTTACGGCTCCGACGCGGAAGGCATTTAGTCCTAACGTTACGTTGTCACTTATCAACGTACCTACTACACATGTTCCAATTTCAGCCAGACTAGATACTGCTATCATAATTAGTGTATTGCCAATCCTCTTATAAAATGTCGTATTTAGTACTTAAACAACATTAAAACCCGGTATGAGATAGTTAATTACCCGGCTGAGTTGTTACTACATCGTAAGTATACGTTTTTGCATGTATAATCATTGCGGATGTGAAAAGCTCGCCTTTGAATATTTTGTTTTTAATCAGAATTAACCATGGAATTAGTATGTACTGAATTTAACGATGATGAAAAATTAAAATATGTATGTATGGCATAAACTATCGAAAAGCTAATGTCAATTCTGTTGAAAATCTTTGTAGAAATACAAAAAGCTTTGAACGCGATTGTCACTTGTATAAGCCCTGTGTCCCTCGGTTTCTTTTCCAAATTCTTTTTGTCTGTAAAAAGAAGAAAAACAAAAGAAAAACTGTTGTTATGAAAATATACGAATATGCTTTCTGGTTCTTCTTCGGGCCTTTATATAATTTAAGCGCGAGTGTAATCTGCGGCCTGATCAATTTTTTTTGATAACCTCGAATCCAATTAAGAAAGCTCGAAAATCAAAAGTTTTACTTAAAATATTATGTTTTCCTGATAATTTCCAGATTTTTTTATTATTTTTTATTAAAAAATATTAGAAGAATGTACTGCACGGATATAAATACATATGTCACTAGAGATCTATACAGATTATTTTATTATTAGTTCGTGATCACCACAAGACACGAACTGAAAATATAAAGTTACTTATAATAATCGAGGTAGAACACATTTACATAATGATTCTATTAGATAACCTCAAAAAATAAATTTATTATTCACATTAACATAAATGGAATGAAAGAATTTCACAGTACATAAATTAACTTTTACATAATTAATACTTATTGGTTTCTTCCAATTGATATATTATTTTATGAAATGAGCAAGAGTTTTATTGTTGTTAATCACTTTAAAAATAAATCAACATTGAATTTTCTTGTGTATTTAAAAGTTTTACACACTTTTATAAAACACTATACTTACGTTGTACCCTACCTTGGCAGAAAATGACTTCACATCTCTGGGTTTGGCGAAGTATTTGTCCAGCTTGGTGTCGTAGCCAGGCATGAGATCGTTGATGGTCGGGTTGGGCATAGAGGGCATGGGGGGCATGGAGGGCATGGAGGGCATGGCGCGCACCCGGTACGTGCCGTGCTGCTCGCCGTGCTCCGAGATTGTCGGCAGGTTACCGTTCGGCGAGCTGCAGCTGCTGCTCGAGCGTGAGTAAGCGTAGTTGACGGACCCGTCCGCGGGATTCTTCGGCTTCTTCATAAACGCGTATCGTCTCGGACGTTCCTCTGTTGGCTTCAGGTCGTAGGTCTCAAATTTTTCAGTCACAAAATTTTCTTTCACTTCTGAGGTGGGCACGTAACGCAGTAACCTTGGCTCCTTTATTGTCTTTTCATATTTCACTGAATCTGTTTCGTTATCCAGTTGAGCCAAGTTCAGAGAATGCTGTAGTTCATTCGCTGTCCTGTTTGTTTTGCGTTTATTCTTACGATCGTGGGATCGTGAATGGACATGGTCATCGACTATCTCTGACTCTGAGGACGGTCGGTCCCCGTACAACACGTAGTTCCCGTTTACCATTTTCAACAATAGTTCAAGCACTATGTCGGTTGAACTTATTTTGAGTGTTTCTCACTTCGTAACGTAATCATCGTCTAACTCTACACTTCACTTGAAAATCTTATATTGTAAGATGTGTTAAATATGTCAACTACACGTCACTATCTCCTGTATCTGGAGAGTTCACAATGAAATGATGTTAAGCTGACGACGACACTCTCATCACTGCGCTTGAATGAAGGCGCTTGTTACTAATGCTGACTGTTTGTTTATTGTGTTTGGCGAAACAGTGGAATTCTTTAGCTGTAAAATATGCATCAATTAAACGGAATTCCAGATAATGGCCGGACGACGAGTATTCTGTTACTTATTGTTTGTCAACTCAAACAAGTGAATCAATTTATCGTCTTTGTGAAAAATAATTTCGTCGTGATCTTTGTGTTTGAGTTCTTACATGAGCCTGTGCCTACTGTCTGCTGAAAGTATCACCAAATATGTCGCGAAAACCGTATTTTATAAACTTTGCATTTAGCCGACACTTAAGTTACGTACGTAATGAGCTACTGCATTGAAACAAGCAATGAGAACATTCGCTATGTTGTAAACGGCAAGTAAGTACATACCAACAGATAACATTCGTAGCGTTATGTCGGCCATTATTGTTTGGGCGCAGTTCCCGCGCTTTTTGCCCCCTTTACGCGGGAACATTCTCAGTAAAGCGCGTGCGCGACAATGGCGGCCGCGGGACACGCAACGAGAGTGAATTGCGGCGATTGTGCAACGAACGCCAGTACTTTATGCAACAGATGTGCCGTTAATGGTACAGATGCACTGATAACTCGGTTCATCTATTACTAGACTAGTATTTCCTGATGCATGCCAGCGAAATAGTTTCTTCTCTTCATTAGAAAACGTTATGTAAAGTGAAATGGAGGCTAACTGCATTTGTGAACTTGTGAGACATGTTGGTACTCTACTGCGCAATATCTCTTCTTCCGACGGTTCGACTATATCAAAGAATAGGTCCAACCTTTAAGTCTAGGATTTTGAAAGTAGGTAATATGAATGACATAAGACAAGCTTCCAAAGCCATCACAAGAAAAATTTTTTTTTTAAAGAATTTACGAAATCCTAAGATAAGTATCTTATGCTTTAGTCACACATACCTTCAATTAACTGTACTGTTTCCAAAGCAAGTAAACTATACGAAAAAATTCCAACACATTATGACCTACAGCTCCCACACTCGAGTGCACACTCCCAATTGCAATGGCGCAAAAAGATGAATTATACGCGAAAATTTCCAGCTATTATGTAGTTGTCACTTGTTTTAACAAATAAGTTCGTTTCATTCGATAAGAGTTTTAAGTAATGCTTGTGTTAAACCAAGGTTCTGTTATACGGGCCTAAGAGATTACTGAACTACACAAACGATCCTTCGAAGCACATCTAACAAGGCAATAATGTCAGTGCGCATTGTAATTCACGTTTCAAGTCGTACGTCATGTTACGACACGCCCGATAAGTACTAGCTACAAATTGATTAAAGATTATGTCTAGATTGATATCCCAGTTAAATTATCCATCAGCAGTGACTGGAAACATACGTGCGTCTGCGCAATGATCAAGCAAGTAAAATATTTATCGAAATGCAAATTCCATTACCACTTATATAATTATGGAAGACAAGACCCTACAATTCATATAATCGTTCGCATTGTAACATCAGTAATGACGAACCTAGTCCTTGATCTATGTGTAGGCAGCCACAGGCAGGCGTTTCGTAAGCTATTATTATTATAATACAAACCCAACTTGAAGTTCGTCGGATCGTCTCATGATATTTTATCATTGTATCTGTGACCTAACCCTATACACCATTGAGAATTCCAATATCATAAAGTTCATTCCTTTGTTCGCATTTGAATGTTACTTTGAACATTTGGTAACACGAGTTTGTGAAAAAACTGTGATTCGAATTTAGTTGGGGTACCTACGAATTTTCCTAAATGTCGAGGTGAAGATCTGATTTATCTGATGACCTGTGAGGAATGGTGGATGGAAAAATAACGATTTGGACCGTTTGCAATCGCAATCATAACAGCATAATATTAATATTTCATACCCATGAATGTAAAGATATTCCAATGACTCAATAACGCAGCGTTTTGTTTTCTAAACGAACTGTTTTGGATTAACTGACGTAAGACGCCGCATTCAATTCGATTCATCAAAAAATTTTTTACAATTAAAATTGTGTTTGAATGGTTAGTAACATAAAACATTGCATCTCTGTATGAGTAGTAAAAAGTTAAGCAACGTAGGCTCTGCTTTTGTAGTACAAGGCTTTTAAAGTAAGTATACGTTGCTGTTATACAACAAAATACTAACTACTTTGTACACAAGTAAAATTTTCTTCGATTAAAGGGTACGTTTTATTGCATTGATCAAAAATACACCAAATTTTAACCTTATCCCATCTGAAAGAGGTCTCAAATCAGTCAAGAAACAAAAAAATGCGTTTAGTTCCAAACTGTTTCAGGACTTGTTCTGCATATTCAGAAACTGGTGCAAGACATTTCATTTGTATGATTATAGTGGTCGACCTATAGTAGTATAGTAGCATTGCCGGCCAGGCGCTCGCTTGTTTTTGACCAGCACAGTAATTTCGATTTATCTCAAAGAAGGTTGTCAAAATAATGTTCCAATTTCCAAGCATGATTGAGAAAATGGTATTGATACTTAAGACATAATGTCAAGCTTATCTTTTTTCAGTAAAAAAAAATGTTTAGAGTTTTTAAGCTGTTTGTGTTTTCAATAAATATATTAATTTTATAATTATATTAATATTTTTTTATTTTGTTGAGTTCATTTTAAATGTACTTCGAAGGTCGTATAATGCTTAAGTAGTAAAAAGCTAAGATTGTTAAGTGTGGTAGCGCAATCTTTCAAACCTGTTTGACACTTTGGCACTCAATAAACCTTTTCAATCTAAGTAATATGAGAATCGTAAAACAGTGCGTAAGAAGTTAATGTTCTTTGAACTATAATTAAAATTATTTTCAAGTAGATTAATTTCGAAATTATTTTGAAGTACTAATTCTTGCATTACTTGTTAGTATTCTTCATTGGCAATGTCTGTTATTTTTCTGTTGAATTAAGGAACATTTAATAATTTTGCGACTATATTTAGCTCATGTTGGAAGAAAGAGTGCCGTATCTTGCTAAGAGAAATAAAAGAAAAAATGTGCCAATCACGACCTACTACGAGTACATACTACAAAGCTTATTGCAAAACAAATATTATATTGCGTAGTTAGAGACTGTAATGATAGATTTATTGTCTTTAACGGGCTGATTCGAAGAGTACACTAGGCGTCAAATAGCCCATAATGCGTAGCGGTATTCGTACTGTAAAGTCGTCACGAGCGAGCGCGCACCGCGGTCGTGTATGCTCCTCCTAACAATGCATTATCACTGTGAATACTACGCCTAATTAGAAATTAAACAAGTGTGTCTTTAACGGAATCAATAGACATGTTAAGTGACTTGGATTCATTTATTTACACCCGACTTCAATGCTACTTATGCGTAAATATTGCGCACGTGGATTTGTAAATGAAAATTAGCTAAGTCAGTCTAGATAACTACATTATTAGAAATATTACTTTTGTAGTTCAATTTCAACATTTAATCGATCTTCCTCGCCCCAGTTAACATTAAAATGTTACGGTAGATTACAGTCCTACAAGGACATTACTACAAAACATTATTTTCTACCTAATAACTATATAACATAAGTAGATCATAATAAAATCAAAGTAAAGGTCATCAGGTATAAGGTCAATAAGTTTGGATGTAAAACCGATACCAATGCGACCAATAAGTGTTCTCATTGGATAACCGTTATGGGCCTGGCACACTAAAGCATAGTTACGTTACGCAATGCTGGCGCCAACGTTTGTCACCCAAGGGGTTGGTATATCATTAGCATGCACAGGTTGATATTCACAGAGTTATTAGAGCATTGAACTGTGACATGTTCAATTAGCATTCGCTTGACTGCTAGCGATAATTTGTAGCTACTAGTACTATTATTTCAGGAGAAATCGACGCTCGGTCAACGACTCTAAGCAAATATTTATTTATTACGAGTTCGACGTAAACTGGGGAAATCCATTGCCGCTATGATTAATAAAGCTATTGTTTATTTATTTATAAACAAATATTCATTGTTATGTTCTATGTACATTTTATTTGAAAGTAATCTATTGCAGCTGTATAAAATGTAGGTCAAACTATAATCTGTGTCTGTACTAACACTAGAGGCTAAGTAAAATTGTTTTCTATTCTAATATATATGCACCTATGTCATCCCATCTCACACAAAGCAAGCGCGAAAATAGTCCTTTTAAGAAACGATGCCATTTTTCATATGTTTTAAACGCCCGCCCTAAACGACCCCGCCCTAAACGCGCCCGCCCATCGTAGTCGCGAGAAGGTTGTTATAACAAAAGCTAACATAAACGTGTATATCGTACTGCAATCACATTTATTCGGTTGTAGTACGGATTCTACAGTAAAGGTCATTACATAAACCAAATCGAACATCCACTACCCACTGCTTTCGTTGATCAAGATTCAAGCACATAAGAATGTAAAAACAAACAGCCAGCATTCTATAACATCTGGTTACCCAACACTGTGATAACAGCAACACCACAACACTTGGAAAACAAAACAACATACACTTTTTTGTTTGTTATGAAACGCGCAGTATGTACACGAGGTACCTGGGTACTGTTGAGCCGTTTGCTCACTGTATTCGTAAGTAAAGCGTGAAGTATTGGCATGTGCAGTTGACAGTGCAAGGCTGCGCGTGCGACTGAGCCGCTCCACCAGATGAGCCTCACCACCGTTGCACCACCTCGCATTGTCAACACAACCGTGGAAACCCGCTAACTACACTTTTACGCAATCTATTATACCCAGAAGATACTAGATAATTTTGAATGTGATTATTATTGCTCAGTGCGCGAATTAAATGGTAACACAACAATAGTTTTAGTCTGAATGTTTAAGTATGAAGAAAATAAGGTGGGAACTGGAGGCGGCTAGAGTAGATGTGTCTGGTGAGCACTACGCTCACTGAGAAGTTGTATGCAATACTTTGGGTGACTACAGCTGACGCAAAGGATAAGTTTTGCCCTTTGCTCCCATGTAATGAACAGCCCTAAAAGAGAAATGTCATACGCAATTTTCAGTAAATACTGAGATTGAACCTTTCAATCTTTAATTAACGCCAGTTACTCAAACCCTGATCAGTAATCATCACAAATTTGCTAGCTAATCTCAAACCAGCTGTTATGAATGGTTTGCTAAAACAACAACAGACTCATACAAGATGAGGCTTTCAGGGTCAGTAACACAATCCCACAAAGTGACATGCATAATAGTTTATATTTTCAGAAATACAGAACATAACACTACATTATGTTACAACAATAATTACAAGCAAAAACTGTTCTAAACAATTCAAAAGACGCCAATTCTCAGAACATATGTGCCAGTTCCCATGCAGGGGAGCAAGTGAGTGTCCATTGCACACCGGCTTCCGCTCGAACAATCATGAAAGAGCATTTCAATTGGTAAAAACATGGCGTTTATTCACAAAGGAGAATTTATACAACATCGCTTTATATATTACTGTCACTTTTTATTGTTTTTGTGGTCTGGTAACATTCTTGAATACCAAGTAATCAGCTTCATTACACAGTTCCCGCGGACGTTCTCAAATTGGCAAACAATAACAAAAACAAATGACACTTCAGTCACAGTTGGCCACAGTGCAAGTTGAGTGGTGATTTGTGAACGTTACAACAATCTTCATTCGTAGTGGTGAATTATGATTTCATTTCGAAGCTAAAGTCTATGATTGGAATGCGTACACAATAACGAAATTACATTGCTATTCTTGCATTATAACCTTTTTGTTTTTGGACTGTTAGTAGAAACGGTTCTGAATAATAACATCACATATCAACAAGATAATTTACAACTTTCAATTTACCTCGGTACAATATACGCTCGGTTTGCTGGTGCAGTGAATTACACAGAAGTCGGCGCCATCACTAACGTGTGATGATGTAATGGTAAAAATTAAATTTAAACTCAATGAAATCTCAGCTATTTCATCGTCATCATACTCTTGCGCTTATTCCAAGCAACATGTCTACTTCTTCGATTAGTTGTCATCATTAATTAATCGTCATCTCGGTGGTCACCCCCTTTTTATTTATGTCATCTTCCACACAGCCCATCAATCTTTTATTTGGTATTCCCCTACACCCACAGCCATCCACATTGATACTCAAAACTTTCCTCCTATTTCATATACCTTTTATTATTATAATGTTGTAATGTTGTGAAGTGGAAACGCGTGTGAGTAAGTTAATAGTCGCACGCGCAGACGAGGCGCGCGCGCACTATAACAGATGAATAAAACAACACTTATGCAACCATACACACAGACAAAAAGCTTGATGAGCTAAGCCAATTTTATTCCTATGTACAATCAATTTATTCTGGTTTTTATTCTGACATCTAAATGATTAACCCTTCCCGTGTCCAGACAATCCGTTTCAAAATCGCACGGATGTCGAAGCATTTTGTAGGTACTTATATAAATATATTGGATAGACCTTCGGAAAAATGAAGATTTCGTCAATATAGAGATATTAACACATTATAAATTGTACCTTCCTGGATTCGTTATGAGTTTACCTATTTGTTGATATAGGTATAGGTATATTTAAGGAATTAGTCTAAATAATATATCCAAATAATGTGGCTACATGCAATTATACGTCAAAAAATGCTGGCCAATTAGGACCGAGTAGTTATGAGCCCATGGGTGCACATGCGACATTTGGCCATTTTTTTCTTATGAGCCAGTGGGTGCACATACGACATTCAAGGAGTTAAACATACAATATGCTTACTTCATATGTATTTTCTTGGATAGGTCTTCTGTTTTAAATGATTCTTGGTTAAACACCCTCTGACTGCCTCGTTGGTCTAGTGGTTGCAAGCGCTACTGCTAAGCATGAGGTCTCGGGTTCGATTCCCGCGTCGGGCAAAGTTTTATTGGGTTTTTCTATCTGGAATTTCTCAGTAGCAGCCTGGAGTCTGAATTCATGCCCGATTGATGGCAATAGGCTCGCCCCCTATTACACGAGACTTTAAGATAACTGGCGAAATGTGGGTGTACCTGCTACAGGTACACCTCTGCCCAACCCTTTGGGGAAACAAAGCGTGATGGTACGTTATGTTATATAATAGCAGGAAATTTTTCTTTAATAAAATACAATTTCAGAAATCTTCATAACTGCGTAAGCACACATATGTTTTTGATGGTAACTCCTTTTCAAAATATATACATAGAAACAAGACACAATGCTTAATTGAACTCAATGGTGTAACATTTTACAGCTAAAAACTATTCAGAAAACGTTAGGCGCAGCACAGGTTTGCATAATTGCTTGCAAATGGCACATAACTTCCAATACATACGGACATACATCAATCACTACAGTACATGCCTACTACAATACTATGTTATTTGACGCGTGCTTTCAAGAAGCATTTAAGATTCACGCATGCTCAGTGAGTGTGCTTTGGATGATTACTGCACTCAACTTGTGGCCGAACAAAAGACTTCAACGCGTTGCGGATTGCATCACCTTTTCGCTACGGATGCTACGACAAGCGTTTTGCCCTCTTAGTTTGTAACCTATATTTTGTCATTCATTAAGAATATTGTTATTTTGTTGTTGGTATTTAGACTTATGTATGCTTATTTAGTAACTAATGCAACAAGCTATTAGCTATGAAAGGTGGACATGGACACATCAACGGCAAATATACGACTAAACTTCGGCGTGCTTTTTAATTTTTCTATTATTTGCATAGAATACATAAGCACGTGTAATTTCCGTCGCGTAGGCCGTAATAACGGCTAGTGTGCCAATTTAATAGAATCCCAGGATTTTTTACAGGAATCCAGGATCGACCCAAAAGTAAAGATAGTTGCTTCTGTTAGGAAATTTTCTCTAGCAATTCTATGTTTGCAATTGTGCCCAATATTGGCAATAAGTAGGCTCATCTGTATACCTACATTATAAGCAAATAAAATATTTCAATTTGTATTTATATTTCTCTTTTACGTGGGACTTCCAACTGTCGGCAGCTAAACTTTGAAGTGATCATCATTATTCTCCCGTCCTTGTCCTAATTTATTTGTGGTCGGCGCAACATGTCTTTTCTACCATACTTCTCTATTCGTCATCTCGGTAGTCACTCCCTTTCTAGCCATATCATCTTGCCCATAATCTTGCCTATCTATAGGTACTTTGTGAAATACAATATAACCTGTATTTATCTCATACCTAAGTGACCTTCACGAAACGTAACGCAACCAGTTTGAAAGAAAATATAGTTGTTACTGCAAAACTATTGTCTATATATCTCACACAAAACTGTGAATAACGCTATCTGATCTGAAGAAATTAATAGCTATTTTAATTATGTTTTACAATTTTGACATGTCTAAGTATTTTCTAAATTAAGAATGATTTGTGTGCAACTATGGTTGCTTTATGAGCTAAATAATATTATGTGAAGATTAATGAATGGTTATGACATCGCAATTTCTATGTTATCTTAAATTAAGTTTGGGTTGGCATTAGTTGTACACAGTAATGAATCGTCGGGAATAGTAGAATCTCTAGTGTGTGTGGCCGGTGGTCGCAAGCGCTACTGCTGAGGTCTTGGGTTCGATTCCCGGGTCGGGCAAAGTGTTATTGGTTTTTCCATCTGGAATTTCTCAGTAACGGCACAAATCTGGGCACAAATCCAGACTCGGGGTGCCAAGTCTGGATTTGTGCCCGGTTGTTGGCAATAGGCTCGCACCCTATTACGTGGGACTTAAACATAACTGGCGAAATGTGGGTGTACTAAAGGTAGATACGCCTCTGCCTAACCCTTCGGAGAATACAGGCGTGGTGTTATGTTATGTTACAACTGCTTGTTTTGTAGTATTTTTCATGAATACATTTAAAATTGATGCGCTAAATTTACGACTAACGTACGGAGCGAGAGGGCATGGGAGGCCGTCCTTCTGCGAAGTAGTAATGCTCGCGAAGGAGGAGGCGGAACGCGTGAGGGAGAGGCAAATTTCGCGCCCTCACGCCCCTAGCCGCCGCAGGAGACGCCCTGGGCGTCGGGAATCACAGGCCGATTCCCAGCCACCGTAGGCGCGGGCTTGCGGACGGTGAGCAATGGGTAGCTCGCCGTCCGATAAGGACCAGGCCCGGGTCGACGGCACGTTGTGTTCCACGCGCGCCTCAAAGAGATGTCAGCAGAACTGAAGGGGTTCGATAGGACCGATGCCTGCCGGGGTTGCGGGAAAGTCCGAAAGGGATACCGTGGCTTCTGGCAACGTACAGGCCACTGAAGGAACACGGGTGGGTTTTAGTCAGTAAAAGTCTGACACGCCCTGAGCCTCCCCAGAGCGGGAGAAGTTATTTTATAATTTTCCAACCAAAAAAAAAAAGGAGGTATCCGAAAATTGAAAGTTTTAGCCGAAATTTTTAAAGTTACGTACTTATCTATTGTTATCAATTTTACTATTCGTTTTACTCATAATTCACTTAACAATAGTAATAAATAACTAAAAACAATTTGATAATATTGTTATTTAATCATATCATTTATGCATGCTCTGAAATTTAATATCCGCGTCAACAGTAGCGGTTACTTTGCGCCGCGTATTCTACCGGTTCCTACAGAAAACACATCATAGCGTATGTAGATGAACAACACGGAAGCCGAACACCACCATCCACCATCAATTGCCAACGCAACGCGATGAGTACCTATGATATTTATTATTAACAACTTTCCACCAGCGCCTTCCTACTCATATAAACGAGTTATTCCAGTCTGATCCCCAAATTAGATCCACCACTAATTATTTTCACCAGTGGATAAGATTTAAGGGAACAGATCGGAATAACTTTCTAAAACCATAACGTTAGCCCTCAGAAACAACATTTATATAGGTACCTTATCTTTGAATTCAGTGGTTTAGGTAGGTGGTACATTATCTTTCAGTCAGTCAAACCTGTTAGTAATAAAATTCAAACCCTCAACTAGACATAGTTTTGGGAATTCCTGTTTTAGTGCAGATGCAGAGGTCTGCTGCTCCCTCTCTAAGAAACAAATGTGTATTGCTAATCTATCAGTTCACACTTTCAAAATATAAATAGACGAAGATCGATTCACCTAGATCCAATAAGCACATATAACAATATTATGACATCAAACCACCAAATCACAAAATAATTTGTTTTCCTATTTTATTATAATTTAAACAGATAAATAAGCGGAACAGTCAGAGGTCGTTACGTAAACTAAAATAAAAATAATTGATTGGAAGATTCTAATGATGATGTATAAGTGTGTGAATTAACTTAGTATTACGTTCGAGCTATTAATCTTGTCTCCTCCATATGTGACTGGTCAGTGATAAGATACAAGGACCGGTTACACCCGCGCGTTGCTTAAGATAAAACCTGGTTCACATGATGATAGTGACTTGTCTCGATTCAATGATTGGTAGCTTGATTTGACTGACCGGTGATTAATAAATTTGATGAAATTGGAGGGGGGGAGAGCATTAAACAAATGGAAACCGACATTGTAATTTGTTTTAAGAAAAACTTTATTCCGCTGTCGGTAGGTACTAAACTAGCCTTAAATAGTTCTATTGATCATATTCTAGGTCCTGATCATCGGTAGTAGGAAATTGGCTCTGTGACTGTGTATGTCTGGAATATGAGACTGCAATAAACTTTATTTTGGATGATCTGCCCTGCAGCAGGTACTGTTGAGAGCGTTCATTCGAAAAGTTGGCAACGTCGCAAACAGCTGTCAAATATTTGCCTGTTTTGATTAATTTGGAAATATTACTGTGTGGAAATATGAAATATGGCTAACTAGTGAACTAAAATATTGATTATGAAATGCAATAATTAATATCGTGACACCGAATATTTAGTTTTAGATGTAAAAAAAGTATTTGAAACCTTTCCAAATGCCTATTTTACCACCTAAAACGATTACAACATTAAATTCAGTGTTATCATTGCAATTCATTATTAATATTCTAATTCACTAGTTAGCGATATTTCATATATCCATACAGTAATGTTGCCGAATTAATCAAAACAGGTAAATATTTGACAGCTATTTGCGACGTTGCCAACTTTAAGAATGAACGCTCTTAAATAGAAAAGTTCACTCATCATCTGTTTTATACTTTAAAATTAATCATTCTATTGTATTCTACTAAAATTTGTACATGAGTGACAACATATTAAACAAAGGTATGGTTTTAGACTTGAGGAAAATTACAATCGCTACTGTGAGTTGGGCTTTATCTTCGAACTGGCGCCAACTTTCAGTCGGTCTTTATGATCAACTTCTACTTAGCGTTACCACACGCGATCATATCTTTTACTAAAACGTTTATAAATAAACTCCCCATCGTGAAGGCTGTGTTCACACTTCGATGTGTAATTTCATGATTATTGATCTTAAATGGCTTCGGGAAAAGTATCCAACCCGAGCACTTAAAATAATTATGTGATTTTAATTGTTATGATGCTTAAAAGCAGCTTTTACTTTGATCTTTGTTTTCATGCGAAGTAAATATATATGTCTGGGTAAATAAGTATGTCTGACTGTTATAAACTTTAGACTCTTGACTAAAATGTGACTTCTATGATAAATGTTTACCAAGAAAATAAAATTAATGATCGAGCTGGATAATACCTATCATCATGTCGGTAAATTGAATGCAAATATGGTATTATAACATTAAAGTTCAAATTATTATCTACTTAAATCTCTGGGTATATTAGTTTATATTTCATTATGTGGCAACGTTTTATGTATCGCAATCAAACGATGACACGGAATAGAAAATCTAGAGAACATAAAATAAGCGACAATGTCAAAAGTCAAATATTCATTACCGTACCGGACTAGAATGTTGTTGTTACGAAATTTATGTAATCAGAAGCTGCGCTGGAGTTCGCCGGAGGTTTTCACTACAAACACGTGATTATTAAATTACTACGACTCAAAATGTCATGCTAATCATATTGTAATTTCTTTGTCATCACCTGTGATCATGATTGCGTGGTTGTATGCTTATTTATAAGCTTAGCAAGCGGAAGTACTATTGTTTTGTTTATTAAATTATATCAAATTATTTACTTAACTTTTATTTGCCTTTGAATAGAAACAGGTGTAGGCGTTGTCTGCCATTTCTGCGCTCTACTACCTTGTTGTGAAGCTAAATGCTTTAGACGTTCGTCATGAGGTGTGAACTATTGTTCCTGTATATAAACATGTAAATTTCGTGGTAAACATTGTACAGAATATTATTAGAGACATTCTTTAATGAATTTTTGTAGGTGTTAATTATTGCCACGATGTCATAACCATAAACGATGCATGTTTAATAAATACAATGTTTTCTATAAGTCTTAGAAAAAAATATGTATTTTTTAAATAATTGGCATACCATGAAGTTTTATCTTGTTTAACAAGTCAAAATGTCAGATGGATCGTTAATTTTATAAAATAATAAAGGTTTCAGTTTTAGGTATCTAAGAGGTAAGTAATCCAGATTTTCATTATTTCAATTCTCTTTTCGTTTTTGTGCAAACATAACCGAAGGCCACCGAAGGCTTACGTGGCCACCTACGTATAAGATCCACGTAATAACATAGAAAAACAACGCCCTCAATAAGTAAACAAAATACTTTTGTACTTTGATCAATCTGTTATCAGAGCAACCGACAATTACACATCATAGGAAAATCACATCACTAATAAATAACAAAATATTACCTAAGGTGACATACTTCGAGGACGATGTAACCATAAAATTTTGATAAATGACTTACAACTTTTACATGACTTTGACTTTGAAACGTAATTTATTTAAACTGCGCCCGCGCCAAACCGCTTTAGAGACATCAGACATCAATTACGATTATCGATAACTGAATAAATGAGGGTTTAATCGCTCAATCTCGATTGTTCGTCGACAAGTCACGAGTTCCAATAACCTGTATCATGGTAAGTAGGTACCCTACGACAATAGCACCCGATCATCCTGTGACCTTTGTCTGGCATTCACGAATTCTTTAGTTAAGCTTGAACTTTGTGTACCTGACGAAAATACGAACGCTGTCCGCATTGTTGGGGAGTCGATTCCTGACATACGATATCGATGAATATCTGAATTATTGGGTTTATATTACCTACGCTAATGGCACGAAATAAATCAGTCCTCAACTATATAAATCTTTACAACATTTACGTTGACAAAACCGTTTAAATCAAGCTGGTTCGTGAAGAATTACAACAAAGTATTTTCATAATTCAAACTTTTATCATAATAACTTCCTGTAACCTGGAAGTGAAATCGAAATTAAAGTCATTTCAAGTCTCATCGGCAGAAACTATTTGATTCGACCACGACTTACCGCAGTAACGAAGTTAAGTAAGTACTTGTAATAACATCGAGGTATTTGTATTTACTGCGCAGAAGAATACAGTGACATACAACTATTGTTGTTATTTTGTATTTTATTGTTCTCTACCAAGGTTTTTCGCGCTTATTCAATAGTTGATTTTAAAATTAAACGCCTGATTGATCTCGTGGCATCAAGTTGACGCGAGCGCGAGATAAGGTTAAAAGGGGTTCCTCAAAAGTTTAGACGGTCATCGCAATTACTAAATACAAGGTGATGCGTCCAAACTCTTCAGTCTAGCGTAGGTATCTATGTACAGTACAACTATTTTCTTAATGTCCCTCGGCAATCTTCGTGTTTCTCCAGTCATCGGATTTCTATTAGTAAATTACATTAAGTTAAAAGGGTATTAACTACTCTATATACTTCCAAGTCGATTGAGAGTGTCCGGTCTGCACCAAGTGCAAAGGGCAATTGATATAAATCCGACGACTGACGAAACACGAAGTTTGCCGAAGCACATTAAGAAAACAGTTGTACTGTAGGTAGTTAGGTACTAATGATATTTGATAGAATTTCAGGGTACATGAGAGTCCGACATAGCCCTCCGTTCTCCCCAGACGGAGGATACCCTCCATCTATGTCATCCCATGACGATTTCCCCATGGAAAAAAAGTAGATAAGCATGGAATATATATACCCTAAGTACATAATATAAATGATAAATCTTCCTAATTATCTAGAAACAGCTTCTTCATTGCAATCATTATTCATACCACAACATTGCTATCAGTTTTACGATCCCGATGGCGGGTAATGTCAATTACAAAACCCTACATTGACATTAAATTAAGTATTGCATCCATTCAAATGTGAGGCGAACAAAGAATAAAAAAATCTCGAAGACGTGCAATCGATTTCGAATAAGCATCGAAGCATTTGTGTTCTTTTTATTGAACAACAATTTATTGACAATTGTCTTTTTATTGACAATTGAACTCTAACGTTTGATTTCTTTATAGTCACGCTACGGTTGGTGCACTTATTTCTTGGTCAACTTATCTTTATCAGGCAGAAAAGAGAATTGACCTCAGTTTATAATCATGACTGATAAACAGTTTTGGGCGTATTTGTAACATAATACAATGGAATCATTCTTTATTTCGAGGTTCTTAGGATTTTATTTTAATTAAAACGATGCAAGTTTTGAAAACCGACACAACTTCCTTTCGTGAACAGAGACACTTTACGTGATTTCCTGTTTCTTGAAAAATCACTGCGCACTTAAGAGCTTACCATTTTAAATCCACGGCATTGCTGTTTTTTTTTTTGTCACGACTAACAGATCCCATTTGCATGAATGGAATGGACAAAGAGTCGTGATTTAC
This sequence comes from Xanthia icteritia, assembly GCA_949128155.2. Lineage (NCBI taxonomy): Eukaryota > Metazoa > Arthropoda > Insecta > Lepidoptera > Noctuidae > Xanthia > Xanthia icteritia. The sequence goes on from OX421932.2 coordinate 17,246,574, forward strand.
AATATTAACAAGAGCAAACCATCAAGGCACGGGAGGTCAACTTGTTATAACATCCGGGTAGCACCGACACTGGCAATATGAACAGGCCAATATGCATAAATAACAGGCATTTATAAACCCTATATTAACAGCTGGTATTAATTCTGACAACTGTAATGATTACGTAACCGCCATAAAAAAAATATTAAAAAATCGAAGGAGAATTATTTGACCTACGAAGAAGGCTAAACTGCATTATTTCGTGAAAGCATTGATTTTATTATCTGTAATAAATATAAGCATTTTATGTATGAACTCATGTGACTTTCAATAAATTCCTCGATGAGGTAATTGTTCTTAATGCAAACATCGTTAACATATAACATAGAAATCCTTTACCCACTTACAATAAAGTTTAATTGCTGACCATAGACGTAAAGTTATATAACTTATTCGTAATAATATGCAATGCTAGTTGGTATCCTTCAAGTGTTAACTCTTTCATAGTCCCACATAATAGCTTATACAATTATTTCAAGGTGCGCTGATTGTGGGATGCACAAAAAGAGGTGACATGGATCATAAAATTATCTCATACAATTTTTGCAACTACACAGTACTTCGTATTATTCACGCTGGCATTCGAGGCTCCGACAATCAGAAGATTAACCTTCACGTGCCCATTACTGCCAATATTTTAGAAGACAGTATAATAGCTGGCACTGGCTTCCATATGCATGATACCACGCGACAGCAATTGTTGCCATTTCAATAATATAAATAATATTTACATAAATATTACCAAACAATCCCTAGACACATTCCAAGGAATTGTCTTGTCTTGATATGAAATAAGGACTAATTGTTGTCGAAAATGACCTTCGGTAATTTAAAGTTAAGTGTTTAAATGTAGGGAATTACATACAATTGCAAAATCTAGCACAATAATCGTCGTCAAAACGAATGAGTAATTACGCGTTGTGTAGTCTTGCTATTAAATTATAATAGGACACTAACAAAATTGCAGCGATTGGCAGATACTAATGCATGATTTAGCAATGCCCTGGCCTACATCAGTCTCTTTTATGCAGTCACATTAGACATCTACATATCTTTGGTGGAAGGTGCTAGCGTATCCATCTCACATAACGTTTTTTTAAAAGATTCTGTTTACCTCAAATTGCTTGGCACGATCCTCCGTTATAGCGAAAATACTGCATAAATGCAGAATTAATTTTGAAATAAATATATGGTTAAGTTGAGGATTAATGTTAAGTACTATGTATGACGAAAACACGATTCCAAAAAAAAAGTTACTTTCAAACCGAACAATAAACCGCTAGTATTAAAAAATACTTCATATTTGATCATGAAACTGCATAATAACTGGCTAAATATAAAACAAGTAGTATGTATTTTTTTTTAATTACCGTCATTTTCACCGTAAAAAGAAATTACCTAAACTATCGGCGCCTTAGAGACTTCTCCCCGCCGCTCAGTCTCGCTCTCACACAGTCCGCGAGCAGTAGTGTGCAAGCGAGATAAAGAGCGAATTTGAGCTGAGCTATTATGAATTAATGATATTGAAGATCCTGAAATACACGCTTTTAAATGCGTCCAGTCAAAACACACGGCAAAGCAAATAAAACCGTAATAAAGTACGTTACAAGACTTACTAATTTTTGTGCCTAATGTATGAGGCACTAACAGAAGTAAGAAACGTACTTTATCAGTAACATCAGATCAAACCGAACAACATAAACGTTTATACATGTTTTTTATTCCCTTACACCGTGTTACACAATCAATTAAAATAACATTGTTGACGTTTTTACGTTCATGCGCAGCTTGCGGCGTCTCTGTGAAGTTGCGCAAATGTTCAGGCCATGACACGACACAGGTGATCCACCACGCGGCGATACGACCAACCAAAAAAGATGTTGTTTAAACATGACATCTGCAACAGCAGCTGTTAATAAGTCACATAAACATCAGCATAAAAGCTTCTGGACATAACTTATTTTACTTTATTCATGGCATTGGTTTTAATTGTTGACAGCCGCGCCCGTATCGAAATTTCGATAAACTTAATGTAAATAAACCAATAAGTTCCTACATTTCATGTAGCTTAAGGTAGTTTGACAACCTCACAGTCAGTTGACCTGAACCACTGCAGTTTCTATAGAGGTTGTTCAATTTCATTATATCTACAAATAAAACTTTATTCCTATGCAATTTCGTTAACATGTAAAACAAAGTTTCGCACTGATCGATGCGTGTTGTTTCTTCAGATATTGTGAAACCACAACAATACGCATTCACATGCAAATTGTCTATAACGCAGTCATGAGTTATGTGCACTGTGACACCTCCAGAATGCTTGCAGTGGGTAACATACTAGAAATTCTGCATCATTAATAACTAACTATGAGACACAAGACATCTCGTACACGACCACATTAATCCATGCGCGTGGCCATGCATGAATACCGTCGTTATTAATTTATCGAATCTGCATATTCTCACAATACAGTGTAATCTACGAACATTCAACAATTATCGTCCGCCGCACACGAGCCCACGTGACCCATAGGTCAGAGGGTGCACCTTATTAGAATCCCTATTCAATGCCCATTGAAACAGAATTCAATTGTTTGAATATTAAAGCTTAATTTCATTTGTGTTGATTCTTTTGTCTGCTATTATACAATCCAAACAAGGCGAAATCCTTGAGTGTATACCATATGACCGGCTTGTTACGAGTAGCTTTTAAATGTTCTGTCTGATGTTGAGTATACTGCAGGCAGTTTTATGTTTGGATAGCTCTTTACGAACGCTGTAAAAGCACTTGGCTTAGATTCGAACGTAGTATTTGAATAATATATCAGTGAGCTTAACAAGACTACTTAGGAACTAGGTGTCTGCATCCTAAATTGTGATATTGCATGCAGTCATGCAATATCGCTATTTGGCTACACAGAGTTCAACACCTCTCTAGTATTAACGATACCTAGTTACTAAACATAATCAAGAATGTAATATTCATTACATAATGTAACACAACAAACAGTTCGACCTACTTTAAACAACGCATCTTTGTTTATCGAGAGACTTTCGCTGTAATGGATAAGACATAAATAGATCAAAAGGAAATGTGCAGGTTAAATAATGTTGACCCACTTTACAAATCACCTGAGTAAATTATTCTACAAATGATAAATGTAAGTAATAACACGCCTGTTAAACTTTGCGACACAGATTTGGGTTATTAGATTAGATTGAATTAAATTATGATGTAGTTTACATGGATTTTGGAACGAAAACGGAAAACTTAAAGTATTACAACTCCAAGAGCAAAGTCTATTCCGTATAAACTCGACATATCTGTTTTTAGCATCGAATATTTAAGTTGTAGGCAAACTGACGGCTTAATTTTGATTGTGAAAACAGCGTTTAACTTACTACAAAGTACATATACCAAAATGTATTTCAATGGAGCCCCGGGGTTATGAATTATTGAGTAGGTCAATGGACTAGCTAGTAATTTTACACTTCGGGATTGGGTACTAGAAGTGAAAAATTACTAATTTTCTTTAACGAATGCCAAAGCCAAAGATCTCATCTCATCCTCTACCTACATAATTATTTGCACTTGAACCGGAGATAGAATAGAATATCTTTATTTTGCATAAAATTGATTTATCTACGTAGTAAGTACTGAATTAAATAACTAACCAAACTGGGCCGCTGTTGTTACGAAGTTACTGGAATCACCGAATCGTCAGAGCTGAGCGTCGCATCGTCGGTATCGTGGCGGCTGTCTTCTGATGACAGAAGAAGATGTCAGAGTAGCCGCTGTGGTACCACGTCCACGACGAACTGCTATATTCTGTTACAATCCTGATGATATTCAAACTGCTGAACCACTAATACGATGACAACTTCTGGTCATCGTATTAGTGGGCTACTCTGCGCCGTTATATACATAAACAAAAGGAGATTTAGACGTCGAAGCAAGTACCTACTCCTCTACATTTGTGTCATCCGGTAACGTAGGCCTATCTTGAAGAAATATAACAAACTTTCTACACTTCTCAAAGTTAGGTTATCGGTGACGAGGCATCCATAATAGTTGGTATTAAATTGAATTAACGTGGTAATTGTGTACTTATCCGTGCAGGTATGCGAGTACTCTTAATGGCCCAGTGGTGTGGCTCGTCGTGTAATTGCTAATGCGTGAGTTCTTCGATTGAACACGTTTACGAACGTGTCGTAGTGAACTTTTTGCCAATTCGCGTCGCTAACATGAGTTCAGAGGTCAATAGTTCACTGACAGATGTGTTATTACATCGCTCATTATAAACGTGTGAAGGACTTAGAAATAGTTCGTTACTTTATAAATCTGAGATCGGCCGATAGATGAACCCAGTACATCAGACATTACCATAGATATAAATAGAAAAACTGGTCTTGCTCTTGATTATTTATGTAGATGACCAGTTATGCAAAGCTGGGTAGGCTGCCAACTTCAGGGTGAATAAGGAAGATTAATAGAATCTACAGGTAATTACAGTGAATGGGTTAGTTAATCACCGCAAAGTGGTGACAGGGAAACTGGAATATAATAGGTATAATAAAAAGACAACATTGAGGTATATGTAAATTAGTTTACAAAGGGTCAGTCGCTGTATGTAATAAAAAGGCTTGAAGCACAAGCGTGAAGATGAAGATCAACCATGTTAGATATCCTAAAGATTAAACATCGAAGGGCCTTGAGTCATAACCATGTGTCAATTGAAGACTATTGTACTAATTAGCAATTGTTGTCATCTGCAACGTCACTTGAAAACTTTAAGCAGCTTCGAGTAACAAGTTCCGACGTAAATGGTATTATCTTACTGCAGGTGAAAAAGCAGGTAACTCGTCTACAACTACCTAGCCTTTTCCCAACTATGTTGGGGTCGACTTCCAGTATAACCGGCAGCTGAATTCCAGTATTTTACATGGAACGACTGCTTATCTGATCTCCACAACCCAATAACTGAAACGACACCCCTTGTCAAACTTTCCGGTTTCTGACTACCAGTAACGACTGACAAAGATCTACAGATTAGTTCTGTCACTTAACTTGTTACTACTAATCGTCTAGAAATCTGATGACAACGTGCAACTAAGTTGTTTGCCGCGATAACTATTGCCATGTTGAATTTCGAACATACTTATCATCATTTTCACAATGGAGTGGTGTGACATCTTGCGGCATCTCAGCGATGCATGCTCCGAGGTCGCTAGATCCTTAAACATTGTGATAAATGATACACCAGTGGGATCGTCGTGCCGCATGCCCGGGTCGCCCGACCCTAGATAGCTTTACACAAAATAATAAACATAGGAATATACCCTTGAATGTGCGCAGATGGCTTAGAATTGTGTACAGTTGTATTAGATCGGAAGACGGTATGTTCACGGATGATTACATCCTAATGTTGCTAGGAATGGAGATGCATTGTTGTACACCTACGTTTTATATATATCGAAAGTGTTGAGTTCCGTGTGGGTGAGCCTAGTGTCATTCGCCAGACTTAAAAGCAACACCGAAAATTCACTATGCTTTTGACAATGTCCTTACCGGAAAATAATCAAAAGGAAATATGTACTACGCTACTACGCACGGCTAAACTCGTGCTTCACAATAAAGTTGCGTTTATTTGCGTTTGCCGAACATTTTAATAAGCTAATGAATTATGCATAGAAATCAAACGAATTCGTGAAATAATCCCACTAACTGCAACCGGCATTTATCTCTAATGTGAAAATATCGTTAACGTCTGTCATTTCCACACCGAGTAAAATTCATGGTGGGCATTGTGGCGAAACCTGTTACGAGTATTATATGAGCTTCTATCAAAAAATCAAAAGAACATTGTCTGAATATGTTGATGTCCGTATGAATTGAGGACTCGGTGGGAAGTACCGGTCAGAAACGTCCCAGTTTTACGGGAGCCCATTTCTGCTATGTCAAAAAAAGTAGGCAGACTATTTCATCACAATATTTCTGATATTAAAAATGTACATAGGTATCGTAATTTTATTACGGAAAAGTTTGTTTTCAGACATTTTGCATATCACATGTGGACTGAGCGTTAACAGTTTAGTGTATGGGATGACCATATATAATTCAAACTATGATCATAAACTGAGTTTTATTAACACATGAATAATACAGTAATGATTGGTGAAGAATTATTCATGTGTAAATAAAACTCTGTATATGATAATGGTTTAAATATATTGATATTGTTTAAATATGCGACATGGCTCCTCAATCCATATGGACAAATATGTTGTTGTTCGGTATTTCTTCAATGTTTCTCTTTAGGTGTACTTAATCCTATCCATTTTAGTGATAATATTCTTAAAACCTACACACAGCGTATGTGAACATTTTCGGCATACGTTTCGCCATTGCTGCATATGTGGTGAATATAATCTTGTAGGTGGATACGGATAATGAAGTGCACCTGCCAAAATGATCAGACAATAGGTAACGTGTTGTTTGTGGAGCCCACGTCGCGGGATGAGTCAGTGCGTCGGCGCAAGCGCAGCGCAGTGGCATCGCGGCCGAGCGAGATTAATGCTCTCACCTTGGCACACTCCCTTAGTCGCGACCAACTAATTACCGATACTACTAAATAAACAATCATTAGCGGCATTAGTTTGATGCTCCTTGTAAATGTGTGGATGAATATTTTAAAGTCTCATTAATTTATTTTGTTCAAGTATACGTAGGAACACTGTTTTTAAAACCGAGCGATATGTGTATTTTTTTAAACATATAATCCACTTTAGATATCAAGATGAATAAAATGCTTTATAAAATATTTTTTAAATTATCAAGCGATTGTTTTGTTTCAAGAAAAGTACCTTCTACCATTTAGGGGAACGACAAACCAAGTCTAATCGGGGCAAGAGGTTGATCTCTAATGGAATACCAGAAGTTTGAATGCCAGCCGTGCCTCGTAAACATTTAGCATTCATGTTTATATTAAGCAACGTGCAAGGTAGCATTCAAGTAGTAATCATCGACACATTAACAGACGCTTATGTTCCGGTTTATTATATTTATTCGGAAAGCGTTCTTATCATTCTGATAATTTAATTGTTTTTTTACAGTGATCACTGCAATCACTAGGTAGGTACGTACCACATTGTATCTCAGAACAAGAATCTAGAAGCTTCGAAATCATACGAATTGTATGATAAGTAAATGTTGAATGAAATTACACGAGTAATTATATGCAACAAGATTAACACATTGCGGAAAATTTTGAACACATTATCTGTAAATAAGTGTGTCATGTTTAATATATGGATTCCAAAATAAAACAAGCTATTGACTTCTTTACAATTTGTGATAGGTACCACACATTATGTTAATAGTTTATAAAACTGAGATTTTCAGTTTTATAACTTATTTTGTACGCCGCTGACGGCAAGACATAGCAATAATTTTAAGAGCACTAACATCTGCATATATGTATTTTTTCACCTATGATCTACAAATAAAGTGATTTGATTTGATTTGATTTGATTTGATCACGGAACTTGTGATGATCTGAAATCCTCAATCCATAATTGGTATGAGAAGAGGTATTTGTTCTGCAGTACCTACTCTGCTGTACCGTCTGTGGTTTAAAAAAGAATGGATGTGTTTCAAATAACATAGGTATACATACATGACACGGTTGCGATATCTCACGAAATTCATTTCGCTGCGCATAAGCATCAATGAACGATTGCCTTTTGCTATCCTTTGACATTTACACGTACGACTTAAATTGGCAATATTTGTTATTGACTTATAAAAGTATTGATATTTTGTTTAAAATTACCACTAATGGATCATTCGTAAAAGTTATTTGGTAAAAGGGATTCGACTGGGAGCTTCGTCTCAATAACTTCAGATTGTTTGTTTTGTTTTTTGATATACGAATAATGAAAATAACTAATTATTTATCCAAAGTTACTGAAAATAACTTAAAAATCCTCCATTCATAGTTATATCAATTTACAGCCAATTACATATAAAGATTCTGAAGACTTCACACATTGCTTTCCAATCACTACGCCACTTTGCGATAACCAAAGCTTAGCGCTAATTCCGGTTCCGATAACTTTTTTCATAGTACCTAAACATTGTTGCTACAGGCAGATTGAAATTTAAAAACATCAAAACCTTTGACTTCTCATTTATCAGTGTTTTGTTCCGGGAAACATATGTTCACAAGTGACAAAAGTTCCACTCGTAACCACGCCGCGTGCGTGATGAGTTGATGAGTGATGATTGATGAGCTCATGAAAATGCTTTTTTTTTACTCGGAAAGTAGTCAGGTTATCCCGAAACAAAACGTGAGTAAAACCATAAACAGACAAAAAGAGTTACACTAAATTAGGTGGATTGTAAAAAAATATACTTTGACACTCAATCATTTAAAGTAAAATGACTAAGCGTGTTGAATTTACTGTGAAAATTACACGCCATAATGTAGAAAAAACATTGAAGGCGTAATCACGCCGAATTTCCGCCGCGTAATTCTTGTATTGCTACGCTAATACATAGTTACCTACAATGTTCTATAATTGTTTTGTTTTTATCAAACGAATATTTTTTTTTTGTATACTCGTATAAACTAAATTGTTGACAATAATTATAATAAACTTCAAAATTTAAGTGTTGGAAAATTCCGAGTGTTGATAAGAAATGTTGAAATAAACAATAAGAGGTGGGTCAATTCAATGATAAAACTGAGTGCCCGAAATACCGAAAAATCTTAAATCAAGTAATAAGTATCTAACTGAACATTTCAGACAAATTTAAACATGAATATTTCGTGAAGAAAATAAAACTATATACTTAATTACTATGCAGTATGCTCAAAATCTTTTTTGTTTGTCAAATAGCAATCTATGTAATGTCTTTATTTGTACGACTTAACAAGTTAACTTATACTTAATGCATTTTACATGTGTTTGTATGCAAAAGATCTTCAGTCTTCAGAAATCGAGAGAATTTCGAGTTTTTCGCTGGTTTCTTATACTAGCCGTTTGTAGGTAGTCAATTTGATTGTGTCAAAAAAAATCTTTACAAAAAAAATACTTATAATTTAATCGTGTCACTGTTATTCAATAAACACCTCAAATTCAAAGAATAAAGAGTCAACAACAAACTTTATCTTATAAAACCGGCCAAGTGCGTGTCGGACCACGCACAATGAAGGGTTCCGTAGTTGGGATGAATTTATCCTAAGAATAAACTTAACATTGTAGTACAAAAACATGTTACATACATATATTCCAACTGCAAATGTAAGTTTGTACGCACAATATTGAGTGATTTACCATGATATTTTAAGACCATAGACTTCTTATAGGTTTTCCTGTAATCTATATAAGTAAAAAATATACAGAGAATAGTTAGAACTATTCTCTGTATATTTTTTACTTATATATTATAACTTATTCAAAGTTTTAGGCTCAGCAGTTTCGTAGATAAGGGGATTTCATTTTACGTTACACGTTTGTGTTTGGGTCACGGAAATTCATGTGTACCAAATTTCAACTCAATCGGTTTCGGATTCGGAGCAAATCGGCTGTGACAGACGGACAGACAGACAGACACACGAGTGATCCTATAAGGGTTCCGTTTTATCATTTGTACGTACGGAACCCTAAAAATAATAATATGTATTACCTACTTATTTTTTCCACGATGCCTACATATATATCAGGGTCCATATTTATTGAACCACTCAAAGATGTAAATATTTGTGCGAGTACATTTGCATCAACTACGAACTGTGATAACTTGTTGTTTTCTATTTTTATTCGGTACTGATACGGGCCGGTGCCCGTGTATGGTATCGTTTCGTATCGTGTCACACAATTTAAAAGTGTTATTAACACGCTGTGTAGGGCTGTACTTTTGATAATATCAGTTGTCAAGTCGCATTGACTCATGTTTTGTCTTCTGCTAATCTTTTTGGGTGATTGCCCATCCTTGCATGACGCGATTCATCGAGAATTATATGGAACAGTTTTGATTTAATACCTACGGTTTTTCATCGTCTCTGCAGAACTGAATTTGAATGCATGCTCTGGGATTGTTTGCATGGAAGCTTTATGATCACATAAGGCTTTGTATATTCATTTATTACTTTATACGTGTAGGTTTATTTCAATATTTTAGTTTAAGACTTCGCATATTTATATTTTTCTCTCCTTGTTCTCACACTATTGTCTACATTTCTTTCTCATTTCTCCTATCGCAGGTCTGCTGGAAGAAATTTCTTAAGAAATAAGCAGTACCTTTGTACTCATAATTATGATTATGTCTTATCTGTACCTATCTATTTTTCTGTGTGTACATAAATAATAAAATAAATAAATAAATAAAATGATGACTTGACAATTATTGTATTTTTGTGTCTGCAAGTCCCTTTTAACACGTTCAGTGCCGGGAGCCCTCGCGGAGAGCTCATTTTAAATGTAGGTTTTTCTTCGCGAATACGGCTGAAAGTAAGTAAGATTTATTAGTATATTTGTTGGTTTTAAAATCAAAGCATTTGAATTTTTTGTTTACAAAAAATGTTTTGTTTTTTTGTTTTTGTATACAAATATTCACAAAAAATTTAAAAGATTGGAGACCCTCTGAAAACACAATTTTACTGCGTTTTATAGTGTTTTAAAAGACGCTTTTAAACCTAATTCCGTTGGCCGTCCGCGATGGTTAACTTTAGCGCAAAATTAATGCCGGCAACCCTCCCGGAGGGTTCACTTCCAATATGTATGGCGGCATGGCGTATGAGTTCTATGAAAAGTGGATGGAGTCGAAAGTGTGTGAAGACAAAGCTTTTAGGAGCAAAACAATAGATAATTCTGGTAATGTCATTTTATACGGAAAACAGAACAGAAGCGTCTCTATGTAATCCCCATCTATAATTTAATGTACAGACGCCAGCACATCAACATACTACAATATGTCAAATTTCTTTAATAGATTTTCATCTTTATCTCTGAAGCATAAGGTTCAAAGTTGATTAAGAAAATTTGACAGTTTCGGGTTGGTTGACCTGCTGGTGTCTGTACTGTGACATCACCGTATGTCTACTTCCAAGTGCTCACGTAATTTGTGTGTTTTCGCTTTTATGCTATTGCTGCATGCTTTTTCATCAAATCTTCATCTTCATCCATAAAATCGTCGTTCGTCACACTGTCGTGATGCCACATCCACCGTGACGAGTATATTATCTTGTAAGTATCATTTTATTCGGCTTTTTATCGTAATGTCATCAAGAAGAATGAAATAGTCATAAATAAAAACTGGAATCATTTCGTTACGTGTGTTCATGCTCAGCAATCTATGATTACCAAAATAGGTAGGTTATGAAGTGCACCAACACTTGATAACCTACCTATTTTAGTAAGCAGATAAATTGTTCTAGAATTGTCTTAGCTCTTAACCCTTCGTAACTTGGATCCACGCGAGACACAGTCGCTTTATAATTGTTTCTGTAATTACGGCATTCAACCGTTTGATTTAATTAATAAAACTACTAAAGTATTCAGCACTAATATAATAATATTACATATTCTCACAAGCATTTAAATCCGCTAAAGCTTTGAACAAGAATGACCTAAAACAACTTCATTTTGAGGTTTATAACCATTGCATACATAAATTTTATGCCAAATGGCATAAAATTTATCGAAACGAACTACAAAATGACTCACATGCTGCGAATGCATGTTCCAGTATGTATATATTACACAATGATCATATACTGTTTATGACTAGTACATACATAGGTAGGTGACAATAACATAATTCACCGTAGAATGATGGACACATCAAGGCTCCCGTGTTCGTATTTCAAATAGGTTGATAGTGTTTGAGGGGCGGGGCAGTGTTGACGTGTGCCAGGTGGCGCCTGCGCACAATAGATCATTTCGCAACGACATACACCCTGTTTGCTCGACATCGACACGTAAGAACATATCATGCTTAATAGATATTCAAATGGCAAATGTTTTAACACGTATTGTACTCAAGTATGTACATAATACCTGTTACTTGTGAATGGAAACAAATGTCATGCTTTGTTTTATGTTAATGTTGTTTAAAGTAATCAGATTAAGGTAGGTCTTGCGTAATGTGAGACCGGATTTATGAAAAGAATCCACATTTTGGTATGCATTAAAGTTTAAAGTACCTACAAAGGTTATAAACTATTAGACGGCACGGTTGGCGCAGTAGTTAAGCGATTGACTGCCGCATTGCGTGTCGCGGGTTCGATTCCCGCACGGAACAAATATTTGTATGACCTGCAAGTAGTTGTTCCGGGTCTGGCTGTTTGTGAATATAAATGTTTGTAAACGCACTCAAGATACAGGAGAAATTCCTAGTGTGGGGCAACGTTATTTAAAAAAAAAAAAAAAAAAAAATAAAAAATTAACATACTTACGTATCACATATTCTGTTATCTTATATATATCCTATATTATATTATCGTCATACCAATACTGGTGCCAAATTAGTGGGGGAAGGCTACCTATCTCTGGTAAATCAGAATGATGAACAACCGCACATGGAAATTCTAGAAGGCGATAGAATAATACCATTCATATACTTTGTGTTCCAAGCAATTAGTTTTCCTACTCGTTACTACATAACACTGCGTTTAAGGTTTTTATTTCATTTTAACTATCGGTTCAGGATTTTCATTATTAACCTAATGCAATGCTGTAGCAACGAAAAACCAACTTAATCTTATTGTTATAAGTTTACAATACAAAATGCAATTCTTTTCAATTGACTTAGAGCTGTCTGATTGCCTTTTTAATAACAGGGAATCCCGAAGGAAAATACCAATTCTGGTAACTCGGGGCCACTCTCTGATCAAACTTGTATTGTTTTCTAGAAGAATTGTCGAGGTCGCGAGGACAATCGATAGGTTCAGATTGCCACGCACTAAAGTAATGCATGGATCCGAAATTAATCGGTGCTTTGTAATTTATATCTAGATCGTGAAGTTCAACGGTCTTTAAGTCCGGGTGCGACGGACACCGGTGCCCGCGCCACCGGCGTGCAGACGCCATGTTTTCTGATAAAGACGTCCACTGCCGTCCGCCGTCCCTGAGCCCTTTCAGATCATTGACAGATAACGGACAAGACATAAGTCAACTGCATCGTTACGGCAGCAAGCCTAGACGATGAGACAAGATAATTGTTAAATGGGTTTTTCGGCATGCAAATCAGTGTCTTACAATCTAAGGGCCTTTAACACAGATTTATACATAGTAAGAGTGCACCGTACCAGCTACTTTAATTCATAAACAGGACAAGGTACTCACTAAAAGCTTGAATGACAACTCTATAACGAGCATAATTAAGATGTTCCGAATTTAACGCGAAAATATCACCGTAACATAAACCAAGTAATGGACGGTGCTTTGACAAGATCATTAAGCACGTAACTGCACCATTTAATTACTAAAGTTTCACACATTGCGCGCACGCAGCTGTGAAATAAAGCGGGTCGAATCTCCGGCAAGTGACGCACGCCGCCGCCGTCCTCGACATAGGCTCGTCTTAGATAATATTATGTTTATTAAATAAATTAATAACCTTGACATACCACCTACATGCTCCGTGCACACAGTTAATTGATTATCTGCTTAATTATTGGAGTTATAAATGGAAAACATTAGTCAGCCTCCCTACCTAACATTCCGTGAATATTTACATCCAAAGTCACAGATACATAGTGTGAGAATAACAATTAATTCTCGAACCTTCCAAAAGTTAATTTGAAAGTTATAAATCGCTTCATAAAATCGTACAAACAGTTATATCAACAAAGATAGTCTTCAAAACGGCTATAAAGTTTCGTCTTCCGTATTATTAGTGTGCGATTATTTAACATCGTAATGACAAAGTTACGACCGAAATTGCAAAGTTCATTCGATACGCTCATAGTCTGCGCAATTAAGTTCTTCGGGAACTAAAATTTAACAACAGATAGAATCTTCGAAAGTATTAAAACCGGAGCAATGGTGCTCAAGATTGGAGATAGATAGCCATGTTTGGGACTCTTTAAGTGTAAAGCTTAATGATGAAGAATATTTGGCTGTGTCGTGGGAATTTTAGGACCTTTACCTCCCTGCTGGTAGCCACAGCCGATAACTAGCGTCGTGATGCAAGAGTCGCGGTCACGGGCAAATAATGTATTGTTTTAAGCGTAACATGCCATAAAGTAATGATCGTTAGCACAATCACCGGATTTGCTAAGCAGATGTGGAAGCTGTGGTTAACGTGCGCTTTGATGATTTGATTAGGTTGCGTTTGTAAAACTTAAGGGTACACTAGTCGGTTCATTCTTCCATACAAACGTAGTACAGTGATTACTCGTCTGTTTGACGGTGTACGTTCAAAACTAAAAATTATATCAATTTGTCTTGTTATTATCTAGTCCTGTATGGAAGCAGAATCGGAAAAAAAATATTGGTTTGGAAGTTATGAGCGTCGAAACTTCCATATTTCAACAATAATTTTAACTCGTCTTTGGGCGTAAATAAATAACTTATGTAGTAAAAAAATGGCAAAATAGAAACCGAACAGGGATAGATAATTTATTCAATAGTTAAAATTTATTTGGAGTAAATACATCCATTCGTTTTTTTCATAAGATCTATACATCCAAAGATCTATTCAGGTAATTTTAGGCGCTCGTTTTCATTATAAATCATCATCTATTTCACTAAATAAATAAATATATAAATAAATAAAGACTAGATAAATAAATACTTAATAAATAAAACTAATTAAATAAATAATTAGACTAATTAGCATGTATATTAGTCAGCCCACCAACGAGTTCTAGCCGTCGACTAGTGTACCCTTAACTCAATGACAGCCTGTGCATTTTTTCTCTGCAGCTAATTCAGTTCTCACGCTTCTAACTGTCTAGTTAGCTACGCCAGATTGACCTGATTAAATCAACCACGCATCACTAACAGCTGTGAAGTCAACAAAAATTCTTAGTTCTACTAGTTTTCAGACCTTACAATTCATCTAATAATCCGTAAAGCCATAGTTATTCATGCCCTTTTTTTTGTTTTTTCATTTTTTTTCAGGTGGTAATTATCAAATAACTTCTCCCGGTCTGGGCGGAGCGGGAAGACGTGTCAGACTCTCACTGATTAAAACCCACCCGTGTTCTTTCAGTTGCCTATACGTTGCCAGGTCGCGAGAAAGTCCGAAAGTGATACCGTGGCCAGGGTATCACTTTCAGACTTTCCCGCGACCCCGGCAGGCAGCCGGGGTCGCGGGTCCGAAAAACTATACTTTAAAAACAAAACCACGATTATTCGTTTCGGTACCATTATCAAAAAGCAACATTATATTAAACAACACTAAATAAAATTACGTAACTCTCATACACATTTCATGCATCTTCCTCGAAAATGATAACCCGCTCCCGGCTCCCTAAACTGTGCTAATAGCAAGGTTTGTAGTGAATAAAATTCAATAAGAACTGACATAAGAATAATGTTATGTGATCTATGGCACGCTGACGATACACACTAACGTATGGTGCAACAACTTACATAATAGTAATTCAAATGATCCATATCAGCATAATGCATGTAGGATCTTCATCTCTTACAACAATTCCTCATGCATAACCCCGAGCATGTACCCATACATGGGGTTAATAGATATTATGATTTGATTCTCTGAATTCAGCTGTCAGTCTTATAGAATTGAGTTTGAATTACTTTGCAATTTTTTTGGTAAATGAAGTAAGCTCAGGTAAAGCTGAAACACTCATAAACGTTGCAACATGGTTGCATCATTGTATGCAGAGTCAAAACTTAGGTCGTATGGCAAATTTTTATTGGTTGATATTAGGAAATATTTCTACATGTATTCCAAATACAAATGAATTGCACAATTTTTCTTTTTATTTCTTCCAAAAAACTTTATTGCTATCGCAACGTCGTCTGCTTGAAATCGAATGCTTTCATGAAAATAATTGCAGTACCAAGGTATATCTTGTCGTCTGCAAATTGAGTTATTGTTCAAATTATAAGAGTTAGATTCAAATATATTGTTAAGACTGCAGCTGATGCAGTCCTGCAATCGATTCTCGGGTTGGGCAAAATTGTTTTTGAAGTTTTTAGAGCATGGTGAAATAGTCTTTCAACTGTCTACTCCGCGTTGTCAATGCTCATAAGTTATGAATACAGTACGCACTTAATCGTAGTGGGTATTGTCAG
Source organism: Xanthia icteritia (assembly GCA_949128155.2). Lineage (NCBI taxonomy): Eukaryota > Metazoa > Arthropoda > Insecta > Lepidoptera > Noctuidae > Xanthia > Xanthia icteritia. The sequence goes on from OX421932.2 coordinate 17,262,891, forward strand.
TCAGTACAAAAATACATATAACAAAGAAAGTGAGTGTTCGGTTTTTCCTCACATTTCACTTAATTACTGTATTATACATGCTATAATTTAAATTGATATAAGATACATAATGTTTATACTAGATATTGCCTACTACTTCGGATTCAAACCCCGTTGACTCGTTCAGGGGTAAAGTTACCAAAAGGTGCCTGATCCTAGCTTAGTGCAGTGCACCTACATCTTGGTTTCATGCTACTATCTCCGTGGTTTAGCTATGCTGTGTCAATCAGTCAGTTGACTCCTCTACCCTCATATAGATACATCCATAATACGAACGTCAAACGTGATAGAAGTCACGGAATGACGCAAATATGCAATAGTTCTCAATATACCAAGTAGGTATATAGCAACGCGCCATAGCAGCGCACACGCATCAGCCGCGTGCGCTCCCAATGATTAATATAAACTAAGATAAGACCTATAATTAATATTTATCACTATCAATATCTCTGTAGCTTTCCATTCTTAACCCCCCCCCTTTGACTAATAATATAAACAAACGTCAATTAACACATTCTGCAAACGTGTTCCAATGTTTAGATAAGATTCAATATTTTCGTAAAGTGGTGTGATGCTATACAAAGGCTTATCTCATGGATACATTAGCTCCTCTAATTCAGTGGATATCCGTAATCCAATCTCTAGTTAATTCCTGACATTTCACGTAACAGCACATAATACTATAATGATAGTTATAATGTATAAGCGCAACTATTCATCCGTAATTCCCAATACATGTTTAAATGCCTACAAAATCAGGTAGACAAGGACCCTGTACGTCAATCAGTAGAATAATGAGCAGGTTGTTAATAATGGGCACATGAATGTTATTCATCATACGTTTCCCGACAATACTCTACGAAGAAGGTTGGAATCTCGCGCAAGCGCAGGTTGGGCCACGTTCTGCTACAAACACAAATGTCATGGCATTCATGACACAAGGGCGAGACCGCTTGATTTATCCGTACATTTTGTAATTGTTACTAAACACAAGATATACCTACATGTCTGTTTGTTTTCGGCGAAATACCGGGACAAAACAACCGTAGGGAAGTGATTGATGAAGTTCAAAACGAATCTCTTTTTCACAGGTGTCTCGAACAAAATTGATGATAAAATCGTAGCATGACATTAACGGATAATTGCGATCTATCGAGGCATACTAATAGAGCTGAACAATCGAAGTGCCTTGAACAAAACCAGCCGAGCACCATCAATTGGAGACGTTCCCGCAAATTAATTGCATACTTGAGTAATACTTATATCGTAAATGTGTTCTGGTTTCTGATTATTGCACCTGCTGAAAGTAGGCGCGGCTGAGCAGCTACAACTGGAAACACAAATGTCCTAATAGATAATTTAGTAACTAAGTAACCAATTTTATACTACATTAGACCTAGGGTATACAGGGCAAAATCTGGCGAAAATACTGACAGAAATTGACAACACAACTAATGGAAAAGCTACAAGAAATATGCACTGCAATTAAAAAACTGTATTTATTATTTGAGCCACACATTCTTATGTAACAGAAACCAGAAAGTTTCATAATTAATTGCGTACAGTATTGGTGTAAATCGATGCCTACAATCCATCATTGTGATCTATATCATCCATATTCGTTTAGACAGATGGGCGACGATTAATTTCTGGACCTGTGCTTGATTCCATTGTTCTCATCCACTTTCACGTGTGCTACAGATACTTGTTAAGATAGCTAGTGCCCCGGAACTTTGCAGAACAATGACATTTCCAACAGAATACTTACCTATTGTAATTCACGTCCAAGCAGAAGATCGATCTAGTTATGTAAGATGCCAAATAAAGGAGCCCCCGTTTCGTTAAATATTTGAACTGTAATGTCAGCCTACTGTGTAATTTGTATGAGATTAAATTGTTACGATTTTTAAGTACATATTTCTGTTTGGGTATTAGCCATTTCATATTGCTTTAAAAGGGCAAATGCGATTGGGAGTTTACATATGGATGTCTTCCTTATTTAACTATCAGTAGCCAATTTAAGTACGTAGCATGTTTGTACATACCTACGAGTACATCTTATAAATAAACGTTTATTCTCAACGTGATAACCTTTATAATGAACATTAATTTAATGGAAAGCGGATCAGTAAATTGACTACGTATGAAGAATTATCTTTCAGCTGACGTAAGTAATGTTATAGTAGGTTCTGGTGCAACAGGCCGTAGTAACAATGAAACTGCCCGTTTCTTAGCAAGAGGCAAGTGCGCGGAAACTTCTAAAGGTCAATAAGTTTCCCGATAGCCCTAACCATGGAGAGAAATAACGGGCGTCCTTATCTAAATTGGGTGACGTCATGAAACCATAATGACAGCTCGCTGAAATGTCAAACGTTAAGGCGTGTACGCACGACAAAACATGGTGATCACGAACATCAAACACAAATCGAAACATTTGTTAAAATTTGGTTCATCCGTGTGTACGTAAATTAGCAATGCGAACACGTATCCCATACGAACACAGTTCGTTCTCAACCGCTTCGCTCTCTTTAGTAGCCATGCATTCGAAATTGGATCGCTACGAACTTTTTTGACGAACACAGTGTTTGATGTTCGTTAGTGGTACGCACATGCTAAAATGTTCGATGTTCGTGTTCACCATGTTCTTGTTCGTTCGTACGTACACGCCTTTATGAAGTTAGAAGTTGCAAGTTCTTTGAGAAGACTGCCCAAGACTGCTTGACTAGACGGACACCGACTTTCTAAATTGGTTTAGAGACCCAATTTTAATCTGTTTTAATGACCTATAAATTGTCGAATTAAGAACTGCAATAATTCACAAAATCATTATATTTTAACTTAGATAATTATCTATGCAAGCAAAATGATTATGTTCTCACGATTTATATCTGTATGTAGATTTTACGTTTACGCAATTTGAAGACAGGCTGAGTGGGTATTTCAAGAGCTAAAAAAAATTTATGCAGCGTACAGTTTCGATACTGGTTTTGGTTGGCTACTTATCATTTATCATCTGACGTGTTATTTAAGATGCTATCTTCAAGGATCCATATCATGCGATTACCGTACGTTATAGTTATGTGTTCAACGAGAGTAAGTATCTGATTTATGTGAGCTTACTTTTATCCTCATAACTTGTTGAACAGCTTTCGACCATTGAATAATCGCAATTATAAAACTAGACGATATTTATGTAAACTTAACTGATATATTATATTCACTAACAACCTAAAATTGACATGCGTGATACGGGAACTGATATAATGACGCTAATATCTATTTTTTACTTGTAAATCGTTTAGTATATAGCCTTCATAATATTATTCATTATTTTAAATACGTATTGAAGTTTCCTTGTCTTAAATAAATAAAATCCACAGTATCAACTATTACAAAAGGGGGCTCCGTTCTTCGATTGATGCTACCGGTCAACAGGTGTGGACATAACTGCCATTCTATTGACATTTACGTTCGGAAGACAATCTTTTATAATTTAACAGTAGTTAAAAGTCAGTAATTAAAGCTAGGCAACATTTGGGAGTTTCGCAAAAGGTGGCAGGCCTCGTGACATACGACACTGGTTGTTAATCCCCGTAGCGAATCGCGGCATCAGCCGTTACAAAGGGTGCTGCACGGGTCACGCTCATGGCGCAACACGACCTCATTAATAACTATAAAAACAACTTACCATTGTACATGTAAGACATCGTAAAATACAGTATATGCAAATCAAAAATGGTATCGAAAGAAGCTCCCTGAAGGTCTCACAACGCGCTAGATGCGTAACGTCAACGTGTCAAGGCGTCTGAGACCTTGTCAACACTAACACGAGTTCATCTCTGTGTTATATTTATGTGAATATTTTCTATTGCATTTGTATTGTATTGTATCTATTATATTATACATAGGGATTGGTCCACAACTTGCTTTTTTGTATACGGATGGGAAATTCGATCATTCAGTCCACCCAAAATCTGCATCTGCATTTATAGAATCATGAACTGTTCAACAAACAAATATTTAGATTCATGAAAGGTAACTAACTAGAACGACATAATATGGAAATTACTTTACAATAAAATACACCGTGGTGTTATATCACTCGCCACGACTGCTCTAATTATAACTACCATTAGATTGTACCCTAATTACAAAGCCCTGGTTCTTATAATTGTATATCGCGTGCAGTAAATAAGCTAATTGAGTGTTTCAAAGATCTAGCCGAAGAGCAAACTAGTAACTAGAGGTCAGGTAAAGTTCAGTGCGCCTGCGCAGCCGCCGGCCACGCCCAGCTGACAGATCCTGCATCTTACAACACGCACGAAGAATGTCGTAAATATTAAAGAATTATTAAACAAATATGGACTCTAATTCACGTTTGTTGAAGCAATTTTCAAAAAAGTAAGAGGCAATTTTTTTTTTAAGTGTGCTGTCTGGGGTTCCAAGGCTGACCACCGTGTGATGGTGTCTTTTGTCAACCTTTGCATTATTACCTACAAGCTCTACAACACACAGTGTAAACATGATAAAAATAAGTGTTTTTCTGGATACTCCATGTTCACCGCAATAACCTGAATGTCAGCCCAACAAACAGTAGTTGAAACGCTTAAAAAACTATTTATTTTTTTATTCCGATCAACTTTGACCCTTATTAAAAAGCGTATCACAGTAAGCGATATTTTTATCTCGTAAAAATAAACCAGCACGTGACTGTGGAAGTAGATATTTCTACAAAAACATTACTTCTTTGATTACCGCATAGTAACTATTGATAGCATTATTGGTACAAAAGGATTTTTACGATTCGTAGAGCCGTCTCGAAGGTTTTCTAGATAATTTTGGTCTTTATCGCTTATGCACATATGTTTATAGATAGACATCTAACCTATTAATCATTAAAAAATCATTTGGTCTATCTGAATGTTTTTTCAGTGTAATTGAAGCTATATATGTGTTTTTGCACGTTCAATTCCTAATGAAATGAGATGCAATCTGAGTTTACTCACCTTGCTACATCTATTGATTGTACACGTGTACGAGTCAGCTCGAGCGTAGCCAATTATATGACAAATGAGCCAATGCCTCTTCATACAAGGAAAAGTTTTTGACATTAATTTGATTACGGGCCATCAATCGTTACCTACTAAAGAAACTAGTGCTCTCTGATAAATATTTATTCCCAAAAAAACAGTACAATTTCAACAGTTTATTGGATTGGTGGATCTTTATTAATAAGCACACAATAAGATGGAAAATCCTTTGGGTGTTCCAATAAAGCAGCAAAACACAAAGAACAGTGAAATAATTATTTGTTATTTGTTATCTACGTTCGATATTCGCTAAGTATAGCCCGTCTGGAGATAAAGAATCAACTAAATATATTGTTTTTGCATTACAAATAATGTACCTATTTGCACGCGACGAGATAGTGAGAGATATCAACTAAGGTAGGTCGATTACACTAATCTAGTTGCGATTTAGTCTGAAAATTCTGATTGTTTCAGTAACTAACTTAATAAGAATTTTGATTGTTATCTAATTAATTACCTTTTATTTTCATTATCTATCTATACTGATATTATATAGAGGTAAAATTTGTTTGTTTGTCTGTACGTTTGTATGTAGGGGGTTATCTCCGGAACTACCAGTAGTATGGGTTTTTTTTTTTTTGCATTGGATAGCCCAATTCTTAAGGAAGGTTACCATAAGACTATGTAATATCACACATCACGCTACGACCCTTAAGAGGCGAGCAAAAAGAAAAAATTACAGAAAGAACGCTAAGCGAAAACGAAGTAATAGCGCGGGCGGGCGATGCGATGCGACGCGGTGGGTCAGCAGGACGAAGTCACGGGCAGAAGCTAGATAAGTACTATTGCAAGATAGATGTTAGAACTTACTAGAAAGCTAGCTGTGGCTATATGCTGGTTAACCTGGAAGACTCAGGTTGATGACTTCTGCAAATTGCAACCGGAATATGCCTACTGATAGGTACGCACATATCAAGTTATACATTTCCAGTATAAGCTGACCTCGCATTGTACCGAAATCCTATACAATGTGAGATCTGCATAAACTGGAAATGTATAGCTTGATGTGTAACCGTATGTACCACAAATGAATAAGTCAACAATGCTTTATTTTCTAAGGGTCGAGGCGGCAGTTCTATGCATATGTGTTCATATCTACGTGTACGTATACGTACATATAATAAGATACCAAGTAATCTCAACACATTAATTATGAGATTTTCGAAAATAAATTGTATGAATGGTTGTGTAGTCATAGTTTTTATAGTGTCAAAGATTTCTTTGAAAATAAATGTTAAATATACTTGTGAAATTTATACGCTTATGACTGTTATGCAAAAACATGTATGCTTTTATTATTATTTTTTTGTATTTTACTATATTTTTATACCTTGTTTTTAAGCAAATAAATGTTATTCTATTCTATTCTATATTCCAAAAACTTCGTAGGTACTTTACAGATTTTTCTTCAGCATATCATGTAAGAAGAAACTGGTCCTACGGCTGCCAAACAATTCAACAAAACATTATTTTCAGCAAAACGAATCCTAACGTCGATCTGACGTTAGGACATCTAAAACATAAAGAAATAAACAGTTCCTTTTGTCTTGTACTTGCACGTCATGACATTTCGCCAGTGGGTTCAGTGATCACCGGTCAATGCATGCTATGGTAACCACTACCGTTGTGCAAGTCGCTCGTTTGGCAAGCGAACGTTACGTGATCCGGCCAATTGCTCATCAATTACCTTTTGCTTCCCAAATCATTTGCGCCAATAGAATCATTGTTAATAATAAATCTAATTATATACGTTGTTCTTAAAACTAATTAGAGGTTTATTTCGAAACCGTTACTATTAATAATACCGGTCTTATCTTTGCTTATTTCAGTCGTGAAAGGTATGGATTTGATGATACAAAAAACCCCCGAAAAACTAATATTTCCGTACGTCACTTTTCGACACATTTCGTCACTTTTTAGGGTTTCGTAACTGAAAAGGAAAAACGGAACGCTTATCGGATCACTTAGTTGTCCGTATGTCAGTCTGTCACGACCCATTTTCTCCGGAACGCGTGGCGGTAACGTAAATCTGTGATGCCTTTGAGCTCTAAAAAAATCAAGCTTCTAAGTCAACGTAATAAAAAAATACGGCCATTTATGTGACATATTTATCAAAACATTACCATTAATGTGACATATTTTGATAAATATGTCACATAAATGGCCGTATTTTTTACTCGCAAATAAATCAAAACCTACACGCACGTACGTACTTCCCGTTGACCTAGAATCATGAAATTTGGCAGGACGCAAGGTCTAACAGCACAAATAAAGGAAAAAGTCCGAAAATCGTTCATTTGTTGTGTTATCACATAAAAAAATATATTTTTAAACTTACATTTGCAGTTGGAGAATTAACCGTGACGTATATTAATAAGTATTTGGGAGAACATGTTTTTCAACTACAAAGTTAAGTTTTATTTTTGGGATAAATTCATCCTAACTACGGAACCCTTCTTTGTGCGTGTTCCGACACGAACTTGGCCGGTTCTCTATACAATATTTATAGCATAGCTATCACCTTATTGGATCCCGGTATAAAACGTTGTTAATTAAGCAATTTTCTTATTATAATCGCTAATGATTCCTTTGCATTATTCTTTTTACTCGTGTAGAAATTACTTCGAGAACAAAATTACGTATTATTATAGATTGTGGTATCTTGCAACAGAACACAATATTTTGGACGCCGTTGACATGTACATTTTGTGAGTGATGACCCGCTCTTATTGCCTAATGAAGATTATATGGCTTTAGAACGTTGCCCGGGGCTCTGTCTCAACCTGACATGGATCTAACATTCTAACTGATGATTTATAAACCCCAATTATCAATTATAACAAGACGAGTATTCCGACGCAATATATTAAAAAAACAATAAAGTGTGTCGTCCCACGAAGAGCTAGACGTTGCTACAAGACGTTGCATAAATGTTAGTGTTATCTGTACCGCAGATTATCCGATAATATTAGACATGGGTAGCAAGTACATAACCACGTGACAAGCGTCACGTAACTCTTAGGTAAAAGGTTGAAACTGGAAGTGTTTCCATCTCTCGGGTTAGTAATGGGAACTATAAAGTTAAGCCATGAAATCTATAATTGCTTGAATTTTCTCCAAGAATTGTGGTAAAGGTGTCATTTGTTCAATGAATACTCGCAATAAGAGTGACACAATACGTACGTAATAACATTGCTCTTGAGAAGCATAAGTCACTTCTATGGTCACTTTGAAAATTAAAAAATCTTTAAAAATATCTATCGAACTTTCCACGCATGATATGTAAAAATATCATGAACCTTTGACCGAGATGCTTAATTGAGACGGTAATTTATTCTTAAAATAACAATAGGTATCATAATAGCCGCTCATATAATAATAAGGTACCTACATTGTTATGTAGGACGGGTGTCGCGACCACTGATTGGCGCGCATCGGGGGCACTTTTATCAGTCTGATAACCCTGGTCGGGAGGCCGGGTCTTGACTTAAATATCTGTTAATACGATACGGATACATACCTATACTTGGAAAACGTATTACGCGCTTTATCCGTTTGTAATATTCAAATGATGATAAAATATTGCTTAGTTTTAGAACTATTTTCTGAATTTGTGCTGCTCATAACGCTACACAAAGATTCCGTTTTAACAAAATAACCATGACAAAGACTGGGAACGGGAGGCAATTAAAATGTCTCTTTTTTACGGAAATTAAAAGCCAGGAAGAAAAAGACACATGTAGAAACTCGAGAAAGATGTTTTTTTTAATAAGGAATCTGGAATATTGTCGCCATTGCCCGTTCTCTTGAACAATGTTATTTTTTTTTAAACGAGGTATTGCGTTGTTTTGTGGGTAGGTACATACCTTGCATTTGTTTCATTAGGTATCATCAACTTGACTACAGAATTTGAGCTTAGCTACTTTTAAAGCTCCTGCAGATAGGTGCGACGCGACTCCTCGCGTCCTGTCGCGCGTGCCTGCGGGAGCTTTTACACTTTCAGTACGAAGGGCTCCCGCTTCTTGAGGATTCACCTAGTCGCATTTTAAATGTAAGTTTTTCTAAGCTTATACAGCATTATAAACCGTGAAAATAAAATATGAAAGATTTATAAGTATATGTGTTGGTTTTAAAATCCAAGCATATTTTTTTTCAGTGTTCAAATATTAACTAAAAATTTTAAAAGGTCGGAAACTACGTATAGCGACAACTCCCCCTGACAACACAATTTTACTTCGTTTTACAGGGTTTTATAGCACGTTTTTAAACCTAATACCGTTGACCGTCCATGATGGTTAACTTTGGCGCAAACGTAATGCCGACAACCCTCCCGGAGAGTTCACTTCCAATATGTATGGCGGCATGGCGTAGGTATGAGTTCTATGAAAAGTGGGTGGAGTCGAAAGTGTTAAATGAATGCTAAGGTAACACTGCCTTGATCATTTCATTGTATTAACTGCTAAATAGTCAACCCAGAAGGCCTAGACAAGTGGCAATCGCTTTCGAAGCGTTTCGTATTTCTACAACGACTTTCAACAAGATTGACATTACATAAGCATTAAGCATTAGCTAAGCTTTTCGATAGTTTATCTCAGTCCCATACATTTTTGAATTTCACATCATAGTTTTCGCTGATATGTCACCGTCATAGATACGCTACTTTTAAAACCGAATGCCTTCAAAATATGTAGATATTTTGACGGCATTCCGTTTTTACTGTAGAGTGTAATTAATATAGATAGCTTCTTGCTACAGAAAAATATAATGCGCAAAAGCAACACGATAAAATGAACACACTCACGAAATTGTTTATGAATACTATAGGTATCCTAACTAATATTGTAAATGCGAAAGTGTGTTTGTTTGTTTGTTACGCTTTCACGCTAAAACGGCTGAACGGATTTGGATAAAAAATGGCACATGGGTAGACCATAACCTAAAGAAGGACATAGGATACCTTTCATCCCAATATTCCGACGGGATCCAGACTTATACGGGTGAAACCGCGAGGCGCATCTAGTATAATCATAAAAACTAAAGTGTAAAACTTGCATGATGCGTTCATGCTACGAGACGTCAGAAATAGGTAGAACTATACAGTTTTATGAAGGTGACCAAGGCGTAATTAAACATGTGTATACTTTGTATTTCGTGAGTAGGTAGTTTGTAGGATGACATTTACATTACATGTAGCATTCTAGTTCACGTGAAAGTCTTTTTATCCGACTGCGCAACGCAAAGGATGGTCTAGCCTGTGTATGTATATTTGTTCCTTTGTGGCGTTCTAGAGACCAAACGCGTGGGCCAATTTTGACGATTCTTACGTCAATAGTCTTAATCTTATGAGTGTCACTAAAGACATGACAGTAATCAAAATTCAATGTGGCGACAACCATACGCTGAAAAGTGAAAAAAAAAATTGGTCTTTGTTGTTTTTAAGAAGATGCCTCCGACTGCATAGAATTGTTTATAGTACCTATTAAGTGGGATTGGAGACAGAAATAGATCATCTTGTTTCGATTTTTTTTTAAGTTCGGAGTAGGATTTACATTTTAAAAATTTTTTGTTTGTGTTCTTTTCGATTCTAAACTTTTACTCATAAAACTTTAAGTAGCCATTATTAATAACCTATCCACATAACCGAACTCGTAAAAAAGTCCCTGCGGTCTTTGTTCAATAATCGTTTTCAGAGAAGACCTTTGCTCCTTAATTAGCAATAATAATTAGTTTCAATAAAAAAAGATACTATTAAGTTTATTGGGCCAGAACAGTATGTTTAAAACGAAATATCAATTTCCAATAACATTTTAAAAGCCAATTAGATTGACAAATATTCTAGAATTATCACAAAAATATGTAAGTTATTTCCTTTTATAGCGCCAACGACATCCGCAAAGGAACCTGTATTCTCCAAATTAGTAGAAGTAGGTAGCTGTATCGAGTAATTGATAGATATGATTAGCAGTCGCCGATAACAGATGTAATAGAGACATTATTAAATTCCTATATACATGTTGTGGTGCAGGAAAAGTGGCCGGACAGCCGACTAGCCAGTGGCCAGTAGCCACTAGTCAGTAGACTTGTCAATCAAGCGTGTGGTAAGATCTTGAAGAAAGTTTACGAGAATGACAGACGAGTTTCTAGGCTTAACAGACTGTAGATCTGTCGACCATTTTCGATCTTGCTAAGTACCTGGTACTTGTCGATAGGCCTACACTGTCCTCTCATTCCTATTAACACTGTAATTTGAAAACATTGTAAACACCATATACTTTTAAAAGAGTAACCGTGGAGTTTCTTGCCGACTCTTCTCCATAGGAAACGACCAATTGGAACCGTGCACCTAGCTTCTGACGTTTCATAAATGCCCTTGTAGGTTTTATGTGAAATAAAATATTTAGTTTTTTTTTTTTGAGTTCTGGGCTTATCATACTTATGTATGTCAGGCGCCTGGAAAAGTTAGGTAACCCATAGGTGGATTTGAATCACGTGGTGTTCATAAAAAGGGATTAAGTTTCTCTTATACTTTCGTCCGTGATTTCGTTATAGGGAGGAGTTGAAGTTTGTTTGACAATCTAAACCTATCTTGCTGAACCTCTAAGGTAAGTAGATACATATATGTGTATGGGTATACCTTCTATGTATTTTTTATCATTCAGTCACAGAACTGTCATTATAACAGGGTAGTTTATTTTTTTAAGTGTCATTCATTTACCCCACTACTTTAATTGTATGGGTACCTACAATCTCCCCTGTATTAGAAAGTGCAAAAAACGCCCTTCGAAAATATTAACGGCACCTGATTAAGTTCCCATTACACGAAGGACGGTCATTAAATCAAATGTTATTGGGTTAAATACGTTGTCAACTGGTTAATATAAGTGATATGTCACAGTACTAATGGGCAGTTGACAAACAGGAACATTTCGCAATCTGTCCATTGTACATTATTGGCCAACATTGTTCCTGACTGCCATGTACCACTATAAATTGTAGCGAGACTTGGCCAGGTGGCTGACTCACACATGTGAATTTACCACATTGTTTAATGACGAAATACGGCTCGAAAGTTCATTAAAGTTGGACAATTCGAATAATACCATTACCAGTATTATTTTACATTTTTTATGTAATGTAAAAGACGAGTCGTCATTTTATGGCACCCATAAATTTTACTAACAAGATTCAATCATACTTGTATATATCATTCTGTAGAGTGTGAAAGTTTTCTTGAAAACTTTCACTTGAACATAAAATGCTTCAGCTTTTGCTGAAGAATTTTCAAGTTCTTCGAGATTAACACAAAATATAATAATATTAGGTATTAATCAACGACAAATATTCTGGAATAATATCAAACTGATAATTTTCATATTTTTAACCTCGCGCTGTTACACCGACAATCAATATGATAAAGGTTTATTAAAATAGTCTATAGTATAAATAATCGGTTTATTTTACGTAATGTTTGTAAAAGCCGTTGATATGTTGGCACGGTCTACAAATCGGAAATCAAATCTACTTATAAACAGCTCGTATCAGATAAGGCCGTCTCCTACAAGTAGGCCGGACTGATACCGGACATGTGATCATAATGACCAGAGAAATGAACAAGTTAGAGATATTGAGCCCTAAGACTTTCCATTCATATTTTATGATAACAGCTCTTATCTTGGAACTGACTGATTGATTGGAACTGTTATAGTTAGATTACTGTGCTTTTTTGCAACAGACACGTCTGCTTAGTCACTTCATCGGGTGGAGTACCTAGACAAAAAGTTTCAGTCTCTACATTTTTCTTAAATCTACTAAGTTATTTAAACCGACTAAGTTTGAATAACGTTATTAAATACATCTTATAGAATGTATCTAGGTATACTGGCACGAGTTTTGATTTAAATTGTAACTACCACTACAAACTGTGATTATTAAATGAATCAAAAGTGGGTTCATAAACAGGGGTCCCGCAGAAAATATTTTCCACTCTTAAAAAATAAGATATAACAGCTTGGACTTTAGAATCAAACGTGTATAATTTAATTACAATAACAAGTTTTTGCTCTACCGACATCAAAATACAAATAAATAAACCTAACAAACAAAGATAAAAGGCAAGATGATTTGCAAATATCAAAGAGTTATATAGGTACCTATCAATTTTGGTCCGAGATCAGTTCCTGATACAAAGTACATAACAAAGAAAGACGTATGGGCGTGTTCTATGTTTAATGTATGAAGGCTATATGGCTGATAGATGTAGGAAATCGTCAACATGAATGCACTATCTATTAATTACTCTAGCATCACTAGCTAATTAAATACGTCCGTAGTTCGCAAGTATTCGCAACAAAGGAACGGAAAATACCGATCTCCCTAGAGATAGACTCCTTATCACTAGGTTATTGTAAAGATGTAGGCAACTAATGAAAGCTATCAACTTGTTCTACGGATTTTGTACTAAAAGGAAATGTTATTATGAGTTTAAAAGAGTGTCCGTGGAGTTTCTTGCCCGTTCTTCTCCATAGGTACCTACTACGCTTTGGAATTGCAACTAGCTTCATCTTTCTGACTGACCAACACCCCTTGACAGTTCAAAAGTGCCTGTAATTGGTTTATTTCAAATAAATGCTTTGGTTTAAAGCTTCGTGCAGACTAGAGCGACGCGACAGCGCGACGCGACATCGGTTATTGTTAAACCGTGAAGTTTTCTTAGAAATTGTATTGTTCGAGTCGCGTCGCGCCGTCGCGTCGCGCTGGTCTGCACGAGCCTTAAGTTAGAATGTAACAGGTATTTCAAAGTACCCATACTGTCTAGCCTTTTCCCAATTATGTACCGGATGCAGCTGAATCCCAGTTTTTTACATGGAGCGACTGCCTATCAGACCTCCACAACCCATTTACTGAGTAACACGATACCCCTTGGTAAGACTGGTTGTCAGACTTTTCGGGCTTCTGACTACCCGTACCGTAAACTGCCCTAACTTTGCCTGGCGTCCTAAGTTTGCCTATAATGAAAATGATGTAATATCTTATTCATTTTAATTGTATGGCAAAGGAAACTTTGAGATTTTATAGACAGCTTTAAGTTTCGATTGCCATACAAGTAAAATGAAAAAGATATTACATCATTTTCATTATAGGCAAACTTAGGACGCCAGGCAAAGTTAGGGCAGTTTACCGGTAACTACTTTGAATTCGAAGTATTAAACTATATTTCGTAAAATTGTCTCGTAAACATCAACCTGTAAACTGCATGACGGGATTTCCTACAATCACAATTACATCATGCATCTCTATGAAAAGGGCAAGCAATTCTCAGTGATCTACCGATCACTGATCCGAAAAAATACCTAAACGCCTCGGAAATGTCAGGGTCACATATAAAGATTCCATTGTGAAGTCGCGAGGAATCCGATATTAAATATGAACTGAATTTACTGATCTATTATGTTCTGAGGTTCTGACATTGAAACACATAATAGCAGAAACGCGACTTGTCCCGAATCGTAAACAAATTTGTCAGACAATAAGCTAAATCAAATCTTCATTTGGATATAGAAACAATATTTTATTACTGGACTGCCGCGTTGGTCTAGTGGTCGCCAGTGCTACTGCTGAGCATAAGGTCCTGGGATCAATTCAAGGGTCGGGCAAAGTTTGGGTTTTTTCATCTGGATTACTCAGTAGCAGCCCGGAGTCTGGATTTGTACTCGGTTTATGGCATTAGGCTCGCCCCCTATTAGATGGGACTTAAACATAACTGGCGAAATGTGGGTGTACTATAGGCTCTGCCTAACCCTTCGGGGAATACAGGCGTGATGTTATGTAATATTTTATGAATCAACATTAATTGTTATGGTAAATCTCGAAAATTCTAAACAATCTTGGATAAAACACCAAACAAGTAAGGGACACGTTGTATTTCAAACTGATTTTGATCGCGTTAGGCCACTGAAAGTGAAAGGATTTTCTCGTATCGTGTATCATCCACTCAAGATATAAATGTCACTATTACCACTCGAACGGACAGGAAGATCACATCCGCTAAAGTAATATTAGCTATCTATTTACATAACTCGCCCAGCCAACAGCCAACCGACTTCATAATTCAGATTTGTAGCTCCACTAGCCTTATTAAGACACTAAAGTACGTAATAATAAATTAACAGTTTTGTAATTTGTCTAATTAGGTAAGTAACGTGATAGGTAATACATTGGCGGAAGTAATTATTAGCAGTATTAACACCTAATAGATGATTGAATAATATGAGTTGCGCATGTCTGAAACATCCATCATTTGGTGCATGAATTAATACCTAGCTGATCCAAGTTTATCTTGCTTTGTCACCGGGACACAGTCGTGACGAGATCAGCCTTCGTATCACGAACAGGCTAGATAAATTAGAATACAATACACCTTACAAGTAATTAATATGCGAATGTATTGGAACCTATACGTGATTGTGCCGAAACCTGACGAAGAGACTGGAACCGCAATTATATTTGACTACAATTAGTCACGCAGTACTTTACCCTTTGAATAAGTAAATAATAATAAGTAATAATAATTTATTTCTCTCAAAAAGGTACAAATTTCGTACATGATATCTAAGTTACAGGCAGATTCAAACCTTTGTGAGAGCTGGAGTTATACTGTCTATACTGGGTTTGGGACCTGTATGACAGATCTCCAGGCTCACACCCTTCAAATTTCAACATTAAATTGCACTTACGTGCTACAACATTTTAAAAGCTCCAAGTACAGACAGGAAGAAAAATGTATATACAAAACAATAGGAGATGTGCTATGTGTATGTCAATATGTTTGTAGGTAGGTACCCACTTGTGTAGCTATATAAAATATGAGAGATTTTAGCACCGTTTAACACATTCGAGTGCACCCACTTTTCATAGAGCTCATATGCCATGCCGCCATACATATGCACCATATATATGGACCCTCCAGGGCAGTCACCGGCATTACGTTTGCGCTAAAGTGAACCCTCCAGGAGGGTTCCCGGCACTGAATGTGAAGACCTCGTCAATTTCACAATGAAACAAAATTCTGTGTCAGACTTACATTTAGAGTTTGGTCTATGATTGACTGCATTCAACCCATAACTTCAATGAAGCAACATTGAGTAATATTAACCCAAGTACAAATAACTTGACATGACACTAACAGCTCTTCAGAAGACCATAATATCAGCCTTGGTAGCTCCGATTACCACGTCACGTCATCTTCAATGTGTCAAAGATGTGTCAGTGCTTGAGTGCGGGCGCCGCCGCCGGCTCGGTTACATTAGATACATCGTTGGGCCACGAAACCGTCGTGATCGCTCCACCCGCCTGCCGGATGGCGTGCTGCCGACGATCACGCTCCGCTTGCCCAACCATACCTTATATTACCACGTTACAAGTAACAAACACCTAATAAAAACGTCCTGTCGGAACTAAGCGATCCAGTCAATCATACGCTCTTGTATATTTTAACATTCCACCAGCTTTTTGCGCGCTCACAAATTTATTGTACGTGAATGATTACATGCATTTTTAATTAACATTTTCTTGTTAGACAATGTGGCTTATAAAAAAATAAAACTACCGGTATGTCGACAGCTAACGACGTGAAATCATATCCTAAACTTGGACTTCATACATATTAAAGACGTGATGAATAATTCATATAATTCGTAAGATCACAAAGCATAGAACAAATCTTTGTTATAAAATTATAACAGCAATTGTCTCCATTCAGCACGTGACCTTCTTTCCTCAAAACTTGTATTCGGGATCGGCGCCTGATTACGGACACCTTGACCCACGACGACAGGCCGTGACATCGAACCTGTTTCGATCTCTCCACATGTCGAGTCGATCATCAAGGCGACGTCACTAGCAGCTGCGGTACAACCAGCTACAACTAACGTGACGTTCGGTTCAATACGAACAAAAACTAATGGGGACAAATACCTTTCCCACAATCGTTTCGGCGTAGCTAACTAGATATGAAACAACAAAAATGTGAGAAACAAATTAATTCGCTTGCCACTCGACACGCGACACTTGTATTGCAGATTGCGGGTTAAACGCTGACGACTATTGCACTCTAACACAATACAGATTACATAATTAATTAATGGCCGTGCTGTCGATAAACCCGAACGAAGCCTGTTTTAATTCGCCAAGGTTAATAAAATTAGGGTAAATACGCGTGAAGGCGAGCACAGGACCTGCTAGGAACGAGAATAGTGAACGGGAAGCCTTGATGACGACTAATGAGTAGGTATGGCATGAGTGGAATGTCACAGGCGCACGACATGCCCTACTATGACACACCACGGTGGGTTGAGGAATTCTGCGAAGGCTGTCGCTGATATGCTTAATAACCACCAGAACTTTACTATCCTTTAGGAAAAATAAGACTGGATATTCTGATTGGTTGAAAGTGTGAATCTATAGAAACTGTCGAAAGATTTTCATCATTGGTCCGCTAATAGAATCAGCCTCCGCAACCCGTCGCGTCGGTCACACGCAGGCATGGAGTACAGACGATCTATTATTGCAACATAACCTGATGTGATTGCTGACCACAGTACGTGAATTTACACAATTTCCATAAATAAAGTTAACAGATAGGTAAGAGATAAAAATTGCGATCACGAAAACGCATGCCTACGCAGTTGAATTACCTTAGAAATAACGTAGGTATCTATGCGCAATCTAATTTGCATACAAACTGCTCTATTGTCTATGAAGTTCATACAAGTGCCTTTTAAGTGGTTTTGATATGATAAATGACACTGCTATTAGCATTACTTTTAATAACATTGTATTAGCCCTTATTTATGGAACGCGCCTTTAAGTAGTCCGAGCTAGCGAGGCTCTTTGAGTAGTATGAATAATTCAAGACTCGCAATAGGATATTAATAAAATTCTCTTCATATTATCAGTTACTCTTCTGACTTCGTCTAAAGTAGTGTAAGTGTCTTCTCTTACAAATGTGGTCTAATCGTGACTGACGTCATAATGAAGCGGATGACTCATTGGCTACCTACCATTTACTTTGTCTTTACAAATATTTATAGTCAGACCTAACTTACGAAAAATGACCTACTTTAAAAGATTTCAGTACCAAACCGCATATAAAAACAGTAATGTGGTCAGCTCGTCAGCTAGTCCCAGTAAATAATCCGTGCCACCGGCTGACTGGTTCAATGTGACTCGGACAAAAACGAAAAAAACCTCCCGACACGGATGTTTACCGGTTTCACGCGTTTTCTTAACAACGATGGCACAAGATAAAAACAAACTGTAATAGCTTCGTGAAATTAGAACAAAAAGTGTACCTAAGTTGCTTCAAATGGCTAAAATAAACTTACCTTAAACACAATTTTGTCCTTCTCCATTTCCATCTTATTTTCTTAGGCTAGTTTTGCAGTTCTGTAACAAAACAAAATATAAAATATAGCCAAAATAAGAACAAAAGTTTATCAATATTTAACGATCTGCTTTATATTCCAATTCATGCGTAAATTTTGCCTAGGGGCCAACTAAATCAGAAATTATACATTTTGTAGGTGACATTATTCGTACTGACCGACACGACAAACTTGATAAGTTGATCCTAATTTATTATTTCAGACAAAAAATGTTTGATGTTAATGTCACCTTATGTATTTTAATTATTATAATTTAAAGACAAACCACAAAAAACTGTATGATTGCTTACTAAAAACCGATAGATAAACATCAACGGATGCATAATTTAATTAAGTAAGATACCTAAAATCTCGACTAGACTATTAATTAATCAGTCATAAATGGACAGCTGACTCTCCTATTATAATAATTTTGTTTTGTTAATTATACAACATCAATGCTTCATTGTAAAATTAAGAAACATGAATATCCTGTAAGCAAAATATACACAGGGCAGATAAATACTGAAAATTTTGGGGTTAATTTATCAAACGTCATAAATAAACGGTTAAACAGTCGCTAATCATTACTTAACTTTAAGCAACGTTTATAAATAAAGGGGCTTATTGTTAAATAAATAAATAGTAACTCTGAGTAGAGTTTGTCATCATTATCATCCGTGTTTTACCCCAACTTAAATTACTACATTACTGAGTACATGGGTAGCCCTATTGTAAAAGTTTAATGGAAGCATGTAGGTAGAGTATTAGCTTATAATTTATTTATTTGGAACTACCAAAATTATATTCCTCGATCTGGAAAGAGCTCAGCAATCACTTATCAAGGTTATGTACTTTAAACCATTTAGGTTCCCTACAACAGACCTCTATAAAGTTAGCAACTTGCTCTCAAAAATGTATCCTTAACCCTACATAAGTGTCTACCTTTTGACTCAGCAACTCAGAGCAGAAGGCGCAGAGATATAGTGATCCACTCCCCAGGGATTCGAACTGTCTTTGCTAGACATCAATATGTTAAACAATCCACCTACATCTATAATAAACTGAATCGTGAATTAGTAATGTATCCCCTGTTGATATATGACTGTAAAAACCAGCCGAATGCTGGTCTCCGCTGAGATTGGCCGCCATGGTCGCCATGGTCGCTCTGGAGGACTATTAATATTCGACATGACGAGATTACACAGAGCCTTTCTCCTCTTTCCTGATCTAATTGATCTATAATGCAATTTGTAGAATTGCAAGGCTACCTGAAAAGGAACAGCAATTGTCTGCATAACACTCAATAATAGAGGCAAATAAATATACATAGGTACTTATTACCTACTACAACCTACCATCACACCTGTAATCGTCGAAGGGTTAAACAGAGGTGTACCTCCCGACCTGGGAATCAAACCCAGGACCTTGCTCAGCAGTGGCGCTTGCGACCACAAGACCAACGAGTCACCTCCTAACAACTAATCATAATCTACAAACAGAGAGCCATTTCATATCCTAGCGCTCCATTAAAAACTTTTCACTCATTCAAATTAAAGCCATAAGCTCACGTAACAGCTAATCACTTAATAACGTTTCACGGCTTTTAATGGCCATCAATATACCTCTATAAAAATGTATATGATTGCACACGGCCATACTTACTTGCGGATGGCCGTAACGTCACGACTGGATTAACGAGGCTCGTTTAGCTCTTACAGATTGATTCGAATGTAAGTAACATTGAACTTTGACCGAAGCTTCGTTAAAAATATAAGATTTTATCATACTGGACAGTGGATGCTATTTCAATATTAAATGCGTTAACGAATAGATAATGTTAGAAAACCAATATTGTCTATTACTTTTGATTTTGACACAACTGCATAATAATTGTATGTGTACATACCTGAGGTACCTAATAGGAACCTACAAGGCCTAACGGGTACTAACCAGTTGATTAAAAATAAAATCAGTTCAAAAGAGGCGATTTCTTAGCATAATTAGCCAGCCTATAACTGCTAGGACGCAGGCCTCCTCTCTTCGAGAGGAGTGGGCGTAATAGTGAGTGTAATCCACCACTCGGGCCCAGTGTGAATTGGTAGAAGACACATGTCTTCGAACTTTTGGCTCTAGGACATGCCGGTTTCTACACAATGTTTTCGTTCACAGTTTTGACAGCGGTGATGAAATTATTTACACAAAGTAAAGCGCCTGCCTGGGTTCGAACCCGCGAACTACAACTCGTAGGTCGGGGCCGCTACCATTGAGCCACCACTGCTATTAAGCGATTTCTTATGAGTCCTTAATACAAAAGAATTACTCTGGCCAAAGGTCATACATAAAAAAAACTTTTTACAAAAATAACAACCGACTTCCAAGAAAAACACTACAACGAAGTCGGGTGTTTTTTTAATACATATTATTGAAGCTAACTCAAAAAATATCCGTTAATAACAAAGTTAATAATATCCGCAAAGTTAATAAAAAAAACAAAACACGCTACGAACATAAAACCTCTAAACCTCTCCTCCAAATTCGGTAAAAAAAAATACAAATCTGCCTGTGTTGACCCACTGCAGTGCAAACACACACAGACATAAACTCACACCCTCTTCCCATGGGGTTAGGCAGAAACTATAACCTGCTACGCTCCGCCAAACATACTCTTGCTATACTACATATACTTTTGCTTCACTTACGTTCATGCATCTGGTGATACATGCACGCCGGTTGCGAGTTCTACAGTATTCACTAGAATGCCTAGTCATCAGCCAAACTAATAAGATCAAGAAGATAACATATTTGTCCAGAGTAGGTATTAGTTAGATGTACTATCGAAGAACTTCATATCTAAGCAGTTTGAAAACAAAATCCCGTGAACACGATGACCACATCTGTTACCGCTCCGGTTCTAAAGCGGCCCAGCGCTGCAAGCAGAAATAGTCCTTACGGTGTATAGATATGAACTTCTTCGATGGTACATAGTTATATCATAGATGTCTTGTAGGCGTCTCGTGGCGTCTCGTCGACGTCTCGTAGCAGTCACGTAGGCATCTCGTAGCAGTCTCGTAGGCGTCTAGTAGCCGTCTCTTAGCGGCTTGTAGGCGTCTCGTAGGACCCTGTTATGTAGGCAGTCTCTTAGACATCTCGTAGGCTAGTATGTCGCGGTACTCGCGGCGTTGTGCTTCGCAGACATTCGAAAAACGCCTATGCTGTCCTATTGCCCAATGTGAAGGCACCGGTATCTCTTTAAAATAAGGTTTAGACAATTTCAGGACCAATCGTTTCCCACGGCATTACAACCAGCGCTGTAGAAAGTAATTAATCCAAGCAGAGCTTATATAAAATGGTAACGATGTAACTGATATTTACGTGGTGATTTCTTAACTACTAATTAATATCTCATACTTATGTGTACAGACGTAGCCTTTGCGCGTGACTGGACCAAAACCATTGCGCACTTAAGTACTTGAATCAGTAAAGATTGAAGAGCGAAGTCATGTCTTGTTATTTTTTCTATGAACCACAAAAACTTATTCGATACTTGATTGCTGGCGAGATTAGGGAAGTGGTGACCAAATCAGGAAATAATTCAAAGAAAAATAACAATTTTAGAAAATTTCTGGACTAAGTAACATAATTTTAAAACGATTGCAGAAACATAGTGAATATTAATACAAAATAAGTTGCCTACATATACATAATAAGTTAAAAGGAAAATGGATACAGTAACGAGACGTTTAAATGCAATATGAAGATGTTGCACGGTGAAAGTAGATTGTGCACGCTGCACGTTCTTCCTGCAAGTTTCTAACGACTTCAATTATTGCCCGGCGTGCAGTTACTTTACCTTGATATAGAGTGTAAGTACCGTAAACTTTAGTTGACCAGGTAGAGATTAAGGTAGAAAAATAAATTAAAAATATTGTTAAGCAGCCTTCAAATTAATCAGAACTACGTTTACAAAGAATCTGGGTAGAGATTAAACCCTAAACTACTTGGATCGATTCTTACTTTAACGCCGGTAACACACCTCCGCCGCGAAACCATAGCAAGGAAACTGCAGTAGTTCAATTGAACTGACTCGCGCCATGCCATCCGATTCGAGTAGCGGAAAATGACGCGAGTCTTTTGAATTGACCTACTGCGGTTTCGCGGCAGAGGTGTGTTACCGGCGTAATAAAATGACTACTTTCAATGTACGCTACGTTAGTGTTCTGGTTCAGCGCTCGGATTAAGCTAACATGTTATTAAATTGTGTTTGTGATAGAAGTGGGTTCATTCACGTTCATGTCAATCCGTACAATGAGAGATCAGCTTATACTGGAAATGTCTAGCGTGATGTAGCCGTGTGTACCAACTGCTGACGTTCGAATACACGACTTCTCGTACGAATCCGACCAGCACCATAATTGCGTAACAGGAGTTCAATCACAATCTGAATCATTTTTATCATTTTTATAATACATTTGAAATGTAGGGTGTAACCCTACATTTCAAATGTAATCTTTTAATCAATAGCTCAATAAATCCAGCATTAAATGGGATCATTGTTATTTAAATCTAAACCACTTAAATGAGATTGAGTCTATTGTTTCCAAAATGTCCACAGTAGCATTACCTAAGTACTTAGACACATCTGCAGCTATTCGCTCGAAGAATTCATGTCCAGCTTTACGTAATGCGATGTTACCGACAATAATTGTGCAACGCATACCGACCTACCCATGTTTGTTGCTAACTGTCAGCTAATCTTGCGACCTATATAAATATATGTAATGCTCGAACTAATACGCCCACGGTTAGTAGAACATACTTTGTTACGTTCTAATATGGTTTTCTACTTCAATATTATTTGACTTTTTATTAAATTGGCTTATGTCAAGAGCAGTTGCCAAGATAGATCAAGTGAATGCACATTGGTCAAAGTCTAAACACTATAAAATAGTGCGAATGTGACTACTTAACGCTATACTACGCCAATTTGTCATTTTCCACAACAGTGTTGCCGATTCTCTTGTCACAAATGCCTCTAAACTAATATCACCAACATTTCGTTTATTCCTGTCGAACGACGATTTCCCATTCTGAAATAGACTAAAGTGACACAACTTCACTATATTTTAGTTTGACAGCACTAAGATGGCACTGAGTTATTAATTTAGTGAAAATGGCAATTTTGCCATTCTGAATTTGACGTTTTTCACCTAGGTACTTATAATTTTGGTTGTCTAACTAAATCTGACTATTTATAATCGCGGTTTAAAAAGGAGAGGTATAAAATAAGTTGTCATGAACTAAAATTTACACCAACACCTCGACTTCAGTTGCAAAAACAGTAAGTACTTATTGTATCTTTTTTTTCTTTTCTTTTGCTTATATCTCGAAAATGGTGTCCTATCGCAAAAAAAAAAAACCACACCCTTATAAAACTCATAAACCCCTAAAACTCAACATGTAGGTAATAATTTTTCATATTTTCCATACAAAAAGTGAAAAATTCCATATAAAAGACGTCGAAGCTGCCGCCCCTGCGCGCCTCCGGCTCTAAAAAACATTTACGGGGTAGGGCAAACAAGTACTTACCACGTGGAGTCGCGATTGTCAAATTCTATTTTAGTTGTGAAAATTATTTTTAAATTTAGAGGTTTATTTTTGCAGAATAGCTTTTAGATTCTCATAGCTTAAAGTAAGGAATTTTAGTGATAGTTTAGTTCAGTGTACAAGACAATCGGTACCACTATTAAAATAAAAAAGACGTACTGAAACTACGCTATAGTCTCAGGCTACACAATCATCTACTTTTGGACAACAAGCTCGGACGTTCTCGGCCCTCTAAGAAAACTTCCCCAATTTAATATTACCTGAAAATGATAAATCTTCAGTAGCTACCTACTGTACTATAAATGATAAGGTATTGAGTAGGAAACTAGTAGACAGTTAACATGTGTAATTGCAAGTTAATTATCGAGTTTCAATTGTTTTAACGATTAAGAACTAATATGAAATTAATAGCGATGCTCTGTTTTGCAATCCCTATGAAATCGTTTCTTTAGTCTGCGTGATAACGAATCGACGGAATGAAAAGGATGCCCGTTTTCTAAGCGGAAAACGAGCTAATTTATCATAATCAAGGACATTAGACTCAACGGCACCTGGCTTAATCATTGTTACTTAGGTATAATCAGTTCTTTCTGCTTATTGTTTTATATGAAGGGAACGAACGCCATTTAGCCGTAACCTTTACAATAAATGGCTCATTAGTTTTTTTTGTAAATATGATGTTAACCATTAGTCAGACGGCTTTAATTTGGTTTATTCCTACAATTTAGCATAAAAATCACAGGGCCATCATCCACCAAACCCGCATTGGGCCAGCGTGATGGCACGTGGAGGCCGATCGTCCCAGCAGTGAGAATGTTGTATTCTGATTATGCTTTATGCCACAGGGCCCAAACTACCATGGTTCATGGGAAAGTTAGACTTATCCTAAGCAGCCATTTCAGGAATCTTCTTTTTGCTCCAATAAGTACCTCCAAGAGATGTGATAAAATCATCGCATGCGCTGCGCTGTTGTTGTGCACGGAAGTCACGGGTTCGATGCCCGGTTAAGAACTTCTTGACATCACTATAGCAACTGTGAGCATTCACAAATAGGCTTACCAATACCTACTAAGATTACAATATTTGTGTGTTATAATAAGGTAAATAAATTGGTAAATATGCTGAGTATCTCTACTCTACATAGGACTGAGATAATTATATTTTTAATGATATTTCCGAATTAAAAATACAATGAACGTAGCCAAGGTTTTTTTAAACCCCATCTGTCAGAAGCTAGAGGAAATATAAAAGTTCAGAACCTTACTTAGGTTCTGCACTTTTTATATTTCCTAGGAAGGTACCTAAATAATGCGAATAAAATAAAAATATACCTTACTTCCTTGATTAAGGTTTTAATTTCAAATTTCATTTTATACATAGGGCGTCAAAATATTTGTCCGCATCACTGTCAACAGGAAAAGTGCCCAAAAGGCTAGCAGCATTGCCACGATGTATGGCAATGCTAAGTCTTCCTACCTTCCTTTAATTTATTCTCAGGTAGACCTATTTCCTGTTCTCAAGATTAATATTTATGTATGTAGGTCCCTACACAAATTAATAAGGGTTTTTTTGGAGATAGTTATATTTGTGAAGAGAAAAAAGGTGTTGCGAAGAGACTTTTTTTATGTTTTATGGGCTAAAAAGAGACTTGTTTTAAGTGCTTTGGGCTATAAAGAGACTTATTTTAAGTTCTTTGGGCTAGAAAGTTTTAGCAATGAGAATCATAGTAATGAGAATCATAGTAATGATTCTCATTGCTATATATCATTGATAGACAATTTTTTTTATGTATTTTTATTTCAATTATGTAAGTACTTATTATTCTAGACTAAATAGTCATCATTGCACGCGTGATAGGTACATTCCTACCAGTAAAATGTAAACAAGCAGGGTTTCAAATATAAATAAACAACTTGAATACTTACTTTTATTCGTTAAAAAACTACAGGTAAACCCTGTAATCATACAGTAACTGACTCACAAACACTTTCAGTCTGACAGTACAACTGATAAGTAAACTAAACTTTACCGGTAAAGTTCAATCAAAACTTATGTACGAGTTCGTGTTTACGCGGTCGTCATGGTAACGTATGTATAAATACAATATGGCGGCGAATGCGCGCGCGCCTCTGTGAACGAACGCAGACTGGCTGCGCCTGCGCGGACGCCGACCACCACCGCGGTTCTTCAGAAAGCGAGAGGAAGAGCCCAGGCTCCAAGCGAGTTTTAGTTGTGCGAGGACAAGTGCACGTTTCCATTAGTAGGTATAGTCAATGATTTGTATGCGTAGTGCGCCTACACCGGCGATCTTCTATAGCTTCTTAGCGCGACATCTCTCATTTATTTCAAGCCAGTTAGAATAACTTAAATAATTGATTAATGATGACGATAACCTATATTGTTGATTCAAGTTGAAGACACTTGTTAGGTAACTTCCGCGACAAGTTCATCGCTTTGATATGATTTGGGCTGATCTGATTTCAGCGAGATTTATTTGAATAGGTATCTGAAAGGCCTTGGCGTATATTTGCCTATGTTTTTGTCTTGAGACATCAATCAGTCAATGAATCGAGTACCTATGTTATACACTGCGATCCAGCCATTTTTCACTAACATCAAAAGCGAGTGCAAATACCAAGGAACGGGCGTTTGAAAAAAAACTGTTTTTTTAATTTTTATCATACTTGTTTATTTTAATGAGTAGTAGTAACTTTCAAATCCAATCTCCAATTAATAATAATAATAACATAAATCTGTGTCTTATTTCTTAAGCCTTTATTTTATAACTAAATAACTTTGATGAGTCACGAAACTCAAACTTGGCGCATTAAACTAGGTATTGTATGTTGTTATTATTACAAAGCAACCTTTTGGACATCATTAAACAAAACTTAGTAGATACATATTAAAACTAAAATTATATTAAATTATTCTAAGTCCATTTCATACAAAAAAGTCCCCGTTTCGGAGTGGTGTTACGATAACAAGGTGGCGTGGATTACGAAATGGGTAAATTAGTTAAAAGAGTAGTAGACTTCTACACAATGATTACAATACAGTAGGTAATACATGCTACACAAAATGTTTGATAAGTAACATTACGTGGGTACGTTAATTCTGTAACAAAATTATAATTTAATTAATTAAAACAAATGATATGATGCATTCTTGTAGCGTTCGGCACTAGGGTGCGACTCGCGTGAACAAACTCTAGTCGGATAGTGTAATATTGTGGTGAACATGAGCCGGCCTTCATATATCTGTGGTAGGAGATTCACAATCCTTCAAAATGCACCGACAATATTACGCTAAGAGTCTAGATATTTATAAATACAATACTAAACTAAAAAAACACGTAAGTAATGTAATAAAGCTGACTGGAAGTTAATAACGAAGAAAAAAATATGTTAACAAGCATCGAGGAGTTATTAGAAGAGACGGGAGGCTAACAAGTATATCGTTAGTTACGTTAACACATTCAATTGTATAAAAAATATCATTACAATGTACAGACTATTAACATTATTACAATTCTTTCATGTTGACAATTAAAGATGATTTATAATCAACACGAAAATATTGCCTACTTTATAGACTCCACAATATTTTCTTCAATGATACTTATTCTAACATACAGTACTCATAGCAACTACAACGTTAAATGTACATAATCTGAGACAGTGAGACTTACACTGTGTTGACCACTTGGTCGAAGCACTTCGCGACAAACTGTTCCTTTTCGTCTAACTTTCTGACGTCACTGCTCGAGTGACGAGTCAGCATCGCGTCTTGTAACGCGGAGAGAGCTTCGGAGGTGAACCTCTTCCCTTTAAGGTGAGTGATGACTGACGCTTCTCCGTGGAATCCAGACTCAACTAGTCCTGGTGGGATGTTGAGGGTGACGTCATCGATAAGACCTTTCTCAACCGACATGGTGATGACAAGCTCTTGTGTGGCAGAGTAAACCTTGGACGGAGCGAGCAGCTCCGCCGGCACGGGGAAGGAGCGACTCACTGTAAACACAGGTGTTCTGCCGTAGCACCAGTCCCAGGACTGAAGCTCGTTTCTTAAGTCCGCTAGACCTGGGGAAAACGTTTTAATTAATTAATTGCCGAAATTATATAAAGTTGAAGCGAAAATTGTTCGAGTAATTTTGTACAACAAAAAACAACGTTTTTATGTTTGTTGAATGCTCAATAACATACCTGGGAACCAGTCATTAGTAGGGTTGACGAATTGGAAGCCTCGTTGCTTTGAGATCTGGTTGGTGCCCCCGTCTTGCAGGCTCAGGGCTGCCGTGCGCAGGAATTCGAAGCCGACGGCGGTCTGCAGACTGTCCACGGTGACGCGGTTGTCGACTTCCGACAGATTGGCCACCTCAGAGCGCGTCGACGCAGTCGCCTGAGTCTGTATGCCATGCTAAATAGAATTAAAAGGTCCTTAACTTATAAACTGGAGGGGGCTATCAAGTCAAGGTCAGTTACAAAGACTTAGTGAAAAACAAGCAACTAAAAGGTTAATAAAACAATGAATTTGATGAATACAATTGTTTTGGTAAACATTGTGTAATCTAGAAAATGGCTGGTCGTGTGCAATTCAACATTGAGGCTTTTGTTGCCCCTACATAAAGTAATGAATCACACGTAAACAATGAAATGCAACAAGTTTGACCTGTGACATTACTGAATATGCATTAAAGCATACTGGACCTCTGCTTGGTACCAGCATACTGAATACATAGCTATAATTTGACTATGCTTGCATTTTAAATTATACAGAATATTCAATAAAAAACTCAAGTTATGGTTCGGAAAGTCTTAAGGGTCAAAATCGTAAAGTGATGTTAATTTAAAGTAGGGTGGAAATAAAAATACATTATAAACTGTTATACAGAATGCCTGATAAAATAAATTACAGGACTAAAAGCTACAGATAGCAAAAATAGGTCAACAACCAAACAACGTTAATAAACCTACACAAGCAATAAAGTTTATTTTGAATACAGATAGTTCAAAAAAGTCAAAGAGCAATAGAGATAAAAAAATTGTGACAAGAACTGAGGAATGGAACCTTATTATTGGTTTTGCACATATTCCAAATAAGAATCATACTAGATAATGGCAGTATGAAAAGTACGCCGATGTACCCTTTATGTTGCATAAAGTTTAATCAATAAAATTATCTTAAAGGTCCAACCAATAAAGTTTCTCCACACTCAGAAACTGTCGCATATAGAATAAAGATTTGTTCCAGTCTTATTTGGCGGTCGTAGTATTACTCACCTCACGTTTAGCAAGAGCTCGGCTGAGATCTGCCTTGTTGGCATTGACTAGAAGGGTGCAGTGGTGGTATGCTGTCAGACGGCCTAGCTTTGCAGCAGTTCCAGATACCTGATAGAATTGTTGCTAAGGAAACTAGTTTGTGTATATCATTGTAAACAAAAATACCAAAACCTCTTCTTAAAATTATTCAGAAATATATATATTATATAATTGTATGCAACACTCATACTGGTTCATTGTTTTCAACCTAAGCTTTGGATCCCATTGTGTGCTTTAAGCAACTGGAGCAAGGAACCCAATACAGGGTTTGGTAAGAAACACTCCAAAAATTTCATTGATATACGGCAAGTACTAAAATAACAAATCATCATCAACAACTTTTAAAAGCGTATAGAATTCCCATAATACATTAAATGTTACAAAAATGTTTGCTGACTATTGGGTGTATACTGATTTCAATTTAAAAAGGATACTTTGTATTTATCTCGAACAATCATATCTTGGCGTTCATTGATGATGGACTTGACACCAAATCCTCTGAAGAGTGCTCTCTTGATCAGCTCCAAGTTGTATTTCCTGTCATATCTCTCACGAGGAGTGAAGAATGTGATGTTAAGATTTCCACGATCATGGTACACAGTACCACCACCACTGTTGCGCCTAGCTACAGCTATCTCCCTCTCACTAAGAAGTGGGACATTAGCTTCCAACCATGGATTTTGGTGTCTTCCAATCACAACACATGGTTCATTGCGCCAAACCATCATCACATGGTGATTTGTGAAGTCCATATTACGGTACATCCAGTCTTCAAGAGCCAGGTTAGTATAGATGTCAGTTGATTGGGACATGAAGACAGACTTGGTGATCTCCCCCTCAGTCGGCAAGTCGCGTTCTTTCTTGGCATTCAAGGTCTTGTTTGCAGTTACCAAGCTACGAGAGCTGGTTCTTCTTGTTAAACCCACCACAAGGCAGGCACTGCTTGCGACTATCTTCTTCATCATTGTCTGAGCCATCTTTAAATGTTATATTATCAAAATAAATTGTCAAACGGATACTTTTCTGTATGAACTTTATAACCACAGTTTGTTAAACGTGAATTATTTTATTGTTATTGTTACCTAAATAAATTTAATAATAACAGTTCAAATAGTCTCTATAATATTATAACCTAGTGCATAGAACAGCTGCAGGCGTCAGTATCAGCCGAAGAGAGGGAGATCAGATATTCGTGAAGGGCAATTGTTTGATGCAGCCACTTCCACGTTTGGTGCAGGGTATTAATTCGATAACGAATTCCCAAACAGTCTCGACAGTCACTTGGCATTCCTCTTCTTGAATGCAGGATGAACAAAAAAACCACTACACTATTACACACGAATACGATACTCGAAAAGATTCAATATGATAGCAGAGTTATACGCGTACTACACAACGACAATGTATTACAAAGACAATTGTCGAGTAAGAACCGAGAACAGTATGTGATCGCGCCACGATATCTGATGAATTAAATGAAATACCTTCCGCCGTCTCATTTTATTCGTGCTGATAATGATAAGCGGACTGGGACTAGGAGGTCGAGCGAGGTCATTCGAAGTTCACTCCAAGACAAGAAAACAAACAACTTGATAAGAAGCACGAAGTAGCCACGCGCAAGCAACCTTATCACACTTGTCTTGGACATATAATATTACAACAGCTAAGTCGTACGTAACTTCTAACCACAATTATTGTAAAGTATTTTATAACGTACATACCATTTCATTTTATTATAATTTTTTCCAAGTATATAAACGAGCATTGAGTGTCAACTAACTTATATGGTGATTTTGTAAGTCATTCTAGCAATCAGAAATTGCATTTGGAAAATTACTATAAAATTTCATTGTTTGATAAAAAACTTCATCAATGACAATCATTGACAATATTGACAAGACAATTTATTTGGCCTATCGAGCTTGACAGACAGCAGCAGAAAATCAGCTGTGTACTATACACATGGAACCCAACAACCCAAAAACCTAAAAAAAAAAAAACTCATTTGGTTTCATCAAATAGTTCCTTTTCCATAGTGTTGGCTCTACTGTTAAACTTTAACAAAGTACCTTTACTGTGCGTTTGCACTGGCGAAACATTCACAACAAAACATGTTGAAATCTCTATTTTCTGTCAATGTTCCATAGAACGTTTGACAGAAACTAGAGATTTCAAACGCAAACGCACAGTCATGTTGCGCCCGCTTAAATTACATGCTCTGTGGCGCTCCGCGCACCGTAGCGTATAATTGTGTTTGTCCTACAACAGTAGAGCCAACATTATGGCATAGGAAAGCCTGGTAAATCCACAGCTGTAGCCGCGAAATTCAAATTTTGTTACTTTTTTTTTTAATTGCATGTTATCGTCAGGTTGTATCTTGATCAAAATTTGAATTGCGACTGTAACAGATATGTATTTACAGAATTATAATCATTAGAATCTTTAATACATCTCTCTGAGTTAGATTTGTTCTAATGAAACAAATCTAACTTAGAGAAATGATTTCAATGATTACAATTTTGTAAATAGATATCTGTTATAGTCGCGAATCATATTTTGATCAAGATACAATCTGTCACTGACCTACAAATTGCAAAAAAACGTAAGAATATTAGAATTTTGCGGGCTACAACTGCGAATCCACCATAATTTTATGTAGAAACTAGTGGTGTTCAAAACTTCAAATCCGCTATAAACTATAGAGAATATATTTTTCTAGCGAGTTGTTTCATACGCTATCGCTATCATAACACGTTGTCACAAAACTCGGTCGCATTCTACGCGGAAACGTTATCATTTTATTTGGCAACACGCTAGGCGGACTTAATGATGCGCGGTAAATGTTATCTCGCAACGCGCTGTTCACGAATGAATATAATAATATCTCATGAACCGTTAGAAATCAATGAACTTTCCTTCATACTTTCCAGGCTTAGGACTGTCTAAAATAAAATTGATTAAATGTTATAAAAGTTTTGTGAGAAATTGGTGCTGATTCTCTTGTACAGACGCCAGCAGGTCAACCTACCCGAAACTGTCATTTTTTCCCAATAAACTTTGAACCTTATATTTTAGAGATAAAGTAGAAAATCTATTAAGAAATTTGACCGATTTTGATGTGCTGGCGTCTGTACAACAAACTAAACAATTAAAATTTCACTAAATTTCCTTATTTTTGGCTATGAGAATCTAAAGATATTCTGCAAAAAAAATACGAATTTGACAATCAATTACCCCGTGAATTTTTTTAGAGCCGGAGGTGCGCTTGGTGGGCAGCCTCGACGTGTGATATACGGAATTTTTCACTTTTTGTATGGAAAATATGAAAAATTATTATCTCCATGTTGAGTTTTAGGGGTTTATGGGTCTTTTAAAGGGGGTCGAAATTTTAATTATTTTTGCGATAGCACACCGTTTTCGAAAATTAGGCAAAAGAAAAGGAGAAAAGATACATTACTGTTTTTGCACCTGAAGTCGAGCTGCTGGTGTTAATTTTAGTTCATGACAACTAATTATATTCGTATTGAAATGTATATTGATTGTATTTACAAAAAAATAACTATTTACATCATAAAATTACGTAAATAACAGACGACGCGGGCCGACTGCGACCCGAGTTCACCCGACGCGCTGTGTAAGACTATAAAACTATATTGCTATCCAGTTCTGGCTCCTATGAGCGCGTTAAGACGTTTAGTTTGTTGAAGTGTTATATTCTAGCGCGAAGTCAGAGTCGATCTAGCAAAGGCTTTGTACACATAACGTGTTATGTTTTGGCGCTATACGTTTTATTAACCACCACTACCAGAAACCAAATGGGGTATAAGTTTCGTTTATCATTTCATGAACATTCCACTGAAGTAAGCTCTAAACTTAAAGTTTACAATTTTTATAAAGTTACTATGCGTTTGCACTGGCGAAACATTCACGTCAAAACATGTTGAAATCTCTATTTTCTGTCAATGATCGATACAATGTTTGACAGGAAATCATGGACTTATTATCTCGTCACTATTGGTGCTGGGACCTATATAAAATGTACTCTGTGGCTGGGACGCGTTGGAGGTTTGGAACGGGGCGAGCATCTGATGCCTCATCATGTTACAACTTCTTTCCGTATCAGTACCAGCACCAGCATCTGGCGCCGGAGTGTGTTCAACGAACTCCGACTGCCCTATGGTACAGCAGGCGGGCGCGGCAGGGCGCGTTCCTTCCCAAAGCTACTGTGGCCGTAGAATGACGAGAGTGTGACGAGGTCCATCTGTGAATCCAAAGAATACTCTTAAAAATTATGATTTTGACATTATTATGTAAAACCCTCTAACAGCGCTGCTGG
This sequence comes from Xanthia icteritia, assembly GCA_949128155.2. Classification (NCBI taxonomy): domain Eukaryota; kingdom Metazoa; phylum Arthropoda; class Insecta; order Lepidoptera; family Noctuidae; genus Xanthia; species Xanthia icteritia. The sequence goes on from OX421932.2 coordinate 17,296,705, forward strand.
CATGTACGATCAGTAGGTCGTCAACTGTGTGTTTGCAGTACGAAACATTCACAGTAAAACATGTTGAAATCTTTAGTTTCTGTCAATGTTCCAAACAATGTTTGACAGGAACTAGATATTTCAACATGTTTTGTTGTGATGTTTCGCCAGTGCAAACGCACACTTAGGGGCGGATTACGATATATTCGCAGACACTATAAAAAACATTTCACAACACACGTCACACAAGTCGACTGAAGATTTAAAAAAATCATACAATTGTCAAAACATATTTCACTGCCATCTCGTGTTTTTTAGTCGAACTATTTCATCAACTATCCAAATAATCCGTCAAAATAGTACCGGATTAGATGGAATTAATGAAGACTCGAAGCCTTGGTGAATGTATTCCCCGCGACATTTATGATTTTTGGGTATTATAATCACCATAGACACTGGAGTGGATAGATTTTGGATTGCAATCGACACGCTAGGAAGAGGTTGAACTGGCCTAGGGTAGTATGGAAATTCCATGGAATAAGAGATGCACTGGTATTGTTAGCACTGACTTGCGGCCTACTGTACTTATGCTGCACTTCAGTTAGAAAATGTAATGTATTCATAATATGTGTGCCGGTGCATACTAGCGCACTGCGGGTGCTCACATAGATAGTGGTAGAATTGTAGTAAAGAGGAGTTTGCAACACTTCAATAATATCGCTAGGGCTTTGAGCTAGGGTCCTAATATCAGCGTACTATCAGCTTGTTATATACTTTTGCTTATTTAATTAAACAGTATCCGCTTTTATAACAAATTGCCTAAGTCGGTTACAGAACTTAGCGATGGGAAGTTCAAAACCCACATCAAACGTGTCCTTATCAAGAAAGCATATTCTTAAATTAAAGACTACGTTGAAGACAAGGCAGATTGGCAATAATTCCTTCTGCACATGTGGCTTCCCTGGTACACACGGCTACACATCAAGTTTTACATTTCTATTTTATGCTGATCTCGCATTGTATAGGATTTCCGTATGTACAATGCGAGGTCAGCTTATAATGGAAATGTATCCTCATTAACGACAAATTATGTAAGAGTCTATTCACTGCTCCCACATTGCCATGTTTATATTTTTTACATTTTTTCTTGACCTAATCATCCTATTATTTGACATTTTATACCTACAATTTAATTTCAACTCTTTATTAGTGGCTTTTGTGGACATGATAATTATTTAGATTTGTTACAGTTGTTAGAGCAATCATGTCATTTCGTTTAAAATTGGTTTTTATTTTTATTACTTTATGTGTCTTTATACAGATTATTTTCTATTTTGTGAACGTGAGAACGCTGTAGGCTTATAGGACTGTAGTCTGTAGATTTATTGACCATCATCATTTTGTTAAGTACCTGTGAAAAACCTACACTGTTCTCCCATACGTAATTAGAATTACACTGTAACAATTATTTTTAAAAGAGTAACCGTGGAGTTTCTTGCCGGCTCTTCTTCATAGGAAACGACCAATTATTAAAACCGTGCAGCTAGCTTTTGACGTTTCATAAGTGCCCATGTAGATTTGTGTTTTTTTTTTTAACACCTTATCTTTGAAATGAAATGGGGGCGCCAATTCCACGAAGGAGACGCAGTTTTTAACGAATATTTTAGGTAGCGGGTGTTATATTGATGATTATGATTTTGTAAATTAAAATGTGATACTGTGCATTTGCACTGGCTCAACATTCACAACAAAACATGTTGTTATCTACATTTTCTGTCTATATTCGATACAATGTTTGACAGGAAATAGAGATTTCAACATGTTTTGTTGTGAATGTTTCGCCAGTGCAAACGCACTGTTGCTCTCGCGAATCATATTTTGATCGATCAACATACAACCTGACACTGATCTGCAAATTGCAAAAAACGTAAGAATATTTGAATTTCGCGGGCTACCTTAGCTGAGCGCATCCCCATTAGCCAGTTTTGTGAATCTTAATCGACTCCACGTATCACTGGACATTTTCCCTCACTCGTAAGCTTATTTTATTCGCTAGTTTCTATAAACTTATCAAAATGTCCCAGTTTAAACTAAAATCTTATAGATTCTTTTGCAGTAATATTTATTTAACGTAATTAGTATGTCTATCGTCTAGCAACCCACATCCATGTGTCAAGTCAATGTCATCTTTTATGTCATTTTGATTGACGGAATTTCCACGGAAAACGCACAGTCGTTCTTCAACCCAATTCTGTTAATTTCAACAACTAAGATTTCATAGTTTTGAAAATAATGGCTTTTAGGACCACTTTAGCCCTCAGTGAGTATAACTCATAAATTACTGCTGAAATATGTTCAACAACGTAACTACATACTAGTACCATTACAGTAGTTTCAATATTGTTATGTAACTTATTTATTTTCAGACAACATGAAAAAATGGGTCTACAACATGTCTGGATTTAACAGATACGGTACGTTTAACCCTTTAGTTTACTTTCCTATTTGTGTACTTTTATACTGACTTATGATGCTTATTGTACAGGTTAAAAATGTGTATGACATTCCCAAACATTATCCTTAATGATTACCCAAAGACTTCGGAACAAATCGAAATAATACTTAAAAAATGTACGTATACAACACGAGGACAGTATGGTAATAGGACTGTATGTCTACTCAAGTTAGTGGTGTAATAATTTCCATAAGTATTGTTGACAGCCATAAAAGCATTAGGAGGCACATAATGAAGGACAACCTGTATACAAATAAAACTTGAGAGTTGAGACACTAAGTGTTGCAGTTTGTAAAATGCTAACAGTATATTACTAGATTCATTTAAAGAACCGGCCAAGTGCGTGTCTGACTCATACACAAAGCTTCCATACCACTGTACAATATTTAAAACTACATATTTTTTACTCAAATTTTTATAAATATTTTATTTTTATTATTTGTTATAGTGGCAATAAAAATACACAATCTGTGAAAATTTCAACTGTCTACCCATTACAGTTCATGAGATTCAGCCCGCTGACAGACAGACAGCGGAGACTTAGTAACAGGGTCCCGTTTGACACCCTTCAGAAAAAACATGAAACTTAATCATCTGAGAGCTCCCATATTTTTTTTTATTGCTATCTCAGCAGTCTGCTTTTTATTCAAAACTGCTAGAAAAAGGAAACTAACTTACTGAAAAGTATACAAATTGTGACATTGATACATAATCTAAAGAGTCTTATCCAAACTAACAGGGAAATACTACCAACATTTTATTCATAGTTATTTTATTGTCAACAAAATTTAATAACCTGTTATAGGTCTCCTTCGTGATGACTGTCTCCATGAGACCGAAGATGTCTCGGAAGCACTTCGCCGCATCCCCCAACAAGTAGTTGATGAGCGCAACTTCCGCATTGTGCGCGCCATGCAACTGTCCCTTACCAAGACCATCCTTCCCAAGGAAGAGTGGACCAAGTATGAGGAAGACCAGCTATACCTCTCACCTGTTGTAGACCAAGTGAAGAAGGAGAGAGAAGAGCGTGAGAACTGGGAGAAGAATTATTAAATAGTAACTTTTATGTAATGTCTGGTGTATTATTATTTAAATAAACTTAGCAATGTTCAAATTGTAAATAATGTTTCCCTAATAGTAATGAATTTTTAATTTAATTTTTATTAAATTATTATTTTTAGTTTTTTCATGATGAACTTTTGCTTTACAATACTGATGCATATAAATTCCTTGTATAACTGTGTGTCTTAGGGCCGGTGGAGACCTAGCAAAGCACGATTGACTCCGCCCAACAAATCAGCCCGCGCCTCAATCGTTGTGCTATTGTACTTGGAGAGTAGCTTATATAGTTGTTTTACAGCACATTGAACACATTCAGACCATTCCAAAATAGTTACCCCACATAAAATGCGGTTGTTTTGAAGTTTATACCCTATTTATATTAATTGTACGTGTCATTGCTTTGAATATACCGGATAAACGAAACCAATTACATAATGAAACACCTTAATTTATAAACGATTTTATTAAATTTACCAAGTACAAATTAATAATAAAATACAGAATTCGAAGAATGTAATAAAAGGAGAATCATAAAAACAAAGTATGGCAACAAAATATATTATGGCCACTAAGAAAGATTAATTTTTATATTACATAAATAAGTGGTCCCTTTAAAAATAACACGAATTTTATAACAACAATTAAATTCCACCTTTTCAAGTCAACAATTGGCATTTATGGTATATTAGATAACTTTAGGATGGTAATGATATTTCTTTTATTATTCTAATGATCTTCCCTGTCTTTTCTATACTTGAGCAAAATATGTAAACATACAGATAAGCTCACAAAAAAAAAAGTATATTAATTCATTGCTAGAATATGCATAAATATGGTAAACAGTACTAGCTGTTGACCAGAATGAGATTTTATTCCAGTTTGTTCAATGTCGAGGACTAATATATTATTATTTTAATAAAATGCTAGTTTTGATGAACTAAGGCATTATTTAAAGTAGAATTATTTTATAACTTATCACAATTCCTTTGGAGATGCGTATCCAAAATATAATTTCAAGATTGGTTTACTTATAAATAATCAAAAGTAAAGTCTTAGGTTAAAACAAAACCAAGATGCATCAATTAGTACTTATTTATGTCGAAAGACTTAAAATACATCAACAAGCAATCGGAAAGAAAAATGTCTATAAAGAGGTTTATTTATAAACGTTGCTTAAAGTTATGTAATGATTAGCAACTGTTTAACCATACATTTCGTCACTTAACTTTAAGCAACGTTTATAAATAAACCCCAAAATGTGCAGCAGCTACAATACGCGCCACTAAAGATGAGACTTGACACACCCTTGCGCAATAGACGATATAAAGGTCTCTTTAGCGGTATAAGGTCTGAGGGCGGGAAGGGTCCGGGCCTCATCGGGGGCGGCGGAAAAAGCGCGGTACGGCGCTCGTCGTCTCATCTTTCGTAGCACGCATTGTACTTCGTCTTAAAATTCAGGACTGAGGCTGCACCAAAAAAAAGGTAATAGAAAATGCGCTGCAAGGAGCCTCATGTGTGAAGTTCGAGAACATGTTCATTCAAAATGCGTGTCCTTGATCAGCATTGTGTTTCCTGTTCCTGACGGGACACAGCCCAGACGAAGCGAGCCTTGGTCTTGGTATATGTGGACAGACCCTTATACAAGTATGCGTAATTTACGGAAGACTTACTTCTGTACACAAAAAATCGTCCATTAACTTACTATACATGAAGTTTAGTTACTTAAACTGGAGGAAAAGTAGCAAAACTACCGACAAACTCGCAAATGCTCGTGTGCAAAAGAATGTTTGACAACGATTAACGTTATGACGGCCAGTGATGACCCAAAGCTTTCAATGTTATAGGAAAGGAGGAATATTTTTATGTCTCTGCCCTTATAAGTTCCGAATTTTTGTAGTAATTATTGTCAAACACTGTTAATACTAATAATATTGAGTATATTTGCGTCAATTGTAGGTAAGAATATTTTGAGAGTAGTTATTACATTTTATAACTTCGTTACTTGTGTGACGTACTACTTTATCGCCTATCTTAGAACTATGCACAGAGCACGGATTCCGCGCCGGTAGCGTCTGAGGGGGCAGCACTAATAAAATTCGTGGCGTCGAAAGTGTTGAGCGCCTAACCTCTATCACGGACTGCCTTTAAAGCCGTCAGTTTCTATAAGTTATTTATGTCACAATGGTAGCACAGTATAAATAATTAACAGTATTATGTAACTTCATAGAAAACGGCCGAAATGCCGCGCTTCGAAATTTGTCTTTACTGGTACGCAAGTCTTGAGCGCGCGGCAATTACGCACGGAAGGTTTATCTACCGAGCGGCCGTAGGTAAATATTTCAAGGTCACTGCCGAGAGGTAATATACTCTTACTTTATTATAGGTACTGTAGTGGTAGTAAACGATGACACGCTTGGTTCGTGTTAACAATGCCGCCTCTACCAGCGGCCTCCGAGGCGTCTCCGTGCTCTATGAAACTATGCTACATGATATTATTGTAGAAAATTGGTTCAGATCTGTTAAAAAATCAAAACACATATAAAAATTTAATACAGAATTAGGTGATATCTACCAAGTATAGTCGAACTCGTAATTGCTTTTGCAGTTTTGACAAAAGCTCCCAGTAAATTGGATCCTCACTAAGGTTGAAAACTAACTGTCACATTGGTCTTAAAGCAAAAAAAGACCTTGACGTTTTAAGACGTGCAATTGACATTCAATCTTAGAGTGGTACAGCAATTACGGGGTCGACTATACATACATTCGTACAGTCAACAGCACATCCATTGTAACGGTTTAACTGTGACAGCACCGTTATTGCGTGGCAGTAATGGCCATTTTCGTAGTTTAAGTGTTACACTAAAGTGCGTCAGAAAACGTAAATTATTCCGATGATACCGCTAAAAAAAAGTTTTTCTGACAAGTAAATGCACACATACATTGTAAACAAAACATGATTCTAAAAACAGTATGTACTATAGAATAAAGTTAATGTCTTGTTCGAACCATAGGCAAGATAATATAGAGAAAATACTACAGAAATTTATGGGAATCTCGAAGGCAGTGATTTTTTAACGAAGGAATAAGAAATATTTTTTTTAGATAATTCATTTAAATTCTGTATGAGTAACTCGAGTCACCTGTGTAGGACGGACTGCCATTTTTCCGGTCGGTTTCAATTTCATTATTTATCAAAACTTCGGTATCTGCCAAAACATGACTCTTACTTCATAATAAAATCCCAAAACCGATACTATCAATTTAACATTGTAGAATCAATAAACAATCTGTACTTAAGAAAATAATTCATGAGCATTATATTACAAGAAGAATTATTTTACTTAGTAACTAGAACATAAACTTACATAATATGGCAAGTAGACCGTTCAAATTCAATAAAATGATATGACGTACAATTTGATATAAACAGCATTCATAGCCATGTACTTATAATAGTAGGTAAAATGTATAAACTACCTATAAAGACAATTAGATAAAAAAATATTCTGTACAAATACGAAATATGTATACAATTTTTACATGTTTTTTTTTACATTATTGGCAACTTTGTTTCCGAGTGTTAATTTTTCTTTGGAAAACATTATTGTAGTTAAATTCGAGTGAAGAGGAAGCCCTTATAGTTCTTCGTCCCCTATAGCTTCGAATGCGTTGTTCTCTACGCATTCTCTGCCCGGCTTGAACGAGACAGTCGCGAACTTTTCTGTCAACTTCCGAACAGAAAATATTTCCCTCGAACTAACGGATGAGTCTCCGTTCTGAAAATATCGTAAGATGTGTTAAGCAAATCTTATCAACAGAAATAAACTAAAAATAGAACAGGAAAGAGCGAATTGAAACCGAATATATTTTTATTTTCTAAATAATGGTAAAAACAGCATCAATAATCAAAATCCGTTGCGTAATTTGAAAGAGCGCGGTCATTCAGTCGGGTAATTAAAGTGCCTGTCTGACACTAAAAGCGACTTTAATTACCCGACTACGGCGAAGCAAAAAGGAGGATTATGTTTTTGACCGGTATGTATGTATGTTTATCTGTTACCACATAACTATTAAACTACTGATAATATTATGACAAATGAGGTATCGTTGGAAGTGTCTCGATCGTCCGCTGATTATAGGCTATGTGACGTCAATATAGCGCCCTCTAGAGAAAATGGTCATGAACGAAAAAAAAAAGTCGGTGGTGTTGGGTATTAAGTGAACGAGCACGTTAAATATTATGTCGTTATATCATATTGTCTATGTAAATAAATATGATTAAATTGTTAAAAACAAGCAAATGTGAGACTGGTATGTATGTAAAATTAATACCTATTATACAATAAAACCTAAACAACAAAATAAAAATAAGCGGCTCAACATGGTCAAGGTAAAGCCGTCGTCGCATGCCATTATAATTTTGTAGGTATACAAGCGTGCGGCCACGACTTTACCTTGACCATTTTTGTACCTATGTCTTGATTTCTGTCTGAAATACCTATATCGCCGTTATACAGCGAAAACCAGTTATCTCGACATTTTGTGAAAAATGAATTAACAATTACTATCCTACTATATTTTTCGTGCTCTTTGCATTTATTGCAAAACTGATTTTTGCGTTATAATTGATTTTCGCTGTGTAACGGCGATATAATAGATAGATATTATTATAATATAATGTATAATAGAATATACATTATATCGATTATGATTTATGGATACTCACAGTAGAGCTAAGGGTATCGCTGGAGGAAGATGGTGTGATGACCTGACTGGAACCGTCACGTCGCAAGTACGTCAGACTGCCGCGCTTGCTGCATCGTGGTGACACAGGCCCAGCACCCGCCTTCTGACGCATCAACTCATCCACTATCGACTGAAACAGACAATATTAGTATAGAAAAAGAATTAACTACAGACTAATTTTTAATGATCATAAATACCATTCAGAGTTTCAAATCGGTTGAACGTGAGGTAATGTAAAATCGGAATCTGGATGAATGTGTGTGATGAACTGATGAATGTGAATGTTTAATATAAATAAAGTTCAAAACTAAGTCATAAAATCTGGCCTTTAGTAGTTTTTAATACTATTTAAGTGTTAAACAGATGAATTAATTAAATTACCTGCAAACAAACACTAATAAATGTTGCATGCTCCGTCCTCAAGGTTATCCATTTCAAGTTATCTTTACTGATGAGGTATTCAAAAGACAGCTCAAAATTCCTGTTAGAATCTTCTAGAAGGGATTCATGACCATTTCGAGTTTTTTCAATCTGCAATAAAATAATGTGTTAACAACAGATACAAATGTGAGTAATGTTTCATCAAAACATAACAAGGCATTACGTTACTATGAAAATAAAATAAAACAATACGTTGATCTTTCAGAAGTGAAGGGCATAACTGACCTAAGTCAATAATAAAATAAGTTTTTGTTTCGATATACCTGAACCACAGACAACAGTTACTGAGTTGACTCATAACTCGGTTGATATAAATAAAATGAATACGATAAATGTCACTTTTTAAATTTATAGTAGGCGTATGTGTCGATAGCTACATGGTACTAACACATGTGCACCTAATAATCAACACACATTTATCTAAGTAATCAGTTACATGGTTGTATAACAATGGATATTATACATTCACTAATTTTTGCATATGAGCAAGTAGTTATTAATATAGCATCACGCCTACATTCTATAAAGGGGTCGGCAGAGGCACATTTCGCCAGTTTTGTTATAAATCCCATGCACTTATTCAAAATCCAAGCCGCTACTGAGAATTACCTAATAAACAAAACCATAAAGTACTGCTGCGAACCAAGGAAACTAAAAATTTAGCAACCTGTCACCTACCTGTCAATTATTATTTATTTATTTTTCAAGTGTCTTTAACACCTTGACACAATACTTTAAAAAAACCGTGACTCATTCTAATTTATGATGCATCAGATTTTCCAACTTGTTAATAATCAATGCATCCTGCGAGAATTAGGGTTGCATCTCCGCCTTTCCATAAGAAATAGGGATTAAAAGCGGTAGAAATCCCTTATTTTTCTATTAAGCCGGAAAAATACTTGGGTATTAATTAGGTTACCAAAGGATATCACTATTGTAAAACATCGACATGACGTCACATCACTGAAAAAAACAGGGATTATTTTTTCCTGTAATGCGTCCCTGAGTAAATAAACAACTAGTTTATTTAACGTTGCTTAAAGTTAAGTAATGATTAGCGACTGATTAACCATAATTTTTGACGTTTAAACGTCTCTTAACTTTAAGCAACGTTTATAAATAATGGGGCAAATATCCAGACAATACTCACAGCATGTAAGGTAGTGATTCTCCAGCATCGCATCCTCGTGACCTTGTACCGCTGCTCCCGTGCAGGGGGCGTTAGGGTCAACAGCGTGAGTTCCTTGCACGCAAGGGACACACGCACCCGACACGTGCCTTCGGGCGCGTCATCTGTCACGTTGCCGGTCTCCGTCACCGCCTCCCCTGCTGGTATCCTCCCGTAATGCCGCAACGATTTCGCTAGTTCTATGTACTGTAATATTTTATTGTTATGTCAGTGTGAGACTGAGAGGAGACCTGTTTCTCGGCAGTGGGAACATTATAGGCTGATTATGCTTACTATGTTATATGTCAGTGAAGATGAACATGGACGTATTTATAAACTGTTTTAATAAAAGGTCGGGGCACTTGGGACTTGGGAATGCAATCTGGATCTCGCGAGATCTCGAGCCAATCTCGACTCGAGGCCGCAATCCCTACTTAGGATCCTATTTTTTTTTGGGTGGGTAGGTAATTATCAAATAACTTCTCCTGCTCTGGGCGGACCGAGAGGGCGTGTCACTCTTACTGACTAAAACCCACCCGTGTTCCTTCAGTGTACGTTGCCAGGGGCCACGGTAACCCTGTCAGACTTTCCCGCGACACCGGCAGGCATCGGTCTTAGCGGATACCATCAGCAGTTGTGCTGACATCTCTTTGAGGCGCGCGTGGAACAACGCGCCGTCGACCCGGGCCTAATCCTCATCGGACGGCGAGCTACCCATTTCTCACCGTTCGCAAGCCCGCGCCTACGGTTGCCGAGAACCGGCCTGCTATTCCCGACGCCCAGGGCGTCTCCTTCAGAGGCTAGGGACGTGAGGCGCGAAATTTGCCTCTCCCTCACGCGTTCCGCCTCCTCCTTCGCGAGCATTACTGCTTCGCAGAAAGAGGTGACGGCCTCCCATGCCCTCTCGCTCCGTACCATGGCCTGGACCGGGCCGGACACGACTCGTGTCCGGCCCGGTCCAGGCCATGGTACGTCGTCGTGTCACACGAGAGATCACCGCCACCGATCGCCTCCACGATGACACGGCGATGCTCCGCCCAAGCCGGGCAGACCTCTACCGTATGCTCCACCGTGTCCTCCGGGCGATCCACACAATGTTGACACCCGGGCGTTTCCTCCCGCCTTATCCGTAACAGAAACCTCCCGAAACAACCGTGTCCGGTGAGGACCTGCGTCAGGCGGAAGGTGAGGACGCAGTCCTCTCTAGCCACTCTTCAAAGAGGGGACTTATCGCCGCAATTGTGTCGTGCCCAACTTGGGACCCCTAAAGTTGCCATTATCGTCATGCTTGACAAATATAAGCGCTATCTATCATTCTCGCCCATCATGTAGGTAATATTTTACTCACCTTTTCCAATATCCACAAAGGGAAATACATTCAAATACGATGAGCATGGTCAGAAGTGTGGTGGTTTGAAAAGACACAATTTTTTTACAGGCAAGATGGAAATAAACTGCAGTTACGAGTGTAGCATTTTAAAATAATTTAGAGAAGTTATCCTTGTAAATGATGACGATATTGATACGATTGATACTAACAAATACAAAGTATTTACACTGGAGTTTGGTAAAACTGATTTCAAAGTGTATTTGTCTGTTACAGGATAGCACATACATCCATTGATTGAATTATTGGAACAGATGACTGTAAATTCTGTCCATTCAATTGATTCCACGTAAAACTTGGTGATATAATAATATTGATGAAGTGATTAGTTTTGTTAACTTTGCATGATACCAGTTATTGATGACATAATCTACACTACTATTGCACACGATTACTGACTAATGTGCAGCTTGTATAAGTTAATCATGTGATAGAGTATTATATGTAAAATAATAGCAGAAAATGCTGTGGCTATGACCACAAGTCGCAATTAATTTCGAATCAATTTAAGTGTTATAAAAAATAATGAACTGGAAAAATATATTTTCTTATTTAACTTACCTATTTTCTTTTCTACAATATAATTATGTTACTTGATACTCTACTACTCCATGGTGAAATCAATCAAAAAAATCCGCTCTCGCCTCGCCCTCACACCCCTAGCCGCCGAAGGAGACGCCCTGGGCGTCGGGAATCGCAGGCCGATTCCAGGCAACCGTAGGCGCGGGTGAGCAATGAGTAGCTCTCCGTCCGATAAGGAGGCCCGGGTAGACGGCGTGTTGTGTTCCACGCGCGCCTCAAGGAGAATATCAGCACAACTGGCGGGGTCCGCTTGGACCGATGCCTGCCGGGGTCGCGGGAAAGTCCAAAAGGAATACCGTGGCCCCTAGCAACGTACACTGCCACGCTTGCGATAACAGCAGTATCATTTTTGCCCAAATTGTGTTAAACATAGATTCGGAATCAGCGCAATGAGCTGTACAATTTGATCTGACTGCCATTTTAATATATTAGCGGGAACCTTTAAATTTCAATAAGGATAACTGCAGTAAGTCAATTTTATACGTTTTCCTTAGCATATCAGCAGTAACCATACTTACGGCGAGTTTCTAAGTGCGGTATCATATCATTAGCAGAAATAAGACATTAATAGTCTTATTTCTGCTAATGATATGAGTAGTAACTTCATACTTACTGCGGTTATATTAAGCAATTGATGCTAACGTTATTAAACTCGTACTAGATATGAAATAGTTTTTGTCATTTATAAGTACCTATTCTAATAGAAATAAATATATAATCATTACACAATAAAATTTACATATAATTTACTTACATTTCAAAAATCAGAATTATAATAAGTTTATAAAACAAATCGGAAAAGGTAAAAATGTGACGAAAAACTTTGAGCGCCAATTACTCGAAACTATGCAAAACGTACTTACTGTACTTATCGCTAGCGCGGCAGTACAGGGGCCTTATTCTGAAGTATTAATGCCATCATTGTTCCACTGCGAAAAAAGGATGGTGCTAGCGGCCTTGTATAGCTCCGTGTCTCACTCACATTGGAATAGTGGTGGCATTAATACGTCATAATACGGCCCCTGGCAACTGAAGGAACACGGGTGGGTTTTAGTCAGTTAGGACACGCCCTCCGCCCAGAGCGGGAGAAGTTATTTGATAATTCCCCAACCAAAAAAGAAACAGCGCGGCAAAAAAAATTACAGCATATAGGTACTTGGAAAATGTGTAAATTTGCCACTGTATACATACATGTATGATTATAAAAGAAAAGGGTATGTTCGTAATGCGCCTGCATTACGAATACTTGAGCACAAGTTACGATATACTTGAGCAAAATTAGACTTGCACAAGTATACATGAAGGAGTGTGGAATGCATTAGCACAAGTATCCGAGCCATTCGGTGTCACACAGCCTTGTGCAAGCCAAAACTTGCGCAAGTATATCGTTACGTGTTATTTTTTTTTTTTATTACTTAATATTTTAAATCATACTATTCATACTAATATCATAAATTCGATAGTAACTTTGTCTGTCTGTATGTTACCTTTTCACGCTTATACCACTGAATTGATTTCGACTATTCGATTTGATCGATTTGGCAAGATAGATGGCATCCTGGAGAAGGACATAGGCTACTTTTTGTTTCAAAAATAATCTTAAGGGAGTAATATGTATAGGGGATGAAGGTTTGTATGGGAAACCCAGAATTTCTTAAGTTAGGTACTTATATGCAAATTCAAATTTATGCATTTGGTAAAAAAATAAGGAATTATGTCTTACAAGGTTTTTGTAAAATTATCCCCTAAGGGGGTAAAATAGGGGATGATTTTAAAATTTACATAATTATGTTTGTATACTTCATTAAAAGAGATTTAAGGGATGGGAAATATAGTCACAGTCCGGATCTTGAGATAACATTTCGTCTTTATTTCATTAAAATCAGTCCACTGGGTCAAAAGTTATTGCAATTTATTATCTGTCTATCTGTTACTTTTTCACTCCTTAACGGGTGAACTGATTTGGATGAAAGGCGGATACACCATGGAAATAGGGATAGGCCATGATTTGGGTTAGGACATAGGATACTTTTATCCCGGTAGTACGTTCCCGTGGGACGATATCCGACATACATGCGGGCGAAGCCGCGGGTAATAACTAGTTTTATATAATTTACGAAGGTTGCTTAGTTTAGTGTGAATGCCGTGTACAGCTGTAATTGGTATATACATAAGAGCCCATACCTGTAAACTTTTATATTTAATGTACAATGTACCTATATGCTGTTAGCGTACCATTTTAAATAAATAAATAAGTTACGTGTGCGGCTTGCATAAGACTCGCACAGCCCAAACCGCTAAACTACAAAACTTGAATTTTGGACAGCAGTTGTAGTTTAAAATGAAGGTGTGTACTGAAATAGAATTTAGTGAAAATCGTCCCTTGAGGGGGTAAAAAGGGTCTGCCCGGCTCGGGCAGAGCATCGCCGTGTCCTCGTAGAGGCGATCGGTGGCGGGGATCTCTCGCGTCCGGCCCTGGTCCATGCCATGGTACGGAGCGAGAGGGCATGGGAGGCCGTCACCTTCTACGAAGCAGTAATGCTCGCGAAGGAGGAGGCAGAACGCGTGAGCGAGAGGCAAATTTCGCGCCCTCATGCCCCTAGCTGCCGCAGGACACGCCCTGGGCGTCGGGAATCGCAGGCCGATTCGCGGCCACCGTAGGCGCGGGCTTGTGAACGGTGAGCTACCCCATTGGTAGCTCGCCGTCCGATAACCAGGGCCAGACCAGGCCCGGGTCGACGGCGTTGCGTTGTGTTCCACGCGCGCCTCAAAGAGATGTCAGCAAATGGGGTCCGATAGGACCGATGCCTGCCGGGGTTGCGGGAAAGTCCGAAAGGGATACCGTGGCCCCTGGAAACGTACAGGCAACTGAAGGGACGGCTGGGTTTTAGTCAGTAAGAGTCTGACACGCCCTCCCGCTCCGCCCGGAGCTGGAGAAATTATTTGATAATTAACACCCAAAAAAAAAACGGGCTGTAAAAAGGAGGGAATTTGTTTATATGAAAAATCTTATTCCTTGGGCTTGCACACTTGAAACTTGGCACGAATACGGGAACTAAGTAAAAAAAAGATTGACATTATTAGTTTTTCAAAACCCCGGGTAAAGGTTTAGAATGCTAACGCGTGGTCCGATGAAACTTTTACTTTCAACTTCTTTAGAAACTCAGCATTAATCATTAAAGTATTACCTATAAAGTAATGGCATTAATAATCTTCATAGAAAAAATAAGAATCATCTGTTTTTAGAATTTTCTATAATAAATCCACAATTGGGTGCAAAGGGGTAATCAAGTTTTTAGAAGAGCATTTTCGAGATTGCTTCGATTAAGAAAACATTGGTATACTCGATATTAAATAATCTTAGAAGTCAGAAAATGAAAACAATGAATTTTCCAAAATCTACCCCTGTTGGGTAAACAGTTTGTATAAATTTCATTCCTTCAGCTAAGAAACATGAGACTTGGCACAATGCATACTTCCTTATGTAAATAATAAAGATAGTATTGATAATTATATTTTCCAAACTACCTTATAAACAAGTGGACGGGTGTTAAAATTCCTAGGGGAAAATAAGAAATCCGCGCGAACGAAGTGGTAGTTATTCAATAAACCTATCTGCTTTTGCATGATTGTAAAATGGAATGCTCTCAATTGACCCAACATTCTTTGCAGATAAAGATGTTTATAGTATCTTCACATTGTAACGTGCTTGTGACAGTATGAACATAAACCATAATCTTTCAAGTAGTTATTGTTTACTGATAAACTTGAGGTGTGAAGAGAATTCTTGTACAGCATTGTAAATAGACAAAATAAAACAAAAAAATATTTTTATTTATCATCTTATCTTTGCTTGTATGTCTTTTAAAATAGACAATTCATTGACTGGTTAATCCTACTGATATACACAACATAGAAGACATAAGATAATGAATTGTGAAAGTGCATTGAAACATCACTAATGTAATCCCAATAATTTTAATTTTATTTTTATTTAAATTATTGGTTGGTTATATTTGGTATTATAATATATATATTTTTTAAATGTGCTCGTCAAGCCCGTTCATTAGATACCTAACAATGCATAAATAAAATTAAATTAAATTTCGTTCATGACTTTATGTCCTCCAGCTAGAGGACGCCATATAGAATTTAATGCGATGTCACGTAGCCTATGCCAGCCTATACCAGCAGATGATCAAGATGCTTCCAACTATACCTCATTTGTCAAATTATGATCAGTAGTTTAGAAGTTATGAGGTAACAGATGAACAGTGAAAATCATAACCCTCCTTTTTGCTTCACCATAGTCTGGTAAAAAGGGACCAATGGGTCTCTTGGGTACCCCTTTGTGAGATTGCATTATTGCATCAGATTATGGCTAGAAAGCTCATTGCAGATTAAAATGAGAAAAAGGTATCAACTCTGCAGGTCACCTACCTCTTTCTTTTGTTTCTTAGATTCATGTGCAGAAAGCATTTCTTTAATTTCTGGCTCAGCTGTTAGCCATCCCAAATCCAAGTCTTCTATTGTTTGTAGATA
Organism: Xanthia icteritia; assembly: GCA_949128155.2. Lineage (NCBI taxonomy): Eukaryota > Metazoa > Arthropoda > Insecta > Lepidoptera > Noctuidae > Xanthia > Xanthia icteritia. The sequence goes on from OX421932.2 coordinate 17,313,127, forward strand.
CAATAGATCCAAAGACACCCTGTCTACCATTAAATTAACATCATAACATGGGTCCCAATAGCTGTAACAAACAATAGAAAATACAATGCAAAGAAGTGCTAATGTGTATTTTAAGAACAGGTATTTCATAACAATAATTATAATTACCTCTTCCTCAATACAATTTTATCCTCTGGTCTAACATACTTTTGAGATATATATGGAGATTCATATTCTTCCAACTTTTTCTGTGCTGGTTGTCCATCTTTTGCACAGCTCCAATTGAAAAGATATAAGGAAAAATACTTCACCAACTCCTTTGGCAGGTTTATGTAGGTGCATGCAATATCTAATATTGTGTTTGATGAATCAGTAGATGACACCGACAATGGTATTCTATAACCATTCATGAGTGATATTTCAATTTCTACTTCATGCATTTTAACACAATGCGTTTCTTGTTGAGCCGAAAACAGGAATGTTATCAGAAGGTCGGACGTCGTAAACAAGGGGTTCTGGCCAACTGTAAAAGAGGGTATGTGTTTTAATGTGCAATATTTTTCCTCAATATCTCTCTCAATATCCTCATATCTCTAGCATTATCTTTATGTCCTTTTAATGTTTATTATGTTATTGTGCAATGCTGCAATCTACTAAAAAAGGCGTTTTTAAAAAATAAATGTACTTTTTGGTAGCCAAAAGCATGCCTAGAACTTATTGAATAGTGGGCCCTCAAGGATTGCACTACAATAGATGATTGTGAGTTAGTGAAGGCTTTATAAGTTAATCGTATTTTATAACAATTAAAATATAATACAAATATTTACCTAGTTGCATGTATTTTTCCAACAAGATTCTCCTTTCTTCCAATTGAGAGCTAGTAAGGAACAACTTTTTCGGTGGGAACTGTGGTAATTTAACAGAAGGATTTTGTGCTTGTAGCTGCTCATGGAGACTGAGCAGTTGTTTAAACCGAGCCGTGCAATGGAAGACACCGTCAATATGTATGTTGTAGCCCTAAAACCAGCAAAAGTTAAGTCAAGGATAAAAACTTATTAAATTTTGTACACATACCAAACAATAATATAACCACTTTTAAGCTCCAAAAAAAATAATGATACGAGTCATATTATAATGAATAAAAAAATAATGATAGATTTGAAAAGTTTGAAAAATAAAACTTTTATTTATTTTGTAAGTAGGTACAAATTCGCTAAAACTAGAAATAATTATAGATTTTATATTTCAATAAATAAAAACACAATAACAATAAAATTGTATTAGCTAATTACCGTGTATGAGATCCCATTGTCATCATGAAATTGTTGCGAATCAGGAATAGAAAAATGCATTTTTATTATTGCAAAGAATGCATAATATTTCTAAACAATTAACTGATAGTTAAATAATCGAGATTATTCAATATTTTTTTCCAAATATTGTACAATTTATAGAAATCGCCCACTTTTTAATTTGTTTCTTCTATTCAATCCAAAACACAGACTTTCCTATACGACATCAATTAGAGACTGGCAATTTCTGAATTATATTTGACAACTATCGATACTCTTTTAATCGAATCTCGATACTAAGACATTGGGTTAAAGGACACCACTGACTGACAGTAAGTTAACTGTTCTAGCCCACACAGATTTTCCCATTCGATATCGGCAATTTCTGAATTTAGTTTGACAACTATCGATATTCTTTTTACCGATTCTCGATACTAAGATATTGGGTAAAGGACACCACTTGTATGTTTATTTTAGCAAAAGCAAACTCAAGGTCCTCAAATGTCCTCAATGGGCTGCAACCACTATCTTGATTCTGAAGGTCTTGAATTCAATTTAAATAATGGGTATACAATGGCCGATCAATTTGTAAAGCCGCGTCCCCACTAGGGTCGCGCGGCTGAGCCTCGTGAGTTTGTAACTTACGAGACTCGGCCACGCGGCGCGGCTGGGGACGCGCGCGGCTTGAGAGTTCATATCAACAATAGGAGTTTATTTAGTGAGTGTATGTATGTATTTTTGAAATGAAAATTTCTTTAGGCGCGTTGAGCACTTTTTGGGTGAACAAAAATCAGACAGCTCATGGAAAGCGTTCGGTGACGATGGCGCGAGGTCATCGTCACCGAACGCTTTCCATGAGCTATATGTATACTGTGTAAATAGGTGTACTTTTTGGTTTACCAAAAAGCGTGAAACTCGCGTCATCGTCACCGCACGCTAGTTTTCACTTCTATCGGCAGTCCCCGAAGACTGCCCCGCATGTTTTTTTTCCTACTACTATTCAGTTGGACTCGAATCTCTGCAAAATTTAAAGAGGAATCTTTCTTTCGATCCAGACTGGATAGAAAGTACAGTCGCCAGCAGGTCAACCTACCCGAAACTGTCAAATTTCCCAATAAACTTTGAACCTTATACTTTAGAGATAAAGTTGAAAATCTATTCAAGAAATTTGACAGATTGTAGTAGGTTGATGTGCTGGTCTGTACCTTATGTTGACTTTTCAAAACGTAGCAATATTGCATTTAAGCTTTTCTCTATATGCTTATGCCCTCCATAATTTTTAATTTAAAAACTAATCAAATTGCCCTTAATTCAAGCAATGTGTTTTAAGTAAAGGTCGATTGTTCAATCGCCACTCGTCAGTTATCTTAGAACTGAAGACAATTTGGCATATTATTTTCTATAGAAAAGCTGTCAAAACGCAATTTTAATTTCAGATTGCAACCCTTCTAGAGCCAAAGCAAATTATACGTTATAGGGTTGATTCTTCCAAAGTCAGATACAAAATGTATCGATTGTTTAGAAAAACTGTCAATAATTCAAACCTTTTACTCGGATAAAGATAACTGGCGTTGGAAATATCAGCCCTAAAGCAACGGTTGCCTAGAAAAGCGGTGGCCGCACTTGACGGCCGCAGTCACGACTGTCATGAAAATGATGACAGCGGCAAAGATTTAAACTGCGTCAAAAGATAGTCGCGTTTCTGTTTCGTTTTGACACCTCTGAAGTACAGACGCCAGTACATCAAACTACTACAATCTGTCAAATTTCCTTAATAGGTTTTCAACTTTATAACTAATGTATAAGGTTCAAAGTTGATTGGGAAAATTTGACAGTTTCGGGTAAGTTGACCTGCTGGCGTCTGTACAATGAAGTAGTGACTACACTTGTTTGTCATGAAAACGCTATTAATAATGTGTGAGCTCACTTTTCTCATTAAGGACACTTTTTCTTGTGACTGAGCACGCAGAGGGCAAATCTAGCGCTTTTTAAATCTTTGGGGGGCGGAGTTTGCTTTACGGTGTCATTAACGCTCTCTAGGAAACAACACCAACTTACTTTCTTAAGCAACATTTCAGTGACGCCATTCGCCGGTAAATTGCGGATGCTTCGTGAGCGGTCACCGCTTTTCTAGTTCAGATGTTTATATTTACTTCTTTTTTTTTGACGCAATGCCTAGCTTCACGTCTCTATCTAATTTTAGTTGTTAGCTTCACGTCTCTATCTAATTTTAGTAGTCTGTGGATAACTCGAGATCTGGCAGCACCACTTGGGCACTTGTATAATAGAGTAGTCTTCCACTTGTTAGTATCTCTATGTAGTCTGTGGTTGTTAAAAAGTACTCTGTGGTGGTTGCACTGCCGTCTGCAAGCTATAATGCCGTTATCTCGCATCTGGTTGGTCGATTTTCGATTTTTGATGCCACTATAATCAGACAAAAATTCTCTGTCTTTCTGTTTATGCAGTATTTTTCTACTATTTAAGGATCCAGAAGTAGAACAAAATAAAAGACGCCGTTAAGTTGCCTTTTTATATGTTTACTACACTAAAACGCAGGTAAGCAACATTACTAAACTAAAAAGTGACTAAGAATGTTTACCATCAGTTGCCTATCTAAATTGCCAATATCAGAATTATCTACTCTATTAATAGGAAAGTACTTTAACGGTTTTGTAGTTCTGCTTTGTTTCAAATTACTGTATTCTAAATCCAACGTTAAAAAGCCGTTAAATTAAAGTACTAGACAAAAATGTCGGTAACACTTGTCGGCATTTAAACGTAATCTTTACATAATATGACATTTTATTTATTATGACATTTTGTAGTGAATGAGCCATTCAAAATTGACCCGTTAAGGTGGACAAAATGGTCAATTTTAAATGCCACTTTTTCACGACACTAAACGGACGTGACGAACTCCCGCTTTACTAACAATAATGACGACAAAACCAATATTCTTTGTTCTTTTAGAGGGAATAATTATTTCATGAAATACTCAGATATATTAAGTATAATTCGCAAATGAAAGAATGTTTTAAGAACTTCCCAGTATCACGTTATAACTGTGATGCTTGACTGTGACTATAGTGTACATCTTATTTTTGACTACCTGTAGTTCATACGCCTTTCGCCATTGATTAACGCGTCACGGTTGACCGATGGGTAAAAAGAAATGGCTGATCTACCGTAGTAACATTACCATGAAAATAAAATAACTTGTTTTGGTAGTTTTGAACTATTGAAAGCAAATAAAACAGTAGTGACTAAAGTTGAATATCCACCTTGGTGCTAATTTGATTATCATTATTTTAAGAATTTTATTGTAATACCATAAGATTTGCTTATAAAATATATTATATTTAAAAAAAAATAGTATCCTTTAAAACCTCACAAAAAACGCTGAGGTGTCTTAAAAACCACGAAGGCATGGATATCGGTTAGTTATAAGTTAGCGACAGGTGTGACGCGCTAAAATTGCCTGTTTGCTTCTTATTTTAAATCCTGATAACTAATTGCGCAACACATTTTCGTAAACGATTACAACAAATTTGTTTGATTTTGACAGCTCAACAACAGGTTGTGCAGATTTTTTTCGAACTTATTGAATCAGTGGATTAGGAATTTGTTTCAAAACGATTCAAATTCCGATTGATCGTGTATAACGTAATGAGGGTACAGATATATTAGCGACAATTGACTTCGTTATATATTTTTTTAAAGCATAAGAACTAAACAGTACAGTACGTGCACCCTTTCACCGGCTTCATAAGGTTCATAACTCATTTGTTGGGCTTGGTATGACCTTTTATAACAAGCTACCTTCTTCTTTGCTAGATTTGCCTTTTAATGCGTTTAAAACTAAAGTAAAATCCTACCTCTGTTCAAAGGCATACTATCCTCTATCAACGACTACTTAAATGATAAGAATAGTTGGTCGCTGTAATTAACTCAAGACAATGTTTAAATGTTCTTTGTCCAGAATTAGCTTACCTACTGACAGGTTATTATGAGTTTATATAATTGTTTATAATTTTACTTTATAAGTCAATTTATTTTAATTCTATTTTAATTGTTTGTTGACATAATCTACTCATTACAATGTTTTTTTTAATGAGTTTTATTGCAATATGTGGTTAACTAGCGACCTCGACAATTATTTATTTTACCTCGATGGTCCTAGTTTATCAATTAAAACTTCTAGTTACAGCTATATGTAAGCGGGCACGCCCTTTATGCCTGCACGCTTTTATTTAGATAAGTATTGTTTTCGTTTAGTTATTTTTATTTCTGCCTGAGTATAGTTCTCGATGTTTTTGGTTGGTATATTGGCGTGTGCTAGCTGTCATAAATGGCTATTAATTTTATAATTTAAATAGAGGCCCTAGTGTGAGTTTCTTTTAACCATCTCGACTTTACGCATCGACTGCGTTACGCTCCGATTGACCCTTCACTGGCCTTCACTGGTGAAGGCACACTGGTGAAGGTTCACTGGTGAAGAAACTCACACTAGGGCCTCTGTTCCATGGGCTGGCATTAGTCAAGCTGGCGCGTCTGTGGCACAGAACTTTGGCGAAAAGTTTGTACAGACGCCAACAGGTCAACCTAACCGAAACTGTCAAATTTTCCCAATCAACTTTGAACCTTATGCTTTATTGATAAAGTTGAAAATCTATTAAAGAAATTTGACAGATTGTAGGAGGTTGATGTGCTGGCGTCTGTACACTTGAGAAAGAAGGCTTATTGCTCGGTAGTTTTGAAGTTTGGAGCAATCTCCCTTTTTGCGTAGAATCGTTACCACGGCGTTTTTCGTCGACTGAGCCGTGTGACCACCATATAGTACCTTGTTCCACTAGCACTTTCACCGTCAGATCTCCTGAGATAGAGCCTCCGGAGGTTTATCTTTTTTCATGCATTTAAGTGCCCACTCCATCTCACAAGGTAGAATAGCAGGCAAATAATCCTCGATATGGCACTCGGTTGGTTCGGCTATTGGGTCTTCACTTGTGAGATTCGGTTGTGCTGCAGTCGATGAGTACAGTTCTTTGTACAACTCTTCCACAACACTCAATATTTATTGGTCCCAATTTTTACGGTGGTTCCTTCACCATCCATTAGGCTTCTAATTTGCGATGTTCCAGTTTATTAAAGAAAGTATTCATCACGAAGAGTTTTTTTCATTTCTAGAAAGTCGACCAGAGTCTAACCTCTCGTATTGCGCGTATCAAGACCAAACCTACTGATAGATCACTCCTTACTGAATTGCGAGCCTATTTCAGTGTTAAAGTCTCCTATCAAAGTGGTAAAGTAACGGGTTTTCTGTAAAAGCTTTTTTTATGTCTTCATAGAACTGCTTAACCTTATCATCATCATGTAAGGATTTGGGGGCATAAACTTGGATAACCTTTAATGAGTGGCGCTTTACTATTGTATAACAAACGCGTGTGAAAATACTCTTATGTCCTGGATAGCTGAAGCTAATCCTTTAATATGTACAAGGTATCCAACTCCACCATAATTATGATGAGTCCTCATGACCTTTAAAGTAAATTGGATTACCAGAGTTTAATGTGGAGAAAATCTTCGCCTTTTCTACAAATCTCTGATAGACCTATAAGGTCCCACTAGATTTCACTTGCCTTTTTTTTGTGTGGTTTATTATCAAATAACTTCTCCCGCTCTGGGTGGAGCGGGATGGCGTGTCAGACTTACTGACTAAAACCCACCCGTGTTCCTTCAGTTGCCTGTACGTTGCCAGGGGTCACGGTATCCCTTTCGGACTTTCCCGCAACCCCGACAGGCATCGGTCCTATCAGACCCCTTCAGTTGCTGACATCTCTTTGAGGCGCGCGTGGAACACAACGCGCCGTCGACCCGGGCTGGTCCTTAACGGACGGTGAGCTACCCATTGCTCACCATCCGCAAATCCGCACCTACGGTGACCGGGAATCTGCCTGCGATCCCCGACGCCGAGAGCGTCTCCTGCGGCGGCTAGGGGCGTGAGGGCGCGAAATTTGCCTCTCCCGCACGCGTTCTGCCTCCTCCTTCGCGAGTATTCATTCAGGGCCGGACGCGAGAGATCCCCGCCACCGATCGCCTCCACGAGGACACGGCGATGCTCTGCCCAAGCCGGGCAGACCTCCACCGTATGCTCAACCGTGTCCTCCGGGCGATCCACGCAGTGATGACACCTGAGCGTTTCCTCCCGCCTGATTAGAAACAGAAACCTCCCGAAACAACCGTGTCCGGTGAGGACCTGCGTCAGGCGGAAGGTGAGGACGCCGTGGCGCCTCTCTAGCCACTCCTCAAAGAGGGGACTTAGTGCCGCAATAGTGTCGTGCCCAGCACTGGGTTGCGAGAATCGCACTTTCCATGACGCCATGAGATCCCGCCGGAGCTCTGTCCGCTGTGCCGTGATATCTCGCGGCAGCGAAGTTACGCCCCGGCGTTTTGCCTCCTCGCGCCACTCCCAAATGTGCGCGAGGACTTTTGCCTCCAAATCCCATGGCGGTAATTCGGCAAGGAGGGTCGCCGCCTCATCGGAGACCGTGTGTTATCCCCGGTTATCTTGCCTCATTTTCCAATTCATAAAGGAGAGCATCAGAGCTCTGGCATTAAAGCATGCCAGAGTCAAATTCATCGGTCGGTGGCCGGATCGCATCCAGGGTATCCTCGCACCCTCTGCCGCTCCGTTGCCAAAATATAAAAAGGTCTTTTTGAAATATTTTTTGTTGTTTCGTTATATCTCATTAGTCATTACTTCATTAGTTACAAGATAAAGATTGTTTTCTTAGTTAGTTGCTAAGATCTCATTTTCAATTATTTTATGTAAGTCCGCATAGTGATTTTGTTAAAATTTAAAAAGACTGTCATTAAATGATTGATAGTTTAAATTTCTGTATATACTTTAAGCTCTTTTATTTCTGTAGGTCCTCTTCCGCCGTTACATTTTAATGTTTTGTATTTAGCGACATTTTAGTTATGTAATGAAACTAAAAAAAAAGGCAAGGATAAATATCTAAGTTACTAGACTCAAGTGCGGCAAAGTGGCTTTAGCAGTATTTGTTCTCGAAGTCAGTGTGCTTACCTATAACAGCGTTAAATAAGTTAGTAATAAAGATATATTTTTTAATAAATGTATATATGATATATTTTTTAATAAACTAAAATGCCGTTAAGGAATGCTTTAGCGGCATTATAGTCGTGGTTCGATAAACTGTAAATTGTAAAAATACTATACTAAAACGCAAAAAAACCTATATATGTATAAATTTTTGATACCAGTTAGTTACTCTCGCTATAATAGTTATAGTTATGATACGACACATCTTTTTTTTCCGTTTTTTTGTCGATAGCTCGAAGTATGATTTTGTTGGATAACGGCAATATAGCTTGTGGACGGCAGTGTAGTACTCTGTGGCACTTGTCAATTATTGTCAACGGTCAGCTGTAGGTTTATTTTGATTTGTAATTTTAGCAATTCACTATTTTGCTAATACAGAATACCTACTTACTTAATTTTGATGAGTGAAATATTCAGATATCTTGTGGTGCAGGGCAACATAACTATTGGTGGAATCCAGAACAAAAAGTCGTCGTCGTTGTGTATTACAAGAAATAATAAAGTAAAATGTCAAATCTTTTGCCGGTTATCACAATCCAATGTGACTGGAACGATGTTATAAGGTAAATTGATCGCAAGTGCCCAAGTGCTTACTTTACATAATATGATGTTTTGTGTAATTGTATTATGTAAAAATGTTTACAGATTGCCCAAAGGCAGTGCTTGGATATCCTCGAAAAAACTGAATGAAATAAGTGTCCATGACCAGCTTAAAACAATTTTAAGTGATGGAAAAGTGAAAATTAATTTCTCAGATAATTATCAGTACATTTCTCATGGACCGTTGAGTTTGGTAGTGAAGCATGTACCTTCTGGCCTAAAAGTTGCGTTTGTAGCACCTACAAAAGCTCACAAAATACACAGTAAAGGAGTTTTGTCTGTAGCAGTTGCAGACAATGCATTGGCTGTATCATCTTGTGATGAAGATAAACTGTTGGTTTGGGATAGCAGGACAAGTAAGTTAAAGATTACTTAGTTCACACACTAATGAACTATAAAAGCTTTATCATAGACACCAATATGTCTGTAACATTCTGTCTTAACATATGCCAACATTCAAATCAATCTTAGATAAAGTAAAATATTAATATTCTAGTTGCCCACATAACCAGACATTTTACAATTCTGAAATTGTCTATGACCTATAATTTCAAATCTTGGAATATAACATTTTTATTTTTAGAATTAACCTTCCTTTACCATTGTATTCAAATGCATAAACTTACTCCTTCCCATGAGAATAGGCTGCAAATACAGAATACCACCTGTTATGATCCTTCTTCTTTGTCATTCCCTCAATGCCGAGGATCGCTACCACATACGATGCGTCCCCAAGCTATGTGGTCTTCTGCAGTGTGGACTGCTTGGTAAATGCTGCCTCCAACAGCCTTCTTGATTGCTTCTGGCCATCTCACCGGTGCTCTGTCTTGAGTGCGGTTCCCTTCCACCCACCCTGGTAACATAGCCTTTCCAAACCATGCCATGGTATACTCCTGGCATATTGTAGATAGCCGCTTGGTGGAGTCATTCTTTCTTATAGCAGTGACCCTTACATACTCCTTTTGCTCTGTTTACATTCATACATCTGGTCACCAGTTCACTTTTTATTGTTTAATTATTTTTCAGGTGAAGTAATCCTGGAACTGAAAGGTCACGGCGGCCCAGTATACAGGTGCAGATTCTTTCCATCGGGCATTGTGGTCTTGTCTGCCGGAGCCGACGGCTCCTGTAGAATATGGTCTGCCGAGTCTGGAATAAATCCAGTCATGCTGAAGGGGCACACTATGGCCGTATCTGATATCTGTATAATTGAAAAAGGAAGAAATGTTGTTTCTGTTAGCAAGTAAGGCATATTTTGACAATTCGTTTTTTTGGGTTTCAAAGTCAAAGTCAAATCATTTATTTCAAATAGGCCCTTATAAGGCACTTTTGAACGTCAAAAATTTACAAAAAAAATTAAATGATTCTAGTCGCCCCTTCCAAAAGGTAGTTTTTGCATGGAGAAGAATGGGCAAGAAACTCCACCGTTACTCTTTTAAAATGTTTCTACATTGTCAATGAATGTACGCGTAGTCTTATCGTCACCAACCTCCTGTGCCTATCTCAATTAACTTGAGGTTAGCGAAGTTTATCTTCTTCAATACATCTCCATCAGCCATCATCTCAGTGTTCATACCCTTTGTGGCCAAATCATATTTCAAATGTAGGTATTCATTGAATATTTCAATTCAATTAATTCAATTGTGCTGTTCTTAATTCACAGGGATGGTTCAGCAAAACTATGGGATGTTGGCGAATCAAAGTGCCTTGACAATGTTATTGAAGGGCACGGGCAGATCAACTGCTGTGTCATCACAACAACTAGTGAGGAAGTCGAAGTTGAAAATGAGAGAGAGGTAAATATAATAATAATAATAGATTGTGGAATCTAAGCAATTTAGATCCATATTAAAATAAATTAACAATTTATTTTTAATTAGATTAATAGATGCTCTGATTCCGTTCTGATTTCTTTCTTCTATACATTTAATACACACATCAACACAGTGTAGGGATATTTTTAAAAAAGCGAATTACTATCAATGTGTTAATTATTTATATGACATGTATATATTTAAAAGATACGTTATTTAATATTCTACCATTTTTTAATAATGGTTAAGGTACTTCGATTAAAATTTCAGGATTTTATGGAAAAAAAATGAAACATAGACGGAAACCGTATTATGAATTAACTTTTAATTTATGAGTAAAAACTGAAAAAAATAGAAAAATTATTTAATTTGTGTTTATAAACTTGAAGTTAGTAGTCTGAGAAAGCGCCCATGATGTTCATAACACATCGGCAACGATTCGGCATGCTCAGAACAAGGTTGTCAATGTCTTGCTGCGGAAAATTGTCCCATGTCCTTCTGAGGTGCGCAAAAAGTTGATCTTCTGTAGCCAGATTTTCAGGAACTTCCTTCAGAGCTCTTCTTTGCAGCATATCCCACGCATGCTCAATGGGATTTAGATCTGGCGATTGAGCAGGCCAGTCTAAGGCCCTAACATTGTGTGTATGTAACCAAGCTGCTACCGTTCTCGCCGTGTGTGCCCGGGCATTGTCGTGCATGAGCAGGAAATCTTGCCCCATTTGTGTTCTGTGGGGCAAGATTACGGGCCCCAGCACCTGTTGGACGTATCGTTCTGCCGTCATATTGCCCCGCACCCAAACGAGATCCGTCCGTCCTGCAAGACGAATTCCTGCCCAAACCATAATTGTTCCTCCTTGGTATGGGTGAACTTCCTGAGGGTTCTGAAGACGGCTCCATCGTCCAGGAACTCGCCAAACACGCGTCCCTCGTGAATCTGGATGGAAGCCGAACCTGGATTCATCCGTGAACAGCACATTGGACCATTGCTCACGGCCCCAGTCCACGTGGTTCCGAACCCATTCTAATCGTCTTCCACGATTGCCTCTCCGTAAAGGTGGGACCCGGAGTGGTCTACGAGAGCGTAGATTGCTTTCATGCAGTCGCCTTCTTACAGTTTGGTCACTCACAAGCACTTGGTGTTCCACTCGCAGCCTTTGGACCAATTGAGTCGCCGTTGCATTTGGTTGAGCTCGCGCAGTAATTTGCAAAAATCGATCTTGTCTGGGGGTAGTGATGCGACTTGGCCCCCGGTGCCTCTCCGCTACTTCACCTGTGGCACGATAGCGTCTCCACAATCTTGAAATTACATTTTGGTGGGTCCCTATGGCCTCAGCAACATTACGCTGAACAGACCCAGCTTCCAGCATTCCCACAGCTCGTAACATCTCCGCCCTCGTCAAATGTTGGCGTTGCATGGCTACAATACCTCAATTTTAACTTTATCTTTCGTTTAAAAATTAAAAAAAAACTGTAACTAAACGTAATTCGTATTGTTTTCTAAATTTCGCACAAATGAAAATTCCCTCTCCTACACATCAAGACATTTTTATGCCACCGAAACAAAAGAATTTTCAAAAATTTGAATTTCGAATTAGTTTGAGATAAATTACAAACAAATCGGTGTATGAAAGATTACAATGCGGCCAGTACTTTTCGAGTTATTTAATTGAGTATGAAATATCCCTAGACCGTGTTGATGTGTGTATTTATGACGGAAAAAAATATTTCCGTAAAAGCGGAAGTTGCAGGAATGGATAGAAGGGCGGAGTTTATCGATAAACTGACAATAAGCCCACGTTCGCACGGACGTAATAAAATCGCGGCAATTTTTTTTTCGAGCACTGGATTTTCAACGCTCTGCTTAGCGCCGAGAGTTGAAAATCCAACGGTTTGCGTTTTGAACGCGCTGGGACGAGTGCGTCCCAACGCGTAGAATTCTCAACGCTCGACTCAACCCCTAGAGTTGAAAATCCAGTGCACGAAAAACAATCGCCGCGATTTTATTATGTCCGTGCGAACGTGAGCTAACAGCCAAAAAGTTGACATTTAGTTGCCGTGATGTGAGTAGACCGTGAGTGCGTTTCGTTCGAAAATTCAACATGCTGCGCAACGAGTGCGATCCATTCCAGTCACATTTAATATAAAATAGCGCGACAATTGAATGAGCTATGAAAATATAGTATTTTTCGTACTATATTATTTTTCTATAATATGTAGTACAATTTATTGAAATATAGTACAATACTATATAATATAGTATGGGTGGCAAGCCTACTAGTAACACTTGGCGCAATTTACGATTCGCGTCTAGTAACCCTTAGCGCAGTTTACGAGTCGCGTCTAGTAACCCTTAGGACGTTCGCTACGTTAAGCGTGCGCACGTTACACGTACATGTTACACGGCGGGTGGGCACTCGCCTCGCGTGTTTGTATTGAAAGATAATATGAGCAGCGCTCTCTGGCGCGGACGCGTGCGATGGGTTTGCACACTCTTTCACGGGTATCTACGCCCGCTCCGTGCACCAGCCGCGTGCGCACGTTTAACGTAGCGAACGCCCTTAGCGCAATTTACGAGTCGCGTCTGGTTACCTTAGCGCAATAATTTACGAGTCGCGTCTGGTTACCTTCGCGCAATTTACGAGTCGCGTCTAGTAACCCTTTAACACAATTTACAACGGCACTTAAAGTAACCCTTAGCATAAATTTATGGCGCTTCATGTAACCCTTAGCTCATCTCATGATGGCGCTTAGATTAACCCTTTGCGCAATGTGCATAACGTTGATTAAGTGTTATAGTGCGCAAACAATCTTTGACATAAACTTTGTCTAAGGGTCAGGTCTCACCGAGACGCGACGCGACGCAACGCATCGAGAAATTGCAGGAAGCGCGACGCGCGCCGCGTGGTGTCTCGTTGCGCAGCGAGACTGAATTGAACTGTATACGAAATCAGGACTGAAAATAGTAGAGACAAGTCGCCGGGACGGGTTCAGGCTGCGCCTCGCGACGTCTCGCGGCTTCGCGAGGCGCAGCGCCGCTCTCGCACACCGCGCCAATCGGCAAAGCACCGTTACGTCGTGATGCGTCGCGCTACGCCGAGGCATCACAAGTTGTAGCGCGGCGTAACGCGACGCCGCGGGGTGAATAAAATGTGTGTCTTGTATACTTAGTAAATAAAGTAATATTTTGTATCACGATCTTAAGACCAGGCAGAGTCTAAACACAATTTTCACGCAAGGTCCGCCCCCATGCCCCCCGCCACATCGATATGTGCTAAACACTAACACCTCAGTAATAGAGTTGAATATCGCGTGCGCTCTTTGATCGTGTTCGAGCACGAAACTAAATGTCGTATGTCTCAATACTTATTTCGTTTATAATTATAGTAATAATTCATCTAGAGAAAATATATCTTGTGGCTGGATAATTAACTATATTTTCTTACTGTGAATACTCATTTTAGACATAAAAGCCGAGTAATCTTGATTTTATTTAAATCATCTTTAAAAAAAGACAAGATTTTCGAATAGAAAATGTATCGAGCGAAAATGTTACAATTATATACTAACTGTCTTGTACATGAAAGAAAAAGATCAAATAAATAATATACTAAAGTTCCATTTAGATTGTATGCGTGACTGTTTCAGAATATTAATGCAAATTAACATCAATTTAGGGAGCCTACTCTTAAAAGTGCACGCTGCGTCGCGTTGCGTCACATCTCGGTGTGAACTGACCCTAAGGAGCATAAAAACTGCGATAGTCATCTTTTCAATTTTAAATTAAGCTAAAAGACTAAAGACGAAAAACTCAACTATGTTTCAAAATAGACTTTATTCAGTAAATTGTGATGTAAAATTCCAGGTTGGCACTCATAACAAGCTGTTAATAGTTGGGTGTGAGAGCGGACTGGTAGTCTGTGCCCATGTGGCTAAAAGAGCACAGGTATACACCAAGCAGCTGGACTCTGCTTGTAACGCCGTCATTGTTTTGGACCAGGCAGTCATTGTGGGCTGTAGCAATGGAAAGGTAATTTATATTTGGTTTATTTTAAACACTATGAGTTCACATCACTTTGGACCAGTATCGCCACCGAGCGCGACAGCGATATCGCTTATATCTGAATAGACCTTAACATAGCTCTTTTAGCATAATGATTAACGGGAATAAATAGACGAACAGTATTCTGCTTCCCTTTGTATTTTATGTTAGAACGTTCCAAAACGACATTATTATTACAGATCACAAAATTAAATCTGCAAGATGGCTTGGTATTAAAAGAATGGCATGAATCTGCCAACCCTGTACTCAGCATGACAGCTCTGACGAATCACATGTTCGTGGTCGGCCGGCAAGACGGTACTTGTACAGTGTTGTCGCTGGATGAAGGAGGCTCCAAGCTCCGCGTACAATTAACTGGCTCAGACTGTGATGGCATCAGAGATCTCGCGTTTAATGGCAAGTGGGTATTCGCTGGCTGTCGAGATTCTAACATTCGGAAATATGATTTTAATCAAATCAATGTCCACTTTAAGTGAACGCCTCGTGCAACCGATGTAATAAAAATATTTATGTATAAGATTTAATATACCTTCCTGTCTATTGGGACACTTATTATGTTAGTTTTATTAATATCCGTTATATTTTGTTTCGCATAGTATTATCTATTTAAGGAATGTATTATGTATATATTTCTATTTCGTTCTGTAGCCTAGGTATTCCTTATTCGAATGATATCTAGATTTAGTTTTATCACAAGTGCACATTGCGTAGCATTCAGCTGCGACAATCTGAAAAAAAAAGAGATATGTTCTAGTCAAAATAATATTCAGGCATTCGAATATTACAATGTTATGTAGGAAGATATCTGGCATACCTACCATTGTATGTAACTTCACACTAAGCTCCTCAAACTCGCGCATCATTTCGAAAATGTTTCTATTTAAAACCGGCTCTTTATTTGACGAAAACTAAAACAATAAAAAAAAAAAAACAACGTCCTTCTTTTTTTCATTAAGTACCTAAATCGTGTTGTGCTGCTCACCTCAATGTTGTTATATTTCTCTTTCAAACTTTTAAATTTTTTATCCGTACGTTGGTATAATTTTGTCCAAAGTAGCGCATCTTTATGAACATTTCTCTGGAGCCTAATCCAATTAATTGTGCGTTTTTGAGACAAAGCCGGACAATTCAATTCTGAAATTGTAAACACTACGCAGTATTTGCTAATGCATCGCATCACTACGAATAGTATCCAAGAAAATATTACCTTTTTGTTGTAATACGAAGACACTTTCTTTGCATGTAGCACTTATCCAATTACTCCACATTTCCAAATTTGAAAAAGCCTTTTCCAATTCCTTGCACCATTTGCGCAGTTCGACTTCTTTCACCTTAGTAGGCTTTACTGAAAACAAATTCAATGCGGTTGTATTTATTTAGGACACAAAATGAATAATATATATTGCAGAATTTTAATCTCACAGAACTCATGACGCACTGAGAATACTGAAAAAATCTAATCCATACTCGTACTTATTATACAGAGTGATTGAATTCATGGACATCCTCTTAAGGGGTCATTGTATTCATCATTATGAACAACTAACTATGGAACCAACGCTGAAAGCGCGAAAAAAAAATCTGTTGTTCATAATAATGAGTACAATGACCCTGTATAAATGCGAAAGAAAGTAATTCTTGTCTGTCTGTTACTTTTGCACGCCTTACTGGCTGAACGGATTTCGATAAAATTTGGCACTCCGGTAGACTATGACCTGTTAGGAGAAGCCGCGGGCAAAAGCTAGTTCTATGTATATACAGGGTGTAACAGAAACCCTATTGCTATCCTTAAGCACTAAAGATAAAAGCTGGTATAGAATCACTATACATAGTTTCAACTCAAAATAAAATACTCTAAAAAATCTAAGAATTGATACCAAATTTTCGGTTTCGTATGTTTCTTAAATTCAAATCATAACAAAGGTGTCACCGCACTACGTAGGTCAATAACTTTCCACGTTACTTGCCAATATCACGATAAATCTCTTCCGTAATTCTGCGCGCCTAGTACTGTAGTAGCCTACCGCATGCGGTGTTCTCTTTGTCGGCGCGAACTGACGAAATAAAACATGCCGCCCGCCGCCGCGCCGCCGCACGGTGGATCGAAAATCGGCTGTAGAAGACATAGGATCTCGATTTCTTAAATGTTATTTTTTTTGCTGGAAATGACTTCTGCTGATCATTACTATGTACAAAAATGACACCCGAGTTAATTCTGCCCAAAAACGAAGGAAATATATTTTTTTTACGAAAAATTTGTATGAAGCTAGTATGAAAAATCGAATTATCTCCTAAACGGCATGTTTAACCGTAATATCCTTGGAGGTGGTCATAGTGCTAATTATTTATGATTTTTTGGTTGCCGATTTGACGAAAAATTTAATGCCGTTTTTTTAAAAAAATCGTCAAAATATTTTTATTTATTTTTACATGTAAAACGATCCCTTTTAGTGTCCAAGTTAAAAAGTTCGATATGTTATTAACCCAAATATTAAGAACACACAAAACAAGAAAAATTAAATAAAAAAAATGCTGTTTTTTGACACATTTTTATTAATTTAAATAAAAAAAGATTATCAAACTCTTATTTAAGTAACATATAAAGTTATATTATATACAAAATAATTTAATTTAAGGAATTAATACTAAGCATTTGTAAAATAAAGTAAAATAAATAAAAAAATAGACAAAATATCATTAAATATTACAAAAAAAAAACCCAAACAGACTCAAATACAAATTTACAAATAAGTACATATATAATTTTTTTACAAATTTTCCTTATCACTCTCGTTGTCAGACTCCAATTCTGAGTCAGCATCCAGATTGGATATATCCAAAAACTCGAACTCAGTTTCCTGAAATTGAATTAAGTCGAGAGTTTCAGCAAAAAAGCTCTGCTTTTTCTTGGCATCTAACTTAGGCCTTTGTGCACTTAGCAAAGGATCCGAAGAAACAACAAGCATATTTAAAATGTCTTGATTGGAATCCTGCCTGCTTCTTTTCCGCGAATGATGTTCTCGAAACCTCCTAAAATCTTTGTTTCGAGACTCTGAGGCTTCTTCCGAGAGAGTCCCAATCGGCACAATATTATTTTTCTCAATTATGTCAGCCCCATGGATTAATAATTTATGAACGGTTGACGACATGTAGTACCAGTCGTATAATAATACGTACTTTTCTGCTGTTTTGCGGGCATAATCTCTGTATTTTATTATATCGACCTGCTCTCCAGATGTAATTGCTTGTAAAATTACAGCAAATCTTTTGATGAGGTCTTCATCCAAACCGGTTATAGCTGCGGTTTTATTAGGAAACTCAAAGAATTTTCTTGCAGTATTCCCGTCATTGGTGGTTCCCGAGCCTTGTTTTACTATATCAATCAACAGATTGAGCTCATCTTTGAATTTATTTTGAATTATTTTCTTCCTTGTCTGTAGCATTTCTTTGTGCTCATCACTTCTCGCTGCCCACCGTTTGAAGTCGAGCCTGTATGCAATGTGTAACAGACATTCCATACAATTTATACGGGCGTGTAGGGATGACAAGCCAAATTCATACAGGTCAGAACACACAATTTTTGATGTTACAGCATCTAAGCGGTTCATTTCTGTAGGCTTTGCTAAGCTCAGGTAGCACGATGCATTTGATCTAGCTTCAGAAAGGTAAGTGCAAACTTTAGCGTCGATCATCGTCATCATTAGTTCATGAGTCACCCTATTATTATTATTGCACTCTGTGGGGATAAGGGCCTCAATTTCTTCATCCATTTGTTTTTTCAGCTCAAGGACAACTGCTTCACTCTCCTTTACAAAAGTAAACTGAACTGGACGACAATACAAAACTGAGCATGGTTTTGGGTTCGTCCATAAGATGTTGTCTCCATCTGTCAGTTTAAGTGGCACCAAGGAGGTCATGAAAATGCTCGAGTCATCTTCCTCACCCTCCATTTTCTGCTTGTATCGGCTTTGGTTAGAAGCACCATCAAATCCCCACTTGGATATCAGCTTCAACTGCTTGTTATGCTCTTCCTTAGAAAGGCTTTGAAGGATTCTTGTAACTGTGATATCAAGTAAAGCTTGAAGTGTAATCCTAGCCGATGAATCAGTAACTGTCACTGATTGCTTCGGAGGGTAGCAATCAAGCTTAGTTTGTTGCACTTTATAGTAAGATGGATAAATATCTTTAGCACCTTCCCGAATGGCAGCCTCTCGCAACGTAATATATTGCCACTTTGAGAGTTTTAGCGAAAGAAGCAATCCAAGCGCCTTTTCTGACGTAAATATGATTGTTTTCGCTGGTTTCTTAAGCGTTTCATTTAATTTAGCGGCTGCTTCAGGATTTTTCATCATGTATTCGATGACAGAGGCGATATCTCCATGCCCTTCTTCTTTTAAACGTGCTGCAGCTGCATATGCCAATTCACTGGAATCTTCGCCTGTGTGTTCATCAGATCTTCTCTTTTTTTGTTTACTTCCCAGATCTTCGAATGGTTTACGGGATCTTTTTGTCATTGTTCCAATGGACGTTGATGTCGACGGTTCTGGAGAGACTGAGGGCGCTCTTGGTATCTCATCAACACTTGGTTCTTGATTAACTAAAGTTTGCACAAAACTCGGCCAATCAATAATTGCTCCCAACCAATTCTCGTACTTTCTCCTGAAATTATCAAGGAATCGGTTGTATTTCTGCCACCTTTGTAAAGCGGCTCGCGTAAATCTCCGACAAAATTCTTTGAGAACAACACGATCTTCGTCAGACAGGCAATCGCCTATGCGGGATACAACTGCACTGAACAATACTTCATGATCAAATGAAGTACTCTCATTTCGTAGAAGAACAAACAAGTCTAAATTCGTGATTAAACTTTCCATTCTAAGATTTTATAGTCGCAGATTTAGTGTTAGCAGTTACACAGTTGTGAACAAACTAAATTATAAAACAAAACTTTAGCCCTTTTATTGCAAAACGCCAATAATTAGGTAACTACCCTCATTAGTTATCTTCTCATTAGCTAATGAAAATTTATAATTGTCACTAACTATTCTTAGAACTCATAGCACTGCTAATTAACAAATTAGCTTACTTATCAGGAAAAGTTGAATGTAATCCATAGTTGGCATTGTCGTGAGATATTGAAAATCATTAAATCACCTATAAAGACTCATTAGAAGACCTAATCAGTGTAGTTACTTAATCACTTCTTTTCGGACTCATTAGAAGAGTAAACAATTGGTAATTTGGTTGTATGAAAAGTTTTAAAACTCATGATGTGTTGATAAATATCTAGCTCAAACATAGTTGGCTACGTGTGGGTGTACTATAAACCTCTGCCAACTCCTTCGGAAATATAGGAGTGATGCTATTTTATGTTACGTGTAGTTAAAAGTCCGTGTTCTTCAACATAAACACTAAAAGGAATCGTTTCATATGAAAAAACAAATGAAAATATTTTGACGATTTTAAAAAAAAAACGGCATGAAATTTTTCGTCAAATCCGCAACCAAAAAATTATAAATAATTAGCACTATGACCACCTCCAAGGATATTACGGTTAAACATGCCGTTTAGGAGATAATTCGATTTTTCATACTAGCTCCATACATTTTTTTCTTATAAAAATTATAACTCTTCCATTTGTGCACACATTTACTTCATATGACATTTTATAGAACAGTAATGATCAGCAGAAGTCATTTCCAGCAAAAAAAATAACATTTAAGAAATCGAGATCCTATGTCTTCTACAGCCGATTTTCGATCCACCGTGCGCCGCGCCGCGCGGCCAAAGAAATTGCGCGCACGCGCAATAAACCATACCTACTTTACCGTGATGTAAAAATTAATGCGTAATTATTGATTTACAGTTTACTCGTAAATATCAAGCCAGAAATAACAAAACTTACGTAAAAAATCGATACAAAGTTTGGGTAGGTTAACTAGTTTCATCTCTTATTATTTATTACATAGGTGACCGAGTAAACCTTGCTCAATTTAGTAAATTGACTTACATTTTTTAACGATGGGGTTCGATGAGGTGACCTTGGTATTGTAATGCACAAGGCCGCGAGCTCGCTTGTTCATGGACACCTGAACATTGCGTAGCATATCTGGTGTTATTGTGCTGAAAGCGGCCTCAATCCGCACTTTCATTTGGTCCATTGTATCACACTGCACTGCGTACACTACATTTTTAATGTACCACCACAAAAAAAGTCTAACGGGGTTAGGTCTGGGGATCGCGGAGGCCAAGCCACGCTTCTACTACCACGCCGATGTGATCCGACACAGACGATGTGATCCGACTAAAACATGCCGACGAAGGCAGCTGTCGACGCTCAGCATCTGGTCTACTCTCAATAAAACGGCGAGCGACGGAACAGTTCTCGGGCAGCTCGCAAATTACCATGTTCTACTCCGACTCGGAGTCTCCGACACACATAATTATTTCTTAATATTCGCTATTAGTTAACGACATTTTGCAAACACAACAAAAAAAACGTGAAACTGATGCGCGTATCACAGGGATAGAAAAGAGTGCACTAGACGGAGACGCGGTGGAACAGTCGACTGACGAGCAAAGCAATAACAATAATGCTAATAATGTAAAGCTCTTATTCCCTGCTATTCTGGTACCTAAATATTATTTCGTTAAATGTTGATACCTATGGGGTAGCTGTCCTATTAGTGTCCACTACTATTAAAAATCGACTGGTCCCAAGAACAAAGTCCTATCTTCAATATTGTCTAGTTGCAGTGCGAAGCAATAAAGTTACGCGAATCAAATAAGTTGCAAAAAAAATAAAATTAGTAGAAAATTATGGTGAAAGGTATTAAATACCTTTCACCATAATTTTCTACTACTACTACTTGATTACTACTATTTGATTCGCGTAACTTTATTGCTTCGCACTGCAACTAGACAATATTGAAGATAGGACTTTGTTCTTGGGACCAGTCGAAATATTGTTGAAAAATTCAAGATTATTTTACATCCTAATAATAATTTCTACTAAACTCCGTTAAACTTTTAAGTAAATCTAACACACCAGAGCAGACTAATTACGTAATTCAAATCCTTTTTTTTGGGGTGAGAAAATTATCAATGACTCAGCTACCGCCCTGGGTGGGGGGCGGAAGGAAGTGTTAGACTCTTATTAGACTAAAAACCACCCTGTTCCTTCAGTTGCCCTTGCATTCCGGGGCCGCGTTATCGCGTTAGAACATTCCCGCAACCCCGGAAAATCATTCATTTCAATCCATTAATGATCATAATTATGGGCCGCGTATCTCGTTAGAAGTCTGAATTATAAGTTGTTTTTACCAGGAGTAATTGAAACTACACGGACTACAATTGGTGCACGTACCCTAAGACCCTAACCCATTAGATTTACACACATTAAGATGCTTTTGTGTGCATAACGACGTAATCAGGGTTCTGTGAGCAAACGATTTTCAATTCGGCAATAACAATTCCTGTTACTCATGCGGTCCTAGTACTTTTATTAATTTGTTTCCACAGTTAGATGCAGTTTTGCGACATTTATTATCGAATTCATTTGAATTTATAATTAAGACTAAACGTGCTCAAACCAATAAAACCCATGTACCACTCAAACAGCACCGACAGAGCGTGAACTTCCGATATCTAATTCTTTCGGTTAGTCCTACAGACAAAAATTATGCGGGCGTGCTATTATTTTGTAATTATAAAAAAACTAATAACTTATTGATAATAGTTTTCGTCATAGTTATTAAAAAAAATAGTAACCTTATTTTAAAAATTATGAACGGAACCCACTGTGATTTTATTTGTACTAGGAGTAGAATAAGTTGCGAAAAAATCAAGAGAAATTATGTTTTGGGTTCAGTTGGACATAAATTGTTACTAAATCCTTTTTCTAAATAATGTTTACCTATTTAAGCAATTAATTCCTGGTAGGGGATGCATGTAAGGATTCGATTTTTATGATCAATTCAATGGTACGAGCTGACGATTTTTCGAAACAATTCGTTTTAATGCGATCTTCAAGCAAATCGATTAAATAGTAAGGCGAATCGAATCTCCTGGATCGTATGTGTAAAAATTATTATGATAAGGGCTCATAATAGTTAAGTTCATATTTGCCCAAAGTATTGTGCTGACAATCATAAACAGCGAATAGGTAGGTTTATCTATTTCAAACAAGATCAATTACATACATATGCCTACACTTTTTAACTTGTCCGCATTGTTTATGTAGCACTAAGCGAAGATTGAAACATTTGACGGTTTGATAGAAGTTCTCATTTCGAATGGCATAGCTGTGTTTTATAAATTAGTCAATTGATTTGAATTTTTAGAAGATCGATTCAAGAGCACGGGATTTGAACTTTGAATCGAATAAAAAATCGATTTCACCGGTCTTCAAAAAAACCAACAAGTGTGTAATGTATCCAAATATTATTTCGTTAAATTTTAATACCCAGACCAATTAATTGTATTGTAGCTAGTTCACAAACATAATCAAAGTTTAGGAAAAGTCAGTAATAACTAATAATATTTTGTAAAAAAAAAAACATGCGGAACCTTTTATTTAGAAATACCAGGAGTAAGAGGTTTATTTTTACTTACAAATAGTTCGCTGACACCGATCAGCTGACTTAGTGCTAGTGATGTGTTTATTTCAATTTGAAAAGTTCGGTTTCTGGTATCAATTTATTAAAAATTCTCATAACATCCGAACATGTAGAGGTAGTATTAAAAAACCCTTCCAATATCGTTTGATATCATCCAAGGAAGTCGTGCCCTTGGTATGTATATACCCTTTCCGTTACACGTTGTATATTACATTATATTAGGTTGGGGAAAAAGTCTTTTCGCATTATAGTATGTATGAACTTGTAATAAAATCTCTTTGGCTATACTATGTGTATCTGGCTGGTTTTGGTATCATTGAAAGTTTAAATTTTAAAGAACATAATTCCAAATTCAAATTAGGAAAATGTGTGATTTTTATTTGTTTTTCGTACTGTCAAGATGAGTGAATCTAATGAAGAAATTCGATACATTTTAAAATTTTACTACAAAAAAGGTAAAAATGCAACGCAAGCCGCGAAAAAAATTTGCGATGTTTATGGACCTAGTGCAGTGTCTGTGAGAGTAGCACAAATTTGGTTTAAGCGTTTTCAATCCGGAAATTTTGATGTCAAAGATGCACGTCGCTCTGGTCGCCCTATTACGGATAAAATGGATGCCATTTTTGAAAAAGTGGAGCAAGATCGGCATATTAGTAGTTACGACGTAGCTGAAGAACTGGGAATTGACCACAAAACAGTTTTGGCGCATTTGAAAAAAACTGGGTACACAAAAAAGCTCGATATTTGGGTACCTCACGAGCTCACTGAAAGAAACCTAATGAACCGTGTACTCATTTGTGATTCTTTATTACGACGTAATGAAACCGAACCATTTTTGAAGAAGCTGATAACTGGTGATGAAAAGTGGATCACGTACGACAAGAACGTGCGAAAAAGGTCGTGGTCAAAGGCCGGTCAGGCTTCACAGACTGTGGCAAAACCCGGGTTAACTCGCAACAAGGTGATGCTGTGTGTGTGGTGGGATTGGAAGGGCATTATTCATTATGAGCTGTTACCACCAGGCAGGACCATCGATTCTGAACTCTACTGCGAACAACTGATGAGATTAAAGCAAGAAGTTGAGAGAAAGCGGCCGGAATTAATCAACAGAAGGGGTGTGGTTTTTCATCATGATAACGCTAGACCTCACACATCTTTAGCCACTCAGCAAAAATTAAGAGAGTTTGGCTGGGAGGTGTTAATGCATCCGCCGTATAGTCCTGACCTTGCACCTTCAGATTTCCACCTGTTTCGGTCTCTTCAGAATTCTTTAGGCAGTGTCAGGTTAACATCACGGGAGGACTGCCAAAACCACTTGTCGCGGTATTTTGATCAGAAGTCCCAAAATTTCTATAGCAATGGGATCATGTCCCTACCTACAAGATGGCAAAAAGTTATCGAACAAAATGGTACCTACATACTTTAGTTAAATGTAAACATACTATGTTAAAAAATGTTTTGAATTTTCTTAAAAAATGCGAAGAAACTTTTTCCCCAACCTATTATATAAATATAGGCTGGACCAAAAAGACATGTCATAAAAAAATAATTAGATTCCTCACGTCCAGGGGTATTCGAAAATACCCCATGTATGATCCGCGATTTTTTGTAGTTTTCGATTTATTATTATTTTTGTAATGTTTTTGAGTTTTCTGCCGGTGGAGCAAAAATTCATATCTTTTTTTGTAGTGGGTATTTTTCAGTTTTTTTTTTGTGACAGTATCTTCTTGAATGTTATTTTCATATGTAAAATAATAAACTTCCTAACATTCCTGTAAGTTATTCAAAAAAGTATCGATAGCAAGAATTTGTTTTTAGTGGTAAGACTGACCTTTTCAACTTCAATTTAAAATACAAAAATGAGGTTCCATTGATTTTAGTTGACTTTAAAAACTATGCAGGTCCCTAAGCTATCCAAAACATTAAAAAAAGTTATATAACGTTCTATTATTCGCTGTAATCGGCCTTCGAAAGTGGATAGGCTTAAGCTAATCCTTTTAAGCTTTAAAATAGGTGGGCCAAATAGTGATGTCATATCGAATACCTTATTCATAACCAATTAGTACTTGGTTGGGTAGCCTCTGTTGTCGATTACTGATTAATTGATATAATCACTGCTACGTCGTTGTATAGCTGTTACTATTGATTCTCACGTTTTCGAGTTGATGAATATTTTTTAATGCTTCGAAAGTACTCCTTATGGCAAGTTGTTCTGCCGCGGGAAAACAACCGTTAAGATTTCACGGTGTATATATATAATATTATGAGGTACATACTTTGAATTGGTATAGAATCCTCACTGGGTTCACCGCGACCCTGGCCCCACGAAATGACCCACGAAGGTGCTGTATTGGGATGGACTTCTGTTGAATATTAAATTAAGTACATTAGTTTTAAAACAGAATGTAGGTACCTACTCTACGTCAATGGCAGCTTGTTTGCAATACATTGCGGGTTTTATAAACATCACAACGGTATCAGCAGTACTTTGTTCGTCGGTGCAAAGGGTGACATTCGTCATCAGTCATCACCCGCAGCTTTCAATTCCAAACGCCTCGCAAAATGAGAGTTCGTAACGTAACTCATGAAAGCTTGGCAAAAAAGAGTAAAAAGAAAATGAGGGCGCCACTATCGCACTGAGGTCACTTCGATCGAATGGGAAATAAATTAAAATAAATGTGCAACAAAAAACGCTGCTTGTGGGTGACTCAAATCAAAACCTACTAGCACTTGTCGGCAAAGTAGTGCCATCATCATAGGTTTGCATTAAGTTATACATATAATTATTTTGTAAATGTGAGGACTATGTGGATTTTTTTATTATTATTGTTTTTCCTTTTTTTTTTTTTCTAGTTTTAATGATGGTCTGGCAGTTTGAGTAGTTTATGCGGCCTACCCAAATGTCCTTTCTTTAGTATTGTTCGTCGAGTTGAGCTCCTTAAGTTCTGGGTTGAGCTCCACGATTACTGACAAATTCTTGCACTGACGGGACAGGTCCACTCAAATCTGTGTGGTTCTTTTCTCAAGACCATTTCAGACACTAATCTACATGGTCCTCATATGGCCTGACCAAGATTATGACTTTAAAAGAGACTGTGACCTCTGAGTTTGTTTCGGCCTTTCTTCTCAGAGTAGTCAGATAGGAAACGCCTAACTCATCTAGCTAATTTTAAATATTTTTTTTAAGATGACGTGTAAAAATGATTCCAATATCCTATTTACAGAATAAACAATTTCATTTCATAAATATTTAGTTCCAAATGTCACCACGTCAGACTCTTTTATGTCGACTTGTACCTATTGCAACTCATATTTGTCTAGAAATGTTTACCTTTGTTCCTACCTGCTAGCTGCTGCATGTGCAGTGCAGTCACAAGTATTTTTTGTAACAGAAGGGGGCAAAGTTAAATACTTACTCCAACCATAATCCACTTGTGATTGACTTTTGTGACTAGGTATTTTATCATCCTCTGTTCTATCAGTTGTACTCCCTGTTCGTATGAGCTCAATTTCCCCGTTGTCTTTAAGATATTTTTCTAGTTTAGAAGACTCGACACCAGGTTTATAATCATATGTTTTTGGAACGGTTATAGCTTTACTCATGACTTTTTCATTTATAATTTTTGTATCGACTTGTGTTTCACCGGATTCCGTTGTACTAGTTTCTAAGTATACTTTTATCAGTGGTTCATTTGGTTGAATTGCTGTATCATGTTTTTCGGTAGGAAGCA
This sequence comes from Xanthia icteritia, assembly GCA_949128155.2. NCBI lineage: Eukaryota > Metazoa > Arthropoda > Insecta > Lepidoptera > Noctuidae > Xanthia > Xanthia icteritia. Next base: position 17,340,341 of record OX421932.2, read on the forward strand.
TGTAGTGCAATTTTTCCATAATATCATTAACTTGTAATATATCATGTTTTTCGGTAGGAAACATGTTGTCCAATTCTTCAATAATATCAACTTGTAACATTGTATTACCAGTTCCTTTGTCGGTCATACTATCTTCATCTTCTAGTGAAGACATTTGCTTCTCATCATTTTCAGTGATTCTTCCAAGAGATGAAACTGACTTGCTTGCACTTTCGCTCACCTTCAACATTGGTTTATCGCCTAATTCAGCTGGCCAAGACTCGTCTGCATCACCTGCGTTTACATTCAGATCAGAATAAACGAATGGGAAAGGACATCGCCACAGAGTCGAAAGTAAGGTTTTGAGCAAAATATTGTATTTCTACTAAGTACTTATGCATGAAAGCCGGGGAGGACGACTATAAATAAGTGTCGCAACTACATCGATCCCTCGTTAGATTTGCATTAGCTTTTTTAACGATAGGTATTGACACTTCCATTCTAATTCTTCCTAGCAATGTCAAAGTGCCTATATACTTTGCATATTAAAATAGAACTTGAATGTATAATTGAGCTTCTGTTTTTTTTTTTACTTGGATGATCTTTAACACTTTACCGGGACACTAAACGCCCCCAGACGTAATAACAATCAAGCTTCTATTGGTGCCGATTCTTTTGTCACAAATGCCTCTAAACTGGACTAAAAATCACCAAAATTTCGTTTATTCCTGTCAAACAACGATTTCCCATTCTGAAGTAGACTAAAGTGACACAAATTCACTATATTTTAGTTTGACACCACTAAGATGGCACCGAGTTATTAATTTAGTGAAAATGGCAATTTTGCTATTCTGAATTTGACGTTTTTCACCTAAAATTTTGATTGTCTAACTAAATCTGACTATTTTTAATCGCAGTTTAAAAAGGTGTGGTATAAAATAAGTTGTCATTAACTAAAATTCACACCAACACCTCGACTTCAGCAGTGCTATTCTGTAACCATCTCACCGTGAAAACTTAGGTGAAGTGAGCCTGGAGTGAGCTGTCAGTTCCTAGCAGCAGGACTGGCTGGTGCAAAAACAGTACTGTATCTTCTTTTCCGTTCTTTTGCTTATATCTTGAAAATGGTGCGTCCTATCGCAAAAATAATGAAAATTTCGACCACCTTTACAAAACGCATAAACCCCAAAAACTCAACATGTGGGTAATAATTTTTCATATATTCCATACAAAAAGTGGAAAATTCTGTCGAGGCTGCCCCCTGCGCGCCTCCGGCTTTAAAAAAATTCACGGGGTAGGGCAAACAATTCCCGTGAAGATATCCCGACGTAGAGTCACGATTGTTAAATTCGATTTTAGATGTGTCAAAATAATTTAAGAGACTTATTTTTTTAGAATACCTAGATTCTCATAGCCAAAAGTAAGGAATATTAGTGATAGTTTAGTTCGGTTAACAAGAATCGGCACCATTGTGTCTCGTTCAGTATTCTTTATTTTATAATAACAATGGCGACTAATTTACTATAACTATTTTACTTACTAAGTAGATAGCGATTGGGTTCGGCAAACATGATGTTAGACTTATTATTTTGAGGATTCCATGGGGCTCGTTTATGTTCATCGGGTTCCGGTGCTGGTTCCTTAGCAGTGCTTAAATAAACGATTTAATTCAATATGTTAAAGTCTAGTGGTATGGGTGTTGCTCATCCAAGTTAAAATACATATAATTGAAATATTTTTGATTACTTAACCTGCGCTAAGGTAGCCCACGAAATTCAAGTTTTCATGACACTTGATGCCAATAACTTGGAGAGTTATTAGGTATTAATGATTTTAATGATTATAATTCTGTAAATACATGTTTGTTACAGTCGCGAATCAAATTTTGATCAACATACGTAAGAAAATTTGATTTCGCGGGCTTCCCAGGCAATATTTTAACCTAAATTGTGAAAATTAATATCGTTAGGTACCTGGTTTTTATTTGTTCGACAGAGTTATCTGGGTTCACTGAAATGTAATTAACAATTTATATATTTCTTTCTTCACAAACAATATACAAACACATATTTCTAAACTATAATAATAGCACATTCCTGTAGCTTCAGTTCCATATAGAAAGCATATGAATAACAAAATAAAATTATAGAAACAAAAAATAAAATTACCCAAGTCTTTTTTAGGAAACAATACATTTTTGCTGTTCATGTCGTCATCAGAATCATTGGTAAATATTTCGAAACGTTCACTCACGTTTGAATGAGTTTCTGCAGCGTTATCGCTAGCTTCGTCATTTTCTCCAGCTTTATCGCTAGCTTCGTTATTTTCGTCTATATTTCGTGAATTTTCATGAATTTGATCAAAGTTCTCGTCATTTATGTCGTTTTCTATTTCTGCCTCGGGTGAAATTCCCACATTATTATCGTCTTTTATATCTTGTTTGTTTTTTGTCTCGGGCAAAATTTCGTCATTATTCTCATCATTACCATCATAGTCTATTTCTGCCTTGGGCAAAATTTCGTCATTATTCTCATCATTTCCATCATAGTCTATTCCTGCTTCGGGCAAAATTTCGTCATTATTCTCATCATTTCCATCATAGTCTAGTCCTGCCTCGGGCAAAATTTCGTCATTATTCTCATCATTACCATCATAGTCTATTTCTGCCTTGGGCAAAATTTCGTCATTATTCTCATCATTACCATCATAGTCTATTTCTGCCTTGGGCAAAATTTCGTCATTATTCTCATCATTACCATCATAGTCTATTCCTGCCTTGAGCAAAATTTCGTCATTATTCTCATCATTACCATCATAGTCTATTCCTGCCTTGGGCAAAATTTTGTCATTATTCTCATTTCCCTCATAGTCTATTCCTGCCTCGGGAAAAATTTCTTCATTTGCATCATGTTCTATTCCAGCCTCGGGTAAGATTCCCTCATTATTCTCGTCATTCGTATTGTGTACCATTTCTGCTTTTAGTGAAACTTCCTCATTTTCTATATCATCTCCAGAACCATTTTCAATTTCATCTCCTGAACCATTACTCATATTATCATCCCCAGATTCTTTGGTAACAATATAATCGATTATATTACTAATTTCGTTTCGGAAATGCTCTGGATCCGTCAAATTTTCGTTACTGTCTATAAGACTATCATCAGTTTTTTCAGTTGAAAGTTGTGTAGAGGTTTCTGAATTGAATATTTCTTCTAATTTCGACATTTTATTATCGGAAGACTCAATTGGCTCGACCGGTTTTTCCGATTCTTCTCCCAATAATACGTCTTTCGTAGAGCCTGACGAATCAGAGTCAATGTGCAGTTGTGGCGGTTCGCAGATATTCTGTAGGAAATTAATATTATTTAATCTAAGATCTACGTGTCCATATGTCTGATTTAATCCGTCGGATCAGATTAAATTTTAACATGTCTTCCTCCGCTCTCTCTTGCTGTCGCGAAACTATCCTTTACCTACTTGTTTTCCCGCAATATTATGAATTCTCTTTATGTTCTAATATTTTCACTTACCATAACAGTTTCTACCACGTCATCAATAAAGTCCAATACTGGGCCTTCTTCGTCTTCCAAATCTGTGAATATTTGGGAAATTTATAGCTAGGTAGGTACTCTCATTTCACTCAAGATTCAAAATAAAAGTACTTAGTAAAAAGACAAGTAATCTTAAAAACCTTTCGATTTCATAACATTTTCTTGACCTATCATTGTGTCAATAATCGTAACAACCCGCTCAGACAATTCTAGCATTGTTTTTATTTGAGCTTCAGTTTCCATTTCCAGTTTGACTAAAAATAAAGAAAATAAGTACTTAGATTCTAAAAAAAACAAAAATAAATTATCCCGTGTTGTTAGATATTCGGCTTATAATTATTTCGGTAGGCATAAGTTCGTAAAAGTTTTATCATTGTAAGAAATGTCAAATTTATTTCAGTATGATAAACCGCTCTAGAAATAGGTATTTCTATGAAAATAAAGTTCCAAGACCTGGCACCTGGTAACGTAGCCCGCTGAATGATGGCGGGCGGTTAGGGGCCATTCATAAATTACGTCACAATGTTGAGGAGAGGAAAGGGGGTCAACAAAGTGTGACATCGTGTAACAAGCAGGGGGCAAGCAGTCATAAGCTTTGTGACGTCACATGTATTATATAAATCTAAAGTGTTCAATAAAACTGTAAACTTCAACTGTAACGAAAATCTTTAAAATATTACCAACTCTATCAATGCCACAACAAGGTTTAAATTAAAATGGCAAAATATGTGACATCACACCAGGGGAGGGAGAGTCACACAAGTATGACCACCTACCTGTGGCAGGAACGGAGCGGGGGCAGGCTCCAAAAATCATGAAATTCGTGTGACGTATTTTATCTATGGCCCCATACCGTTTAGGGGGTGCGGGACATGCGTGTTTTATTTAGTTCATTAAAGACCCCTCCCCCTCAATGTTTGCCTTACTTGGGAAGAGACTGTTCCCAAGTAAGGCAAACATTTCCATTTATTTACGTGAAGTAGCTAATTTGAAGTAAAAAAAAAACATAACAAAAAGAAAAAAAAAATCTTAACTAGAATGTAAGTAATTAAAAATTAACTAACTAAAATTATCATGTTGTAGAAAGACGGTTTGTTGACAAGAGGTTTATGTGCTCTTGGGTGTCAATGTGTGTGAAGTGTGTGTGGTGGAATAATATAAGTTGTCTAACGTGAAAATAACCAAATAAAACCTTCTAGTAACAGTTCAATCTATAATTACCTCTCAAATCTTCTTCAAGTAGCTTAACAGATAAATCTTCGAGAATACTTGTTATCCAAACGGTAATCTGTGAAATGAGCCAGTTAATTTAAAATCTATCTTAATACAGTACTTTGAGTACTCTCTCGCTAATCGGCCACCACTAAAGAGAACTACAGACATTCTAGCCCTTTTTAACAAAAACAATTAGATTTTAAAAACAAATAGGTATACCTCTAATTAACCGTCTTAGCTAAAGATATCAATAATCAATTCCGAACTTCAGCTTCTTTTTTCTTCAGTTGAACCACTGGCTATGTCTCCCTCATACATTATAGATCAAATCTCCCTAAACTTACCTTCTTCAAGCAGGTTTGCAGAAATTTGGTAAATTGAAGGACTAAAATACATCACGTTCTTGAAACTACATTAATGCAACTAATATTAAAAAATCATAAATTTTCTTAATACACACATCGAAAGTGTCTAGGGATCAAACACATTTTTGCTAGTTACTAACTAGCACCAAAACCTTGTTTTTTCCGTTCACTCTCATACTGGCGTAATTGCAGCCAATAAGGCATCGCGAATGTGGCACAGAAAGAGCGAGGACGCTGTCACCTGCCAGCAAACCCGATGCCGCAATTTTTAAAATAAGTTAGGCGATGTGGAGCATCTCTCCTAACCGCCAAGTCTCCTGGTTTTCCCCAACTCATTCTAATAATAGAACAAAAATATTAATATTGCCTATCAAAGTACGTATACTTACTTTATTCGATACGTCTGTATGAATCGCTTTATACTGCCGTGTTGTACGAGAGGTACACTGGCATTTAGACATTATTTGTGCAATTTCACTGGATACTATTGTGGACAACTTTTCCAAACTAAAAGAGACGAAAGTTGTCGGTACTTATTTTATGATCTCTGGCAAATAATTTTATTTCAATGACAGTGATCTCGGTTCCTAACAGACATCTAAGAGCAGCCGGTGCAGCCGGTCTATTCTGTAATAACCTCACGGTGAAAACTTAGCTGAAATGAGCTGTCATTCCACTGACAGCTCACTCTGAGCTCACTTCACCTAAGTTCTCACGGTGAGATGGTTACAGAATAGCACTGCAGTAATAAAAGTAAAGTGCGTTTGTGCAACGAATGACGTAGGTCTACGTACAAAAGTACATAATTACACTGTTATTGTTATCAATGAGGCCACAACCAGAGATTTATATTAGTAGATAACTAGACGTCGCAGTCGGCGTCTGACGACTGATAAATTATCGTTTGGCTTGCTAACCTAAATACCGACCTGCCTTCTTCCCGAGAGCTATGGGATAAAGGTTCGAGGACTTACTGCGAGTTTAATGTTAAATTTATCGGTATGGATAATCTTTTAGCCATTTTATGTGCAAATACTATGCATAACATCTTTGTGTCCATCTGGTGACTCTGGTGACTGGGGTTCTGGGTTTCATTGGATTTATGTTTACTTGGAAGCCATCTGAACGAGCAACTGAAAACAGAGATAAGTAACGAGTCGTATAGATACACATTTTTATGTTTTGCGGCTTAAACTAAAATGATGCACCCCTCACAAGTGGCACCGCCGCCGGCGACGACTATACCACATTCGCGTGAAAAATAAGTGCCCATGCGGACGGTCTGCATTTCCATTTGGACTAAAACTACAACACTGCACTTTAGGCGCCGACGAGCGAATTTTCGATACAGCATATCAATTCTATTTAAAGCGCAGTCCAAATGCCTCCTTACCTTCTGCAAATACCCTAAGAAAGGTTTTGCATACAGATGCTAAATAAGCCGCGGGCACCCGTGATCGTGGTGAATAGATTGGGTTAATTAGGTAAATACTTAGGTACACTATGCAGGTACTATGATTTATGCAAATTATATGATGCATACAAATGTTTGATAGGTATTAGTAAAAATAGTCGCCTATCGAGGGGCGCGCCATAGAAAATAAAGCATAAACAGGTTTATCTGTCTGTATGGAGGCCTAACTCATTACTTTTTTGATTCCATACGTCTTCCACTTTGGAAACAATATATTGCTTCTGGTATTTTAACAATCGGGCTCTGGTCCATAACATGCTGTTTCAATCTGTCTACCTGGAACATCAGAAAGAGATTCAAGCTATAAGTGAATGGCCTGTAATAATATAGAGTATGTTAACTAACGAAAGGTGTTCCCGTTAACCCGCAAAAGAATAGCGAGCGTATGTGCAAAAAAAATTATTCACGTTTTTTTTTTAAATATTTTATTTACATATATGGACACTATACTATTGCGGGTTAACGGGAACACCCTTCGTTAATTAACATACTGGTGCCGATTCTCTTGTCACAAAAGTCTCTAAACTTGACTAAACATCAACAAAATTTAGTTTATTTCTGTCAAAAGATGGTTTCCTATTCTGAAATAGACTAAAGTGACACAACTTAACTATATTTTGGTTTGACAGCACTAAGATGGCACTGAGTTTTTAATTTAGTGAAAATGATAATTGTTCTATTCTGAATTCGACGATTTTCACCGAAAATTTTGATTGTCTAACTAAATCTGACTATTTTTAATCGCGATTAAAAACGGCGTGGAATACAATTGGTTGTCATGAACTAAATTCACACAACACCTCGTAGTCAGTAAAAATGGTTAAAATACTGTATTTTGTATTTTATATTTATATACACGACTTAAAAATATTTTGTAATTCGTATTTTAAATATGTGCGAGATAGTATTTTGTAATTTGTATTTTAATTAAAGCCAAGTATGTATTTTGCCCAGCTCTGCTTATACGTACCATAAATACAGGTAATACAGCAGATTTATTCCTCCATGTTTCAATACATTGTCGTTTTGTCGGCACAGCCAGTTCGGCTATCCTCATGGGACATCTTTTACCCTTCTTGGTGTTCGTTTGTGTAGCATTTGTTCTTGAAATTCTGTTGTTCGCCAAATAAGTACTTGCTGCAGAGGTTGTTCTTGTACAAGGACATCTTGATCTAGGAGTTCTTTGGCTTGTATTGTTTTTGAAGGTTTTTAGGTGGCCTTTCCTGCGATGGAAAATAAAAATCTAGTTAGGTACTTACCTATAGTAGATCTTACCTACTTTTTATTGGTTTGAACCTATATAAGCTAGGCTAAGTATCCTTAATTCGGCATAATAAGTAGACGTAGGAAAATGCTCAGTTATATTGTTAGTCTTAATGAACTATCATTAGGTACTTACTTAACATAAGCAAACATGGCAGTTAATATTAAACTCTCAAGAGTACTCATTTTATTGTAGATTTTCTCATATCAATAGTGAATCTCTCTTGTTTATGTTATATCTAGGTAGGTAAGATCGAAGCTAAGGACTAATCTAAATATTAAAACGAGGTCACAGCACCTTACTCGAGGTTGGTTTACAAAAGATTCAAAAAAATTGATATCGGGTACGAAGTATTCATTTTCCGTTTTAACTGGTCTTGGTTTTTTTTCACGGAGCTCTTTTCCTCGCCAAATTTCATTTTGAATGTTTACGGCCTTGTCAAACCGGTCAACAACGTAATCACGACTTTTATTATCCTTCGATTCAGTTTCAAGTTGTGTGTTTGATATGAAAACTTCGGTATCTGGAATTTGTACATGAAACTGATAGAACTGAGAACTCTATTAAAATGGTAGAAAAACTCCTTACCATAGGTACGATAGGTACCAGTAATCAGTAGGTACCTATTTATGGTTCTATGTAATCAGTAGGTATACTGATTCTATGTTTTGCGAAATCTATAGAAAATATGGGAAAATATTACTGTCCGTGGTTTTAATGGTTGTAAGTACATGTGTTTTCTAATTCGTTCGTTTTAGTTTTTCTAATATATTGTTAACAATATATTAAAGTTCATTATATCCTAGACTGTATACTGCTGTATTTATTTATAGGTACATATGTCTCGAGTGTAGGTACCTATTTATGTTATTACTAGGCAAGTGTGTAGGTACCTACCTGCCAAACTGCCATCATTGATCCTGCCACATCATCTCATCGCTTACTCATCATAAGATGAGATAGTAGTTGGTCAAACGGTTTTAGGGCTAGCGCGCACTGCGGTGCGGTGGAATGTGGTCCGTTATTTCTGTCGTACGGTATAACAAACGCAGCCACGGTTCCGCTTCGGGGCAGTGGTGGCGTTGAAGAAAATTCACGTTTTTCGTACCCAAACAGTTTTGCGTGCATCCCTTGACGGCCTTATAAGGTCTATTAAGGTTTATATTTTTTCATAAGATATAAAGATTTACGGGCGTTTCCAAAAAACAAAAGGATGTTATAGAATCTACTGCTGAATGCCGCTTTTTTGCGCGGTACTTCATATATCTGTTTGCGATACAAAATACATGTCGTGGAGTCACCGTAAGTTTGCAGCGGGAGGCCCACTGTGAATTAACCGTATGCGTTTTTTTCATCGCAATGCGCGCACTACTATGACATTCCATACTCCACAGATTTCACGCTCTAGGCCTTACCGACCGTTTAATAACTTGGATCTTTCGTGTAGGGCCCTATGTTCTTATGCCTACCTAACTGATTGTGATAAGTTTCCAATTTATAGTCGAAAGCACATTTCGTTATAAAATGAAAGGCAATTAATAGCTCTGCTTTTATTATCACTTTTATTGGAGTTGCGGAGTCAGCAGATATTTGACCAGCAGTGTAGGTAGGTACCTACACTGCTGATCAAAATATAGGTAAGTACCTTCTTATATTTTGTTTTATTCAGATGATGTTGAAACGTGGTAGTAGAACAAATGATTCTTGGGTAGATGGTGAAGTAAAAGAGGTTGTGAAAAAGAAATAGGCCCAAAATAGAATGAATCAAGCAACGAATGTGACAGATGATTGAGTGAAGAAGAAATACTCTGAAATGTTAAACTGTTCTGGAAATAGATAAGATTGTCTCGCGGAGTGACAGGAACATCGAGTATGAATGTTACAAGAAAGAACAGAATATGGATGTTTACTAAGCGAAGAATGTAAGGTCTTGGAACGCTGGAAGGGATACTTAGAAAGTTTATTTAGTTGTCAGGATAGTGTGCAAGGAGTGGGTAACTGGGCAGATGCCAGTTTTAAGACCCAAGCTCAGATGTAGATGAAGAGAATGAAATAGGAATAGATGAGATTGTAAGAGCGCTGAAAGGGATGAAAGTTGGTCTGCCAAAATGCTGAAAGGGGTGGTAGCAAACCTATTGTGCCGGATCTTAAATATTTTTTGGAGATATGGCCGTGTGCCGGATGATTGATGCAAGGCTGTAATCGTACCACTATATAAGAGAAACGGGTCTCAGCAAGAGTGTAAAAACTACCGCGGCATTAGGCTAAGCGTATCATGCTGAGACGCAGGTCAGCACAGTACAGATTTTGCAGGGGCGGGCAGGCGAGGCAAACATAGGCCGCAAGCGCATGTTGCGACGCAGCTACATAGACACATTCAGGTCCTAGCTAGTACAAAGAATAGATGTGTGGTAAAAAACACGTGACGATCTGCACGCGTCGCGCAGAAATCTGTGCCGGTACTACAACGAGACGCAGAGCAGGACAGACATGTCTGCGTGGCACGTGCCTGCACTGCAGCGTACGGAGCTCTCAGTAAATTCATGCATTACAAAATCTGCTTTGTCCTGCGCTGCGTCGACCTGCGTCAACTGCGTCTCAGCATACGCTTTTAGTCTTTTGAGTGTTGTCGGCAAACTGTATGCGAAGGTTTTAATGAATAGAGTGATAAGAGTGACAGATGAGAAAATATGGGATGTACAGGCAGGATTTAGAGGGGGAATGGGTTGTATGGATGAGATCTTCTCCCTAAGGTGCCGAAAAACATCTGGCAAAGCACAATAAAGTCTATTGTGCTTTCGTTGACTCGGAGAAGGGCTATGACAGTGTGTGGAGGGAAGAACTGTGGTCGACACTATTCATGTAATGTGTGGACTGGTGTGCCGCTTGGTACGGGCACTGAAATCTTTATACAAGGATTCCAGTGCTTGTGTTAGGATAAATGGGGCATACACGAACTGGTTCTGCATCTTGAGGGGTGTTAGACAGAGTTGTGTATCGTCACCGTGGCTGTTCAACTTGTACATGGATCTGGTCTCACAGATTTGAAAGAGGGTGAGTGAGTTTCAGGATGAATTAGTTGCCTGTCAATGCCTTCTCTACGCAGATGAGTTCCATGCATCGTCAACGGAACAGTTGCAAGACATGGAGACTAATGGATGAAGCATAGGTATAAGATGAAAGGGATGAATATAAATGTGACTAAAACGAAGGTCATGGTGTTTAAAAGAGAAGAGGTTGTATCGGTGTGTGTGTGTGTGTAAATAAATAAATGATAAAAGTATGGAGCAAGTAAATGAGTTTGTATATTTGAGGAGTCTGTTCACAAGTGATGGAAAGATTGATGAAGATGTGGAAAGGAGAGTAAATGCGAAAAATAAAGTGAATAGTGCTATACATGCGATTGTGACCAACCAGTTGATGCCCCAAAAGGCTCGACTGGTTGTTCACAATGGTGTGCTTGTGCCTACGCTTATGTATGGAAGTGAATGTTGGGTGTGGCAAAAGAAGCATCAAAGTAGAATAGAAGCTGTGGAAATGCGTTTCTTGCGAAGCATGTGTTGTGTGACTATGAATGATTGGCTGTGGAATTATGTGATAAGGTAACGGTGCGGTTTGAAAGAAGATGTATGACAAAAAATTAAAAGATGAAAGTTGACTAACAAGGTAGATGTGAATGGAAACGCCGGAACACCCTAGGAGGACATAGTGACCTTACCTATTGGCGATGTTCTTCAGAAAGGTCAGGTGCGTAGGTAGTACTCGCTACCGGCGTGCGTGTATAACCAGATATATGAACGTAAACGAGGCAAAAGGAGTATGTAAGGATCGTTTCAGGTAGCGTTCTGTAGTTTCTGCCTACCCCTTGGGAAGAAGGCGTTAGTTTATGTATGTCTGTACGTTCTAAGATGATGAAAATCAATCATCTCAGGTTTTACTACTTTATGACTTTAACCAAGCCGATCTGTTACCTGTATACTGTGTATCTATAGTCATTTGCTGGAATTTATGTATCATATCCAGTTAAGCCTGCTGCCTTCCTTATTTAGTCGATGATTCATTAGTAAGTAATACTTGATGAGAATTTATCTACAATATGTTCAGCGCTGTTAAACATAAAACAGTAGGATACCTATTGCATATTTTTTCTGCTGCTTACCTGAATCCTGATGTGAACCATTATAAGCCATAGCGATTAAGTGTGAGATATTATGTTTCCTCCTAAGTACCTACTGTTTGGAAACTCTTTAATTGGAAGCTTTTCATAAAAATCACCGCAAGTTCATATTGCAATAAATAGATATTCACTGACAGACAATTTTGTATGAAACTATGGAAATTTTAAATGTCACCATGTTAAAGTGTTTGGTTTATGAAGATCTATACAGCCACGAAAATGGTCTATTATCACAGGTAGCTAGTTATTGCATTTGCAAAACTGCAAACTAAATATTAATTAAATGGCTGGCAGTCTACATACGAAGGCTGCATAAGCAGGTATTTTATGTATTTTCGGACAACTCAGGTGCAGGAATTGGACCTTTACTCGTATAGTTTGTTGATATGGCATCGGTAGCTATCCAGGCCCAACGTATGGGCTATGTAAAGACAGAAGTAATGTGGTTAAATCTAACGATAATTCGTGCGAGCTTATTTATATTATTTCTGAATCCTACTGTGAAACATGCAGGCAGGAGGGTGCTATGAATTGAGATAGATTTTGAACGTTTGCAAAAGCAAACGTTGTTAGTTTGTTCTAGCTACGGTTTTCTAGAACAGCAGTAGCCACACATAACGGCCGCAGTGACGGCTGACATAGAGGTGATGGCATCGGCATGGATTTAAATCGTTAGTTAACGCGTCCAAAGATAATCGCGTTTCTGTTTCGTTTTGACACCTCTGACACACAATGAAGCTGCGACTTGATTTGATTGTCATGAAAAAGGTATTGAATAATGTGTGAGCTCACTCTTCTCAGTATGGACACTTTTTCGCGTGACTAAGTACGGTGAGGGCAAATCTAGCGATTTAGTATGTCTTTTGATCTCCGATGATTTGATCACCGATGACACCGTAAAGTCAAACCTTTACGGTGTCAAAAACGCTCTCTAGGAAAACGTAGCGCGCACTGCCATCAACTGTCGATATAATACAATAGAAATTGTTGGACAAATTCCATGGAACTGAACGAGAGCTGAAAACACATTATCGGACGCGTCCGTAAGCCAACCCACTAATGAGTGTGCACGGTATGCGGACGATCTGGCTCTTCGGATATTATTTCCCTTTCATTTAAAAATTGTCAACGGGGAACCACGTCGAGTAGCGATAGTGAGGGCGAATTTATTCAATTAGTGGCAGTTGCTGCTATTTGTTGTCCACCGAAAATAATAAAAAGAAGCATTTGGGTCAAGTTAGTGACAGTGAAATTAATGTAAAACGACCCAAGTTTGGTCACTCGACTCCCGAATTATATACGGACGCGTCTCGAACCCCGGTCACACTGTCCGCGGGCGTTCGCGGCTGAAACACACATCTTGCTGGCCAGATTTCTATCAAGCTTGCTCACACGTCGACAGATTCATCAGCAGATATCATCTGCGGATGCGTCCGCCGACGTGTAGACGGGGTAATTTGCTAGTCTGTGGTTGATATCTAACGTCGGCAGATGCGTCTGCCACCAATCCGTTTGCTGTCGGTTTTTTAGATGTTTGTTGACAGACGCATCAGTGTATCGAAGTTGCGAATGAGAGTGCAAGCGTGTTTCTTGCAGTTTTTAATAACTCTACTATGATGCATACTCAAGTAGTAGTTAAAAATACTAAATAAATAAATAGCTGCGGCAGCTACGGTCTCAACATCAATTTTTTTAATGATGCGTCATGCGTGCGTGCGAGTTGCGTCCGTCGAGTATTAACACGGAAACACGGACTGAACGACCTACAGACGTGTGGACGGGTCGTACTGAATACATGCTCATGCATCTGTCAACGTCTGCTGACGCATCTGTCGAGTGTCGTGTAGAGCAATCCGAGTTATTTTACGAAAAATACACCGGATACAAATAAGATGCGACTATTAGAAAAAAAAAAATGCGGTGCGGGAGAGCGTGTCGCTCTTAAACTCAAACTCAAAGCATTTATTTCAAATAAACCAATTACAGGCACTTTTGAATTGTCAAGGGGTCGGTCAGTCAGAAATATGAAGCTAGTCGCCCATTCCAAAGCGTAGTAGGTACCTATGGAGAGAAACGGACAAGAAACTCCACGGACACTCTTTTAAAGCAAAATATGGTTACATAATATTGGTTACATCATCATCTTACTGACTGAAACCCACCCGTGTTCCTTCAGTTGCCTGTACGTTGCCAGGGGCCACGGTATCTCTTTCGGACTTTCCCGCGACCCCGGCAGGCATCAGTCCTATCGGACCCCGCCAGTTCTGCTGACATCTCTTTGAGGCGCGCGTGGAATACAACGGGCCTGGTCCTTATCGGTCGGCGAGCTACCCATTGCTCACCGTCCGCAAGCCTGCGCCTACGGTGGCCGGGAATCGGCCTGTGATTATAATGATCATCCTCAAAGCGAAATATTGTAATGCTAACTTGCTTATCCACCAATGCGCGAATACATAATGGCGGTTTAACAGTTCCAAGTAAATATCAAGGGTAATAAGGTTATACATTAAAAAATAATGATCTAAATATCACAATGTCTTGAATAATAAATAGCATCAACTCCGTTTAAGCAGTGTATAGCCAGGGTTAACAGCTCTTGTTTTTTTTTTAAATTCCCGCCTTTTTCATTGGACAGCTTTCGTTGGTCAGACTAGCCGCGGATTACGGACGCGTCCGGTAATGTGTTCTCAGGTCGGCTGTCAGACTGTCACTACTGTACTGTCATTAGTCAAATAGTCAGTGCAGTATCTCTATGATGTAGTCTGTGGTCAGTGCCAAGTCAACATTGATTCTATAAGGACGTGTCTTTCGTTGTGCCTAAACAAAAATATCGTAATTATCTACATTAAATAAATAAATATAATAATAAATCGACTTGAAAGTAAATGTATTTACATTGTAAGTTTGGTTTACTTTCGTCCTATATAATCGAACTGGAATATTTTACCTTTATTTGAGCGTATTTTCACTTGAAAGATTGTAAACAAAGAATCTGTTTATCAAAAACAATGTGGTCGCATTTACAACGTGGAAGTTCACCGGTAGACTGGTGTGAATCTAACTATTCCATTTCACCAGTAATAGCCGAATT
Source organism: Xanthia icteritia (assembly GCA_949128155.2). Taxonomy (NCBI): domain Eukaryota; kingdom Metazoa; phylum Arthropoda; class Insecta; order Lepidoptera; family Noctuidae; genus Xanthia; species Xanthia icteritia. The sequence continues at coordinate 17,355,457 of OX421932.2, forward strand.
CGTTAACACAGTAAGTATTTTTCGCATTTTCTATTTTTAGTCTGAACACAGACAAAGGATTTTCTTTCTTGGCGCATTTATTATTTTGTAGATTTTATATTATACTTGTTATTTGGCCTTGGTATTTTATTAAGAAGTATTCATGAGAGGTTTTGGTGTAAATATTAAATATGTATTGTAAGTTTTTCAGATACTCTGGCATGGCTTAATCATGCATGCTTGCCCAAAATGTTCAATGAACCTGGCCCTATAATTTATTCAACCAACCGAAGTGTGCAATGTCATAATTATTCTATGTTCTCTTTTTAGATTAGCAATGTGTTGTTCTTCCTGTTCCCACCTGTGCTGATGCACCTGTTCCAAGAGTATTCAAAGTTGTTCAACCCAGCAATCAATGTTCTATGGATTCTGTTGATGGTGGTTGGTATAAGCTCTGCCTATTTCCATGCCACCTTGAGTTTAGTAGGTAAGATCATAAGCTATTTCTTCTTTTTGTTGCCTAGTTATAAACATTCGATTTATGTCTTATTGAATTCATCTGAACTGTGACAAGTAATTTTATTTATTTGCTACATAATAAAGTTCATCAAACATGTTTATTATCCTATACCAAAATATGGTTTCAATAAAAAAATGTATTGTTACTATAATAGTGTATTTAATATATCAATGTCAAAATGTGTTTGTTTGTATGTTAAACATCTAGTTGTCCCTATTTCAATGAAATAACATTGTGTAAATCTAAATATGGCAGATAACAGTGTTTATTTCACAAAATATTATCAACAACCGCAATCAAGTTTACTTACTTCTTATTTTTATTCTGACACTAATTATTCAAATAAAAGCTAAATTTTAATGACTCACATCTACCATGTTTATCTGAAACAAAAGGGGAAGGATACAAGTATCACAAAGAGGTTTCTAAGAACTAGGTATTTTAACTACCTTTTGGAAGGGGCAACTAGAATCAATTATTATTTAAATGTTGACATTCAAAAGTGCCTTTTTTGTGCCTAATTGAAATAAATTATTTGACTTTGACTTTAACAATGCTATTTACTTTTCCAGGGCAGCTTTTGGATGAGTTGGCTATACTATGGGTGTGTATGGCAGCATTCGCAATGTTTTTACCAAAGAGATATTTCCCAACATTCTTAGATGGTAACAGGTGAGTTGAGTGCCTACTATGCAAGTGCAAAATATTATAATTATGGCTAATTATTAGACCGTGGTTTAGAAGTCTGTATTGAATAACATTATACGCAAAATACACGCATTGACGTGGAGTTGCGAACACCAGCCCATATTACCTATTGATAATATTTTGATGGGAACCATTCATCAATTTTAATATTTATACTCCTAGCTATTTGCATATCCCATTGCAAAATTTGAAATCTTTATTTAAATGTATTATATTGATACCTACTTCACATAGGTACCTCGGCAAAAAAAGTAATAAAACCTACTTCAAGAAATACCTGTGAATAATATAAATTAAAAAACAAAAATTCCAACTGCAAAAATACTTAACTGAAAAGACAAAAACAAGCATAATAATCAGTGATCGGAGTAGGTAGAGCTATTTTGGTTCAATGGCCGCAAACGTTGATGTTAATATGGACATTCCCCGGGATTCTTACTGAAACTCCGAGATTAAAAAAAATATTAATTGATTTTTTTATTAATAAGGTTAAAAGAAAGCTTGTCTTATATATTGGCAGTGAGCGCACGACGTTGTCAAACTAACATCAGCGAAGCGTTGTTAATTTCCAATGCGCACACGCGCGATGTTGCCGCTCAGGTGTAACGCGAGTACTTGTTTATACAAAATTGTTACAGAAAATTTAAAAAAAATACATTTAGAAAATAAAGTTTTTAATTTCATTAACCTGAAACCTGTCCGTCTTATACCTACCCGTCGGAGGGTTGAAGGGATATGTATCCATAATTCCTTAAGACGTGAATAGCTTTTTACAAAGTAGTTTCTAACTTATTTAATAATATATATATATTTCAAATCCCGGGATTCCGGGAGTGTCCATATTAAGACAATGTATTGCAAGTACAAAAAATAGCTCTACCTACTCTGATCACTGATAATAATCTATAGAATTTTGGTATGCAGGCAAACAAAAGTTACACCATATTTCAGATCACTGGCTTGTCCCCGCTTACATTACCAAAATTCTATAATTATAATCATGAGTCTTTATTTATCTCAACATCATATTACAGGCACTGGTTAATAAGACGCACAATCTTAAATAGAGACAGGTGTCTGAGGTAGGAGGATGTGTTTTTGCAGTCGGGTTTTTAGTTTTTTTTTTTAATAATTTGCTTTATTTCAAGCTTTTTAGTTTCATTAATATATATTTGGACAAGGGCGGATCCAGGGGGGGGGAGTTATGACCCCCCCTGGGCTGCGTCTAGGTGGACCACTAGTATTTTTTCTAATCTCATTGATAACTTTAATCAAATAAATTTTTTGTGCGATGTTGCCACGTAGGATGTGTTTGCCACACATGCGCGAACGACACGCATAATAAGACTATATGCTATTATTATAATTATGATGATGGACCGTGGAGTTTTCTGCCGGCTCTTCTCCATAGGAAATGACCAAATGAAACCGTGTTCCTAGCTTCTAACGTTTCATATGTGCTCACTGACCATGTAGGTTTATCTGAAGCTAGCAACTAGATGTAGAAATTAAATACCTCAGAATGGTGTCAAGACGAACCGCCCCTGGCGGGGCCTGGCAGCCCCCTAAATCTTAAGAAGTAATTTTAAATGATATCCGGGATATCAAGAAGATATAAGTAGTAGATAGTAAGAAGCAGTTTAGATTTGGGGGCCGAGGATGAAAATTTTCAATCTACATTATCAATTTATTGTTCTGCATAAGTCGATAAAGGGACTCCTATTTATGTATGATGTTTCGAAATAAAACCTTAACTACACAAGGCGGTGTGCTTAAATTTACGAGCTCGCTTCGCTCGCTCTTGAATTCTATATTCTTCTAACTCAAACTTTTCTGCATAAGTTGACAAAGCAACTCCTATTTCCGTAAGAATGTTCAATAGAAACCTTACCCGGAATTCAGAGACGAGGTCAAAAAATGTTGACCTAATGTTACTAGAAATACATACATAAACTGAGAAGACCGAGGGGCCTCATTTTGTTTTTTATACGTCTATGCTATAGGCTTAGTGCGCCACTGATTGGAGCCTGTCCCGACTATGTGACCCCCCTCTGACTCGAAGTCTGGATCCGCCCTTGTATTTGGAATTGATTCATTACTAGCTTTCATTTGATACCAATATTGTTGTAATTTATTTTAAAAATACTTTCTCCCTTTTTTTGTATGTGCAGATGCAATAAGTATATAAATATTATATAGCCTATGTCACTCCCACAATTAAGGCGAATCTAACGACACCTCATGTGTGCCACCATCAAGCCGTTTAGGCTACAGAGCGTGCAAAAGATATAGACATAGTGACATACATATATACTCTCGAAAAACATTACCCTCTTTCTGAGGCAGTCGGGTAAACAGTAAGACAACCTCCATTCTTGTTGTTTACTACGAAGTGTTACTTCCTTGTTCTTAAAAAAACAAGTTGGTATTTAACTATTCTTAGCATGAATTAACGCAAATTCACACATTTTGTTATAAAGAGAATGTGAATTTGGTAATTAGAGCTATAAAACATACATAATTTATGCTCTACTTTAGCGTTTATTGCATCATATTTACGCCGCGTCATGGAAATTTCAGAACCTTTTATTTTCATAAATACATAGCTAAAAAAAGTAGGTATAATATTTGATAAATACTTTATTTCACATTATTGCGATGCAATAAAAATCAGTAAAAAGTTTCTATTCTCGCGTTATATAAAACTACAATAGGTAGAATTAAAATAAAACCCAAGTTACTTTAGTAGGTACCTACCAATCTAGGTAGGTAGGTACATCAATGCATGCTTGCGTCATTCCATAGAGTATCTAAATAAAAATGCAATGAATATTACGTATAAGTACTATCGTAGATTATTTTCATAGCAAGGCTTGGTTCTCGAAAAGTATAAAAATATGTAATTGGTTTAGCAATAAGGGACTTAGCAGACTTGCTGCTTTTAGCATGGGCAATTTTGCTACTTCATCAATGCTGCATCGTTTTGGCGACTCGCTGCGTTTGAGCGTGGCATCAAAATTGCGCATGTTTTGTTGGCACGCGAATGGTGTGAGGATTTTGGCGGTCGCGTTGCTTTTCGGAAGCTAATTAGATACCGCGGCTGTCGCGGTAACTGTATTCTATTCTATAATACATAATATATATGCATTATCTATCTAAATCGCTGATCGCCTAATACCAATCCAATATAATATGTCTGTGTTCCGAGGACCCTAAAGTTGAAAGCGCAGGATCGATTCAACTCATACAAGCCCTAAATAAACCTTGACTTCAACTGCGTCACGACCCCTACAGTTGCAACTATATTGTTTTTATCACTTGTTTAAAAAATGTTTTGTTGCGTCATCAGTGGAAATGGGGCTAACAAAGGAAAACGCAAATGTACCTACCTAAGTAGTTGATAGTGGGGCTGTGTCTAACTAGAAAATAATATCCTGACAGCGACAGGCTGACCGTGGTCTATATAAAAGAGTCGAGTGCGTGCTTGTCACTGACGAGATTCACCAATAGAGCAAATCGTCAAAATATGTATCTATAGAAGAGATCTTTTCTCTACAAGTATTATTCTCTAGTTTCTGCTGACTCTCTTCAATTAATACATTATGTAGGAACCTATGAAGGTTCAGATAAAATATTTGTAAGTACATCAGTATCAGTGAGAATTTACAAGCTCATAAACATCGTTGATATTACTTCGCGTGACCCATTAAACAAACATTCCGTACTGTTGCGAGTTTTACAGTCATTATTATAGCTCCGAGCTATTCCACACTATAATATTGTTTACATACCGTGTAAGTAATTTATAAAAGTTGCAGCATAATATAAATTTAAAAAACTGGGCTCGGTAGTACCTAGGTCATGCGTTTCGCAGGGCGTTATGTAGTTTAAAACAATTTTCCATGTAGGTAATAATAATTATATCACCAGCTGCCATTCAGTTTGTGGTGTAGTATAAAACCCCATTTGCAACTAAACATATTGTGAACGGGTTGGTTTGCATGACGAGATAGTGCATGATTCATGCGTTCTGATTGCCCGAAAACATGTTACAAGGGTAATCGTTATTGAATAGCGTTATTATAAAATAATCCTTTGTTTGTTTGCAGACGACGCCTGGCTATCTACTCGGTCGTGGCGTCGGTGTTGTCCACTGGCTTCCTAGTGATGCACCCGGCAGCTAACGCTTTTGCGTTGATGTTTATCGCTCTGCCTTCTCTGGGATATTTGTATGAAGAGCTGACCAGGTACTTTTGAACATTCGGTATAACTTTATTTATTCATTCACATCCACATCAACATCATAACATCACACTAATATACCCCAATTGAAAGGGTAGGCACCCAGGTATGGCAAGGAACTAGTACACCCAATTCAATAAGACTGTTCGGCTTGGCAATCGAACCAAATACTTGTTGTTCAGCAGTCACGCTTGTGATGACTAGATCAACGAGACATCCAAACAATTAACTTTTTCATCATTATGTACTTAAACAAAAAATTCTCACACTACCAGCAATATACAGGTGACTTGTAATTTGACGTATTCCTTTCAGGACGTGATAGTGTGACCCATTTACAAAAATTAAGCACCCCTAAAAGCCCAGGCAAAAATTCATAGGATTCGAGAGAAAACAATTTTTATGTATTTTTGAAAATTTCCCAGAATTCGTTACTATAGTATATCACGTTTCTTTAAACTCTTAAATTGAATGGCTTTTATTGCTATCCCATTGGGTACCTAATACTTGTTAAAGTACCTTTCGATCTCACCATATTTTCTAAAACATCAAATAGTTAAAAATTAAAGGAACAAGTTTATTAACCATTTTCAAAAATCCGTAATTTTGTGACGAATTCTGGGAAATCATCGAAGAATACGTAGGTATTCGAAAATTGGGTTTTCTCGAATTCCATGAATTTTTACTTAAGCTTTATGGGGTGCTTAGACAATTGTTGCAAATGGGTCACACAGTCACCATGTACCTATATTGCAAAGCTGTATATTCGTTACGAAAAATAGGCACTTCTTCAAAACCAATATACGAGCTAAATAAATGAAAACTATAACCGACGGAACAAGAATAGATTAATACTACCCATCACAAACTTAAAAGTTATCGGGAAATGCCCTTATTGAAGACTAGCTAATATGTTTAATAAGCTATCGGAAAGTTTAAAATCCCTACCAAATGACTAAATTTTATCAAAATAGTTGAACATATCTCTGTTAGTCTGTTAATAAATAAATACCGTTGAGGAATTTAAAGTTGACAAAAATTGCGAATCGATTGACCTTGTAATAATATGCTTGACGTAAATGTGAAATTATTAATGATAAATACATTATGAATATGTGAAATTATTAATGATATAATATATATTATTCTTACTTAATGACTAAAATTAATGAACGAATTGATAATAATGATAGTAATAATTAGAATCAAAATTGTGTTATATAATTTAATATGAAACATTTGCAGTGCCCTGACAGCAGGGGTTCCCAACCTTTTTTTGTCTACTGCCCACTTTAAGAATAAATTATTTTTTAACGCCCCCCTTTTTAAACATACTTAAAAACCGCTAAGTACTTATAACTGATTATTGAAACGCAAATTTATAGTATTCGGACAGAGTATCTTTTATTGAAAATAAAACAAACATAATCAATTCTTATATAAAAACTAATGTGAAGGTTGAATCTGATGCTGTTCAATAAGTTTGTTGATATCAGGTTCCAATTTACTCAAAAACAGCTGCAAGTCGCCACGTTCGGTAACACGCAAACGATTTCTCTTTTTAGTAAGCAGCGTTGCCACAGCACTAAATCCACGTTCACACAAATATGACGATGGGAATGCTATCAAAAATCGTTGAACAATTGACCACAATCCAGGGTACAATTGCGGGATCGGTTTTTGTAGCCAACATTCTTGATATCCATTTTTGAACTTGATTTTTATTTCTTCGTTTGTTGTCAATTCTATAAGTTCTTCTTCCAGCTGAGGTGACATTGCTGTGTTGACATTTGAAAACGGATCCAACACCCAGTCTGGTATTTCCAAGTTTAAAATGTCCTGGTATCGTTCGGTGAAGTCAATGTGGAGGTTTTCCAAATGTTGGCAGTAGGCAAACAAGTCGTTGTTACTGCAGTATACTGATAAATTCGGAAAATTGTGAAACTCACGTCTGCCCATATTCTTTTTGTGCAGAAGCAGTTTGGCTGCGAAAGCAGCAACGACATTTTTTGTTTTAATTAAATTTAGTTCATCGCCTTGCAGTTGGAGGTTCATGTCGTTGAACATTTTATACAGGTCTGTCATGTAAGCTATATCATTCTTTGATGTTATGAGCTTGTTGCGCAGTTCTGTATCTTTAGTTTCCAAGAACTCTATCATAGAGTCAAACAGGTTGTAAAATCGTATCAGACAATTGCCTCTTGACAGCCAACGAACTTCAGTATGAAGCAACAAACGGTTGAAATCTTCGTCATTAGTAACACAAAGCTGATGAAATAATCTATCATTCAAAGAGCTGCTACGGATTTTATTGACTGCTTTGATGACATATTGCAGTGATTGAAATAGTCGTTCACTTAAGTTTCTAGCAACCAAATGTTGTCTATGAATAACGCAATGTATAGCAAGGACATCTGGAATTTTATTCTTCTATGAAGCCTTTATGGCGCCATGTCATAGCCGGAGCGCCATCCGTAGCAACTGATATAATATTTTTCAAAGGAATCTCTTTCTCTTCACAAAACTTTTCCAATGTATTGAATATGGTTTCGCCTTTTGTATCTGTCTCCAAATTTCTGGCAAACAATAGTTCTTCACGTATTTTCTCATCTTTAATAAACCTCACGTAAGATAGCAACAACGCTTCATTAGTTGGTAAAGTGGACTCATCGAGCTGAATTGAGAATTGACTAGTCCTCAGATGATTGCACAATGATTCTTCAATGTTTTCAGCCATTTCATCAATTCGTCTTTGCACAGAATTATTACTCAAAGGAATTTTTCGGATAATATCTGCGGCCGGTTTATGAAGCACAGTAGTTATTACTTCCTTTATTGCTGGCAAAATTAACTCTTCCGATGTTGTGTGGTTTGCCTTTTTGAGCAATTAACAAAGAGATATTGTACGAAGCTCGAAGTCCGTCGTCATCTTGCCTAGCAGCCGCCGAAAATAGTTTTGATACACTTGGCTGAGTATTATGCTTCTTCTCTAGGTCTTGAAAATATGCTACATTCTTTTCTGTCTTATCTGGATGGATTTTATTCAAATGATCTTGCAGTCTTGAAGGCTTCATTGCTTCGTTCGAAAATGTTTTTAGACATAGAAGACACAAAGGCGACGACGGGTTTGTGGGATTTTCAATAAATCCGAATTTAATATATTCCGCAGAGTATTGCCGTCTCTTCTTTTTTACTTCCGACATTGTTTTGTTTTAAGAAATACGTAAGTGTTGAAATCAAGTACTGCTTATCTATTATGCGCGAAACCGCAAATGAAAATAAAATAAATTTACGTCGTTTATATAGGATTGCATAAGCAGCACGCACCAACAGGAATAAGACAAACGTGCATAAACTCGTTTATCTCTTTCGACGCCCAATCGTACTCGACAAGCAAGAACAAGTATTATAGAACCAGCCGATTGGTATAGAAATGTACAATTCGGATTATTTAACAAAAACTTGTTAAAACATGATTGCCCGCGGTCTTTTATATCGAACCGAGTTTGAGCTATATCTTAATTAATATTAGTTGATGTTCACAAGATGTAGTCGAGAGTCGAGAGCTCAGTCGGTGTCTAAGAGTCTTCCTAGCTAGGTAGATGAAATTATAAATCGACCCCAAAGCCCTACACCAGTGATGTCAGAGTTCGAGGGGAAGGTGGGGCATTTTTACTGGAAAATAGGAATTTTAAACTGACTGGTGGGGCCCCTTTACACAAAAAAGAGGGAATTTCAAACGACTGGTGGGGCCTTTTACACAAAAAAGTGGGGATTCTTAACTGATAAGTGGGGCCAAGAAATATCTCACGTGGGGCCCTAAGGGCCCCATGGGACGGGGGTTTGACATCACTGCCCTACACAATGCCCCCTTTTTTTTCTGGGTCTCTTACCGCCCCCCTTTAGGCCTGCAGCGCCCACAAGGGGGCGTTATCGCCCACGTTGGGAAAGACTGCCTTACAGGGTGCATATCTTTGTACTATGTCATAAAATTTTAATGCATGTAATAACCAGTGCTTTATATGTTAGCAAATGCATAAGTAAATAAGAAATTAATATATAATGGTGTTAATCAATGATTATTGTTTTTTATTCCAGTGTTAAATGTTCGCGCGTCTATCGCCTTGGTCTGCGCTGTGTCGCCATCACTCTCCTGGCAATATTCTGTTGGATCATAGACCGCATGTTCTGCGACGCGTGGCTGTCTATAGACTTCCCGTACATGCACGGCGTGTGGCACGTACTCATCTTCATCGCCGGCTACACTGCTCTCGTACTCTTCGCTTACTTCAACGTCAATGAAGAATGCCCCGAACAGAAACCACAACTCAAGTACTGGCCAGTAAACGAATTCGAACTCGGTATCCCATACATTACCATGAAACATCCATACAAAACAGACAAAAATGTAGCCATCTAGTCACTTTCGTTTATGACGTCATCCTAGTTAGACACTGACGATAGCCAATGCGAAACTAACTGTTTGACAGCTAATCGTTAGACACTTTGCCAAGTGATCATCATTATGAACTGTCAACAGAGATGCAATAGCCCTGCTACTACATACTTACGACAGATCTTAGAAGGCTGATTAACTTGTCAACTTTGATTTGTCCTTATTGAAATGATAGTTTATAATGCACATATCTAGCAGTTGAAGAGATTGGCGTAATGGTAACAAAAGAGACATGTTCATAGATCACATTAATTAATGTTCATGATAATTACGCCATAATATATATTTTTCTACCGATTGTAGTTTTTATAAACAATTAGAAATTGTTTTTTTTTACTTTTTTAGTCATTGCTTTAGATACATTAGAATATTTTAATTTTATAATGTAGGTATATTAAATTTATTTTATTTCTATATTTATACTTAACTAAATTTTAAAAAAATATAAACATTTTTAAAGAAGTCGCTCAAAATGTCAGTGCCAGTTCAGTATAGCTGAATAAACCAGAAAATGTTTAGAAAGAAGCAGCTTTCAAAGCAGTATATATAAAATATTTACATAAAAATATGTGATGTCAAATATATCTGAGATATTAATGTAGGATAGTTAGTGTGTAGCTACTTATTTTGTGTACTGTTAGATTGTAAATTTGAAACAATGGGTAGTACAAAATAACAGTGATATGGATGTTATGATGGAATGTATTAAGATTATTTTGTTTGAAACACTAAACAATTTATTGTCTATCATGAAAGTATTGAGTTTTTAAACAAATAAAAACTGTCTGTTAAACGTTATGGCGCAGCAAGGTTTCGATTTAGGTTTACAAAGTGAGGTGCCTGCCATACTTACAAAGATGAGCTATAAAACTTATGTAACGTAAAATCAAAATTAAATGACATGACACAAATACAGTGTTTATTGCTGGGAACAGACTTTTATTTTTAGGTATTAAAAAAAAGCTATTTTTTATGCGTGCAATGTAACGCGAACCCAGGCAGACGGGCTCATTACTGTTGTGTGAGTTAAGCCCCGCCCCTTCACTCTACGCGGTACGCGGAGGTAGATACTTGTCGGGTAGTCGCGGGTATAAACAAAATTAATAAAATGTTTCCGTGATAAATGTACAACTACTCGTGTCTACCTACTGACAACGAATTTCTTAAATTAAAACTTAAAAACACTAGTTTTTAGATAGCCTGTGTAGGTAGTAGGTACTTACCTACTGTCCATCGCTGTCATCATCAAACATTGGTGGCGTAATGTGAAAATAATGTTGTTCACAAATCCTTGGTCCTGCCTTAGCAGTTTAGCAGCCACCTGATAAGATAAGATTTTTATTTTGTAAAACATGAGTAAGTACAATACATGTGCATTGTGGATGGAATTACAAATAATAATAGGAGCTACATGTTTTGCCAGTTAAAGCGTACAAAAAACAAGAGAAATTATGGTTACATGCATACAACTACATTATCAATACAACAGTTTAGAAAACAACTTGACTAACTGCCGTAACAGTTTAAGAAAAGAAACATAAAATAGCTAAGACATAAAAGAACAGACAAATTAATTAACAATTAGTAACTAGGAGAAATGTCGCAATAACGTTCCTATATTTACTTAATTTCGCGCATTTAGGAACTCTGATAAGCTGTAGTAGCACCTGGCAATAAGAAGTTTTTTTAAATGCAATTTAAACAACCTGGTGGGCAGCTGTTTCAGAGGTGTTGGCAGCTTATTATAAATTTTAGGGGCCAAACAGAATATGCTTTTATGCATCAAAGCCGTGCTTGACCTTACTATACATAACTCATCCTTAACACGGCGACTGCGACAGTTAACATCTGATTGTTTGTTAAATAACGTAGGATTGCTTTTAACGAAATTAGCGGCTTCATAAATATACAAGGAAGGGAGACTTAATATTTTATACTTAATGAAATATGGTTTACAGCTTTCCATCATCTTTAGACCAAACATGGCCCTAATGCACCTTTTTTGGGATTTAAAGATGGTTTCTTTATTGGTCGAGTTTCCCCAGAATATTACGCCATATCTTAATAATGAGCCAACTATGCCATGATAAGCCGTTAGAAGTGCATCTATATTTATAACGGGCGCTAGTTTATAAAGTGCGTAAGCCGAAGAACTAATTTTCTTATATAATTCTTCTGTATGCGCTTTCCAATTAAGATTTTTATCAATTGTCACCCCTAGAAACTTTGTTGAGTCTACTTTGTCTAGTATTGTCCCTTGATAGTTGATGTTAATTTTTGGTGCGGCTACTCGTTGACAGAAGAACATAATTTTAGTCTTTTCGAGGTTAATTTTCAAATTGTTATCATTTAACCAGTTGATTATCGATATGATAGTATTGTTAATATCACTTTCATATGTCTCATTATCTCTAGAATATATAATGACCGTACTATCATCAGCAAAAAGTGACATTATATAATTTGTTATTCTTGGTAAGTCATTAATGTATATAATGAATAACAGAGGCCCCAGTACACTCCCTTGTGGGACTCCATATTTCACTATTCTTTCATCTGACGTGCATACTCTTTCCTTTTTAGTGGCTATGTCTATTTTGGAAATTTCCGTGTATTGCTTACGGTTTTTCAGGTAAGACTCTAAAAGTTTTTGGATATTTCCTCACCTCCAGTACCTATTCCATTCGGCGTGTTGTATCGGCTGGCACGATCGTTTGCACGCGGTGAATTTTGTAAGGCAGTTGCCTATTCCTTTTTAGTACTTTGTGCTCAGTGGAATGAGACACCACGTACCTAGCGCGATTGCCATGCAGTCTCCGCAATACTTTCCCGCATCACAGAAGGACATTTCTGCCGCCGCGCCGTCGCGGATCTGATTTTGCCTGCCGAATCCCTGTGAAACCGGCACGATCGGCTGGTTGTCCAATAACCGTTGCACTGCCCGAGTGAAAATACGTGCATCAGAGGGCTGAAACGTGGTAAAGTATGAAAAAAATTTATCCAAATAATGGGTAGAATATGTGGCTTTCGGCTTCGGAAAGTGTCTTTTTACACTCGATATAATTATCATTGCCTCGAGAAATCCATCGACTCTACTCGCAAATTAGTTTCGTGGAGTTTAAAAATTAGTTCAATTGAGTCATGCATTAGGTAATTTACATTATTAAAAAAATATATCATTTATATTTGGTTTCTGATATTGTTAAAGTATTTCTGATTAGTTTTAAAGCTTATTATAATTTTAATTTACACTTGGACATCTATCTTTTACCAATATTAGGCATCTTTTAGCTATATACACAGGGGTTTATTTATAAACGTTGCCTAAAGTTAAGTGACGTTCAATCGTCAAAAATGTATGATTAAACAGTCGCTAATCATTACTTAACTTTAAGCAACGTATAGAGACCCCCTAGTCTTAAACTAGGTATCTGTCAAAATTGTAAAGGTGTGTTTGGTTTATTATTCTGGATGAAGGCGAACATATTTATTTTTATAACTGCCGCACAGGTCGATCCGTCAGGTTAAGTTACGCTTGCCGGGGTTGGTCTGTGGATGGGTGACCATCTTTACATACCGAGACTCCTCCGTGCCTCGGAAAGCACGTTAAGCCGTTGATCCGGCTGTCATTCGTGTATCTTTGACAGTCGTTACGGGTGGTCAGAAGCCCGAAAGTCTGATAATAGCCAGTCTTACCATGGGGTATCGTATTACCCAGTTACTGGGTTGCGGAAGTCAGATAGGCAGTCGCTCTATGTATAATACTGGTATTCAGCTGCATCCGGTTAGACTGGAAGCCGACCCCAATATAGTTGGGAAAAGGTTAGGCTAAGTAGATTGATTTTGAGTTATGTATGACTTGACTATGAATCTAAATTTTTTGTTATTAAGTACTAAATTATTGTATGATATAACACTTTATCAGAGTACCTATCAGTGATTTTTGTCAGTCTGAAGTCATTCAATATAATTATTCCGGTCGCCCGCCGGCGCCGAGAATACGTTTCCTGACACCTGCCTGTCAGTTAGATACAAAAGAATACGTGTTTTATTATTAAACCTACTTTATTTGTTCCTAATCATGTCCAACTTAGAGGTGTCAGGAATGCATTCTCGGCGGCCGGAGTTTTAGAGTTTGATTCCAGTTTCAGCTGTGTGTATGGCATATTAGAAGCTGAATATTTAAGATCTTTTCTATTTTTAGTTGGTGGAATTTTAATTAATGTACCTATTCAGTTTTTTCTAAATTAAGATGGATTATCTACCTACTTAATAAACATTTTGGTGACTTTAATAATTTTTTTTTACTTCTGTACCCAAATTGAAATAATAGACACAACACGAAAATATAAGGCTGGAATATTTAATTTCCACATTATAATATAATCCGATCCATAAACATTAACATAGTAGTCATTAACATTTGCAATATTTTATATTAAGTACAAACTTTATTATATTAGTCAGAGTCAGAGGATACATTATGATATTGGTTGGGATGTAGGCCGGATGCGTCAAACTTCTTCCTAGGATAAGTGCTACCACCACGGTACACCACATGGTTCTTCTCAGTCTCCAATATCTTCACTTCATGGAGCAACTGTGGCTTCTCCATCACATTCTGGAGTTGTTCCCAAATGTATATTGCCACATTTTCTGTTGTGCTTACCTAAAAAAAAAACATGTCTATGATAACTGGAAATCAATCTCAATCAATATTGTAGAGAAGAGATCGAAGGTTATAATAAAAAATTGCTTAACAACTGAGACTCAAGATAAGTGCTGACCTTATTGCCCTTAAAGTATTACACAACTTTTCACAATGTAATTAAAAATACATTAATGGTTACTGACATTGCTGTGTATTATTATTTCTAGTAAAACAATTTGAAGAACTAGTTTATAAAGATGATTACCTGAGCCTTGAAGTATGGTACATCATGGTCCAAGTTTTTATGGTCAAGTGGGTCCATGATTGCAATCTGCATGTGCTGTTTGAGCTCATGCACATTCATAACCATGCCAGTGGTAGGGTCCACAGGGCCTTTAACTGTCACCAGTACTGTAAAAAAAAAAAAAACTTATCAGTAAAAAAAAAGGAAGTCTCAACTGTGACCCCATAAATTCTGAATTATTCATTAATCTTACCAACATAATTGTGTCCATGTCCATTAGGGTTGTTGCACTTTCCATATAGTTTTTTGTTTTCCTCATCAGACAAAAATGGACTGAAACAAATTCATTACTTAAATAAGTATAATCAGCAGGGAGCAGAAAATATTCTTGAAAAAGTTCTGCAATGGTATCGAAATTAAGGAATTGATAACCTCAGGGAGACAGAGACCGGAAGTTCTCTTTATTAAAAGTTACTATGTGTCGCCAATAATATAGGTAGTCGCCATACGGAATTTATGCCGAACTTGTTGCATGTGTAACCATCTCAAATTACTTCGAACGCTTTGAACAAATACCTATATCGATTACTGTATTACTGCAAGATATCCACTTTATAAAATTATGCTTACCTGTGCAATCTGTGGCAGGAACTAAAGGTTTCACGCCTGGTTATAGAAACTATTGGTAGCGGTGTTGGTGTCATTGTTTCTATAATTTAATGAAACCAATATCGACAACTACTTGTAGTGACAGCTAATAGAATACTGGCAAGGCAAAGTGGCAAATGACAATGGTACAGTTCACTTTGATATAATTAAGACGAAATAAAATTTACTAAAATAAATTAGAAGCACAACAAGTGTCGGTTTTAAAAAGTTTACATTTGTTTGAGTCAGGGTTGCCAGACGAGTACGAGTGAATTATCGTATCAATATATTTGAAAATTATTTATTTATTTATTTTATTATTTATGTACACACAGAAAAATAGATACAGATAAGACATAATCATAATTATGAGTACAAAGGTACTGCTTATTTCTTAAGAAATTTCTTCCAGCAGACCTGCGATAAGAGAAATGAGAAAGAAATGTAGACAATAGTGTGTGAGAACAAGAAGAGAAAAATATAAATATGCGAAGTCTTAAAACTAAAATATTGAAATAAACCTACACGTATAAAGTAATAAATGAATATATACTTAAATAAATACATAGAGCTTAAATATATAAACATACATACTATAGGTATATAAATACTCACAGTTGAGAGGAAAGGTAATGCCACGGGTAATGCTCTTTTACTCGAAATTTGAATTATCGTATGTACCAGATGAAAAAAAATCGTACAACAACTACCAGGAGCCGCGCGGAACGCGTAGCAATAGCGAAATATCGCAAAACTAGAAATAGGATAGGAATTTTAAGAAGTAGCGAAATGTGAAAGAATTAAAAAAAATCATATAATTTTTTCAGTTGCTTTAGACTGCAACGTTTTGTTGCGTTATTTTGATTGTTTTTTTACGCATTGAAAGTAAAGCCCCTTTAACAACTTCTATTGCAAGTTTGTATCTTATTCTTGGTTAGGTCCCATTATTTTTGCTGAATTCTCGTTTCATCCCACTTCGGAGGAGTATTGCAAATTATGGTACTTTTGCATACGATAATTATCTTTTTTATTATAATTATCGTACATGTACGATAATTATCGCACGTTTGGCATCCCTGGTTGAGTTCCTGTGTGACAATCTTAAAATTACCGATTCTGCCATAGTTTGGTTTGAAACCTGCCAAATCTTGCCTAAGAAAGACTCGAGTAAGCCCACGAACGCACAAAAATCAAGTGCGCGATAAAATCCCGCCGCGAGATTTTCAACTCTCGGTGTTGAGCGGAGCGTTGAGAAACCAACGTGTTGGGGCGCACTCTCGTCCAAACGCGTTGAAAAACACACTGTTGGATTAAAAATCCAACAGTGTGTTTTTCAGAGAGCAGAGCAGAGCGTTGAAAATACAGTCCACGAAAAAAAATCGCCGCAGTTTTATCACGTCCGTGCGTACGTGGACTTAAACCGATCTGTCCAGGCTTAAGGAAATTTGAAATTTATTTCTACATTACAATGCTGCCAAAAAATGCCAATTCTATGAAACGTTAACCAAACATACCAGAGGCTAAATTAGAGGCCAATTCTGCCAAAAAGGCAGGAAACTGCCACATATGGTCACACTGTTGAGTTATCACTTTTAGGGTTGCTATATGAAACTTTTTCTTGTATATTTTTTACTTTTATGCTAGCTCAAAAAATAAAATCTGTAAAAAATTGTGTCTTTGTTTGTGAGTTTAAATGTATAGAATATTTTTTTAGTTCATTCGCAATTTTAATAGCTTATACTGCCTGTGATTACAACTCTAGACGAAACAAGTGGATAAAAATGTAGAAGAGTACGGACTCGCTTGTACGTCAAAAATTTAGTGAATTGTGTTTCATTTTGTCTCTTTCTCTATTTAGAATTTAAATGTTGTAATAATGAGAGAGGTATCTGTATGCCGTCTGTGTCTCTAATGTCAATGTCAAACGCGTCGGATAATGGAAATCTACGAGATTTTTAAGTCTAGTCTATCTGTTAGATATGGGTTGTAACAGGTTAAAACACGATATCTGTTATCACTGTTACACAAAAATAACAGATCAAAATATCTGTTATTAAATAACAGCCTGTTATTTTTGTACGGACGATAAATACTTAAATCTGAATTGAATATCTTCTTTATTTCTTTTCGTTTTAAGTTTTTTTTACAATGGTCACTGGTTAGTAACAGGTGACCGGTGACACGACCTAATTTAGGAGTAAATTTTTCGTAAATGTTTATTCTTGTAAGACCACCAACTGTATTTTTAGGGATAATAAATACTAAATGATCCTCTTTTTAGCGTAGTTTTAACCGCTTTAGTAAGAGTGAGAAGCAAACATATTTCGAAGTAAATAATAGGCGTTTCACTTTTCAGCAAGGGATGGCGATTCTTTCCAAAAAAGATCGATTTTTAAATCGATTCGAATCGTAGCCTGATGAATCAATACATAAAAAAATCGAAGTCTAGAAGATCGATTTGTTTTCAAGTTTGTTTGTTACAATGTAAATCCATTTTATGATAATCAAGAAAGACACCATAATAAACAATCTCTGGGATCTCTTATCAGTAAAATCCGGGATTTTATAGTTCAGGGAATTCGATAATAACAATTATTTTTATTACCATATCAAAGTATCAGATTTTCTAAATGTATTTGTTACATTTATTGTTACATTAAAAACGTAACTTTTTTTTATTAAAGAGTGGCGACGGAAACTAAGCACACAGCCATCTTGCGAGTTTTTGAGTAATTAATTGGCTTCACCGTAATATTACTAGTACATACATTCAGCTAATTGTAAATAATTTTATGGTTTTTACCAAAACAGAAAAAATCGAATGTCGATTTTCAAGGGTGAAATATAGATTCATTGAATCGATTCATTACAACATATCAGTTTAAAAAATCGATATATTTGGTCCGTGGAATCAATTTTTTGAATAATCGATTTCAGATCGCCATCCCTACAAGGGTCATTCCTTAACGAGGGAGAGAGAAATTGATAAGCTTGCAATATGACTTCCCTTGTGTGAGTGTGTACGTAAGTAACAGCTGCGGTAACAGTCTTTGAGGGGCTGTTATTTTAAGTAACAGATAAGTTATATTGTTAGGAACAATTGTTATTTGTTATTTTTAAATATCTGTTATTTCTATCTGTTACGATACATACGCCTCACTATGTATAGAACTGTAGATTCTGTAGAAGTAAAGTACAGTGAATTGGACTTTGTAACCTTTTTGAAAAATATAATTGTAAATAGTGATAATTTAAGTTAGTGTTCATATTACAGCATATTATATCACACAATATGTTCTCTCCGTGCAGCAGACACTTGCTCTATTCAACCCAGGTTAGTTTGTTTTTATACTTGATCCTTCGGTCTACCCATCCACCAAGTAATTTTCCCATGATTCCTATGTTTGCATAAAGGTTACCTAATAATATTCATAATTTAGTATAAAACTACGTAAAATAGTTTTACAAACTATACATTAATTTATAACCTTGAGTATAAGCCAGAAAAAAAATATTATAAAACAGTCTCTAGTTTGGTTGTTATCAGGCCATCTAATTGAATAATTATTATCCCTCGTGTAGTAACAACTACATTCATTCACTTATTGCATGTCGCAATTATTTGCTTGTACAAAAGCTGTTTCAGTATTTCAAGGTCAAATTCTGTGTTGTTATGATCCCTAAATGTCTGTCATAACGCCAGCTTTTGGTCAGTGGTTCATCTTAGGTTTTCTTGATCATTCTGTATTGCTCCCATGAAACTACACAAATAAAAGGAAAAATAAGCAGACAGGAACTTATTTAAGGCAGGCTTCTTATTTAAGGCAGGAAGAATCACAGCTACCTGAGAATATCTTATCTTCTCCATACTGTTGTTGTTTCAGTTGAGGCGACTGCAGAGCACTTTGGTGGTAGCAGAGCACAACAATGAAGTCCTCTCGGCGGCCACACAGAACACTTTGAGCGCCGCCAAGAAGATTGGAGGAGATATTGCCGTGCTAGTGGCTGGCACCAACTGTGGCCCTGTTAGCTAGTCTTGTTTTAATATACTTCAGAATAATTTTAAATTAAGTAATTTTAACACACAGAAATTAATTATTGTTTGGAGTTGATAATTGCATAGAGAAAGATAATGCCAAAATAAGAGTCCAAACCTTTAATTTATAAGTAAAAGATATGAGATGTGTATGTAAATCATTGCATTGACCAAGCTGCTAATACAACCTATAATTTTTCATTTCAGGCTGCTCAAGCTGTAGCTAAAGCGAATGGCATTTCCAAAGTTCTGGTGGCTGAAAGTGACGCATTCAAGGGTTTAACAGCTGAGTCTCTAACACCCCTGATCATCGCCACACAGAAGCAGTTCAAGTTCACCCACATCCTGGCCCCAGCCAGTGCCTTCGGCAAGGCTGTCCTGCCTAGAGTAGCAGCCAAGCTTGACGTCTCACCAATCTCTGATATTATTGGTGTTAAGGATGCTAATACCTTCATTAGAACTATTTATGCAGGTAAACTACCTTCTATACTGTAGTTTTTTATCAATAGAGATTGTAAATGATTGAAATCATAGCAAATTGATGATATTTATTTGTAAAGCTCATGTTATTACAAATGTAGAATAGGAATTTAAATGAACACAACTGGAAATGAATTGTTGAATACTGATGTTTCTTTTGTATTGTGTTTTCTCATTATTTTCTACAATACAAACATTTACATAGTTCAAATCTACTACTCATAGATAAATATGTCAAAGCAAGAAACCTATTTCTTACTCAGAAGTTCAGAACATGCATGCTCATGAAATCTAATATTTTTTCAGGTAATGCAATCCTCACTTTGGAAGCTAAAGACGCTATCAAGGTGATCACAGTCCGAAGCACGGCATTCCCCCCTGAGCCTCTGGAGGGTGGTTCCGCGGCCGTGGAAAAGGCACCCGAAGGCGACTATAAGTCTGACCTCGTCGAGTTTGTCTCGCAGGAGCTTGCCAAGTCTGACCGGCCTGAACTTACTGCTGCTAAGAATATTATTGCTGGTGGTAAGAAATCGCATTTAAAATTCATATAAGAACTTTAAGGAATCGTATAAGTACTGCACACCGAAGCTTCGAAAAAGAAATCTTGTTAGGAGCCTAAATGAATTACAAACAGAATCGAGTATTTTACATGCATGTCTTTATGTGGAACTTCTACATTTAAAAGCCAACTACAACTTGAACAATGACACAATAGGCGGGCTCCTGACATACCACAATCACCCTGATTTAGGAGCCAGAGTTAAAGCAGTGTTTTTTTTTGTGTCATGGAAGTAAATAAATAAATTCTAGATAGAATCAACACTTCTTCTGTCATAAAGTTTGCTTCTAGTTGGAATGTTATAATAAACAAGAATATTAACCAACAGGTCGCGGCCTGAAGTCAGGCGAGAACTTCAAGCTGCTGTATGACCTAGCCGACAAGCTCAACGCCGCGGTGGGTGCCTCCAGAGCCGCCGTCGACGCCGGCTTCGTCGCCAACGACCTGCAGATTGGTCAGACCGGCAAGATTGTTGCCCCTGTAAGTTGGCCCTTAGTGTTTTATCTAATCTACATAATCATAATATAACCTAGTTTTAAGATATATATTGGCTTTTTAGAAAAAGAGAAAAAAAGGGGAAATACTAGCGATTAAAAAAGATCTAAATATTCTGTGAACTGCACGTCAGTACTTAGTAACACTTGCAACTAAAATTACCTTTACAGCTACGAAATAAAGGGCGCTATCAGTGTTACACGTATTATAGTTCAGAATGGTTTAGATTCTAGGATTATAATGTAAAGTTTCCCCGCAGGATCTATACATCGCCGTAGGCATCAGTGGTGCTATCCAGCATCTGGCTGGTATGAAGGACTCCAAGACCATTGTCGCCATCAACAAGGACCCTGAGGCACCGATCTTCCAGGTAACATGAGTTGTATATGAAAACAATATGATTTGTATAAATTGGGGAAGACCCACGCCCACGCTGATCTGGGCCCCGCTGCCAGCCAGATTTTTAAACTTGATTCGACAATTTGAAAAGGATTACAGAAATAAATCTGGATTCTATCATTGAAATTATCATCACTCTCCTGCCCTTATCCCAATTTATTTGCGGTCGGCGCAACTTGTTCCTTTCTCCCATACTCCTCTATTAGTCGTCATCTCAGGAGTCACCTCCTTTCTAGCCCTATCATCTTTCATAATTCATCGTTTCTCTGGTCTACCCCTATTCTTAAAGCCATAATCGAAACTATTTTTTTTATACATTCTTACTCAAAACTTTCCTCACGACATTTTCCTCATTACTCTGCATCACATGCCCATACCATGATAACCGATTACCGCACAACTTTTCAGTCACCGGTGCCACTTTCAGACTTCCTCTTATGTACTCATTTGTTATTCTATCCATTCGTGTAGCACCACACATCCCTCTTAGCATTCTCATCTCAGCCGCATGTTTGGCTTTCAATCATTCCTTTTGTGGCCCAACATTCTGATCCATACAAGACAGCAGGTCTAACCATTGTTTTATATATATCTTCCCATTAAGTTTAAGGGGATCGCAGATTGCTCGCGTGATCTGTTGTGATTTCATCCATCCAGTGTTAATTCTGTGCTTAACCAACCGATCTATTTCGCCATCGCTATGCACGAGTGAACCGAGTCGGAGAGACTGGGAGAAGCGCGCCATCATGCGCTATGGCTCCAGAACTGGAGAGACCTTGTAAATCGCAGAAAATATATTCAGTTTTGGTTCTGCTCATTTTCAAGCCAACATTCACCACTGTTGCTATTTCTCCAATCTATTTATCATTCTAGCATTGAAATACAGGCAAATAATGTTATGCTAGCTTCGCTGTACATTCGATATTCAATACAAATTTAAATACTCGTAAGTATTTGTAACACAGCCAATATATGTGAAGTTTTTTATCTGTATGCCAACAAGTCAAGGATGAATATTCTTTATCAGTGCCTTATCTTCTTCGTTTAAAACAAGTGCAGATTGATATTGATTAAAGTTATTAAATTAACAATTATTAAATTGGTTTAGGAAGTAAATTTGTAGTTGCGTAATATTTTTTTTTGTAATATTCGCAACACGCCTCTTTTATATCATTTGAATTTGAATTATGCAATTGGATTGCTAGCAACCAGACTTAATAAGCGATAACATACATAGTTATAACTAAGTATTTATAACTCTCCACGTGACCAGAGGACTGTCTTATATTGGGCAAAAAATCAGCGTTGTCATACGACGTGGCAATGCTGTCACCCTTTTGGGCACTTTTCCTGTTGATAGCGATGCGGACGAATTTTTTGATACCCAGTGATTCTGTCCCCCTTTTTTATATACATATAATTATTATTATGTTATGTCTGTTAGCTTAAAATAAATATCATGGTTTTTTAAGGTAAAATAAGACTAATCAAGACTAACAAAAATCTTGTTTAAAAAAATATGTTTTTTTTCAGGTAAGTGACCACGGCCTCGTCGCCGACTTGTTCAAGGCTGTTCCCGAGCTCACATCTAAGTTGTGAACATTTACAAATTGAAGAGAGAAACATAGAGAGAATGAAGTACATAGTCTAACCTTTTTAGATGAAACTTTTTATTCTTATATACGACTTTTATACCCCTTCCCTCGAGATTTGTGATCTTTTATTGTTGATCAGAATAATTTATCATGTGTAAGCGAATTATGTATGTAAAATAAAGATTGTTACAATACTTTTGTTTCATTTTAGAACCAAATCTAAATTTTCACCATACAAAAATGTCTATAAAGATTACATAAGTTCTAATATTTAATGTACCACCTTTCGCCTGTTATAAGGATTAGAACCTACTTATTCGGGCTTTTTATGTCACTACCAAATTCGGGCCTTCAAAAGCCAAAGATATCTCGGTTCTACCTAACTGTTGCGGTCTACCTAAGATGTTGTTTGCGACATTCTAAAACTAATTAATTTTATTGTAGCTGAGGTAATACAATAGGAATTTATTTATAAACGATTTAACTATGTAAATGCAATATAAAAATTACATTTGTAAAGAAAAGTTATGATTTCGATAGCAATTCAAACGCGGAGAGACGTTCATTTAGCAATTATTTTAAACCACGAACTACGTATATTATGTATTTGATACATATTGACATATAAAAATAATAGTAAAGACTGTTCTTATTTTTATACATATTGAATCTTGCTATATAAATTCAATTAAAATATGTTAAGGCGTTTGGTTTTGCTACTCCATAACAGATGGCGCTGTAATTTTGTATTGCATTGGTAATAGAATTTAAATAAGAAGCGAAACTTTTACTGTAATAAATTTGTGGTGACTTATATTGTTTATACGCTGACCAGAGAACTGCAGACTGGAACTACCTATTATTTTAGTAGATCAACATTTTAAAGTTAGGTTCCTACATACCTATTCCTATGAAGTATCTATGTATTTTTTATAAAGCAATAATGATTAGTAAAAATGTTAATAAGTTATTTTATATGTACTTATAGAAAACTAAGTACTTATTCTCAATTTAAGTAGATAAATAGACTAGATACTTATTCTTCCAACTACTTACGTTTTATCGATGGGTGGTTATTTAAACTAAAGGCCTGAAGGCTACGCGTAGAAAACGTCTATTTAGCGTTATGCAGGTTTAAACCAACAGGAGGTAAGTGCACAGTCAATCATGTCAGTAATGATAGTCCCAGGGGGAGATGTGGTTTGCTCGGCGAGTGGCATTCTCGTTATCATATCTGACGGCGAGAGTGGGCGGGGGCGGAGCCTCGCGCGCCCCGCCCCGACCGCCACGCCCGGCCCACGCCGCCCCGACACATATCATTAGCATTTAGCATTGTCGAACATGCCGCGACCCTCGCGTGAATCTTACGGCGATCAGAAGCCCCCGTACTCGTACATCTCGCTGACGGCGATGGCGATCTGGAGTTCCCCGGAGCGCATGCTGCCGCTGTCGGAGATCTACCGGTTCATCACGGACCGCTTCCCGTACTACCGGCGCAACACGCAGCGCTGGCAGAACTCGCTGCGGCACAACCTCTCCTTCAACGACTGCTTCGTGAAGGTGCCGCGCCGTCCGGACCGGCCCGGCAAGGGCGCCTACTGGACGCTGCACCCGCAGGCCTTCGACATGTTCGAGAACGGCTCGCTGCTCCGGAGGCGCAAGAGGTTCAAGCTGCACACGGATCAAAAGGACAGCTTCAAGTCAGAGCTGACTGCGTTGGCGAACTTCAATCAGCAGTTCCTTGTTAGTCAGTTAAATATGAGGGTTCCACCTCTGCAACAAGTGTTTGAAGCGCCAGTGATTCCTAATTCTTATACAGTGATTGATACAAAGGACAGTTGGAGGAAGTCGTTTTCCATAGATAGTTTATTGAGCAGTGGAGTGGACAAGGCTAGTGATGTGCCCGCGAGTGTTGCGCGCGCGCCGTTGGTGCCGTACCGGCCAGACTTGGTGGCGCTGGGCGCGGCCATGTGGCCCTCCTTCATACCGCCATCACCACTTGAACACCTTCAGTTAAGACTTAACTTTCAGAACATTGTTGATAATCTGCATTTTTATCTGCAGCAACCATTGCATTTATAATTTAGAGTTTCTTGTTATGTTATTGTGAAAATAAATAGCTAAGTGTCTAATCTATATTATTTAGGTATTGTCATGTAAAAGAGTTTTTAAAAGTCCCGAGATATAGAACGCAAAAACAAAGTCATAAAACTACCTACGTGATTTTTTTTATTATAGGTATTTAATTTTCATAGTTCAACTTAAGTTTGAAAACCGCTACATAGGTAGCTTAGATATTTAAGGAGGCATAGACGACAGGCTCACGCCTAAAAAATTAAATAATCGACGGAAATCACAAAAAAACAACGGTACTTACCTACCTAGTATGCTATGCTCATGCATGGTCATCATAAAGTGCCAAGTAGGAGTACATACCTAATATTAAAACAAAATAAAATGAGAAAAACCTGTTGTTTATTAATTTATCATTTCGCGTTCAAAACGTTTTCAACATAATATTACCTACATATCCTGTTTATAATGATAGCGTGTCGTTAAGGCAATTAGTGCTTCAGAATAAGCTTCAGTTAATAAAATGACGTTAGGTACAATTAATGAAACTTTAGTGTTCTAATTGCGTTTACTTATAGGCGGGACATTCATTAATAACTTGTAACCTAATGTTAATTATCACTACTTAGCGTTTTCAGAGGGCCAATTTACGTTCACATTCTAATCTCAGCCGCAATTTGACAAAATTACCTCTAATTTTCTTAAATTTCTGTATTTTTTTTTACACTGAATTTCGCTGATATGAGACTGCGACTAGATTTTGACCGTTCTAAATTACGGAAATTGCCATTCAGTTTTCAGCCATGTGTTCCTTATATAAGTATAACAAAGTGAATAGCACCTTACAGCATTTTATAATTTAAACTAATCAATCGCATCATCCTTTTTTAATGATCGGTTTATTTATATCCTACCTAAATATATTTCTTTTCGACTTTCACCATCCCACTGCTGGGCAAAGGTCTCCCAGCTTTCCACTTATTCCTGTATGTTACCTTTTATTTTATTTACAGTATATTTAGCTGCGCCCCGCGGTTTCACTTGCATAAGTCTCGATCCCGTGGGAATATTAAACAAATATCCTAACCTAGGTCATGTGTCACCCATATGCTATATTTCATTCAAATCTGTTCAGCCGTTTTAGCGTGAAAGCGTAACAAACAAACTCATTTTCGCATTTTTATATATTATTATTAAAAGTTAGGATAATATTCAAGACTAGATCAATATAAATAACGAGAAAACAAAGGGGCAGTGAGTGATGGACCAGGTGCGTAGAGTGTAGTCAAGGTGTTCCATCAGAATGTCGAAAGAAGGAAGTGTATCCCGGTTTATTTCGCATAGGTATTCATATTTAATGCAAATATGAATACCGGTATTTAATATAATTCGATATAGTAAAATAAGTAAGTAGGTAGTAGTAAGTACCTAATACCTAAATATAACCATAGGTAAATACTATGGTTAGAATAATAATTCATGTAAATATTGTAATGTCTATTGCAAGTATGTTAGAAGAATATAAATAAATGTTTTCAAAATGTTCAACTTCTTTGCTTTTTTTATTCCATCTAAGATAATTTTATTGTTGATTTTTCACATCAGCTTTATTGTGTTATAATGAATATGTTTTGTTAACAGTGTCAAATAATTAAATATAATAATAAATCTATATTTCAAATTGAATTGCCGTAATCATTTCAAAACCTTTAAGATATTCTAAAAAGAGATTCGATCGCTTATGAAAAGTTCCAGTTCATAAAAATTCATAAGCTATTTATTATACATACATGGCTACATCCTTATTTATTCTCAAGCTCTTTTTGCATGTAAGGCCAAGGAAAAAAGACAATATCCAAAGGACAGGTGTTGTCTATGAACCACTTTTATGGATTTTATACAATTTATACGCGAGGTTACGTTTTAAATGTGTGATAAATCGCCTCCCTTAAACTCGTTTAGGCTTGAGAAGGGGGATGCTAATGTAATCGGTGGAGTCGGCCGGCGTGACGTACACGTCATTTTTTGTTATTTATGCCCGGCGCAACGGCCGGGGGCTGTTTTGGTAATTAATATAGAGAAATGGTTAAATTGAGTGCCGTTTACCCCCGGGCGTTCCCGCTGCCCGCCGCCGAACACCTTTTGTGTGCATCGCTGAGGAATTAACTTCGATGTCACCGTTACATGACCCTAACTTATGGTGGAGCTGGTTTATGTACACACTGATTGGTTGCCGCGTTATTTACTGTCTTTATCTTTAGATATAACTAATATCTATACATATAATAAAATACTTTTAAAAGAGTAACCATGGAGTTTCTTGCCGGCTCTTCTCCATAGGAAACGACCAATTGGAACCGTGCACCTAGCTTCTGACGTTTCATAAGTGCCCTTGTAGGTTTATGTGAAATAAAATATTTTGAATTTTAATTTTGAATTTGAATTTTGAATTTGAATTTTGAATTTGAATTTTGGATTTGAATTTTGAATTTGAATAGCTGCTAAGAATTTTTGTTCGTTTGTCTAGATGCTATGTTCCGGATTGGCGCAAAAACGATTGAACGGATTTGTATGTTTGGTACACGAATAGTTTTTAACACATAGGGTAAATTTATAACACATAGGGTACTTGCACACAGATTGCATCTGCGGCGCTTGAGTCGCCGACGGGACGAAATGTTGCCATTTTAAATATTATATCATTTAGGAAGTATTGTATTTATTTTATTTTATTTTTGATTTTGTTATTTCACTATATGCTGCATCGGTTGACGTCATCACGTCAACGCCGGATGTCGCTGAATACCAGCGCTGGGGCTCTGTCTCGCATAGGGTCGCAGCATTATGCTGAGCGATGGCCGTTTTGCGTGGATGTGACGCATATTTTCCCTCAATTTGTTATTCTCGTGTTTTTTTCTTTGCGTCATATTTACCGCAAATAAACGTATTTTCTTTCTTTCTACTTTTAATTCCGTTTAGTACTTATAACAACAGAGTCTGTTGAAGTACCCAGGTATTTTATTGTTACCATTGGGAATTACCGAGGTTATTTAGGTTAGTTAGAAATTAGAAAGAAAGAAAGAAGAAAAAAAAGGTTTATTTGTCACAGAGACACGTGCATACAAATAACAAAAATATAAACAACATAAATATTTGGCAGCTGCACGTCATGACTGTGACAAGAAGGCTTCCACTCAGCATAATTCTGTGCTATGAGGGACCCACAGCACAGCGCTGATTTTCAGTGGTCAATTAAGTAGGTAGCAGGTGGTTAGGTTAGCCTGCTAGATTTCCTTAATGTTAATAATTAAAAGAACGATATTTTTATCTGTATCCTTTTCAACACTGCTACGTGGGACTTAATCAGGTAAAAGGATAAAAATTTGATAATTATAAAATAAGTAGGTACCTAGCATTTGACGTCTGCCAGTGCAGATATTATTTTGAAATATTTCCTATACTGCAGCAGCTTTATAGTAGTGTTAATATTAATTATAGGGTAAACCGAGGTATAACCGCTCTCAATAATTGGCCACTATCCATTAAACAGTAAACTGAACACATTTGACTTACCTAACTGACCTTGAAATTATATCATTGTTAATTATCCAATTAAAACTGCATTATTTACGAGAACTGCGAAAATCCGTTGTGACGTCACATTATTTAAATTTTTTCGATATCGATCGTAGTTGGGTGGTAAATTTGTTACCTACATACATATACAGGGTGTTAGGCAGACGGTTGAACATATGAAAATGACGGATCCGTGGGGCCCTCTGCTACGTGTTTAGGCTCAATAACAAGACCTAGGCCACACGGTATTGTTTTTTTTATTCAACGTTCGTCTTTGCTCAAACTTCAAACGTCAATAATTTCATTTAAAAATAACACGACTGGCAACATTAATTTTTTAGAATTTTTTGGAATATTTGTAGAATCCAAAATGTAAAAAAAAAATTGCTTCTATGTAATTAATTTCACTTTTCGGAAATTTAGAGTTCCGTGAAAAAAGGCCCAGGCCGTTAAAATTGGCGAATTGCTTTTTTTTTTTTAAAAGAACGTGCATATTGCGTACCGTTAGAACGGGCATGAATCAAAGATGTTTTTCTAAAATTAGATCTGCTCTATCACTGTTAGTTTTCTTTAACGCAGTTCATAGTTGGGATTTTGGTTTTTATTTTTCATTTGTAAATACTAACAAATGAAAAATAAAAACCAAAATCCCAACATTTTCTAGCAATCATCTGCGTCAAATACGAATGTAAAAAAAATCTACAGTTACTTTAGATGAAAATAAAAATATAATGTTGACAGTTTTGTTATTTTTAAATTAAGTTATTGACGTTTGAAGTTTGAGCAACGACGAAACACGAATATTTTTTTTGAAAGATTATAAAAAAAAAACCGTGTGGCCTGGGTTTTGTTATTGAGGCTAAACACGTAGTAGACGGCCCCACGGATCCGCCATTTTCGTATGTTCAACCGTCTGCCGAACACCCTGTATACTATCCTCAAAATAATGCTTGTATTTTCTGATATTTTTTTCTGAAAGTTTGTTTAAGCGAGATATTTTACTTATCTACTTGTAGTAAGTAAAATGTCTAGCTCATCGAGAAATTTCCCTAACTATAGAGGGTTTTCTAATTCTCGGTCCCTATAAACGAAAACGAATCGTTTTGCTTACCAATGGTAGCATTTTTAATTCCCAAACTAGGCATATAAATAGATTCGTCAGGTAATTTTACCTGTGATAGCTACTACCATATGAGAGGGTCTACTATGCAAAGCTATGAGGTCTCTGCTTCATTATTGGTAAAGATACAAGAGTCTTAATTTAAACCAATAACGGTTAAAAAATTATCGGAATCGGCCGCAATACTGCAATGGTCGTCACAAAGCGTCCGCAATTTACCGCCCTATGACGTCACAAAAAAGTTATACGAGATAGTAAATTCGTGCGTTTACCTAAAGATGATTTTTGACACCGTTAAGTCAAACCCCGGTGCCATTATTTGCATGACGGCCGTCACTGCGGCCGTTATGTGGCGGCCGTCGCTGTCGTAGGAAACTGTGGCTTAAGTAAAACTTCTTTGACAAATAATTTCTTGACATTAGCAGTAGGTACTATTCGTTGTATAGGAAACAACAGCAGCATGTCTAGTGGCCTATCCAGGATCTTTCATAACTACCATATTCATAATAAGTCAGTAATAAGGTTTGCGACACATTTACTATTACGTACTTGTAGGTAGGTTAGGTAGTGACCTCACACCACCTCACATGCTCGTTCGACAGATCGTGGCCAACTCCGATATGAGAGCAGTTGTTACGTTAGGTACCGATGCAATACATACAGGAGGTTTAAAAAAAAAAGTTAATCTGGTCTTAAAAATACGTATACCTGCATTCAATTTTAATGCATCGAAATATAGATCAACTACAAAAGCTTTTAAAATTTAAAAGTTACTGGGATTGACCTAAGAGGTTATTTTACATTCTGGTACACGTGTATGGACAAATATATCGCGCTTAATATTGTTATATTGGTTGTGGTTATGTTGGGTCCTAATGGTCAATCTTTAGGTAAAGAACCAAATAAGTAGTAAAAATACCTCATAATTGTATTATTCACAAAAATTAATTGCCACACGCTTAATCCTAAACGAAATTCAAAAGCTTATTTTCACTACCAACTGACCATTTTCTTTTTCTTTCTTTCACTAAGACACTTTTCCTAACATTAAATTTCGATCAAAGACTTTGTTTTCAGTGACAGTTGGCTTCTAGACTCTACCTGTCTCAACCTTAAAAGATATATAGTAGTGTAGAGTTCACTAAACATCACTTCAAAATCTAAACGGTATAGAGATTTAAATCTGATGATTTACTTTATAATCAAGTGAATTCGCAGTTCCCTATTCTGAGGTTCAAATTAGACTGATCTAGCAACTGAAATTCGCACAGCAACCCACATTCCTACTGACGTAGTACTTAATCTATGTAAAACACATAGATTAAGTATTGTAATGACGTCAGTACTTAATCAGTAGTTACCATAGTACCTCAAGTCTTTAGGTAGGTATTGGGAATCATTAGGTAAATAAATATACTAAAAGGCCAAATCGGTTAAGGATAACCCATGAGGAAGTAGAGTGACTTATACTTTTTTAGAGTTTAAGCATGTGTTTGTTTAATATCATGTGATATTTTTGACGGAAGGCATCCTCAGGTACTACTTCTGACGATCTATTCTGTAAAAATCTCACGGTGAAAACTTAGGTGAAGTGAGCGTGAAGTAAGCTGTCATTCCACTGATGCTAGGGATGTATTGACAGCTCACTTCACCTAAGTTTTCACGGTGAGATGGTGACAGAATAGCACTGCTGTTCTAAGTTAAAACTAAAGTCTTTTTTATCATGCAGATTTTAATAATGATGACTAGAAAGATCTTTTTTTTTCAATGACGATTCTTTGTTTTCAGTGACGTTTTCTTGTTACAACTTTTATTAGTTACGTCTACGTTTTCGTAGCACCTAAGCCGCGTAGGTGACTTAAGTAATAATACGATTTTCAAAATAATTTAGTAACATAATTATCATCCATTGACCATTGGTAAATATTGGTTTCAAAATAAGTCTCCGCAATCCACCCTGTATCTAAAAATCAGGGGCTGAAAGAATAACGAGTAGGTGCTCAGTGCTCGGTACAGATTGCCGCACAATGGGCACTTGCGGCTGCGCAGCCTATAACAAATATTGGACGACAGGCAGCTGATTGAACTCCTTTACAACACACAGTTTACTGCCTGCTTTACTGGCCCACGGGTATTGAAACCACTTTCAAATTAGTATTTGTGCGTTATGAGAGAGACTTGTAAAGTAGTTATGGTCTAGAAAACAGGTGATTGTCACTAAATAAAGGTGATCTGATGGGGTGCGAGCTTGTCATGCCTAATAAATGTTCTACTTCATCACTACCAATCTTTTATTTATTTAAATTTTAGAACAGAACGCCACCTCTGACGATCCTTACATACTCCTTGTATGTAAGGATCGTCAGAGGTGGCGTTCTGTAAAATCTGCCTACCCCCATGGAAAGAGGGCGTGAGTTTATGTATGTATTTAGCATAGTCAGCCTATAATGATCCCACAACTAGGACGCAGGCCTCCTCCCTGTGAGAGGGAGTGGCCGTCATCCACCACGCGGGCCCGGTGCGGGTTGGTAGATCTCTTCGAATTTTTGATTCCTCACGATGTTTTCCATCGCCGTTTTGAGAGCAGTAGCGATGAAATAATTTACACAAATTAAAGCGCTTGCCTGGGTTCGAACCTACGACCTACAAACTCGTAAGTCGCGGCCGTTACCACTGGGCCACCACTGCTCATGTATGTATTTATATTTTTCTAAATAAATGAGTAGGGAATTGTCCTAACATAACATCATTGTATTTGAATAATTTTCCACTGAACGGTGAACAACATCGATCTTACGACAACACTTACCAGAGTGCTACGAAAAAGATAATCTAACAGACACTTGCATTCACATCATATATATAGAGAATGGGCTGAGCGTTAGCCTGACAAAAGTGACCACTAGGCGCAATGTTCCGATTTTAATTAATAGGAAAAAACATTGAAAATTACAGTGAACTATTAAAGAAAAAGACATGTTGGGCTGACTCCTAATACATTGGGATAAGGGCAGGAGAATGAGGAATGAAAACAGGAAATGACAGTAACTAATAAAATAAAAATATAATATGTAACTAATTATTATTTCTAAACTTTACTGGCTTAGGTTCGAGACTGAAAGATTTTTGTTATTAATATCTTTTTCTTCATAAGAGGAATTAAGACAATTCAAATTAAGAATAATGAAAACTATTTTTTATAATACACACATCAAAACTGTCTAGGGATCAAGTACATTTTTAACTATAAAAAAGTATCCAATTAATATTTACCAAATCTAGTCTTCCAGACTGGCTTCTTACTTTAATTCCTATGTTTAAGTTAACAACTTATCGCTATGTTTTGTAAAAATAAAGAAAAATTGCTATTTTTGCAAATTGTGGGAAATTAACCTAAGTTAATGTCGTCAAGTAAATGGCAAAAAAAGGCAAAAATGAGGATATTTTATTTTTTTATATCACACAATCACAGCGATTCGGCATGTTTTGATTTTAAACATGCCGGAATCGCTGTTCATCAAAATCACTTTGAGGAATAGCCGCCCACGTTCTTTCTAACAAGTCAAAAACTTGTTGTGGGGTATGCACGGCATCCATATGCTTCAAAGAAGAGCTCTGCTTCTTTGAAGCATATCCCATGCGTGCTAATTGGGTTGAGGTCTGGCGATTGAGCAGGACACGGCAGAACGTTGATGCGAGCATCTGCAAGAGTGGGTGTTACGACTCTAGCCGTGTGTCGACGTGCATTGTCATGCAATAGTCGAAACGAATCTCCCAACCGGGTTCGCGAAGGAATTATCACGTCTGAAACAAACCTCTCCGTATAAAGCTGAGCATTGAGGTTGCCCCTGATGTCAAATGAGATCGGATCTTCCACCGATCCAAATACCAACCCAAACCATTATTGTTCCCCTTTCCTTATGAATGAACTTCCTGATAAAATTTCAAACGTTTTTGACGTCCAGAGGTCCTCCAAATTCGAGTACGTCTTGTATCCGGCCTCATACCGAATCGAGATTCATTGGAAAAGCAAACACAACGCCTGTCTTCTTCCTCCCAATTTCTGTGTTCACGAGCCCATTGTAAACGGGCCCTACGATTGCGGGGTGCTATAGGTGGAACTCTCAGCGGCCTTCGGGAACGCAGACTCACTTCACGTAAACGATTTCAGATGGTTTGGTCGCATATCAGCAAGCCTGAAGAGCTTCGTAGCCAACATCATAGCGGTCATGGTACGATTCCGTCTAGCAGTATTTTGGATGTACCGGTCCTGTCTGCGAGTGGTGAAGCGAGATCGTCCTCCATGTCGCTCGGCCACGCTGCCCGTGATACGATAGCGTGTCCAGAAGCGGCTTATGACGCTCTGTGTAGTGCCAAGAGCGACAGCCACAGACCCTTGCCTGGCACCAGCTTGCAACATTCCGACGGCTCTCATCATCTCTTCTCGTGTCAAATGATGTCGTCGCTCCATATAGATGTAATTTTTTTCAGTTCCGATGCAGAAATTGTAATGTTTTTGTAAAAACGCTATTACACACTTTTATAGGAATCCTGATTAAATTTTGATTAAAAATAGAAAATCAACCGTTTTCTATTTTTAATCAAAATTTAAAGAAAATTCCTTATTAAAATAGTGAAATTCCCTAAAAAGAATCAAAAACGATCCAAAAATGTTAAAATAATGATCCTCAGTTGCGGCGATACTCTAAAACGTACTTGATCCCTAGGCACTTTTGATGTGTGTGGTAATAATTATCTTTTTCTCAAACATACTTGCAACTTCGATCATTATTTTGACAACTTTCTTCGAGATAAATCGAAATTGCTGTACTGGCCGAATACTTGCGAGCGGGCCGGCAATGTTTGTATAAAAATCCATCTGTCGTGTTTAGCGGCCAAACAAATGACTATGAAAACTCATATCAGTCGTGTTATTTAAAAATAGAAAAAACTTTTATTATAAGGAGGCAACTTATCATAGATTGTATTTAAAATTTCGATTTGGTTTGCAAATAGAGCTGTTTAACGTAAAGAAGAAACAAATGAACATAATGGCGTGTGAAAAATGATCGTTGCTCGTCATTGATTCTGGAATTTACAATAAATTTACTTAGTTTGAATTTCCGCGCATTGTTTGAGAAAAGTACTATACAAGCCTTGCCCGTAACGAGGCATTGATGTGTGCCTTGGCTTCGCCTCGGCCCACATTTTCACGATCGTCTATCAATGCCCTTATTGCAGGACTCGACAGTAATGTACTATTTTCTCTTTTAAGGCGAACGAAGTCTTGAGAACTATATTTGATTGATTTATTAATAAATATATCGATGAAATTTCCAAGATTATACTGATATTTTACAAGCATGAAAGTATATACATTCATTAAAGAAAGAGACAACTACCTACTGGCCGCACATTCGCTTTGTCTCTGTCCTACTTTTCGGTCAGTATTCACAACTGAATACGGAACGATCAGTCTATTATGTATGTCTATGATTCACTTAAACAACATTTTTAGAACGTTGTTTTTGTAAGTAGCTACCTAAAATTGTTTTCTGCCGTTTCCCACAATGGCCTGAGCCGTTGACAGCCGCCAAACGCAATACCAACAGGCTGTCACAACAATATGGTAAAAGTTAACAAAACCACGACGATACTCAGAACTGCAAACGTATTTTCACGGTTGGTTTGACGTTTTTATTTGGTGTTGGTGCTTTCACAGTGGGTACTTTTACAGCAGCGGTTTCTCAGATACCGTTAGTTGGTGCTGAAAACAGCGGTGGAAATCGGTTCTCACGCGCACGCACGGTGTCGCCAATGTAAAAAACCTTCCGTGGAAGACGGTAGCGGCGCGTATTAATCAGCTGCGACCACCGGACTGGAGGCTGTGTCGCGCGCGGATACCTGTGTACAGCCGGTGACAGAAGCGATGGAACGCCAAAAAAAGCTTTCAATAATTGAAATATAGCTTTACTTGATGCACATGCATGTCAAGGAAAAACAGTTTTGAAGGGATGTCAGTCACAGACTGTCTGTGTCTGTCGGTACTTTCGATGGTTTTCAGGTTATTTGCAGGGAAGCCTGACTAATTATCATACATGTACGATAATTTGGACTCCGGTACGATGTACGATACAATATATATTATCGTACGCAAAAGTACGATAATTTGCAATCTTCCTCCGAAGTGGGATGAAACGACTGTGGCGACATCTATATCGCCACATGCGAACTACGCATCAAAGACTTGACGTCTCACAAAATTCTGACGTCACAAAAATCCTGCATCGCGCGAACGACATATTATAAGACTATCCGACATCAATCGTTGGGCAGTTCTAGTTCTTTAAGTGTACTATCTATGGGGCAGTTGCCCGCCAGACACGACACCCGTCTGGTAGGAGGGTCCTCCCTTTTCTAATGAGGATGAGTGAACTTTAGACCCTGTTCTTCATACCTCTAAACGACTATTCAGCAAAAATAATGTGACGAAAACCAGAATAAGAAACAAACTCGCAACAAAAACTGTTAAAAGGGCTTTACTTTCAGCACAATGCAAAATTATGTTACTTTTTTAATTTCTTTCATATTTCACAACTTCCTAAAATTTTTATCCTATTTCTAGTTTTGCGAACTCGCGGCTCTGGCAGTTGTTGTACGATAGTTTTCGAATATTAATATGATAATTCACTCGCACTCGTCTGGCAACCCTGGTTATTTGTTTTTAGTATGGACGGTAAAACAGCAACAGGTTCCACAGATCGTTCTCTTATTAATTTTAATAGAGACTGAATTATATGCAACCTATTCTAGGTTTAAATATTCAACATAAATGCTCGAAATGTACTACAAAGTCGCCAAAATCCGTTATCTACTAATAAAAAGCACCAAGGTACTTTTTGGGAAAACCCCGACACACTTAACCTTAATTATAATTATCGAACATGTGCCTGCTTAACGAAACAATTCAAAAATATTATCCTCATAAGGAGGATGTGCTCGCCTGTACTTGTGAGGCTGAGGCGGAGGCAGCGCGGGCGCAGTGTCCGTGCGTGACCGATCCACTCAGCGTCAAATTCACGCCAAGTCAAATGTTTAATTTGCTCTATAAATCACGCTATTAAAAACATTTCAAGGGTGTCATCGCGGCACCGATCTCATCGGAAACGTGACGACGAGCTGTGTGGTCGTTGGTCGCACTGGTCGCTCCTAGCCCCGGTAGCCGCTGTTGGTATTCGGCCTTTTATTGTTGGTATACTCATTGTACGAACAAGAATGTAGGCTCACACCGTAGAACAAATTCAATTTGTTGAGATGAAATTGAATTAGCTATTGATGTGTGTCTTATTATTGTTGAGGTACTGTTAAGTTATAATGAAGCGAAAAATGATGGTGTACGCGGTGTAGTAGAGCGGTCTAATTCGTTCAGAGAGTAATTTATTTGGTAGCATGTACCTAAATAGCGGCCGAATGTATTGATTCATGTGGGAACGTGTTGTGTTGATTATGCTACTGTTTAAAAAGTTTTTTGTATGTGTTGGTCATGATCTCATCATAACGTGACTTGCTTCATAGCCTTATAGCAGTAGCCTGTAAACGTCCGATATTTACTGATCGGAATTAGATATAAATAGATTTAATAGTAGTTTTTCATCCTGTAGCATTTATTGTGAGTCTTTTATGCGTCTAGGTATTTGAACATTGGTGTTACGAGCTTCGGCTTCCGGAGCTACGGGTATCAACAAATCAAGGAATACTATGTAGTTAAATGTGTTTAATTATTTTCAATACGATATAAATAAAGAATGAACTCCTGTCTGCTAGCTTTTGTTATAATTAACTGGCCTTGTATGGAACTTTCGTATGTTGTAGAGGTTTTTTTAGCTTGATAGATTGTTAAGACGTGATCTGACCCAAGCCTTTGTTTAGATAAATACATTCTATTTTTGTAACCGATTGTTATTTTGAAGTAATTGTATCTTGAAATCTAACTTAATGTATTGTAGGTACGAGTATGATAATGCACGCTGGCAGTTAGTTTGTGATTAAATTAATTATAGTGCTGACGTGCTACGAGATGCTACGCTGAATCTATCGTTACGATTCTATCGATAGACTAAAACCAAATTATGATATTTTATAAAATAATCAGCTAGATGTCTAGAGTCTGATGTAAAGAAGATATAATTATAAATAAATAATCAGGACATCAATAGTAACATACGAGTATATTATTGTAACATGACACAATACTGCAATGTGTGTCGCCTGAAACCAATTGCTTGAAAAAACTTGTAGACGTTGCGTGACTGTTCGAAAGCCTTTCGTCCGTCCGGAGGAAGCCTGGCTCAAATTAAATTAGATTAAATTGATTTATTGGTGGAGGAGCGTGAGCCGAGTCCTCCTCACCGCTTCGTTCCGCCGCACTCCCGCGCAGCATTAATTAATGCTATTAGATTCGGAATCACACCGGAAAAATTTACTGATGGACGCTGCGACCGAAAGATGAGATGCCTCGTGATTTGATTAAAGAGCAATGAAGCAATGGTGTTTTAAGTTTCTCGAGATAGCTTGCGGAGCTTTTTGTCCTTTCCTTTAAGATGTACAAGCCTTAGCTGTAGTTTTGTCTTGTGGTGTGTTGTGTGGTTTAAAAGTTATTAAAAGAAGATACTGAATAAAACATAAATTTTAAAAATCGAAGCCCGACTGCGTAAAAAATGAACATTTTTAATGTTGGATACAAGAAGACATCTGATTTC
The DNA here is from genome assembly GCA_949128155.2 of Xanthia icteritia. Taxonomy (NCBI): domain Eukaryota; kingdom Metazoa; phylum Arthropoda; class Insecta; order Lepidoptera; family Noctuidae; genus Xanthia; species Xanthia icteritia. The sequence continues at coordinate 17,393,997 of OX421932.2, forward strand.
TGTTTTTAATCCCACTTAAGAATAAACAATCTCATTGAGAAGGCATCTTCCTAAATTTAACAATAAAGGTCTATTGCCTCCGACTGCATGACAACAAATCGATTGACGTAAGAATCATCAAAATCGGCCCACGGGTTTTGTCTCTAGAGCGCCACAAAGGAACAAACATACGTAAGTAACATATATACGCTGATAAACACATTACCCTCCATTGTTTTAGGCTTAAAAGCTTTTGGTTAGGAGTTCCTGACTCACCTGTTTTGTGTAAATAGTCGACATCTCTTGACGACACGACAGCTGTTTTTCTGTCATGAAAGAGTTGCTATTCTTAGGTGTTGATCTATTTAAAGGTTTTGCGTAGTGTTTCCCTTACCTATTTATATCTATATGAGCGATTTGTAGGGACACAAAATGTTGCTAACATTTCCGAGCTCTCGTAGCTTAATCAGCTTTGGAGCTGATTAAGCTGAATGATACCTATTATTTAAGAACAATGTTGGGATTAAAATGATAAATTAAAATGTTGATGACTATTGTTTACTGAGAACAGTTAATTATGTATTGTTTGAAGCAATATGCTCATAAAGTTAATTAGTTATGTGTTCTAATTGTTCTAATTAATTGCCATGTTATTATACTATAGTATTGTGATGCAATTTGGGAACTGTGGTTTCTATTTAGGTAGGTACTCATTTTTACGTAATATTTAGCTTATACTTACTCAAGAGGCATAAGAATCTTTCGTAGCATTGGACATAATGGTTTGAAAGGTGTCAAATTATACTCAGCCAGCCGTGTGCCCGATGGGGGTTCCCTCATAATTAGTGCTCAATTTCGCTATATAAGGAACTCTTGTGTTTTTTAAGAGAGGAATCTGATCTAGATAACAGTTCCAGAAATTTATGACATTCGCAGAGGGAGTATCATCCCATACCACATTGTGAAGCCAAGTCTGAGGCCCATGGACGGTTTTAACACTCTGACACCAGCAAAAGCGCTATACTAAAACCTTATCAACGATAGTCAGAGGTGTGAAAAAACCAAAGGGATTAAATACGCGCTCAAACGATTTTATCAATAAGTGGTACCTGCTAAAGGCGCTAAAATTAATTAGTGTAAAAAGTAACAGTAAAAAGCTTTTTAAATGCTTAAATAAGTTAATTTTAACCATATCATTTAGTCTGTGTCTTAATTGAGTACCTACCTATTGATTCAATACTGAGTACATGAACCGCTACGCGGATTAACCTAATATGATAACGAAACCGCGAATCAAACATTAACAAGGAAGTGTGGCGTCATATACAAGCGATTTATACGCGATAATTTCAATACATAAAACATTTCATTATAGGCAGCGAGGCCCCATTATCCGAAGATATTTATTCATGTCGAATGATTGCCTTTCTTTTGTGTATCGACAATGGCGTCACCGGGCGTATTCCATTTGCGCGGCATCGTTCTTGTTCATTCGTTCATTGTGCACGCGAGCCAGTTTTGTTTCGTCGTCGGAGCTTTTCACGCCGCCGCGGCTTGCACTCACACTCACTCACACACACGCACACATACACAAACACTCGCACTCATGTTCTCAACATTAAATGGAGCCAAGATTGATGAGTTTAGACACGACCTGTGACACGTACTACCGAATGTACCATGTTCCCGTTTGTTTGGAATGCGCTTTATTTCACCCTTTATAATAAACGGTAATTATTGGTAGCGCCCATATGTATTTATGTAGCCGATGTCGGCTTTTTGTCTAATGTTTGGACGAACTCGGCCGGCTAATAGGATTTTTTGTATGAATACAGAATGATAATATGGAAGGAGGTATTAAAATGACGTTAATTTATCTTTTAGTTTAGGCCGCTTCGTGAACATTAATCATGGGTATCGGGTGTACGAACTAAATTAATGTAAATTAAACTTAAATAGAATAGAATACTATTATGTTGAGATCTACGTTTTTCTGAAACATCGTTTCATGCGATTACTTAGTAATTTTTCCATAACAGTAGAAATAACTTTACAAATCTCAATAGTTCTTGACACCAATAACAATATTTCTTATTGTAACGATATCATATTACTGCTAGAAGTGAAAGTCGCTGGCACAGAAAGGGGTCTAACTCTAAACTACTAGGTGCATGGGAGTCATTACAGCTAATTCGATTGTTTGGGCAGCGTAGATTCGGGCCTGGCTCGGTGTGCGCCCCTGTAATTTGAACTCGCCGCGCCGCGCCGCAAACGAGAAGGCCTTCTCGGAAACCAACTATTCGGAACTATGATACGCTTCATGTTACCAACTACTTATAAGCTTTGATACGTAAACAAAACATGCATTAATGTGATTGTTTGACAACAAACTCATGTTAAGCTAGGCATTAGTAGATATCTGTTGTTATATTGGAGATTAATTTTAACAAATTAGTATTAGTAGGTGTATAAACTGTATTTGTGATCACCACACGTATTTATATTTTTTCCTTATACATTTTTACGGTAATTAGGAGTGTCGACACTCTCATCATACAGAACGCTATTTGAAACGTGTCGCTACAGGAACTACTACCTATTGTCTTCGGTATTAATTAGGTGGAAACTGAAAACACGATTTCACGTGTTATCAATTTCAGTTGCTCAACTGGCTACTTTCAGTTTGCTGAATAGGCCTTAAGGTAGAGCTGATCGGGTGAAATTAAATGAAATTGTTTATTCTGTAAATAGGATATTGCAATCACTTTTACACGTAAATTTAAAAAAAAAAAAATGCTAGATGAGTTCGGCGTTTCCTATCTGACTACTCTGAGAAGAAAGGCCGAAACAAACACAGAGGTCACAGTCTCTTTTAAAGTCCAGACATAATCTTGGTTAGGTCATATGAGGACCATGTAGATTAGTGTCTGAAATGGTCTTTTGAGGAAAGAACAACACATATTTGAATGGACCTGTCCAGTCAGTGCAAGCATTTGTCAGTAATTTTGGAGCTCAACTCAGAACTTATGGTTGATGAACTGGGGATTTCATAGTGCCTTCGTCATACAGTCGGCTTTTCCCTGTACATAAGTCGATAACGTATAAATATTTGGTTAGTGATTGTTTAGTATTTTCTGCTAAAATACTATTGGTATATTGGCTCAAGGAAAATCGCTCGTCATAATGTAGTATTAATTAAAATTAAAATAAGTAGCATATAATAATTTATTATTTTAATTAATGAATACCTACTACGAACTCAATGAATTGGGAACTGTATAGGATTAATATTAGTATTCCTGTCCCATGTTTGACGTCATTTGTGATACGACTGTTACGTCATCATGTTTGATAAGGTGCTTCCGTTTTGATTACATGTACAAGTTTGCCTAGTTACACATAAAACAATAGTTTCTTAGGAAGACTTACCTACGTAAATTCGAACGTACCTACGTACATTCGTACGTATCTACGTACTCGTACATTGCAAACGCATCAGGCTACGTACCGGTACTTTTACCTTGTACTGGATATCCCAGCCACGACGACGCCGACATCGACAAGTATAGAGTAGAGATACGGTTCCATCATATTATAACGGCCGTCATGAAAATCTGTGATTTTCACCAGTACTTGACAATAAGGTGTCAACAAACGCACTATATTTGAACAACCATTTTTTTTTTTTTTTTAATCCTGATTTTTGCCGTTAGCGTTAGCGGTGCAGACAGCTTAAGTTTAGTTCTTCAAATCGCTTGTTTTTCGATCATAGAATGGCGATTACATAAAGTGTTGCCCTTGCCCGTTCATCCAAGTGACATCTCCTTGTCACTTTTAAATCATCTTCTGTCACTTAATAAAATGGAATGAGATGGTGCTATTCCTATCTACCTAATTTCAATACATAAGATTATTAAAAGATACTTATTTGCCAATAGCAATTAATCAAGGTCAAGTTATAACATGTCATAGAAATGATAAAGTCGAAGCATCGTTTACACAATGGTCGTAACAATGAAGAAAATAAGACCGCAACAGTAGAGCGTTCTCGTAACGTAAAAGTTAAAAGTGGCGAGTGCTTAAACATTAGTAGAGGTAAGTAAGGTAACACAATAATATCGTATGTATCTGTGTAAAACAAAACGTTTGCTTGATCATAACAAAATAAATGTTTATGTTGTTTGTACGAAAGGCCGCAATTACCGAGGGCGGCGGCAGGAACGGAGCCCGCGCGGCATACACTGGCCCACTACGATTTTTATCTCAAACGGTGAGCCGACGTTTCCATCCGCGTAATTACAGAGTTTAGGCCATAGAGTGAATTATTAGACGCGGCGTGGTGCGGTAATCAACACAATAATTGTTATTCACGGCGCTAGTGCTTGGCGCTGCGGTGCGGTGCGGTCCGGCTACACAAATTGAATTTCGTACAATTGCCGTGTAACGGTCCGGTTTGTTACCTTTTTATGGACCCATCACGTGAGTCACTTTTTATTTAGCTTAATAAAGAGCAATTTAATACGTTTTTTAACGCGCAAATTAAATTTATAACGTTATAATAAGAATAAGTCTTAATCCACGATAATATAAATCAGATTATCTGTAACAAAAAATTATGAATAGATTGCAGATTAATTTCAGTTAACGGTTATGAGATTCATTCAGAGGAGATTCCTTTTTGATCATTGCAGTTTTGATTGCACAATGCTTCGGCACAATGTAGTAAGAAATCTATGTTTTTCTGTGAAACTAAGTTTTTCAGCGATTTAACTGTAAAAAGTTTCTATTTAAAATAATAATAAGGTTACGATTGCTGACTGATTTTATATTATTATTTCCTTTATTTAATTATTTACATATAAATTATATTTTTAAATATCAGAATAAAAAAATATAAAAACATTTAAAAATATAAAAAATAGTAGCCTTCTAACAATGCGAGCCGTGTCCAGGAGTACCGCTTTCTGAATCAAGCCCTTAATCCAGCTGCCCAACGAGAGCCTCCTTAGGTGTTGGTCGAGTCTCGTGGCAATTAAGCCATTGGTTGATACGACTATCGGCACAATGATTGCTGAGTCCACATCCCACATGTCGACAACCTCGCGAGCCAAGTCAAGATACTTAATTTGTTTATCTTTCTTGGTTTTTACGAGGTTCCCGTCATGCGGGACCGTTATGTTAATAATCATAATATTATTACCTATAATTTTTACGTCTCTTGACATTTCTCGGGACCCTGGGGTCCCGGACCTTTGGTAGGCGTACGAGAGGTCGAAGCCAACTCGCAGAGGCCCGTTAGATGTTTTTAATTAAATTAGGCACCAACCGACGATTATCCCTGTATGTACTATACAAGTACAACCAAAGTATAACCCTCGGTTGGTAGGAATATTGCAGGATATGGAAACAAATATTTTGAACTATGAGTTTGGGTGGCTAAAGTTGACTGGTGATCTGGAACTATGGAAGGACTATAGCCCCTGCCTGATCAATGTTTTATATGTACACGGATAAAATGGCAGGGGGTGACTTGCACACTCAATAATGGGCCCCGAAAATTTTCGCTAGCACAAAAGTGCCTGGGGTACTTGAGGAGTGGAGAGGTATTCCACGGCTTTCAGAACAATCCCAGAGCCCGGAAGATGGTCAAGATCCCTACGAGCACTTACTAGATTCCTTCCTCCGAGGACGTTTGCTCTTACGAATCTCCACTCAAGCCGGCCAATTAAGGCAAGAATGAGGTGGGACCTCTGTTCCTCGTCAGTGTTCACTCCAGCCGGTCAATAAAGGCAAGCCAGAGATTAGGAACAAGATTTCTCCCGGGAGATAGGGTCCGTGGGGTCGCTATTGCCCAACAGCTCGCCACATGCTGCCCTGCGGGTTTATTATTATTACTATTGCAATCTGATGTTCACAATACGCTTTTGAAAACACACACGAGTCATTTATTCATTCAAGTCAGCTGGAGGTTTTAAAACAAAACAAGGAAACTATGCGGCAATATATTTTCGTAGGGCGGCGCCCGCCCGCGCAAATTCATTACCAGTACAACCTGGCGCTTCCGTTTCCGCTCCCCTGTATTACTGACTTGGGGTTGGGCAACGATAGCGTTCCATTTGATATCCATTGCTGCTTTACTTTGCAGAATAGTTGCCTACTCATGTTTTAGCATCGCAATGTACAGTAAATAAGTGATTAAAGTGTCGTGAGTTATTATTTTCTTGCGGCACGTGGTAGTGTGAATGGATCGCGATAACATCGACTTGACGTGACTGCGACTTCGTTTGCTCAGCCTGCTTTGAGTAAAACTAACATAAACTTCTACTGTTTTGTTTTTTCATGTTTTTTTGTGTTATACTTACCAAGAAAAAAGAAAACGTCAGTTGTGTTTTTATGTTTTCATTAGTTAATGGTTTAATAAGGCTTTTGGATGCATAAGTCGAAAATGATTTATTTTGCACGAAATTTTTTAACATTATTTACCTACTTCTTCCTGTCCGGTTGCGTCATTCATTACATTCCGGATATTTCTTTTTTTTTTTACTTATTTTTGATAGAATTCATTTAATTTGAGGCGGTTGAGTTACTTTATTTCTACCTTCAATTGTCTGCTTTAATTATTCGTTGACTGCCAGAAGTATTTCCCTCACCAAAAGATAAGAATGATTGTTATTTGGTGAGTTGTCCATCAATGTGCCCTAGATTATATAAGTTCTGTTTTTCTTGCTTAAGTCTATGACAAATTAGATATTGTATCACAAAAAGTACAATAGCCCAAAGGGGTCATCATTGGAGGCACTCATCATTGTGAACGACTTTTACTAAAGGACCAACCACGATATCGCGATCTTTCGTTATTTACAAACACCCTTTTCAAGATTTTTTTATCAAACTTCTATCCCATTTTTATATTTAGTATGAACATCACATGTTTTACCAATTATATTTCTGTGAACATTTTCGTGATTCTTCGAATAAAAGCCTTTCTTTATTTATGTATTTCTTATTCTGAACACCTGGACTGAAAACAGGTGCGCACATAACATCTACTTTTAGAACATAGTTCGTCATGGGTTACATATTTATAGACGAAGCTTCATAACAGATATCATTCGAGGGGCTGTTGAAGGTCGCCATACATAAATAACGCCCGTCTGTCGGAGCACTAACGTTGCAGGTGGAACGCTGACACGAAGCTCGTCTACCTACGGTCTAATGTCACAGTGGAAGAATAAGCAGTGGTTCAATAGTTAGCACCTATTGAGATTATATTAGATTTTTTATCTCTTGAAGCAATTGCAACGTTTTATTAAAGAAGATCTTTGCAAAAGGGAAGATGATATGTCATATCTACTATGTAGGACAAAAGACTTGTTTCATAGGACACACTATTAGGGAAATGAACATCAGTTAAACCTATTGTTTTCATGTGATAGTATTTTTTTATCAAAATCAAGAAAATTGTGTCTGTCGTGTCAAAAAAATCTGCTCAATCGGTTTAATGTATTTCTTTTATCAGCATAAAACAAAATTAACTTTTACTACTCATAATACATAGACGTATCTAATACATAATAAATAAATGAAGTTAACAGAACTTTTCAAATCGAGTGTACTCTGTAGGTATAAATTAAATAAGTGTAGTTAAGTGAACAATAATTTCGCTAATTTATAAAGTAAATTCTAAATTACTTGAGGCACTTACAAATTGTCTAAACAGATAATGAGCATCATTAGGTTCCATTACAAAATTACCTATCCCACGCTTGCCAGGCGTTGCATGATGCTCGTGCAACTGAGCTAAACAGGCCGGTCGGCGCGGGCGCAGAGCGAGCCGATGAATTTGCAATCCGCTACTGCTTAAGCAACTTTGGTATTATTTAAATGCTGTCTTTTTAGCACGATCCAGTGCAGGTACATAGTACTGAATGTAAAATAATTTTCAAATACCTAAAATGAACATAAATAGGATGACGTGTGAAAAACACGTCATGCAAGCACTGATGAAAATTACCTACTTTTATGTAAGGTCAGTTCAGGAGAAATAAGGTTCTACGTAAGTACCTTAACTACTCAGATTTTTATCAAGATAATGTACAATTCGGAGGTTGTTACTTTCTACAAATGCCGCATAAAGTAGTTACCGTGTCCAAATGAACTATTAAGCATTTAACGAAGTTGCCAAATAGGGACACTAATACAGTTCATTTTAATAATATATTTAGAAACACAATTGGACAGCAAACGACAATAAATCATTTAACTAATTAGATAACCTATTAATTACTCGTAGAGTTGAGTAATTGAACTTTTTTATACTGTGTGTCTGTGTCCCGGTACATACACGCAATCTCTTGATATGTAATTCAATAACAATAATCGGATTCACTTTAACGCCAACATGCGGCGTATGCCTTACATCGAAAAATATCAACTCAATTTCAGAATACACGATTTCCACCTTCATTTTGAGAGGAGGAAGGGTCAGTTTCTCTTGAAAGTTTCTCGGCGTTTGTGGTAAATTGATGAGTGATCTATTCGGTTATAGGATGGTTTGGTCGAGCTTACCAACAACGAGTAGTTACGTGAGTTTCTCCATACTTTGTGCTCTCAGTTGCACTGTCTGTTTATGTAATTCTAGGCAGTGAGCGTTAAAATAGAGCGTCGATGATTTTTGTTACAATTTTCATTTACCAAAGTTCGTGATTAATACCTAAATCGAACGAAGCTGGTTCACAATGATAAATTGAATTGAAATGACTAGGTGCGTACCCACATGGTAGGTATATAACATTTATATTGTATTTAAGTGTCCAATTGAATAACTGTTTAATTTTAAATTACAATAGGTTTCACAAGTGACTCACAAATACTTACTATGTAGGTATAGATGTTGCTCAATATAAAACCGCAAGCGGTGTCCAGGGGGAGTATCCTCGGCTTGGGTTCCGCAGCGAGCGCGGTGTAGGCGGACCCCATCGATACCTGCACCACGTTATGCATACAAATTGTGATCTCGTCGACTTGCAGATCCAAGATAAGAAGCAATTAAGAGTCCATGAATATACGACCCCGCATCGCATCCCCCACATACATTACCACTTTTCCGAGACCTGTTAATAAATAAAATCTCATATTTGCGCTCGCTCTGCCAATGATATATAACGTTTGTTAATTAGGTTATCTCGCCATCGGCATCTACAAAGGGCCAAGGCTTAAAAGGCTCGTTGATATTAAAAGTGCCGCTTATAACTTTTATCATAAATCACCCTGTGGCTAAATCGCGAGGGCGCGCGAAAAAATCCGATCTACTTGGAACAAAAAATATGCAAGTAATGACGAAAGCACCCTGAGAGCTTTTTTGAGTAGCTGCGGACTTGCTTAGAATTAATTGTGTTGAGTCCGCTCAATAGCCGCCGTCACTGAAATATATTTGCCAACACTAGTTCGATGTTTGGGATTTTTTACGTTATTAAGTCGCAAACTATGCGGTATCGGTATCCTACTGAGGAAAAACTAAGGAAAATCAATTAATTGCTCGCGATACTGTATAATTGCTCCAATTATTTAGTTTTCCTTGAGATAACAAATTATTGTGGTGTAAAATTGTCAAAATTAATGAAATTATTAGAAACGTTAGGTTTAATTAAAGGAAAAATAATATGTATAAAAATATCATTTACGTCAGCATCCGCCTGGAATTGTTACAGCTAGGTATGATGCGGCTCATGCAATAAACATATAATATTTTGCATGGAGCGACTGTCCTATACGGGCCTATACCGATGTTCTACAAATACCTACATCAAATCTCAGGCTTCAGGCTTCAGACATCCTTATGACAACCAGGAACTGCAGGTTAGGGTGCTCTCCATGACACGTAGAAGTCATTAGGAGTAGGAGGATTTAGCCACGACGTCCTCAGCCAACAAAAATATAAATATAAGGTATTAATCGTCATTCGATTCTTTTTCATCGATTACCAACGAATTCGGAGAACATTAACGTAACAAAACCTATATTTCGAGAACGTTTCTGTTGTAAAAGCGCCGGCGAACAGTTTAATGAGTCCCACGAGATCTCGTCGAAAGCAGAGCGTGGGCTCGTGATTACCACGGACCCCTGTAATAATAAAACATCGACAGGCCGCCTTTATCGACTGCCTTCTCGATAAGCATCCGTGACGAATTCGCACCATTCGAGCGCCGAGCCCTCGGACCTACGATACTCGCATGGCTACGTAAACACGATATTAAAACGACTAATAATACACGGTCAAAAATCAGAAATATATCTTAAAATTCAAGTGACAAGATTTATTTTTGGGGTCGAGGAATTAACAATGCATAAGTCGGTTAATTCCCATTTAAGGGAAAATGTCCGAGATACTTTAATCGATACTTTAATTCCAATTATAAAATTATCTCAACGGTTTATCGGCTTCGAATTTTGAGGAAGTTTTTGGTTACGTAGATTCCATCCTTTCAGTATACCTAATGAAACGTCACGGTTTTATCGTTTCACAGTTGGAAATTCCGAATAATTGCAATTTCGACGACAACAAAACAGAATTATGATTTAATAAAATCAATTTAAAATTATATGAAAGGAATTAGAGCAGAGGAAGTCCGTAACTAATTTGATACGATTATACACAATTTTAGAGTAAAAATGTCTTAGACGGTAAAATTTCGAAGACTTCGGGAATATAACTACAATCGATTATGGTATTTAAACGACAGTCCCTGCTAGACTATCACCTCATGTATCACCTCTTTCTAACCCCCGCGCCAAAGAACCGTGTACGGAGCAAATTCCGCACTGACAAGAATGCGTGGCTCATGAACGAGTGCAGTGATCTAGCACTCTAGATCTAGCACATGGACTCACTTGGTCGGTTCCGATCGTTCTCGATCATTTGTCTCACAGGTATAATTTGAGTGCGCTCATTTTGTTTCTCTACTTTTTGTTAATTAATGAGATATGATGAGACGGATGTATCTCTCTTGGTTTTGTTTTATAACTACTCTCTGATAGTTCGCCTAGTTGGTGATACTAAAAAAATGCTGTATTTACCTATAATTGTCTGTTACATTAAGTTCTTTATTTTCTGTTGCGTGCTGCATATTCTGTAGTGTAGGTATACGAACTTTAGTAAATCAAAATAAAGAATAAGACAATCAGGAAATTATGTAAGGAAAACCTTTAACAAGAACTGAACTAGCGCGATATACTCGTAGAATATCGAATTTTGAAGTTGGGTTTCTATTAAGCTGAGAGAAAAAATATTTCATCATGCACTGTGATTTGGTGATATTTCAGGCAACGAGGAAATTCGATTTTTGGTCAAAAATTTCGTTATTGTCCAGCAATCTAAATAGATTTGCACCACCTGAAGACATGGCTTATAGTAAATGACGGTATAGTACCTACGGAAGCGCATTCACTTGTTTTTGATGACCCAGATACTACAGTATCATTTGAGGATACGTTTGTTATTTTCTTATCAAGCATATCCAAAAATGTGAGCTTAGCTAATATTTAGATTTTAGCTATGACAAAAAATATGTAAGCATGGCTGAGTTGCGCTTGCGCGGGCAGACGGATGTCACCGCCTTGTTTTTGTAGCAGATCGTTCACCTCCCAACCATTCACGAATTTAGGAAACCGTATAACAATAAAAAGTAATATAAAAACGATACTTCGTGATCGATGCGTCTATTAACGTTTTTGCTTTCTAAAAGTCAATACTGAGTCAAGTAACACCAACCAACCAACCAATTAGAATATCTATTCAATTAAATATTCGATAAGCACTCTGTGGTTGCTTAGCTTCTTAATTTAAATGCGATTATGGTAATTTTGTTATGACGCTGAGAAATCAATCTGGATCGTCGCTAGAAACGACAGGATTACGCCAATATTTGGAGATTAAGAGTTATGATATTCAACAAGAAGCTCATCTTCTGTTTTAATTTGTAATGTCGACGTTTCTAATAAAATTTCTGTTGAAAATAACAATTCTGATGTTTACAAAATGGGTGCACCTGCATGACTCCATCCAACTAATTATGTAGTCAGAGGTACACCTAAGATTCCTTTTGGTTCGTTAACAGAATTTAATGAAACAAATTCCAGTCGATTACGACAAGGTGCTGGACGTTTGGACAGCAGCATAATATATAAGTATGAGAAACAAACAGTACAACTGACAAAAACAAAAGATTTAGAGGCATTATCCCAAAAGAACATTTGTACAAGACTGGAATCTAAACAGACCTATCATCTCAATCAAAAATGGTAATGTGGCTCTGAAACAAACCAACAAAGATTCGAATACACCTAGTTTTAAGCTTGATGATCCGTTGTTTATAACAAGGCATCATAAAACAATTATTTTAATAATCACTATTGTTTTATTTCTTCATGTAGTTTAACAATGGTTACTAGCTGAAATATAAGAAAGAAAAAGAAACCTAGTTTTACGAATATCAAGGTAAGAATTTGATGTTAATATACATCATAACTTAGGCTAGTTGGTGTTGTTAAGCTATTTGGCAATATGAATACTAAAACTAGGCTGTAAATGTAACACTGGAGTCATAACAATATGGTTATTTTATTGTCCCCGTGACTTGAAGACCGTTACACGATTCAGTCCTTGGCCTCTTATGTTATTTTAGGGGATATCGATTGTGCAACTCACGCTCTAGGTTTCCTCCATCGCGAATATAAGTCACGTGTGTCAACTGTTGACGTGAAAATAATATAACGTTTAACGGGTTCGTGGTTTTTCATTATCTTTTTCGTTTTCCTGGATTAGTAGATACTATAACGTAGTGTTCACGCTAACAGATAGTTTTTTTTTGGGTTATGTCAATATGACAGATTACTTCAAGTATTCTTCATAATAGTCATCAGAACATAAATGAGACACTTATAGACAAAAGGTCACTCATATAATATTATTTCTTACTATAGGTACTGTCTAATCTCGCTTATAAAATTACAATGCGGAGGATTTTAATAATAGTCATTCATTATTAAATCTGTGTATAACTCAAATATCTTTGTCTGTATCATCGTAATTTACATATGCTAAATAAAAAGCGGTGTCATCACAAAAGATTTTGGAGGCAATATAAACATAATATCAATTTAAATTCCTTGTTAGTGGAGCAAAAGCCGACATCATACCTGAAAGTGGCGGGGCCCGATTGGATGACGTGCGCGCCAATCGCGTGCGCGCTCCGCGGCCGCCGCGTCCGGCCGGCAGCGGGCGGGCGGGCCGAGCGTGGCGAGCGCCGCGCCTCAGTTCCTCTCCACACCTCGCATCGGACTGACGTGCTCGTACATCCGTGTGTTGTTGCTTTGACTTTAATAACATTGACTTGTCCTCTCGGGACTTCGGGGGAAGTGACAATGCCGCGACCCTCGCGTGAATCTTACGGCGATCAGAAGCCCCCGTACTCGTACATCTCGCTGACGGCGATGGCGATCTGGAGTTCCCCGGAGCGCATGCTGCCGCTGTCAGAGATCTACCGGTTCATCACGGACCGCTTCCCGTACTACCGGCGCAACACGCAGCGCTGGCAGAACTCGCTGCGGCACAACCTCTCCTTCAACGACTGCTTCGTGAAGGTGCCGCGCCGCCCGGACCGGCCCGGCAAGGGCGCCTACTGGACGCTGCACCCGCAGGCCTTCGACATGTTCGAGAACGGCTCGCTGCTCCGGAGGCGCAAGAGGTTCAAGCTGTTGAAAGACGATAAAGAGAGCCTGCACGCAGAGTTAGCGGCGCTTGCAAGTTTTAATAGAGCATTTTTGGCGAGACAGGCGAGCGCACCACCGCCTCCTATGTCAAGTGCCAGTCTATACAGTCCACCGCTGGGCCCACAACTAAGCCCAGAGCCGAGAGCGGCGGAACTGCCGGAGGCAGCAACTATGACCATGTTACCGCGCGAGAGGCCACGAAGAGCGTTCACGATCGAGGCGCTGCTGCAGCCTGACGAGCCGCGCGCATCGCCATCGCCACCACAGCCGGTGCTGGTGCCGGTGCCGTCGTACGTGGTGCGCTACCACGCCGAGCTGCTGGCGGCAGCGCACGCGCTGCGCCCCTGTTACCTGCCGCCGCCGCTGCTGCCCGTCGCGTGACATCCGCCGCGCGCGCACACAAGCTGCGACAATGTTTCGTGCAATGTTAGATTGTAAGTACACCACTAGTATTCATCATTTTGTATAGTGTTTAAATTTTTATGTGGAACATTCGTTTTGTAGTACTTAATTGTTAAAGTTTTAAATTCAACACTTGTAAACATGGCTGTTTAATTCAAGTTCATGGGTCTCTACTATGAGCTGTGTTCTGGTTTATAGATAAATCACCAGGTAGGCAATAGTGATTACTACTGATTACATACCGACAACGCATTTAGTATTATAACTATTTATTATCTTAAAGCGAGTAACATCGAGGCTAAGTGCGATCGGTCTACTGTTGAACATTCCGCAGATGATTCATCTCACGTAGAGCGGATCATCATCGCGTTTTAAGTGATCTCACTTTAAGGTTTATGTAAACTATTGATGATAAACGAAAGATGTGAAAAACTGTTAAATATACAATTGTATCATTGTGAACAAATCATGTATATATAAGATAACGAATTCAGAGAGCAAGTAAATGACTGCAGACAATGTTACAAATATTTGGTAAAATGCAAACTATGTCGCGTACTACTATTACACACAGATTCACTCTTTCTTTTCTAATAGGAATAAATTATATTATTAGTAGCAGTAAATGTAAAAAAGTATATTGTTTTATGATAGCTGACGTAGAATAAGATTGTTATTTATTTAGTGATGAGAACTGAATCTTTTCCTGTTCATAGTGTAGATCAAATTATTTGTGTAAATATTGGTTAAATTGTTATAAGTATTTAGTAGGAAAATTAAATGGAATTCATTATATTCCCTGGTTTTATTTAAAACACTTTTTTGTTTCCAAATTTCTCAATTTTATAATAATTATTTGCCACTTTTGGTCAAATTAGCCAATGCTGTTTTTAAACGACATTTACCATTTGAAATATATAGATTAACTTGGAGGTATAAATATAATTTGGTAGGGTAGAAATTCTTCGTGTGAGGTAAAGGAAAAAAGTGGTAGAAAATTGTAAAAAGGGGTATTCTTGGTGGTCTGTTTCACGGTGTAACGCGGCGCGTCGGGCCCCGCTCGTGGGCTAATAGTGCCTGATATTGGCCTGTTGTGCTGACTCACCCGCCGGCTCGTTACACACTATAATGCGCATTATAGGCTTGTTCAACATTTTGACCCTCTTTCACAGTGAAAAACCTTTAATCTAATGATGGAGGACACAATAGAGCGGTTCCATTCTTCTGTTCTTTTTTGTGGGATCAATTTATGAAATTAGGATCGAAGAAAAACAGGGCAATAAAACGTATGAAATAACTACTAGTACTAAAAGCTTGAAATAAATTAAATTAAACTTGTTTGGTTACTGTAGCAGTTGAAATATGGAAAACCCGCTGATACAGGTACGTACGTATAGACTGGTTTTTTCTTTCCTAGTAGATTACATGCTACCTGGTACAAGGAAATATTTTTTTAGTGTTTAAGTACCTATTTGTAGCCACCAAGATACTGTTATAAAATAAAAGTTTTATTGTACCTAACATACTTTACAATAAACCTATCTGCCGTTTCATATTTATGAAAATTCAGAACTGTGGGAAATAAGGAAGCATTTTACGGGATTGTTCTATTGACCAGAATACCCACGAAATTTCGCGTTGTTGCATAACTTTTTAATTACTCGAGATTTTTAATTCATATTCTTTATGGCACCTCTTTAGTCAAAGTCAAAGTCAAATAATTTATTTCAATTAGGCACAAAAAAGGCACTTTTGAACGTCAACATTTAAATAATAATTGATTCTAGTTGCCCCTTCCAAAAGGTAGTTTTCGTATGGAGAAGAATGGGCAAGAAACTCCACCGTTACTCTTTTAAAATGTTTTCACAATATCTTGTATACATCAATTATATCATTATATGTGAAGACGATGCACCTAGAATAAGATTACTATACCACGTTAGGTAAAAATAATGAAAAATTAAGGAATGACAGATAAATTAATCATATGATAGATGCATGGTGCTCACATTTACAAACATTGTAAAATTATACAATATTCCTAGCATTTTTACAAGTAATATAACTCAGTGTGTGAGTTCGACCTAATCTTAGGTCATGAGTAAATTTAGGTCATGAGCAATACGAATATCAAACAAATATTTGGCCTAGGTCTTAAAGGGGGAGGCGTGAACATTGATTCGCTGTTACAAAAGTAGATAGATTGAGACCCTAATCAATACCGATTTTTTTTGACATCCACACTACTAAAGAGCAAATAACGGCTATTTCATTAAATTTCTACTGACTACAAATTACATTAACTCTAGAGATGCGCATAATGTTTTCCGCTTCCATCCCTGCCTGTTAGTCGTCATCAATAATTTAATATTTAAAACTTGTTACTGATGTATTTGAAAAAGTAACGTTTAAATTAGGCAACCTGCGTCATTTTATTTTATAAACAAGGAAGGAAGTATTATGTAAAAAACATAACACTCCTTTTTGGGTAGTCGTGTAAAAATAAGGAAGCACGTAAGTGTATTGAATTATTTAGGTTATGCTTACCTCATACTACTTACTTATTATTATACGTTATTTTCCAATGAAAGTCTTTGGAAAATATTTCTTTCGGAGTAAGGATAAGCAGGATTGTAATATAATGATGCTCCTTACTTGGGAGGTTAATATTTTTGGCAAAATATTGTTACATTTGAGTCCAACTTAAAGAAACAGCTAATGTAGATATGGGCAAGCCGAAAAAATATATTTATGGTGAACTTTAAATTAGGTATGTATTTCAATCTATTTTCGAAACGGGAATATCTTAATATTCCCGTTTATTTTACAAGGAAGTAGCGGCCCGTTATGGCTTCAGTCTGGTATAAATCTTGCCCAAGAATTACTCTACATGATGTGGGTAATCACATCAAAACTCAACAAAAAATTCAAAACCTTATCCAAATACACAGACAGGTCAACCGAGTTGCGTCTTCATCTATACTATATATACTATATAATTATATTGTAATAATATATGTAATATAATAGTAGTTTGTTTGTAAGTTTGTATGTAGGGGGTAATCTCCGGAACTACCAGAAGGATTTGAAAAATTCTTTTTGCATTGGATAGCCCAATTCTTAAGGAAGGTTAAAGGCTATGTAACATAGCGCTATAACACTTAGGAGCCGAGCAAAAATAAAAAATGTCCGAGAGAACGCTAAGCGAAAACGAAGTAATAGCGCAGGCGGGCGATGGAATGCGACGCGGTGGGTCGGGGGAGCTAGTTCTACATTATTATTGTACTATACTATACATGGACAAATTTTAACATAGCGTTCAGTCCGTCTAACCAAAGATATCCAAGCAAAAAAAAAAACACTGATTAAAGTGATTTTATTTTGACCTAAAATAATAAATGGCATTGGGTAACCAACATTTTTAGTGTATTTTCGTTGGCTGATTTATTTTTCTTGTAAGTATCTAATGCGTTTTTCTTATTATTTTTTTACCATTGTCCTTATTTTGGTGGTCTGAATGATTTCTAAAAGTTTTTCCATCTATTTTAATGGGACCTTATATATTATTCACTAACAGACAACGCACAACCTAAACCGCTGGGTCCCGAGGCGTGAAATTTTGCACAAAAGTTCCTTATGTAACAAGTCACTAAGGAAGGATTTCTTGAAAATATAATCCCCTAAAGGGGCTTATAGGACATGTGAGTTTGTATTACATGGGACTTAAACATAACTGGCAAAATGTGGGTGTACCTACTATAGGTAAACCTCTGCCTAAACAAGCGTGGTGTTATGGTATGTGTAAGTTTGTATGAATTTAATATTTTTTACCGATAGGTAATCTCATCGGGCGGGCACATGACTTGTTAGAAATTAGATTCGTTAAATGTCAACTTACAGCTAGAAGTACTGAAGTAAATTAAATATAACAGCCTGAACAACTGAAGGACCCTTTTCTATCAATTCCACTATTAATAAAAAGAAACTCGTTGTTTACATAAGCATAAGACTTAAGCAGATAGGTTTAAGTCAGGTATGTAAGTAGTTAATACCAATAAAAGTAGGTTAAATATATTTTACTCGCTGCGCCACGCGGTTTTACCCGCATAAGTCTCGATCCCGTGGGAATATCGAGATAAAAAGTATCTTATATCGTAACTCAGGTTATGATCTACCCATGTGCAAAATTTCATCCAAATCTGTTCAGCCTTTTTATCGTGATAGCGCAACAAACACATTAACATACAAACTTTCACATTTATAATATTAGTAGGATAGTTAGGATTATTATCAACAATTACATAAGTAGCAATTATGTAATGATCATTATTCAATAACATAACTGGATGAATAAGTTATTTCACAAAAATGTTGGTTACAAAACATAATAAAAGTGTTTGCATCATTATAAAAAAATATTAAATTAAGTATGTATTGCCGTTAAATTAACATTACATATTAACTCATCAACGTTCCATATAAAAATAAGTCATTTTAAAATATGACGTTTAAATTATTATGTTTTTTAGACAAAGACTGTTAATATTTAAAAAAATGCATAGAAATTCGTGTAATAAATACTATCACGCACATGGGCTATCTTTGCTTGAGTGAGTACGTTTGTTTACGACAATATCTAGGTGGATACGACAATATCTTAAACTTCATATGTAATGACGTTTCCAGTCTCCATACTAAAATA
Source organism: Xanthia icteritia (assembly GCA_949128155.2). Taxonomy (NCBI): domain Eukaryota; kingdom Metazoa; phylum Arthropoda; class Insecta; order Lepidoptera; family Noctuidae; genus Xanthia; species Xanthia icteritia. Next base: position 17,412,850 of record OX421932.2, read on the forward strand.
CAATGAAAAATATATCCAATAGTATAGTTACTAGTCCAAGCATAACTACTAAATATATTGTTTGAAAAAAATAATTGTTTTAATTCTGTCGTTAGGATTTATTATATTGTTTCTTATTACTCCTATGCATTAGACTTTTCATTTATTTTCGTCTCCATATAGTATAATAGCATCTAGTAAAAAAAACAGAGAAAATGTATTTTCCCAGATATGACACCTAGCAAGATCGATTTTTCGCCCCTTTCATCTAAACTGTCAACTTTCATCAAAATCGTTAGAGCCGTTTTCGAGAACCTGATTACAAATATGTATATACAAATATTGCTCATTTTATAGTATAGGATAGGAATTAGGAACATGCCTATATTATGACATGTGGTGATGTCACTCACAAATATGTTGGTCGGTAACTGTAGGTTTTTGTATCACACGCTTCTTAATTAGGTAGGTACCTATGTCAAGTTTTAATAAATTCGCTTATTTTTCAGGAAAGGTTGCCTGTTTAGCAATTTAGGTATTACATACATTAAATGTTGTGTATTGCATTAATTTGATATAAAGTAAGGCAAAATGTCTAATATTTATAGGAATTCTTTATCACAAACCACAAGAACTACAAATGGATTGCATATTTTTGTGCGAGTTTGTGAGGGTCCGACGTACCTATCTACATATATAAAAAGTCAAAACGTACTGTGTAATATACATAATAATAACATTACCTTGATCAAAAACTTAAAAAAAACTAGTTTTAGTGAGTGTCGGCCACAAGGTTGGCCGGCTGTCGACATGCTGTCGAGCGAGAATGTTGAAAGCCGATCCTATCCTAACTAAACTCATGTTTAGTAAGGCAAAACAAACTTTCCTAAATACTTTATCTTTATCATCACATTCACTAACTATTTATGTTTCGAATCTATATCTTCTATGTTTTTCTATCGGGCTGTAACGACTTCACAGAAAATCTCTAAAAATATTTTGGGAAGAAAGTACAATGCGCTTAGAAATTGACACTTTTTTGCATTCCAGAAGTCATAAAACTAACAGAGAGGCAATTCCCGTATTTATAACAATTTTCTCATTTTAATCTCAGTCTAAATCTGTCAAACATACCTGTAATTATTAAACATTGTTGACAAGCTTTCGATATTGATTGTCGCTGAGAAGAGATTGTGACTATATTAGAATGTTTTTAATTACGGGAATTGGCCTTTAAGTAGGAAGGATAGGAATTATTAATCTAAGTTAATTTGGATACGCCTAAGTGTCCTTTTGATTTTGTATTTATTTATACATGTAGTTAGTTAGTCTTTAACTTAGATTAATAATTCCTACCCTAGGAATTATTAATCTAAGTTAATTTAGATACGCCTAAGTGTCCTTTTGATTTTGTGTTTATTTATACATGTAGTTAGTCTTTTAATTTATTACCTAGTGTAAATAGTTAGTGGTTTTAAAAACTGTAAAGTTATATTACATGAAATTAAAGAATTTGGATACAACCTGTTTCTCTTCCTGGAGATAGAACCTGTTCTTAGAGCTGTTGGGGCACGGCTTCAATTGTTCTGAATCACTGAATGTGAAATTCAAATTCAAAAGTCATTTATTCAAACTAGGCTGAAAATCAGCACTTTTCGAACGTCAAAATTACATAAGACAGTCCCTCAAAACGCCCACCCTTCACCACTTCCTAGTGCTTTAGCTGGGAAGAAGAAGTGGCGCAACAAACTCCCCAGCAGCACAGCTGTCTGTTCAGTAAAACCTAAGCAGTGATGTTTTGATTTGAATTAGACTGTACTAGCCCACGGTTACACATGTATCCTTGGGGAGTTCCTAGTTACTTTGCACAACTAGATAATAAGGTATGAAATAAAATGTATCATTAGTGTCACCAATTATGTAGGTACTAGTATGTGCATGCCAAATGGTAGAATGTATTCTTTTTTGTAACAATTCACTTTTATCTTACACTCTATGCGAATAAACTGTTCTATTTTACGTCCATATCGTAACTTTTCTATATATGTGCCAAAAATCCAAACGTTATCTGCCGTGATCAATCATAACAACAAAACTTCCACATTAATAATATTAACTCTTATTAGATAAATAGATAACTCGTTTATTTAGTTCACACAAAAGACAGCACCACATATAAAAGCGCGATTAAATAATTACTAATAAGCTATTAGGAAATAGTTGCAAGGTGACAATATACAACCAAACAAAAAAATAAAAAGGAAGAAAACAAGACATTGTGATGACACTATTGGCTATGACATACTTTAAAATAGTCACACTTTAATATTATTAATGTGGTTTAGTTCACCTATAAATTAGGATGTTCATTCGTATTACATTACCTCCAATAATATTAAGACCGACTGCATGTTTATGGAAAAGGATTACATAAATAAATAATTTACACAAAATAGCATATCCACCTATACTGAGTAAATAGATGTAACATTTTATTAATAGACATCAGCAAGTATGGTAGGGTTTTGTTGACGAAAAAAATCGAAAGTTATGCCTGATCCCAATTGAAATAATATGCTCATAAATAGATATGGCAGGTCAACTATGTATATGATTTCGACCAGACACCAATTAGGTACCTATCATGAAATTGTCCAGAAAAGACTTACCTCCATCTGCGATACAAGGACAAATAAACTGAAGAAACTTAACTATAAAGGTGTTAATCAATCTGAAGCACAAAAGTCACAAGTAAGAAGAATTAAAATTGGGCAAGAAATATGTACTTCTAGGCGGCGTTAGCGATACATTTTTACCGAAATTAAGAAATTAATCGAAACCTAACCATTGAAGCAAGAAATGATAACGGACGCAAAACATAAAATAGACTAGACAACAATTGAGTATTGTGTTAGTCAGACGGGTTAAACAGTTTTTTCCTCGCCTGAGTGCGAGTTGTTTACTTACGAAGTTTTTACAAACAAACTAAATCACATCAAACAATAAATATTTGTAGAGGCAGCTGTTCGGGACGGATTATTACACGAACCTAAAATAATAATCGTCCTCTCTTAGCACTTCTGTTGATGTTTTTGCTCCGAACACCTTTGCATGCAACGCTAGCCTATAATTTCGAAATTAATATCTAACACATTGTGTCTATCCGTCCGTCCCTCGATTTGCCGTTTTTATAGCTTTCCCGACACCGTAACTGCTAATTATATCTGCCGCGGCATCGCCTCGAGCCTTTCCCGAATTTATCAGCGAATCAATCTGAACTTTAATTCTTTGATGTAGGGTTCAAGTGCAGCCCCAAAAAGGTTTTAATCAGCAATCTGGGTTAAATGTGAATTCGCTACGGAATTTTTCGTCCCATACCTAACGATATCCGCTTCGAATTCGTACAATAAGCACGTTGACTGAATTCTAAGTAGACGCAGCTTCTTTTTCCATTTACTTGTGTAGTTTATAAGCTGTCAGTGTATCTGTAGCCACGTCGTGTTAATGATCACTGAATACATTATTTAATAACAAACTTTTGTTTTAATCTTCACAATTTATATTTATTTCTTTTATATAATTGCTAATTTACTTTATTTAATCATATGAGCTATTAATTTCAATACTTTAATATACATTCTGATCTTTATATCCCCTGTTCTTGACTTCTTTATTTTAATTTATGTTTTAGCTTTAATCATTACTTTAATAATCAACACTTTTGAATAACTTGGCATCTCTTGATTGCTTAGCAATATGTGTTTGAGACTATTGTGAGAACAAAATGTGTGATTCATCTAAGATGTTTATGCTCAAAAATGTTTAATTAGTTTCATGAAATGTGTCTCTGAAACTTGTTAAGAGGCTTCTTCCACTTTATTCGTAAGACGTGCTTTAAATATTAGAAAATGTGGAGATTGAAAGTGAAAAGAAGAAATACTGTAATTATTTTCAATTTAACCATTGAAAAAAAGACGTCGTATAAGTTTAAACGGATACACACTCAAATCTCTTTGTTCATGTTTATCTGCCTATCAATATAATATCAACAGATGTATGTCACATCTCTCCGTATCAATCGTCCAATAGAGGAAGAACAATGTCGTCATGGTGATCAAGGTGTCGGCGTATTGTCACCGGTGTCGGTGTGTGTCGGTGAATGGGTGAGTGTCGGCGAATGTCGGTGAATGTCGGCGTCATGGCGCGGCGTCCCGCCGTGTGGTTCCGGCGATTGTATCGAAGGCACGCCCCCAACCCTACAACTCTTGGCCGAAACCTGATTTATACGCACCTATTTATAATTTGTCCTTGTTTTGATTATGTGTTGTCTTATACCGCTTTCTGCTATCTCGGCTCTTTAGTCGGTTTATTGGTAGGTGATTTAGCTGCTGAGCTAGTTAAGTAGTCATTATCTGGATAATGACCTCGCCTGATGAATGCCGGTCGAGAATAGGACCGGGACTATATGGCACTTGCTCTGGTGGAGCTGATACATAACTCCATAAAAAATTGGTGACGGCCGGAGTTTAACCAACGTTTAGATCCAGACTAAGTCTTAAATCTGTTAGTGCTGATCTCACCATAATTATTCAGTACAAATGAAGCTGATCTGCTTTATTTATTTATTGATGAAGTTTTCCCATTAGCATCATTTGGAACTCCATACTTTTCTACATGGGAGTAGATTATCCATTTTATCAATAACATTATTTTGTGATTAAGTAGGTATTTGCGTTGAATTTAGGATAAAGACATCCTATTAGACCACAAACTATGTTTTTTATATAATCTTAGGTAGGTATAGGTATGTAATATTATACCTTATATGTAATTATATATCTACATTGGAGATGGAACTCTGTCTTTCCACTAGAGCAGCAAAAAGGGACACCGCAGGAGAGCACTCAGCGATTATTTTCAGTTTCTATGATGTCAAAGAGGCAAAAACTATTGTAATAAATGGTAGTAAGTATTGTTCATAATAATCGTGTGTGGTTTGCACGGCAAGCGGCTCGTGGCTGAATAATAACAGCCACACGGGTCGATTGAAGGTTAAGCTACGCTTGCCGCGGTCGGTTCGTGGATAGGTGACCATCTTTATTTATCGAGACCCCACCGTGTCTTGGAAAGCACGTTAAGCCATTGGTCCCGGTTGTCGTTCTTGGATCTTTGACAGTCGTTACGGGTCGTCTGAAGCCCTAAAGTCAGACATCCAGTCTTACCAGGGGGTGTGTTACCCAGTAACTGGGTTGTGGAGGTCAGATAGGCAGTCGCAACATATACAAGTAAAATTATATTAAAGTTTTAAAAAACCCCGACACAATCATTTCCTCATTTCTCTTTGCTACTCCATCACCAGACCCTGTTTATCATCTATCTATAACATATTCATAGAGACCATTCCAATGAGCCCAAACACGATACCTGTGCTGTAAGTTGGTAAGGGAGTTGGATATCCTTCTTATTCCAGGTGATGCTGCAGCCTCAGTTCAAGGTTGCTATGTACTTCTAATATCATTGAAGTAACAGAATACCAAATTTCAAATTGATCAGACCTGTGGAAGACGCTCACATCCATTCATCAACTAGAAATGAGCTGATAATCTTCAAACGGCTGAACCGATTTTGATGAAACATGTCTAAGAACCATCGCAAGAGAACCTGCTTTTAAATTTAAAAAACTGCATTAAAATCGGTTCACCCGTTTAAGAGCTACGGTGCCACAGACAGACACACACACATAGCGGTCAAACTAATAACACCCCTCTTTTTGCGTCGGGGGTTAAAAATACTGATATTCAGCTGCATCTGGTTAGACTGGAAGCCAACCCCCAAATAGTTGGGAAAAGGCTAGGCAGATGATGAATAGTTTGCACAGCAAGCATTCATTGATAAGCTTTAGTTACAACTTAATTATTGTTAGGTGTCCACAGACCAGACCTACCTTATAGTGACTCAAACGGCGTTTGTAAACATACTGATAGATACACAAATGTATAACCCAGAGCGTAGATAATAAGCAAACAATTCGATAAAATACTTGCCACAAAAATAACAATGCGCAATTTGAACAGGCAAACTAACTAGAAAAACAATTGAAAACTAAAAAGAAAACATGGCCATACTATTGGCACACAAATAAATATAATTGCAAACACCTTCTCTTTAAGATTTCTAATTAATCACTTACAATAAACATTTAATTTGGTGAAATTCGGTAAGCTTTTCTTGTTAAATGGTTGGTTGTGTCGAAACCACAATGGCGCCGCTCAGTCATGCGTTATTCCTCAGCGCTCGTTTCCGTCAATACTCTTACTGACGTCTCACGCTTGACGCTGCATTCAACTTTACGGTACATAATGCATTATTTTATTACCTAATTATCTATTAAGAAGTTGATGCTTTGTAATAACTTCCTACGAAAAATCAATTCTTTTTGAAAGCCCTTCAAACACGTCCGGTGTTCGTGTCCATTAGAAGAGTAAGACGTACCCGATTTATGTATGTAATTAGGTAGTTCCTGTACATTTTCGAGAATCCTCAAGGATTTGTTTCCCATAATCCAGGACTATTAACCACAATCAATAATTAGACAACATGATTCACTGCAACTCTGGAAACGTCACGATTCTTAATTACTTTAGCAACCAGCTGCAAAGATTTTATTTTAAGCTACAAAATTAATATACATATAATATTTGATATGGCGCCATCTTCGTAAATTTTAAGTTAATTTAAACTATATGTGTTGCAATTTCTTTTAGGAAAATCGTCACGTAACTGACTGTTAAAATAGTGTTTTTCAACCCCCGACGCAAAAAGAGGGGTGTTTTAAAAAAATGGTATTGATTCTAGTCGCCCCTTCCAAAAGGTAGTTTTCATATGGAGAAGGATGGGTAAGAAACTCCACCATTACTCTTTTAAAATGTTTTACAATATTTTGTGTAGGTACATTAATTATATAAATTATACGTGAAGACGATGCACCTAGAATAAAATTACTATACCGCAATAGGTAAAAAGAATTAAAAATGAAGCAACGACAGGTAAGTTAATTATTTGATAGATACATGGTGCTCACATATTTACAAACATTGTTAAAGTAGACGATTTTCCTAAAATGTTACAATTAATAAGTCAGTGTGTGAGCAAGTAATCACATAATGTAAAATCAAAGTCATAAAAATAATTATAGTTTGATTTTGTCTAGATTCTAGATTGTCCTATGGAGGTAGGAGCTAATATAAAGAGCTTTGGCTATTTTGCATACACTTTTAAAAGTTTTTCAATATTTTGCAACATACTTATGAAAGCTTGTATTATTCATATGTTGCTTTAGGCCATAAAGTTCAAACAGTTTTTCTCTGCTTTTACGAATACCTGGAGTCGCCCAATCACTAAATAAGAACTTTGTGTAAATAGGTATGTGTAGTCTTTAGTGGAAAATTGTCATTAAATTGCGTGTGAAAACAACTCGGCGTAGAACTCATTTCGGTCAACTATATTATTAAAACTCTGAACACTTAATTTACTGGCCAAAGACTTATTTAATTTCTCTAAACTTTTATATGTAATTGGCCTAAACCTTGTTTGAATTTTTTGTAAAGGTATGTAGGAGCTAAATGTTATTGTTAGTCCACTGTGATATGATTGCAACTTATTTACAATTTGTTTGTTTAATCACAATTAAAAAAAAATATTATTTATTTAAACAGTGGCAGAAGAAGCTGTCACTCGGCTTGGTTCAATAAAAACATTTGACAAATCAAATGACCTAAAGACTCTGACAGTTTTCGAGTAATTTTCTAATAAGTTAATATTAAAATCACCACATATGATCACTAAATTACTGCTAGTACTAAGTTTATTTAATACATCTTCCATTACAGAATCAAATACAAATAGATTCTGTTAACTTGGTGGTCTGTATACGCATACTATAACATGTTTATACAATTCATAGTTGTGTTCAACAGACAGTCCGATGATGTCTTTTTTCTCTTTCGATTTAATATAATTTTTTATTAATATTAATGTCCCGCCATGTCATTGTATCATACGTTTTCGGCTGAAATGGCTAACTTGATGATCTTTTAACCAATGTTCTGTTACACAAATGACATCAAACTTGGTATTTTCGAAAACAATACTATTTCCAGTAACTTGGAAGAGCAACCTTGGATATTTTGATTAAACCATTTTAAAGTATGTTGCACTGCCTTGGTTTAATATTATGAGTTATATTGCCAGAAGATACCTTTTTATTATTCTCTAATAATAATTGGGTAACTTCTGTTGTTTTACTGCCTAGTTTAAAGAATTATCCGGAGGTACCTTCACAACTACAACTGAAGAGTCTAAATTGCCCGTATGAGTTCCAGCAGGAAGAGAATACCCTATCTGACTGATAGTGGCCTCCAAGTGTGTTGGTATTGTAGGTGGATCCTCCTTCGTACAATATATTAATTCATAATTACTTACTATGTTGTTAGTATAACTAGACAACACAGACTCGTCACAAATGCTACACTTTGTTATATTAGTTATAACCTAATTAATATTATATGCTATCAACATAGCAATCAGATATTTCCAAGACAAGTTCTCCGAGTTAACTTAAAACCACTAACAAACTTGTTAGTGTCAAAGTACAATAATTTGTCACTATGTGACCCCGTAAATTGTATTATCCAATTTTAACACAAAAAAGTGCAAAATAACTTTAATTTCGGAAGTCGGTGTCTCGTTTTTTGCCACCGACTTCCGAAATTAAAGTTATTTTGCACTTTTTTTGTGTTTTTTTAAGTCAATTCAATTTTTTAGTCGTTTTTAGTCGTTTCAATTTTTTATTTATCACTTTTTAGTTGTGGCACCTACCCCACACAAATTCGAATACTACCTGCTATGTAAATAACAGTGACAAGAACTTATAACATAATCCATATTGACTAAGTGGGAAAAATACCTGTTATTGAAGCTAACTCAAAAACTATTCAAGCAAAGTTGATAAAATTTACCACCTCTGAAGTATGACCTACCAAACAAAAAAAGAATCATCAAAATCGTTTCATACTTGGCGGAGTAATCACGAAAGAAACATATAAATAAGAAAAAAACATACAGTCGAATTGAGCACCTCCTCCCTTTTGAAGTCCGTTAAAAATATAGGTAGTTATTTTCATCATAATTATGATAAAGTATCAGAATAAGGAAAAGCACAACATCAGCTTTCCTACTTTTAATTTTAATAAGCAGTCCACACCGTCCTCTATTTCCTTTCTGGTATACCAGGACTATTACCTAATAATAAAACCATTGTATAGTAGTTATTTAGGTTTGTGTTTTCAATTCTTTTAATCATCTATTTAAAACTTATGTTATGATAGCTATGATTGGTAAAACTATGGTCAAGGTAATTGAGTAAACGTATTAGTATTTAATTCTACATACAAAGCAATGGTGGCAACACGATCAGCTGATGATACAGCCAGGATATCCAGCACACTAGTACACTCTTGAAAAAATAATAGCAGCTTTGGACTTTTTAAATGTTCGCTTTTCTATTCTGCGTTGGGGGTTTTTTAATACATATAAATATTTAATAGTTATATACAATAAGGTGGTAATTTTAAAGAAAAAATCTATGTTTTTATGCTATTGAAATGTTTACTTGTAATACGGCTGACGAAACCACTGAGTAATCGTCGTTCTAGATAGAACGACCTTTAACAAAATAATTAGCAGTTAATGCTAATTGTTTGCTAAAAACACTTTTTGCGCAAATCTGGCATTGTGTCTGCTCCATTATCAGGAAAACTGTAAAGCAAGGCGTAACAGTTAGTTATTGAGATGGCACTTGCGTCTTTGTGTCGTTGTGGATAAAGTCTATATTGTAGTGCGTGGTGTGCGACGTTTGCGTGGTTTACTGTGGTCAAGTTGTCATTAGGTCACGTATGGCAGGGTAGAAGATGGCTTGCCGACGGCCGGCTGATGGTGTGAAATGAGCGGTCGCCGGTGCGTTTGAACTCGCCGCCCGATACCGTTTTGTACGTCGTAGTTTTTGTGGCGCGCGTTTAGGATGCGACCTCTTTTTTGTAGCATGTTTGTAATGCCGAGTGTGTGGGACTTGACACGTAGGTAACTATTGTTAATTCATTCCTGTTTGTTATTGTTGCATTCCTACCTTTAATAAGCCATTTTGTGAAGGAAAGACGCCGCGCTGCCCCGTGTAGTCTCATCTTGTTTGGTTTCCTTTCAATGAGTAATTTATGCTTTCGTTTTTTGTATCTAGTTTTTATTTTATCACGATATACACTTGAGTTCTATAACTGAAGTGTTTGATATTTTAATTAGTTGGTGTAGACATGATACATGCACAATATTGTGTAGTTTCACTTGTAGTGATATTTTTTGTTCCGTCATTGTTGCTTCAGCGATTGTTTATAATTGTTTCGTGATTAAAGTTCTCAGAACGGTAATAGGTGCATGTAAGGAAGTGGGTATCGATATCCATTAGACAAATGGTTGGTAACTTTATGTTAGTCACTGGTCAGCGATTTATTTAATGTTTGCACGCGAACTAATAAATGGTGTCTATCAATTAGTTGAAAGAAACATTTGCATAAATTTAAGTGCTAATCATTAGTATATTGCGTGTAATTGTGTAAGTTATTTTTCGTTTCTACAACAGTGATAAAGTATAGATTTTATTAGTTTTTATTGCAATTAATTAACCGATCTATAAACGTTCAATAACTAAATATGTTAACTACCGTTTCTGCTTTTTATAATTAGCCAACTCGGAGATGTTGATTGCTTTTTACTTTCATAACTACTGAATTAATAGAAGGATCGATTAGTCCAGCTTCACTATTGGTATCATTTAGGTGTTTTTCTCGCATACATACGACTGTTTTTTCTTGTTATAAAAACAGAGTTATTAGCTGTTATTTTCTCGCATAAGCTGCAATCTCCTGATGGAGTCGGCTTGCTTCGAAGTGCTCATGACTGATGCCATAATTCCATAATGCCGAGTTAGTGCTAAACTGACACTAGTTTAGCATTTCGAGTTCTGTTAATTTAGTGTGAAAATAACATCATAGGTACCGCTTAGCTTTCAAACGACAAAAAAGGTGGTAAAAAAGCGAAAGGATGTGGACTTAAACATATGAGTTGGTCTACTTATGGCACTTTGATTATACGTTTGAGGATCGCAGATGACGATTTGTTTAAAGTAGAATATAATTCAACGGTTATCTCACGTATCCTGATGTTAAGGATAGAGTTAAATGACAAAACGTATTTTTGTATACAGGGTGAATAAAACTAAAAAATAAAAAGAGTTATTATTTTTTTCCGTTTGCATGCCCCTTTTTACGGCACTACTTACTGCATATTAAATTACCGTTTTTTTGCATAAATTTGTAGATAATGTACTACAGAAACATCTATCACAAATAGGAAGTGTTATTACTGTTTTTCCAATAAAAGACCCTTTAGCATTCATCAAGCTGTAATATAAGAATAGTCAGCTATTATATTTTTACTTCCCTTTAGCGATGCATAGATCATCAAGAAGCTGTAACCGCAGGATTTAACTGAGGCAATCAATACAATAAAGTACTTGCTACTTACCACAAGAACCATCGAAGAAGTTCATATCTATACACCGTAAGTACTATTTCTGCTTGCAGCGCTCGGCCGCTATAGAACCGGGGCGGAAACAGATGTGGTCATCGTGTTCACGGGATTTTGTTTTCAAACTGCTTAGAGATGAACTTCTTCGATAGTACCTATCGTTAAACTTATCCCCTTCGCTTATCTGCTACATGCACAGATTTATAACTAACTGGTATGGTATGTGTTCTGCCAAGTAAATATGAGTTCTTTGTACCTTCTGTCCCACCTCAAACGCATAATGTTTCAAGTTGGAGATAAGAATATAAACATATTTATTTATAAATGGTGCTTAAAGTTTAGAGGCGTTTAAACGTCAAAAATGTATGGTTAAACAGTCGCTAATCAACTTTAAGCAACGTTTCTAAATAAACCCCTAAGTTTAAAGGAGCTGAAGGTAAAACTAATTAGAATAAAAATAAGGAAGAGAGTGCCGCTAGCGGCACTTTATCCCTGTCGAATAAAGTGCCACTATTTGAGGCGTATTTGTTTTTGATAATTATATCCAAAAATGAGTTTATTTTTGCGGAGAGACTAATGTTAATTTCTTTCATCTATAGTCGGCTAAACTTAAGTGTAGCCATAACCCCTTGGCTTAGCAAATGAAAATGGCTGAAAGGTAGGTTAGGTTAGAACTGTGACCACACAACGGGCAGGGTCCGTTTAGGCACAGGAGAATGTAATGTTTTCGGAATGTGGTGTTTTACATCGAACTAACCTTAACAATCAAACAAAATAACAAGTGACAGTGACTCAGTGACAGTCACAATGACAATGCAATGATTACAGCACTTTAGCCGGGCCGAGGCAGCGGCACTATTATGGCGCTAGCGGCACTCTATCTCTATACAATGCCTTAAAATTAATTAGCAAGGATGGCAAATGCATTAACTACAGGGGTTACAAATATTCACAGTAGTAACTAATGAACATTGATGTCTGATATCATTACATTATGTAGCATACCTAATACTACATAATATAATAAAGTCAGACCTACTGTTTATGTAAAGTCAGGGAAATAATTAGTTAAGCTAATTGACTACCAACTTAAATTGTCCATATATTCAAATCACAACTGTCATTCTTTGACAGTTGTATGAAATGGCTATAAAAATTGACATAGGTTGTCAATTTGCTTAAAAAAGAATTTCCCTGATTGTACATAGTTACGAAGTATAAAGTGCTTATGTATACAATGATAAGTAAACGTCAAACAAACACAAGAGGCAAGTAATCCAGTAAAGCCAACAAACTGACTACATATTGACACAAACCACCTAATCCCCCTGTATACACAGGGTTCTTCTAACAAATATTGACAAACGTACTAGAAACAGGTTGGTTGACAAACGGCGCGCGTCGTAGCCGGCCCGCACCCTGTCTTTATTTGCACATTACGCCTTCAGCGGCGCCCGCGCACCTCACGCCGCCTCCTCAAATTAGTTTCTAAGTAATCACTGATGATTGCGAGCATTACCTCAGGAACTCGACACACATTTAGAGTTTCTATTACCATGTGCTTTTAATTTTATGGTAATTTTCTACGGACATGTACCGTGTTTATTTTGAGCCAAGGGGCAAATGTGACATATAATTATGTGATATAGGCTCACTCCTAGGTTGCCTGGTTAATCCTGTAGCCCATTCAGGCTTTGACTAAGGTATCTCAACGGACCATCAGATATTAACTAGGAATATTCTAGGCTCATTATGTATGTTCTAGAAACCTACCGTATGTATGTTATCAATTTATATCAATTAGTTAATGATTTTTACAGATTCAACTGTTAGGAGACGATTTATTAGATACTAGCTGCGCCCCGCGGTTTCACCCGCATAAGTCTCGACTCGGTGGGAATTCTTGATAAAAAGTATCTTATGCCCTAACCCAGGTCATGATCCACACATGTGCCAAATTTCATCCAAATCTGCTCAGTCGTTTTAGCGCGAAAGCGTAACAATTTTATGAAATACTTGTAGCTGTATGCGAATGTTCTATCCCAGCAGTTAGTTGAATTCGTAATATTAGGAACTTAATCAGTCATTGATCCAGCATTCTTAATTCATTAATGAACCTTCAAGAAGTCTATTAATAAATCAAGAAAATGCAAGGCTGTCAAAGATGTTTTAATAATAGTGTCTAAATCTGATATATTACAGTAAACATGACTCCATAACAATTATCTGAGCACTCGGTATTATTTGCGTCTTGTATAGTGATTACTTCAATTACTTATCGTTGAGTTAATATATTTTAATGAGAGATGACTCCGATCATTGATCATGTTATTATTGAGATTATTCTCTCATTGCTGAGACCATGGGAACATTATATATTATTGCTCTGCAGAATAATTAGTGTGAACAAGTTAAAGTACTGAGCATCAACTTGTTCGTAAAATACCGGTTTACTATATAATTTTGTGCTTTTAATAGTAATCAATGGCATTATGCATGTTTGACTTAAAGTAAAATTGTATAGAACACCGTAAAATTTTTATTCAATAAGTAACTCCGTGGGTAAAAAAACGAATAAACAACATTAGTGGCTGCTTCTTTCTTTGTCATTCAGTGGAACCGATTTTGCATCATTATAAGCGACGTAAGATTGATTCCCACACAAAGGCGCTGTCAAGCCCGGCGGATGAATAAAACGCAAAACGCGGGCTTTCATTGTTGTAATAACAAAATGAAGTCGTAATGAGTAGGAGTGCGACCGCGGAGCCGCCTCAATGCGAACAGAATGTCGCACGATTGAATTAAAATTGCTTCAATATTGTGGCTTTAAAATGTTGACATTTGACAAGCGTTGCTGACGCCTGTCGCGTTGACGGGCGGCGCAGCGGCGCGGGCGCAGCGGCCTCAAGCTCCGACGACCCACCTAAATGCATAATGATTGTTGATCGAAATTAGAATGTGCATTTATTACGTACTTATACGATTATTTATATGAGATTAGAATGAGATTTATTATTATTTATTATAGTTGACATAACGTTTCACTATTCCAATAGTATTTTAGAATCAGAATAACAAACTGTCGTAGAGCTCCCACTTTTTTTCGAAATATTATTTCAACGTTTATTTATAAATTATAAACATAATCACTAGCATCTCATACTAGTATTTGTTTATCCTCATTCCTTGCTTACATTAGCTAAGTGTTTTGTGTAAATTGCCTGTTATGTCGATGTCAGCGCACTTATTTATTACACCTATTTATAATATAGGTCTTGATTTATTCTGTTTAACATAAATTGTGTCCGAAATTAAACAAAATTTAATTAAGAGATCGCGCTTGAGACAGGAGAACAACATCTAATTGCATAAATTTGCGGTAAATTTTGCTCAACAAAAACTGGTCTTCAAATTACCAGAGATTATGTTTAGTTAGATTAAAAGACGGCAATTATTATGGATGGGAATCAAGTTTTTGTCGGTTTTATGTAAATGTTTGGTAGCTCCGGTAGCGCAATCTAACATTTGAGTATTAGCTTAGTCTCCTCGTAAAGAAAACAATCGTTATGTATACCTACCTACTATTCATCTACAATATAATTCGTATGTATGTTTGTTTGTTAGAGCTTGCAGACTACAATGACACAGACAATTATGTGTTTTATATACCTAGGTAGGTACTAAATTGCGATGATGGTCACGTAGTTGGACACATAGGTATGTATTACATTATTATATGTAAATAGGTAGGTAATTTGTTGTCTATTTGTTCAGTGTACATTCAATAAGTATTCCTAACGCAAGTGACCGTAACCATGCAGTTTTTATTGGTTATGATTGACGTATCCCCACACTAGATAGTTGCTGAGTTTTTTCTTTTTGCGCTCTGTGAGAAATGCATTAATGTTACATCACTCTATTTATTTATGAATTGTGTCTATCACAGAATTTATTTACCACCCTGCTTTCAGGTTAGGGATATTTGAACGGTCGCCAGCTTTTTCACAAGGTTGGCGAATACTGGCTACCGTCCAGGTGACTGACCTCTAGCACCCAAACTAGTTGCAACTACTTATGAGTCGTCGATGATACATAACAGCCCGAAAGTTTACTGAAATCTCAAAAAATTAATTTCCTTTCAATTTAAGGCTTTACGATCAGTAGATTTTGTTTCAAAATGGACCTTTACAAAATATAATTCGCTAAGGAATTCTGTGAAAGTGTACCTAAAATATGAGCGTTACTTACGAGCATTATAAATATTATAAACATAGTTATCGAACAACATAGATCGACAATCGATGCACGATTTTGACATATGATATAGGTTACCTCTGCAACGACGTTAACCGATAAGTTCAAGTATCATTTCATCAGAATATCGAATTAAATGTCAATCTATTTATGTCTAGCTCGATTTAAAATTAATGTGCTTTGTAATTTAGAGGCGGCAATAAATATTAATTTGGGGGTTATGTAAATAGGTAGCTGATATACATAATTAAACAGACTTCGGTGAAGGCTTGCGTAATAAAACAAATATACCTTTAATCCAAACAGGTTGTCTGTGAAGGGCATCAAGTTTACTGATTCTGAGGATCTTTAAGGGCTCAAGTGTTCACCAGTTACTTCTACAATGCCTTTACAGTACCTAAGCCTTACGTTACCGGTTCGTTACCTTTTGGAAGGGGCAATTAGAATCAATTATTTTTTTTTTTGGAAATTTTTGACGTTCAAAAGTGCCTTATACGGGCCTACTTGAAATAAATGATTTGACTTTGACTTTGACTTTGACTTTAAGATTAGAGGTGTACCTGTACATACTTACGTCATACAATTTTATTATTCTTCAGATCTTTACCAAGAGCCGTAGCCGTAGGCCCGTCGTAGATCCCCGTAGCAGTACTTAAAATTACGTTTGTCGGCACGTGAAAAACCCCATTACCTACACAAAACCTCTTTTTCTCACTTTTATACTTTACCAGCACGATTACGCTATACATTCCAAATTATCTCCCATACTCACAACAAATATGCGACTTCCATACAAAAGTAACAAAAGGGCAAGTCTACAAAGGCATAAACAAGTTCGATAGGCAGTTTGAAACTGTTTAAGCAATCTTCGTGTCTGGTCGTAAGAGACAAGGCACATCATATTTCCCTGCGTTATCGAGCCGCGCCGGTAAAAACGCGCGATGTGGAGAAACGTGTGCAGTTAGCGGCGGACTTTTGTCTTGTTTGTTATTAACAACAATGAGCTGGACGGCCGTGCATGGCTGGGAGAAAGTACGGGATGAAACTTTTGTGAAGCAGGAGTGGATGTGGGAGGATGTGGGATTTTGAGTGGGTATTCAGGGTGGGTCACTCCTTAATTATGTAAGGTTAGAGAATAGAAATATAAACATAAACTTATGATTAACAATCACTAGTAGATTTTAAGATACAACAGCGTTTCTAGCGACAAATCCTGAACATGTATTTTCTTTACTTATTTCGGAACTTTTCAACAATAAATGCGTTGGTAAATTTCTGTTAGCCATACCAGGTCTCGTATCGTTCGGGCCGTGTTGCTGGAGTGATTAGCTGCGCACAGCCCTGTAATCACGCCTCTGCTGCCCGTGCGTCTGCGTCGACCCGGGCCCCCTGCCCCGCGCACCCCCGCTCGCCCTACTCACACCCCGCACCGCCCCGGGGCGAATATCTCCAGAGCAAACAGAAAAAAACAGAAACACAAGGTTCGGTTCGGCGTGCGTACACTGTTAACGACCCGACCTGTTTTCGACGCTGTGTGGGAAGATTTAGCGAATTTGAATTTCGATTGCCCGAGTCGGGTCCAATGGTCCATCCATCACGAGAATTGATGGATTCGGGGCCAAAAAGACGCGAAAAACTTTATGAGATGAAAGCGGGCTATTTTGTGATCGATATTTGTAAGCGAAGCTATTACGATCAGCTATTGCTTTTCCTTGAGCTTGTTTATTTTTGTTTCGTCAAGTTAATGAGAACTGAACAGTAAGGTGTTAAGTGAGTTTTCTAATTTATTCACAACGGATTTGTTTATGTTTGCAGGAATATGCTTGAATTTATGTATGACTACTATAGTTGCTATAAGTTTACTGCTGTAACAGGATAGCGACACAATCTCTTCCAATGGATATCGTAAAAGACAAATAAGTCTTTATGTGAAGAGGATCGATTTCAAGCCAACAACAGTATCTACACAGATAGATAGAAATACTGAGTGACAATGCTAGGTAGTTTTTTTCACTGTGTATATAAGTACCGGAGATACTTTTAATTCAAGGTTTATCTTATAGGATTCTTCTTAAATTTTCGTAGATATATAAGTTATGGTAGTTATACAGTGACACACCTGAGTCGGTGCCTCCCCGTCTGGTGTCCTCCGCCGCCATGTCTACCGACCCCGCACACTTTTTATTACCCTTCGCCGCGCAAGCGCAGATATCAAATAATTCACCATGAAACTACACAGCGAAGCCGGCTGTATTGTTTTATTGAAAGCTCATGCAATGCCGAGTACCATCTGTCTATTGAATTGAAAGTATTGTTATAAATCTCTGATAGTTTTATTTAACTTCAGGAATTCGTTTGAAGTTTCGTAGCAAAAATGGCTTTAAATTAATAATAAAGTATGAAAAGAAAAAAAAAAGAAAGTGAAACATGTGGGGAACTATTAAGAGGGAACAGGACCTGCGAGGATTTTGAAAAATAGGTATTTGAAGAAACTATCGCTTTCGTCTTACCTCAAGTCTGCCTCCGTAGAGTGCAATAGGGACAGTTGCAGGTCAGACCGATTATATCACAAAAAAAATTAACAAGATCGACGTTTCTTAGTCCCCTTTTTTCTCCTCGAAAACTGAGCCGTTCAATTATTTTTTACATATTTTTTTTAAGAATGAGTATGTCTAGGTTCCTATCATTTTCTTTTATGTTAAAAACTTTTCGAATTTGTCTGGTAGTCCTCTAATTACGGCGGTAAAAATGGGGCATTTTTGTAATATTTGGAGAGTCATATTTTCTTAAGCAAAAAGTTGCTGAAAAAAAGGAAATAACAGGGACGTGTCTATAGCAAACCTTGATTTTATGAAAAAAAAAGATTGTTCTAGAGGCGTTACTCAGGAAGAAAAAAGGGGAATACATTTGTACGGAGAATCGCAGGCCCTGTTCCCTCTTAATAACAAATTTCTTTAACGATGCTATTTAATATTTACAATGAATTACAAAAAATAATGTTCATTGCATTCCAAATGATGCAAGCTTTCATCGATTGTGATATTTTTCAGTTCTGAGCAGATTTACGGCTGATGTGAGACGACATCTTGCAACAAATTGTCTTACGGTTTCTGATACTGCCGTTTCTATTATAATTATTGTATTTGCTCGGCACTAGATTTTTTAGGCTCATTGCATTCCTTATGATGCAATCTTTCTTCGATTGGGATTTTTTATTTCTGAGCTGGCCGATATGAGTCTATATATGTAATTATTTTGTTATTGTCAACTGCATATGTATTTTTACCCCTATTTTACGAAATATTTTTGTTATATCTCTTTAAGTCCTGATAGTCCGTTGTTAACTCCTGGGATCGACACCAGAATCACTGTTCTAGCTGAACACGTTTTTGCACTATACTAATTGGAATTTCTACATAAGTAGTGAAAAACAGAGGGCTGCGCACATGCGCCTGCCCTCGCGCTGTGACGTCATATGCAAATTATATCCAGCCTCAAAATTGTTATAAATATGACCTATCTTTTGCGTGTTCAACCATTACTCTTGCAGTAAAAGTCTTTTAGTTATTAGCGATTGAATATTACATGTTTTTGATGGTCAGAAATATTGAACTTACTACAACTGTCTTTAAATAGCAATTTGGTCTCATAATATCAAACTAACCTTTAAATAAAAGAAATAAATTGATTTTAACTGCCTACCGTAGCCTACGTACAGTCTAAAGGCTACTTAGAAGCAAAATCAATTTATTTCAATTTAACGAACGAGCACTTTTGTAATTTAAAAATCACACAACACTTTTCACGAAAGAAAAGGGCTGGTAGCTATTAGGATTGATGTGTGTAGGTAATGAATAGACCTAATAAATGAATAATACCTAGTAGAATGTATAGAGCCTTAATCAAACCTATAGAGCTTTATAACATTTGTATGAATGCCAATTTCTTTTTTTATCTTTCATTCCATTTATGTAGACCGCCGAAATGATGACGTAACAGTCTTTGTAAGATTGGGGGTGACGTCAAAAAGGCCGAACAAGGGATCACACGTAATATCGAATACCTGACTGATTGCTGTTGATGATCGTAAGGGATTGTGCTAATGTATAAGTTGTTTGTCAGTTTTTGTTGTTTAATTAAAATATGCCTCAAATTGACTTACATACTCGTATATAGCGGGTTCACTTTTTTATCCGTGACTCAAATATGATGAAATCAAGCAAACGTCTTAGCCTTCTTAGGGTGCCTACACATAGGCGTAAGGCCGCGTCAACGCGACGCCGACGTGGTTTCCGTACCATCACGCCTACGCAGCGCAGCGTACGTATACTATGTAGTACATAGCGTCTACGCTACGTCTACGCGAAGTCGACGCCTACGAGCGAAGACGAGTAAAATATTTAACAACACAAAAAAAAAAATACCCAAATTCAAATGTTCATCAGTTCCAAAACTAACAATTTTTATCCTGGGATTCTCCGAAACATATTTTCAGTCTTCGTAAAATAATTAAAATAATAGGTTGGGGAAAAAGTTTCTTCGCATTTTTTAAGAAAATTCAAAACATTTTTTAACATAGTATGTTTACATTTAACTAAAGTATGTAGGTACCATTTTGTTCGATAACTTTTTGCCATCTTGTAGGTAGGGACATGATCCCATTGCTATAGAAATTTTGGGACTTCTGATCAAAATACCGCGACAAGTGGTTTTGGCAGTCCTCCCGTGATGTTAACCTGACACTGCCTAAAGAATTCTGAAGAGACCGAAACAGGTGGAAATCTGAAGGTGCAAGGTCAGGACTATACGGCGGATGCATTAACACCTCCCAGCCAAACTCTCTTAATTTTTGCTGAGTGGCTAAAGATGTGTGAGGTCTAGCGTTATCATGATGAAAAACCACACCCCTTCTGTTGATTAATTCCGGCCGCTTTCTCTCAACTTCTTGCTTTAATCTCATCAGTTGTTCGCAGTAGAGTTCAGAATCGATGGTCCTGCCTGGTGGTAACAGCTCATAATGAATAATGCCCTTCCAATCCCACCACACACACAGCATCACCTTGTTGCGAGTTAACCCGGGTTTTGCCACAGTCTGTGAAGCCTGACCGGCCTTTGACCACGACCTTTTTCGCACGTTCTTGTCGTACGTGATCCACTTTTCATCACCAGTTATCAGCTTCTTCAAAAATGGTTCGGTTTCATTACGTCGTAATAAAGAATCACAAATGAGTACACGGTTCATTAGGTTTCTTTCAGTGAGCTCGTGAGGTACCCAAATATCGAGCTTTTTTGTGTACCCAGTTTTTTTCAAATGCGCCAAAACTGTTTTGTGGTCAATTCCCAGTTCTTCAGCTACGTCGTAACTACTAATATGCCGATCTTGCTCCACTTTTTCAAAAATGGCATCCATTTTATCCGTAATAGGGCGACCAGAGCGACGTGCATCTTTGACATCAAAATTTCCGGATTGAAAACGCTTAAACCAAATTTGTGCTACTCTCACAGACACTGCACTAGGTCCATAAACATCGCAAATTTTTTTCGCGGCTTGCGTTGCATTTTTACCTTTTTTGTAGTAAAATTTTAAAATGTATCGAATTTCTTCATTAGATTCACTCATCTTGACAGTACGAAAAACAAATAAAAATCACACATTTTCCTAATTTGAATTTGGAATTATGTTCTTTAAAATTTAAACTTTCAATGATACCAAAACCAGCCAGATACACATAGTATAGCCAAAGAGATTTTATTACAAGTTCATACATACTATAATGCGAAAAGACTTTTTCCCCAACCTAATATATCTTCCATCCCAAACAATCTTGTCTAACCAAAATGTATGACTTACGGAGTATCAGGTATGAGTAAATAAATACGTTACTAATGATTCATGGTATATCAGTCATGTAGCTATTTATATTGTTAAACACATCATTTACGAAGTAAGGCACGTGTATAGTACAAAGTAAACACACTACTACTGAAATGACATATCTACCTACTGTGTGGAAAACAAAAGTGTTTACAGCCTCCAAGAAACATATTCAGACTGCATATTTCTATCATCAGTGGTTAAGGCTGCGCTGTGTCTGGCAGTCAGGCACAAAACGTTTTATATGCATAGAACATCCGTCCGTACGTACTTCATAATTATGTAGTAAGTAAGATGTCATGATGAATTTCACTTTATGGTCAATATTAATCAATCTGCCTAGCTTTTTCCCAACTATGTTGGAGTCGGCTTCCAGTCTAACCGGATGCAGTTGAATACCAGTATTTTACATGGAGCGACTGCCTATCTGACCTCGACAACCCAGTAACTGGGTAATACGAAACCCCTTGGTAAGACTGTTTGTCAGACTTTCGGGCTTCTGACGACCCGTAACGACTGTCAAAGATCCACGAATGACACCCGGGACCAACGGCTTAACGTGCTAACGTGAGTTTATTGTCAATATCATAATATTCTAACTACTTGTCACTCAGTAGCTAGCCGGTTTATTAGCTTTGTATGATATTTATTTTATTCAACAGACCTTGTACATCAGTGGTCTAATATCAACTTAATTAAGCAATTCCACAAACGTCCGATATTTACATATTCATTATGATGGATACTCTTCTTATAAAATACTGCTCTTTATGTCAAATGTAGGTTATGTTGCAGACTGTTCCTATAATCTGGCAAACTTGGATATGTTTGTGTTCATAACTATGAAGATGGCAATGAAACACAGACGACAGATTCAGAAAAGAATAAAAAACATTTTACGAATTTAAGTAGTGTAGTTTAATTAGTTAAATAGTAATTTTCCTGACTTATTTAATGATCTTGAAGCTATAAACGATAATAACGACTAATGCAAAATAATAATAAAAAAACCGGCCAAGTGCGTGTCGAACCACGCACAACAAAGGGTTCCGTTTGGGATGAATTTATCGCAATCAAAAAAAAAAGTTGAAAAACATATTCTCCCATACGGAATGTATGGGAGAACATGTTATGAAATGTACCTACTTAGCTGTGATAGTTTTCCTTTTAATTTCGTTATATTTACTACTGCCGTGAATTTTTTCACATAAGTATCCAAAACCAACAGACACTTAGGTACCTCCAACCAAATTTAGCAAAATGGTTTTACAAACTCACAATATATTTGAACGACCAACGACACCCCACATCATGGGAAAGATGAGAAAAAAAATAGCATCCCCACTTTACGTGTAGGGGAGGTACCCTAAAGATTGTTTTTTTCATGGTTTATTTTACCACTTTGTCTACGTGATTAATATGTATACCCATGCCAAATTACAGCTTTCTAGTACAAAGAGTCTGTGAGCTAAGCCGCGGACAGACGGACAGACAGACAGACGGACATGACGAAACTATAAGGGTTCCTTGTTTACTACGGGACCCTAAAAAGATGGTCTTGTTGAGACCCGCTGCTACTAAACTATACCCGACTCGTCTCACAGACAGATTTTTTATCATGACTGCGACTGTGCTTCGTCAACAACATAAATCATATTATATGTCAAAGTATTTTTATTACTTCTTCTTGGTGTTATCAAATCTAATATATTAACGTGGAGGTGATATAACGGACCTAAATATCGCGTTGCGCAATTTTGACGTGAAGTCGTATTAACTGGCAATTTTAATTAATATCCGGGTGA
Source organism: Xanthia icteritia (assembly GCA_949128155.2). Classification (NCBI taxonomy): domain Eukaryota; kingdom Metazoa; phylum Arthropoda; class Insecta; order Lepidoptera; family Noctuidae; genus Xanthia; species Xanthia icteritia. The sequence continues at coordinate 17,436,400 of OX421932.2, forward strand.
TAAAACCAATGCAAATGCAGGGTAGATGTATTAGAATTTGAATATATAAAAAGCTACTGTATTTATGTATATTCAATTATAAGTCTCTTTCTGCTATAAGCTTCTGTTATAATTATAGGTATAATTATGTTTATGTTCCATATATTCGCAGCAGGCAATCCGGTTTAGGCTCGCGTTATTGTAAAAGTACTATGACTGTAGTAGAGTTACGTGTGAGAACCGCGTGTCCGTTTTATGACGACACATCTGCCACATTTCACGCTCACCTTTCCAATTTTCCATCGACTCTTTCTTATGCTGCTATAAAACTTTATGTATTCGAAAAGAGCGCTATTCACCACTGAATCCATATACTCTGACATTGGTCATGCAGTCTGTCCATGTTTACGTATCTGCACGTGCAAAACTGTATACAAAATCGGTACTTAGGCGTGTGTGTTTTGGGGCGACAACTGCTTGCTAGCGGGTGTCGCCGTAGTGAGGGTACGCAGGTGGCGTACGCGCCGCTACGCGACAAGCGACGGCCCTGTGTGTCACGCATGTACTCGTAACGAAGCGTTCAACAATTCTTTAGAGCTGGTTATTAAAATATTTGTTGTTCCGATGTTATTTATTTGTATATGTGGAGAGGCTTTGTGGCTCGCCGACAGACGTTCTCTGTGATGTAGGTGGTGCGCCGGAGCCCTGTATGGCTGCCATTGTTGACGACTGTGACCAATTCTTGTGTGTGAGATAATAACATCGCAAAATACCCTTTATTTTTTATTTAAATAATGTAAAGAGTTTTAGCATCAACTTTACAAACAAATAAGACAATTTAACCTGACCTCGCAATCCGCTGACACCTTGCTCTGTTAGCAGCTTAGATGTCAGTAGAGGTGTTTATAATTTAAAACTAATACCTGATGGATCAATCGTGAAATGTAGTAACCTTCGTACAAAGTTAATGGTAATGGAGATTGGTTCTCATTTATAGACACTTGAATACGTATGTACTCGTTTCTACCAGATGTGAGAGTCGAAATAATCAATTAAAAGGAATCGATTACGTGGGCCTAAAGCAGACGCGTCGGCTTCTGCGCTAACTCCTCGCCGCATAGAACGAATCGACTCAATTATTACTAACCCGAGGATGAAAATTAAATTGGACCTCGGCTTGATGCGCTCAAACGATGAGACTGTTAAAACATTATGAGCCATACAATTTTTATCTCCCTCTCGGATCTTTAAACAGAGAGGTGCGCGGAGCCCGCAGACGCTCCGGCGCAGCGCGAGCGGGACACAGCGCCGCGTGGGACGGAGACGCAGCACGGACCGGCCGGCAGAGGTCGAATATAAATGTGGAATGTTTATGGTTCTACCGTTTTATTTTATTCCTGGGCCGGCAAAGCATTAAATATTGTTTCAATTGAAAGCGGGGAGATCAGACGGTAGTGTCTAATGAAGAATAGATTAATAAAACCCGACAGTTGATTGAGTTCGATTCGCAATCGCGCCGATGCTGCATCAACAGATCGTATCTCGGGCGCGTATATACTACTTGTGTTACGAGTGTTGATACAAATCTAACTAATTGATGGGTCGTAGGCTGCCTATTTGCGTATCCGCACTAGCTCATGGGGTCAGCACTAGAGTGGTGAAGGTAGTGTATGTTGGTGGTGGTGGAGCGACCGCCCGCGCACAAAGGCTTTGTCGCCACCGCTGGTCTTTGATCGCTCGGTGCGGCATAGCGGGCCAGCGCGGCGTATTGTCGCGCGATTAGTCGCGGCGCCGCGGCCGCCACATTTGTGTGTCGCGAGTGTTGTGACACCGGCACAGAGCATCACAAGCGCCGACACAGACGCCGACTGTTTGCATTGTACTACGTGCCGTGACATATCGTTTGTTGGACGGCCGCCGACGATGCTGAGCCATGACTTACGATGTTTTATGGAGCTGAGCTTTGTTGCCATTGAATGAGTTGGATGTTAAGGAGGGTCGCGTTAACAATTACACAACACCTAGGCATTACCTACGACTATTGTTCATGCGGTTTATGTAAGGATGGGCTGAAATGACACTTCTAAGTAGACGCGTGATGTTGCAATACTTACGGAAAGCTAAACTCATTAAGTTGAGACTTAAAAAATGTTTTTAATGGTTCCTGCTGAGCTAATCTTTATCAGTACAATAAAATCACAAATAACACAATGTACAATCACTGAACAGCTTGCTCATGTAACCAAATGGTTTTGTAAAGATCTAGGACATGGTATTGATCATCATTTATGTCAAATTTATTAAGCATATTCCGTAAGCAGAAAAATATATATTCCTTTATTTTTATTTTTAATTCATTCAAATAAATTATATTAAAGAAAAATCTAATACCTACGCATCCTCCTGCAAAGTTTAACTAATACACTGCGCAGTGCTACGCCGCTCGTAGACAATTGCTACGAACGCATTATTGCCTACGACTTTTTATTTTTACTGCTACGAGTTGTAATTGTATCATGCGTAGTTTGCTACGTAGCTTTTTACTTTATTGCAGCGTTTTATTTACCATTTCTTCTTACCAGTAGTTGAGTTGGTAATCATAATAGATTAGTAGACAGTGAGAAGGAGCTTCTTAGAATAGTCTCTCGTTAGCATCGTCGTATGTATTGTTGCTTATATTTAATTTGATTTAAATAACTATGGGCACTCATGTGAAACCTATGGGTATTTTCAGCGATTTATAGTTTAAAACAGGAGTTTTCGCCTGCCACTTTTACATAGACGAAGCACTTTCCGAGCTCAATCAAGCTAGTGACACGTGATGCAAATTAAGTTTTGAAGTTGGTTTCTTATAATAAAACACATAGTTGTATGTATGTTTAAATATATAAATCAATCATGTCAATATGGACCAATGTTGGACATACAACTTTCCTAAGACATTAAAATACTAAGATTTCTGTACAGTAATTTGTTTAGTAAAAGAGGATTCGGTATAATAACAGTCTCCACATGTTGGGTGCCCTTAAGATTGAAGGTTCTGCCGAGGTCGGTTCAAAATGAGGTGGTGCGAGGACCGTAGGTAGTATGGCGCAATAAAAGAGTACCTGAAAGAAATTGGCGTACGTTAGTCCCGGCAGCTGAAGAGTTAAGGCTAAAAAAGGTTAGTTACCTTATTATGATTATCCTTTATGATGCCCGTAACTTTGTCAGCGTGGACTTCAGATTTGGGTCCGCAGAGAAATGAAAAATGCACGAGCTAGTTTAACCATAAATTGATGACAGTCGTTAAGGCATGTCATTTACCGAAATAAAAGTATCCTACGTATTAATCCAGGTTATAAACTATCTGTGTACCAAATTTCATCCAAATCTGTTCAGCCGTTTAACAAACTGAGTAACAAACACCCAAATATACACACTTTTACATTTATAGTTTTCACGACCTGACAAAACACCGAGATTTCTTAATTATCTGTAAGTTTAATAATATAATAATGTATTATACACATAAACCTTCCAGAATACATTCTCTAAATTATGTTGAAACCTCATCAAAGTCCGTTGCGTATTTAGATGAACAACGTGGACATACAGACAAACGCGAAAAGCGAGTTTGTTTTACAATATGTATAGATAAGTAGGATAGTAGAACAATCCTTTATGATCATTTATATCATAAAGGATTATCCATTCTATAAATATAATTAACTATAACCTGATCCAGGAAGTGACTCATACAAAGCGATCATCAGCTTACAGTCGTTTATGCCTGCAATACCGGATATGTTCCACAACAGTTTCCCACACAAATTAACGAATGTTGCTTAGCTTTGATATTTAAATAATTAATTAATTATATTCAAGTGGATTAACTTGAGTTTTTTAATTAGATTAATTAAGACTTGTTACTGCTTCATTGGCCGAGTGAGAATGAGAGTTGTGGGTTCGATTGCTGAATAGAAATAACACGTAATACTCCTGTATTTCCCAAAGGGATAGGCAGATTTGTACCTATGTACCCCGCCACCACGCCAGTTATATTTAAGCCTCATGTAACAGGGGGAAACCCAATTGCCATCAAACGGGCACAAATCCAGACTCCAGGCTACTGGTGAGAAACTCCAGATCGAAAAACCCGATAACACTTTGCCCGACCCAAACTCAAAACTCAAAGCATTTATTTCAATTAAACACACAGGCACTTTTGAATTGTCAAGGGGTCAGTCAGTCAGAAATATGAAGCTAGTTGCCCATTCCAAAGCGTAGGTTCCTATGGAGAAGAACGGGCAAGAAACTCCACGGACACTCTTTTAAATCATAATATTGTTACAAATAACCAGGAATCGAACCCAGGTACTCATGGTCAGCAGTAGCGTTTGCGACCACTAGACCAGCGAGGCAGTTAACATGGAAAAGATACCTACTCCACAGCACGCTAGGCTCGTATTTATTTGCCAGTGCGTTAACCTAAGTCAAAAATACAGTCCCAGAAAATGACAGCATTTGCGCTGTTCTTCCACTGGATGAAAGAGACCGAATGCAAAGAGCGGGAATAGCATGATGAACCTAGAGGCGATGCAATAAGAGCCAGTTTTCTACCTTAATAACAACACCATAATTTCAGAGTAGACAGTGGACGGCTGTTCTTTTGCAGGAAAACGGCCTCTCTCTATTATTGCAATAACTTCTGTTCCTGTGCTTGTTTCAGCCTAATCACGAACTTCACCGGGTCATCGGTCTACCTTGTGCATTAATTATAGTTCTTATCCTTTCAGGGAATTACCGTATTTGTTTATTAACATATACGGTAACGCTTAAATTCCCTGAACTGAATATATATATTCGCTTAAATACCATATTTCAGCATTATCGATAGGGAAAAACTAAGGATCTGGTCTTTTTTGGGTAAGAGAATAATGAGGAAATTATTATCATGTTTATTTTGTTATTACCACAGGTTACGTCCATAAAGTTATTCAAACAACCTAAGTATAGAAGGAATTAGGAATGTTTATTTTTGACCAAGTCCATAAATGAATCAACAAATGAACCTAGTATATTAAAATGCACTCTAAATAAAACCACAGACTCCGTCTAATTTTGATATTTATTTTAATGTTTTCATAAAATCACGCTTTTATTATTTTATCAACATATAATTTTTTTAAATCATTATCACGTTATTATTATACAATAAATTTAATGTTTTGAATTTATCTCTCATGTGAAAAACTACCTACGTTGTTTTATAGTAGGTAGGAAGGTTCTTTGTCAAGTAGTCAGTCCGAGGAAGTACTAGCACTACACCATGCCTATATCTACCGCCCTGCTCTGTTTTCCATCCGGAAGAGAGCCTCCATACGGGTGTCACGCATGACACATTCATTTTTCTCTGGGAATACTATGGTCATATGCGATACCGCGGTAATGACTACTTACCATCGGTGGGCCATCGGTTTGTTAGCCACCCAAGGAAAACAAATAAAACTGTGGACAGAAATGTTTTTTTTTTTTTTTTTGATCTATCGCATCTTGCATGTGACCACTAAAGTCGTGACTGCTTAACCGGACTTTCCTGTGGCTGCCTTTAGCTTTTACACTAAGAGCCTCCAGCCAGGAGCATGAATGCAAACTATTCTAGGGTTACAAACTAAACGCACGCTCGCTAAGGGCACCCCCTGTGGGGTACGAACCTCGGCTTAGGGCGTTCGTTGAGGGGGGACAGCAAGGTGGGACAGGCTGGATCAAGGATAGATCATTATTATTATCAGGGGAATGTAAAACTACTCGCTCAGCTGCGGCACGGGCTGGCGTTTCATCGGACTAGGGTCGGGGGGAGTATTATTTACTCGGGGTGGTCGCGTACGCGGTGGACCTCTGCGGCGGTGTGTTTGTGCACTGTACTGGTGGCCCTACTGCTCTCCTGGAGGACAGAAATGTATAAGTAAACTCGGGTTAAATAAACCCACTCCCTCTCACCGAGAGGAGGCCTGGGTCCCAGCAGTGGGAACATTATAGCCTGATTAAGATGATAATGATGAAACTTGGTATATTATTCCTTTCTTTTTAACAAATTATACATTATTTTTTAAATTAAAGGTAAAAGAAATAACAATGTTTTATTTTTTAATTAAAAACCGGACATGTTACTTTTACGTCATCTGCCCATTTTGTTAACAAACCATTCATTACGATCAAACTAATAATCTTTGTTATTTTAGCTTCAGGAATATGGTGACTTTTATGCCTATTTAAGGCTTGTGGAGCTTGTGGCTAAGTAATAAAAGCCGCACAGGTCGATCCATTAGGTTAAGCTACTCTTTCCGGGGTTGTTCCGTGGATCGGTGATCTTTACATACCGAGACTCCTCCGTGCCTCGGAAAGCACGTTAAGCCGTTGGTCTGGCTGTCATTCGTGGATCTTTGACAGTCGTTATGGGAGTCAGAAGCCCGGAATTCTGACAACCAGTCTTACCCAGGAGTATTGTATTACCCAGTTACTGGGTTTTAGCGGTCAGATAGGCAGTCGCTCCATGTAAAATACTGGTATTCAGCTGCATCCGGTTAGACTGGAAGCCGACCCCAACATAGTTGGGAAAAAGGCTAGACAGAATGATTTTTTATGCCTATTTAAGGCATGGGGGCTTCGTTTTCGGTACACCTTCATGGTCGCTAAATAGCATTATTACGAGTATATGGGCTATATGAGCCTGGTTAAAGTAGGGAAATGGTTAATTTGGTTAAAGAACGGACATTAAGAACGCGTTATTCTTAAAAATAAAAACTGTTCCTGATAATCAGCCTTATAGGGAAAAGCATTTACTAAATATAATGAGTTGAAGACATCTTATTTAATCTTCATTTTATTTTCGTGCCTTTGGTCTTTTTTTTCAATATTGTTGGAGCCAGTAGGTGGTCATGTTGATTGCAGCAACAGTGACGTTCGTCTTCATTGTGTGTAATCGGCCATTTAGGACTTATTTAAATAAACGCCAGTTATTCATTAAAACCATGCGAAGCCATGAGCTACAGAAAGTTTTACATAAACCTTTGCTTCACCTGTTAATTTAATAACATCGATTAATTAAACCTCTCCATCGCTGTTTTAATTATTCCATTAATCAAAACTAATCGATTTTATTCCAACACTCAATTTTTTTATAATCCTTAGTATCTGCATTCAGGATTAAAAGAGGCTCTGAAAGTACCTACCTCCTGGTATAGGTATGTGAAAAGGGAAAATAGTGCCGTATTTTTTTTTACAGTACAGAATATTACTAGGTACTGGGAAAGTTCTGCTTGTTAGCGGGGCCAAGATCAAGTGTCATTTAATCAGCGATAACGATAACATAAGCTCCCGAAAAGCTAATGTCAATCTTGTTGAAAGTCGTTGTAAACATACGAAATGCTTTGAAAGCGATTGCCATTTGTCTAGGCCCTCATAACAAGTCTACAAAATGTTTCAGGAATTTTATCAACGAATACATAACATAACATAAACACATATGAAATTCTCAAGTAATATAAGATATTACATAGAGCACTTGTTACAGCAAACTGAAGGTTTTCTAACCTTTGTTTTTACCTTACCGTCTTATTCATCAGCGTCTTCGGTCAGCTAATCTTCCACACCTCACAGCTTCCTCAAATCTTCTTTTCACGTGTCGGTTCGATAAACACTGCTACTGTTACACATAGAAATCTAAATTGACTCAAAATTATTCGATAGTCTGCTTTTTTACATTTCTTATAATAGCTAAGAGTATGTAGTATAGTTTCTTTAAATTTTACTTCAATTCCGAATTAAATATATTTTTCGCACATAATATCACGCCTGTAATCCTCAAGGGGTAAGGCAGCGTTGTACCTACACCCATATTTCATGACTTATTAAATATCACTTTTTAAAACACCCAACCGCCTCATCAATAAACAGATAAAACTACATAGGTACCTACTAATTTTGAATGAATAATCCTATGTCTAAAAACCACGACACCCTGCTATGTCATAGATTTGACATTTCTGTGATGCTGAGTGCTCGCTCTAATTATTAATCCTTACAAGACTTGTCTGTCTCTAGCGTTACCTGATATTTTTAAGCATAGCTTCACTCTATATTTTTTTCAGTATCTTGGGCAATGCGTGTACATACACACATCTCACATACAGTCACATCGTTGTATAATACAATGCAATGTATGGGTACCGTAGCTGCCATTTACCTGAAGCAGTTCCATAGTGACAATATCCCAAGGAAGTGATGGTTTGACCGGAGCCACACACAGAAAGACAGAGCAAGTGTCACGCATGACCGAGTAGAAAAGTATCTTGAAATGATGATTTTTTATGGTGTTATTCTCTTAGATGTATTGAAATGAAATTGTTTATTCTGTAAATAGGATGTCGGAATCATTTTTACACGTCTTATTGATAAAAAGCTAGCTGGAGTCGAGATTTCCTATTGATATGTTACGAACTCAGGCAACAACTATTGCATGCATTCGAGGGAGTCTAACTTGAGATTCGTAGCACTCAAAGGCACGTCCCAATAGTAATACAATTAGTCATACAAATTTGCCTACCGTTGAGCGTATGTACATATGTAAACTATTTAGGTATAAAACTTTATTCTGGGTATCAAATGTTGGCATGTCGTTACAAGTCACTTGACAATAACAAAAGGTATTTTTACTGTGACGCTTACAATGAGGTAACGATTTTAGCGTAAACATGTTGACAGTTACTTTTTTATTTTACCTACTAATCCGATGGTCTTGTAGGAATGCCACTCAATTTTCTTTGATTTGTTACTGAAATAATTAAAAGACAGAGTGTGATGACTCAGTTATAGATGTAAAGTTTAAACTGTTCGAACTTGTTTCAGGGAGTTTTTTGTCAGAGGTTTAATTTTTTTTTAAAGACAAAATTTTCTGCTGAAATCGTGTAGTGTTTCAAATTAAAGCTTATTGGAGTACGAATTCAGCAGGGCAAGTGGTTTTTGTATGCATTTATAAATATTTTACCCGAAATGTCTATAAATTGCTGCCAATATAACAAAAATAAAAAAAAACAAAAGCATTATTCAGAAAAAAAATCACGAACTTTGAGAAATAATTGAAAATTAAAACACGATTTTCAGGATTTAATTCTGCAGTGAGCATTTTGTCTGCTTTGTGGTTGGCAATATGTACAAACTTATGTGACGTATTAGAAAATTAAAATGAAATGAAATTGTTTATTCTGTAAATAGGATATCGGAATCACTTTTACACGTCATATTAAAAAAATATGAAAGTTAAGCTAGATGAGTTCGGCGTTTCCTATTTGACTACTCTGAGAAGAAAGGCCGAAACAAACTCAGAGGTCGCAGTCTCTCTTAAAGTCCAGACATAATCTTGGCCATACGAGGACCATGGTTTTTTGAGGAAAGAACCACACAGATTTGAGTGGACCTGTCTAGTCAGTGCAAGCATTTGTCAGTAATCGTGGAGCTCAACTCAGAACTTAAGGAGCTCAACTCTACGATAAATACCAAAGTAAGGACACATATAGTACACTAATCGGGCAAACGCGACTCGCACTTTGCCAGTTCTTAATTATATCTTCGACGTCATTTCCTTTAGATATTTTTGACGGCATGTGGTTAGTTGTTATTGAAAACTATGTACCTACTAATTAACCATTAGACCTTACACTTTCCTCTAAAACCTTTAGCTACAGAATAATATCCTTCGTATTATTTTCATATGCTTATTCTAAAAACTGTCATGAAATGAGGAAATATAAAAGGAAAGACGACATATATACTTTTTCTATGTATAAACAAGGAACATTGTTAATGTAATTAAGAGCGTTCATTTTGAAAGTTGGCAACGTCGTAAATAGCGGTCAATATTTACCTGTTTTGATTAAATTGGCAATATGACTGTATGGAAATATGAAATATCGCTAACTAGTGAACTAGAATATTAATAATGAATTGCAATTATAACACTGAATTTGATGTTTTAACCGTTTTAGCTGTAAAAAAGGCATTTGGAAAGTTTTCAAATACGAAATATTAGATATTACGATATTAATGGTTGCATTTCATAATCAATATTTTAGTTCACTAGTTACCGATATTTCTTATTTTTCATACAGTAATATTGCCAAATTAATCGAAACAGCGAAATATTTGACAGCTATTTGTGACGTTGCCCATTTTCAGAATAAATGCTCTTAAATATACTGAATTCAAATACGTCGGTTTGTGTCTAAGTATGTACAACTTTTTCTTCGCTTCCAATTTATAGATTCGACTTTACCTGAAGTAATATGCTATTAAGTTACTTTTACATATATCTTTTAACTTTTACATCTATTCTTAGTTTATGGTCGATATTCAGCTTGCCTTATACCGTTCTAGTTTGCTATGATTGCTTTGCCTTTCATTTAATTTTATCTACAAAGTCTAAGGGAGGCATTTGTCTAAACCCTTGACGTTAAGCAGTAAACAGAAAATTGGTTTTGGCCATAAAATGAAGTATTTCATAATTTATTGCCAATCAGATGCTCCATTTTATCTGTTTATTGCAAAACAAAATTAAAGTTATCTTCAATAACAAAATCATCCGTTCACGCCTCGAATTAATGTTCCTCTTAACGACAAAGCCCAGTCTTGTATAAATCTCTCTTGGGTGTAACTAATTTGGTAAATGTCTGCGTACTCATAATTCACATAATCGTTAAAGCAATTAAAATCGCATTATCCATTGACTCCATTGAAGTACTGTTGCCCATCGGAGGAACGGGCAGGCGGGAAATCTTGATATTTTTTCACAAAAGAGCATCTTATATTACCCGCGCCTATCCATTTAAAGCATTTAGTATGAATGGAATTTTAAATGAATGTTCGATTTCTATAAAAATGAAAAAGTTATATTATGCTAATGTGGAAAACTAGAAAAAAGACGTTGACAAAAATTACGAAAAGAGATATAATAATATAACTTGTGAGCCCCTCTTCCCGGTACCGGCAGGCATATTTGTATGTTTCAAATGGTTTTATATTCTAATATTTAAAAATTGAATCTATAAATGTGTAAATGAATAAAGGACAATTATATAACTAGCAATTAAAAAGACGAAAATTTCATAAAAACAGAAATTGAAATGTCTAGTGCTAAAGGGGAAAACAATGTGGTACAATTATTAATAATTAAATGTGGTAAAATTAATATTAATAATAACTCAGACCATAACTTTTGTTTTTGTACTGTACACTACTTGCACCAATGATAAAAACACCGGGGTTTATCAGTTTAAATTGGCACGGAAAAACGTTGTTCTACATTTTTGTGGTTGACTAATAGTTGAAATCCAGCACTTATCAGTTATTTATTAGTTCATACATGTATACCTAAATAACTCAGAATGCCTAAAACGTGTCAAAAACATCATTAACAAAAGTTGTTATTTTCCTTCCTCTAGAAACTTTCTGACAACACGTGTCTTGTAAAACGCCAAATGCTGTAGGAAAGAAATCAATTTAGCTCGATTTTATCAGTGGCTATGACAGCAATACTAGTTGTGCTGCATATGCTTGCAATCTGTCAGTCAGTCAGAGTGGTCACCTCTCATGCTGAAAGTGTATTTTATTTGTCATAATTTTAAATTGTTTCAGGACGTTTCAGTATGTTGGTAACTGAAATAATGGTAGTATTTGATTTGACGATATCGTGGGAAGGCAAAACTCTTTTATTATAATATTGCCGGTTTATCTTTGATTAGGGCTATAAGTAAAAGCTCTGGAAGATCTTTCAATTTAAGAGAAGCTACTTTAGGTTATTACAAAGACATTTAAATATACTTACGATTGACGGGACAAAGTGAACAACTTCAAAATCTCCTTGGTACTACCACCTCACTCAGTTTAGTTCAATATCTCGGGTCATACGCCCCACATGACAGATCGCATTGTGTGCAAAAGAAAATTACATTGCCGAATTGTACATTGTGTTACTTATTGCAAACCCCGTAGTGATAAAATGACTGGACTTAACTACGGTTTAATTTCGTTAGTATTTTATCATTTATCGAGTGTTAGCTGCGCCCTGCGGTTTCATCGGAATAAGTAACAATCCCATAAGAATATCGAGATAAAAAGTAATTTATGTCCTAACCCAAGTTATGGTCTACCCATGCGCTAAATTTCATCCAAATCCGTTCAGCCGTTTTAGCGTGAAAGCGTAACAAACAAACTCACTTTCGCATTTATAATATTAGTTAGAATTTAGATAAATTCAATGATTTTCTTAGATAAGTCAAGTATCTATCGGTTGATAATCAAAGGTTTGGTGTCGGTAAAAGTGTATCGGGTCAAACTTGGCTATTATTATGCTAGATGGCGTCACTGAGACCTGGCATACAGTTTTTCTGACATTTCTTCTGAGAGTCTCTCTATAGTAGGTATCTTAAATCTCTTTGGTTATTATATAAGAACAATGTTATTAAAATAAAACACTGAAGAACAGTTAACACAGTTTTTTCTATATTTTCTTTCACTAATATCTATAGCAATAAATTATAGTTGTTAATTCCATATAATACCGTTTAAATATGTACATATTTACAAACAGTTCATAACTATCCTATATCACAGTTTACACAATTATAATATCTACGTAGCAAATGTAGGGAACCGTTCTTATTGACTTCGAAATGAACTTCTGTGTTCTTACGTGCCAATACCTGAAATTAAAAGAAAATCTTGTCTAATTTATGTTAGGTAACACAATAATTTACACAAACAGCGCGGTATATTATGCTGCAGCCGCATTTGCGTCTATCGTAACAAAGCAATGCGTGCCGAAGCTTCGTGTGTTTTGCTCGCTAAGAAGTTATCGCGCTAAGGCGGTGCTCACATTGCGGTTTCGCCACGTTTATTATGTACCGCCACCCAGGCGATAAGTGCTATCTATGCAGCACAAACTATCGCGACGATAACCGATAATGGTTGGTCACATCTGTGTATATTGTATCGCTGGGCGAAGCTTCGTCACGATAGACGCAGATGCAGCCGCAGCTTTATAATTATACGGTAACTCACGGCTTATTTTAGAAACTGTCTTAATGCTAGTTTTAAGTAATTGTATTTGTAGATAAATTACAAAATTATACGCTAGGGGATAACACTGTTAGCATTAATTAGAGCAATAAAATGTAATAATGCTCCAGTTACTTGTTAGCGTTCAGTTACTTCACCTTGTTTCTATTAATTATTTACATTGGAAATAGTTTTGGACATTCCTGATAGTCCCTCTTTTTCTCCTTCTAACATGGTAGAGGATTCAGTCTGTATGTGAGATCAATCTCCTCTTATGGAAAATCAAGAGGAAGAAAAAACAAAATAATGCAATTATCCTTCTTTGATTTATCTACCGCAGCCCTGTGCACTATAGGTACATTTTACTGCTTTACTGCAACTACCTGTGCACTGAATAAGCATAACGTTTTCATTTCAGAAACTTGGATGGTTGGGAGATGTTTTTATGTCTTATATCACATATGAAATCAGTGTCTTCCCAAGATTAAAGACGATATCTAGATTGTAATGGTTATAATTAATGCTGATCACGATGACTTATCAATAGAGCCCATTCAATTTAAACATTAACAAATATCTTGCCAAGTGTGATTTGATTGGCTGTTGTTTTTTTGTCAAGCAGTCACAACAACAAATATTAGATATAACAGCAGATTTGTTGACAGGAAACTTGATCAAGCTTCCAAAACATTGCTTTGTAGCCGGCTGATTTAACGGCGTCTTCATGCTGTAAATGGTATCTTAAGACTTTCGAATTATCATCAATAGATAAAGAGTCCACGAAGCTATGTTTGACGCGGGTCAGCCCTAGGCTAGAACAGGGCACGGCGTTGTGAGTCGATGGAAATAAACTAACATGAGTGACGAAAAGCTTTAGTCACTAGTGTTAGTCTAGATTCACCAACTAAGTAGGACATAATGTATGATACTGTTTCCTAAACATAGAATTCTTATTCCTGTTGACTTCCTATTTAGGCTTATTTATTTATTAATTCATTATCCTTTCGCCTTTCACAAGTAGAATAAGAATTTATACATAACACGTGAACCAAATATTTCCGTAAACTCCGTTGATACCACTAAACAAAATAAGATTGACTTTAGGAACTGTTTGTTTCGGTAAATTGTTGATTCCTCATAGACTGTAGTTTCATTAAGTTACGATTTGCCCACACTACTTATTTAGGGCAAATATCAATAGTCCCCAATAAAGATGACACTGACAGCTCTTGATCTGAATTTACATGTGCCAATTGCGTTCAGTTTCATTGGTGAAATCAGCCCTTAGTTCGTATGTCCTTTGAGATTAAAGGGCGGTAGCATCGCATTTTATGATCTTCTAAAATGCTGAATATCGGTGGCTTCCTTATTTAGCTACATTTACATATTTGTATCTACTTATTGAAAGCTAGACTCGTGCTTTCTTCTTCGGTTAGGTTTCAAGTTTTATACTCAAGAAAGCGCCCGTAAAGTTGTCGATGTGGAATTTAACAGTGATATATAGGTACGTTAATGGGCAATGTTTTAAGTCGTAAATAGCGTCATAAATTGAAACAGGTATATAGAGACTCACCTTAATATCTCCATACGTATTAGCCGTCACTCGACAACGAACTTGCACAAATAATCCCAGGACACTAATCATCTAATTAATTTACTTGCATACATGAACTGTCTCTAGACATTTTCTTATAACTAGAGCTACCTCTGAGATCGGTCTATACACATCTGCGACACCTGTGGACAAAGAAAACATAAATTAATCTTTTAAATGTTGAATCAAATTGATATTCTTCAAAGATCTCTTCAGCTTTGAACACATACTGCAAAGTCAGTTTTCTTAGTTTAAGAGAACGGGTTTTATGTTACCTTAACAATTAGATTGAAACCTGTCACCTTCCATATAAGTATTTATTTTTCAATGAAATCTACGAGTCATTTTATTTACTGTTGTCTGAGTATAAGAAATTATTAATTTACTGAATTTTAATGTTACTCTATTATGATAAATTGATAATGCAATAAATAAAATACGAAGAAAGTGCTTAAAAGAAATATTTTTTAATCTATAATCAAGATTTGTAGTTGTGTTGAAAGAACATTGTAAGGCATTTAGCATGATAAAGGGCCCGTGCGCTTTGTGCCGCGAGCTTTGACGGCGCGGCCGCTTCATTTGTACTTTATAGTTTTCTTACTATTCAGAAACACACAAAGTCATCAAACGTTGGTGGTCAGTGTCTGCCAAGTCATTAATTAATGATGCCAACATTTTCTGAGTTTCTATAAGCTATGTAGAACAAATATTTAATTCCATTAAATATTGTATTCATGGAAATTCACTCACTTCAGCATCGAGGTGCTGAAGTGTTTATATGAAAACGGTACTATGTTAGTCCGACTCCAGGACCCGTCCTCGAAACTTATCCTTCTGCGGCTAGGGGTGAGACAGGGAGACGTTATCTCTCCGAAACTGTTCACCACTGCACTGGAGGATGTCTTCAAGGTTCTGGACTGGAAAGGCATCATCATTAATGGCGACTACATCACTCACGACCGGTTTGCCGACGATATTAAAGTCATGACTGAGACTATGGAGGTCCTCAGTGCAATGCTCGATGACCCCAGTGGAGTTTCCGAGTGAGTGGGTCTTAAAATGAACATGGAAAAAACGAAGCTCATGTCAAATGACCATTCATGTAGATTGGAGACTCTACACTCGAAGTTGTAGACGATTTTGTTTACCTAGGATAAACTGTCCAGTTAGGTAGGTTAAAACTTCGAATCGGACTCGGCTGGGCAGCGTTCGGGAAGCTACGTAATATCTTATCGTCTCATATACCACAGTGTCTCAAGACGAAAGTCTTTGACCAGTGCGTGTTGCTAGTGATGACCTATAGCACTGAAACGTGGTCGGCCACAATGGGCCTCATCAGAAGGCTGAAAGTCAACCAAAGGGCAATGGAGAGGGCTATGTTTGGAGTTTCCCTACGTGATCGAATCAGAAATGAAGAGATCCATAGAAGAACAAAGGTATAGCCCGAAGAATTGTCAAACTTAAGTGGCAATGGGCAGGGCACATTGCTCGCAGAACAGATGGCCGATGGGGCCGAAAGGGTTTGGAGTGGCGATCGCGTACCGGAAGACATTGCGTCGGAAGGCCTCCCACAAGGTGGACCGATGACCTGGTGAAGGCTGCTGGAATCCGTTGGATGCGCGAAGTACAGAAACGGTCGAAGTGGCGCTGGTCGGAGAAGGCCTATTTCCAGCAGTGGACGTCTTTCAGCTGAAATGATGATGATGATGAAGAATGGAACTTCTGGAAAAACAGTACAGTGAAATGTCGCAATTCCAATTATCTAAAAATACAGCTGTCCTAATTTGGTTATTAAGAGATATAAAAAATAACAGTGAACATAAAACTGGCGATTCTTCTGTTAATAGACGTTTTTGATGATCGCAATCAAAATATGAAGTGAATATGGAATTTCGCAAATATGAAGTGTTTTATTGCAAATAATTTAATAAAACATAATAGCATACCAAGGTTTATGAGGCATCGAAAATAGATTCTAATTTACATTTTTTGAGTCCACATTCTATGATTTCAGTTTTGAATAACTCTATTTAAACATCGCATCGGTACAACCTAGTTTACATATACCGTGGCTAGAATTTTGACAACTACTAGTTTTTGCGTCTTCTGCCTAACAAGACAGCTCCATGGCAGCGAGGGTATAAGCCTGCAAAATATACTCCAGGATTACATAACTTATGTCACTGGTTAAGCTCTTTAGATAGTTAGGTTAAACAAGTTAGTAGGTACGTACGGTAGACATGAATGTTTAAACAATAATCTAAAGGATTATAATTCGGTTAGTTATGGGGATACACTTTCATTACCTACTTTATAATTGCCACCCCTACCGGCTACCTACTACCGGTGTTTTAGGCACAATAGAAAGACGTTCAATTTTGTCTCTAAATTGGCAAAGCATTGCAGCCCCTTGGTGTCGCAGGTAAATAGGTAGTGGTTACCATTCCCTTGTAGAGGACAGGAAGTTAGTTTGCTTATCTATCAACTGAAACCGTATTTTACTAACTGCAGTAGGTCATCATAGCCTAGCCTTTTCTCAACTATTTTGCGTCCTGTTTTTATTCTAACCGGATGTCAAAGTCAAATAATTTATTTCAATTAGGCACAAAAAAGGCACTTTTGGACTTCAACATTTACAAAATAATAATAAATGATTCTAGTCGCCCCTTCCAAAAGGTAGTTTTCGAGAAGAATGGGCAAGAAACTCTACCGTCACTCTTTTAAAATGTTTTCACAATATCTTGTATACATCAATTATATAATTATATGTGAAGACGATGCACCTAGAATAAGATTACTATACCACGATAGGTAAAAATAATGAAAGATTAAGGAATGACAGATAAATTAATTATGTGATAGATGGTGCTCACTTATTTACAAACATTGTAAAATTATACGATATTCCTAACATTTTTACAAGTAATAGGTACTAATAAGTCAATATATAAAAATAAAAATATATTATACAATTAAATTAGCAACCAGTTAGATTTTGTCTAGATTCTAAATTGTCCTATGGAGCAGGACCAGCATATTTCCAAGCATTTTTATCTTGGATATAATCCTCTAATTTGTAATATGCTTGTTTACAAAGTGTACTTTTTATATGAGTTTTAAATTTTCTTTCATTTAATTCTAATATATCACAAGGTATTCTGTTGTAACATTTAACACAGTACTCCATAAAAGATGTATGTACTTTAGATAGTCTGAAAAATGGTTGATCTATTTTATCTTTATTTCTAGTATTAAAATTATGTCTATCACTTATTTTGTTAAAAAGATGTAGATTTTTTGCGTCTAAATACCAGTATTTTACATGGAGCGATCGCCTATCTGACCTCTACAACCCAGTTATTGGGGAACACGATACCCCTTGGTAAGACTCAAAATTCTACAAATGACAGCCGGAACCAACTGCTTAACGTGTGTTCCGAGACATGAAGGGTATGAAATGGTCACCCAATCATGGACCGACCTCGGCTAGCGTAGCTTAACCGGATAGAACGACCCGTGCGGATGTTATTACTTAGCCATGAACCCCAACTACAACTTATTATATTGTATCGAACGATTATATAATTTAATTTTCTTAAATTCTGGAATTATTCATTATTCGAATGATTAATTCCTGAATGTTTTAGGTAAAATTAAAACAGTCTTTATTGGCAAAACTCGCTTTAGCGAAAATATTTCAGTGTGTAATTAGAGGTGATTATTTAATAAATAAAAGAAAAACTGCAAAAGCGGACATGGCGTTGATAAGATACGGCATTATTTCAATGATCGATCGATTTATTATTTCAATATTAATTAATATTTTTATTATGACCCCTGTTGCAAACGCTTTAAAGATATTCATGTTGAGCGGTTTTATATTTATTATAGGTACAGACGCCAGCAGGTCAACCTACCCGAAACTGTCAAATTTTCCCAATCAACTTTCAACCTTATCCTTTAGTGATAAAGTTGAAAATCTTTTAAAGAAATTTGACATTTTGTAGTAGTTTGATGAGCTGGCGTCTGTACCTACCATTATAATTTACCTTTTAACATTATAATGCGAGGTCATTATAATTTTAAAAGGTAAATAATAATTTAATGGTCAAATATACCACATACCTAAGATATATTTTAAGGATAGTCAGGTTACATAATAATCATAACATTTAGCTAAAATTAAAAGTTTATGACAAAATCCCATTTTATTTTCCTTTTCCTTCCTCTTTTTGAATATTCACATTCGTATAGAGTAAATGATCGTAAAAATATTAAAAAGAAAAATAAAATGAAATAGGTAACTCTCGATGTGGCATTTGACATTATATTTATAAATAACGAATCAGAACGACATCATACTGATGACTTGATGTCGTACGTTGGCGGCGAAAAAACAGTCTACGTATAGAACTTTTATTTTAAATAATGTTTATATTTACTTTTTATTTACAGATTATGATAAATTTTCAAGTTTTTTAGTTGGACTGCCTCGTGGGTGTAACTGGTCGCATGCGCGACTGCTGAGTATCAAGTCCTGGTTTGAATTATTGGGTTATTGGGTTTTTCAACTTTTGAATAACTGATGAAATGTGGCCGTAGACCTCTGCCTAATCTCATATACGTAGTGATGTTATGTATTCAGATAAGATTTGAAAAACCGAAAGTTAAGAAGAAGGTAGGTAAAGAACTTTCCTAGGTAGATTATTATCTGTTTCATAATTCTGCCCTAGATATCCAGAATAAGGGGTAAGCGTCTTTGTGTTTCTTGTCAATTACCCAAATAACTAAGTTATTTCATTTGGTTTGAATTCTATTCAAAATTACTGACGCAGGTTTGATAAAACTTTATTTTATGAAATTTTTCTTTAGAGCTTTAAGACTTTACGCAATGAATAGAATGGAGGATAAATTAACGTTTTGAAACACTGCTAAGTACGAATAGTAAGTAAGTAAGATAAGTAGGTATGTTTCGCATTCATTTATATTAGACATTACTTCCTCAACTTAACATAAAAGAAAAAACGCGAAATTGAGGTAACTAGTCATTTGCTAATTAGATTTTATATTACCGTTTCGTTTTTGCTCATTAATGCGGTTTAGAAAAAGTAATTATCACTGTAAAGACTTATTATTTTGGAGAAGTTTTTTTATGCTTAAGCAAATTTTTTATTAGTGAAGGTTTAGATGTTTTGTGATTATTACGATTATATCGGCTCGTAATAAAATGACTTACTGCAGGGAAAAAAACCTTTCCTCGTACTGAAAACACGCAGGAGAAGCAATGATCACCACGCTAGATCGTGTTGGCCATTTCAGACCATGATACCTACTATCTGTAAATTTTTGCTCACAATGTTTGCCTTCACCGATGATAACATAGGTTAAGTACTAAAGAACTTCATATCTAAGCAGTTTGAAAACAAAATCCCGTGAACACGATGACCACATCTGTTACCGCCCCGGTTCGATAGCCGCCGACCGCTGTAAGCAGAAATTGTCCTTACGATGTATATAGATGCGAAGTTATTCGATAGTACTTAACCTATGTTATCATCGGCGAAGACAAACATTGTGAGAAAATATATCTTGATAGAAAAACGAGTTTTTGTATTACCCTTGCAAAAATAGTTATGATGAGTATAGAATGTAAGTACCAAGATTCTACAGTTCCAACCATAGCTTATGTATGAGATACACTTTTAAATTTAAAGTGTGATTTAAGACAGATTTATTTATATGATGCGATTTAATTGCCAAGTCATTTGTTGCTTTAATTTTATTGTATGCTATATTTATGCGAGAAACTTGCATCTTGTGAATGGGGCGGAAATCATTATCCGCCTAATACTTAGGAAGTAAACTGTTATCATTTTGAGAAGATATGGGGAGATAATTATCTGATAACAATTAACAAGATTATTATGAGGGCTCCATGAAACTCTGAAGTTTTGAGAAACCTTGCTACTTATTAATATGTTCTACAGTAACTATTTTTTTGAACCAATTGTCATGGATTTTATTTCAGAACAATCAGAAGATTATATATACATAATTATTGATAAAAATAAATTTGTAATTAGTAGGTGCATCTTGAAGATATAGTTAGGTAGCTTAAAATCAATTAAATAATTTAATTCCAAGTTGTTTTTTAACCTGTGATCTTGTTGCTGCATTATCTTGTTAAGGTACCTTTATCTTAAAAAGCGACTCGTAAAAACCCCTATTTTAAAATGGGATGGGCTAATCCACAGGCGCAATCTAGGTTTTCGCTCAAGCCGTGAAAGCCTTTAAAAGAATCTTATTCTCCGTAAACTCGAGAAAGTGCCCTCCTTTTCGAGGATGACTACGACTTATTTATATCTTAGTAATATACTGTACCTATACAAGTATACAAAGTAATACATACATTGTAGGTATATCCAACAGCTGTATAAGTCCAATTTGGCTTAAAATAGAATTTTCCCATAAATAAATACAACTTACCATTCATGAATTAAGCGTATAATGTGAGAATTGACTTGTATCTCGCCACGTCCATAGAGGAGGCAAGCAGGACTGTTGCAGGCCGGCCAGCAGCTCGGCGTGGTACCTCTGTGCGGCCAGCAGGTAGGGCGGCGGCAGCGGCAACGGACAGTGCGGCGGCAGCGGCGGCGGCGCCGGGGGCGATGGGGACGAGCGCCTCGGCTCCGGCTCCAGCAGCGCGTCGATCGTGAAGGCTCTGCGCGGCCGCGGACCCAGCGGGAGCAGCGCTGTCGTGTCCACTGCCTCTGTCGGCTCTGGGCTGGGCCGCGAAATGAACGTCGATGCTGGGCTGTACATGCTCGTATTCGGAATCGTAGCTGGGGGCGGAGGAGCACCCGCTTGTCGCGCCAGGAACGCTCTATTGAAACTGGCCAACGCCGCTAATTCTGCATTCAAACTGTCCTTCTCTCCCTTGTGCAGCTTGAACCTCTTGCGCCTTCGGAGCAGCGAGCCGTTCTCGAACATGTCGAAGGCCTGCGGGTGCAGCGTCCAGTAGGCGCCCTTGCCGGGCCGGTCCGGGCGGCGCGGCACCTTCACGAAGCAGTCGTTGAAGGAGAGGTTGTGCCGCAGCGAGTTCTGCCAGCGCTGCGTGTTGCGCCGGTAGTACGGGAAGCGGTCCGTGATGAACCGGTAGATCTCGGACAGCGGCAGCATGCGCTCCGGGGAACTCCAGATCGCCATCGCCGTCAGGGCTATGTAGGAAAAGGGTGGTTTTTGATCACCGTAGGACTCACGTGTCGGCCGAGGCATCTTTTCGCACAATACTGTTCTGTTATGTCAAGTTTGTCACCTCCGAAGAAAAACTTGGGCGACACGTCTCTCACAGCGGAGTGGAAGATAAGGACTGGGTGAGTGAGCGAGACTGCGCGCGCTCGCGGGAGTGGCCGCGCGCTCGGCCCGCCCCGCCGCGCCGCCGCCAATCGCGTGTCTCTAAGTTTGTTTGTTGTTTTTGTCGGCTCCGGACCCGTTACAGAGGAATTTAAATTGTTATCACGTTTACATTATACAAAATTTATTCGACACCGACAACAGCTTGAGCTTGTTTCGAAATTGCAATGATTAAAGTAGTAGATACTTATTGATGGTGCTGGAGAGAAAGAGAAAGAAATGATGTCTAGTGCTGATACCTACTCACACATTAGTTCTGTTAAATAGACAGAGGCTTAATATTATTAAAGACTTATGGCATGATTGGTCAAATCGATGGATTATAATGAAAGAGTATTGACATGATACATAATTAAATCAGTCATTTATTTTAGAAAACTTTGTGTATGAAGTGCTTTAAGCTACTTATAGACCATATTCTAACGGCTGTTGTTTAAAAATTATAGTGGCACCTTTCAATAAATAAATTAAAATAATCTGTGTCGATTAGTCAGTTTGAATGTGTAAGTGCGCTTACAGTACTTACTGATGGTGATCTGTGAGCAACTTCAGTTTGCAGTCATTATCTAGCTGACGCAGAGCTTTGCACACTGTGCTTCCATCTTAACTCAACATGCACATCAAACTTTTACTGAGTTGGTTGATAAAAAGTGCTTCATGAATTAGTGACAGAGTGTGAGTTAATCCTTGCTGTCTGAGTCTGAAATTGAAAAACTTAAAGTTATTTTTTTAAATCTTTGTCTATACGTAGGTACATGTAAAATATACTTATGCTGAAATACATAGTTAGGTCATTTCAGCGCAATTACTATATTTTTCGGGCCATAATGAATAAATATTTTTTACGAGTGTATAGTAAAATATTCTTATAAGAAAAATAAGAAACAATTCAAGTGAATAGTCCCTCTTAGCGGATGGGGGCCTAGTCTGTCCCGCATCGCTAAGATCTCCGCCATGGCTCGGAGCGGCTAAAATACCGGGGTTCCGTAATACCGGAGTAGCTATACGGGGTTCGAAATGAAGCGTTCAGGTGTGAATGATGAAGCGTTGCTAAATTAACCAAAGACCTATACTTAGGTGCCGTGTCATCGAATGTAATCTGCCACTGTATGTAGATTCTAATCTTAGGAGTGATAATATTTATATTTAGCCGTTTTTGAGGAAAATGAAAAAAAAACTAATTTTAAAGTAATTTGTTCAAGTCCAAAATCATGGGATGATTGAAGTTCGAATTAGACTGAATTAACGAGTTCGAGATTTTCAGTAACATTGTAAAAGTTCTGAGATGTCGAAAAATACTGCATTCACATTTATACATTTCAGGATTATATGTTTATGTGTATAAACATATTTCAGGATAGCTTGATTGAAAATCTTTGATAATTTAAATAGCTTATTTAATAATGCGTTAAAAAGTTTTGAATTGATATAATCACATTCTACGCTCTGAGTAGTATACCTACCTATAAGCAGATTGAGTAGGTATTTAAACAAAATAAAAAAAACAGTAGGTATGGTCATAGTGGTATGGATGGTAAAAGCGAATATGGACTGATAATGAAGGTATTATAATGCTATACCTATTTTAAAATCCAACCGTCACCCTAATATGGATAGCGACCATTAAAATTGGCCACGAACAATAAAGAGCCAATATTATGACGGTATCTTAAGATAAGTAAGAATATTAAACTCATAAACTGTAAATACTACACGATTGCTTGCAAGTACATGCATACTTACAAGTTTATCACTTCTTCAGGCAAGTTTTAAGTAAATTGGTATGATATTATAGACGAACAAGCCGTGTGCCCGATAGGTATTCCCATGGAACTTCCATACAAAGTTTCATCCCCTTTTAACCCATTTAGGGGTAGAATTTCCAAAAATCCCTTTCGTTACATAAGGAACTCTTGAGCAAAATTTCATGCGTTTAGATCTAGACCCATCGGTTCAGGCTGTGCGTTGTCTGTAAGAGTGGAATAGTCACCATGGTTCGTCAGCCCGTGAAGACGTATTTGCTAAGCTACCTACCTTTTCAACTAGACCTATGCAATGAAACGATTGTGCGTGGTACCTACATAGTGTTTACAATGTACTTATACTACTTATGGACAACATTTTCTAAGTAACAATGTTATTATTTGTTTCCATGAATTTTCAATGTGCCTAAGTGTACCTCAGTTAATAGCAACATCAAACATCGCAAGCGCAAAAATATTTCGGGAAATATTTTTGCGCTAATTGACAATACCAAAATAATTTTATATATATATAGACTCATATCCGCAGTAAAACTGCTCAGAAATTTAAAAAATCCCAGTTGAAAAATGCTTGCAACATAAGGAATGCAATGCGCCTAAAAAATCTAGTGCTGAGTAAATATAATAGCAACGGCAGTATCAACCGTGATACTGCCGTTGTAAATTTAGGATGTCGTCTCATATCAGCCGTAAATCTACTCAGAACTGAAAAATGTCACAAACATTCATTGATTGTGACATTTTTCAGTTCTGAGTAGCTTGCATCATTAGGAATTCAATGAACATATTTTTTTGTAAGTCATTGTAAATATTAAATAACATTGTTATTATTTCACCACACGATTTCACGAAACTCTGCGGCGAGGGCTCGAACTGCGCCTAACTGATTTTTTTTAATATGTTGTTAGGTCCTCTGAGAGTAGTTTATACCCAAGTTTGCAACCCTGAAAACCTTCTGCTACTCCCATGGTGCTCGAATAACTGCGAAATTCTGGTACTTGCTTCAGTGTTTTTGAAAAATGTACCTTACGTTTTTAGGATACGTTTTTGTAAAACAAATTAAATTTGCTACAATCTGAGCCCAACCTTAGCGCTCTAGGTCTATTGGTTGCGAAGATACAGCTAGTCAAAGATGGGCATTTTTTTCCAAAAAGTGAAAAAATATTGAACACTATGGGAGAAGCACAATTTATGGTTTTCAGAGTTGCAAACTTTGGTATAAACTACTCTTAGGGGATCTACCAACATATAAAAAAATCGTAGTTACATCTCTGACGGTTCTAAAATGTATTAAAAAAAAATAACACGAAAACGATGCCAAAAAACGAATTAAAAAGTAAAAAATCCCCGACTGCAATGACAATTTTATTTGTAGTTACAGCCGTTCAGTGTACATATGTAACTCTTGCTAATTTAAGAGGTATTTTGGCAGAGCAGTCGTGTTTCTTTTCTTCTTTTTTTTTCGATTGGTGATTTTTATCACCGTGTATATTTTTGGTACTTTGTGCCAAATAAAGCCAAGACTACAGCTATGCATAATTATAATTTGATTCTTATAGGACCCCATCACATTATGGTGGTAAATATAATGCTAAACTTATGTCCCGCGTTACTGTGTGTTAACCCCTTAGACCGCGTTTGGAACGAACAGCAACTATGTAGTCGGAATGCATAATACCTAACTGGAGCAGTTAAAATGAAGTCGTCTGTATGTTAATTGCAGAAGTTAATGCGCGCCTTTTACGACTGTTTGCGATATTCCGATTCATGCTTAATGAGAGGTTAATGAATCATCAAACGTAACGGGCTTTAAAAGGTGTATGAAAATGTAATGACGATTGCTTCCTATGCTTAACTTTGCCTTGTCTGTAACAAAGCAACATGTTTTTAAACAAATATGCAACTTGATTAAAAAAGTGCAATATATTTTCGTCTAGGTAGGTACTTATGTATGTAGTAAACTAGATCCACTCACGTGCAGTTTTTTCATTTTGCAGTAATCTGGTCTCGGGAATCACGTCATTTGTAAGTGAGGCACTGCCTTTCATCTCGCCGCCGATAGATGTAATAGAGGCGTACATCGTTCCATCGATCTGCAGGCTAACCACGTCTCGCCAAATTGTCGGCGTCTTCGCAAATAGCTCCATTAAATTCAATCGGTCGCGCAGCAACAAGACAGAAGCGTCACTTACGCGTCTCCTATATAATTTAGAGGTATTAACGTAACACATAAGGTACAGGACCGCAAGGTGAGTCCTGGTGCTTTGTATTCCAAATATGTCTGTCAGCTATGGGAAGGATCACGTCGTGATCAGGCAGAAACGTTCAGCAGTCATAAAATCTAAAATGGACTCTTTGGTAACAATAAACCGAGCCCGAAACGAATTCAGTTTATTAATGAAAGCTTGCGTATAATTATAGCACGAACGTCTTTAGGCATACATAAACATTATAATGGTGTTAAATCACTATAGCCTTTTGCAGCATTATGGTTTTACAACACTGATATTTTGTTGTGGTCGGTCCGATCCGTTCGTCTGCTTATTCTATGTACTTTAGACTTCACTTTAAATTAATGATATTGACTTGAAATTAATTATAAAAAATAAGTATATGGCAAACATGTCTGAACCTGTATTTTTTTCTTTATGTTATCTTGGATGCACGTTTTTATTCTTGTATCTGTACCAGCTTTGAGCAAATAAATATAATTATCTTATCTTAGAAACGTGTCTCAGACTTGCCAATCAGAGGTATGAAAACATACTTTCTAATTATTGAACAACTGTACCTACTCTAGGTACTCTCTCCTTGACATTATATACCTAAAATATTATATTTTTTATAATAAATTAGATTTGTTACAGCTGTAGTGGCAATCATGTCATTTGGTCTAAATAGCTTTTTGTTTTTATTATTTGATTTTGCTTTTATATAGGTAGATTCTTTTCTTTTAGATTTTGCGAATGTGAGAACGTTGTAGGCTTAACAGACTGTAGATCTGTCGACCATTTTCTATCTTGCTAAGTACCTGTTACTTACAAAATACAAATACAATACAAAAAATTTTATTTTCTCTCTCACATAGAAATATTCAGGGTATAATATACATAATTCAAAGAGTACATAAGCGAATTGTAATCTATGTGGGAGACTGGTATCTGTACTAGGAGACCTGTATGACAGATTACCAGCCTCTCCAGACTCCGGAAGTGGGTAACAGGTTCTTGGTGTACATCATTCCAGGTAAGTGATATTTAAATACGTAAAACTGGGTGAAGTTTGACTGTTGTGAGGATTAAATAAATGAGGGTGTGAGAATTGGGTGTGTGAATGTGTATATGAGGGTGTGTGTGTTTTGTGGGTGTATATGTGTGTGTGTGGGGTGGGTATATGTGGGTGTATGTGTGGGTGTGGGTGAATGAGTATGTGTGAGGTGGGTATATGTGGGTGTATGTGTGGGTGTGGGTGTATGTGTGGGTGTGGGTGTATGAGTGTATGTGGATGTGAATGAGTGTGTAGGTGTTGTCAAGTCATACGTAGTAAGTCTAGGATGGGACTTTAAGCAAATTTTCTGTTTCATCGTAACTGAGGGACTTTAACCAAGTGGTTAAAGCCCTTTTACATTTGACTCGTGTAAGTGGGTAAATTGCAAGCTTCTTATTTATTTTATTGTAAAGATATCCACCTAAAAATTCAAAAAATTTGCGAGAGAAAGCAGTGTTTCGCTTGGTAAGCGTTTGGCAAACCCTGTGTTTGACTCTCTTGTTATTGTTCAACAAAGGATCATACCCTATTAGTGAGTGTTGTTTTAGAACTGTGCACAATATAAACAGTTGGCGTACTGTCAACACATCAGAGAGCAAGTAAAGATCCTTAGTAGGAAAGAAAAAAGGTAGTGACAAACTTACTTTTAAGACCGCTCTTTGGGCTCTTTCCAGTTTTAGTATGTGTGTCCTACAGGAGCCACCCCATACAGTAACACAGTAGCTCAAGATGGATTGGCATAATGCCATATATACCATTTTAATGACTTCTTTGTCAGCTATGTGCCTCAGACTTTTAAAGAAGTAAATTAGTTTCCTGGTTCTAGAGGATAGTAAGTCAAGGTGATGTTTGAAGCTTAGATTACTATCAATCATGACTCCAAGATACTTTATACTAGAAGCTATTTCTAAATTTCTACAGGAACAGAGATGGTTGGAGGAGCAGTAGTGAGCTTTTAAGGAGTAGTTTTTGTGAATTGCCGTTGTAGAATTTTTGATGAAAAAAGGTATATATTTGGTTTTGTCAACGTTAAGTGTAAGGCCGTTGTCATTGAGCCATTGTATTACTGAGTTGAATCCAGTTTGAGCAAAGCCGTAAACATCATTCCAAGTGTCACCATGGAAGATCAGTGCTGTGTCATCCGCAAACGTCACGATTTTGCCATTTTGTAGAGGAAGATTACACAGATCATTAATGAAGATGAGGAAAAGTGTGGGACCCAAAACACTGCCCTGAGGGACTCCGTAGGATATAGGTAAGTCCTCACTGGTGGCTTCACCTACTCTAACTCTCTGATGTCTATCAGTAAGATAATCCCTAAACAATTCGAGCTGCGTATCGCGAATTCCCATGGTATGTAATTTAGCTAACAGGAGTGGAACAGAGACCGTGTCAAAAGCCTTTGCTAAGTCCAGGAATATTGTTATTACTTTATTTTTATGGTCAAGTTTATTAACAATGTGATCAGTTAATTCGTGAACTGCATCATTTGTCGAGATTCCAGCTCTAAATCCAAATTGAGATCTCGACAGTAGGGTTTTGGTCTCAAGATATTTTATTAGACGTTTGTTAATGAGTTTTTCGACAAGTTTTGATAGTGTAGGAAGTATAGAGATGGGGCGATAGTTATTGACACAGCCTCTGTCCCCACTCTTGTGTATTGGGATCACTTCCGCAAGTTTGAATTCCCCCGGAAAAACACCGTTGCGGAACATTAAGTTGAAAATATACGTTAAGGGGGGTACTAGAATGGTGACGTATCTTTTTAGAAAAGCTCCCGAAATATAGTCACGTCCAGCAGTATTAACCTTCTTTAAATTCAAAATACACAGATGAATCTCTGTTTCATCAGTGGGATACAAGGCGAAGGAGAAAGGAGAGGAGTTAGTATACGATGTACTGTTAGGTGGACTGCCGTGATGAATGCTCTCTGCAAGGTTCTTCCCAATAGACACAAAAAATCCGTTTATGTTATTGGCTGAGGTGGTAGGGTTTGTCGGAGATATAAGATCCATAGCTGGGTTTGTTTTTTTATTGGAGTGTGTAATCTGTTTTATAGCGTCCCATAGATTTTTGTTGGTAGTTTTAGCTGCTTCATTTATTAGACTTTTTTCATATTCTCTTTTTAATTTTTTTAATAACCCGTTGCAAAAATTTCTGTACCTTTTATAAGTGATATTGATAATTTCATTATTCGGGTTTTTTTTGCATTTTATATGGAGTTTATCACGGTTCCTCATACACCTTAACAGTCCAGTAGTTATCCAGGGCTTTTTAATCCTCTTGCGATTGGGTACAGTAATAGTTTGTGTGTTAGATTCTATTTTAGATTTTAAGTCATTAACTAGCATAGTTGTAGCTAAATTCGCATCTGATGTTTCATAGATGGAATTGAAACATATATTTTGCATGTCGTTGTCAAGGCCTATATAGTCAATTTTCCTAGTGATAGATGATTTTTTGGATTGGTTAAGGTGTTCTAGCACAAGTATCACACTGTCATGATCTGTAACAGACGTTTCCGCAACATAGCAAAATGCAGGGAAATTACTTTTAAGCATAACATGGTCTAAACATGTTTTGCTATGTGTTGGCAACTGATGGGCTGGTAGGATGCTGTGTGAAGCTAGAAGGTTTAGGTAGACTAATGAGTTGGCATCTTTACTGTTTGTAATTATGTCTATATTAATATCTCCAGTGAGTATAATATTAGGGTAGTTTAAGCTGCTTAAGAGATGATTTAGTGATTCAAGAAAGGGATTAATATTTTTATTGCCGGGGGGTCTGTATATTGCAACTATGATGGTGTTACTGTCTAACTTTATTGTTAGACAGTTGGCATCTTGTAGGTTAGGTTCTGCTATTAACGGTCTTAAATTATCTTTAAAGTATACAATGACCCCTTCATTTTGTGTGATGTTATTTTCAGTTTTAGCACTGTCGTAGCCGCTTATAGTTGGGATGTAGTGGGTGTGACGTAGCCAACACTCTGTAATTATAATAAAATCCCACTCTGTATTTGATCTTTTAAGGAGGGTTAATAGGCCTGAAAAATTGCAATTTACGCTGCGGATATTTTGTTGAATTAATTTTAGACTCGACTGTGGTTTTGTAATTAAATTATGACACTCTTCTATTTCGCAAGTGGATGATTGCGCTATAACAAAATTATCAAGATCGCTGTTAATTAGGTTAATATTATCGAATTGTAGTACAAGTTAGGTAAGTAGGTGGATTCGAGCATGACTTGTTGATAGGTCTACACTGTCCTCTCATACCTATTAACACTGTAATTTGAAAACATTGTAAATACCATTTACTTTTAAAAGAGTAACCGTGGAGTTATCGTATCCGCCAAACCTGAACTATTGAGAGAGATCGAGTGATTCTATGGACAGTTATACACGTCAACCAATAACTCCATTACGAATCTGGCAAACGACCCAAGAGCTAGATTAACCCGACACTATACCGAAGATATCCCGGACGTCAGCTTGTGCGAGATTAGGATGGCTCTGAAGCAGCTTAAAAACAACAAGGCGCCGGGTGATGACGGAATTACGGCCGAACTCCTACAGGCCGGTGGAAAACTCGTTCTTAAGGCTCTCCAGAAGCTGTTCCATTCCTTCATACTCGAGGGTAAAACGCCACAGGCATGGAACAGAGGTATGGTGGTACTCTTCTTTAAAGAGGGCGACAATGCTCTGCTTAAGAACTACAGGCCCATCACACTTCTAAGCCATGTCTACAAGCTGTTTTCAAGAGTCATCACGAACCGTCTCTCGCACAGGTTTGATGACTTCCAGCCTCCCGAACAATCCAGATTCCGTAAAGGCTTTACACCGTACACCGTAGACCACATACATACGCTGTGGCAGGTTATACAGAAGACCGAAGAGTATAACCTGCCTCTCTGCTTAGCGTTTGTGGATTACGAGAAAGCCTTCGATTCGATCGAGACATGGGCTGTACTGCAGTCTCTTCAACGGTGCCAGATCGACTATCGGTACATCGATGTGCTAAAGTGTCTGTACGAAAACGCCACTATGTCAGTCCGACTCCACGAACAGACCTCCTTCTGCAGCGAGGTGTGAGACAGGGAGACATTATCTCTCCGAAACTGTTCACCGCTGCACTGGAGGATGTCTTCAGGTTTCTGAACTGGAAAGGGCTAGGCATCAACATCAATGGCGAGTATATCACTAACCTTCGGTTTGCCGACGACATAGTTATCACGGCTGAGACCATGGAGGACCTTAGTACAATGCTCGATGACCTCAGTAGAGCCTCCGAAAGAGTGGGTCTTAAAATGAACATGGACAAGACAAAGTTCATGTCAAATGCCCATGTAACACCCACTCTCATGAAGATCGGAGACGCTACTCTCGAAGTTGTGAACGAGTATATTTACCTAGGACAAACTGTCCAGCTAGGTAGGTCTAACTTCGAGAAAGAGGTCAATCGTCGAATTCGACTCGGCTGGGCAGCGTTCGGGAAGCTACGGAATATCTTCTCGTCCGACTTACCACACTGTCTCAAGACGAAAGTCTTTGACCAGTGCGTGTTGCCAGTGATGACTTATGGCACTGAAACGTGGTCGCTCACAATGAGCCTTATCAGAAGGCTAAAAGTCACCCAAAGGGCAATGGAGAGGGCTATTCTTGGAGTTTTCCTACGTGACAGAATGAGAAATGAAGAGATCCGCAGGAGAACCAAGGTAACCGACATAGCCCGAAGAATTGCCAAACTTAAGTGGCAATGGGCAGGGCACATTGCTCGCAGAACAGATGGCCGATGGGACCGAAAGGTTCTGGAGTGGCGACCGCGTACCGGAAGACGTAGCGTTGGAAGGCCTCCCACAAGATGGACCGATGATCTTGCAAAGGCGGCAGGAATCCGCTGGATGCGGGAGGCACAGAATCGGTCGAAGTGGCGGTGCTTGGGGGAGGTTTCTTGCCAGCTCTTCTCCATAGGAAACGACCAATTGGAACCGTGCACCTAGCTTCTGAT
Source organism: Xanthia icteritia (assembly GCA_949128155.2). Lineage (NCBI taxonomy): Eukaryota > Metazoa > Arthropoda > Insecta > Lepidoptera > Noctuidae > Xanthia > Xanthia icteritia. Next base: position 17,468,518 of record OX421932.2, read on the forward strand.
GTTTCATAAGTACCCTTGTAGGTTTATGTGATATAAAATGTTTTGAATTTGAATTTGGGTAAGTATTGAATTACATATATAAAATGTTAATTGGTATTGAAATGGTGTTTCCTTAGTTACTAAATAACTATGTTATTTCAATACATTCTTTTTTATTGGTATAAACTGGGTTACACAAAATGTATAACCCTGACTCCAGAGCTAGGTATGTAGTACCTATATGTAGTACCTGTATTTCAGTCGCCGGTGACTTCTTTGTGTCGTTTTGGTGAAGTTTTGTGAACCAAAGGTAATAAAATATGTATGTATTCAAATTGACTTTAATAGAAAAAAAGCAAAGATATAAACAATATAAAAATCAAATTAAAACCTTATGATGTAGTGTATATCCACCACATAATAACAAAAATATTGCACATAATATTTCAAACATTAAATTACATATTCGGTTATAAATCATTCAGTAAAAAGTTTATAAAAGTTGCGTCACAAGCAGTGTGCAGGGGTTACATACAATTACAATAGCATTGTACTGTCTTTTAGTCACGGCCGCGGCGACGCGATTTTACAGACATGACACGAGAAACTGTACGATTAAATTGTTATTTTAAAATTATTCTACACAATGAAATAATTAATAACTGTATCATTGTGGTTTAAATTCAATTACAAACTTTTTATGCTAGCCAGACCCTATTCTATTCAGAGTATGAAGTGAGATTCTTCCTTGTTCGCATTTTATGAAGGGGAAATGGAAAATGGGTGGATTGTCGCTACCGTCCTACTGTAATTTCCTCGACTTGGTAGTTGGTTGAGCAAGATGAGTGAAAATTTACGGTTTCCAGGTCACCACTTAAAAGCTTCTAAGATGTATACCTTAAACATCGATACAAAAAATTAACACTGCCAAAGAAATAAGATAATAATTAAGGACCTACCTAACAAACAAAGCGTCTTGTTTATAAATGTATGTTTAATTTAAAAATACCGTAGGTAATAAACTATCTTTCAAATCAATATGCCATTGTGTTTATCTATCTATCTATACAGGTACGAGGTACCAGGTGGTAGGTATCTATACAGATGTCTCAAACGTAGTGGTCCAAAGGCAAATGGAATAAAGCGGAGATGGCCACCTATCATACAAAAATTAAAAATTTGGGATATTCTCAACAGTTCAGAAAATTTCGCAACTTATTCATTTTCAAGAATTTTACACTTCCACTTCGATTTTTCGACCCCGTGAACAAAATTTTCGACGTAGTGAGTTCAAATCTGACCAAAAGGTGCTTTGATACTTTGTAGGTACAAGCTTATGTTTCTATTTACGTTTAGTGTGGCTCTGCAATGCTACAGATTTAATTTTTACCCCGTCTACGTCTTTTCTAACTTTTAATTCAACTTTAGCGAAACTTTATAAGTCCAGATTTAAAAAAAAATGTACTACCGAGTGCACGTAGTTTTAAAAAGTATCTTAATTATTGATAGTTAAACTGGGAGAATTTCAAAAAGACAACTCATAGAGAACCTTTTAAAAAAAATGGGTTTCGTAACAAGGTAAAAAAATCCGAAAAACTATTTGCTCTAATTGTACCAAAACATGTCTGAAAAGCATTGAGTATTTAAATTTAACACAGACGTGACCTTCAGTACATTTGTTATAAATATCTTATGATACATTGAAGTCACACAGTGTTCTATTGAATGCGATCATGTAGGAAAGAATGTGAAATAAAATCGATTTGGTGTTCTACATGACTCACGTAAATTCCACTCATCGGTACTAATATTATAGCGAGACGAAACATGGTGATTTCGTTCCCAGGCTCTAAGTAAAACAACTACAAACACCCATTTAAATTCGTTCAGCAGTTGGAGTGATGTGCGAACAAACAAAGGAATTGACGATTACAAAACGAATCGATATCAGTTTTACTTCCTTATCTAACTACATAATTGGGTATATACACGCGTATATGCCCAATTATGTACTGTACTTACCACTATTCATAAGTTTTCTAAGCGAAACAATTGTTGCAATGCTACGATGTGGTCTAAGAAGAAAAGAAAAAGATCGCAACGCTGTCAGTGTGGCTCTGAAAAATGTCTTACTTAAGATTGGATGGGTTTGTGAGGTATCCTTATCGCTGTTTTCAGACTTTCGGAAATTTCTTAATTAAGCGCTTATGTTGAATTATATTATCTGCTATTCTGTGTACGGCATGTGTGTCTGATAGTTCTGCGATGATGATAATCTGTTTTAACATTTCAAACATTTACACAAAAAGTAGAAACGATATGGTTATTATCTCAGCGATCGCTGTCACCTGTTGCAATATCCCATGGAGTCAATCATAGCACCTCGCTCACTAGGATCTCCTAATGATGACCCTTTGTGGCTGCCGCCGCCAGGACACACAGCGAAAAAAATTAAACACCTCCACCTTGTTATTAAGTGTGAATTCTACAAATTGTTCACAAATATTTGCGTCTACCTGGGCTTTTTACCAACATTTGTTACATTTGCCGTGACCGAATCAAGGACGTCATAAAAGCTCTATATGATTAAGCACGGTGAATTAAGGATGGTGCTTTAATACGTATCGGATTTAACACGATTTTTTTAAATTGTTGCGTAGGCGTTAGTGAGATTCAGGAAAACCAAAGTTATCAGCTAGGTACTCTTACGTCATTACAGAATCATGCATTTTTTTTTACCGAATACTTCTCTAAGCCAGCCTTTGGCAATTGAAAAGATCTTAAAGTTCAAATCTTGTACGAATGTACTATTCAGCAATGGTGGTAAATTAACTTTAGGAAATTCCTTAAAGATTCAAATGTATTTATAAGGAACATGAATACGAATGCCTCTATCTATAGTTCTTGGTAATTTCTTATCTCGTAAATAGCCGTCCTGTCTCGGACGCTCATCTGACTGTTTAGCAGGTTATTTTCTAATACTCGTATAACGTCCTTTTTATTGAGTGTAAATAATTGAGTTTGTATCACCGCCGCGCCGCCATCTGCTCGCTGGAGTTTTAACACTCCTTTTCGGATTTCCCACTTAACTTTAATGTACCCATAAAATTTTACGTTTTTGGAGTTTACAAACAAATTTGGTTCTTATTTTGTTTGATCTAAATTGAGAATCGCTCGCGACTCCGAATTATATATCACTTCGTTGGGATTTAAAGAAACTTTATTCTGGTTAGTATTTAGTGTAACACGACATTAGTCCTTAAACGCCCCACTGCTTGGACACAATTTTATTTGGTTTGTTTCGGGCAGTATCATTTCATGTGCTGCCTCGTGAGTTCGGTTATTACAATATTTGTTGTTGAAGGTTATTTATTTGACTAGTTGTCAGGGCTTACGTCGTCGGCTCTGACTGTTGTCGAGACGGTGGCATTGATCTCTTTGCCATGCTATTGAGATTATAAATCTCACGCGTACGATTCAGTTAGCATCTCGGTTGGATTACGTGTTCCAAATAAGGATTCGGGTTTGTCTTGTCAGATTTGAGTGCGTTTTGTTCATGACGCGAATGCTCGCGACTCCGCACAAAGCTTTGAATATATTTCTGTCTGCGAGCAAGTTGTCCGCGACAGTAATCCAATATTCATTACCCGTGCACTATATACTGATAACCAATATTAAAGGTAATTTATTCGTCGTTCACATGTGTATTTTAAGGTTTTACGCATTTTATACCAACAAGCGATACGTTTTATCGCCCGCTTGTATTGGCGCGGGGAATAATGGAATCCTTTTGAGTTCATATTTACGATTTAATGCAAGGTCATTTTGCATTAAAATATTTTGAAGTCCTTATGATTTATAAAGGTTTGTTATTTATTACGTCTCCAATAAATCATTGGTTATAGAAGTTTTGCGTTTTCAGTAGCCCTCAGTGAGTACTTAGGTATATCTTGTTTGAATCTATTTAGTACTGTATTCTTTGCGTTTGTGGTCAATATATTAACAGTCACGTAATGGACGCAATCTTGTCGTTGATTATTAAATGCAGGGACACAATGGCCTGATAATCGTCCAATCGGCCCCCGGGCGATTACCATTATTATTTGATATTGTTGTAGGTACCTTTTAGAATTCAGTCCTACTGGCAGACCAGCACCACATGGTGCTGTCGCTTGAGGCCACGCAACTTTTATACTCACCGCAAAATTAATTTAATATTCTATCACTCAAATGAGGCAACCATGGCGGATGTAAATATGTACCTACGTTCAGGAAGTTTAAGAATGATAATAAAGTTGGGTCACCTCATGGTGAAGGAGCAAGGCATTACAAGAAGTAATTCTTATGAAATAATTTACATGGATTTAACAAGTCATTATACTAACATTGTTATGTATTTTATTTGGTGTTGCTTTGAAATGTGTAAACAGACGTGTACCTACGGTAAGTGCTCAGTGGAGCCGGATACGGCGCGGTCACAACAAGGGCGCTGGCGAGCGATATCTAGATCTACAGATTGTTACATTACGCTACACAAAAGTGCGATAATCTCCTAAAAGGTGTTCGTAGTGTTGTAGATAATTAATATTTAGAGCCGGGCGGCGCCCCGCGGCGCGCGCGCACCTCGCCGCTTTGTGCCGCGCCGCCGACACCCGCATTTGTCATGTTAGCGCGCACCAAGGTGTGAATGACTTTTTTCTAACTATTATTAATGACAATGATAGAAAATATTGTTTTTTGTTGCAACAGTGTTGATTGTTGTCAATTAGTTTTTTGTTGCATCACGAACTTTTGATTATGAGCGTGGCCGATCGATTCAATCGGATTTGAATTGAATGTTTGGATTAAAATATGGCGAGCTTCATTAAAGCTTTTGATATGATTGAATACCGACGCTTTTGTATCGAAACTGTTAGACAATGGGTTAAACATATCGGAAACCATTCGAAGTGGTGAGAAGGAGAACGATCTCCTTTAATGGAGTTTGGTGATATTACAGAATTCTTGGTGGCTTGCATAAACCAATGTCACTTTTGCCATTCTATTTTTCACAAAGCGCATTATTTTCAACAGGGTCGGTTACTTGTTTTGTTACTTAAAAAATGAGCTAAATCACGGAGCCAAGAAAAGCTCTCAGCCCTCGCGCGCCTCCCCTCGTACTCTGAACAATGAATAATAAGCAGCAACATCATCTATCCATTTTCCTTTTCACCCCAACAATATCAGAGACGCTAAAAGAATGGAAACAATCGAAATTTAAATATTTTAAGAAAAATAGGTTTCTTTGAGAGAAAATATTGGGGAAGTGAGTTGTAATGTATGAGGGGCGCGATGCTGCAGAAGTATTGGCATGCCATCCACTCGTTTGAGATCGCTCTGAGCACCTATTCATTATGCATCCTGTTTATATACTTTCATATGTAAGATTATACGTTTAGTTAGTATTATGAACGAGCCCAGTTATTAAGGCGTATAAACTACTTTATGACTTCATTGTCACTGTATAGGGTAGCCGTTACTACTGAGAAGATAGTGGTTCGAGCACTGTGCACTAATATGACTCCTTTTCAATGTCCTGTGGGCATATTCACTACACAATATATCATCAATTTAAGGAATAGTCAAATAAAGAAATATAAGGCTTATAATTAACCTGAACGACGTGTCTTGAATGATCAAGAGCTGGTTTTCCAAAGGTTTTGAAATCAAACATTACTCCAGCTGCTATTGCAGTATAGATTCCATAATAAATCAACATGTCGTGATTATATTCTGGAGCGTTTTAGAACAATAGCTATTATGTTCTAAACAAATGGATTCTTTTGTACCATAACAGTAAAGCATTGCTTCCGGCTAGTAGAGGCGATTTGATATAATTCTGACACGTTAACCCAATTTAGAAACGATAATAAATAATAATAGGTGGTGTTTTTGTAATTAAATACTATGTGTTCATGTTTTTGAATTGAATTTATCGCCTGTGTGTTTATAAAGTGCCTTGCTATAGTTGTTTGTTATAAATATTAAGCTTAGGTTAAAACAACAATAAAAATGAAACAGATGTTACTCAGTTCAGCACATAAATACAGTTAATATAATGTAGTCAAAAGAAAATTGCCGTGTATGAAAATGATTGTGAATATACGTAAACTACCCGCGACTTCGTTCGCGTGGACATCGTAAGACACCACAATATACAAAAATAACAGCCACATTTTTATAAAACTTCCCTGTATACTACGTTTGCAGTTTTGGTCTCAGCAACCAAAATATACAGTAGTCAGGACTGGGAGCAAGCGACGTACAGTCGTCCGTGTGAGGAGCAGCTCGTCCTGAGGTCGACAACCGCAGCCTTCAGTAGCAATTGTAAAAAAAACAATAGGCATCGAACTTACAAGCATGTGGGTGCAATATTGCAAAGAAATTCCAAAATCCATTTTCATCAAAACAGATTATAATACAAGACAAGAGATAGTAAACAGATTATAACAGATTATAGCTTCATTGTGTTCAAATTAAAACCGAAGAAAGGGAATAGTACAACTATAATACCTAAGTCAGTTACAACCGCAGGTTTGCAAAGCAGTCGTCGACACGCTAATCCATTTGCTTTATTGAAAGTCGACTAAAATACCCGTTCATATACAGTGCCCAGTCTAGCCATTGTTAAAAAGGTAAGTTGGGAGTCTAATTTCCTTCGAAATGTATGGGAAAAGTTTTTTGCTATTTCTGAAATTTTAGTACTAACATTTTTTTTTTATCCTTATAAGAAACAGGATCCATTGGAAATAAAACAAGTTTTTGTGAAAATTGCCCACTTTCTTGCAGTCTGTATTTTTTTTTCAAAATCTGTGAATGCAGATCAAATGTCTCAAAAAATATAGGTCTCCTGAGACCTTTTCCTGTAGCAATAACGGTTAAAATGCCATGTGTATGTCAAGATTAACTGCTTAGCGCCATAAAGATGTAGCGTAATGATAAACATTTACAACGTTCTTTAACTATCTACAATATTCGAAGGTTAGAATATTGTAGATAGTTACAGATTTAACCTATTCGGCTCATCTTTTTACAATTTGCGGTAAACTATAGAAGAATACGGACATAATGCAGTACATATGTTCATCCCCTATAGCAAATTCTTATCCTTACATATTATAAAACACAGTTCCTCGCCGCGTCTGTCTGTCTGTCTGTCTTTCTGAACGCGATAAACTCAAAACCTACCAAACGGATTTTCAAAGGGTTTTCACCAATGGACGGAGTGATTCATGGAAAAGTTTTTGGTGTATATATTCATTAAGGTTTTGTGTAAATTTGCCGAAAATGACGATTATTGTTGAAGATGTCGGAAAAAATCATGCCGACTGGTAGCTTTACAAGCGTGCGCCGCGTAAACCGTGAGCGATAAATAAAAATTATAAAAATTTTAAAAATAAAAAACGTCCGCGATGGCATACGTCAATCTTCTAAGGATGACCCACAATAAACACTTTTATCTTTCAAAATTTGTTAAAAATGTCATTATTTTGATCAGTATTATATTTATCCTTATCCAATAAAATATGTTAATTTAATTGGGCATTTAATTTAGATTAAAATATGCCTTGACATCATATCATTAAAATGAATACTTTAAAATATATCATAATTATGGTTGATGGCAACACGAGCGCAGCGGTAGTAGTCAATGACCTTTTTCTCGTCTTTTAGGTATGTAATCCTGGTAGTACGTACCCGTGGGTTATTTTCCGACATCCACTCGAGCCGCGGGCAAAAGCTAGTAGCGTGACTGACCAGACTTATAGGGATAAATGAACAGAAACAGAGTCTATCCGGTAGTATTTCCGTGATGCTGGAGCATACATTCAGACAAACAGACAAAAATTCTAAAAAACATACCTATAATATTTTCAGCATTAAAATCTCGGACCTCGCAGCAATTACTTTTTTCAAAATATTGAATGTACAGTTTTGACTTCGCTACGATTTCAGTATATGTATAGATGATACAATGGTCAACGATATTATTGCTGATTGGATTTAGAGTTGTGAAAAAGATTCAATGGAAGGTATATTATTCGACGTTCTAAAGCCCTTAAATCCTGGCAGGAACTAAACTAAACACAATAGTGATAGCAATTTGAAACAAAAACTCATCGTCGGAGTGTGTACCATGGTCCATGGGTAAGCGTGGCTGGCAGCGTCCAGAGGCGTTGGTACTATTAACGTGTGGTTTAGAGATAACATCGGCCGACAAACTCGATTAGCGGCTCCACTGACTCTCACAGGACGCGGTGCAAGTCACAAGCGATTGTACCGATAGAACCGTTAACAAGATCTTATAATATTTTTCTTAGTTTGAAAATTAGACACTGAAATATTTAAAATGTGTCACGAAACTTCCATGTCAGTTCAAAACAACAAATTGAAAGGGTTAGGTAGTAGTCGCAGCATGGTTAGTCGCACTCCATTGATGATTCAGCACATTTGTTTATGATTCTTACCATGCGATTCAACTAAAGTTGTTTGATAGCTTAAATATCTATGGCAAAAAGCTCAAACATATTATTTTTGTTAAAAATCTACAAATAATCAACTATGATTATTTTTTTATAGTCAACTTAACAATTTTATTATTTGGACCACACGATATATCATACATGACTTATCTGTCCATATCAACTTTTCATAATGAGTATTGAACATCAACCGGTTCATACATACGATCGACAGATAAAATAAACCAATGCCAAATCAATAAAACTGTTATCTTTCGTTTATGTTTGAAATTGCTACGGCGTAGCACACTGCTACGCGCTACGACGAATTTAAATTTAGAGAACTTGAAGATAATTTCAAAGTCATAATGTTAACTAAGTCGAAGTTAATTACTTTGGTTCTCTCAAACAAGGCTTTGGCGGTAACGCGGCTGGCTCATAATTCATCGTGGCGCGCATCCTCTCGGTGCTCGTAGACGCGCCGGCGCAACCCGAGCAGGACACCGCTACATGCTAGCGTGAGACAGCACCTCCCCCGCTCACATAATATCCAATGTTTATAGCCTGAGAACTTCCTTTTAATTTTTTTGGGAGCACTATTTCAAATATTGTTTTAATTGATTGCTGGCAGACCATTTGGCGGCGCGGCGGCGCGGGATGAGCGCTAATTACAGGGGTTAACTCCGTTTTATATTATCTTCGATTTAAAAAGACAGTTTAGGTACGGTACTTTACTGACAACTGTAATTTACTAAAACTTATCATGTTGATTCTTGTCGGACCGTTTGTTCTACACGAGTCTTTATAAAAATAATTAAAGGTTGGTACAGTAACTCAGGTACGATTATACCATTCTTTATTCATTATTTATTCGTATGGTTTGACTGATTTTAATAGCTATTTGACAATTACTAAGGGTCTGGTGACAAACAATAGGTCAGACAATGTTTACTAAATACGCGGTTCGCGATGTAAAAATAGCGATAAACAGTAATTGGCGGCAGTAAAGCCGCAAGAAGCGGCACCCGCATTGTGAGTGCGCGCGCGCCGGCCCGCCCGCCATTGTCAGGCACAAGCACGCCACTATAAATTTTACTTCAACTCCACATTTGCATATCAACAATAATTTTATCAGTTTTCGTGGTCACGTCGTGTCCGTTACTTCATTAATTGTTCATTGTCTCTTTGAGCTTCGACAATGGACATCAGTTTTAAAATGGATACTTGAAAGCTGTAAGAATCGTCATTGTAATAATATCCTATAAACAAAAGCTAGGCAAGTTAATGTTTCCAGGAAATGGTCGCGGTGTTAATTTTTATTGTTTCTCTGAAATACCGCGTGGGTCACGGTCGTCCGCTAAGATATCCTCACATTTTCATAACGGTACTTCCGTTAGGAAATCTTGACTGGAAAAAGTTTCTTTTTCCCGGCTCTTGACGGACGATATTGTTTGATTTCATAGATAACTGATGGTTTTTTCAGTATTTTTGTAAATTGCATAAAGGGAAACGGAAGGACTAAAACGAATTTGGTAAAAAGCGACGAAAAGCAGCTATAAACGTATTCTACATCAACCGGTTGGCTTAAGGTACGGTTTTCTTTTCAAACAATTTTCAGGATTCTGCCTACCAGTAACAATGATCAAACGGTGTTTGGAGTTATTTCATTGCCAACAGGGACAACTTCAAGCCTCGTCTAGTCTCCAAATTTGCCAATGACGAAACCGTCTCCTTCGTTTAACTTTTTAGGATTTGATGATCTGTGTAGTATATTGGCCACAGAGCCTCCTCTGTAGCGAGCATATAAAATGGACGACTATACGCAGAGTAGTAACGCTCATCCCTTGTCAACATTCTAATTAACAGAAAACATTACAAGTTGTTGCCTATGCAGCCTAACCTCACATCGCATAGAGCCTTCCATTGAGCAATAAAATATAATAGTCGAGTCTAAGCGTGCGCGGTGAAAGTTTATTGAAAACAAACGAGCGTCGCTCACACGAGGTGGTCCATCGTTAATCTTTTATCTAACGTGGTGTGTGCTGTTTGCGGCAATGTCACGGACGTCGGCCGTGTCGAATCAAAAGTGTTTTCATCGACACACCTCCAACCATTGTCCCTAGTAGATATAGTACGACACAGCTTAAAGGTTTCATCGCCTAATCAAACGACCAAAAACAGTAATAGGAATTGCTTATTTTCGCTCACAAGTAATTAAACATTCTTGACTCTGTCAATCCTAAATTAAAGTAGTTTTAACTTAACTCGCAAAGTTATAGAGTTTGCCGAATGAGGGTTTTCATGAAAATTCACGCCACCAGGTGGCGCCTCTTGACAAGGGGTCTTGCATTTCGACAATGATCGTAAAATATGACGTTCATCATTCAGTTAGGCGCTTTGACACTTGACTGGTGCCCGGACCTAGGGTTACCAACTATGTAAGAGAGGATGCCTGTCTAGGATGTACAAAATGCCTGATTTTTCAGGAAAATGCCTGTCTATTGTAGAAAAAACTATAAGTCTTAAAATACACAAACTGTAAGTTTAGAATAAACGAATTTACAAAACTAAGTGATATTTTTCCGAAAACATACCTTTTTTCAAAAGTCCCTTTTTTTAGAAAATATAAATATAACAATTATCACATGAAACGTTTTTATAGTTTTCTTGGGTTACTAATAGCGCTTTTACCAACTCTATTGTCAGGCAATTCCTTCCTTTACTCCACTGTGCATTTATTAGCATGACATTTGCATTGTGTGCGAATATAAAAAATACAAACTGACAGATTATTAATAAATACTGTGATGTCACTATTCAGGCAATCATGTCCTTACTTTTCAAAGAAGTGCACCACTGTGACGTTAGATTTTCAGGAAATGGATGTCGTCTAAGCTTTTGCAATATTCTTTCAGGACTATATAGTCAGTTTCGTCGTGAAACCGCGACATTTATATGTAAATGCGGCAAATGCCTGTTAGACGGTAACACTACCCGGACCTGACGTGTCAGTGCTGCCACCTAGTGAACGTCATTTCAAAAAACCCTTTTGTACAACCATACACCACAAGCCGACAATATTCTGATATTTAAGACATTAACATTCGTACTACCTAATGTCTATAGTCATTAAGTTGAATGCATTCGAATATTCTGGCTAGGTACCTAACGTTTTGTATTTGAGATGGATTTTTAACTTACATTTTAATGTGGATACATTATGGCAACTTCGAATGTAAAAACCTTTAAACGATGTGAAAGTTAAAGTCGCTCTTATATTTTAAGTTTTATTATGATTTGTGCCAACAGTTTAGACCACCTATGAATATGCGGACAACCTACTTGAACTTTTGTCTTTGAATTTCATGTTTGATAGAAATAATCACAGCTTTTGTCCAAATACAGATTAATTTAATTAAAATCATAACTATATATGTATTTTATCATTTAAATGTGCAATCTCTGTATTATGAGCCTATAAGTAGGTATGTTAGGTACTTTATTACTGGCCATAAAAAATTGGCGTTCGAAGAGTTCACATCAAGAAAGAGGTTTTTATTTGATGAAGGCATTTCAGCATTTCAAGCTTCAGAGTGTACCTAATGATAAGTTTGTAGGAAAGACTGAGGGTAGCACTTTTGCTTTATATGTAGGTATTTGACTTTTGAACAAATCGTAAAAGAGATGTGTTGATACAGACTGTAAAAATTGATTCCAAAATTGGTTAAGGCGCATCAAAAGCATATAACTTATTAGCGGTAAGTTAAAAAGATGTAATAGCTAAACTACAGTACGTAGGTATGATATTTTATTTAGAATTGTAAACCATCTTGTCATTTCTCACGTAGGTGGAAATACGATAATACCTACGCTATTTCTCTTCGGCTGTTGTAATAGCGGTTATAAATATGGATATTACCATCATCAAGATTTATGCTAAAAACATATTGAATGCAAACCGACTGAAATTTAAATAAGAAGATATTCAAAAGTTGGGACATCGTCTTATGGATACGAAATATCATGATAAAAACTCGTATCAAATATCACAAAAATTAAAAAAAAAAAGAATATTTTTCTAATTTAGGATCGACGACCTTCGTCTATCATTTGTATACAAATTGAAAAGGCACCTAGCGGAGTGCCGCTGAGCCGACCCCGGCTTGATACTTTTGAATCACTATTTGCTTACCACGATTCATTCGATTAAAGCTCTGAATAAACTCATTATAGCAGAATGCGACTACCCGCCGAAAGGTTCCTTTCAAACGATATTACACCGCATTATCCGCGTTTATTCCCGGCCTTGATTAGTACCGTATCATTTAGTCCTGTGTTGTAATTATTTATGTGCAACCAGGAATAAACCTTATGCATCTCGTATTAGATTTTAAATTTATCTGTCGTGTGTCGCCGGCGGCGCCTTTGACTGAATGAGATGAAAAGCGCCGCGCGCGACCATTTATCATTGACAAACACAATTGTATTGGGTCCCATCTCGAGAAATTGGTGGATAAACAATCTTAGAACTGAGGTTTACGTGACGTAGCTGGTTGGAATCTGCTGATTATAGGGAGACGACCAGACCCTGCTGCGACGTGGAATTGAAATGATATAGCTTATAATACGCAAAAATATGCATTGTGATATTATGTATAGGCTTTATCTGTGTTTGTGACATAGATTTTTCTTATATCATTAGGTCCAAGCGGTAGCATAGCTGTAACAGTCGAACCATACAATCATTTCTGGCTTCATAAAGTAATAGGTACCTACAACAAATTATAAGTAGTTACTTATGTAGACTTCCACAATATCATACTGTGACACTTCTATACTTACCAACAAATATTTCTACAGTTTTATTTTCCCATCCTTCAAGTTACCTATATAGAGAGCTATTAGATTGTTTTTGCTCATTGAAAGAAAGTAAAGATAACAAAAATATTAAATTAAATCTGTTAATTAGCACTGTCAGGAGGAGCTCGTGGCTAAGTAATAATAGCCGCACGGGTCGATCCATCAGGTTAAGATACGTTTATCGGGGTCGGTCCGTGGATGGGTGACCATCTTTACATACCGAGATTACTCCGGGCCTCGGAAAGCACGTTAGGCCGTTGGTCCCGGCTGTCATTTGTGGATCTTTGACAGTCCTTACGAGTCGTCAGAAGCCCGAAAGTCTGAGAACCAGTCTTACCAAGAGATACGTATTACCTACCCAGTTACTGGGTTGTGGAGGACAGATAGGTGGTAGGCTCCATGTAAAATACTGGTATTCAGCTGCATCCGGTCAGAATGGAAGCCGACCCCAACATAGTTGGGAAAAGGCTACGTAGATTGAATAACGAGTACACAAATTATTGAATAGCGACTGAAATAATGATATAACTTTAAAAACCTTAATGTCGTTTTGCGCTGTCATAACGTCAAAACCGTTTAAAAGAATTAGCTGGAAGAATTTGAACTAATAAAATAATTGATGGTATCCAAGGCAAAAGTATCCAGAGGGCCTGGAAACCGCTTTCAAAACATTTGATATTTCTGCAACAACTTTCAACAGGATTGATATAAGCTTTTCGGTATAGCGCTCCATGGTTATTTTGGTGCGTGGCCAAAATTGGAACTAACGCCGCCATTAATTTTTTTGAATCCATTTCAAGGTGACATATATTTCATAAAACATTTGCACAAATGTTTACCAACAGCGCCCCTCTGTGAACGTCATTGGAGCACGAAAAGCCTGCTTAAGATTTGTAGACGTTCTACGACGTATTTTCAACCTGAGGGCATAGACCTCACCTCACCTTCCGCCTAACGCAGGTCCTCACCGGACACGGCTGTTTCGGGAGGTTCCTGTTCCGTATCAGGCGGGAGGAAACGCCCGGGTGTCATCACTGCGTGGATCGCCCGGAGGACACGGTTGAGCATACGGTGAAGGTCTGTCCGGCTTGGGCAGAGCATCGCCGTGTCCTCGTGGAGGCGATCGGCGGCGGGGATCTCTCGCGTCCGGCCCTAGTCCAGGCCATGGTACGGAGCGAGAGGGCATGGGAGGCCGTCACCTCCTTCTGCGAAGCAGTAATGCTCGCGAAGGAGGAGGCAGAACGCGTGAGGGAGAGGCAAATTTCGCGCCCTCACGCCCCTAGCCGCCGCAGGAGACGCCCTGGGCGTCGGGAATCGCAGGCCGATTCCCGGCCACCGTAGGCGCGGGCTTGCGGACGGTGAGCAATGGGTAGCTCGCCGTCCGATAAGGACCAGGCCCGGGTCGACGGCGCGTTATGTTCCACGCGCGCCTCAAAGAGATGTCAGCACAACGGAAGGGGTCCGATAGGACCGATGCCTGCCGGGGTTGCGGGAAAGTCCGAAAGGGATACCGTGGCCCCTGGCAACGTAAAGGCAACGGAAGGAACACGGGTGGGTTTTAGTCAGTAAGAGTCTGACACGCCCTCCCGCTCCACCCAGAGCGGGAGAAGTTATTTGATAATTTCCCACCCAAAAAAAAAAAAAAAAAAAAAAAGGGCATAGACAAAGTGGCTTTCTATCAGCGTATCAGCGCAATGGTAGGAAAGACAAAAATGTACTGGATTGATATAATCTACATTATGTCAATCCAATACATTTTTGTCTTTCAAGACGTAGTCAAGTGTAGCCCGGTAGCTAAGGGATTTCTAGGGCAAAGAAAATCTTAGACAACCTTTTCGATCAATTTTTCTAAACAATTTAGATCACTTATACGGTTTTGAGATTATTAACCAGCCTTTTAAAAATAGTCTATTAAATTTCGTTTAGTGTATCAGAAGCCATCAAAGAAAAAAGTCATGAGAGTAATTTGCACCTATGTTTTAAAAAGTTAGTTTGTTCAAAAACCTAAGAAATTGTAATAGAGTCCGCGCAACCACTGAAGTCCGGCGGAAAATTGTGGAACTACATTTTTTTATTGCAATTTGATGTAATGTCATACACAGTAGCGCCGCGTCTATTGGACTAAAAGGTGGCACGGACTCTTGGACCAAGAGTCTTGGTAGATTTCCTTTAGGTAATTATTACATAAAATTCAGATAGAATCATTCCTGTTTTAGTTTTACACGAAATAAATAATGAATTTCTGGGTTTCATTTTGTAAAAAAAAAAAAAAATACTTTTTGTTTCATAAAAGAATACATCAAATAAAATGAATACTGGCCTGTCGTATTTTTTGAGACCATTAGGTAGGTAATAACAAAAATGAAAGTTAATGGCATCCTAATAATTTTTACCAATTTCAACCAGTGATTATAATTTCATTGATTAAAGAGGAGGTTTTAATATAATTGAATAGTTCTTTTTAGATAGTCTATACAGTTTGAAGACTTTTATCTCTTTTGCTTACTTTTAAAAAAGCATTTGAAAAAAAGATTTTGCAAATAGAGAGTTAATATATTTTACAATAGAGAATTTGAAATTGAGTGTTTTTAAAATTAATTTGTCGCAAGATTTACAAAACAGCTTGTAAAAAACTGGAAGGTCTAATTTGTCTCTCTAGCAGGAGTCACCACCTGGCGGACCGCGGTCCGGATCCGGACCACCGACCTATTTACCTATGTGTGGATCTTAACTAAACAGTAAAAATTATAACTAAAGCATAATCTAATAGTTAGCTCATGCTTTGTATTTTCTGCCGTCGACAGAAAACGACGCGACAACAACGGATGACGCGAAACGTAAGCCGCACGATGCTGAAAATGTTTTCGGGAGTAATAAAGCTACTCTACAGATGGAAATGATCGATTTTCAAGAAAACACAAAAATACGCAAGTTCCTTTCTAAGAATTTTGGATAAAATTTGTGTGCAAATGTCGATCTCGACTTACAGATGAACATTTTAATTTTGGTTGCAACATTTTAATCGTTTTCCAAACTGACCGCAACAGTCATATTTTTTTTAAACAGGGATCACTTATTCGTTTCATACCAACGATTGGTGATCCCTGCTCTATAGTATAGGTAGCTCATTGTGAAATCGTTATTTATTTATTTCTATGAAACATAATTCAAATCCTATTCTATCACGAGATCAGAACAGAATCACTAAATTTAAAACCAAGCTAGGTATGATGTAAGTGTCTGATCTTCACTACACAGGACATAATTATACACACGACATAACATCACGCCTGTATTCCCCGAAGGGTTAGGCAGAGGTGCACCTATAGTACACCCACATTTCGCCAGTTATGTTTAAGTCCCATGTAATAGGGGGCGAGCCTATTGCGCAATATTGTCTTTGGTCCGTGGCCTTGACATCAACCGATGAACAACATTTTAATTAGCATTTATTTGTTGGTTGAATACGAGGCTTTTGGCTACTTTTGTATTTGTGTATTTTGTGTTTTTTTATTTAAATGTGCGTTTTGTTTGTTCAGAATAAACATATTTCTGTCTTCTTTTCTTTGCGACAAATATAAATAGCTAAATAAAAAAACTAAAAGTGTCTACCAAGAAAAAACCATTTCCACAAAACACCCCAACTTCTTAAGTTAATCTGAGATCAAACTACAGAAAATTTAAAGTTAAAGTACATACGTTCACTACAAACAAGGATGGATTCACGAGCGGCATTACCCGCATTAGCGTGTCGGATGCTGCAGCTCGCATATTTCATCACATCTTAGGAGATAATGCTCCCTTTAACAAAACATTAATCTAGGAGTAGTCGGAGGCGTGGGGCGGAGCCCCCGGGCGCCAATGGCGGCGCTCGTTGCCCGGCGCCCCGCGCTCCTGTCGTGCCATCGATTGTCTTACAAGCTCTTAGGAATTGGGGACCATCTCCATATTATATCGGAATGTAGCGTCTGCTTGTCTGTAGATTCAACTGCTTGGGTTCTGCACGGTTGATGCGCCATTTTCATGATTTGTAAGATCTTATGTTACTTCACTCACAATAGAAGTTTTTTTCGTTTTTTTTTGTGTAAATTCATGTGTTGAAATTGAAACATTGGCTCATTTAGGTATGGGAAGTCAAACTATCTACTGAATTTTACCAAAAATAGTCTGGTATAGCACACAATACATGCATTTTTTTAAACTGTAAAAGATGAGGTATTGGTGCCGATTCTCTTGTCACAAATTCCTCTAAACTAGACTAAAAATCACCAAAATTTCGTTTATTCCTGTCAAACGATGATTTCCCATTCTGAAATAGGATAAAGTGACAAAACTTATAAACTTTATTTTAGTTTGACAGCACTAAGATGGCACTGAGATTTTAATTTAATGAAAATGACAATTTTGCTATTCTGAATTTGACGTTTATCACCTAAAATTTTGATTGTCTAACTAAATCTGACCATTTTTAATCGCGATAAAAAATGGTGTGAACTAAAATTCACACCAACATCTCAACTTCAGGTGCAAAAACAGTACTGTATTTTTTTCTTTTCTTTTGCTTATTATCTCGAAAATGGTGTGTCCTATCGAAAAAATAATGTTAATTTCGACCCCCTTCAAAATACACTTATACTCAACACGTAGGTAATAATTTTTAAAATTTTCCATACAAAAAGTGAAAAATTCCATATAAAGATGTCGAGGCTGCCCCCGCTGCAAGCCTCCGGCTCTAAAAAAATTCACGGGGTAGGTCAAACAAGTATGTACCACGTGGAGTCGCGATTGTCAAATTCGATTTTAGTTGCGTCAAAATAATTTAAAAATTTAGAGTTTTTTATTGCAGAATAGAGTTAAGATTCTCATAGTAAGGGATTTTAGTGATAGGTGTGGATAGTGACGGTGTACAAGAGAATCGGCACCATTGTGTGCGTAATTTTCATCATTCATTTAGGTGTTTTTACGTTTTACTGCAATTTATTATCATTTAACTGTTTATTCCTTGTCGTAGGTATAAACTTATGATTATAAATGTATGATATTGATAAGTTATTTGTAGCAACATTAATTGGCTGATAAAAATTGGATTCCATTGAAATTGGCGTTTGATCTTTTTTAATAATAAATATTTATACAGGTAGCAGCTGCACTAAAATCCTCGCTCTGATACCCAAATAATAATTAGCCTGCCCTTAGCACCTCAGTCGGCGTCCGAGAAAAAAGAGCCGATCGAGTCTCGCTCGCGAACCAACATAACCTGTAATTTGGAAATTATTATCTAACACATTGTGCCTTTCTGGTTATCCCGCCGGTCAATTTGCTGTTTTTATGGCTCCCACAGAGCCGCGGCCTCTAATTATCTCCGCCACGATCTCGGCCCGAGGCGCGAGCGCGCCGCCGCACGCGCACTCCCGATGTGTACCCTAAAACCAACGCACAAGGCACAAAGTCCATCGCTGACTGAACGACACCGCGTTAGCTTAGAAACATGGGATAATAAATAGATACCTATGTTTTGAAAGGGTAACACGTCTGCGCGAATACTATTTGTTTTACTGCGAATTCTTCTAATAGTTTCAAATTATTTTGGAAGTGTATAGAGTGTCACTAGCGGCACTTTATTCATATCGGATAGTGCCGCGGCAGCGGCCGGCGCCGGCGCGGCGAGTGCCAGGGTCCGTCTAGGCACCAAAGAAAGTAATGTTTTGGGAATGTGGTGTTTTACAGCGAACTAACCTCAACAATCAAACAAAATAAGAAGTGACAGTGACAATGACAATGCATTGCTTACTGCACTTTAGTCGGGCGGAAGCAGCGCCACTATTATGCCACTAGCGGTACTCTTTACACTGCCAATTATTTTACAACTAATGTGGGCAGCTCTAGGTATCAGTGTTACGCATACATAGAAGTGACGCAGATTCATAGCTGTAATAAATTAGTGCTTTGACTCGAACGCGAGCAATAAAATTATGTTAATAACTATAGTGATGGTGGGTAAGTAGTAGTTTGATAAAATAATTTTAATGAAATGAAATTATAGTTAAAATCATTAAGGTGTGTTCAGCTATGTGCCTTGTTAGTGATGCCCCACCATAACGCGTCACAATTTCCTTTTTATATGCCTTTATATTATGCATAATGTCATAAGTTTAAATTATAATCGGTGAGTTTTAACGCCCAATTTTTAAATTAGAGAAACGTAACGAACCGGGAAAACACGGTATCGTTAGAGCCGTTTGGGAGCGACGCGGCCCTCGACGCTCGTATTCTATTAGGAAGGAATACTAATAAAATTAATTTATTTCTCGATTACAACAGTAACGCGAGTTCAAAAACGCGCCGCGGCCTCGGCTCATTAATCATATTAATTAAGACGAGGCGTAAGCGCTTTTGTTCGTGGCTCTCTCGATAAACGAGCGCCTTCTTTAGGCTCATACAAATGACGGCAAAGTCGTGCGAGGCGGCAATAACACGCGGCAAATGTGCGCAGTGACACGCTCGCGCGGTGCGTGACGACGGCACTCGCACCACGCGCCGATTGGTCAGAGACAATATTGTTAAATGGTCCTGTTTCAGACACTACCTTGTTATTTGAGTGTTATGTGTGTAATCGGATAATCGCACTGTAGTCAAGTTTTTATTGGCGGCACGCGGTCACGATTTGTTGCGCGTGTGTAATTATTTAATTCCATTGTTTTGATGAGATTGATGAATCGAAAGTGCGCTTTGAACACTTTGTTATTAACAAAGCCGTCTCTCTGGCAATCAATAAAGCGGCAGTCGTTAGTCATCAAAGTCGATCGCACACAACACATCAATTTAATTTAATTCAATCTTTAAGAACACAAAACTGAATTAATAGTTTAATTGATTGCAGACCTGACAACTGTTCATGAAATCATGACTGTACCTCATCTCATTATTAATGATATGATTACGTGTCGATACGAATCAAGTGAAAACGCATGAAAACCAGCCACTCTAACACAACCTGTAGCAGTTGCACTTTGAGCAACTATTGACGTTGTCAGAACATTCATACAAATCATACAGCTTGTCAGGCTTCCTATGGCCGTAGACGAGCAAAAGTCCGTAGGTCTCCCGTAAGTACTCTAACTCCTATAATAGACCTCCTATAGCAGTTAAAAGAGAAAAACTGCTTGTGTGCTTTAAATATGTATTATGATGTATTTAGACTTTTAAGACATTTTTAAGGACTTCAAACAAAGGAGGAGGTTATGCATTCGGCTAGTTTTTTTTTCATTTTTGTACTCCGATTTCTCCGTGATTACTAAGCCGACATACGTAATTATTTTTTCACTTGGTAGAGAAAGCACGGGTGATCCATATACATTTTATTAACGTTGCTTGAGCAGTTTATTTTAATTTAATTTTATTATATTCTATTCGGGTAACTTACAGCTAACTTACACAGTTTTCTTAAACATTTTTCTTACAGTTTTCTAAAACTGTAAGAAAAATGTAATTTAATTTAAAACATAATTTTGTAGCTAACTTATACTGCTTATAAATGTATAAGCAGTATAAGTTAGCTACAAAATTATAAGTTGATGGTGTTATATAGTCCTCCTTATCGATTTGGATAACCTTTGAAATTATGATTATTTCCTAGCGAGTGCCCTAATAAGCCTTTTTGGCCTCGCACAGGTCGTGATTTTTTTTGCTTAAGCTCCCTTTTTATTTTATTTTTTATATAATTTTGTTTTTTTTTTTTTTTTTTTTTTACTGTTTTTCCTGTGCGTGTCCCAAATAAAATATTTTTCTTTCTTTCTTTCTTTCTCTAATATGACTGGCCAGACCGATTTTTTTTTAATACACGGTCACAACTAATGCAAGAGTTAGCCGGCAGGGTTAGAGGTATGGGTATAGGAGGGCTTAGCTCTCTTTTTACGTATTTGGCGTTTTTGGGTTAGCGTATCGAGTCGCTTTTTTTCGAAAGTTTTTACATTTTCGTAGACAGTAGAGCGCCAAGACAAACTATGTAAAGCGAGCCTCTCCTAACCTATTAGATCAATAGCACAAGCGGTTAGCTAGTTACCGCCATGCTTCCGTTTACGCCAAGATGACCCCACCCCGGGCCACAGCATCCCCCGTCGTGAGGGCTCGCACGCGCATGATGGCGTCCACCGTAGAGCGGCCCCTTCGGAAACCAAACTGGATTTCCGCTATATCCGGCCCCACCCGCACCAGCCGCTCGACGAAGCGGTCTACAATGACTCTTTCAAAGAGCTTGCCCACTTCGTCGAGCAGCACGATGGGCTCAAACTCCTTAGATGAAATGTGTCAAGTTTACTTATGTCTGGTTTGTAGAGGCACCATGTTTCTGCGCCATAAAGAAGGACCAGTAAGATTAATGCCTTGTAAGCACTAACCTTTGTCTCTAGCTTCAAGTCATGGGATTTCCAGACATCATCATTAAGCCGTCCAAAGTTTGCAGCGGCATTCGCAATGCTCGATGGTATCTCCGAAGCTAGTGAATTATCATGCCTAATGTTGCTTCCAAGATATTTAAACTGCATTAGTTCCTCTAGTGGTTATTGAGGACTTGCGTCTTGGAAGCACTGATAACTAGACCAAATCGTATGAGGTTGACGAACTTCTTTGGGTAACCATACTAATGGAGAACAAGCCACAGGGCCTCACGTGGAACTCTATCAAATGCTTTGTCTTGATCAACAAAGCACATGTAGAGAGGCCTTTCATGTTCTAAGCTTTCCTCCTAGAGTTGCCTTACGACGGATATGGCATCAATAGTACCTCTGCTAGGACGAAAGCCACATGGACTCTCAGGCAGGTGTTTTTCAGCAAGTTTGCTAAAGCGGCTGTTAATCATTTGTGCAAGAATTTTACCGGCACTAGAGAGAAGTGATATGCCTAGGTAGGAGTTGCAATCGGAAGCATCTCCCTTCCCTTTATACAACTTGCAGATCACCGCATCTTTCAAGTCTTGAGGAACTTATTCTTCACTCTCCCACACCCTTTCGACAAGATGGTAAAGTCTGTTTATAATGGTTTTTCCTCTGTATTTTTAAATTTCCGCTAGAAGTTGGTCCATACCAGGTGTTTTGGAGTTTTTAAGCCGCTTAACTGCTTCCACAAACTCTTCGAATGCAGGCGGGTCATCAAAATTTTGATCTAGTGTACTTACTCGTACGTACGACAGATCAGCGCTGAGTGCATCGGGATTCAAGACACCACTAAAATGTTCTGCCCATCGCATTATTACGTCAGTTATACTCGTAACTCAGTGTTGTCTGTCTTTTGTGTACATCGGTGCTATTTTTCTTGCTCGTGGGCTAAAAATCGCTTGTGCACCCTCGTAATACTTGCCAGTTTGGTGAGTATCAGCGCGGTGATGCCGGACATAAAAAGTGAAATATAAAAAACATATTATTGCTGCATTTGAACTGGTTCGTTGGCCTAGGGGTCGCAAGCGCTACTACTGAGCATGAGGTCCTGGATTCAGTTCCCAGGTCGTGTTATTGAGTTTTCCCATCATGAATTTCTCATTAACAGCCTGGAGTCTGGAACGCACACAGCACTAGTTTCTGTTACCTCATTCAAGTTATCTACTACAGATACGGATCCATGCGCACGTGTGCATGGTATGTATTGGTAAGTTTTTCCTGTTTTTGTCATTATTTTTGAACGTTAATGAAAAATTAGAAACATGTACGTCACTTGCCCGTACTTGGTCTTGTTGACAATACAGACTTAATTGATTTTTTTAGACTTTCCTCTTTAATTATACCTAAATCGGCCTATGTTTTTGCGACAATTGTTGTTGTCGAAATATAAACTAAACATTAATGATGAGTTTTAAGTTTTAATTAACATAAAAATTAATAACGCACCCAAATTAAATGTCAATATTTCAATATCGACACGTTGAAGGATTAAGATATAATTTCTTAATCAAATTAAATTATCAATCAATGTGTTTTTTACGACTTTTGCTATTTTAACTTCGCAAGTTCAATTAGTATGAGGCACGTCATTAAAACAATTATAGTAATGAATAAAACATTTTACTTCGGTGTGATTACGAAATCATGTTTATTTTTGATTAGCTGTGTGTTGCCCGCCAATAAAATTTGATTAGATTAGATTTTGTACCATCCAATTAAAGTTTTTGATACCTGCGTCGACAATTTTGTTTATACCGCGGTTTATAAGGTCGTTACCACGTGAAGATCAAGCGTTAGAGGTTTATGTCTTTTTAAGAACGCATTTATTTTATACGTTATGCGGTTGATGTTACAAGCATTTATAGCAGCAATACTAGTGGCTACTGTTTTGCTACTAATTTGACATATTTTATTGCTATTAAAATATCGAACTCTTAGGTAATCCACATTTTGTAGAAATGGAATTTCATACTAAATATACTTAAGCTATCTAACCTATTATTATTGCCATGCCCGGGCACTAATCCAGAGTCTGGGCGGCTAAGTAAAAGTAAAAGTCAAATAATTTATTTCATTTAAAAGGCTATTTTGCTATTGAGAAATGTATTTTGCTATTGTGGAACAATCCATTAATTTAATAGTTTGCCCTATCAAGAAGTCAAACCCACGACCTATGAACATGGGAATGCTAAACAGTCGCGTTTGCGCCCAATGGGCCATCAAGGAAAATATTCTTACAAATAAAACAAACTGTCTAAAACCAACAATGGCCTAAAAATAATTATCTTAAATTTTATAACTTTTCTTTTTGGCTATAGCTAGACAATAAGACAATTTAATCTATGGACAAGGAGAAAATAATTCCGCAGCTTCTACGGTTACCACTGCCTATAAATTGTACAGTTAAGATGGTAAGAATCTTATTAGATATTCATAGATAACACGCAGAAAATTACACGTTTGCATCAGTTGCTTGTTTAGAGGTAAGTGCGCCATGCATGTGCTACGTCTAAGTGGCGGTTTTCGCTAAAACAGAACACGTCTGCCGCCTTTGGAACTACGTACTTCTATATCTGTAGGTGTCTATATCTATACATATTATAAATTAAAGTCGCTTTTCGAGTCTGTCTGTGTGACTGCACTGGTCTTCTAAACTTCGCAACGGATTTTGATGCGGTTTCACCATCATTTAGGGTATTTATTCCGAAATTTTAAAGAAATCTCGATGTTTTGTCGAGTCCAAAAACCATGCGATGCAGAGTTGGGTCGCTAATTAAGAATATATAAAGTTTAGTATTGCCCGTGGCTATACTTGCATTCAAGGGATACTAATCCCTAGAATGCAAGTAAATAATAATATAATAATAATATATCATTCTTTATTCGAGTAACCATGACTCAATAATGTTAGTAATACTTAAAACTATGTTAGTATCATTTAACAATTTAATTTATCCAACAATATTCAATCACTCACACGAGTCACCGCTGCTTCACCCCATGCGAGACGGCACAACAATGATTCACGTATGAGCAATCCAGACGCCCAGCAATCATACTCAGGACACTGTTGGAGCTGGCCCGCACCCTGCGCACCAGAGAAGCACACCTCTTTCGCATGGTCGCATAAAAGCAATCTACGTGTGCGTCAGCAAACATCCCCGATGCGCTACAGAAGCGAGGCAGCCCCACCAGTACCCTAAACGCACGTCAATAAACCCACGGTCAATACAAGTTTGAAATGAAATGAAATGAAATGAAATTGTTTATTCTGTAAATAGGATATTGGAATCACTTTTACACGTCATCTTAAAAAAATTATTAAAAATTAGCTAGATGAGTTCGGCGTTTCCTATCTGACTACTCTGAGAAGAAAGGCCGAAACAAACTCAGAGGTCATAGTCTCTTTTAAAGTCCAGACATAATCTTGGTCAGGCCATATGAGGACCATGTAGATTAGTGTCTGAAATGGTCTTTTGAGAAAAGAACCACACAGATTTGAGTGGACCTGTCCTGTCAGTGCAAGCATTTGTCAGTAATCGTGGAGCTCAACCCAGAACTTAAGGAGCTCAACTGATGTTGTTTTATTCGAGATCAAGGGGTAGACCCCATCATAGGGTAGTAGCGTATCCCATGGTAGTCTACCCTATGATCTCGAATAAAACAACATCATACATAGACATGTATCATGGATAAACACATCAGTACAAGACATGGGTTATGTGTGACCCTAATTTGATTTAAATCCGTTTAGACGTTTAGGCGTGATTTCGTAGCAAACACCAAATAGTTTTTTACAAACTGTCACATTATTTTATATTAGTAAGGATAACAATATAATAAACACGTGTTAATAAAACGTTGCAGTTTTAAGGGTTATAAGTATCTTACTTAAAGGGTATTTTTTTTTTTTTTTTTTTATAAACGTTGCCCCACACTAGGAATTTCTCCTGTGTCGTGGGTGCGTTTACAAACATTTAAACTCACATACACAAACAGCCAGACCCGGTACAACTAATTGTAGGTCATACAAATGTTTGTTCCGTGCGGGAATCGAACCCGCGACACGCAGCGCAGCAGTCAATCGCTTAACCACTGCGCCAACCGTGCCGTCAAATAAATGGTAATGGTAAGTAATGGTAATACAGTCAAATAGTTGGAGATCATTAGTGTCCGACCGAAGGTGCAATTCTGGCCGAAGCCGAAGCCGAAGCCGATTAATCGGTATTCACCAAAACCTTCGGCCGAAGCCGAAGCCGAAGCCGAAGGTGTCATTGACCTTGAGAAATACGATAGTTACTTTGATCTCAGAATATACTAGATACATATTGTGAGAGCTTTAGAGATTTAGCCCAATAACGAGCCGAGTGACCAACATATACAAGTAGGTAATAAAATATTGTCAAAAATAAAAGTTTCAAATATACAATGTTAATTAAATATTTATTTACTTCGATTCGTTTCGGCCGGTGCGGCGGCGCGGCGAAACTCTGCTGCTCTGCACACTCTCCGTCTCGCTCTAGCATCGTTCAGTAAATTTCAAATTTTGACAACTAGCAAACCTTCGGCTTCGGCCAAACCTTCGGCAAATTTTTGGCCGAAGCCGAAGATTTGGCCGAAGGTGCTTTTTTGGCCGAAGGTGGCCGAAGCCGAAGCCGAAGCCTAAGCTTCGGTCGGACACTAGAGATCATACAATCTCTAAAGGTGTGTCGAAACATAAAGCGGCAATCGTGTGCGGCTGCCGCGAGCGGCCACACGCGCTGTGATTGGACGACTGCCGCGCGCGAATCCTTCTGTCCTAACAAGAGCGCGGCAGAATGTGTCCTGCAAACGCTGCGTGTTGCTGCCGCGCTCTTGCCGCTCAATGTTTAGACACACCTTCAAATTCGAATGTAGCTAAAAATTGATGCTTAGCTCGAGTTGAATACTGTCATGCTTTCATATTATCTTCAATACCAGCCACCTTGCAGCCTACTGATAAGGCCGTAGCCAACTCGAGAAACTATGACTAATAAATACACAGGACCAATTCACAGAGGTATTTTCGTAAAGCAGGTGTTATTTTTCCACCTCCTTGTTCAAGCGGGTTGAACCCAGTTATCCTTCGTGTATCAGTACCAATACACATAAACAGAGGGTAGAATAGAAAAGAATAGAAAATAATAGAATAGAATATTTTTTTATTACGTACTTACACCATAAAAACTAGAGATATGAAGGTAGACATTTTACATAGGGTGACAACAACAACAACAGCAACTTGGTCCATTATTCGCTAGGCATAAACTCTTCTCCAGAATAGGTCGTTATTCAGATTTAATGCGAATGCAACGGATGTAAATAAAAGACACGCGACTTTAAAGGAGAAATCTCATGACACACTTGCAATTAATTTCCTTTCAATTAAAATATCGCATATTCATTAGAAGGTGCGCGTACCGACTAGGTTGTTAAGGCCACCTACGTACCGGTTAGATCGGATTTCGTGAGATCAACCTAGCATTGTATAGTAAATGATAATCTAAGATTCTGTTTGTGAAACATTAAGGTGTGTCCAATCATTGAGAGGCAAGAGCGCGGCAGCAACACGCGGCGTTTGCTGGACACATTTCTGCCGCGCTCTAGTTAGGACTAAACCGACGAATGCAAGCGTTCGCGCGCGGCATTTATCCAATCGCAGCGCGGCAAGCCGCGCGCGGCAGCCGCGCACGATTACCGTTTTATGTTTGGACACACTTTAAGAATAGAAAATAAGATTATGAATAAAGTCCGTCACACTCTTAAAAATCCTTTTTTTGTTTTTTATAGGCGGTCATAGGTCCTAATAATCGCTTATATTGCTTAGCCTTGATCATCACTAAAACATCAGTAGCTACACATCAAATCTAAATAGAAGTTGAACTAAAACTGAGTTCACCTCAACCCCAATACAACTCACAATAAAAATACCAAAATTATTACCATAAATTGCAATTTTTGTAGCGCTGTTAAAACGAATTGATATAAAAACGTAAATGTTTATTATAATAAATATGATAATTAATCGTTAACAACCTCAATTCTTATAAAATTTATTCATTCGATTATTAGCTGTCATATTATCATGTGTACCTAGTTAGCAATTACTATTGTAATTTAGGATCGAGTATGTGTCCATACATGGTGAAGGACTGTTTTACCCAGAATGGCTCGTATTTGATTAACTTTCAGCTAGAACCTGTGTTTAATGCGTGGAAAATAAGCACGATAAAACCACATGAGTATATAATATATTTGACAGAGACCGAGCTTCATGCAATAACTCTGAGTGCTGAAATGTGTGCGTGACGTTTCACCCACATGTGTGTCGTGCGGATATCGCCGTGCAATTCAGTAATGACCCGCGAGACTTCTCCAATCCATGTTGAAGTCAGCCCCTTCTGTAGTTTTAAATGCGCCTTTAAATTATCCTTAACTGACACAGCTAGACCCTGATTAGCATTCCCATTGATGCCCTAAGCCTAGCAGCTCTACTTTGCGTCTGCAGGCCTAATGCCTGCAGACGCCAAATATAGAACAAAAAACAATCTACCATTGGTCTCTGTTGCATATTTATTCAAGTGTCGATACTTTACCAGCGTGTCATAGAAACTGCAAACTTATTAGCTTAGGAACCGGTTCTTATTGAACATCATTTATTCTTCGCTGTACTTTACACGTGCACAGACTGTAAATTATTTAAGAATATTTATTTATTTTTGTATGTCGTTTGTATGGTCTTTAGAGCCGCCGGTGGATGCCCCGAGTATTCACATAAGATCACTCTAAATGGATTGTGCATAAATCGTGGCACGAAATCTTGAAGACGATCAGGATATTGAGAGGGAGCGCAGGGCTTTAGCGGTCAGAGGTAACATGCTGGCCCGCAGATTCTACCGGTGCTCTAAACAAGTGAAAGTAACATTGTTTAAGGCGTATTGTCAAAGCTTGTATACGGGGAATCTGTGGGTCAGCCATACCAAAAGGTCGCTGGATGTCCTGCGCGTCCAGTATAATAACATCTTTAGGATGATGTTGGGGCTGCCTCGCTTCTGTAGTGCATCGGGGATGTTTATGCTGTATCGCACTGATAGCTTTCATGCCGTCATCCGCAAGAAAACGGTATCCCTGATCCGCAGAATGCGTGGCAGCTGCAACGGAATTCTGAAGACTGTAGCGGACAGGGTCTCTCACCGTTGTGGAGAACCTTTGTCAAAAGGGTAATTTAAATTGAATTTTAATATTTTAGTTGTAATTTTAATTTTAATCGATTTGTATGGATTTATTTATTTGAGTTAAATGAATTTTATTTTTTATTTATTTACTGAAATTTTTTCTGGTAAGACTGCGTCAACTTTGATACTGTTCAATCTACTTAGCGCCTGCGCCGCATCTAGGAAGTGTCTACGCAGCGTCAACACCTAGGCTGGTCAAATGCTTAGAATGATTACACATACATACACTTACACACTTACATTCTTAAACATATTTCTATCTTGGAATGATACAAAACTGTTCGGTGACTAACGAATATAGGTAATTAGTTTCCGTAAGGGTCGTATAGGTGCACTATAGGGCGGTGTGTATAGGGATAAAGGGACTTTTCAAAACGCCACCCCTGATCTGGATAACGCGGTATTGAAGTATGAGTACCATTAATAGACTTCATATTTTTGCTTTTAAAAAAGCCTTAAAAAAAAAGTTCCTATAAACCATCATAAGCTCAATTAAAATCGATCCCCGATATCAATGGCATCATAATTACAAGCTTACAACTACACTAGAGCGCGTCCAGTGTAAACAAGTTCCTCTACTACTGATCCCCTGATGGATGAGCCGCCATTCCTGCGCGCTTATTTTCGCCAACTAATTAAAATTTCGACGTCGCCGGTAAAGCGGCAATTACCGGCGAGATTGCGCGATACACTGCAAAGGGCCCGCTTAATAACTAATGCAGGTAACTTGAGAACATCCAGGGCTGGTAGACACTCATGTTGTGGAATTTTATGAAAATTGTGGCACTTTAGACGTGTGCTTCACCGGCGCTGACGCATGGGCCAAATGTTATGTGCAATCGAAATTGGAAAGTGCCTAAATATTTTGTACACATCTTACCGAACGTTTTTCGAGTTTAGTGATAGTGGTACTTAAGAAAACTAATCTCACAAAGGATTTACTAAATGCCTATCCTACTGTAGACTAGAAAGATCAAAATACGAAATTGTTCGAATTTTTCGAATTGTTCAGTTGTTTCACAATTCAAATATCGAGTAAAAGAGCACCTTTCCTCTCAACTGTGAGAATGTATATACCTATAGTATGCATGTTTATATATTTAAGCTCTATGTATTTATTTAAGTATAATTATGTTAATTTATTACGTTATACATGTAGGTTTATTTCAATATTTTAGTTTAAGACTTCGCATATTTATATTTTTCTCTTCTTGTTCTCACACACTATTGTCTACATTTCTTTCTCATTTCTCCTGTCGCAGGTCTGCTGGAAGATTTTTTTTAAGAAATAAGCAGTACCTTTGTACTCATAATTATGATTATGTCTTATCTGTATCTATTTTTCTGTGTGTACATAAATAATAAAATAAATACATTTCAGGCTCAACTCAGCAATATTAGGCTGTTCTTTTGCTCGCATACGAAAACTTTTTACGAAACGCAAAGAAAACCAACTCATTCCACAAATCACCGTAACAAGTGGCTAAATAGACTGTTTATCGTTACTTATTTTCTTGTTGTTCGTTGGAAGGATATATCTGCTTATTATCCCCTGTAAGCGGCAATTAAGAGTCACCGAGGAAACGAGTTGTTATAATGCTTGCGGCCGGCGATAACCAACCTGTCATTACTTATGCACGATGAGATGCGATTTTTAAACATTATAAATGGTTGCTGTGACTGAGCATAGATAGGCATCGTAAACACCCACTCAGGTACTTTGCTACAGGGAAATAGAAACGATGGGAATAAAATTGAAACTTATATATTATTTTTCTTTGAATCAACAACAGTTTATTTAGTTCTATTTACGAAATTAATAAACTTGGGATAATGTGCTGTTTTTCTCAAGCGTAAGGAAAAAAAAGAAGAAAATTCACAAGTAGCTGCAACTTACAAACTTTCCTTTTAGTATTGGTGATCACAAATTCACAACGAATTAGAACATTTTATTTTCCATCAGTACCTTGACAGCAAACGAAACAGAAGCGACGATTGTCTGTAATTCATCATTGATATATAAGACATTTTAATTAACTATTACTCTCATATAATAAAATATTGTGATTGACATTGATATTCACTTCACATCACGAGTTAATATATCAATCCGTGATACAAATGACGCCTTAGTGCACGTTATTATACATACTTTCTCTTCATTACGTATTCAGATCAGTAGCTGTCATGTGAGAATATATGAGTAGGTAGAACATATTGGAAAACGTATTTTCTAAGTAATAACTGTATTTACTTAATTACAAATGTTTGCACCAGCCTGAGATAAATTATCTTAGGTATATACCTGCATGTTTTAAGTAGCCATATTTATTTACAAGTTGAGTGCAGTTAGGCAATATATCTTTTATGTTTGAAAACATCGTGTTACGTGGCACACAAGTTTAATTACGAAGTGCAGTAATTTATGTGCCGAACGAACAGAAATACGTCGAGGTAAATAGTATGTAGATATTAGCTGTTAGCTGTTGTTGCTAAAGCACACAACTTTCACAAACAAAGGGGAATGACTGAATTTAATTTGCTCGTGCCCATTAATTGAGGCTACCTTATGCATTCACTACGGAGAACTTATGTCCATTAAAAAAAACTATACGATTAAGTTTTATTTCATCTAATACAGAAGGTGTGAGCTATAAATAATAAATTTAATAACCTGTCAGTAACGTCGATAGTAATTAAGAAACAATCTAGTAGGCTAGCTTGTCCTGTATTAAGTTCTTATAAAGGGAAACTAAACGCGTATCGTGTACGTGCTACCGAGTAATTTAATGATACAATGTGTATTCAATTAGTGGAGTCACATCGCATGCAAGCAATTGTGAATGCTCGGAGCTATCAAATCGCGCCACTTACGTGAGTGCGCCGAGTGATTGCCGAGCGCACACCGACGCGTCTGCCGCGTACTACATGCGGTACGACAAACTGATGCATCACGCACGACGCCCTCATTAATTCAACGAAGAATTATATCTTCATCGACTACTGTGAGCCAGCGAGCTTCCTCTCTGTAATTATCTCGTATTAGGGAGTATTATCGTATACGATGCACTATCAATTTAATGCGTCGCCATTTAAATAATCGGCCTTAGACAATAGCCACCGGATTGCACACACATTATAGTACAATGTGAATTTCGCAAATATCCTCGGCATGCATGATGCATGAGCTCCGTGAGCACGTTAACCATACCTTACGCGGAGTCCTTGTGTAATAACTGGAAATGCTATGAATTTATCATTATATGACAGCCGTTTCCACGTCGGACGCTTGTGCGACGACGCGCCGCGTGGAGCCATTTAAATAATTCACAAATTAATGAAACGCTTCTGTGAAGAAAAATACATTTAATTTATTTGCAATACTTCAATGGCCTTTTCAATTCAGGTAGACGCGGCCCGCCCTCGAGCCACTCGAAAGCTATTTGCGATTATTTCCGAATTTCATTATTGCGTTATCATTTCGTTAATCGCTGTAGTTGGTCGGGGGGTTTGCTGCCTTATATCTGATCGTTAGGGTCGATATTTAAGCGTGGCGATATTGAAAAAGCAAGGAGATGAAAGATGCCGCCACCATTTGTCACTACTTTCGGAACGAGGTGGCGCAGTAAAGTACCGGCCCGCCCTGTTTACACCTCGGGCCGCGGCGTTTTCTTTTTCTCCGCGAACGTCCGCCGGAATGCGAACTTAATGGTTTCGGTTTTGAGACCATAACCAATCACTCCGTCATCAAAATTATGGAAACATTACGCGTGACCTGTTTGACGAAAATCACGGGACCGATGTGGAAAAAGTGGATTAATGTAAAAACACATTGCCGTAATGTTTTGATAATGGTGCCCGTATAAAGAGCTCGCCGAGGAAAATGTTTACAAAATCATGATGATCATTATCTTTTAATTAAAACCATTCTGTAACACTCTAGGTGTAGTAATAACATACTGCAATTAGGTAGATAAATTGTCTGATGTTGAACTTGCAATTTATTTAACAAATAATTTTCAAAGGCACATTCACACAATCGACAATGGAAAATATTTCATTGTGTCAAAAGTGTTACTTGTTTTCCTGACAATATTTTCTAGTTCCTATTACCGTTGTTGATTCATCCAGTCATGCTTGGGTGCATGTATTCAAGTTCGCGTGTAAACAGAGCGATGTTATAAATAGCAATTAAATAATTTGTGGCACTAATATGTAGATTCGGTGCGTGGATCTGGCCGTCGGTCAGCCGACCATTAGACGCAAAACGCCAAATCATTTACAAGAAAGCGAGAACCCGCCTCATACTATTTACATAATTTATTCATTACGACGTCCAAGCGTTGTAACTTGAAAACTAAAGAATCTATTTTAGTGCGCCTTACCTATAGTCTAACTTATCATTGGTCGGTCTCGGATTTGATTTATTTGACGTGAAGTGTAATAATTTTCAAAAGTTTTCCTTTGACATTTGATTATTAAGGAATTTTCCTCAAGGGGTATTGGGAATATTAGGTTCTTAGAATATTCTATGTCTTCTTTACTAATGTCTGTTTAAAATGTACCTTTAATTAAATCAAACAAAGTATACATGAAGCATAATGTGTAATTCAGTTGAATGGGACCCAAGAAAGCAAGAATATTTCTTGGCAAACTATTTAAATTAAGTACAGGTTGTTCGAGCGATGTACTCGTACAGTCCCGCGAACTACTATGAGGTACCCAACAAAACGAGTTACAACGCTGCTCTAGTGCGGCCGTGATACAATCTCCCAAATATTAAACTAATATTTAGGCAACGCTTTGGCCGCCGCCGCCTCATTTGCATAAGGTGCGGTCTTGCTCCACAATACTACGACTTTTCAGTAGAACTACTAGTCACACGGTAACTTTTTTGTTTACGACGTTTAGTCGCCTTATGTGAACTGTATTATCCCAGTTAGTATTTTTATATTATTGCTAACCCCCTTATTCATAATGCTAACTACTAACCCCCTTATTCTTAAACGCTACTTAAAGTTAAGTAATGATTAGCGCCTGTTTAACCGTACATTTTTAACGTTTAAACATCACTTAACTTTAAGCAACTTTTATGAATAAGAGGGTAAATGTGTATTGCATGCTATATGTATAACTAATATGTAAAATCTGAATATTTGCATGAGATACTTATGTTATCTATGTTAGCTACCTGCATTCTTACAAATAAATATAACATTCATTCAGTTTTATTTCATTTGGAATCTGCGCAAGCTGTATTTAAAAAGGTAACTTGATATTTACAGAACTATGAAAAAGGAAATCGTTGTTTTATTTATTCTAGTAAACGTTTTCACAAGAGTAGTTAAAGCAAAATTCCTATTATGGCAGATCCGATGAACTTCGAATAAATAGAGAGCTACAAAACTACAGAACAAAGACAACTTTTACTGTCATGCTACGTGGGATGAGCAAAGCATACATCGAACATAAAGTCACGAGACAAAGGCTCACAACATTCAATATCGCCAGCTCGCACGGCT
This sequence comes from Xanthia icteritia, assembly GCA_949128155.2. NCBI lineage: Eukaryota > Metazoa > Arthropoda > Insecta > Lepidoptera > Noctuidae > Xanthia > Xanthia icteritia. The sequence continues at coordinate 17,503,065 of OX421932.2, forward strand.
AGTAAAAAGTTTCTATTACCGCGTGTAAACGCTTAGTGGGACCGCGGCTTAAGGCGGCCGCATGTAGCTGTAAATATCATAATCTTAACCCATTAGTCTGTTAATGTTATGTCCCTGCCGGCGGGCTTTGACTCGTGTTTTATTACGCCGCTATTAATTGTGTACGATCCTCTGAAGAATTTCATAAATAAGCCTTTGTTTTCCGCGGTACTTGATATAAGTAAGGAGCTTGGGTGTGAATCGCCTTTTTTGTCAAAACACTAAACTTGATTTGTATGTGAATTTTTGTATGAACGAATTTTTATGTATGTTTTTTTTATATACTCTTTTGGGATCTAACTAGAATCTTTGCTAGTGACAAAAATGTCGACAGAACGGCACAGAGTCCAAATGATCGAGTCGATCATATAGATACCTAGTCTAGTGAAATAATAAATTAAAAATACACTGAATAAGTAAAAAAATCAACAAGTGCGCTTATATCTTTTATGGCTGAAAAGGTCCTGAGGCGTTAGTTTATCCTTAGGCAATTTCGTAGGGTTGTCGTAGGCTCGTAGCAAGTGCCATTCTGTAGTTATTCATGTGTTGTATGCATGTTAACAGATTCTTTAAGTGAGGCTTAAAATACTTGAACAAGGGAAAAGAAAACATCATAACATGTTATTTTGTGCGTCATAAACAAGCTAAAATAAAGTATATATTCATTTATACTATTTCAGCCAGTGTCGTAGAAACTTGGGTTCATTTTGGTTTTGTCTAAATATGTGGTTACAGAATACATAACCATGAAGAAGGCAAGTTCAAGATTAGGTAAGTATTGATGCAGTTTTCTGTATAGCGTTTTACCATTTTAATTAAAAGAGAAACAAAAACATAATTATAATAAAAACACATACTCCTTTGTATGTTTTTTTTCGGTTATAATTATAAGAAAAACACATGCTCCTTTGTATGTTTTTCTTGGGTTAAACAGCAAATCCTTTATCAAATTTATTGTACAAACTTATAAATTCTACGTACACAAGAAGAATTACCAACATAAAACTGTCTTCCTGGTCAAAATTTATAGTTGCTGGTAATGAAGCAATTAGTTTTTTCACCATTTACAAACAGACACAAAAGATTAAGACATCGAAACCTCTGAAGGCCGCAGATATAAAACAATAGTCATAGGAACAAAAAACCAGAATCATGAGTCATTATTGTCTTTTATAAGCCGCTCCAATCTGAACAATAAACTTTATTTAACCAACAAATAAACTTAATCATGAACTAGCAATGAATGCAATGTATTACTTACAGGTTTCCGTTACTCTTCAATCTAGTTAATTAACAATTTGCAGTTAAGTTAAGTTTTATTACAGACTGTTTCTTCTCACACGGTCCCGAACAGGCGAATTAACTTAACTGGATGTCCAATGTTTACAATGACGACAGTGAAGCAATTAATCAGATCGTAAAATGAGTCGGAATGTAATTGAATTACGATTAGCAACTAAGTAAGATAAGTGAGGCGAAGGGACGCAGAGAAGATCGGTGATTACAGAAGGGTCAGTTGAAACAAAGGTTTGGGTACAAGCCATTAAAAAAAAAAAAATTGACAAAAAGTTTATTTCAATAATAAATAATACACATGCCTTAAAGGCTATAATTCGGCTATCAGTGCCACAATGCAATGCGTTGCGGTGGTTCCACAAGAAACAACCTTTTCAATAGCCTTAATTAATCTTACAGCATTAGTTTTAAATCTCATACTTTAAGGTAGAGTTTAGGTTTCCATGATCATAATTTTCGAAATTGTGACCCTCATTCTTTTAAGAACTTTGTGGCTACACTACCTTTCTATTTGTTACTGTAGCACATTTTCTGCAGATGAATAATTGGGTCTTCTGTCCCTTATTATGCAGTGTTAGTCTTAGAGTGTGTCTACGAGGCGGTCGCGCTTGCGCAGAGGGCCGCCCCTTTCTCCTCCACCAATGAGACGCGCCCGCCGTGTCTCCGCGAGATCAGCAAGGCGCCTGCCCGCTCAGGAAACCTGCGCATGACAAAAGCGACCAGCGACTACGGAATGTGCATGGGAGCCAGATCGAGGGCTAAGATATGCATGTTTATGTTTGAGGATTGTCAGTCGCAGGCGATAACTGAGTCGATAGTTACAATGAAGTAGTTTAGCATTATTGTGTAACCAACAAAAATATACTTCTGCTAATTTAATTATGTTCTTAAGTTAGGTAAGTTAAGTCCCTGAACTGCATGTGATCTGTCAGGAAATAAAGACATTCTGACTGGCTTTTCAAATCTAACACTTGAATATAATAGGAAAGATTTTGATCTTTGTATAATCACAGAACAAAATCTTTCCTTCTGTGTGGAGGATCTCTGAATATGATTCAGATCAGATTACGATGAAATTTTGTAGAGTACTAACTACGACTTTTACCCCTTGAGCATCGCGGTAACCGCTTTTCGCTCGTTCTCTAAGCCCACGACGACAGCGCACACCGCTTTCATAATCCAATTAAGAATAATTGTCGATAAACTGACAGGCGAGATAGCGATTTATGTGGTGATATTTCAGCATCGTTAATAAATTTATGCTTGTTCTTGCCGTTTGATTGCACGCCGTGTTTCCATTAAGTTTATTCGATTCGCGGTACGAATGCCTCTCAGTATTGACAGCAACTGAAATTTACACTGGCTCACGTCAAAATATCCCTGTACTTACGTTTAATTACTGCTCTATAGATTAAGACTATATACTTACTGTTTATTAAGTACTGTAAGCTTGGCTTTTATCTCGGATAAATATATTTATTGGAGCAGCCCATAGAGCCGTCATATAAAATGTATATCTAACGGAAACAATCGTGGCTCCTGTTCGCTTTAAATTCAGTTCGATTACATAGACTTGACAGCTCCATAAAAGACTTGAATGTGGCTACAAATAATACAGGGTGGCAGTTTTTCCACGGGTCGTATTGTCAGCTCTATTGATTTCGCGGCACATTGCGCGCTTGAGTTACGGCGCTGCGGTGAACCCTGACTTACGGCCGCATCCTCCCGATTTATTAGATCGTTATACCGCATCGGGGCAAAATAAATTCAATTCCTTTCCGTTTTGTGCTCCGTATTTCACAGCGTGACAAATTTCTCGACGCCAGCACCGCCATGCGGGTAACGTCTTGCGGTTTTGTTGTATTTGGTTTTGATATTTGTACTTGCATTATTGTGTTACATTTAAAAAGGTACGACAATAGAACGGAGGAAAACTATCGAATAATAAAATTATCGAAGCGAAAGCGTAGTAGTGCTACGAATGTCGTAGCCTTGTAGCAATCCCAAAATATGCTGTAGATTGTTTAACATCAGTACATGATGCGCATTTGCGATTTTATCGAGGAAATACTCTATCAAAATAATGACAATACATAAGTAGGTATAAACACATGAGACACACCAACATAAGCTATAGGGCTAGTCGACACAGACGCCGCATGTATCTTCAAGGGTAATTTCTACTGTGTGCACGGTCATTAAACTTATATTTACTACATTGTTATCTGAAATAAATGGGCCCGTTTTGTCATGCGGGAAGCGCTGTCACAACAAACATTATTTCATTTTACTTTATGATTTTGTAACGCGCCGTGAAGCAAGACTCGCATTTTGGAAAAAAGCGATTTGAGCATAACAATAACAAAATACGTACAACGTTTGTCAGCAGTACTGCAAGGGTAGATCGTATGCAATGTTTTGTTAGTAATGTCGTCTGTTACACTTTTGAGTCACGGTAATAAAAGATATCGGTAAAATAATAATAACAACGATTTCTATCTACCTACACGGAAATAGAACAATATACCTACCTAGCAACTCTTCAAAAATACAATGTTTCATATTGTCGTTATTAGACACGGCATAATCTCTTAGTATGTTGATAGGCAATTAAGAAAACCTCCAACATAATTGTGAAGTATAGTGTGAAATTCAGAAAACTCGGAAGACGTACCGTGAATCAATAAACACATTCGGCACTCCCGTTGCATGATAGAACACAATAAAAACCGTAAGTAAGACGAGCCGAGGAATAACAACAGTATTCAAATTTCCGATTCGTCTCGGATTTAAACAAAAACGTTCTATTTAATAGTGGAATGTGCACGGCACGGGTGTCGGTAATGGTGTGTGTGCGGCTCTCGGTGTGTGCCGCTCGAATCGATTTGGTTGGTAATCGAAAACGCGTGCTGTATCGGAACTATCGGTGGATATCCACGGCTTTGTTCCGGTTGATTTTGGTCAATCGTCGGTAATCGAATTTCGATCGTTTGGTTCGCGTGCGCGCCACCCGCGTCCCGCGTCCTCTGCAATCAACGATTCGATAGACCAATGTATTGTTATAAACATTACATGCATGTTAAAATATCACGTTTTCAGAAATCTATAAAGAATTTTCGAATAAAATCATTTCGTTGAAATAAAGTTAATGGACGTTTCGATTCCATTATTTCTGTTAACTTTCATGAATTACTTCTCGTAGCATTTATAAAAACGTAAAGTTTTTAACGGTTATCTGAACTTCTGCCAAATAAAATGCATCACATATCAAATCATTGAATTTACATAACGACTAAAAAGGTCACAATCAATTAACGAATATGATTGACAGATGTATTCAAAAATAAAACATAGACTACGGTAATATTTCCTTGTGGCCTACACCTTATTCGCTTTGAGCTCCCCTAAAATTGTACAAAATGCAACCGGATGTAGGGAACAGCCAAAACGATACAAAACGTATGGGCGGGCACAATGCAAGCCACGCTAATGATATTATTATGCCAATTGATATTTATAGATATAAGTTACATATACGATATCAAACTGCTTGATGTTCTTGTGGATGATATAGAAGGGAGAGCTTTGTACAGTTCGGTAAAGTTACGAAACTACTTCTTATGTTTTGTTTTGTTGTTTATATACACTTTTAATATTTCCCTACAACAAACTTAAATACTAAACATGACCAACTTACAAACAACTGTTATATTCTACATACATAATTGAAAAACTTTGTCGAACGTTTCCCAACACCGAAAATAGTTTTCAAATTACCCCCACAAATTCGTGGACGGTGTGTCCGCACAATAATAAATATTTAAAGAGGTTAGCAGGTGCAATACGCCTCAAATTGATGCCCAAATAACAGAGTACGGTCGAGCTCAAATAATAACAAAAAACAGGCTCGGCTTTGAGAGCGGCGAACCTGCAATTTGAGAATTAATTCTATCACATTTCGCCCGCATCTCGGCCAATTCGCCGCTTTATGGCTTTCCTGACACCGCAACAGCTGATTAAGTATAAAACCATCTCGCCGCCCGCAATCTCGCGATATTATCGGGTTAATCAACAACCTTCAGCTTTTTTATCATTATTTATATACACAGTGTTTGTTTCGATTGTAATATAAACGCTGCGGCCCTCGTGAGCGTGGCTCAGCTCCGGCCGGGCGCAGGCGCAAACGCGGGCGCGAGCGCGGCTGACAGGCCGTGGTCGATGATTGGCAACTTGACAAATGGCCCTCGATTATGCCATGATCTATCTGTAATATTAACAAAAGAGATTAGATTCACCTTGAATCGTTCACATAATATTTAAAGATCGTTATTTTATATTGGATTGTTTCGGATTAATCTGACGTAAACTGAGCAATAAAACCACATCGCTACAGACCGACGTATAAGGTGTTATAATTATTCAACAGTCAAATTTTTATATTGATATCGAGTCTACATCCGGGAGCACATTCACCATAGATTGAAATCACATTAATTAATACTCTCAAGGTATCAGAATGTAACTTACTGTCCTACAACTAAGTTATTGGCCATTGATTTATAAAACTTGCAACTAATCAAGGTTAATGGCCCGATAATTGATGATAGATGAATGTTTGAGCCTAATTGGAGTAATAAGGCAAGTAGAATGAAGTAATGAGCGCGCATAATGAGCACTTGATATTTGCATTCCTATATGATTACTGTTAGGTCGGTAGTTATGTTGCGAAATGCGTAATTAGTGCAATTTATTACTAAATAATTAGTTGCGGGTGCTTTTTTACTTGTAGCAGGCTTATTACTTTTACAAACCGACCAGTTTCAAAGAAAATAAAAATATAGAACTTGTATTTTGATAGATAAGAGATTGTTTCAGAAGCTGTTCTGAAAATCCTTTCATCCAATCACCATATAACCCAGCCAAGATTGTGTTGAATTGTTAAGGACTTAAAAGTTTATTGGCCGTGTGTATCCGGTACAGTTTTTTAATTCGGATGGCGCAAAATGCGAATCTACGAGAAAGTGAGAAAGGGAAACCAATTAAAAAGATTTAATTTACTTAATTTTTGGAAACGTTGCCCACATTCCTGGGTAAAGTACCGCCCGCAGCCCCGATACCCACTGGTCTATTCACTGCATTCCATTCGACGTGCTTTTCATTAGGTATCCAATCAGTATACAGCGTGACTAACCGACGATTCGTCACGAAGGATTACACTTATCGACCCGCTCAGCATCCCGCACGAGGTCAAGGTCAGTGTAAAACACTCCTCGGACACTGGACAGGCTCCGATATAAACACAAGTTGTAAATTACATCATTTGATAGGTTCCAATCAAGCATGGTCTCGATTAAAAATATATATTCGAGACTCTGGGCCGAATTAAAAACTTACCACGCTCAATTTGTGTCGACACTACGATTTTTTTGTTCATTACAAATGGAAGTGTGTAATGTGTTGACATGCTGCGTTATCTGATATTTTGAAATAATTTCAATCCACCATTGTTAATTGAATTAGTAAAGCGAAGTATAATAAATGGGCCTGCGCCTGCGTGGATCTTTATGTTGGTAAATTCCTGTCTGAAAAGGATACGATTTTAATGCGCGTGAGAGTTGCTTTCTCTTGACTTATGTTGGAAAATTTAAGGGATAGTATGTGTGTTTGCATGAGAGGGCAAAACTTACTAGCTAAAAACTGTAGCGTAATTGATGCCAGCTAGTGAATCTACTGTGGTTCGACTCCGTCTGAAAATCTGGGATCATGTGAAAAGCTCATTTGATTCGGTTTGATGAATTTTGCTCTCGGAATATAGATTAGCCGATTATGTCAAATTTGTATATCTACCTTCATAATATGTATTGTAACTACATGTAAATGAATCTTTAGTTTAAATTGTTCTTGTATGACTAATATGAAGGGTTTAGTAACAAGATTGTTGTTGCGATTCTTTCAGTAACTTCCACAAAGTGTAACCGACAAACATGCAGTATATCATACAGTTGCAATGTAGGTAATTATTGTTATTTTAGACTTGCTCAAACATAAAAGCTTCTCCTGACCGAGCAGTCGTTTTATTCATCCCATATGTGTTCTATTACACCCAATAATTATGTATAACAATGAAGCACAGAAAACAACGGAAGCCATGGAAGTGCTAATTCGAAAAATACAAACCGCAGTGTACTATAATGAGCACAAAGACGTCCCTCGTAGTGAGCGATGAAATGACTACTAAGGGCCTACAATTAGTGAACGAAGCAAAATGGCTGACCAGGCAACCACTGTAGAGAGACTCCCTCGCCCCTTCAACAGGCGTACACGGGACCCGACGGAGGGGGCACAACGATGATATTCGGAGGTCATGTTTACTTGGATGCTTGCCCTCCCCCGAGTTACACGATGTGCGTGTGTGTTAATTTAATTTTCTACTTGCAATAATTGCAGTTAGCCCCGGGACAGACAGGCGAGGGCTCGACACGACATACTAGAGTTGTCTTTACATACTTCGAGCGGACACTCGCGTGTGCCGGGCCCGGTCGCTCGGTCGCTCGGTCCGGCCGGTCAAGCGCACGTACTACCACTTATGCGATTAAAACGTTATCGTGACAGTATTTAGCAAAACAAGAATTAAAAAACTTGAAAATAATAGCTTTATAAATGAAAAACAACGGTTTATAATAAATTTAAAACAAACGTGTAATTCTGAAAATACGTGTTAATATTCAGCTACGTTAATGTATTTAAAAATATCCCTATCAAAGTAGGTTGTATTATTTTAGATGTTCAGCTGCTGTAAATTGTAGAGCTCTTATAAAAGCTCTTTAAACGAAATAAACCAATTTATTCAATACTTAAGGCTGTGCGCACTCAGCCTAGTTCACATAGCGCACAGTATAACAAAATCCTTACTCAGCAATGTTGCGGCTGCGCTGCGCCGATCTGTGTGGTAAGGTGTAAATGATAATGGTGCGCGTAGCGGGGCGCCCGCGCGGCTTTGTGAGCGCCGCTTGCATTTGTCATGTTAACACTGAACGTGTGAAGAGCCCTTATTAATGACGAACAGATTACGCCGGCTCAAGCCGCGGTCGCATTGTTGCCATTGTCAGCTCGGCCTCGGTGTGGCTACATTGAAAAGCGCTTTTTCTTCTATTTGCTTTGGGTTTCATTCAAATAATAGGATTTTCGGTTTGTAAAGGTATTAAGCAGCAAAAAACCTTTTGAGTAAGCAGGTAGGTAAACATAAGCCGAGCGACAAAAAAAGTCAAACGTGTATGTTTAATTCGGGTCGAGTTAACGCAACTAATTCAAAACTTATCTGATGCAACGTAATTCTTACGCGTTATGTTTAATAGGGACACTCGAGATAATTGAACTATTTGTATCTAATAATATGCGACCAATGTTTTTGACTAATAAACCGTTCGTTTATGAGGCTTTCATGGAGCAATTACCAGCGGGGGTCTATCCTAAGCCGAGAGGTGTAATGCAATAAACTCATAAACTGCCGGTCGATGCACAGGTGTGTGAAACCATTTATGATTCCCCGCTGGCGGCGATTCTTTTTAGTGGTAGAGCGTCCATCGCTTCTTGGTTTAGAAGACCGGGCCCGCACAAGGCTAGGAAAAACGCAATGCATGGGAAGACGCTGACGGTTAAGACCCGGGAAGTTTTCAACTTGCCTTTTTTCTTCACACAGAAGTTTTGTGGTATCGTTTACAAATTTATTGTACTTAATTCTGGGAACATTGTGTCGTGCGCGCTCATTGAGTTTTGTTGTAAAAACGCACCAATTATATAATAAAACCTTTTGTGATTTAGGTTGAATGAACGCGTTTAAAGGAGGCCGAAATTAGAGCACGGCTAATTTGTTTTTGTTGCTGCTTCTTACAGACCTATGTTTTATGGCATATTCTAATCATATTTCCCGGGTTTTAATTATGATGAGGTTTTATCATTTCTTACAAATGTTATGAAATTAAAGTTGACTAAGAAGTAATTGGTGGTTGCTCTTTTTTGAATAAAGATCGTCGATCATTGTGCGCAGCACCTACCATAAAAAAACAATTTCTTTAATGTGGAACTAAAAAGAGAATTAAGTATACCGGGCAACTTCGAGAAATCCCGAATATTTGTTCATTGTTAATCGTTCATTTTACATTTAACTATTTCCCTGTAAATTAATGAAGTGATAGCGGATAATGTGAAACAATCAAATTAGCATCGACATAAAGTACAAACGCCGCCGCCCGCCGGCATCGTGTGACATAATCACGGGATAGCTCTCGAATGAACCGCTCGCTAAGAACCAGCAGGGCTAACATGACAAGCGCGAGAACGCTCTTTTTCTCGTTTTGTCGAAATTTGTCTACGATTCCGATGTCATTCTAATCCCTAACATGACCGTAAACGACGAGTAAACTCGAAAAAGGCATTTTGACACTTCTATATCTCGCGACGAGAAACCGATGTTGCAAGTTATTAAAAACAAATTATTTTTATGATAGTAACATCGGCTTGAGATTCCGTTTCATTCATTCAATGGTGCCGATTCTCTTGTCACAAATACCTCTAAACTAGACTAAAAATTACCAAAATTTAGATTATTCCTGTCAACCGACGATTTCCCATTCTGAAATAGACTAAAGTGACACAACTTAACTATATTTTAGTTTCACGGCACTAAGATGGCACTGAGTTATTAATTTAGTGAAAATGGCAATTGAGCTATTCTGAATTTTATGTTTTTCATCTAAAATTCTGATTGTCTAAGTATTTAATCGCGATTAAAAAGCTGTGGAAATTAATTTTCATTAACTAAAATTCACACCAACACCTCGACTTTTTTTCTTTTCTTTTGCTTATATCTCGAAAATGGTGTGTCCTATCGCAAAAATAATGAAAAATTGAACCCCCTTTATGAAACCCATAAACCCCTAATACCCAACATGTAGGTAATCAATTTTTTATATTTTCCATACAAAAAACGAAAAAATCCATATAAAACACGTCGTTCCAGTATAAATAGTAGTTTAAAACTAAGTATTTTCATTATTAATATATTGTCAAATAAAATGATGACTAAAATAATTACAATTATGAAACTGCTAGGTAATTTTGGGGATATTTTTTGTATCATAATTTTGTCTACTCTTCGTCGTCAAAATCGAGGACGAGTAAATACGACATAATGACAGAAGAATTGAAGATTATCTCGTGTTGAATTGCCAAAAATCGAGATAACTAAGGTGCCATGTTAGGGTTTGTCGACAAAACATAAAGTTTGACAGAAGGATTCGACTATTTTGTATAGAAGCGCTGTCAGAAAACGAGAAAAGTGACAAAATAGACAAAAATTACTCACGCAAGAGCGATTAATTGTCGCGTGCGTCATGTTAGGCCTGCTGGAGTTAAAATAACGACTAAGACATAATTAATAATCAAAAATCTCCAATTGAAAAAATCTGCCTAGCCTTTTCCCAACTATATTGGGGTCGGCTTCCAGTCTAACCGGATACCGCTGAATACCAGTATTTTACATGGAGCCCCCTTGGTAAGACTGGGTGTCAGACTTTCGGGCTTCTGACGATCCGTAACGACTGTCAGAGATCTACAAATGACAGCCGGGACCAACGGCTTAACGTGGTTTCCGAGGCACGGAGGAGTCTCGGTATGTAAAGATGGCTACCCATACACAGACCAACCCCAGCAAGCGTAGCTTAACCTGGTGGATCGACCCGTCCGGTAGTTATTACTTAGCCGTGAGCTCCTCATCTCGAATTGAAATACCACAAAAAAGATCAAGCAGAAACGCGAATCTTGTTAAAGGAGGAAAGGATATCATACATTTTCTTCTGCAATTTTCTTCTCAATTTAAGCTGAATAGCTTATTTGACTTCATTTGACACGTTTTGACTGTTTCAAACTATTGATCTATTATATATTGAGAATAAGTATTGCCCGTGACCTAAGGGCTGGCTTTTATCTTGTTCAGAGGCTAAACATTACCATACAGCGTGGCAATGCGGCCAGTCTCTTGGGTACACTACCAGTCGACAGTGATGCGGATAAATTTTTCGACGCCATATTTTAGTTTTTTAATTGTTTGAGTTAGTTTAGAATATTATATTTTTTATTTTAATAATTAATTAGGTATAAGTTGTTAGTTCTGTTGAATTAAATAAAACTTACCATTCCAAAGTCTATTAAATTAAATTTAAATTGAGTATACGAAAAGTAGACGAGAGTACGAGACGTAGATGCCTTTTCCGTATTTCGCTGGACATAACAATGTCTCCCAACGTGATGAGCCCTTAGCAATGATACGGTCTCTGCGGTATTACTTATACGCTCAATTTCCGATTGTCAGTCATACAAATAATTGACAAACGGGGACGTGCGACCGTATCTCTTGCGGTACAGATTATGCACGGAAAAATAGATTATTATTGCTTGTCCATCGCGGCTTTGTTTATATCTAGACTATTATTCTTCCTCTATAGATACACGCCCAATGTCATACAAATTTACATGCACAAATACCTTACAATTACAGGCCAACAATTTGCACTGAAAACAATGTCTCGTTTACCACGAGCTATTTCCGAGCGTCGAACAGCGAAGCTGCGCAGGCGCCTCAAAGGTCGTATGAAGATATATTAACACGGCGTGAAAATAAAGAGCAAGTAACAGACACAAATACGTATCATAACACAAACGGATCTAGTATTTCGTGATCGGGGCGTGTTCGTTGCGTATTAATGTACCCGCGGAACGATAACCATCGCCGAGGCTTTGTGCTGCGCCGGCCCATTGTGCGCGCCGCCCGCGCCGCCAGAAAAGTAATTCTTAATAGACAATAAGCCGGCGTTTAGCGCTTTTATTTATGTAACACAATGCTACGGTTTGCGAGAGATATATGGACCGCTCGGATCCGAACCACTTAATACACGCGCGAAATGTTTAACCTTTTTCTCTTTGCAAGGCTTTAATGATGCTTAATGTGAAGGGTATTTAATAAACATTTGGGTGTTTGAGGAAAAGGTTTACATGCAATTGCCCGTCTTCGCGGAGTCATTTAAAGTAATCATGTCCAGAAAATAATACGAGAAGGTTTGCTGCGGTGCTTAACAAGAAAAAATTACGTATGAAATATTGATGTGCTAATCGAGTATTACTTGAAATTGGGTAAGGGTCCCATAAATAACAGCGCACGGCTTCTTTTTCGATATCAAAGCGATTTGCGGGAAAATTCCAGGACAAGATAAAAAGACTGCTCAATGATCGGTAGGTACAAGTGCTCAACTTGCGACTTTTATCCCATTCATAAGTTTTTGAGATTTGCGCAAATGAACAGTATAAGATGGCTTTTAGACGCTTGACAGAAGACCCTATTAAAAATAAATTATTTTCAAAAATACATGCCCAAATGCATGCAGTAAACGTTTTCATGGATTCCCGTTTTCGTTCATGGCTTGCATGTTTCAGCCGCTTACTGCAACTTTAATAACTCTTTCTATTCCAATTGAATTAACTGAATTTCATTCATAAACGGTAAGTAGTCATATAGAATATTGATCAGTATCTATTACAGTCATCAAAGATCAAAGCTTCAATCCCTCGCGTGTGTCACATTACCGATGCATTCAAGACAATGGTCAGTGCGACCATTGTCTGAAAAACTACTGGTTTGTTTATGCTATAAACGTCAACTATCAAATGATTGCTGTGGGCTGTCAGCGCTTGATCATAGAACGCTACGGTGAATCAATTGATAGCCGAGGGAGGAGGTCTTAGACGGAGTGATTATATGCTCTTTATCAATGACCCGTCACTTGTTTATGGTAGCTTTGTTCGTGCACGTTTTCTTTTATCTATGAGCAATCATAATTGGCTATCGTTGAAAACTGTTTATTAAGTTAATGCGTTGGCATTGCTTGAGGGGAATTCTTGTGTGTTATCTATGTTATCTGCATTGCCGATTGTTTGTAATAACATATCGTCACGTTACTGACTGCTTAGTTATGGGAGGAGTAGGTAGGTACCTAGTATTAACCTATTTTAGATCAATCATAAAAAAACAAATGGAAATATTTCCATATATATTAATATAAATCAAACATCAACGTTCAATGCAGTCCATTCCATGCAGTCTTGACCAGTTACAAAAAAAAAACTCAAAATGTGTGAACCATTCACAATCACAATCATTCCGTATGTAATAAAAGTGAACAATAAATCCTTTTTAAACTGAGTAAAATTAATTTTAATATAAACCTTCGATCAAAAATATTCAATAAGCAAAAGAATAACAATAAGACCATTGCTATTCTTTTCTATATTTTTGAAAATGAACAGCCAACAGTCATCTAATTTTCAATTTACATCGTCAAACATCAACTGTCATTTCGTCACACTTGATTATACCCCGAGGTTATTCGAGGGTATGCCGTCCGCCATGATTTGTAAGTATTTAATGTGAGTGCATAATATAATTTTGCGCAGAATCATGAACAATTTATTACAATGAGGTATTCGCGTAAATAAACGATACAAAATGTCGATGAAGAGTATAATATACTGAATTACAGATAGATGTTCGTTTAGCACTGTATTTAACCGCAAGCTAACTGCGAAATGCAGCTGGAATGCATTGTGCAGTAAAATGAAGCCCGTTGCGTTGCCTGCAACCTGTCTACGTCGAAATGAATAGTTATAACGTAACATATGAAACACTAAGTTGTTTAATGGCAGTCACTTTACTGTTACTAAACCAAACTAAACTATAATTACCTATTACAGTTTGTAAGACTTCAATTTGTTCATATTCTGACCATAGATACATATATAAACTCACGCCTTCTTCCTGTGGGGGTAGGCAGAAACTACAGAACCTGCTAAGATCCTTACATACCTACTCCTTTTGCCTCGTTTACTTCGTTGCGAGTATGGCGAATAAAAGTGCTACTTACAATTTTTATTTTATTTTTATGAATGGCATCTCGCAGGTCAACCTAGGAGGTTGTCGGCCGCTTAACCGGACTTTTCTGTGGCTGCCTCAATAAATGAAGGCCTCCAGCCAGGGCATAAAACTAGAAACAAAGCGACTACACGCTAAGGGCACCCCCTGTGGGGTACGGACCTCGGCTTAGGGCGTCGTTGGGGGAGGACAGCAAGGGACAGTCTGGGTCGGACTAAATGTGGTACTTAGATAAACGTGTGATTTCTTAATGTACCAAATAACTTCGAAATGCCTACGAAAAAAGATATGACGTAGGCGAAAGCGTGACTAGCGTAGCAATGCGCCTACGCCGTTCAAATTCCAACCAGCATCTGCAATTACAATAAAATCTATTTATATCCTCTAGTTACGAGAAACAGGAGATGCTAGTATGCCATCAAGTACCAGTAGTTGCGCTTGTTATCCGTAAGATATTAAGAAAGGAGAGTTAGTCAGTGGATAAATTAGCCGGTGAGCCGCCACTAATTGCACCACAACACAAATATTTAATAACAATCCCAGATCCTCTGAGATGACCACTTATCTGTTCAATTGGAGTAGGAAGACGAGTGGAGTCGCTGCTTAACCTAATAAGATTAAATTATTGGAACGGAGAAATAATATGACTCACAATGAGACTGCTTACAAAAAACGTTAAAATTGTTTTGTTTTATAGATATTACGGAAATATTTTCCGTGTAATTACTCTTTACTAATATGTTTATTCGGGTACATGTTCGGATCTGATTATAATTTTAAGGTTTTGTGAATATACAGAATGGCAGAGCTGTCTAGGTGGGTACTTATCTACTGGCTGTACAAGAGTACAGCGAATGAACACGAAAGGACAAAGAAGAAGAACAATCAAATCCTACACACAACATTATTTACGACACCTAAAGACGATGTACACACACATTATTTTCAAATGTTTAAACAGTTGAATGCGACTCCACAGTCTCTGTTGTTCAAATTATCGCTGCACGATTGTTAAACATTATTACGTCGGGTGTTGTTTAATAGAAACAAAAATATCTGGCGGCGCGCCTCGTGTTTGATCTCGAGGTGTTCGCCCGTCGAGCGCGATTAGCCCTCTCTCAACGTATAATCAAATGTGCCTCGGGCCGCCTCTACCGAGAACAAAGCGGATCCAAGTTCTGACGTCACCCATACATTGCTTGTTTGTTACGAGACTACGGCGATCTGTCTCAACAAACTTTCTGATGTGTGTTGTCCTAATCAATAGTGCGGTAGTTTCGTTTTTTTAAAGCGACTAGTCGTATTGAACAGCGGCCGGCATCGGCGGACGAAGCCTCTCATTTGGCCGCCATTTGTCGGCCATTTCGGTGCACCGATCATAAATGGAGCCCGCTCCGGGTCACGTTAGCATCTCGGGAGAAAACGTGAAAAATCACACTTCGACGCGTGAAATTACTATCGATATACGAGAACGCGGCCCGGTTTACCTTTACGTATTATGTTTTAACGAGATTAAGAAGTGGGCTAGGTTTGAACGATGATTTGGTTTTGATTTGATTCAATTGAGTTGAATGAAAGTATTTCTGGCGTAGCATATAGGGGGTTTATTTATAAACGTTGCTTAAAGTTAAGTAATGATTAGCGACTGTATAAACTATGCAAAGAATCAGCAATTACATAGAGACAGTTACCAAAACGGCCGCTCTTTTCCACTTCTAAGTGCTTTAGCTGGCAAGAAGTGGCACAACAAACTCCCCAGCAGCACAGCAGTTCGTAGTGAATTCGGGACACTGCAAGTAAAGGAAAGGTTTGGTGGGGGAAGTTTGACATACATTTATGAAGCTTGAACGTCACTTATCTTTAAGCAACGTTTATAAATAAACCCCTTGATGTTTATTTATAAAAAAAATATTTATCATTTCAGAGCTCGGTTGAAATACGAAATGCATTTGAAACCTGACCAATTTACAAACAAATACCCGAATTTACCCGTTATTAGAAAAACTAGCACGTTATCCCTAGCTCGCGTATAACCCAATCAATCTGCCTGCCTTTTCCCAACTATGTTGGGGTTGGCTTCCAGTCTAACCGGATGCAGCTGAATACCAGTATTTTACATGGAGTGACTGCCTATCTGACCTCCACAACCCAGTAACTGGGTAATACGATACCCCTTGGTAAGACTAGCTGTAGACTTTCGGGCTTCTGATGACCCGTAACGACTGTCAAAGATCCATGAATGACAGCTAGGGCAAACGGTTTACCGTGCTTTCCGAGGCACGGAGGAGTCTCAATATGTGAAGATGGTCACCCATCCACAGACCAACCCCGGCAAGCTTAGCTTAACCTGATGGATCGACCCGTGCGGCAGTTATTACTTAGCCGTGAGCTCGCGTATTATCCATAGTATTCATAAATACAGAACAGCCTAACATCAAGTTCTGCATAATTATACGTTATACATAGTCCTTCGGCGCATTCTTTGTTCTATAATTAATTACAGCACTAGTACGCAGGTTCAGCAAGTACAAGAGTAGCACTTAGTGCTCGTCCGTAGTCGCCGTCATTTAGCGGTGCTTCGTGAAACCCTGATTAGGGCGCGCTTCGGGCACATTGTACCTACATCAAGCGGTCGGAACGAGCCTCTCAAAAATTACATAGCGCCGTACCAAGGCAAAGTTCTCGTAGTGTAGCGATTTATTTATTTCACTTAAAGTGCGTCGTAAACGCTCGCTTGAGCGCGCCGCCTCGCTGGAGACAGACGATGCCGCAAAATTCATTTATCGGGCATAAATGAAAATACTAAGAAGTATAATTTTACAATATTATTAGCTTGTTATTGAACCTTACTGTTAATGCGGATAAAAATGTCTTTAGTGACTATTCGCCGACAAAGGGAAGCTAATTTTCTTGCGTAAACCATTTATATTGATCGGATATTAGGAATTACCTAATTACAATTATGGTTGGTCATGTTATGTAGGTACCGGTTCATTTGTTATTTAGAAAACATATTATTCTTTCTCAGTATAACATTAGTACCTACAATACACAATAATATAAGTATTAAATCAGCGAAATTTACTTTCATTACTAGAAAGGAATGAAGGAGGATAATTTTCGCTGTTCAAATGCGCCGACGCAATCGTCCTCGCAGACGATCCGGCGCAGAGGGACAGAGACAAAGCTTTACTCTAGAAAAGGATGCAAGACTTTCGAAAATACAAATAATTATCTTTCTTCTTTTTTCTTGCAGATATCGTGTAGGAGATGCTCGTAAAGACGTATACGTACGTGGTTCGTATTGATTTTATTCTGATACTTAATTATAAATGGAAAGTAGATGCGTATATACATGTAAATGCTCACCAGCCCTGAAATTGCTGCACTTTAAAGAAACTCATTTCAATAACTTACCCTGTTACGAATGTAAAAGTATTATATTTAATTGATTTAGTTGCACCTGCGAGCTAACATTCGGACCTAGATAATGTCACTAGTGGAATAAGCAATTACGTGTATCGTGCGACTAAATGAAAGAAAAGGCATAAACTTATCAGCTGCTGACACCCTGTTGTATAAGTTCAACTGAAGAAATTAAAATAAACGGTAACCTATAGAATACTGTTAGTAATTTACTATTTGATACAAAGCTCTAAGAAAAACAACTAACGCCCTAAGTTATAAAAAAGAAACGCTGTGTAAAGTAACACCAAGCTCGTGCAGTCAGTCGTAGGCACTGTGCCATACGGTCGTTCTCGTTACCCCACCTACTGCGTTCGACCATTTTTCCAGCGTTTCTCAAATATTGTATTGAGAGTTGTGAATACGGAACAGAATTACCGACTTAGTTATGAACTCACACAAGTGTGGCGCCTGCGAGGAAACACTAACCGATGGGGCTCACTGCAGTATTTGTAATCAACAACTACACTTCCACTGTGCTGGGATAACAGAGGCTGGTTACCGGAAGCTGGGTGACAGGAAATTTACATGGCGTTGCAGCAGATGTAAAATAGCTGCCGCTACGCAACCTCCGGTGTTAACTACCACTTCTCAACCCCCAGGGTCACCGAGACTGGAATCAGAGTCAGTTATCCTGAGTGAGATAAGGGCACTCGCTGCTAAACTAGCTCCTCTGGAATCTTTAAAGGAAGAGATAACTGCGCTTCGTACGGAATTTGCCGATCTAAAGTCATCAGTGAGCGAGACAAATAAGGAGTTGAAGGAGTTTAATGTCAAAATTAAGGCAATGGAAGCGCGCCTTGTTCACGTCGAGAAGGTCCAGGAACAGGTGGACATCTTTCAAGCCCGCCTGGATAAGCTAGAGGAAGATAACAACGCTAAGGAGCAATGGACTCGTTTGAACAACATTGAAATAAAAGGTCTACCACAGAACAATCACGAGAATCTATTTGAAATCATCAGCAAAATTGGCGCTAAAATTGATTATCCCGTATCTAAGACCCAGATAAATTTCATGACTAGGGTACCAACCCGGGAGAAAGATCATACGAAACCTCTTATAGTGAGTTTCGTCAACCGTTACGTGAAGGAGGACTTCATTGCAGCTGCGAGACTACATTCCAAGACTGCTCCTTTAACTACAGGGCAAATAAACCTTCCTGGAAACCAGCGTATTTACGTCAACGACCACCTGACACTACAGAACAAGGCATTGCTGTCAAAAGCTAAAAAGGCGGCTGCAGAAACGGATTTTCGATACGTCTGGGTCAAGCACTCCAAAATACACGCGAGGAAGGACGACACGTTTCCTACAATAGTGTTAAAATCCGAAAAAGACCTCATAAAAATAAAATAGAACTGTGTCAATACCGATTTAAACCCATAAATACAAACAAAATGTCTAAGTCTAGTCATGCAAGATCAAACATTAAAAATAACTTTGAGAACAGTGTGCAGGTGAGTGCTAACAGCGTATTCCACCAACTAATGTGTCGCTCAACAGTGCTAAGTAGATTTATTTCCAAATGTCATTATCATGTTGTTTATTGTCGATGTGCCAAATTGGTCCATATTGTCATTAAGTTGCAGTGCAATTCCAATTACTTAACCTGCTCAGTTGTGACTTACCGGGCCCGTGTTGTTTATTTTGTTCCATTATTCGCGAGTATTTCAAGGTACCGTGTTTTAACTCGCTGTGTATCACTGTGCCTTGAAGATTCCTACCAGATTTTGTATTCTACCTTCAACATAGTTCATATAATTTATTGTTCGCATTTATATTATTGTAAGTTGTTTACTTCTACCTCCTTAATAATAGTTTATCGAGAATTCGAATACTGCTTGTACTTTTTGGTGCGTAACGTAATTTTACTCGCCTCTTTTAATTATTTATGTTATTCTGCCATAGTTTTTGCTTTTGTTAGTGATGGCTACTCTTAATGTGTATTATCAAAATGTGCGTGGTCTGCGTACGAAGACGAACGATATATTTCATAAAATATCACTTAATGCGTATGATGTTATTGTGTTTACGGAGACATGGCTTGTGGATGATATCTTTAGTAGTGAGATTTTTGATGGTCGATATTTGGTGTGGAGGCGTGATCGTGATTACTCTCGTACCTCTCAAAAGCGGGGCGGTGGTGTTTTGATAGCGGTCAGAAGTGAGCTTACTGTTGTAGAACGACATGATTGGCGAAGTTCTGCCGAAGACATTTGGGTATCACTTATTTTAAAACGATCCAAGCCTGCGGTAAATTATAATTTACACATCTGTGCTTTATACCTTTGTAAAGAAAACCTTGGCAATTCATATTATAATCAATTAAATCATTTTAGTATAAATACAAATCACTTAATCTTGACCCACCCATTAGATAAATTCATTGTTATGGGTGATTTTAATTTTGGTAGTAATGTTGACTGGATAAATTCTGACGGTAATGAACTGACGCCGCAAAATGTGTCATGTAATTACTTAAGCGAGTTTTTTGATGGTGTTCTCACTTCCAATCTGTCTCAATATAACGGTGAGAGAAACAACAATGGTAGATTGTTAGACTTAGTTTTTTCTAATGACTCGGTCAGTGTTACTGAATGTCACGATCCTTTAGCATTACCTGTAGACCTACATCATAAGCCATTGACGATAACTGCCGACTTTGTTGAGATTCACAAATTGACTGATAAATTGACTATGAAGTATGTATTTTCTAGGGGTGATTACACCGCAATAAAATCTGAACTCGACCTGATCAATTGGAATGAGTTTTTACTTGCTGATTCGTTGGATAGTGCTGTGAAAATATTTTATAATAAATTATATGAGCTTAGGGACAAACATGTTCCAATGAAATCGGTTAGACAATCATCTTACCCTCCTTGGTATAATTCTGCTTTGATCAAAGTACTGAAAGAGAAATATAAATATCATCGCAAGTTCAAAACGTACGGTAACATATCCGACTTTCACTCTTTTTCCTTTTTACGGAATAGAGCAGTTAACTTGGAAAAAACTTGTTTTAATACATATATGGATAAAGTTGAATCCTCCATCACTGAGAACCCAAAATCATTTTGGTCATATGTTAAGAGCAAAAGAAACTCGGGCACTTTTCCAAAAGTTATGCATTATGGTGATAGCACTGCGAGTACAGGGGAAGAAATCAGCAACTTATTCGCAACCTATTTTCACTCCACTTTCCAGGAGCCTGATCCTGAGCCCCCCACTTCCAGTGGCACTATCGTTGAAGATAGTGTGTCATGCATCGGTTCGATTAGTGTATCGCCTTCTCAGGTTTTGAAGTTATTAAAGACCTTGGACCTCTCCAAGTCTGGCGGTCCTGATCTTATACCTCCATTATTTATTGTGAATTGTGCCGACAGCCTTGTTTTACCAATGTGTATTTTATTCAGGCGGTCGCTTTCTGAAGGTATAGTCCCAAAAATTTGGAAATCGGCATTCGTTACCCCAGTATTCAAAAAAGGTAATAAGTCTGATATCTCTAATTATCGACCAATATCTAAGATATGTCTGTTCTCCAAAATCCTGGAACGAATTGTATTTACTGACGTGTACGCTGCTATGGAATGTAACTTTGGTGATGAACAGCACGGCTTTCTTAGGAAGCGTTCCACTACATCTAACTTAATCCTATCCCATGAATTTATATCCGAAGGTATGGAACAGCGTGCACAAGTTGACGTTATTTATACTGATTACAGTAAATGTTTTGACCGTATTGACCATAGACTGCTCTTAGAGAAGCTATTAAAAGCCGGAATACACGGAGATCTGTATCGTTGGTTCTCGTCTTATATTGATAATAGAACGCAGGCTGTGGTGCTTCAGGGGTACATATCTGGATGGAATTCTGTCCCCTCTGGAGTTCCTCAAGGTTCAATTTTGGGATCCCTTTTATTTACTCTCTTTATTGCTGACGTAAAACACTGTTTTGAACATTCTTATATATTACTTTATGCTGACGATATGAAGGTTCATAAAATCATCCGAAACGGATCTGATACACACCTGTTACAAAGTGACTTGAATAGATTTGAAGAATACTGTAGTCGTAACAGGCTTGAACTGAATGTCTCAAAATGTTTTCACATGACTTTTACTCGACAGAAGTCTAAAATCGATTCCACATACAAGCTTTACAATATTAATATTAGCAAAGTCAATAGCATTAGAGATCTTGGTATTATACAAGACAGCAAGTTACTCTTTGATCAGCATATTGAGAGTATAGTGAATAAGGCGTCGCGAGCACTTGGTTTTATAATGAGAACCTCAGCATGTTTCCGATCACTAAAACCGATCAAAGTGTTATATTGTTCGTTCGTACGCAGCCACCTTGAGTATGCATCACAAGTCTGGAACCCTCAATACGGGATATACAAGTCTCGTATTGAGGGCATCCAGAGAAAATTTCTCAGGTATCTTGATTACAGGGCAAAGCAGGTATCAGTTGATTATACTCACCGCTGCCAAAGGTATCATTTTCTACCTCTTGACCGTAGACGCCATATTAATGACGTATGTTACTTAGTTAATATCGCTAATAATACTATCGACTGTCCCGAACTTGTCTCGAGACTAGCGTTGCGCACTAATCAGATGGGATTGCGTCAGCGGCCACTTCTACATATTCCTTATGCAGTCACAAATTATAGGCGTAATGCATACTTTTCGAGGGCCAGTCGTGGTTTTAACGATATTTCTTGCGAACCTGACATCGATCTTTTCTGTACCAAAGCAAGCACAGTCAGGAAGCTATTAACAAAGCCATTTTTTGAACAGGAGTAGGAGGCACCTGCTAGCACCTAAATCCTTATTATAGTTTAAGTAGTTTTATTGTAATTAAGTAAGTTTTATTGTACTACAGTATAGATACAAGTTAGTTTGTTTTTGTTTTGTTTTGTTAAAAGTTGGTAGTTTTATATTATAATTTTGGAAGTAACGATGAGGAAGTTATATTTGTAGTTATCTGTGGAAGCTTGTTATTAGCAAATTAGATATAAATTATTGTTATTATTATAGTTATTAGACTGTAAGCTTTCCTAAAATAAAAATAAATAAATAAATAAATAAAAAATGTACGGTTGTTACCTACACTGATGTTATTCATGACACAACTTTAGGTATACAGCATTTATTTGTAAAACTTGGGGGTGTTTAAAACTTTATTCCCCTAACTACAACACGTGGTTAACGATGGATAGTATTTCGGTTTAAGTCTATTGTTTAAGCGCCATTCAAAATAGACTTTAACCTAGATCAAATCAAAAAAGTAATGATATGCCCAAAAGTGTGGTTTTGAGCGTACCTATATCATTACTTTTTTGATTTTTGTAGACAAGTCAACAGTCACACATTTGCCAAGGAACAGACATTTTTCAATCCTAAACCATTCGGCACTTATTACATTCTCATGTTATAAATATGGCTTCTGTAACAGTCCATTTAAAAAAATCATTCCCTGGCGTTTCTGTTTCAGTAAAACTACGAGCAGGCATCCTCAAAATAAGCTACAATCTAAATAAGTACTAAAACCTAGAAGCCTCAGACGTCTGTTTTGATAAGAGAAATGCTTTCTCAAAGGTAAACGAGCTTATAAAATGTAACAGATTGATTCAGTTAGATAAGGTGCACACACACTAGCGTGCAACTGCAGTAACCGCGCATTAACCCGCTCGCCCGCTGCCCGCCCCGCGTTTATAACCGCAGCCTAATGAGCCATACGCTTGACATGATGGATGAGCTCCCAAATCTGTTTGATTAGCGTTGCTTTAGCCGCCACACTCATTTGGGTTTGCCTTATTAGGAAATGTGTGCACTGGTCGATTTTTAGGGTCACATTTTCAAATATTTTCATAAGAATTGTATTAATCTTGAAACAAGGCTGTCAATGTACGTTTAACAAGAGCGAAATATGTCAAATACTGTTTTCTTCTGACGAACAAATTTAAAAACTATAACGCGTAGAAACCGTTTCCACTTTGTCAAATGAGTAGTTCTTTCTCCTTCGTAGCTCGTTAGCAGGGCTTACCTACTCCATTACTGCAAGATGTCAATTTCTAGTTTCCTCTTACCTTAATTCTTTCTATCGGAATTTATTGATTATTATAAATTATTATTATTAATTATTGTTACATAACTCAACCGCATTTCTACATGCACTAAAACTGCTAAAAGTGCAAAGTGCATTGTAAATCAACATGCTTTGCATTATTATTATTACACATTATTTTATTTGCATTATTTTACATTATTATTAGGTATTTTTATAGGACCCGTAGTATATAATACACAAACAAGAGTTTTGATTTGTTCTTTTTAGTTTCTTTTGTTTATATAATTAGTTTTGCCCTGACTACAGTTTCGTTTGCCATCAGTTTGTAAATATCTGTTGAAAATGTAGTAGGTAGTATATTTGTTAACTTTATTTTTAAGTTATTTCTGTTTATTTTTAATATACTACTGTTTGTTTTCCCTTACAAAATAAATTAAAAATAAAAAAATCTGCAGAAAATGGACGGTGACTGGTTGATAGTAATAGGCTTCCCGTATTAGATTGGACTTAAACATAACAGGCGAAATTTGGGTGTACTATAAGTAAGTACACCTCAGCCTTACCCTCCGGGAATTACAGGCGTGATGTTATTATGTAAATGGAGAACGGCACTAAGAAAAAACACGAAGACAAAACGGCGCGGTATGTTTATCCTTGCAAGTTACTATCGGACAGTCTGTCATATATTTCTCACAGAGAGAGAACCGATATACCTACTCGTACTGCCGATACAATGCCAATAGAAGGACGCAGAGGTATTACGCAGAGGTAATAAAAAAATGACAGCCTGCTGTAGCTGCTACGAGCGGCTACGGTTTTGCTACGAGCTACGAGAGAATAAGAGCAATTAATTTTGTCTAAAACTTTCTTCTTTTTTTTTTTTTTGTCTATCTTTCTGTTATGTTTGGAGTAGAATCTTCTACAAGCTTAATTGACTGACTGCCTGTGCACACTAGCCTTACCTGCACCTACCGTAATGATGATCTCATATTTGTTTTTATTATAACTCGTTAAGTATTAGATCGCTGGTGTTTGAACAACACTCCTAACATAATTGGGTTTTTTACTGTCAAATTGTAACGTGCTTTATTTACTCGTTGTTTTTGCTTCTTTTTATACGATAATAATTATTCGATCCACTACTTCTTACGACAGTAATGCTGTGAAGTCACCTTAGGTATTTGCTTGATAAATTTATATTACCACACAAATAAACCCTATATATTATGTTTTCCTGTTTGTTGCTACGAGATTAATTTAATTATTAATTTTTCAAAAATCTAAAAGGTCTCTAGTCACACATGAGTGTTCTAAAGGAAACAAGCGCCATCTGTTGTGAAGTAGTAGACATGATTCGTTGTTTTTAAATACAAAACTACCACGATAGACTCATACAGCAAGATAAATTATTTTTAGTCACGACATAAATAAAATTAAACGACAAAACGTTTCGGTTAAATTAAATTCGATTCCTTTTACAATGTTGTACAACAGCAAATCACAATCAATTTGCCACGTAGCGTGTATTCACCCCTTTAGCATTAGCATTGTGGCTTCCCCCAACACAAGTGAGACAATATGGCAACGCTGAGTCTGCGTCACGCCGACTTCTCGCCTGCTCGCGACACTGTAATCGAGGGGGACGAACAACCTTTGTCATACTACCCCGCAAAACAACCCACAATCAATAACCTGCTCTAACTCTTGCGAATAAAGATAAAATTCTCCTGCCAAAAATTCTGCAAGCATCATAAATTTTATGGCATTTTAATACAGCCATAACAACATAACAATAATAGGGTAAATGTTTTGGTAAGCCATAAATAAATTGAATAACGTCCCGCTGAGAGACGACAAATTCGGCGACACACAATTTAATGTCGTTAATAAAGCACATTGTGACATTCTCCAGGAAGTGGTCGATTAATAAATTATTGTGTCCAGGTGAAGTTGCATTGTTGTGAACCAGCCATGAACCAGCGGACGATGGCCATTCTCTGGTTTTAATAGCATTATTTATTGACATTCCTGATTGAAAATAAACGTATAATGCTTCATAATAAATGAAATGTCTGTAGAAATTATTTGTAGAAACTTATAAATACACATTAATTGATTAATTATTATTTCTTTGTAATAAGTTTTATCCATTAAAGTACATATAGGTACTTAGTTAAAGTTATTTGGGCACTACGCTACGCTATCGGCTACTTATGGTAGATATTAAATTAGTAGACAATATTTTCTTTATTAGTACTATGGGACTACAGAGTTTATTATTAGGTGCTACAGAGTTTTCAAAGCACAAAGGTTTCAAAAACATATGTCCGAGCAATATATGGAGCTCACTTTTTAGACTGCTGTAGGCCACTGTTTCAAAAATGACCATTGCCATGTCTATATATTTTGGAAACATGTATTTTTGTAAAAAAAAAAAAAATATTATCCATTCGAAAATATGGGTGACAAGCTAAATAGTCGGCCACGCCATAAAGACATACTACGTTGCCACCAATAAAATTAAAATTATTTAAGAAATGTCTACTGCATGTCTATTATAAAATATGTATAACCATTTACCAAATTCCCTTCAAGATTTACCATTGATATTGTTAAATAAAGTCTGTTTACACTTTTACTATTTCTAAAATATTACACCATTAAGGAATATTTAGAGGATCGAAGAGAAGTCGATGGAACCTATACCTAATGTAAATTTGTAATAATCATAATGACCCCACCGCCGTATCTCTACGTTGACGTCGTGGTGGGGCTTGCGCGCTCCGAACTCCAGGTCTGTTCCGGTAGAGTTTACTTTGCTGGAACAGGTCTGGAATGAGGAGCCAGGCCAAGAGAGATACAGAAACCCGCAGGGCAGCATGTGGCGAGCTGTTGGGTAGGCGACCCCACGAACCCTATCTCCCGGGAGAAGTCTTGTTCCTCACCTCTGTGTTGCCTTTATTGGCCGGCTGGGGTGAAAACTGACGAGGAATAGAGCTCCTACCTCTTTTTTGCCTTTATTGGCCGGCTTGAGTGGAGACTCGCAAGAGCAAATGTGCTCGGAGGAAGGAAGTATTCTAGTAAGATGCTGGTAGGTATCTTGACCGTACTTCCGGTATAGTCTGTCCTGATAGCCGTGGAATACCGCTTCACTCTTTATAAGCACCTAGGGCATGTTGCCCCTTTGTCGCTACGACACTGTGCTAGCGACCGTTTTCGGGAGACCATTATTGAGTGTGCAAGTCACCCCCTGCCATTTTACCTGTGTATTTTATATAAAATATTGGTCAGGCAGGGGCCATAGTCTTTCCATAGTTCTAGATAACCAGTTCACTTAGCCACGCAAACCCATAATCCAATATTTTTGTTTCCATATCTTGCAATAGTCCTGCACCAACCGGGGGTTGTCCTTGGGTGCACTAGCATAGTGCGTACAGGGAAAATCGTCGGTTGGTGCCTAGTTTCATTAAACACGTCTAACGGGCCTCTGCGAGTTGGCTTCGACCCCTCATACGCCTTCCAAATGTCCGGGACCTTAGGGTCCCGAGAAATGTCAAATTATAATGACTTTATAATTGACATGAAATGTATTACACGCCATAGCACGACAGGATATGCTGAAACCAAAATTACTGTAATGTCTATTGTATCATATTTTAGCAAATAAATATTTTTGATTTGATTCGATTTATTCGTAAAGAAAATATTTTCACTGTAGGCGATCAGAAGAAGCGGAAAGTATGTAATAAGTGGTAATATGAACTTGAATGACTTTAACTTGTAAACACTTCCTTGTGTTTATAAAGTCTCCTATTAATAGTTAAAAACCTATGCAGACTGTGCTAATATGAAGAAACGAAAGTGTCAGTTGGTTAAATTCCCGATCCCATCTTACAGTAGATACAAAGTCTGACTGTTCCTCTGTTCTTACAAATGTACAGTGGGGTCATTTTGGCTTAAAATTCGTTAAGATGAGACTGAGCATATTCCTTCCTCTACGTCTTTTCGTGTCGATGACTTATATTTCGTCAGACCAGTACCTACCTTCGCAGCGGATTGGAGGGGTTTTTGAAAGAATAGAAAGGTTTGGAAACAAGTTACGTACACACAGAAAACACAGCTGACACAGCTCATATGCTGGGTTAAAGAAGCATACGTAGCTCGTATTTAAAATTTGTCTACCCGAAAGCTTCTTTAGTACAACCCCGTAAACTGTTTCATGGAGAAGCATTTGTAAACACGCAACCTGGACATCATAATTACCCTTATAATACTCAGACAGACGGACTTGGCAACGTATTAATGACATACCAGGGCAGCGTATGTGCCTGAAACCTAGCTTTCTTCATAAATAAATGCTCCAGAAAATCTAAAATTCCCTTTAAGCGGTACCTACAGTCTATGCCTGCGTCACGTCACTGGCCGGCCGGCAAGGCACGACAGAAAACAATCGCAGTGTTTGCTCGCCTCGGCTAATAGCCCATTACTCGCGCACACGCGAGCGCAGCTTGCTTTACTTGACACTTAACAATATAGAATTTAAAGCAATTATTGTGTGCATTTTGCTATTGAGTGTACTATGAGATCAATATATTTTTTTGCCGTTATCCTTTTGATTTCTGCCAATGAAAGTTCCGAAATACTCATCTCTGTCACCCTTAGGTATAGATGTAAGTACTTAATGCATACCAACCATGTTATTAGGGTTCCGATTTTGAAAAGAAAAACAGAACCTTTATATTGTTATTCTTACAGTAGGAGTAGGTAATAGGTACCTACTCCTTTGATCTTTTTAGAAAATCATAACTTAACATCACATTTTTTTTTACTAAGCAAGTTACGCCTAGTTACTCATAACAAAACAAAAATATATTTATTTTCACAAAGCAACCATAAAGGAAACTGTTAAAGTTTAAATATGTACTTGTATGTGAAACAATAAATCGAGTGGATTTATGCGGGCGCAATAAATGTCTTCCCGAGTAAAAGTAAAGTGTGAAGTGTTGTTAGCGGTTATATTGCACAAACGTGGGATATTTATTTAAGAGGCAGTGAGTGCGGAGTGCGGACTACGCAAACTGAGCACTCCGGACGGAAATGGGCCTCGACTAATGTGGGCCATGTGGACTAATGTGGAGCAACACCCGCCGCCCGTGGCCCGCAGTGTGTGGGGGTTGAGGATGTAGAACAGCAGTTATCAAAAGGCCTACCTACTTACTTTTTTAAGAAACGTCTAATTATCTACTTTGGGTATGTGTTTTATTTGAATCTGGATAACATGTCAATCTACAGATGTGAAAATCTATCACTAACTTTCCAGAGAAAAGCAGACAAGTGTTAACTTTATTTAAAGAAACTAACCTAGCCAGTAAATGTCTCCATTTTAATGCAGAATCCACGTCATCCGTTGCTTGTAGAGCTGTATCTACACAGAAACATCCGCATTTACCCATTCTTCCCGATAGAGGAAAACAGACAACGAACCCGTTATTTGATATTTAATAATTGCACATCCTCTATAGATAAACTGCTCATAAAATAAAATGGAGCCTCATCAAAAATGTGAAGGAAATTCGCGTAAATACGGACTGTGGATCGTTTCGACCGAGATTTTTACGAGCTTGTGCCCTTAGTGTGAATTTAGTGAACCAATATTTAGTTACTGAGTGAGGGAATGTTGCCACTTCTCCCAGCAAATGTAGCGGAACCCTCCGGAAATAAAGCGTACGCCAATTTGCTCGATTACTTACTCTAGATGAAATATTTGCGCGCTCGTACCACTTGGACTTGGTGCTTTACGCGAAATTGATACGAATTGTTACGGAGAAGTGTTTTGGTGAACATACTTGGCTTTTAAAATGGTTAGAGTTACACTTTTGCTAAAATATTTAATTTTTTCTAATGGAAATGTTGGTGAAGTTTTTAGGCCCTTAACTGTGTATTGACAAAATATCCAACTTGGACTTGACAGAATTTATCGATACCTAAGATTAATCAGTTTCATGATAACAATAGCGTGACCATTGTGTATGTACTAGGTACGTATCTACCGAACCGTCGGAAAATAGAAACTATAGTTCGGTTTGATGGACCGCAACTGTGCATAGAGTCAAGAAAATTATTTTCGGTAGGTACTTAAGATATCAGCTATTTACAGTATTTACCTAACTCGTGTAAAAACTTTATAGGACAAAAGGTAAGTACATAAAAAAGAGTTTGTACGGTCACGATTTTATTTACTTTACTCGTATATTTTGTACATTTTATTACCATAATTAAGAACAATAACACGACACGTTTTTTATTCTCTCACATATGCTTTAATATCTATTTATGTAATGTTGGTATCAAGGAAAAAAAAATATGTTCCATACATTGCTGTTTTAGATTGCTCTATTACTTGGCCAGTAGGTACAACACGAAATATAGATTTATGTAGCTTGAAATGTCATATAGTTACCTATTGATAGTGTGAAACTATCATAACCTACACATGTAGTACCTACATGGCAATTTTAATTAACTTTGTATAAGTGTGGGTGATGTGTTTATTCATTAATATAATGAATGAGTTCTGTTGGCCGTAGGTACGGGAGCTCGCCTGTAATTATGTTGCATTAGCTAACATTATCGCTTACTGAGCGCTATCAATTTAATTCAATGCCGTTTGAGCAAACTGCAGTGGGAGCTGCCCTGGTGTTTGCCACATTACTGTTTATGTGTACCGGATAAACATGTTATGTAACGATGTAACGCCGTATTTTATCGCAAATTTTCGTATTCCGTTGTATAGTTGTGATATGATGCCTGTTGAATATTCAGACGCTTTGAAAGTAAAACTAGGTACTTACCTCTAATTGAGAGCCACCGAATAGAAAAATATAATTTTAAAACATTTTTTTCTAGTCTTCATGAACTTGCTTTAAAATCTCGTACGAATTTGACTCTCATAATAAATTCGCCAGTTCATTCGTTTGTCCTTAATTTATAATAATCACCAGATTATCCAAATTAAGGACCACCTAATGAACCGGCTAACGTAACCAGGCACGCTAATTGATCATGGATATCCGAATTGATGGACCTGAATAAACTTTCGTAGAATGAGCCACTTGCAAATAAATTAGCTCTAAACTCAGTGGTAATGATGAAAAAACAAAGTAGTATTATACAATTCATCTTATTCCGCATAACTGTAGCTGAACGCTACATGCTCATAATTTTCACCACAGCCGATGAAACAAAGGAAGCTCGGTGTGGTTGCGCCGTCCGTCTGTCCGTCGTCATTAGCACTAATAATTCCATGCGCGTAACAGCCTACAATAACGCAAAAGTGACGTCCTTGCGGTCTGAAGGGGAAACTCCTTTTGAGCCTCCTAATAATTCTATCAATAGGCGCATCGCTGCGGTCGATGTGGTAATCGTTTGTCTAGAATATGTTTGGAATGTAGCCATTGCAAGCGTCGGTAACAATTGACACAGGAAGCTTTAGCCGACAGACGAGCAATTTCAATGCGGTCGGACGGTTGCAGCATGTGTAATTTCCTCGTTGTTGTTTAGGTTTGAATTTTAATTGCATGTTTATACCTTAAGACTATCATCTTTTTTTTATACTGATGTAATATGTTGCATTGTGTTTCGCCCATGACAGTCGGCTTGTGCCACCGACTGTAGGTATCTATGATTGCGTTTTCGCTGCCGGGAAGTACCATGCAGTGTTAATTGGAGGCTCGTTGACAAGCGACAATCGCCTTTTACTGAGGTAAGAATTGTTGCTGTTGTCCTTCAAAGTGGTCTACGAAGTTCCAAATTCTGACGTTTTATGCAATAACATTTTGAATTTCCCGGGTTTTCACCTTAAGACAAGTACCTAATGTTAAAATAGAGTTTGATAAGTTGTTAGGTACAAACCGGGTGTTAGACACTTTACCTACCTGTGTAGGCAGGTTCATTATTATTTTTAAACACATTTAGGTGCCTACTCGTAAAGTGGCTCTTATCTATTGGTCCGTTTAAGGTTCATAGGTTGCATTAGGTAGGTACTTCGCTAGTAGGTACACTAAGTAGTAGGTTGGTAACGTGTGTACAGAATTGGTACCTACAACAGATAGGTAGGTAGTACCTACCTGCCTAGGTACCTGTACCTAATAATCAGCGTTATTAAATCTCAATAAAGAGTCTTCACTTGATTCCTTTTTATATAAACCTACCCAATAAAATTGAATGTAGGTACATTAAAGAAAATTGAAGGTCCTACGGACCTATATTGGTATGAACTGCTATAGATATAGGTAATATGATAAATAAACATTATTAGGTATTCCGACGGATTGGCCGGAGAAGGCACAACATAAGAAAAACTGGGCAGACCTTTACGGGTAGTCAGAAGTCCAAAAGTCTGTCAACCAGTCTTACAAGGGGTAATGTAAGTATTGTGTTACCCAGCAACTGGGCCGTGGAAATCAGATAAGCAATTGCTCCAAGTAATATCCTACTGGTATCCAGCTGCATCCGGTTACACTGGAAGTCGACCCCAATATAAGTAGTAGGTAGTAGGCTATATGAATATGGAAAGGCTAGGCATATTGAATAGTTTTTCTTGACTGTCTCTACCACTATCAGTTTCCGATTTGTCCATACTTACTAACCATCTCAAAGGATCGCCACACTACATCCACTACAATAATTTAATTTTACTTTTTGGATGAGATTTCAAAAATATTCATTAAAATAATATCAACTGCTTACGCCATCTGCTATTGTTACAGAGAACTTCAAAGTATATATTTTTTAGTAATTCTATTTGGCAATAGATGGCGTTATCTGTTATTTTACTATTTCACAGTCTACAAAATAAAACATATTTTTGTATAGGTACATAAATTGTCAAAGATAGTGTCTAATAAGGAGTTGATTAATAAATTAAAACAAAGAAACGATTGTGCAGCTTTGCAATCATTCCGTCTCATAACTTCTGGACAAAATTAACTTTTGTCAAATCTGACAATCAAAAACAAAATAGTTCGCTGTCAATTGACATAACCTTTAAAATAAATCAAAATGATGATGGCAGTAGCAGAATAGTCGAGAACGGCTTAGATGCCAAAGGAGAAAAAAAAAGAAAAAGTAACTTGACTACATAATTTTCTGATTTTGAATATTGTAGCTGAAAATCTAAAGTTCAAGTCAGTGTTTCCAGCTGTGTGTGTGTAATCAAGTATTATTTAACTACACTACACTAAAATAATGTCACTTCTAAGAATTTTACTCTCGCGGAGGATATTCACAACTGAGAAACTCAATTTGCTGTGTAGATGTAGTTCACAAAATGTATTTAACTTATCGGACCCTGCCGTTCAAGTTTACCTCAAAAATGTAATATTTGAACATGAAAGTCTTAGCGTAAAACTTAAAAGAACATCTGAAGAATCAAAACGCTTGTTTGAGATAAAACCACTCGTCAGTGCACTAGAGAAGCGAATCACCTTATATGACAACATTGAAATGCTCAAGGACCTCAATAAAAAGCATAGCAGTGACAAAGATGATGAAATGAAGAATATGATTAAAGAAGAAGCTGAAATATATTTGCAACGTATGACAGAAATAGACAATGAATTGCAGTCGATTCTTTTGGAGCCTCAGCTGACGGAAGGCGGGGTGCTACTGGAGGTAACGGCCGGCGCAGGCGGTCAGGAAGCTATGCTATTCGCTCGTGAACTATTTGATATGTACGAATCATATGCTAAGTACAAAGATTGGGAGGTTTGCATTGTCTCATTCGAAAAATCTGATATTGGAGGCATTAGGAAAGGTTCCATGTTTGTTGATGGGGTGGGTGTGCCTGAACTAATGAAAATTGAGGCTGGAGTGCACCGCGTTCAAAGGATCCCCTCTACTGAGAAGGGTGGACGCATTCACACAAGTACTGTATCAGTAGCTGTTCTCCCTAAGCCCACTGATATAGAAGCAAATATCGCTGATCGGGACCTTGTCATTGAAACCAAACGTGCGAGTGGTGCAGGTGGCCAGCACGTGAACACTACAGACAGTGCTGTCCGTATCACGCATACTCCCACAGGTACAGTGGTTGAGTGCCAAGAAGGTAGATCACAAATTAAGAATAGAGAGATTGCCATTGAAAAGCTTAGAACACTTTTATTACAAAAGCAACAACACGAACAAACATCTAAAATAAATTCAGAAAGGAAATCACAGGTTGGTATTACAAAATAATCTAATTACGTAGATACTAAATTATTTAAAACACAAACAACAACTTTTAGTATGTGCTAAATAAATGTACTTTCTTTTCTTTCTTTCGTTCTAAACCAATTTTTTTTACTGATATGACCACCAACACCAGTTTTAAATGGTGTTACGTAATATTTACTGGAAAAATAATTGTAAAATCCTAACATGAAACCTGGTAGAACATAGATTGATGAACATAAAATTTCAAAATATAACTATTATTGTAATTGTTTGCAGGTTGGTTCCAGTAACAGAAATGAGAAGATTCGGACATACAATTACCCACAAGACCGAGTGACGGAGCATCGTGAGGGTGGTGGCACTGTTCACAATCTACAGGGCTTCATGGGAGGTGAAGACCAGCTAGAACAGATGCAACATAATCTGCTGAGGGCACAGAAGCGCCAGGAATTCTTGGAGGAAATTAGTCTTGTAGCTAAGAAAATAAATGCAAAGTCGGGTGAAAATAACTAACAAACAAGTAAGATGCATCTGTTAATAAATTTTAGGATAGTGTAATAAATTATATTATTTTATTTGAGAAGTTGTATTATTTACCAAATCTTATTTTCTGGTGATTTCAAGATCTTTGATTTCCATTCCAACCATCTTACTGCGAGTTTCATATAATAAAATCGTAGCGAAGTCAAATCTGTACATTGAATATTTTTGAAAAAAATAGTGATTACTACGAGGTCTGGGAATAATTCAGAAAATATAGTTTTTTTAATGTGTCTGTCTGTTTTTCTGTTTGTGTGTTTGTCTGAATGTATGTTCCTTTCCAGCATCACGCAAATGCTACTAATCTAATGGAATAAATACGTGTGACTCCAGCTTTTTAATTAATTTGTCTGTGATGTCTTGTTTTTAGGGGTATTAGGAACAGGGTGTAAAGTTCATTCATCCTCTATAGAAATCAAATAATAAAAATAAAAAGCTATTTAGACCAAATGACATGATTGCCACTACAGCTGTAACAAATCTAATTTATTATAAAAAATAGAATATTTTAGGTATATAATGTCAAAAAAAAAGGTGCCATAGAAATCATTTCTGGACCTTTTCTAAGAGAAGATTATGAGTGGTGTAATGTGGTCTCCATACAACGCTACAGTACTCTAGTATGCTTTGTACAAGGCTATTATACAGCAATATTTTAGTGCTGACCTGTTTGAAACCCTTGGCATTGCATAGCTCAAATCCCAACATTTTGGAAACTTTTTTAAGAGTGTATTTGATGTGGGGTATAAAAGTAACTTTTTTATCAAATAGAACCCCTAGATCCCTTATAGTGTCTACTTCATGAAACTGCATTTATTGAAGTTTCCATTTTGTTATTCTTGCACCATTCATTTACTCTGTTCAGATCGTTCTGCAGAAGCTCAGTATCTTTTGGTGATTGGATTTTCCTTGCAATCTTTAAATCATCCGCGTTCAAACAACACTGAAAATTAAAGGCAGTGCGGAAGATCATTTATAAAAATGATAAATAAAATGGGAGCCAGGTGAGAACCCTGCGGGGCACCGGAAGTCGTGCGATAATTGTTGGTAGAGCAAAAACCATTTACCACAACATAAAATTCACAGTTAGCGAGGTATGATTCCATCCATTTCAGCAAAGTTCCCGTGATATCATATGCTGCCAGTTTTTTTATCAGTATGGAATGGGAGATTTTATCAAACGCCTTACTGAAATCGGTGTATATCACATCAAACTGCTTATTTGAGTTAATAATTTCTATCAGGGACTCTGTAAAAGACATTAAGTTTGTGGCAGTAGACCTTGACGCTACAAAGCCATGCCGGTGATCGCTAAGATAAAGCCTGGAATGGTGTTGGATATGGAGACAGATCATTGACTCGAATACCTTGGCGAAAGTGGAGAGGATCGCAATGGGCCGATAGTTTGAGATAGTATCTTTTTTGTCAGACTTGTGTACGGGGATGATTTTGGCTTTTTTCCACTCGGATGGAAAAGATCCGGTGGCTAATGGCTTCTTATTTATTTATAGTAGCGGAGAGACCAATACTGGCGCACAGGTAGAAATAAACAGCGGTGGGATTCCGTCAGGTCCTGCCTTTTCCAATGTTCAAAGACTACAGTTTTCCGAGTAAAGAATCCATGTCCAAGTATAGGGTTGTTAGGCACTAGCTATAAGTTTCCAGTGAATTAAGATAGCTTGAGCCATACTCAAATTCTGTGTTATTTTCAGGGGAGTAAACCGTAAAAAGTGAGAAATAATTACCATAAAGGTCACAAACAGTCGAGCCATTAGACGTTGTAGTCTGTCCGTCAGTCATTGTAAGTGGGTAGACACTAAGCTCCCCCGCGCTTAGCCTTAACGTGAGTCCAGGATAGTTTGGGATTATCTTTGATTTCTGATTCTAGGTTATTCATATAAAGGCTGTATAAACTTTTAGCTAAATTTTGACAGCGTTTTGCAATTAATTTTAGTTCTATTTCATCTCGCGAATTTTTGTATCTTGAAGCGCAATCTTAGCTTATTTTTTTATTTGAGAGTTTTTATTATAGATTTATCAAACCATGGCGGGTAACGACTGGATAGTGGCTTACAGTTTGCAACAAATTTATTTATGGCCGTATTCAAGATGTCATAGAATACATTTACCTTGCCATCTACATCATTTTGACTTCCAAATAGTTGATCCCAGTCTTGTTCGTTTAAATAGGATACAATCTTCCATAATCAGCTTTGTGGAAGTTTTTCCTCGTGTTATGTTAATTGTATGGCATACTATTTTCTTTTAATAAAGAGTAAGATCAAGCGGTGGATGGAGTTTGTCAACAGTCGGTCTATTCTGTAATAATCTCACGGTGAAAACTTAGGTGAAGTGAACGTGAAGTGAGCTGTCATTCCACTTGCTGCTAGGGACTGACAGCTCACTCTGAGCTCACTTCACCTAAGATCTCACGGTGAGATGGTTACAGAATACCACTGCTGTAGTCAAAGAGACAGTGGATTCACTCACTGTGCAAGAAGACATTGTATATAAGACTAGGTCCAAAAGCGCACAACTGTTTTTTTAAGACCTACACATTTAGATTTTGAAATGCCTGTTCCAAAGCTAGAACTTTTTCGGCGGAGCTGCGTTTATATGGCTCCCCTAATTTATAACGCTTTACCCAGGTCAATTACTCAACTACCCTTCAATAAGTTTTGTGTTGCGTTGCGGAAGTGGTTGTTAGAAGAGTGT
The DNA here is from genome assembly GCA_949128155.2 of Xanthia icteritia. Taxonomy (NCBI): domain Eukaryota; kingdom Metazoa; phylum Arthropoda; class Insecta; order Lepidoptera; family Noctuidae; genus Xanthia; species Xanthia icteritia. The sequence continues at coordinate 17,540,394 of OX421932.2, forward strand.
TTTTATTCGATAGATGAGTTCTTTCAAAAGTGTCCCTGTAAATTTTATACTATAAAGCACAGACATATTTAACTGATAAGTAGACATAAACTGAATAATGTAGTTACCTAGTAATAATAATATCTTGACTGTAAAACCTGTACTATTTATTGCATGCCATATATTGGCCAAATGTGTGTTACTAAATTAAATATTTAATATAAGAACTACATGTACCTACCATATTTGATGCAATAAATGAATGAATTGAATTGAATTGAAGATTATGCTTTTTGAGATTGTAAATCACAAATTAATTAAGTACACGATTTGTCACAAATAAAATAAAATCTTAGTAAATATAACTAAAGTAATCCTTGAAAATCACAGATAATACAATGATTTGTTCTTAGGTACTGGTTCATTAATGCTTTTCAGACTAAGTTCAAAAAAACAAATTGAGTATGATTTCTCCCCGTAAATAGAAAACAAAATAATACAGATTAAACATCATTTGGCAAGGAAATTATAGACGGTGCCCATGATACAACCCTTACTCATGGCTTCACTTGTTTGTTACAAGTGAAGCCATGAGTAAGGGTTGTTTTCCGACGTTAGGCTCCCAGACTGGAGCGGGCCGGAGCTGCCTTGAAGCTGCTCCTGCCCAATCTAGGGGGTCCAAACGCCTTCTCTACGCGGCCAAAGGCTCTACGCGGGGGTCGTGCGGTCCATGGCCCTTTACGGGGCACCGGTGTGGGCGCGTTCTTTGACACGGCGGCCAGCCCGCCGGTTGAACGCGTCCCAGAGGGTCATGGCCATCCGGCTGGTCCGGGGATACCGCACGGTCTCCGGTGAGGCGGCGGGCCTCCTTGCCGGATTGCCGCCATGGGATCTGGAGGCAAAAGTCCTTACGCACATTTGGGAGTGGCGCGAGAAGGTGAAATACCGGGGCGTAACTTCGCTGCCGCGAGAACTCACGGCACAGCGGACAGAGCTCTGGCGGGATCTCATGGTGTCATGGAGAGTGCGATTGTTGCAACCCAGTGCTGAGCATGCCACAATTGCGGTGATAAGTCTCCTCTTTGAGGAGTGGCTAGAGAAGCGCCACGGCGTCCTCACCTTCCGCCTGACGCAGGTCCTCACCGGACACGGTTGTTTCGGGAGGTTCCTGTTCCGGATAAGGCGGGTGGAAACGCCCGGGTGTCATCATTGTGTGGATTGCCCGGAGGACACGGTGGTGCATAAGGTGGAGGTCTGCCCGGCTGGGGCAGAGCATTGCCGTGTCTTCGTGGAGGCGATCCGTGGCGGTGATCTCTCGCGTCCGGCCCTGATCCAGGCCATGGTACGGAGCGAGAGGCCATCACCTCCTTCTGCGAAGTAGTAACGCTCGCGAAGGAGGAGGCGAAACGTGTGAGGGAAAGGCAAATTTCGCGCCCTCACGCCCCTAGCCGCCGCGGGAGACACCCTGGGCCACGGGAAACTCAGGCCGATTCCCGGTCACCGTAGGCGCGGGCTTGCGGACGGTAAGCAATGGGTAGCTCGCCGTCTGAGAAGGACCAGGCCTGAGTCGACGGCGCGTTGTGTTCAAAGAGCTGTCGGCACAACTCACGGGGTCTGCTAGGGCCGATGCCTGCCGGGGTCGCGGGAAAGTACGAAAGGGATACCGTGGACCCTGGCAACGTACAGGTAACTGAAGGAACACGGGTGGGTTTTAGTCAGTAAGAGTCTGCCACGCCCTCCCGCTCCGCCCAGAGCGGGAGAAGTTATTTGATTATTTCCAACCCAAAAAAAAAAAAAGATTGTTTGTTTGTTTATAGTTTAAATGTTTCTTATTTATAAATTAATCAGTAAGGCTGTATTTTACCAAGTATAGCTGTGCCAAATTGCCAACCCCCATTTTCCGCTTTTTTTCCAAAGTCAGCGCCCGCAGCCAATTCGGTAGACGGCGCCGGCAGCTGAGGCATTTCCAATATTTAAACTTAAGCATTAAATAAATCTTGATAATTTCTGGTGTTGTAAGTGTAAAGATTAATAGACGAGATGTTTTTACGATATAAATTTGTTTTCTTATGAAAAAAAACATCTCGTTTTAATATTTTTCCGAGTAAAAGTACCTACCATGGAGTATTGCTTATTAGGAAAATGTTAGGTTAAAAAACCTGGTGCGTAGGACCGACGTGACGTCACCAAAGACGTAAGTCAAATTCACGTCATAAGTGGCGGGTTAAGGAACCTAGCACGAAGGAGATGATGGGGGCTCGTTCGGTTCGAACCTAACCTGTCTGATTCGGGGGCCCCGAGTCCCGAGCTCATTTCGCTCGCTCTTGCATCCTAAGTTCTCATTGCCTTTTGACGAAGTCGAGATGTGTCGGGACTTGGGGCACCCCGGCTCGGTGAGCGAACAAAGACCCAAGACTCAAGCTCGTTAAACTCGCTCTTTCATCCGTATTAGTAGAATCCGTAGTAGGTAGCTGAATTTTTTGAAACTAGGAGTTTTTTTCTAGGTCCTAGGCGTTTGCTAGTTGTTACATTTTGCAAAAGCGTTCTACATGAAGATATCTATATGCAAAAGTTTCTCACGCGCGGTCCATAAAGTACAGTGCAGCCAATATTTAGGTTCCTAACCTAAAAAATAATACTTTTTTTATGCGTCTCCGGCAAATAGAAATTATTGTGGAGGGTTCAGGAGACCCTCTAAAACCCCCAAATAGCCTTACATTCTTTCTAGCGAGGTGGCACGTTTCAAAACCCAACCCAAAAACTCTCCAAAAAGCGTAATCACAGCAGTTGTCGCTGCCAATATGAATGGCACAGAAAAAAGGAAACTGACTGACAGAAAAAATGGTAATAGGGAAATCGAAAAATCCACGGTGTTTCAAAAACATCAAACAATTTCCACCCACCTATAAAACGAACAAATCAGCGTGGATGACCGGGCAAGTTTTTGAAGAAGAATTACGAAGATGGAATGCAGAATTAAAGGGACGAAAAATCTTGCTTCTAGTCGACAGTTCACACCCCTATATCACACCTACAAAACATAGAATTGCCAACTTACACAACTTACTTAATTTTCCCAACTAACACGACTAGTACAACCAAATAAAAGTCTCAAGGTAGGTACACACACTATACAAAGAAACTGTTAATCGAGCTAATCGAATCAGAAGGTAAAACTTCTATTAATCAGCTGCATGCAGTTAACTTCTTATCCAAGGCCTGGGAAGAGGTGACTGCAACGACCATACAGCACTCTTTTCACCATGCAGGGCTTTGTACTAGTTCGGAAGATGACGAATCTGAGTTTGAAAGTGAAGATGACCTTTCATTGATTGAGTGAATAAAACAGTTCAACATGCTACAATATTTTACTGAACATCTAGAAACCCACATATTTACAAGTAGAACTAAGCTATAGCAGCTTCACTCACTGATGAAGAAATTCTTGATTCAGTAAAGAAAAATGAGGAGGAAGAAGGCGATGAAGACCATGAAGTGGATGACCTTGAGTCGCCACCAAGCATTGAAGAAGCTCTGCATGTCGCAAAATTATATCCCAAGATATGAATATTGAAAACGAAAGATACAATTAAAATACTGGCATAGTAAAAACGACAAACAATGTTAACAAATTATAATTTTGGTATGTTAATTTAGTCAAAATTAAAACCACTAATTCGTAAAGAGTTTTAGTGAAACGGACAGTAAAATAAAACAATATTCTTTTACTCCCCTTTTAAATAAAACTATTGTATAAAATATCCTCCAATTACGCAATATAGAGTTCACATTGTATGCACTTTAGTCAATTTGGGTGATGTTTAGATAGATAGTATTTTTTATCGATCGAGGACCATAATTTAAAAAACATAGGCATTCATGGGGACAGCCGGCAGAAGTGAAAACTTAAAACTGACATTAGCGCCATCTATATTCTATAGTAGAGCACTACGGCGCGAGCATTTCGGTGACGCAAATCCATAAGTTACCCTCTACGAAAAATCACTCAACCCACCTAAACATTTCTCTTCAAAAATATTTTTAAAAATGTGACAGTAACACTAAAATAAAAAGTCTGAAGTCAAGTGACCGTCGAGCTCTTAAACTATAGATAATAGTAGAACTTACATAGGGGTGTTTCCGGAAGCCCATGCGGGTGTTTCTAGAATTTTGCTTTGGACCTCGTTTCACGGGCCACCCTGTATATATTTCGTAAATGGCCAGGCCTAAGGGTTTTAGGTTGATGTCAATCCGATATTGTTCAAAGGCGTAGGTATGCTAGGATATTGGAATCACTTTAATAAGTCATATAAAAAAATAAAAAATAAATTGCTAGGTGAGTTCGGCGTTTCCTATCTGACTACTCTGAGCAGAAAGGCCGAAACAAACTTAGAGTCTCTTTTAAAATCCAGACATAATCTTGGTTAGGCCATATGAGGACCATGTAGGTACATAGATTAGTGTCTGAAATGGTCTTTTGTGGAAAGAACCACACAGATTTGAGTGGACCTGTCCAGTCAGTGCTAGCATTTGTCAGTAATCGTCGAGCTCAACTCGGAACTTAAGGAGCTCAACTTTACGAACATTGGTGCCGATTCTCTTGTCACAAATGCCTCTAAACTAGACTAAAAATCACTAAAATTTAGTTTATTCCTGTCAAACGATGATTTCCCATTCTGAAATAGACTAAAGTGACACAACTTAACTATATTTTAGTTTGACAGCACTAAGATGGCTCTGAGATTTTAATTTAGTGAAAATAACAATTTTGCTATTCTGAATTTGACGTTTTTCACCTAAAATTTTAATTCTCTACCTAAATCTGACCATTTTTAATCGCGATAAAATATGGTGTGGAATAATATTAGTTGTCATGAACTAAAATTCACACGAACACCTCGACTTCAGATTCAAAAACGGTAGGTACTGTAAATATATTTTTTTCTTTTCTTTTGCTTATAACTCGAAAATGGTGTGTCCTATCGCAAAAATAATGAAAATTTCGACCCCCTTTATGAGACCCTTATTATCAACACGTAGGTAATTTTTATTTTTATTTTCCATGCAAAACGTGAAAAATTCCATATAAAATACGTCGAGGCTGCCCCCTCTGCGCACCTCCGGCTCTAAAAAAATTCACGGTGTAGGGCAAACAAGTGTGTACCACGTGGAGTCGCGATTGTCAAATTCGATTTAGTTGTGTCAAAAAAATTTTTAGTTTAGAGACTTTTTATTGCAGAATAGCGTTAAGATTCTCATAGTAAAAAGTAAGGAATTTTAGTGACAGTTTAGTTAGTTTAGTTCAGTTTACAAGAGAATCGGCACCAATACCAAAGAAAGGACATTTGGGTAGGCCGCATAAACTACTCAAACTGCCAGACCATCATAAAAACTAACTGAGAAAGAAAAAAAATAAGAAAGAGAATAAAAAAAATATCTACATAGTCCTCACATTCATAATAATTAAAATAATATAAAATTTTACAAAGTAATCATGTCATTTTGTATATAATTTTCAAAAATGTTAATGTGTATAAAACTGATATATTTGAATGATTTTACATAATAATTAAAATGTCAAGTTTTATCACAAGGCGTAGCAGACCGAGCAGCTCAATCCCAAGCTTTTTTATCTTCTAATTATTCTGAAATTTTATAGTACTCTTATTTAGAAGGTTTGGTTTTAATACAGCCTTTAAATCGTTTAATGGGTAAGTTTAGAATGTCAATGGGAAGTTGTTATCAAGCAATTATAAAACTAAAACCCAACTACGACAAAAAAGTTCACTAAAAAGGAATAAACAAGACAGGATTGTCTTGTTTACCTTTTTAGTTGAATTTTTTGTCGCAGTTGGATTTTAGTTACTATAACTTTTATTTAAATTATTTTGCGATTATATGACCAAATCACACTTTCTCTCTCTCTCTTGCCAGCTTGTTACTTGTTCATAAAATGTTTCTGATTGATCTCTTTGGTGATTGGGATATATATGTATGAAAATATGTATGAGTTGCCTGTAGGTAGGATTAGGTTGCAAAGTAAGAGCCTGTGCACACGATGCGTCGCGGCAGCAGCGCGGTGCCGGAGCGGTGTCGCTGCGGCTTCCTACATACAAATATCCATGGTATGCCACACGGTGCATTCCGTCGTCGTACCGCACGTACATTACAGACCGCGAGACGGGGAGGGGAGTATTGCGACACCGGAGCGGCACCGCTCAGTTGTTTTTGCGTTGTCAAAAATACAGAAATGTTTGACGGATGACAATTTACGTACTTTGCAGCGCGGCGCCAAGGCTACAGCGCCGCAGCGCCCGTGTGACCGCCAATGCGGTGAAATCTTTGCGGTGCGGCGCCGCAACGCATCGTGTGCACAGGCTCTTAGTAGTAGTACTTAGTATAGACCTCACTTAGAAACTATTTTGATTGAACAGAGGAACCAAAGTATGGTTCCTCTGCGTGCCTCTCTCCTTACAGTAGGTAGGTACGCCTCCTTGCTGTCTCAACATGATGCTGGCAGACTATTCGAAATAGCGTGTCACCTTAAATTAAAAAAATCCTTCAATCAAAATAGTTTCTAAGTGAGGTCTTACGAGTGAGTAGTAATTTGTGAATTTTGTTTTGTTCGAATTTTATTTTATAGTGTTTATTATTTATTCCACCTTCATATAATTACCGTGCCACATAAAAACAATAAATCAATGTCAATTTCAAGAAAATTAATTATTGGCCCGATATTTACTGCTGTAAAACTACAATTGCATCGGAAGTGTAGTTCACACATGCTCAATATATCCGATTCCCCCGTTCAAGCTTACCTAAAAAACTTGATGTTAGAACATGAAAATCTGTACACTAAAGTTGTGAGAACACCCGAAGAATCTAAACGCTTATTTGAAATAAAACCAATTATAAATGTGTTAGAGGTGCGAAACAACTTGCATGACAATATTGAAGCACTCAGTAAAAGGGAAAGTGATGATAAAGATATGATTGAAATGATAAAAAAAGAAGCTCTGTCATACTTGCAACGTATGGCAGATGTAGATCGTGATTTGCAGGCAATGCTCTTGGAACCCAAGCTGACGGAAGGCGTGGTGTTGCTGGAGGTGACGGCCGGCGCAGGCGGTCAGGAAGCTATGCTGTTCGCGCGTGAACTCTTCCAAATGTACGAATCATATGCCAAGTACAAAGACTGGGAGGTTTGCACTGTCTCTCTCGAAAACTCTGACAATGGAGGCATTAGGAAGGCATCAATGTTAGTTGAGGGTATAGGTGTGCCTGAACTAATGAAAATGGAGACTGGTGTGCACCGCGTACATAGAAAACCCTCTACTGAGATGGATGGACGCATTCACACAAGTACTGTATCAGTAGCAGTCCTTCCTAAGCCCACTGATATAGAAGAAAATATCCCTGATAGAGACCTTGTCATTGAGACCAAAAGTGCGAGTGGTGCGGGTGGCCAGCACGTAAGCACTACAGAGAGTGCTGTCCGTATCACGCATACTTCAACGGATACAGAGATCGAGTGTCAAGAAGATACATCACAAGATATATACAACGAAAAGATTGCCATTCAAAAGTTGAGGACAGTTTTGCGGGGGAAGCAAGAAGAAGAAAATACATCAATTAGAGATCGGGAACCACAGGTTTGTTATGATATGTTGTCGGTTCTAAGATATGTACGTATCTCTCCAGGTAGCTACCTACTATCAAAAATACGACAATATCCAATAAATATCGGGTATAAACAGCATTAGCAAGGTCCTGGATCTCATCATCATCATCATTTCAGCCAAAAGACGACTGCTGGACATAGCCCTCCCCCGCTATTTCGACCGATTCTGTGCCTCCCGCATCCAGCGGGAACCTATAGTTTTTATTTTATGTAGTCAGTACAATAATCTCAAAATATTCGATATTTCTTGCAGATCGGTTCCAGTAACTTAAACGATCTGGTTCGAACATATGACTATCCTGAGGATGTAGTGATTGAACACCGCAAGGGTGGAGGGATTGCTCAAAATCTTCCGGACTTCATGGAAGGGGACTACCTACTGGAGCAGATGCAAAACAATCTGCTGAGGATACAATGGCGCCACGAATTCATAGAAGAAATCAACCAGTTTGCTGAGAAAACGAATACGAAAACAGTTGAAGCTGACACGAACTAATATCTACCAATCCTCGTAATGCTACAAGCATAGTTCTATATTATTAATTTATTTATTCAATTTTGTTATTATTTAATTATATTATTATATATTAATTTTGGCAGTGGGATTTTTAAAATAAAATTATTTTTTTATTATTTATTTGTACAATAAACTTTCACTTTCAGTTTTCGGTAATTAAGTTCACGTCTAAGACAAATAGAAAGAGATCCAAAATTAAAAAAATTCAATAAAATTTATTATATTAATATGACTACTCGGTGGCGTAATAAAGCATAAATATAATTGGAGAATACAATAAAATGTAATCTATACATAATATAATAAAATCGTAGCGAAGTCAAAACTGTACATTGAATATTTAAAAAAAAGTAATTGCTACGAGGTCTGGGAACGATTCTAATGCCGAAAATATAACTAGTTTTTAGATTTTTTGTCTGATTGTCTGAATGTATGTTCCAGCATGACGCAAATTCTACCGGACACATTCTGTTAAAATTTTGCATAAACAAAATATTCCCTATAGGTCTGGACCTATAGGGAATATTTTATTTATGCGTTTTTTTTTGACTGGTCATACAGTAGGATATGAAATATCACGGTATTTAATACGGGGGATGAGCAATATTACATTAAGTCGTATTTCTATGTTCCAGCATGACGCAAATTCTACCGGATAGATTCTGTTAAAAATTTACATAGATATTCCCTATAAGTCTAGTCAAGCTGTATCTCTGGTAGGGCCTCCTGGCCGCTCTCCTCTGGTAGAGTGCCTTTACCAACTTTTAAAAGAACATCAGAGAATTCTTGAACATGTGAATTCCCACCAAGTCGTGCTCGCATTTTGATGGTTAAGCGCAGTATATGAACTCGCGACCATAGTCCAAGTCGACCTTTTCAACAAAACATTCACCTCGTCAGTCATAGTTGCGTCACCACAGGTAGTGTTTGCCGGAAATCATTAAAAAGAACTGTGACACCACCCATCATGTTTTTGTTCATGCGAATGTCCTGCAGGGTTCAGTTTACAGCTTCCACTGCTTTTCTTTTTGCCATAATGCATTCATCACATACGATGAAAGTGCAATCCCTAAGCACGCGCCCCTTGTCACTGTTGCGTGACACCCCATAAACAGGCGTTTTGTTGCTCTCTAAATCCATGGGAATCTTAAACATGGCGTGCGCTGTTTTGCGATTAGGAGTCGCTGCCACACAACTTAGTGTGGCAGCGATTCCAAAAGACGCTAACGCGAATGCAATTTTGGCTACGGCGATTGCAAAAATTGCAATCGCCGTAGCCAAAATTGCAGCCTGAGCTCTGCAAGGATGCCAGTGGTAATAAATGTTTTTCCTGTTCCAACAGGAGCATCCAAGAAATACATTTTACCCAGACTGAGCCCAATGCTTTGGAGAACTTTGTAAAAATGTACCTTTGCTCTGAAGTGAACGTTAATCATAAGGTTTAAATTGCAATAACTAACAGGACTTCGTGAAATAGTTAAAGCACACTGTCAAAGGCGAGCGGCGCAACGTTTTTCGGCTTTTTCCAATATTTTTCGGCTTAATTTCATCCTTGTTAATATAAGAATAAGCTAAAATAATAACAAAATATTAAAAACATATTTATAAGTAAAATATGTACTTCGCTGTCGGAGTACCCAAAAAAAACCAAAATGCTTTCTAACTAACTTTAGTTAGAGTAAATTACAATATTGAAATATTAAAAATAGAATTCCTATTCCGACCGATGTTAGATACAGAATAATTCATTATTATCTACTTATTCCGAAAAGGGTCACATGCATCCGGTAAACATCGGATGACGTCGTATGATCGTATGATGTGCGTCACTAGGCGTCGGCATTTCGGGGCGCGCGCGCGCGTGTATGGCTGTTTCCATGCGCGGTATCTAGGTTAGAGCTTGTCCAGAAAGGGCGAATTCGCCGCGATTCTCTCGTGCGTATCACGCGCGACCGTTTCGCCCAGAAAGACCGTACCTACGCGCGAGCATTTGGGGACGAATTTAGTCAGTACGGAAAATGGAGTTGAACGAAGCGGTCACGTTGTGGTTAGCTTACCGTCGCTGGAAAAGACAAAAACGGAGGGAAAATAGAATGTTTTTAGTACATCCAATTCTTAATGATAGAATGACACATAGTATGTTTGTAACTTTGTATTCAAAATTAAGACAACATGAAAAGACATTTTTTAATTACTTTCGTATGTCCGTGAAATCATTTGATGATTTACTTTTATTAATTGAAGAAGATTTATCCCCACGTGGAAACTATGTTCCGCGGGAGGATGTTGCGTCAGCAGAACAAAAACTCGTGATAACTTTAAGGTAAGTAATGTTTTATTCATATACTCTTATAATACTAATACAGTCTTTTAGGATAAAAAATCAGGTTTACTACTAAAAATCAAATCAAATGTAGTTATCAAATTAAATATAATAATTAAACAATGTCACCGTTTTGGAAGAGTTCAAGACATTCACTATCCTGAGAATCTCTTGATGATGTTGATGGAGAATTTACGTATAATGCTGCCTGTGAAAATCTCGGCATTGAAATAGAATTTCGGCCTTGCCATGCTGTTAGGGATGGCGTTTCTGGATCATATTCTTGAAAAGTAAATTCGTTTGGTCTTGAAAGTTGTGCATGGTATCGAGGTCGAACCGGAATTGAAGTTGAAGATGAAGCCGAACTGTTAGACAAATACGAATACGAATTGTTTGAATACAGAGTTGATTGCGAAAATTGTTGAGCCGCTTGCAAAATTTTCATTATTTCAATTTTTACTGCTATACGATTGGCCTCGGGTACCTTAAGTAATTCTTTGTGTAAAGACAAACAGAACAATTTGTCATCATCACCTTCCGTTACGCTGGAAACCAGTGGCTGTTGTTGATTCCTAGAGTTTATATTGTTTTTAATAACATTCAGGAATTCGGCATCAGCAGCAGTCATTTTCTTTCTTTTAATATTTTGATTCGGCGGCCTCATTATGTCTTCCCTTGCATCTGCTGTAAACTCTTCGTTACCTGTCTCTGAGTTTTCAGAGGTGTCTTGAATATTGCTTTCTGTTTTTTTATTACGCACTGACCTTTCGAGAAACATAAGACGTTGAAAATATATATACTGAATCTTCGAAGCTCCAGAGCCTGATGGTGCATTGTTTGTTTTTTTCATTTCACGAACAAATGTGTCGCGAAGAACTTTCTATTTTTTTTGAAGAGCGTTACCTGAAATTAACAGTTTAACAATAAGTTTTCAATTTTGTTTCAGGTATTTACAACTGGCTGTTATTTTGCTGACTTACATTATGCCTATAGATTGGGAAAATCAACTGTAATTGACATCGTTCAAAAAACTGTATACGTTATTTGGAAGAAGTTAAAAGACAGAGTAATGAAAGTACCTTCGACAGAAGAGTGGATGGAAATTGCAAGAGGATTCGAAAAATATGCAAATTTCCCTAATTGTATTGGAGCAGTTGATGGTAAACATATAAGAATCACAAAACCCTTAGATTCCGGCTCTATGTTCTACAATTATGCGACCATATTGCGGTAAGAATTTGACCAAAGAAAAACGAATATTTAATTACCGTCTCTCTAGAGCTAGACGTTATATTGAGTGTTGTTTTGGAATCCTGGTAAACAAATGGCGAATATTTCACAAACCACTCAATGTACATATTGAATTTGCGCAAAACATAATTAAATCTAGTTGTGTTCTTCATAATTACGTCAGGTTAAGAGATGGATACAGGTACGAAGACACATTGTTCGAAACAGCTCTAGACGGTCTGAGTACGACTACAACTTGACCGAGTGTAAGGGCTCGAGACACGAGGGGTTTATTCGCTGATTATTTCATGAAGGAAGGTCGACTGCCGTGGCAACACACAATGATCTAATTTTCTCTTTGTTACTAATCAATAAAATAAATAATAATAATTACTCACCCAAATCTTTCTTTTTTTCCTCGGAGTCATCTTTATCAGAAAATATTATCACCAATTCTTCCCAAGATCTAAAATTCTGTTGGCATAATTAGGTGATTCCAAATCCCATATCGCCGGTCGCTTTTCTATTTCGTCAATAAACAATTCCGTATCAAAATTTTGGCGCTCCATTTCCCTGGATACGTGCATTCGCTCTGGAGTTCGCGCGTCAACTGGACGCAACAAGGAGTTTCTAGTATCTCGACTCGCGCGCAATACGCGCGAATCAAGCGCGAGTCGAGAGTCTGGCGAACTGCACGCGATTTACGCGCGTATTTTGAAATCGCGCGATGCTTGTGGACGCGATGTATTGACGTCTAGTATCTCGTTAACGCGCGAATGAATTCGCGCGAAACGTTTCGGGGCGAATTCGTCCCTTCTGGACAAGGTCTAAGTGCTCTTGCAGTTTGGGTGTTGGCACAAATGTACTATAACACCTCCACCGTCAGATCAGCAATTATTTTTGAAGTTTGAACTGAGAAAATATTGCTAAGTGTGTCTTCGGTATTTCAGGCACACCAGGCTCTGCATAAATCTTGTCTTCTGTAGATTGTTACTCGGCTCCAGACTTCGATTTCTTACAGTGTCTTATAACGATGAATGTACCAATTGCAAGTGTACTGGATGTAGATATAGAGTACGATGTAGAACGGAATCGTTGTATGGTATAAGTATTCCGATTATAAAGGTTGCACCCGTAAATGAGGTTGTGACATTACTTTGTATTGAGCATCGTATAGTTTAGTAAGATCAATCGAGTGAGGTTGACTTGTATTGATTCCGGGTGGCGTTCTGTGTTGTAGTTTAGCTTCGTGATTTTGACTGGTTGTCCTTCCGCGTGATCATTGAGATTGGTGATGGTAAATTCTGGGATGTACAGGAAGCAATTAACGGGTATGATGGCCAGGTAAGTTCATTCATTCTTCCTTCTTCGTTCAGTCTATCTCTCTATGGAATGCGCTCCCCCAGGAAATCAGGATGGCAACCAACCGATTATCCTTTAAAGTTAAAGTTCGCGAGCACATTCGTTTTCCCATTGTTTGTCTTATTTGGTCTAGTATATTCGTGTATTTATGTATATTTATTTGTGCTTATATTTATATATAATTAGGCATATATATTATATTAATAGTTTGTAATAGGTATATGGTGTATCTTTATATTCCTTAATTTCTCGTAATTGCACCTGAGAGTAGCATGCAGAGACAAACAGTGGTTTGACTGGTAGAAAATGCCTATGGCATTAAGTCCGCCTCTGTACATTTCTGTGCTTGAAGTATTAAATAAATAAATAAAGTAAGTGCCATTCAGTAGGGTGTATTCCTCTCGTCCGCATAAGATATGTATTATATCAGAAATACAAATACCTATGCATGAAATACTTGTTATAACAAGTATTTCAAGCATATTTGTTTTTCTGATATTGAACTACTTTACAATATGCTTTTAAAAGTTAAATAGCACTAAAACTATCGTGTTTTTTACATTAGGTTTATTCCGTTTATTCTATGAACTGTAAAAAATCCATTTATTTTTATAGTCTTTCGCTCTAAAACAATTTTAATGTTTTGTGACTGTGAAGTGCTTGTGACGTAGCAATTTCCCATTTCTTACGAAGTTTTCCTTTTTTAGTTAATTAATACGTTCTACGAACTATTGTGTACATATTAGTTTTACAAAGTGTAAAAAATAAGAATCACAAAAATACCAATAGTTGGGAATCGAACTTACAACCACAGGTTTGGAAAGCAATCGTCCAACCGCTTTAGTAGGGATTAGACCTATTTAGATCTATTTTGAAGATTAGATGGTAGTTTTTTTTATTTTTTTATCGCCTATTATTTTCAGAGATAATGTTAAGTGAATCCGAAAAAAACTCCCATTTAAAAGACGATTCGGATGTGAATGTGACGCAAGCTCGTGGCAGAGTTATAAATGCAAAAAAAACGCTATTTTGAAATAATCCCTCCAAATAAGTGTTACCAAGCTTAGCCGTCTGAAGCGGTCGAGTATTTCACAATAGTTATTTTCTCAATGTGACAAAATAATGTACACGGAAAATAAAATACAAAAAAAAAACTATTGCTTTTAAATCAAATCAAATCAAATCAAAAATGTTTATTTGCTAGAAAATACATACCAATTCAAGGAAAGATCTTATGTCCTAAAAGTCATTGTATTCTGCCTGCAAGCAAGCGTGCAAATTATTTACTTACGTCTATTTATGTAATTATTATCATGCATATAATTATTATCATGCATATAGTAATTATTAACTATAACTAGCTTTTGCCCCGGCCTCGCCTGCGTGAATGTCGTAAAATATCCCACGGGGACGTACTACCGGGATTACATACCTAATAGCCGAGGAAAGGGTCATTGCCTCCTACCGCTGCGCCCGCGAAGTCGTCAACCATAATTATATTATAATATTACGCGTAATTTTGAATCTGTGATATCTTTTATAGTATTCGCTTAAATTATATGTCCAGGCGTATTTTAATGGGGTGCTTGGACAGGAAACCTCCCCGTGTGCCTGTGGGCTGGAGTTCCCTTATGGATGCGTCCGGGGGGAAGGCCAGTCTCCGGGACGGTGCACCCTGGGGTGCGGGCAATGTCTCCCCATTAGGTACTGTGTGAATAGGGGTCTCGTTGTCCGTATGCCAATATCCTGTCGGAGGAACGCTCTAACGTGTACTTGGAGAGAGCACACGTTAAGCAGCGTTGGAGTGCGGGCTCGGCGTGCACTAACACTGCCGTCGGGCAGGCAGGAGGAAGCCTTTTCTTCTGCCACCGTTGGTCTCGTAGCCCCGAGGAATGTCAAGGTCATGTCTCTGGCATTTGACGGGGGTCGAGGGTCTTGGCTTAACCGCCCGGGCCGCGAGAAAGAAAACCTCTATAAAAAATCACCCCAAACCTCCAAGCGGCGGCGCACCGTGAGGGAGGTTGATAGCTTGACTAATGGGTAGCTAAGTAATTAGTCGCTAGTGCAAACCACTATTTTTTTGAGACAATACAAAGTTTTTACTCGTGGGAACAAATATAGAAACACTTACCTAAAACAAAAAAAAAAACAAACGGAGGTGAGTGATGCGGGGTCGGAGTCCGACGCTGCATCTGGCGCAGTGAGCTCGAGTCAGAGCTCGGAGCGCGAAGTGGTGGGAGCTGCTGGGAGGAACCGGAAATTCCTCCGGAAGCGCTCCAAACCGCTCAAAGCTGTAGAGAGGGGTCGTCCGCTGACTATCTCGGGCTCAGCCCATAGGTAGAAGATCCACTCCAGTCGGCGGGATGCGGCCCGGGGAAAAGGTGTGGGGAGAGGGCTCACCACCAAGGAGGCCGGCAAGCCGAGCCGGGCCAGCCCAGCTGAGCTGGAGAGGCCGTCTACTGAGGAGCACCAGCCTGTAGGGACCAGCACCGGGGCGGCCGATTGCCGACGCCGCAGCCGCCGCGGCAGGGCCCTCACAGGGGGCACGGGAGGGGGCTGACATGGAGTGCCAATAATAGCCCCATTACGCCTCCTCCAGGCGAACATCAACCACTGCGCCGCAGCCCAGGATCTGTTGCTCCAGAGCATGGCGCAGTGGTCGATTAACATCGCCGTGGTCGCTGAGCCGTACTTTGTCCCGCCCAGGGACGACTAAGTGGAGGATCTGAGCGGCTCAGTGACCCTAATTTCGTCGGCCGCCGCACTACTGTACTCCGTTCCTCGAGGCTTAAGAGAGGACGGGGTTGCGTTGCAGCACGGAACGGGGAGATCGTTGTGGTAGGGGTATACTTCTCCCCGAGCCGAACTCTTGCCGAGTTCCACAACTCCCTTGCGGAGTTGAGAGTCGTCGTCGTCGGGTTCTGTTCCCTTCCCGTGTTCGTCCTCGGGGACTTCAATGCCAAAAATGTGGCTTGGCGTTCCCGGTATACGGACACACGGGGCAGGATGGTGGAGGACTGGGCTCTTGAAACAGGCCTGGTCGTCCTGAACCAGGGTTCTGTCCCCACGTGTGTGTGGATGCGGGTGAATCGGTGGTGGACATCTCGTTCGCCAGCCCCCCTCTGTCGCCGCGTGTAATTGACTGGCGCGTCATGGAGGGGGTGGAGACCTATTCCGATCACCGGTACATCTGGTTTGACTTCTCCGCCCAGACCTTGAGCGCGCCGGTCCGACAGGCCCCGAGTGGTCCGCGGTGGGCGCTGAAGCAGCTGGACCGGGAGCTCCTTCTGGAAGCCTCGATCGTGCAGGCCTGGGTGTCATCACCGGACAGGCCTGCTGACATCAACGACGAGGCGGAGTGGTTCCGGGAGGCCATGTCTGAAATATGTGACGTGGCAATGCCCCGGGTCCAACCCGGACGTGCCTCGCGCCAGGTGTACTGGTGGTCGCAACAGCTAACGACACTGCGCAATGCGTGCGTTGCTGCGCGACGCCGGTACACCAGGCACCACAGGCTCCGTATTCGTCCTCCGGATACGGAAGCCATTCAGGCGGAGCTGTACGAGGGGTACAGAGCGGCGAAAACCGCCCTCCAAGCGGAGATCCTGCGGGCCAGGGGAGCGGCCCGCGAGGAGTCGCTGGAGACTCTGAACAGGGACCCGTGGGGACGCCCATACAAGATGGTGCGGGAGAAACTCCGCCCATGGGCTCCCCCGCTGACGCAGAGTCTCCGGCCGCAGCTTGTGGAGGAAGTGGTGAGCGCTCTGTTCCCTTCGAGAGGGGAACATGCCTCCCCGCCCATGGCTCCGCCTACTGCGGTGCCCCAAGCGGACCACACCGCCGACGACGACGACGATGCTCCGTAGGTGACCGAGGTAGAGATGAGAGTGGCGGTACGTAGGCTGAATACCAAAAATACCGCCCCAGGACCCGACGGCTTACCTGGGAAAGCCTGGGTCCTGGCCTTGGAGGCTCTCGGGCCTCGACTAAGGGGGCTCCTAAGCGCATGCTTGGAGAGGGGCCAGTTCCCACTTCGCTGGAAGACGGGGAAACTGGTGCTCATCAAGAAGCCGGGGCGCCCTGCGGACTCTCCGTCCGCTTACCGGCCCATCGTGCTGCTCGATGAGGTGGGCAAGCTCTTTGAAAGAGTCATTGTAGATCGCCTCGTCGGGCGGCTGGTGCGGGTGGGGCCGGATTTGGTGGAGAGCCCGTTTGGTTTCCGCAGGGGGCGCTCTCCGGTGGACGCCATCAAGCGCGTGCGAGCCCTCACGACGGGGGACGCTGTGGCCCGGGTGGGGTCGTCTTGATCCGTGGAATCTTCATACAGCAAGTTTGGTTCCATTTTGTCATCAATTTCATCAGCTTGCACATCTGTACGTTGTCTGTGATTTCCTGAGGACCAGTTCAGAGATGCCAGACGTACGGTAATTATCGTACATGTACGATCATTTCGACACCGGTACGATGTACGATACAATATGTACCTATTATCGTACGCAAAAATACGATAATTTGCATTTATTCATTTTTCCTCCGAAGTGGGAAGAAACGACTTAGATTCAGCAAAAATAATGGGACGAAACCAAGAATAAGACAAACTTGCAACAAAAACTGTGGCCAATTTTATTTACCCTTATTTCTTTTTGCTACTCCATCATCAGATCCTGATTACCTCTCATCTATCTATAACCTATTCATTGAGACCATTCCAATGAGCTCAAACACGATACATTTGCTGTAAGTTGGTGAGGCAGTTGGGAATCCTGCAAATTCTAGGTAATGCTGCAGCATCCGTTCAAGGTTACTATGTTATCCTAATATCATTGAAGTAACAGAATACCAAATTTCGACTCGATCAGACCTGTGGAAGATTCTCACATCCATTCATCAACTAGAACAGAGCTGATAATCTTCAAACGGCTGAATGGATTTTCTTGAATCATAACTCGATGCACTCTCAATCAAGAGACATTAAAAAAAAAAATGGTCAGTTGTTCGGGAGCTACGATACCACAGACAGATACACACGTTAAACTTATAACACCCTCTGTTTCCGTCGGGGGTTAAAAAGTCGGAAGTCAAGTGACCGTCTAGCTCTTAAACTATAAATAATCGCTGAACTTACATGGGGGTGTTTCGGGAAGCCATTGAAGAGAGGCTTCTAGAATTTTGTTTTGTTCTCGTTTCACGGGCCACCTGTATATATTTCGTAAATGGCTGGTTTTAGGTTGATCTCAAGGTATGCTATTTTGATCTTTGTTCAAGTAATTAAAAATAGTTTTCTATGCTCTGTGCCGTAGCTTCAAAAGGTACCTATTATGTGTCCACTCCTTAGTCCTGACTTGATAAAGTAAAGAATTTGAAAACTGGCGAAGATATATATAAAAGACTTGACTTTAGGTACATACTTACTTTGGTTCCTCTGCGTGCCTCTCTCCTTACAGTAGGTAGGTACGCCTCCTTGCTGTCTCAGCATGATGCTGGCAGACTATTCGAAATTGCGTGTCGCCTTAAATTTAAAAAAAACCTTCAAATAAAAATAGTTTTCTATTGAAGCCACACGATTAATTTGTGAGAAAAACATATTTTTCTTAGAATTTTATTTTATTAGTGTTTATACCTTATCCGTACAACGACAATAAATCAATGTCAATTTTAAGAAATTTATTTATTTGTCCCTTATTCACTGCTGTAAAACTACAATTGCATCGAAAGTGTAGCTTACACATGCTCAATATAACCGATAACCCCGTTCAAGCTTACCTAAAAAATTTAATGTTAGAGCATGAAAATCTGTGCACTAAAGTTGAGAGAACACCCGAAGAATCTAAACGCTTATTTGAAATAAAACCAATTATAAATGTGTTAGAGGTGCGAAACAACTTGCATGACAATATTGAAGCACTCAGTAAAAGGGAAAGTGATGATAAAGATATGATGGAAATGATAAAAAAAGAAGCTCTGTCATACTTACAACGTATGGCAGATGTAGATCGTGATTTGCAGGCAATGCTCTTGGAGCCCAAGCTGTCTGAAGGCGTGGTGTTGCTGGAGGTGACGGCCGGCGCAGGCGGTCAGGAAGCTATGCTATTCGCGCGTGAACTCTTCGAAATGTACGAATCATATGCCAACTACAAAGACTGGGAGGTTTGCACTGTTTCTCTCGAAAACTCTGACAATGGAGGCATTAGGAAGGCATCAATGTTTGTTGAGGGTATAGGTGTGCCAGAACTAATGAAAATGGAGACTGGTGTGCACCGCGTACATAGAAAACCCGCTACTAAGAAGGATGCACGCATCCACACAAGTACTGTATCAGTAGCTGTCCTTCCTAAGCCCACTGATACAGAAGCAAATATCCCTGATCGTGACCTTGTCATTGAAACTAAACGTGCGAGTGGTGTGATTGGCCAGCACGTGAACACTACAGACAGTGCTGTCCATATCACGCATACTCCAACGGGTACAGAGGTCGAGTGTCAAGAAGGTACATCACAAGAAAATAACGAAAAGATTGCCATTCAAAAGTTGAGGACAGTTTTGTGGGGGAAGCAAAAAGAAGAACAAACATCAGTTGAAGAACGGGAACCAAAGGTATGTCGGTTCTAAGATATGTAGGTATCTCTCTAGGGAGCTACTATCAACAATACCCAGTGAAGACGGGGCTTAAACGGCATTAGCAAAGTCTTGAACCTATTGTTTAAGGATTCCGTAGTCAACAAGGAACCCTTCTAGTTTCGCCATATCCATCAGTCTGTCCGCGGCTTAGTTCAAAGACTGTTAGTACTAGAAAGCTGTAATTTAGCATATGGGTGTACATATTAATCACGCCGAGAAAACGATAAAATAAAACAAAAATTGAGGGTAGCTCCCCTACACATCAAGTGGGGATGTTTTTTTTTTCTCGTCTGTCCCATAGTGTGGGGTGTCGTTGGAAAGGTCGTTCAAATATTGTGGGTGTGTGAAAACCATTTTTCAATGCAGGGCGAAATTTTAAACTTTAAAGTGCGTAGATAACGAAGTTAAAAGGAAAACTATCACAGCTAAGTAGGCTTTACAGGTTAACGAGTAATAATCGACTAAATTCAATTTGCAGTTTGAAAATCATGTTCTCCCATACATTCCGTATGGGAGAACATGTTTGTCAAATACAATGTTAAGTTTGTTATTGGGATAAATTCATCCCAACTACGGAACCCTTCAATGTGCGTGATCCAACATGCACTTGGCTGGTTTTTTATTTTATGTAGTCGGTACAGTATCTCAATATATTCGATAATGCTTGCAGATCGGTTCCAGTCACTTAAATGATCTGGTTCGAACATATGACTATCCTGAGGACGTAGTGATGGAACACCGCAAGGGTGGCGGGATTGCTTGCAATCTATCGGACTTCATGAAAGGGGACTACCTACTGGGACAGATGCAAGATAATCTCCTGAGGATACACTGGCGCTATGAATTCATAGAAGAACTCAATCAGTTTGCTGAGAAAATTAATACGAAAACAGCTGATACGAACTAATATGTACTATCCTCGTAACGCATGTAAGTTACATATAAGTAGGTACCTACCTACATGATTTTAAAAATTAAATACATTTTAAATTATTCCCATTATTATTTATTTGTACAAACAAACAATCACATTTCGGTAATTAAGTTCACGTCTAAGACAAATAGGTACGTAAATGACAGAGATTCAACTACTAAATTCTAATAATTTTATTGCAAATATATTATGACCACTTCGTGGCGTTATACTGCATCAATATAATTAATATAATTGAAGAATACAATAAAATTGAATTTGAAATGTTTTCCGTAATTGTTTGTTGTTTTGGATGTTGTATAAGTTTCCATCCCTTTTAATAATTCACCAGCAGGACGGAGCAGTGGTAATATTTAATTAAAATCACAACATAGAGAAAACTGACAAAATATCAACAGGAAATATTAAATCATGCTAAAAGCCAATTCTTTACAAAAGCTACACAATTACTTCACAATTTTAACTAACACCCCACATGGTGCTCATAAAATTTGTTGATATGAATATTTTTATTATTGCTTCCTATTGTGGCACAAAGGGAGCATAATCTATCATTTAAAATCTGATATGTGGGAATGACATGTACTTTCTTTAATTAATTAATTACCTACCTATTCTAAAAGCAGAGATCAATATAATTTATAATATTAACACAAATATAAACTGTTTATAAATTATTTTACTTGATTTTTCTTTAAATTTGCTACGAACAGAAATATTTTAATAAACTATGACATATTATAACAAAACGTATAGTTAATATCTAGGTTCTATTGCATTTAAGAATTTGTAATACGCAGAACATACAATGCCTCCACCGACGCCATGTCGGTAGGATACATACTACAATGCTATTCATAGATATTTCAATAAAATCAATATTAACAGCGTGATGATTTTTTCAACCAGGTACCTTCCCATTACCGACACTAGAAGAGCAAGGCAGATAAAGTTTAGGCAACAAGGCACGTTTAGCCACCCGATGTACGATAAGAGACATCTAATTTGCATTCAGGCCGCTTAATTCTTTACCTGCCTGTCTTAAAGTTTCCGTACGATTTTACGCCAGATATCTAACTATTAGAAGGATGCTCAACGAAACCCACGTCTTGCTGTTCCCTGGTAAACTGCCACGTCCACACATATCGATGTTGCTTTCCTGAAAAAGTACAATTTTTTTTAATAAGTCCATGGTATTCAGTAATACTTACTGATCATTTATCAGTATTGAATTTGACTTAATAACCTCCTGTTAGTATTTAAAGCTTAGCATATAGGGTAGTAATTGTGAGATAGTATTGAATCAGGAGAAACTAGAATTTGTCGATAAAACTGTTTTCCTAGGGATCACGCTCGACTCAAGGCTACAATGGGGTCCTCATTTAACATCTCTTGCAGCACGGCTAAGTTCAGTAGCATATGCTGTCAGAAAAATCCGTCAATTAACTGATGTAGATACCGCGAGGCTAGTCTATTTCAGTTATTTTCATAGTATCATGTCTTATGGTATTCTGCTGTGGGGCTCTTTCTGCAGAATAAAAATAGGCATCGAGTTTATTTTTATTCTGCAGAAAAGAGCTATCAGAGCCATATATTATCTCCGTAGGCGCGATTCTCTAACATTAACAGCATGACGGTACCTTGTCAATATATCTATGAAAACATCATGTACGTAAGAAAAAATTTACATCTTTTTAGTAAAAGAGGTGATAGACATAATTATAGTACAAGAAATAGGGAGCTATTAGTTCAACCAGGTTTCAGACTGGCTAAAGTAGACTCATCTTTCATGGGGTACTGTTTAAAATGTTACAATAAAATTCCTCCCCACATACTTCAACAGAATGAGACGAAATTCAAATCTTGTATAAAACGCACTACTATAAAACGATTACATAATTGATAAAATTGCTTGGCTCATTGCTGGTCCTGCTCCACAAGCATAAACTAATTGATTAGCATTTGAAAATACCGTTGGAGCTGCTGAAGATTTTAAAAACTATCTTTGCATTGTATAAATTCAATGTCTTAGCATTGTATAATTGCATAGCACATGTGTGAGTACTATGTACCGACTATAAAGCTACCATTTAGGTACTGGGTATGTCTTTCATTGACTTGAATGTGCCCTGGCGGCTGAGAGTATGTCATGCTCACTCAAATGCCTCGCTGGTGGTGGCGTGTGTGTGTTGGATCGTTAAGTTCCCTCCAAAATGGTTGAGCTAAACGGTGCTGATTTATGCGTCATGTTCGTGAACGGGCGCCGTCAGTAGGGACTGGTCATCTAATATCTGCCACGGCTTATTTTAATTTTTGAATTGTTTTTATTAATTTATTACGGACGCTTTTTACGTGCACGTCTTTCTACATTGTTCTCATATGTATAATTTCAACATTAATGATGTAACCAATATTTTGTAACAATTTTTTGATTTAAAAGAGTGTCCGTGGAGTTTCTTGCCCGTTCTTCTCCATAGGTACCTACTACGCTTTGGAATGGGCAACTAGCTTCATATTTCTGACTGACCGACTTCTTGACAATTCAAAAGTGCCTGTAAATGGTTTAATTGAAATAAATGTTTTGAGTTTGAGTTGAGTTTGAGTTCTGAAGGGTTATCTAATCTTCATTCTTTCGGGTTCTTTGTTATTAAATTTTATTCCTCTATATTCCATCTGCCGTTCCGTTCTGCCTATTATCTATCATTATATTGACGAAGCTGTTTACTTACTTCAGTATGATTATTGATGCACGAATTAGGTTGGTTCCTATACAAGGGATGCATGTGTTTCAAGCAAGGCAGCGACTCGTTGTAGTTCACCTCTGTCGCTTCCACGGACATAGCTGCGACCTCATCTTTGGGACAGTTGGCGTCCACCACAATCATCAGCATATTGGTGTAGTTGACGTGTTGCGCGTAAAAAGGACGCCCGCATTCCGTGACCGGTTTGCTTAACTTCTCGTCCAGGTTATTGTAGTCTATCTGGTATAGATACATCTCTCTGTCGCAAGGAGTCGGTCGTGTCCGGTTGATGAGTACTAGCTTCTCATAGTCTCGTTCCAACACTCGCAGGTTCGGCGGTTTCGACATGTATGGGTCGTCTGTTTCTTCGTCGTTTTCGTAGCTCTGGTATGCAACTGTGCCGGGAAATTAACTGTTAGTTCCCAGTATGAGATGTTCGAGCCCCCATGCACGAGCAATGAATCAATGACATCTTATTCGGTACGTATTAATGAGATAAAGAAGTTGAAAATATAAGAAACATGCAGAAGAATAAAATATAATGTAAAGATTAAGAATTTCATGTACAGCGGAGATGAAGTAAAAATAAATTAGTTACAGCATTATCAAGATTGAAGAAGAATAAAACATTAATTACTTTGTATCCCCAGTTCAACGAAGAAGGAAAAGATGCGAAGATGATTGCCAAAAAATTAATATGTACATGATATAGAAATAGGTAAGAGTAGGTATTTGATGGTTAAGTCGCTGAATAGTTTGCCATAAATTGCCTGAAAACCAACAAAAGACATGCAAATATTTATAATTCTACAATACATAATATTATGCTTTGGATACGTCGATAATGAAGTCGATGATGTTCTTCGTTTGAGAAGGAATATTATTTGCATCTTGTGTAAAATAAAGTATATATAAGGTGTATCTATTCATACACGAAATATTTTAAGACATATACCTATAGCTGGTAAAGAAACCATAGCAACAAAAAAAAAAAATATATCAAGGTATATTATAAAAAAAATTAAATAGTTTAATATTACTTGACACACATAATAAATACTGGTTCCTTCTTATTTTTTAACATCCATTACGCTAGTTTACGCGGGCGGCGGTATTTGAGACGGCGCGCGGCTTTTATGAATGATAAACAAAGAGAGAGAAACACGTGAGCGCGCCGCGCGGGCGCCTGCCTCCCCCGCCCGGCGCCCGCGCCTCGCCTCGCGCGCGGCGTGTGTTTGTGTTCAGTCCCACACAATCCGCGTGTTGTGTCGCTAGCGCGCGTCTTAGCTGACACGCATCGGGCTCGCTCGGGCAAGATATTTAACAATGCCTAACTACAGGTATACCAACCAGGAGTTGGGTTGCTTAACATCCACAACGCGGGCATCAGAAAATCCACGTGTTGTTAGGCCGGATCATTTCCAGACGCGGTTCAGTGTTAATGTGTGGGCTGGGTTAATAGGCGATAGACCCTTAGGAACGCGAATTGTGAACGCTTTCGCAGTGATGCCTAGTGATAGAGACACATTATTAAAAGTGCAAGGATACATATTAAAACGTGCAGCCATCTGCGTCCAACAACAGGGCGAATATGTACAACAATTGGTGTAAATAGTGTAAATAAAAACTACGCAAGTATTAGGTATGTACATTTTAAATTATTGTAACAATAATTCGTAAAATACATCGCATACCTGATGCAATGGGATAACTGAATTTCGTGTAAAATAGACAGGTTTCCGACTAACGGAATCAGTCGTAAACCTGTGACGATAACATGACAAGCCATTTATCCCGTTTATTAAATCTTTTGACCACTGCGAGACGACAGCTGACGGATAAGACTCGCACACACAGACGGACAGAGGTCATTAACATGCGAATTCGAGTTGCTCCTATCAGCTGTTTATTGGTATCTCGACGCGGCGGCACTTTACCGCGGGGCGGGCGGGTCATTCATAGAACATGGTGTAAAGGTTTTATGCCAAATGTCTCAAGCAGTTTTAAAATTATAATAATTACGTAAAATAAAAAACATTGAGATATCATCTTTATTTTTGTGTTTATAGTTTCTGTGCCAGCTATAGGTATATCTCTTAAAATATTTCGTGTATGAATAGATACACCTTATATAAATAAATTAATAATAAATTATAGGTACCGATAAAGAAAGTTGGCAAAGTCCGCTATGAAACTCATTAAATCTACGAACATGCACATTCTCGCCATTTAGCAAGCCCACTCTCGTTCCAAATTTCAACTAGAAATTGTCTGGACCTAAGGAAGGTCCAAACGCAAGAAATATATTTTTTTGTTCTTTATTTTGGTAGATTTCTGCCTTCTTGTTCATAAGCTTATGAAACTATCAGCGCCTTCGTTTTACTTTGTTCGACCTATAACAAAAGCTAGACCGAGAATAAGCTTGCGTTCTGAGCACATAAATAGAATCTCTATGAATAAATGTAAATAAAACTATAAGAATTGTATCTATCTGTCGACACGTGCGTGTGCTCGCTCTACATGTCACTCACCAGTGGGTGTAACATTCTCTGAAAAAAGATGGAGTCATTACTACTTTAGTAGAAATATCTAAGTCCAATTGTTGACTCCATGAATGAATTTTGCTTTCGCTACAGATATTGTGAGAACCAGCTATGAACAGTAATGTTGGGTGCAGTTAAACCGCGGTGCACACTCGCATGCACCCAAAATAACTTTTGTGTAAACAAATTCAAAGTGACCAAGTGTTCCAAGTTTATGTAACACACTTGACTACTAGTGTTAGTTTAGTCTAAATTTGATTACAGACGATTACCTTATATTTAACATATATTTCCGTTTCATTAAGTCAAGATATTCCATGCACAGAAACATTTATAAGCACAACTTTGTCTCTCGCGCATGGAAACGTTAATTTCCATTTAGACACTGTATCACTTCCACAAAGATATTTTACTTCGTCTATAAGTGCTCGTTGTCATGCAAATTGACAGAACATGCTGACAACGCTCAAGAGCAACATCGAATGCGCAAATCCACAACAAGTCCTATTGGCCCGGATTTTTATGGTTAAGTACTGTGGACCGAATGTTCTCGAACTATACTCACACATGAAACATTTAACAGCTTACGTACCATCGTCCAAGGCGTAGCTGGATGCTTGTGCCAAACTTGTTGTTATGGAGTTGTAGAACCAGACCGTGGTGGCTAGGAACCATGCCATAACCAGGCGCAAGTTCTCAATCGGCTGGAAATCGAAAAATGGAGACAGATTAATCCGAATCTATCACTCTCACAGTCCTATTCAAAGATTTTTGTCGGGTCGTACTGGTATCATCACACACCGACAGTTCTAGACCAATTTTTGTTGATCAATTTTTTAACCAAATGTTTTTAATCTCGTTATAATCTCGTTGTAATTAAAATATATGTTACTGTAAAAAGTATTGCAGCTGGGTTTGAAGTTTTCTTCTCTCTGAAGCAGACCGCCTGATAGTCTATAATGTGGACTGCCTTGTACACCTCGTCTTCGACTAGTCTCGACATGATATCCGGTCGGATCTGTGAATAATATATATCCAATTTAAAAACAAACTTGTGTCTAGTCAATCACAAGGTTTAGCGTGGTTCCTAATTCTGCAGTCTATGATTCTACAATTTTCTTCAACCGTCTGACATGGTTTATTCTTACCCTGCCAAAGAACTGCCCTGTCTGAGTAGCATCTTCACTGACTACTATCCAACCGTTGTTGTCCACCAAGTAACAATCCCAGTTATCAGATTGACATGTCGTACACTCCTTGTTGTGTTCACACTGAAATTATATTATTTAGTTGTTACATGAATACTGTTAGGTAGTTGTTCCTTCATAATTATTGTCTTTTTATAAATGCCCTTTGCACCTGGTTGATTATGCTTCATCAAAATTAAACTGAATCATTGTAGAAGGTTAATTATGTTATTTGAAAAATTTGTTCTAATAGGTAGTTAAATTAAATTATAGTAGTTAAATTATACAGAAAGTCTAGCACTCACCGAAGACGTAATATTATCAAACCATTCGCTGAGTCGTTCATGTTTGAACTGGAACCCAATGACAGCGGCTGGAGCCTTCCTGTGTCCGTCTCCGTGAAAGACCGCATGCGAGGCAGTCACCATGGCCAGACTGACGTTAAGAGGGAACTTGATGGTGCTCAAGTCGACGCTGTACACGAAGCTCAGAGGATCTACGTAATGCTGTTCAACAGCCCGACGGTAATAGGCTTCCTCGATCGCTCGTGGCCATTGCTTGCCGAAATCTGGCCTGGAAATTAATGTTATATCTTTTTTTTTTATAGCGTGAAGGATTGGATGCACTTACATCACGTATTTTGTGTTGCTTAACTATCAGGCATCGGCTTCGATTTTAACGAGACACGATCATAAGGATCACACTTTTGTTCATCATCTAAAGCTAGACAATTCTGTTGGAAGGCTACTAGTCTATCTTACTTGTCATTATCATGTTCCTTGGGTGGGTGTGTCTGCCATCGCGTTAGTCCACTGTGCGTTGACAGGAAAGCCACGATGTATCCAAAGCGTTGTATGAACTCCACCCTGTTGCAAACATGTAAACTGTAGGCTTTCATCTTGCTTACATTGGTTTTGCGATATCTAGTTGTTCGATTGAATTTCAGAAACAGATTTCTTCATTGGTTTATCTAAACACGACGATTGATTTGGTTAGATTTCTAGAATCTTTATACAATTTATTTTTGAGATTATATTGAATTCAAAAATGTTTTGTTGGAATTTTTCCTCACTGCCTAACAGAATTGGTTTTTGTTAATGCTTTGACTTTTCGAAGACATTTATGTTGCTTTCGTTATACAGTAAATATACAATACAAACCCATCCAAAGCTGCATTGAAAGTGAAAATTAACTTTCTACCCTTTCCTTTCTTTTATGGTGCCTTGTGGCATAATTTACTGATTCTGGTGCAATCAGCCGAACATCTTGTATGGAACTTCGTAGTTAGTATCGAAAATCATGACATTGGGTTTAACGATGCCTAAATAATAACAAGACATGCAAAAAAACACAGGTTCATGTCGAAAGTTTACTTTACCTCGGCAACAATCCGATCACTTTTGTCAATGGGCTATCCAGGTGTAAGTAGTAAAAGTGTATTCCAAATAAATTAAATTGTATTTATAAATAATATATCAAGTTTGAAAAGACCCAATATAAATACTCCCTGTAATGCGGCACAATATTCCATATCGTTATCATCTTTAAAAATATTGAAAAACAAATCTTTAAAATGGTCTGTCTGTAATAATTAATATAATAAAACTACTTACGCTTTCTCATCGGATGCAGAGTCAGAAATGCTCTTGTTGAACCAAGCAGTGTTTCTAGCGTCATACACCAAGGCTTGCATTAAGCCATGATCGCCTGATGGTAGAAAGAAAACGAATAAAATTATTTTTAAATTCTTACTTACTTAATTCTAAAAAACACTTAAAGTATATTGTACATTAACAATGTATATTGTATTTGTATTGTATGCCACTATGAATAAAAGCCAAGAGGCACAGTGGGATCTCAGCCTCATCATAACTTAAACTTATCTAAACTACATACATCTAAAAATACAAACATTAATAGGGGCTTATTTATAAACGTTGCTTAAAGTTAAGTAATGATTAGCGACTATTTAACTATGTATTTATAACGTTAGAATGTCACTTACCTTTAAGCAACGTTTATAAATAAACCCCTGAATGTCAAAACAAATAATTAAATAGGTTTACTATCTCAGGTGAAGGCTGCTCTAAAACTTTAACATAAGGACCAATATCATATTTGATAGAACATCATATTACTTATATAATCAAGAGTCAATACTGAGAAGACGGCTGAAACAGATGAACATAAAAGATCAGAGAGTGATGATGTTAATGAATATAAAATAGTCTATGCAGTTCTCGGATTAAAACTAAAATGCAATACTTACAATAATATTCATTTTTCGGGGTACTGTTTGATACTTTGTTCCTATCTCTAGCTTCTGGTGTGCCTGGTAAATTAAAATACATATTCAATGAACATAACTTTTCAAACTCTAACACAATGAGCTAAATTTATCGAAATTTGATTGAAAATATGACACAAGATTTTGATGAATGGACAATGTTTTAATACCGTTGTTGTGCCGCTCGTGTCCAGGCTTATTTTTGTGGTGTTCTGGAGGTCGAGGCTTAGCTGGCCAGCGCCAACCAGGCTTGGCCACTCGCTCCAAGAAATAAAGCAGCTCTTCCTCAGCAGTCGCAAACGTACGTTCATAATGTCGACAATACATCCTGAACAGAATAGAATGCTCTGTAGTGTCAAGGTATTTCTTGTGAAATGCCTCTTGCTACGCCATATTTATGAAGATCCACTCACCAGTCAGGGTGAACGCTCCACTTATCCGACAGATACTGTCTCGCTGATATATTCTTGGAGGTGAGCGAGAGTCTGTGTATGTCGTCAGTCGGGGGAGGGGTGATGCGGTGGCGGCCATAGTTCTCAGGTATCGCCACCACCAATGTGAATGGCGAGTCGCTGATACCCGTCCAGAAGTAATGTCTTTTTGCTCGGGATACTCTTTTCTGTGAAAACAATTATTGTTAAATGTGGGATTGAACTCATCAGTTTGTCTTTTTACGAATACTACAAGTCTAGATTAATTTATTTCTTGAAATATTTTGCATTCATTTCACGTTCTATCCATTATCCTTATCTAATAACATTACATTTCCTATTTATTATAATATTCTTCTTCTAACCAAAATAAATGAACTTACCATATCGTCGAGGTGGTACTTGACATTCATCACCTTGTTGCCTGTTTTCTGATCAATGATTTCTTGTCGTAGCTAAAACATTTGTTCAAATTAGAACCTTCATTGCATACAGTTATAGAGTACAAATTCCATTACTATTATATTTACTGCAGTTAGCTCTTTGCTGAAGTTCCTGGGCCCTCTGTCGTCGTCGAAGAGTTCAACTTCTATCACATCGACGCTGTTGTAGCTTGGTTTCAATATTTGTTGGAACTGAAAGCAAATAACAATATTCCAATTGCCCTTAATCCGGTCTTGGTCTTTTTTGGTGTATTTGGTATCACAAAACTAGAATCCAGGTTTTCATTTTACTAGGTTTTTTTTTTTTCAATCCAGTCACAATTTTGGTGAAACTATAAGTCCAATGTACGTACCACTGGCCTTAGATCAGGGTGTATCAGGATGTATCCATTGTTTGTTACTATAAAGGCGTAACCATTCACACCGACCTGCAACATTAGAAATAACGTGTGAAGAATGTGTTAGGTATATAACAAAAAAAAAAAAACAACTTTTATTTTATAGATACCCACGTAAATGTTGTAACGTACCTTATAAGGTGACATTACTGCTTGTATCTCAGAGAGAGGCACGTCTGTGCCTGCGACTCCCAATAGTCTAGCTATACGCATCTGAAAATATTTAGAGGGCACTACATAACACTGGCACTTGTATATATTACAATTCACATCACACTGCACAGTTATTTATATCTATTGATTCATCTTTTAGTCTCAGGCTTTTCTGCAAATCAATATCGCTAATGTCTACGTTACCATTTTATAAATCTACATTCGAAATATAAAAAATATTATAAAAATATGCTGTATGTTATTTTTGTAAGTAAACAGTCAAAAATTATTCTAACTACAAGGTATTCCGCATTTGGCGATGTATTGGCCAGTCTACTGATATTATACATTATGACAATCTCGTAAAACTAGCAATAAATTACTGATTCTTTAGCATCTAAGCCCCGTTAGGCGAAGTTCTATATGTTTATTTATATAGAACTATGTTAAGGGATTCTAATTTTATAACCACGGTTACAGGTTCTAGCAAAACTACTCAAATATTAAATAATTTTATGTTATAAAATTAAAATACTACTCTTTAGATTCTAAAAAAACCCACTACCATTATTTTGATTGTAAATATACAAATACCCTTGGAATGTATCCTTGTAAAAATCTGTCGAAATTTTTAAATTAATCATATAGACAAAGACATTGCCACTTATACTAACTTGTTGCACTTCAGACTGTATCCCTTAGTTTAATATATGTGCACAAACATTGAAAGCAGCATCATCTCACAGGCGTGTAGCGTGCACTCGTGTGCTCGTGTGCACTGGGCAGGTGGGCACGCTGCACACTGGCACACGTGACACGTGCACCGCACACCGCTCGTCCGTCGCCTCTCATACATCGTCTGTCACGTCTCACGGAGGCAGTATGGTCTATGAGCGTTGGCCTACCTCTTTCTGGCCGTTCTCCTCTACGGACTGCGATTGGTTGTGGACGTACGAATGCAATAAAATATAATAACATATAGATAAATGCGTTGTAACAACTTCCGCTAGAAATTAAAATGGCTCCTCTCATGGAGAGACTAAATATTGCTAAGATTGTTAATATCAAAAATTGCCATTCTTAAGAAGAGAATAGTTTAAACTCAATAGATACTCAAGTAACAAAGGCCCCATACTCGTCTTGTGTATGTCGGGCTGCACGATACTGTTATTCAAAAATATTTACATTTACTTGTCGTCATACAAGTCAATCTTTAAAAATTGTCTCTACGAAGACATCACTATATTCAGGCAAAAATACTTGATTTCATTAGATAGTGTGTGTAGTGTATATAGATCATAACTCTTGCATAGAAAATTAACTTGATGATTGATAGAAAAGTCGTTCATAACACCCTAGTGGTCTACGCCTACGATCTAGTAGAAACTACATCACTACAGTAAGCCAAAGGGTCGGACAACACATTGGTCAGGCGGTGCGGCGGCTGCGCGCGCGCCGCCTCCGCGCACACATCTATCGAGGACAGATGCATCGCTAACGGGGCCAAATAACACTGTACCGTTACTGAAATCCAAAAAACTAAATCATAAAAACTCTCTTGTATCTTGCAAAAACTTTACAATTAAATCATCAAAACTTTCTAAGTGTAGTACCTCTTTCGTAACCGAAACCCAGTAAGCTTCATTTATCAGTACATTCTCTGTGATGTTCTGAGGGGAAACCATCAAACAAAACGGAGTTATTAATAGACATTGACATGTAAAAGTAGAAGACAATAGAGTAAAGAGTATAGTAGTAAGAAGAGATAGAGCTTACGTCCAATTAGTAGGAAATATAAAACCAATCTGTAAACATAATCTTTTGAAACAGATGACAGGTTTATTTCGTTCATGCTACATGGAAAATTTAGAATTTGGAAAAGACGTAATGTACAGCTAAATAATAGAGATAAGAGAACAATTTGGCTAGAAGAGAGAAGAACACTCACACTGGAAAAGATAGTTCAATTAATAATAACGCAAATTAATAAAGATACGCAAATCATTCTCTTTTCCGAATATTTTGGTAATATTTTGGTAATATTTTCAGACACTTTTGGGGAGTTTCAAGTTCAGGGCTTAAGTAAAGAGCACGCGGGACAGCTCACCTCGTTGTGTCGCAGATCGTAGACAGGCATAGACACGGATGTCATTAACTGATACTGGGAATTCCCAAGCTCACTGTACTGGCCCTGTTTCATCTGCAACGAGCGTAAGTCAACCTTCCATTAACGTTGGGTAGTAGTGAAGGGTACTTAAGGCTAACATCAAATCTCGGAACAGATTGGGCTATGACTAAGTTATTACTTGTGTAATTCTCCATCGCCTGTCCTGTTCCTTGTCCGAGTTGAAAAGATTCTTGTCGCGTCGCTGGCTCATGAAGCGTTCCTTCTGCTCGGCTCTTTCTCGTTGCTCCCAAAGATAATCTGCGACTTTCGGATCCTAAGTGAATTTAAGACAGTGATACAAAATATTCAGCTCGATTCTTTACAAGCCATGTACACATTTGTATCTATTAAACAAAACTTGAAAAAGACTGAAAAACTTACAGTGACGTTAGCATAGACGGGGGTCCAGACGACAGGGTGCCTCTCTCTCTGTAGCACGAGCGGGCGCGCGAGCACGTTCACGTGTTCGAGCACACGCTCGCGCACCTCTGCTAGAGTACTTAGATGTACGTAGAACCCACGGTTGGCGCACGCCATCCACTTCACCTCCCTTACGTCGGCCACCTATACAACCCTTTACATGTTAGCACACATCTTTTATATCTTTTATCTCTCTAGTCGGCCTTGTGTGAGTGCTGCATTCATCATCACCTAGCTAAGTGTCCTCTGCAGCATCGTGGCAAGGCTTCACAACATCAATATTGGAACTATCTACAATCAAAATGCTGATGTAATCTATGTTTAATTGGATACTAACAGAATTAAAATGCATAGAAATTGTTTAATTTATGACTCTTAACTTACTCTAACTAGATACCTACCAGAATTTAAGAGTACTGGTAGTACGTAATTTAAGAAAGAATAAAATGCATAATCCAAGAACCACTGTGTAACATCATGCATCACTAATGATACCTACGCACTGCATGAATGCAAGTTAAAGTCTCATAGGCCCGAAAACTCATTTAGCGAAAATGCTTCCCTATGACGGTTTGTGTTCACACTCACTGAAAAATCCGTGGAAGGCCGTGTCCTAAACAAAAGTGATAGGCGCGAGAGAACGCGATCGTCGCACTTTTATAGGAATATTATCTTTTTATAGGAATATGACATAGTCACTCGATCAATCAAGTTGAATTTGTACGTCAAAATTCATACAAACGATCGCGTCAATCGCGTCAATCGCGTACTCGCGCGATGATCGCTTTTGGTTAGGACGCGGTGGTAGTTTTTCAGGAACGCATATGAAAAAGTTCCAAGTGAAAAAATTTTGGAAACTCACATTCTCGTCATAATGTTGTTGCTACTATACATATGACATCAACTCATTAAATTTCTCGGTATCAATACTACCCCCCCGTCTCTGTATCGTTGCATCAACGTAGGTCCACGGAAGTTGAAGTAGGAATGAACACAATCATCCAGAATGCACTTGATAATTTCGCTTAATAACCGTCGGTTCTCGTCTTAGTCTATAATACGATACACACCTGACACAGTGTTTCTGGCCGCAACAGAGTGCCTCAGAGCAGATAGAAACGCATACTCGTGTAACCACGCGCGTTCTAGTGAATTCTCTCAAACGACAGCAAGGCGCATAAGTCAGAGGTGAATCGTACAGAAGGGCGAGTCCAAACTTGTGACTATGTATTGTACCAAAATAACAGTGCAATATATTATTTAGTGCATTTATATTGCTAGAGGACATGAAGAATGTTGTTTACCACATTATTCGATACCTAGGTACATGTTGCACACGTCTGAACCCACAGTGAAAGAGACAATACAAACACAAACACTACAAGCATAAGCACATTGAGATTGGGAAAACTTCACAAATTACGATAACACCACCATGCGATGTACAAGTTTAATGTACAGTATGTATATTAGACAGACAACAGGTACCACGTTCTAGGCGTACTGGCATGACTGGTACGAAAGAAGGCATTATGCAGGTCGCACAATGACTACGACACACAGTAAGACCTGAAGTGACCTGACCTTTACCTCGCGCCCTATCAGGTACGTAAACACTCTCACTGGGGTCTCATATTTCCAGTTGAATCTCTCGAATATTTCTTTATAATTGTAGGGTACACCGTCGGTAACCAGCATTATGGCCTGTAAGAACAAAGTATTGTACTTAACCGTTGTTTCTGACATTTCTCTAAATTGACTCCACGCAAGTTTCAAAGCATAGGCGCTCTTCGCTTTGCTATAACAATATGCTGGGATTACCAATTGTTTTTCAGGGACAATTAGAACATCACTGGTCTGCTCAGGTGTAGTGTATTTGCATTTTTTTGCTTTGTTGGCAAAACATGGAAAGAACGATACTTTTTATATTTAGTTACCTGATTGCAGTTTGCTCCTCCACTACTATTCCTGTACATTTCCAGCAACTCGAAGGCTCTGGTCAACGCCGCTGAAAAGTTTGCTATTTCCTGTGTTTCGAAACTGTCCATCGCCAATTTTAGTTCCCGAAGATTTCCCAGTGTGGCCTAATAATGACATAAAATGAAATTGATGATACATGGCGATAAGTATGCCATTACCTAAATAGTTATTAATATAGATAAGAAAGTTATTATCGTCTTTATCTTGATGTATTGTTTATGTACCTTATACATGTTCAAATAACATTTTACTTTTGCTGCAAAAATATACATCGTACTTTTGGCCTTTTACCGAGGTTGAAAAGCCCGTAACGTTATCAAATAATTAACATAATATTTTTACTCGCCTGCACAAGAGAATCCTCAAAACACGGTACGATTTCCTGCACAGTGTCAGCGAAAGTCAGTACGTTGACAAAGTCGTTGTTACCGAGGGTGTCAAGGATATTGGTGACGACATGTTTAGCGATGTCCCGCCTCTGCCCGGTCATCGACCCGCTACGATCAACTAAAATGATCACATCCTTTGGACTCGCAGCCGCTTCCATATACCAGGCGCGGGTCCGACAATCATAAATATCCACAGGGTCAGCCCTCCACTTCAATGCTAAAACATTATTTCGATTAGGATGTGGAAATCAAACAGGCACATTTTCATAAATCAACATTCATTGATAACATTAAAATATGTATTCTGATTACCAGGGTAATGTCTCATGAATCCCGTTGAGCTGCCGAAGTATTGCCACGAGAGTGTCGGGTCGCTCTGATAGTTATTTATGAAGTGGGTGTCCAGTCCTTCCGACCAATGAATTCCTTTGATGACTTCGGGTGCTGCAATAAATTAACCATTTTTAATCCGTTCGTACAATATTTACGATGACTCGTCTATAGTTTACTCACCCCAGGCATAAACATTTGTTGGAACGTGTACACTGCTAAAATTAGTGTTTACTGGAATGTTTGAAAAGTGAGGATTTTGCTGCGTGTGCGCGTTCTTCGATGGCGGTCGCACTATCCAACTCTCCTGACCAAAGTCTGTCTCAGGTGTCGTGGTGATGGACACCTCGTCCCAGGGCTCCTCCATCTCTTTACTGTTGTAGTACTGAAAGTCTTCAGGTACTTGTTCGTTTTGTTTATCAAACGCCATATTTTCTGCGGCCTCCACTATCCTTTTTACGGCGCTAATCTTCAGTTCCATCATGGCGCGAATATCGTCTGACATACTTTGGACTAGTTTTTCACCATCTCTCGATTCCACTTGAGCGGATTTAAAACTCTAGATTTAATAAACAACAAATGTTACCACTTGCCTAGACAAACTGAATACCAACTTACAGACAAGACTAGTTTACTTACATCTTGAACCTCTTTCTTCCTGGTGATAAACTCTCCAAAATGATACAACTCAGTACCAAGTTTAACCGCCCATGCTTGGACCCTAAAATGATAATTTATCGATGTTACAATAAAACAAATCTATAAATCATACTCTGTCAGGGAACATTTTTGTTCAGCATTTCCGAGGTACTCGTTCTTTATGGATTTTTTACGATGTTAGCATTTCGATATTAATAGATTCTTTCTAGTCCAATTGTTTTTTATTGACGTGAACAATGTAGGTATGTGTGTATAATTCTGTTAATTTGTTTTTTTTTTGTTGTTTTCAATTATATGGTCTGGTCTTGTTTGTATCAGTCTAATTAAGTTGAAGCCATTATTAGTCTCTGTCGGTAGAAGAAAAAGAATGTACCTAATTATTACTCAGTAAAAATATCTTACGAGTTAAGCGATATTTTGCCAGCGGCATCATATTGTGCACTAGCCGAGCAGTCCCTGGAGTCCAGAAACAAAACCAGCAGAAGTAACACGAAGACACCCACACACTTGCACATCAGAACCACTGCGATGATTAGTTCACTGGCTAGAATTGTAGGAGGACATGTTACGCACTTAATCTACTTATGACATTGATGATGTTTAGGGAATCCGATGTGTTAGGTGTACGGGAACCTACTGGGCGACGAACATTGATAAGGTTGATAGGTGTGCGGCGCAGTGCGCAGGCGCGAGTGAGCGCGGGGCGGGCATGCGCGCTAATTCCCTTGCGCGGGTCGACTCACGACCGGTGACCTCCGAGCTGCGTTGTTTGTGTATCGTACATCGCGTTAGGATTCGCTCGCCACCTGACGTATCGATTGGTATCGCCCTCAGCACTAGGTCACTGTGTCTATAGGACGCGCCGAACATGTTTTTAGTTTCCGTATGTTGCTTACCTACGTCATAATTATCTTTCGTACTATTTAAATGTTTCATATTATAGAAAGTGCTCATAACTATTATATATAGAAGTAAACAATAAAGACCACAATATTAAGGAAAGTGCTTTTCCTTAATATTGTGGTCTCTATTGTTTTAGTACTGTAAGAACCAATTTATAACAAAACACCTCTGCAATATCAATCTGTTAGGGACACCCTGCCAAGGGAATTCAAACTTATGCAGATATATCTTTCCCTATTACATGGAACTTAAACATAACTGGCAAAATGAGCCCAACCCTTTGAATACAGAATGCTAAAGGTACACGAGGTTCTCAACGAAGGTTCACGACGTCTGCTTCGCCTCTGGTTACTATGCAGCAACGTGACAATATGATGGCCTACAAATTACCACATTGCCTAGGAAATATGTAAAGAAAACTAAATGAAAGACATTTCACAGGAGCAACAAGTTTTATTGCCAAAGTAACAAAGGTACAAATATATCGGGCGTGTCGCGTCACGTTCTGATCTTGGCCGCCATAGCCACGAGCGCAGATAACAACAGGATGGCCACGTCGGCGCGGGCAATGCTACCGATACCACACGCTGTTATATTCCGCTCCTGGTGAAGAAATGGCACACGTTAAACATTGCTTAAAACCGTCTTAGTTTATTTTGGAAAAAGGCAATAGGATATATAAGGCAGTTCGAGTGTAAGGAGTGGTGGTAGTGTGTTGTGTGTTGTGTGGTTAGAGTGGTGGTAGTGGTTCTGGCAAAATCAGGGCATCCTTTTTCTATGTTGTGGACAAAGTCAAATAACGACTAGAATTATTTTATTTTGTTAATAGGTTACCATCGCGTATAACGGTACGGTATAACGCTACTGATATTTCACGTCCCGGGGTCGATTCCCAGTGGGAGCAAAATTTTCTGCTCGGTTTGGTTGATGGTAGGGACTGTTCTAAGTCAGTCTGGCTAGCTACCACCATCATAACTAAGTCTGTAGCCATAACAACAATGTTAACCGCATTGTTGTATTAGCAGCAGCATTTAGAGGTAAAATAGCCAGTTCCTCTGTGGTTGATGATTCCAGATGAAGCTCGCTTCCACCTTCGGCCTGATCATCACTTACCATCTGGTGAAATGCAGGCCAAGAGCTTCCCAGTTCAAGTTTAAAAAAAAATGAAAAAAGCAATTTAGGTCAACATCTGTAGATCGCGTTATTATAACTATATACCTAGGTACCGTATAATATCATGATAGCATACCCCATCGTGGTAAGTATAGCAGCCCTCAAGTCGTCGTCTATGCAGAGCGCCTAAGTCGAGCTTGTGGCAGGGCTCGCGGCTGGAGCGGGACATGTGCGTGGGCTGCGGCTTGGTGTCTGGCGGCACAGTGCAGTTCGCGGCGAAGTCGTCCTGCTTCTCCACCACCACGAGGACCAAGTTTGTCTTAGGGATGTAGGACGCCCAGTAAGCGGGCCAACATTCCCCTGCTTCATCTTTCTGAACTGTGGGCGAAGCTCCCGACGCCTCCGAAAAATATTTCTGGTTCAGTATATAAAGCGTGATACTATGGTCGCAGGAGAACGGGCTTTCCTCCTCTTTCAAATTCCCTGTTTTCATGTCCGGTAAGGGCGCTGCAGTCGTCGGAGGCGCCACTGTGTACCCTTTGTTGATTAGTTCATCGATATAGTCTGCGAGCGAGACGACCATGCGGTTACATTAAGCAGAAGAATTAGACGTGCTTATACAATGGTAAAGGCTGCCAATTACCATGCAGCTAAAGTAGTACTACTAAATATAAATAAATATGCGTTTTAATCTAGATTTTGTTCGCTGAAAGCTTAAAAGTCAAGTTGGATCATCACTATTTGTCTAAAAGATTATTTTAGTAAAAGCCGCTATTAGTCTATCGCGCGCCGCTTAGAAAAGGACTTAATGTATTTGCACTTACTACAGAAGTTAAATAAATATGTGAGCTACTAAACGGCTAGAAGCAATTAGTTTGAGGTGCCTAGTTATTCTTAACTTTACCAATTTGAACTTATTCTTCTAAACAACAGATAACAGCAAATTTTTAGAATTTCGTACAATATTGTTAGGTATATTGCAAATAGCCTAGTCAATAAGAACATCAAATATCACAAACGCTTGTTTTTTGGTCCCCTCAGAGTAGTTTATACCCAATTTTACCATCTTGAAAACCTTGTGCTCCCATGGTGATCTAGGACCACCCGGTACGTGTCTTAGCAAAATCGAAAAAAAAACACGTTTTGGAAAAAATTGCTCATCTTTGACCAATCAATAGACCTAAAGTGCTTGGGTTGGCCTAAGATTATATAAAATTTAGCTTGCTTCACAAAAATATGGATCAAAGATACCTAAAAATGAGACATTAAGGTACCTATATTTAAAAAAAAAAAACTGTTACATGTGCTAGAATTTGCAGTTTTTCGGATACACGTTTTCAGGGTTGCAAACTTGGGTATTAGGGGGGGCTTAGGGGACCTAACGACATATAAAAAAAAACGTAGTTACATGCGCGTTGCATTTTTTTGTGTCGATATTGACTGGGCTAAAATGATGCTACGGTATTGTACTTTAACTATCTGTAATTTGTCACACCGTCGGACACAGGCCTCTTTTCTCCTACATTGCCAAACACTCAACCGTAATAAATAACATCCCCGTCTCTAAATATCGATAGCGGCTCGTGTCTTTTTATGAAAGCACACATATATTACAGAGATACATTAAATAATTATTATTTTGCTATTACCTAGATTTCTAAACCTTCATTCAAAATTTTCACAAATAAATATTGATAATAAAACAGACATCCTAAACCAACCCGAAGAGAAAATCCTTTATCTTTAAACATCGCATTCCTGCAATCTACCCTTTTATCTCGTATTACAGAATCACAGATTCATTATAATATCTCACCAGGATCCTCATCGATGACGTCAGCGTACGAGTAATCACTTGGGTTGTACATGTTTGTGACCAGCAGCAAGACTTCAGTCACCAGCCAGTGGAAGAAGTTCAGCGCTAAACTAAAAGGCTACAAAATATTCATGTTAATAGAAGCCCAAAGGCCTAACCACTCAGTTCTGGTATAGGGCCTTTTGGGGTCGAAGCAAATGCAAAGATCATACTCAAAGACACAGTCCGGAAGGCCTAACTACTTGCAGATAGACCCTTAAATATTTCTTGAGAAGACTTTTCTTGTATCATGCAATTCGATTTTTGTTGTGGCTTTTACTTTTTCTAATTCCGGTCCTGTACGGTCCTAGTATCTACCTTTGCTTACAATAATTTTATCAAAACCAAAATAAAATACTTTAAGATTTGCTATGAATGTCTCAAATTGTATTTTATTATATTCAGAGGTGGTTGCATAGGTACTGAATAGCAGTATGCATAAGAACCAACTAACCGTGCGCAAAGTCCAGGAACTGTTTTCCTTGAGCAACACAGAGAGTGGACACAGAGCCTGGTAGTTGAACACCTCGACGTGGTCATAGATGCCCATGTCCAGGAAGGACTGCAGCACGTACTTCTGTACTGTGCCAAAGAACTGGCCAACCAGCTCCTTGTCCTTGGCCAGCACTATGTATCCAGAGCTGTCTATGATGTAACAGTCGTATTTGTCGGAACTTCGGTCGCAGGTTGGATCCTGAAAAAGGTTTTTTTTTTATATTTCGTAATACAGTTTTGTGTAAAATAAGATAGTACACAATACGAAGTCAATTTCAATTAGCTAGCCAAACTCCGTAGTCGTGATGGGTACCCCATAAAATATATGTATATTAGAATATTTTTTTGAGTAAACGACCGAACTTAATTTAGTTACTTGACGTATGAGTTTAGAAAATACTTTTGTTTTAAACGTGTTTAGATATCGATACTCATCTCGTCTGCGAAGTTTGCCCAAAAAATAATGATTTTTTAAACTGATACTTCTTTTTGTTTTCTTTTTTTTACTACACAGCCTGCAATCGTTGACTGCAAAAACAGATTTTTTGTTTTGTCATGTGACCTGTGAAGTTTCGCTAGCAAATTTAATTTGAACCTGTATAATTCTTATGAAGTATATACAAAGTGTTTCTTTTGATATCCCATAACTCTAGGGTATTAATGAGACCATGTCGAAGAATCAACTGCCATATGAATTATTTTTCAATGATATTGTTTTTTTTTCGATTCCATTCAAAATAATTCGACAAAGTCACGATTGTTTATGCTAAACACCCTTACGTGAAATATAAAATATTAAAAAAATATTTAATTTAGACTATATTTCTTCATTAAAAAAATATGACAACATCGCATTTTCTTAGCATTAAATATGAATTATGCCTTAAGGTTTGAATGAAAATGATTTACTCGTACTTATTAATGAAACTTAGATACACACACTCACACTCACACTCAAACACTCACACTCTCGATGTGTATCGAGAGTGTGAGTGTTATAATATCTTTAAAAAATATATACGCCAGTTGATTCTTCGACATGGTCTCATTAATACCCTACAGTTATGGTATATCAAAAGCAACACATTGTATAGATTCTTCAATTCTCAAAAATTAACACATCTTACCTTAGAACCGTCCAAAGTAATATTAGTAATTTGTAAAAATCTTTCATAGAATTCCAAATACGAATATTGGAAGCCAACAACAGACGCCGGTGTCTCTGAATTGCCATCTTTATAGAAAATGGCGTAGCTAGCAGTCAGTGTGATGTCCCCATCCTCATTGATGACGCTCGGAGGGTTCTTGATGATGTCATCCAGGATAGGAAGAGGCGTGGCTACCACTAGAGACTCTTTGTTTATCATGTGTTGTAGAACCGCTGCTTTGTACCAAGTCTCTTCAATCGTGTTGTGGTAATCGTCTCCGAAAACACTGTAATCATCAGTCATAACAGGATCAGCAACAAAAAACAATCTCTTATCTACAACACTTCTATTCATATGCCCATTTGCACCACAAAACACTAAATGCATATATTATTTAAAATATAATTCTGTCTCTGTCATCTTCAAACGATTGACAGAAACAGAACGATGTTTTGTATACGTTTAACGCTACACGCATTGAGTGATATGTGGTGCAAGTGGGCCTACGAATAGAAGTGTTGCTATCCAGTTGCCATTTCCTTAATATACATGAATATAAACGATTACTAATTTATTGTTAATGCTTTAATAAATTGTCAAATAGTCTTACTTTCCATTATATTCCTTCCTTCTGTTTCCTTGATCATCGACTTCTTCATTCTTATCAATTTCAAACACATAATGCCATCTCGTCAACCCACTCGACGTTGCTATGAACCGAACGCTCACGTTGTATTTTCTAGCCAAATCCCACTCTTCATCGGTAGCTATCCAGTTCTCGAAATATGGCGTCGATAGTTTAGCATCGAATACTAATTGTTTTACTAGGTCTTCGTTACAGTAGTAATCGTCTTTGCCCAGTGGTGTCATGCCGCAGTGCGCTGGTAGAAACATATGATAAGTTACGAGAATCTTTTACAAATTTGGTATTGTACCAAAACCTAATAGAAAAACTACATGTAAGTATTTTACTTACACTTCAGGCTGAACTTTTTGGTTTCATTCTCTTTTGTGTATTGCTGCTTTGTTATATCAATTTCATTTTTAGATAAACCAACTAAAAACGTCCAGGCTTCCACTTCAGAATTTAGAGACTCGTGACCTTCCAAATAATGGTATTTGCAATATACCCTATAAACAGTGACGGTTGCCAGTATTACAATATTATATGAAGAAGTATAATTATATAGGAACTTAGGTACATTATTATATTAGAAACTTACCAATCTGGATGGACCCTGAAGCTATACCTAAAGTAATCAGTGACGTTGATACCAGTTAGCTCTTTTCCTTGCTTTGCCTCTAAAGGATTTTCCTTTAGCATGAGTTCAGTATCTCCGTAACCTTTCGGCAGTGAAATTCCCATAGAAAATGGCGTTCCTTCCAGCTTGTTGAAAAAGTAGTCGTGGCTTAC
This sequence comes from Xanthia icteritia, assembly GCA_949128155.2. NCBI lineage: Eukaryota > Metazoa > Arthropoda > Insecta > Lepidoptera > Noctuidae > Xanthia > Xanthia icteritia. The sequence continues at coordinate 17,584,095 of OX421932.2, forward strand.
TCGGGCTATCCTCCTGGAAACATCGTGAAATTGGATGTTAGCTACAGAATCAATGAACTGAACCGTCTGCATCTTTGTACATTTATCACACCCTTCGCACTGCTAAACTTTTTTTTGTTTGTTCCGGGATGAGGACATTCATGAGTATTTTCCACTCATGAATGTCCTCCGCCCTGGGGCGAGTGAAGGGGTCTGTCAGACTCCTTCTGACTAAAAACCACCCCGGTGTTGCCTTTCCACACTTGGACCGGTAATCATGAGATCTTGTGCGCCTTCCATGATCAGAAGTCGCACCGCAACACTAGCGCAGCATATTCGGAGCTTCAACTGTGGCGATACTATACCGCCACATATCTGCGACCTACTGACTGAAAGTTGCATAATATATAAGGTGTATCTATTCATACACGAAATATTTTAAGAGATATACCTATAGCTGGCACAGAAACTATAAACACAAAAATAAAGATAATATCTCAAAGTTTTTTATTTTACGTAATTATTATAATTTTAAAACTGCTTGAGACATTTGGCATAAAACCTTTACTCCATGTTCTGTGAATCACCCGCCCGCCGCGGTGAAGCGCCGCCGCGTCGAGGCGCAGGGATGCCAGACGTAAGATATTTTTTTTTTTTTTTTTTTTTAATTACGTTGCCCCACACTAGGAATTTCTCCTGTGTCGTGGGTGCGTTTACAAACATATAAACTCACATACACAAACGGCCAGACCCGGAACAACTAATTGTAGGTCATACAAATATTTGTTCCGTGCGGGAATCGAACCCGCGACACGCAGCGCAGCAGTCAATCGCTTAACCACTGCGCCAACCGTGCCGTCAAATTATCGTACATGTACGATAATTTCGATACAATTTGTCTTACGCAAAAGTACGATCATTTGCAACCCTCTTCCGAAGTGGGATGAAACGACTATTCAGCAAAAATTATGCGACGAAACCAAAAATAATAAACAAACTTGCAACAAAAACTGTTAAAGGGGCTTTATACTTTCAGCGCAATGCGTAAAAACTCAATCAAAATAATGCTGTTATGGTTTTAAAACAACTGAAAAAATAATGTTATTTTTTTAATTTCATTCATATTTCACAATTTCCTAGAATTCCTATCCTATTTCTAGTTTTGCGAACTAGCTACGCGTTTCGCGCGGCTCTGGCAGTTGTTGTACGAAAAATGTTCATTTGGTACGATAATTTTCGATTATTAATACGATAATTCACTCACACTCGTCTGGCAACCCTGTCGAGGCGTCTCGCTCTCGTCTATTTTGTGTCGAGCAGCGTGTTGGTGAGATTGTGTTTGCTTCGCATGCATATTTCCACGCGACCGCGCAAGCATGGTAGTTACTTCGCATCCTGACGGTTACCGCACTCCACAGTCTGTGTGCTGCCGGACGCAAACACCTGCCCGCACCTCATGTTACATGGGACCTAACAATATCACTGGTAAACTGTAGTGGACGTACGAAAATACACCTCTGCCTATCTCTACGGACAATGCAGGCGTGATGATGTAAAAAATATACCAACGTAGGTAGACTTCGTGACTTGTTCTAGTGTTATTTTAATAGCCTATCGCTTACAATGATAATAAATGTGAATTTAAAATACAATACCACTTAAACCTAAGTAGGTAAATGATTAAATTCCCCCCTCCTTTAAAGTTTCACGAAAAGGAACGTAGAGGCGATTAAAACAAATTTTAATCCTAATCTACAATACCTACACATCTGTAAACTAGGTAAATACCAATAAACAGCTGATAGGAGCAACTCGAATTCGCATGTTAATTACCTCTGTCCGTCTGTGTGTGCGAGTCCTATCCGTCAGCTGATTCTTAGTTGCCTACCTATCTACTTTTACAGATGATACTTATGAACGTTAAGAGTGCGTAGCGCAGATTTATTTGATCAATAATCGTACCAGAGATTAGCAGACGTGGACATACCTACTGTTGTAGGTACACGCGGTTTGTCGCCTCGCAGTGGTCAAAAGATAAACGGGATAAATGGCTTGTCATGTTATCGTCACTGGTTTACGACTGATTCCGTTAGTCGGAAACCTGTCTATTTTACACGAAATTCAGTTACCCCATTACATCAGGTATGCAGATTAAAAAAATAATAATTCGTAAAAGGCACCTGCCTTTTACGAATTATTGTAACAATAATTTGGCGTGTTTAAAAATTTGAATCAACTTATTTACAATAATTTAAAATGTACATACCTAATACCTGCGTAGTTTTTATTTACACTATTTACACCAATTGTTGTACATATTCACCCTGTTGTTGGACGCAGAGGGCTGCACGTTTTAATATGTATCCTTGCACTTTTAATAATGTGTCTCTATCACTAGCCATCACTGCAAAAGCGTTCACAATTCGCGTTCCTAAGAGTCTATCGCCTATTAACCCAGCCCACACATTAACACTGAACCGCGTCTGGAAATGATCCGGCCGAACAACACGTGGATTTTCTGATGCCCGCGTTGTGGATGTTAAACAACCCAACTCCTGGTTGGTATACCTGTAGTTAGGCATTGTTAAATATCTTGCCCGAGCGAGCCCGACGCGTGTCAGCTAAGGCGCGCGCTAGCGACACAACACGCGGATTGTGTGGGACCGGACACAAACCGCGCTCGAGGCGAGGCGCGGGCGCCGGGCAGGGGAGGCAGGCGCCCACGCGGCGCGCTCACGTGTTTCTCTTTCATTATTCATAAAAGCCGCGCGCCGTCTCAAATACCGCCGCCCGCGTAAACTAGCGTAATGGATGTTAAAAAATAAGAAGGAACCAGTATTTATTATGTGTGTCAAGTAATATTAAACTATTATTTTTTTTAAATAATATACCTTGATATATATATTTTTTTGTTGCTATGGTTTCTTTACCAGCTATAGGTATATGTCTTAAAATATTTCATGTATGAATAGATACACCTTATATACAACAACCACAAAAAAACCAAAAAAAAATACCACACAACATCCGTCTGGTTGGAGGATCCACCCTTTACAATGGACGAGACCTTCACAACGGTAGAGTAACTTTCGATCCTGTTCCTCCAAACAACGTTAGTTGTTGCAAAGACTTTTCTTTGGTACAGGCTATTTAAAAAAAAGTGTTTGATATTTGACCTTTTAGCTTTCCAAGGTTCCTTGTGCGTTGCCTTGTCCGACCAATCTCCCGTAAATCTTTTGGGGGAGACTTTTGCCCAGCAATGCGACAATACAGGTTGAACAAAAAAAAAATTACCTCATGTTGTCGTAATGGTAGAGCACGGGCACCTGCGTCATGTTCCCGTCGACGCCCTCCACCAGGTAGTAGCGCAACAACTTGATCTGCTCGCCGAGCTCGCGCGTGCCCTTCCCGTCGTCCACCTGTTCCACCTCCACGAAGTCCACGCTGTTGTAGTTTTTCTGCAGGTCTCCGTTTATCTGAAGATATTGTGAATAAAGGTTTCATTTGTGTTGAGAAAGTTAGGAAGGTACAATTATTTTTTCTAAGCAGTAATTTTACTGGAATTATGGATGTAACTTATGTTTATCAAATTAAATTCGCTCATTTCTATTAGGTTCCAAGAATAGTGGAACCTAGTCTAAACTAGAGGATCTAAACTTACTAAACTTTGAGAATCTTAAAACATAGTAAGGCCTGTTCGAAAAGTATTGTTGAAAATGTAAATAAAAATTATCAGAAAACGTACCTGTTTTCTGGTAATTTGTAGTGCCACTTACAAATGAAGTGCTTTGATTTGAAAACTTACTTAAATCCGAAATTCTAATTTTAAATCAACTTAAAGGAGTTTTTCATTTGATTATTGAGGATAATTTTAGAATCTCAATTTTCTTCGACGACTTTTCAATTACAATTGTTATTCAAACAATAACTGTTGGAAAAATTGAGAGATTTAAAGTTAAAACGTTCTACACACAGATTAACGTGTTACTAATTCCCTTAGAGAGTGAATGCGTAAGAATATAACCTGAACAGGGTTTGTTAACACTTTCATCACATATATTATGAACAGACTGTAGTATTACGTATTCGCTTAATCCATTGAAATAATATGTTAAAAGTTACTCACTGTAGTCGTCAAAAGAGGATGCAGCAACAAGTAGCCATTGTTACTGACGATGAATGAGTAACCGTTGACACCGAGCTGTAAATTGCATAATAAGTAGGTAAATGAGACCATGTAAATGAGGTTTGTTCTTTTTGTCTGGGTAAAATTATGTTATTCACAGATCAATTATCACTCCATCAGCCCGTAATCGTCCATTTCTCGACAAAAAAGGAAAAAGAATAGTGTCAAGAATGGAGGTTTGTTTGATATTAATTATTAAGGTTGCAGACACGGTAAGAATAAGATTGCGGTGATATTTTACGGGTGAAACCATGTGTCAAAAATGGTCCATGGCATATTCGTTGACATTATTACACTACAGCACATCTGCTTTTTCACAGCAGCACCGTTCATTCGTCGTTGAGACATATAGACAGCAGCGTGATTAAAAGCACGCATTTCCCAATATTCCCTTCCTAATGCAGTTTATTTTACCTGATGCGGCTGCGCAAGTTTGGCGATACTGTCGATGGGCACGTCAGTACCAGCCACTCCTAACAGCAGCGCATCGTTGTGCTCCTCGTTGTACTTGTAGTCGAACGCCGGTATCGCCACTGACGTCACCAGCTTGTCTTCGTCCGGCTGGAAGAAAAAATATTCTTGGTTGAAATACATGTTAAAGCCGGTCAGAGGAAGAAATTATTTTCCAACCTTTCTTGTGCAAATTGACTAATCAACAGAGTAGCTGTTGATTAATCAATTCGCTTTTAGGACTTTATCGGACTTTTCTAGGACTGACTGATTTCTGAACTTTCTGAGCCCTGAATAAATAAAGTAGGTGATATTTATTAATGGCTTTTTTAAAGTTTACATCTATTTCTAGATTTTCCTTTTTCTAGCCAGTAAATAAGTACAGAAACGTGGAGGTTTCTTTGTTTTTTTTTTGTCTATTATGCTATGGTAGAGTAATATTCGAATAATCCTCACATTATGATTGTCGTCATAATTTTCCTTATATAATATTTCAATTGTTAAACAGGGATATATAATATATAATAAAAGAAAAAATACCTTCAAGATGTCTCCACTCACACCCCATTTTTTTGTTCGCTGTAAAAGATAAGAGTACATTATTATTTTCACAGAATGTGACATAATATAGAAGCTTCTAGGATCAAACCAGTGTTTTAATGACGCCGCGATACTCGGAAGGTGGCCTTTTCCAGTGAAACCGTGGGTGAATTCAGTGTTCACGCAAATAGATTTTCTACAAAATCCTACTAAAATTATAAATGTGTAAGTTTGTATGTTTGGATGTTTGTTACACAATCACGTAAAAAAGGCTGAATGGATTTGGATGAATTGGCACTCAGATAGTTTATAGCATAAGATACTTTTTATCCCGGTAGTACGCTCCCGTGTGATAATTTCCGACATCCACGCGGGTAAACCCGATGGCGAAAGCTATTGACCTTATAAAATAAAACATTCAATGATTCAATATCAGTGTCAGTGTTCCCGTTTTCCCTCCTTCTTGTACTTAGGGGGTTAAACAGATTATGAATGAACTGACCGTGTAGTCAATGTTGGCGTGTGTCCAGGTGGGAGGTGGCTCCTCATTCTCCAGGATCATGGGCCGAGCGATCACGTTGATATACTTCAGCACTTGTTGCTGCACCTCCTCCACCGAATGAATGTGCACGAAGAAACCTGGGACAAACGATTAACTTGGATATGGATACTCCTGTACTATATCTACGAACATTTGCTTTGTCTTTAAGTTGCTTGTATATGTCTCGTATCGTGATATTCAAATTCTCAGAACACCATCCCACTTCTTCAGGGAATACTTTTCTAATAGATATTATGTTAATTACTACTCCTATAATAATACAGGGTGGCAGGGAAATCGACAAAAAAAAAAAAACAACGGAGGGGTCTCAGAATCATATACAGAATCCATGGTATCAGTTTTCGCATGTCCGGCAGGGACCCTGTTTATGTGGGTGTACTAAAGATACACCTCTGCCTAACCCTTCTGGGAATACAGGTGCGCGTGATGTGACGTTTATGTTAATAATGTATAGTCACCTCTATTCAAACATGCCATCCACTGTATCTCGCGCACATTGGTGACCTCCTTGCCAATAAGGTAGGTGAACACTCTAACAGGGATATACGTGTTGCCGCCGACCACCTCGCGGTTGTACTCCTCGAAGACTTCGGTCAGGTTGCCCGGCACGTAGTCCGTGATCACCATCACCAGCTGGTTGCAGCCTTGGGTGCTGCTCACGTTACATATTGCTCTTCGCTAAACAGAGGTTCAAAATTCAATCATGCTCTTTAGTGGTTCTATTGTTGAACTTTGTAAGGACCCGTATAAATAATTTATGATTTCAAATTATTCATTCGGAATTGATGAAAAAAGGTGGAGCATAACGATCGTCACTTTGCCCTTAAACGTATAAATTACTAGCGTTGACTTCAATTTTATGACGCGGTTGATAGTGGGAATGAAGTCAACCGAGACGTATCGTAAGCACCTCACTTACCTGTTTCAATGTAGTAAAAGCTTTGATATACGCCATCGACAAGTTTGCGTTCCCCTCCAGAAGTACTTTATGGGTCTTCCCCTTGTTTGTCGGCTCTAGGGTATCGGTAAGAGTCTTCAGATTTTCAGGAGTTGCCTGCACCAGGTCCACGAAACATTCAACAACAAAGTCGGTTTTATTTTTGAAAGTATATACGTTGACGTAATCGTTGTTCGACAGAGTGTCCAAAAGTGAGCGTAACGTTCTTCTTGCTACGTAGTTCTTGAATCCAGTCATTGACCCAGAGACATCGAATAGGATAATCATGTCTTTGGAGCAGGTGGCAGCTTCTATGTACCAAGACATGACACGACAGTCGTATGTGTCCACCTCATTGGTGTTCCAGCGCATGCCGGGGTAGAAGCGCAGGATACCATGCGCACTGCCGAAGTACTGCCACGATAGTGACGGGTCGGAGTTGTAGTTTTTTAAAAAGATATCGTTCAAATCTTTTGACCATAAGATAGCATTTAGGGCAGTCGTCTCTGTAAAAAATAACAGTTTTGTAACACCAAAGTCAATCGTTACAAAAAATAATTAATAACTATCTTAAGATAGTCAATGATACACCCTTCAATATGATTTAAGCTTTATTATCTATTACGTATGCAAGTACATACCTATCGTGTAAAGAGCAGAGCAATATCGTGAATTGTTTCTTAGTGATATATTTTTATTTAGGAAGCCAAACCCAAATGCTTGATTGGATCTTAAAGTTTTATTTCCCCGTGTAGCATAATTGGATAAGAAAAGTTTTTAAGCACCCTAGAGATTAAGGTACCATTCCGTACCCGACCGCAGGCAGCAACTGCACGCGACGTGTCGCGGCGCTATGTCGCTAATGTCATCATTCCGAACCCGACCGCAGTCGGTAGATAGAAGATAGAAAAACGTGTTATCGCTCGAGCGTTAGCGGCACTACTGGTTTGCAGTCGGGCTGCACGTGTCGCCTGCCACTCGCCCTTAGCTGCCAACGACGTGTTGTTAGCTACGGAAGGTATTTCATAGAACAGGCAACGTGTCGCGGTGACTCGTCGCCTGCAGTTGCTGCCTGCGGTCGGGTACGGAATGGTACCTTAATCTCTAGGGTGCTTAAAAACTTTTCTTATCCAATTATGCTACACGGGGAAATAAAACTTCAAGATCCAATCAAGCATTTGGGTTTGGCTTCCTATTTAAAAATATATCACTAAGAAACAATTCACGATATTTCTCTGCTCTTTACACGATAGGTATGTACTTGCATACTTAATAGATAATAAAGCTTAAATCATATTGAAGGGTGTATCATTGACTATGTTGAAACTAACACATCATCCGTTATTCAGATATTTTTGGTTCAGTTCAGTACGTATAAATGTGTGCTATGTCTGTACCATCAATGATGGAAAGACTTCATCTCTACAGCAGCTGATACATAATATTTTGGGAAAATGATTTGAGTAGTAATCAAATAAATTTTAATTTTTAAAATTATAACTGTAGCTAGTATATACTTATACATACAGCTACAGTTATAATTTTTCAGTAGATACGTGCTTACGTAACGTAACGTATTTAGTGACCGATACTTAAATATGTGACTTTACTCATCAATATGAACAAGTTTTACTATGGAACCAAATCTGATATCGCGAAAAAAAAATCTGTTGTTCCCTACATTTATTTTCGCATAACTCGTCGGTATCGGTCACTGAATACCAGTCACCCTTATACCTGAGCTATCATATTTTACCTTTAAGAGATGTGCAGGTGTTTACTCTACAGTTATGTGATTACGGGCTTTTTAAATTTGATTTTGATGTACTTTCCCGTTGATTGGCTTATTCCAGTTAGGTTTAAATCATTTATTCTCATAAAAGACAAAAGCCACTTACATGAGAACAGACAAGAAACATTAAGTAAACTTATTTTAGGTAACCGTCAGCAAAGTATATGTATAGTATTATATACAATTATTCTAAACTCATTCAACAGTTCAATTCTCAATCATTAGAGTACATTGGAGGACGCTAGTCAAGTCTGTTTTCAATTATGTGTTTGGATAGCCGAGACTTAAAACTGCTGAGGGAGCTAACACTTTTTATATATGTGGGTAGATTATTAAACAGTTGTGCTCCTTCATACGTAATTAGTGCGCATTCTTGGCAAAACAAGTTTAGTAATTTGAGATTTTTTAGTAAATGATAAGTTATCAATTATAGATGACCTTCAACCTAACTTTTCGCCAAAAACCCGACGCGTAGGTAGTGACTTTAACCGTTCAGGATAAAGCGATTACTTGTTTAGGCACGCAGTGTTTGGATTACCGTGGTAGAGTATGCCTATGATAAAAAATATTGTAGCCCTTCAATATTTACATACCTATATCAAATATATTGGTGGGCACGTGAACACAACTGAAGTTTGTGTTTACATTGATGTTGTAAAAGTGCGAGTCCCTCTCCAGAGACACGTTCCTGTAACGAGTACTGTTTACAACATATCTGGGCAGGTCGTCCTCATTCTGGGGGGCAGGGTTATCGTCTTCATCTTCATAGAAAAACTTGGAATACTTTGCCGAACAGTAGTCGAACGGTTGGGATTTATTGTAGGTGTAGTTGAATTTTCTTGCCAAATTTTCTGCCGTCGCGTGAATGCACTACAAACATAACTAAAAATTATCACAATGCTTTAAATTAAAACATTAACAAAAAACAGCGCAACAGCAGGGTGTTGCGCTGTTTTTCTTCGTTTTCGTTTTCGTAAACGCAACGGGTTTACGCAACAATTTCATGTTATCGCATCCACATCTGCGGACGTATATTGCCAAACTCGCCCCGACGTGAATTAAACCTAAATGAGTGTGGCGCACCCTGCGCAGCCAGCCCCTCTATTAGGCTTGCTGACCTTTCAATCTTTTCACGACAACATGAGGTCACCACTACTCTCATAGCCCATGACGTCGCATAAGTAGAAAGAAGCCATATTCAGTACACTTGACAAACGGACTGCTGAATGTAGGTACTTATTTCACTCAACACTGACTGCCCATATAAAGCAATTATTTATTTAATAATTGCTAAATAAATAATTGGTTTGTTATGTGGCAACATAACATACAATTCATACCTATTTAAATAATTATTCCATAAAAAGTATTTTGTCTGATGTGGCAATGATGGTGTACATAACACTTACATTTGGATACGTTATACAAAATATTATGAAAATGTTATAACAAAAATTTGCCAAATCGGTCCAGCCGTTCTTAAGTTATGCGCTTACCAACGAAAATCTTTTAAGTTTTAGTACATAGATAGATACATAGAAGATAGGTGGAATTCATGGAACATAACGCAGAAAACAATAACTTATTCGGATAACAATTAAGGGTAAACTTATATTTTTTTTTTAAAACGCAGATCATGGAACACGTCTAGATAGGTTGGAATTAATTATATTGAACCGCAGTATATATGATATGCAAAACATTATTATTTCATAGATAAATGTCCATACACAACAGTTCTACATTTCATAGTAAATGCATTCACCGTCCTTTTAATTCTAATTAACTGAAAGCCTTGAAACCGTATCTACTCCTGATCAGAAATAAAACAGAGAAAGTTACTCTGTTTTTTTCTTACTGAGAAACTTATTGAGAAAGTTACTTACTGAGAAAGTTATTTACTGAGAAATTTAATTACTGAGAAAGTTACTTACTGAGAAAGTTAATTACTGAGAAAGTTACTTACTGAGAAAGTTACTTGTTTTACACTTACCTAATAGTGGTGTCACTTTATTTACCTACTCGCTAAGCTCTCTACAAAAGAATATTAATCTCTAAATTAATCTCTTTTATGGATTCAAGACATACTTGGACGATGAAGTAAGTATGATGAATACGGGTCATTGTGTAATAGCACTATAAGAAGTTACGGCTATGGCTTACCTTGACGGCATTGATTTTCCGAGTGAGCATGGTGCTCACAGAGCGCAGTGAGGACTCTAATATTTGCTTTCCATCTTTTCTCTTCACGCTCGCGTTCATTTGTTTGTATTTCTGTGAAATTGGGGATGTATACATAAAATCTGAATAGTCTAATCTGAATTCGGAATTATTCCCAGAATCACTTAATCGTGAAACACAACAAATGCTGTTGATTTTAAGTTACATTTCAATGTAATTTTGAGCTTCACTTAATTTTCACACTTTAGTGTGGCGAATGAAAAATATATACTACCAAAAAAAAAACAACTAATTTTAGCAAATTCTATGTGGGTTTTATTTCAGAGTTTTAAAATTTATTTCAAAACTTAGGCAATTATGTAAGTCCATAATAACATTTCCTACTCACGAGCATATTATTTACTTACAATTCTGATTTGATCTGATTTTGTCAAAGCTTCACTTAACTTCCATAGTTCGTCCCCAAGGGCTCTCGCCCATACTTTTACCCTACGAAAAAGAAAACTTTACGTTAAAAGAAACAAAATGATTAAATTACAAAAAAAAAATGCACATTCGTTATAAAACAAAGCACAATAATAACAAAATAAGGCCAATTCATCAAAAAATAAGGCACATTAAATATCCCTTTAAGCAAAATAATAAGATTTTTTTTTATGACATAAATTTCTAGAGCTTAATTTATTGAGTAAAAAAAAAGTAAATAAGGGCCTGTTTACGGTAGCCACCAAAATAAATTAAGCTCCTTTACAAATTTTATGTTGGATAATAACTTTTATATCTATACTTTCAGATGTTCAACGTCCGGCTCGTGTCCGGCCTCGCGTCCGGTATTGTACCTAATGCTCTTCAGTAAAGTTACTTTGTAACACGTACTCGACACGTAGATGAAAACTTTGGTTGTTTGAGTTTGTCTCTTTCTTTGTGATTGTGTGCTTTGTGATTGTGAGGTTATTTAGAACTATGTCCAGCACAGTGAAAATAAGTAAAAAGAAACGTTTTGATAGATCAAAAGCAAAAAAAGTAATTCAGAAAACTTTCGCAGTTCTGTCCCTGAACTACAGCTTAGTTTCAAACATAAAATACATAAAATATTCGAGATGTTTCAGCTAACTGAGTGCTCCACGAAGATATATGAAAGTAATACAAGTCATAAATAATATAGTATTCTTACGTGTCAGCCTTCCAGGCGGGGACAGGGTCTGGTACAAAGAGTAATGCACAAAGTAACACGAACTTGAAACTTTGCATGTCTGCGACGGTGAGTCACGCGCGCCAACAACAAATATTTATTACTTTCCACAAGTAATCTTCGTAAACTACGCGAATATTACAGGTTAAGGCACATCGTTACAGTGTTTTGTTACTTAAATAAGCTTTTCAGAATACATCACCAAAATTTATCACTAATCTGCTAACACGTATCTATGACAGATAAAGAACAACCAAACTAAAATGTAAAAGAAAGCGTTCCCGCTGACAGATAACGAACAAGGCCACTACGATTTCGAAGCACAGTAAACATTCAGTCACTAAATACTTTCACGTTAACGAGGTTAAAAATAGTTTACGTAGAGTTTAGACTAGAGTTTTGTCGTCCTTTTACGCGGGGGATCACAACACGAGTTACATGGTGCTTTTATAAGAGCGCGGGTACGAGATAGTTTGTGTGCGGGCGACGCTGCCGGTGCGGGCTACAGTGGGCCGGAGCGAGCGCGAGCCGGAGTGAGCGCGGGCCGGGGCAAGCCGGGCGGGAGCGAGCGTGTGTCGCGGCCGACGCACGTGCTGCGTCTATTCTGGGCGGGCGCCGGCGAGCGCTTCGGGCGGCATCGAGCGGACTCGATCTAGGTCGGCCCGTGTCTGTCCACACACTGCTACCGGCGCGCAGCGTACCCGCTCGCCCGCTACTACTTATAATTATAGACATTACAACTTTTTGTCTGCGAGCTTACAGCGCTTCAGTTAGGACGTGATTTACATTCTTATTGCTTCTTAGCTAATGAGAGTTTGTAGTTTTGCGACAAGGTCAGAGTATATTGGCGGTGATTTATGTAATAAAACTTCTGAAATTGCTTGTGATCATTACAAGTCTAAATCTACTAGATATATCATAAATAGGCTATTTTACTTCTATTTTAATAGATGGAAAATTGCGTTAGTAAATATTTAATTGAAGACCTCGACCTATATGGCAAATGGAGCAAACCAAACACCGAAACAACTGATATAATGCAATCTAGAAATCAATACAACGTCTATTTTTGTTACATTTGTATGCATCGAAATTCATACGGCCGTCATATTTCTGTGAAGCTAGACGAGCTTTTACGAACTGATTCATAAAGTAATATTTATTGCATTGCCCTCCAGTCATATAAACCACGTCTACGCCTGGCGTAGCAGTGCTCGTAGCAAATGTCTGAAAGTGACCCTTAATAAAATATTAACTTAGTTTATCTGTTATAGCCTACGTTGTGTCTAGTATTGAGAGCTGAATAAATCACTGGCTACTGTAACGTTTAAATCGTTTTATTTTACTATGATTTTTACTGGGTCTACGCCGCGCGTAGCAGACGTAGCACTAGTACAAATGCGACCCTTAAAAATGACTGAAGGTATTAAGTCTTTGAGTACTTAATTATGTTCAGCCTCGGCCTAGTGCCGACACTAATTAATCAATCACGACTGCTTTTTTGACTATATTATTGTATATCTTATAGACCAAAAACAGCTGCAATACTATTCTGTAAAAATCTCACGGTGAAAACTTAGGTGAAGTGAGCTGTCAATAGTGTACGTACATCCCTAGCATCAGTGGAATGACAGCTTACTTCACGCTCACTTCACCTAAGTTTTCACGGTGAGATTTTTACAGAATAGATCGGCTGCTACGGTGCTACGAAATTTCAAATGAAAAATCAAGGGTCTATAGATACTAAAGATCTGAATCTGAAATTAAAATATAATATTATTGGAATAAAACAGAAATTACAAAAAAATAACACTATTTCTTTCAATTCACGTGATACAAAAGGTGACTAGGGGGATATGTCAGGAGGATAAACAAACAGATTCAGCATTTATAACGTGCAATTCACTAGAAATGAGCAGCGAAGTAACGTTAGGGCTTCATTACACCTGAAATAAACAGATTGAATATGCAAAGGGTGGCGAGCGAGGCGTGTAAACATTACTTATAAACATTCAGATGAGTACACAAGCCGCGCGTGCCATAACAGCCTGCCTTCATTATTTACACTTGAAAGTTTCTGTTTTAAGTGGATCGTTATCTTTACGGCCTTTTAGGGGCTCGTGGGTGAAACACGCGCTTATATTGATCTGCGATGTTATGCTAGGTTTAGTGTGGTTGATTTTTTGATAAGTGCGTGTGGCATAATCAAAGAAAGAGCTATACCGAGCATTGGGTGAAATCTGTCTCTAGATGACGTTGAGATCCCTCTGTGTCCCAGAGTGTATATATGTAAATATAATAATTATTGGCCCGATATTGTTATATGAACATCTATGACGGTAAGAACGGTGGAGTTTCTTGCCCATTCTTCTCCATACGAAAACTACCTTTTGGAATGGGCAACTAGAATCAATTAATTTTTTTTTGTAAATTTTTGACGTTCAAAAGTGCCTTATACGGGCCTACTTGAAATAAATGATTTGACTTTGACTTTGATAGTTACGTATTGCACGTTATAACTGCTGAATCTGTTTGTTTATCCTTCTGACGTAATTACGTAACCCATAGTCACCTTTCGTAATACGTGAAATGATAGAGAGGGAGTTATTTTTTTTTTGTTGTCAGAATATTGGTACGGTAACTGAGCTGTGTGAAGTTCAGCTACGAGGAAACTGATTTATGTCCGACTATTGGCCAAACTATTTGAAAAACATATTTATTTGCTTTAGTATGAGCAGTACATCTGTCAATTAAAAGCAAAATTCACTTTTACATAATAAAATAAATAATTTAAAAAATCAAATACCCGACTGCAAAATCACATAACTGAAAAGAGAAAAACAAGCATTATAATCAATACAATTTTATAATATTGCAGGCGGGGGACAAACAAAAGTTACACCATATTTTCAGGCTTTTTTTTTCAACACCTATCTAAGGAGACTTGGGTTTTTAAGACGAATATAACGATACCTTAACTGTCGAAATCCATCCAGCCATTTGGAAGATACGAGGTAATATTTTTTTTTACAAATATACATACATACATACAAGATATGCGCGAAAAACATAACCCTTCCTTGGCAGTCGGGTAAAAAAGTCGGGTAGTAAACCAAATTATTTCATTGCTTAACATCGCACAAATCATTCTGAAACCAAACCCATAACAACAATAAGAGAAAGAGCAGAAAAGAGCAGTCTCTTGGAAAATTTAAGACATAATGATCATGGATTTTCCGAGAATTTATTACGCTCGCTCTTTGTGAAGAATGTCTTCGTTTCTATGTGTGGAGCAATAAGGAGCGCGGTTCGTCTGCTGAAGTATAAGACGCCATTATTATTCTGTTCTTGTTCCTAATTGAGACTCGTAAAGTACGCTAACTAAACTAAAGCTCCTTCTTACGAATATTTGTTTTCCTGGAATAGTTACCCATCCTTTTTAGGCTTTGAAACTTGGCTGTCAGATGGAATAAAGAAGACCATAAAAATAAGGTGATCACTGACCTATTTAAAGTTAGAGTTATAGTCCTGCTTTTTCGAAGCAATGGATCAATAGGTCGACATGATTTGCATAGAGATAGTTTATGAACCGGAGAGTGACTTAAATTTTTTGTCTCGGGACAATGCACGGGGAATATTATATACCACGGGAGTGAAGGTGCGGATAAAAGCTAGCGGCCCAATAATGCATCAAACTAAACGCATTCTTTTATTTCTTTAATTTTCATTGGGAGCTGTCCTAGAATAATTAGTTGGATTAGTATTTGTTTCTCCCTTCATGATCGTGGGACTATGGACAATGTTATTTACAAATTAGAATTTCTCAAAATACCGGAGTTTTCCAAGTGAAACACATTTCAATGCGGTGCGGCGGCGCGGTGACTCAGAGTCGGATGGCCTCGGGGGCGCGGAATGCATTAATTTTGCCGCCCCAGCACTCCGCTCATTTCTTGGTGACGTCATAAATACTAACAAGGACCTAAATGCTATAAAAATAGGATCTATGGTTATGTTAGTATGGCTTTTGAAACTTGTTTACCGCTATCTATCTGTGCATGGGGATAAGCAAGTGCTGATTGTTATGGTTCAGTGGATGTAACACTAGTGTTATCAGTTCTGATGTGCCTCGGAGATAGGCACCTATTGGCTTGCGATTAGTTATTACACATCGACGGCAGCAAACTACAAAGAATCAGCTGCTCTTTTTACGAAATTTACTTTATTACATAATTTGACTGAGAATTCTTTGTTTTAACGTAGTAGTTTTATTCTATTTTTTTACCATTATTAAGTCACGTATGTAAAGACACCCACTTATCACAAAATTTAATAATATATTTTACAGTATTTGACCTTAACCATTTCCTTGGTAATGTCCTATTGACAAAATCTTGTAAAATAGAACAAGTGTAGCTTCGTGCTTTAGTACCTATAAAGGCTATAATATATATACCTACGCCAACATTTGGCCAGTTAAAACTTAAGTACCTATTATTTCTATGGTAACCTGGGCACGGGCAGGACGTAAAGTGCTTGCTTATCGTATACAATGACCCGCTCTTGAAAGCCGTAAGATCGCAGAGGTAACTGCAAACATCAGAATATTAAGAGCTATCTGCTTGTGTGATACATGCTATTATTTTTTTATCAGGCGTTCAACGAAAATATGAAAAATATTTAATTAGTTCGTAAACTGGTAATGCTATCTTACGGCTACTAAACCCGACCGTTATGGAAAGTTTTAGCCTCTCGTAAATTTATGGGAGGTTGTGCCCAAGAGGGGTAATCTCCTCATATTTATTGCTTAATGAAGGTCGGTCCTATCTAGCTAATTAAGAGTTTGTAACTACCGTGCTACGGTGTTAGAGCTCAACCCAAATTTCTAATTAAATAGGTTAGAAGTCCTTTGTTTCCTTTCTAACAGATGCTATTTGTGTAAATCCTGTTACTTTTTGCACTGTAGTAACAAGCCCATCTTTTCTCTGAATCCACATTTAAGTTATTTAAGAAAAAGTCAAAAGAAACATTCTGTAGATGTGAACTAATATTATGAATGCGAAAGTGAATTTGTTTCTTTGTTACGCTTTCACGCTAAAATGGCTGAATATATTTGGATGAAATTCGGCACATGGGTAGATCGTGACCTGTGTTAGAAACTGATGACATAGGATAGTTTTTATTCCAATATTCCCACGGGATGAAACTTATGCGGGTGAAACCGCGGGCGCAGCTAGTGTTATATAAATGTTAAAGTTTGTATGTTTGTTACTCAATCACGGAAAAATGGCTGAACGGCTTTAGATTAAATTTAGCACACAAATAGTTTATAACTTAAGCCTTTTTTTTTTTGGATGGGAAATTATCAAATATCTTCTCCCGCTCTGGGTGGAGTGGGAGGGCGTGTCAGACTCTTACTGACTAAAACCCACCCGTGTTCCTTCCGTTGCCTGTACGTACGTACGGTATCCCTTTCGGACTTTCCCGCAACCCCGGCAGTTAAGCCTGGATTAACACATAAGATCCTACTTTAATCACGGTAGTACGTTCCAGTGTGATATTTTACGACATCCACGCCGGCGAAGCCGCGGGGCAAAGCTAGTGTTTCTATTAAAGTGTGTAATATAATAAATATGCGTCTAGCTGTGCAAATATTCATATCAGACATGCGTGTTTGCGCAGTTACACGAGACCTACACACAGAGAATACACTTTTCTATGGATAAGATGTGTGTAGGTATACCTACATTATCCATAGAAAAGTGCATTATCATAAATAATGCATATATTTTACAGTAAAAATACGGTTAAGACATGTATTTCTCAAAAGATTACATTAATCACTTACAGAGAAAATACAATAATAAGTAAAAAAAATAACTTAGAAAAAAATGTTGTAGGGTAGATGTTAAAAATGTTGCTGCCTGCGGTGCGAACAAAGCTTGTTTGTTTAGGCCCATGGCACAGTGCGTTTGAATAAGCGATAATTGAACAGATGTTTTAGGATTTCACAAATAAAATGGTGCTTTTCGTAGAGTAAGTAAGCGGGTGTAGGTTATTTAGTTTAGGGTTAGTTTTCGTAGTGTTAGTAAAATTTACAAATTTATCCATAACGTTCCATTAATGAAAGATCCTTCAAAATGTGGCGTTTCAACAGTTTCTTAAAGGTTGATAAGCTTTTAGCCTCTTTTGTGTCTTTAGGTAATTTATTATAATTCTGGGTTCCTTCGTACAGAACGCTCTATTTTCCGTAGTAGGAGGTAGGTACTTCTAGGTGGTTTCAAACGAATATTATTTACCTGTCTCGTATTACGTTTGTGGTGGTCTATATTTTTGGTAAAAGTTGTTTGTGAGTGAATGTCCTTTGTTATAATTCTTCTAATCAGGATGAAGGTGTTGTATTTGTAGATTTGCATCATTAGTCCAGTTTCCTTATAAATTTTTATGGTCGAAATAACGTTTTAATGAGTTTATTTTGTGATCTCTCTAGTTTATTTAAATTGCTCTTAGCTGCTGATCCCTATACTTCAATTAGGTGTTATGCCCGACAGGGCCCACAATGCTCCAAAACTAATGTATGTCCTTATGTACCTACCACCTAAGTTCACATTGTGGAATGCAATAAATGTATTGAGTATTGAGTATAGGTAATCTAGATGAGGCTTGACCAAAGAATTATAGATTGTGTACCGCACATGCCTGGGCAAGCATCGAGATATGGACCGTAGGGCACCTGATAGGGATAATAGTTTGCTTTGATTTTTTTCAATATGCGGCTTCCATGTAAGTCCACTGTCAAGAAAAAGGCCCAGATATTTTTTGAGTTTGTTTTGTTTATTATTTGACCGTTAATTGTTAATGGACTATAGGTATATTTTTTTTGTTTTTGTCGTAAAAATAATGTAATTTGTTTTTGAAGCATTTATGGTCAACAAATTTGACTGGAGCCAAGTGTGTAAGATGTCCAAATCATGTTGTGCTACATTCATAACCACATTTATCGAGTCACCAAAATAGAACAGGCTGGTATCGTCAGCGTACAAAGTAATTTCTTCCTTTAACCCTATCTCGTGTATACTATTTATATAGATTAAGAATAGTAATGGGCCCAAAATTGAGCCTTGGGGCACGCACAGTCTAGGTGTGCTTTGATGGTTACCGATTTTAACAATTTGGGTCCTATTTGTAAGATATGATTTGAAAATATCGAACGCTATATCTGTAACACCCAAATCTTTCAGTTTTTGTAAAAGTGTTTCATGACTGACGATATCAAATGCCTTTCTTTAAATCAATGAATATTCCTAGGCCTATTTTTCGATTATCGATATTGATCCTTATATTTGTCACTAAGTCAACAGTCACAGAGATAGTATTGGGCTTTGGTCTGAAGCCGTATTGTATTTTAAATCGGAAGTCAGTGTCAGTTAGAAATTGGTTAAGATAGTTACATAGAACTTTTTCATAGACTTCAGATAGTACTGGTAACACGCTAATAGGTCTATAATTACTTGGATCCATTTTGCTTCCCGTTTTAAATATGGGACTTACTTTCGCACGTTTACGAATTAGGAAAATATATTTCGTTTAAGCATTTATTGATGCAATTTGTTAGGTTTGTCAATATTCCGAACATTCTCATCATGACAAGCGTTAATACCTACCGCAAATATCTGAACTGTCAAACATTTGACGTCTACTGCCTTAGTTTTATTATATAAACGTATTAAAATAAATTGTAAGCCAGCGAGAAATACCAGCGATATTATAATTCAAATATTTCCTTTAAAAACAAATCGATCAATTTAGTACGGTACGTATTGTTTAATATTAATCCTATTGTATTTACATTCATAGAGGTAAACTCTGTACCTAACACAAATAATTAATTATTAACACCACATTCATGCTTAGGTAACTCATAACCACAATACTTGATTGCAGTGCCATATATTTTTTTAAATTAAATAACAATAACAAAATGAAGGTTTATAAATATCTAATACGTAGGTATTACAGGATTCGGGGCAAGTCGTATACTCATAGTAGTATGAGTATACGAATTGCCCCGAATCCTGTTCGAACAATGCAAATTCAAAATCTATACATATTAGAGACAATGAAAGTCACTTCTTCGTGACTGTTTGTGTGACCGCGTTGTTCTTCTAAACTGCGCAACGCATTTGTGCAGATGCGGTTTTCACCATAATTTAGAGAATTTATTCTAAAAGGTTTGTGTGTATGATATATTAATATTAAACTTACATATAATAAAGAAATAATCAATGCTTTACAAGTCGTAAGTTCAGATCTTTAGTTAGCTATAAAAGCAATTACCTTGATTACAATCATATTCTCCGAATAAGCCCCACACAAAGCTTTGTTTTTCACAAAGAGAAACAACGAATTCGAAATAAATCACTCAGCGCTCCCATATAACAAACACACATTTTCAATCCTTTGAGAGTACAATACAAACAATATACTTTCATTTTCCCAAAGCTTTCTCGTCGATAAAACTGTTGTGTATAGCATTCTGTTCCATTACACTCAAACTACAAGTATATAGAGTGACAGGCTCCTTTAGGGCTGAAAAGGGAACAAATGTGCGCTCCGCTATATGTCTAAATCTTTGGAATAAAATATTATACGGTGCCAACACACCAGTTTTCTTTCCATCTCTATGGAAAGTTGGGAAGTTTTGCGTGTGGCGTTTTTGTTCTCACATTTTAAAATGGTGTTCCTATATTTTCAGGTCTCAAGGCCTGTTCTCGTCCGTTCACAAGTTCAGATCTAAAACTTATCAAACCCGCGAGCGAAGCGTCTCTGCATCAAGTCTGGCAAAATTTGCATTCGTGTGTCAGTTTGTTGGTCCTCGTCTACAGGTCGTATTTTACAACCGATCTGGACGAAACTTGGTAGACAGGTTTTACGACTTTGTAGATTTTTTTGTCATCGGTGATTTTTGATTGGAGGGGTACTTCCTCCAAAAAGGGGCAAAAAGGGGCATAAAGGGGGCTACTGGATATCTCCGCCTTATGGGATCCGATTTCGATTGTATGTTTTTAATTTAGTAAATTTTAATTGGCCTCATAAAAATTTGGCGAAGATCTGATGAGGATCTTCGGCGTGATGAGCAAAATAGCTCCTCAAAACTCAGGAAATTGCTTACTTTTATACAGTGGAATCGGCCCTTTAACTACTAGGTAGGGATTGATGGAGCATCTGGGACCACCTTGTCATCTCAAAACTAGTGAATTATGAAAATACTTCTCAGAATTCTCACTTTTGCTTGTTTTTAACAATTTAAACATGTTTATTTAATTTGACAATATGATATAAATACATACCTAAGAAAAAAATACCTAACATAGTTGTAATGTGCTCGTCAAGACCTTTCTTTTGATACCAAACTTGAATGATTATCTCTTCTTTTTTTTCGAGGTTAGAAATTTACATACGTGTAAAGTCCACCATATTAAATTTAGGGAGATAGTAGAATTAGAGAGATCGGTTATTGTGATAGTGCTCTAGTTGTGCCATTGTCTGATGCAGCTAGATTACTTTAGATTAGTTATGCTAAAGCTTTGTTAAATAAGAATTAGTATGATTTTGTTAAGCCAACCGGCGGCATAAACGCATGTGCAACAAAGCTCTTCTAGAATTTAAAAAAAATAAAAACATTGGGAGAATTTATATAGCCTATGTCACCCAAACCATTATTATAAATCTATTGATACCTTATTCATCAAAATAGGTTCAGTAGTTTAGGCGCTACGGTGGAACACACGTAAATACAAATATACATACGTACAAAGACTACTAAAATCATAACCCTTCTTTTGGCTTTGCCGTAGTCTTTTAAAAAAGCCTACCTACTATCACAGCGCAACAACAACAATACAGAAAATAAAATATTCGTTTCAAATAGATGGAACAATAGAGAAAACAAAAGAGGTTGTTAAAAAGAAGTAAGTAACCTAGCCAATTTAAAAAAATAATTTTGCAAGCTTTAAAAAGGGAAGCCTTGAAAAGGAAAATAAATAAAATATATTTTTTATGGCATTTTGATTATTTTTTGGGCCAAGTGGCCAATATTTACGTATTTCACAAGTAAAAAGTTTGAATATCATTAATTACTTATAGCCAACCGGCGTTCTTGTCCTCTGTCACAGCACTGAAAAGATGGCCGGAAAAATCTCCCTGGTTGACTGGCTGGTGGGGAAAGTGGCTTGCCTGGACACAGATCGGCCCGTGAACCCATCTTTCCAGAGGCAGTGGGATGAGCTGCTCTGCAGGTTGGTACGGAATACGTCCACTATTATTGCTGAGCGTGCCTGCTGACTGTGTGGGTGAGGTTAAGGTAATAAATAACTGAGTGGGAGTCAGCCTTTGGCTTCAAGCGCTACCGTTAACCCCACATCGGCACTATGCTGGGTGACACCACCTTCTGCGGTTGTCTGCATCTGAGCACTCCTTGTGTGGCTCCGCATCGCAGCCAAAGCAGTGAAGTTGTCGACAGCCTCGGACTCATGGCCTATCCTGGAGTAAGATCTCAGGCCGGATAGCACGGCCAATGACATCATCCGTCGTGCTCTTGTCACCGATAGAGTGCGAGTTGTTTTAGAACCTAATGGCTTCGCACGTGACGATGAGAAGAGACCAGACGGAATGATCATAATGCCATGGAAATTAGGTAGGCCTTTGGTGTGGGATGCAACGTGTGTCGATACCTTTCCATCATCCCATCTTCCTAGCAATGCTGGGGCGGCTGCTGCAGGTTCGGAAAACCTCAAAAAGCGCAAATACACCAATCTTATTGGGACTTATAGGTTCGAGCCGTTTGGAGTTGAAAGAATAGGGCCAAAGAATGAGCATTGCCATACAACGTGGCATCGCTGCCAGCCTTTTGGGCACTTTTCCTTTTTGACACCGATGCGCACAAAATTTTTGACGCCTTATGATTCCCCCCCCCCTTTTTATATAGGTACTTGTAATTATAATTATTATTTTATGACTGTTAGCTTTTTAAATTATGTTAATAATATTATCTTGGGTATCATTAAATCAGATAATCTTTTTCATTTTCTTAAAAAAAGCATAGTGATATTAGACCTCAAGACATTTCAGCGACCAAAGTGTTTCAGATTTACTTCAGTTTTCGAGAGTTGTACGATCCATATAATGTGGGCAATGGGCACTACCTACATGGGCATTTTTTTTTTGGGAGGGTAATTATCAATTAAATTTTCCCGGCGCGGCGTTTCAGACTCTTACTGACTAAAACCCACCCGTGTTCCTTCAGTTGTCTGCACGTTGCCAGGGGCCACGGTATCCCTTACGGACTTTCCCGCAACCCATGCATCGGTCATATCGGAGCCCTTCAGTTATTGACATCTCTCTGAAGCGCGTGTAGAACACAGCGCGCCGTCGGCCCGGGCTTGGTCCTTATCGGACGGCGAGCTAGCCATTGCTCACCATCCGCAAGCCCGCGCCTACGGTGGCCGGGAATCCGCTCTTGATTCCCGACGTCCAGGGCGTCTCCTGCGGCTGCTAGGGGTGTGAGGGCGCGAAATTTGCCTCTCCCTCACGCGTTCTGCCTCCTCCTTCGCGAGCATTACTGCTTTGCAGAAGGAGGTGACGGCCTCCAATGCCCTCTCGCTCCGTACCATGGCCTGGACCAGGGCCGGACGAAAGAGAACCCCGCCACCGATCGCTTCCACAAGGACACGGCGATGCTCTGCCCAAGCCGGGCAGACCTCCACCGTATGCTCCACCGTGTCCTCCGGGCGATCCACGCAGTGATGACACCCGGGAGTTTCCACCCGCTTGATACGAAACAGGAAACTCCCGAAACAACCCTGTCCGGTGAGGACCTGCGTCAGGTGGAAGGTGAGGACGCTGTGGCGCCTCTCTAGCCACTCCTCAAAGAGGGGACTTATCGCCGCGTGCCCAGCACTGGGTTGCGACAATCGCACTCTCCATGACGCCATGAGATCCCGCCGGAACTCTGACCGCTGTGCCGCGATTTGTCGCGGCAGCGGAGTTAAGCCCCGACGTTTCGCCTCCTCTCGCTATTACCAAATGTGGCAATCCGGCAAAGAGGCTCGCCACCTCACCGGAGACCGTGCGATATCCCCGGACCAGCCGGGTGGCCATGACCCTCTGGGACGCGTTCAACCGGCGGGCTGGCCGCTGCCTCAATGAACGCGCCCACACCGGTGCCCCGTAAAGGGCCATGGAACGCATGAGCCCCGTTTAGACCCCCTAGATTGGGCAGGAGCCGCTTCAAGGCAACCCCGGCCCGCTCCAGTCCGGGAGCCAAACGTCGAAAATGCTCCACGAAGTTCCACCGGCTGTCAAGGTCAAGGACGAGTCCTAAGTACTTCATCGTCGACTCGACGCCGATGTGAACCCCTCCTACCGTTATTTGGGAACCCGACGGTGGCGCGTTCCGAGGACCGTGAAAACACATGGCCTCGGACTTGTACAGGGCCACCTCGAGTCGCAATTGCCGGATTCTGTTGACGATTGTCGCAACCCCGCATATCGCTAGTTCAGCCCTGTGCCAGGACCAAAGTGTCGTCAGTGTAACAAACGACACTGACGGCGCTAGGGAGGTCGGCGCGCTGCATCCAGTCGTATCCAATGTCCCACAGATGCGGCCCCAGGAACCTATATGGCCCTTACACCGTAATCGATTAACTTCGAGTCTTGCAGGCTTTTGCAGGGGATCACGATCATGCCATGCTTTGTACTTCTGTTTTATCGCCTCTTTGAGATAAACTTTTATGTATCAAAAAATAGTTCGCATTTCAGAACAAGACAAACACACTTAATATAATTTGACCTCCCACAAGTAAACTTAAAACGTCAAAAAAAAATAACTTGAGACATTTTCAGCAATATATGTACTTAATACCTACTAGATCCATTTCAGTTCAAGTATATGAGATGAGTATAGCCTGGCGAGTCTGCAAGGGCAAGACTCGGCGTCGTGTGGGCGGCCCAGTGTCGGCACCGCGGCGCCTCCGCGTCGAGACACCCCGCCAAGCCTACAACTATTTATTAAAGAATGCCTAAATTGATTTACCTACATAAGTGTTTCAAAAGCTTGTAATCAGCCTTGAAGAGAATTTATAGATGTGTGTACAGTTTGATGTATCATGTTCGGCCAAATTAATTTTCAGTTCTTAGCAAACATTAATTTTAGTTTGTAGGTGAAAGTCAAAATTAATCAAAATTAATAGCGAGTATTTCGGAACATCTTTTTTTTTTTTTTTTTTTTTTTTTTTTTTTTTAAAACGTTGCCCCACACTAGGAATTTCTCCTGTGTCGTGGGTGCGTTTACAAACATTTAAACTCACATACACAAACAGCCAGACCCGGAACAACTAATTGTAGGTCATACAAATATTTGTTCCGTGCGGGAATCGAACCCGCGACACGCAGCGCAGCAGTCAATCGCTTAACCACTGCGCCAACCGTGCCGTCAAGGCGCGTCGTGGCTAATGCTGCCAGCCTTTTGGGCACTTTTCCCACTGACAGCGATGCGGACGAATTTTTTGATGCCCAGTGAGTTCTTCCTTAATTTTTTTTGCCTCTGTATACTTGTACATAATTTATATATATTAGTGTTCGGTGTTTATTATATTTAAGATGATACATGTATAAAAGATAAATAAAACTTTAATTTCGGAAGATGGTAAAACATAAAAAAATAAAAATTATTATAACTATGGAAAATGTTGTAAGCAATTTTCTAACCTCTTATAACAATTTCTTAAGGAACGTTCGTGGTCTACATTATAATTTGAAAGTCACAAAAAAGGAGATACATAGGCCAAACCATGAAACCACTCAGTATACCATAACACAAGTTTAATCTTAGCTTGGGAGCCAGTTGTTGGAGGTATTCATGCAATTTAAAAACAATATTGTCATAATATTAACCCTAAGCTATGTAAATTGTAAATATGGAAATAAAGTTATTATTACCTAAACCGGGGTTACTTTGATCAATATTGAACTTTGAAGGTCCATATCTTTTAAATTTGACGGTGTAAAAAAAATACAAAAAATTTCTAATAATCGGTTTTTTTATACCTCTCGATTTCTGTAATAATAAGCAAAAACCGATGGCTTGGTTTTGAGGAAAAAAATAAAAACCGTCTGATCAAAGTTATACGTAGAATGGGGTTACTTTGATACCCCCCTATTTTATTGCGTAATTACAAAGTAACACCAATTATAATGCCAATACAATTTAAAAAATCAAAATCTGCCAACGGGAAAAATAAATATTGTCATTTTTGTTATTTGGGGTAACTTTGATCTAGTAAGAGTCATTTACATTTCTTTATTAAAAATAGTGCTTACATAATTTTAGTTTACAAAGAGTTTAACAACTAGATAATCAGTCTTTCTTATTTATTTATTTTAAAATCTCTTCATTAAAACTGAAAAAGAGCTTAGAAATAATTAGTGTTCAGAAAATCAACAAGATTTATATAATATTGTTCCATAATGTTTTTATATCTATGCATGTAATAAGTCTTAGAAATTCACAAAAATCAATTAATATTCTTACAAGTTCTGCAATATCTATATTAAAATAAAATTGGATACATTCAACATTATTATCCTGACTCGCAAAAGGCTTTGGTTTTGGCAGGTAGGCTAATATGACACTTGCCTCAATTTCAGATATATCATCGCGAACCAATTTGAATTATTTTTTATTTCCCAATTATTTGAAACCTTCGACTACCAATGGGTCCCACTCAAACTTCCTTCCACTGTTTGATTAAGCGCTTCTTCTGTTCGCGCCTGTGAATATTTTTGTACTCACGGGACCCAAGTTTATTTTTATAAATTCGCGGCATCTTCCTGGTTAACAAAATATTTATTCATTTAGCAAAAGAACATTGCAAGTTAAATAAAAGCTTGTAAAAAAAGCAAAAAGCATCTGAAAAAAAGAGCATACTCTCTGGGATTAATTTGATCATTTGATCAATCTCACACCATATACCCTATCAATGACACCCCGCATTAAACAAACTCAAGTTATTGCATTCATTTTGAGGTTAGAAAAACAATGATCAACGTATTGGTTAATCGATAATTGGCCACATATTGGAGTTTATCTAGAAATTTCATTACACCATCACGCAATTAAGTACACATGAAGTTTTGCAGCACAATTATTTAGCTATAAAAAGATAATAACAATATATTTACCTTTTTAATTAAATTTGTTGGTGAATTCCCAGAGCGTTCTCAGAAAAGGATTTGACAGTTCTTCAGTGTTCCAAACTTAGAAAAAAAAACTACCAAATTGCGTTTAATTTTATGTAATTCGCAAATTTATATGAAATGGAAGTTTCGATCAAAATCATCCCGTGAATCAAAGTAACCCCGGTTAACGGCCTTTTTTTCTTTATTTATATATAAATTATATTTTTAAATATTACAATAAAAATATAAAACCATTTAAAAATATAAAAAAATAGTGGCCCACCGGTATCGGGAACAGTGTCCAAGCTACCGGCGGTCAGGGCTCCAGAGAGAGGAACCTCCTAACAATGCGAGCCGTGTCCAGGAGTAACGCTTTCTGAAACAAGCCCTTAATCCAGCTGCCCAACGAGAGCCTCCTTAGGTGTTGGTCGAGGCTCTTGCCAATTAAGCCATTGACTGATACGACTATCGGCACAATGATCGCTGAGTTCACATCCCACATGTCGACAACCTCGCGAGTCAAGATACTTGATTTGTTTATCTTTCTCGGCTTTCATGAAGCCCGTCATGCGGGACCGTTATGTCAATAAGCATTTTTTTTTTTTTTTAACTTTTCTCTTGACCATGGACCCCGGTCCTTTGGAAGTCTTAGACAAATTTAAATGGAATGGAGCACCAACCGACGATTATCCCTGTTCGCACTACGCAAGGGCACACCCCAAGGACAACCCGCGCTTAGTGTAGGACTATTGCAGGATATGGAAACAAAGATATTGGACTATGGGTTTGGGTGGCTAAAGTTGACTGGTTAACTGGAACCATAGGACTATGGCCCCTGCCTGATCAATGTTTTATATGTCGTCGGTCGAATCACGAAAGGGCTTATCTGAGTTCTACCAAATTTTTCAGGAGAGCGATTTTTAATAAAATGTACAATTATGTGCCGTCGTAACATTTTACCTAATTCTTATATGAGGTTTATAGAATACTCGTTTTGATGAATAGTTAATTCTGTTTATATATTTAATTAACTTTTTTGTGTAAAACAATTGGCTGTGGAGATATTCGATTTTTTTTTTTAAAAGTTTCACTTACGCCCCTTTGTGATGTCCAATTAATATCATTAATTTCATTTACGCCCGGTATCTTGGATTTAAATTAAATGAAAAACGGGAAGTATACTGAAGCTTAAGCTTATTTTTTAATATAAGAATCTAAAAAAATACTGGTACATACAATATTTAAAAAGGGTCGAAAAACCAATCAAAATAAGTAGTAATTCTTATACTAAATCTACCCCAGGATTGAAGATTATTTTAGTAAAAATAAACTTCAATCGTGGGGTAAGCTTTCGTAGTAATAAACATGTTCTCGATTCCTTATTATCGGTGTATCTCCGCTGCACATTTTCATTAGGTCATTATACTTCTCTTTGGATTTTTTTTTAAAGAGTGGTTTAACTGTTCGACGTTTGTCCTCAACCAATGTACATTACTTCGTTTCAGTGATATAGATTTGTATTGTTTCCATGTGACTTGTTTTAAAGAACAGTGTAGTAAGTTGGGTTCTCAATACTCTAAACTCCATGACGTCTGTCCACTTAAATGACTCACCAGTTTGGTCATCTCCCTTTTTAACTGTAGCAACTTTGGTTTTGAGGCTTCTGGATTATGATAATTTCAGATATTTCAAAGACAGGTCTTTGAAATATCTGAAATTGAAAAAAGCCTTATGAGGTCCGACTTCTGGATTATGATAATTTCAGATATTTCAAAGACCTGTCTTTGAAATATCTGAAATTATCATAATCCAGAAGTCGGACCTCATAAGGCTTTTTGCGTGCCAATCGTATGATCGGTTCCAGTTGACTGGGTACATAAATGTTTCCAACCTTATTCATTGCAAACGCTATCGCGCTATGGACAGAATCACACTCACTTTGCCCATGAAACGAACAAAAGTAACGCAAACTGATTTCTTCAATCGATTCACTGTTACTAATCACATATAAGACCATTGCCGCCATTGTGGAGTTTTTATTCTGGCCTACACAGCCGTCGCTGAACATACAAACTTCTTTCACTCCCCTCCTATCACAATTTGTTAAGAAATAATGTACACTAGTAGACATAACTGATGATACGCCTATTCGTGATGTTTTAAACTAAAGGAATAGTAGATAGGGCTCTTCGCGACTACTCCTAAGTCATTAAAGACTGAGATTTTAGTTACGCCGTTTCGTGACATAATAAAACTTGACATCTAGAATTCAATGGTGTAAATAGCTCAAAATCCGAAATTTTGTTGGTTACGCCCCTTCGTGATTCGACCGACGATGTACACGGATAAAATGGCAGGGGGTGACTTGCACTCAATAATGGGATCCTGAAAACTGTCGCTAGCACATAGTGACGTAGTGACAAGGGGCCAACATGCTTGGGGCCTAAGGAGCTTGAGGAGTGGAGAGGTATTACATGGCTTTCAGAGCAATCCCAGAGCCCGGAAGATGGTCAAGATCCCTACGAGCACTTAGTGGAATACTTCCTCCGTCCGAGCACGTTTGCTCTTGCGAATCACCACTCAAGCCGGCTAATTAAGGCAAGAATGAGGTGGGAGCTCTGTACCTCCTCAGTATTCACTCCAGCCGGCTAATAAAGGCAAGCCAGAGATAAGGAACAAGATTTCTCCCGGGGGATAGAGTCCGTGGGGTCACTACTGCCTAACAGCTCGCCACATAGCCACTGCCCGGCCGGTTTCTGTATCTCTCTTGGCCTAGCTCCTCATCCTAGACCAGCCGGTCTATTCTGTAATAATCTCACGGTGAAAACTTAAGTGAGAGCTGTCATTCCACCTGCTGCTAGGGACTGACAGCTCACTCCGAGCTCACTTCACCTAAGTTCTCATGGTGAGATGTTTACAGAATAGCACTGCTGTTCCGGCAAAGTAAACTCTACCGGCACAGACCCAGAGTTTGGAGCGCGCAAGCTCCACCACGACGTCAACGTAGAGATACGGCGGTTATTATTATACTTACCTACTCATGATGCAAATCAATCAGTTTTTGCACATGGCTACCTCAAGCAACGCAAAGTTTTACCTTTGTAGGTATATCTTAATAGCATCCAAAAAGGTTACAGCAAATAGTGCCACCAAATCTGGCCGCTTTTTGTGGAAAAATAATGTTAAAAGCCATTTGCTTCGACAAAGAAAAATATATAAAATAATAATTATATGGCATCCTTATTATTTTCAACGGCTATGGCCAATATGTTCATTTATTTCAGAACTAAAGAGATTGCATAATTCATTCTTACAATAATTAATATTTATTTTAATAACCGTGAAAATCACATTTATTAACTGTGGAAAAGAAATTTAATTTATATTTTCTCGTTCCTTGCTCATCTATTATCATGTGCCTTATAAAGAATATTCATAGTTCTGGCTTTTTATATGACATCCTAACCAAGCAACTGGAAATATATTGGCTCGTCGCATTTTCAGTCTTATAAAAACCGGCCAAGTGCGTGTCGGACCACGCACAATGAAGGGTTCCCTAGTTGGGCTGAATTTATTCCAAGAATTCCAAACTTAACATTGCATTCCAACTACAAAATGTAAGTTAGTCGACTATTACTGGTTAACTCGCCCACTGAGCCGTGATAGTTTTCCTTTTAGCTTCATTATACAATATGTAAAAAAAAGGGACACATAGGTACGAAATTCATTACCAAAAAATCTTATTATTATTGAAAATAAAAAGTTATTGCTATTTAAAATTCACATTTTTAGTACTACAATTACCCCAATTCTATTTAAAATTAGCACATTTTCAACAGGAGCCATAAGTTATGACTTGTAGACACCCGCTAAACGACGACCGTCCACGCTCCATGTAGTAACCCGGTAAAATTCCCCATTGAAAAAAAAATGCGGCGTATCTTTTGTTTTCTTTTTCCTAAAAATTACCACACAAAAAGATTGTTGTACTTAACAGCACCCTCACGGATCGGACACGGTTTTTTTACATCTTGTATAAAATACAATATAAAAAATTACCATTTAACTGGCAGGGCACACAGGACTCTAACAAAAATTAGCACTTTAAAGCTTAATATTACGCAAACGGATCCCTGAATCGAATAATGGTTTTCACAGACCCGCAATATTTTTGAATGGCTTATCCAGCGATACCCCACACCATGGGATAGACGAGAAAAACTATATACCATCCCTACTTTATATGCAAGAGAAAAAAAATTTGGTTAGGTACACATTTTTTTTTTGTCTAGTTTTTATTTTAGGTGCCTTTTTGTCGGCGTGATTAACATGTATACCCAAGCAAAATTACAGCTTTCTAGTACTATAAGTCTCGGAGCTAAACCGCGGACAGAAATACAAACGTGAACGTAAAACATGGCGAAACTATAAGGGTTCTTGTTGATTACGGAACCCAAATAAAAATACTTACTAGAATTTATCTGCAAAATATGTTAACTGTTAGAAATTCAAAGGAGGATTATTCAAGGACGCGAACATAATATGATAATACAGTATATTTCACATCGTATTGTATGAACAGAGGCCATACATACGTCTAGGTTCTCAGAGTAATGTAAGAGCGATGCCACACGGGCGTTGCCAACGCATCGCGTCATCGCAGCGCAATGATTTCGACGCTGTGAGTGCCACACGAGCGCTGCGATGTCGCAACGCAGCTTATCCCGATGTCACAACGTCGGTGTAGGTTTCAATATTTTAACTGCACTGGGCTCCGTTGTCGCTCCGTGGTCTCATCGCAGCACCCCTCCCCCCTCGGACAAGAGGCCAGGGACACGAAGCGGCTCCCTGGCCCCTTGATGCACACGCGTTCTGTTGCCGCACGTCGTTTTAACGTGCCGTGTAGCATGGCGCTCAGATTTAAATGTAGAACTACGGAGCGTGACCGCTCAGGCGTCGCAGCGTTTACGCAACGCATTGGCAACGCCCGTGCGGCATCGCTCTAACTCGCAGACTGTCAATTCATATCAACAAGAAGTAAGTACCTACTATAATGTACCTACATTTGTCAATCGATAACGAGCAACGTAACAGCAATAATAAAAAAATAAGACTTTAATGCTGCCTACACACCGGCCCAACGAACGCCAACGAAGGATATTCAGCGTTTGCTACAACACGCTTGATGGCCTTCGGACGTACGTCACCTGATACCTGCTTGCAATCGCAATATGATCATGGCCGACGATGAAATAATTATAATTGCTAGTTTTAAATACCGTAACGAGTTCTAGCAAGGACAAGAAATATTAGGACAATGACAAGAAAGAAGATGGTGGGCAACCACACATTTTAAGAACATAAATGTGTATAATGTAAGTAAAATTGAGCTTCAACGGAGCATTCGTTCGTTGGCCTTCGGCGACCGTCCACACTGAGTTCGATCTAATGGTTCGATTGCTTTGATTGCGGCACACGTTCGTTAAGCCATCCAAACAAGACCAACGAAACCCATTCATTGGCGTTCGTTGGGCCGGTGTATACGAAGCATAACAAGAGCAGATTTGACTGACGTTGGATATTGTATAGTAGGTACCTAGAACAGTATCTACTTCCACTACATACAAGGCCCTAATTATAACATTGTTTTTTCTTTTCTTTAAAAATACGTCCCTCGGATCTCCGTCTGACGATGAAGCTGACTACATATTCGGACATTCGGGACATAATAAGGTTATTGTAAAAGTTTTGTGACCCGAAAAAACGGTTCGGAGGCTATCAGATTCGGTCTTTTGGGAGCCTTACTTGGGGCTAAATCTTCCACACAAAAGGCCTTCCCTTTAGAGATTTTAATCTTAAATAGAACGACATACCAAACGGAAACCGTATATGGTGGCCCTTCAGGGCAGCTCAGGGATACAATGCGGATCAGTCTCAAAACGGAACAATGGTTAGGCTTGGATATTGCTGTAAAATATAAATGATTAAATAGTTTAGTGGTTAAGGACTCGTTATCAAAGAGTATAATAATCTCGTTATCAACAAATCCCATGGGTGTCATGAAATACGACTTCTGATGGTGCTCAAGAAAGAATACTAATAACGATTGTGACAAGTGATGACAATATTTCGTATTTTTATTCGAGTTTTTGTAACGCGTTACAGGAGTCAGTGCATCGAGCCGAGCCGCTCGATGCGAACACCGGATCCACCACTCAACTGACGGCTGTTTTTGAATTCCTTTGAAACGCAAATACGAGAAACAAAAATTTGATGCTCTGCTCGAAGCGAACGTTCACCGCGTCTTGTTGTATATCACAGTATTGTAACCAAGCTCGCCCCGCATGATACATTACTGATACATTACAATCAAACGTTACAAGTAAGTCTCCGCCTTAACAGTTCTAGCGGAAGTGGGTGTGAAGTTCTAGCGGACGATGTGGCCCGAGGACTTCCGACGGTTATCTATGACAATCTCACAATGACTGTCAAAAGTCAAAATGATGAAATAGCCTTGACGAGTGAACCCTGCCACAGACTACATAGAGATAACCCTGCGCCCTGGGCCGTCAACCTACCCACAATTTACTATCCGGCTAATAAGCGCAGGTAAAACTGTAGGTATTTCTTGTTTATTGAATTGTTAAATTAATATTGACGTAATAGGTACAATTCTTATTACAATAATTTAATTATTGGAGTAGGGAAACCGTTGCTGGCAAAATGCAACCATACGACATAATTAATATTTATATCCTTTAGCGTTCTGTTGTAATTTTATTATGTTATTCCCATAATGTATTAAATCAAATCCTCTATATAGTCTTTGCCTCTATGGGATTACCCCACGTATCATAAGGCAAAATAGTTTAATAACTATATTGGTATTTTCAGTCAAATATATCCTGTCTTTATCTTGCACTGGAAAACGGTTTATCTTTTATGTTACATGTTAAAATACAGCCCTTGAAAACTAGAGAAAGATTTTCTTTCTTTCGATCTTTCTCTAGTTTTATGATCCATTTTTAGATTAATTTTATTGATTTTATAATCTTCCTGTACGAGTAGGAACTCGTACAGGAAGATTATAAAATGAAATAAAAACACTCATAGAAACATTTAAAGAAAAACTAAAATTAAGTGAAAACTTTAACATGCACATAATGCACATAATCTTCTTCTTCTATCTATATAATAATAATGAATTGCTGTTCGTTAGTCTCACTAAAACTCGAGAACGACTGGACCGATTTGACTAATTTTGGTATTGAAATATTTGTGAACGTTTAGGGTTGGTTTAAACGATGAGAAAATATGGAAAAACTGCGAGGAAAATAATAAAATCAACAATTTTATTTGCTCATACAAACTGTTCCTAGCTGTCGTGGCCATAAATCCAATCAAAACGTACTAGGCTTGCATGAATTCACGATAGTACCTATTTTATAGGCAGGTGGGTAGGTATGTAGGTAGGTATTTAGATAGGTAGGTTAGGTAGGGTAGGTAGGGTAGTGCGCCGTCGATAAGTACTTAGTGCTACCCGTGCGAAGCCGGGCCGGGTAAAGCAAGCAAGTAGTATTTATTAAAAAAATAGAGTTCAGGGCAAAGACAAGGTTTCGTAAATTGTATCAAAGATAGAAGATGACCGATGAAGATGAAGAAGAGACCTTTTTGGTGCGCAGCCCAGTTGACAGACGTCAGACGACTAATATCAAAAAGAAGGCTGCGCGTCGTTTATTTTAAGTAAGCTTCTAGAATGTTCTAGCTAAAAGCTTCGACTCGCCCTTATTGCCTGAGCGGGTACGAGAGGCGTTTCCGCCAGAAGCGCGCGGATTTTGGCGGGAGCAGTTAGAAATAGTTTCGCGTTATAAAACCAATAAAAACAGAAAGTCCTGTACGAGGCCAAGACACTCCTATCTCAACGTGATGCTGCAACATTTAAAAATAAGTAAAAACTACACAGTAGCAACCTCAACCTTGTTAAGATAAATTTAATAATAACACGTATGTTTATGTAATATTATGAATTTGTGTTGAATTATGAATGTATTTTCATAATTTTATAATCCACTAGCTGACCCGCCAGACGTTGACCTCGCCGAATTTCAATAATTCATACAAAATTCCCGCCGAACGAAAAGTCAAGTCCAAGTTATGCACTCACCAACAAACAGCATTTCATTTTTATTATAACATAAGCCTCAATCGTCGGTAGGTATCGTATGTCGTTTTCAAGGTCCAGCCATGTGCCAAATTTCATCCAAATCAGTTCAGCAGTTTTAGCGTGAAAGCGTAACAAACAAACAAACTCACTTTCACATTTATAATATTATAATAATAATAATATATTCTTTATTTCGGACAACGCATACAAGTACATACAATCCATATAGTGTTAGTAACAATGACTTAAAAACTATGTTAGTAAACTTTTACAAACTAAATAACTAAAACTGACGGGTCCCAACACACTGGCACGTGCCTCCGTACCCAATGCCTTATAAAGGGACTTTCTTCTTTGTCTGATAATGTTTTAAGGATGCTGTTGGAGCTTCTGCGCAACCTATCCATTATTGACACTGTTCTCTTCCTGATAATGGTATGAAAATCGTTAACACGGTACAGCTGCGATTATAGTTAGGATAGGTGTAGGTACCAAAATCGGTACTTTCATACCTTGAGTCATTAATCATTATAGATACGTATATAAACATTACCTGTTTATTATACATCCACTGAAAGGAAGTACGTATTCACCCAAATAAATAAATAACAACGTTTCAAACGGCGATCTTATCGGTAAAATGTGTTATCAT
The DNA here is from genome assembly GCA_949128155.2 of Xanthia icteritia. Taxonomy (NCBI): domain Eukaryota; kingdom Metazoa; phylum Arthropoda; class Insecta; order Lepidoptera; family Noctuidae; genus Xanthia; species Xanthia icteritia. Next base: position 17,619,964 of record OX421932.2, read on the forward strand.
ACACGGTAGTCTGCTTTTACTGTATCTGTGACGGAAAAAATCTGAGTCACAGTATTCAAGTCGGGGACTTAAAATGCAACCTAAAAATAGCGATAGGCTCGCCCTAATAATTATACTTATCACCTTAGACTATAAAATTATCTAAAAGTAAGCTTATCACATCAAGTTTTATGAAGTCTTCGGCGAACAATATACTTATGGTGTGACCATAATTCGCCGAAAGGCATGTGGCAAACAGAATTAGGTACATATAAAAACATGTTTACGATCATAATGGAAAAACAAATCCTTAAAAATACTTGTAGGTAGGTAAGTGGGCCCCATAAAAAAACTATTTATAGCAGTAGGTGTAGCTACTCAACTTTTCTAGCTAACTGAAAACTTCGAGACAATAATTTCACCTTGAACAGGATAACTAGCCTGAGCTGACCTGAATTCGTACAAAAATTGTTTTTCTCAAGTCGGGATTATTTTCCAAGAATCTTGTATTGTAGAGTATTTGGTAATATCTATTCAAATTATGATAGGTATATGTAGGTATTGGAAAACTATTCTGTCTCGATGTGAGATTAACAACTTGGCGTATCTCATATCCAATAAATATTGTATCTGTATCGCTTTACTTCAATAACATTATCCAATTCTGCTAGATACGCAAAACGAGTACGTAAACAGACATCAAGTAATAAAATTGAATGGGTGTCGTCATAACAGACGTATACAAGAATGCAGGAATGTAATGCGCCTAATGCGCTAATCTATATAAATAATAATCTATTGCCTGATATATGAAAGATCATCACTTGAGAACGGCTCGACCGAAATTGCTTGTTTTTTTTTTAATGTTGTGTTCGTATAAATGTCATGTCAAGGTTCATAAGAAAGAAAATGTTTGGAATATCCACCGGGTAAGTCGGAAATTTGAAAGGTATTTTTATATGAAAACCTCAATAAAACTCCCTCTCACTGGAGATAGAGATATTAAATACACCCGTGACGCCGTGCACGAATGGCTAGCAATACATATATTAACTGTATCAGTGTATTTGCATTGTCGTGACGTTTGTAGATTACTTACCAACACGAATCTTACAAATGGGTGTTTCCCTGCTTACCCGGAACAAATATCTGTACGTAAGCTATACAAATATCTACTTAGCGAGGGGACGGCTGGAGCCCACCGCTCAGCCACTGGGTGCACAGCTAATTGGCTAAGTGGGTACGACTTTGCAGAGAACTTTAAAAGTTCAATAAACGATACGTGATCCATCAATATACAGCTAGTTGAGTTAGATCGAGGCCAAAAAAACAATGTAACTTTTCAGAATACGCCAGTAGGCGTAATCAAACTTGATCAACGCCGGCTGTCGCTGAAAACCAGCGCTGGGGCTCTGTCTCGCATAGGGTCGCAGCATTATGCTGAGCGATGGCCGTTTTGCGTGGATGTGACGCATATTTTCCCTAAACTCGTTTCTTTTTTTGCGTCATGTTTACCGCAAATAAACGTATTTTCTTTCTTTTTTTTCTTTTATCATAGATCGAAGTAAGTAATTAAGCGTTTGCCAAGCCAAACTATATTCGGTAACTATATTTAGCTTCCACAAGATGAAAACGTTGTAATTGCATCAAAGATAACATTCCTGCAAGAAACCTTACAATAAGTTACTTACATGCTGCTGCAACTGCTTTTTTTGTCTAGTGGTCGCAAGAACTTCTGCTAAGCATGGAGATCCTGGGTTCGAATTCTAGGTCGGGCAAAGCGTTATTGGGTTTTTCCACCATCAATTTCTCAGTAGCAGCCCGAAGTCTGGTTTTGTGGCCGGTCGATAGCAATAGGCTCGCCCCCTATTACGTGGGACTTAAACGTAATCGGCGAAATGTGGGTGTACTATAGGTACATCTCTGCCCAACCCTCCGAAGAAAAAAGGTGTGATGTTATGTTATGTGCTAGTTACTTACATAAAGTTCTTTGAAGTAATGGAGCAAAAGGAGTATCTACGGATCGTTTCAGGTAGCGTTCTGTAATTTCTGCTTACCCCCATGGGGAGAAGGCGTGAGTTTAAGATGTATGATAAAGTTTCTTACTAAAATATTTGTTTATAAACCTGCATACATACCTACTTACGTTTAATTTTATTATGAAAAGATCGACGAAATAGCACGCCTGCCTTTTATCTTTTAAAAATAAGTGATTCGGATCTCATCTTTCAATGGCATCCTTCTCAGAACATAATATATGATCTGAGGCATCCTTTAACTAGAGAGCACTTCGGGGGGCGAAAAGCGTCTGTAATTTAATTCTGCCGCCACTTTAGGGAAAACTCTCACTTCTGAGGAGCCGAGTACCAGCAACCGAGCGTAATTTAAAAATATACAATGAGGGAGGGGAGATAAAAGAATCTCTTCTACAACCTTTCATCACTTATGCATTAATTGACCGCACTTAACGTAAAACACTGAATTGTTTCGGTATTTTTTTTTTTCAATTTGCGTTTACTATATTTTGACGTCTTTGTTTGCGAAACCAGCCAGCTACGGAACCCAGCAATTTATGTTTGTACAGACGCCAGCAGGGCAACCTACCCGAAACTGTCAAATTTTGCCAACCAACTTTGAACCTTATATTTCAGGGATAAAATTGAAAATCTATTAAAGAAATTTGACAGATTGTAGTAGGTTGATGTGCTGGCGTCTGTAACGGGAACTTAAATCTCCTCATTGCCAAATATTCAGAATAAATAACGGATAATGTCCTTGGAATATAGCCACGACAGCCCTTATTTCCTAGAAGATTTAATACATAATAAACATAACATCACGCTTGTAATCTCCGAAGGGTTGGGCAGAGGTGTCCCTATTACACCCTCAATTCGCCAGTTATGATTAAATCACTCGTAATAGGGGCACTAAATACCTCTATATTTAGTCAACGAGCTTTTGACCCGGTTCCACCCGCGCGTAGGTCAGAAAAAAAAAAACAGTAGAAACCTTCTCTATGAAATCATACATTTATTGATGATGTATGTGTCGTGGCCAGATCTTAGAATTGACCATTTCATGAAATGGCCAGCTAACATTGGCCATATCGTTTAAACGTCAACATTTAATGATATGTCAGTCGACGTTTGGCCATATCATTAATGTAGGGTATCCATGGTGTAAGGTGAAGTAAAAATAGTCAAGTAACTGCGACCAACTTGGAAGTAGCACTCGCCGGCCGCTCCTGTTGCACCGCTCGCTACGCTCGCTCGGCTCGCGCGTGGTTGAACCCATTTGGTCGGGGTGCCACATAAGCGGCGTATTTTTTTTTAATTTTTGAAACTAATTATAAGTGCTATGTTGCATGTTACGCCTAAGTTGATCGCTTTCCATAATATCATATTTGGAAACCCAAGAAAAGTCCATCGACTTTTTTTGCGTAGTAGTACTTTGTTTGATTTGTTGTATGCCGAGGCCATGATACACAACATATATAGAGCGACATCAACGCCTCTACCGGTGGATAATCTAACTATTTTACGATATGATCACTAATGTTTGGCCACATCATGAAGTAGTCGTGCGTTTAACTGTTCATATCATTAAACGTTGAGTATTCAATGATCTGGCCAGGCCACATCATGATGTGACCAGTGGATGATGTTCATTTCATGAAATGATCAATTTTAAGATCTGGCCACGACATATGTATATTTCGTTTCTATTGTCAATGTCACTGTAGCAACTTCATTTTTTACTACAAATAAAAAAGTAGAGGTTTTACTCTTCGACTTTGTGTCATTTTGTAAGGAATTGCCAACTTTCATTGGGCTTAGTCAAACGGTGTCAAAGCCTTTTAATGTCAAACATACATTGGCGTCTAAAAGGCAGACAGCTTTCAAATGCACAATAAAATTGTCTGTCCTTACATCTTTCTATCTATATAAAAATCAATTGCCGTGCGTTAAGGTACGATTCCGTACCCGACCGCAGGAGGCAACTGCAGGCGACACGTCTGGCACTGTGTCACCGCGACACGACTGGCACTGGACTGGTGGAAATACCTTCCGTAGCTAACGACACGACGTTGGCAGCTACGGGCGAGTGACAGGCGACACGTGCAGCCCGACCGCAGACCAGTAGACGAGAGCGTTAACATGTTTTTCTATCTTCTATCTACCGACTGGAATACGGGCTGCTGCCGCCTGCGGTCGGGTTCGAAATCATGACTGCAGCGACTAGTGGTGGTTAATATATCATATAGCAAAATAAAGCGCCGTGCTTATCATACATATCATATAGCAAATGCTATCGTGGCTCTCACTTGTTGCTATTTGCTTTATTGCTTTACATCGCACTCTCTGTCTCTGTCAGTCGCTCATCGGAAAATCGCAAGCGCGAGTGGTAATTGTAGCAAAGTAGCAAGCAACGCAACTTTTAAATATATAATTGCTTTAAATACTAACATACCTACTTTATTTCATAATAACACTTAATCAATTATAGACAGTCCTAAGCCTGGAAAGTATGAAGGAAAGTTCAATGTTTTTTTTACTGTTCCGTTTTATTGTAATAAATTCAACAATGTAATATTCTTATAATGCATTCTGTCAGATAACAGTCACCGCGCTTGCTTTATTCGCGCCCTCCCGTTTGGCCATAATAAGTACCTACGCAAATAAAAAAGCATGCTATAATAAAGCATATAAAATAGCTTGCTTTAAATACAAAGTATTTAGCATTAAGCAAGTGATTGCCATATAGCAACTTTAAACACTACTAACTGCATGACGCCGCCGCCGCGACGTATCGCCGCGACATGACGCCGCGACACATCGCGTGCTGTTGCTGCCTGCGGTCGGGTACGGAATGGTACTTTTAGTCTCACAAAAACTCTAAAATGGCTCGACCGATTGTGATGAAACTTTGGTAAGTTACTGTGTGCGCGCTGGAAAAGGACCGTAACAAAAAAAAAAAAAAGGCGTTGCATTACCTTGTTTTATAATAGAATTCATACTTACAATTATTTTTCATAAAGTTCAAGTATCGCTTCGAGTAACTACTAAATCCGCAAACATCGTAAGCTAAACTACCACTACCACTCAGCCTTCGACGTTGTAAGAGCTCTTTTCAGAAGCCCGCTTGAGAGAGCTGCATTCTTTTATGCACTATTTGTGAAATGGTTCATTGATTAATTACTTAAGCACATTAATAGGTACGGAATTACTTATAGCTGTGTAGTCTACAAAACTTTGATGAGCATAAGCATTAAAAATAATGATTAACTCTTAGCCCCGTATTACAGAACCTCACTCCAGACTGAAGCATTACTTAAAACTAGTTTCAAGTAATCAAAAGGCTTTAAACGAGTTTTAAGTAATGCTTGAGTCTTGAGTGAGGTTCTATAATACGGGCCTAAGAGTGGGTGCTTTATTCCGTAAAACGTCAGAGGACGCGTGGCGAGCATTTTGCTGCTCATATTCATTGTTAATTTTAATTAGGAATACTGCAATAAGAAAATTTCTTCTTTCAGGATTTAAGTAGGTAGAAGATAAATAATTCGTAAGAAAACAATATATTTATTAAAATTTGTTAAAAGACACATTGTTTTTTTTAATTTATTCTTTTTATGAACTTATCCTACATAGAAACATTCAAAAATATAACAAAATTAAATATTTTCTACATCTGCAGGATATTTTTTAGCATAATTAAGAGTCTTCACAGAATGACAAGCAATGCTCGTTGGATAGTAATTTTGAGCATCTATGACACCCTTGTTTGGTACGCCAATTTTTCTTCGAATTCTTCGAGAGGTACATACAAAGCGCAAACACTAAAACAAAAAAAAAAACAATATTATTTATGTAAATATTAAAATTGGTTTTTTGACGTCATCATAAATTCATGATTACGTATCATGAATTTATGATGACGTCAAAAAACATTGTCATTCGAAAATAGAGCCTTCTAATGAGGCCCATTGTGAGCGACCACGTTTAGGTTGTACAATACAATTATACATATACTTATTTATTTAAAAATCCAATACAAAAGACAACATTTCAACTTTGCAAAGAGAAGACAAATTACAGAATTTGTACTTTCGCGAGAAGCCGCGCTAATTATTTCAAAGAAACTATAAACTTTTTATTTCATAGTTTTCTTGATATTAAATACAAACTTACTTTTGCGGCCGGTAAAATCTATACTGTGCATGCGTAATATTTCCCCTACTGCGGAACCCTTCACTGTGCGTGATTCGACACGCACTTGGCTGGTTTCTTTTTTCAGGTATCCCTTGGTCACAATACAAATAAAATAGTTTCATAAGGAAACACGTTTAGAAATGCGTGATGGAACTATTTGTAACGCTTCAATATTTTAAAATCTAGTAATTACTGAATAATTTCACGTTAATTAAAAAACAATGCCCTCATTGCACGTATTAGTTCTAATAACTAATCTATAGATTGTTTTATTTTACTAGCTTTTGCCTGCGGCTTCGCTCGCGTGGATGTCGGAAAATAAGTTCGCACTACCGGAATTAAAAGTACCCTATATGTTAATCCAGGTTATAAACTATGTGTGTGCCAAATTTTACCCAAATACGTTCAGCCGTTATTACGTGATTGAGTAACAAACATACAAACTTTCACATTTATAATATTATTAGGTATATTATAGTAGGCTTATGAATAGTATGGGGTCTAAATGGGGTTATCAAAAGCTTCGGTTGGGCTACGTAAGTACCTACTGAAAACGAGAAAAAGGGAGCATTGTGGAAACAAAACTAAGTGGAAGTATATTTGAATTCGGCAACGCTTCTCATTTTAATTTCCTAACTAAGCATATTAATCACTATTATTGATTCAGAAAGTACTTATGAATCTATACACACACAATACCTACTACTACATCTATGCGACGTACGAGTACCAGTAACGTAAACGTAACAGTCGTAAAACTATAGGTTCTAAGATAACGTTCGACTGCGAAATTGAATGAACGTCAGTAACAGTCACTAGGCAGATGGCCGTCATCGATAGGATTCGTAACGGTCGGCGAATTGTTTAATGAAATACAGTTGCAAAGGGTCGCCTGCGCAGGGCGTGGCCGGGCCAGGTAGAGGCACGTGTTCGCCCCGGGGTGTCCCGGTTTCTCACGCTTACAGCCCTTCTTAGATAGATGGTAAAGACATTGATTGACATCGCTGTGCTAAAAAAATTTAGGTAGTTCTTTGAAGCGCAATTCTTGAAAGAACCGTTTCTTGTTGATATTATGTTTGAGGTAGTCGATGATAAGCTTTTAGATTCGGGTCTTGTGTTTCGGAATTTTCTGCTAGCGAAATTTTAATAACAACATGTTTGTTTCCTTTCCGTTATTTACATGAGTGTTTGTATATAATATCGCGAAAGCCGGTGGCCGGTGCGCCTGTGCCGGGCGCGAGCCGGAGCGGGCGGCGCGCGCCCCTGACAACGCATGCGCGCCGGCCGCCACTTGCACGCTGCAGTCGCGGCCACGCGCGCCGCAGACCACACGCACCTATGCATAATACAACCACACTAAATAACATTACATTCATTTAATAAAATTACGACCCAGCCAAAAGTTTTCAAACAAAATACATCTTAACTATTCTAAAAATTGATTTACTAAAGTGCATAATAACATTAGCTGTAAAAATGTGCAAAAATGTTGCCATGGTACCCATGAAGAAGAGCGTGGACTCAGGTGAGTTTGATAACAGTTTTCACTAATTAGATTTACACATTGTTATTGCTTGCTATAATATTAATTAAGAATAGGCGATTAATATCGTTTTATCCTTTAGTGATTATGGAATATAACAGTTTTATGTTTTAGTTATTACCTTGTAATTATACCGTGTGCGGTAGTTTCGTTTGTATTGTAAACTTAAATACCATTAACTACTAGATATTTTCTTCTAAGTAGTTTCGCATTTGTAATATTAGGTGGTAGTGAGATAAGCAAGCTTATTATTTTGTGACAATGACGACAATCAGGAGGCTATTATTCCATTTTACAGTTTTCATACGCGTCAACATATTATTTAAGTTAAAATGTAAGCGATATTTATTTATTTATTATTTATTTAATACTTCAAGCACACAAATGTACCTACAGAGGCGGACTTAATGTCATAGGCATTTTCTACCAGTCAACCTTCGGGTGATGCAGAGACAAACAGTGGTAGGTGCAACAGAGAGATTTGAAGATTTTTAATATTTAAATATAAAGATATACATATATACCTATTAAACACTATAAATATAATAAATACACCTAATTATACATAAATATAAGTACAAATAAGACAAACAATGGGAAAACATTACCGTTGTGATGATATTGATTTTTATTTATTATTTTTAAGTTGCTCTCACATTCCAACCTTCGTGTTCAACGATTCCGTCCTTCGTGTTCATAGGCGGTGATGATAAATTTAAACTTTCATCATTATAGGTCAAGGGATAGTTTTGCGGGCTGGCCAATTGTCTTAAATTAGGAACACATGTTCGTATTAAGTGTCATGGGCGACTATTAATCGTCATGTCGATAGTTGAGAGGCGATGGCATTGATCCGCCGCACGCCGTGATTGTCGACGCTAGAGAAGAGCGGCGCGGGACAAGCACTTATCGGTCGAATTAATTCTAATGGAGATCGTGTGAGGACGGTGTTGATACTAATATCTCGGCTGCGCTCCCGGCCGCCACTCGCCGGCTCCGCGCGACTCCGCAGTGCCAGCCCGAACATGCGCACAGCCGCACATATCAATGCACTGTTTCCTTTTAAAAACATCGCGATATACGAATCGTACACATTCTTCAGCGTTCAAAAACAAAGTAATGCGAACTTCTTGTAAATGTTTATAGTGAGGTATTTTGATACGCCGACGCCGTTGTAACTGATTACTAAGACTTGATCCCGAACATTTCCAGAAAGATGAAGTTGCCGAAATTGGATCTGTGTGAGTCTAAATTACGACTTGTATTACACTAGAATACTATATTTATGTACTGCATGTCAATATATTTTATGATTCATGCACGTGTAATGTAATTGCACTTTTACGCACTATTCAAATGAACAAGAATAATAAAACATTTCATGAACACACATAAGTACCGTCATGTCACTAGTGCTTTTAAGTGATTCGGTTTTTATTTCCTTGAGCTGTTTTACGGCTATCTTGGCATTTCCTGTAAGCATTAAGAAAAAACTGAAACGTTTAAATATTATTAACAAGATTGTTATCGTTTCGTCATAAACCGCAACATTCTGGATAAAACGTTATGAAAATGATCATAACTGATGGTACAAGGTTAACTAAGCCGACATAAACGTCCGTGTCCAAAATGTTATAGTACAATGTGTCTGCCACATCAGTTCACATCACACATGACACTGTATCTCATAAATTCTTTGTTGAACGTCGTACGTTTCAAAGAATTGTATCTTCTTAGAACGTTGTAAAACAACTCACTATCAATGAAATAGAAAAACTACAGGATATTCAGTAGATCATATTAGCGGATTATCTCATTGCTGCTGGTTAGGTGTTCCTACGCACGAATCTGTATGTCAAACACATATATACCGTAATAACATAGTTTAGTAACTACGGCGAAAAATATTATTTGTAGCTTTCTGCAGTTCTTCTAATTTCGATAGGCACGTGCTGTGTCAACCAAAACAGTAAAAATTAACTTGGAACAGATTATGTAATTATCTTGACCTATACGTCAAATAACGTCTAGAAGCATCTACGGCACTGATCGTTGAACAAACCCAAAAATATATATAAGAAAACTAGCCTTCTCGTGTAATTCCATGACCAACTGAAGAAGCTTTTGTCAAGCTACAAAACTTGTTTGTAATATTTTTTTTCTTGTGGGGAAATCACAATAGTTACCGTCCGTCTAAGGTGGCTTATATCGGAGTCCTATCGACTAAAACCCCCGCGATTCCTTCCACCACCATGAGTCGGGGGCCCGGGACATGCCTAAGCTCGAACTTTCGCGCGCGCCCCCGACTAGTTTCAGCCCGCCATGCCTAGCGGGCCCCACTCGTGTGTGATCCCTAAAGCTTTGAAGCCAGTATTTATTAGCAATCCCTGTCTGCCCGCGGGGTTAATTAGTGATGTAAGTCTCATGTGACAGTGATGTAGCTCAACTTTGGATAGGACTTTTTCCATCAAGTAGGTGAATTTATTTAATAACCTTTTAATGAATAACCGTATACAATAATAACACTTTTACACTTAGTCTGTAGGTACTGTACACCTCGACAGTCCAAAATATATTTTCTCAACGGCAGTGGCAACTGCAGACAAGCTGCCGTCGACGGCAGCCGTATAGACGTGTCGGCTGTAGTTGCCTCCACCGATGACGCGTGCTGCTCGTGTATATGAGCACTTTCTTGACAGCTCAACGAGTAACCTTGCTTAAGGGCAATACTTAATATGAAAGAGACGGATAGTTGCGTTAAGTCCCTCAAACTATTAGCTTTCCTGGTTATCTACATTTTAGAAGTCGGTTAATTTTCGTTAAATGTAACATTAACCTTTTCACTTCAAATAATAAAAAGAGATCTATAAGAAGTCGGTATAAATATCTACTTACTACATGTTGAGAGTTGTAATAGGTACTGCCTGACAAAAAAAAGTGTTATTAGTACGGGTCCAATAATATATAATAAAATACTTAACATAATTAAAAATTACACAATTCAAAACTTAAAAAAGAAACTGACAACATTAATTCTAAAATGCTATTTATTCTATGAATGACTTTCTAAATGACTTTATGTACTGAATTTGACATATCTAATTATGATATTGTTTCGATTCATTTAATTTTATTCCTATTGTGTTGTTTATATGTGTGTGATATTTAAATTAATGTTTTATTAAATATGAATGTACCATGCCAACTATTGTACAACCATAATACCTCAAAAATAATTTAAATATGTCATCATTGCATCAGATTTTATATTAATTCAATCATTTTACAATAAAGTTGCATGCCTAATATAAGGTAGATTAAACAAGGATCACACATATTTTAACTGTCACATTTTATTTACTGTACCTGCAATCTTTCTTCGTCTGCTAAGCCTTTTCCCAACTATGTTGGGGTCGGCTTCCAGTCTAACCGGATGCAGCTGAATACCAGTATTATACATAGAGCGACTGCCTATCTGACCTCCACAACCCAGTTAATGGGTAACACGATAGGTACTCCTTTCGTAAGACTGGTTGTCAGACTTTTGGGGTTCTGACTACCCGTACTGACTGTCAAAGATCTATGAATGACAGCCGGGACCAACGGCTTAACGTGCTTTCCGAGGCACAGTACTGTACCAGCAATCCATGCAAATAAATGTTTACTTTACTTTACTTTAGCTCTGTATCCACGTTAAATGTTATGTTGTGGGGCAAAGCGCGCGAATTTTAAGTCAATATATGGACGTTAAACTTATTTATAATGCTATCTATTTATTATATTAATCATTATTGTTTTATTCATTTATTTATTTTCTAGATGACCCGATGAACTTCGTACCACGTAAGATCGATATTTTTTTATTGTTCCTTGGGGATTTTCCTAATTTTCTTTTTTTTTTCTAAACCAACTTAGGATTCAGGCGAACAAAACAAAGAAAAAACAAATCGGTCGAGTCATTTTAGAGTTTTTGCGAGACGGCACACGGTGGATCGAAAATCGGCTGTAGAAGACATAGGATCTCGATTTCTTAAATGTTATTTTTTTTGCTGGAAATGACTTCTGCTGATCATTACTGTTCTATAAAATGTCATATGAAGTAATTGTGTGCACAAATGGAAGAGTTATAATTTTTATAAGAAAAAAATGTATGGAGCTGACATGAAAAATGAGGATATCTCTGGAATCGAAAGGTTGGCCATTATATCCTTGCACACTGTTATAGTACTATTTATTTGTGAATTTTTGACATACTTAATATTGCGAAATCACTTGCGATTTTTTTTTTAAAAATCCTCAAAATTAAAAAATTAAAAATGTTTATGATATGTACATTTTAATGCTTAAATATGGCTATGCCAAGTGTAACTTACAATATTTTTTATGCTTAGACCAAAACATTCTAAGAAATCACAAAGTCGTATTACCTACTTTGTGATTTTCATTTGAAATGACATGGTAATTATGAATTACGTAATACGTAATCTTATCTAATGCCTCAAGTCCGCATTAGCTAATGATTAATAAAACTTAATACCTATATACCTGTTAAAAGGATACGTACCATAATGAGGGTAATTAGATAAACGTGATCATTAGTCAATAACAATAAATGGTAAACTATTGTATGATTAAAAATAAAAGCAAATTATTAAAAAAAAAATAACTTAACCTAACCTAACATAAACAATAAAAGTTAACTTATTTTATACTTCGTCACCATCAGAATCCACTTGAGAATCAGGCTCTACAATAGATATAACTTCTAAGACTTCTGTCGGAGCTTCCTGATCCTGAAGTTTCAGTAGTTCTACTGTTTCCTTAAAGTATGTCTGCCTCTTGTGGGCATTTAATTTTGGTCTTGTGGACGAAATTAGAGGATCAGAAGAGACGATAAGCATATTGAGGATATCCTCGTTTGATGCTTGTCTATTCTTTTTCCTCGAATGGTGTTCTCTGAACCTCCTAAAGTCTTTGTTTCGGGCCTCTGAAGCTTCTTCCGAAAGACTTCCAATTGGTACAATAGCATTTTCTGCAATTATGTCCCCTCCGTGAATCAACAATTTGTGGACGGTTGATGACATGTAGTACCAATCGTACAGTTCCACGTATTTTTCAGCGGTTGTTCTAGCGTATTCTTTAAATTTCGGCACGTCTACAATCTCTCCAGATGTGATAGCTTGCAGAATCACAGCAAATCTGCGTATTAGTTCTTCATCTAATCCAGTGATCGCTGCAGTTTTATCAGGAAATTCAAAAAACCGCCTTGCTGTGTTCCCGTCGTTAGTTGTGCCTGATCCTTGCTTAACGATGTCAATCAAAAGGTTGAGATCATCTTTGAATCGATCTTGAATGAGTTTTTTTCGTGAATGCAATAACTCTTGATGACCTTCTCCTCTTGCAGACCACTTTTTGAAGTCGAGACGATACGCTATGTGTAGAAGACATTCCATCACATTAATGCGGGCATGAAGTGATGATAATCCGAACTCATACACACCAGAAGAAATGGTTTTTGACGCAATGACATCTAACTTATTCATTTCTGTAGGCTTAGCCAAACACAGGTAGCAGGCCGCATTTGACTTAGCTTCAGACAGATATGTACAAATTTTGCCGTCAATCATCGTCATCATTAATTTGTGACTAATTTCATGTCCTTGACATTTTGAGGGAACGAGAGCTTCAATTTCGTTATCCATTGCAGTTTTTTCATTTATGACAACGTCTTTGGTTTCTTTCACAAAACTAAACTGGACTGGACGGCAATACCTAGGTGAGCAGGGTTTTGGATTCACCCATACGGTATCACCGTCAGCTGTCAACTTTAATGGAACCAAAGAGGTCATAAATATGCTGGAATCATCTTGACCACTATGTTTTGCTTATATCTACTTTGGTTAGATGCACCGTCAAATCCCCACTTTGATATTAATATCAATTGTTTATCTTGTATCGCATCAGGACTACGAATAGTTTCAAAAATTCTGTTCACTGTTAAATCTAGTAACGCTTGTAGTGCAATCTTAGCAAATGAATCCGTTACAGTCACAAATGTCTTCGGAGGGTAGCACTGTAGCTTAGCTTTTTGCACTTTATAGTAAGACGGATATATCTCCTTTGAACCTTCTCGAATAGTCGTTTCCCTTAATGTGATTGCCATTTCGATAGTTTTAATGAAAGTAGCAAACCCAGTGCTTTTTCTGGTGAAACTATTATTGAAGGAGCTGGTTTGTTCAACATTTCCTTGATTTTTCCTGCTGCTTCTGGATTTTGGAGCATATGTACAATAACAGATGCAATATCCTCATGACCATCTACTTTCAAAAGTGCTGCAGCTGAATAAGCTACTTCATTAGGGTCATTGCCTATAATTATGTTCATCAGATCGTCTCTTCTTCTGCTTGTTACTTAGATCTTCAAACGGCTTTCGAGATCTTTTTGTCATCGTTGAAGTTGATTTCATTGTTGAAGTTGATGGTACAGGTTCAGGTACAGGTTCTGTAGAAATATTTTCACTTGTTGATTCTTGAATGAGCAAATTGGTTTGCACGCAGTTTGGCCAGTCAATATTTGCCTCAAGCCAATTACTGTAATCACCTCTAAAAACTTCACTTTTCCTGTGAGATCGTAACCATCTCTTTTGAAATGCCCGTGTAAATCTTCGACAAATTTCTTTCACGGTAACACTGTCTTCATCTGAAAGGCTAGACCCCAGTCGAATAACAAGTGTGTTGAACAATATTTCATGATCGAAAGACGAAGCATCCTGATTGCTCAGAATAACAAACAAATAAAAATTTGTAACGATGCTTTCCATTATTCACGATCACTGAGTAAAAAGACACGGTAGGATTAGGATAGATGTTAGTATTAGAAATGCTCTAAATGAACTGAAGTTGTGAATCCAATGTTTGACTATTTATTGTTATTGACTAATGATGGTATCACATTTATCTAATTACTTTCATTAAGTTAATCCTGCACTAATTGCTAAATTAGCGAGTACCCCAAATTATTTTGGTACTTATCCTTTTAACTAGGTATATAGGTATTAAGTTTTATTAATCATTAGCTAATGTGGACTTGAGGCATTAGACAAGATTACGTATTACGTAATTCATAATTACCATGTCATTTCAAATGAAAATCACAAAGTAGGTAATACGACTTTGTGATTTCTTAGAATGTTTTGGTCTAAGCATAAAAAATATTGTAAGTTACACTTGGCATAGCCATATTTAAGCATTCAAATGTACATATCATAAACATTAAATTTTTTTTTAATTTGAGGATTTTTAAAAAAAAAATCGCAAGTGATTTCGCAATATTAAGTATGTCAAAAATTCACAAATAAATAGTACTATAACAGTGTGCAAGGATATAATGGCCAACCTTTCGATTCCAGAGATATCCTCATTTTTCATGTCAGCTCCATACATTTTTTTCTTATAAAAATTATAACTCTTCCATTTGTGCACACAATTACTTCATATGACATTTTATAGAACAGTAATGATCAGCAGAAGTCATTTCCAGCAAAAAAAATAACATTTAAGAAATCGAGATCCTATGTCTTCTACAGCCGATTTTCGATCCACTGTGCGGCACGGCAATTGATTTTTATATAATACGAGTATAATTACGAGTATATAGATTTATTTACATACACATCATAAATTGTACACCAGAAAACACATAGCGAAAAATAAATTTAACACTACAAAACTTACAATGAGCGGCCTTCATGGATTCAAGTTAATTTCTACGTATTTAATCATAACATAATATTTAAACACAGTAGCATCTTTTATCGAACCAAATTACTGTTTCACATTGAAATATCTTGACTTATTTTGTAATTGTTTTCATTCGTCCATCTAATTGCGTAACACATTTTCGGTAAATGATTAAGGCTAATCTGTTTCATTTGACAGTTCAACAACATTCATTGCGTTATTTACGTTGCTAAGCATTTTTTTTTTCGAACTTATGAAGTAATGGATTAGCAATCTCTTTCAAAACGGTTCAGATTACACACCTATGAGTCGCGCCCTCGCGAAATATATAGAAAAAGAGAAATATATAACACCTTGTATTGGAAAAAAAAATACAATCAAAATACAACAAATTGTGAGCGTGCATTTAAAAATTGTGCAACGTCGCAAATAGATTAAATTGGCAATATTACTGTATGGAAATATGAAATATGGCTAACTAGTGAAATAAAATATTGACTATGAAATAATTAACGAAGCTATACTGTTCGCAACTACTAATAACGAAACTGCATGGCCTTCTATGAGAAATTCACTTAAATTCATAAGTGTTCAACATAACTTCATTGCAATACTTCCACAGTTTAGTGGTCTGTATCCTTATCCGAGATATTACTGTGATCGTCTTCATTACTCCCGTCCACCGACTGATACACAAGCCAAGGGTAAATTTTATTTACCGGAAATATTGCTACATATTTTTGTTTACCCTTTTTTTGGGATAGGCGAGGGTAAATTTTTATCTACCGGAAAAATTCCTAGATATTCTTGTGATAGGCGTATCCTTTACTTCGTATCTGTCATTCTGTAATACTTTGGTAATGCGATAAGGGCTTAAGACTTTTTGGAACTAATTTCTTACTCTTCCCATTCTTCCCCACTTCTCTTTCTACCGTAACCGGCTGTCCTACATCAAACTGACGCGGGAGAATTCTAGCCCTTATCAAAGATTTCAAGAGACTCTTTCCAGCCGGTACCTTGCCGTGAGCGCATTGAATACGCTTTATCTCACTTCTGAACTGAAAGAAAAGGCACTTATACTGTGGTAAATCCTTTTGATTAATAACACTGTACAATAATAACACATTTACACTTAATTTGTACTGTACAGCTCCACAGTACAAAATATTTTTTCCCAGAAAACAGTATTCGATTTACTTGACAGCTCTGAGTCCACATTATAAAGTGGAGCAAAGCGCGCCAATTTTAAGTCAATAGATGGACATTAAACTTATATAATGTCGTGGCCAGATCTTAGAATTGCCCATTTCATGAAATGGCCAGCTAACATTAGCCACATCGTTTAAACGTCAACGTTTAATGATATCGACGTTTGGCCATATCATTAATGTAGGTACCATGGTGTAAGGTGTAGTAAAATTAGTCAAGTAACTGCGACCAACTTGGAAGTAGCACTCGCCGGCCGCTGCCGCGGCACCGCTCGCTACGCTCGCTCACAGTTCTAACCTAACCTAACCCATTTAGTCGGGGTGCCACATAAGCGGCGTACATTTTTAATTTTAAGTGCTATGTTACATGATACGCCGCGGCAGCGGCCGGCGAGCGCTACTTCCAAGTTGATCGCTTTTCATAATATCATATTTAAAAAACCCAATAAAAGACCATCGACTTTTTTTGCGTGGTCATCCTACTTTGTTTGATTTTTTATATGCCGCCGCCATGATGCACAACAAAAACACAGCGACATCAACGCCTCTACCGGTGGATAATCTAACTATTTTACGATATGATCACTAATGTTTGGCCACATCATGAAGTAGTCGTGCGTTTAACTGTTCATATCATTAAACGTTGAGTATTCAATGACCTGGCCAGGCCACATCATGATGTGACCAGTGGATGATGTTCATTTCATGAAATGATTAATTTTAAGATCTGGTCACAAAATATAAAATGGTAACTATTTAATAAATGAATCATTAATGTTTTGCTGTTAAGCTGTAATTACAAAATTGAATGAAATAGCACTTAAAAATACTTAATAAGATAAAAAAACAATCTATCTAGCCTTTTCCCAACTATGTTGGGGTCGGCTTCCAGTCTAACCGGATGCAGCTGAATACCAGTATTTTACATGGAGCGATTGCCTATCTGACAACCCAGCGGGTTTTCCAAACCATTGCATCTGAATAGCAACGGGTGTGTATTTATCTATTTAGCCTGGTGTATAATCTTATCTAAAGGATTCCTAGAAACCAATGGATAAATGGATTTCGTTGGTTGTAGATCAGTCTTTAGAGTATGTTTAGTAAATATTTTCAACTTAAGTTATAGATAATTAAAGCTTATTTAAATGAGACATACTTACTCTTAATATTTGCATGCCGAAATATGGCGAAATGTGTCATCGCACAAGAATACTTATTTAACATCTTTGTAACCGCATTTAAAGCAAATAAATGACTTTGGCTTTAACTTTGACTTTGAGTAGTAACCCTAGTTCTATCCAGGCAGGGTTTCTTAAAGATATGAGACGTCTAAACGTGCAAAATCGATAAGGGTACACTAGTCGACGGCTCGAACTTGTTGGTGGGCGTGACTTATATGCATGCTTATTTATTTAGTATTTATTTATGTATGTAGTTTTTATTTATTCAATTCAATTCAATTTATTCAGTAATAATCTACATTGCGTTCGAAATAATCCAACATGAAACATACACAAATATTACAATACGACGATGATACAGATTATTATTATTAAGAATCATGCAATTTAATTAAAATTACAAAATATTATTTATTTTTTAATTAAAAAACTAAAATTGTAAAAAACCATGCAAACATAAATTATAAGACCATATGTCAAATAAAAGCAAACAATAATCAAAAAAATAAAATATTAACACAAATAACCCATAGACAAATAATGATACATGTCAGTTTAAAGAGAAGGACTATAAATCATTTAATGAATAGAGGCATATTTCCGACAGGAATGCTTATTTATATACTTATTAATTTATTTACTGAAATAGACGATGATTTATAACGAAAACGAGCGCGTAAAATTTCACGAACAGACCTTTGGGCGTTACATTATGAAAAAACAACTGGAAGCATTTACTCAAAATAAAATATTTGATTTATTGAATAAACTATTTATTCTTGTACCTTCGGTTTCTATTTTGCCATTTTCTTACTACATTATTTATTTATTTTCGCGCAAAGACTAGTTAAAATGAGTGTTGAAATATGGAAGTTTCGACGCTCATAACTTTTAATTTAAACTATATTTTTTTTCCAATTCTGCTTCCATACAGGGCTAGATAATGACAAGACAAATTGATATAATTTTTAACGTACACCGTCAAACAGACGAGTAATCACCATACTACGTTTGTATGGAAGAATGACCGACTAGCGTAAGCAACGTTTATAAATAAACCCTAAATTCGGTAGACATATTTGACTAGAACCATAACTATCTTATTACGAAACGAGGTTTATCTCCAGACCCAGGTTTAAACCATGGATGTTGAACTTTATTTCGACTACGGCGAAGTTCTTAATACAAAAGTGGCAACTTATTACCGGACTAAGTTGTCAGTTTTATATACCTAAAGAATAGTATTTCAATCACATTTACATTCTGATTCTACGCTTAACTATGTCAAAAGAAAAACCAATCAACGTTAATGAGACACACTGTGTCCGTATGGATTGAGAAGTCATGTCTGATATGTTGGTAGAAAATACTACTACCGGTAAACTGCCCTAACTTTGCCTGGCGTCCTAAGTTTGCCTATAATGAAAATGATGTAATATCTTTTTCATTTTACTTGTATGGCAATCGAAACTTAAAGCTGTCTATAAAATCTCAAAGTTTCCTTTGCCATACAAGTAAAATTAAAAAGATATTAAATCATTTTCATTATAGGCAAACTTAGGACGCCAGGCAAAGTTAGGGCAGTTTACGGTACTAAAAGTAATCGTTAGTATTTCAGTAGATATAAATTATTTTAAAAGTTCTTTAGCAATAATTTAGGTATAGAATTCTAAATAACTCAACTATATTCATTCATTTGTTTATGAATATAGTTTAAGTTACACATAAATAATTCTTCATCAATCAGTGCCTACGTAATGTACAGTCAAAGAATACACTGTGAGTAGCTACTTTTACGACATCGTAAAATGAATAGCACCTAAAACGTAAAGGCCGATAATGGTTACATACTAACTTGTACAGTTAAAATATGTATTTCATAAAACAATACACATGCCATAAACTCACGATTTTTTCCCGAGTTTTCCCGATAGACAGAAACCACTGAACACCACGTGTTGCCTACGATATTACATTGTGATATTTTTTTCTCTAATATGAAACCATACTAGGGACTAAAATCTTGGATACTGACTCATCATTGGAAATGGATCGGGTCGTTAAAAGGAAAAACACATTTCACAAAATATAATAATATTTATAGTTTTATACCTATAAGGGCTCTGTACAAATACCCATCATCTTTTATGGTAACCGCTTTTATTTCAGTAAATACTAAACAAACATCCATTCTGTTGTTATGTGCCTCGTCTCCGGGACGTTTAGACAGACATTTACAATATCGAACAAATCGACCAATTGTTATAATGGCCAATAGATAAATCAGCAATGACTGCTAACTCTTTTTCAATCGAAAACATGGCCCTAGCAACAAACAGCCACAATTCTTCATTCAGTCAAAAATTTGCAATTTTTTTTTTAGTTTTTGCTTATTTGGTTTATAAATGGTCACAATAACGTAACTCGCTACAGTAATTTTTAAACAAAATTCTTAAACTGAATCATAATGAAGGCACCTGAAAGCAAGTAACGGTACAGAAGAAAATTTAGTTATGTGATCCAAAAAAAAAACAGTTACCTCGCCTTAATAAATTGCATTGTTACATATTTTTGTTTCTTATATATTATCTCTATTTATATGTTGTCCAGTAAGTATTAATTAATTGGTTAATATTGATAATACAACATAAAATCAGGCCAGACCACGCTTGTATTCCCCGGGACACATGGGAGAGTACTGTAGGTACACCACTGCCTAACCCTTCGGGAGATACATGCGTGATGTAGTATATTAGTCGCTCCATATTCTTTTACAATAACTTGCAGCTGAAAGATGACCCGAACATACAACTAGAAAAACTGTTTGGCAGATGTTTAATTTGAGGAGTAGACTTATAAGGCTTCGTAGCATTCCGTAATTTTATACCACTCGAAATTTTATCCAGTACCACTAAAGTTTATGACCGTAACATGGCACCAAGTTGAATGACCTGCTGCCAAGTATAGTGCATGCCATTCTTATTTTTTGACGTTGGTATATACATAGATTCCGTTTCAATTAAAATACTCCACAGTTTAGGTACCTTAAAAAAATACGCTCAGACATTTACTAGAACCAAATCAGATCTTTTTCCTCAAATATTTTCCTGCTTTTTCTATTAGATTATAAAAATTCGTTACCGAACGTCGTTTCCCTGAAAAGTCCTTGTACTAATCAGAACGGTTTTTCTTGAATCAGCCTAATTTCCTTCCTCGAGGGCAAGTCGGCCAGATTCGACCGTTCGTTGCCAACGGCATTCATTGGGGTAATTGAACTAGTCAGAAATTCTCGACCCAAATGAGAATGACCGTAATATTGAGTTTTCTTCAACATGTAAAGTGTACATTGACCTTACCAGCCGAGCTATACCTACTGTAAAAATATTACCGAGGAGTACGTAAGTGATGTGAGCTGTCTATACTGTCAATCCCTAGTATCAAGTGGAATGACAGCTCACTTTAAGCTCATTTTCCACAATTTTTTACAGAATAGACCAACTGTAGTGCGGAAGCTATTATTAGTTCCACGTCAACGTCACTTGATTCTATAGTGACTATCTATGATAACGACTTATGAGGGTTGAGAATTTCGTAGGATTTTTTTTCTTAGGTACTTACTCTTTTAACTTTGATCTTTTATCTAGTAGGTTCAATCCCAATGTATGAGAGTAGATATAGAATAGATCACTTAAACTAAATCTATCGCTCCTTGTGATTGTACTTTTATTGTCGAAACAAAAATGTCACTAAACGAAAATCTGTCAAAACGGAAACTAAGATCTACTTCTAAGATCAAAAACCTTATTAAACATCACGTTCATCAGCGTTTTCATTATCATCACTAATTGTATCCCCACGGTCCTATGACCTTTTAACCGATATCAAGCTTCTGAATTAATTAAAGTCATACATTTTACTCGATAACAGCACCTGCAATCTCCCGTTATCAAGTTATCACGTAACTGAATAACGTTAAACTAAGAACATGACGTGTTACACATTATTGGTTCTGCACGGGTGAATAAGCATTACACATACACGTGTGCGATTCTCTGTGCGTGCTCGCAATTGTTCGGGACGTCTGTAAGAAACAATCACATTATCTTGATGATGATTTGATGAACAATCGTCATCATATCTATTATAATAATCATAAAATGATGATTGTTTCTGAGGATTTCATTCCATACGTTTAATATCCAGGACGCTTACAACAGCATCTGCAAGGTCACTCTTTCGCCATCTTCCAGTCAGAATTTCCAATAATATCTAGTGACCTCCGCATTAATGTTGTGTACATAAATTCTGGCGTCAGCTGGATTTTGCCATGCCAATCATTCTCTTCGTCAATCGCCTTGAACACCATCTCATTTCACTTTCATTAATTGCTGTACCGGTCACACGAGCTTGCTAATACCTAAGTATCTAGGCAGCTCATCACCTACAAGAACCTTCTTATTGCTCACTTCTTTTGGCGCGTCATTCTTCAAACCATTGTGAGCTCTCATCTAGAATCTACATCCATCTTGTTTCAGCTGTAACATCTTTCAATTTTGTTATTTAATCCATTAGCTTCGATCAAACCACAAAATGAGTATTCCCTTCACCGACTTCATTATTTAAAATAGGCGACATGCAGAATTTGAAGGGATTGCTTGCAATATATTGCCATTATCAAAACCTTTGGCGTGTGTTTACTAACAGCAGATTAAGCAGGTCAGTTCTGCTGTGGCCTCGGTAGTACCGGTGACGAGTCATCGCTAACTTATCTAATTAAGACGGTCGCCAGCTACCGGCACGATGTAAATCAGCCGTAAACCAGAAATTCTTTGTATTAAGAACGTCATGTTTGCTCTGATTTGGCTGTGTAATTTATCTTTGTCCTGCGCTAGTAATGACAAGAAAGGAGAATATTATATTAGGTACTATGTATTCATGTAATCACATTTGTATACTTACATACATTTATACGACATTGAGTCTTTAGGTAGAATATGCAAAACAAGGTGTAATATATACAGCATAGCATGCATCAACAATATTGTATAACACGTTTTCATAACAAACCTAAATGGTATCATAATAACAATTCTTTAGCCTCTTCATCGGTCCCCACAGCTATGAGATCAATAATACTTATTGTAGTTCCAAATAGATCGTGTATTAATAAATCTAGATTCAATACAGGTACTCATATCTATAATTCGTAGACTAACCTCGGCTTAAGCGTTGTAGGATGCCCGAATAAGTTGCTACTTAGCAGTACTAGGACGTCATAGGATGTAGGAAACTACATGGAATGCATTACAATAGCATGCCTGTGACTACAAGGCTGTCCCGGAAGGCTGGCGTCTGCCCGCCGTCTAGATAATCAGTAGTAAATACATAGTAGCAACTATAAATATTCATTCTCGTCTAGTACATTTTGTCGTGAATGGTTCATGCAATCTATATAGGTACACGTAATCCG
The DNA here is from genome assembly GCA_949128155.2 of Xanthia icteritia. NCBI lineage: Eukaryota > Metazoa > Arthropoda > Insecta > Lepidoptera > Noctuidae > Xanthia > Xanthia icteritia. The sequence goes on from OX421932.2 coordinate 17,643,293, forward strand.
TGACGGATGCTTGTACTTAACATATTGGCTACATTCATAAAATCAGGCTTATTATCCCTGACAGGTTTTCAATTAGTGCTTTATGGTTCTTAAAACCATGTTTTTGTGAGGTTACGTGGATATAAGAGACAGGTTGACAACACGTCACCGGTTTTTAACCGACTTCTTAAAAAAGGATGAGATTCTCAATTCGACTGAATATTTTTTTTTAATATATAATATATACATATCGATATTTTCGTAAATTGTAGACCGATTTTAAAAATTTCTTCATTTGGTAGAAGAAGCTTGCGCGGTGGTATTACCTTTGCTTGGGTAGTTTTTGAGTTATCTTCAATAAGACGTATTTTTTCCACATAGTGTAGGTATGTTGATGATGTTATAATAACTACTTTTTGGGGGTGGGTACGACAACTAAAAAATGAACGATATACAAAAAAAACAACTGACTTCCAAAAGCAACACTAAGCACAAAGTAAAAAATAACTTTAATTTCGGAAGCCGAAAATTAAAGTTATTTTTACTTTGTATGGAAGCCAATAGTTTTTTTTTTTTTTTTAAAGCTTTTAAAGTGCCTGTATCCTTGGTGCTATTCATATAATTTAAGCCTCGGTTGACTGTCTACCTACAAACTTCCCAAGTTCCCGTTCATTGTTTCAAAAGTATTTTGAATTATGACCGGGAACAGGGAATAACCAGACATAAGAATTATAAGGTATAATATACCGCATAAATTGAACTTCATATTGAAGTTCAATATGAATAGGTTATTTTATGTATATCAGGATTTAAAAAAAAATCTCCTTCCAATGACTACTATGTCATTGGAAGGAGACTTTTTTGAGTCAGCGTGTCGTACTGACTTTCTAAAACTGTCAGCACGACCCGCTTCAAAATGACATTGCGTTCAATATTGTTGATTGAATCTCCGTGGTTGAAATCATCGATAGTAAATTGAGCCGGTTTTTTGATTGTCGTGGTACCCAAATGCACAATATTGTTTGAATTTAAAAGTTCTAAGTTCATGTAGTCCGAAACATCTAGAAAGGTAACATGCGGCATTATAGACCCATCAGTTACAAGCGCGTGAACTACAGTGTGTTCTACAGGTAAGCATCGACCGGCGCGAGCTGAATGTACCTAAACTTGAATTAGAACAACAGCTACGGTATGGGAGCTGTATTGATGTCCTGTGTGAGGCCAGATCACTATCACAAATGACAGTGGCGGCCAGCCAACCGAGACGAAATCTCACCGACTGTTTTATTATAACGAGTCTGAAAAGGTTTCATTGATAAACACCATGAATTCGCATTCATAATCAAATTAATTCATGCGAATTAAATGGCGACTATTCATTGCAATATATAATAGCTTTATTTGTTCCACGCTGCCACAGTCATAAAATGTTATTTTTTCAATGTTACGCATACTACGCTTCCCGTAGCCGATGCAACAAGCACATATATGATCATTATCTCAGTGGCACATATATGAAAGAATAAGTTCAGTTATTTCAAAAATATTTAAGTCAGTCATATGTTCCCTCCTTAATTTAATTGGAAAATAGGAAGACCAAGGAGCCAAACATCATGAAGCGAGGATGGCGGCGAAAGCAAGAGCCGCCAATATAATTGTGTGGCTCAAGTATGAGGGCCTCAGTTAGCTCTTGTTCGGTCCCTCGCGGCCTTGTGTACTAATTAGTGATTATTCTGCGAACAGTTGGTGCGCCCACTCGCTGCTCCGGCCAGTTAACGCAGGTGGCTCACAATGTGTTGTGCATTGACCTCGCTCACTAGACCCACCATAGATATCTACATCAATTAATCTTGAACTGTTAATCTCCTCTCCTGTAATTCATGAAGCTGATACTTGAGTAGACAACACTGTATTCATTGTCTCATTGCATTTGCACTTACCTATGTCAATAATGCACTTATTTATGCACTTATCTTGTTTGCCGATGCATCGCTCATATAAATCTCGAAAAACGTTCATGTTACTTTCATTTCGTTATCTATTCAACATGATTATACTGTCCAGTCATGAGGAAGACATTTGATCTGATTTAAACGTTTCTGCATTGAAAGGATCGTTGTTGATTATAGCAAAGTGTTCTCCACCGTCGTTATCGCAACATCGGACCACATAACGTATTCTTAATTAATGCCTTTATTGATCGCGTGCAAAATATAGCTACCGCCGTATGGTCACGTGACCATGTGCTGCGTGCTTCACCATACAACAGCTTTTAAAATAAATACACGCTTAAACTAACGAAAGTTCTAAACATTTGTTGTTTTTATCTTGTTTGGTATAATCGTGAAAACTTTTCAAATATTTTCAATTCAAGGGACCTCCTAGTGTCGCCCCTCTTAGCTTGTGAACGAAACACATCGTCGCCTATTAAATATATGAGAAACGAACGGTAATAATATAGACGAGGTACCTATTTCATAAAATCGATCGTCCACCACTCACGCAGTTTCATTGAACGATGGTACAATTAGAATTTATGTTACGATTCATGTATTAGTCGTCTGTTGTCAACGTATAAAAACTGGCAGAGTTTAAAGTGGCGCTAATTTATAAAATTGCTTTTTGGATATAAAACTACTGCTCAACCTAGTGCCTGCATCAGCAGGCATCACTAGTGTAAGTAATGCCTGCTGATGAGAATTCAGGTATTACTCGCATTCAGTATGCTTGATAAGCGGTTTCAGTTCGCACATGACACTAACCTGAAATACGTAAGTTAGCTGTTGACTGTTAACTGTGTGTTAAATCGACTAGTCGTAGGACCTCCTCGGTTAGTTTAGGACACTAGGCTTAGGGTATTTCAGTATTGGACACAGATGGACTTTGTTGTGTTGTGTTTTACCTGTGAGTTGCACTTACTGATATATTTTCTCTGTTCCGTAGCCATGCAGAAGTCATGCAAGCCCGCGATGCTAGGTCGCATGTGGCAGGCGAGCCGGCGCGCGCTCAACCTCGAACATGCGCCCACTCATCAGTTCGCCTGCAGCCAGTGGCAGTCCAGTCCACACCCCTCCACAGCGTACCTGATATACCGGTTAGTTTTAACAAACCATTGATATCTAAACCTATTATGTGAATCAGGACCTTTAGTTTGTTATCACATAACTAATTAGACAATCAATTCTTTTATCTGAAAATTGTAACCAATAGATCTACCCAATTTCAAAATCATGGAGTTTGTAACGCGTTCTTTTCTGGAAATAAAAAACTAGAACCGTGCTTAGTCACGGTTTTTTAGTGTTTAAGTGTTTTTTAGTGTTCTGATTTTTCAAGTACCAGTTACGTATGTACCTATATGGTTATAATAGAAAAAATACTTGAATCTTTGAATACAATCGAACCCATCAATTGTTCTATCTATACAATTGTGCACTTTTACGTGATATTTGAATATATCTTTGTCGGTCCGTAATCCAATATTTATTTACTTTGGTTCAGATGGCTGTTATTCCTCTCGGTGTTGTCAATTGGCGTGGCGAGCTTCGCGTGCCAGAGCCTGCCGCGGCTGTACGACGGGCCGAAGGTCGAGCTCAACTACATGAAGTGGTTCATCTACTTCACCAACTGGGGCTACTTGCTGATCGCGCTGCAGGCAGGACTCGCCCTCGCTGTTGTGCACCGGTACAGAGCACAAAAATTTGACTCCCGTAAGTTTCTGTTAGCCTAGTATAATTTTAAGAAGATGCTAAGTGGCTTCAGTTACTTACATGACAAAAAAAGATGCATTATTATTGTGGAGTACGAAATTCAATGCATGAGTACGAGTATCTAAGTTATCTTAAAATTCTACATATTGCTTCAGACGGGTTCTTTAAAAAATATGCGACAAGACCATGCTTTAGAACTGCATTCTTACGTTCAAGAAAATGTAGTTTGCTACAATGTAAGGCAGTATACCAAGTTCAATGACTCACGCTAGACTTTGGAGCCACTGAGCTTACCAGAATACCGCATCATAATGAGACTAGGTGACGCGAGTACATTTTTCTACGAAAATAGCATAGCATTATATTTAAAAGTGCAATGGCCTAACTCTAGCTAAACTATCCAATTAACATAGTCTAATTTTAGATGTGGATAACTAAAGTATAAAATACTAATTTTTGCCCGCGGTTTCACTTGCGTGGATGTCGGAAAATATCCCATGGGAACGTCATACTGGGATTTAAAATACCTTATGTATAATCCAGGTTATAAACTATCTTTGTGCCAAATTTCATCCAAATCCGTTCAGCAGTTTTTTTGCGCTAATCCGGAACTTACATCCAGACAAACATACAAACGGAAAAAAAACTAAAAACTATATTTTCGGCATCAGACTCGTACCCACATCTCGTAGCAATTACTTTTTTTCAAAAATATACAATGTACAGTTTTGATGTCGCAACTATTTTATTATATGTATAGATCGTGTAATCAAATTAAATAGTCTATATTTAGCTCTTGAAAACATATGAACTTTATACTATAAACCGAACCTAATAAAAATATAAGTACTATAGATGCTGATAAAAACAAGTCGTGCTGTGTTGATTGGGCCAGAATTTCAGTTAACTACTCTAATACCTACTAAGAATCTGTGCTCGGTCTTTTTTATAAAAAGTTATTTAATAGAGCAAAAAATAAACTGAATGACTGGCCATGAAGTCTTTATACATTATATGGAAAGTTGGGGCAAAGACGACTATCTGTTCGTCTCTAACTAGCATCATCACCTCATCACCTCGCCTGAAACACAGGATGACCTAGTTCAGGCACATAACATAATTGAATTTTTCGTAGATTTAAGCAAATTTGTATTTAGTGTTTTACCTTTTTACCTGAATATACTTTTTATTATTTTTTTTTATCACGATTGCTTCGTCAACATGGATTATCAAAAAGCTGGAAATACGTCGGCATTCGCTGCTCAAAATGAAGCTTACGATAGGTAATGCTCGGTTATTATCAGAGAACATTGCTATTGATTCTTAGCAAGCGGTTTGATGACTACAGCGCAATGTTATTGGCATATATATGTGGAAGCCGTAGCCCTGAATGAATTCTTTTGATTTAATCCCTTAGCGCCTTAACCAGCACCCCATTAGAAAATCGGTCAGTGGCCTTTACTTTGCTAAGAGTCACCCGGAAGCAAGCCGAAAATGATACACAGATATACAGAGCCCTGAAATCTCGCTTCCTTGTGTTGACTAAATTAAAAACCCGTAACCATGGACCGTATATGCGTGTAGGTATCCACAATTGCTATGTTTAGTAAACACTCAAGTATACTTCACTCAGAACATATCGACTACTGTTGCAAGATAAGTAAAGACTATGAATGATTTTAGGTTTCTTATTCCGTGAAAATGTTGTTCCTAACAACTCACGGTTGTGCTCTAAACAGAACTACCGAATTTAGGTCTCGTATTGTGAAGTAGATACCGTGTTATGAATCCATTACTCGTGTTTGCCCAATTAAAAGTCTAATAACCCAGATCCAGTTAGGAGCGCATTGTCAAAGCTGCCATAGAAAGTGCTGAGCACATTCCGGGCAGGTCTAGCTCGCCAATGTCAAGTGCCTTGCGTGGGTGCGTTTATTACACAAAATGGTTTCCTTGGGCGACGTAGTCCTCACGCGAATTAATTAATCTGAATCATTGAGTCGCATGTTGTCGTACACATCAAAATGCTCGCTGGGGATCGATTGAACACGTGTTTTGTCTTTTTTCGTCCAATACAACCGCTATGCGTTAAGATGTCTAGACTGCTCATCAATTTAGATGAAAACTCCTAATAACATCATTATTGGTTTGCTCACGTAAGTCCTGGCGTATTTGTTCGCATCGATGCTTGTCAAGGGCATTTATATTCAAATATAGACATTTGGACAATATTTAGGTGCACATTGACATAGGTCACGAACGCTTGATTGGTAACAATTTCGCGTCAATTAAGATCACAGTGGAGCGGGTCCGCTGTCCAATGTGCTTCAAATTATCCTTATTGGTTCCTCATTCCAACCGAGCCGAGCCCAGATGGAGTGGGTATTATTCCGCAGCTATTGTTGAAAATTGGAGACGTCCACTTCAATAGCAAGTGGCGGACAATTGTGTACGATATAAAAGGATTTATACAACGTTTACTTTCGTTAACTCGTCCGGACACTTAGCTTGGGATAGATGACATGAATGTATGTATTCACACATTGAATAGCATGTCACATGGCCTTTACTAGATTTTTATTGTATCGTTGCTTGATTGACAGGAAGACACATATAAGCTTAAGTACATCTTTCGGTCATCCCTTAACTCAACTCAATCGGACTCAAAGCACTTATTTCAAATAAACCAATTACAGGCACTTTTGAATTGGCAAGGGGTCGGTCAGTCAAAAAGATGAAACTAGTTGCCCATTCCAAAGCGTAGTAGGTACCTATGGAGAAGAATGGAGAAGAAACTCCATGGACACTCTTTTAAATCAAATTATGGTTACAAAATATTGGTGATATAATTATATAATATAATTACTATTCATGTTGAAGTTATACATGTGAGAACGATGCAAAATGTTAAAAGCGTCCGTAATAGAAATTTAAAAAAACAATTCAAAAATTAAATTAAATTAATTTATGCCGTGGCAGCAAAGAGATGACCAGTCCCTACTGACGGCGCCCTTTGGATTAGCATAATTCAGCTCAACCATTTTGAAGGGAGCGAAATGATCCAATACACGCGCCACCGTCAGCGAGACATTAGAGTTTACATTACATACTCTCAGCCACCAGAGCACATTCATGTGCTATGCAATTACACAATGCTAAGATATACAATTTATACAATGAAAAGATAGTTTTTAAAATCTTCAGCAGCTCCAACAGTATTTTCAAATGCTAATCAATTAGTTCATGCGCCCTTATAGAGCAGGACCAGCGTTGAGCCAAGCATTTTTATCAGCGATGTAATCCCCCAACTTATGATATGCTTGGCTTTGGCTGCATAGTGTGCGTTTAACATAAGATTTAAATTTCGTTTCATTCAGTTGAAGCATGTGGGGAGGTATTTTAACATTGTAACATTTTAAACAGTACCCCATGAAAGATGACTCCACTTTAGCCAGCCTGAAACCCGGTTGAACTAATTGGTCCCTATTCTCAATGATATAATTGTGACTTGCACCTCTTTTACTAAAAAGATGTAGATTTTTCTTTACGTACATAATGTTTTCATAGATATATTGACGAGATACCGTCGTGATGTTAATATCTTTAAACAGTTCGCTTAGAGTCGCGCCTGCGGACGCCATATGTGGCTCTGATAGCTCTTTTCTGCAGAATAAAAATAGCCTCGATAACTACAGCCCGGCCGCATAGTAGAATACCGTACGACATAATACTATGAAAGTAACTAAAAAAACTAGCCTTGCGGTATCTACATCAGTAAATTGACAGATTTTTGGCACAGCATTTGCTGCTGAACTTAGCCATCCTGAAAAGGATGTTAAATGAGGACCCCATTGAAGCCTTGAGTCGAGCGTGATCCCCAGGAAAACAGTTTACTCGACGAATTCTAGTTTCTTTTGATTCAATACTATCTCACAATTAATACTTTTGACATTTGGTAAAGAAAATCTTATGCACTTAGTTTTTTTTTCCCATTTAATACTAAATTATTAGCAGCGTTCCAATTTCGGACCTGCTGTAGGGCGCTATTTACGTCGTCAAGATTTGATGCACGTCTATTACATTTAAAAATGAAGGAAGTATCGTCAGCAAATATCGCCATTTGTGGTTGAATTTTTTAACAAATTGGGTAGATCATTAATATATACTAAAAAGAGGAAAGGACCCAATATTAATCCTTGTGTGTCCACGCCGTAAATATGTGTTTTAATAAGGTGACAACGGCGTCAGTCGTACAACGTCCCTTGGTGAAACCATACGTTGATCACGTAAGATTTTATTGGTGTTAAAATGATTGAGCATTTGATTAAGCATTACCTTTTTAAACACCCTGGTTAAAACCGGCAACACGGATACGGGTCTATAATTATTGATGTCTTTACTGTCCCCGGATTTGAAAAGTGGTATTACCTTACTATATTTCATTAGATCAGGGAAGACTCCTTGATCCACACACAAATTAAATATTAAGGCTGAGTACGGCGCTATAATCTCAATAATGGAGGTACAAACTTTGATTGACATTCCCCATAGATCTTCGGTTAATTTGATCTTGGTTTGCTTGAAAGCTTTTATTACTATTGGGGTGTATTACTGATGGGGCTTATATGCTTGAATTTAAATTCAATCGGAGAGGATGAAACGTTTGCTCTTAACAAATCAATAGAACGCGAGGGTGAGGAATTTAAGGTTTCAGTAGCTTTAAGTGGGATACTGGTAAAGAAATTTACAAATTCTTGAGCAACTTTTTTGTTAGTGCTTATGTTTCCACGTGAAGTTTCTAGTGTGAAATCATTTATGTATTTTATTCCTGTTTGTTTCGTCATTGATAATTTTCCAAACCGTGTTTATTTTATTATCTATTGATTTGATCTTGTTGCTAATGTACAAAGCATTAGCTACCTTGCAGGTATTTTTGAAAGTTTTAGAGTAATTAGTAACGCATTTATTCAAAGTTTCAGAGCTAATATAAGACTTAAGGCCATACAGCTCAAACTAATTTTCCCTATTTAGCCTAATACGCTTAGTTGCCCAGTCACTGAACAAAAAATTTGGGCAAATCGTTTTAGTTTTCTTTAACGTATTAAACTCTGTACGCACTACCAAAAAGAATTCCTCACATAATTCATTTACATTTTTTATAATATGACCCGGATACTTAACTTACAAATTGAGTTATTATTAAATCTACTTCGATTGCTGGTTGTTATTTGTCTAGATTGTATCTGAATTCTTTGTAATGGTGTGTTGGACTTGGAAGCAACAGTTTGACCGTTGTGATCAGAAGGGAGATAATTAACAATGACTTTATCTAAGTAGTTGCAGCAACAAAAAACGTTATCAAAACATGTAACAGTATTTGTAGTTATGCGGGTTGGTTCTGAAAACACATTAGACAAATTGAATGACTTAAAGTGACTTAAATAATCGACTGCTATTTGAACTGTTTTCTAGATATTAATATTGAAATCACCACAGATAATTAGTGAACATAAACAAACCTTTAATAGTTTGTTTATTTCTAAGTGTTGTTTGTTTGTAGTCCTAAAACATTACGACTTGTAAGATTTGCTGTTTATTTTTTCAATTATTGAATTGAAAAAATTGCGATACCTACTAAAGTTGTCAATTTGCCATTATAGTTCAGATTACTGAGACGAACGTGCAAAAATTCAATCTCATCTGACTTGCATTAAAATCAACCTCATCATGTTAGATAAAAGACATCAGCAGCACTAACCTATAATTCCTAACCTACTTTGAACCTTATTAACAACCACATTCTAAACTTTATCTCTTCATGCAGTCAACCTACGTTTTGCAGCATGCGAAGAGGACGAGATCCCGATTCCCCTAGGTCGGCGCACGCGCACGCCGATGCTGTGCCGCGCCTACTGGCTCTCGCACAACATCGCCACCGACCTCGCCTTCGTCATCTCGCTCGTCTACTGGGCACTTGTCCATGATCCTAGTGAGTGAACCTTTATATCCTATACTATTAAATGAAAAATATTTAATATATATATATATATATATATTATTATATGTAATATATATTATATTTGTAATCACGTTAGCAATTAGGAACAAGATGGCTACATTAGAATAATGACATGGTAATGGCTCGGTCCCTAGGTACTTTAGATAATAGTACTCCCTACGATCTGGGCCCTATTCAATGTAACTGACAATGAGACATATTTGTCAAAACATGACATACCTACTTAAACGTCACATTTTCACGACATGTGCTGTTTATTAAAACAGAAAACATGAAAAATCTTACAAAATTGTAGAATGCCCGGAAGGATCCCCGAAATCCCTCCAGGCACTCTTTTCCACCACCTCGAACTAGCCCTCGTAGTAATCCAGAGGCTTATGTTTGAATGAAACTAATACGCGACATTTTACAATTTTGTAAGTTTTTTTCATGTTTTCTGCTTTAATAAACCTTCCTTACTTGCTCTACAGTGGCACAGTACGTATCTATGGGTCAAAGAAAAAAAAACACGTCTTAAAATGAATTAAGACGAAGCATTTATTTTACAATAATGTTGTTTTAGCAAATGTTCTTGTGTATTTTTATGTTTTGTTGATGTAATAAAACCAGAGACAATTGTAATTGTTCTAATCGATTCACAATCCCATGAACTACATAGGGATTATGCTGATCGTTTAACTTCGTGACTGGCGAACAGTGTACCTGTTCATTTTCATGCTCCATGACCGCCACGACGTTTTTGAGCGCCTAATTAAATAAACATAGCACGTAGCTTCGAAGATGCTGAACCATCTATTTCATAGTGCAATTTTTTTTTAATCGCATTTAGTTCGTCGCCCTAATATAAGCCATAGCTACCCACATCAAGCTACCATGCGACCGTTGCATTAAAAAATATATATCTTTGTTTTTTCTTTCTAAAATAGAAAACGTAGTACATATTTTTAATTTAGTGCCTATTATAATTCCAACCACGTTCCACAGAAATCCATGAGGTCAACGCCCTGAACGTGCTGGTGCACGGCGGCAACTCGCTGGTGATGCTGGTGGAGCTGGCGGTGACGTCACACCCGGTGCGCGCTGCGCATGCGCTGTACAGCGCCGGCGCAGGCCTCGCGTACGGCGTCTTCAGCGCCTTCTACTGGGCGGTGGGGGGAACTGACAGGATTGGACTACCAGCTATATATCCAGCGCTGGATTGGAATAAGCCTGGTAAATGAGTATTATTGTATTACCAATTAATTTGCGAAATTCTATAGTTCACCTATAACTATGATTATTTTGGATGCAATTGATACAATATTCTGTATAGCTTAACATATGGACGTTATATCAAAACCAGACTAACAACTTTATACCATGTTAAGGCAAATAAAGACTTATCTGCCCAAATCTAGTAGTAAAGCAGTAGCTGCCTGGTGGCAGCTGGATAAAAACATTCGAGGTTCGAATTAAATTGCAAGCGATTGGAGGCCTATTCATTGCAGTAAAGAAAACAGAAGGAGTTATTTTTATCACTGTTTGCCACAGAGGTTTTGGAGCGCGCTTATAATAATGATAAAGGGTGATGATAATCTCTTCTATGCTATGTTCATTCATTTCCTACCATAAAAGATATAGACTGCTTTAACTAATAATGGACATGCTATGCAAACCGATCGTTGTAGGAAAGTTATGAGGAGAATGGCTGCATCTAAAATTATTCTTATAATTTATCTTTGTTCTCTTTTCGAAATGACTAAGCGGCTACAACATGACAAATCAGAATAATCACTTTCGGCTGTCCAACTGTCAGACTGAGGATTGACAGTTTGACGGACTCTACGAAGAATAGCCATAGAATACGATATTTCTGAAACAAATAATAAATATTGAAATGTCTGAAATAAATCATCAAATTATAAAACTTTTGATAGTAATAGGCTAGCCCAATATTACATGGGACTTGAAACCTAAATGGCGAAATGTGGCTGTTATAACACCTCTGCCCAACCCTTCGGAGAATACAGGCGTGATATTATGTTATGTTACGTTCGCAGTGTCTATGATTGGCAGATTGAGTTTTCCCTATGGGTAACAATTATTTGGTGGGGTTTTCGAGGTCTGGATAATTGTGCATGTATGATTTGCCTCTGTGAACGCACCTACGATTCGGGTGAAATCCTGGAGTGATACAGTATTTACGTATCGTAACATCACGCAAAGTCCCGAAGGATTAAGCAGAGCCGTACCCATAGTATACCCACATTTCGCCAGTTATATTTAAGTCCCATGGATTTGACGGCACGGTTGTCGCAGTGGTTAACCGATTGACTGCTGCGCTGCGTGTCGCGGGTTCGATTCTCGCACGGAACAAATAGGTATTTGTATGACCTGCAAGTTCCGGGTCTGGCTGTTTGTGTATGTGAGTTTAATTGTTTGTAAACGCACCCACAATACAGGAGAAATTCCTAGTGTGGGGCAACGTTTTATAAAAATAAAAATAAAATAGGGGGCGAGCCTTTTGCCATCAACCGGGCACAAATCCAGACTCCGGGCTGCTACTGAGAAATTCCTGATGGAAAAACCCAATAACACTTTTCCCAACTTGGGAATCGAACCCGGGAACTCATGATCAGCAGTAGCGCTTGCGACCTCTAGACCAAGTAGGCAGTCCGTACCTATTTATTCTCCAACAATAATCAAGTATTTATTTCACCAGGCTCAGCGTTCGGGTTCGTGTCACTGTGCGCGGTGGTGATGGTGTTCGCGCACGCGCTGGCGACGTGCGCGGCGTGCACGCGCGCGCGGCTGGCGCTGCGCCTGCGCGCGCGCCCGCTCGCCGAGCGCCTGGCGCTGCCCACGCACTGATCGCACGGCAAGCTGCACTAGCATCCGATCTCACCTCACATCCCGCGCTTGGACAAGACAAGTGCTAGAACAATCGGACGTAAACAAAAGCAACGCTTGCGCCGGTCGCTTTTGTCGGATGCAGTGTACGCTCATTCTCAGTGACCTCTTAAGAAGTGAATGAAGTACCTACAGATTTGCTTCATTTACTTACGGATAAATAATAAAGTTTTCATGCGATTTTATTGATCGGTAGTGGCGTCCCACAAGACTTCACGAACCTACTAGTTTTCCAACAAGTTTTTATCGTAGCATGTTGTTGGTCGATACCGTGGATCATTAATTTTGATCGTAATTTTCTGCATGTTTTTTCTAATCGGTATCTACTGCTGTATCTTCTAGTTTATTAACAAATATCAACCAAATATTGGTAGGCGTACAGGCTGACAGCATTAAAGCTAGAAAAATTGTCGCCTAATCGTTACGGTATTTCACACGAAGTTGAGCGACAAATGTTTTTAAAACAGGAGGTAATAAGAACTCAATTACGTGTAACATTAGACTTTTAAAATATCTAAGTATTGATGAAAATGTCTGAGGAGTAAACTGTTTTTCAATTTACGAGTTTATAGATTCAAGAACATGTTGAACTATTTAACGTGTTTACTCCACATTTTGTGAAAATGTTTTCCTACTTTTGAAGTAGTTTATCTTGTAGACGTGGTTTTTACATAAAAATTGCGAGCATAATATTAATAATATTATCATTCTAAAGAGAATATAGCATTAAGCTTAGTTATGAAAGCTTAACGGCTGTAATAAGAAGCTTTGTCTCAAAAAGTGCAACTGACTTCATCGCTTAATTGCTCAGTTCAAACATTCCTCACTTCGAACAAGATATATCATTCAGCTGAATAAGTGTATTTAAGACATGAACGTGTAGTTATTTAATGTGTTCTATTAACATAAGTATCTGCGGTGTGCAAAGTGTGCAGGAGTACCAAAATACCGACGGCCGCAAAGTACAAATAAAAAACTGCAGAGCCTGCAACATGCACCACCTCGCACAATTTCACTCAGTATACTGGTGGATTTTTGAGATGGAGCAGTAAGGACAGTTACCTTAACCGTTGTCGCTAAAAGAAAACGGTCTTAGGAGACTGTCGTTAACTTTATGAAACATTTTGATAAGCACTTACAGATGAAAAAGAATACAGTCAGCAAGAAAATTTGCAGTTTTCACAAAAACTTTTTTGAATGCCAATCGATCCTGTTTCTTATAAGAATCAAAAAATTGTAACGGGCCAACTGAGGTCTGAGTACTAGAAAATCGGAAATCGCAAAAAGCTTTTCCCAACTGCCCATTTTCTTACTGACTGTAAAACATTTTCAAAAAAACTGTGAATGCAGATCAAAAAGTTACAGAACAGTCTCATAAGACCGTTTTCTTGTAGCGACAATGGTTAAGGCACAGACGCCAGCATGTCAACCTACCCGAAACTGTCAAATTTTCCCAATCACCTTTGAACCTTATGCTTTAGTGATAAAGTTGAAAATCTATTAAAGAAATTTGACAAATTGTAGTAGGTTGATGTGCTGGCGTCTATACCTGTATAACCTGCTAGAGTAAAGTTTTGCAGTTTGCATCATATAACTGTGCAATAAAGTGCATCTCGCATTAGTTATGATTGTGTACTTTGCTGTCTTCGATACATAGAGAGTAGGGGTCGGCAGTGATCGTTGTAACTATAGGGACTGCATGCAAGCAATAATATTGCAATTATTATAATTATAATAGTGTTTGTGAGTCGTTTTTAGACACAATGTCGAGCGAGCGACGAGTTTATTACTGTAACATTTAATTTAAATGGTCGACTTACAAAACATTCCTATTTTTCCAAAGAAACGTAGCTATAAGTCTTTGGTATGTGTATTATCTTTAGTAAAGTAGCACCTGATGTAACATAGTGCCTATGAAAATGCACTTCATGAGCTTTTTGTCGTCATTTCGGTTATACACCGTGTTTTTTTGTGATGACGATATTTTCTCGATATAAATTAAATAAATTAATTAATGAATTTTCTTTGATTTATATTTATTTATTGATATGTGAAATATTCACTTTCAATTTCGCATAAAACATGAAAAGAAGGAAATTCCAAGTTTTTCATGTGTGCTCAATAAATATATATGTATAATATACCTAGTAAGAAGTTGTTTCCAAATGAAATTTTCAGGGCCGACCTCTGAAAATCCGAGCCATTTAAAAGCACGGTGTATATAATTGTTTTATGTAATCAGAAGGGATTAAAGGTGCTAACCTCATTGTTGTAATGAAAGTCGGGTGCATAATGGAAATAATAATATATTATGATAGGTCAGAATAGCGTGACTCTTCAATACTTAATATCGAAACTGTGAAACTTGTTACAAGTATACAAATGACAAATGTGCCATAAACAACAAAACATTACTAACATTACATAACTAATATCATAAATCGTCTACTCTGCTCTATCAGATGTTGGTCCATTACGCACCCTCATGGTGGCGGCTGGCTTATTAACATTCATTGTGCAAGTTTACATTATGTAGTATTTACTCGAATTGTGATATTTATGTATTTATCAATTAAATAGGCATTTTAACAAATTTCGTATCACTAAATTACAATCATTGTAAGTGAACGATGGGTGTGATCTCCCAAAAGTACTTCGCGTACGGGCACAAATGTGAGAAAAAAAACAGGCCCCTGCAAGGCTAAAGTTAGAAAATCAGGCCCCTGCAACGCTAAAGTTAGAATTTATATTACTTTTAAAAGAATTTATACCTAGAATAAAATGGAGCACCACCGTTCACACCTTTAGCTCACCCCCAATGGGGCTATCTTTGTGGGACATTGTAGGCTGAAGACAATTTAACGTACTAAAGTAAATAGTTCAGTCCATGATTGTCCACGGAAAGACTGATTTGTCTGTTTTATTCATCAACTGTCAGATTAGCTTGTAATTATCTATGAAGAATAATATTAAAGCGTAGAAATGTAAATTAAACTGTCTAAATACACTCCCGGGCACCTGAATCGAGCCACTCTGCATATTTTTGTTTCAAGGTATGTTATCTTTTTAAATAAAGGTAGTACAAAGAAAAAAGAAATGTGGTTTTGAAGCCAGTCATTCACTATCATTTCCGTTTGTCATTGTTCCAAATTTGAAATCGGAATACTAAAACAACGAATTCAATTGCAATAAGTCGTCTTTTCGCCTTTCTAAGGCAATATTAGCTAGGAATTTTTGAAGAAAACAATGGTTTACATAGATAAAACGTTTTTTTTATTAACTTGTATTACCTCCAAAAGTATTTACGACGGTCGTCATGCGGTTCGGCATGGAATTAGTTAATGCCACTAACATGCTGTGGAATGTTCTCCCATGGTTCCAAGATGGCAGTTTTCAGCTCCTGCTAAGTTTCTGGGGCTGGTTGGTAAGCTCGCACACGTCTCTTCAGCTCATAACATAAGTGGCTCGTCTATTGGCTTCTTGTTGGCCATTCCATCTAACGTCATGCAGGTATTCTCGATCAATTTTTGCAGTGTGCCTTCCATTATCATGGATAAAAATGAAATCCTGGCCGAGAAACTCAATATATGAATCGGTCACTATTTAGTGGCGGCAACCGTGGTTCCGTCACAACCTCAAGGCCAGATTTTCCTTCGGTGGAAATTCCGCCCCAAACTGTCCATGATCCACCGCCATAACTCACCTTCTCTTCCATGCAACATTGCTGAAAACGTTCTCCCTGTCTTCAGTAGACTTTCCTACGTCCATCATTATCATACAGCATAATCTTGGTTTCATCCGTCAAAAGAACCTGGCTCCATTGACGTTCATTCCAATGCAAAATGACTTATAGATGCTGTAATCAAAGCTTGTTGCTTCTTTAAGAGCGACCAAACTCCGATTTGCTTTTCTTTTTCAAATTTGGAACATTGATGATAATTTCGGTATCATCATTGTTCCAAATTTGAACTCACGGCAAGTAAAAACTGCACAAAAACTTTTTCTCTGACATATCATTATTTTGATGTTTTAGACCTATAAAACAAAAAATGCATGGTGGCTCGATTTAGGAGTCCGGAAGTGTAGTATGTACCTCTATCACCTTGGCCCGTAAATATTGTTGAATATAAGTAATTTTATCGTATTAATGCATTGGATAGTTTTTATCATGTCTTGTTCGCCATACTCGTGTTGTTGCATTTGGAAACGAGAAAATAACCTGACTGTAATTTTCAATTAGGAGCAGCCGCGGGAAACAAAAAGTAATTTCTACATTTCTATAGAAATAGTTAATATAAATTACCGTACCGTTGTTGTAAGTGGTCGAGTGTAATACATTTGTTGAAGACATTCCTGCCTTGCTCCAAACTTACGTAGGCTCAGCATTTATATAAGCGAATATCTACGTAGAGAATATTGTAGGACTTATTATAGTGATATGAATCGTTCCTAGCCCTAATTTTTAAAATCGGACAAAATGCTGTGATGCAATGTTTCATTTAATGTATTACTGTTAATTAAACTAATAAGCAATAATGTAATCTCGATCACATTGTAAGCAATAAATGAATAATTGTGAAATTATAATGGACTGTAATCTCACTTGAAATAAATATTGTATGTTTTAAGTATTAAAATATGAGATCCCTGGTCTAATTCTGAAATTGGCCGTGAATTTATTTATTTCTAAAGTAGTTTTCAATTCTAAATCTCAATTTCACGAACCTTGTAGAAAATATATCCTAAGGGATCTGGTCATATCGTATTATAATCAGTGTAATTAATCGTGATAATAAATAAATAAAATATTAATTTTCCTAGGCAATTATTGTTTTTTTACTCTTTCTCCATCCTATCGAGTGATCATGTCATTTATAAAATAAAGTCAAGGTTAAATCCAAAATGTAGCATAAAAGTGTGATGCATGAAGAATGGTGTTAAGTTTAACTGTCGAATAAGTGATCGATCTGCGGCTAAGGGTCGACCGAGATAGGTTTTTCTTTCTCGACCGAGACCGAGAATAGAAAATAGTTCAATCAAAAAATTTGGGCCTTTTCACGCCTCAGTGTCGCCTCTCTTCGTATAACTGACTAGCACTTTCACTTGCTACACTAGTAGGTGGCGCTGATTAAAACTTTTTTGCTGCATGCCAAGTACTTTATAAGGTGACGAATACCAGTAGGTACTCAAAAATATTTGCATTTTTTGCAGTTTTGACTCTCTAAGAAAGCTATCGAACCTTATTTGGTTTACAGCATTAGAACTGTTTTGTCACTGGTCATTGGCTCATCTTCAAACTAAGTATATGAAATCATGAACTGCCCATAAATTGGATTCATGATGAGCTAGCTGACGATGCAGTAAATTATTATTTATTAACAACAGTCTCAGTTATGGCCGGGAGATTCTCGGCTATTTTTAGCCGAGAACCGAAACCGAGTTCTCGATTGGATTTGTAGCCGAGAACCGAGACCGAGTTCTCGGTTGGATTTGTAGCCGAGAATGCCGAGACTGAGATCTCGGTGGAGCCTTAGCTGCGGCGCTTCGCATGCGTGCGACCTTATGCGTGCGCGCAGCATCCCGCGAGCAGCGGCACTACTGTCTGAACATTAGTTGCGCGGCACTCGCGCCCTGCAACACGCGCACCGCGTGCTCACACTAATATTACTATACTCACTATAAAACCGCGCAAACTTATAAATTCTCGTAAAAGCGCGACGTTCATTGAAACTATATTTTATGCAGATTTTCAACAATAAGTGTGTCGTGTGTTTATAAAATAAAATTGAAGAGGTATGTATAAAAAATCACAACAATCAATCAATCATGTTTTGAAGTACGAACCCGTCAGCAGTATTTTAATTTTCATGGCGAAGCTTATTGTATCGGTCTTGGGAAATAGAAAATATCTGAAAGTGTCTGCCTACTGTGGTTATACAATATTATTTCATACCTGCACATTTTAGCGAATATTATTTTGATCATTTGATATCTCGTAAACTTTCATTACTGAAAATGAGCCTTTCAATGGCATAAACAATAAAAACTTGTATTTTAAAAGGTTGTTTTTAATAGGGTGCTACGAATGTCTATACGTAGCTATTCGTAGCACTTTAATTAAAAACACCGCTTTACTTTTTCCTACACTCATTTTTGTATATTTCCATTATTTACGATCATAAATCATGATAACATAATTATCTCCAGAACTTTAATTAAATAAAAAACATTTATTTAATCGCCGAGTAATCAAATAATCAAAACCTGACGTACATTGTTAAGAAACAGCGTCAATATTTCTTTCACGATAATAGTAATGACGTTATTTCCAAGCAGACGGAAATATCATTTTTACATACTAGCACACTAGATACATAGTGTACATACTTCAAATATTTCCGTCCACAGTACAGTGGCTTAATAAATAGTTGTTCTTCGAAAAAAACTGAGGTATTTGCTTAGTAAGGTAGGTACATTAATTCCGTTTATGCAGAAATATGTTAGCGTGCGCATAAAATTACTGTTAGTAATTACTAGATTAGGTATTCTCGGTCGCATAAAAATTATCGATAGCTTGACTAGCACCTAAAGAAGAAATCCTCGACCTAATCTATGCATTGGCTAGTTACAAGTAGGTACTCACCCTTATAAGGCAAGTGACCCGAAAGGGCATTAAACCTTGTACACGCTATTTTGTTTAATCCATCACCTAATTATTATTTTTATAATTAATTCAGCTCTATTAAATAGAGCGGTGTGAAGACGCATTGTGTAGGTCGGGAGTTTCGAATATGATAAAGATAGGTCAAGAGAACATTGCACTGTCCTACTCGTTTTGGCCCGCCGAGTGCACCTGACAACATCTCATCATGTTGGATATAAATATCCTACATACAGCATGTAATTAATAACTGAAACTATATCTGGAACTTATCTCCTACATATCTATCAGTTCCACTAGGATCTTGGCGCATCTCCCAACGACGCGCCTAGATATTGGCTGGCAGCCCCAAATACGCTCCAAGACTGTCAGTCTACTCGTAACTCGCAATATAGAACGTACCTAATTATTTTAACTGTATGTGCAACTCCCGGCTAATAATAGTCTTCTTGTCTCTTGCCGAGAAAATCATAAACCTAGATATCTTTTAATGAAGTATGAAAAATGAATAGGTACTGGTAATATAGCATTTCTAAAACCTTATTTCGCGGGAGGTTGAGAAGGTTAGGCAGTAATTCTTCGTAAACGCAGGAACTCTCTTAATGAAGAATAAAGGAACTGGTTAAGTGTCTGCAAGCACGATCACACGAGATCCTCCAAGTAATGGCAACCCCGGCCACATCAGTTTCTAACTTCGTTCACACATCGTGGAACAACGAATAAATAACCCTCTTTCTTAATCTCAGTGATAGACATCACGGTATGCCTTTAAAAATATTATAACAAAAGCAATTCACGAGTGAATCGGATGTTCGAAACACGCGAACACCGGTAGATGGCCATGTCAGTACCATATCCTTAATGTTATTACAAATCGTTCATTTATCGTGACTGGCGCGCATCCTTAAGGTTAGGATAATGAGCGAACGTTTTCCTCGGTTTCTAATGCCCCTGAAATGATTTTCCACGTAGTGAGCTCCTCGGCAGTCGGCTGCCTTATAGGATGTTGTAGGTCGGCGCAAACGTCAATAACAAACAATCGCCTCAACACAAATATATTTTATGACGTTCGGACAAGGCGACTTAACAAATTAAGCAAAGCTAGTGTTGACCCATAGTGCGGCCTGATTGTGGAAACATTTGCAAAATACTAAGAGTTCAGTTACATGGTATTGTTCACCGATAGGTTTCACGACGTACCTGCTATTAATTTGACAAAAACGAAACAATACCGTGTTGGACTGTTGCTACGACGGACGCGGGACGTCAAAACAAAAGGTGAGTTCTATAAAATTTATTACCAAGTGAAACAATTGAATATTTTAGAATTATACAAGAATGAAGAAACAGTGTTCACTTGTGCTTTTTAGTTTGTGTTGTGCTTAAAACAAGTTAATATAAAGGTTGTAAAAATTTCGTTGTTTTGGCTGTCAGCTAGTTGTAGATCTATATGCTTTCAGTATTTCGGATTCATGTGAAATTTTCGCTTTAAAAATAGAGCAGGTAGATCAGTTAGTTGATTAGCATCTACATCTATTTTTTAGAAATCTACAGTCGTGGGATTAGCGGTTGGCTCTAGGCTACTTATCTGTAGATATGTTTCTTGACATTTTGCTTATTTTCTGAACCGTATCCTATCTAGTGGCTACCTGTATTTTATAGAGTAAAGTTAATACAAGACGTTAAACTTTCAATCGCTGAGTTGACGAATACTATTGATTTTAACTTAATAGTCAGGGTCGACGACTTGTACTCCATTCAGGTCTCGAATCTCGATGTGTAAATACTAAACGGTTACTAAACTTACTCTTGACCGTGACTAGCGCTAGTCAACCTTGTAAATTGATTGTTATTAAATATTTCAAAGCCTTTCAAACACGTGCCCTCAAGTAACAACTTTTCATATACATATATCTAAGTATACATATTATTATAAATAAAAGTCGCTTTTCGAGTCTTTCTGTGTGACCGCGTTGTTCTTCTAAACTACATACCGGATTTTGATACGATTTTCAAAATCATTTAAAGTCATTTGTTCTGGAAGGTTTATGTGTATAATACGTTTATATTAAACATAAAATATAATAAAGAAATCTCAATGTTCCAAGTCGTTAAAACCGCGCAAAGCAGGGGCGGCGTTTTATTATAAAGTAGGCTTCTAAAATTCGTATAATTATATTAAAACAATCAATATAATAATCAAGTCAAAAATAGCAGTGATAGCCTAGTGGTGTGACCGTCGGACTGCCAAGTCATAGGTCTCGATTTCGAACCCAAGGCACGCACCTCTGATTTTTCGGATTCATGTGCGTATTGTATGATTATCACTTGATTCAAAAACGGTGAAGGAAAAACATCGTGAGGAAACCGGCATGCCTGAGAGATATTTCTCGACGGCACGTGAAGCCAAGTCAGAGGCCCTTGGACGGCTTTAAAACTCCGACACCAAGTTAGTCACTAACCACATGAAAAGAAGAAGAAGTGAAAAATGCTTGTTCAACCGATACTGTTTAAAAATGAGCGGAAATATAATGTTTGGCAGGTATTTCAATAATTGTCAATCGTAAATATTGGAGATTCTAAAGCAAACTTTTGACTAATCCTCATAACTAATAGTCTCGTGGTGGTTCTATATTTACCCATGCTTTTAGGCAGCGCATTACCTACAGCCAGGAAGTCAATCCTTCACCCGCGTATTTTTCTCAGTAATGTTAACTTACAAACAAACATAATGCTTTAGTTAACACTATCCAATGACGAGCGCGGTGTTACTTCACAGTACGGGGCCCACGACTTACATGAGACCTTCATCAAATGTTATAATTTTATAGTAAAATAACTAAATTTACGCATATTCATTAGATTTTGTTACTAATTAGTCATTTGCCGAATAATAAAACCGTAGAAGTGACTTGTAAGACAATGTAACCTAAAGATAAGTTAAAACGTACATACATTATGCGTATTATATCTAGCAAAATGTTATGCTTTATATTAAGTCATTCAAAATAATTTCATAGACGAGTCAATTCGTTCTACGTCAATTAATAATTTGTAGGTCATCAGGTATCAGCGCCTGCGCAACTTACTATCAACGATCCGTTGAACTTGAACTTGTAGTGTGTGCTTGTTTATACAAAATTCGTATTAACCTATGTAATAATATTGACTGTCCTCCTAACATATATTAAGAATGAATGTCATTGTGACGCTATGTAAATTCGGTAATCGCGGTAAAGAACGGTTGTCATTAAAATGCGTTTAAGTCTTTTTAATGACAGCAATCAAATGATATGTTTGACTTCCATTGACATTATTCACGCTGAGAATTTTCGTGAGATATTATTTTAGTACGGTTCTCGTTCTTATACTGTTATACAAGTGCTCACGTTCTGGAAACTAAAAATATGTTGTACATTGACAATTTTAGGGTGATATATAGTAATACAACAAAAGGTTAAGCTACGCTTGTCGTGGTCGGTTCATGGATGGGTGACCATCTATTATATATCGAGACGCCTCTGTCCCTCGGAAAGCACGACCCGTTGCAGCGTTGGTGTCATAAGCCCAAAACTCTAACAACCAGTCTTACCAACGAGTTTCGTGTTACCCAGAAACTGGGTTGTGTTGTCAGACAGGCAGTCGCTCCATGTAAAATACTGGTATTCAGCTGCATCCGGTTAGACTGGGAGCTGACCCTAACATAGTCGGGTTGGGAAAAGGCTAGGCAGATTGATATAGAGCAAAGGTATAGATTAGAATATCACATATATTACTCTAAATCTATCCTTAAGCCATTCACACAAAAGTCGTTCTTCCAAAAACTGGAAACTGATTTAATGTTGCCAAGGGCAACTGGAGGGGCAGCCTTTGGTACCTATATGTTTTTATGTTTTTCATACATTTCGCGCTCGCTTTATATATTTTTCGGGACCTTTGAAGTCATACACGTAAATCTTAATAATGCTTTTAATATTTTAGAATCCTCTAAAATATTAAATAGAAAATTTTATTACAAGATAGATAAAACATAATAAATATAAACTATTAGTATTGATCTTATACTTTACCTTGACTTTTCTTTTGTTCGTTGTTAGTTGGATAGAAAACGCAAGAA
This sequence comes from Xanthia icteritia, assembly GCA_949128155.2. Classification (NCBI taxonomy): domain Eukaryota; kingdom Metazoa; phylum Arthropoda; class Insecta; order Lepidoptera; family Noctuidae; genus Xanthia; species Xanthia icteritia. The sequence continues at coordinate 17,666,662 of OX421932.2, forward strand.
ATTTTTTATTGAGAATATAATTACTTACTATAATAAAATAGCCCTTTAAATGCCTAGCAACTATTAATTTTAAACGCATTTTATAATATAATTACAATGTACATACATCATTGCTATCAACTAGTTATTCGAAGGTAGCTCACATCGTGGTAAAAAGATTAGCCATCAGGGACAGACTGCCCATAGAGCCTATTTTAAAAACAGGGTGAAGACTCAACCGTAATCATCAGTCTGCCTCTGACGCGCTTAATGCGCTCTTGCGCGACCATAAAAATATCATTTCTAAATTTAGAAGACCTCTTCATACAAGGCCATACAAAGGTTATGTGTAAAAGATCGCTTTTAGCAAAAGGACTCAACTTAACTGAACTCAAAGAATTTATTTCAAATAAACCAATTACAGGCACTTTTGAATTGTCAAGAGGTCGGTCAGTCAGAAAGATGAAGCTAGTCGCCCATTCCAAAGCGTAGTAGGTACCTATGGGGGCAAGAAACTCCACGGCAACTCTTTTAAATCAAAATATGGTTACAAAATATTGGTTACTTACATCATTTATGTTGAAGTTATAGGTAAGTGAGAACGATGCAAAACATTAAAAAGCGTCAGCGTATAAGAAATAAAATAAAAACAACTCAAAAATTAAATTAAATTAAAAGCAGCTAGGAGATGACCAGTCCCTACTGACGGCGCCCATTACCGGACCACCCTATTGAAACACCCTCTGCAAATTGTACGTTTTATAGTGTGTTATAAAGAATACTTATCTCTTAATCTTATCGCGGGGGAAAATGTAACAATCAACCCGCGATAGCACTCCATGTTGAAATAGCCCATCCTGGCAAAAACCCTTACCTACCTCATAGTCGCAATTTAGACGGATATGGAATGTAGTTGTGTAATTAATTCAAAAAACCGTACGGTCTACACATGATTCTTGGGCTCACGTGCGTTATGTGATGGTCACTCAAGATGCGAGGTAGTACGCGGTTCTAACTCACTCAGTAGTCGTCGCGGACTCACGTCCGGCCGCAACAACCGAATTATGAATTTATTCACCTTTATAGTAATCACATAAATTCAGATTGTTTAAGGCATGTCATTTTAGCATAATAACACTTTATACCGTACTTAATATTCAAGATTTTTGTCCTTGTTCACAGCTACACAAACTGACTGGAGGCTCACTCAAGATGTTATAAGCAAACAGAACCAATAAGTTATTAAGTATTCATTATTCAACGATAGATCAGTAGTTAAACAGACGCATGATGCAGTGGTCCTGGAGACAAGCCTTTTATTGCATCACAGGGATCCTTGGTAAGGAGGAAAATGAGACGAGTGAGCCGTTCACTCGATCATGTTGCGGAAGGATCTCTCCTCTGTACTGGAGGGTGCCCATCCTCGTGTGGGCGCTAGTCGTCCTGTTCTGGTCCATCTCGTTCTTCTGGGGCCCGACAGAAAAGTTCTTCCTGTACATGACACACTGGGGCCTGGCATTCATAATACTGGAATCGTCATTCGGGATATTCGTGGCCATAGGACGTAGAGGCTTAACAGGTAGGTACTTTGTTGCATTTTAATTACTACATCTGCTAATCAAGTTGTAATAGTCGTCTTCCGAGCCGGTCGGTGGTGCATCACTAATGGCGGTGGTTGCTCCACCTCGTGTTTCACATAGCATCCTGACTGACGGCAGTGCATATGGCTAGTGCAAGAAGTCCAGCAGGTACTTACCTGCTCTACCTGCACTCGATAGCCTGGCAACTACAACATTCTTGTATCGTATAGTAATAGATTCGTGCCACCGACTTAGTCACGCGTGCATGAATCTTTCGCAAAAGAAAACTACTACACTGGAAAAGTACATTTTCATTGTGTTTATTTTAATAAAAAGTCCATAAAATACGCATAATCCAGATTTGACTAAAAATTTCCATTGTAAACTGTTTAATTTTCTTTGTATATCGTATATGTTATTACATCGAAAAATACTAGTTGAACGATACAATAGTTTCAGCTGGTGAACAATAGAAAATACTTTCAGGAGTCGATAACTTTCAAAGTTATTTATCATTTATGCATACAAGATTTTTTAAGCTGACTGTACTTACATAGATATGTTTTATAATCACCAATTTAATTATTTTCTTGTGCAAGTTCATTGTGATAGCCATAATTAAAAATAATAAAATAATTATTAAGATCATTGTAAGGTAGTATAACTTGGATCGTGGGAAGGTTAGATCTTAATCAAACAAAAGATAACAACGACCCGCGAAGTATTGTCCACAATTTACTTAACTTGACACAAACACGTGCAGTTCCGTCAAACATCTCTTTATCACCAACTGAAAGTTAATCCTATGGTTTTTACAAGTATGTCATTGTAATAATTTTCTTATATTACAAATTAATCATACTATAAAAGGTTATAGTGGCATAAAAAGTTATATAGCGAGAATTCGTTAGGAACATACATTATAACTTTGCATTTGCTAATAAGAAGCACGGGTAATTTTTCCTGTATCGTGTGATACAGGAAAAAATTCAAGAGTAGTGGGGGAATGTGTAAAAAATACAGGATTTATCACTAACATTCTGACGTCAAAACCGTATTAGTGATAAATTCATATATAACTATAATATTGTTTAAATGAACAGCTAGTTAATATTTTTGTAAGACGCGATTATGCTGAAAATAAGTTAAGTGGGTGCAAAAAATCGGTACTGCAAGAAGCGATTAAAAATCTATGTCGCAAGACCTTGGCGATACAATACGGAACAAGTTCATTACAGACAGTGCTATTACAAGATCAGGCCGTCCTCACGCTTCAATGCTTGCAGCACATTTTCACTGCTTAGTTTATCACTAACTATGTACACGATCGGTCCTATTTAACGCTGTAAATACCAAGCCGATAAATTTAAGGTTATCATCGTAATCTATAATAGTGAAGGATCAATGAGATCACGCGCTGAACAAAGACCGTCTGGAAATGCGGTTAGGAAGTGATTGTTAAACAGTGTTCATTGTTAGTGTTGGTGAGGTGAGAAGTGTTCGGTGGTTGTGAACCATGCTGTGCGGAAAGTGTGCGCGGGCGCAGTGCGGGTGGCGCATGTGCCTGCTGGAACATCCGTCGCCGAGCAACTTCTACGTGAGTTGCTGGCAAGGCAACCGCTCGGCCGCGCCGCTCTTACTGCTCAGGGGCTTCCTCTTCCTGTTGTCGACGTGCGTGCTGCTCGCGTCTATCGCTGTGCCCTTGACATTGAACACTCATTTCGGCTACTGGTTCATATACCTAACGCATTGGGGTTTCCTACTAATCGTTCTCACTACGGGCTTCGGTACTGCTGTATCAGCATATGCTTACTTTATAAAGCCTATTGGTACGCTTCTTACCATTTCAAGTCTATGTTTTGTTTATCTAGGCACATGTACGATACTGGTTCTGATAAAACCGCACGTAGGTTTGTTATCAAACATAAGCACTACTTAAAAAAAATCTGCGATGACTCTACGTTTGCCCTATTAAATGCAAACCTTGATTGATTCCGTTTTTAAGGAGATGGTATCTGTATGGTATTTGCGATGACTTTACGTTTGCCCTATTAAATGCAAACCTTGATTGACTCAGTTTTTAAGGAGATGGTTTATTGTTTTAAAGCATGTATGGGGATCAGTTCATGTCACGTCAAAGAATAATATGTGGCACGTGGCTGCGGAGAGGATCACGTAGTAATGCGGCCGCTCGACCTCGCGCCAGACGCGTGAGGTCTCATAACATACTGCCTCCACATTATCTCATCTATCACTCACTCAGTCTATATAACGCACTATCTTTATGCATATTTAAATAACCAGTTCATGTGCCTGCATATGTAAACTAATACATTTGTAATAATGTTAACCATCTTTATGGAGGTCATGAATCACATTCTATAGTGGACCGGATGAATTAGTTATGTTCCGCTGCCACCGTGCGACCAATGTTAACGGAAGATGTGACCATTACATTAAAAAAATTATACATTCGTAGTTCGTAGGCCTCATTGATGACCGGAAAGTTAAAGTCGTTTCCAAGCTGCATGATAAGTCTGGTATTGGCCAATGCGTTTACAAGTAATGTGGTAAACGATTGTAGTTTTTTTATGGCATGTCCAATAACCAAAGTTTAGTGGTTTTAGTTCACCTCGTCCCAGAATTAGAAACATTTTCTTTAAATTCCAAACTCAAACACGAGCCTCCACTTTGACATTGAAACAGCTATCGACATTTATTTATTATTATAATCTGTGCTCAAGGTTTTTATTTTGATAGTAATGCTTTATGATCAACAGATGCAACGTTCGGCCTGCCATGGTACGTGAAGACCTACTGGATCCTCTACAATATCACCATTCCCGTCGCCTTCCTCATCACAGTGTTCTACTGGGGAATCTTGAGGCGTTGTAAGTTGAAAACGTCTTTTCTTTACTTACTTTTGCAACTTGTAAAATCTCTAAACTAAGTAGTTTTCCCACCCTGATCCACCGCATGATTTTTACAAGTTTGCAGACAGTAAGTTTAATTTCACCGATACTCGTTAAACCCCTATTGCTCTCTGTTTTCCTTTCCTCAATGACGATAGCCATCGAGCTAACTATCGAGTTAGAACTTAAAAACCAGTAGCGGCCTTGCAACTGCCTCGTCAAACAGAATAATTTTGAAAATGTACGATTGCATCGAAACAAGCGTTGATAATATTTGATTAACGGTTACTAAAAACTACAATCTCTTAAAGAAAGTCAAAACTGAATATGAGCGTGGGGAGTTTAACAAAGCACGTAACAACCCAAAAGCTACATGGGCGCTCATAAAGCAATTAGTAAGTGCTAATCATAACAAAATACCGTCTTCCGACTTATTACAACTTTGTGAAAGTCCTTCTGAATCAGTTGATACTGTGAATGATTACTTCGCCAATATAGGTAGACTTCTAGCTTCCAAAATCCCTCAGCCGCGGCCCTTCGACAGTTTTACACCAACTAAACTAGGCGAAAATTGTTCCTCTTCCTCAAATCTCCCTCCGTTACACTCTATGGTTTTGCACAATGTTGACGGCCCTGAGCTAGACAACATCATACTTAGTCTAAAGGATAAATCTGCTGTTGGTATTGATGGTATACCCACTTCAGTGATAAAAGCCACTAGATTTATCACCATACCAGTGCTAGTCCACATCTTTAATCTGTCTCTTTCGTTGGGTATTTTCCCTGACATTTTTAAAACAGCGATTGTTCATCCAATTTATAAATCTGGTAGCAGAGACAGTGTCACAAACTATAGACCCATATCGGTTCTAACAACTCTTTCCAAAATTCTTGAAAAAGTCATTAACTCTAGACTTATAAAATTCTTGTCTCAACACAATATCTTAGCTAGTAACCAATTTGGCTTCCGAAGTGGAAAGTCAACAGACGATGCCATTTTGGAACTAACAGACACTATAATTAATAATCTTGACAATAAAAAGAAAACCTTAGCAATATTTTTAGACCTTTCCAAGGCTTTTGACACTGTCTCTGTTCCCATACTACTCTCGAAGCTTGAGTATATTGGTATTCGTGGCGTCGCCCTGGATATCTTTAGAAGTTATCTGACGGGTCGCGGTCAACATATAAAAGTTGAAAATCACCTCAGCTCGAAGAAATTAGTTAACTTTGGTGTTCCACAGGGCAGCGTGCTTGGACCTAGCCTCTTCCTAATATACGTGAATGAGCTGTGCCGCCTTTCTCTTCCTAACTGCAAAATTGTTACTTATGCAGACGACACAGCTTTAATTATTAACGGGTGCACTTGGAATGAAGCATCTACAAATGCTGAACTTGCTCTGGGTTCTGTTATGGGATGGCTAAGTACAAACCTTTTGACATTAAATATTAATAAAACAAAATTTATTAGCTTTTCTATAAATATGGCTGGACAACCCCAAACTCCTATCTGCCTTCGCGCGCACTCTTGTCTAAACAAATCTTCAAATACCGTCTGTGGCTGCCCTCAACTAGAAGCCACCACAACAATTAAATATCTTGGTGTAATAGTTGACTGTCATCTTAAATGGCATCATCAAATCAATTTAATCGTGGGTCGCCTAAGAAAACTTTTATTTATCTTTAGGAGACTCAGAAGTGTAGTGGACTTGAATACCCTTATATCCATTTACTTTGCACTTGCTCAATCAGTGATGGGATACTGCATCACGGTATGGGGTGGAGCCTATAAGTCGGCAATGCTGCGAATCGAAAGAGCACAAAGATCAGTTCTTAAAGTTCTCGCCAAAAAACCGATGCTTTATCCCACAAACTCGCTCTACTCTGATTGCCAGGTTCTAACTGCTAGACAGCTCTTCATTTTTAGAACTATACTACGCACGCACTCTAACCTAAAATATGACCCAAACAAGTGTAGCAGTAGACGTCGTTCTGACCGCGTGTGTGATATTGTACCTCGAAGGACAGCTCTAGCACGTCACCATTTTACCTACTTGAGCTCCAAACTGTACAATAAAATTAATAAAAATATAGATATCTATCCCGATACTCTAAATAAATGTAAAAAAAAACTTGACTCTTGGTTGAAATCTCAAACCTACGACTCAATAGAAGCTCTCATGAAAGTCTAACTTTATAACAGGCACTCAACATCATACTCACTCTCCACCTCTCTCACACACATACACACCCCACACATACACAAGCTCTCAGACACCACACCGTCACACACACACCCTCTCACCCTCACTCACTTACGCACACTCACGGCATATATCCCAAGATATCAGATTTGTATTTTCTTTATTTCTAATTCTCTTACCCTTATTTGTTATTGTTAAGTTCATTTTATCTATTCTGGAACACTTATCCTCTCGCTAGGAGACGGGCGCTGGCAGCTGCGCCACAGTTTTTAACTTTTGCAGTTGTCATCGTTTACATTTGTTTACTTATGTACTTGTTCCTGTTCCAAATAAATGAATTTTTACTTTAAAAAAAAAAAAATAGTGTTAATTTACTAAATGTTTGCAATTATGGTTTTAATTACCAACCGTTAACGATTTTACACTTGTTCATCATTAAAAAAAAATCGTAACTGTTAGTCAATATTCTGCTACATAAAACGGGCGTAGGGAGCAAAAAAGACTCGGGAGAACATAAATCTAGATTTTTAGCGCTCACGCATCCTTTGCTTGACCTGGATATTGGTTCTAAACTAGTGAGTAGATCTTTATATTCATCTCTGCAGTCTGTACAGGCAGCACATCAACCTACTACAATCTGTTAAATTTCTTTAATAGATTTTCAGCTTTATCGCTAAAGCATAAGATTCAAAGTTAATTGAGAAAATTTGACAGTTTCGGGTAAGTTGACCTGCTGGCGTCTGTACTATAGGTTGTGACTGTAGATAATACCAGCGACCGTGAATATTACCAAGGGCTCACACAAACAAGCACTCTAAAAAATCAATACTTTCTGGACTCAACATTGGGTTACCGAAGCTTAAAAATATAACCATTTACTTTATCATGAATATTTTTTTAGCCATATTTTCCGATAGTGGAAGGTTTTTTCAAAACAAACATGATTATCCTCTCTTAATCGATGGTGATTGATATATTTTCCAGCGGCTAGCACAGTGAACTTCGCGCCAAACCCAGTCCTGGACGTGATGATGCACGGGGTCAATACCGCAGTGATGCTGGTGGAGCTGGTCTGCTCGGCGCACCCCTCCCGTCTGATGCACATCATGCAGCCGCTGTACTTCGCCGGCGCCTACATGCTGTTCAGTGTCATCTACTACTTCGCTGGCGGATTAGACCCGTGAGTCAGCCATATTTATTAAGCCCGCGGTTTTACCCGCAGTCCCGTAGTCGGAAAATATCTCACGGGAACGTACAACCGGGATTTAAAGTACTACCTGTGTGCCAAAATTCGTCCAAATCCATGAAGCCGTTTTTGCGTGATCGAGTAACAAACATACAAATTTTCACATCTATAATAGGTATTATATTATTATATATTATATTAAAGGTAAACCGTGAAATCTTGATGGTTGTTTTCCCGCAGCGAAATGGTTTTGTCTTGGTAATACAATCGTTATATAAACAAATAAAATATTAGAAACAATTTTGAAAACAAATTTTGTGTTGTTGCGAGCAAACTAGTTTATGGCGTATCACCACGTGCCAGAGTTTATTTTGTTTTGAACATTTATGCATCACTGTTCCCTTTGAAGCGGGGCGTGCGATTCGAGTAGTACCTACAAGTTACCTGTTATTATTGATTCTCACTTTTTCGAGAAGATGAATATTTTTTTAATTATTTTAAAACAAAAGCATCTTAATTTTTTTACTTTTACTCTATGCTTCGAAAGTACTCCTTACGGCAAGTTGTTCTGCCACGGGAAAACAACCATTAAGATTTCACGATGTATAGTATATAAGATTTCTAGCATCCAACCAATGCCAGACTGCCACTCAGATTTTCCTCAGTAACAACCTGGATCTGACCATAGATGTATTATTAAAACGTTCTGACTATGAATGCTTAGCTGAATGAGGGGTCTTCGGAAATTGTGAGCTTGTTGTGCTATAATATGTTATATCAAAATACTAGCTTTTGCCCGCGGCTTCGTCCGCGTGGATGTCACAAAATATCCCACGGGAATGTACTACCGGGATTACATACCTAATAGCCAAGGAAAATGTCATTGAATCCTGCTGCTGCACCCGCGTTGTCGTCAACCATAATTATTTTGTAACGGGGAATTTTGAATCTGTTATATCTTTTAAACTATTAATTTAAACGATATGATGTCACGGCATATTTTAATGAAGTTAAATTTCCAAGTTAAATATCAATATAATACCGGTCAAAATAGTTTAGGAAATAAAAATTATTTTTTATCAAATTCTGAAAGATAATAATGGTTAATGTGAGTCATCCTTATAAGATAGACGTATGCCATCGCGGACTTTTTGTTGAACTTCTTAAGACGAAAAATCCTGAAGAACATAAATTTTATGTATATTTTATGGTTTACGCAGCGCACGCCACTAAAGCTCCCAGTCGGCATGATTTTTTCCGACATCTTCAAAAATAATCGTTTATATTTCAGTCAATTTACACAAAACTTTAAGTCTTCGTGCACGAAAAAAACCCTTTTTCATCAATAACATGAAGTGTGTGTTACTATAAAGGTACAGTATTCATGGTGCTAAACCATTCGTGGCAGTCACGGCACCTGTTAAGGGGGATGCGCTAAGGTAGCCCGCGAAATTCAAATTTTCTTATGTTTTTTTTTGCAATTTGCAGGTCAGTATCAGGCTGTAAGTTGATCTTAATATGATTCGCGGCCGTATCAAATATTTATTTATAGAAATATAATCATAAAAATCCTCAATACAACTGTGCAAGTTCGTATAATCCTATTGAATGACTATTTCAACTTATACATTTAGGATTATTTTAACATAAGAAGTTGGATTGCTAATTCTAATGATATTACATTTGAATTTAACGGGCTACCCGACGCTTTCGCCTTAATAGTTGCATCACTTTTGCGCTCTCGAAAATATGGTTTATTTCGACTTTAATGTACTTAATGAAGATATTGTATAATCATAATTTAAACTATTGATTTTATCTCAAGGATAGAAGACTAATATGTGATTTTTAAATTTCTTGATATGGTTTGCTAAATAATAGGAAAAAATACATTACTAAAAGGGTTTAAAAAAATGGTTCTTTCAACATTATTTTTCTGCTGTATTTTGTATCGAAGTTGAAAAAAGTGGTTCAGCCACATACAAGTAGACCATATAACGATATTGATGATATTTTTAGATGTTCAAAATCAAAAGTAGTTCCTTGTAAAATGTAATCAAATATCAGTCTCGCGTAATTTTTCGGAAAACTTGTTGCGAATATTTGTAATTTTCCATGAATACTTAACTTATTTGAAAAAAAACCCTTTCAGCCACATGCAAAACAAAGAACTCGACTTTTCAAATCACAAATAGGTAGTTTTGTTTAAATTCTTTTTCCTTTTCTCACAACTAATCAACAAAATTGATCAAAATCATTTTGTGCACGGCCCCTTAATGAATTACACACCAAACCCTTTCTCATGAACCAATCCGTTAATAAACCGTTTGAAAATCCGTTCGGTATTTTTTGAGTTTATCGTGCTCAGACATACAGACAAACAAACAGACAGACGCGGTGGGGGACTTTGTTTTATAATATGTAATGATGACATTCGTTTTTAAAATTAAAACCCTAGAAATTCTGGCAATGATTTAACATTTGAATATAAGTCGATCATAACAGGGGCAGAGGTTAGATCAATTCTTCCGTGTAAAATAATGTCTAAAAAGCTTATCTTATCTTAACTTAGCTTTAGCTTCAAAGTCAAAGTCAAATCATTTATTTCAAATAGGCCCTTATAAGGCACTTTTGAACGTCAAAAATTTACAAAAAAAATTTAAATTGATTCTAGTCGCCCCTTCCAAAAGGTAGTTTTCGCATGGAGAAGAATGGGCAAGAAACTCTCTCGTTACTCTTTTAAAGGCTCGTACAGACCGGCGCGACGCGACTCGAACAATACAATTTCTAAAAAAACTTCACGGTATAACAATAACCGGTGTCGCGTGTCGCGCGGTCGCGTCGCGCTAGTCTGCACGAAGCTTAAAATGGTAGCTTATAAGTAAGGGGCGTAATGGCGCTAGGCCTATGTGCTGACCGTCTGTCTAGTTAACCGCGTTCACGTGTGAAGGATACCTTCAAACCAATTAATAGATCAATGCTGCCTTCAAAAGACCTTAACAAGTATTAGATAAACATCCTATGATATGACGAAACAACACGCGATAAACATCATAACTCAATATGATCTTAAAATAAACATCAGTTTTGACGACCTTATATTATGAAGAGGTTAGGAGCTCTTGTCAGACTTCTGACATCAAATATTTACTAAAATGTTAGAGTAACAACTCCTTATATGCAAATATTAGCTCCACGTAACATCACGCCTGTATTCCCCGAAGGTTTAGGCAGAGGTGTACCTATAGTACACCCTCAATTCGCCAGTTATGATTAAGAGCCATATAATAGGGCCTATTGCCATCAGTCGGGCATAAATCAAGACTGGACCGCAAACCCAATAACACTTAGATCGACCCGGGACCACTAGTCTAAATCTCAAGTACTAATATTATATTTCCTTGAACCAAAAATTCGAAGACATGTGACATGTACCAACCCGCACTGGGCCCGCGTGGTGGACTACAGCCCTCTCCCTCTCGAAGAGAGGAGGTCTGTGTGCCAGCAGTGGGAACATTATAGGCTGATCAAAAAAATAAATAAATATATATATATTATATAATTATACTTACATATAATATTCAAATCAGCCAGTTTCGTAACCACGTTTGCATCAGCGTGAAAGTTCATGGCCAAAATATAATGTTCTAATTGATTGTTCCGCTGGCTCGGAGATTGTTTATTTGGATGTCGTAAGGTTAGAGCCTCGACATCAAACTGACACATGACCAATATATTCAACGCGCCGAGAGGTCGATGATCACCCAGTCGAGCATAATATTCAAGTTCATAATAAATGTGGCATTGATTTAATGGCAGAAAGCAATAAAGCGTTCGACCTAAGATTCTTCGTAGCGCTCAAAATATACCGCCATAATACGCAAGGCCGATGGCAGAGGTGACGCATTTGTAGGAATTTATGTCACCTTAGAAGCCTTACCTTGTTTCCAATTTCGGGTCAATAAAACAAGGAAACAAACAATTCCAAAAAACCTTAGATTAGTATGCAGAACTTGTACACGCATGACATGACATACCTCTACGCATATTTGTTTTATGTTTATGATTTGAGGACATCCACGGTGATGTTACCGAATACCTGTAAATAGTTGCCAGTTGGATTCAGATAAATTATGTACCTACCTACGTATCTTACTACATCGGATAAATTCTATTGGATTTATTGTTTAACGATGATGGGCCAACATTGTTTTTGTCTCTATTTCTCAAGAGTCAAGAGAAGAGGAAACCATTTAACTTTATATATATATACATATATATAATTTTCAGTACATAAACGCATAATTGGTTTGCCTCATTCGTAAATAAGACAACTGATAATAAAATTTAATCGCAATCAATCGTATGGGAACGTAAAACTTTATTGTTATCTATTACCACCTAGACTTTGAAGAATGTTAGTTACAAAAAGCTGCGCTTGCGCCACATGAGAAATACACACGATTTTGGGGCTTTAGATATGAATATGATACAAGTAAATACAATGATCTCACGCTAAGTATCTGGTCGGTACTCATTTAACGTCCATTTCCCAACTAAACTGTGAATAGGAGAATAACAATGAATATGTGATATTTGAATCCCACGCACACAATAAAACACGGTTGAGTGTGAAACTGTGAATTTGATGATAAGTTGAGGTACTGCTGAATTAAACTTAAGAAAACACACTCTTCAAGACTGCCCTCTGAGCGTTACTAATGAAGGTTTCATTTTATTGTTATTGTAGGAAAACTGTTCGTAGACCGTTTTTACCATTTGGAGGCCTGTCTAGAGTATGATTGCAGATGAAAACAATAAGCATTTATTTAATACAATATATTTACTAATAACTCGTTGGTCTAGTGGTCGCAAGCGCTACTGCTGACCATGAGGTCCTGGGTTCGATTCCCGGGTCGGGCAAAGTTTGGGTGTTTCTGTGTGAGTCTGGATTTGTGCCCGGTTAATGGCAATAGGCTCGCCCCCTATTACATGGGACTTAAACATAACTGGCGAGATATAGGTGTACTATAAGTAGGTAAACCTCTGCCTAACTTCGAGGAATACAGGCGTGATGTTATGTATGAATGTAATACAAATTATTCATTGATATTTTAATGATTTAACAACTTTATACTCGTACAAGATATTATTCGCCGAGATTCACAGTTGACCTTGAATTACAGAATGTATGGCTGATCGCTGCGCGCTCTATCTAAAAAACGGTTTAGCGCATGAAATAATGCTTGATACAAAATTTGTCACAAATTTTATACTCTAGAATTTTATAATAGATGTTAACAACATTGGAGCTATAGAAACCTAGATAATCGCGAAAAACCGATTATTGAGACCTTTGACCTTGAACAACTCACGACGAAAACACAAGATTTTATGAGTCTTTTGAGACAACGTTTAGAACGTCAAAATGAAGGTGTATACGAGTTTTCAGCTTGTTATCTGTCATTCCAAGGTTTACCCTCTTTTTACACTAATTTGAATGGCATTAATAGTAAGATCAAATAAATAATAGAGACTATTTGTTACCAAACCTACACGCCAATTTTACTTATTCATACAAACATCATGCACGGTACTCAGTTAAATGTGAACGACCGCAGTTGTGTGCCCGCGCCCTACCTACTCCAAAGGTACGCATGTGAAGCCTTGGATATATTTATCAAAACCGCAAATATACACAAGTACATAGGTATGTACCCTAGAAGTGTTTGCTAAAGATAAACTGCCTTTGCAGACGGAGATCAGGGTATTCAATGACATCGTTTAACAAAAAAATAGGCAATAATATCAAAAATGAATGTTTTCCTGAACTTTGCAGACGTCGGTTGAATATACAGTTTATTTATTGTATATGTTACGGCTAAAGATGGCTGTGGAAATTGACTTAACATTAGCCGGCTACACTTGAGTTTATTTTTGAGGAGAGGCTAATGTTCGACATAATATTATGTCCAATTTCCTTTGAATAAATATACAATAAATAAACTGTATATTCAACCGACGTCTGCAAAGTTCAGGAAAGCATTTCGATAAATGATTTCATCTGTAGCCGGCTAAACTGCACATTAGCCTAAACGCAACGGCTAAAGAATTTTCGATCTATACCCGAGGAGCGGAGGGAGAGCGCATGAGCACGCCACCCGTTCGTCACAGAGTAACATTTTATCAAAACACGGTGTTCGCAAAATCATAATCTCAAACACTATAATTGCAAATCAAAACATTCGCAAAACACCACATTCCCAAAACTTTACTTGCTCTTGAGCCTAAACGGACGCTGGCCGTTGTGTGGTCACAGTTCTAACCTAACCTAACCTACCTTTCAGCCATTTTCATTTGCTACTTACTTCATTTTTAGCCAAGGGGTTACGGCTAGACTAACATTAGCCTCTGCTCGAAAATAAGCTTAAGTTTAGCTGGCTAATCATGAAAAGAGACTTGTGTATCGAACTCAACTACATTTCATACTACTCGACTTGATGTTTTGTTTAATAATATTAATGAGTTATTAACTGATTGATATGGTATAAGCTCCACATTTTAACTCCCATTGAAAAAACCTATGTCGTATCCCACTTCGCGAATTTATGATTCACTAGCTTTTACCCGCAGCTTCACCCGCGTGGACGTCGGAAAATACCCCACAGGAACCTACTACCGGGATTAAAAGGAAGCGAAGCGATGATCGCTTCCCTAATAGCCGAGCAAAGAGCTGCGCCGGGCGCCGCTTGTTACGCGTAATTTTGAATCTGTGATATCTTTTAAAGTATTCATCATAATGATATGATGTCAAGGCATATTTAATCTACATTCAACGCCCAATAAGAATAAATAATACCGGACAAAATAAATTCGGAAATAACAATGAAATTTTTATCAAATTCTGAAAGATGAAAATGGTTATTTTGGGTCATCCTTAGAAGATATAAAAAAGATCAAAAGACTTTTTTGATGAACTTTTTAAGATGTACAATCCTGTAGAACATACATTTTATTTATCTCTCATGGTTTACGTGGCGCACGCCAGTAAAGCTCCCAGTCGGCATGATTTTTTCCGACGTCTTCAACAATATTACAATTTTGATACAATTTCAGCCAATTTACACAAAACCTTAGTAAATTATACACCAAAACCTTTCTCATGAATCACTCCGTCCATTGGTGAAAACCGTTTGTAAATCCGTTCGGTAGTTTTTGAGTTTATCGCGTTCAGACAGACAGACGCGGCGGAGGACTTTGTTTTATAAATAAGTAAGGATAAGGATAACGTCAATAAATTACGAGATTTCCACAACGTTAAGATAATACACGATATCTTAATTAAAATAAGAGGGAGTCACAATAGCATCCAGAAGGCTGTAGCGGCAGATACTTCCTCCACTATGATAAGGCAATTTGTTCGAAGACTGATACCGTAGAATGCTGTTTTTGGGTTTAGTTGTTGGGTGGTCTTTCCATTATTTCGACTTTAGACACAATAGTATTATAAGTGCAAACCTTTTAAAAACAATGTATGGATCTTTTAGTGATCCGTAATTAAATTATTTTTATGATATTATATTATATGTGGTGTAACTGAATGAATGCACATTATGAAAGCAGTTTGTTCAGTATCCTTAACTGAATCGATTTCTATCATTTTTTAACCCAAAAATTATATTAAAACTACGTAAATTACAGTTACACTTCCGATGTATAGTCAAAAACAAAACCAAAATGGACGAAGTGTCTTCTACGCTAGACCCTTTAAATACGTGTGCGACTATGCGCGTGCGTAGATTTGTAATGTGACCACAATTTTCTCCCACAATCAGTATAACTAATTCAATAAATAAACAAAGCTTTATACATAACACTAAAAATTTAGCGTGTGTACATATTATGATCATGTCTTTTTTTCTTTAAATGTGTGTTTTGTTTGTGCAGAATAAACAATTTTTCTTTCTTTTTCTTTTATGATTATATTATAACATAATATTTTAATGGGGGTGTTTGGTGGTGTATAACTCGACTAAACAATTTTGAAAATAAGTGACCCCCAATATAGATGCATCGCCTAACTGTACCTTTACTATTAATTTTGTCATATGCTACGTACGACAATTTAATAAAGAAGTATGTATTTACTAAACAAACCACTGTGTTGTCTGCTACAAATGACACATACGTACAAAAGAGATAAAAATAAATCTCACACCGTGGGAACGACCTTGCTCGGTGTTCACTGTGAGATAGTATCTGTACTGAGATCTTTATCATGAAAGACGTCTTACTAACACGCACTAATTACTAATTATTTTACTGCATTTACTTAAATTGATAATAAAGCTTTATAAATGGCTTAGATCAACAATACCAACTATCGTTGACATTAAGATATTCTATATTTACTTACTATATTCTACATACTGCCTCGTTGGTCTAGCGGTCGCAAGCGCTACTGCTGACCATGAAGTCCCGGGTTCGATTCCTGGGTCGGGCAAAGTGTTATTGAGTTTTTCCATCTGGGATTTCTCAGTAGCAGCCCGGAGTCTGGATTTGTGCCCGGTTGATTATGTTTTTTTTTTTTTTTTGCGTTTTATTCCATTTATTTTTATACCCACATAATAATCTAAATCAGCGATTCCTAAAGTGGATTCCGCGGAACCTAGGGGTTCCGTATAAAAGTCACCAGGGTTCCGCGAAATTATTTATGTTTGCCTATTATACCTACCACAGTTAAATTATTTTGAAATAGCGCAAAATATATATTGATATTGAATGGGTACAAAATCCATTTTTCGTCAGAAGTCAACCTGCGATGCTAACCGTCGTGGATTATGGAGCATTCATAGATCTTCAAAGTTCATCCACATTAAAACACATTTGAGTCTGTACATTGAAATGAGTTTTGGGTTGGTGTTGGTGAATACCCTGAAGTAGCCAAAGAGGCTATTTTAACTTTGCTCCCATTTGTCAGAACTTATCGTTGTGAAATAGGTCTTTCAGCTTACACTTATAAGAAAAACAAATTCAGCTACCTAATTGCGTAACACATTTTCGTATATGATTAACACTAATCTGTTTCATTTTGACAGTTCAACAACATTCAATGCGTTATTTACGTTGTTGAGCAGTATTTTTTAAATTACAGTGTAATCATTTGATAGTATAGGGTTCCATAAAGCAAAAGGTATTTGGTGAGTGTTCCGTTATCTTAAAAGTTTAGGAACCCCTTTTTTTTTTTTTTTTTTTGGGTGGGAAATTATCAAATAACTTCTCCCGCTCTGGGTGGAGCGGGAGGGCGTGTCAGACTCTTACTGACTAAAACCCACCCGTGTTCCTTCCGTTGCCTTTACGTTGCCAGGGGCCACGGTATCCCTTTCGGACTTTCCCGCAACCCCGGCAGGCATTGGTCCTATCGGACCCCTTCACTTGCTGACATCTCTTTGAGGCGCGCGTGGAACACAACGCGCCGTCGACCCGGGCCTGGTCCTTATCGGACGGCGAGCTACCCATTGCTCACCGTCCGCAAGCCCGCGCCTACGGTGGCCGGGAATCGGCCTGCGATTCCCGACGCCCAGGGCGTCTCCTGCGGCGGCTAGGGGCGTGAGGACGCGAACTTTGCCTCTCCCTCACGCGTTCTGCCTCCTCCTTCGCGAGCATTACTGCTTCGCAGAAGGAGGTGACGGCCTCCCATGCCCTCTCGCTCCGTACCATGGCCTGGACTAGGGCCGGACGCGAGAGATCCCCGCCGCCGATCGCCTCCACGAGGACACGGCGATGCTCTGCCCAAGCCGGACAGACCTCCACCGTATGCTCAACCGTGTCCTCCGGGCGATCCACGCAGTGATGACACCCGGGCGTTTCCTCCCGCCTGATACGAAACAGGAACCTCCCGAAACAACCATGTCCGGTGAGGACCTGCGTCAGGCGGAAGGTGAGGACGCCGTGGCGCCTCTCTAGCCACTCCTCAAAGAGGGGACTTATCGCCGCAATAGTGGCGTGCCCAGCACTGGGTTGCGACAATCGCACTCTCCATGACGCCATTAGATCCCGCCGGAGCTCTGTCCGCTGTGCCGCGATTTCTCGCGGCAGCGGAGTTACGCCCCGGCGTTTCGCCTCCTCGCGCCACTCCCAAATGTGCGAAGTTTAGGAACCCCTGATTTATATAATACGAATACAACAACAACTAACTTCAATAAAAATATAACTAAATCTAAGTCAAAAGGCGAGGTCGAGGTCGTCTTAAACCAGGGACACTTGGAGTATATATAGGTTTTGATGACTTGCGCAATTTTGGTTTAGTTTCAACTATATTTTTAAACATAATTGTATTCAGAAAAACCCTACAAAGTGAAAAATAACTTTTACGTTTCGGAAGTTGGTTGTTTTCTATTGGCAATTTTTTTCTTTTTACTTTAGAATTGCGGTATCTACCCCACACAAATTCGAATACCACCACCTGCTATACAAATAACAGTGACAGGAACTTATTATAACATCATCCATATAGACTAAGTGGGAAAAATACGTATTATTGAAGGTAACTCAAAAAACACCCAAGCAAAGTTAATAAAATGTAATATAGGACCACCGAACAAAAACGAATTAAAACGAATTATAATCGTATGTAAAACTGGAAAATTTAAATATTTGAAAGAGTGGTAAATTTTCATTGTAACCTATTCAGCCAAAAAGCTTTTCAAATGTTCTGCATTGAGAAAAGCCCAAGTGATTTGGTTGTCTACAAAGCCCGTTTGAAAAGCTTTAGATTTGTCGCGGATTCGCATAGATATTTTTGTCCCAGAAATCATACACAAGCGTATAGATTTATTAAATCCATCCGTTATCAGCTGCTTATCAAAATCATCCGAATAAAAACGGCCCCAAATATCCATAGATAACTCGTATTGATTCTGATTCGCTTATTTACACAAAGCCGTTAATAAAGTCATGGTATCTTTCAGATGGGGTAATCCGTTCATCTACCCCGTGGTGGACTGGTCCAAGCCGGAGCAGACGATGGTGGTGATCACCCTGACAGCGCTGTTCCTCGCCCTCATGCACCTGCTGACTGTGGGCATCGCCGCGGCACGAGACGCCATCGCCAAGAGACGCCTCGCAGAGCCCGCAGGGGTCTACAACGATGCATTCACACCTTAGCACGACACACACTGACTTGATAATGTCTGCTAGATATCCCTCTAGCAACACTAGCCATGACACCTCCCAAGGATAGGCTGCAACTCCCCTTTGTAAGGGTTTCATTAAGTGAAAATATGTAAATGTAAATAAACTATTCTGGGTGTGTAGTGTATTAAAATGTGATATAATTTAACGAAATCCAATCCTTAGTTAATTTTTACTTTTTAAGGGAAATGTGTAGGTATGTTATTTTATGTCATTAGCGCTAAACAGACTAACATGTTGTAAATCATCTGAATGATTTATGGAACTAAAACGTAACAATAATGTTTGACTTTATGATCTTCATTTTTTACTTGTAAAGGTACATATTTTTACTTTAATAATCAAAGCGCACTGTGATTTTAGTTATTTAAGATTTGTAAGAAGGCTATATGCCTTTTATTAAATGGTTTGTAAATAACTTAGAAACAGAGAGAGATTGCTGTGGTCTAAACTCTAAATGACGTTATAAAAACATTTTAATTAAATATTTTAATGTGTTTAAGGATATTATTTACCCCCAGGAAAGGTTGCCTTCAGGCACCTACTGACTGCATAAAACTCCACTACTACTGATATTTAATTAAGATACAATTGGATTTGAGATTTGTATTGTCATTGCATCCGTTTTGGTCATTCGTAATAAAAATCTCCCCTATGTGGTGCGGTTGTATATCGTTCAGCACGAGAAGCCCATGTTCAGAACAAGTGTAGACATTGATGATGCACCAGCTAAGTACCTACCATTATACTAGCAAAAGGATATTCCATTAATACCTTCAATAAACTTTTTCATTGACTAAGGTTTTAATGTAATCAAGACGTCATTGTTATCTACTGAAATGTATGGATCATCGATGGCACACAATCACGAAGCAATCAGAGATAACAGCGCCGGTCCGCAGTCCACAGTTGTCACGCTCGCTCGATATCGTCTCGATAAATTAACTCTAATATATTTGCGAAAAATGCCTGGAAAAGTGAAAAGATATTTTAAAAAAGAGTTTCGATTACATATGTTTTCATTAGAACATGAAGACATGTCAGACTTTTACCTTAGTTGTTGGCAAAGGAATCGTTCTTGCTGGCCCTTATTGTTTATAAGAACTTTGGTATTTATAGGTTGTTTAAGTATTTTAGTGTCCTCGATGGTCCTTATGACTCAGGCACAAATGAATTTCGGACACTGGTTTATTTTCATGACACATTGGGGATTGGCTTTTAATACCATATCTTCAGCATTGGCGTGGATTATCTCCGTCGTGGAGTTCCTCAAAGGACCGGGTAAGTCCAGAATTTTGTATCAATTACTATCGTAAGGGGAAACATGTTGTGAGATTACCATCCTATTCTAAAACCATGTTTTTTTTCTTATCATACTTACCTGCTATGTATTTTAGTTAAATCATGGAAGCAGAAAAGCTAGTTGTTTAAAGAAGTACTAGTAGGTACTTTTTCAAACTATTTTCTTATACACTTCACTTAAGCTACTTGTTCATGAATTTAATATAAGACATTAAGACCAGATGTTTAGGTTCTACGGTCATCTCAGGTCAGTATTTCCAGGTAATTTAGAAATTCAGTTTTTCTGAGGTAATGGGCTTTAGTTTTTATTCCACTACAGACACACAAGAAGTTGATGGCCAGATGGTGATACTCAAACTACCCAATATAATGTTCTCACATCGTTACTAAGAGGGGTTTTTTTTTTAATTTGGAATTTGCTCTTAAAAAGAGTCATAGTGATAATTTTGACTATTCCTGGTAATAGAAGATAATGTGGATTACATTAATTGAGCTGATAAAATCTTTACTTTTTTTATTCGTGATTAGTCACTGTAAAAACACTGACTAATCATGAATGTTATAAGTATACCTATACGTTATCTTTAGTAAGTCAATGTGATTAAATGAGATTCTTAAAAAATCGCGGCCAAAGTTCAGTCAAGAGCATAAATATATAACTATGGACAGGTCGGCAATAATATCGGATTTAATGATTCATCCATTAATATCAGTCGTCAAGATGATGAAAAATATATGATGCTGTATCGGCTTCAAAAAGATGTGTCACTTCTTAGAATGCAATAGTTTCATGCCATGTCTTGCGTTATAAATATCTGCCTAGTCAGTAAAATTCAGAAGAGTGTGATTCTCGTGATCAAAAATATCTGATATCATAAGTGATGTCAGATATTTTTGATCACGAGATATCACACTCTTCTGAATCCCTCCCTTTCCTTCCCTCCCTCTTCTATCCTTCTTTCTTCTTTCTCTTCTTCTCCTCTCTTCTCTTCTTCTTCGGCAGCATAAAAACCTGACGGTATAATGTTTCAAGTTTTCTTCTATATCACAATCAGTGCCGCTCATATTGCTAAAATATGTGACATCCCACTGACAGCATAAACATCTGACGGTCATGTTTGAAGGTAGAATTAATATCAATAATAAGCATCCAGCCGAGCTGTCCATAGTAATACATATATTTATGCTCGTGACTGTGTCTACCTAGAAACTTGAGATCAAAATATTAATAACATTGTGGTTTCTTTTAGAATATTCTCAGCACAAGCCTAAAGTTCAGACTCCTGTCCGAGTAAATGGCAGAAACATACAAAGCCAAAAAATACCGAGAATGATGTTCATACACAAATATTAAGCCTCGTACAGACTAGCGCGACGCGACTCGAACAATACAGTTTCTAAGAAAACTTCACGGTATAACAATAACCGGTGTCGCGTCGCGCTAGTCTGCAGGAAGCTTCATACACATTCCTAACAACGAATATTTAAATAATCTAGGACGGAAATAAGTAAGATTAAGTACCTACTCTACGTTAACTAACGTTATCGTATGTAGCACTACCCAAGGATCGTAACGAAATCGATTAACAACAGTCGAATAGCTTTATCAATATAATATTTGGGGAAAAGCTAATACTTGGTATCTGAGAAATACTACAATTAATTAATTTATTATGACTAATACAGATAGGTATGAACCAACTAAGAGTGTTATACCTACATAGATACATATTTGAACGTTGCCTTAGATACACACGTGATACGAGTATAACTTATAATTGTAAAATAGGGGTAAACATCCAGATGAATTTATGCAAAATAATTTCATACACAGGGTGGATTTTGAGATGGGGCAGTAAGGCCAACATTATTATTTCACCACACGTTTTCACGAAACTGCGGCGCGGGCTCGAACTGCGCCTAACTCATTTTTATGAGTTGTATTGCAATACGTGGTTAACTAGTGACCTCGACAATCCATCATAATATTATTCTTGCCTCAGCAACCGGCAGCAAGTTCGTCATGCTCCCTTAGATGACACTGCTTGTGGTAGTGTCGGGGGCAAGGTTACCTCCTTCCCTCAAATATGGCGAATATATGATGGCTGATCTTTGCGTTATAATCGTGGACATGGTGCTTGTGGTCTTGCTGACCATGGTTTCGTTATTGTTGTTATTAGTAGTTTAACTGTCTATTTATTTTACTTCGATGGATCTAGTTTATCATTTGTGTTACAGTTATATGAACATAATCCAGCATTACATATGTAAGCAGGCACGCCCTTTATGTCTCGAGGCTTTTATTTTGGTACTTATTTAGATTCCTTTTAATTATTTTTTTCTTTATTAGTTTTCATTGCATTTGTTGGTATATTGGCTGGCGTGTTAGAGCTAACACTTGGCAAATAATGTAATTTAATGTTCTATATCTCGTTAATTTCTTGCATACCTACTATTGTATAGAAGTTAAGTTTTCTTATCTGAAGTTCAGATAAGAATGTCTGTTCAGATTCTGAACAGACAGCTGCGCTGCTGGGGAGTTTGTTGCGCCACTTCTTCTTCCCGTACTATATGATTAAATCTTCTACGAAATGATTCGGAACCCTTTGTGTGCGAGTCCGACTCGCACTTGGCCGGTTTTTTTATTACTGTCAAATAGTGCTTTCAATATTGATCGATTGTTTATGTGGTCAATTGATTTGTTTAAGAAATTGTTTATGATTTTCATCGCTCTATAAATGGCGATTTTAGGAATACCAAAATATGTCGTCAATTACTTTTTTTAAATGATTTATGATTTAAAGTATTATCATAAGTAGTGTGTAGTATTATTGTGCTGTTCATATATCTTCTTTCATTTATTTCTTTAGATTTCTTGTTCAATGGTGTAAAGTCATTCCAGCATTGCAGATATCACATTTACGCGGCTGATATCCAATTATATATATAATTTTAAACCAGCTAATACATTAGAGGTAAAAAAAATCAATGACGATCTTGAAAGAGTGGTGGTATGGTTAGATAAAAACTCACTGGTATTAAACCCACTGAAATCTAAATTTATAATAATATAGATCTAGATAACCAGTTCACTAGCCACCCAAACCCATAATCCAATATATTTGTTTCCATATCCTGCAATAGTCCTACACCAACCGGGGGTTGTCCTTGGGTGTACTTAGATAGTACATACAGGGATAATAGTTGGTTGGTGCCTCATTTCATTAAAAACGTCTAACGGGCCTCTGCGAGTTGGCTTCGGCCCCTCGTACGCCTTCCAAAGGTCCGGGAATTATTATTATTATTAAATATATTTTTTTTTTTATTTCAAACTAGCTTTACCCGGCCCGGCTTCGCACGGGTAGCACTAAGTACTTATACCTACCCTACCAAACTACTCTACCTACTCTACCCTACCTACCCTACCTACCCTACCTACCCTACCTACCCTACCAAACTACTCTACCTACTCTACCCTACCTACACTACCTACCCTACCTACCCTACCTACTATAAACCTCACGGAGCCCGAGACCTTTCCAACGAATGCAAAACCGTGGAAATCGGTTCGTGCGTTCTGGAGTTATAGCGTCAGGAAGGAAAACCCGACTTATTTTTATATAGTAGATAAGTTACAGACATTTAAGTTACAGACATTTTATGGTTTTAGGAAGTAGGAAAATGATCAGTGCAATACTGTCAGCTGAGCCGGAAGTTGTCATAAGGTGTGATAAAATAGATAGGGTAAAGATAGCATGCAACCTTGGGTTATCTATGGATCCTGAACTTCGATTTGAGAAACACATAAGTAACTCCGTGAGAAATTGTTTTTATAAATTGAAACTCCTATATTGAATTAGAGACTACCTGAGTATTGATCTAGGTAAACAATTAGTGGATAGACTAGACAAGACTTAACTACTGTGATACCGTGTAAGGCAAAAAACTGATACAACTTATACAAAAAACTAAAGAAACTGATACAACTTATACAAAATGCATGTACACGATTGTGTGTAAAGATACCTCGTAGAAGTCATGTCACTCCTTTTATAAATGAAAATAATATTATAAAAATGGCTGCTAGGAGAGAGTTACATATGGCAAGTTTACTTTTTGGTGTAGTCACTATACAAAAACTACACTATCTGTTTGAGAAGTTAAGTTGAAGGCAGAGTCGTAATGGCGGATTTTTTCGTGCTTGTCAAGCACGCCGCGTGCGTCTAGGGACGCTATTAGGACTTTGCGACCGAGTTCGGTCGTATAGCGATCGCTATCTATGCCGAAACTGCCGCCCCTGGGCCATATAATATCTATAGCAATAACAACATGATTTCAGATTCGAGTCCAACAACGCTGGTGAAGCTATACTGGTCATTTTTCAACGCCGCCATCTCTTTAGCGTTCTTCATCACAGCCTTCTACTGGACCTTGCTCACTGACGCCACGGGTGAGTGCTCCGATTTTTTTTTCAAAATAATGCCTGGAAGAGATTGCAAAAAACGATAAGGCCACCCATCGCATGTTTGGGAGGGCAAAATTTTTTTTTTTTTTCCTGTTCCTTGTTACAGTAAAGTCAAATAAAACTAATATTATAAATGTGAAAGAGTGTTTGTTTGTTTATTTGTTACGCTTTCACGCTAAAACGGCTGAACGGATTTGGATGAAATTTGGCACATAGGTACACCATGACCTGGAGAAGGACATAGGCTACCTTTTATCCCGATATTCCCACGGGATCGAGACTTATGCGGGTGAAACCGCGAGGCGCAGCTAGTAAACAAATAAATAAGAGTTATGTACGTACAAATAGCAACGGGCATTTGAGCAAACTTATATGCCGACTGATTTCTTATAAAACGTTGTAGTTGTGTAACTTCCATGGCAAAAGTACCAATGAAGATTGTGTTGTTAATTAATTAACGAAATTGTAAGTTGGTACCTACATACACATGTATTTTGAAGGACATCTCTAACGTATGACATATACTGATGTAGGTACATGTGTAAGTAGTTGGTGAAAAGGTCACGAACACAAACTCAGCATTAGTAGCAAAAACACCGACAAATCAGTTACGTACAACCAATATACGATTTACGTTATTAAAGCCAGAATTTGTGATAAAGCTCCACGAAGCCACAAAATGCTTTTTTTTTTTAACTGATCGAGTTATTAACCAATCGATTTAATTTATTACCGTAAGCAGCTAAACTCTTCGTCATCCTTGGATTGATTGAAGAATCTTATTTTTTTTTTTTTTTTTTTTTTTTTTTTATTATTATTTTGAAGAAAGCTTACAGACTAATACATGTATAAACAACATTATTACTACAAACTTTATGTAAGTAATATAAGTACTTCAATTCAATCAATTTCCGGGTGCGATCAGGTCGCAGGCGCTACTGCGGACCATGAGGTTCCGGGTTCGATTCCTGGGTCAGGCAAAGTGTTATTGTGTTTTCCATCTGGAATTGTTCAGTAGCAACCCAGAGTCTGGATTTGTGCCTGATTGATGACAATAGGCTCGCCGGGGTACTACGTGGGACTTAAACATAACTGGCGAAATGTGGGTGTACTAATAGGTGCTCCTGCGCAACCCTTCGGGGAAATAGAGTAATCTATTGTGTTATTGTTGTTGTATAAGAACTTACTGTTCAAAAAATTTCAGTTTGTCTAGTTCAAAACCAAAATTGTCGAGTGCGTCAATTTCCCAATTGTAGGGGTTTCAGCAAATCACATTTCGGATTGGTTTGGCCTATAATTTAATTTTAATTTATGACTAATTATATCGAAAAATAAATTATTGTAGCAAGTAAGAGACTCAATGCCTAGCATGCTTCGAAACAACGGAGTCCTTTTGTACAGTAGGTTTTCAGAAAAAGCACTTCTACTGCCATTAGAGCCGCGTAGGTACCCGGCGCACCACGAGCAGGTGTTCCAGTACTCGCAACGAAAGGGCCTAAAATATCGCGTGATCAGGTTGCAAAGTGTATGAAAAGTAAAAGATATTCATGATCATGAAGAAGGATAAAGCGATATATAGCGATACATACCTACCGAATTTAAATGGAACATAAAATTGATATGAATGTCGTTTAACCAAGATGTCGCCAGAAAGTAATGGAAAAATGCGGCGATTACAGACAATGGTGGAGTCTGTACACCGTATTTATAATAAAGCATGCACGTATGAATTCTGAACCACAATTATTATCATTTTTAAATGCTGTAGTCGATTTTATAATTTAACTTTGCAGGACACGCTCTCGTCGTACATATAGTGTAAAACTAATTGTGGTTTTAGCCTTTAGATGTCACGCATGAAGTCTGTAGCTAAATAAAGAGTGTCTCAATATTCAGTATTATTATCGACTCTTCATCTCCCTTGTCTCAGTGGAAGCAGACTACGCCCTGGACCCCGTGCTGGATGTGTTCGTGCACGGCATCAACTCCGTGATGATGTTCTGTCTGTTGATCTCCTCGCGTCACCCCACCAGGCTGCTGCACTTCTACATCCCCCTCATACTTGGAATCGGCTATATGCTCTTCAGCATCATTTACTACTTCGCCGGTGGAATTAGTCCGTGAGTATCGTACCTACATCTATACTAATACTTATAATATTATAAAAAGATAAAAAATTGTTTTTTTGTTTGTAAGTTTGTATGTAGGGGGTAATCTCCAGAACTACCAGTCGGATTTGAAATATTCTTTTTGCATTCATAGCCCAATTCTTAGGAAGGCTCGCGGACAAAGTTGCGAGCAGAAGGCAGTTATATACATATAGTCATCGGAAAATTATCAAAGAAGTTTTAGGGTTGGTTTGTTGTAAGGAACCATGCCATCGAAAAAGAGTAAAACTACAGTTGAAAATTTCATTCCAATGAGCAATCAATAGAATCCAAGGATTTTAAATACTTGCTTTCTAAAAAGAAACAAAACACAAAGTTATAAGCGTACAGGCTATCAATTGACGCACCGTATATCATTAAAGCATATCTGTTGATTCTTCACGAAAAAAACATTATTTTTCCTTTCTTTTGTTGCAATCATTATACCATAATATCAACAGATATTTCCTGTTATGATCTCTGACGGTGTTTGGTAGGATTTATAACTAAAATTATAATTTTTCTTTGTTTAGCTTTGGCACGACTTGGATATACCCAATGCTGGACTGGTCAGAACCTGGCGCCACAATACTTTTGGCGGTTGGATCAGCTTTCTTCATCATTGTGATCCATGTAGTCGTCGTCGGCATGACGCTCTGCAGAGATGCCCTCACCAAGCGATGCAGGGAATCTACAGTCCTGTCCATATCCGAACAAAATAATGGAATGTCCAATAATTATTACAGATAAATAAATTGACTGAACGCATCATCACTCAAACACTCGTTGCTAGTTCGTTTTAGCGATGCTGTATGTTTCATTCTGATACGTAGCTTTAAGATTTATATGACGGGCAAGTATGCAAAATTGCTCTTCAAATTCAAAATTCAAATTCATTTATTGGTGTGATTTTTGGTACATTTTACATGAGATCTTAATAATAAATAATTAGTTCCTCAAAAAACTACCTTAAAGGTGTACACTCTTTCACATCATTAGTCATTATTATAAAAAAGAATAATCAACATATTAAAATAAAATAATTACAACGAAACACAACATAACTTAAGACAGAAAAAACTAGCAAAACATTAACAATTGAGTTTACATATAAATAATATAATCAATGGAAATAAAGCTAAAATGAAAATAATACATTGTCAAAATTAAATAAATATAAATGTCAAATAACTTACAATTTATCATTAAGGAATTCGTCAATAGAATAATAACATTTTTCCAATTATAGATGTCTTAATTTGTTTTTAAATTGATTAATATTTAAGTCCTTAATTCCATTTGGTAATTTATTAAATAGTTTTGGGGCCATGCAAAGTATGCTTTTATGCATCAAGGCAGTCTTTGATGGTCGAACACATAATTCATATCTATAAACTTGTCTAATCATTTTATAGCGATGTTCAGATGCTTTTCTGAATAGATGCATGTTCTTTTTAACAAATAAAGCAGTCTCAAATATGTACAAGCAAGGTAAAGTCATTATTTTTAACAATACAAAATAAGGTTTGCAGCTATCAGTTATTTTTATACCGGTAATAGCTCTAATGCATCTTTTTTGCGATTTGAACACAATGTCCTTATTGCAGGAGTCACACCAAAACATGACTCCGTAGCGTAGTATAGAATCGACATATCCATAGTATGCAGTGACTGCCGCTGCTTGATTGACTACTTTCTTTAGCTTATACAAAGCAAAAGCAAACTTACTTTTTTTAAATTAATATTGAAGTATGTTGCTTCCAATTAAGCTGATTGTCGATTGTTAAGCCTAAAAATTTGGTATTTGCAACTTTTTTCATTATTAAAGCTTACATTTAGTTCCTACTCTTTGACGAAAATTCATAATTTTTGTTTTTTTTTCAAATTTATAATTAAATTGTTATGTTCTAGCCAGTAAACAGCTTATTGTAATGCATTGATTATGTCAGCTTCAAAGTCTTTATTATTTTTGTCAAGTTTAACAATGATAGTACTGTCGTCAGCAAACAATGTCATAGGATAGGGTATATTCCGGGGAAAGTCATTTATATATATAATAAATAATAAAGGCCCTAGCACACTGCCTTGTGGCACTCCATAAGATATTTTTAGTTCTTTAGATGTGTATTTTATCACGGTTTTATTTAATTTACAAATTCGACTTATTTCTGTACATTGTGTTCTATTGTTTAAGTAAGACTTTATAAGTGATAAGACATTTCCCCTTATCCATGGTTGACCAAGTCAAATGCCTTGGTCATATCCATGTATATTGCTGATATTGAGACTCTCTCATCCATGTCAGGTATGGTAACATTTAGAAAGTCATATATTGCCATATTTATTGAGTGATCTTTCCTAAATCCATTTTGTTCTTTCGCAATTATATTATGTTTACTGAGGTATCCGTCTATGGACTTATAGATCTATTTTTCGAATATCTTGGATATTACCGGAATAAGAGCTTGGCCTGTAATTTTTAACGTCTTTCTCATCGTCTTTTTTAAATAAAGGTTTTATGACAGCGGGTTTAAGCTTATCAGGGTAGGCTCCAGACTCAATACTTAAATTAATAATGTAGCTGAGAGGATCTGATATTGTTTCACCTTATATTGTTTAACCTTTGTTGAAATATCGTCGTATCCTACACTATTTTTATTTTTTAGGTCTTTTATAATTCTATTTACTTCATCTGGTATGATAGGGGCTAAAAACATTGACTGTGTAGAGAAATTTATTTTATTGTCAGTAGTCAGTTGTGTCGAAGCAGTAGAAAGTTTTTCTGCTTGACTTATGAAGTAGTCGTTAAATATATTTGCTATGTCTTTGGGTGTAGTGAATGTAAGTTCTTCATAATTTATTTCTTTTATATAATCTGGTGGAGAGTTGCTTCTATTTTCATTTATGATTTCCCACGTCTTTTTCGATTTATTATATGCTGTCTCTATTTTATAATTATTCTTTGCTAATTGTGTCAATTTTATAATTTTCTTGAGTCTGTATGAATAATTTTTAAGTTTCGTCACATTTACCTTAGATGGATTTAATCTATGGTGCCACAACAGCTGTCTTTTTATTTGGCTACACCGTCTAATACCAGGTGTTAACCAATTTGGATTCTTTATTCATTTTCTTTTCTTGTACGTAATCGGAAAACATAAGTTATAAAACAATTGGAATAGTTCTAAAAAGTTGTTGTAAGCCACGTTAGGGTCTTTAGTGAAGTAGACATCAGAAAAAGAAATTGATTTCAAACATTCTTTGAATTTCATCAAGTTTTCATTACTGTAGTCACGCACTTTTATATTCCAATTTTTTATTAAACATGTCTTTTTTACAGGAAGCTTTAAAGTTTGCGCGGTGTGATCCGACATATGTAGATCAAGGACACTATGAGTACATTTTCGTGAAATATTATGTGCAAAATTATCAATACAAGTATTGCTTTGCAATCTAGTTGGTTGATTAATTTGTAAACATAGATTGTACTTCAATAGGAAACTAGTAAAATCAAGTGATCACTTATCTTGTTTTAAAATATTAATGTTGAAATCACCACATAGAATTACATTCTTGTTCGAAGTGTAACAGTATTTTGATAATATAACGTTTAGTTTAGAGTAGAAAGCCTCCAAATTGTTTATCTTTGGTACTCTATAGATGCAAATAATGATTGTGTTATGTGGTATTATTTCGATTGCACAAACTTCGACAACGCCTTCAATTGACTGACATTCGTAAGTTCTTTGTACTGGAGACCAAATTTTACCAAAATACAGGCTCCCCCTCTTTTCGTACTTCTTGTATAGTAAGCGGCTAATTTATAATTAGGTATTGAAAGAAGCTCCTCGTGTCCTCGCTCCATAAAGTGTTCCGTGACGCAAAATATGTCTATACTGTTTCTTTGTTCGGCTAGTTCTTGCAGGTGTAGTGTTAGTTGATCCACCTTGTTGATGAGTCCCGCGATGTTTTGATGCATAATAATCAGATAATTATAGAAAAAACGTGTCTGTATGCTTAATTTCTGAGGTAGAAGAATTACATGTTGTCATATTATTTTCAGTATCGATTTCAGTTATAATCCTCTGGAGATTAGTCAAAATATTCATCATTCCTGTTCCATTTATATGTCCTTGTTGCGCATAAAACATTTGATAATCATAAGTTAATTCTGCATTAGAGTCTAGTAAATAGGCATACTCGTGAGTTAAATTGTCTAGATACAGGAGATTATTAAAAGTTTCTATTCTAGTATTATTATATAGTTGTATAATTGCCACATCTGTATGTCGGAAGGCAAATAATCACATTGGTGTTATTGATTTTTCCGATGGTCTCTCTAATAAGAAATATAATGTCGTGATAGTTTCCAGTCCGTATGAAGTCCATCTCTCCCACCATAATAACACAATAGTCATTTTTATTAAAGTTTTTTATTTTATCATCAATGCCCTGTAGCATTTGTTGAATATCACCGCCTGGATATAGATAGTGGCAGTAATCATACTTATAAAAAGTGTCCTCAATTAAGTTACTTAATTTATTCCTTTTATTATTGCTAATTATACATAAATTCTTCCTTGTTTTGTTTTTTACGAAACGATTTTTATCGCCTTGCAGGTTCGTCATTCAATGTGTTGTATCATATTGTGTTGATTTGTCAGCCATCTGCGCGGGCAAATAGTTAGTTTTAATTTTGGCAGTCTTGGGTGTTGTCTGGGGGCTGTTAACTGTAGTATTTGTTTTGTTTCTCCATTTCTTATTGGTTATTGGAGATGTACTGTTGTCGCTTACTATATCGGCTGTTATTTTTTTATAGATATTTTTCTTCTTAGTTAATTCGTCGATAGTGTTTTTAAGTTGTCTATTCTCTAAGTTTAAACTCTCCACTTTTGCGTGTGCTTTCTCTAATCCCAATGTTAATTCCTTAATTTTATTTTGTAGTTCGGTCATTTCATCGCAATGTTCTTCGTCTGACATATCCGGCAAACTATTGCTAGTGGTACAATTTAAGTCGGTAGTTATGTTTAAATCTTCATTTGTATCCGAATGTCTGCGCTGGCGCTGACGTCGCTGAGTGATATTTCCGAAGAAGCTCATTGTAAGTTAAGAATGTCAAATTAACAATTTGATTTTTCATGAAATTAATAAGAATTATGTAGAAAATAAAAACAATATAAGTAACTATGTACATGATATTTCAAATATTAAAATTTTATTCAATAAAACATCACGAAGTTACCCCAAATTGTCACGTATTTTTTTCGATTGGTATAAGCGTTGTTTTTGTAGATAACCGTTGATTTGAATAACACAAAAAAGAATTTTACAAAAAATAGAAGAACGGAACATTTCTACAGAATAAAAAACTGTAACATTTACCTACCGTAGGTGCCTACAGTCAAGAGCATTTTATATGCTAATGACTAATAGGATACAAATTTTATGATTATTTGTATTAACACAAGGCGAAAAAAGTAGCGGAGGACCTTTTATTTTTGGTTTACAAGCTTTTAGCACTTACATAACGTTCTTAGTTCGTGGTAGAAAGAATTAAAGAAAAGAAAGAAACATTTTTATTCTGAACTAACTAAACGTACATTACAAACAACAAAGTGTGACAATTTTGTCCATTGCTTGATATCAGGGCCAGGGATCATGTGATGTGTTGCAACACTGGCAAATGAAAACAAACAAACAATCAAAACAAAAAGCTTCTAAAACTTAGAAGTGACTTGCAGCTTGATTTAAATATGCTGTATAAATTGCCATTCATGTCGCATATTTTGAAACTCGCAAATAAATTAAAACCCCTAGGGTTTATACCAATGAAATTCTCTTCTTTCGATTTATGAAATCATTAAATCATTGCATCATGAAAGGATGGTGGGCAAAAATATATGAGAGCTGGTTTCACTACACTACTGCCACAGTTAAAACTACTGTAGTTTTGAAGACATTACTTCTCCCTTTACTCAGGCCAAGTTGCATCAAAATCTGTCCCAGGGTTATTCAGTTCCGACAATGTTAGGTTAGGTTATGAGGTACAACAACAACGGGCCCCCTCATAACAGAGAAAAATACTTTAGAAACACGTAGATCGGTTCCTCTCGAATATATTTTGATGGTGTCACAATAAAAAAGTTTCAGTGTTATTTGTTATTTTAAGTAATTCACACTTAGCAGCTGGTGGTACTGGGACCATTATCGCCCTCCATCCTTTAGTAAGAAGCAAGGTCTCACAGCACAAATAGGTACAGGAAAATATCCGAAAATCGTTCATTTGTAATTTAATTACATAATGTTTGGGAGAATATCTCCTCAACTACATAGTTATGTTTGTCCTTCAATTCGGATTCGAGAATTTATAGGCCGTATCTTGAAGTAACATTTAGTCTCTATTTCATTCAAGTCGGTCTACTCTCCAATCTAACAAAAGTTTTTTACTGCATTGTTAAGTTTGGCCTTCAACCCGGAATTGGAAAATCATAGGCTGTTTCACTTGAAGGAAGCCGTTTTAATAATGTAGGTACACAGCGATCACATTTAGATACATTGAATAGAGCCGTTTCATTTAATTATTTTGCGTATACTTACTACAGGAGATTCAAATTCAAACTCAAATACCTAGTTAGGTATACCAACTTCGGGTGAAAAGTTTCTGCTAGTGGGAAGGAATTGTGTTTTATTTTTGGTTGGCGTGTTTGATGAGAGTTGTAGGCAAGGAGGCGCGGGTGACACTTGATTTCTTTCTGGATTACTACGCCCTCTACCGAAATATATTATTTGTACTATACACGTTAATTTATACTCTAGTCTGGATCAGGAAGGAAAGGGCATTACAATATTTTGTTATCAGGCGGAAAAACCTAAGTTCTGGACACAATCTCCATTCTGTTTGCTGACTTGTAACTCACGCGTTTGCAGCCCGTGCATGGTTCACACCCAAAGTGTACTCGCATAAATCAGTGACGGTACATACCTACTACAGTTACATATATTTTGGCACCGCGGTTAGATAATGTTTAAAGTGAGTCATCGATAACAGTCTGCACGATATCGATATCAGTTCTGTGTTATCGATATCATTGGGTGTGCTGTTTCTGTTTCTACCACAATATCAAGATGAGTGCTATGAAGACTTATTTTGTACAAGAAGTGAAGAGGAGTATGCTCACTTTGGAGCATCACAATCCAACTGACTTCTATCTCAGTAGTTGGCAAACGACGCGGTCGGTCGTGCCGCTTCTAATTTGGCGAGCGCTGCTGTTCCTCACGTCACTAGGAATAGTACTAACCTCTGTGATAATCTACATATTGAATGGTAAATTCGCATACTGGTTCATTTACCTGACGCACTGGGGGTTGACGAGCATCCTCCTTGCCACCGGATTCGCAACTTTGGTATCAGCGCGCTGTTACCTTTACGGACCAATAAGTAAGTAGTTAACATTTTCTTTTTTTTGTCTGTAAATTTGTGTTCGTTATTATAAGCAAATCATTTTACATTTAAATGTTACATAATCGTATTCCTTAAAGATATGAAATCGTAATAAGTTTATGTTATCAACAAACTTTTAATGATGAAATGTTATCGTCCTTGACTTTGTATTTTTAGGGCTATGCGTACACTACTACTACTAAGACAGTTTTACATAATTATACTTGCACATTAACAACGCCTGATAAATATATAACTTAACACTAAGTCATATCTTGCGTATGAAATCCGTCAGGCACCGAGTTCAGGCTGCCATGGTACGTGAAGACGTACTGGACGTTGTTCAACGTCGCCGTACCCATTGCCTTCCTGATCACGATATTCTACTGGACTCTACTATACGAAGGTTAGTCTTTTGCTACAAAGTTTTATTTATTAAATACTTGGTTTTTTTATCTACTTAACTCGTCTCATTTCATTTTATAGGTGGGTTCCTAAATAGGAGCATTTAGCAAAACACTCATGGCGAAAAAATTGAAGCAAAACAGTTTGCTTAACTTTTTCCGATGATCTAAATTCATTATAACTTTTATAAATTAATTCTGAATGAACTTACTTACCAATTAGGGGCAGACAAGAGGCCTTTAATTTACCTTTTATAAACCATCAACTCACCTTCAAGCAACCTGTCTCAATCACGAAGTAAATAAATACTTCAAGGTAACGATGCACAAGGCACTGCTTTTAACGTTACTTAATAACTTTTCAGTAGACGAGGCGAGCTTAAGTTCCGGCTCTCCCCGATAACTTTTCAGTAGACGAGGCGAGCCCGGAGTGCCGGCTCTCTTCGATAACTTTTCAGTAGACGAGGCGAGCCCGGAGTGCCGGCTCTCTTCGATAACTTTTCAGTAGACGAGGCGAGCCCGGAGTGCCGGCTCTCTTCGATAACTTTTCAGTAGACGAGGCGAGCCCGGAGTGCCGGCTCACTTCGATAACTTTTCAGTAGACGAGGCGAGCCCGGAGTGCCGGCTCTCCTCGATAACTTTTCAGTAGACGAGGCGAGCCCGGAGAGCCGGCTCTCCCCAATAACTTTTCAGTAGATGAGGCAAGCCCGGAGTGCCGGCTCTCCCCAATAACTTTTCAGTAGACGAGGCCAGCCCGGAGCAGAGGCGTAGCTGACCAAAGGCCCTTGTGCAAAAAAAAAACAGGGGCCCTATAAACTGTTTAGTTTTTATTAATTCAAAATATAAATATATATAAATACTTTAAAGGTGCAAAGCTACTTTATTATCTGCTCTTTATTGTGTACTGCAGGGCACAG
Source organism: Xanthia icteritia (assembly GCA_949128155.2). NCBI lineage: Eukaryota > Metazoa > Arthropoda > Insecta > Lepidoptera > Noctuidae > Xanthia > Xanthia icteritia. Next base: position 17,702,392 of record OX421932.2, read on the forward strand.
CAAAGCTACTTACTACATGTATGTGCACGAGTGTCTTGTGTGAGCTTTAGTGATCGCCTAGCTAGGTTCTACAAGTTTAGGAACGTATACTTGTGCAGCCGTGTGTACAAAGGCAAACTTATTCCTCTTATCTGGGATGGGATCTCTTCCAGTTATTATAAGAAATTCGGACCTACCTACTATATTGATATGTATAATGACAACAAAAACAATTTAGTTTACTTATAATCTTTTCCTAGCCTTAGTTTTCGCAAAAGTATTAATGCAGCTTTGTTTTCGATTGCTAAGTATTAGCGATAAATGTCAGAGTCGAGCTTGGCCATAGTTTTCCTTAAATATTTTTTGTATTATTTTTCAGCTTCTGCAGAAGTGACAGGAATTATATGGAACAGTAACATTGCTGTATACCTAGTCTTGCCATAAATATTGTCACACGGAAAAATATTTTTTTTTTATTGCAAGTAATATTTATTACTTTTACAGTGTGTTAGTTTAATACATAAATATAAAACAATTTAAAATATAAAAAGCTTATTCAAAGTGGTCTCCATTGGCTGCAATACAGTCCTTTAAACGTTGAGGCCAGTTATCAATAGAAGCACGCACTCTTTCCATGGGAAAATTCTTCACTGCCAATCGTATGGATTGTTTTAGGGACTTCAAATTATCACGGCGTTTTGAGCAAGCCGTACTCTCTAAAACTGACCATAAATCATAATCCAGCGGATTAAGATCGGGACTAGACGACGGCCAGTCTTCAGCTCTGATGAAGTCCGAAACGTTCGCTTCCAACCAAGACTGCGTGGACCGAGCTTTATGACCCGGCGCCGAGTCTTGTTGGAAGGACCATACGTGGTTATTGAACATGGTGTTGTTAAGGGGCTTAACTCCCTTCTCAAGAATGGTATCTTGATACACTTGTGCCGATGTTTTGATACCTTTTTCACAAAAATATGGCTCAGTCACTCCTTCATAGCTAACACCCCACCAAACCATCACTGAAGTCGGATAATGGCCACGTTGCACTCTGTCGACTAATTGGGAAGCTTCCTTAGAGCTTTGAGCATGAATACGGTCATTTTGTTTGTTAAAATTTTGCTAAATTGTAAAGATTTTCTCATCCGTAAAAAAAAAAATTCTGTGACCTCCCTTTGCGTACCGCTTCAGTAGTTGTTTCGATTTAACCACCCTATTCTTTTTTTAATTATCAGTTAAAAAATGACCAGTGCGTCTCTTATAGGCTGCAAGTCCTAAGTCATCTTTTAGAATACGCGACATGGTTCTTGGTGCTATCTTCATCTCCCGAGATAAAATCTTTTGTTTTCGGACAGGATTTCTTCGAATTCTTTCCCTTACTGCTTTGACCACCTTTTTCGTACGAACACTACGTGGACGGCCAGATTTTTTTCTGTCACAAACAGAGGAGGTCTCATTGTACCTATTAATAGCCCGGTACACAAACATTTGACTAAAACCAAGCGTATGGAGAGTTTTAAAAATTGCATTTGGCTCCAAACCAACTTTGTGTAGTGCAATCACAGCGATTCGGTTCTCTTTATCACCCACTCCATTTTAATATCACAAAATATTGTACAATGTATTGGCGCCAAACTTAGAAAAATCAATGAACAATCGTATAAAAATGACAGATTCCAAATTCAAATGTAATATCTTTCTTATTTTTAATTTTAACAGTATTTATGGCCAGACTAGGTATATACATAGTTTCTCATTATTTCTTTACAGAATTGGTGATAGTCCACGCCTTAGTTAATTGGGCCCGGCACACATTTTATATCGATTGTCATTCGACACGATCGATAGATGGCGATAGCATACCTATACTATAATGTAGGTACAGACGCCAGCACATCAACCTACTACAATCTGTCAAATTTCTTTAATAGATTTTCAACTTTATCTTTAAAGCTTAAGGTTCAAAGTTGGTTGGGAAAATTTGACAGTTTCGGGTAGGTTGACCTGCTGGCGTCTGTATTAAAGATTAGTCTTTCTCGAGTTAAAATATTATTTTTCTTATGTATACTGGAACTCGAATAATTATAGTTATATTTTCAAGTATTTGTTTACAGAAAAAAGAAAAATTTAAAATAATATATTGAGTTCTGTAAAAGATTTTTGTTGCAATCAAATTTTAATTTATTTAAATGTGACGGCGAATCTTTCAAGTTAGCTACACAGGCTACACTGCACTAAAAGAGAAATAATACAGGAGAATTCCCCACAAGTTTCGAACAGAAGTCGAAACTTGTTGCGAATTCCCCTGTATTATTTCAAATGAGTTGCCATGATTAAAGTCGTGTTGCGAACTATTTTATGAACATTCCGAATATGAGTGTATTTTTAGCTATTTCAATACGAGGTTTGCTGGTCAGGGTCCGAGGGCCCACCGAGCATGGGGGCCCCGGGGTACGGACCGGTCTAGCCCTTTGGTAGCTACGCTATTGGCCCGGAGTGCCGGCTCTCCCCGATAACTTTTCAGTAGACGAGGCGAGTCCGAAGTGCCGGCTCTCTTCGATAACTCAGTATAAATGTCATCATCATCATTCACAGCCTTCTTCAACCCAAACTTTCCTATTCCTCATTCGTTAATTATTATCAACATTCTGTTAATTATGTCGTCAGCTGGTATCGAAGAGGAGCTGAACCACGGCCTGGACGTGGCGGTGCACGGGCTCAACTCGCTGGTGATGTTGCTGATCCTGGTTAGCAGCGCGCACCCTGTGCGACTGCTGCATATTTATCAGCCCCTGGTCTTCGGCACTGTCTACATGCTGTTCAGCGTCATCTACCACTTCGCCGGTGGCACAGACCAGTAAGATTGCTTTACATACTTACATATTTCTCGACTACCTCTTGTGTAGAGGGCTACGTAAAATCGTGGGGTCTCAATAAGCTTATGGCATCTATAATAATAGCACAAATCCGATTATAACGAGTTTATGGTTATGGCGATTTTATTTTAAGAACCCTCAATGACTTTTATTCTGGCTATCAATCATCTTTTTGATAATAGGTAGGTATATTATTTGCGTGATGTAAACACTCCGGATACAGAGCCTGACTATAAATCTGGTAGCTCTGAGAACCAATGGGAATGTACTTTCAAAGGCACACGGAATAGAAATGTTATTCTCATTTACAACTCCTTACACGTGTAGCCGCTCATTGTGTTTGGGCATAGCTTGGGAAGTGATGGCTGACTCAAGGTAGTAGGTATTGGAGATTTATAAACCGGTTCCCATATTTATGTCACGCACAAGATACAAGTTCATAGACGTAATTAAATTCAGATGTATTGCAATTACGTGCAACCATTACCTTAAACTAAAGAAGTATTTCTTCAATAACATATGTAGGGTATTTCCCTCGACAATTATCGCAATTACGGAATGTATTTCTATCATTATTTTCTAGAGTATGTACGTACACAGAATAACAATTTATACCAACTCAGGTCCGGATAAATACTTAATTGTGTTTGTAAGATTGAGAACAAAACGTTTCTATTAGGCTCACACAGTATCAAAATAAACTACGTAAACGTGGCTAGGACGAAATGCGTTAAGGCTGTACCTAAACCTACCTATGGAGTAGCTTTTTCTGAGAAACTCGCATACCGCAGGACCACCGACCAAATAAAGTCGAACAAAATGAGTTCAAAACGAAGCGTTGGAGGTGTTTGCACGCGTAAAAGTCCTTAAAATAGATCCTGTTTGCAAGCCTGTAGCCTGTACAATATCTATTTTTAGTAGCTAAACAAGTTATGACACTGTATTATAGGGAGATAGGGTCAATACTGTACAGGTGGACACATACAAGGCACGTAGGTACAAGGATTACTTCATAGCAACAACTAAACCTAAACATCTAAACCTGCAAGATCAATAAACAAAAGAACAATATAATGCCACTGAAGTGTTTTGTTAAATAATGACACAGCACTTCTATTTCAATAGTTGATTGATAGTCTCATTCAATGTATCAAAGCCCAAATTGAGAAAAAAAGTATTCTAGTGTTTGATCGAATAGCTTAAAATAAAATATAGATAAATAAGCATTGCGAGTGGAATTCATTCATGTATCGTTGTGTACTATAAACATAGATACGTAGTTTCGTTGTGTACTATAAACATAGATACGTAGTTTCGTTGTGTACTATAAACATAGATACTTAGTTTCGTTGTGTACTATAAACATAGATACTTAGTTTCGTTGTGTACTATAAACATAGATACGTATTATAAGCACAACAGCTTTCTTTGGTGCCAAATCAAAGTAGGTATTTTGTAGAGTCGTATTAGCGTCGTACACATATTGACTTATCTTTTTTACTATCTATCTATATTAGCGATTACTATATTATTTTTAAATTGATACCTCTCTATTGACTATGGAATAGAGGTAAAGATCGGACAACAATATAACTTAAATTTTCATACTACGGAAGCCGTAAGACATACAATTATTAATTTCATATGTGTAGGTACGTTAAAACCAGAAATAATACTAGCTGATTAATTGCTCATTATTTTCAGATTAGCTACTCGTTAAGAATGCTAATCATACATTATTATTATAATGTTTCTTCCGAGGTTTTCTCACAGAACAACTCATCCAATTGATATGAAATCAAAACACTTATCAACTATTCATTATTGTATAATGTTTACTTTAATATGATTGAAAGATTTTCTTTTTTATTTCAAAATATTTTCTTGACTTAGATTCTTACGTTGCATAATAACAGTATCTGTCTATCCTACTTAGAATGATATTGATAACATACAACTTACAGTAGTTACAGAATGTTTATCTTCCATATAAGTGTATAATGTATCTAGACATGCTTATGTTAGGTGCATCATTCAAAACTCATTATTGCATTTCATAATCAATATTTTAGTTCGCTAGTTAACCACATTTCATATTTCCATACAGTAATTTTGCCAAATTAATCAAAACAGCTAAATATTTGACAGCTATTTGCTTTGGTTTGTGCTGTGACTTAAAACTTTGTTTTTTTCGCTTTAAGTCTATCCGACTTCTTTTCAGAAAAGATGATAGTTTCGCGAAAGGGACATGTTGACCCCAAATATATTGGGACAAGGGCAGGAGCAAGATTATGATGATGATGTTAGTTTTGCAAAATCTTTCAAATATATACCGTGTTTTGTACTTAAAAACATTTTTAACATTAAATACACGGTCCATAGAGTTGAAGATATGATTCTTAGATAATTCATTGCTTAATTGTTTATTTAATTTTTTATTTCATTGATTAGTGACACGTTTTCCGAAAAAGACTTCACTCTTTTTTCAGCGCGCCATTTCATAAAAACATCGTAATATTTTAAGTATGTTTCTTTTGATTTTGGCGGTAATAGGTTTACGATTACTGTTTTAGCTTCTTCTCTAATGAAATGAGGCGTTAAATCCATATCTGAATCAGATGAACTCATTTTATACAAATATCTGTAGGACAAAAAACTGAAGATCGAATTGTTGCTTTCCTGCCTTTTTTATTTTATTTATTTTTCTGTGGCATTCTACCAGCCAGTATTTTTTATCACTGATGATGGTAAATATTTAGCTCAAATCTATTTTTTAATTACAATTTTATGCCATGATTTAGCAGAGTGGCTGTATTAAAATTTGGCTTGCAAATATTTTTTATTTTTTGACAGCAAGGAAAATCGTTTCCCCGGGACGAAAAGTACTATTTTCATCCCTCTGATCAGGTAACTTCAAGCGTATTTTTCATCATCGTGTGGAGGAAAACATCAGAATCCTTCTAGCCATTTAGTAGATTATAGGGAGCATGCAAACAGACGTGTCCATAATTGGTTTTGTTTGGCTTATTGTTTTATATTACCTACGTAGTGGTATGTAGGTAATAATGCCAAGGACGTTTGTTAAAATTGCAGACGTCTTTGTGGTTACTTAGTCGTGATAAATAACTACTATTATAGGAACATGAATCCTAGGCAATTGCAGTTTGTAACATTCAAATGGTTATGCCACGTATTCACGTCAACAACATAAATATGCCTATCCCTGGTCTGGCAGCAGTTCCTACTACGAATAGCTACAGCTCGTCGATATCGTTATATGGTTCCACATGATAGTTCACAATTCATCACGTAGACCACAATTTCATTACTAAACCAAGAAAACGCTGCTGTGTGGGACTTGTGAAAGCCTTTCGATGATATACTTAGATCTGAGTTGCTTCTCAAGCAAGCGTTTAATGGTAGATATTCACCGAGATCCTCGCCTGTTTGTATAGTTTTAATACAAACCACAAAGAATAATAAAATAATTAAATTCTATCAGTCCATTTAAGTACCTACGTACTTGTCACTTCTGGAGTGCCTCGGGGCTCTATTTTACCCCACTTCTTCATACTACTTCAATTACATCGGAAGTTCTTACTTTTTCATTGTTTCTTTATATGCTGATAACTCAAGATGTTTTTTCGCTTTGTTTCAGAAAAGGTAACGCCTACATTTATCCGGTGGTGAACTGGTCGGAGCCGAGTACGACGATCCTAGTGGTATTGGTGACTGGGTTGCTGCTGGCGAGCCTGCACTTGTTGACGCTGGGCTTGTCGGCTGCGCGCGACAATATGGCCTCGCGCTGCGTGCGCGGCTCCGACACTGTGCGCGCTGACGAAGGCATGGCTCTGCGACAACCAGGGAGGATGAACGCGTAAACGAATGTTAGGCTACGTTGACGGGACAGCGACGTGCAGCGAGGTGTTTTGGGTCGTACCATATACGGCGAGGGTCGTGGGGAGTTGTAATGAAGATTTTGGAGCACCTACGCATGCATAATAGGTACAACTTATATCGGGTTTTTACCTCTTCGCAATTTTTTCTACTGTTGTCGATAAATGTATAGTTTTTCCCTATCCATAACCACACCCGAAAAACGAGGTGAGTGAGGTGAAGTCATCGATACAAAAATGCGTAATTGCCATTTGAGTTGTAAAATATGAAGAACAAGAAAACCATTTAAGGCTTCTTTTTATTGTCATCGAAGAAGCGATGTTGATGATTAGGTTATGATTTATTGATGCAGTAGTTAAATAGTTTGATTTATTTATTTGTACGGGACCACACCACCTAATACTTCTGTGAAGTTGTGGGTATATTCATACACTGTATAGGAATCCCAATGTTTTTTACTTTTATTTGTCTGTTTATGCATTTTTTTGCCGGTATTCTGAGGAACGGCATTTAAATACATACAGTTCGCACATATACCATTATACTGGCTGGCTGGTTCCGAGAACGATTAAACGTGTGGGTATTCCTTTGATCGATATTTTTTCCGCATTCGAATTAACCAGAAATAATTTTACCAGCAAACGGGACACCGTGTGTTATATAAGCTAAAAACGTATTATGGCATAAATAATAATATTTAAATATATTGTAAGTAGTAAGAGAGGATAATAAACTGTTGACAGTAAAATATTTTTGTGTATTTATTTTGAGGAATACGACGGGGCAGTCCAATTTAGGAATTCGATCACTGGCCGGCTTCTTGGCATCCTGCTGATTAAATTGACGACTAGATACTCTACAAAATAAGTAATTCACGTTTACTTCTAGTTGTTAATTGACTGCATGGCCTGTTTTGTATTAATTTGGATCAAACCAAGCAAGGTCTTTTAAGCCAGGATTAATTCATTGGTACCAAAACGTTTTGGTCATTTAGAACTGGAAGCGATGCCCTTTGGTCCGTGACGACCTGACAACGAGAGACACTCACTGAACCATTCCGTCTAGGAGGGCTTGTTTGAACAGCCTCAACACTGACCACTGACCAAACATGACGTGATATAATCTGCGGGTTCAATACTTGCCCGTACAAGCGACATGACTGGTCTCCATGGTAGACACCTGTACGTTTGTCTCTATAAACATAATAAAGAGTTTTTTTTATCTCATGGTTTCGGAGAGTTTTTATGGCAAACTGACTGAATGTCAATTCATACGTCAACTTGATTTGATGGTTCTGAAGTTTCGCAAAAAACTCCTCCACGTATAACATAAATAAAAATCGTTAATTCGTATTACACTGTGTAAACAATGGCTTATGAACTAATTGATGATGTTATTACGTAAGTATTCTTTAATTACATACGTTCGTGAAAAGGAAATATAAAAGGTTACGGTATTTAAATTTATACCGAATTCTTCTTACATAAAACCTGCATCAAAATCAAGGTTATCTAATTGGTTTATCCACTTTTATGACATTTATCGCTGGTTGGATTTCCGAAAAATTGCTAGAAATGAATTCATACTATACAGGCTGTCTTAAACGTAGTGGTCCAAAGGCAAATGGGGTAAAGTGGTGGCCAATCATCATTTAAAAATTTAAAACTTGGGATATATTACAGTTCAGTAAATTTCTCTAATTTAATCTAAATACTCAACACTTAACAGAGATGTTTTGGTAAAATTAGAGCAATAAGTTTTTTGAATTTTTCGACCAAATTACGAAACCCATTTTTTTAAAGGTCTTCAGTAAGCTATTTTTATAAAATTTTCCCTGTTTAACTATCAATATTTAGGGTACTTTTTAAAGCTATGTGCACGGACGTGGTAGTATTTTTTTTTTAATCTGGGCTTAGAAAGTTTCGCTATAGTTTTATAAAAAGTTAGAAAATACAAGTAAAAATAAAATTTGAAGCATTGCAGAGCCACACTGAACGTAAATAGGAACATAATCTTATATCAACACTATCAAAGCATCTTTTAGCAAGATTTGAACTCGCTACGTCGAAAATTTTGTTCACAGGGCCGAAAAATCCAAGTGAAAGTGTAAAATTTCTTAAAAATTATTAATTTAGATAAATTTTCTGAACTGTTGAGAATATCCTTTGTTTTAAATTTTAAACCGGCTAACTCCGTTTTACCCGATTGGCCTTTGGATCCCTACGTTTGAGACAGCCTGTATATACTACATTACATATTATAAAATCGAAAGTAAATTTGTCTGTGTAATAACCTTTTCGTGCCTAAACTACTGAACGGATTTAGATAAAATTTGACAAGGAGATAGATGGCATCCTGGTGAAAGACATAGGTCTCGAATGTTCCCGCCCCGCTCTCCTCTCCTCAAGTTGCACCGTGGCTCATGCTCATGGTACGCTCTAAATAACTTCAAACATTTTTGTATTCGCCGCGGTCGCAGACACAAGACGCAGGTCGCGCGAGTGTTGATGTCGTGGCTAAGGGGTAAAAGAACCTAAAATATCGCATGATCTAGCTGCAAAGTATTTGAAGAAGTGAAAGTCATTCATAACGAAATAGGTACCCAAAATGATATATGTAAAAAATGTCGATAACCGACCAGACCGTGGTAAATTGAGTAGGATATGTCCCGCCGAAGTAAAAAGCAACATACAATTTCAAAACAGATACCACGGTTATCTATTCGTTACGGCCAGGAACTTTTGATGAAAAAGCGTCCTAATAAGCCTCAAGATTTCAAATATAGAAGCATCATCATGAAACCGTTCCTTCCCGAGACAATTTCAAAACACGAAAAAAAAACTGGCCGCCGAAAATCATCGAGTTTCTTAAACTTGGCCTTCAGTCGCCTGATGCTGACCTTTTAATCAGGTTTTAAGGCACTCGCAAACAGGTGCGACGCGACTCAAATAAAATAATTTCTAAGAAAACTTCATGAAAATTGTTCTACAAGAATCACGTCGCACCGTTGCGTCGCGCCTGTCTGTCGCGCCTTTAGTGTCAGGCGACTGTAAGAGTCAGTCTATGTTTATGTCCTATTTAATTTTTATTAAGTATTTGTTGTTACAGCGGCAATAGAAATACAAAATCTGTGAAAATTTCAACTGTCTACCTATTACGGTTCATGAGGTACAGCCCGCTGACTGACAGACAGACGGACAGACAAACGTACGGACGGTCAGCGGAGGCTTAGTAACAGGGTTCCGCCTGGCACCCTTCGAGTACGGAACCCTAAAAAGATTATTTGAAAATATTAAACCGTGTAAGCAGAGCGGACAGCTTGAGTTTACCAGTGTCTTCGATACATGGCATTGTGAAAATGACGCTAGTTTCTGCCCGCGGCGTTGTTGTTCATGATTTCCGCAGAGAGTGACTTTCATACGTGTGCAGTGTTATTACAGTAGGTGTACCCGGCCCACTAAATCATCATGTTCACTCAATCATCAAAATGTTGTTTTCGAAACATTTTACACCTATTAGGTTTACTTACTTCCATTCATACTAATATTATAAACTAACTGCGCCCCGCGATTTCAGCCCGCAAAAGTCCCGATCCCATGTATATCGGGATAAAAAGTATCCTATGTCCTAACCCAATTTCATCCAAATCCGTTCAGCCGTTTTAGCGTGAAAACGTAACAAACAAACTGACTTTCGCTTTTATAATATTAGTTAGGAAGTTAGAATTAGGATGCCAAAATAACTCTGTCTATTACCTTTTCCACCTTAACGGCTGAACGGATTTGGATGAAAGGCATACGGATAAAACCATGACCTGGGTTACAACATAAGATACTTTACGTATTCCGGTAAAGTACGTTCCCATGGGATAATTTCCGACATCCACGCGGGCGAAGTCGTGGACAAAAGCTATTATATTATAAAGTAAAGGCCTAATACAGTTATACTTTTAAGTACTAGAATAGCTAAGGAAGTAGGCTGTTAAAATTGTTAAGAACTCCTGACTTCTAAACGCCATGAAACAGGCTGTTTCTGGGATATCAGAGCTCTTCGGTGGGAAAATAAGTTTAGAAGCTGAGATGATTGATTTCCCAGATAGAACACGCGGAAGAAACTATGAGGCCCGTTTACAGCTAAATTGCAGTACGTTAATTGTCAAGTAGACGTATTCTTTCAAACTGATGTACCTACAGTACTCACAAGATTTTCACTGCATTCCATAATATATCTAAGCAAAAACTTATTGAGAAATATAGAGACAAGAAGACACCTTATAAAAGAGCACAAAAAATAAATCTAAATAAGATTTTGAGTCTTGCGCTACTGCGGTTCGAAACTCACTTTCATCATCCATGCCTTATGCAAGTAAACCAACATGACTGGCGGTTTTTTCATATAATCATTCGGTTGTTGCATTTCAAGAGTAACTGAATCATGGCTCAGATTATTTATTATGAATACTGATTTGATTAGTAGGAATAACAAAATCTTTTATCTTCAGGCAGTAAATATCGATATCCACACAATAGATAGATAGGTAGGTACCCACAGACAACTAAGTTCACAGTTACAGTCATCATTTTAATAATTCGCTGACTGGGTAGGTCACACGCTCAATCTACGGGTTGTGACTTGTGAGAGTTTTCACGTGCCGTCTAACGAAAACCTGTCAACTCAAAGCTGCAACTGCCCCTGCTGCTGCTCTTGCTGCTGCTGCTCCTTCTTCATAAGGCTTTCCAAGAGATTGCCCTACATTGTAACTGCTATAACCCTGTGTTTACACCAAGGTTTAAAACATGCGTTCTACATGTTGTCTACTAGTTTCGTTTAATGTTTACACCTAAAACTAGTTGAAAAACGTCAGTAAATGTATGATACATGTTTTATACACGACAAGTTTTTGACAAACCTTTTACAAGAATTGTTGAAAACAGGTTCATAACTTGTATATGCGGTGAAAACGCGGGGTAATAGAGTCACATAGTTAATATTCCATCTTAATGTAGAACATTTTAAGAGCCCTGGGACGTCTATGTTATTTCGGCGTTAACTACATAGGTACTTCTCAGAGATAAGCAGGAAGAAATCCGGAACCAATTATTTAGTTTAAAAAAAAAACATCTAAACATTGACTTGTTGACTTGTATTCAAAGATGCACTTACTTACAGAAATTAGTGTATAATTTCATTTCGACATAGAAAAACCTAATTATATAAAATGAGTGCCACAACAAAATACCTACGCAATAAAATTGACAGGCTCTCATGTGATTGGTCACGTCTTATGTTTATCTTTATTCAACACCGAGTACCGTTAGTACCGTGATTTTCTATACTGTGTGGTAAACGTAGAGTTACAGGTACAAAGGTACTACCCAAAAACAAACAAAACTGCAGACAACCCAAACCTAACTTCCTACAAATTTATATGTCCTTTCGTTGGTATACTGTTCATCAAGTCGTTGAGCTCCTGTAGTTTGGAGTTTAGCTACACGATTTCGAACAAATAATGCGTGAACTGACTGGACAAGTCAACTGAAATCTGTGTGGTTCTTTCCTCAAAAGACCATCTCATCATACACTTAATCTGCATGATCCTCATATTATTATGATCTGACCAAGATAATGTTTCAAAAGAAACAGTGACCTGTCTGAGTTTGTTTCGTGTTTCTTCCCAGAGTAGTCGGATAGGAAAACCTATCTAGTCTTGTTTAATTATTTTTGACGTAAACTAATTTCCAGAAATAAATATAATTTATCATAATTTATAAAAGCCACAAAAACAATTAATAAAATGTCGTTACTGATTGATTCGCACCTAATTATTTAACAGTAAAGCGTTGACACAATACAACCCAGTTTGGGTTTAGAAAACAAGTAATTGCATTACATAAGTGAGGTTATAGTTTACGCAAGTCTAGCGCGGCGTTGTAGGTGCGCCGCGCTCCGTCTTCGCCGGTCCCCGGCCGCCGCACCAGTCTGCATCTGCGTCTCTGCGCGCCTGCGCTGCGCTCGCGCAACCGCACCGACACCACGCGCGACTATTTCGATTTAATATTCTCATATAAAATCCCTTATTTTAATTTCAACTATGAAACAGTTCTCTAAAAAATAGCTTGCATTATTACTTTTCTTCCCCAAACACCAGTTCTACTTATATTTGCCTAAATTCAAACTTTATTTATTTGCACTGTAAGAGCTAATTGTAAGATACGTATAGTATTAGATTAGTCTAAGATAACGGCCCATCGACAACGACTCTGCTCACTCTCTTGAGACGGCGACGTACGGTTTTCAGCAGTGTTGCGAGTTACAAAATAGATTATTATCTCAAGCGATTGAACTTATCTTCGTCTCTTAGGTACATACTGGACTCATAACACTGTCGAATGCAGGGAAATGTGTAAACTTCTATTCTAAAAGTGACTGTGTTTAATATTTAAGTGATCAAAATGGTGAAAATTTATAGGAAAAGTGTGTCCCTTTCGGCCCTATGGGTTTCGACGAACGAAAGGCTGAGCGATTTTTACGCGTCGTCATGGCAACGAGGAGAGTCGCCGATACCGATGCTGGTGTTCAGGATGTTGCTGGCGGGAGTGGCGCTGGCTATCCTCTTGTGGTCTCTGGTGGAAGCCCCCAACCCTTACTGGCTGATATATCTCACGAACTGGGGCCTGTTGCTGCTCACGGGCATGCTCATGTGTGGAATGATTGTCTCATTCGAGTCTATTTACAACAAGCCATACGGTAAGTTATTTCATATCTAAAATTCCTATCGTTTTAACTATAGGTAGCCTGAGTCAACCCTCTGCTGAATATAATTGGCCTCTTCTTCATTTTATTTTATAAGGGGTTGTTTAAAGTCTCCCAGCATCAAAAGGGCTGACTTGTTGAATTATTGAATTCAAGTGTTAATCAAAAAACTGCTTGTTAAGATAATGTTGTTGATCTGCAAGCAGCTATCTTTATGGAAACAATTCTCAATCTATTCGATAATCATCATGACGCGACATAATTTGATTACTAACATATTCTCCTCCTTCAAATCATTGTCTTATAAGTTAAACTTTGACTTAGGTTAACTATCAAGGTTACTCACAATTTAATAGATAACCATCAAATAGGACTGAGAAATAAGACGAAAATATTGATATGCCCAACGATATTAAGGGCTAAGCATTATCAAAAGACGAGTTATCTCCTTCGATCTTGACCTTAAAAGGTAATAGGCACCTTTTCCATAATATCTGACTACTGTTCTTATAGCAACAATGAACCTATTGCTTACCCTTTAAGAGGCAATACAGTCATAAACCAATAAATTATTTACATTTATCAGCAATGAACAACAGGATATTCCTGGCGATTTCACATTGCATCATAAAAATATAAATATTTTCTGTTGTTGAATACCTAAATGAAGTAAAACAAAACCGTCCCCGAATACAATCAACATAGGCATTATTAAAATATCGATTTTAACTCTACCGCGCTCAAATTAAAAACTGAAGGTACAATCACGAATGTCCAAGTTCAGTTCCCGCTGTCCGTCAACTGTACTATAGCGAAACACGTTTAAAAATAATTAACGATTTTTCCCTTTTTTGCCGCTTGCTCAAGAAGGTGACGCATGTTTTGACAGCCGCCAGCTGCAATCGCAAATACACGATAGATAACATCCGCAGACTATTTAATCACCATTCGCCAGTAACTTGATTTGTCCTTTGTAAAACAAAGCCACGATTGTTCGTGTTACACGCAAATCCGCTCATTGTTATCAAACTTCTAAATCAACATTCAATAAAGTTAATTTATATTAACGCTAACCTATTGTCACACGAGGTGATGGGATGTATGATCCATCTATGATGGGATTATAAATATTGACACATATTCACTTAGAGAGGATGCGGTTAAGGAGAGCTGTTCATATCCGTTATTCCTGCTGGTCTTATTGTTTTCGGCTAGAACTAATCGTGACTTACGGTAACCGGTGGGACCTGCCTGTCAAAGTAGTCGAAAATTAGTTTAACTAAACTTTGTTGGCGTCTTCGATAGAACGACTGTTTATTTATGTCACACTAACCTTTTCTCAGCGTCGCGTCTACGCGTGCGTAGTTAGATAAAAAGTACATCGACGAGACAGTAGCAAGATACAAGTTACATAATATGCATTGGAGATTAGGAATAGATGTCTTCTGGGTTACCTACTTGGCCTAGATTTCTGCCGAAAAAACAACTAACAAAAATACCTATGCAAATTTAAACAACTATCAGAAAGAGTAATGTCATCTGCATTTTAATAAATCCAGCATTGAATTTTATAGCTACCGCCTCCCCGGTAGGTATCAGGATACCGGAGAGGCGGTAGGTAATTTTGGATTAATCAATTAGAAATTAAAGGCAAAAATGGAGCACCATTGGAAATACATCTTAGGTACCTCCCTACTCTAGATTAATAATATTCAGGATATATGATTCATTGAAATGAGTATGGAAAATGTAAAACATAAATCTAGCGAAATAAAATTGTCAGGTCAGAGAATTGTGTTGAAAGTTCTTAGAACATTAAGCCACATCGTCGATGTAAGTTATGTAAAGATTTTTTATTAAATACCTACTCAATTGCTTATGTATAGTTGGGAACATGGTAGATGAACTGTAGTAGGTACCGACCTACGTAAATTCCTGTATAAAATAGTGCAATCTTGCTTTTCAAATTGTAGATCGGGGTAATATAAAGATTCTTTCCTATGAATTATTTGTCCTTTGTAAAACAATAAAGAGCAATAAAACGATTTTTAAAGGAAGCTTCGATTCCCGAGCCGATTCTCTTACTATCTCTAATATCTTTAGATTACCCATACTGTGATCTATAAAGGGGTTATTCCGTTTATCCATCCCAAAAAATCTACCCTAAGATGGAAACTCAGAAACGTATGTCCGAGTATCCACCCTAAGCCTATAAATTCCGTTTATCCAACTAGGCCTAGGGTGAATTCTTGGACATACGTTTCCAAGTATCTTAGGGTGGATTTTTTTGGGGTGGATAAATGTAATAACCCATAAATAGATAGATGCTGATCCATTTCAATGAATGTTTATGTATCGTATTTTGATGCAATTTACAAATAAACGGTACTGCTTTATGTCGTTTGGTTTAATGCGATTTATAGAACAATAGTATCGCATCTGAAATAGAAATATACAATAATCGTAAAAACCTTAAAGGTACTTACTTACTATTGTGTTTTTTGTACATTAAAGTATCTACATTAAACTTATTGCCTTTATAAGTATTCGAAATCTTAGCGAAAGGTTTGTATTATTTTTCTTGTTTTCGTATTTTCTGAAAGAGGTCTAATTACCTAAATCGAAACTGACTCTGGATATAAGCTTTTTTTTTTAACTTGCCTAACTTTCACTATTTGTACCTGTAATTTATGTGTTCTATCAGACCTAGCAGCAAAGAGAATATAACCACTAGAGAGCGTATAGGCCGATTTCTTCGAAGAACACGACTCACTACCGCGGGCCGGGGGACGAGGAAGAATGCGCGGCTGTAATTGGTCCGTTCAAGGTCAAGTTGCATAGGATGCGTATCGTTAGGGTAGCAATACTTCATTAAGGGAAAATAGTCGATATCGATAAAATGGATTTTATTTTTTTTCATTATGAAAAATACTCAATTAAAATCATAGATATAACATTTAATCAAAATCAATCAATTACAAAAAAAAAACATGTATCCTCTTATTATTGATTTTTAAAATGAATTAATTTGGTATAGATTTTTCGAAAGCCTGTAAAAATTGAATGTTTCTTATAATCACAATTTCACTTTACGCAACATTATATCAATAAAAACAAAACTTACCAAAATAGGCACAAACATCGTTGGTATCGCTGAACTAAATAGACGGCGGCGTTGTTTTAAATATTCAAAACCATCAGGGGTAAAGTGCCTTGAACAAACAGCGCTGTATTTTGTTGGAAACTAATTTTTCCTATTAACCCTATCTATCCACTTTTCTTTTAGTTCCGGAATCTTTGGAAAACTAAAATGAAAACATCTATGTAAAACACACAAATGAAAAAAACTTTTTTACATCAAAGACCATCGCCCTCAAAAACGTGGAAAATAATTACTATCATATCTCTAAGTAGTCTGTGATTTTACTATACAAAACAACAAATAGAAAATTATCAAATTCACTATGACGTATGATTTTATGGCCGTCTTCCACGAAATTGTAGCGAATCCAAGTGAAAGTTGTACTAATTTGTTGTTATCTGTGGCTTTGTAATAATTGGGGTATAAAATCGCATGACCGCAATGGGAGCGATCTGTCCCAGCGGTGCCTGACGACGCGGCGGTCCTGGACCAATTGGTCGGTCGGGGACAGAGAGAACAAAAAATCCCGGAACATACATTAAAGAAATACCGAACAACTGAGAAACTCCTCCTTTTTTTGGAAGTCGGTTATAAGTAGATAAGTAGGTAGGTATTTTATTACAGTATGTGAAATGAATAAAAATTGTATTAATTTTAATTTTAAATTTTCGATATCAACTTTCAATTTATTGAATCAACTTGCTATTAAAGGTAACAGCTCTATTTTTTACGTTAAACATACAAAAGGAAGAAAAAGGATAGAAGCATTAGAATTGTCTAATACAAGAACGAGACTTTTCCAAAAGACATCAACGCGCGCCTCAACAGTGTGCTCGTTTACCCAGCGACCATTTTAAACAGACCCCTGCGCTGCGGTGGCTCATATTCTGATTAAAGCAAAAATAATTTTTCGTACTGTTTACTTACCGATGAAAAGTTATGCCATCCTTTTTGTAACTTGAGGTCTTGGAATGTTTCCCACACCACTTCACCACGCATGAAGGCATTTTGATGCGTTATAATTGCATAAACAGTTAAAAAAAGTTGTGATAATTTAGCGTGCACACAGGTCTAACACTTGGGCACAATTAAAATGGTTACTAGTACCGTGGCCTAATATAGGCGACAAAATACTAATAGTTTTCGAGCGTCGGGGCACTGTATCCGCAGTCAAGTGGTTATATAGTCTTTGCCTAGCAGACAGTGTCCTGCCCGAATAGCGCCACCTACCGAGTCCAATTGTGAATTTAAATCATCCAGGGACCCACTCAAACACACTCATTTTTTTAATCAAAATCGGTCCAGCCGTTTAGGATGAGTTCAGTGACATAAAGACTTACCTACAGAAGAATTATACATATAAAATTGAGACGCATATGCATGCATGGCTACGTATAAACCTACTTTATTATCTATATGAGCGATAATCTTACTAAAATAAAGTCTACCACTCTAGTGCCGGCAGACGCAGTTTTAAATGTCGTAATTTCCACGATGTCGACGTCTGGTGGGACGACCCCATACGCAACATAGCATTATGTCTGACGCAACGATCACCAGCCATTAACATTCACTACCAACCATATCGTGCCCCTTAAAATTACCATTCGTACTTGACCTTGTTCCTTCAAAACTTTTTTAGAAACTTGACACAGTTGTTTGTTACGAATCCAATAGTAAGACCCAATTTCACCAGACGTTGAGTTATTAAATGTTATGTTATACATTCTGACGGACTGTTTTGCATAATGAGACAGAGGACAGTACGGCAAAATGCTTAACCCCGTGGCCTAATAATAAGCGAGCGTCGTGCGGTTCATTTTTTTTGTTCATCGAACCCGAGCGCTCGTCGCGCAGACAGAGGGCCTGGCCTCCCGGTTTTCCGAAGAAATGCTCGCTTATATTAGCACACGGGGTCATGCGATATTTACAGAATAAACAATTTCATTTCATTTCATTTCATTTAATAACTAATAGTTTAGGTATGGGTAAAAAATTTCAAAAATTATAAGGCCCATTTTGACTTTTGTCATCGCGACGTAACTAGTGAAGAAACCATACGACTCGGTACTCGATACTCATGATAAATCGATTCAATTTTGTATGAGTATTTGATCGATTTGATTATGTATTGTAAAGTGGATTGGATTAAAGTCCCGATTAGAAAATTTAACTTAAACTTTAATATTGTAGGTATTTTGAAATGATACAATGGTACGAAAGGTCAATTTATCTTTAATTTAATATTTTTAGTTACAATTATGTTCACTTAATCACAAAAAAATCAAGAAAAAGCTAAAGCGATTGACTCTTCATCATTTTCTTCGGATGATGAGCCAAAATCATCAGTTCAGCTATCGTCACCTGTAAATATAATTATTTATTTTTAAATTTTATTATCAATATTGACGTCTCTGTCAAAAACTTCTTTTAATATTTTTCGAGTTTTTCTACCACTTTTGCCCAGTCTTCTTTAGTAATTTTGGCACAACCTTCTATCAGCAATGTCATCATTTTCATAGCGGAGAATGGCGGCTTTGTATTGTGGCGAGCTGCGTATCCTTTGACTTGAGCCCAGATCAACTCAATAGCATTGTACTGACAATGGTACGGCGGCGTTCTTATCACTTTGTGTCCATGCTGAAGTGCCAATTCATCAATTTTATATTTTAGTTTCGCAGGTTTATTTCCTTTTACCAGTTCCAGCAATTTAGCTTTCAACAATTTCATATCAGCTTCAACGCCTTGTCTTTGTAGCCATGCCACTAAATCAGCCTTTTTGTTTGCTTGAGTAGGTGCTTTATCTATTTGAACTGAATGGTAAGATGCATTGTCCATAATGATTATGCACTGTTCGGGGAGGTTTGTTAACAAGTTAGCAAACCACTCTGTGAATTTATTTGAGTCAATTTCTTCATGATATACTTTTGTACTTTTAGACTCGAATGCGAGTAAGGCATCATTCACAAAACCTCCCCCGGCTGATCCGGCGTGGCAGATTATTAGGCGTCCACCTTTTCCTATTGGCACTTTGAGCAAGATGCCTTGGTATCGTCCGTCCATGACTGCGGCATGGTATGATTCGAGTTCAGCCAAGTCTCATCGATAAATGACATTGTCCCAATTTGTGATTTTGTTCATCTCCCTCAAGAATGATACTCTGTGCAAAATTAAATCATATCGTTCCATCGTATTTTTCCTCTTGTCGGTTTTCTTGTATTTGAATCCAATTTGCTTCATAATTGGTATTAAAAACGTGGAACTGCCACTACACAGGCCACACTCTCGTAGTTATATCAGCAATTTACTCACAGTTGAGTATTAATTTCTTGTCTAATAAGCATACACGTGGTTTTGAATAGCGTCTGCGTCAAATGTGTCAATACCTGTTACAGGCTTGCTTTCCTTCCCCTTTTTAGGCGTACGTAATACATTTTCTTCAGTACCGGAAGGCCCATACTTTTCCTTGAAGATGGTTCGAATAGTTTTTTTGCCGATTCCAAGTGCTTCTGCGACGCGATCTTGCACTTGCGTTACGGGCAATAAAGGTCCACCATTAACTGATTCGCGTTCGAAGTATTTGGTTAACTTCACAAACAATTCGCGCTGTTGATTCCACGTCCTCTTTTCGACATGTTGAAACAGTTCGTACGATATAACAACAAACACCAAAATCGAGTCCAAATCACTATCTTTAAATCAATGTCCGAAATAGAAGAGCCAAGGTCAACGTGATGTAAACAGAAATAGTCCAAAAGCAAAGCCGAGTCGAGAAAAAAATATCAAACATAAACGAGCGCACAGTCAACTTCAAAAGATGGCGAACGAAAGACTGCGACTGCGCAGTGCACGCATGGATGCTAAGTCACGTGCCGCTTAGTCAGAGACAAGCCATTCTATAGAAGCCAGTGTCGCCAATGCAAAATTTTATTGACGGCTTTGAGCGCCAAACTCATTTTTTCAATAAAGATCACTTTATAATATTTAATTACTATTAAAATCGAATGAAGCTGGTAAATTCAGTAATTAACTGGTTACAGCACTAGTATTAAAAAAAAAGACTGAGAACGTAACTGTTTTTGAGACGTTTCGTAATAATTTGAAATTGCATGCTACTTACTATAAAGTAAGTGCGAAAAGAATACTCGTAATATATTCAATCATGTTATTTAACGCGCCAAAAAATGTATGTATTTTTTTAAAACACTATGTAATTAATTATTATTTTATTGTTTCTTTCAGTTTCGCTCCAAGTTACATTCTACGGTGTTTCTCAAATGTTAAAACGGGCCTTTTATTTTTTGACAAGTTTAAACATTGTCTATGTCGTGGCCAGATCTTCGAATTGACCATTTCATGAAATGGCCAGCTATGGCCATATCGCTTAAACGTCAACGTTTAATGATATGTCAGTCGACGTTTAGCCATATTATTAATGTAGGGTATCCATGGTGTAAGCTGTAGTAAAAATAGCCAAGTAACTGCGGCCAACTTGGAAGTAGCGCTCGCTCGGCTCACGTGCGGTTGTTCACAGTTCTAACCCAACCTAACCCATTTGGTCGGGGTGCCACATAAGAGGCGTAAATCTTTTAATTTTTAAAAACTAATTTGAATTGCTATATTGCATTTCACGCCGCGGCACCGGCTGGCGAGCGCTACTTCCAAGTTGATCGCTTTCCATAATATCATATTTGAAAACCCAATAAAAGTCCATGGACTTTGTTGGGTTTGTTGTATGCCGCCGCCATGATGCACAACAAGAACAAAGCGACGTCAACGCCTCTACCGGTGGATAATATAACTATTTTACGATATGATTACTAAATGTTTGGCCACATCATGAAGTAGTCGTGCGTTTAACTGTTCATACCGTTGAACGTTGAGCATTCAATGATCTGGCCAGGCCACATCATGATGTGACCAGTGGTCGATGTTCATTTCATGAAGTGATCAATTTTAAGGTCTGACCACGACATCTATACTTATTGAGAAAATAATTCCCGGCGCCAAAGTTACAAATTATAAGGAATTATGATAGCAATTTATGTCGTCATTAGTGCACAGAATATTACTGTGGCAAACGTACATTATTTTGTACCGCTCTAACTCTGCCTCTATAAAATTACGTAAATAACTAATTAGCAGTAATTAACACCTACTTGTAGAAACCTTTTTAAAACTGCGTGTTAACTTTCTCATCTCTCGCTTAATAACAATAGTAACGCTTATTCTCACCAAATGACACTTCTGAAGAAGTGCTGTGGGGAATGAGTGCGTTTTTATTCCAGTAGGTACCTGCCAGCAGTGTCGTAAGGAAATTAAACAGGGGTAACAATAAATTGCCGTAATGTCAATCCATCAATATAATATATTCTGGTGGTTTTACCTACTACGTAATGGCCTAAGCACCTGCAACTGTACGTGCACAATCGCAATGTTTTATCGTCGACAGCAACACACTTCAATTAAAACTGCTATACTAATAGAATACTGACACAAGGTGCGCAAGATATTTGCTTGAACTTAACGAATCATCACATCATTTATATTATATTTAGACAACTATACATATATAGTATAAAACAAGTTGTGTCTGTTTGTGTGACCGATTATAATTTTCTAAACTATACAATGAATTTTAATGCGTTTTTTACTATCATTTAACATTATTCCGGACGGTTTTTGTGTATACCAAAAATTCATTATCACGCCATAGAATTTCTTATCGGCGATATACTGTTACCTACAGCCTGATGCCTAATCAGTACACTAGGTATCTGTTCTATTTTCAGAAATAAAGGAGTTGCCATGGTACGCGAGCTTGTACTGGGCGGTGTTCAACATTGCCATCACTCTCTCCATTATGATCACCTCGCTGTACTGGCTGCTATTGTATAACCCTGGTAAGTTTATTACCTGACTTGTTTCACCGTCACCTCCGGACCGTGTTTACTAAACAGAACGAATTTTAGCTTAGTAACGTGCGTCTGTAACCGAGTAGGTATCAACCATCATTAGCGTCTGCGTTTCCTGGCATCAATACTGCAATTGGATCCAATGGCATCAGAACATTGAGAAGTTGGCCTGGAATTTACCTGTGTTATGCAAATAAATGTTTTTTTTTTGCGTGTGCCTTTTATCTACAGTTTTAAGCAGTAGGTTTGATGAATAGCTAAGGATGCGGATACCCTGACTTTCAGGGTTCATCTAAAACCATTCATAAAAAAGAGAAGAATACCTGGAACACAAACCACTGATGCCTTCGTTTAAGTGATTTCGGACCATATTTTTGTCGATTACAATAGACCATTTTAAGTTTAGGGTTCACAATACTATCATTAACCAAAATCAGTAGGTGCTTACCTACTAAGTTTCCCCTACCTCTTTTATAAGTAATACCGTAATAATAATTTAATGAACCTGTAAATTAGAAAAGACACATAACACAGAATTCGGGACCCGCGACTTCGTATTTGTCCAGCAGATCCTTAAGCCTCCGGAGAATTAATTGTTCCATTTTTATCGTTTACAGAATTACGAGAAGAGATGGGGGTGCGTGCGTTCTGGCTGGACGTCTCGACGCACGGCATCACGTCCTGCGTGTGCGTAGCGGAGCTGCTGCTGTCGCGCACGCCCGTGCGCTTCTTGCACGTGTACCAGCCACTCGGCATGGGGCTGTGGTACGCCGCCTTCTCCGCCATCTTCTACGCGGCTGGTGGCACGGATATGTAAGTAGTGACAGTGTAGCGGCAGCAAAGCGAATAGCGTAGCCATTAGCGTAGCTAACAGCGTAACTATAGGTCAGCGTAGATACAGAGATCGGCTTAGATTAGCGTTCGACTTATCGCTTGGCGTTACGATCGGCGTAGCGTAGGGCATAGCATTCGTTGTAGCTTTCGGCATAGTATTCAGCGTAACTTTCGGCGTAGCATTCAGCGTAGCTTTCGGCGTAGCACTCAGCGTAGCGATAAGCGTTTGTCAGAAAGGGGAATGAAAACTATTTATGTAATGATATCCTTAATTAATACAAATACAAATTATACATAGATTGATATATATTGCAGATTTATATTAGTAACGAAATGGATAGCTGTAAAATCTACGAGAAATAAAAGGCTTTTTTATTTTTATTTTATTTTATTTATTTATTTATTTATCCTTAATTAACAAGCTTTAAGTGTCAGAATGGTTACTAGTTATTTACTGTGTCTCCTTCAAAATCCTTTCCCTACACACCCTATAGGTACTTTCAACCTATATGGTGTGTAGGGAAAAGATTTTATGAAGAAAAGCACAGAAAGACATGACTAGGTCCTCTTGGAAAAGGACAAAGAAACTCCATGGCAGCTTGTTTTAAAGTATTTTATCGACACGTTTTTACATTAGCATAAATTATTGTTATCACATTAATCTCTTGGACCATTTCTCAAAGTTATAGCAACTTATCAACGGAAAGAAACAGAACATGAATATGCCTTAATTCGATTTAACACATAAAGCATTTTATAATTATAGAACATCCAGAAAAACGATAGATAGATATCAGCAATAATAAAGAAATATGATCAATTAACTTTCGTGAGCATTATAGATACCTAGTCTATCTTTCACCACAGTTGTAACAAAATTTATAGAATTGTTTAACACGTTCTGTTTCGGGAGCCCTCCTGGAGGGTTCAAATAGTCGCATATGGGATGCCGGGAACCTTCGTGGAGGGCTCATGTTAAATGTAGGTTTTTCTTAGCGCATACGGCATTATAAGCCGTGAAAATAAAACCTGATGTATATTTTAACAAGATTTATAGTATATGCGTTGGTTTTAAAATCCAAGGAAGGGTTTTTTTGAGGTTTTTTGTTCGCGTTTACAAATATTCACTAAAATATTAAAAAGTTGAAAACTACGTATAGCGACAAGACCCCCTGAAAACACAGTTTGTCTTCGTTTTACAGTGTTTTACAAAACGCTTTTAAACCTAATGCCGTTGTCCGTCCGCGATGGTTAACTTTAGCGCAAACGTAATGCCGGCAACCCTCCCGGAGGGCTCACTTCCAATAAGTATGGTGGCATGGCGTATGAGTTCTATGAAAAGTGGATGGAGTCGAAAGTGTTAATAATTTCAAATTTAGGTGATTACTTAAATTGGAATGCGACGAAGAGGAAGAGGAGGAGGCGAGACTCCTCCTTAAGACCTAGGCCAAATATTTATTTGATATTCGGATAGTTCTGACCTAAAGAAGTGCCATAAAAAATATGAATTAAAAAGCCCGACATCCTCGCGGGCGCAACAACTTCGTGAGTAGGTATAGTCTGCGCTCCTCGCGGGAATAGTGCTAATTTAACATGGGTTTATCCATATTCATTTTAAGGCCCACTCTTTCGGAAGCTCTACTGAGGTCATCGAGCATTGTAAGGCCTAAGATTAGCCATTATCTGTATTGTAGTAGCAACTTCGCTCATTTATTGACATCGAATAAGTAGGTACCTACATACGTATTATATTGTTTCAGAAACGGGAATCGCTTTATTTATGACGTTCTGGACTGGTCGCATGGTAAACGCGCAGGCATCGTGGTTGCAGCATCCATGGCAGGCCTTGTCATCGTGTATACGTTCGTTTGGGGAATCGCACTGTGCAGAGACAAACTCTCCACGCTCCTGATACGTACGACCAGCCACGACCTACCTGCCGCGCCGCCAGACAGACATACGAGAATCGTATGAATTAACTTATTTATTAAAATTTAAGGAATCAAGATCGAAACCTCATTGAGCGCAGAAACCAATAACATTGTGATGAAGCTATATTTAATTCATATCATAATTTCCTTTATTTCATTTAAATAATTATAAATTATATTTTTAAATATTTTTTATAAAAATATAAAAAATTGTAGGTACCCCACCGGTATCGGGAACATTATAATAACTATTATGAATGCGTTTTGACATTTCTCTACTAAGACTGGTTGTGGCTGTTTTTTCACATGACTTGTTTTTCGGTCAGTGAGCTTTTTCGGATTATACAGTAGTGTATATTTTATTAGAGTTATGACATTAACGTTATTGTGTTCAGGATTCGGCAGAAGCTCAACTAATAGTTATTAAGTTATAATTACAATAAAGCTACAAAATGTAGTACAAAATATATTTGCTTCGGCCATTTTATAAAAAGCGGCCTTTGATCGGATATTACTGGTTTACTTATTTTAATTACACTGACGATAAGTCCTTCATTCAATTTTGTAAAAAGAAAAATGAACCGATAGGCTTTTGTATTAACTCTGTATGAAACATTATGTATATTGCAGTATACATTCAAGTTTCTATCTATGTATTTAATTTAATGTAAATATGGTTTATAAGAGTTACACATAATAAACCTGTTTGTGTGTGAAATGTGTACCTTATTCCAGCGTGTGTATAATGTGGTCAGCGCAGACCGACGACGGAGTGGCAGGAAAGCAATTAATTTTATAACAACTGAACGTCAATTTTATGTAGGTACTGTAGCATACAGCTGAAATTTGTATTACGTAATAAAAACAAACAAACAAAGCAGCGCGAAGAATCGTCAAGCGGGGCGCGGCGATGAGACTGTAAGCGCCCAAAACTGGCGGCAGGAGCAGCCTTGCGTTGCCACGCACATGCTCGACACTAAGCTGACGTTCGAAGCTGCGCGCGCGCTACGCTGCGCCATTGACTAAGGGTCATTTCACACCGAGCCGTGACGCGACGCAACGCTGCGCGTACTTTTTAAGATAGTGATACAAAATATAACTTTACTACACAAAAATATACACATTTCATTGAAATAATTCGAAAATGTTCCGTGGCGTCGCGCAACGCCGCGCTACGGCTCGAGATGCCTCGCGGCGTTGCGCGACGCATCACGACGCAGTGGTGCTTCGCCGGTAGGCACGGCGTGCATGAGCGGCGCTGCGCCTCACGGAGTCGCGTGACGCCGCAAGCCGCAGCCTGAAACCGTAGTGGCAACTTGTCACAACTATTTAGCTAGCGGGGCGGGAGATCGCGGCGAACGTAGACACGTTCCGCTGTCTCGTGTGGCGTTTCGCCGCGCCGCGTAGTGTCTCGTTGCGCAGCGAGGCGACGCGCTGCCAGCGATGCGCCACGCGACGTCGCGAGCCACATCCTGATACCGTAGTGGCGACTTGTCACTACCTACTATTTAGCCAGAGGGCCGGGAGCTCGCGGCGAACGTGGAGACGTTCCGCTGTCTCGCGCGGTGTTTCGCTGCGCCGCGTAATGTCTCGTTGCCCAGCGAGGCGACGCGCTGCCAGCGACTTCACAATGCGCCTAACGACGTCGTGATGCGTCTCGCGGCGGTGCACTGCACAGCGCGAAACCTCTGGCCTCTTGAAGCATCGCGTAGCGTCACGTCTTCGTGTCAACTAACCCTAATGCACAATCCTCAACCGTGTTGCGCATCCTGAGCCGCGCGGATGCTCTTGGCGTCGCGCGCAGGCGGGGTCGTCTCACTTACTAAACCTTGGAATGCCTACGAGGACTAGACCAATGTTGCCAAGTTCTCCTCTATTATGTGAGACTTAAAAACTTCGGTCTCTAATAATGTTTTTTCAAGGTTAGCAACTTAAGTAAAACTAAAAAGGTGAATAAATATTTAAAAGTAGTGTCCAACCGACGTTTCGGTTTCGGTTTCGCACAGTTCCGGCCAAAGGTTCGGATTCGGCCAAAAAACAGCAGAACCTTTCGGCCGCGCCGAAACTTACATCATACTTTCGGGTGGCGTTCGGCTAACATCAGGTGCGCTCGGCACGGCTGGCAATATGGCGTCGCTTGCCCGACTCCGCCGGCCGCCGAATCACTTTGCTCAGTGAAGTGACGCTTGATTTGTTTACCAAATAATGGTAAGTAATTAAGTATTTTATTTTGTTTAGAATTTATCATGTTCTAGTGTAATTCTTAACACTAATTTTCATAATTTATAAACAGATTGACGGGGATATATTGGTTATTTTCTTATTTAGGATATAAGTGCGGAAGTTTACTAATTTCATTAAAAGACTTTAGAATTCGTCTTAGTTGCATGTATGTAATAATTGAAATTCTTTTACGAAGCGACACTCGACTTATCATTTGACAACGCATGCATCTCAATAATAATCCCTCTGATATCGTTACTGAACCGAAAATTGCAAACACGATTCACTGACATTTTATTCAACTTTTAATCACGTTTATAAAAGGTTCGGTTTCGGTTTCGGCCGAAACTATAATCAGAACCGAACCTTCGGCTTCAGTTTCGACAAAATACATGTTTCGGTCATACACTATTTAAAAGCTACCATCTGATAAGTTTTGCTTTTTTTTAAATTATTAATCAACAAATTAGCTGATATAATATTTCGTCTAAATTATTTAATGTTAATATTATTACAATTTAATAAATGTCAATATAATACATGCAGAATATAATAGATATACGCTCGTTTGGCGTAGGGTGCTAGTAGCTCGTGTATAGTTACAAACTATAAATAAACAAAAAGGTTACTTATGACGCCAATAAATAAACAATTAATTTAATCAGTCGTGCACTTTACTGCAACGCCCGATGCGTTGCAGTAAAGTGCACGACTGTTCATCTCCTAAAAAGCTCAATACTATTGACAGCTGATTTTCGTCAATCTTGAAATGAAAATTTAACACCGGACTACCGCCACCCCACCAATGGCGTGGTATATCTCGTAAACTACTGGAGTAATAATTTTGAATTTTGGACACTAATTTTATGTTGCAGGGCACAAATTTTCTATGTAGGTTTGAGAAAAGCGACAAGCTCCTCAAACTTTGAATCAACATTCAAAGTCGTGGTCCTGCTGAACGAGCGTGTGAAAGTTATCATCGTTGATTTCTCGGTAAATACAAATGTTTCAGTTCTGTTTTTATTTTTACAAAATGAATCACATCTAGGGGCACTCATTATTTGCATACTTAGAATAGCTGTAGCATGCCCCCTTCTTCTGCGCTCATGATGGTCCTGCTGAAGGGAGTGTAACTACGGCCAGACCACCTTCAAAGTCTATTTTCTCGAAAACTACTAGGGTACCTACCAATTTTGTTGTTCGAGCTGAGAGCTGAGAGATTAGCACCAATTGAGCACTAATTATTTAACAAATATGGAAGCGATTGGCGTTGTTGGTCCGGCGGTAGTGACGGACATCCTTGTATGGCTTGCAGATTTACCAAAACAAAAATGAGACAATTAAAACACTTGACGGGGTTTCAAACAAAGATATAAATGTATTACAAAAACATTTATTAGGACTAATATATAGCAAAATCTACAATTAAACACAAAGCAACCAATTAAAACTATGATTAATATAACAAACTAAATAATTGATATGTGATTAATTTAAATTTGACTTAGTAAATCTATACTGTGCGGACTGTGATAGCAAATATTACACTTATTCGTGACATATTAATTAATTAAACAAAACAAATATTAACAACCAAAATAAAACTCGTTTATAAAAATAATTTTGAAATACCTCTAAATCCAAGAATACAATTTCAACAAAAGATATTCATGATCATAATTTGGACAACAGTCTCAAAAAATAAGCAATCTCACGTTTACCTTGTATATCCAAAAATATAACTTCTTATATACAATCAATAGGTACGTTGTAAGACTAAGTATGAGCTTATGCATGCAGGCGAGGATAGTCCAGACGCCCGGAAACAGACATACAGCTTAATATTTATTATTGTTAGTCGTCTGACAACTGCCCGTCGCCTGCGCACGTCGCAAGACACTGCTGGGTCCACTCGGCGCCAAGCGCTCGCAGTTCAACTAGTCTGCATACACGTCTATCTCATTCGATATAACGTGTTATATTCATTCAAAAAGTACTTGAGAAGATTAATATTTTTTTCTACATCACAATAGTAAGAAATTGTAACTGTGTAAGTAACATGCTCCGGTCAATAAGACCGTGAGAACTTTACATCTAGCAACATTAAACTGTCTCTTTGTACAGCATGCTCTTTCATAAACACTCAATATCACAAACATTCAGTATTATACTAATATTCTACTAAATTCTTAAATCTAAAAGGCATTTCCAGAGATCATAACTTACTTAAGAAAATTTCGAGTGAGCAAAGTTACCGAAACATCCTAAACTTTAAGTGAAGACATAAATATTTAAGAATTATGAAAGGGGATCGTAATTGCGGGATTTATTATGTTTAAATATCGTCACAATAATTACTCAATGTATGGATAAACACTGCTAAACCTTACTTGATTTGGTTTTATGCGCTTCCGTGCGAGTAGCATCTTTCCTATCCATGCATTTAGCAAATATTTACTTATAAATACGAACAATAGTATTGTACCTTTTTTGATCCTTGTATTACTAACTATTTTATAAAAATGCTCATTTTATCCGGAAGCCAATTCTAATGTCAAAAACTTCAAGCCCTAAAAATAGTGGCTTAAGTTCAACAAAGACACATTAAAAAGTATTATTAGTAGATATAAAATATTAGATAGTATTGCACCCTAAGAATAAAAAATCATGTCTTTCGTATTAAGATAGTATTAAACCGTCAACACATTTACGGCATATTTTAACATATTTGAGATCATCGAGTAGTTGGCAAATACATTCAGACTTTGTACCACAATGTTGGTAGAAACATTTGCATCTCATACTACTAATCGTGAGATGCACATGTTATGTTGTAATAGTTGTTAGATATTGGCGGTAACAAAGAACTGATTCAGTATAATAACTCCGATGAAACACTTACTGAACTGTACCTGACAACAGTATCACTCATAGTGATATAATAGACTAACATAGTATAACAATGACTCGCTCGTAGCAGCAATTTAAGGGAACCCACAACGTATGGGCCACTTAGGTGAGCTCCTCGCCGTTCATGAGGAACACCCTGAACGAGGACTCGTCCGCAGCGTCCTCGTACATCAACTCCTCCTAAACAATAAGGAAACTTGTCAAGCAAAAAAAACACTAATTCCCGGATCTTAAAACCTCTTGAAGCCTCAGAAATAAGCTATATAAAGATGTTAAGTCGTTTAAACACACCAGGCAAATTGAAACATGTCTACAAAAACTGTCTGCATAACTGTGACGGGCAAGCGACTGGTTACAGATCCTTTTTTTTACCCGACTGCGGCGAAGCAAAAAGGAGGATTATTGTATGGTATTAGGAAGTACGATAAGAGCCGTGTTGTTTATTAGTTGGATTATACTGTATCGTCATACCTGCATGAGATCAATGGTTGGGCGCGCGTCGATGAGGCACCAGTCCGCATCCATCGCACCCGCCTCGCCGCTCAGCGCCGCGCCCACGATCTGCCTGCACACAACATTTGCATCTTACTCAACTTTCTACTTTAGAGTTATGTAGTCTAAGTTGAGTTTTGAATGACCATTTGTAACTATAAGATCCTAAACAGCAATGCAATTTGAACTTTCTCGTGTATTACATTGAGTTTATAGTTCTAAAACTCTTAAATAATGAAACATTTGAATTCAAGTTTAGAGACGTGGTTAAAGTGTCGCGTGTTCAAGTCAAATAGTACTCACTGGCTGTCGTCATCGATGGGCACGTTGCCGTGGAGGAACAGATCGCTGCGCACCGTGTACACGTCGCTGACGGAACCCTCTGCTCGTTCCACCTGGAATTGCAGTTTTAGTTTATTCGACGCGATAATCCGATCTGCCGTAGGAGAGTATGAGATTCTGATGATATTTTGCTTTTGATATATGATTGATGATATGAAATTCTTCAAAAGTGGTTAAGTGGTTCGTGCTGGCTTTTTAGTGCCATGAAAATTTGCAAATTCGTATGATCCTAAAAACGCCCTAGGAATGAAGCGATGAAGACTTCTAATAACATACATGCACATCGTCATCCAGCACGTAATGCGCGTGCGCGGCGCGCGGTAGCGGCCACGTGCAGTGCGTGCGCGCCGCGTGCCACTCCGCGCCCCCCGCGCCCTCTGCCACACCCGCGCCCCCCGCGCCCCCGGCGCCCGCCGCGCCCTCTGCACTCCCCGACGCCTCTGCGACTCCAGCGCCCCCTGCGCCCCCAGCGCCCCCTGCGCCCTCCGCGCCCTGCGACTGCTCGCCCTCGAGCTCAGGGCTCGCTACAGACCCTGCCTTAGAATCTTCCTCTTCTACCACGACGTTATCCGGCAAACTGACCTGTAATTTGACATATATTTATTGTTACTCAACAAATAAAATGTAAATTCACTGATGACAAAGCTAAAATATTGTGCCACAGCCAACAACATAAAGCTCTCCAGTACAAGAGACCCGTGCACATGTAAACAACGTAGTTATTTGTTGAACACTCACCAAATATACGTAATCACCGTGTTCACTGACAGTCGCCGGCGGATCCTCGGCGGCCGCTGCGACCGACGCTTCTTTACCTTTCCTGTGAACCTTCTTCATGTGCATGTACAGGGTGCTCATGTTCGTAAAGGATTGCTCACAACCTGAACAACAAAATGGAATATTTAAAGAAAAACTTTGTTATCCTATATGCTAGCCTAACACGAATGTTTTGAAGTAAGTATAGTAATGAATTATCAATCAGAAATATTTGTATCGCACATTTTATGTATTTAAATTAAATTGAAAACATTATTCATGCCATTTATTGGAGTTTTCGCATACAATTAAAGCTAAAATGTTACAGGACAGGACAGGTGTATTTTCGATTTAAAATTCACTTTCATTATACAAGGTCAATTCTAAATACGAGAAACCCAAAAATGAATAATAAGTAAGAAGTATCTTTTTTTTGGGTCGACGACTGCTGGTATTTTGAGCTACTATAGTTTGACTGAGATCACTGTTCCGCGCCTTAGGAATGCGCACGCGGCAGCGTTGAATACATACAAGTCTTTCTATTTTTTAATGTCCCTCGGGAATCATCGCATTTCCGAATGCAAACGAATGCTAATTTCCATGTCCATCAATTATATATTTATCGTGTATAATAATTTGAATTCAGAACTAAGTACTTTATTATTGTTTTGATTTCCGTGTGAACATAAAGAGTAAAAGTATTATCCTTTTTAACCGACTTCCGGACCAATCATATTGATTTATTCCAATATAATTTCTTTGATTGTTGTCACATTCATCGCAATATTTTTAATAACTACGTATCCTTTAGTTTGAGACCAAATATTAATCCCGTCCAATCGTATATAAATCGATCTTCAATGAGTTCGGATCATGAGGAATGTTATGTTGCTGCAACCAAGCTATAATTTGTGGTTTAGTAGTAGTGTTTGAATTTGGGGGTATAACTAATAATTTATTATGGTAAGGTTACATTATCTATTACTAAAACACTAGTAGCTGGTAGATTCGGTTTCGACTGATTACACAGCCAATTTTGATATCGATCGGCATTGATTTCTTTATGGTAATCGCCGTCACTATCAATATATTTGTGCAACATCAGTGCACCTGGACCAAAACCTTCTTCATTACCGGCGTGAACGATGATTATAGGTTCTCCTTTCGAAATTGGCTTCTTTACACCTTTTTTATTTGTATCTGTACAAGATTTCCCTTTTGAGTGCGACGTATGCACATGATTCATCCATGAAGACAATATTTTTGCCATCGGACCTCATCCTTCGAATCATCATTTGAATTTCTCGGAGATACATAAGCCTTTTAAGGCGAATATCATGCTTTTCAAATGTCTCCAGACAGCCTCCAAATTGGATAGCCTCAACCAACTTCGATTTTAAAGTCCTCAAACAAGATAAATCCTTAAAGCGTAAATCATGTTACGTATGACAATAGTCAAAATCGTACAAATTTAAACGAAATTGTTTTATATCATTTTCTTTTACAATATTCTTTGCAGTTCCGACTGAAACAACACAAGCTTTTTTTTTTTTTTTTTTGCATGGCATGTGTCAGACTCTTACTGACTAAAACCCACCCGTGTTCCTTCCGTTGCCTGTACGTTGCCAGGGGACAACACAAGCTTCAGAAACACGTTTTTGTACTATTTGAAAATAACCATTGCTTTCTTTCTTGAATTCATGGGCTTCTTGTAAAAAATACTAATATACGCTTAAAATTATCTGTCGTGCCTGCGACTTTAGCAGCTTTCCTCCCATTTTTAAAATAAATTACTAACTTAAAAGAGTATTAACAAATCTATATACTTCAAGTCGATTGAGAGCGTCCGACGACTGACGAAACACGAAGTTTAAAAATAGAAAGACTGTATGTATTGTTGATCCCAAAAATATATCTTCTATTCAAGTTCTTTTTTTGATGTGTAACATCTTTCCTCTTGCTTTCCTGCAATCTGTGGAGTGGGAAATCTGTGGGAGTGATTTTGTGAAAAGGGACGGAAGTGTATTACAGCAAGCCGCGGAAGCGCGCGCTATTTGATTTAACCAATGAGCGCGCGCGGTGCTAGAGTTGGCCATCAGAAACGACCTTGACGAGGCCCCGCCCCTTTAATGTTGCTTATACCTTAATGTTGGGGTTTCCTTTGTCAGGTCGTCTTCGTATCAGCGTCGTGGATTTCA
The DNA here is from genome assembly GCA_949128155.2 of Xanthia icteritia. Lineage (NCBI taxonomy): Eukaryota > Metazoa > Arthropoda > Insecta > Lepidoptera > Noctuidae > Xanthia > Xanthia icteritia. Next base: position 17,736,637 of record OX421932.2, read on the forward strand.
ATGAGACACAAGGCTCCTTATGATATCGTGTAATAATATCGTTATACAAATGGTTTCTTCTTCACAATTTAAATAGGTTTTCCGGTTATAATTTGCGCGAGTTCGTTGGCGTGTCACCTCACCAAGAACAGTGAAAAACCGCAGCGCGTCGCTAGTGTCGCGCCGTGGTGTCTGCTTCGTCTTCGCGCGCTGCCCCCGTCTCATTGGTTGATGTTATTGGTTGCTAGTAGATGGCGCTGTGGTGGTCCTCAACATGCCCGCGGCCTTGGAAGCCTCAGGTTTCAAAGAAGCCAAAATGCCGCTCGTTCCATTGTGATCCGGATGTAGGAGCGGGCAAATCCGGGGATATGATCGTCGAACAACGCCCGTCGCGGTTTTGATGGTTGCCACGCGCGAAACGCCATCCCTGCCAGTGAATGTGTGCTGCACCCGTCCGAGGCGCCACTTCAATGGTGGTAGGTGGTCCTCTTTGATTAGGACGAGGGTATCAGGGGCAAGTGTATCCTGGTTGAGTTGCCACTTTGTTCTCTTCTGGAGCTCAGAGATGTACTCTGTTGACCAGCGTTGCCAGAAGTTCTGTCTCATTTGTTCCACTCGATCGTATCGTGGCAGGCGCTGCGTAGCCGTCGTAGTGAGGTCCCGACTGGCAGGTGCGGTGAGCGGTCGGCCAATCAGGAAATGAGCAGGACATAAAGGAAGCAGGTCGTTCGGGTCTGTGGACATTGGATGCATAGGTCGGGAGTTGAGGACAGCTTCAATTTGTGCCAATACCGTACTCAACTCTTCGTATGTGAAATTTGCATTTCCTATAACGCGACATAGATGAAACTTACAGGACTTGACCCCTGCCTCCCACAATCCACCAAAATGAGGCGAGTACGGCGGAATAAATGTAAATTCTATAGAATTATTAGTTGTAAAATCTATGATGTCAGCTTTTGAAGAATCTAAGAATTTTGAAAATTCTTTTAATGCTCCTACAAAAGTCGTGCCATTGTCAGAATAAATCTGTAATGGCTTACCACGTCGAGAGATGAAACGTTTCAACGCCAGCAAATATGCTTTAGTAGTAAGATTTGTGACCAATTCTAAATGTATTGCGCGCGTCGTAAAACATACAAAGAGACATATATAACATTTCGTTAACCTTGCCCCCCCTTCCGGCACGGTTCAACATGAACAATGGCCCAGCATAATCCACGCCACTACGTATGAATGGATACCCTGGCTCCAATCGTTCGGTAGGTAAGTTACCCATTTGTATGTTTAATGGCTTAGGTCGCATACGCTTGCACCTCATACAGGTGTGCACCACTTGTTTGGCCAAGTTACGCCCTCTAATAGGCCACCAAGTATCACGAATTGTAGCCAGTAATAACTGAGGCCCTGCGTGTAACAGTGATTTATGTTGATGCTCAAATATAAGGAGAGTCAATGTGTGTTTACCACACAACAACAAAGGATGTTTTTTGTCATATGAGAACGAGTCTGAATATGATAATCTACCTCCTACTCTAATTAAATCATGTTCATCTAAGAAAACATTTAAACTAGAAATACTGCGTGGGTTTTTAATATGGCGATTTTGTTTTAATGTTCTATAAACATCTAAGAAAGATTGTTGTTGTGCTATTCGGGTTAAAGTTCTAATAGAAATATCTAATTCATCCATCGATAGGCAACCTATGTTCCGTCCTGCTTTTAGTTTTGTGCGGCTATTGTTTATGAAACGCATAATGTACGCCACTACGCGCCGCAAACGATTAAAACACGAATACCTATCGAATAGGAATGAATCTGAATTCACTTGAACGAACAATGAAGTTTTAAGTAATTTTAATTCAGGTAATTCATCGTGATTAACATTACTATAAGAATTAATATCATGTTCCCATTGTGTGTTAGGAACCTGTAGACATGGCGGTCCGCGCCACCATAATTCACAAGTTTTAAGTATATCTAGATGCACACCACGCGATAACAAATCAGCTGGATTTTGTTTACCGGCTACATGAAGCCACGGCTTATCGCCCGTGAGTTCATTAATTTGTACAACGCGGTTCTGCACAAATGTTTTTAATAAATTAGGTGACATTTTAAGCCATCCTAAGACTATTGTTGAGTCTGACCAAAAGTAGACGTTATTAAAAGATAATCTTAATGAGTTACTAATTTTCGTAAACAACTTTGCAGCTACTACCGCCCCACACAGTTCTAAGCGCGGCACGCTAACCGGTTTAACGGGAGCGACCTTACTTTTCGCACACAACAACGTGACTGATATCACCTGCGCGTCTGTATAGCTACGTATATATGCGCAGGCGCCGTATGCGTCTTGCGAGGCGTCACAAAATAGATGTAACTCAATAATTTGTGTATTTTCTCCAACGACATAACGTGGAATGCGTATGTCTTGTAAATTAGGTAATTTTTTAATGAATTTTTGCCATTCCACTAGTATATGGTTAGGAACTGCGTCATCCCACCCTATCTTACATAGCCACATCCTTTGTAGTAGAATTTTAGCGATAATAATATTAGGTGTAAGTAAACCCAAAGGATCGTATATCTGCGCGATGACTGATAGAATATTGCGTTTGGTAGTATGAGTTACGTCATGATCACATTTTGAACTAAAATACAATTCATCGGATGAATAAAACCATCCCATACCAAGCGTTTTAGTATGACAGTTTTCTCCTAGTGAGAATTCCTTAGAAGTAGACGGTAACTCTGTTTGTGGAATTGACGAGTTAAATATCCATTTTCTAAGGGAGAAACAACCTGATTCTAGTACTTCAGAAACATCTTTGCATATTTCTAATAATCTTTGTTGATCCTGATGTCCCGTTATTAAATCATCAACGTAAAAATCGTCATTAATTACTTGTGCGATGACGTCATCTTTACATTCTAACGCGAGTTGTTTTAAACATCTAATACTGAGATACGGCGCGGACGCCGTCCCGTAAGTGACAGTGTTAAGTTGAAATACACCGAGCGGCTCAGATGGATCTTCCCTCCAAAGTATTAGTTGCAGATTTCTCTGATCAGGCTGAACTAATATTTGTCGATACATTTTCTCAACGTCGGCGCATGCTACATATTTAAATTGTCTAAAACGGAGCAAAATTGAGAACAAATCATTTTGTAACGTAGGCCCAATGTGTTGTATATCGTTTAATGATTTGCCCGAAGTGGACTTTGCACTTGCATCAAAGACAACTCTAAGCTTGGTTGTTGAACTATGTTCCCGGTAAACACCATGATGTGGTAAAAAATAACAAGGTGAAGAGTATTCTGTAATGCGACTCATGTGACCCAGACCTAAATACTCAGTCATAAAATCGTTATACATTTTTCTATAGCTAGGCGCACTCTTAATGAGTTTGCGTTCGAGTGCAAGAAACCTGTTTTTTGCCATAGAAAATGTGTCATGTAAAACATCAGCTGATTGACTAAGTGGAATGCGCACAGAAAAACGACCTTTAACGTCGCGTGAAGTCGTATCTTTAAATAAATTTTCGCATGCACTTTCATCTTTAGTGAGACTATTATGCGTTGACGATATCTCTTCCAGTTCCCAAAATCGTTTGAGTTCTGAATCTAATGTTTGCGTGACATTACAATGACTAAGGTTAACGCGTGAAACCTTTTTAATTTTATGAACAATTCCCGATATGACCCAACCGAGTTGCGTGTTCTGTAAGTATGGACCATTCGGCAACCGTATCAGACCTTCACTAAGCAGGTCCCAGAACTTATCTGCCCCTAACAATAAATTAATTTCTCCAGACAGATAGAATTCTGGATCGGCAAGTTGAACATTGCCTGGTATTTCTACGTGGTAATTACCTCCTAGTGATGGTAGTTGTGCCGTAATACGAGGCAAAACTAAACAGCTAAATTGCGTGCTATATGTGTTTGTTTTGGATCGCATCTGTATACGACATGATTGCGTGGATTGGGAAATAGTATTACCTACCCCTATAACTTGAACAGTGGACTGTATCAATGAAAGATTAAGTTTTTTACAAAGCAATTCGGATATGAAGCAATGTTGGCTCCCATTATCGAGGAGAGCTCGCGTTGTGTGATAAATATGATGTTCGTCCGCTATTTCCACTAATGCGGTCGATAATAATACCGGATTTAAAAAACATTGCGCTTTGGTATCATTATCTTCCTTGTAAATTGTGTGCGATTTGTGAGAAGTGGTGAGCGGCATCTGTATGTGTGGAACACTCGTAGCAATTGAATCAGACTGTGCACCTGTTTGCGTGATTTGAGCAACAGCTGATGATGTCCGAGCGTCTACAACAGCATCTGTGTGAATTAACGTGTTGTGTTTTTTGTTACAATGTCTGCACGGCCCATACCAACACTCGTTTACTGCGTGATCTGATCGTAAACAATTACGACATAACTTTTTCTCCTCGATGAAGTTTAGTTTATCTTTAAGAGATAAATTAAGGAAATCTTCACACGAGTAAACCGGGTGGTTGGAACCGCACTGAGCGCATTTGTAACGTGGTGAATTTGATGATTTTTTGTTATTGTTATCTTTGCGTGTAATAACATGACTGTGTGATTTGGTGACTGACTGTTTCTTTGTGTGAGCGTCTACTGATGGTTTGCTTTGAGGCCTTATTGATTCTAAGAAATCAGCACGATCCTTGAGAAATTTCATTAATTCAGACAGCTTTAATTTTCCTACCTTCGGGAGGGTACTTTTGTAACTTTCCCACTCACGATCGGTCGAGGAATCTAACTTGGAAGTTACTATGTGGATAATCAAAGTATCCCACGTATCTGTAGGTTCCTCTAACGTTTTTAGCGCCCGAATGTTTCTTAAAACTGTATCTATTAACTTACGAATTTGAGAAGCTGATTCTTTATTCATCGATTGAGCATAGAATAAAGCTTTGACGTGATTAGTAACTAGCAAATTGTCATTGTTATATCTATTCTCTAAGAGACCCCAAGCAACTAAATAGTTGTCGGATGAAAACTCCAATGCCTTAACCACTTGTAGTGCATCACCTGTAAGAACTGAACGTAAGTAGTGGAACTTCTGAACATTATCTAGATTGTCACTATTGTGTATCATTGATAAGTAAGTATCGCGAAACTCGAGCCATTGATCGTATGAACCATCGAATTTCGGTAACGAAATTGTGGGTAACTTCATGCAATTAAAAGTGCGACTTTGACCGCCGATATTTTGAGTGGAAGTATCTTTTAAAATACATTTAGCCTTGCCCACAATGGCATAAAACTGATTTTGAAAAGCTTCTCTCTCTAGCAGTTCCTCGTCCAACTGACTATCTGACACAATGGAATCTAATTCATCTTGTATAATAGAAAATTGATCGATCAGCAATTTAAAGGCTTGAAAACGCTCCTCTAACTCCGCTTTCTGAGCATCCGTTATTTGCGAAACATCTAATGACTGAGCATATTTAGAAAATAAAGTTAATTTTCGTTTGACGGTACCTCTTTTCTTGACTAAATCGCGAATGATATCTTCGCTACTTTCTATTTCTACTATTGAATGCCTCTTATTGTTGGGCATTTTGGTGGTTTGCAAGAGAGAAAAATCAAGTACTTACAGTTGACCGGTGTGCGTCCGAGCGATGTAGGTAGACGCACAATTTTGCACCGTAGTCGTACACTGGAATTTTTGCGAAAAATAACGATATTAGCACAAACTGAGCACAGGACTTTGGAAGGAAATTGGGTGGATTGACCTGACCGTTGCTGAAGATGATGCTGCTGCTTCGGATGAACGTTCGGCTCGAAGGTCCAAATTATGTTGGGGTTTCCTTTGTCAGGTCGTCTTCGTATCAGCGTCGTGGATTTCAATGAGACACAAGGCTCCTTATGATATCGTGTAATAATATCGTTATACAAATGGTTTCTTCTTCACAATTTAAATAGGTTTTCCGGTTATAATTTGCGCGAGTTCGTTGGCGTGTCACCTCACCAAGAACAGTGAAAAACCGCAGCGCGTCGCTAGTGTCGCGCCGTGGTGTCTGCTTCGTCTTCGCGCGCTGCCCCCGTCTCATTGGTTGATGTTATTGGTTGCTAGTAGATGGCGCTGTGGTGGTCCTCAACACTTAATGTTGCTTATTGCCAAGGTGAAATGTCAGATGTTACACATCTTATGCGACTATTGTAAGGCTCGCTCGTTTTTTTTTACACATTTTTAGACATCGATACCCAGCACATCTGCAGAGTTTCTCTAATTAATTTAATTTGACCCTGTAGACGTTTACGTTACTATTACTACTATTATACGTCAAAATATTCGTGCTAGGCGTACTGGCAGTCCTGCAGCATGTGCGTGCTACCTGGCTGCGTGCAGGCGTGCGCGGCGCGCGCGCGGTGGTGGCGCGCGGCGTGGTCGCGCAGGTGCTCGCGCCGCATGAAGGCGCGGCCGCACGTGGCGCACGCGTGGCGCCGCTCGTCCGTGTGGCGCCGCGCGTGCCGCACTAGCTTGCTCGCCGAACGAAACGCCCAGCCGCAATCCTGCACGACACATTAAATAAAGGGAATTTTGTCCCGATAGAGAGAGACGTATTAACACAGATCACCCCCTCTAGATACCGGTTGTTCCGATTCGAGATTGCCAAATTTTGAGGTGCGGTAAGGGTGCAAGAAAAGAAAGCTGCGCTATGATTGGCTATTTGAAATAATTTAAATAAACGTTCCACTCTGTAGTGATGGGATAGAGACATGAAATGACGACAATAGATATCGTTTAATTTTATTAAGCCTATTGAAAATACTTAACTTATTATTATATTGTTCTTACAACTTGTTACACATTTTTTAAAGTACGTACACACACCGGATATTAAGACCGATATTCGTTTACATAAAAAAATGCATTGTATGAAAACCTGTAAAGAGGATAGGTTGAAAAATCGGAATCACAGACCAATTATGAAATAGCCGCGGTTTCGTCCGAGTGGCATCCGCGCGAACCGCGTCACATCGCATCGCCCGCCCGCGCTTTTTTCACTTTCGTTTTCGCTTAGCGTTATTTTAGATTTTTTTTCGTTTTACTCGGGTACTAAGGGTAGTAGCGTGATGATAAGTATAACCTTCCTCAAGAATTGGGCCACCAAATGCAAAAATATTTTTTCAAATCCGAGTGGCAGTTCTAGAGATTAGCGCATTCAAACAAACAAACTCTTCAGCTTTATTTGCGATACACATGACGCGATGAAAGAACAAAACCGGCCAAGTGCGTGTCGGACCACGCACAATGAAGAGTTCCGTAGTTGGGATGAATATCCCAAGAACAAACTTGACATTGTAAGTTGAAAAATATGTTCTCCCATACCGCAAATGTAAATTTGTACGCACAATAAAATATCTGACCTAAAAAAATAGGCAGTCATAGGGACTGCCGACAGAAGTGTCCGTCCGTCTGTCGTCCTTTGAGTCAGATTTCTCCATAAGAACTTTTCCATAAGAGATTTGGTTTTTGGAACAAATCTAACTTGGAGAGATGTATTAATGATACTAATGATTATAATTCTGTAAATACATTTTTTTTTTATGGTCGCTACTCATATTTTAATCAATATACCTACTAATAAACGTTGTATAGTGTCTGTATATTTACACAACGCTTTGTCTACTTCTTTCGAAAGTCAAATGACTGACGACCGAAAGTGAGAAATCGGTGTTTAACTATTCACCTGATATAATACGTTTATTAGTAAGGAAGTTCAAGTTAATTTTTAATCCCAGAGACTAATTTGACAGGTGCAAACGTCAAACTCCAAATTGAAAACAAAAACAATCACTTGAATTGTCAAATTAGTCTCTGGAGTTAAAAAACGAAATATACAACCTGACACACTGACTTGCAAATTGCAAAAAAACAAAAGAAAATTTTAATTTCGCGGACTACCACTGCGGATCCACCGGTTGCGTAGGGTAACCCGCGAAATTAAAAATTTTCTTACGTTTTTTACTATTTGTAGTATCAGGTTGTATGGTAACATTGCTTGTTGCAATACGCGTCCGCAAAAAATATTTATTCACTGAAGTATAAACATCAATACAACTCGCGCGCGAGTATATCATATAAAAGAGCACGACGATCACGTGTTCGCGCGAACAATCAAGTCGTGTTTGTACAGTCACTAGAATATAGAAGAAAGCGGCTCGAAACATTATCCGTCAGATATTTATGCTGCCAAAGTGATTTCAGATATTTATGGTTCCAGTGGAATGTCACATTTTTGCAATATGTGTAGAAGAAATCATAATTCATACAAACGATCGCGTCGACCGCCTAAGGACGTGGGGTATTAGGCTACCCTAGGCTTTGCATAGGCGTTGTGTGGGTACTTACGGGGTATCGGCACAGGTAGGGCCGGTCGCCGGTGTGCGCGCGCGCGTGCTCGCGCAGGCGGCACGGCAGGCGGAACACGCGGCCGCAGCCCGGCCACGCGCACGCCAGCCCGCCGCGCGCGCACAGCGACGAGCCGTGCGCGCGCAGCCCCATCGCCCAGAAGAAGCGCCGCCCGCACACGTCGCACCTGCACACCAAATTACACCAACTAGTTATGTACAAAACACTCGCTAAAACTGCTGTCAAGCTGTCCTAATTGAAAAAAACTTTTTTTTAAATTTATATATCTTAATTAGTGACCCGCTCCTGCTTCGGACGGTTTTTACAATTTGACACTTCGAGATTTCTTTATTATACGTTAGTTTAATATAAATGTACTATACATACTACTCGGCTTATGCTCTTTATAAACTATCTCGGATGTTAAGTACCCACGCTTTGCTCACTACATATCATGGCATCGTTGACTCAGTATTAAGATACGGGGTTATTTTTTGGGGCAACTCGTGTAATAGAGAACTAATCTTTAAGTTACAGAAAAGGTGTCTCAGAGCGTTGTTTGGACTATTGTGTACTGATACATGTAAGCCATATTTCATCAAAAATAAAATATTAACACTCCCGTCATTATACATTTACGAGGTTGCGGTCTTCGTTAAAACAAACCCAAATCTTTTGAAGAAGCTATCAAATACTAATACCGAGTTTTTAACAGACAATATATTTTTATAGTTTTTTTTTTATTCATTATTATTTTTATTTACATTCTGTTTTGACATTTTATTTGTTTTTTTTTTTTTTGTTCATTATTGATGTTATGTAAATTAATCTGACGTGTGAAATAATATGTACATTTTTATTCATAATTACTTTGACTTTTGACTCGCTAATTTATTTTGATGACACTATTCTGTAGTATATTTATTAATTAAACAATAAAAATAAAGTTTATTTCGGAACAAATAATACAGGACTAAGTACAAGTGAAACGATGATAGCTGCAAAAGTATAAACTGTAGCAACTGTGTAACTGTAATTTGATTGATTAAGTTTTCATTTGATATATTAATTGCTTTGAATAATGGACAACCCTACTAAAAATAACCTACATGTTTGTATGCCGTTAAGGCAAAACATGACTGTGCTATAATTTTATGTAACATCTTGCATGCCATGTGTGTGTATTCTTATGTTGTGGACAAATAAATGATGAATGTCTATCTATCTATATAAACCTTCTGGAGTAAATTCTCCAAATGAGGGTTAAATCCACATAATCCGTTGCGTAGTTTAGAAGAACAACGCGTTGACACAGACAGACACGAAAAGCGACTTTAATTTATAATATGTAATTAGATTAACACTAATATAATCAATTGGACAAATCAGTAGCGCCGTGTTCGTTCAGTAAATAATAAGTGACCAATATCTATGGGGCAAATCACGATCTATTGCATGTATACCTGTGAGCGGCTTCTTCCAGCGTATGGTCCTCATCCAGATGTTTGAGCAGATCACCCCTCACTTCAAAGGTGCGCTGACACTTCTCTTCCGCTCCATCTGAGGCTTTTTTTTTTACAGGACACTCATAAGTTATCTGTGTCGGAGTTCGATATGCCTGCCGTTTGTGCGAGTTTTTGTGCTTCTTCAGCTTCTCTTCGCTCCAAAAGCCTTTGTTGCAGTTAGGTTCATCACACTGCAAAAGATATTAAATTCCTTTTCTATATTTTTTGAGGTAACAAATTCACTTAACATCTTGCAATTTATTTATATATAAAGACGCCAGCAGGTCAACCTATCCGAACCTGTCAAATTTTGCCAATCAACTTTGAACCTTATGCTTTAGCGATAAAGTTCAAAATCTATAACAGAAATTTGACAGATTGTAGTAGGTAGATGTGCTGGCGTCTGTACTGTGTTCAGCAATAAAGATTTAATTTGAAATAAATGATCATAATTGAATGTATTATGATTCATACCTTAAACTTTACAGCTCTATTGGAGTAGTTGACAGGTGTGCTTTGAGTTGGAGTTATTGCCGCTGCCTGGTTGAGTACTTGCTCTGGTTGTTGTCTGGATACTGGCTCTGAAGGCACTACAATTACTGAATCTAACTTTTCTTCCAAATCCCCCAACTGATGCTCCTTATCTGTGAAAGTATTAATTTTTTGCTATAAATTTCCTGCTATCAATAGTTCAAATAAACAATTATTTTGAACTATTGATATCAGGAAATTTCAAATCAACCCAAGGCTGTGGTAAGGCCATGACAGAAAACAAGTTTTTTTTTTTTTTTTAAATGATGTAGTATTATTTTGTGATGAAATTGGAAAGGACTTAGGCCACTTGTTGACAGATGAATATCCAGGACACTCCTTCAACGTACCACGTATCCAGAGGGGGGGATAGTTAGGATTTATCCCCCTCGAAACCTGGCATAACACACAAGTCGAGACTAATTCAAACTTGGCGGGCGACTCTTAAAACAGCGGAAGAAATCCAGCGTCGAGTTACTGGACGTCAAACTTTCCTAGCGATTCTTCAGAGGATTACTTTAGATGGAGCTATTTTATACCGTGCTGATTTGATTTCTGGCATGAAAGGTCGATTTGCCAATAACAGAGAGCTGCTTTCTTCTTTAGAAACCGTTCTTCCAAAAAATTTAGACAAAGGGAAAATATGCCTGGAAAATATTTAAATTTATTGGGACGATAGTATTGGAGATTCATTAATTAAGGCGAAGTAGAGTCTGTATGCCAAGTGGAAGAATATAGAAAAGAAACCAGTCAAAATTATGCAAATTCTGGATGCATGTGACACTTCCTGTTTCTACGACATCGGTCGAGCGATCATTTTCGTTCGTAATTTTTTTTTTTTTGACAAACTTTGTGGGGGGCCAGCGGCTGACTGGGCTTTTTTTTATTTTCCGTTTTTGCCCCACTGCTGGGTAAAGGCCTCCCTACTCTCTGCTTGACTGGGCTCTTTATTATACATTCATTCCGCATTTTCGCTAGATTCTGAAGCCGTACTTGAAGTGTCTAATGGCTGCCAGCAGGAAAATATATTATACTTATTACTCGTATAGTATAATCTTAGTCCCAGAAAAAGTCTGGATACGTGCCTGCACTCCATACTAAATTCAAATTCAAATTCAAAATATTTTATTTCACATAAACCTATAAGGGCACTTATGAAACGTCAGAAGCTAGATGCACGGTTCCAATTGGTCGTTTCCTATGGAGAAGAGCCGGCAAGAAACTCCATGGTTACTCTTTTAAAAATAAATGGTATTTACAATGCTTTCAAATTACAGAGTTAATAGGTATGAGAGGACAGTGTAGGCCTATCAACAAGTACCAGGTACTTAGCAAGATAGAAAATGGTCGATAGATCTATAGTCTGTTAAGCCTACAACGTTCTCACATTCACAAATTCTAAAAGAAAAGAATCTATATAAAAGCAAAATCAAATAATAAAAATAAAAAGCTATTTAAACCAAATGACATAATTGCCACTACAGCTGTATGTAACAATACTTATTTGTTATAAAAAAAAAATATATATATATATATATATAATATTTTAGGTATATAATGTCAAATAACGAAGAGATTATGTCAAGGTAGTATGTAAAAGAAAAAAGAAAAAAGGTAAAATAAAATAAAATAATCATCGTAATTTGGGAGCCGTTAATAGATATTTACATAGTTATGCCGTTAATGAGGTACCAGGGAAGCCACATGTGCAGAAGGAATTATTGCCAAACTTCCTTGTCTTCAACGTAGTCTTTAATCTTATAATATGCTTTTTTGATAAGGACACGTTTGATGTGGGTTTTGAACTTTCCATCGCTAAGTTCTGTAATCGTCTTTGGCAACTTGTTATAAAATCGAATACTGTTTATTACAAATGACTTACTAGTTTTAGTTAATCTAAATTTGGGTATCACAATTTCATGTTTACTACGTGTATTTATATTATGGAAATCGCTTCTTATTTTGAAAAGTCCCAAGTTTTTGCGAACATACAAAATGCTTTCTAAGATATAAAGAGAAGGCTGCGTTAGTATATCAATTTCTTTGAATTTATTTCTAAGGGACTCGCGGGGACCCATTTTATAGATAGAGCGAATTGCCCTCTTTTGTAAAATAAAAATTGAATCTACGTCAGCTGCCGATCCCCACAGCAGAACGCCATAAGACATAATACTGTGGAAATAAGCAAAGTATACTAACCTAGCTGTGGCTACATCAGTCAACTGCCTTATTTTTCTTACAGCGTATGCAGCTGAACTTAATCTACCTGAAAGAGCTCTAATGTGGGCGCCCCATTGCAATCTCGAATCTAAAGTAATTCCTAGAAATACAGTTTCCGTAATAGCATCTAGTTTCTTGCCATCAAGTTTTAAATTTAGACCTACTTGAGGTACATTTGGTAATGAGAACTTAAGACATTTAGTTTTGTTCGCATTAAGTAAAAGATTATTAGCTGCGAACCATTTCGAAAGAACTGCCAGACTATCATTGACATGTGTGACATCCGTATCTTTTCTATCTATTTTAAAAATAAGAGAAGTGTCATCAGCGAATAGACTTATATCTGATAAGTTAGCCATCATGTAAGGAAGGTCATTAATATAAACTAGAAATAGGAAAGGGCCAAGAATTGATCCTTGAGGCACGCCCATCTTTACTAGAGACCCCAAGGACGTCGCCCCGTTAACGTTTACTTTTTGCTGCCTATTTGATAGATATGAAAGAATAAGATCAGCAGCAGGTCCACGAATTCCGTAGTGGTGTAATTTACAGATCAGTGTTTTGTGGTCAACGCAGTCAAACGCTTTTGAGAGGTCACAGAAAATGCCAATTGCATCCTGGGATTTCTCCCAGGATTCCAAAATGTGACTGATGAGTTTTACTCCTGCGTCAGTCGTCGACCTACCTTTCGTGAAACCAAACTGGTGACTATGTAAAATTCCATTTGAGTTAAAATGTGACGACATCTGGTCTAGCATGATTTTTTCATATATTTTACTCAATGCTGGTAGCACAGATATAGGTCTATAATTGGAGGGATCACTCTTAGTACCTGATTTGAAAATTGGTACTACTTTACTATGTTTCATTAAATCAGGAAACGTACCGCTATCTAAACATTGATTAAATATGCCTGTTAGGACAGGGGCAATTGTGTCAATAATATCTCTAAGAACCTTAACGGAAATCCCCCATAAGTCTTCTGTGTTTTTTATGTTAAGACTTTGGAATGCTTTTTTAATTGTGTCAATAGAAATAGGCTTGAATTCAAAACTTGGAATGTCCTTACTGAAGTTTTCTTTTAAAAGAGATTCAGCTAATATAGATGATGAGGGGAGAGATTTTGTAACCTCTATTGGGATGTTGGTAAAGAAATTTTCTAGTGTCTCAGCAACTTTTAACTTATCTGAAATGGTTTCATTATCAATTTTTAGAGACAATTCATTCTGATCTCGCTGTTTTGTGTTTCCAGTTTCTTTGTTAATTACCTGCCACACAGCTTTTATTTTATTATTTGAAATACTAATTTTGTTACTTATTAATTTAGATTTAGCTTGGGCGCAGACTCGTTTGAATATCTTAGAATAGTTTCTGACATAATTATGAAGGGCTTGATCAGAAGTTAATGATTTCTCGTAGTACAAATTATATAAAATATCTCTGCTTTTTTTAATGCCAGCAGTGGCCCATTCATTGAATTTTGGTTTAGCATTGATGGTTACTTTTTTTACAGGACATGCTTTATTTAATTCATGGCATACTGTAGAAAATAATGTACCGTAGTTTATATTGGGGTCTTGTGAATCAAAACTAGCAGTTGAGAGATTGCTAAGAACATTATTATTAAATCTCTTCAATCTATTTTTAGTGAGAGGTCTTAATTCAATGGTTTTATCTAGATGCAACTTTTTATCTAAGTCAAATGATACAAGTTGACCAGTATGATCAGACCTGACGCCACTAATTAAGCACGAGTCTTGTACTTTACAATTAGTAAATATATTGTCAATGCATGAAGCTGAGGTTGCTGTTATTCTAGTCGCTTCATTAAATATACATTTTAAATTGAATGATTTAAACAATGATATAAGCTTACATTTATCGGGTGAGTTAACTAATAGATCAATATTTAGGTCACCACAAACAAAAACTAATTTATTATCTTTAAAAAGTTTGCTTAGTATTTCTTCCATAATTATTAAAAATGATGACAAGTTTGAGGCTGGTGGTCTATAAACACAGGAAAGTATGGCCCTCAACCTCTGCACATGCTACCTCACATAAGCGATCAACAGAGCAAGCAGTGATATCCTTCCTTTCCTTATGCCTGAAGCAACTATTACATAATATCAAGGTACCACCCCCTATTGAGGATCTGTTATACGCACTGGCAACTGAAAAACTATTTACATTAAACAGCATCCTATCCGGTCTTAACCAGGTTTCACAAAAACATAAGATATCTATTTGATATTTATCTATTAACAATTCCACGTCTAGAATTTTGCCAGAGAAGCGATTAATATTTTGGTGATACAGTAAAATATTCTTATTATGCTTCTCTATTGTCGAGTCTAAATGTTTAAAGAATCTATTACAGTATTATTAGAAATACTAGATAATACTGTTTCGTCACTTAACCTAGTCTCAGTCTAAATAACTGTATGCCTGGTTGTTATTTATCTGATACTAGCTTTTGCCTGCGGCTTCGCTCGCGTGGATGTCAGAAAATGTCCCAAGGCAACGTACATACTACTGGGACTAAAAGTACCCTATGTGTTAATCCAGGTTAAAAACTATATGTGTGCCAAAAGGCCACGGCAACTTTGTATGGAGTCTGGTCTCAACTCTTAACATCCAAAAACATCCAAATCCAAACATCCACATTGGAAAATCCATAAAAATATTTTCTCTTTATAATATTATAATTATAGTATAGATTATGAAATAAATTATTAAATGTAACTTTAACCAGGACACTATAGAACATTGTGTAATCTTAGTTTAAGAAAAATTGTGTTGTTTACATTCACATACAGTAACAGTTTGCCACAGGAAGAAAATAACATAAGATTTGAAATAAATATGACATTGCATAATTGGACATTCAATAATAATTTGTTCCATCTGGTTGATATGACTAACAATTATGTTGGTAATTATTTGTATTTACAAGAGATAGACATAATATTGTTATATACACACGGCTACACATCAAGCTATACTTTTCCAGTTTATGCTGATCTCGCATTGTATAAGATTTCCGTACAATGCGAGGTCACCTTATACTGGAAATGTATTGCTTAATTAGCCGTGTTTACTATCTTTTTAACTATTGCAAAAAACAGATAGCTGTGTCGCTATCATATTTTTTTCTATTTCAGCCAAAAATATTCGGCTAAACAACTTGCTTCTTTTGAGCAATGCAATGACATTTTAAATAATAGTGCCAATAATTTGGCAACAACTAATGACATTAATTTTCATTTAAATTAGAAATTAGGACAATAGAAGAAACCTCTTGCTTAATAAATGAAGAAAATTTAAATACTGGTTTAATATCTCACCCAAATGGTAATAACCTAAATAAATATAATAAAAATATTTTTTAAATATTTCATCAACATATTCGATATGTGATAGGTAAGAAATTAAAATTGGAGCTGTTCATGAATTGTAGTTATATTGATATCTTATGTGTAACTGAACATTGGTTAAAAGTCCACCAGTTCATGTTCAGCTTTAACAACCACCAGGTTGCCAGCTCATTCAGCAGAGATGATACGTGGTTGCTCTCTAATAATTGTTCGTAACAATATGAAATTTAAAGAACGAAAGGATATTGTGAGCCTCTCTGTTGAGCGAGTTATTGAAATAGCTTGCATTGAGCTTGTGTTCATTGTAATGAGCGTATACACACCCCCATGTGCTTAATATGATATTTTTGAGAAATATATACATACAGTTGAACTCTGATCACTGTGGCCAGTTAGTCAATTTCCCTCAGAAAACAGTCAGAGCTCAAATAGAAGCAACCAGAATAATGTACCCAGGATTTTTTAAAATAAATGCTTCGATATTTGAGTTTGCTTAGGACAATTTAAAAATAAATTAATGGAAAACTACCGGGTTTGCCTTATCACAATGGCCAGAGGTTATTTGAATATTATCATGAAAAAGCATATAACCATGATTAAACTTTTAAAGAATTTGTTAAGAAATATTCTAAAACTTTTAAAAGAGCTTGTTCCTCAGCAAAAGCCATACACATTAAAAATAAAATATGTAATAGCTTCTGGAAATAAAATTAAAACAACGTGACTTCCATCTAATCAATGATGTAGATATTAAGGCAGATGTGGAGGTAGCAACTGAGTGAAAATTTCTTCACTGATATTCCCATTTGAACTACCAAAATTCTGCTATTGTCGACCTCCACTTCTGCTTACTCAATACTATAATAATGTGTACCAGAATGTGACAAACTTTTTAAATTCACAATTCCAACTGCTAAAGACATTATAGAATCTTTTAAATATCTTGATGTAAATTAAAACTGCTGGCCTTTGGGGATTATCAGTATATACCATGTCTTCAATAATTATTGATGTTATTTCACCCTGTTTAACAATTATTTTTAAGTCTTGTATTGCATCTGGTGTATTTTCTGATCTGATGAAACTTAGCAAAGTTATTCCAATGTTCAAGTCTGGCAGCACAACCGATCCCACGAATTTTCGGTCTATTTCGATATTACCTACATTGAGCAAAATCTTCGAAAAAATGTTTTTAGAACAAATGTTAGGACATTTCAATGCACATAATTTACTTCATTTTAAACAGTTTGGTTTTACAAAGGGTCGTTCAACTACAGACGCGGGCGTGGAATTACTGAAGAGCATATTCGAGGCCTGGAAGGAGTCGCAAGATGCTCTTGGCTTTTTCTGCGACTTGTTCAAGGTCTTCGATTGCGTACATCATGATTCACTCATCAGGAAATTGTACCACTATGGTATGAGGGCAAGGCTCTTGACCTTTTGACTTCTTATCTGAATAACAGAATTCAGAGGATCGATGTTAATGGCAAGAGATCTGCACGATCTGCGGTCACCATGGGCGTTCCACAGGGTTCAATTCTAGGTCCTTTCTTATTTCATATTTATATAAATGACTTACCTTACCACATAAGGGATAATGACAAGATCGTCTTATTCGCAGATGACACCTTCCTCATTTTTAAAATCAAACGTCAGTTAGTCGACTTTGAAAAAGTTAACGATGCACTCTCTAAAGTTGTGCATTGGTTTAATGTAAATAATCTTCTCCTGAACGAAAAAAAGACTAAATAAATGTTCAACGCCAAATTTCAGGCAGCTATCTACCAATGTTCAAGTTAATGGAATAGAGTTGGACTCTGTTGAGTCGACAGTTTTTCATGGAATCACTATTGACGGTAAATTACAATGGGGCCCACACATAGAAAAAATTACAGAAAGGCTAAGACCGGCCGCCTACGCTGTTAAAAAAAATAGACAGATAACTGACGTAGATACAGCTAGAATTGTTTATTTTAGTTATTTTCATAGTCTTATATCTTAAGGGATTCTTCTCTGAGGAACCTCGGCGGCAGTGGCGTGCACAGATATTTCAGACGGTATGCACGGCTAAAATTAAAATTAAACCTACCAGTTTCAGCTTGTTTTGGTCGTTGGCCCACCGACTACTTACCCTACCAGACTCTTACCGCATGGCATGGTGCCATTGCATTAAATCTGAATATCCGAATATAATGTTAATGTTTAATCCGAATAGGTCCAAACATTCTCTTTATCCTGATTTGTAATCAATTTAACTTTTAACTCAAAAGATAACGTCGAAAAGCCGACAGATGTAACTACTGCCTGTGCCGCCAGCACAGGTCTCACAGATATAATTTTCCATTTATTACAATAAACTTACTAAATAATTGCTTAGAGAATAAATCTCTTTCCAAGAAAAACAATCGAAACAATAGGTCGAAAGAAATTTGCAATTACCAACTAATACGAAACGAATAAATTTAGTTAATCCGGCTAAAAAAAGTCGACCCTCTGCAATCAACAATTAAGCGGTGCTTTTATGGCTTCTCAATTTGGACGGCTTGCAATGTAAGCTATGCTTCCAAAACACACGCGCACACATTTTCACGCACACAGTCACACTTTTGCTGTGTACTACACGAGAATTCACGAGATGCGTTGTATGAAGAATAAGCAACGCGTAGTACTGCTTTTGCTCACGGGAGGGTTGCCTGCGGCGGGCGGCGGGTGTTCGCCGCTCCAATAAAATAGTTTAAAAAAAGTAATAGAAGGCGCGTAATAAACACGGAAAGCCAAAACACTATGCGATGAGAAGGCGAATAAGTTAGATTAATATGATACCATGTTTTTTTTTTGAGTTATAGTTATTTATCATTTAGGGGGACATGGGTATGGGACTACAGGGTATGCAGAGCTTATTTGCATGTATGGAGTGCACGCCACTGCTGTGTGGACATAATACTATCTTTGTTCTACAGAAAAGGGCTGTTTGAGCCATTTACAACCTAGGTCCAAGAGATTCCCTTCAAGAAAAATTCAAAGAAATAAATATTCTGACTGTAGCTTCTACTAAATACCAGGAATAAAAACAACCTTGCTGTATATTGCACACGTCCACACTGAGTAGGCAACTCGTTTATGGGTCAATGTATACGCTTTTACAACAGACTTCCCATTGACATTTGACCAATTATTACATAAAATTATCAAAATATACCAGTTTTATACACATATTGTCATTGTGGAAAATTATATACAAAATGACATGATTACTTTGTAAGGTATTATATTATTTCAGTTATTTTGAATGTGAGGACTATGTGGTTTTCTTTTTCAGTTTTAATGGTCTGGCAGTTTGAGTAGTTGATTCGGCCTACCTAAATGTCCTTAATTTGGTATTGTTTGTCGAGTTGAGCTCCGTATGTTCTGAGTCGAGCTCCACAATTACTGATGAATGCTAGCACTGACTGGACAGGTCCACTCAAATCTGTGTGGTTCTTTCCTCAAAATACCATTTCAGACACTTAATCTACATGGTCCTCATATGGCCTGACCAAGATTATGTCTGGACTTTAAAAGTGATTGCAACCTAGTGAGTTTGTTTCGGCTTTTCTTCTTAGAGTAGTCAGATAGGAAACACCGAACTCATCTAGCTTTTTTTTTTAATGTTGCATGTAAAAATTATTCTGATATCCTATTTACAGAATACAGAATAAACAATTTCATTTCCTTAGCTTTTCTGTGTGGCCCTTAGTATATGGGATGCAGAACAAACACTCACCCACAATAAAAATGCATGACATACCAGGAGTAACCAAAGACAGAATCCTGGTGACAGTTCTACTATATAGATACCACAACTAAATATTCAATCAAATATGAATTCAGAATATTTGTCATTTACTTACAATTATTTATTATAATGTCCATGGAATTGTTGGTTATATCAAAGCACCATTTTGGTTTAGCTTCAGAAGTTTTCTTTTCTGTTGAAACAGTGGCATCATAAGCCAAAGGCAAGTCCTGTAAAAAAAATGAAGAGTTAACCGGAGTTGAACAAATATGGCAAAGATTACTTCTTAAAATAGAATGAAAGAGAGATAAATATACCTGTGCAATACTGCCTGCACCATTGATGAAGGATTCAATATTGAGTGGATTCTGATCCAAGCTTTTACCTTCACCTGAAAACATTAAAACAATATTATCTAGTTACTACCTAACAAAATAATATCTCCAGTATCTTAGTTGTTTACAGTACACATCAAAATAATAATAGCTATAATGTGAGTTTTCATCAGTGCTAAACCACAACTTATTTCCATATTCTACCTCATATGTACCTTTTTTCTTAAATTATGGTCCAAACACTATTGAATTAATACTATTTATAAGTACTTACTATTGATTTCTGTAATTATAGGTGTATTACTATTTAAATTGGCATGTATATCAGTCTCCTGAGATTTTAGTAAATTATTTTGATAATCTTCACAATCTGCTAAAGATAATCCCCATACTGTGCCTGTTACATCTGTTAACTTGTTACTTCCGTCCAGTTTTGTGATGTTGTCTAATTGATCAGATATGTTGGTTGTTTCCATGTGAGAGGTGGTGACTAGAGATATTGCTTCAGGAGATTCATTAATATTGCTTATATTTGCTTTAGGAATAGAAACTTTACCTTTCCTTCTGAGAATATTAGGTTTCTGAAATGATTTTTTTGCAACATTTTTTTCATTTGATGCAAACATAATTTTTAAGGGTTTCTCTTCATTGGAATGCAAACCTGAAAATGAAACATATAAATGTTGCAGATGTTTAAATTCTATCAAATTCAGCAGAGGTATGAGGCTTCATACAAACTCTATGCATCAGAACATTTTGTTAAAAATAACCCAGTCAGACTTAACAATATTGGTCAATGGGTCGTCTTACGAGCGGATCTTCTCAGATCTTTAGAAACCAATACTCAGACAGATGGGACTCAAACAAAACAGGGTACGATAAATTCTTAAGCCATGCAAAGAAATAAAACAAAAACTTACATTTGTGTCGGAATTCTTAAAAAGACGCGACAATAAACGTAAAAATAACTCTTCCATTTACTCCTCAACAACCTCACAGCTTGGCACCAAATTCAGTTTGCGATTGTTGTAATTTGGGACTTGGATCACTGTTCTACCTTTTGAATACCATAGGGAACATTATTTTACACGATCAAAAGGAGTAGGTAAGTTTGTCTGAGTCCGACCTATTGTGAAACTCGTTGTTCCAACTGGTGCTCTCCGTTTTTCAATCTGATTCTGTAATTTCATCACAACAGCTGCATTATGTCCAAACACCCTGTCTTGGCTAGGAATATATCTTATTAACAGGGTGCTGGTGTCCTGGAGTTGATAGATGATTTCAATTTATCTAACTTTGATTTGGATAAATCTTCGTATTCATAGTTCATTACATGGCGGCGTTTCTTGCTTGCCTTGCTTGCTCAAGTCAAATCAAGCCATCAACCAAATGTCAAAATGTCAAATTGTCAAGCATCAACCTGACTGCCAACGTAATATAATTATAAAGTCAAATTCGAAACAAAAATATAAGGTATTTTCTTTGTCGCGCGCAGACTTATTCTACGTTCCGAGTTACGCTGTAATCGATTTGAGCGTGCTAACACCCGTCGGGTACCCACTTAGCGTGAGCGCGATAACGATGTCCCATGAATAGTTATAGACGACGACATGAAATGCGCCACCTTGTGATAATGTCGACCATACCCTAAATTAATATCACCGTGACCGCTGTTAAAAATGACAGTTGTGCTGTTTTGTTTTGAGTCGCATCATAACTTCCTTCGAAATTGTGCTTCTGGCTACCATCGCCACCTAGCCAAAGAAGATGAAGAAATTTGTGGAAATACTGTAATCCAACCATCTTGTGCAAAGTTTGGGGGTAAATTATATGTTTTGACGTTAAGCGAGCAGAGCGAGCACTGTGACCAGTGTGAGCGCGTTCACGAGCGTTCCGAAATGTTGACGGCTCTCCTCTGTCATAATCGTGATATCCAAATCGGAACGCAAAGTATTAATGTGAGCGCTGTGAGCGATTATGACGTAACTCAGAATTCGACCTCTCAGTAAGCTTGTCAAGACTGTTAAAAACGTGCAAAAAAAGCGCGCGTCTGTAGGCCGCGACTGACAGTTGCAACCGATGAGTGTGCACCACAGACTCCATAGAAATACTACGTATGTTTGCACGATGTTCCCAGGTCCAGCTGCCCAGATTTCTATCAGACGTCTGAACGCTCAAGGATGGCCCAAGGTCACGTCCGCGACTTACGACCGATAGTTTGCACAGTGTAGTGCTAAATGTACTATCCAGATATAAATAAAAAAAGCCACTGCTTATGGACGTATCCGATAATTTGTACAGACGCCAGCACATGAACCTACTACAATCTGTCAAATTTCTTTAATAGATTTTCAACTTTATCACTTATGTCTAACCCCGCTTTCCGAATTAGAACATAATCGCTCACAGCGCTGACATCGATAATTGGCGTTCCGATTAAGATGTCACGATTATGACAGCTGAGGGCTGTCATCAATTCGGAACGCTCGTGAACGCACTCACAGTACTCGCTTAACGTCAAAACTTGCATAACATATTTCTTTGTGTTTATTCTTCAAATTTCTTCTTTAGGTGGCAAACGGTAGCCAGAAGCACAATTTCGAAAATGCCACGTTAGTTTAAAGATAGGATGCGAGTCAAAACACAACAGCACAACTGTCATTTTTGACAGTGCCCACGGTGATATTAGTAAAAGGCATGGTCGGCGTTATCGCAAGATGGCGCATGTCATGACGTCATCTATGACGATTGAAGACGAACTGTTAGCGCGCCC
The DNA here is from genome assembly GCA_949128155.2 of Xanthia icteritia. Lineage (NCBI taxonomy): Eukaryota > Metazoa > Arthropoda > Insecta > Lepidoptera > Noctuidae > Xanthia > Xanthia icteritia. The sequence continues at coordinate 17,759,527 of OX421932.2, forward strand.
ACGTTAATACGGTACAGGAGTTAGCGCGCTCAAATCGATTACAGCGTAACTCGGAATGCACCCTAAGGCTCAGTTGATCGGGGAAATTTATTGTACTTACGTAGTATCTCTATGTAGTCTGTGGATATATCAGTCAAATCAGTAACACAACCACATAATATACCTATTATTTGCTTATCACTTCGTTAACCACGGTTAACCAAGACCAATCTTCTTTCTTGACCTTAAAAGAGTATAACTAGCGATAAGTCGAAGTGGATTTACATTTGGCATTGTTTTGCGTTGTGTAGTGATTCTAGGAACATACAATGTCAGGAGAAACGAAAAAAGCACTGTTTATATGCCTCGGTATGATAGTATAATTTATTTATGCAAAAAAATAAACTATTAAGATTTAAATAAACTTCTGAATGCAGTTTTTAGGCATGTGCTCCATTGATAACTTTTTACCAAAACCGCCTTTGCGAAATTTGCGAGTGCCACTTGCTAATGAAAACCGCTACCTGCTGTTCACTTCACTAGCTTTGAGATAAACCATAAAACTGCATAGAGGCATGGTAAAAAGTCTGTGAGCTTACCTCACCCTGATAATAGATATACCATAATAAATCTACATGTACATTAATATTAAAAAGAGATAAGATTTGTATTGTTTTTTGTAATTAATAAACTCAAAAACGAATGGATCTATTTTAAACATTCTTTCACCAGTGGAATGCAGCCTAGTAGAATGGAATCATCCATCACTGAGTAACATGGCAATCATTTATACAGACATCACACGGGCGAAGCCGCTGGCGGAAGCTAGTGCTAAATAAATAACTGATACATGTAACTCCAGGGTCCTACTAGCCTAGAAAATCTAAACTTACTGAACAAAAAATTTTATTAGTCAGAAGTACTAATAAGTTTGTCTTACAGGTAATATTTGTCGATCACCGATAGCAGAAGGTGTGTTTCAAAAAACTGTGAATGACATGAATTTGGGTGATCATTGGGAAATCGACAGTGCAGCTATAGGAGGCTGGCATGTGGGTAATCCACCAGACTGGAGAGCTTTGGACACTATGAAAAAGCATGACGTTCCATACAACAACCATGCAAGACAGGTATAAACTGTTTTGGCTGTTGTCAATGTTACTTCACACAGCAATTAAGTTCTTTTCAACTTCTTAGATTATAACTAGAGAAATATTCATTTCTGTATCTCTTTTTGCATCATTTTTCAATTCAGTACCACAACATTGATCACATTATATAGGTGAAGGAAAAAAAAAACAGATATAATACCTGCATAAATAAAAATAACTTAGTTTGACTGTTTCAGATTGTTTCAGAGGACTTTAATCATTATGATTATATATTTGGAATGGATGAAGCAAACATGAAGGATCTTAATAAAAGAGCTCCAAAAGGAAGTAAAGCAAAACTCCTTCTCTTTGGAGACTTTGATCCTCAGGGTGAAAGAATTATAAGAGACCCATATTATGTATGTTTGGGATATAATTATTGCCATTTATTAATTTTTCTTCCTTGAAAATACATTTTTAAATACTTCTTAAAAAATAAGTTTATTTCATATATCTCGAGATGTAAAACATATTTATTACACTATTTTTAATTTTCAGGATAGTGACTCAATAGGATTTGAGAAGTGTTACCAGCAGTCACTAAGGTGCTCTAAAGGATTTTTGGAAAGTTTGCAGAAGTGATGTGAATTCCCAAACCTAATACCAGCTAGTTACAACAAAATTATTATTATAGCCCAGTCAATAAAAACAGCAAATGCGCATGGGATGGGACTACGATTTTTTTAATATGTTGTTAGGTCTCCTGAGAGTGGTTTATACCCAAGTTTGTACAATAATTTATTATACTGGGTATTATAAATAGGGTTTATTTTAATAATCGTTACATATTAGATACTGTAAGCACATATTAAAAAGTGAAAATATAAAAAAAAACATTAATAAAAAACAATTTTTATTGCATTCTAAATCTATTTACTAGCAACCATTTTAAACCTCTTACAGTCCTTAAAGAATTTTCTATTTGCACTAGAGTAGTCATTACCAAAGCTAGGCACTAAACAGGTTGTGAGGAATGTGTAACTTGCATGTAGATCCTTAGTCATAAGAAAATTAAAAAACCATTGCTGTGTTTTTTTACCAGTATTAGGTTCAAGACATTGGAAACAGAATGTGTCTTTCTTGTTTAAATATCCACAGGCTACCACAGTTCCACCATTACTTAACCCGTCCCTAAGATGACGGTCTGACTGTTCTTTCCACTGTTTGTTTAATTCTTTGCCTACTTTCTTCTCTTCATTAAATTCAAATCTATTATCCAATTGATAGGCAGGAACAAAGGGTAAGTCGATGTATTCAGCTGAAAGCATAGTTTATATAATATTTAATAACCGACATTTTGTAGGCATTTATATAGAACAAAAGCACTTAGATGTACATGAGTAATTATGAGTTTAGTTTTTGGTTTAGTATTTATAATAGGTAATATTATGCTTACTTGGTAATTCGTCATCGCTATCGAGTATGTCTTTTAAATTGTTAGATCTTTTTTTTGCTGATTTCTTCCTCATAATGATCAATATTTGTACGTTCAACACTTAATGAAAATAATGGTCAGAATGCTAATTTAGCGATAAAATTTGGCAAAAACGAAAACTGCGCTAACGCACAAATCTGATAATTTAAGCCCACCCGATTACCCGATCACGTTCACAGATTGCTAATACCAGATTACTTTCCAGTGTGACCATCTTAAAATCACTGATTCTGCCATAGTTTGGTTTGAAATCTGCCAAAAACACGAGTAAAAAATGCTAAAATATTGCCAAATTTGTTAAGCGTTGTAATAGTAATTATTTAGGGTAGTAAAAACACTTATTTTACATAATATATTTATTTTATTATTTATGTGCACAGAAAAATAGATACAGGTAAGACAATCATATATTTGTATTATTTTAATTAAATCTAATTTACGGCGGAAGGCCGGACCCGGGAAAGCGGGTGTGCGTACGCGCAGCGGAATGTTGTTGAATTTAAAGATTTTAATTTTGCAGATATTTAGTGTATGACGTCGTATAATTGTGTATGGTAAAAAAAAAATTGTGCACGCAACCATTGTGGAGAAATTCACCAAAAACTGATTCCGCTGGGCGAACGTTGTCCTGGCGGAACTTTTTTTAATCCATAGACTTAAGAAGAAAAGAGATGTGTCCAAAAATTAGTGTGTATTTGTGTCTAATTGTGTATGTATGAATAAAACTAGTGCATGCATAAACTTCGGAGAAATTCAAGTTTCCGCTACGCGAACGTTTGGCCATTAGCTAGTTTTCATATAAAGCGCTTACATAGAGAACTGTAGATTTTTACATACGTTGTTTTGAATTTGTTTATATTTGTTTAAAAAACAGATTTATAAAAAATCGTAGGGCTTAAAAGATAAAAATATAAACGTAAAATACGCTTATTAGGTCTTAGTTCTTAAAGTATGCACTTTGGGGTCTAGATTTTCACGTTTATACAAACCTTGTAAGTTAAGATGTTCCGTTAGTAATTAAAGAGTTATAGGACAAATTTACCATGAATAGATCACTGTTTACAAAGCAGTCAAATATCACGACGTTCTAAATGAATTGCATGGTAAAATGTATGCCAATAATTAGTGTATTCATTCAACTATTCACATGCAAAATTTCATGTCATTAAATTCAGTAATTAAAGAAAAACAATTATAATACTGACGAAGCATCGAAAACCTACATAACCCGACCAAGTTCGGATGGCTACAAAAAAGCGGCCGTGCCATATATCTAAGAAACGTTCTTAACCTTCCAATATAGTATTTATTAATATGGTACAGTTGCGTACACAAGCGTTAGGAAAAAATAAAACAATTGCATTTCTTGAATGATTTTTTTTTTTTAATAATAACGCCACTATCTACGATAAAAACAAATCTTCAATTAACAAGTACTTCTCTATTTAAATATCCGCGAAATCTTCAATATGAAATCTTCAATAGAAATTAGCTGTATGAATTTTATTTGTCTTAAATAATATATTTAGATTATATCTCAAGTCTCAAGCGCATACTTAAATAAAGTACCTACGTAAATAGTACCTAATTTCTGTCATAGTCAAATACATTTAAAAAAGTAGGTGTACAAAAATAAATGACCTATAAATTATTTATCGAAACAACAATTGTGTTATCACCTATACCAATTCAATACCGGTATTATACTGTAAATTTTGGGATGTTACCTAAATATATTGCACGGCCGCTTTTTTGTAGCCATCCGAACTTGGTCGGGTTATGTAGGTTTTCGATGCTTCGTCAGTATTATAATTGTTTTTCTTTAATTACTGAATTTAATGACATGAAATTTTGCATAAGAATAGTTGATTGAATACACTAATTATTGACATACATATTACCATGCAATTCCTTCAGAACGTCGTGATATTTGACTGCTTTGTGAAATGTGATCTGTTCATGGTAAATTTGTCCTATAACTCTTTAGTTACTAACGGAACATCATTGATACTTGGCAACATGTTGCAGACACTTACAAGGTTTGTATAAACGTGAAAATCTAGACCCCAAAGTGCATACTTTAAGAACTAAGACCTAATAAGCGTATTTTACGTTCATATTTTTATCTTTTAAGCCCTACGATTTTTTCTAAATCTGTTTTTTAAACAAATATAAACAAATTCAAAACAACGTATGTAAAAATCTACAGTTCTCTATGTAAGCGCTTTATATGAAAACTAGCTAATGGCCAAACGTTCGCGTAGCGGAAACTTGAATTTCTCCGAAGTTTATGCATGCACTAGTTTTATTCATACATACACAAATACACACTAATTTTTGGACACATCTCTTTTCTTCTTAAGTCTATGGATTAAAAAAACGTTCGCCCAGCGGAATCAGTTTTTGGTGAATTTCTCCACAATGGTTGCGTGCACAAATTTTTTTTTACCATACACAATTATACGACGTCATACACTAAATATCTGCATAATTAAAATCTTTAAATTCAACAACATTCCGCTGCGCGTACGCACACGGAAAGCGGAGGCTTATGCCGGGGTTGCGGGAAAGTCAGAAAGGGATACCATGGCCCCTGGCAACGTACAGGCAACTGTATGTAATAAGGTCCTGTTGGCACCCTTTCGGCAGGTATGGTTACTGGTAGCGGCATGCTCCTTTAAAGCAGACAGTCATGTTGTTAATTTGCAGTTGCAGGGTTTAAAGGCCACATCCGAATCATCTCTAGTCTTGGAAATCCACAACGAAAGTAATGAATCTTGCTCCCACTCTGCTCTATACGCTCTAATAACAAATATCTCCTCAATAACTTCCGATCGCCGTAAAACAGATAGTCTACGACTGATTGAAATATCAACCATAAACTCACTTAAGTATAGAGAATACTATTTCTATGATTATCAACTTTATAACTAATTATATTAATGTTCTTAGTTGAATGAGATACAACACGAGAAGTGCAGGGGAATCCCCTACGATCTGTTTTTAGGGTTACCATTTTCTTTATTTGGATATGCCGCTGTTTAAAATGGAAATTTATTTTCTAAATTGCAATACTACCAAAAACTGCCAATTTTATAAAACGTTAACCAAACGTCTGGCACCATAGAGTATAGTAATAGTGTCTGGCACGTTTGGTTAACGCTTTATAAAATTGAAAATCAGCTAAAATAAGAGGCCAATTCTGCCAATAAGGCAGGAAACTGCCACATATAGTCACACTGTTCCGTTCACCTCTGATTTTGCATTACTAAAAGAATCAACATTATCTTTAGTGTAGTTGTAGGTAATAAGGTTGCTATTGAGTTGGTGTCAGCGATAAAATATAATGTGAAAGGACTATCCAAACAACTGTCAAGATCACTCGAGACAAGCAATTTACGTGTACTATGACATGACAAAAAACCAAAAAACCAAGAAGCTTTAAGTTGCCAGTAGTAGAGAATATAGATTTGCCCTCAAATTCTACGTCATACATAAAAATAAAATAAAATGGCTCCTTTGCAATATACATTAAGTACACTTTACAATTTATTAATCGACTAAAATTTTCTACACGTTCTTACAAAACTATGAGGATCCCTAGAGGAACGACCTGCACCTTTTAAATAGAAGAATAGTATTTTATATCAAGTAAGTTAAAAAATAAACACATTAAAAGTGTCTAGGGAATCTAGGGATCAAGTACGAGTATCACCGCAATTGAAGATTATTATTTTAGCTTTTTTGGATCGGTATATTCATTCTTTTTAGTGAATTTCACTATTTGAATAAAGAATTTTCTTTAAATTTTGATTAAAAATAGAAAATCAACCGTCAATCAGGATTCCTATAAAAGTGTGTAATAGCGTTTGTACAAAATTATTACAATTTCTGCATCGGAACTGAAATAAATTGCATTAATATGGAGCGACGACAGCATTTGACACAAGAAGAGATGATGAGAGCAGTCGGAATGTTTCAAGCTGGTTCCAGGCAGCGTACTGTGGCTGTCGCTTTTGGCACTACACAGAGCGTCATAAGCCACCTCTGGACACCCTACGTATCACGGGCAACGTGGCCGAGCGACATGGAGGACGATCTCGCATCACCACTCGCTGACAGGACCGGTACATCCAAAATACTGCTCGACGGAATCCTACCATGACCGCATGATGTTGGCTACGAGGCTCCACAGCTCTTCAGGCTTGCTGATAAGCGACAAAACCATCCGAAATCGTTTACGTGAAGTGGGTCTGCGTTCCCGAAGACCACTGAGAGTTCCACCTATAGCACCCCTCAATCATAGGGCCCGTTTACAGTGGGCTCGCCCCATTGTAAACGGGCCCTACGATTGAACACAGAAATTGGGAGGAAGAAGACTGGCGTTGTGTTTGCTTTTCCGATGAATCTCGTTTTGGTATGAGGCTGGATACAAGACGTACTCAAGTTTGGAGGACCTCTGGACGTCAAGAACGTTTGAAATTTTGTCAGGAAGTTCATTCATATAGGGGGAACAATAATGGTTTTGGCCGGTATTTGGATCGGTGGAAGAACCGATCTCATTTAGATCAGGGGAAACCTCAAACCTCAATGCTCAGATTTATGCGGAGAGGATTGTTTCAGACGTGATTATATCTTTGCGAAGCCGGTTGGGCGATTCGTTTCGACTAACGCATGACAATTAATACACGTCCACACACGGCTAGAGACGATTAACATTCTGCCGTGGCCTGCTCAATCGCTAGACCTCAACGCATTTGAGCACGCATGGGATATTTTTTACGAAAAAAAAAAAGACAGCCAAGTGAGAGATTGACTGATTTGCTGACCGTAAGTTTTATAGCGCGCGGCTGACACAGTGCAGCGCTGAATTTAATTTTAATATTTCCTATCAATTCTTGCGACATGAATGGATTGACTTGGTTGCAAGTTTACAGGTGTAGTTCTTTTTATTTTTTTTGTGAGCTTACGTTTGAAGGCAAGCCGGGCTTTTCGGCTTTAATGATAGGAACGCCACTGGTCTGGAAGACTAGATTTGGTAAATATTAACTGGATATTTTTTATAGTTAAAAATGTACTTGATCCCTATACACTTTTGATGTGTGTATATCGCAAGCAGGTTGGCTAAAAAAATTCTGGCCAGGCTATGATTAATAAAAAATTCAAAAACGACTTTTTTTCAAAAATTGCACTCATTCGTTTAACGAAGAAATTTAATTACGTTTCTTCACTCTCGGAGGCCGAGAGGGTTCCAGATCTGGCGGTTAACGAACGTGAACTACAAATCCAAAAGGTATCACTGTCATCACCAGATGATACCCACTCCACTCCCTGATTGTGGACCGCCGTCTCGGCCTCCTGTAAGTTATTAGTTAAGGTGGTAGCTATATCTACTAATCATGCATATCCCTCGGGTACTGCACGCATATCCCGTGGGGGTATCCCCGTATCTCGTGGGGGTTTGCGTGCTGTACAGCACGCAAACCCCCACGACTATATTTGTATGGTCTATTAGACCCATTCAAACTCTGCGGCTCGTATCTACCGTTATCCCACCCCACTGCGCTACGGTTTAATGAAGACAAAATCACCCCTGAAAATCGGTCCCACAGTTGCCCCACCGCGACTGATGCTATATTCTTGGATGCTGTCTCACGAATTTCACCCAAATCTAACAGAGACCCAGACTCAGAATTAATACAAGTAGCTCCACTATCAAATAGAAAAGAAACGAGCTCACCAGAACCCGTGTTCAGGTTACTCCTTGTCGATTTGAGTTCGCAGGTGTTAACCTCCTTAACTGCAGCCGCCGCTACCCCACTGCCTCTTTTTCGGTCTGGGCACGACGATGCAACATTTCGTGGTTGTCCACACATGTAACATGTGATACAGTTCGTATCGTGACTATTCGGTGCTGGTGCTCGATTCGAAGTCTTCACTTGGGTTGAAGGCTCGTCCTGTCGCTTGCAGCAACCTTTTGATTTATGGCCTGGTATGCCACAACGATAAAATAAAAGATGGAGAAACAACCAACAGCACAAGCAGGCTTTCGCAAAGGATGCAGCACAGTGGACCATATACATGTCATAGAGCAAATAATAGAGAAAAACTAAGAGTTTACACCTCTATACTTGAGATTTGTCGACTACAAAAAGGCATTTGATTCGATTTTCCATCAAAGCATATATTCGCTTTCAGCTATAGAACTCCCGCAAACTTACACTAACATAATAAAAGCAGAAGTAGAGTCAAACTGGATAGAACTGGGGATACTATACAAATAGGAAGAGGAGTAAGGCAGGGAGACCCGCTATATCCTAAACTGATAATAATGTCCTACAGCACACAATGTCAAAGCTTGATTGGTACCAAAAAGGCATTATCATAGATGGTAAACATTTCATGCACTTAAGGTTCGGAGACCGACATTATTTTATTATCTGAATCTGCTAAACAACTAGAAAAAATGTTAAACGACCTCCACACAGTAAGTGTAAGCGTTGGTTTAGAAACGAACACCCTGAAAACTAAAAAAAAATAACAACGACAATTATCTTTCATAAAAAATCTACTTAAACATTTTTGGAATTACAAGGAAATAATGAAATCACGCTTACCTGTGAAACTTAAAGCTAAAGTCATAAACTTTTGCCTACTACCATGCCTTACTTACGCTTGCCAGACGTGGATCTTTAATAGCACAACTAAAAATAAAGTCATATTTGCCAAAGGGCCATGAAACGAAGCATCCTATGCATCAGACTAAGAGACAAACAACGAAATACATCAATCAGAAAAAAGACAAGTCATAGATGCTCTTCAGCACGCTCAAGCACTGAAGTGAGATGGGCGGGCCATCTGGCGCGATCAGAAGACGACAGGTGGACCCTTAGAACAACCGCTTGGATAGGCCCACACGGAAAGAGAAGAAGAGGCAGACCAGCAGAGCGTTGGCAAGACGAGACTGTAGAATTGTTTGGGAAATCTTGCTTGAGAAAGCAAAAACAGAAAAATCTGAAAATTACTGGAGGTGGCCTATACCCGTCGAGGGGTCCTTAATTAGTTATTTAATTATTAGAACTTTATTTATTTCGTAATTAAGGATTAATAAAGGGTTATTTATTTTTTATTTATGCCACAACGATGACATAGGTGATTCTTCAGGCGAGGTTTTTTGGTGGCAACATCGTATCCCTAGCTGCTTTCATGTCTTCGTTTGTGAGAAATTCCGTTTAGGATTCGAAGCAGTTGGGCTTTTGTAACCGCGTTTTGCGAGTGCAATTCTCTACGAATTGTGCCATCCTTTTTGCACAAGACCGATGCAACAAATCCCGGTAATATGTCTTCGGCCATCTCTGTACGTGATATGCGCTCTATGAGACTCCACAGGCGCATAGCAGCCTCACTAGCAGGTTCTTATATGTCCACATCTGCTTTATTAGGATCAAACCATATCAATCGCGTAGTTACGTTGAAATTTTACGTTTGCGGTTGAGTGGTTGCCAGCAGTCGTGATAACTAAACATTTGCATTATGGTTAGACGTTGGCGGGGCCACTACACTGTCGTAGTTATTTTCTTCAGGTCTTTGCCCTTTTAATTTCACTTCTGATAAAGGGACTTGGCCCTCATCTGCGATTATAGTTGGTTCTATGATCCAAATTCTTAAGTTGCACTTTGTAGATAGGCGTGGATTATCGGGCGAAGACAATAAAGACACTAATTATAGCACAATCACTTTATTTCAATTGTAATATCCTATTGAAATAATCACCACGAAATAACCGTTATAATAAAATAACAAAATAGGTAGCACAATTCAGACACTCCACCGAACGCGTATCACGCCTGTGCGATCTCGACAGTCTCAAACACAGAGTACTTTTTAATATGTAGGTAGTCTCAAATCATACTGCCAGTAAATCGTCGACTGCTCACTAGCGCTCGGTGTTGTGTCAGTGTCATGTCGTCGGATGTGACGTAGCACAAGATAATTCATCACGACACTCATAAACTAACAGCGACATCTATGAAATCCAACACTATTTTAATTTAAAGCACCGTCATATTTATTTCAGTAGTTCAATCAATCAATCAGCCTCAGAAGTAGTTATACATGATCATGATTTTTCAGCGTCTTTTAAGAATCATGTCTAACTGCTTCTAAGTCTCCATCATCATTTAATTGTAAGGTTTTCAAACGACGTTTACGATATTGGTGATTCTTGAGTTTATCCAATGCCTGATCTGCAACTTCTGAGAGAGGTTTTTTCAAGTATTCCGGGATTCTGCGGACAACTCTTTGAGATAATTGGTATAAAAATCTGTGTGTTAATCCATCAGAAAACTGCTTCACTAAATCTTTCCATCGAATGTCAGTCCAGACTTGATACGATGATGACTTGAGGCTGAAAATACTAAATTGGTTAATAAAAAAACATAATTATCTAAAACAATATTTATGAAAATAACATGTGCCAAATGACAAAAACTGTACCCATACAATTTCGTTATGTCCGTCTGACCCGAAGTCACAACTCGGAGAATATTAGATTAACGAATAAAATCGGAAAGAAGTTGTACTGTGCACCGCTAAACAATGATGTAGTGAATTTACGCATGTAAATTATATACACACATCAACACGGTCTAGGGATATTTCATACTCAATTAAATAACTCGAAAAGTACTGGCCGCATTGTAATCTTTCATACACCGATTTGTTTGTAATTTATCTCAGACTAATTCCAAATTCAAATTTTTGAAAATTCTTTTGTTTCGGTGGCATAAAAATGTCTTGATGTGTAGGAGAGGGAATTTTCATTTGTGCGAAATTTAGAAAACAATACGAATTACGTTCAGTTACAGTTTTTTTTTCATTTTTAAACGAAAGATAAAGTTAAAATTGAGGTATTGTAGCCATGCAACGCCAACATTTGACGAGGGCGGAGATGTTACGAGCTGTGGGAATGCTGGAAGCTGGTTCTGTTCAGCGTAATGTTGCTGAGGCCATAGGGACCCACCAAAATGTAATTTCAAGATTGTGGACACGCTATCGTGCCACAGGTGAAGTAGCGGAGAGGCACCGGGGGCCAAGTCGCATCACTACCCCCAGACAAGATCGATTTTTGCAAATTACTGCGCGAGCTCAACCAAATGCAACGGCGACTCAATTGGTCCAAAGGCTGCGAGTGGAACACCAAGTGCTTGTGAGTGACCAAACTGTAAGAAGGCGACTGCATGAAAGCAATCTACGCTCTCGTAGACCACTCCGGGTCCCACCTTTACGGAGAGGCAATCGTGGACGACGATTAGAATGGGTTCGGAACCACGTGGACTGGGGCCGTGAGCAATGGTCCAATGTGCTGTTCACGGATGAATCCAGGTTCGGCTTCCATCCAGATTCACGAAGGACGCGTGTTTGGCGAGTTCCTGGACGATGGAGCCGTCTTCAGAACCCTCAGGAAGTTCACCCATACCAAGGAGGAACAATTATGGTTTGGGCAGGAATTCGTCTTGGAGGACGGACGGATCTCGTTTGGGTGCGGGGCAATATGACGGCAGAACGATACGTCCAACAGGTGCTGGGGCCCGTAATCTTGCCCCACAGAACACAAATGGGGCAAGATTTCCTACTCATGCACGACAATGCCCGGGCACACACGGCGAGAACGGTAGCAGCTTGGTTACATACACACAATGTTAGGGCCTTAGACTGGCCTGCTCAATCGCCAGATCTAAATCCCATTGAGCATGCGTGGGATATGCTGCAAAGAAGAGCTCTGAAGGAAGTTCCTGAAAATCTGGCTACAGAAGATCAACTTTTTGCGCACCTCAGAAGGACATGGGACAATATTCCGCAGCAAGACATTGACAACCTTGTTCTGAGCATGCCGAATCGTTGCCGATGTGTTATGAACATCATGGGCGCTTTCTCAGACTACTAACTTCAAGTTTATAAACACAAATTAAATGATTTTTCTATTTTTTTTCAGTTTTTACTCATAAATTAAAAGTTAATTCATATACGGTTTCCGTCTATGCTTCATTTTTTTTCCATAAAATCCTGAAATTTTAATCAAAGTACCTTAACCATTATTAAAAAATGGTAGAATATTAAATAACGTATCTTTTAAATATATACATGTCATATAAATAATTAACACATTGATTGTAATTCGCTTTTTTAAAAATATCCCTAGACCGTGTTGATGTGTGTATGTAACAGAGGGAAGAAAAAAACAACGCATAATTAAAAAGATTATGATAAAAACATCATAATGCGACTTTGTATTTAAGTCTATAGTTTTTTAAATAACCTGGGACATTTTCGGTTACAACCGAAGAAATAACTTTTTAAACAACAACAAAAAGGTGATATTCTTTTTTCATTATTCCACGTCGATTTCTCCGTGGTTACAAGTGAGTTACGCGACTCTTTTTGCATTTGGTAGAGGAAGCGCGCGCGACGTTGCTTGGGTTGTTTATGAATTAGCTCCAATTAATACGTATTTAATCCACGTTGATGATATTATAACTTCCTGTAACTGTTGTTCCGAAATTAAAGTTTTATTCACTTTTTATTGTTGTTTTTGAAAGTGTTTTTTTTTTTTAAATGATTTTTGCGATGAAATCAACACTGTGTGCGTAAATTTTCATCCCAACTCACAACAGGGAACCCTTCACTGGGCGTAGCCCGATACGCACTTGGCCGGTTTTTTTTTTTAACTTTACATTGTTTGTTTTTTATTTTTATATCAATAAAACATTACCCTCCTAGGACAGTCGGGTAAATACCAACCTTTGGAATACTTTTTTTCTCAGTAAGTTTATTTTTAAATTTTCTTTAACAAAAACTTGAACATGGAGACTCCCATACCAAAAGTTTTGCAAATAAATATAATGTTGATCAAATTTCTCTTCAAGCTTCAACCAAACAGATTTATCTATTTTACTATACTTTAATTCTTCTAGAGGTACTTGTGAGTACTTCAGTAGTAGCCTTAAAAATCTAGTTGCTAATGCTAAAGTCCACTTAATTCTCTTCTTTTCTGGTTTTCCTAAAAATTAATAAAAAGCATACTCATATAATTTATTTTTAAATTCGTGTCTTTTTTTGTAGTAACAATGGTTTTAGTGCACACACCTTTAAATAGCTGCTGTAATCTTTTGTAAATTCCTCTAGGTTCTCTGCCCAGAACCATTGATAATAATGTAACTGAATGGTTGGGATGATGCATGAAACACACTTTCATGATTTTTTCTTCATCTGCAGAGTAAGCACCTTTGGCAGACCCTCCAAAATGGGTCATAACATGCCTGAATACTTGAAACATTGTTCTTTGTAGTCCACGAGCCAAAAAAGCAATAACAAAACGTCTTGCACGTTCTTCAGGTGTATTAGGTAATCTGCTTTTAACTTTATTTTTCCACCGAGCTAAACATATTAACTTATCAGGAACATCATATAGCTGCCGAATAAAGATGGTACTAGTTTTATTTTATTGTATGCCAGATTACGTAAATGAAGTTGTATGAAAAGCTTTAATTATCATTTGAAAAATTAATTTTTCACCTCACCTCATTCATTTAGAACATAATATGTAGTAACATTCAACTTATAGTTAAGTATTCTAAATTAGACTTGAATTGAATGAAACAAAAATACTAGGTATGTGAAACCAAAATGGGTTCATACTATGAGTGCTCATGGGGTGATGTGGTTATTGAACAGTGTACCTACTATACCTTCATAAAGTCATTCCAATTCTCTTGTATTTTATCACATTCAGCTTTGCAAATGGTGTCCATACGATAAGGTTGAGAATGATTATCATTATCAGAATTTTTAAGTGGTCTTGAAAGAGAATTTGATTGTTGATACCAAGGTTGATCCCATGTTATTGTTTCATCTTTCAATCTGTCTACTAATAACTGAAATAAAGAATACATTTATTTAATTCATTAATTTATGAATGATGTCCTCAGTCTCAGAGTTTTCTTTTCTGTTATGTTTTTTAATGTGTAACACCTTTCCTCTCGCTTTCCTAATATCAAAATCTAAATAATCAAATCTGTGCGAGTGATTGTGTGAAAAGAGACGGAAGTGTGTCCCAGGAAGCCAAGGAAGCGCTCGCTATTTGATTTGACCAATAAGTACACACGGTGCTGGAGTTGGCAGTCTGAAACTACATTGACGAGGCCCTGCCCCTTTACATGTAGCTTATTACCAAGGTGAGCTGTCAGATGTTTCAAATCATATGCAAATATTGTAAGACTCACTCGTTTAAAAAAAAATATAATGTCTATACATTAACATGTGAGTCTGCTTCTACTTAGTGAAGTAGTAATCAGGGTGGATCCCTAGCCCTACATCCACCCACTATTCAATACAACCTAGCTGAGGAGTTTTGTGAACACATGTCGAAATTACATTAAATAGTAATAGTACCCATAGGTTTGCTCATAAGGACTGCAAAAATTTTTAAACCTTCACAAACTCAAAGATGCTGTTTAAATATGTTCATTTATATTGATTGATATGACACAGTCAAATTTTTAATTTAATTTTGTCTTATGATACCTCCATAAAAAAATAATCTTCATCTTTGATTTCTTCTAAATACATGAGTATTCTATCCATACATGCTGGTTCATTTAAATCATCCATATTTTGTAATATATCACCCAAGTCTTTATGCTTTTCTATCTTCCACACTGGTAACTCCTCATCATCATTACTTGACTTATTATTATCGTCAGAGTCCTCTTCTATTCGCTTTTTTTTGGCCGGTGAATCTTCATCTTTTCTTTCAATCTCATTTCGTCCCTTCTTGAGGGGTGATCTCTCATCTTCAGATTCCATTTAAAAAAAATATTTGAACGTTTTTAGTATAGCTTGCTAAACTGTCGGTCTTAAAAGTCTTCATTAATTCTTAGTGCAGAGGTTATTTTATTTTTTAGTAAACATTTGTTTTTGCCAAAGTAATTGGCACCGGCACACAGTGGATCGAAAATCGGCTGTAGAAGACATAGGATCTCGATTTCTTAAATATTATTTTTTTTGCTGGAAATGACTGCTGATCATTACTGTTCTATAAAATGTCATATGAAGTAATTGTGTGCACAAATGGAAGAGTTATAATTTTTATAAGAAAAAAATGTATGGAGCTGACATGAAAAATGAGGATATCTCTGGAATCGAAAGGTTGGCCATTATATCCTTGCACACTGTTATAGTACTATTTATTTGTGAATTTTTGACATACTTAATATTGCGGCATTACTTGCGATTTTTTTTTTACAAATCGTCAAAATTAAAAAATTAAAAATGTTTATGATATGTACATTTTAATGCTTAAATATGGCTATGCCAAGTGTAACTTACAATATTTTTTATGCTTAGACCAAAACATTCTAAGAAATCACAAAGTCGTATTACCTACTTTGTGATTTTCATTTGAAATGACATGGTAATTATGAATTACGTAATACGTAATCTTGTCTAATGCAATAATAATGCGTAATCAAGTCCACATTAGCTAATGATTAATAAAACTTAATACCTATATACCTAGTTAAAAGGATAAGCATCAAATAATTTGGGGTACTCGCTAATTTAGCAATTAGTGCAGGATTAACTTAATGAAAGTAATTAGATAAATGTGATACCATCATTAGTCAATAACAATAAATATTCAAACATTGGATTCACAACTTCAGTTCATTTAGAGCATTTCTAATACTAACATCTATCCTACCGTGTCTTTTTACTCAGTGATCGTGAATAATGGAAAGCGTTATTACAAATTTGGATTTGTTTGTTATTCTGAGCAATCAGGATGCTTCGTCTTTCGATCATGAAATATTGTTCAACACACTTGTTATTCGACTGGGGTCTAGCCTTTCAGATGAAGACAGTGTTACCGTGAAAGAATTTTGTCGAAGATTTACACGGGCAGTTCAAAAGAGATGGTTACGATCCCACAGGAAAAGTGAAGTTTTTAGACGTGATTACAGTAATTGGCTTGAGGCAAATATTGACTGGCCAAACTGCGTGCAAACCAATTTGCTCATTCAAGAATCAACAAGTGAAAATATTTCTACTGACTTCTGAGTTCTTAGAAGTTATATCTATTGTAGAGCCTGATTCTGAAGTGGATTCTGATGGTGACGAAGTATAAAATAAGTTAACTTTTATTGTTTATGTTAGGTTAGGTTAAGTTAATATTTTTTTTAAATAATTTGCTTTTATTTTTAATCATACAATATTTTACCATTTATTGTTATTGACTAATGATCACGTTTATCTAATTACCCTCATTATGGTACATATCCTTTTAACAGGTATATAGGTATTAAGTTTTATTAATCATTAGCTAATGTGGACTTGAGGCATTAGACAAGATTACGTATTACGTAATTCATAATTACTATGTCATTTCAAATGAAAATCACAAAGTAGGTAATACGACTTTGTGATTTCTTAGAATGTTTTGGTCTAAGCATAAAAAATATTGTAAGTTACACTTGGCATAGCCATATTTAAGCATTAAAATGTACATATCATAAACATTTTTAATTTTTTAATTTTGACGATTTTTAAAAAAAAAATCGCAAGTGATGCCGCAATATTAAGTATGTCAAAAATTCACAAATAAATAGTACTATAACAGTGTGCAAGGATATAATGGCCAACCTTTCGATTCCAGAGATATCCTCATTTTTCATGTCAGCTCCATACATTTTTTTCTTATAAAAATTATAACTCTTCCATTTGTGCACACAATTACTTCATATGACATTTTATAGAACAGTAATGATCAGCAGAAGTCATTTCCAGCAAAAAAAATAACATTTAAGAAATCGAGATCCTATGTCTTCTACAGCCGATTTTCGATCCACCGTGCGGCAGGCCGGCAGCACGGTCGGTCGACACTTGACACTGACAAGCAATATAAAAATCTACTCTGTGCTGACAAGTGTCACCACAGCAAACACATGAAAACTTATACAACAGAATAACAAAACAAAACAACACTGACCCACAACGGAAAGACAGAATTAGTGTTGCCAATTTTTCAGTCATGTACCCTTTGTTAATTAAAGTCTACCCCAACGTAGTTGTGTACGTTACCCCAGCAGGAAAGTGTCTCCTAGAGTTATATGAGTGGAACGTTTAATTGGTGCCTTAGCTGCTGTAAATGTGCCCCCACATAAAAAAATGTGTGTCGTTTTGGAAAAAAACGGAAAAAACGATTTCTGCTGGGGTAACGTTTTTCTAGCAGGAAAATTCTAAACGAATGATCGCAGAGAGAAAAATTGTGCATGGCCAGAGAGCTTATATGTGTGCCAAAATGTGCCCCCAAAAATAAAATCTGTGCCCCTTCAGGTTTTCGAGATATTGCATTTCCTGCTGGAGTAACGTTTTGCAGAATCGTATATCTCTAAAACCATTGCATGTGCCCCTGTAGAATAAACATACACGAGTAGCTCTTAATGTGTGCCCCTGCCCGAATTAGATTTAAGAAAATATTTATAATTTTCAAGTTATCGCGGTTTTATGAAAACCCGAAAAAACCTCGCAGTGCCTAAATTAGACAAGGTATAAGTTCGCTGAAAACTGTATTCGGTCCTTCTTGACGCTAATAATAACCATACAAAGTTTCAAAACTGTTCATGCATGCGTTTTTGAATAATCTTGCGTAAAGTAGAAACTGACGACTGAATAACGGTCAGTAATAGAATTTGTGGAGTGTACGACTAAACGCCGACAGACACTACGCCGACAGACTGAACACCGACAAGACTTTACTTCGACGGGACTCTTCGCCGACAGGACACTTCGCCGACAGGACTATTCGCCGACAGGGCTCATCAGCGACTCGAACGAATCGATTTCCAAAGTAAGTATCTGATTATCTCCGATAATCAGATACTTACTTTGGAAATCGCAATACTTATGCTTTTCTTGTAAGTATCACATGGATTACTGGATAAATATTATCAAATGGATTAACTGAAAAAGATAAAAATAATATTAATATTAGCGAATAGCGCCTGTCTGAAAAGAGAGTATCTGGCGCTCGGCGGCCGCTCCCGCGGCACGCTCGCTTCGCTCGCTCGCCTTCGCGCGTTAATGGTCAGTGTTCTAACCTAACCTAACCCAAATG
This sequence comes from Xanthia icteritia, assembly GCA_949128155.2. Taxonomy (NCBI): domain Eukaryota; kingdom Metazoa; phylum Arthropoda; class Insecta; order Lepidoptera; family Noctuidae; genus Xanthia; species Xanthia icteritia. The sequence continues at coordinate 17,778,263 of OX421932.2, forward strand.
ATTAACCAACGAGTGTGATGAGTCCTGTCGGCGAAGAGTCCTGTCGGCGAAGAGTCCCGTCGAAGTAAAGTCTTGTCGGTGTTCAGTCTGTCGGCGTAGTGTCTGTCGGCGTTTAGTCGTACACTGGAATTTGTGCGCTCAACGCAATTTCAGCTCCACGAATTTTATTATTACTGTCATCTCCGGACGATTCCATGCTGTGAATCTGTTATAAAAAATGCATTTATCATGGAATTAGTAAGTACTAAAAAGTCGTAAGCATGGTACACACGCAACGACAGTGACAGCGACTCGCTGGCAAGGGCGACTAAGGGCGTTCGCAACGTTAAGCGTGAGCACGTGGCGGTTGCTCGCCTTGCGTGTACCGATTTGTCGCATTCAATATAGCAATTAATTCTATCCATAATAATACTTTATCCGCTTTATATGCGAAAGTAATTCTGTCTGTGTTTTACCTTTTCACGCTGAAATGGCTAAATGGATTTGGATACAGTTTGTCACACAGGTAATACATGGCCTGGGGTACTTTTTATCCCGGTAGTACCTTCCCTTGGGGTAAAAACTTACCTCCATGCAAGTGAAGCCGCGGGCAAGAACTAGTATGTGTAGATGATGTCTTTGATGGCAACCTTGTCGTGGGCTGACATTTAGTCCGTAGTGACATGACAATGACAGCATTGACAGCTGACAATAGAATCCAGGGATGCCAGACGTACGATTATTATCGTACATGTATGATAATTTTGACTCCGGTACAATGTACGAAACAATGGTACGGAACCGTACATTACTCTACGGACTTACGCGCCTTGTATTCTGCACACACAGCATTTGTACCTATTATTGCAAATAATATATAAAATATATTTAAATAAATCAGTGTCTAACGAACATTCAAAGCGGTCGGTTTTATTTAATTATCCCAATAGAATCGCCCCGTTATCATATCACTAAGTTTTGGCATCCCTTACAATATGTATTATCGTACGCAAAAGTACGATCATTTGCAACCCTCCTCCGAAGTGTGATAAAACAACTAATCAGCAAAAATTATATGACGAAAACCCGAGTAAGAAACAAATTTGGAATTAAAACTGTTGAAGAGCTTTACTTTCAACGCAGCACGTAAAAACTCAATCAAAAGAATGCCTTTATGGTTTTAGCAACTGAAAAAAGTGTTACTTTTTAATTTCTTTCATATTCCACAACTTCATAAAATTTCTATTCTATTTCTAGTTTTGCGAACTAACTACGCGTTCTGCGCGGATGTGGCAGTTGTTGTGCAATAATTTTTCATCTTGTACGAAAATTTTCGAATATTGATACGATAATTCACTAGAACTCGTCTGGCAACCCTGATTAGAATCACAATAAATTTAACAAAAGTATTGATCTCAGTATAGTAATAGATTGGGAAATATTAATCTTCTATTATAATTTATTAACAATGTGAAGCGCTGGAATTTTCACGTCGTAGAACGCAAGTTTGTTAGGCTAAATGCCATTACTGATTGTTGTCTATATCAGAAACTGTAGTCGCTGTATTCCATCAAATATTATTCAAAACTCCTCTTCATGAAAGATTTTACTTGAGCAAAGATTAGAGCCTTCAAAAGATAACAGAAGTAGGTTTATGGTCTAATAATCTACCTATTGAATCGTTTCAATCAACAAGATATCTGAGTGAGAGACTACTGTGTATATGTGAAGAAGTTATTATACTTGCGCTAAATATGAAGCATGAATTCGTTACACTAAACCATGTGCAAACACATTTAATTACTTTCGGGGATCCATTTGATTGTGATGGAAAAGATGTAATTGTTTGCATTACTGGAAACCCGGGTATACCCGATTTCTACATAGAATTTGCTGCAGAATTACATAAATCGACTGGTTTGCCTTTGTGTGTTATAGGTAAGTTGAACTTACAAATTGATAAACTTATCAAAATAAATTTCTTATTACATACTACGCGAGACATTGATTCACTAGATTGAACAATCATTTCTCTATGAAAAAAAAACTTGTGGTTGACTCTAGGGTAATCTTTTGCCTGCCTATGCGCCACTGCTGAGTATGAGCTGGGTTTGATTGCCAGGTCGGGAATTTCTCGGCTCAGACTCTGGATTTGCGCCTGGTCCATTTGTATGGGGCTTTACCATAACTGGTGATATGTGGGCTACACCTCTGCCTAACCTTACAGGGGATTATAGGAGTAATGTTATGTTGAAGGGTTAAATTGGTTAAGTAGTTTTCTAGTATTAAGTGCACTAATGAGCAACATGTCCTATAAATAGATTACTGCATTTTCTCTAAGTTCATAATTATAAATGTGAGAAAAGCAATAGTCATTTATATGTATCTCCTCAGCCTGTGTATGTGTAGCATTTTTTAATTCTGTCTATACAGATTAAACAATTACATTACAATAGCAGTACTATTTCTTACTAATAACTATAAAAGACAGCCATCCAGTTAGAGTATATTTCATTAAGCAGCATATTACATATCTCTAGTTTGCTCTTTCTACTATTAATTAATTGGTTTTCAGGACATGCTGGTCACGATGTAGTTCCAGATGAACAGTCCAGTGTTCTGAAAGGTCAAGAGCATCTGTTTCATCTTGACGGTCAACTTAAACACAAGCTTGAACTTATCAATAATTATGTAGATAAGCAAAGCAAATTACATTTAATTGGCCATTCCATTGGATGTTGGTTAATTTTAGAACTACTGCGAGATAATGAGAATTTAGCAATGCGACTTAAGTCAGTTAATCTATTATTCCCAACATTACAAAAAATGGCAGAAACCAGGAATGGTAAATTTTTAAATACCTTTCTCAGAAAGTTCCATAGTTTTGTATTATTTCTGTACCTTTTTGTAAGTCTATTGCCAACTGCTATAGTCACTTTCTTAGTGGGAGTATATTTAAGAATATATTTATTGCCTTCACAATATTTAAAATACATTCTGAAGTTTTTAAATCCAAAAGTTGGGGAAAAGATATTATTTTTAGCTTATGATGAAATGGATACTGTAAAAAGTTTAAATGTTGAAGTATTAAACAAAATTAAGCATTTAACTAATATTATTTATAGCAATAAAGATAATTGGGCTCCAGTCTCGTATATGAAAGACTTGCATAAATACCAACCGGAAATTCTAATGAAAGAAGTAAATATTGACCATGCATTTGTTTTAAAATCATCAGAAAGAGTAGCAGAAATGGTGACACAGTTTATAAATACGAAGTTATAATTATTTGTTATTTAAAAAAATAGTGTTAGTAGAAATTACTGACCAAGGGTGGATATCAGAGGAATTTAAAGAAAAAATGGCCTCTTTGGACTAGGAAAAAGCCAGTTTTTTTTACCATGATGAGACTAATACTAGTTTTACTAGTCCAAGCGTGTTAGGAGAGTTGCCATTGTTTTTTAACCCCAATGCCTAGCCTTTGATTTTTTTTAAATCATATTTTGATTAACATACAACTCAGTAGCGGATCCAGGGGGCTCAAGCCTCCCCCCCCCAGAAGCTTCGTGAGTTCTTCCGTGACAAATCTTAGTGAACTTAATATTATTCTAATTAAACTTTTTATTAAGTAGTAGGTACCTACCTAATGTACAATAGTCATCATTTCATCAATTATCCTTAACTGAATGCGTAAGTACCTATTATGTTTTCAAGTTTTTTTCTATATAATATCGTCACCTCCACGGCAACTTTTGTGGTACTACACAGTCTACACACCGTGGAAAATTTACGAATTTTTATTTATGACGGTTAACTAAATTCTAATTGTTCTAATCTGCGTTTTATGTTAATAAGCCCAAAGTAATTCGTAATTTTATCGTAGTAAATTTAAAATAAAAGAAGTTAAGTAAGTAATAGATATTTATTCATACCCTGGCAAACTTACTTAAGTGGTACTTTCATAAGTTCACCTAAGTTTCAAGTGGATATTTTTATTATGTTAGTATTATTTAGTAACGAAAGTACCACTTTCGTAAGTTTGCCAGGGTATGAATAAATATCTATTAACTTCTATGTATGATGATGTAAACTTAGGAATGAGCATTTATTTCTGATCCTTGTAAAATATTGACAATCCGTTGATAATATAAAAAAGTTCCATTTTGAAAAAACCAAATGTAACGCGGTTCCTCTTTAACTGTTACAAAAAAAAGTTATCATTGATGTTTACTTTCAAAACCCCTGTAAAATTCATTTTCAATGCATGCAGATTCGTAAGTTTGCCTTAGAGGTGACGATATGATGTTTTGTTTACGTGACGATACGTTCTGCCACTCACGCTGCCCGGTTTGGCCTCCATGTATATTCACTGAGATATCTCTGGTAGTCTACAACCTAACGAAGTCATTGAGGATTTTTCGAAAGGTAATCCGAAGAGCCTTGTAAAATGTTGTGTTCTCTTTAAGTGTTTACTTTGCTAAAACCTACCCTCAGTGGGGGGTCAAGCCCCTCCCAAACGGCAATCCTGGATCCGCCACTACAACCTGATACTGACCTGCAAATTGCAAAATAAATGAAATGAATAAATGTCTTGTTCGTATGTTGCTGAAAATAGAACGGGTACAGTCGACCGCACTTAGTAACACTCTGAATTTGTGCTGGTCTAGCGTAGTTTGGATCATATGAGGGCAGCTTCTGGATTTATTAACATTGACGTGCGGGCTACTGTACCTATAGCTTTCGATCAATTTAGTGTTACCATTTAAGAATATACTTATAACCACCAAAGCAGGTCATCAAGATTTCGTACTTTCTTTAGCACTTCTGTTTTGACTGATAAAGGTCAATCAGTCATCATAATCACTTTATCAGTGAATATTGTTGATCGAAGTATCAGACACTATTTTTTATAATGGTTCAATTAAAACATTCCAAACTTATTGTCATGGGCGCCGGGAGATGGGTGCAAGGGGGTGCACTTGCACCTCCCTGGCTTCAAAATAAAATATATTTCCTAGGTGTAAAAACATTCAGAACTAAATAAATATCTGAAAACGCCTAAAATAATGATAGAAAACTTAACCTATTCGAGGCGAGATCCAAAAATTCTGCAATTTCTAAACTTAGTGCATTAGTCTACAAAATACCGAAATCCTATTTCCGAAAATCGAATCGGCCCTAGGCGGGGTGCTAACATAATCTAGCTTGCTTTGCTCGCTCTTGCATATTTTAATTTTAAGGTTATTTGTATAAATCGACACAATTAGTCCTCTTTCCGTATGAATGGACAAAATAAAACCTATCCCATTTGAGTCGACATGGAAAAATCTAATTTTTTAAGCTTTTCTGCATAAGTCGACAATGTTATTCCTTGTATGAATGGACAAATGATAACCTAACATATCCGAGGTGAACTGCAAAAATGATCGTGCTCGCTTCTTCGAGCTGAAGATGCACCCCCCTAAAAACAAACCTGCCGGCGCCCATACCTGTTGTTATGATTAAGTATGTCTTTTACGAATAATTTTGAAGAAAAAATATTTGTAATCTATTAAACAGTTTTTGTCCTGTGATCACCCAATCAAACCTAAAGTATTGTCTAAATGGTCTAATGGTATAAAATTAGGTTAGGTAAGTACCTACTAATTTAAGTAGGTAGGGTGGGTAGTTCATTTTACTGAATAGATAGCTACTGGGGTAGCCTTATGCAGTATTCTGATTAGAAAGGTCAAGGAAAACACTATCGTCATGTAGATAAGTGTTGTCTGTGTTTATAATCAGGTAGGTAGGTATTTTGAACTCTGCTATGTGATATCAGGGAAGAGATTAAATAAAAGACTTTTATCCAACCATTCCGTGTTTGAATAAGTACCTACCCTACCCAATTATGTTAAGTAGGTAGGTACGCAAGCGTTCACTAGTCGATATTTTTTACATACAAGTTTCGGGAGGGTATTACTCCACTGTTTGACATTGTTCATCCAAAGGACATCGTGATATCGTTTAGTCTCGCTAACAATTTTGTCTGAGCGGAAATAGTAATAAGTACGTAGTTATTTGTGCAACAAGTGAGAAAAGTTGGTTGATTGAGTGTTGATTTTGAATCCTGAGTAAGCGAAGGATTCTATAATCGCAGCGAGGGATTCAAAGACTCAAGATGCAAATAACTTTGGTCTCGTGTAACACATACCACTTTTCACCTCAGCAGCGAGAACATATTTATTACCTAATGGTAAAAAAATACAACATGGTAAAAACCACATGTACCTATATTTTGTCAAAATCAAAAGTTATTAAAAGTAAAATTATTGCAGTTTTGCAAATTACAAGTAAGTTTTGTTTGGAACCGATATTGTTGTGTTAGCTACTTCAATTTGAATATTCGCTGAGGTGGCTTCCTTACTTGTGGATTGTGACGGGAGGATAGTGAAAGTAGGTGACTCAGCGGAGTTATTCGTGACTCTGGAAGTAAACTGGCGAGACCAAGGATCTGTGGTCTGTTTCAAGCTTATGGTCTCTACGCTTACAGATTTTAGATTTATTTTGGATCGAATCCTCAATATATATCCTTCCGCGACCGTATTCGACCTCCATCCGCCCTTGTCGTTTTAATGTAGTGAGGTCGGCTCCTGAATCAGCTAAAAGTGTGGCCGAAGTTCGCCGAAAACAATGTCCAGTGTAAAGCGGAGGTTCCTGTAGTTTTAGAAAAGTGGCTATGTCTCGCGGCGTCCCGCCTATTATGTTGACTCCCATAGGCTGTCTGGAATATCATGATATCACGATCATTTTGATACTGCAACAAAAATCGATCTGTTTTTGTATTAGCAGGGCGTAATGCCGTATAATTATTTCTCAGTAATATTCACATGTTCCTCGCGCATAACAAAGGATCTGTCAATGTTCAGCTTTGTATTCGGCAAGTTGACTAACAGTCATTTGTCCGAATGCTTTTCGATGACATTAACAGCTAGATTTAATAGTTCGTGTGGCATGCTCCATTAATTCCAATAATGAGGATATCCTGCAATAAAAATATTACATGAGTAATTAAAACAGATAAAATGTAAGTACTTAACAACTTTCTTTACCTAGGTAAGTAAGTAAGTAACTCGCATTTAGTTAAAACTAGCGACAAGGCCGATGCGTCGAATTACAGTACACAGATATAATATATACACACTAAAATTATACATTAAAACCATCCCCAAGAATAAAGCAAAATGTTATCACGAACATACAGATATCCAGACGATGATTTGTGTATGTATATGCATATAGAAAAGAGATAGAGATTTGTAAAAAATAATGTTAAACTACGGCCTAAGTAGGTACAGACTCCAGCACATCATCCTACTAAAGGGTCTTTCAAATAGGGCGGGTCGATGTTGACAGTTTGTGGCGGCCATGTTGTTTTGGCGGCATCCGTCAAATGCGTTGTTATTTCTTCAGTAACTGATGTTAAATCACCATGGCAAGTTACACGATTGAGCAGCACTTCCAATTGATAAAACTTTATTATCAAAATGAGTGTTCGTTAGTAATGCGTGCAACGTTTGCAACGTTGCACGCATTACGTCCATATTACGGCAGACGCGGTGGCCCTTCAAAGTCGACCCTCCAACGTTCGGTGACCAAATTCGAGACGACTGGTTCGGTAAACAACCAACCAACACCCTTACGTCAAAGGAACGCCAGATCGGCCGAGAACATCGCTGCTGTCCGTGAGAGTGTGCAGGAGATTCCGAGGCAGTCGATTTCTCGCCGTGCACAAGAACTCGGCCTTCCGCAGACTTCAACTTGGCGAATTTTGCGTCGGGGCTTGGGCTTACACCCGTACAAGATCCAACTGACCCAGGAGCTCAAAGTGAATGACCATAGACAACGCCGTTTGTTCGCTAACTGGGCTACAGAACGTTTGGAAGAGGACCCCGATTTTGGCCGAAAAATCATCTTTAGCGACGAGGCGCATTTTTGAATGAATGGTTTTGTTAATAAGCAAAAAATAAAATAAATAAATAAAAATTACCCTCACAACATATACTTTTTCCTAATAAAGAACCCGATAGTCAACCAAACCAATTCCTTTGTTCTTCTTCCTACTGAGGAAGAAGAAATACGGTGCTTAATAATTAATCTAAAAAACGAGTTTGCAGTTGGCATTGATAATATATCTGGGTCGTTTTTAAAACGATTTGCTGTTATTATTGTTTCTCCTCTTACATACATATGCAACCTCTCTTTCTCAATCCAAAATTATACCCATTTTTAAAGACGGAGACAGATACTGTGTCAATAATTATAGACCAATATCCATACTTCCAACGATGTCTAAAATTTTAGAACAATTAATTAATACCAGACTTACTAAATTCCTTGAACAAAATTCTCTTTTATCTCCATCACAGTTTGGTTTTCGATCTGGCAGGTCAACTGCTGAAGTCGTCCACGAACTAACAGATCACATAGTCAACAAACTAGATGATAAAAAAAGACCTTAGCCATTTACCTAGATTTTGCTAAAGGATTCGACACAGTATCTGTTACTATTATGGTAAAAAAAATAGATAATATGGGAGTAAGAGATCTACCACTTCAACTATTCATAGACTATTTATCCGACAGAATACAAACTACTAAAGTAGATAACTGGATTAGCGACGAACTTCCTAATCAGTACGGCGTTCCACAAGGTAGCATCCTCGGTCCAACATTATTCTTAGTTTATATAAACGACTTAAATCACTTATGCCGATGATACTGCCTTGATATTCGATGCTAACTCGTGGGATGAGGTTAAAAATTATGCTCAACAAGGGGTTGATACGGTGTATACATGATTATATTATTATAGTTAATTTGCTTACCCTCAACGTCGATAAGACAAAATACATGACTTATTCCCTTAGATCAACCAAACTTCAACTTCAATTTGAAAGCCCACGCATGTAATTTCATCAACCATTGTTCATGTCCTGTATTAGTTCAAACGAATTCTATCAAATATCATGGCATAATCATAGATTACCGTCTCAGCTTCCAACAATGCATTGAAACCCTAGTTAAAAGAATCCAAAAATTAATCTTCATATTTAAAAATCTAAGACATATCTGATACATTAGTTATTAAAACAGTTTACTTTGCACTATGCCAGTCTTTGCTAGTATATTGTATTACCACTTGGGGCGGAACCTCTAAAAGTTTTTGCTTTTTCCCAATCCTCTATCCAACTTTTGAGCTTTACCAACACTGCCAAGTGCTAACAGTACGACAGTTGTTGATTCTCATGACAGTACTAAAAAAACACACTGAACTCCTCTTAGATCACGATTTACCAACACAAAATAGACGATCAACAAATTTTTGTTATACAGGGTGCAATTGAAGTCATGGGCAATATTTTAAACTAAGACACTACTCATGATACTATTTGCATTAAGGCTACTATTACGCAAATCAAAAATATTATTAATGCAAGTATGGAAAACCTTAAAAATGTAGTAATTCATATTGTAAAAGGCTATTATTGCAAATAAACACTAAGAATAATAAAAATAAAACACTTCATAAACGCCAATAAGTTTTGAAGTATCAAAATATTAAAGCGCACTGCAGAGCGGAAAAAAAGTAGGTAAACAAACATCAAATAATACTAATAGCTAGGTTCATTGCGGCCGGCCGGCACGCGGCATCAAAGAATAGGCTAAGCTGCCCGCCCCGCACTCCCCGTCCCGTTCTCCCTCACTCGCAAAAATATGAATATCACCCCCGCGCGGGGGCAGCCTCCCCAAACCAGTGTCATAACGACTGCGCAGGTGGGTTGACGCATGTTGTTGATTTACGATAAATCCGGACGTAATCGCCGCACGCGCCTCACTCTTCTTACCCTTGGATTGCAGTGCATAAAGTGTTAGTGGATTAATTGTGAACACGATGCCTCGACCGCGTAATGTGCAGGCTAGGTACACAAACCAACAATACCTACAAATGGTTTTACTTTACAATGGCACAAGTTTATTACGAGCTCGTGAAATGTTCCATCTCCGCTACCCGGACGCCCCTATTCCTTCTCGGGGTCTCATTTTAAGAACAACGCAGAACCTGTTGGATTATGCGTCTTTTCACAAAAAAGTACTGTGATTCCAACTTTGTAAATACGCCAAAACTACGGGAAATTAATTTTACCTTACATTTATTTTTATTATGTGTGTTAGTTATCGTAGTTTTGACCGTCCTAAGCCGGCAAAGTATGAAGGGAAAGTTGGAATGAATTAGGAATCAAATCGTTAGCAACTTACCTATGTCACGTGAGTCGAGCGGGGTCAAGGAGTTCACGCGCAATGACACGTACCGCACATACGGTGCGCGGCGTAGTCTACCTACAGCAGCACTCGCTATCGCGATGCGCGACTTTGATACTTTATATGACTTAGTACATTTTATAGGTTTTCCATACTTGCATTAATAATATTTTTGATTTGCGTAATAGTAGCCTTAATGCAAATAGTATCACGAGTAGTGTCTTAGTTTAAAATATTGCCCGTGACTTCAATTGCACCCTGTATATAACTATAACATTAGTATCTCCCAAAAGTTTTTCTGCTTTCTTGGCACTTTTCTTTATAATTCAATTAATAAAAAAATATCTATCTACACTCATACTTTTTTATTTTTGATTACCTAAGTATGCATTACTGAATAATAATATAGTTACTTAATGCACCTACATAATATCAATATTTCTTTTAATTTTATGTTTACTTGCTTTTCTTTGATTTTGTTTTAATTTTGTTAGGTCTTTCTAACTTTTGTTATACCATTCATATCTTAACTCTACTGTTTTGTAAATTAACATGTACCTAAGAGAGCCGGGTGAACTGTAACTCAGGAGCCTCCTATCTCAGACACCTTTCTCTATGTGCTTTTTATTAACCACTGCCTGTAATATGATGTTGAGATAAATAAAGATTTATGATTTTATGATAACCGTAATTATTCTGTGATATCTTTTAAACTTTTCATTTAAATGATTATGATGTCCAAGCATATTTTAATCTAAATTAAATGGCCAATTTAAATAACATATTTTATTGGATTAATATAGGTAATACCGGCCAAAATAGCTTCGGAAATAACAATGACATTTTTATCTAATTCTGAGAGATTCTAATGGTTACAGTGGGTCATCCTTAGAATATAGACATATTTTATGCCATCGCGGACATTTTTGTTGAACTTTTTAAGATGAACAATCCTGTATAACATACATTTTATGTATATTTTACGATTTACACGGCGCACGCCAGTAAAGCTCCCAGCCGGCATGATTTTTCGGACATCTTCAACAGTAATCATCATATTTGAGCCAATTTACACAAAAGCTTAATAAAATTATACACCAAAACGTTCCTCATGAATCACTCCGTCCATTGCTGAAAACCGTATGAAAATCCGTTTGGGAGTTTTCGAGTTTATCGCGTTCAGACAGACAGACACAGGGCGGGGGACTTTGTTTTGTAATATGTAAGGATAAGGATATCGCAGAGGTGCGCGCGCTGTGTTTTAACCGAGAGTACCGCAGATGTAGTAACGAAGGAGTTGTCTTACCAATGTGTCCCAGTATGACGTCCAGCTATCTAATTACGCAACACATTTTCGTAAACGATTACGACTAATCAGTTTCATTTTGACAGTAGGTAAGTACAACAATATTCAATGCGTTTTTACGTTGTGCAGCAGATTTTTTTTTCGAACTTGTGAAGGAATGGATTAGCAATCTATTTCAAAATAGATCAATTCAGATTGTGTATTACGTAATAAGGGTACAGAACATGCTGGATTTCGAGACCTACCAATATCTAATAAGTAGGTAAGGTAGGTAACCTTACTTAAGTAAGCTGTTAAGTAAGTATCCAATTCCCGCGGATTTTGGTCATCTATCACGTACTAAGATATATAAGCTACATAAAACCAGTTTTAGTTTTTTAACAAAAATACGTGGGGACTGAAGTACCATCGAAGAAGTTCATATCTATACACCGTAAGGACTATTTCTGCTTGCAGCGCTCGGCCGCTATAGAACCGGGGCGGTTACGGATGTGGTCATCGTGTTCATGGGGTTTTGTTTTCAAACTGCTTAGTTAAAAGTTAGTTCTTCGATAGTATCTATAATTGGTATATCCTAAATAATAGACAATATATTTTAGATATGTGCAATTTAATTAGTTTATTAAAAAGTAATTTACCTCTTATTTTACAATTTAGAGATAACATTTATATATAGTCATAATAAAATAGCTGTCAAGTCGAGACCAACTAAACAACTTCATTTCCTGTACATGATTTAATCAAGTAGTAGGTACGTACATATTTCTTATTAATTGGATGCGTACATAACGAGTAAATCATCGTTACACACGCTAGCTCTGAATAGGACTGCCATTATATAATGAGTAGGTACCTACATTATTGTTCATTATTGAATGCAACAGAATAAACCTGCTAGATAAGTGTACCTAAGTGTGAATATGTTTATGAACTTTATTTTAAGTATTTCTTGGCGAACATTTACTTATTATGTAAGTACCTGTGCCATCGAAAGTGACGACCTAATCATTACAAGATGGCAGATCTACCTTCATCAGGGATGCATTTAGACATTACAGCAATTTAATTCATGAAGTAATGGCACTAAAATGTGAATTTAGTTTTGGGCCCTAGGTAAGTGTGAAGATATTGAACTTCATTATTACTACTTATATCATTCTAATGTACCTAAATTACTTTAGAATGGTACAAGTTCTTTAGTGTACCTACATACATTTACTTAATAATTACCAGAAGCCTAATTGCGTAACACACGATCAACCACAATCTGTTTCATTTTGACAGTTCAACAACATTCATTGCGTCATTACGTTGTTGAGCAGATACATTTGAAGCAATGGATTAGCAATATCCTACTAAATGATTCAGGTTATGATTGATCGTGTGTTACTTCAATTAGAGTGCAGGACCTATATCTATAAATCATACAAATGTACACCTACATCAGCGTCGTATGATTATATACCTAACTTTCCTCTTCAAATCAGTTTGGTGTGCCCATTTCCATTATGTTCAAGTTTACGAGCTGTTTTAAATTGGTATCTAAAAATTGGTATTATAAATACATTCAAAGTACAGACGTCAGCACATCAACCTACTACAAACTGTCAAATTTATTTAATAGATTTTCAACTTAATCACTATAGCATAAGGTTCAAAGTTGATTGGTAAAATTTGACTGTTCGGGTAGGTTGACCTGCTGCCGTCTGTACAGTCAGCGACAGAAATCTATTAACACTTCAGTTTTTTTTTTAATCTTACATAATGAGCTAAATATTTAATTGAAATCGAAACAGAAGTCAAATTAAAAGAATATGGATGCCTAGCTTAATTTATAAGTGCTGAAATAGAATGTATCGAATAATTTTGTGTCAATTTAGATGATGTGTAAAAGTAGCAATGTTAATGGACAAGTGTCGCTGATCGTACAATATCTATTTCTATAACCAGGATAGGTACATTTTATAATGCGTTTCGCTAAAAATAACAATCTATTGTTTATAGTTGACCAACATATTACATGTAAGTAAAGATTTTATGATAGGTATTCAGATTTTTATAACATTTGGCATTGTAACATTAAAAACAAAAATACAAAAACTAGGTACTTATCAGATCACAATAATTTGCTTGGTCAAAAATCGCCCTTTAGAAGAATCCACACAGTTGAAGGTGAGCTTAGAAGAGGGCGAGGGAGTTTCAACATCGAATCCTAAATATTTTTTTTAGTCACGATCCATGTTACAGATTATGCAAACATTTACATCCCAGCTCAAACTATATTTAAAACATTAAGTACTGGATTTCTAATTTTTTTTAAATAATGGATACAAATTAATTTAAGTAAACAATTAAACATTTTTTTTTGTCATAAAAAGAAAGACTGCAAAATGTTGGCAGGTTGAATTACTGTCGACTACGTGTTTTCACCGAATTCGTATAACACCTAACACTGACACAGTAGGTAGACTGCGCCCATGTGAAACAAGGGCGGGTCATAAAATATAAAGTCACTTTATGTCTGCCTGTGGACAGTAGTGATCATATTTCATAATAACATGCTATTATAATTTAAATTTTTAATCAGTAATCAGTATGTTTGTTTACTGACAGCCTTGGTAATGCATAAAGCAGTTCATTAACTATTTGAGATTAGGTAGTAGTACTGAGATTAAGTATTTCCGTTCATGCGGTCGTACTCGTAGGTCACAAACGAACCCCCAGTACAAATGAACCTTCAATGCTCAAGGCTCAGGCTTTGACTTGACTAGTGCATCGTTGCTGATGAACCTCTTGGCCCGTCCGCCTAATTCTTAATTCGATCGCGCGAGGAAATTCTAAGCATTCTCCATTGCCCTTTAAGTGACTTTGAGACTTAGGGGTTTATTTATAAACGTTGCTTAAAATTAAGGGACGTTTAAACGTCAAAATGTATGGTGAAACAGTCGCTAATCATGACTTAACTTTTAAGCAGCGTTTATAAATAAAACCCTTAATGTGAGCGACCACGTTTCAACGATTTCACGGCGGGGCAATGGCTTAAAATGACAACTGATCGTAATTCCTTTCAATTTGACAGTTCAGCCACGTTCATTGCGCTATTTACGTAGTTTAGCAGACGAATTTTACAAATCAGTGGATTAGCAACATCCTTCAAAACCCTCGGATTGATTGAAAGTGGAGTGCTGCTGCAGTGCTATTCTGTAAAAATCACACGGTGAAAACCTAGGTGAAGTGAGCTGTCAATAGTGTCCATCCCTAGCATCAGTGGGATGACAGTTCACTTCAACTAAGTTTTCACGGTGAGATTTTTACAGAATAGCACTGCTGGTCTAGCACTTTGTCTTGAGACACTACAGTATTTGGGATGAGGAAATATTGCGAATTTCTAATTTATGTAGTTTTAGAAAACATTCAAATTCCGATTTATGAATCGGTTTGTAACTGAGATCTTGTTTGATTCAGATAAATTAAACTCTATTGAAATAAAAAACTCATGTTTTTATTCTTATGTCGTTATCAAAAGTAGAAAGCTGTGAAAAATATTATTTTCTATGCAGCTTTAAACTTGTTGGTACTATTCGAATAATAGGGATGATGCCTGGGTCAAAAAAAAGAAATTCTATTCAGTGCGTCGTCAGATAAACAAAATATATTAGACTCGCATTTTTTGCTTTATCATATTAATAAAAAAATACTAGGATAAACGCGCGTGGGGAGTGGGGGTCGCAACGTCACAAGTAAGTATAAAATCTACATACTCGTGACGTCATGGCACATTTTATCTCCATGTATCGCCGTAATCTTTTAATAACGTAAAAAAAGAAAAAGTACGTGTACGTTATTTTTTCCTAATCGACATTATGGACAAAAAAAATTTTTTAGTCATCATCCCTATTCGCATATGACCCATAAAAATTATCGAATATTTTGAATAACAAAATTGACGAATATTTGCAAGCCTCTTGTTTTTTTTTGCTATCTTGAGCAAAAAATATCTAATTAAATTTTATTTGAACCTCCGATTGAATAGTACTGTATTCGCAAGAATTAATAAATATCCTTGAGAGTATAATTTTATTATTCTATTTGACGCCCAAAAACTATGTACCTACCTATATTGTTTACAACTTTTATGTGTGATTTTGTAAGAAATATATGATTTCTGACGCATTACTGAAAAATTGGCTAGTTTGATTATTATAATTACCTACTTGTTTGTGGAATGTATAGATAGAAACTGATCAGGACTATTAAATTGATAATGATTTAATTTTCCAATATTGTATAGTAGTTATTCGTATTACAATTACAATCAGATTTTGATATAGCAACAGACTTTAAATATGGTTACTTCATATCTAAAAATATTTACATTTTATGGAAGATGCATGGATAGGTGAAAATATGTAAGAGAACTACCATGGTATTGTGCGTTAAGTTCTTGGTGTACAATACAAAATAATGTTATAGAAACCGGATGAACAAATTTTTTCGGATGCTACGACAACGGTTTTAAAAATGTAACTACAAATTAAACTATTTCTTTAAAAATACCTTCAAATAATGCAGAATTTCTAATTACGCACAACCTCCCAAATTAAAAGATAATTATACAATATTCATGAAAAACATTCATATTTATCATATCATAACACAAGCATACTTTTTATATTTATCAAATATTATGATACAGTACAATAATAAATTTTGAAATCTTAATCACTAAAGGGATACAAAATTCGCACTAATAATACTCATACATCAAAAGGGACAACACACACCGTACACAAAACGATTCTTCCCTACCAGCAGACGCGGCGGCGCGGCCCGCATCTTGTTGCACTACCGTCGTCCGTCACCTTAGCAGGTTGTCTCCAAAAGAGGATCGGCGAGCTTTTTCACTCGATCACCATCGATCGAGGCGCATATAATCTTCTGCGAGGCAGACTTATAAAGGCGTCGTGGACGATCTTCGTCGTCAGAAAGAGCTCGCGGAGGTGCGCGTGGGCGCAGGCGAGCGGGCGACGGGCGCGGCGACCTTACCGCCTCGCACGTGCACTGCGCGCCCAGCGAGCGAGCCGCGCGCGCCTGGCGCGCCCAGCCGGTGCGCCAGCACTCGCAGCTTTCGTTACCACAAGTCTCGCATACTACTGGCGATCGGCGCTCGAGCTTACCTCGTTTGAAAGAAGGCACCTCTCGTTTCTGCTCCGAGTCAGACGACGCTCGACCCACGTCCTCTCGGGATGCAGGTAGCTCACTTTTCTTATCAGAACGCTGAGTAGAGTTTCTCACCCAGGGGTCGAGCGCTCCGCGACCGGCTGCTCGACCGCGGCTACCGGCTGCGTTCAAATCGACTTCGCTCATTTTCCGCCACGGGTTTCCCAGGACGGAAACGGCATCGCTTCCAGAGCGATCGCGGCTCCGTAAACGAGGTTCGGCGCCATCGTTAAGTGCAAGCGCCGATGCATCAGGCGAAGAGCGCTCACTACGCACGATGCGCGGCCGCAACACGTACGGCGTGCTCGCGGGCGACGGCGGGGTCGCGGGCGGCGGCGAGGTCGCGGGCGACGGCAGCGCCGCGTGCGACGGAGATAGTACTCGCGGCCGTTCAGAGTGAGAACGAGCTCGCGGAGTGAGCACACGACAAGCCGGAGTTACATCGCTATAAGATCGAAAATGTATCCGCCTTCGCACGCATGTCGGCGAGCTTGTGTCGGTCACGTTTATGCTGATCTTAATACGCGTGACGGAGGGTTTCTGGTCGGCAGAGCTTATTTCGTTATTGTCTGTTTTATTGTTTTCCTTGTATTTATGTGGACTCACAGAGCCGTTAGCGTTCGCTGAGTTTTTGTTGGGGCCGGCCCGGCTAGGCCCGGCCCCCGCTAGCTAGAGGAGTCTCTCTGTCGCTGAACTAGAGGTGCCGGAGCTCAATGTCGATGCGGGATTTTGGTCGTCACCTAGAATGCAGAAATGTAATTAATTGATGTGTTACGTGTATAGCACGTTAGTTTCGTAGTCACTGTGTTATGTTTCAAAAATTCGCATATAATATTTACCTTGAGTTGTCTGGCCTGGGGCCGGCAGTCTTTGTCAGTTGAGCAATTCCACTGAAACGAAACGCTTCAGTCTCTCTAAATATTGGTTGAAAAGTTCAACATCATTATGCCCAGCGCCCTGAAATGAATAAGAATGAGATAAATTGTAATTGCAAATATTATGTTAAATGAAAATGTAGAAGTTTTGTAATTTAGTGTGTTACCTCCACCCATAATGGTTCGACAGCACGGGGACAGCGTTCATATATTGCTAATCCGTGTGAAAAATCTATTACCTCATCTTCAGTTCCATGAATAACAAGAACTGGAGAGGTCACCTTGGGAATTTTGTCGATACTGCAACGAAAAAGAGTAGATTCTAATTTAACAATCAGCATTTCTTAATTTCTAGTGTGCGATAAATCCATACCTAAACGATAACGTGGCGTTTAGTTTTTAAAGGGGCCATTCCTCTGTATTTTACCTCACTTTCTTTCGACCTTACTCCCAACATCTTCGAAATCTAAATTATAGACTGACATTGTTCGAAAGAAATAGGTTGCAAATTGACACTAATTCGAATCAAATACCATTTACTTAAGACGTTAGGAGTATCTAAGCCAGCTGTTAGGTTTGGTTAGGTTGTTCCGGACTCCACCAAAGAGGAGACGAGACGATAGGAGAGATGTGATTTAAACAACCAATAGGATTTCGTTATTCACACATCTCGTGTCCACTCAGCTTCAGTGGATACCACTGAGCGGCGCGGTGATATATTTGTATGGCGCGATCGAGGCGGAGATGTGAGCTGTGCCTCGCCGAGATTGAGCTGGGCGGCGCACTGTGGATCGAAAAAAGGCTCTCAGACATTGGAGCTTAAATTTTAAACTGTCGATTTTTGCTTGAAATGGCTTCTAATAGCCAATATTGTGCATAAATATCTCTCATGATACAACCTGGTAGCCAAATTGGCAACTTATATGTTTTTTGCAAAAAAAATGTATGGAGAACTCCATATTTTTTTTCCTTTTAAAACCCGCACCTGTTCTGAAAAAAATAAGTATGTCAAAAAATCATAAATAGTACATCACCGTGTGCAAGGTAATAACGGCTATTCTATCCGTTCCGGAGATATAAGCATTAGCTCCATACATTTTTTTTGCAAAAAAAAGAAGTTGCCAATTTACCTACCAGATTATATCATAAGATATATTTATACATAATATTGGCTATTAGAATCCATATCAAGCAAAAAAACAATACTTTTTTAAGTTCCAATGTCTTCGAGAGCCTTTTTTCGATCCACAGTGCGGCGGTACAAAGCAGACAGGTGAACTGTGCCTCGCAAACCGTCGTCGTCACGGTATGCAGCGGACACGAGAAGAAATGTGAGCGGCGTGCAGTGAGCGGTCAACATCCAACGCTCGCCGCACGCAACTCTATTCCGCTTTAGCCAGCACACATCTCCGCTCAAGCCAGCATACATCTCCGCTCTAGCCAGCACACATCTCCGCTCCAGTCTAGCCAGTACGCATCTCCGCACAGCTTCGGTGGATACACCCTAGCTGAAAAACATCTCTTCTCGTCTCCGTTTTGGACATCTCCGCACATCTCCGCTTTGGTCGAGTCCGATCCTTAAACTTTTCACTGGCCATTTCCATTGGTAGACAGCTCTATGATTCTTTTAAAACGATGCAGTGACTGCATATGTTTTGCCATGACCATTGTCCAATCGTTTATACTGAACTGTCCACTTAAGATGATAATAGGCATTTTAACATAGAATTCAGAATTGATGTCCGATAAAAAACTTCCACAAAATGTTCAAAGCAACTGTTTTTTTTTTGAATATTAATTAGAGTTCGTCGCACATGATAAAATCAAGTTATTGTTGTAACAACTACAAACATATTACGTGGTATAAATAATCCAGCAATTCAACGTCTAATGGTTATCGAGGGCTGATGGCTGAATATGTAAGCATTACAGTGAAAGCAAATAAGTGGGTAATTTTAACAACAATGAATACTTCATTTCTTTTGCAATTAGCAATACATAGTGATTTTGATCAATTATCTTTAATTAACTACAATTAAAAAGCCACTGACCAATACGTATGGAGCAATAATGGTGGCTTTACTTCTTTACTTTCTAGTGACCGTTAATGATATTTAAAAGATTGGGTAGGTACAAATATAATAATATTACGTTACTAACGAAACGATTTTATTTTACGGTAAATCATCAGTCCCAAGTTCCCAACTGAACTATATTTAAAAAAAAACAGTTTATTTATTTATGGTGATTTCTGCGATGGCACGTCCGAAACTATGGGTAGTAGAGCAGTGGTCAAAAGAACCATGACCTAGATTTTAGTTTTTAGGGTTCCGTACCCGAAGTGTCCCAAACGGAACCCTATTACTAAGCCTCCGCTGTCCGTCTGTCTGTCTGTCAGCGAGTTGTATCTCACTAGCTGAATCGTAATAGGTAGACAGTTGAAAATTTCACAGATAATGCATTTCTATTGCAGCCACAAAAACGAAAAAAAAAATTAAAGTGGCGTCTCCATACAATACCCCTTTGTTTTGAGAAAAAAAAAAAAAACTATCCCTGGCATGTGGTGTCATTGTCTAAAATCCAAATATAAGTTTATTTTTTTAAATCTTCGAAAATGATGAAATAGGGGCCGTAAAAGTTGTCAGTTTTAGACAATTTTTGTACGAGCTCTATCTCAACAACTAAACAAGTTAGGAATTTGAAACTTCTGTATATCATGCACCAAATGAATATATAATCAACAAATACTAAAAACGCCGATTCATAAGGTATTTATTTAAATATGGGTGATTTTCTGCAACTGCAAAAATGACTTTTGTAATTCATAGTATCACTATGAAATACAAATTTATCTTTGCGATTTTCATTAAGATGAAAAATAGTAATATTCTTCGATTAATATTTTCATTTATTTGCTAAATAATGTACGGCAGTACGGAACCCTTCGTGTGTGAGTCCGACTTTCATGGGAAAAAGTTACATTAGCGAAAGTTGACCACGTATCAAAAAACTTGCCCAAGTCATAGAGATTCTTTGGAGGTATGAATCACTATATATCGGTATATTCTTTTTAATTTAAAAGTTAGAGAATTTTGTTAACAAAGAGGTCGTATTTTACAATTTTCTATGTTTCAAATTTTCATTTGTTTCAGCTTAACCAACGATTAAATTTCAGTCCCAAGGGACTGAAACCAATACCTAGGCATCGTTTGCTTATCTGAACACAACTGTGAGGTGGTGTAGGTATAAATTTAAAAAAAAAAACATCAGTACTTTTTGCTATCTCATGAGTCATGTTACTTGCCCTAGCTAGGAATGTGCAGGGGGAGAGAAACAAAAGAACCAGTTGGAAGGGCCGTAAACAATAATAAAGTGGTTAATTAAGCTGAAAATTTGAAACTTAGTAAATTGTAAAAAATACGACCTCCTTGTTAATAAAATACTCTAACTTTTAAAAGAATATCCCATTGATTCAGACCTCCAAAGAATCTCTATGACTTGGGCAAGTATTTTTAGTACATGGTAAACTTTCATTACTGTAATTTTTTCTCATGCAAATCGCTCGAAAATTGAGTAAAAAGTTTGCCAGACCGAAGCTTTTGCAGTATTTTTTTTTTCTTATGGATCACGTTTTCTAGCTTCGTAAAAGTATTACCACAGGAAAGGCCCACTCTTCTACAAAGTCCTGAAAAAAAAAATTGGTCATAATCATAACTTTTGAACCATAAAAAATTGCACTGACATTCTTAGGGTTAAAAAGTTTGGTAATGACCTTGCCCACACCCCTATTCGATTCGATCCATACTTCCAGGGACATCCTGTATACAGTGTGTCTGGTCACTGGTCTCCGAGTTCTCCGACCCGTTAAGGCGAAGCAATTATGATCAATTTTAACGACAAATCCACCATAATAAGGCATTTTACCCCTACTGTTTTAAAATGGCAGCCATTTTTTTTTTAACCGTGTACTCATTCAGGGTTTATTTATTTTGCAATATCGACCGATGTAGAGGTCCTACAGGCATAAAAGAGTTCAAGTGTTTTAAAGTTTCGTTCGACAGCTACAAAAGTAGGCAATAAGTTGACACCAAAATGTTTATCAAAAATTTCCATTAAAACCTTAAAAAAATACTTGAAACATAAAAAGTGTTAAAAAATATTTTACTTTATTTTTTAATCAAATATTTTATTTTATTTATTTTACTTTTTAACTGTTTAAAAAAAAACTAGACTTAACATACATGATTTTTATCTTTTTAGATTCACTAGATATTACCTAAAACTGATGTCGGAGACCTAAGCTGTAAAGCAAATAGTTTAGGAGTTGTGACCAAAAAGGTTAAATAGGGTAGGGTAGGGTTTAGGGTTTAATTTAAAAAGGTACAGAAATTATTGCGTTAATTGTTCAAAATAACTGAGATTTTGCAAGAAAAATAAAATTGCCTTATTAATTATAGTGGATTTGTCAATAAAATTGATCATAAAGTTTCGCCTTAACGGGTCGGACACTGGTGAGCAGACACTGTATACGATATCGGGCACGATTCCTGGCTCAGACAGCTTTTTAAAAAAATAAAACATGCAACTTATTTTCCTCCAAAATCGTGGTCACGGTTCCTTTAACCACTTTGCTTTACTACCCATAGTTTCGAACTATGCCCTAAAGTCCCATCTCAAAAATCATCCTGTATTAACTCATTTGACTCGGCTCAGACTGATTTTTAACCCTTTCCACTATACAAAATTTCGTTTATTATGTTAGTTTCTAAACCACCCCACTCCGCTCCGTACTAAAGTACAGCTTAGGGTGCGTTTCCACTGAAGCGGACACGAGCTGATCTGAGCAGAGACCTGCAGGAATCGACCAATCACAATGGTCGAAATCCTCATTCCATCCCTCGTCTCGTCTGTGATTGGATGATTTCTGCACGTCTCCGCTCAGCTCCGCTCGTCTCCACTTCAGTTAAACGCACCCTTACAGTATAGTAATAGCGGAGGGGCGCGTCTTAGTGGATGACACTAACTGTACTAAATGTATAAAGCCTCGTTAAAGGCCGCCGAAAAAGAAATAGGCACCCGTTTTGTTTATTGGCTTTTATAGGACAGCAAAGTGCAAAACTAAATGGGGCCCCCCCCGCCCAGGAATGAACGTTGAAATATTTAGCACACTGCCTCGAAAAGGTTACGTTTTCTTTTGACCATTGATACATAAATAGGGGATACTTTGTCGACAAGAGAAAAGCTAGAGGGTCAGAAGAATATAGGATGGTAGAGCGAGCGAAGCGTGCTCGAAAATTTTGTATTGTAAAAAAAATCTTTTGAACTTTTATACAGAAACAGGAATTACTTTGTTGACCTATACTTTGAAAATGTAGGATGCAAGAGCGAAGGTAGCTTCAAAATTAAACACCCCGCCCCGGATAGGTCAGTTTTTCTTTTGACCATTCATACATAGATAGGATCATACATTGTCGATTTCAAGAATTCTAAGAAAAGAGAGAATGTTGAGGTTGCGAGAATGAAGAGCGAGCGTAGCGAGCTCAAAGTTCTAGCACCCTACGTTTATATTTAGCGTAGGGGCCCCCAACTACAAACTGCCTTTTTACTGAGCATGTTTTGGTCTTGATTGAGATTTGATTAAAAAGTTGTCGCGAGCGGCGCTCGGCGCCTCTTAAGACCCCGCGCCATAAGTGCGTTGCACACCCTGCACCATAAGTACAGCCGCCTCTGCATACCTTGCTTTGATCGCAAATCCTTGGTAAACACATTGGTGTATGCCTGGAAAAGGGCTTAAAATACTTCTAAATCTGCACTAATATTATACATTTGAAAGTAATTCTGTCTGTTACCTTTCACACCTAAGCCACTGAATGGATTGTTATACAATTTGGCAAATTTCAGAGGTACTTATCCACTGTATGACTATGATTATTTAAAATAATCTATATTTTAACAAGTCAAGTCAGCAAATATTTTAACAGTCCTATTGACTACAGTCAGTCAATGTGAACAATTCTTTTGTACTTATATAGGGAGAAGGTAGCCAGTGTCTACCTAACTGCAGTTTGAGATATCATTTTATGACATTTCTCAAGTCCTATTGAAAGTATTATTTAGGTAGTTGGTATAATACAAGGAGGCAATAGCGGTCATTGTTGGTATATTGGCGTGTGCTAGCTGACATATGGCTATTAATTTATAATTTAAATTATGTTTTGTGTTGCGTACTGTAAATTATTTTGCATACTATTATATAGAATCATTTTTTTCTAACTGAACAGACAGCTATGCTGCTGGGGAGAAATGGAGTTTGTTGCACTTTTTCTTCCCAGCTTAAGCACTAGAAAGTGGTGAAGGGTGGGCGTTTTGGGGGACTGTTTTATGTAACTTTGATGTTTGAAAAGTACTGATTCTCAGCCTAGTTTGAATAAATTACTTTTTGAATTGCTCTTTTCTTGATAGGAATCTGAACAGCAAAGTATGTACTGATTTTCATTTGTGAACAATGTTAGGCTATATTGATTTAGGATATTTAACACAGGACTTTATTTTCATTTTTGTACTACACTTGGTAAATAAATGTAAATGGGATCATTTGTAAATAAATGGGTTATTGGTTTGGCTTATATACATATATTGCAGTAACTATACCAGATATTTTTCCTTGTCATTTTAATTTAAAATTATACCTATATAGCCCCCCGACTAATTTTTTGGAGCAGATACCATATGATCTGTGATAGGTAGCTCAGGTGCATAAATTCTTGATAAGCCTGCTTTTTACAATCATATACATCGTCGACAAAGATAAGTCTCTCAAAGTGGTGATTTGAATGTTATAACAAAAGTTTTTTTAGTAAAAAATGTGTCCCATTCAGTAAAGAAACCATGAAAAGCAGCTTTACTAAAAAACAAATATCCTAATGCTTACTGTGTTACTGCTGTTATCTCTGATATGTAGATAACAACTAGGTATTATAAATAATGTTATCAAGCTAAAATCATGACCGACATGCAACATCACTGATAACTGCTATGATTATAGAATAATTATGTTAATGTTTTTTAACTCATTAGAAGAATATAAATATCACATCTACAGTTACTAACAGTGGAAACTTCAAGTAACCATAGAGTTATATTATATTATCATGAAGTAATTATTCCTGCGACTTTTCACTTGAGCCCAATTGACTTGTTTATCTAAATAACATATTATGTATTTTACATTCATAGAAATAACCCATCATGGCAATTGAGTAAAATTAGATGTCTACAGGAATATTATTATTATTTATTGTATACGTATAAATCACTTACAACATGCTTGATAAAACATCATACCAAAAAAATTTAATGAATTATACACCTAAACCTTCCTCATGAATCACTTCATCCATTGGTGAAAACCATATCAAAATATGTTTAATAGTTATCGAGTTTATCATGTTCAGACAGACAGACAAAGGGTGACGTTGTTTTATAATATATAGTGATAAAGTTGGTTAATTTATATTTTTAATTAAGTAGTCCCACTTAATTTAAAATATAAATTTACCAACTTTATCATTACATAGTCTGAATGATATAAAGAGCATAATACAGTGATAAACTTGAAAGAAAAGTTTTAAAAACAATAATATTTATGAGTTATTACAAGGTCAAAATAACTGATCACTTGGAAACATTAACAAGATATTATAATATGTATTATGTTATGTAACCTGTTGACTTTATTAAAGGCAAACAGGTAATATATGAATTAACATACATTAATACTATAATTATCTATTGAATTCTTCCTGTAAAAAATAGTGCTGTACATGTTTAGTAAAAATCAATACCTGCTAGAGTATTTTTATTAATGATTCATTAATTATTATTATTGCATAGACTTTTCCTAAACTGCAAACCCAAATAAAAGGGATAAAATTGATATTTATATTAAAAGAATCATTAAAAGCAAAAGTACCCACATATTTGTGCAATCAACTAATAATGACTATGTCAGGAAACATTATGGCACTTATTCTAGAATTTTAATTGGATAATGGTTAAGTCCAATCCAATAACATATGTATCAATATGGAAACCTATGTATCATACTGGCAGATGAGTCACCAAAACATCTATACATGGACAAAACATAATTATTATGAACAATGACATGATAATAACACTTACCTCGGGAAAGCATCAAAGAACCATGTTCTTTTAGTGTTGGGGAAAGCGACTCGCATACCAGACATGAGAGGTGAGTGCAACACAACAGCTCCCACCTCATAGCGAGCAGCCAAGTCTACTGTTGGTACTGTTCCAATGCTTTGACCATACAATATTATATTTTCTGGGCTGATGCCATAGCGAGTTCGCAGCGCCTGCCACGCAGCATCAATGTCAGCATACAAATTCTTCTCTGATGGTTTTCCACCACTCACACCATATCCAGAATAATCATAGCTGAATATATTACAGTTTATTCTAGTGCCTAATCCTAAGTAAAAACTGCTCATCTGACCGAGATCTACAGCGTTTCCATGTGAAAATAATATCGTAAAACGGGCATTAGGACTACACCGAACAAAGAGGCAAGCTATTCGGTTGCCTCTCGTGGTTCTCGAGTAGAAGCCTTCGATGTTCTCTTTTTCTCGTTCTGAATATTGCCATTCTGCTCGTTCGGTCAGCGTCAATGTGAATTTTGATCCTGTTTCATCAGGTGTGAATGCATACGTAGGTTCTGGAGGCAGAAACGCGAGCTTAGCCGCAATTTTCCCAGGGCATGGTGGACAACAAAACAGGCAACAGAGTTCACTGAAACTTAACCCGTTCATGATGAATTTTTGCTAATACTCATGAGAAAATTATTAAACACTATCCATTACAAAACCACAACTCACAAATTTCTATTCCTGATCATGGCGAAAATAAAAGATTTCACAAAATTGACAGATAGTCAACAGTTTCGTTCAGCCATGACGGCAATGTTGCCAACGCAACATCATTAGTTTTGATTATCTCTATGTAGTCTGTGGTTTTGATTTACAGTTTTACGCAACGCAAGGAAAGTTTAGTACATAACGTAAGTACAGACGCCAGCACGTCAAACTACTACAATATAATCAATATGTCGAATTTCTAGATTTTCAACTTTATCACTAAAGTATAAGGTTCAAAGTTGATTGGGAAAATTTGACAGTTTCGGGTAGGTTGATGTGCTGGCGTCTGTACACACACAGCGACTTTAGTTGCTGGCGATTTCTAAATCCCACGTACACCACATACAGATTTTGACAGCGGCCTAGCCTGTTTGTCGCTAGCGATGTCAAAATCTCTGTGGACTTTTATAGACGTGACATTGTGAAATCGCTAACGAGTCGCCATCGCACACCAGTCGCCAGCGACCACAGACCATGTAGCCCAGCGACTTTAGTCGCTGCGTGTGTATGTAGCATAAGGTTCTGCGGGAAAACGTCCTAGAATTTACGGACTCGTACTCGGCCTCATTTACGGAGACGCGGGGCGTCTCGCGTCGCGTGTGGCGTGGCGTCTCGCGGCGCGTCGGACGTTTTTTCTGTTTACGGTGGCGCGGCGCGTGAAGCGGCACGCATCATCGCACGCTTAAACACAAACTTATAGCAATATACGACCATGTTCATAGAGAAGCGAGACGGGAAGCGTGGCGGTGCCCGCCGCGGCGCCCGCGGCGGGCAAGACTGACAGAAGATTCCGCCTCGGACATAGCTTCTTCGAGAATTGCCGCTGCGTGCGCCGCCGCGATAAACGCCGCGTGGGACGCGTCGGTGCCATCCGCGGGCTCGGCCGCAAAAAACGCCCTAATTCAAACAAACGCGTCTAAAATCGCTTCTCCGTAAACGCACTCATACAACGCCATATATTTGAATTCAGTGCGGGCCGCGCCGCTCAACGCAACGCGCGACGCCCCGCGTCTCCGTAAATGAGGCCTTAGCCCACGTTCACACGGCGTAGATCAGTACGTATATTTTACTGTATAATTTTGGGATCACATGGCAGTTTAATACTACATCTTTGTTTTTACCGAACCATTTATGGTGTGCGTACGCGCAGCGGAATGTTGTTGAATTTAAAGATTTTAATTATGCAGATATTTAGTGTATGACGTCGTATAATTGTGTATGGTAAAAAAAAATTTGTGCACGCAACCATTGTGGAGAAATTCACCAAAAACTGATTCCGCTGGGCGAACGTTGTCCTGGCGGAACTTTTTTTAATCCATAGACTTAAGAAGAAAAGAGATGTGTCCAAAAATTAGTGTGTATTTGTGTGTAATTGTGTATGTATGAATAAAACTAGTGCATGCATAAACTTCGGAGAAATTCAAGTTTCCGCTACGCGAACGTTTGGCCATTAGCTAGTTTTCATATAAAGCGCTTACATAGAGAACTGTAGATTTTTACATACGTTGTTTTGAATTTGTTTATATTTGTTTAAAAAACAGATTTAGAAAAAATCGTAGGGCTTAAAAGATAAAAATATAAACGTAAAATACGCTTATTAGGTCTTAGTTCTTAAAGTATGCACTTTGGGGTCTAGATTTTCACGTTTATACAAACCTTGTAAGTGTCTGCAACATGTTGCCAAGTATCAATGATGTTCCGTTAGTAATTAAAGAGTTATAGGACAAATTTACCATGAACAGATCACTGTTTACAAAGCAGTCAAATATCACGACGTTCTGAAGGAATTGCATGGTAATATGTATGCCAATAATTAGTGTATTCATTCAACTATTCTTATGCAAAATTTCATGTCATTAAATTCAGTAATTAAAGAAAAACAATTATAATACTGACGAAGCATCGAAAACCTACATAACCCGACCAAGTTCGGATGGCTACAAAAAAGCGGCCGTGCCATATATCTAAGAAACGTTCTTAACCTTCCAATATAGTATTTATTAATATGGTACAGTTGCGTACACAAGCGTTAGGAAAAAATAAAACAATTGCATTTCTTGAATGAAAAATATTTTTTTAATAATAACGCCACTATCTACGATAAAAACAAATCTTCAATTAACAAGTACTTCTCTATTTAAATATCCGCGTACAAAAATATTTTTAATTACATATAATACCTACTTAATTATGTAATTATAATAACGTTAACAAACGCTTGCAATGACAGCAATAGACTTAAATGTGTTTTAACTAAAAAGAAGATTGTTTGTATTATATGTGGGCCCTCAAATTGTGGTAAAACAAACGTTATGATCAGTTTATTATTACATGAAAATGGTCTTAAATTTCAAAATCTGTATCTTTACTCAAAAACGAATTTCCAACCAAAATATCGTTTTTTAAGTGAAGTGTTAAGAAGAGTACCTCAAATTAAATTCTATGAGTTTAGCGACAATAAAGATGTTATATCTCCCAGTGAAGCATTACCAAATTCTATATTTATTTTTGACGATGTTGCAACAGAAAATCAGACTAATATTCGCAATTATTTTTGTATGGGGAGACATAAGCAAATCGATTGTTTTTATTTATCTCAGACCTATTCAAAGATACCAAAACAATTGTTACGTGACAAAGCTAATTTTCTTATAGTATTTAGACAAGATGATGTGAACTTAAAACATATTTATGAGGAACATGTCAGTCCTGATTTAAACTGGAACCAGTTCAAAGAAATCTGTAAAACAGTTTGGAGTGATCCTTTCAATTTTTTACTTATTAACAAAGAGTCTATATTAAATAATGGGAGGTACAGAAAGAATTTCGATACATTTTTTAAATTCTAATGAATGCAGATGTCTGTATGTGGTACATCCATATAAATGAATTGTATACAGAAACATTGTTAGTCTTATTTCTCCAACAATTATAAATAAATGACCTATAAATTATATCGAAACAACAATTGTGTTATCACCTATAGGTACCAATTCAATACCGGTATTATACTGTAAATTTTGGGATGTTACCTAAATATATTGCACGGCCGCTTTTTTGTAGCCATCCGAACTTGGTCGGGTTATGTAGGTTTTCGATGCTTCGTCAGTATTATAATTGTTTTTCTTTAATTACTGAATTTAATGACATGAAATTTTGCATGTGAATAGTTGAATGAATACACTAATTATTGGCATACATTTTACCATGCAATTCATTTAGAACGTCGTGATATTTGACTGCTTTGTAAACAGTGATCTATTCATGGTAAATTTGTCCTATAACTCTTTAATTACTAACGGAACATCATTGATACTTGGCAACATGTTGCAGACACTTACAAGGTTTGTATAAACGTGAAAATCTAGACCCCAAAGTGCATACTTTAAGAACTAAGACCTAATAAGCGTATTTTACGTTTATATTTTTATCTTTTAAGCCCTACGATTTTTTCTAAATCTGTTTTTTAAACAAATATAAACAAATTCAAAACAACGTATGTAAAAATCTACAGTTCTCTATGTAAGCGCTTTATATGAAAACTAGCTAATGGCCAAACGTTCGCGTAGCGGAAACTTGAATTTCTCCGAAGTTTATGCATGCACTAGTTTTATTCATACATACACAATTACACACAAATACACACTAATTTTTGGACACATCTCTTTTCTTCTTAAGTCTATGGATTAAAAAAAGTTCCGCCAGGACAACGTTCGCCCAGCGGAATCAGTTTTTGGTGAATTTCTCCACAATGGTTGCGTGCACAAATTTTTTTTTACCATACACAATTATACGACGTCATACACTAAATATCTGCATAATTAAAATCTTTAAATTCAACAACATTCCGCTGCGCGTACGCACACCCATTTATGAACCTATAGATTTACTTCGTCAATATTAACAGGTGATACCTGCAGTGCTATTCTGTAACCATCTCACCGTGAAAACTTAGGTGAAGTGAGCAGTCAGTGTCATTCCACTGATACTAGGGATGGACAATATTGACAACTCACTTCACCTAAGTTTTCACCGTGACGTTTTTATAGAATAGCACTGCTGATCCCAACATTTTACATTTTACGCACCGTGTGAACAGCTTCTTTACAAGGCCGTGGCGCTATGATTGATCTAACAAACTGCAATGGACGGTAGTGAACCAGCTCAGCTCAGAGTCCAGCATCAACATTCTGTACAACACACCAGTATACTATAGTAGTCTTTGACAACACATATTCAATGTCACCGTGAAATCTTAGGTGAAGTGAGCTGTCATTCCACCTTCATACTAGAGATCGCTATGGATTGACAGCTCACTTCAAGCTCACTGCACCTAATTACATGCTCTGTGACTGCACCTAAGTTTTCACTGCGATATTTTTACAGAGTAAAGTGGCTGGTGGGCTAATGTACGAAGTACAGACGCCAGCACATCAACCTACTACAATCTGTCAAATTTCTTGAATAGATTTTCAACTTTATCACTAAAGTATAAGGTTCAAAGTTGATTGGGAAAATTTGACAGTTTCGGGTAGGTTGACCTGCTGGCGTCTGTACCTCGGGCTAACCGTGGACCACAGTCCTTGATCAGGAGCATTTCAACCTCCCGCCTATTCCACCTTTTTTTTTTTTTTTTTTTTTGTTCGGGGTGGAAAATCCTCATGGATGTCCTCCGCCCTGGGGCGGGCGGAGGGGTCTGTCAGACTCTTACTGACTAAAAACCACCCCGGTGTTCCATCTCACACCTACGCCGGGGTCGCGGGAACGTTCAAATCTTCCGCGACCACGACTGGTGCCAGCCCGCCTCTGCGGGCTCCGTCTCGTCGAGCGGGGGGAGTGAGGTGTTTGACTCCCCCCGCGACGTCTAAGAGGGGCGCGCGTGGAACACTACGCGCCGCCACCTCGGGTCCAGATGTATGGGGGGCGACGGACTTCCCCGGGTCCGTCGCCCCTGGACCCATTTAGGGGGGCTGGAAGAGGGCGTTGTCCGCCCTCCGCCGACGCCCGGTGCGCCTGCTGCGGGCCGGGTGAGAGGAGGAAATCTCTCTCTCCCGTTCCGCAGCCTCCTTCTGCGAGATTACTACTTCGCAGAAGGATACCACCGCGTCCCAGGACTCCTCGCTGCCGACCATTGCATTCACAACGGCCGACAGCGACAGGTCACTGCCTACTCCTGAGATGAGGGCACGGCGCGGCTCCTCCCAAGCGGCACACTCTGCCAGCGTATGCCGCGCCGTGTCCTCCCGGCAGTCGACGCAGTGGTGACACCGGGCGTCCGGCTCCCTGTTTATGCGACACAGGTACTTCCCGAAGCAACCATGCCCCGAGAGCACCTGTGTCACCCGAAATGACAGGGAGCCGTGCCTCCTCCCGAGCCACAGGTCGAGCACTGGCCGGACCGCCTCGATGGTGACGAGGCCGGCGGTAGGGCGTGAAAGCCTGTCCCGCCATTCCGCCACCAGGACCTCGCGAAGCTGCGACCGACGCTGCTCCAAATGGCGCTGCATCGGCCGCTCGCCCCGCGCCCGCGCTTCCTCGCGCCACCGATACAGTGACGCGAGTACCTTCGCCTCCAGGTCCCAGGGCGGGGATCCGGCCAGTGCACAAGCCGCCTCGTGGGAGATCGTGCGGTACCCCCTGATGACTCTGACGGCCATAGCTCGCTGCGGCTTTCGCAGCACAGAGATGCTACCGGCCGTCAGGTCAGCCGCCCAGATCGGGGCCCCGTAAAGGGCCATCGATCGCACGATCCCCACGTAGAGCCGCCTACAAGCGGCGCTCGGGCCCCCCAGATTGGGAAGCAGCGTTGACAGCGCCCCAGCCGCGCCCAACAACTTGGGCGCCAACCGCCGGAAGTGGGGGCCGAAATCCCATCGGCTGTCGAGCACCAGTCCCAGATACTTCATGGTGGGCTCGACAGCGATTCGGACCCCCCCGACCACGATGTGTGATCCGGGCGGTGGCGCCCGCCGGGAACCATGAAACACCATGGCCTCCGACTTGTTGAGGGCCACCTCCAGGCCGAGGCGCCGTATGCGGCTCACCGTCTGTGAGACCGCAGCCGTCGCCAGCAACGCTGCCTCCCTGTGCGATTTCCCCCGAGCCGTGACCAGCGTGTCGTCCGCGTAGCACGTCAGGTCCACGCCCGGTGGGAACTCGCCTCTCAGCACCCAGTCGTACCCGATGTTCCACAGGAGCGGCCCCAGAACCGATCCCTGTGGAACACCGCACGACATGAGGCGCTGGTTTCCGCCATCACGTCCCACGTAGGTGACACACCTCCCCGCCAAATAAGCCCCAACGATGCGGCGGAGGTAGGGAGGCACCCGATGGTACCGCAGTGCCTCCCGAATACAACTCCAGGGCAGGGTGTTGAAGGCGTTGGAGATGTCCAAGGACACCGCCACCACCACCCCACCCCGGGACACCGTTTCCTCCGCCAGGACTCTCACACGCGCTATTGCGTGTATGGTGGAGCGCCCATGCCGAAAGCCGAACTGGCTCTCGTCCAGGTCCGGCCCCTCTCCGCACAAGTGGCCGACGAGGCGGGCTGCGAGTATACGCTCGAACAGCTTACCCACCTCGTCTAGCAGCACTATGGGCCGGTACGCGGACGGCAAGTCTGCAGGGCGCCCCGCCTTCCTGAGCAGGACCAGACGACCACTTTTCCACAAAGTGGGAAACTGGCCCCGCTCCAGGCACGCTGTGAAGAGTCGTCTTAGCTGGGGCTCTAGCTCCTTCAGAGCGAGGGCTAATGCTAGGCCGTGAACTCCGTCTGGCCCCGGAGCCACATTCTTGGCCCGGAGCCGCATCACGGCCGCCCCCATCTCTGCCTGTGTCACCTCTGGGACGCTGATGGCGTTTTCCTCCATAGACTCTGCGGCTGTGGGCAAAGCCATCGGCGGCGGAGTGTGCTCCGCTCTTGCCGGGAAGAGGGCTGCGACTACCTCATCCAGCAGCTCGGGTTGGAGACTCTCCGTAAGTGGCGGCTCTTAGTTTCCCTCGAACCGCTCGATAAGGGCGCCCCCACGGATCCCCGTCTAGAGTCTCCAACATCCCTTCCCTGGCTCGCGTCTTCGCCTCGCCGATGGCCAGCCACAGAGTCCCCTTAGCCGCGCGGTACACCTCATACAGCGCGGCTTCTTCGTCAGGGACCCGACGACGACGTCTTCGATAACGGGTGTACTGGCGTCTCACCGCCACGCACGCGACTCGTAAGTGCGCGATTTCGGCGGACCACCAGTACACCTGGCGCCTTGCGGACTGTGCGTGGACCCGGGGCATGGACGCGTCGCAGATTTGCGTCATCGCCCCGCGGAACCACAGCGCCTCCTGTTCGACGTCGACGTCGACGGGTCCGTTCGTTGCCGACTCCCGGCTCCAGGCCTGAACAATAGCGGCCTCCTCGAGAAGTTCCCTGTCGATGCGCTTGCGCGCCCAGCGCGGGCCGTCCATTCGCGAGACTGATGATCTGCGGCCGCCAGCGGTTTGGGCGGAGACGTCGAAACGGATGTATCTATGATCCGACAACGTCTCCACCTCCACGGCGACTCGCCAGTCACGAACACGGCTCGCGACAGCAGGGCTAGCGAACGAGACGTCAACAATCGATCCGCCCCGCTGCCGCACGCACGTGTGGACCGAGCCCCGGTTCAGGACGACCAGGCCAGTCGTGACCGCCCACTCCTCCAATGCCTCACCCCTAGCATCGGTCACTGGGGATCCCCACGCCGCAGATTTGGCGTTGAGATCGCCCAGCAACAGCACGGGGCGAGGATGGAGTTGGCCCACGACGGCACCCAACTCGACAAGGAACCTCTCGAAGTCGGCGAGACTCTTGTTGGGCGAAAAATACGCTCCAACAACGCCAATGCCGTCCGCGAGGGCGGCTACCCAGCCGTGACCTCGGGACGGGTTGACGAGAGCCCCGCCAATGATGGCCACCAAACCGTCAAGGTCTCCCACCCAGCTATCCCGGGGGGGGACAAAGTACGGCTCGGCGACCACAGCCACGTGAATCGACCACTCTGCCATGCTCTGGATCAAGAGATCCTGAGCTCTGGCACAGTGGTTGATATTGCCTTGGAGGAAATGGTAATGGTGTATAGACATTATGCGCATTCCATTCCCTCCGCACCATTCCTAGGCCGGGAGTCGGCCGAAGGGCAGCCAGGCTGAGGGGGGGGTAAAGAGCCCCCCGCAGCCTTGGCATCCCTTCTCTTCTTTTTGTTGTTGTTGGCGGGCACGCCACAGGCCTTTCCACCCGCCCTATGTCCGGCGGGCCTCCCTGCAGCTGTACAGAGGCTACAGTTTGGCGCCGCCAAGCACTGAGCCGCCTTGTGGCCGAGCTGACCGCAGCGATAACACTGGTCGCTGCGGTCTATTTCGGCGGTGCACCGTGCTCGGACATGCCCGAAGTCCAGGCACCGGTAGCACCGCATGGCCCTGGGCTGCAGCAGCTTAGCTCTCGCTGCAACCCACCCCACCAACAAACGCCCACCGTCAGCGACTTTGTTCGCCGCCGCCACCGGGCACCGCACCCAAATTGTGCCGAGCCCGGAAGCGTCGGCGCGAATGTCGCCCGTCCGCACGTCTTCGGGCGGACATCCACCTACTCGGGCGACGGCCGCCATGACCTCAGCCGGGGTCGTCGAGTCGTCCAGACCATCGACGCGCAGCTCAGCGGTCTTCATCGGCCTGGACACCCGGACGTCATCCGAATTGAGGACCTCTCTCAGCTTGGCGGCCAGGATGTCCGCCTTTTCGCCGCTAGAGGCACCCGACACCTCGAGCAGCCGCGCTCCCGTAATCGCCGGCCTCAGTTTGAAGCCGGACGGTGTGCCGAGGTCGGGAAACGCGACTTTGGCTTTCGCCTCTGCCAGAACCGCCGCGTAGGTAACGCCCCTTTCGACGGCTCCGGGCTGCAGCGTGAGCACTACAGCCGCGGAGCGTGGTGCTCTGACCTTAGGCGGTCCCCGGGCCTTCTTCGGTGCCGGTGCTCCAGCGGGTGCCGGTGGCGGTGGTGCCGTCTTCGTCCCGCGACGGCGGCCCCTCTTGACGACCGTCGTCCAGGCTTCCGGCGTAGGCCCGGGCGCGGCCGCCGGTGGCGCAGCTCGGGAAGTGGGGACACGCGTACCCTCCGTGGGCCCCCCGGTCCTCCCTCCCGACTGGCTGGACCCAGCCGCCGTGGTGGTATTGGGCCCCTGAAAAGCGGCCCCCTCCTTCCTCCGCTTGTCCGCAGCGAGCGGTGGGCGAAGGGTTGCCGCCGGGAGGAGTCTCTCCTCTATAGCCTTCATCCGGGCACCCAACATCGCACCACACTGCATCATGCAGATGCGTGCGATCCTCTCGACCTCCGCATCCGCAAGCGCAGGCGTTGACGACGGGACCGATGGAGCCGGCGACAGGGCCGCGACGGTAGAGGAGCCGGAGGTCGCAGGTGCTGCCCTCTGGGCGGCGAACTGTCGCTTGAGGTCCTCCAACTCGGATCGGAGACGGCCATTCTCCTCCCATAGCTTCGCCGTCTCCTCCGTGCTAGTGCGATTAAGGAGGACCTCAACCGCCTCCCGAATCCCCTCAGCCGCCTCCTTGAGAGCACGCGTGAATGTGCCCTTCAAGTTGCCCGATTTGGTGGCAACCTTCAGGACAACATCCACGCCGTCCAAAACTTGGCGACTGAGCGCCACCCCAGTGATGTCCCCTCCAGCAGCCATCCGAGCAGAGCGCCGCTCACGGGCCTGTCGGGCCAACTCGCTGACTTCGTCAGCCGCGACAGCCCTCACTTGAGCCCTCTTTCCTGCATTAGCCTCCGCTCGGTTGGCCTCTAGCAGGGACGCAGTGCTGCCCCCACCTTGTTCCTCCACCATTGGCTCGGGGTCGCTCTCCGCCGAAGCTGGCACAAAGCGACCCCGCTTGTCGCGCTCCGGCAGCCGAGCGGGGACTCCACTCGCTACCGCGCGACCTCGCCCACCCCGTGCCTTTGGCACCTTAGCCGCCGCCACGTTGACCTCGACCGGGGAAGGACCGCGCTTCCTCCGCGACTCCCCCCGGTCGGACGATTGGTCCCTTTCGGGACTTGAGTCTCCTCGACTCGCGTTGCCGTCAGTGACGGCAAGTGGTGCGACCACAACGCGCGGGAACTCCGGGTTCTTTTGGAGCTCCCTTTCTCGCTGGCCGGCGGTGCCGCCCATTCGACGACCCGACAAATCTGGATTTGTCAGGTCCTCGAACGACCGAGACCGCGATGAGCCTCCTCGGCTCTTGTTGCCATCGGCAATCGGAAGACATTCGTTGCCCCCCCCAGAATACGAATGGGGGCTTGACGTTCCCGAAGGGAACGTGGCGGACTCTCCAGCTGCAGAGCAGCCGGTACCGCCCTGGGGTAGTTTATTCCCGTTTGTCTTGTGCATTTTTTTTTTTCCTTTGAAGGGTATGGTCCCATTTCCCCTGTATCCCCCCCCAGCGCTAGCGACCGGACACCCCCCGGCCATTCATCCCCTCGGCACGCTCGACCTTGAGATTAAGGTAATTTTTTATAGAGGTTGTCTTCCTCTTCCCTCCCCACTCTACGCCCACTAGACTCACCCTCTGTAAGCAGGGGGGGTGTGGACGTGAGATGGCCACCAGGCCTATCCCCATGACGGACTAGCCGTCCCGCCCCTAGCCCGGTTCCCTTCCTCGACCATCAAAGATGATCGGTGAATGGAACCGCGGCCCTTCCCAGTTTGTTGAAGATTAGCCGCCAGCCCCAATTGTCCACCAAAAGCAGGTGGGCAATTGGAGCTGACGTTGCCCAGGGTGCGCCACGTGGAGGCTCTTCAACATGCACGTCAAACTACTACAATATAATCAATATGTCGAATTTCTAGATTTTCAACTTTATCACTAAAGTATAAGGTTCAAAGTTGATTAGGAAAATTTGACAGTTTCGGGTAGGTTGATGTGCTGGCGTCTGTACACACACAGCGACTTTAGTTGCTGGCGATTTCTAAATCCCACGTACACCACATACAGATTTTGACAGCGGCCTAGCCTGTGCTAGCCTGTTTGTCGCTAGCGATGTCAAAATCTCTGTGGACTTTTATAGACGTGACATTGTGAAATCGCTAACGAGTCGCCATCGCACACCAGTCGCCAGCGACCACAGACCATGTAGCCCAGCGACTTTAGTCGCTGCGTGTGTATGTAGCATAAGGTTCTGCGGGAAAACGTCCTAGAATTTACGGACTCGTACTCTTAGCCCACGTTCACACGGCGTAGATCAGAACGTATATTTTACTGTATAATTGTGGGATCACATGGCAGTTTAATACTACATCTTTGTTTTTACCGAACCATTTATGAACCTATAGATTTACTTCGTCAATATTAACAGGTGATACCTGCAGTGCTATTCTGTAACCATCTCACCGTGAAAACTTAGGTGAAGTGAGCAGTCAGTGTCATTCCACTGATACTAGGGATGGACAATATTGACAACTCACTTCACCTAAGTTTTCACCGTGACGTTTTTATAGAATAGCACTGCTGATCCCAACATTTTACATTTTACGCACCGTGTGAACAGCTTCTTTACAAGGCCGTGGCGCTATGATTGATCTAACAAACTGCAATGGACGGTAGTGAACCAGCTCAGCTCAGAGTCCAGCATCAACATTCTGTACAACACACCAGTATACTATAGTAGTCTTTGACAACACATATTCAATGTCACCGTGAAATCTTAGGTGAAGTGAGCTGTCATTCCACCTTCATACTAGAGATCGCTATGGATTGACAGCTCACTTCAAGCTCACTGCACCTAAGTTTTCACTGCGATATTTTTACAGAGTAAAGTGGCTGGTGGGCTAATGTACGAAGTACAGACGCCAGCACATCAACCTACTACAATCTGTCAAATTTCTTGAATAGATTTTCAACTTTATCACTAAAGTATAAGGTTCAAAGTTGATTGGGAAAATTTGACAGTTTCGGGTAGGTTGACCTGCTGGCGTCTGTACCTCGGGCTAACCGTGGACCACAGTCCTTGATCAGGAGCATTTCAACCTCCCGCCTATTCCACCTAATCGAAGGACCACTGCACGGTTGGTTGCCATATTTCGGTGGAACTTAGAAAGAAGTACCTACGCCACCTCTCCGCCTCTATGTGAGGAAAGTGCGATCCACTATACGTGGCGCCTGTGTGGCTAGTGGCTACACAGTAAACTGGCGAATTAAATAAACTAACGACTGAGGGAAACTGACCAGTGATACGCGGAGTTAACCTAATCGTCCGGCGATGAAGACTACGTAGGGATGATGATGGATATGAAATTTCGTATCTGGATACGGATACGGCTATACATAATATAGAAATAATATTAAACGGGTTTCGGTTACGAAATTATTTCAGATTATCCGTTAGTTTCGATTACGGATATTAGATTATTAAGTAATTGTAAAAGTTAGTTCAAAAACGAATACCCGACTACTGAACAATCACGCTTTAAAAAGTATGAAACAAGAAAATATTTTGGGGTTATAATTTCGTAATAATGAATTTGCAGAGCCGCAAATTTTGTTTTTTGTTTAAGTTTTATTGTATAATAGGTATTAATTTTACAGTCACAACGAGTGCGTAATTCCAGAAATTCCGGAGCAGCTTTGTGGCCCGTGGTAACAGCCCTGACTTACGAGTTGGTCGTGGGTTGGAACCCAGACAGGTACTTTACTTTGTGTAAATAATTTCATCACCACTGCTCTCAAAACCGTGAAGGAAAACATCTTGACGAAACCGGCATTTCCTAGAGCCAAATATTCTACGTAGTAGTCTCACTTTTGCTTGTTTTTAACAATTTCAACATATTTATTTACTTAGACAATATGATATATTTACATATTTGTAATTTGCATCAAACCCTTTCATTTGATACCCTACACGGCATATTTTTTTTTTGTTTCATATCTTTGTTGTCTAGAGGGCGCTATATTGAATTTAATGTCACGTCAGGTAGCCTATAACCAGCGGACGTTCAAAACGCTTCCAACCATACTTCTTTTGTCAAATTATGATCAGTAGTTTAGAAGTTCTGAGGTAACAGATGAAGATACATACATCCCGGTCAAAATCATAACCCTCCTTTTTGCTTTGCCGTAGTCGGGTAAAGAGTAAAACGGCACGATCGGGCAGAAAAGCCTGTCATGTCATGTCTCATTTAGACTTCGCCTCTATCCGAAACTTTTATATCGGATTCGGTTACGGATAGATTTTTATTCCGGATATCCGAACACTTCGGTTACGGTTACGGAGATCGCATCTTCATCCGTGATGAAGAGCTAAATTAAAAAATTGAGGTAGATTAATTAAAAGAAAATCACCAATGTTCAATTGTTTTATTTTCTTATAAAAAAAGGTAGAAGTCCTACCTATTAATTGTGTAGGGTGTTTTAGTTTAGTTTGGTTCCTACTTATAAATCGGAAAACTTTATGCGTTGCTCAGAAGAGGCGGTCTGCGGTCGCGGACAATTGTAATGTAAGTACCTACTGGTACCTACAGTGGCTACAGTGAGCTTCAAACTTTAAGCACAGATGAAGGCGGTTGAAGTGGGCTACTAGATGCGCAATACCCCACCCCTCACCCCCAGTCACAGGAAGTTATTAGGTACTGCGCAGATTACGCCAAGTGTTCAGAAACGCCATAAAGTA
Organism: Xanthia icteritia; assembly: GCA_949128155.2. Lineage (NCBI taxonomy): Eukaryota > Metazoa > Arthropoda > Insecta > Lepidoptera > Noctuidae > Xanthia > Xanthia icteritia. Next base: position 17,818,562 of record OX421932.2, read on the forward strand.
TGCATCGGGCTGTAGTGTAAGTATACTTCTTCTTAACGTGTCGATGGCAAAATAACACATAACTTAAATATATATTATTAAATTGGTTTACCACAAAATTCAGCATTGCTAAGTGAAATACTAGTATCTGATATGGAGGGAGTTACACTTCAACACACGCGGAATCGTACCCCGCGTTCCAACCAAAAGCGATCGTCGCGATCACGCGTTTCGGTTCACCGAACAAGTGACAAATGAACGCGACGATCGCTTTTGGAGCCTTAGGCCTCATTTACGGAGACGCGGGGCGTCGCGCGTTGCGTTGAGCGGCGCGGCCCGCACTGAATTCAAATATATGGCGTTGTATGAGTGCGTTTACGGAGAAGCGATTTTAGACGCGTTTGTTTGAATTAGGGCGTTTTTTGCGGCCGAGCCCGCGGATGGCACCGACGCGTCCCTCGCGGCGGCGTACGCAGCGGCAATTCTCGATGAAGCTATGTCCGAGGCGGAATCTTCTGTCAGTCTTCGGGAAACGCTTCCCGTCTCGCTTCTCTATGAACATGGTCGTATATTGCTATAAGTTTGTGTTTACGCGTGCGATGATGCGTGCCGCTTCACGCGCCGCCCCACCGTAAACAGAAAAAACGTCCGACGCGCCGCGAGACGCCACGCCACACGCGACGCGAGACGCCCCGCGTCTCCGTAAATGAGGCCTCACTGTCCACCACCGTTCATCTGAACAACGTATTTAAGTACCTACTTATATAAAATTTATAATTTTTACTTTTGGTAAAAATGTTAGGTTACTTCTGAGCTCGCGGCCTCTCGGACTGGGGACCCCGTCGGGTCGGGGGCATTTTGGCATTTTGCCAGCCCTGCCACCCTTTAGTTACGCCACTGAGGTAGGTAGTACCTACTACTAGATACATACCTATGGACTAGAGCCCAAAGGATGGAGAAGCCTCGGCGACCGGCAGCTTCCGTGCTCTGTGCCCATAGTGTAGGAAGGCTGAACCATCTATTTGCTTACCTATGGGATGTTACTGTAAGAATCATTTAAGAGTTTCTGTGATGATGCTGCTGCTGCTGACAAAACAATTTGCTGACATAGTTTTAAAGGAATAGATAAGTTGGTTGGTAATAGACGTAAAATTCTGCAATAAAAGTTTCAAATGATATTGCGCTTTGGACAAGGATAGATTGAGGTAGTTGGTCTAGTAGAGTTTATCGATTGTCATCAAACAAGTTTCTGTGAAAACGGCTCATTATCTTGCTGACTGTACTTAAATTTTTTGCAAAATGTGTGACTGGGGATCAAAATTTCTCAAAAAAATAAAGATAGTCTCCTAAGACCGTTTACATAACTTTAAAGTTTTAAATAGGTACCGACCTAAAAACCTTTTTTTGATTAGATTAGGAATGGGTGTTTCGGTTTCGGATGGTTAGTGCGGCCGGCGCAGCGCACTCTACGTAGTCTGCCCCGATACCACTTTGCCGTCACACTTCATGAACGAAGAAGTAACACCTGCATACAATGTCCGCATCAATACCTCCCCTTGCCCCAAAAACTAAAAAAACAATTCTCTGCTCCACTATCTCCTCGATTTTATTATTTTTTAGGGTGCCGTTTTCCCGTTTGAGGTAACCATATAGGATCACTTTGTTGTCTGTCTGTCATGATAAGTACTAATAATATGGTGGTGAGCCTGAATAAATGTAGCTCAAATGCTATAAATATTTATACAGATTGTACGAAGGAGGTTCCATGTCCCTCACTCACTATGAGCTCACTGCCTGGTGATGACATTGAGGTCATGGGGTCAACTCCGGATAGTCATTTAAACTAGTTTGTAAGACAACAGAAGGTACAAGTAATAATATTCTAATAACTAGCAACAACAAGGTATCTTCTGGCTCTAAAATAAATATTTACCAGAAAGGAGATCAGCAGAATGCCCTGACATTATTTCATCAAAATATACAAGGTATTTCTTCCAAATTATTAGAAATTGAAATGTTTTTAGAAAAAACAAAGTTTGACATTGTTTGTTTCACTGAACATTGGTTAAAGGATTACCAAATGCTAATTAATTATGAGAACTATAGTATGGGCAGTTGTTTTAACCGTAAATCGATGCTGCGTGGAGGTTCTCTAATCTTGATTAAAAATTGTTTAAAAACGAAGGAACGTAATGACATAGTTGGTTTATCTGTTGAACATTGCATCGAACTGTCCTGTGTTGAGCTGGATAAGCATGTTGTAGTGTGCGTGTACAGACCCCCTAATTATGAGAACTTTTCTTTATTTGAATCAATAATGGAAGATGTCCTAGCGAAACTTGCATCCAGTAACAAAACCGCAATTATTTGTGGTGATTTTAATATTAATATTCTGGAAAACACTTTAAATAGCAGTCGATTATTAAGCCTTTTTAAATCGTTCAATTTATCTAATATTTTTACAGAACCTACTAGAGTAACTTCAACTTCTGCTACTTGTATCGATAATGTCTTCTGCGATTGTGATTATTTAGCTAAAGCCATCGTAAATTGTTTGCCGTCAGATCATAGTGGACAAACTGTAACTTTTAAGTTTAAAACACCTTTGCAAAAAGTGCAAATACAATTTAGACCAATAACAAATGGCAAATTAAATAGATTCAATAGTATCCTAAATAATGAGTTAAATGTTCTGGATCATAATATGGACGATGCAAATAAATTGTATGAGGATTTCTTTTCAGTAGTGCACACTGAATTCAATAAAACTTTTGAAAAGAAAACAAAGTATATTTGCCCTAATTTTATATTTAGTGACTGGGCAACTAGAGGTATTAGGATAAGTAGGGAAAGGCTTTTCGAGCTATATGGCCTTAAGCCTTATATTAACACTGAAACTTTTAACAAGTATGTTGCTACATATTCCAAAATTTTTAGAAATACCTGCAAGATAGCTAAAGCCTTGTACATTAGCAATAAGATCAAATCAGCAGAAGATAAAATAAAAACAGTTTGGAAAGTTATAAATAATGAAACGAACAGGAAAAAAGTACGAAACACTGATTACACATTGGAGACTTCACGTGGTGCAATAAGCTCTAACTTAGAAGTAGCTCAAGAATTTGTACATTTCTTTACTAATATACCATCTAAAACGACGGAAACTATAAATTCTTCACCCGATGTCTCAATTCATTTATTAAGAGCGAATGTCCCAGGCTGTCCGGTTGAATTTCAATTTAAACATATAAATCCTATGATAGTTATTAAAGCTTTTCGGCAAATTAAAATCAAATTGACCGAAGATCTATGGGGATTATCTATCAAAGTTTGTACATCCATAATGGAGACTATAGCACCATACTTAGCTTTAATATTTAATTTGTGTGTGGATCAAGGAGTCTTCCCGGATTTAATGAAATACAGTAAGGTTATACCACTTTTTAAATCTGGGGACAGTAAAGACGCCAACAATTATAGACCAGTATCCGTGCTGCCGGTATTCAGCAAAGTATTCGAAAAGGTAATGCTCAATCAAATGCTTAATCATTTTAACACCAACCAAATCTTACACGATCAGCAATATGGTTTCACCAAAAGACGTTGTACGACTGACGCCGGTGTCACCTTATTAAAACACATATTTACAGCGTGGGAGGAGGCTCAAGATGCCATAGGAATCTTTTGCGACCTCTCGAAGGCATTTGACTGCGTAAATCATGAAACCTTACTCTTGAAACTTGAGCATTACGGACTAGGTAAACTTGCGCTCAGTTTAGTAAAATCTTATTTAAATGATAGACAACAGCAAGTTCAAATTAATGGTGTCAATTCACTGGGTCTAAAAGTAAAAATGGGTGTTCCACAAGGCTCGATTTTGGGTCCTTTCCTCTTTTTAGTTTATATTAATGATCTACCCCATTTATTAAAAAACCAACCACAAATGGTGTTATTTGCTGACGATACTTCCCTAATTTTTAAGATAAATAGACGTGCATCAAATCTTGACGACGTAAATAACGCCCTACTGCAGGTCCAAAATTGGTTTACTGCAAATAATTTAGTATTAAATGGGAAAAAAACGAAATGCATAAGATTTGCTTTACCGAATGTTAAAAGTAGTGATTGTGATATAGTATTGAATAGGGAGAAACTAGAATTCGTTGATAAAACAGTTTTCCTGGGGATCACGCTCGACTCAAGGCTGCAATGGGGTCCGCATTTAACATCTCTTGCAGGACGGCTAAGTTCAGCAGCATATGCTGTAAGAAAAATCCGTCAATTTACTGATATAGATACCGCAAGGCTAGTCTATTTCAGTTACTTTCATAGTATAATGTCTTACGGTATTTTACTATGGGGACGGGCTGCAGATATCGACTCTATTTTTATTCTGCAGAAAAGATCCATTAGAGCAATGTATTGCCTCCGCAGGCGCGATTCTCTAAGGGAACTGTTTAAAAACATTAACATCATGACGGTACCTTGTCAATATATATATGAAAACATCATGTACGTCAGGAAAAATCTTAATCTTTTCAGTAAAAGAGGTGAAAGACACAATTATAGTACTAGAAATAGGGATCAATTAGTTCAACCGGGTTTCAGACTGGCGAAAGTAGACTCATCTTTCATGGGGTACTGTTTAAAATGTTATAATAAAATACCTCCCCACATACTACAACTAAATGAAACTAAATTTAAATCTTGTATAAAACGCACACTATGCTACCAAGCATATTATAAGCTGGGGGATTATATAGGTGACAAAAATGCTTGGCTCAACGCTGGTCCAGCTCCACAAGGGCGCATAAACTAATTTAATTTTAGCATTCGGAAATATTGTCGGAGCTGCTGAAGATTGCATAAATTATCTTTGAATTGTATAACTTCAATCTCGTAGTATTATATAATCTCATAGCACATGTGTGAGCACTGTGACCATGTACCTTCTATGAAGCTACCATTTACTGAGTACGTCTTTCATTGACTTGAATGTGCCCTGGCGGCTGAGAGTATGTCATGCTCACTCAAATGTCTCGCTGGTGGTGGCGTGTGTGTTGGATCGTTAAGTTCCCTTCAAAATGGTTGAGCTGAACGGTGCTGATCCATGCGTCATGTTCGTGAACGGGCGCCGTCAGTAGGGACTGGTCATCTCTTATCTGCCACGGCTTATTTTAATTTTTGAATTGTTTTTATCTTTTTATAACGGACGCTTTTTACGTGCACGTCTTTCTACATTGGTCTCACATGTATAATTTCAGCATGAATGATGTAACCAATATTTTGTAACAACATTATGATTTAAAAGAGTGTCCGTGGAGTTTCTTGCCCGTTCTTCTCCATAGGAACCTACGCTTTGGAATGGGCAACTAGCTTCATATTTCTGACTGATTGACCCCTTGACAATTCAAAAGTGCCTGTAAATGGTTTAATTGAAATAAATGCTTTGAGTTTGAGTTTGATGTCTGCGGTCCCGACGGGTGAAAAATTCAAGCTTCAAGAATGTCAGATATTTTATTTTGATGAATAACTCGGCGGGTCGGCTTCCAGTCTAACCGCATGCAGCTGAATACCAGTATTTTACATGGAGCGACTGCCTATCTGACCTCCACAATCCAGTTACTGGGTAACACCACACCCTTTGGTAAGACTGGTTGTCAGACTTTCAGGCTTCTGACAACCCGTAACGACTGTCAAAGATTCACAAAATTAAATGACAGCCGGGACCAACGGATTACCGTGCTTTCCGAGGCACAGAGGAGTCTCGGTATGTAAAGATGGTCATCCTTCCATGGACCAACCCCGGCAAGCGTAGCTTAACTTGACGGATCAACCCGTGTGGCTGTTATTACTTAGCCACGAGCTCCTCACGGGGTCACAGTATAAGTAACGGAAAAAAATGATAATTTGTAGTTTTATTAATTACATAAAATATTCGTTTTTGCGATTACAAACTTTCATTTTCAGTTAAAGCATTGAAGTTCTCATATATCTATTCGTAGGTATAAAGTTGTTTCATGATAATTATTATGGTGATTCTACCATTCAAATACGTCCGTTATGGAACATGCCTCGTTTGTTTCAGTATTTATGTATGTTTTCGACGCAACGATACGCACCAGCGCACATCGTGACAACAGATGCTCTCCCAAACCACACCACGGTGAATTTAACTCTATAAGTCTCTCTATATGGGCGACTTGCAGCAAAATGATACAAATCAACCTTTTGTTATGGGGTAGATCGGTCACAGACGTCACGGATCATTTATTACGGCTGAAAAGTTTGTAGCCACCTTTAAAAGTAAAAGATCATTTTAGTTTAAAAATGGTTTATTAGTTCATTATAAAAATTATTGAATGACTTTCCTTTTAGTATTAATATTAAATTATTATAGTAAAGGACACATATTTGTAACATAATATAGATAGAGGACGAGTTGCACGTATGGAATCTGGCACCTCATCAATTAGCGATTACGATGAATACAGTGTTTCTGGTAATTAATATAATTTGAATTGATTATAGAAGAACTTAAAGCCGTTAAAAAGGGAAAAAAAGTATTTTCTTTTTTAACCGCAGCACGGTTAACAGATAGGTACCTATGTCTTTATAAATAGGCAATTTATTCACTTTATTTTAAATTCTTGCACGCCAGCCACGGCCGCATGAATGAATTAGGTATATCTGTAATAGTGCTGATGGATAGGCTGTATGATTATGTTTTTAATGATTTACACAAAGATATAAATATGTCTAGATAGACAGTCAAAGCTGCGAACTCGTCGAAAAAAATAGCGTCGAACAGTTGGCCGCTAAAACCACGCACACTATAAAAGCATAATAACGTGGCTCGAGTGTAAAACGTAGCTGTCACGTACACCAGCGTAAAAAAGTTGGCTTGTTTGTTTCAGTTCCTTTGCAGCGCGACACTCCATCTAGACATATAAATAATCAAAGGACTTACACATAAAAAATAGTAATTTTTTTCAACGACCCTTAATTACCAGGCACCCTGTATTTTACAGTCAAAACTTAACGGGTCAAAATTATCTTTGTCTACTTTCAGTCAAACCCTTTATACGTTTTCGATATTCAAAACCGTTTGTACGTAACGCTTTAGTTACATCTAGAATCACAATAAAAAAGTGTTACAAAAAAAAAAAACGACGAGTATAACTAATTAATAATATTAATATTATAGAGGTAAAATTTGTTTGTTTGTAAGTTTGTAGGGGTAAACTCCGGAACTACCAGTCGGATTTGAAAAAATCTTTTTGTATTGGATAGCCCAATTCTTGAGGAAGGTTATAGGCTCGCGGACGAAGTCGCGGGCAGAAGATAGTTTATTAATAAGTTTAGTAATTAATTATTGCTAAAAAGGTTTTGACCGATTTTGGTAGGCAACATTTTGACCGATTAAGAGTTTTGATTGTGACATAATACATCATGTCATGATGAGGACTTTTTTCGTAAATAAATTAGGTAGGTATTGGTGCCGATTCTCTTGTCACAAATGCCTCTAAACTAGACTAAAAATCACTAAAATTTAGTTTATTCCTGTCAAACGATGATTTCCCATTCTGAAATAGAGTAAAGTGACACAACTTAACTATATTTTAGTTTGACAGCACTAAGATGGCACTGAGATTTTAATTTAGTGAAAATGACAATTTTGCTATTCTGAATTTGACGTTTTTCACCTAAAATTTTAATTGTCTACCTAAATCTGACCATTTTTAATCGCGATAAAATATGGTGTGGAATACCTACTATTAGTTGTCATGAACTAAAATTCACACGAACACCTCGACTTCAGATGCAAAAACAGTACTGTATATATATTTTTTTCTTTTCTTTTGCTTATAACTCGAAAATGGTGTGTCCTATCGCAAAAATAATGAAAATTTCGACCCCCTTTATGAATACCCCTAATTACACATAGGTAATATTTTTTTTTATTTTCCATGCAAAACGTGAAAAATTCCATATAAAACACGTCGAGGCTGCCCCCTCTGCGCACCTCCGGCTCTAAAAAAATTAACGGGGTTGGGCAAACAAGTATGTACCACGTGGAGTCGCGATTGTCAAATTCGATTTAGTATTATGTTTGCGCCATCTCTATTTTGTTCTCGGATCGGATCAATCTCAAGTTTTTCATATGCCTACCAATGTCATTATTTCAAAACAGAAATAATATTTAGTAGTATTCAGAGCGCTCTCGGGGTGTGGATTAGCAAAGACATTAAATTATTACATAATAATCTCTTTGTGGATTAGCCACCATAGCCCTAACAGTTAAAAGCTAAATAATTTAATTAATCTCAATATATTATTAAGCATAACTTCAGAATATTCATATTGATTTGATTTAATATTATGCTAGTTTTCGAAAGTGGATGGTGTTTTTTTATCAATATTTTTAACATCACATCTTTTCGTTTTTCACTATAGTAGCAGCCACATTTGTTTAAATAAAATGCAATTTTCATAATAAATAATTATTGAGATATCATATCACAGTAAGGATTAAACCGGCCAAGTGCGTGTCGGACAACTCACAATGAAGGGTTCCGTAGTTGGATAAATTTATCGCAGGAACAAACTTAACTTTATAGTTGAAAAATATGTTCTCCCATAAGGAATGTATAGGAAAACATATTTCTGCAACCGCAAATGTAAGTTGCTCGATTATTACTCGTTTAGCTTGTAAAGCCTACTTAGGTGGCAGGGGGAGGTGACACTAGACTCTAACAAAATATTGCACTTTAAATCACTTTTTGGATTCAGGGATCCGTTTGCGAAATATTAATCGCAAACGGATCCCTGAATCCAAAAATAGTTTTTATAAACTCACAATATTTTTGAACGACCTTTTCAACGACACCCCACGCCATGGATGAGAAAAAAAAACATGATTTTATTTTAACACTGTCGGCGTGATTAATACGTATTATGCCAAATTACAGCTTTCTAGTGTGTGCGTACGCGCAGCGGAATGTTGTTGAATTTAAAGATTTTAATTATGCAGATATTTAGTGTATGACGTCGTATAATTGTGTATGGTAAAAAAAAATTTGTGCACGCAACCATTGTGGAGAAATTCACCAAAAACTGATTCCGCTGGGCGAACGTTGTCCTGGCGGAACTTTTTTTAATCCATAGACTTAAGAAGAAAAGAGATGTGTCCAAAAATTAGTGTGTATTTGTGTGTAATTGTGTATGTATGAATAAAACTAGTGCATGCATAAACTTCGGAGAAATTCAAGTTTCCGCTACGCGAACGTTTGGCCATTAGCTAGTTTTCATATAAAGCGCTTACATAGAGAGCTGTAGATTTTTACATACGTTGTTTTGAATTTGTTTATATTTGTTTAAAAAACAGATTTAGAAAAAATCGTAGGGCTTAAAAGATAAAAATATAAACGTAAAATACGCTTATTAGGTCTTAGTTCTTAAAGTATGCACTTTGGGGTCTAGATTTTCACGTTTATACAAACCTTGTAAGTGTCTGCAACATGTTGCCAAGTATCAATGATGTTCCGTTAGTAACTAAAGAGTTATAGGACAAATTTACCATGAACAGATCACTGTTTACAAAGCAGTCAAATATCACGACGTTCTGAAGGAATTGCATGGTAATATGTATGTCAATAATTAGTGTATTCATTCAACTATTCTTATGCAAAATTTCATGTCATTAAATTCAGTAATTAAAGAAAAACAATTATAATACTGACGAAGCATCGAAAACCTACATAACCCGACCAAGTTCGGATGGCTACAAAAAAGCGGCCGTGCCATATATCTAAGAAACGTTCTTAACCTTCCAATATAGTATTTATTAATATGGTACAGTTGCGTACACAAGCGTTAGGAAAAAATAAAACAATTGCATTTCTTGAATGAAAAATATTTTTTTAATAATAACGCCACTATCTACGATAAAAACAAATCTTCAATTAACAAGTACTTCTCTATTTAAATATCCGCGTACAAAAATATTTTTAATTACATATAATACTTAATTATGTAATTATAATAACGTTAACAAACGCTTGCAATGACAGCAATAGACTTAAATGTGTTTTAACTAAAATAGATTATGAACTAGCTTTTGCCCGCGACTTCGTTCGCGTGGATGACGAAACTTAGGGTAAGTATAATATTTCGAGCTTAGCAATAAAAATTAAAAGTACCGAACTTCGAACAAAATAATTCTGCATATTTTGGTGGGGTGCGGGGGAACACGCTCACATACATAAGAAAAAAAAATCGATTCAAGTAGTTTTTTTTAAGTTATTAGATTGTTTGATCCACTAAAGTTGCAAAGGGGAACGCTCGTGCATGCCTAGTCTATTGGTTAAATAGTGTAATAAGCTACAATAATATGACAAATATTTACCTAAACAGTAGTACATACTTACATGTGGTAAATATTTATTTTCCTTAAGGGGTCTATAGTTAGAATCCTGATCCGTGAAATCTTCAATAGAAATTAGCTGTATGAATTTTATTTGTCTTAAATAATATATTTAGATTATATCTCAAGTCTCAAGCGCATATTTAAATAAAGTACCTACGTAAATAGTACCTACTTTCTGTCATAGTCAAATACATTTAAAAAAGTAGGTGTACAAAAATAAATGACCTATAAATTATATCGAAACAACAATTGTGTTATCACCTATACCAATTCAATACCGGTATTATACTGTAAATTTTGGGATGTTACCTAAATATGTTGCACGGCCGCTTTTTTGTAGCCATCCGAACTTGGTCGGGTTATGTAGGTTTTCGATGCTTTGTCAGTATTATAATTGTTTTTCTTTAATTACTGAATTTAATGACATGAAATTTTGCATAAGAATAGTTGAATGAATACACTAATTATTGACATACATATTACCATGCAATTCCTTCAGAACGTCGTGATATTTGACTGCTTTGTAAACAGTGATCTGTTCATGGTAAATTTGTCCTATAACTCTTTAGTTACTAACGGAACATCATTGATACTTGGCAACATGTTGCAGACACTTACAAGGTTTATATAAACGTGAAAATCTAGACCCCAAAGTGCATACTTTAAGAACTAAGACCTAATAAGCGTATTTTACGTTTATATTTTTATCTTTTAAGCCCTACGATTTTTTCTAAATCTGTTTTTTAAACAAATATAAACAAATTCAAAACAACGTATGTAAAAATCTACAGCTCTCTATGTAAGCGCTTTATATGAAAACTAGCTAATGGCCAAACGTTCGCGTAGCGGAAACTTGAATTTCTCCGAAGTTTATGCATGCACTAGTTTTATTCATACATACACAATTACACACAAATACACACTAATTTTTGGACACATCTCTTTTCTTCTAAAGTCTATGGATTAAAAAACGTTCCGCCAGAACAACGTTCGCCCAGCGGAATCAGTTTTTGGTGAATTTCTCCACAATGGTTGCGTGCACAAATTTTTTTTTACCATACACAATTATACGACGTCATACACTAAATATCTGCATAATTAAAATCTTTAAATTCAACAACATTCCGCTGCGCGTACGCACACCTTTCTAGTATAGAGTCTCTGAGCTAAGCCGCGGACAGACAGACGGAAGACAGTCAGACAGGCGGACATGGCAAAACTATAAGGGTTCCTTGTTCACCACGGAACCCTAAAAAACTGAAATTAGAATATATCATAGCGCAAGCTCGAAAAGTCGCAGTAACTACCTAAAATAGGTAAGACATATTTTACAACATTAATACAATTTGAGACGTTAATCATGTTACAAATGGTAATAAAGACAATAAACAAACGGCGTTATCATTTCATTATCAGACTCCACATTAGGGAAAGGTGAATACCGCAGCATTGTAAACTAAATTCCAGTAGAATTATTTGAAGATCAATTTTGGTACCTCTCTTTCGGTACCCAAAATTCCAGGGCTGAATCGCATGTGCCGACCACTAAGACGCCGTTCAAGTATCGTAGCTGGAAATGAAAGAAAGAAAAAATTAAAACATGAGTGCTGAAATCATCTATAATAGATAATTGCGTAAAGATAAGTTGGTAAGGCACTATTTACCTGTGTTACATCAAATGTGCTAGTCTTCATATTTGTATATTCTTGTGGAGGATGGCAGTTGTACATAAATTTGATTTCACCCCTGTCTGAACAGACAATCATGTTACCTGGACTTTGATGACAGCCTGTTATCTTACTGGATGGTTTTATTACAGGTGGCTCAGGCCATATTTCGTGTGTTCTCACGTATTTGTGGTCTTCAGGATTAAAGAGGTGCAGACAACCTTTAGAGTCTCCAATATACAAGGCAGACTGACTCCAACTAATGCATACTGGGTAAGCTTTATCAGTTGGTATCTTCACATCACTCAACAAGAGCTTTCCAGCTACTCTGTCCCACACGGCCATAGTTTTATCCTCACTTAGAGATGCAACCATATTATTATATGTCTGAAGTGCTAGGACAGGTCCTTTGTGTGGTTTGTAGGTGTAAGTTGGGCTAGGTCCAGAACGCGTGTCAAATGACAGAATCTTTTTGGAGTATAATCCCGTAATAACTTCATTACCAATAGTAACAACACACAATGCTGACATGCCACATCTGAAATAGGATGTTTTCAGAAGTATATATCAATAAACACAGAAGTGCCGAAAGGGGACAATAATACGTAGTTTAAAACTAACCGAAATGTTTGTTTACATTCAAATCCAGCCTCAAGATCCCATGCTTTCACAGTGTTATCCCATGAGGCGGAGTATATAGTGGTAGCTGAATCTATGCTGTCTGCAGCCAGGTCCCATACCCAGCCAGCGTGGGCGTCGTGCCTGATTTGCTTTGGCTTGGCGTCAGTGAATGTGGTGATATTGTCACTTTCGTCATGAGGACTAATATCCAGGACATTCCACAAAGCCAACCCGCGGTCCCTACCACCCGATATACATAATTCGCCATTCTGGAAAATATGTAGAGCATAAGAGAATAATCTGATCACCCATACAGATAAAATTATCAAATGTGAGAGTGGGGAGGGTTCAAAACACCCTATATTCATCAGAAAATGCATAGCATGATAGTTTCACAATTACTTACATTAACTAATAGAACAGTATCCACAGATGCAAAATGTACATCTTTAACAACAATATGTCTTGTTGTGTCCTTAACGTTGGTCCATTTCTTCATCTCTACAGTCATTTCTACACAAACTGCTTCCCAGTCCATTTGTGTTTCTTCCCATATTTTCAGGCGAGGCAATGTAGGGAAATTGCCATTAATTTTACTATGTACCCAATACTTCCATAGGTGATCATCTGCTAATATGTCGTCGAATCGCTGACATACTTTACTCAATGTGTATTTTAAGAAATGTGCATCCAGAAATGAGCATATTTTTAAAAGTATCTGTAAATAATTATAAAACTTCAAATTCTGGTAATTATATTCTTAGTAATATTATTAGTAGATTAAAACAACCCTATTTTAACATATCAATAGGTACTATTATTAATTATTCTACAAAGTGGATTTTGGCATTCCTGACTTTGGCCAGTGCATTATAGTATGGCTATCAATTTCCAATAACAACCAATTTACTACTTACTCTACCAAAAATATAGCTCATAATCTGGAGGGTCAGAGATGGAGTAGACGGGTTTACACATGAGCACATCTATAATTGTCAAAGTCTCATACATCTAAAAGAAATCACAAATACTTGCGCAACAGAATGTTACCTGCAGGGCTGAGGCTCTATTTATTGAAGTGCTATGAAATAAGTAACTTACCTCAACAGGCATATCCAATAATGATATTTTACTGCTGTCATACATATCACAAGTCTCTGTATTTGTTTCAAGTTCATTTTCAATTTCTGTCAACTCGTCTTTGACTGATTGAAGTATTTCACACATGTCAGCTATTCCTGCACGCCTGACTGTGGAGACCACACATGTTCAATATAAAAATGTTAAAATGAAATAATCTTTAAAAACCACAATATCTTAAACTTTCATACACAAATGCACATAAATATTTTTAACAGATTGCCAATGGTCATTTTAAATTGTTCTACTTAACTATTGTTTGTATATTATGCCATGTTACTTTTAGCTTATCTATTAAAGATATTCAGATCACCCATTAAGAGCAGGAATATTATTGAATCCTACAGCATTCCCTTTAACCCTTTACCGGATTCATGATCAACTTTAAAAAAACTGACATAAATATTCATTTTCTAGAAGTTTATAATAACATGGTGTGGTCTTTAGTATATTATTGATAGATTAGACTTAAATAATATATTTAGTTGTACATCAAATTTGTAACACTGCTTGTATATGTACTAAACCTAAACTGAGTATGCCTATTGTGTTAAAATGACTTTGTTCTGCATAATGTGCAGAAACCCTACAGGTAGCCAGTTTGAAAGAGCCAATGTCATCAACAGGACAGTTTTAGAGAAAATGAAAGAAAGAAGTGACAGTACAGAAAAGGCAAAATACAAGTTTTGTATTTTGCTTTTTCTCTGAACTGCAACATTTTCATGATTCTATTATGAATGCTTCAAACTGTTTATTTAGTGTAAACAAACTTGTGAACTACCAGAAAATCAAAGATAACTCGATGAAACTACCTATATTCTTACTTCTGCATACCTAGTAAGATAGTACTCAACTACTAATAATAAAGGGCCTTTATTTCATCTTTATACATATTAATAGGATTACAGGCCAGAGAGCCATCTTAGGTGATCAGAAAACATTGAATGAAATAGAACAAATAGACCTTTCTTTTAAGTAAAACGTTGGCCCCTTTGCCTTTATTTGGCATCATGTAGTATATTCACATACTTTATCCCAAGGGTTGGCAAACAAAGACATAATTCGTATCAACAAAAAACATATGTTTATCGTGAATTTATTAGATCGTAAGGAAACAAAGGTATAGTCGAATAAATTAAATAAAAAACTTTATAACAAAGTAAAATATCATATTAGATTACCGTTTTGTACTCAAATACAGATTGTTAAGAAGCTTTAAATTTTAACTTTATCATGGACCACTGCACTGTGTACTATTTTGGTAAAATTTAAAACAAAACAGAAAATACAAGTCACACAAGCAGTAGTGTCATTTTTTTTTTCTTGTTTTATCATCAATGTTTTGGTGTGTGGGTATAAGACTTTTTATCTACGGTTTTCGCCGTTTTTCACAACTTGTCAAATGTCCTGGCTTTACAGTCAAATTAAACAGCAATGTGATTAGATAGCTTATGGCCACATCCGGGCTCCCGGGGCATCCTTAATATTGCAGAACAGCTCCTGTGGGCTCACTGCTCAGTGTGGTCAAAGTCAAAGTCAAAGTCAAATCATTTATTTCAAATAGGCCCGTATAAGGCACTTTTGAACGTCAAAACGTGGTGCTGAGTTGTATGTATAGTCAACCGCACGTCAGTGGTAACACTTGCACAACGAAAATCGTTCTTACTGCCATGTAATAAAGGCACTGTCGAATTGGTACCACGAATGTGCGGTTGACTATACACCACACGCTTGCCAGACCATGTCAATCATCATCCTCCTACCCATATCCCAATTTATATGGCCATGTTTTGATGTGTAACATCTTTCTTCCCGCTTTCCTACAACCAAAATCAAGATAATCAAATTCGTGAAAGTGATTTCGTGAAAGCGACGGAAGTGTGTAACAGGAAGCCGGGGAAGTGCGCGCTATTTTAATTTGACCAATGAGCGCGCGCGGTGCTAGAGATAGAGTTCGTCGTCAGAAACGACTTTGATGTTACACATCAAAAATATGTGCGTTTCAGTGAATTTACACGACACACGCGTTACATTCAACTGCAGATAAAAAATTGTCACCCAATTGTCAAAGCATCTTACCCTATAGTACATACTAATTCCATGCCACTGGCAAGTAGTGTGGTTTGTGAGTCAGTGAGTCAGATGATGACTGACATTTGTTTCCAGCTAAGGTTTCCAGTTTCCAGGTCGGTGTCGGTTTGTCAAATAGTTCTTTCAAGCGTGCAATGTGATTTGTTATTTTTAATCACAACGTGTCTCATCTTGCGGCAAGCTATTTCCAAAAAGTGAGGGGTATGGACCGTTGCCATAACAATAAACAAGAACGAATTAAAGGGATAGTATAACCAACTGTAAATATTTACACTATTTATTGTAAGCAAGTAAGTAAATATTCTCACATTCCTAGCCATCGAATATTTTATTATACTGAGAGTTCAGCCTTCCGAGAAAGGAAAATAAACATCAACATGGATTTAGAAAAAGATTTGACTAGTAAGTTTTTAAGTGGTGAAATGTCATTTGCTGAATATTCCAATGAATGGTATAATATCGAAGATGAAGAGGATATAGATGAGGCAAGTAAAAGAAATGAAGATGAGCCATTTATGTTAACTGATAAAGGATTGCACAGGCGCCGTAAGTATGCACGGCTGCCGCCAGGCCTCCTGGGTTTGATGGGTGAAGCTAATTTGCGCTTTGTCAGAGGAGATAGAGACACAGCTGAAAAAATGTGTCATGAAATTATTAAGCAATTCCCAACTGCTCCAGAACCATACCAAACTCTGGCTCAACTATATGAACATGATACCGAGAAGTCACTACAGTTCTCCTTGTTAGCGGCCCACCTGAGCCCTCCAGATGCTGAAGAATGGCTGAGACTAGCTGCTATATCTAAACAAAGAGAGGATTATAGACAAGAGATGATTTGTTACACACAAGCCATAGCAGATGATCCACACAATTTAGACAGTCATTTAAAAAGAATGGAGCTTCTTGATAAATTAGAAAATATGAAATATCCAATTAATACTTTACATATCACTAAACTTAAGTGTTATCACAAAATAGTAACATCCTTGCCTCCATCTGAAGGAGAAACCATTATGAAATATGCTAAATTAGCAGTAACACAATATCATAATAATAATGAAATGGAGCGTGCACTTGCAGTGATGACTTCAGCTTATAAAAAATGTCCATCACTATTCAACTTGGAAGACCTCAATATATTTTTGGAGTTACTTATTGGTCAAAAACAATTTCAGGCATGTATTGAAATATTTGTTGCTAATGCTGGAGTTGAAATTGAAGCTGAAATACAAACTGTAAAAAACTCTGAAGGCAGTATAGAGGAGCAAACTAATTACTTGAATTGCTCTCTTCCTAATTCCTTGCCTATAGATTTAAAGAGCAAGTTGTTAGTATGTTTCATACATCTTGGGGCTATTAACTTAGTTCAGACATTGTTGAATGATTTTTTGAGTAATGATGTGGAAAAGGCTGGCGACTTATATATGGATATAGAAGAAGCACTTTCTTCAACTGGACAGCATGAGTTGGCAATACAACTTTTAGAGCCTTTAGTGAGAAATACTAGCTTTGACCTTGGAGCAGTATGGCTCAAACATGCAGAATGTTTGTACATGTTAGGCAGAGAAAGTGATGCCATTAACTCTTTTTATAAAGTATTGAAACATGCACCACAACATCCTGATGCTAGGAGAAAATTGTACTCCATACTTGAGAAAAAAGGCCGCATTGATGAAGCATTGCAGATGTTAGAACAAGATTTTAAATATGTTGTCAATGCTAACCTGCTTTATGAACAATGTTTAGCTTTGAAGAAGTACAATAAATGGATTAAATATTTAGAGGTAGGTGAAGCCCTACTCTCTAAAACATTTGTAAGGTTTAGACACCAAGAAGAACTAAATATGGCATGTAAAGCAAGGTGTGGAATTGATCTCATCCACAATTTTCGCACAATGCGGGGTGAGAACCAATACCATGAAAATGACATTCACTTTGATGAGGATGAAACATTTAAATTCACTCCACAGGAAGAATGGGATTTTTTTCTGGAAATGCTGGATACAGGACGTAAATTTAAAAAATATTTTGCAATGCAAAGATTGACCTTTGGTGCAATGATGTCTAAGAGCTTATCTTCACATCGAATGGACATTGAATTTTATTGTTTACAAGCCTGCCTTTTAAATAATGATAATCATAATGCATTTCGTTTCATAAGAGAGTTTGCTCAGAAACACCCTAGCGCTCGCTCCTGGAACTTGTTAAATCTTGTGATTAACTACATTGATAGAAATACACATTCAAAATTCTTGTTAAGATTGTTCCAGAGAGATAGTGGTAATGTTGTGAAGAACCTATTTCTGGGAAACAACTTTCTATTATCAGGGAGATACTTGGTGGCACTGAAATACTATTTAGAATATCATGAAAAATGTAGGGATCCTCTGTCTGCATTTTTAATAGCTGTAACAATTTTGGTAATGGCAGGACAAAGAACAGTGGACAAACATCACAATCTGATTCTGCAAGGAATGGCTTACATGCAAACTTATCGGAATTTAAGAAAATGTGATCAAGAAGCTAACTATAACATGGGAAGGGTTTATCAAATGTTAAATATTAATAATCTTGCTATTGAATACTATGAACGAGCACTTGCTTGTGAGTACATTACGAAATGTGACCAGCATGGAGTCATTGATCTAACAAAGGAAACTGCTTACAATTTATATTTGCTTTATAAAGACCATTCACCAGTGATGGCCAGGAAATATTTGTTAAACTACCTTGTTATCTAATAAATAAATTTGATTAAAATATACCAACAGTTTCAATCTCTTACCTTAGTTTCAGACAGAAAGAGCTATATATTTTTTTTTGATAAAGTTCGCCTTTTGTTAATTTAATTATGTTTATACCTAAGAAGAAACTCCTGTTGTGAACATCATGAAACAAGAAAATAAAAACAACCTGTCTTAGTAAATGTGGCTAGCTGTGCTATATAGTATCGGCTGCAGGATTTTCTTTTGTACAGACGCCAGCAGGTCAACCTACCCGAAACTGTCAAATTTTCCCAATCAACTTTGAACCTTATGCTTTAGGGATAAAGTTGTAAATCTATTAAATAAATTTGACAGATAGTAGTAGGTTGGTGTGCTGGCGTCTGTACAATGATATATAGTCGACCTCGTAATTGGTTTACCACCCTAAAAGTTGAATGTCAGTTCACGTCATAAAACGAAATGTTCCTTTTTGGTTTCAAGACCTATGTGACAGTTAAATAGTTTCAACCTTTGTGGAGTTTCTTATTACTGGGCAGTGTCAAAATTGGTAAAGTATTTATGAGGTTGAATAAACATCTCAGCTTTTGAAGATAAATGTATAAAAAATCAAGCTCTGTATTATTTTTGTTTTTTTTTAGGAGCCTAAAGTGTTTAGTTTACTAACATGGCTAATGAAGTAACACCAGCAAATGAAATTAAGTTTGAAAAACTGTGTAATCTCTTAGAACAATTGCACAGGAAGAAAAAACAAAAACAGGAACAAGATAAAATATTGGGAACTTTTATGAATGATTTTAAACTGAATGCATCGCAAGTAGTAGGCCAAAAGGTAATGACTATTTTATTTAAGACTACATTACTTTTACCTAGGCCCATGAGAAACAGCTGCGAGTTTATGTATGCACCTATTGACAACAGGTGGAATGTATTGGCTCCAGACCATGTTATTATTGGACTGTCGTAGGTAGCTACATGATTGCGAATAAGTTTAGGATTCGACGGTCTACCTTTTTAGCCTAGTGGCCGTTCAACAGGTGATCGCGTGGTCCTGGGTTCAATTCCCGGGTCGAGGTCGGTGGAAAGTCTCAGTAAAACCAAAGTCTGGACTTGTGCCCAGTTAATTAATGGCAATAAGGTCGCCCTTCTCCATAACATAGGACTTAATATGTAACTGCCAAAATGGATTTTAAATAAAATACAGCTGCTATGTTATAATATTGTTTGTTCTACATTTCCAGAATCCCAGTATATTTCCTATCCTGAGGCTGTTGTTACCTAAACTAGATAGGGAAAGGAATGCGTACAACTTAAAAGAAAACAAATTGGGTTTTTTGCTGGTAAAAGTTCTATCGCTTTGCAAAGAGTCACGAGATGCGAAGAAGTTGCTGAACTATAGGTCAGTCGGTAACTCACAAGACAGTGATTTTGCTGGTGTAGCATATTTTGTATTTAAAAGTCGACTTAGCCCAAAATCAGATGAATTCACTGTTGGTGATATTAATGACATCCTTGATAAGATCTCTTCTGCTGAGGTTGGAAAAAAAGCATGTAAGTAATCGTGTTTCTTACTAAATCACGGATCATGATTTTTCTGTATCTTTATCTCCTTCTACCACTTAAAAGCAGTGGCGGACTAAGCCTATCGGGGGCCCGGTGAGGCAAACTAAATGGAAAACTAGAAGAACTTAGAATATAAGAGCAAGCGAAGCGAACTAGAAATTTTAGCACACTACCTCGAAAAGGCTAAGCTTTCTTTTGACCATACAGAAATAGCAGATACTTTGTCGACTTATGCGGAAATGTGGGGCAGAGCGCACCTGCTGGCCCCTCCTCAGTTCGCCAGTGCTTTAAAGTTTCATTCGCTAGAGTGAGAATTGCGCTCGAGCATTGACATCCCGCACTCATTCGTATGGAAAGCCCTTTTACGTGCGAATTAACTTTTCTGAGTGACAAAAAGGCATAGAGATGGAGGAAAATGATTTCACCCTTATTCGACCGTGAAAATGGTTGCTTTTCACGAGAAAGCGAGTATCATATATTTATAGAACTCAAATAACGTATGCTCGTGTTTAGTAAAGACGCTATTTATTCAAAACTTATAAATTAAAGTCATCATGACTGGCGTATACCTAAGCCTCGCATGAGACATCCCACAGGGGCGGGAATTTTTTAAATATATAATATAATGCAGAAGGCGCTCCGCCTTCCGCGGTACCTATAGATTATCTGGTGTTGTGGCGCAGCTTGGGAGATGCCTATGTCCAGCATTGGACAGCGACAGGCTGAGGTTGATTGAATCTACAAGGTGTGACTGAAATAACTGAAAACCTCTCAATCGGGTCACTACTCATTACTATAAACAACGATTACTATGGAATCAACCCGAGAATCGCGAAAAATAGTCAGCTATTGCCCAAAAATTTGTCGAGATAAGCAAACATAAATATATTGAGATATTTTCACGATTTTTTGGTTTTGGCCCGTAGTTAAAGTCGTTCATATTGATGAGTACCTAAGTACAATAACCCCATCAGAGGTTTTCAGTTATTTCAATTGAACCTTGTATACTGCCTGTGTATCTGCCCAGCCCTTCGAAGCGAGCGCGAAGGACATTAATTAAAATCATATTTTCAGCGGTACTCGACGACATGTTTAGTCACGTTATAAACAAAGTGACCGCGGAGCAACTGAAGTGGTTTCTGAGATTGATCCTGAAAGATCTCAAACTGGAAATGGGAAGCACACGCATTTTAGGGCTGTTTCATCCCGATGCTCCCGAGTATTTTGAAACATGTGGTCTATTGTCCAAGGTAAGCATTAAATACCCAGCCCTTGAGTTTTTGGGCGCAAAGGTATAGCACAGGATTTTCTGATGGCAATTGACGAAAGGGATACCCGAGGACGCCCGAAAACCGTTTGATTTCTGTGTTTACTTTCATACAACTTTAACCTGTATGTCTCTTAAAACAAAGTTTATTATTCAATGACATCAGAAAATTCTCAGATTTTCGCTGTTCTCTGTATGTGTGGAGCCTTTCCGTCCACATCTGAGGAAGAAAGTAACTTTCCACATATGTTACAGTGTCAAAGAGTACCAAAGCAACTTCTTTTACTCAGGTGTGTGAAGAGTTAGGCGACGGTGACGCTCGCCCCTTAGAGCTCGGAATACAGATGTTCCTTGCTATAAGCCCGATGCTTTCCGAACGACTCGACGTCAAACATATAGTACGACAACTTTCCATCGACAAGACATATCAGATAGAGAACAAGTTTGATGGTGAAAGATTCCAGGTTAGTCGATTTTTGGGATATGTAACTTTGGTATAATTTACCCACCACAGTGGCCTATTGCAAATAATGATTTGTTTACAGTTTTCCTCAGATGCATGTTTTGGTATTGCTCGAATTTATTCATTCATGCGGCAAGTGTTTCTCCTAAAGTTGAAAGTTCAATACATCAATGTTGATGAGTAAGTTTTCAAGTTCGTAGTTCATGAGCCCGAAACATGAATTTGATCAAGACAATAAACATCATAATTATATTTTAGAGAAAGATCCACCTGTATGTTACAGTTACCTATCTGAAATAATAATATACCAATCATTATTGTCTGGTACCTATATAAGTCTAGTCCTTTTCAAGCTAGATGATTTATTGGCAGAAGATTGCAGACGAATTGAAAAAGCTTTTCAGTTTTCACAAGTTACCTTTAAGCATTTCATGTGCTAGCCATCCACATTCATACTCAACGCGGAAAAAAATGAGTTTAAATGTGGATGGCTATAAGAGTAGGGGAATTCCAAAGAAACTACGGGTGGACTGTGTGAAAGATGCTACGTCTAGAACGGGACTAATAGAGAAGTATCGTAGAAAAAAAACTTGTTGCGCCAACCGCAAATAAATTGGGGGTAACGACAGGAGAAAAATGAAGTGCTATCAAATGCTTTATTTCTTTGTTTTGTTATTAGCTGCCACATGCTAGAGGCTAAAGGTACTGTATATAGATTTATATTTTACTGTTACTGTAGTGTGATACGCGACTACTAGTATAATGTTCTTAGGTTCGAACCCTGGATCGGGCAAAGAGTTATTGGGTTTTTCCTTCGGCTACAGCCTGGAGTCTGGATTTGTGCCCGGTTGATGACAATAAGCTTCCGGTGTGTGTAATGTGGGTGTACTGCGTATAAACACCTCTGCCTATCCCTTCTGCTATCTTGATATGATGTAATATTGTGAAAATGAAACAATCTTCTATCATAAAGTCTATATCTTAAAACAGATGCACATGGAGAATGGAAAATATGAATATTTTTCAAGAAGAGGTTTTTCATTTACTAAGAACTATGGAAGTACTTATGATTCTGGGTTGCTGACGCCTCACTTGAAGAATTCCTTCTCATCGGATGTCACCAGCTTCATTCTAGATGGCGAGATGATGGGCTGGCATAAACAATACCAATGTTTTGGGTCCAAAGGTACGTTTTGAAAATTGATAAATACCTACGATTGTGATTTATGATTCAACACCGATTTTTCCAACTGTTACAAAGAGAAAGATTTGTTGTTAGAAAAAGGTATATCTAGTTTTAAATTTTTTAAAGTTTCTGTAAATTTATGAAAAGTTATTAAAGCTAGATATTTCAACTTTAGTGCCTTTTCCCACGTCCCTGTTGCCGGCTATCCAGCTACCGGGACGTATAAAAAGGCACTTATTGTGTAGGGAGCGTTTCTAGATTTTCCATAGTCAATATTTATGGAGTTGGATAATATAGTTTAACAGCCATGTCTTATTACAGGAATGGCATTCGACGTTAAAAAGATATCAGAGAATTCAAAGTTTCGGCCTTGTTTCTGTGCCTTTGACATCCTCTACTTCAACGGTAGAACCCTCGTGGGCCCTCCAGAGAAGGGGGGGCTGCCCCTCAGCGAAAGACTTCGTATCTTAGATAAAGTATTCGAGAACACACCTGGAGTTATACAGCATAGTTCACGACAGATAGTGGCACAGAGGTACGTAAATTACTACATTATAATAGTATTTGGTGAAATTGTTTTTAGTATAGTGCAATTCAAAACCGCAAGTGATGTAATTCTTATGTCATTGTAGTAATGTACAAAATTTCAATGATTGATGCGCGTTCGTGACATACAGTATGGTAGCTAACGAAGGGCGTTCCCGTTAACCCGCAATAGTATAGCGAACACATAAAAAAAATGTTTTTTTTAGTAAGTACTAATATATTCACAAAAAAAATTAAATGCGCACATGTCTTTCAACGAGGAAAAACAAGTGCGACAAGTGCGTGGGTACAAAGTTTTTCTTTTAAGTAGGTACAAATTATTTTTTTTTATTCTTAATCGTTTTTTTTAGCATGTATGGACGCCGTACTATTGCGGGTTAACGGGAACGCCCTTCGTTAGTTAAAGCGTATAACTGTTCCATTTCTAGGACATGCAGGCCTACCGAGAGTTTTTCGGAGCCTTTCAGATGCTCTCTGAATTTTGCTTGGTATTCGCTTAAACGGAAATAAATTATAGATTTCCTATTAGCTAGAAAAACTATAAGTAGATAATACAAGAAGTGAAAAAAGGGAAATTAATTCGAGGGACTAAGTTGGATCCCGAGAGCAGCGAGGGATTCTAGAGTAGAATCACGAGCGTAACGAGGGATACAAGGACCGAAATGATTTTTTTTTCCCAACTTGTTTACTCTACTTTTACCATTGACTGCGAGAAAATAAATAGTAGTATAAATAGTATTTATATTTTTATCACATCTATTCAAAAAGAGCTACTTTAGCTTTAGCTTTTTAATCCTTGGGACTAAAAGTGATTTGAATTTATAATGTGGATATTGTTAATAAAAGTTCAAAATGTAAATTGTAAATTCAAGATGGTGGCTGCGAAAATTTTCTTTTTTTTTGTCATTGGTGTCGTTTTCAAAATTTTCGAGGGTGCTAGAGCCAATAGTGAAGTCAAAATGAAAATCCAAGATGGCGGCTGCGAAAATTTTCTTTTTTTTTGTCATTGGTGTCGTTTTCATAATTTTCGAGGGTGCTAGAGCCAATAGTGAAGTCAAAATGAAAATCCAAGATGGCGGCTGCGAAAATTTTCAAATTTTTCGTCATGGATGTCGCTTACATAGTTTTCGGAGGTGGTAAAGTAGATAATGAGATAAAAATGTAAATCCAAGATGGCGGCTGCGAAAATTTTCAAATTTTTCGTCATGGATGTCGCTTACATAGTTTTCGGAGGTGGTAAAGTAGATAATGAGATAAAAATGTAAATCCAAGATGGCGGCTGCGAAAATTTTCTTTTTTTTTGTCATTGGTGTCGTTTTCATAATTTTCGAGGGTGCTAGAGCCAATAGTGAAGTCAAAATGAAAATCCAAGATGGCGGCTGCGAAAATTTTCAAATTTTTCGTCATGGATGTCGCTTACATAGTTTTCGGAGGTGGTAAAGTAGATAATGAGATAAAAATGTAAATCCAAGATGGCGGCTGCGAAAATTTTGTTTTTGTTTTAAATCATACGTGAGAAGGAACTTCGTTCCTGACGGGGGTCGGACCGCACACGTTTTTTTTTCTCATAGAGGGTGATAAAAAGTAGAGTGTTCATCTCGGGAGCAACACTATTTTAAGCTCGAGTGACGTACTTTGAATCCCTCGTTCAGGATGCTACTTTAGAATTCTTTGCTCCGCTCTGGATTCAAAGAAACACTCTCGCCTGTTTGCCTAGGGAGCAAACAACCATTTTCAATAGTTTGCTCCCTAGGCAAACGATCTACTATTATCACATTTTATTAGATATGCGCAATCGGTAATAAGAGAACAAAGAATTAAATATACTTGTTCCAAACTTGACCAACTACTAACTTTCCAACTTGAACAAAGAGTTAAATTCAAAAACAAATGCCCTTTTTCGAGTGGCAATGGTAAAAAATAGTGTTTTTTATATACGGTTTCACAAAGGTCGATTTATCCTGAAATACTGGAAGCTTTGAACAAGGCCATCGAAGACCAAGACGAAGGCATAGTGGTCAAAGATGTGGAATCCTACTACATTCCCAACCGACGCAACGCTGGATGGTACAAAATTAAGCCTGAGGTATTAAAGCACTAAGTAATTGTGCGATCGTTATTATTTATGTATTTATTTTTAGCTGCCCCTTTAAACTGCCTCGATGGTCTAGTGGTCGCAATCGCTACTGCTGAGCATGAGGTCCTAGGTTCGATTCCCGGGTTGGGCAAAGTGTTATTGGGTTATTCTATCTGGAATTTCTCAGTAGCAGACTGGAGTTCGGATTTGTGCCCCGTTGATGGCATTCGGCTCGCCCCCTATTGCATGGGACTTATATATAACTGGCGAAATGAGAGTGTGCTATAGGTACCTTCAGCTCTGCCTAACTTTTCGGGGATTACAGGCGTGATGTTATGTTATGTTATTATTTTTAGCCTGTGTTGTCCCACTGCGGGGCAAAGGCCCTCGCATTCTTCTTTCCACTCCTCTCCATCTTGGGCTAGTCTTATAAAATTTGGTAATCGGTTAAGGAAAATGAAATTGCTATGGCTGAACCCAGTCTGATCCAGTTGCTGAAGTAGCAGCTCTCAAATGTCGACTCTATCTTATGCTGCAACCGCATCTGCGATTCGTGACAAAGCAATGCGTGCCGAAGCTTCGTATGTTTTGCTCGCTAAAAAGTTATCGTGCTATTGCGGTGGTCACATTAGCGGCTTCGCCACGTTTATTATGTACCGCCACCCGAGCGATAAGTGCTACGCAGCCCGAACTATCGAGACGATAATCGATAATGCTTGGTCACATCTGCGAGTATCGTATCATTGTGCAAAGCTTCCTCACGAGCATTAGAGTACTACAACGATCTTTTGACGTCTGAATGACATTGGGCGTTGTTGGTGAACATTTGCGAAATTGTCACAGAAATTGTATTGACAAAACAAGATGGCGGCGTAAGTGCCGATTTTGGCCACGCGCCAAAAGAACATTGTAGCGTTGTACTAAAATCAAGTGATTTTAGTAATGTTGTGTCATTTTAGTACACGGACGGTACTATGAGCGACCTCGACCTGGTGATCATCGGGGCTGACGAGGCCGAAAACAAGAGACAAGGACGCGCCAAGAGTTTTCTCGTAGCGTGTGCAGATGGCGTGGTTCCAGGTGCGTTGATTTTATCAACAACCATCCAAATATATATATAAAGTTTTAGTTCTAATGAAATATAAGGTTTTCATTAACGTTTGCAATAAAACATTAATAAATAAAACAATAAAATAGATAAATAAAATAAATAAATAATGTTACTGACGGGCTCGTTAAGGGCTAAGTTATTACTGTCGCACTGGTCGATCGATTAGGTTAAGCTACGCTTGTCGCCGTCGGTCCATGGATGGGTGACCATCTTTAAATATCGAGACCTCTCCGTGCCTCGTAAAGCATGTTAAACTTTTGCCCCCGGCTGACATTCGTGAATCTTTGACATTCGATACGGGTCGTCAGAAACCTGAAAATCTGACAACCAGTCTTACCAAGGGGTATCGTATTATCCAGTAACTGGGTTGTTGAGGTCAGATAAGCAGTCGTTCCATGTAAAATACAGGTATTCAGCTGTATCCGGTTAGACTGGAAGCCGACCCCAACATAGTTGGGAAAAGGCTAGGCAGATGATGAATATTACTAACTAAGTGCAGAATCATTAAGTAGTTATTGTTTCGTTGTTCCAATTGTAACAACCCCAGCCTTTAGTTTATAAGTGGGCCTACTTGGAAGTACCAAACAATAATTGTACATATGTATCAAGTGGTGCGCGGGTGTACTACGGGTACTTCTGCCTTATCCTACGGGGAATACAGCCGTGATGTTATGTTATATGTCAGGTAAAATGCCGGAGCGCTGGGTGTCAGTAGGGCGCGTGTCCACGGGCCTCACGTTCGACGAGCGAGAGACTTTGTGCGCCGCCCTTGAGCGACACTGGACTCCGTACAAACGGACACCTGCGCCGCCACACTTGTGCTTTAACAAGGAAAAGCCAGACTTCTGGATCTCGCCTGAACATTCCACGGTTTTAACGGTAAAGTATACTTCTTATGTCATTTTCAATTATACATTTCGTTTTTACCAAGGTTATCACTGTATTTGAGAATGTTGGTTCACCTGTTATTGGCAACTGTATAAGTATGTATGGTAGCCCGCAGGTTTACGCGTTGTAGTAAGGATGTAAAAGTCTCACTTTTCAAGGCATACTGCCAAACCTTCTACACGTGCAGCTTGTGGGTGAAGTATACTCAGAGATCCTACAACGTCCTGCGCGTACAATATAATAATGGATTTAGGATGTTGATGGGGCTTCCGCGCTTCTGCAGCGCTTCGCAGATGTTCGCGGAAGCCCGTGTTGACGATTTTCATGCTATTACCAGAAAAAGAACAGCGTCAATAATGGGTAGGTTGCGCGGAAGCTCCAACAACATCCTAAAAACATTATCAGATAAAGTGGACAGTCCCTTTATAAGGCACTGGGTACGGACTGTACGGAGGCACGTGCCAACGTGTGTTGGGACCCGTCAGTTTTAGTTGTTTAGTTTTAAAAGTTTACTAACATAGTTTTTAAGTCATTGTTACTAACACTATATGGATTGTATGTACTTGTATGTGTAGTCCGAAATAAAGAATATATATATAAGCACATAACTGTTAACTACTGTTATTTTATATTTCGTATACAGAAGCTGTTGGTGTACCTTTATAAATAAATAAATAAATCATTTTAGCCATCGATCTATCGTATTGAAATGGTTGTAACATTGTCAACAGTTGACTACCTCGTTGGACTAATGGTTGAGACTGCTGAGTATGAGGTCCTGGGTTCGATTTCCGGGTTGGGAAAAGTGTTGCTGGATTTTTGCTCAATTGATGGCAATATTCTCGCCCCAAATACATGGGACATAAAAGTAATTGGCGAAATGTGGGTGTACTATAGGTACACCTCTGCCAACATGGTTGATTAATAGTCACATCTGCATCGCACAGGTTCGTGCGTCGGAGTTGATCCGTAGCTCAGCCTTCGGCGCCGGCTACACACTGCGGTTTCCACGCGTCACGAAGGTACGGGACGATAAACCCGTTCAGGACGTTATGACTCTGCAGGAGTTCGAACAACTTTGCGCCGTAAGTACCTTCCTATATCTGCATTAGCTGCAATAAACGAAGGACCAAATGTTTTCCTCTTGATTTTAAGTTTTGCACTAAATCAATGTTTTATCTATCTTACTTTTAAAACGCCATCTTTTCGAACAGAACAAAGGCCCAGTAGTGAAGTTGAGTACCAACCAAATAAATGAAGATCAAATAATGGAAGTGAAGCCACGAGCGAAGCGAAAGACGCAAGCGCCGCAGGTCGCAGAACAGTTCCAGATCACTTCGAGTGGCAACGTCGAGGTGACCTCGAAGGCTCTGCTCGGAAGGAAACTGTATATACTGTCCGAGGATGACGACTGTAAAAGACCAGAACTCTGCAAGATCATCGAGTCGCACGGAGGAAAGGTGGTGGCTAATATTGGTAAGTTAAATACTTAAACCACTGTTGAAAGTAGAGTAGGTCCTTAGATAGGCGATCAATGTATGATTTCAACAAGTAAGTTAACGATTTAAGGCAAGTTTCACCAATAAAACTGAACGCGATCAGCACATAAACCATGTTTAAGAGCTGTCAGTGACATTATTTTCTTTGGAATATTGACACTGACGGCCCTTGAACTCGGTTTAAAAAAAATTCACACTCAATCGATGTGCACTGTGAAAACATTACAGCAAGTCGACATGTTAGAAGTTTTACCCACGTCTAAGCGAAGCGATTGCTCCATAATTAATTATGTTTTTTCAACATTTTGACTCAAAATCGTAGTGAAACTAGGCCTGATTAATGTCGATTTGTTACAGACGTAGTCCACTGTTTATTCAGACTGTCCTGACCGAGCAGTCTGGAATATGTTATAAATATACGGAAACAGCGCATGTGTAGGCAGTTAGAAAGTCATATCACCTTGCTTACAGCAGTCTTCTGCTGGATATTGGCCTCTTCTTTCATTCAATATCAGTTGACCCCCGAAGATCGTCGCTACTTAGCCTGAGGGTGTGAGAAAGACTATTCACGAAAGTTATCTCGTCCAAAGGTTCGGATACGTGGTGCAGCGTGGCTGGCAAGCTCACCAGCCGCGTCCGCGCAGTCCTGGCGGCGAACAGCACTGACGTCATCAGCACGTCGTGGCTGCGCGGCCTGGAGCCCGCGCGCGCGCCCGCGCCGCTGGCGCCGCTGCACGCGCTGGCCCTGGCGCCCGCCACGCGCCTGGCGCTCGCCAGGAACTACGACGCCTTTGGGGACAGCTACACTGAGCCCGCTGATGAGGATACCTTGAGAAAGTTTTTCGAGAAAATGAACGCTGATGTAAGTGTGTTCTTTGTTGATTTCAGCAAGCATTATTTAATCTTTTTGCCTGGGTAAAATATACATGTATTTCATTTATCATCTTAAATATAATATCACATCTAATATACCTGTTAGATGTATCTAGAATACATCTAACACTAAAATATATAAATGATGTATAAGATTATCAAGAAAAAAATAAAAAATAAATAAAGTAAGAGCTCATTGGGCATAAAAAAATTCGTCTGCATCGCTGTCCGTGGGAAAAGTGTCCATAAGGCTGGCAGCATTGCCACGTTGGATGGCAATGCTGATTCTTTGACCTAAAAATGTACCCCGGCGGTGGCCCGACGGATGATGTCATTAATGCTTGCGTGCCGTGCCAAACGACCAGAGCGCTCTTGCTGCTGGAAAGGCCATGGTGTCCGATGTGGTCGATTGCTTCACCGCACTGACAGCGATGCGGAGCCCCGCGGGGAGCGCCCAAACGCAGACTTGTAGCGAGCCCGAAGGTGGTGTCACTCATCATAGTGCCTATGTTGGGTGACGGTAGCGCCTGAAGCCAGAGGCTCGATTACCATCCTCCCACAGCCAATAAGCGGGCACGCTCAGCAGTGTTGGTGGACGTATTAATGAGGTTATTCCGTACCAACCTGCAGAGCGGCTCATCCCACTGTCTCTGGGAAGATGGGTTCTCGGGCTGCTCCGTGTCCGGACAAGCCACTTTCCAGGCGTTCATCGCATCAGTCAAACACGGCACTTCAGAGTCAACCTGAGAAACGGTTAAGACGCTTAAGACTAACTTTTCGGTGCTGTGGACCGAGGACAGGAACCTTACACTAGAAATTTTGCGAACGAGCCCACCAAAACGAATGGGTAGTGTGGCTTGCAGCCACGCGCGGTCGTCCAATGCCACATTTATGATTGATGTTAGAGTACTTCGAATGATTTGATTTATTTTGTCTAAAATATGTGACTTCTTCCATAAAAGGGAAGAGCGGAGAAAATACAAAAAAAAAAATCCGAAACAGCAGTATCTGATAAGGGTGAATGCCGAATGTAAGTTAATTTTAGAAAGTCTATCCGAAATGTCGTTGAAATGTTTAATTTTTTCATCGGTAAAGGTGAAAAACTATCTTCTAAAATTGAAGAGCCTAGGAGGTGCAGTGAACTTTTTTTCCAAAACTTTGATATTTGGAGCTATTGAATTGAATTTCTGGATATGGAAATAAATGTATATTTCACCTAGGAAAAAAAAATGTTTTGCTTACATTTAACTTACAATCCACTATCCAGCTTAACAAGATTTGATCTTTGGTACCGAACAAAAATGTCCTGAGTTTGTATCGATAAGTCGACTCGAGAGAGCTACAACTGGCCGGCTCGAGAATCTCACCTTGATTAACTTCCAAAATTATCTAGGTATACTTATTTTAAATTAATGTATACTAATATTATAGAATTTGTTTGTTTGTATGTAGCGGTAATCTCCAGAACTAAGTCAGATTTAAAAAAATCTTTTAGCATTGGATATCCTAATTCTTGAGGGAGGTTATGTAACATCACGCTACGACCCTTAGGAGCCGAGCAAATAGAAAAAAAATCAGAAAGAACGGTAAGCGAAAACGAAGTAATAGCGTGGGCGGGCGATGTGATGCGACGCGGTTGGTTGGGGGCCGAAATTTTACGCGGCCGATAGCGCGTTGTTTAAACTTGGTAGTCTTCGCCGCCGGGTCTCGTAGGTTTCTTCGCCAAAGAAGCTCGACATTGAGTTCCTCTAATAGAGAATACAATAAAAGATATGTGTCATTCAAAACAGGTACCAATTTACCTCACGAAGCAAGAGATGTTGGACTTGGACAAGGAAATCTTCGGCGAAAACAACCCACACTCGTTCCTGCGACCGTGCTGTGTTCACATACCAAACCAGGAGAGTATAGCTGCTGTCCTAGCTCGCATGTACGGGGCCACTGTACTCGACAGTGCCATTAACTGCACTCACGTTGTAGTGCCCCACACTACAGAAAAGACTGAACTTGATAATCTTCGGGAGTCAACTAAGGGTTTCATAGTTAGTGAAGATTGGCTAGATGCCTGCTTTTCTCAAAAGGAGTTAGTTCCGGAAACAACATTTATTATGTGACGCGAGCGAGTCTATACACTTTCCCTTTACAGGCTTAGGTTACGTTATTAGGTACCTATCGTTGTGAGGTAGCCAAAACTTATATAAACTTATTATACTACTTTTATAATTTACCATAAACATGCCTTCCGTTGTCGACGTGATAAAACTCGTGATGAATTAAGGAGCAATAAAATTTATATTACATTATTGTTAAACGTGTAAAACAGCGTTATTATTTAAATTTTAAAATAATGTATTGTACGTTACTTGTACTGACGTACCTATTGTACTTTTTTACAAAATTGTTATTAACTTAAAATATACTTTATTTCGTCTTCTATTGCTATGGTTTCTCTATGAATTGACAATAATGTTCTTTTTTTTGTTAATTATGAAATAAAAATATATTTTCTATTAAAATAAAATGTGGTTTTAACTTCTTGTCATTTCGATGACGATTCTACATCGCTTTTGCATTTCAACAAGCGATAGCTGTCCTATACCTACCTAACAGTGATAGCCTAGTGGTGTGACCGTCGGACTGCCAAGTCAAATGTCTCGAGTTCGAACCTAAGGCCCAAGGCCAATCCGAAAAGTCAGAGGTACCTCTGACTTTTCGGATTCATGTTCGTGTTGTATAATTATCACTTGCTCCAAAAACGGTGAAGGGAAACAAAAATGTCTGAGAGATATTTCTCGACGTCATGTAAAGCCAAGTCAAAGGCCCATGGACGGAATAAAAACTGACACTAGGTTAGTCATTAGCCACACGAAAAAGAAATAAAGACTTACTTAGCTAAATCGTTCCGCGTTTGTATAAGTAATAGGCAGAATCTTTACATTAATCCAATACCAATCTAAATTGACTAAATAATTAAATAGTGTGAAGTCAAATTCAAATAATTTATTTCAATAAGGCAACTTTGAAAAAAAAAATTACAAAAAAAAAAATAGAATTGGTTCTAGTCGCCCCTTCCAAAAGGTATAGTTTTCGCATGGAGAAGAATGGGCAAGAAACTCCACCGTTACTCTTTAAAAATGTTTTACAATATCTTGTAAACATTAATTATATTTTTAATTATATGTGAAGACGATGCACCTAACCCCTTTAAGGTTCAGTCACACTATTTAGGTAAAAACATCAAATGATGGGTAGGTCTGCACGCGCCTTAACACATCTAAAGTTATAATTACAATAAAAAGACGCACTGGTTTGTTAACACTGTATATTGTACAATCAAAGCCAGTGAGCCGCATAATGAATCGAATGCACGCGTGTCGGTAGCTGGTACAGCTACACAGACATGCGTTTGTTGTGCACCGCCACTAAAGACCGCTTTATGCTCCGAAGTAACCCACGATTACTGCTAACAGAGATACTTTGTGTGCTGCTATTATTAACTTAATACCTCATTAACATAACTGTATTAAAGCTGGTAGGTAGCTGGTAGTAGGTACTTGTTAATAATTATATAAATCTATGGATATGGACTATTGCAAGTCAATTTTGTAGATAGCCCAGGATTTTTAGGTACAAGTACCTATCTACAGGCTTGCAAACGTCTGAGGCACCTAGAGCTAGGCTATAAATCAGTGGCATACATGAAGCTCTTTATAGACTGATAAAGGAGGTTCCAGAATCGCCCTGCTTTACAAATGAATTACTACTATTGGCCAACTATCTTATCTACATGATGTGTAAGCAGATTTTGGCTTTTACACATCAGATTGACAAATACATCCAATATTATCGTTTAAGCTTTGGTTTCCTAAGAAAGCGGTGAACGGTCACACAATAATGACTGTCCAAATACAGAGCGTTTTTGAAACCTTAAGAGGGAACAGGGCCTTCGAGGAATTTGAAAAATAGGTATTTGAAGAAACTATTGCCGTCGTCTTATCTCAAGTCTGCCCATGATAGGGACAGCTGCAGCTTAGACCGAATATATCTCAAAAAATTAGACGAGATCGATGTTTCGTATTCCCCATTTTTCTCCTCGAAAACTGAGCCGATTCAATTTTTTTTACATTGAAATTTTAAGAAAGAGTATGTCTAGGTTCCTATCACTTTCTTTTTTGTTAAAAACTTTTCGAATTTGTCTGGTAGTCCTCTAATTACGGCGGTAAAAATGAGGCATTTTTGTAATTTTTGGGGGTCATATTTTCTTTACCAATAAGTTGCTAAAAAAAGGTAATAACAGGGACAGCAGCAGACCATGATTTTATAAATAAAAAAAATCAGGATGAAAAAGGGTAATACATTTGTATGGAGAATCGCAGGCCCTGTTCCTTCTTAAGGCGAAAGCGTCAGGGTGACCCGCGAAATTCAAAATTTCTTAGGTTTTTTTTTGCATTTTGCAAGTCAGTATCAGGTTGTAAATTTCGCGGGCTACCTTACAGATTTTCAGGGTTACAGATTGTCATAACGGTCGTTATATGAAGGTACAGCTTTCTTAGGAAACCGTTGAAATGTCGTTTTCACACATGTAATTTATAGGTATTAGTCAAATCAATCAATACGAGTCACAGTAACCGAAGCCGGAGCGTGGACACGGACAATTGAAATATGAGAACTAATTGGCAATCGCCGCTCGAGATTGAATATCATTTTCACGTTACTATTGTCGATTAAATTGTTACGTGTTTCAGATCTTTTGTTTACTTTAGGATTTCAGTTATTTGCCTATTTTTTGTTTCAAGCGCATAAAACGTCTTTAGCTGAAAAAATCTTATAAAATAACTTTTTAAATATTAGCAGGGTAGGTAGATATTAAATATAATAGTAGGCTTTTATAGTTTGGTATAGGCACCTCGACCTACCGAAGTAGGTCTTCGGTAGGTCGAATTAAGAGTAAATATGTATAATTCAGAGTTCACATCTTTCTAGATACATACCAACCCAGTATCTACCTACTTAAAACCAATCGTTCTATTGAATTGTGTCAATACAATTTATAACTACCTACCTCTATATATGTATATATCTATTTTCAAAAATATAGAAAGCTTTCTTAGGGGAGCAATAATAAATGAAAACAACAAAGTTATTGCTTTTTTACAGTTTTCGTTATGATAATGTAATGTGTCTTTGAAAACGTTAAAAATACGCACTACAAACACTTAAATATGACCCAACAAGCGATTAATGTATCATTTTGCTGCGAAAAATAAAACTGTTTTACAATAAATACAAAAACGTTTGGTGTCGTGCCGCCCGCCCACACGGAGTCTCCGCCAATAGAGAAGCGCGCTGGGCGGGGCGACGGCTGCCACTGAACTTTTAAAACTTGAAGCCCACTTTACAGCCGTCAATCTCTGAAACGATATTTCAGCGTCAACATGACTCGCTGTCGCGCCTCATTAATAATTTAGTAATCCGTGGGATCGGTTCGAGTAACATGAATTAGTTGGTGGTTGATATAGTGAATCGCTTTTAAATTATTTGGGGTGAATACAACATGCAAAACGAGGGTGTGGGTGAAAGTGAAGGCACGGGCAGCTGTCGGAAGGCGCTGCGGACCCCGAAGTGCGCCCGCTGCCGCAACCACGGGGTCATCTCCTGCCTGAAGGGGCACAAGAGACTGTGTCGCTGGCGAGACTGTCGCTGCCCTGGCTGTCTGCTGGTGCTCGAGCGACAACGCGTTATGGCTGCACAGGTACCGTACCAACATTTGTTTTCGTTGGACCGCGGAATGGAAGCAGATCAGTGATTCTTGTCTTTAACCATAAGCTTTGATAATTCAAATTAATTGCAAGAGTTTTGCTACGAAGAATAAAATTTTCTTGCAATGAAAGCAAAGTAAGTACTACAATGGTAATCGACTTCGTGTTGCTTGGGCGGCACTTTACTTTGTCTCATTTTTTTCATCACCGCTGCTCTCAAAAAAATGAAAGAAAAACAAAAAAAAAATCAAAGACATGTGACATTCACCAACCAGCACTAGGCCCGTGGTGAATTATAGCCAACTCCCTCTCACAGAGAAGTCTGTGTCCCAGCAGTGGAAATGTTGTAGTCTGATTAATAATGCTATGTGTTATGCAAATTTTACTCATATTACAGCATGATCCAGGTGTATCGCTGCTGTACCTATACAGCATGCAGTTAACACGAATTTTTGAATAGATCACATTTCTCAACATTACCTACCTAGGTACTATATTTCTGCGGGTAGTTTCAACAAGAAAAACTCAAAATATAAGATTAGTAGGTATGCTATAAGCATAGTAGTTTAATGTAGTTAGCATTAAGCCCAGCTGCTGGCCCTCTTAACACAAGCTGTCAGTTCAGTGGTACCGATTTAAATTCTTGCAATGTTTTAATCTGTTTCGAAATATTTTTTAATTAATAAGAAGCTTGTAAGTCCTATACCTCAACGGCCTCGATAGTCAAGAGGTCGCGAGCTCGATTGCTGAGCGTGGGTTCTACCTCCAGGGTCGGTCAAAGTGTTAAATTATTGGGTTTATTCATATAACATTTCTCAGTAATGAAGCAGCCTGGAGTTTCGATTTGTGCCCGGTTGATGGCAATTGGCTCACCCGCCATTACCTTATACATAGGTTTTTAACATAACTGCGATAGAGGGTGACTATGACTATATTAAACCTCTGCGCATGTACACTTTCGGGGGATACAGCCGGTCTATTCTGTAACAATCTCACGGTGAAAACTTAGGTGAAGTGAGCTTGAAGTGAGCTGCTAAGGACTGACAGCTTACTCCGAGCTCACTTCACCTAAGTTTTCACGGTGAGAAGGTTACAGAATAGCACTGCAGTTCTGATGATGTAATTTATGTAGGTACCCACGATTTCAAACTATAAATCTCCTGCGTACTTGGCTAATCTCAGTAGAGATTGGGTGCCGTGGCCGAAATTCGGCCGGGAAGATATCATTATTATTATTGTTCAAAGGTGGCACTACGCCGACAGCAGGGTGCAGGCGGGACAGACGCACGGGACGGCGAGGCGGCGGCGCTGGCAGCCCGCAAGCGCGCCTACCGCGCCCGCTTGCGATGCATGCAGATGTCCAGGTCGTTCCCAGTGCAGCCTTCCATCTATGGTGAGTATCTTCCAATAAGCCCTTTTTCCCTTCAAAATGGTTAGCTGGATGGTGCTGATCCATGCGTCATCTTCGTGAACGAGCGCCGTGAGTTGGTCATCTCTTGGCTGCCACGGCTTATTTTAATTATTTTGTACTAACTGTTGCCCGCGACTCGTCTGCGATCCTGGATGAAAAGTAGCCTATGTCCTTCTCCAAGTCATGGTCTACCCATGTGCTAAATTTCATCCAAATCCATTTACCCGTTTTAGCGTGAAAGCGTAACAAACAAACTCACTTTCGCAATTATAATATTTATTAATAACTAATATTTTAAATGCGAAACTGAGTTTGTTTGTTTTGAAAAGTTCTTTTTATTGCTTTTTGCGTTTAGTCTGTACAGACTGTGCACGTTAAATAAAAGCGTACGCTTTTATTTAACGTGCACATCGTTTTCACATATAAATTGAACATTATGGGTGTTATGTACTAATATTTTGTAAGAAAAAATTTAAAAGAGTTTCTTGCCCGATCTTCTCCATAGGAACCTACTACGCTTTGGAATCGGTAACTAGGTTCATCTTTCTGACTTACCGACTCCTTTGACAATTCAAAAGTGCCTGTAAATGTTTAATTAAAATAAATGCTTTGAGTTTTTGCCTTGTCTAAATATTTAAGGGGCAGGTATCTACCACGATTGATCAGATTATGTTGATCGTGTAATACGCAGTTAGGGTGCTGTTCAGTGTCGGAAATTTTTGTTTAAAAGGAGCTCTTATCCAGGGACTACGGAAGTACAACCCTTCCCAAAAACGAAGTACCTACTCCATGACGGGGGGGGGCAAACTTCTTTGGTCACCCCCTTTCAAAAACGATTTAATGTACACTTACATACTTTAAGTTCCGTCATAACAAAAAGCAAATCACGGTCAAAAATAGTAGGTTCTTCTACGAGTAACCTACGTACGTAAACAAACAATGCGACAGGAACATATTTCTACACGCAATGCAAATCGTCTGAACGAAATGCCGATTCGGCGGGCAGAGCTGAGAGAGACCTTTACCAAGTAGCAAAATTGGAGGTGACGCCCGTTTGATTTTAGGTGGGTATTTGGTCCCCTCTGCCCCCACTTCCGCGATCACATTGACTTGAATGTGCCCTGGCGGCTGTGAGTATGTCATGCTCACTCAGATGTCTCGCTGATTGTGGCACGTGTGTTGGATCATTTAACTCCCTTTAAAATAGTTGAGCTAAATGGTGCTGATCCATGCGTCATGTTCGTGAACGGGCGCCGTCAGTTGGGACTGGTCATCTCTTAGCTGCCATGGCTTATTTTATTTTATTTAAACATTTTGAATGGTTACCTATTTCTTTTTATTACGGACGCGATTTTTTATCACAAACGTGCACGTCTTTCTACATTGATCCACAACAATAACCGTAGTTCTGTAACCAATATTTTGTATGAAAATTTTGATTTAAAAGAGTGTCCGTGGAGTTTCTTGCCCGTTTTTCTCCATAGGTACCTACTACGCTTTGGAATGGGCAACTAGCTTCATATTTCTGACTGACCGATTTCTTGACAATTCAAAAGTGCCTGTAAATGGTTTAATTGAAATAAATGCTTTCAGTTTGATCTTAACATAAATAGATACAACCACGGACAATGGGGTTGACTACTTTTCACCCTTATGCCCTTAATAATAAGGTTGAAAAGAGTCCACAGCCAGTGCCTTCCTAGGTACGATCGTACAATTTCTATTGTCAACCACGATAATTTAAAAGTGCCTTTTTATATATTTTTGAGAGCAGTGGTGATGAAATAAACTGCACACAGTGAA
Source organism: Xanthia icteritia (assembly GCA_949128155.2). Taxonomy (NCBI): domain Eukaryota; kingdom Metazoa; phylum Arthropoda; class Insecta; order Lepidoptera; family Noctuidae; genus Xanthia; species Xanthia icteritia. The sequence goes on from OX421932.2 coordinate 17,857,658, forward strand.
GTGCATGTCTGTCGGTCTGGGTTTCAACCCACGACCTACAACGGTTCTTGTCGGGGCCGTTAGCACAGCTCTCCGTACGCCTGCAATTTTACTAACTACATCGCAATTACAAACAATAATTTGCTCACCTGGAAATCGGACCCAAAACACACTTCATTACTTTTGGTAACTGCCGAACCATGCAGGTGGCCAATCTACGTATACCAGCATAACAATATTGTTTGCAATGTACCTATATAGTTATTTAGCTTTCCATACTGGACTACCTACATAATAAAATCACGCCTGTATTCTCCGATAGGGGATGGGGGAGAGGTGTTACGTAGGTAGGTATACACCTACATATTTTTACCTAAGGTCCGGCGTTTCAAAATTTGCCAAAGATGTAAACAACAATGGCCGCTCAAAATTGTCTATGGTTTAGTGATGCGTTAGTATGATTTTTAAGTTTTGGTGCTATCTATGTCACGATTTTTTTAGTAGTGTTTCATCAGTATTTTCTATATTGAGTAACTTTCGAATCAAAATCAATTCCATTGAATTTTTTACCTATGTTAAACCGTGAAAACGAACAAGATATAGGTATATACAATCTACAATTACCTATAAACCTACCACATTATTTAATAAGGCAAAAAAACCGCATCTTATCCGCGGACTAGCTTCAACAGCATCTTGAAAATCCTAGCCGAAAAACACGATTGTTGTCAGTATAATAATAAATTATAAGTAAATATTAAATTGTTTTATTTTTCAATAAAAGTTAAGTACTTCTTGAACAAATTGTCGATATTTATTATGTCAATCACTGGCATTTCAATGACAAGATAAATTTAGACCAGTAAAAAAAGGACCTCGGTCATTTGACGTTTGTAAAAATTCAAAATCCATCCCAGTTTTCGCTTTTATTGTTAAATATAATGGTGTATTGAAAATTTTAGAAACATGCACAGGATGTAAAAGTGGGTGTGATAATACGTATATCCTATTTAGTGCGTATTTAATCAATGACACGCAAATATCACGTTCAATTCCCAGACAAGTTCAATGTTATTGCTTTTGGCGAGACGCGACCATATCCAGTATACGTAAATTTTCTCAGGACAAAGTTGGGTTATGCATGTATAGATATCTAAACGGTTATTTTAAAATGTAATGTATACGGTGACAGCGAGCAGGGTGTCGTCCGACTTCGCACCACTCCGCTGCTTGTTATTGTAGTAACCGAGTCGACACTGTCGAGTGTTTCCTTTCTCATCTGTGAAATGCTAAATGCGAATTAGCTGGATAAATATTTATTTTGGAACAGCGGGAGCGAGTTAAAATTGAATACTTTGGTGAGCTTCATTTATCGGCAGATAGATGTAGATATTATTATTTTCAGAAAACCTACATAAACCGAAGTTTCGATCTAAAGTGCGTGATAGACGTGCGAACTTAAAGTAGGTACGCGGTTTTAAAGTTCAGGAACTTACTCGGCTCGCCGTCTATGTCACACTGTATCGCGATCAAAGACTAATGATTACATAACAATAGACGGGACATAGCGAATAAAATCGTAATCCGATACATTTGTCCAAGTGGGCAAAAGTCGCTCAGTCAAGTGTGGTGAGCCTGCATGTCAAGTCTCATTCGTGTCCACCAAAAGAAAATTATTTTCGAACTATACACGCCGAATTGTGCACTATGGCATTGCTAATCTCATAATGATAAAACCGGCAAAGTGCGTGTCGGACCACGCACAATGAAGGGTTCCGTAGTTGGGATGAATTTATCGCAAGAGAGCCATTCCGAGAAAAATTTAACCGTTACTAAGCTGGACAAAATGGACAATTTTAAAATGCCACTAATATTTCACGACACTAAACGGCTCCCGCTTTACTAACAACAATGACGACAAAACCAATATTCTTTGTTCTTTTAGAGGGAATCATTATTTCATTATATACATTAAGTATAACTCGCAAATGAAAGAATGTTTTAAGAACTTCCCAGTATCACGTTATAACTGTGACTATAGTGGACTTCTTATTTGACTACCTGTAGTTTGTAGTAGGTTGATGTGCTGGCGTCTGTACTATTGAAAGCAAATAAAACAGTAGTGACTAAAGTGGAATTCCCACCTTGGTGCTAGCTAATTTGATTATCATTATTTCATTATTTTAAGAATTTTTTTGTAATACAATAAGATTTGTTTATAAAAATAATGAAATAATTTGAACAACAACAGTATTATTTAAAACCTTAAAAAAAAAGGCTGAGGTGTGACGTGTGACACGCTAAAATTGTCTGTTTTGCTTCTTATTTTTAATTTTTATTCAGATATGTTAGCAACAATTGACTCCCTCACTTATACAATTTTTATAACTCAGTCTTAAATTCAATAGTGAATATGACTGTTTTGTAAATGTTTGTGACAGTACTTTTTCCTTAGGGTAAATTTTTGTCGGAATGGCTATTGAGATATCATATCACAGTAAGGATTAAACCGGCCAAGTGGGTGTCGGACAACGCACAATGAAGGGTTCCGTAGTTGGATAAATTTATCGTAAGAACAAACTTAACTTTGTAGTTGAAAAACATGTTCTCCCATACGGAATGTATGGGAAAACTTGTTTTTGCAACCGCAAATGTAAGTTGGTCGATTATTACTCGTTAACTTGTAAAGCCTACTTAGCTGTGATAGTTTTCCTTTTATATTTGTTATATATACTACTGCCATGATTTTTTTCACATATCCAAAACCCACCATTTAGCTGGCAGGAGGGGGGGACCACTAGACTAAAAAATTGCACTTTGAAGCTTTAATATTTCGCTAACCGATCTTAATTTTATTTTTAAATACCACTTTATTGGCGTGATTAATATGTATACCCATGCTAAATTACAGCTTTCTAGTACAAAGAGTCTTTGATCTAAACCGCGGACAGACGGAGAGGCAGACAGACAGACAGACGGACTTGGCGAAACTATAAGGGTTCCTTGTTTACTACGGAACCCTAAAAACGACTAGACGTAACCACGGTTTATTTTCGTTTCTACCTATTTCATAATTTATAAATTATTTAGATAAGCTAATAAATAATTTTCTCAGTTATGCCAATCTATCTGACGGTTGGTAATCAAATGTTGGCGTCGGTAAAAGTGTATCGTGTCAATCTTGGCAATTAAGTAATTTTGCTATAATAAGCTAGATGGCGTCACTAAGACGTCGGATCACAGTTTTTCTATGACATTTCTTCTGATAGCCTCTCTATAATATCTTAAATCTCTTTGATCGCGATGTTGTCGAATTTTCTGAACCAAACTAAACAAACATTACACAAATGTCGAACCAAATGGCGGCTCGCGCCTCGCGGCGATGACAGACGTACGAAACTACGAACCAAAGCAGGCTACGAGCAAAATTTCAAACCTGTTTGTTCGTCGACGAACTTACTCAGCGGTTTTAAAGTACGCGTACTTAGCATGACACACGCGTCGAGAAAGGTCGCCGAGCCATAAGTACGCGTACTTGCTCGTGCGTCTGTCACCCCTTTAAGGTACACGCGGCTACACATCAAGCTATACATTTCCAGTATAAGCTGACCTTGCATTGTACGGAAATCGTATAATACAATGTGAGATCAGCATAAACTGGAAATTTATAGCTTGATGTGTAGCCGTGTGAAATGTTAAAAAGTGTAGGTACTTATGTAGGTATGTACGGACTATTCAGTATTTTTCCGTCTGTTAAAAGTCAATTGAATTCCCTAATTGATTCATGTACACACGGCTACACATCAAGCTATACATTTCCAGTTTATGCTGATCTCGCATTTTATAGGATTTCCGTAGGTACTGAAATCGTACGAAAAATACTGAATAGTCTGTACATACCCACATAAATAAGTACAGTTGTTAACTTAATCTGTAATTCTGTATATAAAAGTCCTCACCATGATAGGTAGGTACCTGACATGGACTGATTGTGTCGATTCAATACCTACTACGTTCCTACATTCCTAGCCTTATTAATTAGATTGCACAAGATTTGATTGAGATCCAGGGACTTATTAAGTATAAGTTTAGTAGGCTGGTATAAAGACAAATTGCAGAGGACGTAGGAGTACCTTAAGAAATTAATTTTAAAGTATCTAAAATGGCTAAACAACATCATAATCTCTTGATTTGTTACAATTTCGCTTGGACTAATTGCGTTGTAGTCTATGTGCGTCGTTCCATGTTGCACAAAACATCTTCAAAGTACAAAAATAGAGCATCACAGTCGTAATAAAAAATTTGAACGACTCTTGAAAATGTCCCCGCTTCATTACAGAACAAAAGCTGTCATCCAACACTCGGCAACATTTCACTGTCTATTAACACAAAAACTACAATTTCTTTTAACTATTTTTATGGGCTCTAAAAAAGTGTGAAGATTGTTTTACAAGAGAAGGCGGAGGCGGCTCTTTGTCGGGGTGTCGGGTTACAGCAATACTGTTGACTGTAAACATGTCTTTCCGTTCTGTTGAATGATAGCTCCGCGGGTGCCAAAACCATCCTCACACATAATTATGACATCTAGATTATATTCGTTTTAATGTGTATCTTTAAGAGCTGCTTGATAAAAGTAACAGGTTATACTGAATTTATCATCATTCATACAGAAAGTAAAATTCTTTTGATTTTAATCATTGTAGATACTTAAGTACTTAGTAACGTGATGATTAGCTATAAACTGTAAGACCTTTAGTGGCATGAGGAACAGGGTGTGTAAAGTTCACTCATCCACCATCCATAGAAAAAGGAAGATCCTCCGACCAGACGGGTGTCGTGTCTGGCGGGCCACTGCCCAATGGTTGATCTCGGATAGTCTTATATAAGATCCCATTAAAATAGATGGACACATTTTAACACAGCGTTCAGTACGTCTAACCAAAGATATCCAAGTAAAAAAAAAACACTGATTAAAGTGATTTTATTTTGACCTAAAATAATAAATGGCATCGGGTAACCAACATTTTTAGTGTATTTTCGTTAGCTGATTTATTTATCTTGTAAGTATCTAATGCGTTTTTCTTATTTTTTTTTAACATTGTCCTTATTTTGGTGGTCTGAATGATTTCTAAAAGTTTGTCCATATATTTGAATGGGACCTTATATATATTATATCGTTCGCACGGTATGCTCTAATTGCGCGATGCAGGATTTGTGTAACGTCAGGTCTTTGATGCGTAGTTCGCATGTGGCGATGTAGATCAGCTTGTGACTGTTAGACTATCGGTAAGAAAAATCACAAGCGCGACTGTAGAGCGTGGAGTCCTGGGTCCAATTCCTAAGTCAGGCGAAGGTGTTTTTCTTTTGGTTATCTTGTCTGTAGCAGTCCCAAATCTAGGGTCTGGATTTGTACCCGGTTAATGGAATTAGGTAGGTATTCATGCATTATAATTAATAATACTACTCTTGCTCTATGTAAGTTGATCCAATATGGTTTAGTACCGTAGCTGTAGGTACTTTCTGACGCGTAGTGAGACCCACGGCATAAAGCGGCGCTCAACTTGGGAGCAACAAGTCCGCGAGTGACCGCCCGCCGGCCGCCGCGAGCGTGTGCTTTACCCCAGCCAGAAAATCTCTAATTTTGTCATTTGAGTATGCATCAGCTTCTGTAGTAACTGTTGCGTAGATTTTCAAACTTTTTGTGCGAATAGTTTTTAGTTTTTTGACAAAAACTGTTCTGACTGCGGTAACGTTACCGTAGCCAGAATTTTTGTTTAAGAGTGTTCATCCTAAAAGTTGGCAACGTCGCAAATAGCTGTCAAATATTTACCTGTTTTGATTTTTGGCAATATAACTATGGAAATATGAAACGTGGCTAACTAGTGAACTAAAATATTGATTGTGAAATGCAATATTATTACTCTTAATTTAATATCGTAACACCCAATATTTAGTTTTAGTTGTAAAAATTGGAAACTTTCCAAATGCCTTTTTTACACCTAAAACGGTTACTAGATCAAATTCAATGGTATAATTGCAATTCATTAATATTATAGTTCGCTAGTTAGCCACATTTTATATTTCCATAAAGATTTTGCGACGTTGCCCACTTTCAGAATAAAAACGCTCTTAATGGGTAAGTACCTATATTGAAATAAATTTTAGCTACATAATCAGCTAGTTAGGTGTGCGTACGCGCAGCGGAATGTTGTTGAATTTAAAGATTTTAATTATGCAGATATTTAGTGTATGACGTCGTATAATTGTGTATTGTAAAAAAAAATTTGCGCACGCAACCATTGTGGAGAAATTCACCAAAAACTGATTCCGCTGGGCGAACGTTGTCCTGGCGGAACTTTTTTTAATCCATAGACTTTAGAAGAAAAGAGATGTGTCCAAAAATTAGTGTGTATTTGTGTGTAATTGTGTATGTATGAATAAAACTAGTGCATGCATAAACTTCGGAGAAATTCAAGTTTCCGCTACGCGAACGTTTGGCCATTAGCTAGTTTTCATATAAAGCGCTTACATAGAGAACTGTAGATTTTTACATACGTTGTTTTGAATTTGTTTATATTTGTTTAAAAAACAGATTTAGAAAAAATCGTAGGGCTTAAAAGATAAAAATATAAACGTAAAATACGCTTATTAGGTCTTAGTTCTTAAAGTATGCACTTTGGGGTCTAGATTTTCACGTTTATACAAACCTTGTAAGTGTCTGCAACATGTTGCCAAGTATCAATGATGTTCCGTTAGTAACTAAAGAGTTATAGGACAAATTTACCATGAACAGATCACTGTTTACAAAGCAGTCAAATATCACGACGTTCTGAAGGAATTGCATGGTAATATGTATGTCAATAATTAGTGTATTCATTCAACTATTCTTATACAAAATTTCATGTCATTAAATTCAGTAATTAAAGAAAAACAATTATAATACTGACGAAGCATCGAAAACCTACATAACCCGACCAAGTTCGGATGGCTACAAAAAAGCGGCCGTGCAATATATTTAGGTAACATCCCAAAATTTACAGTATAATACCGGTATTGAATTGGTATAGGTGATAACACAATTGTTGTTTCGATATAATTTATAGGTCATTTATTTTTGTGCACCTACTTTTTTAAATGTATTTGACTATGTCAGAAAGTAGGTAAGTACGGTAGGGCAAAAGCTAGTTCATAATCTATTTTAGTTAAAACACATTTAAGTCTATTGCTGTCATTGCGAGCGTTTGTTAAAGTTATTATAATTACATAATTAAGTATTATATGTAATTAAAAATATTTTTGTACGCGGATATTTAAATAGAAAAGTACTTGTTAATTGAAGATTTGTTTTTATCGTAGATAGTAGCGTTATTATTAAAAAAATATTTTTCATTCAAGAAATGCAAATGTTTTATTTTTTCCTAACGCTTGTGTACGCAACTGTACCATATTAATAAATACTATATTGGAAGGTTAAGAACGTCTCTTAGATATATGGCACGGCCGCTTTTTTGTAGCCATCCGAACTTGGTCGGGTTATGTAGGTTTTCGATGCTTCGTCAGTATTATAATTGTTTTTCTTTAATTACTGAATTTAATGACATGAAATTTTGCATGTGAATAGTTGAATGAATACACTAATTATTGGCATACATTTTACCATGCAATTCATTTAGAACGTCGTGATATTTGACTGCTTTGTAAACAGTGATCTATTCATGGTAAATTTGTCCTATAACTCTTTAATTACTAACGGAACATCATTGATACTTGGCAACATGTTGCAGACACTTACAAGGTTTGTATAAACGTGAAAATCTAGACCCCAAAGTGCATACTTTAAGAACTAAGACCTAATAAGCGTATTTTACGTTTATATTTTTATCTTTTAAGCCCTACGATTTTTTCTAAATCTGTTTTTTAAACAAATATAAACAAATTCAAAACAACGTATGTAAAAATCTACAGTTCTCTATGTAAGCGCTTTATATGAAAACTAGCTAATGGCCAAACGTTCGCGTAGCGGAAACTTGAATTTCTCCGAAGTTTATGCATGCACTAGTTTTATTCATACATACACAATTACACACAAATACACACTAATTTTTGGACACATCTCTTTTCTTCTTAAGTCTATGGATTAAAAAAAGTTCCGCCAGGACAACGTTCGCCCAGCGGAATCAGTTTTTGGTGAATTTCTCCACAATGGTTGCGTGCACAAATTTTTTTTTACCATACACAATTATACGACGTCATACACTAAATATCTGCATAATTAAAATCTTTAAATTCAACAACATTCCGCTGCGCGTACGCACACGCTAGTTAGACAAGGTAAATGTTGCGACTTAATTTGTATTTGTATCTTTAATGTTGCTACGATATTCAAAATCCTACTGGGGGAACGTTTACGTGTTTGCGCACTTTGGTACTGAGTTTAAAGCATGCTGTCAGATATTATACGGATCGGCGCACGCCTCTTTACGCCTGCATCCTCAATCTGTCCATAGCGTTTTACCTGGTTTCGTACAAAGTGCTGTGGAAAAAGTTGCTCGATAGGAAAGTTGCGCCTGAAGTTGTTAAAATCTTCCAGCATTCGTACAGGTTGGAGTGCGGGGTGAGGCAGGGAGGATTGAGCTCACCGACGCTCTTCAATCTGTATATCGATGGACTTGTTGCCGAGCTCAGCAGCCGCCATGTTGGATGCCATGTTGATGATGTTTGCTTTAACAACATCAGCTACGCTGATGATAGGTGCTGCTGAGCGTGTCAATAGGGGAACTCGGAGAGCTAATAAGCATTTGCGAAACGTTTATGGTTTTCAATGCCGGCTCTAAGTGTCTGGTGGAAACCAGTAAGGATATGTGGGGTGCCCTTGGAGCGGGTACATACTTTTAAGTATCTGGGCCACATTGTGGCATCCGACCTGAAGGACGCGGCTGATACTGAGCGAGAAAGGAGGGCGCTGTCGGTGAGGGCGAATATGATTGCCCGCAGGTTTGCTCGTAGCTCCAAGGATGTGAAGATCACTTTGTTTCGAGCCTACATCATTTTATACGAGTAGCCTGAGGGTGTCATATTTGCAGAAATCCTACAGCGCTCTCAGCGTTTCAATATAATAACGCGTTGAGCGCGCTGCTGCGGCTGCCTCGCTTCTGCAGCGTATCGGGAATGTTCGCGAGTGTCCGCATTGACTGTTTTTATGCTAGCATGCGCAAGAGGGCGACCTCGATAGCGAGTAGAGTGCGGGGTAGCGGCAAGTCTTCTTACTGTCGTTGTTGCCAACAGGCTGGACGGGCCTTTCATGCAGCACTGGCAGGCCTTACATGCACCCGTATATGGGCTTGGGGCAGGTAGAAATGTAAAATAATTACCATTACATTTTTTTTAATATTATTATATTGTTTGCAATTAATATAATTTTCCTTTTTTTTAATATTTTGACATTTTATTTTAGATTCAATTTTTTGCCCGTTTTTATAAATATATAATTATTTTTTGCCCGTTTTTATAAATATATAATTATTTTCTCTTTCTTTTTTTTATGAGTAGTCGCATATTTTAATTTAATAATCACAATTTTATTTCGGATATTTATCTGTTTAGAATTTAAAATATTTTATAATTTAATTGTATTAACTATGGACTAAAATTATGTTTGAAATAAATTATAATTTTTTGCACATGACTTCTTATAAATTCAAAAGATATTCGTTTTTCTGGCTGGGGTAACGCACACGCAGTCAGCTCCCGCGCTGTGCGCGCAATACATTTTAAGAGCGGATCGGTCGGTGGCAATAACGTTTGAGAAAATTTTAGTAATCAAATGGAATGTTACCATAGTTAGGTACTATGGTAACAACATTACAAAAATTTTCAGCGCCAAATAAGTAGATAAAGCTTCACACACAGCTTTTAATGCTTGTGAAAGACGACTGCGCATCCAAACTACTTTCGATGTAATATCACTGAAAATAACACTATCTGTAATTTGCGCACAGGTAATGATCGGGTATTTTCAAGTGATCCAGCGTGGAACGAGCGCGTGCGCCGGCGCCGAGCCTTCGCAGATGTAGAGCTGGAGCGCGGGGCAGCGCCCATGCCCCCCCCGCCGCCCGCGCCTCCCGCCGCACTTCTTTGCAGGAACCTCCTCGCCGCACTACTCACCACTTACGCACCCATACCGCAGCACACCCAGCCACAACGACAAAAACTTTCGTTCTCCATCGAATCCATAATAGGAGTTCAGTAAATCCCTCGGAACAGTTAAAATAATTGAGGACTGCGAATCGGCGACTGTTTGCGCTATCGCGATTATCCGAATTCAAGTAAGACAATTATTCGTTGTTTCAAATAAAAAATTAAAACATACGTCTTCGAACAATGAGTGCTTTATTAACGAAATGTATGGTAAAAGAATGTCTATTGTGAGGTCATCTTATTACAACCCGAACTTAGATTTAAACAATTGATTAGTATCTGGATATATTAACTTTTACAATTGAATTTGTATATATTTTTATTATATAAAATGAGTACAGATTTTTTATTTCAAAAGTGAGTTATACAAATATATTTTTCCAAAATTATAATTTATATTGTTAATTTTGAACAAGACGCCTAGGGTTAGGCCTTAAAATAGAGGTAGGTAGTGTCTATTACAAGATGCATCCATCTGTACTCACTTTATGTAAACAAAAAAAATCAAAGTAATCATTATATTATGTATGGTGTGTAATTTTGTACCGGTTGACTTATAGCTGAAATTATGTATACAATACAAACATTACAGTTGCAACAATTTCATGTTTTTTTTAATGTAAATAACTTACACATTTGCCTACAGGTGACAAGAATTTACATTTAAGTAGTTAAAAATATATTCATTTTCATACACGATAGTTTGCACGGATAGATTTCCTATTGCCATTTGCAAGAGGACTAGCTAATGGTACTGATTTGTAAATAAAACTAGTGAAATAATATATGTAATAAAATATTAGTACATATTTAATATAGGTTTATATAATGTTTTTTTAAATAATAATCAAATACATAATTAAATCGAAAAACGGCAAAACCAAGAATGAGTTTTTTTTTTTTTTAATAGATGAACTGTAAAAATATCACATTGTCTACATTATGTTAAGATTTCAAAAAGTATAAGTACTAGATTTCGGTAAGCGGAATGGGAATGACCAAGTTGAAACTTAAACAAAGCGTATAGATGTCGCTTAGCTAACATTATTATTAGTATTTACGAATTGGATATTTAAGCAAGATGCAATTTTGAAATCAATGTTAAGTAAACGTTTTGATTATCATTAAAAAAATCTTGTTTACTGTAAATTCCGCAAAGTAATTTAACTTTTTCTTTTAACCGAAAGTATGTCCACGAGATCCTCTGTGCATTGTCTGTCCGTAACACACATGTATTTTTTTTTAAACGTTTAGTTTACAATGCGCGTAACTTGGCAGGGGTTTAGAGTATTGGGAGTAAGTTTGCGCATGTTACACTTAGTGCAACAAAAACACTTTTATTGCATGCCATTATTCTATGGATATTGCCATAATTTATTTTTGAACATGTTTATTAAGAAAAAACAAGCGAATTCTGCGCACCTACGATTCTTGCCAAGTTACGTGCCGGTGACTATACCAGTTATTTTTTTCACCATAATACGTGTCCTATGGGCTTTATCAAGGTAAATATAAAGAAAGTAAACTAAAATCGTTTTGGCGGTAAGGCAAAGAAAACTAGTACGAGAATCTGAATCGCACTTTTGGCGGATCGAAGCGATGCGATACGGAACCTACGATTTATGACATAACGACGACAAAATATGCTATGCGGACAGAATAAGTTCGGCGTGAGATTTACGTCAAATTCACTGCGTGCTGTACGTTTGGCTTTCACGGTACACGGTATGTGTGTGTACACCTTAATCGAATTGCGTAAGATTTGTAATAAAACGTCTCCAAAAAAAATTACATGCGATACCTACCTATTGCAAATGCTACCACATAAAAATATTTTTCTGTTGTGAACTCTTTTTTTTTGTTTCTATTCTAATCTGTTGCGATTTCCGTGTTTAACGAATGTGGACAATGTGATTTATTTCGTATTTTATTCACATGCATATTATATAAATAAATAATGTATTACAAGTACTAAATATGTACTTTTTGACAATAATGCACAACACAATAAGACAATTTTACGCGACACAAACAACCTACGTTTATATCGACAATGCATCACAATGAATGTTCGTCCAAACAATACAACTATAATATTTTTCATAAAATACTAACTATGCCTCAAGGAAGGGAGTGCCTTACGAATGCCGCCTCACTCACACCACGCATGCGGTCACTTATCCAACTATTATCACGGTTTTTTAGGAAAACAAACATCTACATTTAAAAAAAAAATCATGACCATAAAATCTACTAACCTTAAAAATAAATTACGAGGCCACCCGTAACATCGATTTAAAATGGATTCTACTTAAAAAATAAACAATGTGTCTCAAATTTATCCGAAAGGTAGCTACAGTAATTTAATGTTCCTACGGGTACCGAGACGTGAAACAGCTACCGTAACGACGCGACGCTCGGCGCGGCCTGCGCCTGCGAGGCGTCTGGGCTTCGTTGGCACATGACACGGGATGGGACTAGACAGGACTCGGGATAGGAACTCACTGGGTCTCAGGGAACGGGGACTTCGCCTAATCAAATAAATCACAATGTATATGTATCTAAACAGTACAAATTTAGCGAGACGCAACAAATAAATATATAATATAATAACACTCGAAAGTGAAATTTTAGTTGTGACTGAGCCAAAAGACAGAATTTAGATTACGGAATGTTTCAAATTTCTTTATATCCCCGAAATACCGTATTATATCGACGCTGTACCCTATGCTACGATTGCAATTTGTAAAATATACTAAATGTTCATTTGAACTACATAATTTCAGATCCCCGTATCTGAAAAAAACTAAATGATATAACAAGTGTTTAAAGTCAGACTTTTAGCTTTTATAAAACAAAAAAATAACAATTTTACTTGAATATAATAATAATATACATCGCAATATGTATTTACATATACATAATATTACTTTAATTAAATATACACGTAAATAGTACTTTATATCAACCATACAAGTTGACCAGACGCATGGACAGTCGCGGTCACGACGCACACGAGTACAAAATGTGTAAATATAGCTTTGTAAGATGTTGCACGAACTGCGTACGCGTCGCCGCGCAAGCGTCCACGCACGCGGCCAACACACACATACAATTCCATTAAACAATATACAACGTAAAAATACTATTTGGTATATTATATAGCAGAAATCTAGCCGTCATAAAATCTATCAAAGCAGTATATTATATCTACACTGACACAGACATATAATCATCATACACATATATTAGTCAAAAAAAAACCAGTCACAAATCACAGTTGACATAAATTCTCGATTTTACTAAGTCTTTGTAATTTATATAAAATAATAGTTAACACATCAATTTTAAACATCTACTAAAATATATTTGCAAAGCTCTAGTGGGTGTAGATAAATGCTTTTGGATAAAATCAATTACCAAATGACTCTGTTACTTGAAATCCTCTAAAACAAACCGCAACGACGCTGTTTTGATGTCAGTGAATTGTAAATAAACACCTGCTGTATCTGTGTTGAGCAGTGAATGGCATCAGTCAACCTAAGCTAACCTAATACGAGCAATAAGGCAAACGACGTGACTGGCGATCGAGTGCCCGCGTTCAAACTATCGTCTGTCCGAACCGTTGCAAGCAGCTCGCGACATGAATATTGTTTACATTATATTGTTACCAGTATCAGCTTCGACGTTATATCAACGATATCAATTCGACACGAAACAGTAGTTTACTATACTAACGTTTCTTTAGATAATTTCTAAGATGAGACTCTGCTGATTCGATGTGTTGTTAAAATCTTATTATTAAAGATTTGAAACTAAGTAACACAAATTTTGCATTGACAAAAACAAGAATCAATCATAATTTTTTGAGTAATAACATAACAAACAGAAAAAAATCTCGTCTCATCTTTTAAGTTATAAACTAGAAACTATCTCTAAATTTCATGCAATTACAGTAGATATTCCACATCTAACTCAGTAATAGTCACTGCGTTACAAAATTTAGTGAGTAAAACTACAACTAGAAAGGGCCAATGAATGTACACTCGTTACGATGGTTAAATAGATGCGCACGTAAGCATGCAACGTGCAACATGGATGTAACAAGATACGAGTAGAAAGCCTAGCACCCCACGTATACGTGTGTACCGGCCCGGCCTGTGCGTTGTGCGTCTGATCGTGTAAGCCGAGCGGAGCGGTTCATAACCTGCGCGGCCCCAAGCTACTTACTATACACTCGGTGCACAATACACTCATTACGATTAAGTGATTACGCCGCTTCTAAATGTACGTCTCGTCGAACGAAAAAAGATATAATTTTCAGGTACAAACAGAAGAATGAAGTGTAACAATTTACAATCTAGGTTATATTCTCTGTCGATAGGTACAAATGTGTAAATATCCTCGCTAGTGTAGTGAGGTCAGTGTGTTGGCACAATACGCGGCGGACGAGCTGCGGCCGCCCGTGCACGTTCCCTACGCGCGGTGCCGCCGCCGGTCCGGCGCGAGCGACACCCTCAATGTCTTCCCGACCCGTGCTGACATTGGTTCCCCTGCGGACAAACACAGCGTTAGTGCTGGCCGAGACGACAAGCGGCGGGCGCCGTACTGCGGCCGGGACGTACCATGACGCAGTGATGACGTCTATATCCCGCACATGGCGGACAGGCGCACGCTGAGCTGCACGGGGAACTGGTCGGTGAAGTGGCGCCAGTTCTCCTCGCCGACCTGGTTCTTGAAGCCGTGCAGGATCTTGGTGAACATCTCCTTCAGGTCGTCTTTGGGGTGCGACCACGATGCTACCGCGTCGCAGAAAAACATGAAGTCCTGCACCACGCCGGCCGGGTTCACCTGAATCATCTGACAGATGCCGCGGAACGCAGAGTCCTTCTCGTCGTTGTCGCGGATGTTCCGCAGCGATGTGCACCTGATACCAAATGACGCATTGTCAGAGAGTGCTCAATCTATCAGAACTCATGATCATTATTTAGATGATTTTTCAAATATCTCTTATTAGTAAATCAAATGGCTCACTACTAAAACAGTGTCAGCACTTTATTGAGAAAAAAACAGTTTTTTTTTGTCATATTGAAATATCATCTAAAATTACTGTTCTAAAATAATTTGATGAAAATTAATCAAGCGTAAATAAACTGTATACTGTCCAAGGGAAAATTGTGGAAAACAAAGGAAAGGTTATTAATGTGAATAGCAAATATTGAAACTGGCACACGAAAATATTTGTATGGATATTGGAACTCAGATAATTCCAAACTGTAAGCAAATTACGTTAAATAAAATATATAATATAAATTAAATCATTCCCTCATACTAGTAAATAACTAAAAATTATTCAATAATATGAGCATACTATGTTTGTAATCTGAGAAGTTAGTCAAAACAATTTGTCTTGCAGTTTGGTGTAAATAATAGTTTATATTGTTTAGAAAGCGGATGGTGTTCAACACATATAAAGTACAGCACTGAAAATAAAATGATCAAATAGGTAGTTTCCACCCAACAAATCAGTTTCCCTCAAAGTGTGGCCGTACTATTAATACATAGAATTAATATTCTCATGCTTGGTTTAACTTAAATCAACAACATATCATATAAAACAATAATATTAACAAGCAATGGACAAACACCATCCACAATCGAAATAATACCGGTTAATAACTTATTCAATATTAAACGTAATAGTAATAATATAAAGTAATAATAAAAAAAATGACTACAGACCACTGGCGTACAAATTGATGTAAAACGGGTGCGACGTCGTGGGGGCACACATAACCTAGCCGACCGATAGTAATCGCTACACGCCACGACATACCGAGAACAAAACCAAGAAAACAAATCAACAAACCATTCAAAACATATTAAATTACATAATTCAACAGCAACAAATTAGTGTTACAAATGGAAAAAACGTGAAACAATCGTATCTGCTAAGTAATTCATCAAATAGGTTTAGGTTTCGTGTGTTTAACGAAAGATGGCCTAGAACTGTACCGCGTTGAACATTGAGTAGTGCTACGATGTAGATGAACAAGTACACATGAACTCATGCAAGCTGATGATACAATACTGCGGGATCTACGCCATCTTTAACATCGGGCACACGCTTCAGATTTCGGCTTTACTTTGATTTTAACTGTATTTACATTATACCCCATAAACCAAAAAAAATATTGATGTAAGGTAAATAAGCTATGGCCTGAGAGTTCTACTGTTTGTGTTTATATAACGTGAAATATATTGGAATGCAATAAAATACATGTTTCATAAATATTATGTTTTGTAGTAGAAGTGGGAAAAGATATAACAAAGAGTTGTTTAGTACTGAGTTAGTACACATCAAATAGGTACTTGATACATATTATATGAGTTCTGCCAGATACAGATAGGCAGGGACTACTACAGCGAACATAAATGGGGTATACAGGTAAACATGAACGTCACAACAACTCAATATAAAACATTGAATAGTAACATATACATAATAAGTATACATAACATGACTGCCACCAAGAAAAGTCACTTATTGGATATAGTTCTAGCAAATAATAAAACATTACTGATTAGTTAGTCTCACTTCTTTCAATAAAATAATAGTGTTCAACATTAAAGTTAATCAAAATAATCACTTACCTGTATTTTCAAGTAGAGTCTTAGGAGTGTTAGGCCGGTTGATAATTTCAACTAAATGATTCAACACTAGAGGGATATACTTTGATGTTTCGGGCCCTGAAATAATTATTAATTGAAACATGGGTAGCAAACTAGTCTTCAATACCATCGGGAATGACTTCTTTTCATCACTTACCTAATTTGATGCTAATTTCGCCGATTGCCCAGGTGGCATTATTGCAAACAGAAATTAGTTCGGGATTGAGGTTCATGCCAAGTATCGGCAGGAACTCAGGTATGTATGGTAGTACATGTTGGAAACACGCCTTTGTCAGGTCGCCCAGCAAAGCAAACGACGACTGACGCACCTGATGGTTATAATCACAGCTTAGAATAATAATTCTATATTAAAATAAAAGAATCCCATCGCCCAATACGTGTTAGTTACTGTTACATGGTTGTTACAAGATATACAATGAGTATTAATGGTTTTGTGGGTGAAATAAATGCAATGTCCTTCAACCTTAGACCAAGATGAGAAAATGCGAGACAAGTTGCGCGATCCAAAGAAGAGTACCTGACGACACAAGCAACAAAAATTAAGCAGGTTAAAATTATAAACATGAGGCTACATGCGCCTAGGGTAGACCCTAGACCCATGTACACAGATCAGAATCTACCAGGATTATTATACTGTAGTAAAAATCCCAGTTGCTTTAAGCTATTTATAAGAGGTTTTATGATTTTGGTTACCTTTATAGTGTACATTTTTGCATGCTGAATAGCACCCACTACACCCATAGTATAATATTTCTACATGTTTCTAGTGGTTCATGTGGGTGATGCAAACAGCAAACCATTGAACACTATAGTCTGTCCAAAAGTATCTGATGAAAGTGTTAAAAAGCCCCGTTCAGTTTAAATTCTTACGCAATCACTCACTAACAGTAATGGGTAACATTCATCTGTATTCAGGTTTCAACTTTATATTTCACCACTTTTAACTATATTGTTTGAATAACATTATTAAATTGCAATTTTAATATCGTCAACGAGAATTAAGGTTATAAAATTACACCTTAATTGTCAAAAGAAAAAAATCTTTAAGGTGATTCAAAATATTAAATAATTAAATCAAAGCACTCAATTTGTAAATGCCACGAAAAATTGGCATCCCCAGGTATATCAGAGAGATATATTCTGATTTGTTTACATTTTCACCAGATACTTTTGAAACAGACCATAGTTATATTCAGTGGCATGACTTGCTAAAACGCACTTTTTCATTCACATTTATCCCACATCCTAAAATGGATGCATTTTTACACTAGAATACAAGCAAACCAACAAAAAAATTATTTTGGACAACGCAACCAGTAAATATAAATCAACAATATTAAAAAGCTAATTAAATTAATATTTCAATACATTAAAACTCCATAATACCTTGACATTACAAAAATGCCCTATGCGCCCTTGTCCCTGTGAGTAGATAAGCATGAGTCACATACAAGATATACCTCAGGCATCGGATCCTGCATGCATTGGTAGAGTAGCTGCATGAGGTTGGAGTTGAAGACGAGGTGGTCTATGTGCCCCTCCAACCCCTCCGCCAGGCCGCTCAGCAGGTCCAGAGCCACGATCATGAAGTCTTTGTCGGGCGCTTCAAATTGCTCCGGGCTTTGACTGTTTGCCTGGAAACATTGCAGTGTTGGTAACATGCCCACATGTATGCCTGCTAGAAATTCGGCAGTCCCAGGATTTGTAACCGACTGCGCAGTAAAGACAGGGTTATGTTTTTGTCACGCGTATCTTTGTATGTATGTGTGATTCTTTATACCCTCGAATACGTCGTCATATGTCTATTGACTAGTCTAGCTCGCGGGATGGTTATAATAGGCTAGTTTTTTTTTATTAAATCGAAATCAGTTTAATGAAAGGGGATTGAAGATTTTTATAGAAGCCTGGCATACCTACTGTCCGCCATTTAGTTTAATTTTTCAAAATGGCGGCCACGCATGAAACCTATTTAAATCGATAGCCGACATCAATGCAAACAGAAAACATATTAGGACCAAACCCCGTAAAGCGTCACGTGTCCGAGATATTAACGTTCAAAGTTGATCACGTGACATCCATTATTTTTTTTACTTGCGTACCTTCTACGTCCTTGACAATTCAAAAGTGCCTGTAATTGGTTTATTTGAAATAAATGGTTTGAGTTTGAGTACATACATCTTATTGCATAGATGTTTGAAATAATCAACAACTTCAGCTGCCGACTGATTGCGCTTTGTTTTTCAGACATTTCAGTCATTTCAGTCGGCGGCCTACGTTTGTTGTGAACACGGCCGTAG
The DNA here is from genome assembly GCA_949128155.2 of Xanthia icteritia. NCBI lineage: Eukaryota > Metazoa > Arthropoda > Insecta > Lepidoptera > Noctuidae > Xanthia > Xanthia icteritia. The sequence continues at coordinate 17,876,824 of OX421932.2, forward strand.
GGCGGACTAAAATAAGTAATGACAGGTAAGAGTCAGTAATGTGCAATTTTACCCACGAGCTTTCTCGTGTTAAAAGATATCAAGAGGCAGAATAAACATAAATATCCGAGTATAGATAGTACCATCCACGAAGACGCGCCCTTCTCTTCTTCCTAAAAGCGATTGCTGTACTGTAAGCGATTAGGAAGGCGCGTCTTCGTGGGTAGCACTATATGTAAGTAAGCAAAGGAACAGTGATTGATTAGTTAACTGGTAATTCGTGCACTCATTGTCGACGTCATTCATTGTTACTAAAGTACAAATGCAGATAAATTATGTAACACAAATTAGTACTTTACAAAGTTAGTGATTGCTTCTTAGTTTTGTGTATGTCCCTTTCTGGCCCCAGGCACGTTCGTATTTTGAGTCACGTTCGCATTTTGTAGGTATTTCTGGAACGTGACTCGCCCTTAATAAGTTTTGTAACCTTTTGTCTGAGTACCACATTTCTTTTTCCTATTACTTCTTTTGTACTTAGAGGAAAGTTCTATTTCGGCCTGTTTTATGTTTGAGTGCATTGTGCAACAACTAGCCTTGTTTCAATATTTTCTCGATTTCGATCGTTCTTTATTTGCCTTTCTTTCTACTGTAAGAATAGCCGTTATATTTTAAATGATCTTACCATGATATGCTAAAAATAATGACATTTAAAACTGCAGAGTATGACTGTTATATTTGTTCATATACTTACAATATTTTGATTTAACGTCTGTTCTATTAATGATACACATCTCCTGAACACTGGTTCACAGTACGGCAAGAATCCTGACTGTAGGGCAGTTGCTACAGATGAGAGACACTGTAAACAATACTTTAATTAGTATCTATTCAAGATTGTTACATCATGTTATATTGGTTATTTTCATACCTCTAGAAGTGGAAAAAGATCTTTATCTTCATCCTTCAAAACATTCCACTTATTAATAAGTGGCGGCATTAACATATTGATATATTCTGGTTTATTGAGGTGGTGTCCGACAGAATCTGCCAGTGTACCGATGGCGTCATACAATATGAGTAGGTTCTTGTGCTGGTACTTGCTGAAGGCGTACACGAGCGTCTGTAAGATGAAGCCGAGGTAGGGAACGAGCTCTGTGCACGCTTCTTCCTCGAGCGTGGCGAAGGCCGAACACGCCGCCTCTTGTACGCGCTTGTTGTTGTCTAGGACGCGCTTGAGTAGCTGAAATATAAAAATTCTAGTGAGGCACTGAACTCACACTTTATAATTTATGAATGGGTAAAATACTAAAACGTTTTTTAGTTGTCAACACATTTATATAAGAGGGAATTTCTAAGAGGGAAAAAAAAAAGAGTAACCTCAGTCATAACCGGCTTGAGGTAGAGGTCGTGCGACTGCGACACGATCCAGTGCGAGTAGCGGCTCAGCGTCCAGCACGTGATGGCGCGCACGAGCGCCTTGCGCTCGGCCAGGCAGCACACCAGGTACGGCACCAGGTCGGGCAGGTGCGGCACCATGCCGCCCATGCAGCCGTCCGCCACCGCGCCCAGCGCCAGGATGCCGCTCTCCTGACGAAGGACATGACAACATAACATCACGTCTGTTTTTTAATGTTAACTGGTCAAATACAATACGCCATCGTATTGTATTTGACCAATTAATGATATTTGATGTAAAAAAAGAAGTGCATTTCATCTACTTTCCTAGAGATTCATCAAGTAGTCCATTGCTGCTACCTCTTATGACAATCATTAAGTTCTAACAGCCACTAGATAATCAAATAGCTATCTGTAATCTGTATTATACAAAGCTATATCTGGTGAAATCGAAGAATAAGCTATTTTTGAATGTCAATATAATATAAGACCATAAGACAGTCCTACAAAACGCATGCCCTCAACCAATTCCTAGTGCTTTAGATGAGAAGAAGTGACAGAACAAACTCCCCAGCAGAAGCTTTGGAAGGCTTTCAGACATGACGATAAGAGTAACATAACATCATGTCTGTATTCCCTAAGGGGTTAGGCAGAGGTGCACCCACATTACGTAAGTTATGTTTAAGTATTAAACAGTGTATACACTGTATTAGTTTATTGTTGTTTTATTAGTAGTTGAGTTTGAGTATTAAATTCCTTTATCGCACCTTGATGACCCAATCCTCGTGGAACAGCGTTTCCTTGAGTATCGGGAACAGCACGGGCAGCAGGTCGGCTCCGAACACGTTGGCGAGCACGTCGAGCGCGGCGGCGCTACATTTGCGCAGGTTCCAGTCGGACAGCGAGCCGTCGTCTGCGTCCGCGCCGCCGTCGTCGTCGTCGTCCGACTCGCCGCCGCCCGACATGTTGCTGTCGCCCGCACCCGCTGTATGACACGACACGATTATAATTCACTAGCTTATGCCCGCAGCTTCGCCCGCGGGGATGTCGGAAAATATCCCACGGGTACGTACTACCGGGATTACATACCTAATAGACGAGAAAAAGGTCATTGACTCCTACCGCTGCGCCCGCGTTGTCGTCAACCATGATTAATTTGTTACGCGTAATTTTGAATCTATGATATCTTTTAAAGTATTCATTTTAATGATATGATGTCAAGACACATATTAATCTAAATTAAATGCCCAATTTAATTAAAATATTTTATTAGATAAAGATACATAATTATAATACTGGTCAAAATGGCTTCGGAATTAACAACGAAATTTTTATCAAATATTGAAAGATAAAAATGGTTATCCTTAGAAGATAGACATAATGCCATTGTGGACTTTTATGTTGAACTTTTAAAGACATAATCCTGTGGAACATATTTTTTATTTATATCTCACGGCTTACGCGACGCACGCCAGTAAAACTCCCAGTCGGCATGACTTTTTCCGCCATCTTCAACAATAATCGTCATATTTCAGCCAATTTTAACAAAACTGTAATGAATTATACACCAAAACCTTCCTCATGAATCACTTCGTCCATTGGTGAAAACCGTTTGAAAATCCGTTTCGTAGTTTTTGAGTTTATCGCGTTCAGACAGATAGACGCGGCGGGGGACTTTGTTATATAATATGTAAGGATAATTTCTTTATTTCACCAAAAATCTTTAACAATAACCTTATGAGTATGATTAAAACATAATAAATAGGCCAATATTAAAATACTCACGACTCCTAACTAGGTGTAACTTCGTGTGATTTACGAATAAGTGATTCTACAAGGATCTTTTGGCGACTGAATGACATTGAAAGGTTGTTGGCAAACTTTTGCGAATATTGTCATTGTCTTTGTAGCATTGTAGCACAGACAGTTTGATGAAAACTTTAGATTGTAAGAGGACCTTCAGAAGCTACATTCATCCGATAATTTTGGAGGGGCATATTCTGTCTTGTCGCACGAATGAGACACTTAATAGCTTGGTGTGTGGTCATTTTTCATGATACATTGGTTTTGTCACTAATACTGGTTACTACTTTTGAGTTTGAAATATTTACCATTGTGTTTGACGGTGTGTGAGCGCGGCTTATGGAACCGCGGTCGTATGTCGGACTCCCGGTCGGGCTCCGCATCATCGGCGTCGTCGTCGCGGTCCCCTCGCAGCAAGATCACGTCCATCTCCGAATAGCGCATGCCGCGGACCAAGATCGGCAGCAGGGCGGGTAGTCGGGGGCCTAGCACCTATGAAATTAATTACAAAATGTTTACTTGTGACAGATGTGGCTCGAAAGGGGGTTGAGTACCGAGATAATGGCTGATGATGACATGCCATGAATGAAATAAATTGGGTCTTAGCCCAATTAGGAATTAGCAGGGCTTTTTTTTTTTTTGCTTGGGAAATTATCATATAACTTCTCCCGCTCTGGGCGGAGCGGGAGGGCGTGTCAGACTCTTACTGACTAAAACCCACCCGTGTTCCTTCAGTTGCCTGTACGTTGCCACGGTACCCCTTTCGGACTTTCCCGCAACCCCGGCAGGCATCGGTCCTATCGGACCCCTTCATTTGCTGACATCTCTTTAAGGCGCGCGTGGAACACAACGCGCCGTCGACCCGGCCGGTCGAGCAGGGCCTTATACCACAAAACTTTTCAAGTCTACAAAATCGTTAAATGTAGAAAAATTTCATAACACAGAAATTACATTTATTATATATATATGAGTTACAATCTACAATGCTATCGTATTTTTAAAAGCGTAACACAAAGCATGATTGTTATGTAAATTGTAGAGTTGTCACTACAATTTACCTAATTGTAAGGGTTTTCCGTTACAAGTGTGGCTAAGACTCTGTGATACACAGACTTGTAAATTTAACAAATTTGTAACTTGTAGTGTAATTGTAAAGTTTTGTGGTATAGAGCCCAGGATGAACGACGATTGTAATGCTTGCATCAACAATTTCATCAGCTTTATATTTATAGGTTACTAGTTTCTGCCAGTGGCTTCGCCCGCGTGGATGTCGGAAATTATCCCATGGGAACTTACATTCAGGATAAAAGTATTATATGTGCTAATCCAGGTTATAAACTATCTGTGTGCCAAATTTCATCAAAATCCGTTTTTGCGTGATTGATTAACAAACATACAAACTTTCACATCTATATTATATAGTAGGATTATTATTATAGGTTGACTAAATTACATGTCCAATACAGGCACAATCATGTTTGCACACTGAATGCTAAACATAAATAATTAAAGATTAAAGTAAAGCTATTGACAAAATATTATTAAATATTATTTCATAGTTAAACAAAGTAAATAAAAAATGCTACTTACCTCACGGCAGACATTCTGTTCAGCAAGTGAAAGCCAGAACTCGCAGGCCTCCAATGCAACACCCTCCTCAGCATCTTGTGTTCGCACCAGCATGTACTATGAAACAAAATAAGTAGGTTATAGAACAAAAACACAAACAAAAAACCACAAATAAAGTTGCAAGAGTTGGTCCATATTACATAGAAAAGGACAATTTTAAGAGTGGAGAAAATTAAATAAATCACATAAATAATTTCATACCTCAATGATGTTAGGTAGGTGAGGGATGAGCCTGTCCAGTCGGACCTCCAGTAGTAGTACTAAAGCATGACAAACATTTTTCCTGACATCTGGGTCTTCATCTGCCGCTAAGTGGAACAAGTTCTGGGAACAAATCATCATTTTATTAATCAATGTACCAAGTAGGCATTTAAGTTTTTTTACTACATTTTAAAGCAGAAACTCAATGAGTCTTTAAAATAATAGCAATATCTGGATAATTTAATCTTACCTCAATAAAAGCATCAATATGCAACATGAGAGCTTGAGTCCGGCCCATGATGAAGTAGTTGACACAAGCAATAGCATGGCATCTGATTTTAGGCGATGAATGTCGGAAAAACTGTAGGAATTTAGGTATTAACACATTCAAAGGCCTGTTCAGCGCATCACTGTCCAGGATCTCTGCTGTATCTTCACATATCTTCTGCAGTGCTCCAAAGGCACCCTAAAATTATAAAATTGTTAGTTTAATAACAAATTAACATAATTTTAACAACATTTATTTTCTGAGAAAGGAGAACTTCCATAACAGAGATCTTGAGAAATATTATCATATATTTAGTTTATACCTATTGGCTTACCACTAAAGTGTTTTTCCCTATGGATAATCATTTCATATGATTAAATGCTCACAATTTTGAACATATTATATACTAAGAAATAATGTTTAGTATGAGGTCATTTCAAAGTTATCAATTTTCCAAACAAGTAAGTTTCTCACATCTTAGTTTTAGAACTCTTGCATAATTAAATATATACTTATAAATCAAGAGTAGCTGAAACACACAGAAATAATAAATACCTCACAAACGTTGTAGTCTTGAGAATCAAGCATCTGACATAAGGCGGGCAACAGCTCGGGCCATGATGTTAGTTCACCCTTGCTAGCTATGGTAGTGATGATGATACCCACAGTGGCCCGAATCAAGGGCGATGGGTCTCCGACGGCTGATAGGCATTCTCGCTTTATAAATTCAGCCACTTCAGGCAAAAAGCTGTTGTAGTGAGCTTTGACATTATTTTTCAAAATCAAACCACTCAAAGATCTTGTAGGTTCTTCTTCAGTGACAAGTTTAGTCAAAACGAAAATCAAATAATTATTGAAGTCTGGATACTTGTTCAATTCTTCCAATTTCTGAGATTACATTGTTAGGAAAATAAAGGCTGTCAATGGCTGTCATGTCGGAAAAATCGATTTTATCGCAAGCGTCTAGATGAAACAAATAATTATTGTAGAGGCATTATCACCTAGTTTTAAGTTAAATTGCATTGAAATATGAAAACATTGATAACGATTAGCACGTAAATAAAAAATAAAGCGGTTATAGTAACAAAAAAAATCCACGCCGATAGCTGTAAAGATGTGAAAATTATGAAAAGGATACTTGTTGAACGGCCCTCTGAGTTGCTGTATCTGGTGATTGAGACTCTTTGAGAAGTGTTAGTATTTGTCTTAGTCCTTCTTGTTCTGGTTTCCACTCCATTTTCATAATAATTTTACGAAACGGTTTTATTTCACTCGGTCCCGTAAAGATCAACCATGCCAAAATTTGAAGAGTTACCAGATTAAAATATTACAATGGAAAGCAAAATGTGGGTGTATAAGTGAAATTTCGAGAATATCCGCAAGAGTGACTGGCGCTAGTCGATAAACAATGCATTCCAGAGCTGTACACACTACTTATTTAAGCTTCGTGCAGACTAGCGCGACGCGACACCGGTTATTGTTATACCGTGAAGTTTTCTTAGAAATTGTATTGTCCGAGTCACGTCGCCGCGTTGCGTCGCGCTGATCTGTACAAGCCTTTATTCTGTGCTAGAGAACCATGTGGTTCTCTAGCACAACCCCTCCCTTCATTGCTTTGTGCAAAGCAATGAAGGGAGGGGTTGCCAGAAGTACGATAATTATCGTACATGTACAGACGCCAGCTAGTAGGTCAACCTACCCGAAACTGTCAAGTATTCCCAATTAACTTTGAATCTTATACTATAGCGATAAAGTTGAAAATCTATTTAAGAAATTTGACAGATTGTAGTATGTTGATGTGCTAGCGTCTGTTCGATAATTTTGACTCCGGTAAGATACAATAAGTATTATCGCAAAAGTAGTACGCAAAAGTACGATAATGTGCAACCCCCTCGGAAGTGTGATGAAACGAGTAATCAGCAAAAATTATGTGATGAAAGACCAAATAAGAAACAAACTAGCAACAAAAACTGTTCTTTCAGCGCAATTTTTTTTGCAACTGAAAAAATTATGTTACTTTTTCTTTCACATTTCACAATTTCTTAAAATTCCTATTCTATTTCTAGTTTTGCGAACTAGCTAGTTGCGCGGGGCTCTGGCAGTTGTTGTACAGACGCCAGCACATCAAACTAATACAATCTGTCAAATTTCTATAGATTTTCAACTTAATCTCTAAAGCTTACGGTTCAAAGTTGATTGGGAAAATTTGACAGTTTCGGGTAGGTTGACTTGCTGGCGTCTATACATACGATAATTTTTGAATATTGATACGATAATTTACTAGAACTCGTCTGGCAACCCTGCCATAAAGAACAGACTAGTCTAGAGTTATATGTGGAACAGACAGAGCGCAGCTCTCATACTCTACAAACTACATAGTACTACATAATCTGTGTCACAAACTTTATTACCTATTACCACAGACTACATAGAGATACTACGAATTATTATACAGAATGAGTCTTTAAAATGTGCACATTCCGAAATGAGGGAATCTAAATATTTTTTTATATTTTTTGTGGAATTTTAAAAAATTTTGTTCGCTACTGTGATCCTGGTGTAAACAAAACGGTGTAACTTTTAAACTAAATGATCTATCACAATGAAACAAACTCTATAATGATTAGAAGTAATTAGGCGTCCTTTTAAAATGAAAATTGTGGAAAAAAACTAGCCTTGATTGAAAATAAACATGGTTTTTTAGCAAAAATCTGTTTTTTTTTCATCAATTTTTACAATAATCGTAAAAATTCTCAAGAAGACGCCAAATTACCTACCTTTTTTTATTACTTTAAATTAATCTTCATCGTATTCGCTATCCAATGGTAAAAATTGCATATTTATAACTCAAACATAACATTTTCTATCAAGTGTTAAAAGATGGCACTCCGAACGTGCAATTTATTGTTCTCTTAAGGATGGTTTATTTGGGATGATAATGAATACAAAAGAGTTAAATTAAAACCATTTTACACAAAACTTAATGCATCAGGTTCTCAAAATGTCCACCTCGTTGTTGTAGGCACAAAGCCACGCGAACTAAAATTTGGTGTCGCTCTCCTTATCATTTCGGGATCATTGCGAATATCATTCGCACAGTTTATCATGCGGTCACGCAAATCGGCCTCGCTATTGATGGGGGTACTGTAGACGCGTTGCTTCATGGTCCCCCATAGGAAGTAATCAAGGGGCGTAAAATCGGGTGAACGCGCAGGCCAGCCTACAGGTCCTTGCCGGCCGATCCACTTATCTCGATAATGATCGTTTAAAAATGATCTTACATTTCTAGCGTAATGGGCAGGGCATCCGTCCATCTGCAGAAACATCCTTCGACGTAAAGCCAGTGGTACATCCTCCAATAACTCAGGTAGTTCATTTGTCAATAGACTTAAAAACCTTTCACCGGTCAACGTTCTCGGCAATATGACTGGTCCAATCAACATGTCATCGATAAGACCAGCCCAAACACTTACTTGAAAAGTCGATGAACGTTTCAGTTTCGGGTTTTCACCCGCACGGCACCATCTATGTAAATTTCGACAGTTAGTAATACCGTCTCTAGTGAATGTCGCTTCGTCCATCCATAGTATGGTTCTCGGAAAGTTTGGGTTTGCTCTGGTTTTTCTTTGAACCCAAGTGGACATCACACACCTTGGACGCCAGTCTACGTCTTCATGTAGATGTTGCACCCTTTGGTAGTGATAAGGATGCGATCCTTCTTTCTTTAAAATGCGCCACGCTGATTTTTGGGATATTCCGTGACGAAGAGCCAATCGTCTAGTACTTATGGATGGATCAGCAAACAAATCACTCAATACTGCTTGTTCAATAGCCACATTAATAATTACTTGAGGCGGCTCGCGACGATCTCTACTTGATCCAAGTCCAGTGATCGACAACCTTCTGTGAACTTCCTGGAAGTTGCGGGCAGATGGCACTGGTTGCCTGTTAGGAAACGCAGCTATGTAAGCTGCGCGCGCAGCTCTGGCACTTCCTCGTCCCACTCCATAGTAATAATGAATATCGGCAATGTGTGCCGGGGAGAATTCACTTAAACGCGGCATCATGTAGCAGCGAACAAAAGTTATGAAACTCAGGTAGCAGCGAACGAAAGTAACGAAACACATGTAGAAGCGGCGAATACTTCGGAGCGACTGCCTGTCATAATTCAAGGACCCTGTGGCTAGCTCTACCTCCCCGCACCCCGAACCGCGCACTTTCACAACAAAATTCACAAAAAAAAAGGTTATCTACCTGCTAAACAATAGTGGGTAGCCATGCGCTGGACGTTTCTTTGGCAGTAGATAAGAAATGTTGGGATTGAGTTAAAAACATGCAATTTTTACCATTAGGTGGCTAATAAGATAAAGAACAACTTAAAGTAATACAAAAGGTAGGAAATGGGGGCGTCTTATTGAGAAATTTTATGATTATTGTAAAAATTGATGAAAAAAAAACAGATTCTTGCTAAAAAACATGTTTATTTTCAAATCGACGCTGGTTTTTTTACACAATTTTCATTATAAAACGCCTAATTACTTCCAATCATTATGGAGTTTGTTTTATCGTGATAGACCATTTAGTTTAAAAGTTACACCGTTTTGTTTACACCGGGGTCACAGTAGCGAACAAATTTTTTTAAAATTCCACAAAAAATATAAAAAAATATTTAGATTTTTTTTTATATTTTTGCCATCGATAAAATTAAGCATAGATTCCCTCATTTCAGTATGTGCGCATTATAAAGACTCACACTGTATATTAAAACTGCCTATTACAGCCTACCACGGACTACAAAATGTTACAATTGACCGCTTTCCGAATTAGAACATAATCGCTCACAGCGCTGACATCGATAATTTATTGGCGTTCCGATTAAGATATCACGACTATGACAGCTGAGGGCTGTCAACAATTCGGAACGCTCTTGAACGCACTCACAGACAGTACTCGCTTAACGTCAAAACTTGCATATCATATTTATTTGTGTTTATACCACAATTTTCTTCTTCTTCTTTGGTTAGGTGGCGAACGGTAGCCAGGAGCACAATTTCGAAAATGCCACGTTAGTTTAAAGATAGGATGCGAGTCAAAACAAAACAGCACAACTGTCATTTTTGACAGTGCTCACGGTGATATTAGTAAAAGCCAAAAGGCATGGTCGGCGTTATCTAAAGATGGCGCATGTCATGACGTCATCTATGACGATTGAAGTCACATTGTTATCGCGCCCACGTTAATTCGGTACAGCAGGTTCGGCAGGAGTTAGCGCGCTCAAATCGATTACAGCTTAACTCGGAATGCACCCATTGAGCCTGTGTACTACTGGCTACACATCAAGCTACACAAATCCAGTTTAAGCTAAACTCGCGTTGTACGGAAATTCTATACAATGCGAGATCAGAATAAACTGGATTTTATAGCTTGATGTGTAGCCGTGTGTACAAAGTTTTGACAGCGCGAAGCGCGTGTATTGTGTTTTCATTTTGTGATGAGATATTTTCTCATATAATATTGATTTATGAACATAATTCTGGAAAAAAAAAATCAAAATGCCTAAAATTAAAGCTGAAAAAAAGTCACGAGTGCATAATGAAATTGCCAAGCAAGGTAATTGGTGACTAGGTTATAATATTATATTCTGAGTATTTGAATGTTTGTGTGGGAGAAACTCACACTAGTATGATCTAAACAACAAAAATACTGTTAAATTATATTTCCCTTTATTTCAGGGATCCAATTCAACAAGGATTTTGGCCAACACATATTAAAAAATCCACTCATAATCACTTCTATGCTAGATAAAGCTGGCCTAAGGCCTACAGATGTTGCTCTTGAGATTGGTCCTGGTACTGGTAACATGACAGTCAAGTTACTAGACAGAGTCAAGAAAGTTGTGGCCTGTGAAATTGATACAAGGCGTGTGAAACAGTCATTTAAATATATAAATTGTATTTACTCATTAATTTAGAATTAAATATTTTAAATAACTTATTTGTTATAGATTGGTTGCTGAACTTCAGAAGCGTGTTCAAGGAACTCCATACCAAGCTAAACTTCAAATAGTTGTAGGAGATGTCCTCAAAACAGAATTGCCTTTCTTTGACATTTGTGTTGCTAATGTCCCATATCAAATCAGTTCCCCTCTTGTCTTCAAATTATTGCTGCACAGGCCATACTTCAGATGTGCAGTTCTCATGTTTCAAAAGGAATTTGCACAGAGACTGGTAGCAAAACCTGGTGATAAGTTATATTGCAGGCTCTCTATAAATACTCAGTTGTTGGCTAGAGTTGATATGTTGATGAAGGTTTGTATAGGTTTAAGATATTATTTCTTTCAAGAACATGAAAATGTTGTATTCTGTTCAATGAACAATGTATAATGTTACTTTTTTATTCACAGGTTGGCAAAAATAACTTCAGACCACCTCCTAAAGTGGAATCAAGTGTAGTGCGTATAGAACCAAGAAACCCACCCCCACCTATCAACTTTGTTGAATGGGATGGCTTGACAAGAATAGCATTTGTAAGGAAAAATAAAACATTGGCAGCTGTTTTCAAACATGCTACAACTATGGCTGTGTTAGAGAAAAATTACAGAGTGCATTGTTCTCTGCATAATAAGGTAGGCTAGATCCCCCCTCACTCATGTTGTGAGGGTCATACAATGCCTTGTGAAACCTTGTGCCTCCACAGGAGGACCTTTCTTTGATTGATTACTAATACTAACCAACATTTCTTTTTAGGAGATACCTGAAGACTTTGACATAAAACAGAAGGTTCAAGAAATATTAACTAAATCGGAAATGGAACAAATGAGAGCTAGAATGATGGACATAGATGACTTCATGAAGTTGTTACATGCTTTCAATTCTGAAGGCATACATTTTGCATAGTATATTTGTAATTATAATAAGAATAAAACACATTATTATTAATAACTATTTTAGTTCACATTTGTAAAACTAATAAACAACATAAATATGCAATTATAGATGGATAATCTTGCATTGTTAAGAATTTGTATTTATATGTTTGCTTTATTGAATCCTCTGTTGGCATAGTCCTCAGGTTTCCGGTTTGATTTGAAGGGGAATCCTGGTTGCCCTGGCAAAACCATTGGTTTTGAAACATGTACTCTCCAGCCTCCTTTCTTGGTCCAATCCTGAAATATAACCGATTAAGTCAATGTTATTGTTATAGGTATGTAGGTACAAGCAACAAACATGTTTCAAAAATAAATAAAATAGATTGGGAATTGGCTACTCATCACCATCATCATTTCAGCCCAAAATGATCCACTGCTGGGTAAAGACCTCTTTGGTTTTACCATTCTCCATACCTCCATGCATACCCAGTCCAGGCGTTTCCCATAACTAACAATGTTGCCAGATGAATGACTTCTAAACCACCTATTGCATTAGACAAAGAATTTTTACTTCTCTTCTTCGACCTGTATTCATGCTGGGTGTAATTAAATTTTTACTTACATTTCCATTATATTTAAAGTAGTAGTGAGTAGAAAGAATTCCAACACCAATTAATGCAAATTTTCCAGCTAAGTATCTATAATCGGCAGCACGTGACGCGCCCTATAACAATAATAATAAAAGTTACGGTATATTGTTTTCTATAGTATTACATACACCATTTAGGTTACTGTTATGTAACTTCACCAGCATTGGCGTAAGAGCAGCAAAAATCTTGTCCAAAGGCGCGCGGTATATGCGGCGGAATATATTGGTGCGTTCTCTCCAGTATTCTTCTACATGAACTGGTTCATTTGGAGCCAAGACTTGGTCTTTCAACCACTGCTTGCGCCAGGCTCTCTCGACATCGGTCATCCCCAAACATCTTTCGCGTTCAAGTGCCACACGCCCAGCAATGGCCATAGGCTTAACGCCCGCAGTTTGAGCCATGTTTGCTCAATATTCTTTTTACGTATTGTGTCAGCCGTTCGTTCTATAACAAAATCTATATTTTCATTTTCACAGTAAGGACCAAAGCAAACTGCGACCAGTCACTGACAACTTGACAAGTGACAGTGACATAAAAGAAATTAGTGTTGGGTAGGTAACTCAGCTCAGCATAGATGTAGCTTGAGTAGTACCATACACCACAGGGCACAGATTAGCTATACAGAACATTTGTACATATATTATGCGTAGGTGTTGTTAATAATTAAATATGTATGTGTGTAGCGAAGTAGCGATAAGCGTCCAATTGTGGACTGCCTGCGCAGACGGCCGCGGCTCGGCACCGCGCAGCGCGCCGCAGCAAGCGCCTACCGCCGCGGGCTCATGCACGTGTGTTTAAAATAAAGCGTTAGCCGAGGTTCGCACAGACATATTTTTATCGTGGCAATATTTTCGTACACTGGGTTTTCAACTCTCGGTATTGAGCTGAGCATTGAGAATCCAACAAAGTGCATCCAGCGCGTATCCCAGCGCGTATCCCAGCGCGTCAAGAAAACTCAATGTTGGATATTCAACTCTTGGCGCTAAGCAGAGCGTCGAAAAGCCAATACGCGAAAAACAATTGCCGCGATAAAAATACGCCCGTGCGTACTTGGGCTTACACTGCACTCGTGACTCGCGCGGCAAGTCGACCGACTCACTGACACACTCACCGCACACAGTGTTGCCAACGGCGCTGACCCTAATGTCGCCGATTTTCATGCATGAAGTAGCCTAAAATCGCCGAATTTCAATTGTAGTAGCCTAAAGTAGCCAAAACACCAAAATGACAATATAAATAAAATAAAATATAGTTTTTATCAATTTATTTATAATATGTTCATATTTCACTGAAAAACAGACATGCCATCTTGAAAACACGTTAATTAATCAATATCATCGTCAATATTTTATAAACAAAATAAACAAAAATTACGATCATTCTAATTCTTCTTCTCCTGGCAATATTAAGGCATCAGCAAGACCTTCGCCGTCTTCAGCAGTAGGAATGGATGTGCTTGTACTAGCGCATGCACCGGAGACATACATTTTTCGGTCAGCGTGCAAATTCACCATATGACTGGGTTGAAAATTATTGCAACACATACCTCTAACGTTCATAAAGTTACGAATCCTTATAATAGCGATTAGCATGGGTAGTTGCATGCGATTCCTTAATTTTGTTTTAATTGTTCCCATTACGCTGAAAATTCTTTCAACGACGGCATTACTTAAAGGTAACGAAAGGCATCGTATCGAAAACTCAGCTAGTTCTTTAAACATTGGGCTCCCACCAGCATTCTTCATTTTTAACACTTGTATCCAAAAATTTACGAGATCATCAGGCGAAGCAGCTGTTCCGATTATCTCCTCAATGCGCATCGTGCTTAATACGCGCCATTGGTTCATAATAGCTTCTCGGTCAATATTGGTATTACCTAACTGCCAGGGAAAATCTTCAATGTTGGGTTTGCTGGCTGAAAGGCATACGCGGCTTGGAGCCAAAAGTTGAATTTTGTCCACCACCGAAACATTAACCGGTAGCCGGTCAACTAATTCTTTTACTAATCTTACAAGAAAAGCAGAGCATCTTTGTTTAACTTCTTTGGCCTTGTCGGCAGAAACAGTCTTTTTTGAAAGCAAATCCTTGAATTTTACGCCAAAGTCGATCGAGTCCAATGGAAGCAATGAATTTTCAAATTGAGCTCCGGCTTTTTCTAAAGCTCGCCTAACACATGCAATATCTGTTTCATGAAGCATTATTAAGGATGCATTTTCAGACACACATTGACTCCGAAGAAATATTGGTTTAAAAACCCTTCTTGCAACAGAAATTAAAAGGATTCGAAGATCGCTGTATATTTTTATGATATTTGCATCACTTGCTTGAAATATAATATTAACATTTGTGACTTCTTTTAATATTGGAGAAAGAAACAACAAATATAATACATGTGTATCATCATTATACATGGAAGCAAGCTCCCTTGCTGTATAACATCTTTCTGATGATTTTACCACATTAAAGTGAGTTTTTAGCTCAAGCCACTGGTCGATATTTGTCTTAACAGCTGAATGAAATGCCAGCCATATAGTTGCGGATAGCTGAGTTAGTTTCAACGGCTTTTTACCATCATTAATGGTTTCAAATAAGGTCTGATATATTTTCATTCGCAGTGGACTGTGGGAAAACCAATTTCTGGTTTCTTTAAGTAAATATTCCAGAGAAGATGGCAATTCCGTGCACGCTTTGGAGGCAAATAAACTAAGGGAGTGACACACACATTTCAATAGCTGTAAATGGGGTATATCTGCCTGTAAAAGAGTGAAAAATGAGTTATTTTTGCCACAAAGGTTACTTGCTCCATCAGTTCCGATTGCAATTAGATTTTGAAGATTCAAACCCATTTGAGATATAAAACTCTTGAGTGATTTATAAAGGGCGCTAGACGTTGCTTCAAATACTTCTTGAAAGCCTAAAAAATCAACAACTATTTTTTCTAGTTTTGAATTATAGTATCGAATGCAATATGCCATGTACTTTTCTGTTGCTACGTCGGTGGATTCATCCAGTATAATAGAGTAACTCTGGTTACCAACTTCTTCTATAAGTTCCTTGAGCATAGCTAGTTCAAGAACATTTTTTATAATAGCTGAACATTTTGATCTATGTAATTGAATGTTTTCAAGAGGACTCCCTGTACCACAGGTTTTTAATACTTCTGTCAGATGATCAATGCTGCGTATGGAGCTATGAGCAGCGACATAGGCAGACATTTGTATGTCTATTATTTTTTCTTTTGATGAACTGTTACTAGTTGAGGAGTAGCCAAATGATGCAAGCTTGGGTTGCTTTTTAGACAAACTTAATTCTTTGTCTTTATGTGTTTTAGTTTTCATGTGCTTTTCTAAATCAGTTTTATGCGCACGGAGTGGTGCGACACATAATTTACAAAACGCTTCACCTTTTCCACTATCCGTCAGTTCAACAGGAGCTCGACTTAGCCAATCTGTAAAAGAAATTGAACTTAATAATACACTAGGCAGTAGGTATATAATGTATACCTATATATATTTTATGTACTATGTAGGTCGGTCTGTTATTAGTGTTTGGAGACCTGATCATATTTCTAACTATTTGTGCAGTTTCAGTTTACTTGAGCCTTACTACGAAAAACGAAATCCGTCAAAACGATATCGTTTTTAAGGAAAAAGAAACGATATGATAGTTTCTAATCATTCATTCACGTAATTGCTTCGAGAGGATGACTTTGGATTCGATTGAAACATCTGAAGTCGAATGATTTTTATAGTAGCTTTATCGTTCGACTATCTTTCGTGTATCGTTTCGTCCGAACTATCGTATTTCGTTTTTCGTAGTAGCCCCCCTTATTACATGATAGCCAAACTAAGGCAAATATTAAAAAAACATTGTGAACAACAACCACGATTTCTGATTTAGTCTGGAAGCATTCTGACCATAGCAGATAGCATACCTACATCACACAAAACATTAATATAAAACACCACTCTAGATTTTACTTACTTTTAAATGCTGGTAGTTTTTCCCATTCATCACGATAATGCTTGATATATTTGCCGTGTTTACCCATTTTTCACAGAAAGTTGACTTTGAAACACGAATTAAAGCAATTCGCTTTGAAATTACACAACAATTGCTCAAGAGAAATGTACAAAGTGAAAGCGAAATAAATTCATCTGAACTATTTAGTGAGTATAACGCAGATAATTTCGGTATCCAATTTTCACAATAGAATGTATGTGACTCTACTGCATTCTTAATTTGGTTACATAATAGCAGAGACAAATTCAGGGGTTTCCCCTCACTAACAAATAGGGTGACCATCTCAATATCAAATTGTACCAACTACCAATATTACACACAGCAAACAGGCCGTATGACTTCTAGGCAGAATTTAAAAAAAAATATCCCTAGAGCCCCCTAGTAGCCTAATTGGCGACCAGTCGCCGTTTAGATTTTTTCGTCGCCGTTTCTCGTTCTGAGTAGCCTAAATGGCGACAAATCGCCTACGTTGGCAACACTGACCGCACATACGTGCTCAGTGCTCACAGGCCATCGTAGCCTCGCCTCATTCGTGGTAGCGCAGTGTGCTTAGCACACTTTGCAGAAAGAGTGTCTCTCATGATCCTCATTTTAAAAGAGTGTGCCCATCTCTAAATGAAATTTATTACAGAATGGGTTATAAATGTTACTTGCTCACCACTAGTATCAATGGGGTAGAAAACTGAAAACTCGTCATTTAATTAATAAATGACGAGTTTTCAGCTAATCGTTTAAGTTACAGATAGTTTGAGAGAAAAGAAAAAACAACAGACTTCCGAAAAAAAAGCACTTAAAAGTACTTTTAGTAACTTAATTTTCACTTTTTAGTTGTACCTACCCTACACATGATATTTTCGTTCTTTGCCACCGACTTCCGAAAATCATAGTTACTTTTTCACTTTTAGGTGTTTTTTTTAAGTTGTTTGTTTTTTTTTTTTTAGCAAAATGGTATTTATTTTTCACTTTTAGTTGTGCTACCTATCCTACAGATGATTTTCCTTACATGCACTAGAATTTGACCAAGGTTTTGAGATGTTTTCCCTTTGATACCACACCCGTAGCTCGTATCAAATAGTTCATATCTTGAAAACTACTAAACTGATTTTGATTAAACTTGCACTGTTCCCTGAGTTGAAGTAAATGTAAGCCAATAAAAAATATATAGTCATAATCAAATTAATAGTTTCGGAGAAATGTGTAGACAAATATACATACATACACCTGTAAAAACATTGCATATTTGTTTAAAAGCCCCTAGAGATTATCAAATGTGAGTATATTGCCGTTCCAATAATATTACATACATACGTATGGAATTAATAACCTCCTTTTTAAGTCGGTTAAAAATGATTTGAGAGTAATTAGTTTTTAAAAGTAAAAATGATTTGTGAAAATAGCTCATTTCATTTTTGAAGCAAAAAATCCAAAATCTTTGTTTCTTGATTTCCATGTTAACCCATTTATAAAAAGTCGGAAAAAAAGTTTTATAAAAGTGCGGAGGGTATGCATTATAAAATGAAAATTTGAAAATCACACCCACACTATCGCACATTTATCGCTGCGCACGATCCATAGACTACTATATTATACTAGAGGCACGAACGGTCTAACACCGCGGCCTTGGCGGGACGTACAGACGCCAGCACATCAACCTACTCCAATCTGTCAAATTTCTTTAATAGATTTTCAACTTAATCAATAAAACATAAGGTTAAAAGTTGATTGGGAAAAAATGACAGTTTCGGGTAGGTTGACCTGCTGGCGTCTGTACAGCAAGATGGATGGTGCTTAAGGCGCTTAATTCTGTACAGCGATAAGAATACGATAGCGATAGTGCGGGGTGTGTGGGTGTGCGTTTTACACGAATCAAGGAATATATAATTATGGATGATGACTAAAAAAATGTTTTTTTTTGTCCGTCATGTAGATTATGAAAAAATAACACGTATTTTTTATTTTTTTTTACGTTATCAAAAGATTACGGCGATACATTGAGTTAAAATGTGCCATGAATTTACTAGTGGATTTTACACTTACTTGTGACGTGGCGACCCCCACTCCCCAACTTTAATGCGTTTTATCTAAGTCATTTTTGATTAATATAATATTTTTTTTATTATTTGTCTGACGGATTAAGAATATATTTTTTTCAGGCATCATCCCTTTTAGTCTAGGGAGATCCGTCTGCACGACGCGACGCTCGCGGTTGTGGGGGCGCTTGCTGAATGCAAATTACATCGTGCAAATCCAGCAAGCAATTAATAATAATGATGGCATATGTCAAGACTATTCACTGTCGTTTTTCGTCTTGCATCATGCGTTGCCTTGGCGGGACGTACAGTAAGATGGATGGTGAATATGGCGTTTTACTGTTCTGACGTTATTTACTGTTTTCTGCTGTATTTTAGTTTGGTAATGCTGGCAACACTTCATTCATTCAGTCAAAAAATATCGACATCGACGACATCCTCAGTCGGTGTCAAAAAGATTAATTCCATTTTTTATCTTTTTCTCTTTAACATTTTGATTTAGGCAGTGGTGGATAAAAATATCCTGAAGGAGATAACAAGATGCCTCGGTACCATAAGGTGGAAATTAATAAAACAGAATGGATTGTCCCGGAAAGATATCAAATGCTTACACCTGTGGGCTCAGGTGCTTACGGACAAGTCTGGTATGTGTTTATGAATATATTCGGCATTATGCCAGTATTTAAGTGTAATGAAAGTGCTGCATTTATTTATATCAATTATTCAATAGCCCCAAATCTATGCTCAGCAACAGAATGTGAATTAAATAGGTACATTGCCCTTACCTACGTGGGCGGGCAGAATATATGCTGTTTGTCTATTCTTGAAATGAACAACAATTTGTTTACAGTTCCGCAATCGATACTCTGCATAATATGAAGGTGGCAATTAAGAAGTTGGCGCGACCATTCCAGTCTGCCGTGCATGCCAAGCGGACTTACCGCGAGCTAAGGATGTTGAAGCACATGAATCATGAGAATGTTATTGGTAAATATGCCAAATTATTATCTGTATTAGTGGTTGGGCATCAATTCTGAAAGAAGACCATTCAAATAAAACATTGTTTACTATGTATGTATAGTATGCTAAGGTATCTGTTTAATATGTACAGGTTTGCTGGATGTATTTAGCCCTGAAAAAACTCTGCTAGAGTTTGAACAAGTATATTTAGTTACACACTTGATGGGAGCAGACTTGAACAATATTGTTCGTACTCAGAAACTGTCTGATGACCATGTCCAATTCCTGGTTTACCAAATTCTCCGTGGTCTTAAATATATTCACTCAGCGGGAATCATTCACAGGGTATGTATCTTTAACTGTACCTGTTTCCTATTTGTATCGACATTCAACAGAAATTGGGTCATTCACATGTTGTGTCCATTCATTACATCACAAGGAAAAATATAGATCAATGAACTAATTCCCTAATAATAATCAGAAAATTATGTAGAATCTAGATAATTTGCATGATTTAACTCCACTTGCTATTTCTTTGTGGCATTTCATTTATTTAACACAAATATTAATATTGTAGGATCTAAAACCTTCTAACATTGCCGTCAACGAGGACTGTGAGTTGAAAATCTTAGATTTTGGACTAGCCAGGCCAACTGAGACAGAGATGACTGGCTATGTAGCTACAAGGTACGTAGATAAAATTTGTTTCTATGAGATAAACTACTACATACCATATTTACTTTTTGAATTAGTCCTATTAGACTTCAGTCAAGGTCAAATACCAGACACCAGCAGGTCAACTTACCCAAAACTATCAAAATTTCCCAATCAAATTTGAACCTTATGGTTTAGTGATAAAGTTGAAAATCTATTAAAGAAATTTGACAGATTGTAGTAGGTTGATGTGCTAGTGTCTGTACATAACATAGCTGATTGTGGGCGTCCAAGCAAAAAGGATCCAGTTCTCGGCATTTAGTTTCCGAGATATAAGAAGTTTTGTAAAGTTGGGTGAAAAAATTGTATTTCGCGATTTTAATTGATTATTAATAAATGCTCAATTATCTACAATTTCATAATATGAAATATAAACATCGTATCGTTATTTACTATATTATAGTAAATAACGATACGATGTTTCTAAGTACCAGAAACTTTAAAAGAAAAGTTTAGTCAAAAGGTATATTTTTGGAATAAAATACCTACATCATTTTTTCGAAAATTTTGTTATATGCGAAAAAGATGTCGTTTGTCACGCAGATATCTAATTGTGCCGGACAAAATAAAAATAACTTTGTCATGCAATATATTATGCAAGATGGCGAGTTTTAACAGGCAGACACCGAAGTTTCCGTATGTCTTTTCTTCTCGTGGATCATACGAAGTTTGATCCCAACATGTATTTCGGTCTATTCAAAAAAAAGTTTCAACAAATGGGAATGTTGCAGCTGCTGTTCAAGCTTGTCCGAAAACAAAATCTATAGTAACTGTTCTTACTGGTGATGAGAAAGGAGAAACGTTTGTGAAAACTTACGATAGGGCAATTTTTTTCAACCTGTTTTAGTAACCATTAACCAACTTCTGCATTTCTGTCATTTTGAAACAAATGAAGATAATAAGGGCACACGTATGATACGAAAAAAATACTGACAGTCAACCAACTGTAGCAAAGGTTTTGAACCCGAATAAGGTATACGGTTTTCCTTCGGCAAAATCCCCTGCAGACATGACGTACAAAAGAAAATCGTATCTTTATAGGTAATAAAATTCGTGAATTCGTAAGTGAACAATCTAATGACATTTTATGCCCGAAACCCATTCCAAATGTTAACGAACCAACTTCCTCTAGCATTCCAAAAGATCACAATTCCGTGCCAACAACATCTGTCGAGTACTCTTTTCAGAAACAAACAACTGATAAGACTACTCGAAAAAAACCAATATGTTCATACTGCAAACAGGTTGGTTATAAGAATCAGGTACGAGGAGGAATTTATTTTTGTCCAAATGTAAGTTGGATTCCCAATTTTTTTGTGTTTAATTTTGGCTAGTGGTTATGTAATTTCAAAAAAGGTACCAGAAGCCAAATAATCATTGTTCTGTTCCAATAATAAAAATAAAAAAACCTGTCTTGTTATTTTGTTAGTTCCTAAATAGAGTAGTTTTTTATTGCTAATTGCTGTCGTATTTACTCACTTTTTACTAAATACGGACCAGTGGACCTTTAAGGATGGATACAGTTTAGTAAACTGTGTATCCATCCTTTATTTCGATTTTACTATTCTGAATTTGACGTTTTTCACCTAAAATTTTGACTGTCTAACTAAATCTGACCATTTTTGATCGCGATTAAAAACGGTGTGGAATACTATCATGAACTAAAATTCACACCAACACCTCGACTTCAGGTGAAAAAACAGTAAGTACTTACTGTATTTTTTTCTTTTCTTTTGCTTAATCCTCGAAAATGGTGTGTCCTATCGCAAAAATAATGAAAATTTCGACCCCCTCAATAAAAATCATTATACCCCTAATTTTCAACATGTAGGTAATAATTTTTCATATTTTCCATACAAAAAGTGAAAAATTCCATATAAAATACGTAGAGGCTGCCCCAAATGCGCACCTCCGGCTCTAAAAAAATTCACGGGGTAGGGCAATCAAGTATGTAGGTACCACGTGGTGTCGCGATTGTCAAATTCGATTTTAGTTCTGCCAAAATAATTGTTTTAATTTTATTGCAGAATAGCGTTAAGCGTCATTGTTTAAATTTTGATGTTACAAGTATAATTATAAGTTGATTTCATGGAGAGTGGTGCCGATTCTCTTGTACACCGAACTAAACTAACTAAACTATCACTAAAATTCCTTACTTTTGACTATGAGAATCTTAACGCTATTCTGAAACAAATGGTCTCTAAATTTAAAAATTATTTTGACACAACTAAATCGAATTTGACAATCGCGACTCCACGTGGTGTATACTTGTTTGCCCTACCCCGTGATTTTATTAGAGCCGGAGGCGCGCACGTGGGGCCTCGACGTGTTTTATATGGAATTTTTCATGTTTTTCATGGAAAATAAGAAAAATTATTACCTACGTGTTGATTATTAGGGGTATAAGGATTTCATAAAGGGGGTCGAAATTTTCATTATTTTTGCGATAGGACACACCATTTTCGAGATATAAGCAAAAGAAAAGAAAAAAATATATATACAGTACTGTTTTTGCACCCGAAGACGGTGTTCGTGTGAATTTTAATTCGTGACAACTAATAGTAAGTATTCCACATTTAATACACCATTTTTAAACGCGATTAAAAATGGTCAGATTTAGTTAGACAATTAAAATTTTAAGTGAAAAACGTCAAATTCAGAATAGCAAAATTATCATTTTCACTAAATTAAAATCTCAGTGCCATCTTAGTGCTGTCAAACTAAAATATAGTTAAGTTGTGTCACTTTAGTCTATTTCAGAATGGGAAATCATCGTTTGACAGGAATAAACTAAATTTTGGTGATTTTTAGTCTAGTTCAGAGGCATTTGTGACAAGAGAATCGGCACCAGTATCTCAATCTACAATAAAAAAAAAAAACTATGTAACAAGCAAGTAGAAGTGTGGGTAAAAAAGCGCGGGAATCATCGAATTTGGCGGGCGTGATTTTTCTTTCGTTTTCATTTTTAAATTAAAAAACACTTAAGATTTGAGATAAGTTGTGTATATATATGTAGATATTCATTAGATTAGTTAATTTTATTGTTTGTGTATATTGTACTTCATATTTAGGGTAAGTTTTTTGTATTTTATTTTTTTCTGTCCACAATGGACAATGAACCGCCTGATCCGGGGGGCACAGTCCCCTCGGTCGGGCATAATATAACTATTTATGAATCCAGTATGGATACCGATACATCCATAACCAGATCGGAGCGGAAAAGGACTAGAGCTCCACGTAAAGTGTGCAAAAATTGCAATAAAAGAAGGCGAAATAGTCACTCTCACACTACAACAGAAATAAATAAGGAAGCACAGTGTCATTGCGACAATGACTTAGTCACATTAACTTCAAAAATACATACAGACGTACCGGTACATTCAATTTTAGTTCACCAAGAAACCTCTCCACGTTCTGTGGATGTTCCCCAGACTGAAAACCTCATAAAGTCAGATCTTCCCCGGAAGGCGCCACAAGTTGCTAGGGCTTTGTATGAGGCCACAGACCTGTCGCCATACGTTGTACACATCCAAAAAAAATTTGATACACAAAACTCTGCTCAAACATTACACCCAATAACTTTAGGGCATTTTCTTAAAAAACGCATGTTCAACAACATCATTAACGGTTCATTAAAACGCATTGGTCGTAATAGAATATCACTAAGTTTCTCTCGTTACGTAGATGCTAACTCTTTCTTAAATGACCCAAGTTTGGCCAAAGAAAAATTGAGGGCATTTGTTCCATCAATTAATGTGTGTCGCATTGGAATTGTAAAAGGCGTACCTACCGAATGGTCTCCGGAGGAAATACTGGAAAATATATCTGTCCCCGCTGGATGCGGGAAAGTTATCAAAGCAAGGCGTCTCAATTATAAAGTGCACGAACCGACCCCTGTGTGGAAACCATCGCAAACAGTCGTGCTCACCTTCGACGGGCAAATTTTACCAAAACGTGTGTTTTGTTGTTACAATTCTATGCCAGTTGAATTGTATACATTCCCAACAATTCAATGTTTTAATTGTTGTCGTTTTGGCCATACAAAGGTACAATGCAGGTCGAACCCTCAGTGCTTCAAGTGTGGGGAGAAACATTCTACTGACACTTGCAGTATTGAAGATGAGAGTAGTAGTAAATGCTGTCATTGCGGTGGCATTCATTACGCCATTAATAAAAAATGCCCAGAATTTGAGAGGCAAAAAGCAATTAAGTATTATATGGCCCATAGCTGCGTATCATATGCGGAAGCGTCACAACTACATCCACCAATCTCAAAATTGTATGCAGATGTGGTAACATCTGCCCCATCACATACCACTAAAAATTCTTTCTCTTCACAACCTTCGCCCCAATCACGTAACACACCAATTGTCTCCTCACAAAGAAAAACCGTATTTCTTAAACCTCGGGATCCCCCAAAAACAACTAAGGGGTATGACCGGGCAGCTCATCAAGCATTAACCACTAACGATGTTTCTGTGTCAGGGAATGGTGTTGCATTCCAAAATAAAACTACAAATAATAATGAGAGCCAAATTTTTAATTTAATAATTATGCTTATTAATACTTTATCTAAAAATAATAATATTGAACCGTCCAACGTTGCCACTTTAATTGATACTCTGTCTAACTTATTCAACCTTAATCATAATGGATCCAAATCTACCCAAGATTGTCCAGTGGAACAGTCGCAGCATTGTGAATAAGAAATCTGATCTGTCCTACATATTGAACAAATACGATCCCTTTGCAGTCGCTCTCTGTGAGACATGGCTTAAACCAGGGTTTTCTTTTAGAATTCCTGGCTATGCGTGTCTAAGAACAGACAGAAGCGATGGGTATGGCGGTGTCGCCATACTTATTAAAAATAACTTGTCTTTTCAATCTTTTCCTCTTCCAAGTCTCAGTGACGAAATATCTGCTGTCGCTGCTATTGTAAATAAAATCTGTTTAGTATGTATATATTATTCTCGTCCCACTATAGATATTCTTTCTGAAATAAGTAATCTTCTTTCTGTTTTACCTAAACCATTTTTGGTAATGGGAGATTTTAATGTACAACATCAGTCCTGGGGTAGTTCTAGTTCCAATTGCTATGGGGAAAAGTTACTAGAAATTCTAGACTTTAATAACTTGTGTATTTTAAACACATGTCTCCCAACACGCGAAACAAATCCAGATGAGGGAATAAGTGCCCCTGACCTCTCAATCTGCACACCTGAGTTAGCATCAACATTATCCTGGTCTCCTTTACCGTCTTCTTATGGTAAAAACTCAAAAACTCAAAAAAACTCAAAGCATTTATTTCAATTAAACCATTTACAGGCACTTTTGAATTGTCAAGAAGTCGGTCAGTCAGAAATATGAAGCTAGTTGCCCATTCCAAAGCGTAGTAGGTACCTATGGAGAAGAACGGGCAAGAAACTCCACGGACACTCTTTTAAATCAAAGTTTTTTCTTTACAAAATATTGGTTACATCATTAACGTTGAAATTATACATGTGAGAACAATGTAGAAAGACGTGCACGTTAAAAGCGTCCGTAATAAAAATATAAAAAACAAAGAACAATTCAAAAATTAAAATAAGCCGTGGCAGCTAAGAGATGACCAGTCTCTACTGACGGCGCCCGTTCACGAACATGACGCATGGATTAGCACCATTCAGCTCAACCATTTTGAAGGGAGCTAAATGATCCAACACACGCGCCACCGCCAGCGAAACATTAGAGTGAGCATGACATAATCTCAGCCGCCAGGGCACATTCAAGTCAATGAAAGACATACCCAGTACCTAAATGGTAGCTTTACAGTCGGTACATAGTACTCACACATGTGCTATGCAATTATACAATGCTAAGACATTGAATTTATACAATGCAAAGATAGTTTTTAAAATCTTCATCAGCTCCAACGGTATTTTCAAATGCTAATCAATTAGTTTATGCTTGTGGAGCAGGACCAGCAATGTAGTAGTAGTGATCATTACCCTTTAATAATTTCTTTTCCACATAAAAAACCAGTTGCTAGCAATCCAACACCACGATTAAAGTATAGACTTCAAAATGCAGATTGGGATACATACAAAAATGATGTAGATGAAAGAATTCTTGGTTTATCTAATTCCTTACAACTACACGATCCTCAGTTATTATCTAATCAAATAACAAGAATTTTAATAGAGGTTGCAGATAATACTTTCCCTATTAAGAATGGTGCTACAGGCAAAATTCCTTCACCACCTTGGTGGGATGCTGAGTGCACTCAGGCCATTAAAAAAAGAAAAGAGGCAGAAAAAAATTATGGTCATACTATGACTCGTCACAATTTTGAGATATACCTAGAAGCTGCTCGTACAACTCGTAAGCTCCTTAGGAAAAAGAAATTTGAAGGTTGGCAAAGATTCTGTGCATCTATCTCGCCAGAAGTTAACGCATCTCTAGTATGGCAAAATATTAGGCGATTCAGGTCAGCATTTAGTGACACAACAGCCTCAAAACTGCCATTAGAATTAGCCAATGAGTTTATGGATCATTTAGCTCCTCCTTCAGTCCCAGAACAGAGATCTTTAATGCACTATCCCTATGTTCCTATTCCTAATTCTGAGTTGAATTCCCTGTTCACACTAAGTGAGTTGAAGGGAGTCCTTTCACATGTTAAGGATTCAGCTCCTGGTGAAGATGGTATACCATATTCATTTATAGCTAATTTATCCGACTCTGTTCTTTTAATATATTTAAATCTCATCAATACAGCTTTGATATCTGGCAACATACCATCAAGTTGGAAGTCTCAAATAATTATTCCCATTCTGAAACCAAACAAACATTCCTCTAATGTTACATCTTATCGACCAATTGCACTTTCTACAGTTCTTGCTAAAATTGTTGAACATCTCATTAAGAATCGTTTGGAGTGGTTTTTGGAAAGCAAAAACTTGCTAGCTACATCACAGTTTGGTTTTCGGAAGGGTAAAAGTACGATGGACAGCCTTAGTGTATTCACAACTGATATTCGCTTAGCCTTCTCTTCTAATAACTCTGTAATTGCTGCTTTCCTGGATATTAGCTCAGCTTACGATAATGTCCAGGTATCAATCCTAGAACAAAAGCTGAATTCATTACAAGTTCCATTAATGCTGTCTAAGTTCATAATTAACATGCTTTCAGAGAGATTTTTAAATCTTCATATTGAAGGGTATACATTTACCCGTTTAGTATGGAAAGGTCTCCCTCAAGGTTCTGTAATTAGTCCAATTCTCTACAATATTTACACTTTTGATTTGGAATCCTCTCTAAATGAGTCAGTACAAGTTCTTCAATATGCCGATGATTTACTTCTTTATTCATCTGGTCATTCTGTTGAGAATATTTGTACTTCCTTAACCTCTTCTTTATGCTTACTGAAGACTTGGCTAGAAACCAATGGTCTACACCTGTCAATTGATAAAAGCAACATTGTCTTGTTTACTAGAATGCGTAAGCCCCCTATAGTTATAGTAAGGTATAATAATATCCCTATGCCTGTTAAAAACCAGGTAAAATTTTTAGGCCTTATTTTGGATACACATCTTACTGGTTTACCACACTGTGATTATATAGCTGCTAAATGTGAACGAAATATCAACATAATTAGATGTCTTGCTGGTGTTTGGTGGGGAGCACATCCCTTTTCATTAAAACTGTTGTACAACACCTTGATTAGAAGCGTATTGGACTATGGGACGTTTTTGCTGGAACCTGCTAATGTTGCTGGTCTTAAGAAACTTGACAGTGTTCAGTCAAAGGCACTTAGAGTGGTTTCAGGTGCAATGAAAAGCAGTCCTATTAATTGTCTTCAGGTGGAATGTGGAGACCCTCCACTTCATTTACGACGTCAATTTTTAGCTGATAGATTTATGGCTCGGTGTCTGCAATTTACATATCATCCTTTGCGAAATAAACTTTTCATTCTCTCTGAAGAAGTAATTTCATCCACTTACTGGAAGCACAAAGCTACTCCGTGTTTAGTTAAAAGCTTTAGAAAATTCAATTTAATTGAAGCTCCCTGTCACCAATCTCAATTTCTTCCTATATTTCACTGTAATTACAGTTCATTAATTATGTCACCAAATATACAATATAACCTTAACATTTACCGAGATGACGTATGTCACAACCATATCTTTAACTTCACTATGGATAGAGACTGGAAGGACTGTCAGCTCTTGTTCACAGATGCTTCGAAACATGGAAGAGACTCATGTGTGGGAGTAGGTGTATACCACTCCCAATATAATATCGTCCAAAAAGTAAAACTCCCGCCCGAAACATCTGTATTTACGGGAGAATGTTACGGTCTATTCAAAGCTGTCGAATATATACTTATAATGGGCTTACGGAATTCACTCATTTTGACTGATGCAAGGAGTGCCTTACAATCTTTGGCCAGATTCCCTTTCTATTCTCATAATCCTTATATTATATTTGAAACACGTGAACTCCTTTATAGGTGTTCTATTAAGGGGTATTCAGTGCATTTTGCGTGGATACCCTCGCATTGTGGCATTTTAGGTAATGAGAGAGCTGACCAGATAGCTAATGATGCCGTATTGTGTGGAGACGTTTTTCCGAACAAAAATAACACCCAAGATCTGGCAGCTCTGCCCAAGGTTTATCTACAGGAATCCTGGAGTCAGCTTTGGTCCGGGCAATCAGTGAAAGGGAAATTTTATCGTAATATTCAGCCATCCATTTTTGTTAAACCTTGGTTTAGCAAATACAAACTAAGCAAAAAGATTACAACAATATTCATACGTATGCGATTAGGTCATGTGTGCACTCCTGCTCATTTTGCCAGGCTTGGCATTGTGCAGAACCCTGCGTGTGAATGTGGCGCTGAAGTGGGAGATCTGAACCACCTTATTTTTTCCTGCCCCCTTTATGAACACTCCTCACTTTTCCAAAGTCTTGTTTCCCTCCGAGTCCCTTTTCCCACTTCTATTGCATGTATTTTATTTAATTTTAATGTAGATATCTATAAAACCATAGCTCTTTTTCTTGTAAATAATAATATATCTATTTAAACATCATTTATGAACCTCTTTTATGTACCATGTAGCTCTTAGTTTACGCACCGAGTCGGCCTTTTTTGCTGGGCCACATGGTGGCGTTAAAACGTTAGTTTTCTGTTAAAGTTAATTTGTTATAATTTATTATTTTTATTTAATAACAACTAATCTCCTTTCCATTTCCAAATTTCCCGTTATAATATTTAATCATTTCGCGAGTACTTGATTCTTACGTTTTGTTATCAAATAAAACAATGTCAGTGGCAATAAGCACGAATAGTGCAACGCCAAAAAGGAAAAAAAAAAGTGTGAGTTTTTCACTCAAACTTTGAAAATACTTTTTGTCAAATTAAGCTTTTTCAGAATTTCAACATCAAGTCTGGAAAAACAAATTGTGCCAGTTTTTGAATATATTTTCAATCCTTACTATCAACTGACTATTATAGATACCGAATCTAGTCTTAACTCAATACCCCACTACTGGACCCTTTTTGCTTTGACGCCCACAACTGCTTAGTTTTGTAATAGTAAATGTTGCTCTGCTTAGGCAAACATTCTTCAACCTAAGTGATAAGATACCTCAAACCTACATTGTGGTTCTTTATTGGTCACTAACCCCCTTATTTATAAACGCTGCTTAAAGTTAAGTGTAAACTTAAAGTTAATGATTAGCGCCTGTTTAACCATACATTTTTGACGTTTAAACATCACTTAACTTTAAGCAACGTTTATGAATAAGAGGGCTAGTGTTTTAGGCTTTATAACCTATACTCCTTGCAGGTGGTACCGTGCCCCAGAGATCATGCTCAACTGGATGCATTACAACCAGACAGTTGACATTTGGTCCGTGGGCTGCATCATGGCTGAATTACTGACTGGCCGGACCTTGTTCCCAGGTTCAGACCGTATCCTTTTAATTTCAGCAGTTTTCTATATCTCTCAATGTTTAGAATTTGATTATGCATGCATTCTACTTTCTGCTAGAATATTATATTTTTTAGTACAATATAGGTACATAGTAAGACGGTCCTGTTTCATAGTTGTAATAAAACGTAGGTTCTGGTTTTAGAGTCCCTGTAATAATATTTTATGTTGTGCTGATGTTGATTCAGTGGTTTTTGTACATAATATGTGTAAGGTTAACAGAAATACTCAAAAACATATTTTGCTAACTGGGGAAAGTAAGTGTACATTTTACATAACCATACAAAATATTTTTCATTAGCCAATGTTTATCTTTCATCATCTGCATTTTTTTTAAATTCCTATCTAATCTTTTGAGTCGATCAGTGTTTGTTCAATCAAATAAACCTATTCGGTTTTTTATGATAGTTTCTTATGTTCATTAGATTTACAGCCTAGCTTGTAATTTATTATTTTTTGACCCTCAATGGCTTTCACCTTAATGGATGAGACAGATATCCATCAATTGAATTTGATCATGGAGGTACTTGGGACACCTGCCCAGGAGTTTATGACGAAAATATCTTCAGAGTCTGTAAGTAGCTTCCATTCATTGTTGCAGCGGTGATATGGTGTAAAATTAAGTGTAAATATGATTATTATCAACATTAGCAACTATAGCTTCGCCATTAACTCGCTTAATTTGTTGTTGTTATGTCGTGTCAATAAATGGCTTGTGTAAGTTTGGTGCTTGTGTAACCTTAACATGCGTGTACTCAGATATTGATCACCTCACAAGAATATTGTTTTTGTGCGGAAGACCTGATCAAGAGACTATTGACAAAATAATTAGTGAAGAGGTGAGTAAGGCAACTAATCATTTAATATTTTTTTAATACACTTAACGCGCCGGAAGTTAATGCTAGTTTTGACGCTTTCTGACATGCGAAACAACACAATATTACTAAAATAAATACATATAAATATTAACAATAATCGCCAGTTTTTAGGCGCGCAATAATTATCACGCCGGCTTAGTACAGACGCCAGCATATCAACCTACTACAATCTGTCAAATTTCTCTAATAGATTTTCTACTTTATCACTATAGCATAAGGTTCAAAATTGATTGGGAAAAATTGACAGTTTCGGGTAGGTTGACCTGCTGGCGTCTGTACATAGTGTCTTGTTTGAATAGATGTAATGTAATGTATGTCATCATTATCATTGTGATCCTCTCGAGGGTTATTCAGTAAAGAAAACATTGTGTATCCGTGTATGTTGTATTTATTGATCGTGGCGTGACAATTTCATGTGTTCGTCAATTTGTGCTTAAAGCAATTACGAATTACATTCGTGTAGACTGAGTCATCATTGAAATTAATGCATAAAATGGAATGGTTTTATAGGTCATATTTTTACGAACAAATATTCTAGTCTGTCATCACTTTGTTTATTATAACGTGTGGAGCTAGGCTGTGAGCTCCGTGAGCTCGTATTAGTGCTGACATCTTTGCGACACTGGTTCATTCTCGTAGCGAATAAGTAGCATAAGGCCTTCTATTTATCAACTTCATCTCAGCCGATAGACGTCCACTGTTGGACAAAGGTCATCCCAAGCATCGGAACAACGTGCGGTCCTGCGCTACCCGCATCTTTCCAGGTCGTCGGTACACCTTGTGGTGTGGTACACGGACTCCACTCCAGAACTTTTGTCCCCATCGGCTATTCGTTCTGCAACTAATGTGCCCCACTGCCTTATGTTTAGCAATTCTTAGGGCTTCGTCGAAGTTACGGCATTGTTCTTTCAGAACAAAAACAACGTGATTCAAGTTTTGCGTACTTCTTTTGTGTCTTGACCTTTTCCTCCCCAGTTAAACATTCAATATTAACCAGAATTTAATTTATCGCTCATTTTCATAACAAGTCATAAAGCTGCAGTTAAGTATTATTATATTCATGTTTAACTGCCTACGGTCCTATTTTGATATGTTAATAACTAAATGTAACTGGAGCAGGAATAATAATAATTTTACATACAGGGTCTAAAGTTGAAGCCCCTGGAGTTGAAGTTCCCTAAATATTGAAGCTACCAATTTTTACTTAAGTATCAGAAACACGTGATTATTTTCAAAATGAAGTAAAACTGCTTTTTAACCGCTTTTGTGGTCTAGTGGTTAGACCACCTGTCTCAGACCCAGAGGTCCCGGGGTCGATTCCCAGTGGGGGCAAAATTTTCTGCTTGGTTTGGTGGGTTTGTTTTTAAGTCCGCCTGGCAAGCTACCATCATCTTATATAAGTCTGTCGTCATAACAACAATGTTAACAGCATTGTTGTGTTTCGGCAGTTAGAGGTAAGATAGCCAGTTCCTCTGTGGTTGAGGATTCTGGGTGAAGCTCGCTTCCACCTTCGGCCTGATCATAACTTACCATCAGGTGAGATGCAGGCCAAGAATCCTGTTGTGGATTAAAAAAAAACATTTTGCCTAAACCAGGAATCGAACCAACTCAAATACGAAAAAGTAACACATGCATTTTATAGCACCAATCGATTGGGTCAATCATACTGATAAAATCTCATGACACAGAAAAATCTGCTGCTCCATACTTATATGTTTGCGACAAAATGTAGGAAACAAGGTTTTTTTCTCTAATGATGAGCACACGGACCGTTTAAGAGGTTTTCAGTTACTTATATCAATAATTATACCTTGTAATTATATATTTCAACGAACAACCATATAGATAATTAATATAATACGGCAGAATATTATCCTTATAGATAGCCATATTTTTACCCCCCTCACGGAAATTGGCGCTCACTACAACTTCAATGCTGATGCAATGCAGCTACGAGTACCTACAGAATAAAGATCGAAATTATTAGCGCTGGTCATCCTGCGCTATTAGGAAAAAGTTAAAACGTAATTATATTTAAGTCATGCTAGTTGCCACGTTACATAATTAAATGGGTAGTCCCGCATGCTTTGGGCACGCCATTATTGCGGCGGTAAGTCCCCTCTTTGAGGAGTTTCTAGAGAGGCGCCACGGCGTCCTCACCTTCCGCCTGACGCAGGTCCTCACCGGACACGGTTGTTTCGAGAGGTTCCTGTTTCGTATCAGGCAGGAGGAAACGCCTGGGTGTCATCACTGCGTGGATCGCCCGGAGGACACGGTTGAGCATACGGTGGAGATCTGCCCAGCTTGGGCAGAGCATCGCCGTGTCCTCGTGGAGGCGATCGGTGGCGGGGATCGGGCGTCCGGCCCTGGTCCAGGCCATGGTACGGAGCGAGAGGGCATGGGAGGCCGTCACCTCCTGCGAAGCAGTAATGCTCGCGAAGGAGGAGGCAGAACGCGTGAGGGAGAGGCAAACTTCGCGCCCTCACGCCCCTAGCCGCCTTAGGAGACGCCCTGGGCGTTGGGAATCGCAGGCAGATTCCCGGCCACCGTAGGCGCGGTCTTGCGGATGTTGAGCAATGGGTAGCTTGCCGTCCGATAAGGACCAGGCCCGGGTCGACGGCGCGTTGTGTTCCACGTAGAGTTGGGTCTGATAGGACCGATGTCTGCCGGGGTTGCGGGAAAGCCCGTAAAGGATACCGTGGCTCCTGGCAACGTATAGGCAACTGAAGGAACACGGGTGGGTTTTAATCAGTAAGAGTCTGACACGTCCTCCCGCTCCACCCAGAGCGGGAAAAGTTATTAGATAATTTCCCACCAAAAAAAAAGGCCTGCATGCTTGGTAGGTGGTTTTTAAATTTTGAGATAAGAATTGGGTTAATATTTTAGACATTTTACATCTAAAACAAATATCTAAATCCGTACAGACGTCACGTTACGTTAATTCCCGCCGCCAATCTTGACAGGGACATTCCCGCTTTTAATTTTGTGTTATAACGTGCGTTGGTGTTGCCATGTTCCAGGCTAGGAACTACATTCAGTCTCTGCCGGCGCTGAAGAGACGTGACTTCCGCGAGGTATTCCGCGGCGCCAACCCGCTAGCCGTCAACCTGCTTGAGCTGATGTTGGAGTTGGACGCTGACAAGTAAGTTTTCAACATGTTTGGCAGACTTATTCCTCTCCACGCTGAGTAAGGGCCCTATTTTATGTCATGCTTTCCTGGTCTGTGTTAGAATCTGATCTAGCAGCTTAACCAGAAAATACTAAAAAGTTATCGTATTATTGCGATTAGAGAATATTGGTGAAGAGCGGGCGTTTAGGGGAACTACTTTATGTAATTTTGACGTTCTAAAAGTGCTGATTCAAAGGATAATTTGAATAAATGAGTTTTGATTTTGATTATTTGGCATGATGATCGACATCGAAAGGAGCCATAGTTTTATGAACTATTTTCCTTTAAGACAAAAACATGTCTGTGGGGTATTCTTGGGTTTGATGACTTACAGTTGTTGTAGGCAGCAGTTTACAAGTAAAACCTGTTCTCCATCCATTACCTTATAGAGTTTATACAAAAATGAATATAATTTGAATACGTTTATTGGTACATTTTAAATTATGTACAGATCGATAAGATTTGATATTAATGAAACAACCGATACTTTTAATTGCTCCCTACAAGAAGTGACGCGTTTGAGTGCAATTCAGTTGCGTGAGTTTATAGTTTAGATTCACAAAGGTCATTTAAAGGTTTTTTTTTTTATCAGGCTTTTTTCATATTCCTTCCACGTTAGCTTCTTAGCCCTCTTAAACCCACGGCATTTCCTTACCCTTTACCAATCGAATTGATGTTGGGTTTTTCTATCCCGAAGCATTATGCTGAGATACGAACCTTTTCTGGTCTCGTACAGGTTTCGTTTTTCCTTTGAGCATCCAGAATAAACACTTTCTTTTCTTTACTCACGACCAAGTGCACTCTTCCAGGCGTATCACCGCAGAGCAGGCGCTTGCGCATGAGTATTTGGCGCAGTACGCCGACCCGGACGACGAGCCCGTGTCCGCGCAGTACGACCAAAGCTTTGAGGATATGGAGCTGCCCGTCGACAAGTGGAAAGGTAACACTTTAAAAATCGCAAATAATCTTTTGTCTGGGTGATGGAATTAACCCAGATCATTCGTGAAAGAGTGGCGGCTTTGCTAGTTTTAGTGGCGCTATTTTCGTTTGCGTATTTCGTATGGCAAGTTAGGTTAAATAACAGAAGCTAATTGAGCTCGTTAAAAAACGTTATCAGTACGTTGTTGATAAGAGGTGGAGTGCATGCGTGCGGTAAACGCATGAAAGCTTTCCCTCGACCAAATCCACTCATACTCTTACCCCGTGTCCCAATCCATCGTCGAGCCGACAGTTTCCCGAAAAAAAGAGTTAGGGGTGCTATATTCGGGTCGGCATGATTCGGCACAGGCCGGGCGGCAAAATCGAATGTACATTTTGCTGCCCGGCTGTGCGGAATCATGCTGACGGACAAATGATTGCGACGATCGCATAAATTAGAACACGGCTTTACGCGTTATCGTAATAATAAAGAGGAATGTTCTGTTTGTGGGCTGGGGTGGCTTATCTGATGGGTTTGATACGATAATCATACCTCTATTAGATTACTGACTAACCGTGCTGATAATTGCGATTTAGGCAAAGGGTTTATTGGATTTGCCTAACGCTTAGTAGCTTAGGTTTTTGTATTGTTTAAATGAATGAATACTTAGAAGTTGAATCCTGAAATAGAAGCTTACGTAATTCATTCAATTTGTAAAATAAGACTTGATTGTGAGTAATATGTTTGACAACACAACATGCCATTAAAAGCTATAGATAGTGCCATTCACGAAGACGCGCCCCATTCCGCTCCGTACAGCTTACAGTACAGTAATCGCGGAGTGGGGCGCGTCTTCGTGGATGGCATTATCTGTACTATTAAATTAACATATTAGTATTATTACAATAATATTCAAGTAATCGTGTGTTTCTACAGAGCAGGTATGGAAAGAAGTGGTGGAGTTCAAGCCCCATCCACAACACATGAACACAGTTGTAGAAGTGACCCCATCTTAAAGTCAATACGTTTCATTTAAAACTATCATCGATTTGCTTGAACCTTGCTGTTACAACACCGGCGCTTTCAAATGTGGGTTAGTACAATCCAGGGTAAATAATAATTAGAATTTAGCACACTAATAAATACTTTTATCTTGTATAAGTTAACAAAAAAAGCAAATTAGACAGATAAATCTTGGGAGCTTAAAACAGCAAAACACGGAAAATCATAAAGATTCACTATGATCTTTATGATTTTCCGTGTTTTATTATCATACAGTTGTCGAAGCCGGGTAAGTTTAGCGTTTTTAATGTAAATACAAACGTTTTGTTCTATAATCTAATTAGCAGCACTACGTGCAGTACGCAGAGGTACTTACTGCTTGGTCCTTGTTTGTCTGTCTACTGTGCATGCAAGCTATAGGTGCGTTGACGTAAATTATGTAAGTAGAGTATTTAATTTTACTAATGGATAAGAAATAAGAATCTAATTTTGATAAAATATTATTACACTATATCAATGCATTGTGTCAGTTTTGGCGTAGCAATGACTATAGGCAGTTTTATGATAAAAATATGTAATATTTAGAGATTGTTCACTTTAAAACGGTACGCCCCTCCACTAAAATTTATATACAAGCATTTGTGAAAAGTGTACGCAACAAGCAGTGTAGGGTAAGGGCGTGCAATTTTAAAGTAAACGATCTCTTCCTGGAATTCAAGTTGAGATAAAATTATGCACAAACTTGTTTTTTTTTTGTATAATATATAAAAATTATTTTAGGCACAATATTCAGGCATAAATAGTTAATAATGATTGAAGTCGAGTTATTGCTAAAACGAGTCTCTTTCAGGCATTTATGCTCCACTGTGATGTAAGTTTTTGGAGAGTATACCATCAATGTAACTGAGGACCATTACAGATTGGGGGTATTTTCGGTGCTCATAAGCTCGTTTACGCACGCAGGCGCGAACTTGTCCCGCAAACCATACTAATATTATAAATGCGAAAGGAACTCGTCCGTCTGTTAACTCCCACGCCTAAACAACTGAACCAATGATTGACAGATAGGTAGCCTGCGGGGTAATTGCGTAATACACTTGCAGTGGCAATGTCTTTTATTATAACAGTCCAACAACATTCATTGCGATATTAACGTTATTGAGCCGACGATTTTTTCAAATATGAAGCAATGGATTAGCAATTCTTTCGAAATCATTTGGATGTGTCACACAATTGCGAGTGCTGAGACCTGGAGAGAGACGTAGGCTACTTTTCATGATAGATATTTGTACTAGTGTGTTTATGATCTTATATCTTCACTCGGACGATGCCACTGCAGTAATATGAAGATTTTGTATGAGCCTGCCAAAACAAGCATACACACTGAAAACACGCCCAATCTCATATTGGCCTTTTAATATGAAAGGATATCATATATTCTTAATAATAAACTAAGTATACTTATTCAAATACTTAAATCGAGCCTTTTTATAAAATTGAATAGTGATAATGAGAGCAATATACTTCCTGCATAAGTATAACAACAGAAATATTAAATGTGCATACCATTTGTAAGTAAATGCTTTTGTAATTGACGCCTTGCAAGCCGTACATTAATTAAAAGTAATTATGTCGTGCGGACACGTTGGTACTGTGTCAGTGCACAGTGTTACCCGTTACTAGTTGGCTTTATAATGCTGGTGCTAACTAATTTGCTGCTAATAAACATTAGATAGAAGTAAGATTGTATGTATAGCAAAACAAGGATTACTAATTATTCTGTAAATGAAAATCAAATTCAAATGCTTTCTAGTAAAATGATTCTGTAGTATAAGTGGCTCTACTTATTACATAGATCACCAAAAGTTGGTGACAGTTAAAATTGACCAGCCGTCCATCGAGATGAGACTTTCTTTTTGCTCAGTTTACGCTCCATATGTTTTTTTAGAAATGGTTACTTTGTAAAAGTAACTGTGGGGGATGGAGAGGGGTTTTAGGCAAGGATGTTTAATTTTAGATTATGAAGTAATGTCATATTATTTGCCATTTGTTACTGAAGTTGCGACTAATACGCGAAAACTGTTATGGCCTACTGCACTATCACTATTGAATAAAAATATCAATGCGCCCATACCGTGCTAACACAGTCTAATCAGTAGGTTAATTGCATAACACATTAAAAGTAGCAATGGTTTTCATTTTGACAGTTCAAAAACATTCATTGCGTTATTTACGTTGATGAAGCAATGGATTAGCAATATCCTTCAAAATCATTTCGATTGTTATTGATTACGTTACACAATTACGGTCCTGATTAAGTTTGTTACCTTGTCGTTAAATAATCGGGGCAAGGAAAGCTGCAACAAGCCCATGCCTTCGCTCATTTATACAAAAGGCCCACCCAGACCTCAAACTAAATAGATTATCAAAATGATAAAGCACTTGTAATTATACTTTTCGCGTATTAGGCGTAGCTAGATAGTTATATAAATATTTTTAAGATATAATCTTATATTTTAATACAGACTACGTCAACAATTTGTAAGTATTACACGAGGTAGAATATGTATTACCTACTGTTGAATTGTAAGAGTAAAAATTTAAATAATTTAAAATAGTATTTTATTTTTAATATTTTCCGAACCATCTTTTCTTCGTTAAGAAGTCGTATGGTCTTAAAATAATATGGTAAATACGAATATAAATATAATTCGTACAAACTTACATTTGCAGTTCGAATGTATGGGACATGTTTTTCAACTACAATGTTAAGTTTGACCCTAAATCTGAAATTGGAAATCCTTAGACCGTTTCATTTGAGTGAAACCGCGAGTAGCCACTGGCATAGCTTTGAGACAGAGCAGAGCCCTCAGGGCGCGAGTCCTTTTCGCACGAGTTATGCTGTTGCTGTGGATAATTTTCAATCAATCTGCCTAGTCTTTACCTATGTTGGGGTCTGCTTCCAGTTTAACCGGATGTAGCTGAATACCAGTATTTTACATGGAGCGACTACCTATTGACTGACCTCAACAACCCTGTTACTGGGTATCACGAAACCCTTTGCAGTCATCAATCATCCAGTCTTACACTGGATGATTTTGTATCGGGAATAAATATGCATCTTAGGACCAATGAAAATGTTGCGTTTTAATGGGTAGAAAGAAGCCCTTTAAAGAGTTAATCTTTGAAGGGGTTTTTGAATAAAGCAAAATAGAAGATAAAAATATAGTTCTTGGCATTTTCATATTTCTGTTCTCGACAAGGTTTTTGATGTCTGGGCGACACGTTTCGCGGGACATCCGCTTAGTCGATTTATACTAGCGCAGAGTCGTCAATCTAAATGATAACATCAAATTTTTTATCGGGATGGAAATACGTGCATTACGTTGTAGAGAAAGGTGAATTTGCTATGTTACCTTTTAGATTGACGCTTCGCTGCGCTTCAAATCAACTTTAGTATGAATCAACCCTAATCAAACCATGGCTTATTTAAAAGAAGTTATTATAAATATGACGCCTGTATTCCTAGAGGAGCAACTGCAGAGCTGGCCGCGTCGTATGATGTCATCTTCAGCAGTGAGAAGCCGAACACCTATTAAGAAAAATAGGCGGCGAGAAGATAAAATTAAAGATCATTTTTACATCACTTTATTTCCTGGCTTTACCAGTAAGATACAGTACCATTGGAAAAACCTTAAAATGGCCACTTGTAACAGCAACATTTCTCCACCACATCTCGAGTCCTGGCTAAAACTGTTTAATAGGATCCTAAAGCAAAGCTACAATCAATGCACATTTTAATTATCTACATGACATTCAGTAATCTTGTGTATCGGTGTTGTCGCCACGATTTCTCATAAGACGTAAACTAAGATGCCATTAAAAGACATCATTCGGTGCTGGCCAGAAAAAAAAATCGTTTTCTTATGGGAAATAACATTTTGAATTGTTTTTTAATATTACAACCAGTCTACAATTAACCCCCTGGCTGTTATTTGAGTTTGAAAGTACCAAAAATCATATTTTTGCCAACAATATTTTGGACATTCGTTTAAAAACATTTATTTCCCGTGGCAAAAATGGACATAAGCATCGAGCGTTAGCTATAATAAGGTAGTATTAAAAAAAATACGAGAAAAAGATTGTAGGAAATGTTTTTATTATATAATAGCAGGTAGTTAGCCCGGTGGAAAATCCGTT
Source organism: Xanthia icteritia (assembly GCA_949128155.2). NCBI lineage: Eukaryota > Metazoa > Arthropoda > Insecta > Lepidoptera > Noctuidae > Xanthia > Xanthia icteritia. Next base: position 17,917,483 of record OX421932.2, read on the forward strand.
CTTAAGCCCCCCAGAAGCTGTTTGATTCCATCATACTCGAGGGCAGAACGCCACAGGCAGACACAAGCTGAAAGATGTGTGGTGATATTCTTCTTTAATAACCGTTCCTTTTGGCTTTGCCGTAGTCTGGTAGAATGGGAAAAATGCCCTACATAAGAATTATAGGCCCATCCTCTTACTTCTGAGCCATGTCTACAAGCTGCTTTCAAGTCATCACGAACCGTCTCGTGCGCAGGTTTGACGATTTCCAGTCTCCTGAGTAAGCTGGATTCCGTAAAGGCTTTAGCACCGTTGACCACATACATGCAGCAGGTTATACATAAGACTGAAGAATATAACTTACCTCTCTGCTTAGCGTTTTTGGATTACGAGAAAGCCTTTTTTTTTTTGTATTGGAAATTATCAAATAACTTCTCCCGCTCTGGGCAGGAGGGTGTGTCAGACTCTTACTGACTAAAACCCACCCGTGTTTTTTCAGTTGCCTATACGTTGCCAGGGGCCACGGTATCCCTTTCGGACTTTCCCGCAACCCCGGCAGGCATCGGTCCTATCGGACCCTTTCCGTTGTGCTGACATCTCTTTGAGGCGCGCGTGGAACACAACGCGCTGCCGGGCCTGGTCCTTATAGGACGGCGAGCTACCCATTGCTCAACGTCCGCAAGACCGCGCCTAAGGTGGCCGGGAATCGGCCTGCGATTCCCGTGAGGCCGCGAAGTTTGCCTGCCCCTCACGCTTTCCGCCTCCTCCTTCGCGAGCATTACTGCTTCGCAGAAGGTGACGGCCTCCCATGCCCTCTCGCTCCGTACCATGGCCATTACAAGAAAGCCTTCGATTCGATCTAGACTAGGGCTGTACTGCAGTCTCTTCAACGGTGCCAGATTCACAATCGGTAAATCGAGGTGCTACAGTGTCTATGTGAAAACGCTAGGGTCGAAACCTATCCTTCTGTAGCGAGGTGAGGTGAGGCAAAGAGACGTTATCTCTCCGAAACTCGAGAAAGTAGTCAATCGTCGAATTCGACTCGGCTGGGTAGTGTTCGGGAAGCTACGCAATATCTTCTCGTCTCACATACCGCAGTCGTGACCAGTGATGACTTATGGAGCTGAAACGTGGTCGCTCACAATGGGCTTCATTAGAAGGCTGAAAGTCGCCCAAAGTGCAATGGAGAGGATAGCCCTCTCCATTGTAGTTTCGCTTGGAGTTTCTCTGACGACGTGATCGAATCAGAAATGAAGAGATCGGCATGAGAACCAAGGTAACCGACAAACCCGAGGAATTGACAACCTTATATGGCAGTGGGCAGGGCACATTGCTCGCAGAACAGATGGCCGATGGGGCCGAAAGGTTCTGGAGTGGCAAACGCATACCGGAAGGCGAGACGGTCTTCACCAAGCCGATGATTTGGTGAAGACCGCTGGAATCAGCTGGATGCGAGAATCACAGAACCGGTCGAAGTGGCGATTTTTGGGGGAAGCCTATGTCCTGCAGTGGAAGTCTTCCGGCTGAAATAATGATGGATAAAGACCTTAGTAAGGTTGTTTCTCGTTTTAAACATTAATGTATTGCTCGAAACATTTTAACTCAAAATTGATTTTTAGTATTTTCAAACTAACATAGAAGCAATGAGAGTACTTATACAATTAATCCTAATTGTATACTCTCATTTTAATAGTAAAAAATGTTGATTGTATTATTTCCCATAAGAAAACCGTTGTTTTTTCTGGCCTAACTTTAGTTTTTGGGTACAAAATGTTCGAAACTTGAATGATGTCCTTTTGTATTATAAAAACATTTCACTATACAAAGTATTAGATATTTCACAACTTATTAATTGATCATTACTATTTATCGAAGATCTTAAATCAAAGAATCATTAATAATCTACTTAAATACCCGTATTTTAAATAAAAATAATGAAGTCCTTAGTGAACATCGTGAAAATGTGTTTACTTGACACTTGAGTGGCAGACATAATAATTAATTACGGGCTAATTATGAATTGAATTGCTGACATATTATGTATAAAATTGCAAGGTAATGAAATAGGGAAGAATAAATCAAATAAATAACTCATTTTACTGAAGTCAAAAGTGCTTGTAGAAGTGCTATTACAAATATACCATGCAGTCTTCAAGTGTTGCACTCAAGGAACTTGCAGTAATCTAAATGTGCCACTGATAATATAGGCAATTTTTTATTTTAGTAACATATTTTTCGGATAACCGCTACATGCGAAATATCTTGATTGAACTCCAGAGTATAAGCAAACGTATTGTACAAATAGTTGTCTATGTTTTACAGTCACAACTGCTTTGGTTCATTATTTCTCACTCCCAGTGACACTAATATTTCCCAGTAATTTGTTGAAAGTAAAATGCAACTGAATGAATACTTAAGTGTAACACTACTTTAATGGTTTAACTTTTAATAATTTATATTTATCACATTAATTATAATTATTACACGACACTTCATGACGAAGAAAACGGATTTAATTTCTGTAACGTAAGATTCAATGGTAAGTTATCTTCAGAATCTGATGAAGTGTCCGGTAGTCGACGACTGGTCGTCGATAGTTCGCGGTGACCGTGTTCGCTGTGACCGTCGGTTGACTCCACGATACCAGCCCGAGACTCACTAGCAGCTGGTGTTGATTCGACGTCAGACCTGTTTCTAGTAGCAGTCACATTTGACAAGTTACTGTAATTTGCACTCGAATTTGATTCATCAGTATTTTTATGACTATTATACATAACATTAACAACACTTCTCAGTCTTCTGTTCTCGCGGCTGTCGCGCCGCTGTCGTTTCCATTCTTTCATTGCTTTACGCTTTTCTCTATCCCTCTTCGACGTGCCGCTAGTGCTGGGTTGATCTAAGGCAGGCAAAGCCTGTTCGGCGGAAACTGAGTACTCGTTATTACTCGTTTTATTCGACGACTTAACGCCCTTACCCGAGTAAGACTTTCGCTTGCTCCGCTTGTCCTTTTCCGAAGACTGGACATTTTTCTTTTCTTTGTGATGCGAATGTGATGACCGTTTCTTGTTTCTCCTCCTATCTCTACTTGACGTCCTGCTCTCCTTGCTCGACTTCTTCGATTTCTTCTTAACTAAATATTTGGAGTCATCGGTGTCGTCGTCGCACGAGGAGGTGGGCGCGGTGGAGGGACTGGGCGGCTCGTCGGGAGCGGAGGAGCCGGAGGGCGCGGCGCGCGGCGTGGAGCGGCTGGTGTCGGACGTGGCGGAGAGCGCGGCGCGTGGCGTGGAGCGGCTGGTGTCGGACGTGGCGGAGAGCGCGGCGCGTGGCGTGGAGCGGCTACTGTCGGACGTGGCGGAATGTGCGCGCACGCGGCGGCGACGACGCGGCGGCGGCGGGCGGTAGGAGCTGTCGTCGCTGTCCGACGAGCTGCGCATGTCCCCGCCGCTGTCGCGTTCGCGGTGGCGCTTCAGCGTGAGCTTCACGGACGGCACAGATCTCGGCTCTTGGGTCTCTGCGGGTCGAGTCGGCTCCGGCAGAGGAATGTCCTGTAAGATGACGTCGCTGTCGGATCCTAGCAAGTCGACGATCTCGGGAGTCCTCTCCTGTGGAGGTTTGATGTAGCCCACGACCATCACTTCGGAGGAGTCGTCGTCGGTGTCCGATTGAGATATAGTTTCGATAGGAATGACACTATTAGTAGTGGGCTGCGATATATAACTTTGTGGATAAGCAGGCACTGGGAACCTCGAGGGCCCCGGAGGAGGCTCGACTGGCTCCGAACTAGAGACCATGACGATATCAGAATCTACACTTGCTTCAGAGTCAGAACTCGATATCACCTCATTGACCATTGTAGATATTCTACTGTCTGTGGTATATTGCACGTTGCGATCGTAGCCAGTCATGTCGTAAGGGGTAGCGGCGAAGCAATACAGCTCATGTAGGAAGTGTTCTGTTCTGTCTCCGAAATATCGATGCAGCGCTTCTCTGAATTCGGATGAATTGATATGGTGTTGTGGTAGCAATTCTAGGATCCGGGCCATGACGTAAGATATGTGGCCGATATTCTCATTCAACAAATAATGTAGTTCTCTGTTAAGCCAAGGAACCAACCGGTGCATTTGTGTGTCGTTGTACCTTCAAAGACCAAATTGTAATATTTGAATGTAGTGAATAGTAAAATAACTTGCTAAGTGATCGTAGCGGGATGGAAATCTTTGGACAGGTTGCTATTTGCCCTGTTGAATTGGTTCATATTATAATGTCTATATACCTGTAGAATTCTGGCGTGCAAGTCCGGAACCTGCCGGTGAAGTCGGGCAGTGGGCGCGCCCAGAGGTTGTGCCGGTACACGGTGCGCCGGAACGAGGCCGGCGAGCGCCGGCGCCGGGCCGGCGGCGCGCGCGCGGCCGGCGGCGGGAACACGTCCGCCATGAACGGGTAGTGGCGCAGGAGCTGCTGGATCGCGATCGTCTCGCGCCGCGGTAGAGTCAGCGTTGTCCTGAGTACCATAGTAAAATACTTACTATATTTTCATGTCACATTATTTTATGAGATTGTTCGACGAAAACCAAGTCCAGGCACTTTTCTTTAAAAAAAAAAATATTTGCACGCCTACAGTTAAGGCTCCTTTGAAGGACACGATTTATTTTTGTTTTTGATATAGATTTTTGGTAAAATTACTGGTACTTTTTTATTGTTATAATAACTTATAAATATGAGAAAAACATGAAATTGTTTGAAAAACTCTTGATGAATATCTTTACCTACATCAAGTCATTCTATAGATTAACGGATGGCATAGCAGCCGGAAGCACTAGTGTATGTGTGTCAGCGCCGACGCACGACTGGACTTTACTACTTAATACAATTGCCTTTAAATATGCAATAGGCAAAGAGGGTAAATAAAAGCCCATAAAAAAGAAACACCCTCCCACCTACCTACCCACCCCCTGTATACAAGTATAAACATATATGATTTCAAAATGAAAGGTGCGCAAGGTACGTTGCGCAGAAAAACGTAACGCTTGTAAAAATTTCACTCATAAAATTTCCATACCGGGGGCCTCATATGAAAAACGATTCTAATAAAAATAAATCACCCAGTAAATATCTAGGGTCATCTAGACATTATACCAGGTTGTTGGTTATATGTCGACAATCCATAAGGGGTAAATCCATTTACAACCAAATGACCCCCTGTCATTTCGTTGTAAATGACCTCTCCTACATCCCCTTATGGATTGTTTGACTCCTATGTAAATTTCAACAATTTTTGAGTCATTTGACATTTTATATTTTTATTTCATACATAGTTACTCGAAAATCGTTGACATTGGCATGGGGGTCCCATTAACCCTGTATAAGTTAACATTCGTCATAATCGTATATATAAGGTCCCATTAAAATAGATGGACAAATTTTAACGCAGTGTTCAGTACGTCTAACCAAAGATATCCAAGCAAAAAAAACACTGATTAAAGTGATTTTATTTTGACCTAAAATAATAAATGGCATTGGGTAACCAACATTTTTAGTGTATTTTATTTAGCTGATTTATTTTTCTTGTAAATATCTAATGCATTATAATTTTTTTTTTTTTACCATTGTCATTATTTTGGTGGTCTGAATGATTTCTAAAAGTTTGTCCATCTATTTTAATGGAACCTTATATACATAAACCACAACTGCTTCCTGAATAAGGATCATTAATTTATCATTTGTAATCAGTACAGTATGCCTAAGTACCAATAATTGAAATACTCTATGCTAATTACAATTGTACTGCCTGAGTCTATGCATATAAGCTGCAACTCTTACTGGCCAAGGTATATCTATTTATTTATTGATCATTTTCATAACAAAATAATTGAAATTATATTCAATCCATTTGACTTCCACCTACTAAACTTAAGCCCGAACCCTCAGGGTTATTGTTAACATCCTTTAAAGGGGAAAAGATGGGCTCCCATTCTACTTTAGTTCTCTAAAAGCATTTTTTTTACTGGTGCCATTTGTAAGAGCACATAGAAAACTGGGTGCAAGTTGAGTTACTCAGACATGTTTCATGCTATTGTTGAGGTGACCTAAGCCCTCAATTGCTTTGACTACATAAGTAACAATCAAAACAGCTCTTGCTACATTTATGAAAATCTTTTTAGAAGATACTAGAAATGATTTAAGATATATTGCACAATCAAAAATACGATTGTGTAATTTTTTTATCAACTTAAATTATGTCTGGCTATTTGTTATATCATCATCTACATCTGTTATTTATTTTCTGATAACTAGGAGAGACGAGGAAGTGGGGTCCTGTAGTATGCTGGTTGTGATGATTATGCATAATTTTATGTCATGCTTTATAATATTTTAAATACATACAAGTCCAGGCCCATCACTGTACCTGTATCTGAACCTGTGTGTTGCTGCGGTGACTCTGTCAATGTCAATCCTGCTGATTGCAGGAGTCGACTCCTCACTTTGCCGCTGAACCACCAAGTACTCCTCATACTGGTGGTTGGAGCGCACATTGTGAATGATTGATCTGAAAGCTTGTTTGCAGAGTGGGCACTCTGCTTTAACCTGGAACATATTAATGATGATTATCAAAGCTGTATTCCAAAGTTTAAATAAGGTAAAATGCTCTTTAAAATTTTGTTTTGGGCTAAACAAACTGCTTCTGGAACAAAGAATTGACACCCATTTAATCTTATTAAACTGTTTTCTTTATTATTTGGTTAATAATTTATTGCATATCAACTAATATGACAGCATCTCTATTGCAATTGGTTTTGAAATAAAAATTAACTCACATCACATGAAGTGAATTCAACAAGGAGCTTTGATAATTCAGTCTGTTGGTCTAATTATAGAAATGCTTGTTATCAATTTTGCAATGAATCAGCTAACAGTATGTACTCACAGTAGTTTTGTTCAAGTTTCTGTAAATCAGAAACACCAAAAACATATTTTTTCTATATATGGTGTTTAAAAGCTCACCTTACTCCAAGTTAGAAGACATGAAAAGCAGAACTGGTGTAAGCAAGAATCAGTGAAAGATTTGTTCTTGCAAGTGCCAAGACATATAGCACAGTTAGGTGGAGGAGAGCCTGTGCGACTGTCAGGCCGGGGGCTGCTGTCATCACTCTTGACACTGCTGGGGTTTGCACCTGAACTGTCATCTTGAGCAGCAGACAGTGTCTCCATGGCTAGTTATCTGTAATGTTGTATTGATTTACATTGACAGTCTCTCTATAGAATCATCATATTTTTGTAAGTATATGTAAGACATTGGAAGTTGAAATGTAATTAAAAAGCTAAGGAAGTTCAAATGTAACTAAATAAAATTTTATAAATTCAGATGGTCATGAAACTCCAGGGGGTGAAATAACTTCACCTTTTAGATGAATATTATGATGTACTTCAGAAAATAATGAGAAAATAGCAATACCTAATGTTTGTACCTAATGTTTTTGTGTAGGTATCAAATGTACATTGTCATATTATAAAGTAGGTATTTTAAAATGGTTAGGCTATAAAAACTGGGTTTTAGAAAATGTATGAAGTACCTACCTACCTATAGATTACTTGCAATTCACTTTGAATTAGTAAAGGGATGTTAGATATTTGAATTCAGGAAAACGTACGGCAAAGTACGTTTGATCACAGGTGTGTTTTACTTACGAATCGTTTGAACACTACAAAAATGTCAGCTACCTATGTAAAAAACGGTGCTTATCATATTTTCCCTATAAAATGGGAACTTCCTAAGATTATATTACTCACGTACCTACTGACAATGTGTGTGATCTTGACAGATTTCTGGTGAATTGTGACGTGACGATGGACGACGACGAAGTATTTGAGTTCGATTACTGAGATTCGATTTCAAGTAAAGTATTATTAACTCATAACACAATAACATATCCCTAAGATCATGATTAAAACAAATATATTGCTCCTAATTTGAGTTATTTCTAAAAGCAGGTATAAAAACACAAATCAACTCAGAGCTGCAATAGCGCAATATAGTAAACACGTTCGCACACATGGAAACTGTGGAATGGAAGTACCTACTTATATATTATTGAGTATTCCATCTACATAGATACAAGAACAGCACAGTACGAATGGATTATAAATTTGTACAGTACAATCTGTGAGTACAATACAAATACCTAGCTATCGAATGTAGAAACGAAATGGAATAATGGATTGATAGAATGGAACAGCTGTTTTTCTCTTATGGCAACAATACCATAATATAATGCTAAGGCCGCACGTACTGTGCGTCTCATCTATCAAAATGTACCTACTCTGTGTCTATCGCTTTGTGCATGCTTTGTGGTCTATCATGATGAGGCTTCGCACGATGATACGTGATCCGATACACGCAGAAATGACCAACCAATATCGACTATCGTTATATTACAATGTACTCTGTGACTATTGTCGCGATAGTTCGGCCTGTGTAGCACATTAAAGTTTCCTAGAAAAGCGGTTCCGTCAAATTTTAACGGACGACATGAAAATCTGTAATTTTTAACAGCATTTGACAATAAGTCAAAGCCTACCCCCCAAAGATTTAAATTACTATATTTGCCCTCACCGTACAGTCACGAGAAAAAGTGTCCATAATGAGAACAGTGAGCCCACACATTATTATAATGTTTCCATGACAAACAAGTGTAGTCACTACGTCATTGTGTGTCAGAGGTGTCAAAACGAAACAGAAAAGCGACTATTTTTTACCCGGTTTTAAATCTTTGCCGCTGTCATAATTTTAAGCAACCGCTCTTCTATGAAACAGTAGCTTTATAACCCGGGTGGTGAGGCGGTACATCAAAGGGTTTTGTTAGTGCGCTAATTAGCGTGGCACGTGATCGGTCTAGCAATAACGCTGTCCATTTCAACGGTTGTTTCCAGGCTGCGATAATTCGTTAACATTCGTTATGAAGCCGCTAATATGACCACCGCATTAGCGCAATATTTTTTTAGCGACTGGGTACGAGCTAAAAGAAACTTGTTGCCTCGATCACCGTCACGATCAGTGGCGGACGCCCAGGCATGCAGTAAACTTTGAGAAATAGGGAATATAGGATGTAATGTAGTGTAAGGAGCGAACTCGAAATTTTTAGCACCCCGTCTAGAAAAGTTTGGATTTTTTTTGACACGGCGACACTGATGTAATTGCATCAAATTGTATTAAAAAAAATATAGTTCCACAATTTTCTACTGGACTTGTGGTGGCGCGGACTTTATTTTTTACTGACTGCTCAGTTGTCACTGTCACCCATAGATTAATATACTAGTACCTACCTACCCACCAAGCGTGATCACTGTCAGTAGTGTCACACACAGTGTCACAGTCAGTGTCAAATTGGACTGACTGCATAGGATTGCAGGTTGTTGTGATTATCTAATCGTCAAAAATGGGACTACTGAAAAAGGTAAAGTTATATTTTGATTTAGAGAAGCTTACCGTACCTCTTTTAAAATAAATATAATATCAAACTGGAAGAATCCCTTTGCTTAAAGTTACCATAACCAATTCTTGTGTGTCATCTAGATGGGATGCAATGTGGATATTATTATTAAATTGATCATGAAGACATGTTTGTATAATTTTAGAGCACTGGCCTTGTTGGCATGGCTGTAGCTCCAAATGCCCATCACACCCTTGGTTCTCTATATGGAAAAATTTTGCGAGTCCTCCAAAAGATGCCCGATAGTGCTGGTTACCGAAAATATACTGAACCAGTTATTCGTGAAAGAGCTGCCGTGTTAACACAGGTAAAACATTACAGTATATTTATTAAATTTTGTATTATATTATATTATTTTACAAATTTAATTTTTACATTTTGCAGACTAAAGATGTGTATGAGATTGAATCAAAAATTAACTGTGGACAAGCTGAGGAACTGATTATTCAGGCCGAAAATGAATTGAACCTGGCTAGGAAAATGCTGGTTTGGAAACCATGGGAACCACTTGTTTCTAAGCCACCCAAGGGCCAGTGGGACTGGCCTCCTACCAAGTCTTAATTTTCAGAAAGTTCTTGTTAGCACCATTTTTAGTGAATATAAGTAATGATGTAAATAACTATTGTTTGTTAATCCCTCAAAACATAGTCCACTCAAATAATAGCTGTAGCTATTATACATACAAAATATAATATATTATACATTTAAAATAAACCCCAGTGTACTGGGGTTTATTTTAAATGTATGAATGACAAAACATGATGAGATCTTAATAAACATTAAAATACAAACAAGGGGAAACTGACAACACTACAATTACCACAATTCTTCGGAACAATGCTAAGCCTCTCAACTGAAACCAAATACCTGGGCATCTTTTTGGACAAACAACTGAACTAGGCAAAACACACGAACTATATCACTACAAAAGCCAGCATATCTCTAAAAACTACAGCGGTTTGCTTGCATCGCAATCAGTGGTAGTATGAGAACTGCACCCACCGCCGCCCTACAGGCAATGCTGGGACTGCCACCTCTGCACCTCATAGTGCGGGAGGAGGCGGCCCTGGCTACCTTTAGGCTCCATTTATCAGGAACCCTATGCAACGACTATAGAGTTAAGCACACACTCATAAAGGAGGATGCGATCAAACGTAGGCCAATGATGGCATCACCCTGCGACAAAGCCCCAAAAACACACCACTTTCAAAGGCACTACTACAACATAACACTTACAGAAGAACAGTGTGATTACTCAGGCCGGTTGCAGGCAGTCAAAGGAGGCTATTCCATCCTTGGACAGCAGGCTGACCACGCGTTTGTTACGTCTGGACAGGAACAGCCTGCGCCTGGTGACGGGGACGATCACGGGACACGGGCGAGAATGGAAGCTGAGGAGACCGTTGCGCACGTGCTCTTTGAATGTACGGGCGTCACCCAGATTAGAACAGAAACCCTCGGGTCACCCAGATCATACACAGATGTTCTAAACAGACCAGGAGACTTAATCAACTTCTGGAAGGAGGTGGGCTGGTTGGATTAACCACCAAACGGCCGCTATGGTCCACCTGACGGACTAAGTGTGGAAACCAAACCCCTTAACATAGAACATTAAAATACAGAGTTCATTTTTCATTTTATTATAACTAACATGATTCAGTTCAATTAAATATAAAAAATAATAGATGGAGCAGTGTTATTTGGCACAGTGCGTAAACCATTAAGTATTACAAATAATGTTTGTAACGTATCATTTATATCTATTTATCCAGTGTGTCTGGTCACCTGTGCCTGACACGTTAAAGCGAAGCAATATGATCAAATTTATCGACAAATCCACCATAATAAGGCATTTAAATTAAACACCATTAAATTGTTATTTTATTTGTTAATTTCCTTCTACTTGTATGTAAAGGGTCATATTCAAATAGTCACAACTCACAAGCTTTTTGACTTAGAACTTAGATTTTGACATCAGTTTTTAGGTAAGTAATATATTAGTGCATCTAAAAAGTTAAAAAAAGGTATGTTACCAGGCTAGATTATAAACATTTAGAAAGTACAAAAAACAACAAAAAAAAATCACTGTTTCAAGTATTTTTTAAAGATTTTAATCAGAGTATTTGATTAACCTTTTAGTGTCAACTTATTGCCTACTTTCGTAGCTGTCGAACGAAATGTCTGTAGGCCTCTACATCGCACACTGGTCCCAAATGATAAAAAAGGGGACATTAAGAAATTTTTGACAAAAGGTCAACCGATTCAGCTTATTTTTTTTTTGTAGACAGCTGATGCAATTACAAATCACTTTTGTACATTGAGTTTTTGCCAAAAAAGCCGTATTTTCAGAGAAAAAAAATATTCAAATATTTTTTGTATGAAAGAAATCCTAATTTTGTCTTTATCTTCCAAGATTCAAACGTATTCAAAATAAAACTTAGCGCAGCTTGTAGAGGGGCTAATTTCTCACTACTTTGTCATAGACACTCAACTGCGATTTTGTGCTCCTTTTGAGTTACATGCACTTTAAATATTTTTTGTATGAAAAAATCCTAATTTTGTCTTTATCTTCCAAGATTCAAACGTATTCAAAATAAAACTTAGCGCAGCTTGTAGAGGGGTTAATTGTTCATCACTTTGCCATAGACACTCAATTGCGATTTTGTGCTCCTTTTCAGTTACAGGCACTTTAAATTTTTCGTTGTCGGATGAGCTTTACTAGTTTTTTGTAGACAGCTGATACAATTACAAGTAACTTTTAAAGATGTATTTTTTGTTAAATAAGCCGTATTTTCAGAGTTAAAAAATTAATTCAGGCGGATTAGAAATAATCTTGTTAAAGATAGACTAAGATGTAATAACATTTTCTTCATTAATAAGTAACTCTTATAAATGTCTTTCTATTAAAAAAAGTCTTATTTTAAATATATCAAATAAACAACTGGGATATCTCAAAACGTGTACAGACATGTTCAGGTACAGGTAATTTATTGTGTGACTCATATTCAGATTATAAGCATTTTTTGGTAATCAGTCATTGCTTAATTAGCCGATTACTTACAATTTGGGCTATATTTGGTCATCTAACGCTAGTGAATGCGTCGGAAACGCTGAATGATAAAAATAGAGCCGAAATCGTCACTTATAGGGTAATTAAGCAATGACTCTATACAAAAAAAATTTTACATACGAGTCACACAATAACTTACCTGTACATAAACATGTCTGAACACGTTTTGAGATTTCCTTGTTTGTTTATTTGATACTGATAATTTCATATATTTGTAAGAGTTACTCTACAAGCTGCGCTAAGTTTTATTTTGAATACGTTTGAATCTTGGAAGATAAAGACAAAATTAGAATTTTTTTATACAAAAAATATTTAAAGTGCCTGTAACTCAAAAGGAGCACAAAATCGCAGAAGAGTGTCTATGACAAAGTAGTGAGCAATTAGCATCTCTACAAGCTGCTTTAAGTTTTATTTTGAATACGTTTGAATCTTGGAAGATAAAGACAAAATTAGGATTTTTTCATACAAAAAATATTTAAAGTGCATGTAACTCAAAAGGAGCACAAAATCGCAGAAGAGTGTCTATGACAAAGTGGTGAGCAATTAGCTCTTCTACAAGCTGCGCTAAGTTTTATTTTGAATACGTTTGAATCTTGGAAGATAAAGAGAAAATTAGGATTTTTTCATACAAAAAATATTTAAAGTGCCTGTAACTCAAAAGGAGCACAAAATCGCAGAAGAGTGTCTATGACAAAGTGGTGAGCAATTAGCACCTCTACAAGCTGCGCTAAGTTTTATTTTGAATACGTTTGAATCTTGGAAGATAAAGACAAAATTAGGATTTTTTCATACAAAAAATATTTAAAGTGCATGTAACTCAAAAGGAGCACAAAATCGCAGTTGAGTGTCTATGACAAAGTAGTGAGAAATTAGCCCCTCTACAAGCTGCGCTAAGTTTTATTTTGAATACGTTTGAATCTTGGAAGATAAAGACAAAATTAGGATTTCTTTCATACAAAAAATATTTCAATATTTTTTTTCTCTGAAAATACGGCTTATTTGGCAAAAACTCAATCTATAAAAGTGATTTGTAATTGCATCAGCTGTCTACAAAAAAAAAATCAGCCGAATCCGTTGACCTTCTGTCAAAAATTTCTTAATGTCCACTTTTTTATCATTCGGGACCAGTGTGCATCGGTAGATATTGCAAAATAAATGAACCCACCCAAGCTAGGTAAAAAAAATAATTGAAATTGCCGCAATCTCAAAACAGTAGGGACAAAATGCCTTATTATGATAGATTTGTCGATAAAAATTGATCGCATTGCTTCGCCTTAACGGGTCGGACACCGGTCAGCAGACACACTGTGTATTTATTTTTTATGTATATGAATTTACTGAGCCATAACAAGGTGTGGTTTAATGTACTGACTGCTTTACTTTCATACACTTCTGTATCTAGGTGAAAGTGATTGTTACAGGCAAGAAGTATGCAAAAATACACAGTAAAGCAGATAGTAAGATTATAACCAATTCATAAATTTTATAAATTCAAATGTAACTACTAATAAATACCTAACTAAGTAATTTTTTGCCATGACAATTACATGTTTTCATTTAATTTTGTAAAAAATAATAACTGCTGGTGTAAATGCAATTGTTTTGTATAAAAATATGTCATTGGTAACTCATTAATATAAATACTTTGAAATGCCTCTTAGTAATTCGCTGTACTTTGTAGGACAGTTATACAAAAGTTGCATAATTAAACAGTAATACAAAATACTCTACTAACTAAAACTTACATTATAAAAAATAAATAACATTATTATAATCACTTGTCATAATATAATACTAATTCAGTGCTCCATGCTCATATCAGCTTAGCTCAAAATCTCAAACAATATCCCAATTTACTTATAAACTTTATGATTACTTGAGGCTCTTTTACTTGTTAATAAATTGTAATATATACATTGACTTTAAAATCAACAATTTAATCTGCGTTCGCAATTTATTTGTCAAACATGTAAAAAAACACGAGTTTTCCACTCAGACAAACATCAACTTTATGCAAGTGTAAATAAAATTGATTTGACCGACTAATACTGTTTAAAAGTCATAAAAAATATGAACTTGTAGTGCAAACTGAACCTTATTTGTAGGCATTACAGTTGTTTTACCTAAAACTTGTGTTTGTTTACATGTTTGGAAAATGAATTGCGAACGCAGATATGTTTGTGTACAAAAATACTGGAATAATAGGTGCAAATTGGAGTTATGTTGATCATGTATTTTTTTAGTGTTCCATAGTAAACAAGGGACCTTTATAGTTTCGCCATGTCCGACTGTCCGCCGCTTAGCTCAGAGACTGTTACTACTAGAAAATTGTAATTTGGCATAGGTATACATATTAATGAAGCCAACAAAGTGGTAAAATAAAATAAAGAAAAAAAAAATAAGGTACCTCCCCTACACGTACAGTGGGGATGTTCATTTTATTTCTCGTCTATCCCATGGCGTGGGATGTTGTTAGAAAAGTCGTTCAAACATATTGTGGTTGTGTGAAAACCATTTGTCAATTCAGGGATCCGTTTGCGAAATACTAAAGTGCTAATTTTTGTTAGTTACGTGTGTGTCCCTGCCAGCTAAATGGTTATACTTGGATTTGTGAAAAAATACACAGCAGTAGTATATATAACGCAGTTAAAAGGAAAACTATCACAGCTAAGTAGGCTTTACAGGTTAACGAGTAATAATCAACCAACATAAATTTGCAGTTTGATTATTAAAATGTTAGTTTGTTCTTGGGATAAATTTATCCCAACTACGGAACCCTTTATTGTGCGTGGTCCGACACGCACTTGGCCGGTTTTTTTTTATTTTACAACATAAATAAGCTTCACTTAATATATAGAGTATAGACAAAGTTTCATTGCAATTTCCAATTACAATACCAGGTAATCTCATTGAAAATATCATATTTAGTAATTACTTGTATTTTAACTTAAAATAACTTGTTACCTACCATAGAAGTGGGTGGTTTTATTGGGTAAGTTTGAAACCAACTGTCTTGGATTATATTGTTATGGAGAAAATCAAAGAAGGTAAGGTGTCTTTGAAACTGTCTCAGAACATGCCAAATGTAATATTAGTTTCGATTTCAGCTTAGGGCCGATTTTCCAATCTTCAGATAACTTTCATCTGAGAAATAAAAATTGCTGTTTGACTGCTTTATTTATAGAAAATTATGTCAAACCACCATTTTTATTCTTCAGATAAAATGTATGTGACAATATACCACATGTACTAATGCGGACACACATACCTGAACACAGTAAGGACTATTCGTGCTTGCAGAGCTTACCTACAAATAAAAAAAGGGTTGTGTGCACGGGATTTTGTTTTCAAAGTGGTTAGATATGAGTGACCGCAATGGTACATTCATTTCTACTGGATCACATTTCCATTTCATAGATCATTTTAAATCCAGTGACATATTCTTAAAATTATTATTTACATGAAATACACATAATAATTATAAAGATGAACAGTAAGACTTAAGATTCATCTCAGCCTAGTAAAGGAAATGGATAGTCATAAGTATGACATTTCCCACTGTATTACTCATTTTAACTTATCTTGCAAGATAGCATTAAGCTCTTTATCTATTCTATAAATGTAGTAAATAGATAAAACCTCAAAGTTATTACAAAACTAAATAATGTTTATAAGTAAGATGGTTTATAACAAATTGTTTTAAGTAGATGTAACACCTTTCCTTGCTACTAATAAGTTTAAGATGGGATGTTTCTTTATATAGCTTACTGCTTTTTTATGGGTCACCATTGTGAAGTCATACCCATTACACTGTAAGATTTTGTCATGCATCCTCAATCCAGATTTTGCTGCAGGGCTTCCTTCATGCACTTCTGTCACATATATGCCCTGAAAGAGCAACATAGTATTAAATATTGGCTGCAGAGCTGCTATAACAACAAATCATTTTAGTTTTATTTAATAGATAAACAAAGCCTTACATTATCAGTGTATCCTTGAGGACTTTTGCGAAAATCCTGATCAATTCCGCCGCCAATTTTAAAACCACATTTCATAACTTCTCTTCCTTCTGAATCAACACCAGCTTCTTTCTGGAGTGTTATTGGTATCTGTGAAAGGTTATAATTACATTGTTTATATGAAAAAAGACCGAATAAAACAAACAAAACTGGGAGTGGTCTTCTGACTTACACTTAGACACTCCATAGCTGTTCCAGCTTGGTGTTGAAATGCCATTTTCGCCATGGTGATTGGTTGATTATTATGTTCTTCGGGTGAGTAATCTTCAGTAGTAGTCTAAAGACTAAAAGCTATAATTTTTCTACTATAAACTGCAAAACAATGTTGATATAACTTGTATACACTATTAACACAATAGTGCTGTCTTTATGTTGCCTTGCTTGCGAAATTTTTTGTCACTTCAATCAACTCTCAACTCTAGAATTTGATCACAGACTACAATACTACATAAAGATATTGTACAACGTATAATTTGACTGTCAGCAGATTGTCATGGAATGTCATAACAAAATCAGAGACTGTCGAGGCATCGACATTTCATAGATTATGGAAGTTACTAAAGAGAAAGCAATGCAAGGCACTGGGACCACTTGACTAATGACTATCTCATCGCATAAAATACTATTAGCTGCTTGCAGCTTTTTAAAGATGTGATTTATATTTTATTGGAAGGAACCCCAAGCGACACCACCCTAGAGTATATAATTATATTCTGTGGGTTCGGTTTTCTAGAAAAGCGATGGGCATACTTGACGGCTGCAGTGACGGCTGTCACGAAAATGATGACTGTGGCAAAGATTTCTATCGTTAGATTCGCCATAGCGCGTCAAAAGATAGGCGCGTTTATGTTTCGTTTTGACACCTCTGACACACAATGACACAGTGATTATACTTGTTTGTCATGAAAACGTTAATACGAGCAGTGCCGGATTAAGCAAGCGCGGGGCCCGTTGCAAATTTTATCAAGGGGCCCTTGATCTGCTATGTGTTCTAAAGTATAAAGTGGTAAAAAATATATTCAATACTCAATACGTTTATTTGCCATCAACTTTTAGAAATATGTTGAAAATTGTATTACCGATTGTCTGACGTGGATTGTCTTAGTCGGAAAAGGTGTTACGTATCACGTTTTTGTGACATCAAGTAAATTCAATAAACCACATCTTAAAAAGTTTCACTTAAAAAAATTCACTCAGGCGGAGGTGGGCTTGGATACGCGGGGCCCCCTTTTGCGCGGGGCCCGTAGCAATCGCTACTCTTGCTATGTGGTTAATCCGGCACTGAATACGTGTGATCTCATTCTTCTCAGTATGGACATTTTTTCTTGTGACTGAGTACGGTGAGGGCAAATTTAGCGATTAAAATCCTTTGGTGACGGGGTTTGCTTTACGGTGTCAACAATACTAGGAAACCACACCATCTTTCTTTCATAATCAACGTTTCAGTGACGTCGTCTGCCATAAATTGCGGACGCTACGTGAGCGGTCACCGTTCTTCTAGGAAACCGTAGCTTCTTTACTGTGTTTTACGGATAAATTAATTGATGTCGTGTGTAGTTTTTGTGTTTTTTTTCTTGGCGTTGTGTTGTTGAATTAATGCTGCGTACACAACGGCCCAACGAACGCCAACGAAGGATATTCAGCGTTTGCTACCGCACGCTCGTTGGCCTTCGGAGGTACAGGCCAGCACATCAACCTACTACAATCTGTCAAATTTCATTTTTTTATCTTTCAAATTTGATTTTCAACTTTAACACTAAAGAATAAGAATTAAAGTTGATTGGACAAATTTGACAGTTTCGGGTAGGTTGACCTGTTGGCGTCTGTAGGTCCAAATAAATTTAGTGGTCGAGCAAACGACCGTTGTTAGCACCTGATTCCAACTCGCATTTGCAATTTGATCACGAAATAATTATAATTGTCAGTTTTATCGAGTTAGCAAGGACAAGAAAAATTAAACGAAAGCGGAGCTGGTGGGCAACCACACCTATTAAGAATAGAAATGTGTATAGTGGAAGTAAAATTGAGCTTCAACTAAGCGTTCGTTCGTTCGCTTTCGGCGACCGTCCACACTGAGTTCGATCAAATGGTTCGATTGCTGTGATGTTACCGCCACGCTTTGCATCGCCGATGGCGCACGTCTAGTGATGGGCAAAGGATAAATTCTCGGCAGATAATTACTCGAGTATTTATCCGAAATGGATAAATACTCGTTTTCGACCATTTTTATCGGATATTTACTCAAATTAATGGATATTTATATTTTTTGCAAATCTGATGGTTATTTTTTAAAATTTAACGACTATTATTGTTATTTGGGCTTCCCAAAATACTACACTATTACATTATTACTTTTGATGTCAAAACGAAGTAATGTGGTTCTTACTATACCCTATCCCGACCCACCTTTTGTCCCGTTTCTTTTGTTTAGCTTATCTTGCCCTCCACCCCCCCGCCGCATAGTGCCCGTGCAGTGCTCAGGTATGCGTCATGAAGAGCGCACGTGCGTGTAAGTTTGACAACAACATAACATCTACGAGATTGTTCGAAGACTTTCCATCACCATGTCCAGTACAGAGAGATACTGATGAAGAATCAGTGGATTTGAGAGAATCGGGAAGTGAGTTCCAGTTTGTAAATTGCTTTTCTGATAATGATGAACAAACGTCTAATAGTGATAGTAGTTCATTTAAGAAAATATCAGTAATTGCCAAAATATTCATAAGTGTAGTGAAGCCATTGTTATTATAATATTGTCTTATTGTTAAAGTGATTAAAGTAACGCACTAATCTATATTTTCATATTATATTGACATCGTTTGACGAAAAAGATTATGATTGTATGGGTCTATTGTTATTTTAGTATTTTTCTCAACTTATTATGTCATTTTCTTAATATTACAATAATTTTATGATTAATAACTTATCACAAATTAATAACTTTATCTAATTTTAACAGTGCTTGACGGAAATATTCATGATTGAGTATTACAGGATTTTTGTTATTAATAAAGTGATTAATAAAGCACGGTACAAATGTATATTTTCAGATTTTCATTTATTTCAATCCTTTTGCTTGTAAAATAACAAAATTTACGTTAGAAAACGTAACCAAAACTGTAGGTAGTATTTATCCACTTTTTGGATAAATACTCGAGTAAAAACGGAC
Organism: Xanthia icteritia; assembly: GCA_949128155.2. Classification (NCBI taxonomy): domain Eukaryota; kingdom Metazoa; phylum Arthropoda; class Insecta; order Lepidoptera; family Noctuidae; genus Xanthia; species Xanthia icteritia. The sequence continues at coordinate 17,937,208 of OX421932.2, forward strand.
ATTTATTGAGTATTTATCCATTTTGAGTATTTATCCGGATAAAATCCCAACACTACGCACGTCAAGTACGAGAAGAAAGGACAAGTATGTACATATTAGATAAGTATGAATCTAATTTAATAGAAACCTTTATGGACAAGAAACAAATGAAGAATAGACATTTTTTTAAAATAAATACGGCAATTTAGTATTTTTTCCCAGTACGGCATACCAGACTGTGGCATACGGCCTTATACGGCAGCTCAGATTTTTACGATAACAACACTGATATCAATGTCATCCATCCGTCATGTCATATGTCATCGAACTGTCGAATTTGCACCGCATATTCAGCTGATTTAGAAAAACAAGAAGGGATGTAATTATAAAAAAAATAAAAGCTACGAAATATTCACAAGGTAATTTAGTTCCCACCCTAACATGCTATCCAGAATGATGTAATTGTAAGATTCTTATTTAATGTTAACTATCTGGAGCTGCGTCATTTGTTGTAAATATTTGCAGTAATTTGGCAAATATCCAACTTGGTTATTTTTTTATTAAAATGTTCATCGTTTCATGTTTTCAGATGTCCGGTCAACATAGAAATGTGTGGTTGATTGTTGTCAGAAATTTTATTGACTCATTGAGACCCCGCCAGATAAGAGGAAATAATATGGGTAAATTAAATAATATCATGCTTATTTGTTGCATGAATCTCTAAATTCTTGCTTATTTCTTAGATTTTCACTCCAAAACTATTTGAGAGAAATAAATTAGGCAATTTAGTGTAAAGGTAAATTTGTATTAGGTACTTATTTATTTGAAATAGGTACTCCAAACAGCATATAAATATTGTATTGTATCACCTTTATTAATCAATAAAGGTGATAGGTATAAGTTTGTGTTGTTGTTACATGGCCATTTAACATAACCGGCGAAATGTACCTATGTACACCTATGCTTAACCCTTTGGGGATTACATGGGTGATGTTATGTTTGTAGTTCTTTTGTAAAAAACCAATTACAGGTAGGTATACATGTATTCACATAATTAACTAAAGCAATATAGGTTTTTTCTAGGAATTTCTACTATGAAAGAAAAAGTCGTCACATATTTTTAGAGGAATTTGCTATTCCATACATTTTGACCATGGAGGTATTGCACTTTTATAAGAAACAGCATTTTTTTTTTATAACCGCCAATAAATTTATTTGGATGGGGCAGTAAGGACAGCTACCCTAACCCTTGTAGCTACAGGAAAACGGTCTTCGGTGACTGTTCTTAACTTTTTGAGAAATTTTGATCTACATTCACAGATTTTGAAAAAAAAGTAGTCTGCAAAAAATAGGCTGTTTTCACAAAACATTTTTTTGATGCCAATCAATCCTGTTTCTTATAAGGATCAAAAAACTCTATCGGACCAACTAAAAAAAGTCAGAAAACGCAAAAAAACTTTTCCCATACATCCGCGGGAAATAAGATTCCAATGTACTTTAGATGATGGATAGACTGGCAGAAAACAAACAAAAAAAAAAAATGGAATTTCAAATTTCGAACGAATTCGCGTTATAATTTGATTTGATTTGAGAGCAAAATTTAGGTAGTTTGTTGCTTTTGAAAAAACTTTTTCCATACATATTTAGTATGAAAAGGTAGAAAAAAACGCCCACCATCCATCTAGAAAAGTTTTTGCGATATTTCTGACTTGTCTAATACTCAAACCTCACTCAGTTGGTCCAATAGGTTTTTGATTCTTATAAGAAACAGGATCGATTGGCATCTAAAAGTTTTTGTGAAAACTGCCTATTTTCTTGCAATCTGTAATTTAAAAAAAAAATTGTGAATGCAGATCGAAATTTCTCAAAAAGTTAAGGAAAAGCCTTATAAGACCGCTTTCCTGTAGCTACAACGGATAAGGTAGTTATCCTTGCTGCCCCATCTGAAAAAATTACCCTGTATATGTCACTGTAAGATTGCGAGAAACGTTTATAATCTATTGGTATTATTTCCGTTAGATTATAAACTGTTGAAAAAAAAAAAAATATATATATATATTGAAGTAAGGAATATAGTAAGAGCCCAGGCGACGATGTGGCGTAACCACGGAAGCCCTAAAAATAGGAGAGCCTGTCCTTTCACATATTTGTTTCATTTCATCATTTTATTTCAATTTAAAAACCGGAATTTTGTCACGCTTGTCACTTCTTCTCCACAAAAAGGGTGACAAAACAGACATAAACAATTACCGTCCTATCAGTCTGAGACTCTCTCCTTAAAGTAATCGAGCACAGAATAGCCGGAACCTTCGACAAACATCAGTCTTCCGAACAGGCGGGATTTTGTCGCGGCCTAACACTGACCACCTCCACTCCATCAACCAGGTTATCGAGAAACATACAGAGTTTCAGCTCCCACTTTATATTGCATTCGTAGATTAATCAAAAGCTTTTGATAGCATCAGCCATAGCTTAATTTTCAACGCTTTATAGAATCAATAAATTTTAATAGACACCACCACGTACATAAACCTTTTGCAAAAGATTTGTAAAAGCAGCATTAAAATCAGTTCGAAGATAAGACCTCTCAGCCTTTCCAGATCAATAAAGGTGTTAAACAAGGAGACCCGCTGTTTCCGAAATTATTCACGGCCGTACTGGAAGAAGCCTTCAGAAAGCTGGTAGGCAGGCTGGGCAGAAAGGGGCGTTATGGTTGAACATAGGAGATTATCCAATCTCCGTTTTGCCGACGATATTGTTCTTTTTTCGTCTTCAGTCTCGGAGCTGACTCAGATGCTAAAAGATTTTAGCACAGCAAGATCGAACGGAGCTAGCTCGGAGGTCGGACTTCAAATGAATATGTCAAAGACTGAATATGTCAAAGACTAAGTTGATGACGAACAGCGTGCATCGCAGAATCACCGTGGCTGGTGGGGAGGTTTAATATGTCGATGAGGATCCCTATCTTGGTCAAATAGTCTCTTTCCAGGCAAGAGAAAAATGCCTGGAAGAGCTATTGAGCCATGAAAGATCTATTGAGCCATGAAAGATCTAATGAAGGGCGATCTTCCACTATCCCTCAAGAGAAGACTCATCGACGTGTGTATTCTTTCCATCCTCACGTATGGGTCTCAAACATGTCTTTGACAATTCAGGTCAGGTTCAGGTCCACGCTCGGGGTTTGCCAGAGAGCCATGGGTCGGAGTATTCTTGGTATTAAACTTGTGAATCGGGTTAAGAATACAACAATCCGTTCCATCACTAAAATAAGTGATGGAAAGCTGCCTCGCTTAAATGAAATTGGGATTAATGGGCTAAACTTACGACCCAGAGGGTCTCGCTTAACGGCAGACGACATCGCGGCAAGCCCAGACGGAGATGGCGGGATGAGCTGGACTCCTTTTCATAAAGATTGGTCCTTGCCAGCTCTACACAGAGAGAGGAGGAAAGTGAGTAGGGAGGCCTTTGCCCAGCAGTGGGACAATAAGGGCCAACATAAATATATAAATATGTATATATTTTGGTTTAGCCTATGCTGTCAAATAATTATTATATTTAAGTTTTTTTTTATTGCAGGTAAAGACTACTTGGGAAATGCCTACTTTGAAATTCCAGCTAATCCTAGTGTTGGTAAAAGGAAAGCCACCAGATGGTATAATCCACCAAAAGAGCAAGACTTCCAAGATCCTATTCCTACAGAATGGGAGGCATGGTTGAGAATGAGGAGGTATGTGAAGAAGACCTGCTTCATTCAGTTATTCAGTATCATTAAATAATTAATGTTATATATAGTTTTCATCACAGTTTTGGAAATTGAGGGCACTGGATGATTATGACATTAGTGTATAGTTCTACAGACCTAATTTTGGCCATGGCGACCAATATCAGCGGAGACCAGCCTTCCGCGCGGGAGATATTATAGTGCACAAGTGCGTGCACAGACTCACTCTTATAGTCCGATGGGACGGCAATCTGACACGCATGGCGAGAGATCAAGCGCAGGGCCAGCGGCATAACGTGCTTTCCGAGGCACGGGGGTATCACACCGCCAACTTTCAAACAACGGGCTGTTACTAAGAAATTCCTAATGGAAAAACCCAATAACACTGCCCGACCCGGGAATCAAACCCAGGACCCCACGCTCAGCACCGAGACCAACGGGGCAACATTTGTGTAAAATGTTACTACATCATCATATATATTTTTACAGACCAAATCCACCGACAGAAGAGGAAATAGCAAAAAACCTTGCTGTCGCCCAAATGAAAAAGATAAATGCAGCAAAACTAGAAATTAAAAGATTGGCAGAAGGAGGCGCCCTGCCTACAATACCAGAAAGAGGAGCCCAGTCATTTCCTGTGTATACTGACTTTCAACCGGGAGACCCCGAAAACAAATGGGGCAACAAATAGGCAAATGATTAACATTAGCTAATGAGACAAGCACTCAAATAATTTGTTCCTTCGGCTGACATATGTACAAGTACAGGTGTTGTTGCTGTTAGAATAGGCATCATGTACAGACGCCGGCACGTCAACCTACACGAAACTGTCAAATTTTCCCAATCAACTTTGAACCTTATACTTTAGTGATAAAGTTAAAAATCTATTAAAGACATTTGACAGATTGTAGTAGGTTGATGTGCTGTCTGTATTTTTATAAAGATTGGTAAAATAAGCAGTTATTCAAAATTATGGTAATAATGTATGAGCTCTTTATGTATATTTAAAAAACAAAACACCATTTTAAAGATTATCTATGTATTTTTTTATACTATGTATGAAATTCATGTCAGTAAAATAAAGAACTGAGGGTTATGAAACCTCACAATAGTAGGTCAGAGCTATGAATTCAGTTTTGTTTCTTACAACCTATTCGATAACGTAGGTAGATCTTTCCAGTGAGTGAAGCAATAGTATGTTGCCTGGATGCTTTTTTAGTGTGTATAAATAAATTAAATACAGTGCTCGAGTGTTGTAAACACTGAGGTATTTTTTAGAAACTGTTTTCGAAAACGTTACTATTTAATTACTTTTCTTTTTTGGTCAGAAGTTAAATCTACACTAATAATGAAAAAAAGATTTGTATTTTTGTTTGTAATGAATAAACTAAAAAGTACTGGAACGATTTTAAAAATTCTTTCTCCATTAGAATGCTATATTATTACTTAGTAACATCTATACTATATAATATTATAAAGAGGCAAAATTTGTTTGTTTGTATGTAGGGGATAATCTCCTTAACTACCGGATCGGATTTGAAAAATTATTTTTGCATTGGATAGCCCAATTCTTGAGGTAGGTCTCCTACTGTCTCATCTATCTTAGATAATAGTTATGAGCTGTGATCATTAGTGGGTAGTAAATTATGTTATTAAAATGGTTTTTTATTTAAGCGTGCATAACCTAACATAATATTAAAACTTGAAATTGTTCCATCTAGCGAGCTTTTATGTTTCTACTCTTCTCACCCTTTAACTTTAATTAGACCAGTACCCTAATTGCGAAATAAGGATCAATCAGAATCTGAATCGTTTTGAAACAGATTACAAATCGATTGCTCCATAAATTCGAAAAAAAAATCTGCTCAACACCGTAATTTATAACGCAATGAATATTGTTGAACTGTCAAAATGAAACAAATTTGCTGTAATCGTTTACGAAAATGTGTTGCATAATTACATAGCTGTATCCTAAATACGTAACACATTTTCGTAAAGATTTACGACTAATCTATTTCATTTTGACTGTTCAACAACATTCATTGCGTTATTTACCTTGGTGAGCAGATTATGCTTTCGAACTTATGAAGCAATGGATTAGCAATCTCTTTCAAAACGATTCAGATTCTGATTGACTTACCAGAAATAACATGGGTTAGCAGCTGACATTGAATATTAAACTTTATTTTCAGTCACTTTAAAGTCTTGTGAATGAGATTGTTGATGCCCCAGGAGAGTGGAGCTGCTTCATGTCTCCATGATATTCATAAAAAAATGCACTTTATAACACTCAGAATAAAAAGTATAATTCAACGGCATTAAAAAATCTTCAGTTCTATGTTGTGCCCAAGATTTCAATTTGTCAGCCAAAGCCAATGAGAGCCAGGGCTTTATTTTGTCTGTAGATACGTAAGTAGCCCTAGAGTTGCGAGGCCGTAGTACGTGTTAGCCCCCGGGCTCTCGCTTTCCAGAGGTGTACGGGACACCTCTCCAAAGGACTAGCTGCTGTTGGTTTCGCCAGGAAATCCTCTCTCCCGAACTATGAGAATAGTTTATGCCGTGGTGAAAATACCTGTCACCAAGGGCCGGTGCTGATTGTCCAGGGTGGCGCGCCGAACGTCCTTACGGGTCTTAATTTATGTACCAATCACCACTCGTGGAGGCTATAATTATGCAACAACGTGTTCATCTGGGGGCACGGTAGTGCCCCCGCCAAGATGAGCCAAGCGAAGTGCAAGGGCACTACCTACCTTTTCTCGAAGCGCTTCGTCGTTTTTTTCACCCTCATAACTTGGGTTTGGATTATACAAAATAAACAAAATTCTCGGGATATGATATCAATAGTGGACTTATTAAACATATAAAGTTACAATTGCATAGCTCATATACTTTAGATTTTATTGATATCTAAAAAAAACCCGATTTCCTCATTGACTCACTGATGATCATCAAAATTCTTAGGGTATTTCCTGAAGTCCTAGAAAGCTGAAATTTGTTTCGCTACCGAAAACATGGGCGCATGGTGAAAAATGTATTCACTGTTCATTACTTTCCTGTTATACAATAGTTAGTTATTTAGTTAATTATTTCTCATGTAGAGCAAAGCTTCTAACTCGATCGGGCCGGGAACGGCCAAGCCACATAGTATTTATTATCTTTTTTTTTATCAATATGTTAAGAACTATTCCAAATGATTTAAACAAGTTTGTAGCGAAGCTAAATGTCGATATTTAAGCTAAAAAATTAAACATATTCAAAATAAAATACAAATGATTTGGGAAATTATAAACAATGAGAATGGAAGAGACAGAAAGCGTAGTTTTGAATACAGCCTTAATATTAACAATACAGTTATTAAAAAGGATTTAGAAGTAGCCTCAGTTTTTGAAATTTCTTTTGCATATATTCCAGTCTCAACCACAAAAGCTTTAAATTCTTCACCCACTGTTGCAGAGTCCCTATTGAAAGAAAATGTTGATAATTGTAACCATGAATTTAATTTCGACTATGTTAGTGCTCGAGATATTATTAAAATTTTCAATAAACTCAATGTAAAAAAAAAACTGCTGATCTGTGGGGAAATTTCGTAGCGGTTGCAAAATGCATAATCACATACACTGTAGCGCCTGAATTAGCAATTATCTTTAATAAATGTATTGACTGTGGTGTAATTCCTGACTCAATGAAGACTAGTAAAATAATACCTTTGTTTAAATCGGGCAGCACATCAGACCCCACGAACTTTAGACCAATTTCTGTGCTTCCCACCTTTAGTAAAATATTTGAAAAATTGATTCTAGATCAATTGTAAAGACATTTAAATAAACATAAATTATTAAACAGTAAACAATTCGGTTTCACAAGGGGTCGCTCGACTTCCGACGTTGGTTTTGAGCTTCTTGTACATATTTTTGAGGCCTAGGAGAAGTCACACGATGCCCTAGGTATTTTTTGTGACTTATCTAAGGCTTTCGATTGTGTTTCTCATGATACATTGGTCAGGAAATTGCATCACTATGGTGTTAGAAACACTGCCTTGGATCTTATTATTTCTTATTTGTATAATAGGATCCAAAGAGTGGACGTTAACGGCAAGCGATCCCCGGGTTCTTTTGTCACTATGGGAGTTCCTCAGGGTTCAATTCTTGACCCTTTTTTATTTCTCGTATACATTAATGACCTACCTTGCCTTGTAAAGAACAGTAATAAAATAGTGTTATTTGCAGATGACACATCACTTATATTTAAGCTGTCAGCTGTCAGCAAGCAGTTGTCACTTAGACAACAGACAGTTACCGACGATGTAAATAACGCTCTCTCTAAAATAGTGCATTGGTTTAGTGATAATAATTTACTTTTAAACGAGAAAAATACTAAATGTATTAGATTTCTGACACCTAACGTTAAGCAGGTGAAAACCAATGTATTAGTAAATGGGGCGGAATTGGATCTTGTGGACACCACTGTGTTCTTAGGTATTACTTTGGATTCGAGGCTTCAGTGGGGCCCTCATATAACCAAATTGTCGAAGCGACTAAGCTCTGCAGCCTACGCGGTCTATAAAATCCGTCATTTGACTGATGTAGAAACAGCTCGATTAGTATATTTTAGTTATTTCCATAGTGTATTAAATCAAATCAAATCATTTATTTCTTTGCAAACATGGGTATAGTACATAGGTGTTTTTATAATAAAGTTCTCCATCTTTTACCGTCACGTGGGCATGCAAAGGTTTACAATTCAAAATCTGAAATAAGCGGCAAATCATTGGCAATTACAAAAAAAAAAAATGTCAGTGTGGTCACAGCAATAAAAAATATAAAATAAAATAAGACTATTATACTTAATGTCAAACGGAAACAAAAAGTAGGTGAACCATGATCATAATAATGTCAATCAGAGTAACAGCATGTCAATCAGTTAGTGAATCATCATTAAGAAAATCGTCAATTGTGTAATAACTTAATAAGTCTTCATAATTAAAATTTCGTTTAGCGCCCTTTTAAATTTTAATGTACTCATATTTTTTTATAATATTAGGTAATTTATTATATAAGAGTGGGGCAATACCAAAAAAACTTCTTTGCATTAGCGCCGTTTTACATGACATGATTGATTGATGTATTGAGTCTGTATTGGATTTTTCCTGACCTCTGATAATTTTTTAAATAGATGTGGGTTACATTTCACAAACAAAACTGTTTCCATTATAAATAAACAAGGCAAAGTTAAAAATTTAAACGATTTAAAATAGGGATCAGTTGTCTTAAGACCGCACATTGACCTGATGCATCGCTTCTGCAGTCTAAATACCAGCTCCCTATCAGTAGACTGCCCCCAGAAAATAATGCCATACCGCAAAACCGAGGCAACCAATCCATGGTACGCTGTTAACAGAGCCTTTCTTTGAGAGTTGAAAAAGAGCATAATTATGCGGATTTGCTAAGTTTTTTACATAGTTATTTGTTAGTTGTATTGTCATGCGGCATTTTGTTTTGGGGGGAAATACAGCCGACATTCAGGCTATTTGTGCTGCAGAAGCGAACCATTCGGGCAATTTATAACCTAAGTTGTAGGTATTCACTGAGGGATAAATTTAAGGAAATAAACATCATGACAGTCGCATCTCAATATGTATTTGAGAACCTGATTTATGTAAAAAAGCGACATTCATAGCATAAATACTAGAAACAAAGATTTAATTATTTTGCCCAGGACTAGGCTCCAAAAAAATTGTAATTCATTTAAGTGCCAAAGTATACGTTTTTACAACAAACTCCCAAGTCTTGTTAAAGAACTGAGCCTCAATAAATTTAAATCATTTACACACAAACTATGTCAAAAAGGTTTCTATAAAGTTAAAGATTACTTAGACGACAAAAAGGCTTGGGACTAGCTCCGTACTACTCCATACTAATTTAATTGTTTTTTAGTTCATTTTATTTGACTGTTAAGTCAATTTATTTTAATTTTGTTTTCATTTATTATTGACGTAATCTACTCTTTACACAGTTTTTATTTTTATGAGTTGTATTGTAATATATGGTCAGCTAGCGACCTCGAAAATTGATCATATTATTCTTGCCTGAGCAACCGGCAGCAAGTTCGTCATGCTCCCTTAGATGTCACTGCTTGCGGTAGCGTCGGGGGTCGGGTTGCCTCCATACCTCAAATATGGCGAGGGGGTTAATGGCTGATCTTTGCGTTATGCTCGTGAGCGGGTGCTGCTTGTGGTGACTGGTCGTCTCGCTGATTCCATGGTTTTTGTTGTTGTTATTAGTAATTAACTACTTTTTTTTTACTTCGATGGTTAGCTAGTTCGCTAGTTTATCATTTGTGATTTCCGAGTTACAGCTTTAATAGCTATATGTAAACGGGCATGCCCTTTATGCCTGGAGGCTTTCATTCGGGTATTAAGTTCATTTTACTTTTTTTTGTTGGTATATTGGCGTGAGCTAGGTGACATATAGAAAATAATTTAATTTAATGTTTTGTGTTGCGTAAAGTAAATTATTTTGCGTAAGTACTATTGTATAGAATCAAGTTTTTCTAACAATTCAGACAGCTGTGCAGCTGGGGAGTTTGTTGCGCCACTTCTTCTTCCCAGCTAAAGCACTAGGAAGTGGTGAAGGGCGAGCGTTTTTGGGGGACTGTCTTATGTAATTTTGACGTTCGAAAAGTGCTGATTTTCAGCCTAGTTTGAATAAATTACTTTTGAATTTATTGAATTCTGACTAAGGTGTATAGTTTGTGAAGTTAGGGCTTATAGAGTTAGGGCGTGTAGAGTTAGAAGCTTGGCTCTACATGAGATCTGATAACTTTTTGACAGTGCGAGCCATATGGTCTCGTCTTGGCAACATTTGAAATGAAAATGTTTTGGTGGGATTTCGATATCCCGTATCCCGTAACTCTACGGTATTAATGAGACCATGTCAAACAATCAAATAGCTTTTTTTTGTAAGGTTACTTACCACTAGACTCTCGATGTGTGTATCTAGGTTTCATTGATAAGTACGAGTAAATCATTTTCATTAAAACCAATCAAGATAAGAAAATGTGACATTGTCATATTTTCCTTTTATGAACAAAAATATTTCACCTAAGGGATTTTTACATAAATAATCGTGACTTCGAATTATTTTGAATGAAAAACATGCTAGTTGATTCTTTGATATGGTCTCATTCATACCCTAAAGTTATGGAATATAAAAAAACACCTTGTTTAATCCACCTGAAAATAATGAAGTGCCTACTTACTCAGTACTTTGGTTTATGTGCGTGGGTAACTACGCACCCACACATACAGGCACCCAGACAGAGGCTATAAATTACAAACAATGGGTAGGTACTCGTCTACCAAATCCAATAGTTGTTACGGCCATTACAGACTTCAGTAAGGTATCTACTTGGCTGCAGGCACTTTGATATTGTTTTAGCTTTGTGAACGCTTCTAGTTTGAGGGGAAACTGGAATTCCACATTTTCAGTGGGATGACTTGCTAGCCAATTGTTACCAAAATACATGGTCTCGAGACTCGGAGGAAAGCTGAATTACTATTGAGTAAGCATTATTTAATATAACTCTTTGATGTTGAATGCAGTGTGTCAGCAACTTCTTTTAACCACGTCAAAGATTGGAAAAATCACATATCAAAAATTCAAAATTTCTAAAATTTGCGACGCGTAATGCGGCACCCAAAGGTGCATGAATTGGATGTCATCTTGATCGGTGTATGGTACAATAACTCGTGTGAGCACCAGCCCTTCAGTTCCATTGAATAAAAAAAAAAGTGTTTTCTCCCATACAAAAAAACACAATACTTTTATTTCTCACGCGTGGAGCAACTAATATCATCCATACGTTAATATGACATAAAGGGAGGTATACCAGAGACATTTTTTTTTTCTGACTAAGTTTCTATGAGTATGGAGCAGATAAATTAAGATCCGGAGTCCCACGTAATCTGTTCGATTTATGCCCTAACACGTGTGACTCCGGATCAATTTTCATCTATTTTCTTAATTAACTTTAAAACAATTTACATGAAAATTATAAAAAAAAATTAGACCCTCACAGTTCCAAAGCCCTTTCATTTGATTATGTCACACGGTACGGTTTACAAAACTTTTATTTTTATTTTTGGAGCAAATTGCCTGTGGCAGACTAGCAGACGGACAGACAGACAAACACACGAGTATATAAGGGTTCCGTTTTTTCATTCGGACGTACGGAACTCTAAAAATGATAATTTCAGCGCGAGAGTAGAACTCGCGCCACCGAGCGACCGTGTCATCCTTTGGCTAAACATTAGGTTATAGGTACAGACGCCAGCACATCAACCTACTGCAATCTGTCAAATTTCTTTTATAGATTTTCAATTTTATCAATAAAGTATAAGATTTAAAGTTGATTGGGAAAATTTTACAGTTTCGGGTACGTTGACCTGCTGGCGTCTGTACGTAATGCATTTAGCTAAATAGATGTAAGATTCATTACATTAGTATCTATAACTAAACTTCCTCTGAATAACCTTACCATCAACTGCAATGTGGTTTCGCAACCAACTGATAGGTAGGTAAAGCTCAATTTTGACCATAGCAAGAACTTTGAGAAGTCAAAGGTCATAACAATACGCAAAAGGCAAAAACAAGGTTTATGTAATTCCGCACTTAGGAGATGAAGTATTGACTCTACAATTAAAATTTTGCAGGTCCGCTGATGCAGTTTGGTACACATAGGTATAGTACCAAACTGGATCTGTCGTGGACGTGATATATCACACACACACACACACACACAGGGGTCACAGCTTGGCTTTCATTAAACGTATTATACATACATATATAAACTTACGCCTTAGCAGGCAGAAACTACAGAAAGCCACCCGCTGAGATCCTTACATACTCCATTATAGCTTCGGCCAAACCTGAGCGACTACACAAGCGCGGATCCACCGTTGTGGGCACGATGGGCATGCCCACAACCTTGATAGACTTCTGACGGCACCCTTTCACGGTCTATTGAGGTCGATAGGTTGATGATATTATATCCAATGCCTTAATAAAATAAAATAAATGTGACACTGTGATGTGCAAACAAACACACATTTACTTTTGTAATTTTCGTGAGTGAACAAACTAACATTTTACAGATTTATTAATTTACTAGTGTTCGCCCCACGGCTTTGCCCACGTGGAACTATACAATGTACAAAATCTTGGTGAGGGCGTCATACATTTTATAAACATCTCCTCCTGGAATGCACTATATCGATCATGAGCAAGAGCATACTCGGACTCGCATTTGGCCAATTTTAGGGTGGCTGTGACCACAACCTTTTTGGAGGGCTGGATCCGCGCCTGCGACCACAACGCGGGACGCGGGACCGCGAAGCAGGAGCATCTACCGCACGGCGGACGCTGCTCGTGTTATTATATGGCGCCTTGCACACCGAGAAAAATTGACCCTAAGAAAAAAGTACTGTCACAAACATTTTCAAACAATTTTCAAGACATTCTTATTTTCTATTGAAAATGCAGTTTTTTTTAACGTACTGTTTAATTCTTAAGCTTTAAAATATAACGTATAACGGAGTCAATTGATGCTGATATATCTGATTAAAAATTAAAAATAAGAAGCAAAACAGGCAATTTTAGCGTGTCACACCTCCTGTCCAAATTAGCACCAAGGTGGATATTCCACTTTAGTCACTACTGTTTTATTTACTTTCAATAGTACAAAACAAGTTATTTTGTTTTCTAAGAGTTATACTGTAGGTATATCTACGTATTTAATGAAATAATGATTCCCTCTAAAAGAACGAAGAATACTGATTTTGTCGTCATTGTTGTTAGTAAAGCGGGATTTCGTCACGTCCGTTTAGGGTCGTGAAATATTAGTGGGATTTTAAAATTGTCCATTTTGTCCAGCATGTTTGTGTAGTCACGGGTCATTTTTTCTCGGAATCATGGCTCACCTACGCGACCGTAACGCGGGAAGACCGCGTCGGCAAAGCGGGACTGAGTTCGCGGTTCGCGCTATAGTCGCGCAGGTGTGCACGGTTAAGTTTCGCGTTGTGGACGCTCCCGCTTCGCATTCGAAGTTTTGGCCGAAGTTTTATGCTCCATTTACGTTAGGTACGTCAGGTCATTATACGCACGGCCGCGGCGGTTGCGAGTAGGTACTACGCACCTGACCTTCCTGAAGAACATCACCAATAAGGTCACCATGCGTCCTTCTAGGGCGTCCCCCGGCGTTTCCACTCACATCTGCCTTGTAAATACCTTTTGTTTGTCGCCTTTTATTCATCTTCTCAAGACCATCTAGATAAGCATACTTACCTACCTACTCTTTTAAATTTTTGTCACTACTTCACTAGATCGCACCGTTGCCTTACGACATCATTCTCAGCCTATCATTCATAGTCACACCACATGCTTCACAAGGATCGTATTTCCACAGTATTTATTCTACTTTCATGCCTCTTTAGCCACACCCAACATTTACTTCGATACATATACGTCTAGGCACCAGCACACCATTGTGAACAGGTAGCCTTTTTGTACATTGACTGAATGTTCACAATCGCATGTAGGTATAGCACCATTCATTTTATTTCCCGCATTCAATCTCCTTTCCACATTTTCATCAATCTTTCCATCTCTTGTAAACACCTTTTTTTTTTTTTGGATTGTAAATTGTCAAATAACTTCTCCCGCTCTGGGTGGAGCGGGAGGGCGTGTCAGACTCTTACTGACTAAAACCCACCCGTGTTCCTTCCGTTGCCTGTACGTTGCCAGGGGCCACGGTATCCATTTCGGACTTTCCCGCAACCCCGGCAGGCATCGGTCCTATCGGTTTCATCTCTTCATTTGCTGACATCTCTTTGAGGCGCGCGTGGAACACAAAGAGGTGTCTTGTAAATTCCTCAAATAAGTATACAAACTCATTCACTTGCTCCACACCCTTATCATTTATTAGGTATTTCTTATGTACCTAGGTACCTACTTAAGTATTCTTTATATTTGGCTAAGCCTCTGAAATGTAGGTACCTAGTAGTCTCGAAAACGTAGTGCTCTGTGATTTTCCGAAAGACGCTATTTCCCATTTTCCTTTAAAGCAGGTTACCTTAATTTTTATTCTTAACACAGTTGTGAAGGCTGTTCCGAGATGAAGGCGTTTCAATTTTTAATCCTGTTCATATCGACTATACTCGTATAATTTAATCTAAGTACAATAAACGGGTAATTTGTATCTATTTGCTTAGTCGAGATAAGTAGGTACAAGATACATAAATAAACTAAACAATGAAACCACCAAATTCTGGTTCGGCCGTGTCAGGTCTGGTGAACGTGGAATAAACACATATTTAATCAAATAATCACAGTCTGATCTCATAATCTTTCCCCTGAAATAACAACATGTAACACAATTATAACGTTGATGGCGATAAGATATGTAGGGATAATAATGAGTTTTAATATTCGTCTGCAGGTCATATAATATAATTTCTGAGTAGAATGTGCGGAACAGATTACAATGGTATATAAATTTAATTTACATACCACTGTAATCTGTTCCGTACCTAAGATTAAATGGATTCACGTCTGCAGCAAGCGTTATAATGTAAATTAATGTATTTTATTCTCAAGAACTTACTAACAGTTAGGTAGCAATATTATTTTAGTGATGTTGATTATATTGACTTCACTCACAGCGTCTATCTGGCATAGTATAGCAAAATCGCAATAGTATAGCCAAAGCTGATTCCATTTTGGGATAATTAGCTAGATCTACATCGGTAATCCAAAACAACTAGACTAGCTAAATAACCAGATTACCTAACTGAGGGAGTGCTACTATACCGGCCGGCGAAATACTGCTGCGTGCTGGAACCGACCGATTACTGAGGATTCAGACTTTGTTAGGGAGGAAGTACCCTCGCTGGGTTAGGTTTAAACTGTGAGCACTCTACATGAGCTGTGCGAGCACAACGTGCCCTGTAGCCTTAGCCCGTAGCAGCCGGTAAATAACAGCCGTCTATAGAATAGATGGTAAAATCTGGTTTAGGGAAATTAACCTGCTAGAACAGCTACCTACCCTGACGACTAAGTATGTGTGTGTATAAGGCTTTTGTCTGCGAGGCTTTAATGTTTTATTAGTAGTAATACAAAGACAAACTAATAACTTACCTATAGAACTAGTTAGTCGTAGGAAACGCTGGTTTATAATACTCGAGACTCTTGTTTAGCTATCAACAATCACGACCCAGCTAGGTAAACATAATAGGGTTTAATAATAAACGTTGCTTAAAGTTAAGTAATGATTAGCGACTGTTTAGCCATACATTTTTGACGTTTGAACGTCACTTAACTTTAAGCAACGTTTTTAAATAAACCCCAATAGGTATAGTGTCACAGAATAAGTAGATTAAGTAATGGATCAATGCACATGTGACTTTAGATTATTACGTAGGTATGGCTATGCGAAGATAATATTATTGTATATATAAATTGCATTATCAGCAACGATAAAATAAGTTATGTATGTTAGGTTAGGAACTTGGGTATTATTGACTTCAAGTAAGTGATAATAGTCCTTTGTTATGAAAATCATAACTGCATCTGGTACAATAGCTATACCTACCTACCTAATAAGCGAGACTTCCACGCGATATGCACAATTGTTTTAAATAGCAATAGTTATTTCGTCATTGCCACCTCTCAATTAGATATAGGTATACCTACTTACTTACAATATCTTCACGACGAATTCGTGAAACTATGGTCGTGTCGCAATCATTTAGGATCTTGTGAAACGAAACAGACACGAAACAATTAGGTAGGTAGCCTAGGTAGGTAAAACCATATCGCAATATTTTCTGTGTTCTGTTAATAAAAATATTTTGGTTAGGTTTGAATAATGACATTGATAGGCCTAATACCTATAATAAGAATAATGTTTTGATCTTTAATGTTATAGATATTTATATCAAACATAATTGCTCACATTCACATGATCAAAGTTTTTTTGAAAACGACTTTCAAATAGTGATAACAGGTAGGTAAATATTGAGAGGGTCTCGTACCTACTGGGCACGGCTGGCACTTGGGCAGGGTGGCATGTGGTTCCCATCAATCAGTTTTTAACACGTTCAGTGCCGCGAGCACTACTGGAGGGTTCACCTAGTCGGATATGGGATGCCGGGAGCCCTCGAGGAGGGCTCATTTTATATGTAGGTTTTTCTTAGCGAAATGCTGTATTCGCTAAGAAAAACCTACAATAAACCATAAAAATAAAATCTGATGTACCTACTTATATTTTTACAATATTTATTAGCACATGCGTTGGTTTTAAAATACAAGCGTTTTAATTTTGTTAAATTTTTTGTTCACTGTTGCAAATATTCACTAAACATTTATAAGGTTGGAAACTACGTATAGCGACAAGCAAGACTCCTTGAAAACAGTATTTTACTTCGTTTTACTGTGTAATATAACATGGTTTTAAACCTTATGCCGTTGACCGTCCGCGATGGTTAACTTTAGCGCAAACATAATGCCGGCAACCCTCCCGGAGGGTTCACTTCCAATATGTATGGCGGCATGGCGTATGAGTTCTATGAAAAGTGGGTGGAATCGAAATTGTCAATTAATCAAACTGAGTCAGTTGTAGAGACTGCTAGAAAGTAGAATACCTAGTGAGAGACTCTTTCCCTTTGATATCCTTCTATTTTTTATTTATTTATTTGAGAAAAAGCTTATTTATTTGACTTAGCAGAAACGAAATAAGTACCAAGTTTTCCGAATGGACAGTTCATATACTTTATTGGAAATTCTTGTCAATAAACTTTGATGTGATGAAGAATGTGTTGAGCGGGTTAAATGGCGCGAGTGACGCTTGCCTGGCGACTGATATTATCAGTCCGGGGGGCCGTATGACGTAATATCGAGACTCAATAAACAACCCATGTTGTATTTTTCCGACGGCGAGCGGTACTTGTAATTTATCTTTATTCAGTCATTGGACAATTTCGGACGCAGACACACTTCTCTTGGGTTACCTACTCTACTAGTTTTGCACTCAACGATATTTTAAATAAAATTAACAAGCGAAAGGTAGATATTTCATCGGCTTCCTTTCTTTCAATTAATCATTCATTATAGTTTATCATCACAGTTTGTTTACCTAGCGGAATAATTACTAATAACTACCCATCCATAGACACATGAATGAAATATTAGTTTATAATTAAACCCCATTCACATGAGTGAGAAATGAGTTTACCGACTCCTACATAAATAGCAAATCTTTGTTTACTTGGTATCGCTAACTGGTTTTGGTCTCATTTCTGTGATCTGTAATCAATTAAACAATAAGTCAATTGTAAGTTTATCGCCGAGCACAATGTGATTAATAATAAGTACCTATTTATTTAATTAATAATTATATCTATGTGGAGACTGTAATCTAAGCTCTTTATTGTCTCATCTCATGAGCGGTGGTATATAAAGACACATGTTCATAATTTTTGTCATTATGGTAAAGATAGTCATTGAAGTAGGTAATAGCATCAGTTTCTGAAAGTAAAGTCAAAGTTAAACACGAAATAAAGTACGTATCTATTTTACAAAATTATAATAAAATGGAGGTGTTGGTTGCGGGGCTTATGATGTAGATTTTGGGAGACTTCGTCTCTCTAGGTCTTTGGCCTGACGATTTAAATTTATTGTTGTTTTGTTGGTGCAGTATGGTTGGAAAGAACGATCAGCTGTCGTCGGACGAGATCTTCGCTCTGGAGGACAAGTACGGGTGCCGCAACTATGCCCCCGTCCCCGTCGCCCTTAGCCGCGGTGAAGGTAAGTTCACGATCCTGTTAGTGACCCAGGCGCCATTTTATTACCCGAGTACTAATAGCAACCTAAACATCTCTGAAGCTTTCATAATGTTACGTGACTTGGGATGATTTAAAAAATTATTTGAGTAATTTATCCAAATTCGATGCTATACTCAAATAGGCACTCAGACTCACAGTTTCCCCATAACATTAATTTAAATAAATCGATATGTTTGCTGTAAGTATAAACTTTCATAATTAAGCTCAGCGCGACACGACACCGGTTATTGTTATAACGTGAAGTTTTCTTAGAAATTGTATTATTCGAGTCGCGTCGCGTCGTAATTAAATTCACAAGTAACTATTTTTGGTTGGTTTTGGTCTCCAAATTATTTATTTATTCCATTAAGAATTTTCTCAGTAGCAGCCCGGAGTCTGGATTTGTGCCCGGTTGATGGCAACAGGCTCGTCCCCTGTAACATGGGACTTAAACATAATTGGTGAAATGTGGGTGTACTAGCTATAGGTACTCCGCTGCATAACGGCTCGGGAATTACAAGCGTGGCGTGGTGTGGTCTCAAAACTTTAATTAAGTAACACTTAACTGAGAAAATAGACAGGGGTAAATCTTAACTCTACCTACTACTAATTAGCACTTAATTATTTGTAAAGACTTAATTAGAAACATGCCGTCTCGCTAGAAAGAATGTGAAGTTATTTGGGGGTTCTAGAGGGTCTGCTGAACCCTCAACAACTTTTTTTTTTATATAATAAAGTTTGGAGTAAATTAAAAAAACATCTACTTATTAACGAATCCAAGAGTGAGCCTTGCGAGCTTGAGACTTGGCGCACCCCGGCTCGGACAGGTTAGGTTCGAAGGGGATGGCGGGGTCTAGTGAGCAAGCGAAGACCATCCCTTTCGAACCTAACCTGTCTGAGTCGAGTAAATAGTAGCAGCCACACTGGGAGGTCGGTCCGTGGATGGGTGACTATCCATAACATACCGAGACCCCTCCATGCCTCGGAATGAACGATAAGCAGTTGCTCCCGGCTCGCATTCGTAGATTTTTGACAGCCGTTACGGGCAGTCAGAAGCCCGAAAGTCTGACAACCAGTCTTGCCAAGGGGTATCGTGTTACCCAGTAACTGGATTGTGGATGTCAGATAGGTAGGCACTCCATGTAAAATACTGGTATCCAGCTGCATCCGGTTAGACTGGAAGCCCTCCCCAACATAGTTGGAAAAAGGCAGGCAGATTGAGGTAGGTACATTTCGAACTCATATCTGTCAATTTCTAATAAAACGGTAAAAAAGAGTAGTAGGAACACTAGGCATTCATTGCTTTAGATTTGGTAAACGTTTAATGCATCCCCGGGTAGACCGGTATCTTTTTCTGTTAGATAATGTTGTTTACTTTGAGTACTTGTAGTAGGTACCTAGATACCTAGTTGTTTGTTTTTGTATTAAAAAATATGAACTTCTAACGCTGCCGCTGTGCTTCCACGGTTCTTCCCCGGCATACCTGGGAATAACCGTCCTATTAAACAATCATTAATTTATCTTACTTACACCCAAGGATAAAGGCTCCCAGCAGACAGGCGCGACGCGACTCTAGTAGAACTATTTCTATGAAAACTTCATGGAAATTGTTCTACCAGAATCATGTCGCATGGTCGCATAGCGCCTTTCTGCTCCCGGAGCCTTAAAAACTAAATTCTATGATTTCATAATATTATTTTAATGTTTTTGTCAGGTACTTGTTCACCGCTTAATACCCTTGTACCTACCAACTAGTGATAAAATGTCAATATTTTCATCAGTCTAAGTACTTATATATTTCTGCTGAACCCTACAGGGTGTCTATTGTTTTCATAACGTATCTCATTTAAAATCCTAAATACGTCTCTTACCAAGCCCTGTGATACCTAGTAGGACTGCTGTAGGACATTATAATACCTACTTACTTCAGCGAAGCTCCTACCAGTGTGGCTTCAGTCTACCGAGCAATATTAAAAAAAAAAATATGGACCACCATTATCACGCTATGGTATGATTATAAACGACAAGAGCGATAATTTTTATATTTTTACAATAGGTACCATAAAAATTCTAAGACGGCTGTAAATCTCGAAACTATTGTTTGCAAATTAAATATATAACGATTTCCATGTTCTAATCTTTAAATTGCGTTAGCTAGGTTAATGGTAGATAAGTATATAATTCTCAAATACAAAGGTAGAAACTACATCATAATTAACTGATAAAATATTAAATAGAGAACGTAACACTGTAGACTCCACCCACTTTTCATAGAACTCATACGCCATGCCGCCACACATATTGGTAGTGAACCCTCCGGGAGGGTTACCGGCATTACGCTTGCGCTAAAGTTAAGAGCGTTTGTCCTGAAAGTGGGCAGCGTCGCAAATACATGACAAATATTTCGCTGTTTTGATTAATTTGGCAATATTACTGTATGGAAATATGAAATGTGGCTAACTAGAATAATAATAATGATAACACTGAATTTTTTGTAACTGTTTTAGGTGTAATAAAGGCATTTGGAATGTTTCCAAATACTTTTTTTACATCTAAAACTAAATATTCGGTGTAACGATATTAATTATTGCATTTTATAATCAATATTTTAGTTCCACATTTCATATTTCCATACAGTAATATTACCAAATTAATCAAAACAAGTAAATTTTTGACAGCTATTTGCTACGTTGCCAACTTTTAGGATAAGCGCCCTTAACCATCGCGGACGGTCAACGGCATTAGGTTTAAAACCTGTCTTATTTTCTGTTATTATTATTAATTTACTAAATTAAAATTAATTTAATTACTTTTTTAGCACTTTTGCATGGAACATCATTCCACCCTGTATCTGGAGAAGGCCGTTGTTAGCTGCGCTACAGTTTATACTTTTGCAGCTATCATCGTTTTACTTGTAATTAGTCTTGTATTATTGTTCCGAAATAATCTTTTTATTATTTATTTAAAACCGTGTTATAAAACATTGTAAAACCATTTTAAAACCAACGCTAACATACTAATAAATCTTGTTAAAATATACATCAGATTTTATTTTTAGAATGCTGTATTCGCTAAGAAAAACCTACATTTAAAATGAGCCCTCCGCGAGGGCTCCCGGCATTCCATGTGCGACTAGGTGAACCCTCCAGGAGGGCTCCCGGCACTGAACGTGATGAATAATTTTAACATGCTCAGTGCATACAGTAATTTAAATCACCTATGATCAAATAATTATGTAGGTAATAAGTAATAACGTAATGCAAACCACCGTTCTCTTTACGAGCGGTTCAGACGTCTGTTATTCTGAGAACATGTACTTAATTAGATATTAACACATTCTTGCCTTATATTTTTTTCAGGAGTCTTCGTTTGGGATGTAGAAGGCAAGAAATACTACGATTTTCTGAGCGCATACTCCGCGGTGAACCAGGGGCACTGCCACCCGAGGATCATAGCTGCTCTCAAAGATCAGGCCGATAAACTCACCCTAGTGTCCAGGTAAAGGAAGCACTGAACATAATTTTTATTTTAGGATGAAAAATATAAGAGATGCCTTAACCTTACATAACAGGGATGATACCAGGGTAAAAAAAAACACATATTTTTTGCTTTATCATATTTATAAAAAAATACTTAGATAAAACGCATTAAAATTGGGGGATGGGGGCTCGTCACAACTAAGCATAAATTCTACATAGGTGTGACGTCCTGCCACATTTTAGATCAATGTATGGCCGTAATCTTTTGATTACGTAAAAAAAATACGTGTTTAATATTTTTTAATACTCTACCTGACGGACAAAAACATGAAAATAGTCATGAATCCTATATAAAAATAAAAAAAAAACAACTGAAACTGAACGCGATCAGCACCCGATCATCAGATCAGATATCAGACATGTTAATTGCATAACACACTTCTAATCACAATCTGAGTTTCGAAGCAAAGGTTTTGAAATATTCGTCTGCTAAATAACGTAAATAACGCAATGAACGTGGGTGAACTGTCAAAATGAAACCCATTGCGATCAATTGTCATTTTATGTGTTTTATGCAATTACCCTGCTACCCCGCAGCCTGCAGCACATCTAAAACGCGTTCAAGAGCTGTCACTGTCAATCATCATCAGGCTAAAGCTGTCCACTGGACACAGGCACTCCAATCGCACGCCATTCAGCTCGATTCTCGGCAACTCTCATCCATCTGCTACCAGTAACGCCTCGAAGATCGTCACTCCACCTACCCTGAGGGCGTCGTATTATAATAAAAAATATATATATTATATTATAATACCTTACGTTTGCCGATTCGCGGTCTCCACTCAAAGACGTCTAACTTGACGGTCATCGGTTCTACGGCTGATATGGCCGGCCCTAATTATGCTGATCGCGTTTACTTTCAGTAGTGAAATTCCTTGTAAATTATGCGAGTGTAAATAATGAATATACAATGACTAACGAGAAAGAAACCAGTAACATTCAGGCTATAAACATCGTTTTCCAGAGCTTTCTACTCAGATCAGCTGGGTAATTATGAGAAGTTCATGACAGACCTCCTCGGTTTCGACCGTCTGCTGCCGATGAACACCGGTGTAGAGGGCGGTGAGAGTGCCTGCAAGATTGCCAGAAAGTGGGCCTATGACGTCAAGAAAATACCCGATGGACAAGCTAAGGTAAGCATGCTATACCTATGAAATACGAAAATGGGGTTTTGAACTCAGTGTTAAAATGTGGGTACGGTACTTAAAAGGTAGGTTTAATGTTAAATTGGCTTGTGTCGCTGACCGTACCTGCGTACCTACTTGAGTCTGTGTTAGTTAACCAACTATCATTGCTGACTGTACATATATAAACGTACGTAAAACGATACATACGTGCAATAAGCAAATACATTTTATCTTATAATTATGTAACAACTTAATGCAACATATTTATAGCATCTAATAAAAACAAGCCGGACGGAATAATCTCGGACCACTTAAATCTTATCAATACGAGAGTGGTATAAACTTGAACCTCTCTACGTGAAACATGTGGCTTCAAATTATGAATATTAATGAGTACATTTAGGTGTATCGCTTATCGAGTGGTTATTTTTATCGCGGGTTATCATTCTTCGTGGAGACTAGAAGAATCCGGTCCTTTTGGGATTGAGACATGAGAGTTGATAATGTTAACATGGTTCAGTAGGGTCTTTTATTTTCCTTTCGTGTTCCGAGGGCACATCAAAGGGCATTCTTATGAGTTTTTAAAGCATATTAAGTATGTCCCTGATTTGTGCATACCCAAAGATTACTTACTCAAATAAAAAAAATAAAAAATTGGTCATCAATCGTTTTCTATTTTTTTTTGCTTTCGTCTAGATAATCTTCGCCGAGGGCAACTTCTGGGGCCGAACACTGTCTGCAGTATCAGCGTCATCGGACCCCACGTGTTACAAGGGCTTCGGACCCTACATGGCTGGTTTCCACTTGATTCCTTACAACGATACTGTTGCTCTTGAGGTACGCACATATTTACCTTAATACGACAAAGGAGTTTTTGTCATCCTAAAATCTGCCTAAAAGACATGAGGTGATGATTCCATTTTCAATTCGCAGAAGGAATTGCAAGACCCCAACGTTGCTGCGTTTATGGTAGAGCCCATCCAAGGAGAGGCAGGAACAGTGATCCCAGACGACGGGTACTTGAGGAAAGTGAGAGAACTGTGCACCAAATACAACGTCTTATGGATCGCTGATGAAGTACAGACCGGTTTGGGTAAGTCTGTGTCACTTAAAAAGGTCAGGACAGAAGGTTATCAGGAGTGTCAACAATAGATATATGACTGTGTTTTCTGCGTTTAACTTTATAAACGGAGGATATAAATAAAACATTTCCATTGTGATAGTCCGATTAAATATAGACCATTTAATAATATTTAACTGTTTTTATATTTTTGTTTCGCAGCGTCATTAGTTATTATCAGTGTTATAAAATGGCAGCTAGCTTACGCAAAACACTACCCTACATTACATTGACCTTATTAAGGCAGTATCGAATCTTGGCAATAATACTGTTTAAGTTGTAACTTATCTACGCGTATTTATTGTACTGACTGTAGTTATCATCATAAGTCATTGGTTAATTTTTTGTCACAGATAACGATATTTTCGTGAAGGTACACTAACGTCACGTAAACCGCACTTATTTTTTTTAACCTTTTATTTCGATTTTCTTATATGTCCAGACGCCAGCACATCAACCTACTACAATCTGTCAAATTTCTTTAATAGATTTTCAACTGTACCAATAAAGTATAAGGTTCAAAGTTGATTGGGAAAATTTGACAGTTTCGGGTAGGTTGACCTGCTGTCGTCTGTACCAACCACGCTAAATATGCTTGCATCTCCCTATTTGTTTGATTAATTCTTGTCACTATTATTTTTGTAGGACGTACCGGCAAGCTGTTGGCGGTGGACCACGAGGGCGTGAAGCCCGACATCCTCATCCTGGGCAAGGCGCTCAGTGGTGGAGTGCTGCCAGTTTCCGCTGTCTTAGCTAACAACAATGTTATGGATGTAAGTTTTGTAACGAATAGACGCCTGTTGGTATTAATTGATTAGCGCGTATGCTTAATAAACGACTCACATGCAGGCGTCTATATTGCATGACTTTGTACGACTTGTATAACTCATATCTTGAGTTTACGGCCTAATAATAGGGTTGCCTGTCCCCTGCTTTGCCGCTCAACTAAACGCAAACACGCGCAACTGTGTTATAAGTATTTATATTATGAAATACTTGACAGAACTAAAAATGGTGATACTAATCAGTTATAAGTCGCGGCATTATAGTTGAGACTTCTCGAACCACGTGGTTTGACTTGAGCAGTAGACGATTATGGGTCTCTTTAGCGATACGAGGTCCCGCAGGGGCGTTATCGGGGCAGCGGGAGGTGTGATCAACTTTAATGGCACGACCTGTACCTCTGGAAACTTTACGAGCTCATTTGTTTCATTCTGCATTTGGGCAACTTCCGAATTTCGTTGTCCAACTTACAAAAAAAATCTGATGGAATAGCTATCCGGCGCTACACGTTAGCTTTATTGATGTTTTATTCATGTTTGTTTGTTTTTCAGGTCATCAAGCCTGGTACTCACGGGTCTACATATGGCGGCAATCCTTTGGCTTGCGCAGTGGCCACTGAAGCTATTAATGTAAGTATACAATTTTTCAACCTTTTATTTTTCTTTGAACGGCCAATATTCCGTTCTACGGCATTCTGCGATGTAGATCAGAAGATGATTTGACCTACTTTCTTCTGTCACCAGGTGCTATTAGATGAAAAATTAAGTGAAAACGCGGAGAGACTTGGCAAAATACTGGTTGAGGAGCTGAACAAAATTCCCAAGAACAAACTGACGACGGTGCGCGGCAGGGGTCTCATGTGTGCCATCGTTGTTCATGACAGTAAGTTTATTTATCCTAGAGCAGCCAAAACAAAATCTTCTAATCGTGTTTTTTTTTGTACTGCGTCGTAATTGCGTAACACATGACAATTGATCGCAATGGGCTTAATTTTGACAGTTCACCCACGTCCATTGCGTTATTTACGTTGTTGAGCAGACCAATTTTTCAAACCTATGAAGCAATAGATTAGCAATATCCTTCAAAACTCTCGGATTGTGATTCAAAGAGTGAGTGTTTCGCAATTAGGGTGTTGGTTAGCGCAATATTATTTGAACTACCAGAATAGCTACAATACGCACTGCAATTACCAAAAATATGGTGTTCCGTTAAATCGAATGCCTAAATTGGAGAAGTTCGTGCTTGTCTTAACAATTAAGTATTTGCTTTGCAGGCATCCCAGCATACGACGTGTGCCTGCGGCTGCGCGACGCCGGCCTCCTCACCAAGACCACGCACGGCCAGTGCATCCGCCTGGCGCCCCCACTCGTCATCAACGAACAACAGATTCGCGACGGAGCCAACATTATCCGTAAAGTACTCGAGAGCTACGACAAATAAACTACCCGCTAAATAACCCCGTCGCAATAATGTGAACAGCATAAAAACGTTGTGTACTTTAGAATATGAAACTAATTTATTTTGTCATCGTTCATAAAACAGACGAGAATATTTTTCATGAGAAAATCATTGTAAATTAGAGATGTAAAAATTATATTAAACGATTGATTCGAGGTTGCTTTAAAATAAAAACAAAAGAACTCACATTTTTGTGCGGTATATATTTTTTTTATATTAACATTTAACAACCATCTCACAACACACTAATAATCACAGTTAGTTGAGGTAAATACTGTACTTTAAGTAACTTTTATAAACATGTACGAGCCGAATAAAGGTAAAATATCACAACGCATAGCTCTTTTGTTCCACGGGCACTTAGCATTACAATATAATATAATTAAAGCAATTATTTTACGTATAATGTATATGTTTAAGTATTATGAAAACTTGGATTGGCTAGTATTTGTTATTGCTATAGTACTGGCATTTACATTTTGTTCCTTTAATTTAGTTCTGCTTCTAAGACACCTATTTGTGCTCGCATTGTGTCAGTCAACTTTGAGAGCAGAACAGTCTCATCCAAACTCATTTTCGGGCTTTCCAGCAAACCTGAAACAAAACAGCATAACGTGTCATGTATATGAGGGATCACAAAATAACGACAACATTGAAAACACAGTGTTGACAATCATAAAATTGATTAGACAAAGAAAACAAAAGTTAAATTAGCTTTTTTCAGTCGTGACGTGACGAAGTAACAAAGGTTTGCGTACTTATTTGCACATCTATATTGAGTTAAATGAATACTTACAAACAAAACTAAATCGTCGCAAAGATCGTGACTTTTATGTTTGAAGAAGGTAAACACGGACTTGTTATTTGAAATTAAATAAAAAGGTGATATTGTAAGACAAAATGTTTTGAAAATAAAGCAGTTTGTAAGAGTGCAGGTGTGTTTGATTCCCTGACTGCGATCTGTGACTACCGGTTGCAATAATATTTTTGTAGGTTTTTCCCACATTTTGTTTATGCCTGGCGTGTTACCTTTACTGATGCAGTCCCAACATTCTTGAATCTCGTAACTGAGGCCCGCACTGTTGTGGAAATGGAATTTGTATTTTCCTTTGGGTAAACTCCATTCTGTATTGTTTGCTGCCGATATTTGCAATACCGTGGGACACCAGAAATAGTCCAACTGCAAACGAGAATGAATAGTACAAACAATTATTATGATGCATTGGACTGCTAATTGCTTTGAAAGTGGAATGTCGGTCTTGACATGTAAAATGCACAGGTAATCACAATGGGGTGCAAAATAGCCCGCCAGCGGAGGCTATTTTGCACCGCATTGCTCCATCATGGCTAATAGTTTTACCACAACATGAGCATGATCATTCTTACTTTGTGCCGAGAATATAACTAAAAAACTTGTCACTTATATTGTTCTCGGATAAACTAATAAGATAAAAAAAAATAAAAAAAAACAATATCACGCCTGTATTCCTCGAAGGGGCAGGCGGACTTGCACCTACATTTCACGAGCTTATTGCCAAAGTAGAAAAACCGATTTGGTTTTCGAACCCAGGTTTTTGAGGCAGTCTGATAAAACCAGTAATAATGAAATCAGTTGAAACGTAAACGAAATGATGCTCACAGCAATAGATCCCTTAGTGCCAACGATTTCAGCTTTGTTGGTCATATTGGCCCTTGTATGCGCGGACAGTGTGGCGGTCCGGCCGTCCTTGTACTTGAGCGCGCAAGAGATGGACTCGTCCACGCCAGCCTTGCTCAGGTGGCCCGTGCATACTATGTCCGTCGGGGGCTCCTTGTATATGAACTGCACCAGTTGCAACATGTATATACCCAAGTCTAGCACCGCACCACCGCCCAGGTCTTTCATTCTGAAATCGACGGCCGATATCAATAGCGAAATAATCCGAGTTGAATTCAGGTAGTTATTAATTAAGTAATGCCCAGTTTATGGCAGTGCCCAATTTAAAAGTTAAGTAATAAATATTGCGTTTGTACAAGAAAGGGATGATGATGGGTAAAGCATTAATATTATGTATAAGCAGTGAACGATAATAAATATCTTACAAGTTCCTCTCAATGTCGTTAATTTCGACCCCAAATTGTATGCTGATGTGATAGATGTCCCCAAGCCCGCCCGAAGATATGTGCTGATCCAAAGCGTCGTAAGCAGGGAAGAACCTCGACCACATCCCTTCTAGGAGGAACACTTTCTGTTCGCGAGCCAGGTCCACCAGCGATTTAGTTTGTTTGTAAGTCATGCCCATAGGCTTTTCGCATAGCACGTGTTTACCGTTCTCTAACATTAATTTAGTTATTTCGTAATGCTGCAAATTGAGAACACTCACGAATACAATGTCTGGAAACAAGAAAAATATTTCCGATAAATCTCAAGGCTTTGCCGACTGTATGAACATGTTGCATGTCGGGTCTTATCATGTTACTGACAGCCGTACTGCCGTACCTTGCCTTGAAGTACAACCTCGTATTAAAATATTAAATGTCTCAAAGAATTTCTACAATTATACATAATCTAAGTTTGAAGGCAATCGCTGCAATGTCGAACGGAAATAAGTTGAAAGGACGTTGGTGCACTGCACCCGGTTCGACTTAGAAAATATAGCTCAGCGGACAATCGCATTACAGCTACGTTCGAGACATTTACAAGCCTATTTACACTTGGAGAAATACCACGAAAAGGATAACGAGTAACAAATGAAGTGTAAATAAACCCCTAGAAAATAAAGATTAGGGAGTTCTTTTAGTAGTTATATGTCAGTTTTCAACTTTTAAGTGTTTCATTTAGCTTTAGTTTAGTTAGACCAATGTTTTCTTTAACTAGCTTTATAAAACATCTAAGTAAGTAACCATTATGGCAACTTAAATATCTACACGCGTGCAAGAGTTAGTCTACCATAGTGGTCGGCAAACTCATTAGTCAATAGAGTCAAATATCAATACTACGAGTATAACGACTAAGATTTCTTATGAGAGCCAATCCCTTCTGTGTGTCCAAACTGTCTCAATACACTTTTCTTAATCGTTAAAACTCCCATCCTCTTTCACGCTTCCTAAAATTAACTTGCTATGAAGTAGGATGCCTTCATCATCATCATCATATCGGTTAATATTTCATTTAATGAAGACATCTTTCTTATTAACATTAAAACTTTGGAAAACTGAAAGTAAATGATTATTTTACAATGTCCTGTTAATTTTTGGTCAAAATCATTTGGAAATACATCTTTGAAATATAGTTTGAGTTTTGAATAAAACTGGATATCTTCGCGCGTATCTACGCTCGCACACATCGACATTTGTACAGAACTGCACTCTTAAATGTGGCCCATGGGCATGTGACCGCCCGTTTTTTTCTGAATATTTATGATTTTTTTTCAAAAATGATCTATTATTATTATTAAATATTTATTTTACTATTTTTTATTGAGTAGCTATTGTGATATCTCCGATGTTATTGGCTCGATTTGGATTCTGTTTATTATTAAAGCTATGAGTTGTAGTACTGTGAGTGAGTAGTATTAAAGCTTATGAGTTATTTTATCGGAACAAAATACTGAGGTGAAGACATAAAAAAATTAGTATTTATTAAAAAAAAACACACACGTGTACTTAAGTCCATAAAAACCCTATAATAAAAAAAAATATTAAAGAAATTGAATAAAATGAAAAAAGAGTTTAAAAGTTAATTTTCGATAATTTTTCATGTATATTCAGAAAAATACAGGCGGTCACATGCCCATGGGCGCCATTGTATAGGCCAAAGAGCCGCATGCGGCTCGCGAGTCGTGGTTTGCCGACCACTGGTCTACCACAAAAGGCAACGCGCTTGATTTCAGAAGGAGCTGAAGTGGTGAGTTAGAAACGGTCTTACGTCGTAGAGGCAAGTCTAATTTTTAAGTTCATGCATATTTACATTTTGGTTAGGCTGATAATAGATTCATTTTCGCTTGAACTGCCCGTAAACTACATGATCAATGGATCAGTATTGGAAATTACCTACGTCTGAAGATCTTTATTCATTCTTGAAATCTCGACAAGCAAGTAATGCCTGCTCCTTTGTTGCGTTGCCGAACGTAGTAAAATAATGGGAACTATTCATTCGTCACATCTGTATGACTACTAACAGCTATAGGTCTTTCTTTTCGTGGCGAGTGTCGTTACGGACTATTACATGTTACTTATTAGTTAAGACGTTTAGCAGCAGTTTCATACTACGATCACTGATATAAACGCAACATCCACAAAGTATCGCAGATTGCCGCAATGAGACGAACGTTCATGAATGGTAGGAAACTTTTAGGAGGCTATTGACCATCGGGGACACTAGCGGTGAACCACTTTCCAACCTTATTACTAAGGACATAAGGGTGAAAAGTGGTCGACCGCCATTGACGACCACGGTTGTACTACCTAACCACACATTTGCAGAAACGATAAGAATTTTCAAGACAGGCATTAAGCAAATCAGGCAGGTTAGTAGATAGGCGGTAGGCAAGTCTTTCTCCACGCCACGACATAGTAATGTTAGGGAAGTGTCTCAAGACTCACAAGTCATTCGATTGTAATGATTAGCTCGTTATCTTTTGTTTGTGTACTGATGCTTGTCTAAACAATGCGACGTTTTGTTACCTATAGAGTCATCACGCGCGAGTGGCTCGTAGCCTTCATAGGCTGTGTTGATTTTGTGGAGCGTGGCCAATCTGTGCACACGGTCGAGATCTTTGCCGGCCACGGCGACGACCTTGTGTTGATCAGCCGGTAGCGTCCCTAGCGCTGTCAAGAAGTCGTGAGCTATCATACCCACACCGGCTACACCCCATTTTAGATGTAAACTCATCTGGAAAAATACATAGATTAAGTAGTTTGTAAACAGCGTCGACGGATACCGCGACTGGGACAGCATCTGCAGCTGTACCTACTTTGAAGTGGCGAAAATCAGCAACAGATTTTCTTAAGATAAGATTACCTATCAGTGTTGAATTGTATTACGTCGTAGGCAAGCCGTAACGAATTGTTTTGTTTGTGCGATTTAAAAAGGATTTGTTACGTAATTTTTTAATCCTCTTAGATAGACAACGAAATTAAAAATGTGTAAGACCGTCGATAAATCCATTTTACAGACTACTGTACAAAGTTACTTACCGAGCTGTTTGAGACCGTGATTTAAATAATAATAGAAACTTCTGTTTGCTTGTAATACGACCTGCAGTAGTTAATTAGCTCACGGCCTCCACACCAACACCATATATTTGCCTATTCCACAGTCATATAAATACTTTTGTAATTCAATATTAACGTAGATACCTACTTGAATGTCAATAAGAAACACGACACTATGAAGAGACGTGGGTAACTAAAATGTATTTTTATAGAGATGTGCAAACATAACATTGCATTAGGTATACCTTATCTTTTAAGATAATCACGTAAAAGGTACACAATGTAGCTATCGCGACTTCACTGGGTATGTAAGTACTGTGATTTGTCCTCACTTGGAATATACAACAACTTGCCTCTGCAGGCCTCTTAAATATGTGTTAATTGAACTCAGTGTATGACAGAGTTAGTAGAGGTATGTATGTATGTATGTGGAATAATGTGTCTATTGGCCAACTAGGTTGATTGGTAGTTTGTTAGTGTTATATGGGACAGGAGATCATAATACTGTTTATTTATGTTCATGAGCAGTGACACATACTAACAAGTGCTCTAATAGATGCATGTATGTCTCTCATCAAGAGATACTAACGTTTTTAAATAGGTTTAATGTTAAGGGTAATTTACAACAGATCTATCAACAACTACACAAATATTACATTTTTGATGACTGTGAAATTCTGGTTCTCTGATTGGGCTCTGTTATTTTTTAATTCCTGAAGCACAGTTTGTGCTAATTAGAGAAGGGTTTCTTGTGATCTTATGTAACATTCCAGTACTGTTACATCTCTTCTATTGCACTGGGCCTTGGTGAGCCTCAGTCAGTTTTGATTTAAATTTAATGGAACGGAATAAAAATTAAAAATTGATGGCCAGCAAGAGTATGAAGATTATTTAAAAAATGCATGATTATGCAGAATACATACATAATGGGGACTATGCACCATGTTAATAAATAGTTGAAGGTACAATGAATGATCAAGTGGTTAGATAGGTACATAATTATTATTAGTGACTGTATCAATTGGTACTTACAATTCCTTGATCAGGCATATTGAGAATACTGTAGGTACTTTATATTTTAACCTGCAAAACTTATGTATTATTTTATTAATACCAACCAACCACTCCACCTAAAAATAGATAAAGTTTCAATTAAATAGGTAGGTTCATTAAGTTTAATTATTAACAAATAAATAAGCAATGTAATGAAACTTAACATTGAAAAAATTCATTATCTATACATACTATAAAACGTCGCTTTTCGCGTTTAACGTAACAGATTTTGATGAGGTTTTCACCATCGATTAGAGAATGTATTCTGGAAGGTTTATGTGTCTATAACATTATATAAAAGTCAGGTTTACCTAAGAAATATGAATGTTTTATCAAGTCGCAAAAACCATGCGGAGCAGGGAGCGGGTCGCTACTTTTATAATAATTACTTTCCTCGCTTTGAGTTTGTAAAATAAAGAAAAACCAAATGTTTTAGGATTAATTTCAACAAGTTCATTTTATTTTTTTTACCTGAATGCCACTTTGTAACTGAAAAACTGACCAACACAATACCAATAAATGACACTATGATACAATAATAATATGAAAACAACTTACCAAAAAGGAAATCAGCTGACTTGAGCAGATGAAAATATTGTCTCAGAATAGTAAATGTCCGGTTTAACAACCTTACTTTGCTGTGCTATCCAATTCAAGTTTGATGTACAACATTTGCAATAACTTCTAAGTTACATAATTATCTTCTTATTATCTTATCAAAATTAAATGAATAGACGAAAAAGAAGATGAGAAACACAACAGGGCACAAACGTCCAATCCAAAGAATTACGAATGAACTAATGAATGATAAACTGTTTTTATTAAATGTCATGCGGACTCATGTGTGCATGACAATGGCATTGGGTATGATCTTCAATAGAATGAAAAAAAAAACTAAGATGAATGAATGAATGTTGTGTTCCAGTGTTGCCAGTAAAACGGGCGTCGCTGTCTGCCAGTTCCGGCACTACTATTTTGGTCAGCCCTTGAGGTCCCTGGACCCTATGCGAGAAAAATATGTTGCTTGCAGTTTGGACAGTACTGTCTATTTTAGGGTTCCGTAGTAAACAAGGAACCCTTATAGTTTCGCCATGTCTGTCCGTCTGTCCACGGCTTAGCTCAGATACTCTTTGAACATACTAGAAATCTGTAATTAGCAGTGATCGGAGTAGGCAGAGCTATTTTTTGTACTTGCAATACGTCGCACATAGGAGTATTTGCATACAAAATCCGGTCAAAAGTCGAATTTATAAAGTTCCACAAAAAGCTACAAATACCACGCGTTTTTACAACTTAATAACCGGTCCGTCGAATGAAAGACACATCTGTTACACAGGTAGCCACCCCTTCCCGCACAGGCAGTCGGAACCCAGTCGTTGTTTCAACCGCACGTCTTTGTTCTCGGCGCTTCTTTTTTCACTGAGTTTGTGTTTTAGTTGTGCTTTGACGAGTTAAATTGTGGAAAAAAAACAATATGAATATGGAAGTAGAAGGTACGTAGATCATTTTAACATAGTAATTAATTATTTTCTGTCGTATTAAAGTGTTTAAAAAAATTAAGAAACATGAACTTAAAGTTTGCGATAATTTTGTATAAAATATTCAATTAATCTGTTTTTGTTTAGTTGTCAAGCTTTTTCAAATCTTTATTTCATGATTTACATGTTCTCTACGATATGTTCTAATAGATACAACAAAAAATCGGTACGCCTATGCGCGCCATTTTCATTTTTGATGATTTAAAGTCAAGGGTATAAAACGAGTCAATTTTTGACTTTATATTTTTTTTTTCTCAAACATTGCAGGTTCAACAATTAGTTTCACCAGAAAAGCTTTGTATGACATCACGCGTGACTGCAATGGAAAGAAAATTCAAGAAAAGTTAGAATTTTTAGGAACAAAGTTGGCTGAACTAACCCAATGTCCTGCACTTGATGGCAAAGTATGCAATGCTGCTACTGACACATTGTCGACCATGCGTTGTTATATCTGTGGACAGGCCTCGAAAGACTTTAACAAACTAAAGGAAGTACAGGAAGTAAATGAAGAAGCTTTTCAATTTGCACTATCTGTACTCCACGCTAGAATACGGTTTTTTGAATCCCTGCTCCACCTCGCCTATAAACTTCCATTAAAAAAATGGCAGGCTCGTACACTAGCAGAAAAAAAAAACAGTGAAAGAAACGAAAGGGAGATTACAAAAAGATTTTAGAGATCAAATGGGACTGCTCGTGGACGTCCCTAAAGCTGGATTTGGGAACACCAATGATGGAAACACATCGCGAAGGTTTTTTGCAGACCCCGATACGTCTTCTCAAATAACTGGCATTGACATAGACCTTATCAAGAGGTTCAGAATCCTAGATGTAATTTCCAGCGGAATCACCACAGATGTGGAAAAGTTTGTGACCTACGCCCACGCAACAGCAAAGTTGTATATTGATTTGTATGGATGGCATCCTATGTCACCTACAATGCACAAAATATTAATTCATGGGGCCCAAGTTATAAGCCACGCCATTTTACCTATAAATCAATTATCCGAGGAGGCAGCTGAGGCCCGATATAAAAATTTAGAAAATACCGCATTGATTTTGCAAGAAAATTTTCTAGATTAGATTGTAAAAAAGATATTATTAATAGATTGCTATTAAGTTCTGATCCTTATTTAAGCTCGATTAGACCAAAATCACAAATGAAGAAAAAAACGTTTTCAAAAGAGGCACTTGACCTAATGGTCGCAATTGCGCCACCATCTCTACCATCAACATCGACACGTGAAAATTTAGAAGACGATGAGGAAAATGAAGATGACATCTAAAAAAGAAGACATTGTTTTAGGTTCTTTGTACCTTTTATTATTATTAAAGGCCATATTATAATTAAATATCGTGTTTTATTATTAAAAAAATCATTAAATAATTTTGACCGGATTTTTTTAATACTCCTATGCGCGTCGTCTTAATATGGACACTCCCGGAATCCCGGGATTTGAAATATATATTATTAAATAAGTTAGAAACTACTTGGTAAAAAGCTATTCACGTCTTAAGGAATTATGGATACATATCCCTCCTCCCCTCCGACGGGTAGGTATAAGACGGACAGGTTTCAGGTTAATGAAATTAAAAACTTTATTTTTTAAATGTATTTTTTTTTAATTTTCTGTAACAATTTTGTATAAACAAGTAGCGGCAACATCGCGCGTGTGCACATTGGAAATTAGCAACGCTTCGCTGATGTTAGTTTGACAACGTCGTGCGCTCACTGCCAATATATAAGACAAGCCTTCTTTTATCCTTGTTAATAAAAAAATAATTAATACTTTTTCGAATCCCGGAGTTTCAGTAAGAATCCCGGGGAATGTCCATATTAACATCAACGTTTGCGGTCATTGAACCAAAATAGCTCTACCTACTCCGATCACTGGTAATTAGGCATGGGTATACATATTAATCACGCCGACAACGTGGTACACATTTTTTTTAGGGTACCTCCCCTGTATTAAGCTATCCTCCCAAATATTAAGCTATAAGGTGTTAATTTTTGTAGTCAAGTGCCCCCACTTTTTTTTTTTTGGGTGGTAAATTATCAAGTAACTTCTCCCGCTCTGGGCGAAGCGGGAGGGCGTGTCAGACTCTTACTGACTAAAACTGACCCGTGTTCCTTCAGTTGCCTGTACGTTGCCAGGGGCCACGGTATCCCTTTCGGACTTTCCCGTGACCCCGGCAGGCATCGGTCCTAGCGGACCCCGTCTCATCTCTTTGAGGCGCGCGTGGAACACAACGCGCCGTCGACCCATGCCTGGTCCTTATCGGACGGCGAGCTAGTTTCGCCATGTCTGTCCGTCTGTCCACGGCTTAGCTCAGAGACTCTTTGTACATACTAGAAATCTGTAATTAGGCATGGGTATACATATTAATCACGCCGTCTAAGTGGTACACATTTTTTTTAGGGTACCTCCCCTGTATTAAGCTATCCTCCCAAATATTAAGCTATAAGGTGTTAATTTTTGTAGTCAAGTGCCCCCACTTTTTTTTTTGGGTGGTAAATTATCAAGTAACTTCTCCCGCTCTGGGCGAAGCGGGAGGGCGTGTCAGACTCTTACTGACTAAAACTGACCCGTGTTCCTTCAGTTGCCTGTACGTTGCCAGGGGCCACGGTATCCCTTTCGGACTTTCCCGCGACCCCGGCAGGCATCGGTCCTAGCGGACCCCGTCTCATCTCTTTGAGGCGCGCGTGGAACACAACGCGCCATCGACCCGGGCCTGGTCCTTATCGGACGGTGAGCTACACATTGCTCGCCGTCCGCAAGCCCGCGCCTACGGTGGCCGGAAATCGGCCTGCGATTCCCGACGCCCAGGGCGTGCCCTGCGGCGGCTAGGGGCGTGAGGGCGCGAGATTTGCCTTTCCCTCACGCGTTCTGCCTCCTCCTTCGCGAGCATTACTGCTTCGCAGAAGGAGGTGACGGCCTCCCATGCCCTCTCGCTCCGTACCATGACCAGGACCAGGGCCGGACGCGAGAGATCCCCGCCACCGATTGCCTCCACGAGGACACGGCGATGCTCTGCCCAAGCCGGGCAGACCTCCACTGTGTCCTCCAGGCGATCCACGCAGTGATGACACCCGGGCGTTTCCTCCCGCCTGATACGAAACAGGAACCTCCCGAAACAACCATGTCCGGTGAGGACTTGCGTCAGGCGGAAGGTGAGTACGCCATGGCGGTAATCTGGCAAGGAGGCTCGCCGCCTCACCGGAGACCGTGCGGTATCCCCAGACCAGCCGGGTGACTCTCTGGGACGCGTTCAACCGGCGGGCTGGCCGCCGCCTCAATGAACGCGCCCAAACCAGTGTCCCGTAAAAGGCCATGGACCGCACGACCCCCGCGTATAGTCTCCGGCAGGAGGCGTTTGGACCCCCTAGATTAGGCAGGAGCCGCTTCAAAGCAGCCCCGCTCCAGTCTGGGAGCCAAACGTCGGGAGTGCTCCACGGTATGAAACCGGCCTTACGTCACTGTTGACAGCACTGTCTTGGTTTTATAATTGCTCATGTACCGCGTCTTTAAACCGGTTTAAACAGTGCTACACAACTGGACCGGCATCTTATCACTTACTTTCACAGACTACATAGAGATACTACGCTCACTTTACTCGGTCAGGTGTCACAAACAAACGTCACATACAGCGTTGCCAGAAGCACCGCTTTTCCATTTTTTACCCCGCCTTTTTGACAAAGAATCCGCGTTCCGCTTTTAACATACGCAGTTCCACTTTTTTCGAATTTGCCAATTCTGCTAAAATAATTCTTTTTTGACGTGACAACGTCTTATAAATTGGTTTGCCGGGTGACACTTCAAGAAACTGCGTTACGCTCCGCTCACGTTATGCGCTCACAATGAGAGCGAGTGAGAGGCACGCGTCCCTTCCACTCGGGCATGGTTAGCCCGCCTAAGAGCGAGAGAGACAGACATAAAAAGTGAAAGGCACGCAAAGTCGTTGTCACGTAAAACTTTCGCCCGTATACCGACTTTACAGGCAACCAATTTTTTATTTATTTTCTCACTCATGGTGGCGGTTACTCGTCGAGACCGACAAGGATAAGAAGCTGCGTTCAGTTTGATCGTCAGGCGACAACTTACACCTA
Source organism: Xanthia icteritia (assembly GCA_949128155.2). Lineage (NCBI taxonomy): Eukaryota > Metazoa > Arthropoda > Insecta > Lepidoptera > Noctuidae > Xanthia > Xanthia icteritia. The sequence continues at coordinate 17,975,702 of OX421932.2, forward strand.
TCATGACATCTCTTTTGCATGCGTTGAATTTGTATATATCTACTTACCCTGCTGTCAGATTCTGGCGTTGGTAATGAAGTCTGTGTCCGTATGTATCACAGTGTGTAAAGAAAGTTCGTATCGTGTTGCAGCAAGGAAGCGCGAAGTTGTGTCAGTTTGGCGTGATATTTTATTTTAAAAGTTCTAAAAGGTGATTGATTCATCGAACATATCGTACGGTGTGGTACAGTAGGTATTTAGGCTGTTTTTGTGGTGGTGGTTATTGGTGGGTGTTTACTAATCAAAACACGTTAAAAAAGGTCGATGGAAATGTTATAACAAGAAATTCCTCATTTTTGTTGAAAATTCGCGTTTCAATTTCCTCATCTGGCAACACTGACTCACATAAGTCACTTTTTCAATGTCGAAGTTGTCAAATATGTAATCGCAATCGCGTTTTGTTGCTTTGTTTTCATTTATTATTTGCGACAAATTTTTTATGTTTTTGAAATGTCATTAGTTTTGAGAAGAACGTATTTAAAAGCCAAGAATAATATCTTGTCTTCCAGTAATGGAAACATTTCGTTATCCGGTCCCTTACTAACAATTGCGCCTCGAACGTTCAGTGACGACAAATCTGGCAATAATCCACAATTTAGCAGTAGTACAATATTGATAGAAAACGGATTTAATGTTCAAGAACTTCCAGTAGCTATAAAGAAGTTGAAGGATCTCTCGGACTTCGAAGTGAAACCAAACGAAAAACGAGCAACAAGTGCGCACGACTCCCTTAGCTATCAGCTGATCCAAGAAGAGTTTAAACAGTGCTTGGATTTGAGGGATGTATTCTCCTTACTCTCAAAGTGCACGAAAATAACTCCAAACATTGCGTTAGGTGCAATTGAACGTATTTATGACATCGAAAAAAATCCACAATCTTTAAATTTAGATTCCAAAAGAATTCACATCAATTTAGCCAAGGGTGCCATATTGGATAAGCTATTGAGGGTGGTCATGAAAACTGAAGACACACACACAATATTAGATATCTTGAACACAGTTTCGTCATTTATGGAACCTTACAAATACAAATTTCATGATGAGCTTCTTCTGAGAGTTATTGACAACAATTTACGTATTGAACAACTGTGTGAATTTATGACATTTTTGATAAAAAATAAAAATGATGAGAAATATTCTGAGACCATTGACAAACTGTGGATTGGGTTTGTGGCTAAAGAAAATGATATTAATGAAACTAATATTGTACAGGTGTTTGGTATCCTGCATGGGTTTACAGTCAGCAAAAGAATCATTTTAACATTGCTGGAACAAAAGTTATGTGATTTGTGGTTTAAAATTAAAGTGCCTGTCATGCAAGACATATTGAGCTCTTTTGTACTGGAAAAATATTTATCAATTCAATCATTTGGTGTTGTTGGGAGCTGGCTTAGTGCCAATATACATGCTTTAGATGAAGACTCATTGTTAGATGTAATATCTAAGCTAACTAGGCTTAAGTACACTGATGACCAAATTGAGAAGGCTGTGGAAAAATATATGAAATTAAAAGGTTCAAAAATAGAGAGCCATGTTCTTATTGTAGGAATTTTAAACTATTGCATGCAATTTCAAATTTACAATGAGCAAATATTAAATTCATGCAGCAATTACTTTCTGAGTAACTGGCATATTGTGCCTCCTAGTTTTCTCAAATCTTTCATATATCCTTATGGATATTTGCATTTTGATCCTGCACATAGCACAGAATTTTGGATGCTTATAGATAAAATATTAAATGAAAAATTTAATAAAATAAGTAGTAGTGATCTCAGTTCAATATTATTGTCATTAATTTATATAGGGAAATATCCTTCCACTTTAGTTTGCAGAATGCTAAGCCCAGAGTACCTGACAAAAGTGAGAAACCCTGAATTGTTGAAGAAGTTTTATTTAATTGATACTGCAATGACATTAGAATATGAGAAGTACTCAGGTCCTCTGCTACCAAAGAACCAGTGGTCTAAACCTATCTCTCAAGACTGTCGAGTTAAAAACATATTAGAAAAAATTATGGAGACCTTGGTAGATGTAGCAGGAGGTCAAGATAAGTTGTCCATGGCAGTGTCTATACCATACCTACCATCTGATGAAACATACTTGTTGGATGTAATGTTACACTCGGCAGGTCGGGGGAGCAAAACATTCAACTGGAAATCAAAAACTGGTCGGAATGAAAATATTGCCATCTTAATTCATTTGCCTGATCAATACTGTTCTAATAATGATCATTTGATTGGTCCACAAGTGATGAAAAAAACACATCTCAAAATTTTAGGAATGAAGGTTGTGAGCCTGAAATATTCTTTACTTAGTCAATTTTATACATCATACAATAAAAGTGGATTGAAAAAGTACCTGATTGAAAGTATTAACAATGCAGAACGGTGTTTATAGATAAATTAGTCTTAGCATATTTACGTAGGTAGATATAGTAAAGATAATCTTTCCAGGGTTTATAGATTTTGTATGTTTATACAATTCTTATACATACTTTTGGAAGATAAGGTTAAAACAAATTATTTTTTTAGGACTTGTGATAAGGGCCATTATTTTAATGTAAGAATCTGTAAAGATACATACTATACCATCAACATATTATTATAGCAACATATATAATAAAAAAATATAAAAAAACTGTGTTACTTAGATAATTATTAATTAATATTTATTGGAGTTATTTTAGTGACAAAACATGTTTTTGTAAATTTTGAGGTGCCACTACTGTAGATAAATGTCGAGTAATAATAATAAATAAAATATTTTTATATAGGTACCAAGCTATTTGATTTCATCGATTCAGTCCTACAATCCTACGAACAACCCTGCTGTTATTATTATTACAAACGTTAATGTAATATCATATTCGACAGTACGTACGGTTAGCGACAAAACTCGATTAACACTGCTACTTTTACACATCATCTAAATTCTATATTGACACAAAATTACTCAAATTACTCATGTTTTAGTTTTCAATTGTTTTAGTTAAGTTTGTGTATAATTTTGCTATTTTTATTAATTAAGCTCTACATAAATATTTTTAAATTACTCAATAGAAAAACTATAATACAAAAATTAAACTATTATATTTCAATAAAATTTAATAGCTCAATAAAATGGATTAAAAAACTTAAGTATTCATCGAGTTTTGTCACTGATTGCAACTATTTGAAGTACACACGGCTACACATCAAGTTATACATTTCCAGTATAAGCTGACCTCGCGTTGTACGGAAATTATATACAATGCGAGATCAGCATAAACTGGAAATGTATAGCTTGATGTGTAGCCGTGTGTTCCTGTTGTTCATAGATGATGCTCGCAGTACAAAGCGGCGGCTCCATCGGCATTATGTTCACGTACCTACCTACTTAATTATTGATTGCCTGACTTATCGCGCGGCTATTAACCGTAAAGGTCATCGCTCATTATAACCGCACCGCTCCAGCGCAGTGAAGGCCTGGCACCGCCTCAAAAAATATTCGCTCGCTTGTCGCCAACGCGCCGTTAGCAAGACGACCGCTCGCTGCTGGCACGCCACCAGTGAGGTGACAGCTTGTTGTTCATGCGCCGCTTACCAGCTGGTAGTTCACCGTCCACGCGCCAACGGCTAGTTTTCGGTTTACGGAAGGAATGGTGCGCAGGCGACGGACACAGCCGTGTGAGCGGCGCGAGGACCGCGCGCGGGTGGCGAAGCATCACGGCTCACGGGCCGCGGAATGCCCGCGAATTGTCCACTATTCTGTATAGCCATCGTAAAGAGTTTGATTTAAAATCCTAACTAGAATTACAAGTTATTTGCCGTGTCGGAGCGACAGGTGCCTAAAGGTCGCGACTAGCTAGCTAAGACTAGAGCAACTATTTTCTCGCTCAAGAAACATAAAAAAATTGTAGTAAAAGAGATACAGGTGGATTTTTGAGATAGGGCTGTAAAGACAGGAAATGAGGTTCAAACCTACTTTTTTTCTATGGATAAAATGGCCGAAAATACACAAAAAATTACCTTCTTTCAAAAGAACGCTTTGAGAACAAAATTTAGATATTGCTTTTAAAAATACTTGTTCCATATAAAGGCGTTTTGCGATTTCTGATTTTGTTAGCGGACAGTCTTTTTTTTTTAACGTGGGAAACGTTAATAAAAAGACTAGTCTGAAAGTTCTAAATTGTTTGAGGCTTTTTTTTCTCATAACTTTGGACTTTACAAGCAACAAACTATTCTGTGCTTAGAGCAAATAAAATTATAACGCGTATTCTATACAAGGTGGCGACGACATTACAACAATAAATTAAACTGCGTAAATAAGTATCTAATGACGTTCTTAGTCTGCATACGATATTTCAGTCAAATATATCCAATAGTTTAGTCACTATAGCTAGTCAAAGATTGACCCCATCAAACCATCGTCCCATCTATTTAGTTTGTTTGAAAAAATCACTTTTTTATTTCGATGCTAGGATTTATTTGATGGTTCTAAAATACTCTTATGCATTATTATTGCCAGTATTTGCATTTATTGTCGTATAATATCCACTATTTTTATCTCTATAATTATAATTATCCACATTGAATATGTGTTTATTTTTGACTAGCCTGTCCATCATAAAAAAAAACGTAAGTTGGAGTTTCTTTCCTACCAAAGTAGGTATGGAAAAAGTTTTACTGCTCAAACTTCAGTTGGTCCTGTAGAGATTTTTGATTCGTTTAAGAAACAGGATCGATTGGCATCAAAAAAAATTCTTTGCAGAATGTATTTTTTTTTCGAAATCTGTGAATGCAGACAAAATGTCCTAAAAAGTTAAGGACAGTCTCCCAAGACCGTTTTCCTGACCTTACTGCTCCGTCTCAAAAATCCACCCTGTATAATAGTTGATCGCTGACTGTTCACCCCACCTGCACCGGCACTCTGTCAAACAAACATTTTTTTATATACTAGCTCTACTCGCTTCTCGCTTATCGCCGGCGGTGGGACAGGTACCTTATATTTCTTGCTTCTTATTTCTTTATTTCTACAAAAAAAAAAAAAAAAAACATTTTTATACATCAACACTTAACTACTCATGTTATGAAGAAGTCGGACAAAATAGTTTTGTTTTTGGAACTTAGAATAAAACCTACAATCAAATAAATGAGAGCAGAATCTGTTTCCAGAAATGGTACAAGGCTATTTCAACTGTGGGACAGTTCAATTTTGAATTGGAATTTGAACCATGCTTCTCATATTATGCACTGGACGCACTGTTCGAATTTATTTGGCACCCGCATTCAGTGTTCTATTTTTACATTTGTAGCTTATAAAAGTACCTGGTCGACTGAGTTCTGCTCGGGTGAAAATAGATAAACATATTGTTGTATCACATTCGCGAGGCCGTGAAAATAGGGACAACGATTTTTTTCAGATGGTATGACGAGGTATGATACCCAGCTAGATCGATTTTTCGCCCCCATTAAGCCCTATATTGCAATTTTCATCGAAATCGTTAGAGCCGTTTTCGTATATACAACATGTAAAAAATATCCTGGCCGATCCGTGAAGGTGTTGTTAGATATCTTACTGAGACTATTTATGTGATAATTTTCAGGAAAAAAGAAAAATCAATTTGGCTACATTTTTTAAATGGGGAATACTGGGGCGCTGGGCGGTCGTCGTTTAGCGTGTCTAGAATTCATAACACCTGTTGAAAATTTTCAATTTTTTTATGGATTTGGGGTAATTTTGGTACTAAAAGTGTAAATTTTTAATAGCAATAACTTTTTTATTTTCAAAAATAATAAGAATCTTATTACTTTTTTGTAATGTTATTGCAGTACCTATGTGCCCCTTTCGGATCATATTGTTTATGTATACAAATATTGCTCGTTTAATAGTATAGGATAGGATGTAACTTAATAAGTGTCGAAAATAATTTTGCATTAATTCTGACCCTCAATTATAAAATGATAGTGTCGGTAATTACTTACGGTCATAGGCATGACTCCAATCAATATTACGTATTCGACATTGCCCAGGCCATTAGGGCATTTCTTCTCTACGTTACCTCAACAATCCTATCATATCCGTTATACCTAGAATTTTTCCGTTATGGATAGGTCTGGTTGGCATAATGGGGCACAGTTAAGTTCCATATACCTACCTAATTATATTTTTTAAATACATTTCTGCAAATGGGTAGGATGACAAAAAAGAAACTAAACATGCATTTTTATTCGTTTATTTCATTATACTCGTAACATCTTTTTCTTATAATTACTCACTGACTAACTCTCTAGATTTATTATTTGAATATTTTAATAATTTCTTAAACAACTTTTACACTTCGAAATACTTTTCTATGAAAAACTCGTTCCAGATCCAAATTACATAATATTTATAAGTTAAATAGCATACCGCCCAGCGATCACTATCTATATACTTTCGTTATTGCTCAATATCTTGAGATGTAGCATGATGTAGGCTATCTTTGTTCGCTTCATATTTCCAAGACCAAGAATAGTTTTGTTTCAGTAATAGACAATCTAGTTACATTTCTGGCTGTTAGACATAGGCTTTATAAAATACAATTTTCAAAATATCTTCAAAGTAGAGACAGCCTTGTTAGTTACATTTTCATTATGTGGTTTGTAATTCGCAATAAGATAGTCACAGATTACATATTATGAGGCAAACATTACGAGTTTACGAGTCGTACTCAAGTCAGAAATGGGGAATGAGATTTCAGGATTTAGTAGGGTTACGCGGATAAAGGTGCATCTACACATCAGTGAAATCACAGATAGAATATGGCGTTGAACGTATATCCACGTTATCTCCCATTGTTATTCATAGCCAGAAATGACTACACTATAATTTTATAGCCATAATGGTGTATCACAGCAACTCTAGCTTGAATATTAAATTGTAAAGAATGTGTTTACGCTGACTCACAGCCTAAAATCTAAAATAGGTAATTTAATAGTTTTACATCAATAATTACTTGATACTTGTCAAGTACAGTCGCCAAGCATTCATGTATAACAGCGTATTCAGTAATACCTGTGCCTTTGAATACATTGGCGACGGTACATTTAATAATTTTTAATGACTTTATTTTAATAAAGCTAAAATGTAACGACTGAAATTACGAACACGATTTTTAATCTATTCCGAGTAGGGTACTATGTATGTGCATGTTGTTGAATTACAACTATGTTAGTAGGTAAACGTGACATTTCTAACACATAACATATCTCCGAAAGCTATTTTATTAATTATTAATATTACACACATTACTGACAGTTCACTGAGAGATGATTTTGTAGTAATTCTAAAATGTAAGTAGGATGACCTACGCTATAGATTTGCCACCGTGTCATTTACTCACTGAAATAATGATGTTTGGCACATGTATGACGTTATCGTGGGCATCAAACATTAACTAGTGTCCTACTTAATAATTTGAACTATCTACAATGTTGTTATCAAGTAAGATTTAAGTAGGTGTGAAGCGGCTTGTTACCGGTCTGGACTCATACATGGTACATCGGACACAATTACCTCGGCTGTTCAGTCGTCGGTCGGCGCGCTCCACGTCCGCGATGTGTTTATTATTTATTGTTTGTGTCTATATCTATTAATATTTGGTATGGTTAATGAGCCGTTAAATATAATCGTCAATTTTGTAAAATGAAATCATTTTTATAAAGGCAATCATACGTTCTTCCAGAACACAAACTATTTAGTTTTCCAAATTCACAATTTCGACGTAGAGTAAAAAGTACCTACTAGGTATATTATAACTTTAATTTGAATAATTTAGATATATAATTCAATAAATTTTATTTAAATAAATTTTCGTCCATTACCTATTAATAGGCATAAATAGGTTCATATGTAGATATATTTTTTCTATGTGAAAGGAAGATATGTGATCACTATTTCATTACGTCCGTGTAGTATCACTAGGTGATAGAGAACACATTCACAAAATAATAACGAGCGATGTACATCGCTATGACTATACAGTCGCGATTTTGTTTTAATGTTTCCAAATGTTGAGTTATAGGTTAATATAATTTAGAATGATTTATACTTAATCTTATTAAGTGATTTAATTTAGTTAATATCGCTATGCTTCAATGTGGTAGACAGAGTGTGCCGCGGGCTGGGTGTCTGGTTGCTAAGCGACTGAGTGCTCAGTTACTGTTCACTGGTATCTCATAGACGGGAAGTCGACAGTCGATTCATAGAATAACTAACATCTACGTACTTAATTTATTATTATGGCATCTACAACCATGACAAAAAGGAATACCTTCGAATTATTTCCTACTTTGTTCGTAACGCAGAGGAGCGCGAACTTTAAATGACGTTACTTGTATTTGTGAGTACGAGTTATGAAAAGGTTAAACTATTTTTTATTTGAGGAAATCTTAAAAATATCAACTCTTGTACAAAATTCGAGTTGACGCTATCGTAAAATCTTAGGACATTATTTAGGTAGATAATTGATAATTTTTAAAATAACAATTAAGTTCGTAATGAACATCAAAGAAATGCTATCAATCCAATGATAACCTTTATAGGTACTTAAATAGTTTTGTGAAAGAAAGAATATACAGTTATCTAACTATTTCGTCTAGGAAGTGTTGTTAACTACTTAATGTTTATTATAACTGTAAAATGTTTCATCAATATTTTCTAACTGTATATTTATGACTTTTCACAAACGAAGTTATTATTATTGAGTAGATGGTAGCTCACTTATGGTCTAGGATATTTTACAACACCGATTCCTATTTGGCAGTTATCTAACACTCTTTCTTTACACGAATATGAAACAGTTTCTTAACTAGTGTGGTGTAACGGTAAATAAAAATTGACAAGTTTTCATCATCCGTACATACGCGCAAGTTGCACCTGAGTTCATTGTTGTTCACCGCTAAAGATGCCTTTATTCGAAATTAACTAATTACATTACTAGTTTTAAAGCAATATCTACGAAAGCAAAAACATTTTCAAATTAATTATCTGTTTGAAATGTGTTAGTAGCGCAAATATACTTTTCGTTCGACGACAAGAGGGTAGTTTGCGAAAATCACGTGTTCTTTGTAACATCGTGATGATTGTAGTACAATACCGGTGTTGAAAACTTTAAGTGTTTCCTCAGTTTTACATTTTATGTTTTAAAGACGCTCGTCTTAAGGCAGTCCAGTCGACGCTGGAAACAAAAGCACCAGCGAGTCGAGGCAACTACAGATATAAACAAAACTGTGTAGATTTTTCTGAACGATGACTATGACTGAATAGTCCGGATATATTACCGCTACCACTTAAGTAAAACTAAAATAATAAAACTTTATATAAACGATCACAGTAAGAAATCATCTAACTACGCGAATGTGCGCAATAAGTTTTCAAGTTATTCTCTAAGTTAATTGCGACGGGGGATCGCGTTTAACTATTAAATCTTCTCGCTAATACTAAATACGAATAGTTAATAGTTACCTAGATGTCCCTCAGCGCGTTCTAATTGCTGTTCAATCTACTCACCATAAACTCGAGGGTTTGTCTTGTTGTGTCAATTCAGTGACTATTTGTATTTTTGGTATGACGAATTGTGTATGTATTAGATATAACTAATATCAAAAGTGACTAGAAATGATCTTCAAAATAAAAACTTTTCGTAATCTATCCGGTTATAGTAAGTTCAATTTGTTGACAACTTCCAGCGTCAGTCCCACGGTAAGTTATAAGTTGAGCAGATGTAAAAACCTTAGAACAGAATAATATTTACAAAATACAATTTTTATATAGTTAAAAATCTTTATGGTTATAAGAAATGTATACTCTTATAAAGTATATCTACGTCTTGTTGACAAACATAGAAAATAAAATGATGTATAAAAATGATACGAATGAACCTCAAACTGCTAACGCCTTCACAGTCAAATAAAATCTATATGGCATGTCGGTAAACAAGAGACCACTCGGGTGCTTAAAGTAACGCTTAGCTAGTCTATGTAATAACAAAACAACGAACTTAGAACTAACGACCGACAGATAAGGCTTCTCATTAGATACATACGTCATATCCATAAATATCTATACAACAGTGAATAAATTTCAAAACAACGTCACTCTAAACAGCAAATTCAACAAAACATATCGTAGAATTAAGCTAACATTTACAAGTAAAACGAACGCCGAATACAATAATCGTAAGAAAATACATACAATATTTATGAACGAACCGGAACGCGACGGTCGTGTCGGCAGTCTTAGAGATGCGCGGGTTAAGTCTTTCGATCGACGAGACTCGAGCCCGACCGATCGGAACGTTCCAAACCATAGCACTAACAGTTAGGAGAGACGCGCCGCGCGCTCACGAGTAGATCGTGATGACCTCGCGCCCACCGCCGCGCACCATCAGCACCTTCTCCAGCCCCTCCGTCAGCACCTCCAGGAACTCCATGTCTGGCAATGACGACACAACACGTCAGCGTATACATACAACACACCAAACAAATTGAACTTTCCTAGCAATCGCTACGTCGCCAAGCGTAGCAACCGCTACGCCGGACTACACGTAGCAAGCTGGGCTACGAATCAACCAAAACCGTAGGCTGTGGTACGCTGGAACTTTCGTAGTAAACTACGCTCACTCATCTCTTTGGAAAGTAGCACTTTTGCTGCTGCTTTTGCACGTTTGCTTTGGTAGTCTTTTCGTAACACATGCTACGCTTAATTTTATGACAGTGCTACGCTGGAACTTTCGTAGCAAAGCTAAATCCTAGTTAAAATGTTGGAATACACGTAGCATTTGCTACGGTAGTCCACTCGTAGCACATAATTATTACGCTTTATTTAACCCCAATACTCGTTGAAGTTGTAGTGTCTTATCGATTATACACAGGATTATATGGCTTAATTGGATGAGGGCCAGAATCATAATAGAGATAAGCGCTAAGCAGTATCTTCGTAGTTCTCAAGTATATTTTTTTGTATGCAAAGTAAAACAAATATGCTCACAGTTGGACTCCCGGTCGATGTTGGTGTCGCGCGGCGGGCCCGGCAGGTTGAGGATGACGAGCTGCGCGTCGTGCGACCGCGACACGATCACTTCATTCAGCTTCACCGCCGTGTGCATGCGCCGCACCGTACCCTCGTCACTGACACACATTACATAGACGTGACATGTTTGCTTTTACTATGGCAATATATTCAATCATTTGTTTACAAATAAGTTATCAATTATATTCGTTTCTTTGAATCAAAGTTGGTTTCCCTCCGATGTCAAGGAAGGTTGTGTTGGAAATATGTATGTGGAAATTAAATTGGTAGATGTACATAGCATGACGATCGAGAACATAATCTTGTTGCATGGGGAGTCCTGCTAGCTAACTCGGCTCGTAGTTGTCCTAGTTGCTTCTCATTTAAAAAGGATTTTCTGATCTAGAGATCAAAGTCATTTCTCGTATGTTTCTGTTGTAATCAAAAGAAGTAGGTAGTAGTACTCACGGCGTGATGTCGGAGAGGTTGGGCTTGGGCTTGACGGCGTCTCCGTTGGCGCCCTGTTCCTTGTGCTTGTTGTCGTCGGGCGGCGGGCTGGCGTCCTCGCACTGCGACCGTTCATCGGGCGAGTCCCACATTGAATCGATTATGTGCAACAAACTACTTCGAAAGTCGTCCTATTCACCCCAATTTGTAGAATTTCCATTTCCAAATTGAATTTTGAAACGCGATTTGTTTTGTTTGTGTTGCACATGACGGATTCAAGGCGAATGAAACACGGGATGTCATATATTATTTTAATTGTTAAACGATAACTCACTACTGACATTCAAACATCAAACCTCTTATCTAATGTGGACAACGAAACAAACTAAAGTGAACAAATTAACGTGAATGAACTCATCGCAAACATATGACCACCGTGTGTAAATTCGCTAGGACTCGTCGGTGACAATGATGAGGGTGGGGTACGATCATGAGTAAATCAACAAAATATTAAATAAAAATGACGGAAAATGGTTTGCAGTGCACTGCTTTGTAACACCGACAGGTATGACTACCACACTATTGCGCTGATCCATGTCGGCAGCCTAAACTTGCAAACGATGAATGAATCCCACCAATTTACGGCAAGTTCATTTTCATCAAAGCGTGTCAGTCGTTCACATCGAGATAAGTAAGAAATAACGAATAAAAATACTCAAAAAAAGGTTTCATTTTAGAGTGTCTTGGTTCTCAAATGAATCCTATTTCAATTATTATAGTAGGTAACAAGTTTAGGCTGCAGGCAGAACCCGTCCTGAATCTGTCAGTGAGATTGTAAATCAAGACGAGTTTGAAGAAATCGAAGTGTCTGTACATGTCTATAAATTCTTTATAGATATTCAATGAGGGTTTAATGAAAATGACAATGTAAATGTTTTTATTATCAAATTATAAACAGATCATGAATAGTGTGCTAGCTGAGAAAATAAGAAGCTTGTTCATGTTAATGTATCATAATTATAGTCCATTTTATCAACAGCAATTATTTGGATAGTGTTGGGATTATCTACTATTTTTTATTTTGTTCAAATTGGGGATTTTAATGTTTTAACATATTTCATTTTTGTCATTTTAAGCAAGAAAATAATAATCACCAGCTAATTTAAGCTCAATCGAATTACTGAGTTAATTCGAGTTGATAAAAAATCTGATTGAGAATAATTGAATTTGTCCTTTCATATACATGTTTATTTCAAAGAACTCCTCAGATCTTTTAAATCAATAATTTTCACGACTATGGGGTATCATCTTTTATCTAAGTGCAGGTAAACAGAGGTCGTATGTACAGGAGGTATGTTCACCTTATCATCCTTGTCCTTGTCGTCGGTGTCGGCGAGCGGCGGCGAGGGCGCGTCGCCGGGCGCGTCGTCTCCGGGCTCCGTGAAGCGCACCTTGCTGGCCGTCTTCACGTCCGCGTGGTGGTGGTCCACTATAGCCTGCACCTGTACACGGACACTTACATTAAGGGGCTGTTGATTTAATGTTCGTTGGCGGTTGTTGAGACGTCACAGATGATGCTGCTTTATTGTGTCTGTAGATGCAAGAATAAAGCCCCATTTACACGATGCATGTTTCTTACTCGTGGCATACAATAACATTAAAGCAACAAATAACTTTGACCGTCTAAACACTGTTTAGATTGTGTGTAAATCATGCTTAAGGTATTTTTAAGAGCTTTACCAGACTGCTGTGACGTATCAGCAATCACTTGATTTGAAGACTATGATCACTTGATACAATGAAGATTTAACTAATAGAATATCTAGGTAGTCGTGTGCTAACTTATCGAAATAACGACGAGCGCAGATAGCTTCCAGCCGTACATATACGGTGTAATTTTGTTTGTAAGGAATGGGAATATGGGCATGGCTTTTTAGTAATTTCAGTAGGTAAACAATCCTGTTACTCTAAACCTATTCGATTTAATCTTTTACTCTCTGAAACCTATTAATATCATCAGAATCAAAAAGACATTTATTAAAAGGTACATTAATATTTCTTAAAGGATAGCATGCCATTTTATTAATGAGGATTAAATAACTTTAGAATGTTTAAAGACATCGAGAGTGAAAATATAGGTAAGTCAGGTTAGAAGGATGATGTTACGGTAAATATAAATATGTGCAAAAAGTGATTATAAACGAGCATAGGAGTTTAGTGAAGAGTGAGAAACAGTGAATAAATATAAAATGAAGACATGATCTAAAACATCAAAAGCAAATATCTTAGTAGTAGTTAGCCAAATTCACTTATTACTGAATTGGTGGAATGTGATGATGACAAAAATGTATATTTTGATGAAGAAGTGAAAGTGGAAGATCTTAGCCACAAAGAGGACAACACTCAATCTAATATACACCAAGAATTCATTAAAGCTAAAAAGAAAACTCATCTACACATTGCTTGGATTAAAATAACAGCAGAAAATAGTGTAGAGTTCAAAATGCGGGAGATATTGTAACTCAACGGATAGCTAACAAAATGCTCTTAAAGAAAATAAGTGGACTCGAATCAGGGTTAAGGTATCCACTTTACCAAAGGCAACTTCTCCTCAGCGTTTTCACGATAATCCACGAAATTTTGCATCTGTATATAGCGACAGACAAACATGTTAGTTCTAGGTCAGAGTAGAGTTATTTATATACAAAGCTTTGTACAGACATTTGAACATTGAAATTGTGAACATTTTTATATATTTCATTGTTAGGAAGAGTGTATGTTGTGAACTCACCATGCCCATAGTTTCCTTCTTGTTCAGCCGTAGTTCGCGCAGCATCTGGTTGCGTTGTTCCATCATCAGGGTACGCTCGTAGGTGTAGGCAGATATGTCGCTGTCCGTCTGAAATATTATTTTTAAATATTTCAATATAAAATTTGACGAAAGTGCTTCATTAAGTTCATACGTATTTTCAGATTTAATTACAAACATTGGCTATACTGGCTTACACTGGCTATAACAGTCAAGCTTGATTATATTTCCTTTACCTGCCAGCAATTTTGTTCACGATCTCCGGATGGTACTTTAACTAAATAGGCATAATTATATATAGATGGAACCAATTCCTTGTCCGAAATGATACGCTGTTCATGGAATTGGCCGTATAAATAAAGCAGTTCCAAAACTGACCATTTCCACAACTTCGACCTCGGCCTCAAGTCGCAGCTGGTAGAGGAACATCTTGAGGTCCTTCTTCATCTGAATGGAGTTGTCTTCCATCTGCGCGACGGTGAAGATGCGCATCTTGCAGTTCTTCCACGTGCGATGCTGCTTCAGCAGGAACGGCAGCAGCATCAGCATGCCGCCGTCGTGCACGATCCACCAGATGTCGATGTTGCCGGCCACCTGCAGAGTGGGGATCGAGGTAATGAGACGGAGTGTAAGAATGTTGTCATTAGGTAGGTATAATAGGTACAACGATTCTTAAGACTTTACATATGTGTTTTTTAAGTACTTAGTTTCAAGTTGATCCTCAAGCAAAAGTAAATTATAGATACTCGTGCTGCTTCTGTTTTCAAGTCGATCGTCAGATAGTTTTTTATATTAATCTATGTCACACATGGCAAAATGAGACAAAGCGTTGTCGTTTATGTTATGGGTTATTCATTTGTGTAAAAGAGTAGGCTATGTATAAGTAGGTATGTGTATCCTTACTGTTTCAGCAGTGGGAATATTATAGGATGGGAATGGTTATATTACCTTCTCAGTGGAGTCTGGGAAGAAGTTGATCCCCTTGGGCACGAGCATGGCCATGCGCGCGGCGGCGACGGCGCGCACGGTGTGCAGGAAGTGTTGCCAGCGCGGCCCGGGGCGCTCCGCCGCGCGCCAGCCGTACGGCCAGCCCACGATCACCGTGTTGGGCTTCAGCCCGCCTAGACCGCACGTTTGAACCCTAGTAGTGGAAATAGATATATTAAGTATTGATCACGACATGGAAATATTGCAATGGTACTGGACTAAGAAATTATGAATTTCACAGTAAGGTGTCGTCCAGTTTTAAGCATCCGGTTTCCAACAACTTGCAATACAAAAATAAAGACAGCACTCAGAGAATGTCATTATTATCATCCATAGTCCGGCAAGAGCCTTTCCCTGTTTTTCCAAATAATATACCTGAGTATATGCAAAACCAAAGTGGAACTCGAAGTTCCTTAGAATCTGCACCAGTTCCTTTGAGACCGGCCTGAAGTATTTGGGAATTGAAAAGATAACTTACAAATGGCTAAGTCCTTCAGCAATATCAGGCGAGACGAGTACATCGACGAAACCTTTGACCTTCTCCTCGTCCATGATGCGGCGCAGGTTGTGTCGCGCGGACGTGGCGTCGCCGGCGCGGCGCGGGAAGTCGCCGCCCAGAACTGACACGCATACTGTCAGACCCTTGCCTAGGTGAAAATTATGGGTATTAGATGAATGTAAGAAGATGATTCAGGTTCTTAGGCTATTGTGACAGCTAAAAGATTAAGGGACTATTTCACAGTATTCAGATGAATCGCTATCTATCTGAATAATCTAAAGTGTAATTAGGTATGTTTAAAATTGTCTGCCAGAACTTATCAGCACGGGTAGCTTGACAACTAAATGTTGTGGTCATGCTAAGCTTGCTGGAAGTGATTGAGAGAAAATTCTCGTGAAGTTTTATTTGTAATGATAAATAAAGTTGCTGCTATAGCTCAAATAATAAAAATGGTAAGTTCTGTTCACCATAGTACAAAAAGATTTCTCACCAGCTTTCAGTTGGCTAGCAAAGGCGACCATCTTCCTGTAAGTAGGCATCAGTTCATTATTCAGTTTGGCGAGCACCAGTACTTGCGGGCGCCAGTTCTTCGTGTGCGGAGGTCCTTGTTCCAGACGCAGGAGCGAGTAGCGCGCGGCCGAGAGAGCCAGACCACGGAGACCGTCACCCCATTCCTTCTCGGCTCTGGAAGGTGCAAGATGGTTTGAGATTTTGTATGTGTACTTTGATTATCTTTTCCTACGTGTTGTCTTGCCTTTTATTTAGCGTTAGCTGTAAGAGGTTGGTAAAACTTATTCCGTTTTTTTTAATGGTATATTTGGGTTTTTTGTTATTTTTTATTTTTTATTACCATAATTTTTCTAAAAACGTTTTAAAGCCTTTATGAACTTACCCGCGATATTCAATGTACTTGTAGATAAGGCCAGCCATACCCATCGCGAGGAGGGCATAGAACCATGATGTCATGAACATGATGGAGATACACAGTGTCAGTCCGGCTAAAGACAGAGACCTGAAACCAAGCAAGATAATACAGTAACTGTTTTTTCATAGATAAGATACCTAAATTCTTAATTAGTATGGAGGTTTGGTCCTTACCAGTGGTAGTACTTGAAACGAGGACGCCAGTTAGGAGTCTTGAGGAGTGTCTGCAGTGCGCAGGCGAGGTTGACGAAGCCGTAGCACATCAAGAAGAACATGGATAGCAGTGGCGCCAGGATATCAACGTTACCCAGTAGGATTCCGCACTGGCAGATCACCATCGTCAGGAGCAGAGCCCTGGGGTTAGAAATAACAATTAATCTACTATAAGAAGTTAATTTATTTTCTTTGACTATAAAGTTAGTCTACATAGCCTGTTCAAACAGAAACGTCTACATTTTCGTCAATTTCGGAAGAGGCTTTTTCCAAAAGTTCCTGATAGGCTAGTTAACTGTCAGTCTTATTATTTTCAGAACGTTGGCTTACCTTGTTGGTTCACCCCGGCTGGACGAGACGGCGAAAGGTGCTAGGAACGGTATAATTTCGTCCTTAGCGATAGCTTGCAGCAGTCGTGGGGCTCCGGTGAGGGACTGGAGACCAGCTCCCAGGGTAGACAGGAATGACCCGATCAGGATCACCCATTGGTTCGGCCACGCCATGTTCGCTACCACCAGCTTACCACCGATAGATTGACCAAACCTGGAATGATGGATTTTTTTGAAGACTTCGGCTCTTTTTGTTAGATGCTTAAAACTACCATAAGATCTAACTAACATATTATAAATACGAAAGTGTGTTTCTAGTGTGTTCTTCTTCTTCGGTGAAAGGGAAAATTTACGAATAGGCAAAATTTTTTGCATTGAGGTAGATTTTGGGTTGCTAAAAGCTAGTTTAACTATAAACGGAACGCGCCCTTACTTGTCCCTGAGCAACAGGTTGTCGACGGTGCCCGCGAACAGCAGCACGCAGGACAGGTACACGGCGGACGTGGTGAGGATGGCGCAGATGGTGCCGATGGGGATGCTCTTCTGTGCGTCTGCCAGGTCGCCCGAGCGGTTGGAGCCGGCCATGATACCTGCGACGTGGAGGAATTACATAAGTTTGTGCAGAAAATCGATCACAACAATGTAGATACCCAGTGCCGGATTAACCACGTAGCAAGAGTAGCAATTGCTACGGGCCCCGCGCAAAAGGGGGCCCCGCGTGTCTAAACCCGCCCACCTCCGTCTGAGCGTAATTTTTCGAGTGATACTTATTAAGACGTGGTAGGTATATTGAATTTACTTGATGTCACAAAATCGTGAAACGTTTGGATAGAAGGTCTAATGAAATATTATGTAAGAACGGTTAAAACAAATCGAACCACCGAGGCGTGATATAAAAAAATAAATCGAGCTTGCTTTGTTCTTGATCTTAGTTTCTCTTAATTCTACAGCTTTTCTACATAACTCAACAAAGCAACTCCTATGTATGTATTGTCAAAAGAACCTCTCAGAGGTGAGGTGCTAAAAATTTTCGAGCAAGTTTCTCTTCATTCATAGTTTTTGTGAATAGGTCACCTAACCAACTGGAGGTTCAAAAAAAATCGACATCGCTTCGCTCGCTCTTGCATCTTAGTTTTTCTTCCTTCATAAACATTTCTACATTAGTCAACAAAATAACTCCTATTTCAGTATAAATGGTCAAAAGGAAGCCTAGACTATCCAGGGTGCAAAAAAAATCGGTCTTTGATAAGGCGGGGCCTGTAGCAAATTCTACCTAGAGGCCCCTAGGTAGAATTTGCTACAGGCCCCGCGCTGGCTTAATCCGGCACTGTAGGTACCCATTTAGAAATTCTCGGTAACAGCCCGAAGTCGAGTTAGGCTACTAGGTACATGGAACATAATATGACATAACTGATGCATTTATATATATTTTAGGGGAGGCCTATGTCCAGCAGTGGACGTCTTTCGGCTGAAATGATGATGATGATATATATTTTATTGTACACCAGATTATACAAAAAGAAAAAGTTATACACTACAACCAATTACAATGGGCGGCCTTATCGCTTGACCCTTGACCGACCCTTTTGGGAATACAGTCATGAAGCAATGTTAAAACAACAATGTTTCCTTTACAGGACGAACACGCATGCTGTCACATCAGAGACCAGTTTTGAGGTGTGAATTTGTCATCCATTAAAAAAAAAATACCTGTAAAATTATGATCTTACCAGTAACTGAAGGGAAGAATATTCCGATGAGGATGGTGAACGTCGTGGAGAGGTCAGCATAGACTTGGTTGTAGGTGGGTCTCTCCATCTGTTCGATGTCATCGGGTTCCTTGCCGTATGCGATGTACTGGCCCAGTTGTAGGAACGAGTCTTGCAGGTTGTCGAAGAACACTCCACTTTTCAGTCCCTAGTTATATAATAAATGGTTATACTCGTTCAAAATCAGCATCCTACAGTAGCAGGACCTTGAGTATATTTAAGGTTTTTAACCGAACCGTTAAGACGACTTACGTTTTTTTTTTATATTAGAATATGTGCGAGAAGGAAGGAATATCAGAAGATCATAGTTCAGTGAGTAGTGCATTGTTTTTTTTATGAAATATATAGACCGAAGCCTTTGACCTAATAAATGTTTTCTGTCTTCAGTCATACCTAGTGTCATAATAATTAAACTTAAAATTCTGGATCAGAAAAAAAAGGACATTTACGACCAATGTAAATATTCTCCTTACCTTGATTCCCTGGACAATAGATACGTTGTGTGTCAGGTAGTACGGGTCGCAAGTGTTGTTGGGGCAAAACAGTTGATACAGCGGCGCCCCGACCTCCTTCGTGCAGTTGTTGATGTTAATGTCTTTTAGCAAACGCTTGCCTAGTACGCACATCCTGAAAATTACAACTTAGTATTGAAGCAGATTTTACACTTATTCAAATAAGGACTATCTACCAAAAACTGTGAGTGGAACTATTAAGAATAAACGTGGCTATACGAAAATAAAAAAATCTAATTGTCGGATTAAAAACATAGTCTTAACAAGGAAGGACATCATCAATCTTGGATTATGAAAGGTCTAATCATACTTTAAACAACTTTTCCAGCAGCAAAATGTTATAAAAGCAGGCTGATGTTATCTCTGAAATTCCGTGTCTCGTGTGTGCCATTAATGCGGCTTAATGAGACATGAGACTATCTCAGTCACGGCCTTACCCTTACCCTACCCTTACCCCATACCCTTCCTGTTAATGTGTGGGGACTGATGCTTCTGAACTCAATTGCCAAATTTTGCTCGTTATGGCAAGCATAAATTTTGTTCCAGTGGCATGTGTCATTGGAAAGGATTTACATTTTTATTGCTCTTTCATTTATCGTCACATATTGCAGTACAGATGTTTCCGTTAACCGGATTGCTGAACAACCAAAACCACGACCTGCATGACCAAGGGGTCATTTTGGCAGGTATTTGTGAGAGCATCTCGTAGCTCAGATACATTTCAACTTTCAATTTTATGATCTTAGATTTGATAATACATAAAAACTTAAAAATGATACAAATAAAACATCAATATACTCACTGCAGCTTATCGTTTCCATTGAAGTTGACGAAGATTCCGACGTACACCGCAGTGATGGAAAGGATGACACAGGCAAGGGCGACGGTGGCGAACTTGTTGACAAACTTCACGCCAACGAACACCACCATGCCCATGACGAGCAGCAACCCGGTACCGTACACGCGGAAGTTATTGTACATCGCCTCGGGGTCCTTCGTGAAGTCCCCGAAGATGGACAACCAGGGCGCCATGTATGTCTGTTGATGAGAGGGAGATGCTATAAGTTTTCTGTTTTTACGATTGGAAAACATTGAGATTTCTCTATAAATGTTTAATATTAGATAATGTATTCTATAAAGATGGTGAAAACAGTATCAAAATCCGTTTTGTAGTTTAGAAGAACAAATTGTCTGAATTTCTATAATATGTACAGAATATAGATTTCATGTTAGCACAATCTTCAGCTACATCTTCAGGATTAGCTTATACGTTGGTCCAGCAGTAGTAAAGAAGAACGTAACATAGCTAAAATAGCGCCAAAGTGTGACATATTTATGTCACAGAGCATCCATAAAATATAAAAGTAAATGAGGTTTTTTACTAAAATCGCTTTTTATAGTAAAGATTTAAATTAAAAAAGATAATAACACATTTCTCGACTAAGCCAAAAACCGGGGAGATTTTAACTAGCTAATTAAAGCAGACTTGCGGAGTGGCAAAGGAAATTCACATACACATATACATGTCACAATTTGGTTATGGTTAAATCGAGGTAATAGCAAACCCCGACATAACATTTTAAAACAGAAATAACAATCGCTATCGGTTCGTCGCGATTTTCCAGCGTGCCTTGCATGCATTGCCGTTCCATGCATTTTACAGTATACGCACATAGACAGTCATTTTAGTAACACTGTTTGACATAAATAATGGCTTTCGGGCGTGAGCTATTAACCGCAAGCAGAAAGCTAACCATGCGCGAGCTTAATCATTCAAAAGAGTAATTAGTGGCGTGGTGAATATTAAAATCAGCTTTAGGCCTTTCTGCATCGGATTGTCGTTAATCGCTAACGTAACCTGCATTATGTTAAGTAATTTATAAAAAGCCCATAAATTACTTCTTTTAAATATACGAGGTACAGTAAATAGCGAGATTTAGAAAGTCTACTATCTAAATCGCGCCGCTACATCTCAAGCTATAGATTTCCAGTATAAGCTCACCTCTCATTGTACGGAAATCCTATACAATGCTAGACCAGCTTATACTGGAAATGTATAGCTTGATATGTAGCCGTGTGTACCTGGTTGACAGTCTCTTTCCAAGGGTCGATGCGTCAATTTACGTCTGGGTTGGATTCAAATGTTCCTTCCCGTTATTATTTGTGAGATTACCGTATTAACTACATACCACTTTCATGAATACTAACAAACATCGTCGTAATAATTATCCTCTATATCCTCTATATCAGGATGGTAATCAACGTGGGGGATCATAAACAGCAGTGCTGTATTCCGCATACGAGTTTCCTTTGTGGCCGCTCCGCAAGTCTGCTTTAATTAGCTAGTTTAAATCTCTCCGGTTTGTGGGTTAGTCGAGAAATGTTTTATTATCTTTTTTTAATTTAAAACTCTACAATAAAAATGCAATTTTACTTTATTATTTTATGAATGCTCTGTGATGGCGATAATTTACGTGTATATTTATTTTTGTCCTAATTATGTCACCAGTACTCAATATAAGCCTTCAAAACTGTCTATATTGGCAATATTACTAAATTAAGTAACTATTCCTAGGAACTAATAACAAAATTAATAGGTACACTAGCTGCAGGGTTCTCATGTTCCAAATTATGAATGGTGGCCGAGTAAGGTCGGCGCTAAATGGCGGCCGACCACATCCCTGTGTCGAGGCCCCTGAGACCGGAGTGAAGTACGATCAGGCTCAGTCCGCCTCTACGGTGTACGTTACATCAACACGGTTTAGGACTAGCGCAAACAGGCAGTTTGAACTGCTATCGATTTTGTTCAGTAGTTTGTTTCAAAGCGGTGTACTCCTGGAACTGCGATATTGATGCTGGATTCCTACACGTTTGATACACACAATAAGAAATCGCAGTATACAGCGATAAGTCAAAGTCAAATCTTTTATTTCAAGTAGGCCATTATGTGTGAGCTTGTTGCTCAGTCCTGCATCCATAATACTGAAATCCCCAATCATAATTAAAGTCTATATATTCAATTTAAACTGTATCGAATTATTGACTCACTGTTGCGTTAGTCTACACAACTAACTTGAGATTTAACAGTAGGTTTACTAACCAGTGAGTGATCAGACTTTCAATGTAATTGGTAAGTGACTTATCACACGTATAAACATATGTTGTGGGTACCAGAACTCACGTACGAGTACTTACGTGCATACAGTCCTGTAAACCTAGTACTATACCGAGTATGTGGTCTATGCAATTGTGTCGAGGAGAGATTCGGCCGGGCCACGCCTCTGTACGGACTCACTTATAGTGGGTTCGGGATTCTAACTGAGGTAACGTGCGAATTATCTGACTTGTAGAATCTAGTCCGTAATGGATGAACTAACTTGTTTGTACAATAGTTGTTGAAACCATGCTTTGCTTTTAGCATAACATTACTACAACGGTTTAATTTAAAAAAAAAACTGACGAAGTGCGTGTCGAAGCACGCACAATGAAAGGTTCCGTAGTTGGGATAAACTTAACTTTGTAGTTGAAAAACATGTTCTTCCATATGGAATGTATGGAAGAACATGTTTTTGCAACCGCAAATTTAAGTTGGTCGATTATTACTCGTTAACTTGTAAAGCCTACTTAGCTTGGAAGCTTATGCTTGGGAGCTTATGCTTGGAAACATGCTGGTCCTGCTCCATAGGATAATTTAGAATCAAGACAAAATCAAACTGGTTGCAAATTTAAGTGTATATTTTTTTTATTTTTTTTTTATTATATGACATTGTATGACCAATTCCTCGCACACTGACTTATTAATTGTGGAATCTTAGGAGAATCGTCTACTTTTACAATGTTTGTAAATATGTGAGCACCATGCATCCATCACATAATTAGTTTATCTGTTGTTGCTTCATTTTTAATTCTTAATTCTTTTTACCTATTGTGGTATAATAATTTTATTCTAGGTGCATCGTCCTCACATATAATTATATAACTAATGTACTATACAAAATATTGTAAAACATTTTAAAAGAGTAACGGTGGAGTTTCTTGCCCATTCTTCTCCATACGAAAACTACCTTTTGGAAGGGGCAACTAGAATCAATTAATTTTTTTTGTAAATTTTTGACGTTCATAAGTGCCTTATACGGGCCTATTTGAAATAAATGATTTGACTTTGACTTTGAGCTGTGATAGTTTTTATTTAAATTTAGTTATTTATACTACTGCCATGAATTTTTTCACATATCCAGAACCAAGTATTTAGCTGGCAGGGGGGGGGGGGGACACTTGACTCTAACAAAAATTTGCACTTTAAAGCTTATTATTTCGCAAAATAGTTTCCACAAAGTCCCAATATTTTTGAACGACCTTTAAAACGACACCCCTACTACCCTACTTTACAGGTAGGGGACAAAACAAAAAAAAAATTGTTCATGCTTTTGTTTTACCACTTTGTCGGTGTGATTGATATGTATACACATGCCAAGTTACAGCTTTCTAGTACAAAGAGTTTCTGAGCTAAGCCGCGGACAGACAGACAGATGTACATGGCAAAACTATAAGGGTTCCTTGTTTACTACGGAACCCTTAAAACTATTGTTTATTGCAGTTGTCATAATGGGTAAGAAAAAACTGAAATAACTTTAAATTTAAAAAGCGCAAAGAATGAGGAAAGCATGGTAAGTAGAACCCCAAATCTCCAACGATATTTTGCAACAACATATTCCGCCTAGCTCTCAGCTCTTCTTGACATCGTTGCGTCGCATCTCGATTCCGATTCAGGGTGATTCTACTCGTCATACTAAACAACTTTTGCTATGAAACTCATATACGCTTAGAAACTCATATGACGGGTAGAATCACCCCCTTGACGGATGCAGGTGACTAAATCGCCACCCTGTATAATGATAATAAACTTACCAGAACTATTTCAACAGCTCCGACGATGTACATGGCAGCTGCGAGCGTGGTGCCCGTATAGAACAGCATCCCGACCGCCCCGCCGCACTCGGGGCCGAGAGCGCGTCCTATCATGAAATACGACCCGCCCGCCGGAACCACGCCATTCGTCGCGATCGCAGACATCGAAATAGCCGTCAGCATCGTCTGTAAAAACAAAAATGTACTAAAATAATGACCATTCCTCCCCATTGCTCTAAGCTCGTGGCTGGTAAGACCAAACTGTGTTTTCTAAGCCCGGTTATCTTAGATCGATTTTCTTTAGCCTACTTTTAAATTCTATCAACACAACATGTCATATCAAACCCTGTTTAACATTTCAGAAAGAAAATGTACCCCTTGGCATATTATCTAATACATAGAACCAAGAGAAGAGGGTTGCCAAGGGACTGGACAACGACTCATAACATAAAAGTCACAATAAAGGTCAGACGCTCGATCCAATGGGCGAGGACTTTAGATTTTATCAAACTAGTTTAGTATTACCAACAAATAATAATCTAGTTAGTCTGGATAAATAATCCTGTTAGTGTCTAGTCTAGAAGATTTAATAAGCCGTCGACAAGTTAAATTAGATAAGTTGACGGATCGGGCATTATTAGATGCGGCATCAATGTACCTAGCTTTAGAAACGAGCTCGGACAGACCCGGGGGAAATTCTACGTAACAATAACGTAATCAGAAGGAAATATACACTGCGGAGGGAATACAATGTGGACAATGAGTTATTTTCATTCTCTTGTGTTTTTTTTTGTTTTGTGGCAAGTATAGCGATAAGTAAGTATAACCAATTGTATTTCTTTTTCCACTTTATATTTACGCTGTAAGTACATGCGAGTTGTTATTCGTGCGTCATCGTCCCATGTTCGGAGGAATATGAATAGCTACATGCGTAAGTAATTTTATTCAAAATAGCTTGTGGTTGGGGTAACACTGATTATATTCATTACATTATTATTTACTTAAAATACGAGAATAAATAGATGTGTATTCAAGCAGGATGAAATGGGGCTCATAACAACAGCTGGAGATGACGCAAACCTCAACAAAGGTAATATGTAAAATGAAACCCAGTTAAAATGATCTTGGACAAACGATTCCACAGTATAATTTAACGCTTGCCCCAAATAATGCAGGCTAACGACATGGTGGGCCAACAATGTACCCACTAACAAAAGACAGCATAAAGTTGCGAAGACCTAAGAATAAAGAAGCAGAAACATCATTGACTTACCGTACAGCAGCAGACAAGTACAATCAAGAATCCTTGAATAGCGCCAGCAGTTCCGACCACCCACGTGAGACGGATGAAGAGGATAACGCCGAAGATGTTCTGGATGC
Source organism: Xanthia icteritia (assembly GCA_949128155.2). Taxonomy (NCBI): domain Eukaryota; kingdom Metazoa; phylum Arthropoda; class Insecta; order Lepidoptera; family Noctuidae; genus Xanthia; species Xanthia icteritia. The sequence goes on from OX421932.2 coordinate 18,001,549, forward strand.
AGGGCAGGTAGACACCGATGAGCGTGCCCATGCGCGCTGGGGGCGCCGGCTTCACGTCAGGGTCTGCTGCTGATGCCGTGGGGATCGTGTTGGAGTAGTTCGCCAGAGAGGTGAGGAAGGTGGCCGCTCGGGGCCTGTCCTCCAACTCTTCCTGTTGACAAGGAAGAAGGTTTTAATGGGAGAGTTCTGAAAACTTAAAGACTGACTTTTCTGATAAATGACCCGTTTCATCCCTTCCAGATAAATACCGGTGTTTTTATCTGTTGAAACTCTATTCCAATTTTTTATTTTTTTGTTTGCTATCTATCAGTACCCACAATGTGGAACAACTCTTGTTTTTCTTTAAACAGTTGTGTTTTTGTATCACCAATAGTAACACCAAGTAGCCTAGATATTTACCTAAGAAAATACTGCAGCTTTTAAGTAAAATTTTAACTTATATTAAATTAAGGGTAACCTACATAATTATATTACTATCGTGTAGGTAATTAACTATGTTGCTCCACGTATAATATCCCTCTGGGATAATATTGTCCGAAACGACGATATATAGCTGTAGCACGTACGTGGAGATGTGCTACAGTAGCAAATATGTTACATAATATACAACTGAAATGTATATAGTACCCATAACTTATACGCTTTATAGCATAATGGCTGAACAAGCATAATACATGTAAATAAAATACCAGTCCTCGCGTCGCGTTATCTTGTAATAATAGCGAGACATTCGATTTCGTACACTGTCTCTTTAATCTTATAGTCGGCAGGAGGGGCCACCTACCAAATATGTATCCAGTTCACGTAGCAGACTTGAAATATGTTTAACTTCATACGCAAAAATAAGGCCAGATCCCAACGGGTACGGTTCCACGAAGTCAATACTAACTCAAGGTTATGTAATCATTGTCTGAAACCCGCCTATTCCGCTATCGCAAGCTTGAAAGCGGTTATGATAAAGTTAGAGAAAGTGACGTCTTCATGATAACGTTGTTGCTGAGATTGAGTTCTAAGTAATATCCATTATGGTTAGCATTTTTATGTAGATATTAGGAAAAGGGAGCAGCGAAAAAAATAATCTCCAAAAGCTTTCATAGGTTTTGCACACAACATTCTAATAACTTAAAGAGAATTGTTTATTACATTAATTTAAAACATTATTGCTTTTGTAGTTTTATTGCATGAGTGTAAAATTCATTAAGACCTACATAAAAGTTGAAAGTGCGCAATATTCGTATGAGATGGGATTCAAATTGTGAAATATAGCCGGCATAAGAGTTTTTAATTTCACGTTTGTAATACGATATACGAGTGCTGAGAGCCGAGAGCCGAGTGCCGAGTGCCGAGTGCGGAGTTGCTGAAACCCGAGTCAGCGCGTTCGTCTCCTAAAGCTCGTATTTTATTTACGCGCCATTTGCATCGCATCGACGCGCACCGCTCAGTAACGTCGTTTCGAGCATACCTAGGGCGTTACCGTCACTTGCAGGAATGTGACGCTTTCAACGTTCCCTCTAGAGAATGTAGGTACGAGTAAACCAGGATTTATATCGCACACCATCGCAAAGGAACGAATTAGGTTATTCAATTTAAAATGGATTTCGGATATGTTCAAGCGTTGCTGAATTTCAGTACTGTTTTCATTTAAATTCACACCGAAAGCTTTGTGACTTTATGTGATACAATTTCTTCTTATATCTCTGTAGACCATGAAGAACTTATCTTTGTGGTATATTCCTTAACGATTGCACCATCGAATTGAATAATCTGGTTCAAAGTAACTTTTCGTTTATTGCGGTGTATAATCAATTACGCCCCGACAGATCAAAGCCAAAAGGAAATCTTTTAAATAGCAATGATAGTCCTTAACGTCGTGTTGTAAATTATGTCGAGCAATAAAATAAAGGCACACAACACAAGCAATTTATCACGGGAGCTCTTTTCCTATTTGTTTTCATTTGTTCCGTCGCCATTATTCGGCACTTTATTTGGTATCCGGATGCTTCTCCGTTGGAATCGCAAGCGTAATGAAGTTCTTTGTTCATCCACAGTAGATTGTGAGGTTTTACGGACTCAGCTCGAGAGCGGCCCTTGACATAATATTAACATTCGCCGACGATGGTGCTGTTTCAGCGATTGCTTTCATTCAAGCTTTGTGTATTTTTTAATATTGTTAAATTAATAATAAGCGACAGTTTTTAATTTGTTGAACGACAAAACCGAGCTTAATAAATGCTGTTAAATAGTACTGCACAGTACACCGTCATCCAAAATTAAACCATGAACTTTAGCCAGCTTAAGTGAACTGCAAATGGATGCCATCATGAGGTTCGGTAAGCTTTTATGACCCATGGATAGTACGCTTAATAAATCATGCCCCCTACATGAGTAAATTTACGCGACGTGTCAAGCATGTAACTTGAGATATACATTAATATTATAAAGAAATCAAATTTGTAAGTTTTGAGGTAATCTCCGGCCCTACTCGTCCGATTTGAAAAATTCTGTCACTGACAGAAAGCAACGCTATTACCAAGTGTCGTAGGATATGTTTTATGTTAAACACGCGGACGATATCGCGGGCAGAAGTTACCTATGAATAGTCTCATAACATACCTAAGGTTAATTTTTGCTGGCAATACACATTAAACATAAACTACGAGTAAATGACGCCAATTCAGGTTAGGTACAGCTTGAAATGACAATATCAGATTTAACAACCGTTTAACAGCGCTCAAGTTGTTATAGGTTTACAGTCCATTGCCTATTACTTTATTAAGCCATTCAAGTCAAGATTTTATGCCTGAACACTATAAGGAAAACCTGTAAAACGATAAATCTTTTAATAGGAAATCGTTCAGTTTTTCTTTTCTAATCTTCATTGTCTCAAAGAACTATCAATCTTTCTCTATTTGAGAAGAATTCTGTCGAATTTTCTTAGCAGTGGGTCGTCAAAAAGTTAATATTTTTTAAGTGCCTTACGTTCACGTTGAAAAGTATCATCATGACGGCCTTGATCATAACAAAAGATGAAAAAATCAAACACAATTACGATGAGGCAGCTTGTGAAAGTGTGGCAGCCTCTCAAGCCCCGTGGAGACGTTATTGAAGCTCTCACATTGATTTCGGTGGAGCATTCGGCTGCGGCCTTGTGCCGAGAGCGGCCTCGGCTGTAGGGTGCTTAGGGCCGCTTAGACAACGAGGTCGCGGCGCCGCTCACCGATATCTGACGGATATAGGTGCACGCTGTTTATTAGGTAAGGCAAAGGCGACGCTTCCAAATAAAAAACCGTTTCATTATCAACCCTGGTTTTAATATCATCACGCTTTTTGGTGTTAGTTTTAAATGTTTCTTTTTTATTGTTTGTATTTCCAGCTCGTGTGGCATTTTTTTTTTTTTCTTTAATGACAACTACATACAGCGTTTATTAGTAACGTGATTGAGTAACAAAACTTTAACATTTACTCCCTAAATGTGAAAGTTTTGTTACTCAATCACGTTTTAATACCTGAACGAATTCGGACGACATTCGGTATGCAGGGACCCGAATTGATATCTAAGATATTTGTATACCCGTGCATAAATTTGTTTCTTAAGAATGGTAGTGACACTGTGGAAAACTGCTGAACTAAATTAGCAAATGTCACCATCGACACGCGAAGGAGACCATAATCTGGATTAAAACTACGGTTTCAGGAAGTTTCATGAAAAATAACTTAAAAATATCTTTGTATGGTTCTATTTTAAATCGACTTAACGAAAAGTTTTTTAACCTAAAGTTCTGTTCTTGAGAGTTCTCGGATTGTCACTAGTTCATGTTTTTGTAATAAGACGGAAAAATACAGTCTTTTTTGAAGTTTGAAACTAAAGTTAACATTAATTTTGTTCTTGGCTCGTTTGGGATCTTGATGAATAAGAATTTGGTCATTGTTATAAAAATAACCTAACAACTATAACATTAGTAATTTATTTTATCTGTAGCTACTAAACATTTTCTATACCAATAATAATTGGTTTACTTGGTCGGTGGTCTCCAAATTAGGTAGTTGTACGTGTATTTTGGGGATTTTAACACAATGTACTGTGTTATTTGCAAGAATTGCAATACTTTATATCAGTGTTTTTCTGTCGAATGATCAATAAATAAAAAAATATATGTACTATGTAGTAGAGTAGACGGAAATATAAATGTGTTGCTATCCGAGTGGATTTGATTGGATTTGCAAGCTAAAACTTTGTTCATAATGAACAAAGTCAGCTTGTTAATTCCTAGTTACAGTAAAACTAATTCATTTGAACACTAACTTTGATCCTGGAAAGGCGATTTGCAGTCCTGAATTATGTCTGAGTGTATGTCCAATAAATGATTATGTCATCAATACTTGTTTAAATTAACAAAATCAACAAAAACTAATTGATTATGGTAACAAAACTCATGTATGATTTAAAAACTACTTTTATTAAAGCTTTATTAAATGTAAAAAAAAGTTGTTTTATTGATATGGAGCGAGCGATTAGACTATGATAAATTCATTGAGACATTCATAAACTGACGCACACCTACCTACACATTGCAAACGTCAGAATAACTTCACCAAATCATCTTTAAAGGAAATAATAGGTACAAGTTACGAGAACACTAGAAATGTATTATGTTATTTTTATCTAACACTAGCTGACCCAACAGACGTTGTCCTGCCGAAATGTCAAGAATTCGTACAAAAATCTATAGAAAAAAGGACGTCCAGTTTTTTCTAATTTGAAAATATTCCGGAAAACTATTAAACATTTGCTTTCCTTTAAAACCTAATTCGGACTATTATAAAAATTATAAAATAAAAAATAGTAAAATCGGCTCAGCTGTTCTCAAGTGATGCACTTACCAACTTACAACATTCATTTTTATTAATATAAATAATAACATACATATTCGTAGGTATGGATGTGTCGATGTTACGACATTAGAAAACGATTTAAAATTCGAATGAATTTTAAGATTCATTTTTTGGCACATATTAAACTTCCATCCATTAATTAAGGCCGCAGATAATCCATTATCTACGATAATTATGATAATGGTGCCGTTTATCCTACAATGTAGTTAACGCTGCAGGATAAACGTGAACTAATTAATTATAAGGTCCTACAATTTTATTGTAATTAATGTTACTATGCAGTTAATTGGAAACGTCATGTGCTGATTGATTAATCGCACAGCAGTAAAGTTGAAGTAGATACAAAACAGGTAAATCTCAGATAGATAGTTGAATAAATTTCGAAATGAAAGCAACATAATACACCAGTGCATGCAATCTAAATTAAACTTATATATATTTAGAGTCATCATTAGATCTCATAATGTTACCTACATATGTAAAAACTTGTTTAAGAGTAGATACGAACATAAAACTCTTATATATTTTATACCGAGCGGGCGCCAGCCAGCGTGTTTGAAATATGACGAGAGAAGAATGCTTTATCAGAATGTTACGAGTCTCGCAAAAGCGTTCGTTAGGCTGTATTATTTGTGTGAAAGGCAAAGACTGCTATACATCAAAATATACACGTCAAAGACATTCATTAAAAAAGTATAAGTAAGTATTCTAATTACCGGGTTCGAGTTGCTATAGCGTACTTAGACAAATCTATTTTAACATCAACTAAATTTTGTACCAAAATTCATAACAATTTTTTCTTTCCACCAAAAACGCTTCGTGCAGGTATCTTCATAGATACTGGATTAAGGAACTATGCCGAACGGGTGTATAAAAATTCTATTGCCATCTTTCCCTTGCCATCACCACACGTAATGGGGGCAGAAGTCACGCGGCTCGCAAATGGTGCGTGAATTATATACGAGATTGCGCTCCTGGATTATTCCAGCCTACCGGCGCACCGCAGGTGTGGCCTCGCCTTTATATACTAAAGAGCTTTTTTTATTAAGGATTATTTTCATCACGTGAAGTTACCAACGTTCTCGTTTTATGTAAATAACCATCTTTATTGTATTGCTGAATACAAATGTTTTTATACCCGAACCATTTATCCGAGTCGCGTATATTTTTAAGGCCACCGCTGTATAATAATGTATTCTGAAGTTTACACGTCCGAGAATTTCTGGATTAAAATATTTTATGATCCGGGCCAATTTTAAATATGCAAATCCAAGCTAAACTGTGACTCTAAAAGTTTATCCGCAAAATTCTGAAACTGCATCATGTATCGTAACGAATGAAGCGGGAAACTCGAACCAATAGCGTAAGAGATTGAAGTGCTACGACCGCCATGTAACGAGCTACGAACGCTACGAGCGCTACGAGGACGCTACGATCTATACGGGTCATCGAAAGCACACGTATATATTCGCGCACTCGTAGCAAGGGTAATACGTTCCTAACTCAATTTCAATAAAGCCCTCAATTTATTCCGTTTCCTTCTCGAATACTACATAAACCGGGTCTTAAATTAACCCACGTAAATGTTATTTTAAATAATTTATGCTCGGATATCGAGTATTAATATTTGAGACGGGTTAATTTGATTACTATATGGAACGTGCGTTAGAGTAAGTCAGGTCAAGGATAATTAGTGCGGAGAGAGCCACCGAAACGAAACAACACGTAACTCGATATGATTTTTTAATCTCGAGAAACCCGCTGGGATGGCGTTGGGTGGAGAAGATTAAATGAATTAATTATTAGGTATTAGCTTTGTGATGAAAACTCTGAGATAAAACGTGGCGGCGGTGAAGGAACAGGTAAGGTTCATTACGCAATGAAAACCATAGGGTGCTTTAGAAAATGAAGGTAATTTGTATTTGTTGCCTTTTCAGTGTATTAAATTGTATGTAATTTCGTATTCAGCTAGGTTTAGACAAATTAAATGTATCATAGCTTTTAAACATCAGCATAAACTCAGTACAAAGGCGTTTCCCCAAAAGATAAGAGGTCGGAGAACTACTAAAATGTGGTGGGTAGGCCGAAACATTCAAATTCAGTAGAGTTTGTAATGTATAAAATAAATTCTCTGCTACAAACTGGGGCCATAACTTTCTCAAGACTTTTACGACACTCTCGAAAGTGCTGTCTGACTAAACATTTGAATGAGTACACCTAAGTAAGAATAACACGTTTTTACGTTGAGAGAACGAGGATTATATATTTTAATGACGGGGAACATTATTATTTTACACGTGACATCTAGGTGGAAATAAAATAAATAAATCAGCGCACTGTTGTCTCATTGCAGGGAAAAACCTCCCTTTCCTGTTTGTTTACTCAACACGATCCTGACTGACCAATCCCGCCTATAGGCGTCAAGCTCGTAAGGTAAGAATAAGAATTTTATTTGTTCATTGTGTTACACAGATGGCCTTACAACTAAGAAAAAAAAAAGAAAGAAAATACGTTTATTTGCGGTAAACATGACGCAAAAAAAGAACACAAAATTAAAAAAAGAAACATGTTTACTATGACATAATTATTTTACCTATAACCTGTATATTAAAAATCTGTTTGCTTGGGCGGTTATCCCCAAACTGGGTAGTTAACTGCATCTTGGGGACCTGAAGGTCTAGGCTACGATATTATTATATTTTATAATATAAGCATCATATAAAGGTGATAAAACTATGTGAAAAATCATAAAATTTAATAAAAACAGGACAGAAATCGGGTTTTCGTTTTCTTTAATTAAAACAGGGACAACCTAAATTCCAGGCCTAGTCTGATAATGAAAAAAAGCTTCATTTGGGCCCACGATGACCCCTTAAGGAAATCATTATAACAAAACATTTCCGTACCTACGGAAACAGGATAATACGTCTTCTCTAACAGACTAAGGGCCCATTCACACGAGGAGGTTTTTTGACAAATCGTCTTTTTTCACGATTCGTTTTTGTTTTTGACGGAACCAATGCTTTTTAAATACCCTTGTTCACACGCATCACGAATCGTGAAAAATGATGATTCGTCAAAAAAACACGTATCGTCTTTTAAAAATCACGTTCGTCAAAAAACATGAATCGTGATTTTTTGTGGCGGATGTGCTCACTCTGAATCACGAATCAAGTGGGAACATCTATTCGGATATTTTGACGACTCGCGAATAAACTCGTTTCCGTATGCAATGAGAACGTGCATCTGTCATAACGTATCATTTTTTTAGACGAATCGTCAAAGACGGGTCCCATGTGAATGAGCTCTAAGGAAGCGAAATGATCCTCTGGATTACAGTAGGTATACGGAAACGCCATTGTTACGCAACGCAATAGTCCAATTCGTCTCCTGAATAATGACCAGTTGTACCAAGTCATCTTTGTGCTTAAATTACTGTAACTCCGAGGGTTTTTGGAGAAGACGGGCTAATCTAGCTTATTTCGAGAGACTGAAACTTATATACTCGTATATACGTTAAATGTGCGTTAAAATGTATCATAATTCTAGGCAAATATGTTACTTTTGTTGATATGAGATAGACCAGGCCGCGATAAAAAAATCGCCCGCTTTGTTGATATGAGATAGACCAGGCCGCGATAAAAAATCACCCACTGCGGTTTTTTTCTCGCGCTCTGTGTGTTCTGAACCGAGTATTGAGAATCCAACAGAGCACACATCTCAGCGCGTCAAGAAAACAAACTGTTGGATTTTCAACTCTAACCAGAGCGTTGAAAATCCAGCGCGCGAAAAAAATTCGCCAGTGGAGTACCTAGGCTCACAGTATGTGATATGACACATCGAGATTTTGAAACATTTCGGTTTTGTAATGCGTCTCTGTCACTCACAGCTGTTTGACGGTCTCTTTCTAAGACTCGGTGTGTTAATATTTAATCGAGTTGGTTCCAAGTTAAAGGTTTTATAAAGGTCTGGGGGTATAGGCGTACAAAGCGCACATTGGGCGGGTCGTTTAAACTGGCGAGTAAAACAGTAGTCTTTACTCAGCACTGGGTGGACAGTGGACACAAGCCAAATATAGGTGTGGCGAAACATTCTGAATTCGACGCGACAATCGGTTTATTGATTGCTCAGCTTTTACAACGATGTAAGAAAACAGGGACCCCTAGATGATGTTTATAAGACGTCTGTAAAACGTTTTTAAAAGAAAATACAATTGCACTTAAAACGGTTAATGCAGCAAAGACACTACACACTGATTATTGAAGAAACTTCAATGTTTAATGTCCAGCGAAGCTGGGATAAACCTCTCTAAGTTTCTACAGTACGCTGTGTACCGTGACGTAGTCGTTAAAAAGGTTTTACATAACTTTACTTAAGTAAACAGGTGTTTAAAACAAACTTACATGGTATAGGTAGAGGTTGGTGTCGCACCCTTTGTCCTTTTCTGTGGGTAGGCCATGTTCGTCGGTTTCACCTGAAAATAAAACAGAACATTTAAATAATGTTTTACCATTATTTTCTACACCTACAGAAATGTCTGGGTTTTGGTAATTCCAGAGTGGGACCATAGTAAAGCGATAGAAGCGGGACCATAGTACGTTGTAGTCACATATTTTCAATGATGGCAGTACTTATATAAACAGTATTGCCAACCCTGAAATTGTATTGCCAAACACAGAATTTTGCAAGCACAATATACGTTTTGTTTTCTTTCGCGAAACGAACTCAAGTCCCTAGTGCTTTGTAACAGTAGGTATATAGAACATGTTATGAACTAGGTCGGTACTTATGTGTAAAATTAACTTTCGAACGATACCATGACGTCGACCACGAACGAAATTGGTTTATACAAAATGAAATTATGATACGTGCAACATCCGGCGGTTGTTACGTCACACAGTACACCGGTAGTTAGTAGGTTTCAAGGCCATGTTCACGCTACTACTTTATAACAGCCGGGAAACGGAAGAAGATTTAAAAAGGACGTATTAGCAAAGGTAACTGTGAAGAGTAACAAAGTTACCGAATATAAACTGATAAAATAATAACAATAAACAACAACGTTGTTGTAAAATTGTAGAATGTTAATAGTTTGATGAATAATTAAGCGCTCCCGTCAACAAGTCTAGTACACTGTATACACAAATATTTGGTACAAAATACACAAAACCGGTAATATTTCGAGCACACAAAGAAAACAACGTAACTTCTGCTGTTTAATATGTAGGGCACTTTAAACGAGGAAAGTTACACGCACATATTTTTTGTGATACACGAGAATTTTCTTTGAAAGTTCAAAATTTATGTAGATATTTGATTCTAAAAAGCGTTGTATTACAAAACAGGCTGATATTTTAGGTACAGCATAATTCCCGTGTGAGTCATAATGCCTCCCCTTCAGTAAATATGTAGAAGGTGTGCAAACACTTTGTTTGTACGGGCCGCGTACGGGAGCGTGTTTGTTTAGCACGCATAACTATACACCCGCTAAGCTTTGTAATTACGTTAGTAATTGTGAAATAATGAGGCATTAGAATCAAGGCGCTTTAATTATTTCAATTCTGTTCTGCGAAGGTAATGGATTACGTACGTTGGATTTAACGCGGCTTTGCTGCGGGAGCTGAATGTTATATTATTTTATAATCTACCTAAAATATGAAAAACAAATTTTATAACCAACAAAATACGCGCCATTTTTATGAAACTTTTTAGTTGAGGATGAAATTTAATTTAGTATCGCTGTTCTGTGTTATTTATAGTAAATTTAATGATAAATCAAGATGGATAGGCAGTAGCGTTTTTTTCTGGTGCCATATTCTAGTGTTCTAAATTCAAACATTCAAAGGGCAATCGTTGTCAAAGTGGTTAGCGCTGACAGCGAATTATAAAGGAGTGAACGAGCACGTTGTCGCCACGGTAAACAATTATGATAAAGAGTGGTAATTAATTCATAAAGCCTACTGCCTCGTGTAGGCGCTTCCTATTAGAAAATTAATTTGATACATTAGTATACTCAGCAAGGTGTAACGCATGTACTTTCATTATCGCTACAATTATTTTGATTTGTATCAGGTTTTTTATGTATTAATTTTTTTTTAAATTGCTCAACATTAATTTAAGAGCTTAGGTTGTATAAAAACGTGAGGCGTTGTACAATATTATTGCTATTTTAAACATACGCAGACGGCTTCTATTGCAATCAAATATACATGATTCGTTTACAAGATCGATTCGGTTCAATTCAAGTCAGAGGACGACTCGATCAGAAAGAATTTTCACACAAGCCTGTATACACGAATGTCAGGGCGCGACCTTTATCACATTGTTGAATTCGATTTCATACGCCGCTCCGTACGTAGATACTTAGCCGTAGGTACCTCCGCCTCATAATATTTTCCAATTCCGAAGGATTTAAAGGTCACAAGTTACTTCAAAGGGCAAGAAAATCTTGTAAATCCGACTTCGGCACTTATTAAGTTGTGGTTAACTGGTTAAACACTGACCGAATATTAGATAATATAATGTTCGAAGTTGTTGGTTTTAGCAGTTGTGTAAGTATCTGTTTAGTTTACAGTTTGAAGGCTTCTTATACCATTTAATCGGGGTTTTACTTCGGCATTTGTTCAGTATTTTGGCTTCACCTCAACTTTTTATTTAGGGAAGGTTAAATATTACTTAATAACTTGTTTAACATTAAGTGTTACACGCTGAACCCGTTCAGTACTACAGATTTAGCAAAATTGAGAAAAAGTATTATAGACTAAGCTTAATATTAAGAAAAAAAAGCACCTAATACAATTTCCTCATGCTTTTAAAACAAATGGAACTCAAATTCGCAATCTAATTCGATTCCCTCATAATACAGTTACGTGGTTACCTAATACCTACGTTATCGGGAACAAATACAGGTAAAAGTATACTTTATCGGCAGCCCGGCGAGGCATGGACTGGGCGTGTGTTTGCGAACGCGGTCCGTATATAAACGACGCGTTCATTTGTGCCCCTGCAAGCCGTGGGCCGCGCACGTTCCAATTCACAGGATGGCGAGACTGTACGTACGTGCCACGCAATTATTGAAACTTTTTTACTTGCTACCCTTTATGTTCGAACTGTGCCTTAATTACGAGCCACTAATTGATCTTAGGTACAGTGCTGGCTTTTGTGTGCATGACAAAACTCAAATGATTTTTCGTTATTTTTCATGAAACTTTTTTACCAAAAATATTGTTGTAAGAACAATAATCGTTTAAATAACACAAACATTATTAAGTCACAGCAGGCAACAGTGAACAGTTAGAAATTCTAATCCCGCAATTTAGAAGATAAGTTATGTTCCTATAAATATAAAAGCAGATTAGCGAATTCCGAGCTTTTAAAATTAGTGTACAATGTTTGTAATTCCGGAATGACTTTGCAAGTAAAAGGAATTCTTGATTCCGAATTGAGTTTCAATGTTTGTAGTAGTCCTTGTTCTCGCTTTTATGAAAATTCCTATAATACAGTTGTTTGTACATATCTATGCTAAGTAGTTTGTTAACTTTTGAGCTCAGGACTCAGAGCGTCCATTCCTTCATTATTAAATTACGCTAAACTTTGTCTTACGGCCTTTTTACTTAATTAAAAATCCGAGGTGAAAGCTACCGTCTACTTTTATGAGAATATGATAAGTTTATATTGGGTTTTAATATTTTCTTGTGTTATTCAGTGCTTTACACATCACATTAATTAAAGCGGTAACCTGATACATTTCCTTTCATTTTGGATCTATTGCATTTAAGTATAGGTAGGTAACTTATTTATTTTTATTTTTAGTGATATAGTCATCGTAGAAAAATGAATTATTTATTTAACGAAATACTCAATTAAATTGAAAAAAATGAAATCGCAGCTTTTTTAAATTTCATTTAAATTAATCAGTGTTAGAGCAGATGTACCGTGTAGTTATACCAGCCCATTAGTGACACCTTGATTGATGCGCCTCCCCGAGATTTCATTAAATGCTATGTGCCTACTATCCACCATTAAGAAGGCTTTGTTTGTGTAAACACCTTTAAACACTATTGTCTTCGTTCACATGTTAGGTGTAAGTATAAACCTATTTCTTTGTTTATCTGGTGACCGGTGATGGAGGCATTGTGTTATCTATCGCTCATGTCAGCATGAGCTATTCCTATTAGGAATATATGTATGTCCACACTCGTGCGTTTGATCTGACGGTTAATAATAATTATTATGTTACTTATATTGTGTTTGTCACTATTTGTAATGCATACTTTATGTTTTGTATCATTATTATGTATTCATCAGCGTAATGAGGGTTTTCTGAAATGACGTTCACTAGGCGGTGGCAGCACTGAGACGGCAGGTCCGGGCACCTGTCAAAAGTGTCAAAGCGCCTATATTTTCTTTGATCGTGATTGAATGATGAACGATATCATACATTTTATATTCACTGTCAAAACAGAAGACCTCTTGTCAAAATGGCGCCTACTGGTCGCGTAAATTTTCATGAAAATCCTTGTCGTTCAAAATGAATAAATAAATCTAGACCTTCTATCTTAATAATCTTTGTGTGAAGCATGCGTATTCCACCATAGCGCATGCGTCAAGACTAGTCGCTGTACGTTGATATGGCAAACAAAAGCTGACGTTGCAACTGGCGTGCGTTAGACACATGAATTGAAGTTTGGAGACGAAAGATTAAGATAAAAGCACACGAGTGTGGACATATCTATTAGCGAACATAACCTCAGGTTGTGAAACGATTAGTCAGTCAGTAGATAAAGTAGCGTGACAGAATACTCAGGATCTGCAGGACGAAGGCTAGAGGACCGGAGACACTTTTATTGCATCCAGTAAAAGTTTAATCACGGTATAAACTATAATCCTTTTGTTCGTGACAATACGAGACAAGAGAAGGAGTAAAAGTCTACAGAGCTTAGTTTTAACAAGACTAGCGCTCCGTCCCGTCTTTATGACTAGAAAAAACATGGAGATTTCTTTATTATATGCTAGTTTAATATAGTATGTTATACACATAACCGTTTCGGAATACATTCTCTAAATTATGGTTAAAACTGCATCAAACTCCTTTGCTTTTCTTTTGAGTTTAAAACAACGCGGTCACAGAGACAGACACGAAATAAAACTTTAATTTATAATATGTGTATGTAGATTATAGCGACATAAAAATGTACCGATTTTTTTATCATAATAACAAGAGTATGAAATACGATATTCTCCTATCAAGGATGCACGATATAAAGTTGATATAATATGTGTGCAACTAAGCCGACTGGCGATAATTACATTATTGGCTCCAAGCCAGGGTAATAGCGTGGAAGAAGAAAAAAACAAACTTGGGTCGCCCTATATTTCATAGAAATATTTTTTACTCTATTTATAACTTGGGAGCTGGATATTTTTTTTGACTCGTAAAATATGGCTATGCAATGTGGTTGTCGCCATAATTTCAAGAGAAAAAGAAAAAAACTATTTTGGCTCTCTCCTTTTGATTATTATACCTACTTAATCTCAGCAAAATGCTAACGCATTGTCTCTGTCACAGTCTAATATTACACCTAGAACACATGCGCATAATATATGACATATAAAGTAAGAGACATCAGTCATCCGTTGAATCCTAACCCGTTTGTCCATGCTAAGCTGCGACCGATTCAATTAATATTCTAACGCCCGCGCCTGTGTGATCACTCGTGTGGTATTCAATTAATTGAACACACAGAACATCAGTGTCCGATTATTTTCGTTCATTTCATTCATTCGGTCAGAGAGGTTCGATACTATTCTAATTATTGTTTATACAGGTTTCACAAAAGCTTGTTTAATGAATGTGCGGTGGCTTCTATCAATACGCGTTTGTATGAGAGGATTTTCTTTTGTTTTCGCTACATATTGTTCTAATAAGTGGATGTATAAGAAGCTAGGCTGGTTAAATTGATTTAAGTTTGTATGCATTGTTATTATAATGAATGATGAATGAAGTTCTGAAACTGTAGGTAGCTACGTATGTGTGGCTATAATATAAACCATTTTATAAATCTACATAATGGAACCCACCTACCTAAACATACATACCCACTTTGTCTAAACCAATTTATCTCAGCCTCAACCTATAAAATACAGACTTTCTTTTATCTAGTTACGAAGTTTTTCTATCGTGCCAATTTTGTAAATGTGCCATCATTGGCTCGGAGACCGTGAGATCAGAAAATATTCGGCCCTAGGCGGCAATAGCACGGCTCGTCGATTCAGGCTAGTTCGGGTACGGTAGCCTTTATCGAGGCATTACACGGCCATGAGAGACGCACGGATGGGCCTTTATACGCAATCAAATGTGATTATGTCTTACGTGCTCTGCATTGAGAACATTTTATGATGTTACATAACTTTTTTAACTAGACTTAGTTGATGTAATCTAAAACGTAAAAGCAGCCATGTGTTATTGTGTCAACATGAGATAAAATGTTACACGATTCTCATTACAGGGATCTAAGTTTTAAAATATATGTTGCACGACCTTCGTTGTCAAATTGTAACGATACCACACTGACTCCTTCAGGGCTCACATTAATTTCAGCACATAGATAGCATTGCGTCTCACATAAAGCTGGTGATACCATAAATTGCGAGGCTGTGTAAAAAATAATTCAATTTGCAATATTTTCTTTATAGGCGCCTACGTGGCTGGGAGGCTGTGTGTACACGAAATGTCGCGACCAGACTACCGACGATAAGCTTTATTGATGCCCGACCCACGAAATGAGGGGGTGGCTGGGGACTTCTAAGTCTCCGAACAAACGGATGAGTGGCGGCGCGCAAGATAGTCGCCGAAGTCGTTTACACTTGTCCATCAGCTTGCATTGAAATACCAAGATTTCATTTAGTAGGACAGCCTTGGATTTTTCTTTCTATTCAGAAATTCAATTTTTCTTGTCTAGCTTTTCTACTCGTACTTTCTACGTAAACTTTATCTTTGCGCTTATTCGTTGGAACCCGTCAAAATGGAAAACGTACAATGCAAAATGGACGTCTAAAACAAAGTCGGAGCAAAAAATGAAACACTTTATTATAATTTCCTTTCCTTGATTGTAACAATTTGCAAGAGAAATAAATGATCGACTATAACGGAAGTGTTTTATTCTTTTATGTGTTCGCAGTGTATATTGTATAGATAGGTACGTAAATAGGCGGTATTTATCCGGAGGGTAGCACACGCCGCCGCGCCATGTTTCCTGCGCTACAGTACGTCATATAACTACTTTGTTTTATCAGTAGACAGCTTCGCACGTCCTGAAAGGCAGTTGTGAAATATGTATCTAATAAAAATACTTTGCGACCGAATTTGTCAACGCTGAACAAAAGTTCGGAACACAGATGTGGGTTTTTTGGGGTATTCGGTCGCGGCGCGTAGTATGATAACTTTTATTGATGACAATTCGGGCGGGCTAACATTTTGGCGGCTCGCCAGAAGGGATAGTTTTCTCTCACTAACGATACGGTTGTCGAGCGATTCATATTTTCACTGTGTTATGCTATAAATCTAATTTATGACGGTGACGTCAATATAAACAATATCTAATGTCACATTTGTATTAAGTTAATGTGTTTGTCAAATCTTTGGTCGAACTTGTATGTTGTTACTTATTACTGCTAGTGGTAGGTAAATAAATATTCAAATGATATTATTATACGTTAACTTCGATATATTAAAGTGCAAATTAGATGCTATAGAGCAAACATATTGATTATCGTTCCATGCAAACTAATACGACATTCAATTGATCAGTTAGTGGCTAGTGGGATAACGTTGCCCTAGAGTCCTAGAATAATTAGCAACGTGCTAAATAATTTGTTAGAGGTTGGTTGGTTATCATTGCCAGTCTGCTAATATATTGCTGCTGAGTACTAATTGCTAATTGACACAAATCTGCTAATTTTATGTCATTATTATGTTACGGCGCCAGTAGTAAAGTAGGCAATAAATGTTTAGTTAGATAAACAATACACTTGGAGGCTATGAATTTATTGTCTGGGCACTAGACAGCTCTACAGTAACTTATTTGTATTATTTAAGTTTCACAACTTGAGAAGAAAACAACATTTATCATAACAATCTGAATTGAATTCGTAAAAGCTATCTGTAGAAACTAGTTTCATAAGCACAGACGGCTTACTTCAGAAACGATTAATCAACAATGTTCCTTTGAGAATATTGTAGTCAAACACTTGACCGTACAGAAGTATAAGGGCTTTTAAATGACGTCTACTGTTTGTCTCGTTTCCTCTGCTACTGCCACGAGGTCCTGGGTTCGACACCCAGGTTAGGTAAAGTAATTGTTGGGTGTTTCCTTCAGGAATTTCTCAGTAGAAGCCCGGAGTCTGGATTTGTGCCCGGTTGATGGCAATAGGCTCGCCCTTACATGTGACTTAAACATAACTGGCGAAACTTGGGTTTACTATGTAGGTACACCTCTGCCTAACACTTCGGGGGAAACAGGCGTGATGTTATATTATCTTATGAATTCGTAAAAACGATCTATAGAAATTCGTTTCATCAGAGACGATTAATCAACATCTCTTTGAGAATATTGTAGTAAAACATTTAACTGTGCAAAAGGATTAATGCCTTTCCAATCACGTCTACTATTTGTCTCGGTTTCGGTTGAAATCCCACATCGTAGAGACTGAGGTTCATTTAAGTGCGGTGCACGAAGTTGTTCGGCTGACGCCTGTCCACACTCCGCACTCTTAAATCCCGAACATTTGAAATTTTCATTCTGCCCGTGTAAGTACAGGGAACTTTCGGCCCCGTCGTGACAGCAAAAGCCAGTGTGGCATGAGGGTAGGCCAGTTTTAAGTAGCCATCTCTTTATTTACATAGGAAAGTTTTGGGTTGTGTGTCCCCGCCGTATAAAATTAATGCGTCGAATTGAAACGTTTGGCTTGAACAAAGTATTGGAGACTGTAAACAAATTCAAGTACTTTAGGTTTAGGACTTCGTACTGAGACACAGACATTTTAACTTTGTTGTGGTTCACTGCTCCAAACGGGTCAATTGACACATGACGTTAGATTGCACATTATAAATTAAACGTCAAATTTAACTTAATTATTTTCTCTTTACCGAATAAATAAATTATTTAATGATCAATTCCGAGCGAGCACTTAAGCTTGTCGTAGTTCGAGGGCAAAAAACTTTCGCTCGACATTCGCTGGCCGCTTTAACTAGGCACAAGTTTTAATTATATATGTCCTTGTTAGTTAGTGGGAGAGGCAGAAGGCGCGTGTTGTTAACAAATGACCACACGCTGACGTCTCGAGTAAACTGGCGAAGTTTGGGAACAGGACGACATCTTGTCGCCAACTCTCTGTGCCTACTTACTAAGTATACGTATGTGTGTCTATCTTGTTTGAAACGTGCCAAAGCTCATGTGTTATTCGATACTCAATAGGAAATCACCCATTTTGATTATACCAGGAGCTTATGAAAGACGAAGAGCTGCATGTTATGGCTTTTGCTTTACAGTTGACTGTGATAAGCTCCCGTGAGAACAGATTATAAAGTTAGAAAGGTACTGTTACATAACGAAAGTAGGTACCTAAAGGCCTACAGAATTTAAAGCCTTCAATCATTGTCCAAAGTTTGGTCTCCACAGTATATCTAGCCAGCTGAGATTCTATTCTGAATATTAATGAGAAATTATAACAAATTGTTATAATATGCGAGCATATAGATTTAATTTCAATTTTCATCGTTGGCAAACTGTCGGGGCTTCGATCGGAGATGTTAATTTTGCTTATAAATGGAATAAAGTTTATGTTATGAGATATTATTCAAAGATGTCTTTAAGATAAGGTATAGAGGAATGTAATAAAATATATGTATTAGTTATCTGTGTAATTAAACTATATACGGGATTTTTGCTCATCATCTGCCTAGCCTTTACCCAAGTATTAGGGTCGGCTTCCAGTCTAACCGGATGCAGCTGAATACCAGTATTTAACCGGAATTCCAGCTAAAAAAAAGATTTTGTCAAAAGAATTTTCGTAATACACTCAGAGAGACAGACAAATTTTAATAACTTTTTTTAATATGATATATAATTGTATATTATTTTATAGCAGGTAGGATCTTTTATTTTAGAGCTGAAATTGCTGAAAAATATTCACATATTAGGCATCCAATGCCGTCAGTCGGTTCAAAGTTTTCTATTATTTCATATTTCCATGAAAATTAATAAATCCCGTGTTGAGGTTCTTTGTTTGGGTCACGATAAATCAGTTATGCCAATATATTTTATGCTAATCTATTAAAAATGGGTACACATTATAAAAAAACAAAGATTATTCATAAGAAAGTATGGTCAACTTAGTACTTGCTTTATAAATCTAAGTTTGAATGTCACTTCAAAAAACGACAGGGTATATTTGTCCATGTTACAGTTAGGCCCTTTACTCACTGGTCGTTATGTCAGCGGTGCGGGATCAGCATGCTCGGTACAGTGCGTTTCATCAAATAGTTCCTATGCCGTAATGTTGGCTCCACTGTTTAACTTTAACAGACCGCCGCTACTGTTGTAGGACCAACAGGAATACGCTACGGCGCTACCTAATTGGTCTGTTGTTAAAGTTTAACAGTGGAGACAACATTTCGGCATATGAACTATTTGATGAAACGCACTTTATACTCGGTACTGAACGCTTACCGAACGCCTATATTTCAATGAGCGTTTCCTGATTGGCTCGGTATACGCGGGAGTGGGATGAGATCGTTTCGGTCTATCGTGTCTCGGTAGAAACATCCAGTGCGGTACCCGCTTACGTCACGCGTTTTAAGTATGCTCGGTATACTCGGTACCGAAAGCTTACCGAGCGCCTATATTTCAATGAATTGAGCGGTACTGCACAAATTATAGCGAAAACATAACGTCAGGTCCGTAAATGAAAGCAGTGCGGTATAGTTTCGGTATATAGAGCATAGTATACCGCACTGCTGCATACCGATGCGGTATCGTTTTTGTATACCGAGCATACTATAGAACGGCTTTAGATAGTTTCAACCTTGTTTCAATTGACAAAGAGTCGAAAAATAATACCCTGAATAACATTGTTGGTCCACCGCACGGTGAACGGGACGTCAACAAGAAACGAGATTACGCGGCCATAGTAAATGTGCCGTCGCTACTTCGGCATCGGCGTCGTTATCTCGTTCTCGTTGATGTCCCGTTCACGGTGCGGTGGACAAACGGCCTAAGAGTGTGTTTAGTCACGTTTATATAGGAGAATATGATAACCTTAAGGTTCAAATAATTAAAGCACAAATAAAACATAACATAAAAATCCGCGCATGCAGCAGACAGTAACGCCTTTTATCGATATTATGTTTGCCGAGGCGCTGAACATCTTGTATTATTTGCTCACGCGCCGCCTTCCTTATCTTCCTTATCCTCCGAGGCAGATGCCATCCATATAGATTTTATTTAAGGCTGAATATGCGACATTTCTTTCTTTATTGCCATCTTATCCTTGTGTTCTTGTTTAACATGCATCTCACCTCACCTACTGCTTTTATCGTAAAAAAACCGTAGGTGGCATGGGAATCAATACGAAGGAGTACCTGCGTGAAATTAAAAGGACTTTTTTATGTACTGTTTATTGTGTGGATGTATTGTTTGTATATAATATTTAACTGGCACATACACTGACAAGAAATATAAAAAAGCCACTAACTTATTATCATGAAATATTTCCGAAACCACGCAAGGTAGCTTCTTGGAGTAAAAAGCAACATTCAAGTGTATTTAATAGCGCATAAAAACAGCTATAAAACTGTTTTCAAGTTTTTTTTACTTCATGTAGCTAACTTAGGTTTAGGAGATATTTAGATTTTTTTGGCACTTTGCAAGTGGCTTTTTGATATTGCTCGTCAGTGTAGTTAAGAGTATGAAAAATCTTTACCTAACTAATACTCAGAATAAGCTACCTACATAAGATTAGAATTACCCAGGAAACCAGAAATCCCAAATTCTGCTGCAAAGACTACTTATATATCACATCGATTAGAAATTATAATACAACCCAACATTTTAAATGAAAATTTATTACATAACTTGTGTCTAACGTACGGTGTTCTATAACAACTTAGTTAAGTTATTATTCAAAAACAGGTCTCATCTGCGTTACACAATAAGTACACGATACTTATATATTCTACGCTAACTTGGAATGGAAGTGGGTAAACTTGGAGCCAGCTAATTGCCTACGTACTTCTAACAGAAATTCCTTCCATTAAGTCGGTTGTTGATTGTATTGTTCGAAACTAAGTTATCGTTCCACGAACCTACTTATGTATGTGAGGGATCGTTAAGTTTAAGTAAATTTTCGAATATAGGGCAAGAAATAGTTTTGAGCATCAATTTCCTTAAGGCTTTTAAAACAAGGACTACATTAATGGGTTAATGGGTAGCTGATGTTCCAAAATCAATCTCATCGGGGCAACGTATCTACATTTTGAATTCAGATAATTGGTTTTGGTTGTAAAATAGAAACCATGTATGATGAATGGTACAAATATATAGATCTAATATTTCAAGATTTCAACAATTATAAACAAACATGCAAAACAAACTTTGTCTCTAAATAGAATACGTACTAAAATAAGCTTTATTTTAATAACGAGCGGGAAAGCAAATACCTCGCGAATGAATTATGATAATACTGTATTTATCTAGCGTTCCACGGAGGTCGTGTGTGGAGGTGATTACGGCGGCTATAAATTATATCAATTAATTAGTGCCTCGCACTCGTGATGGATCTTGACGAAATAATAGAGCTTTTGCGTAACATTCACTTAAGAAATGTGGATTGAGTTTTGTCTTACTCATGTAATATTACAAAGAGTATAATGCGTTAAATACGAGAGGTTTGTAGTTACTCGAATCTGCTATTTCCGTGCTACGCCACTGCTACGCCCATGCAACGCACATGCTACGCGTATGCTACGTCGTAGCGCCTTGATGAATTTAGATTGTATGCGGTACGAACATAGAATGACACAGAGTGTGGACAGAGTGAGTAATTATGTGTTTATGTAAATCTTTTATCAACAGAATTTTGTGGATTTGAGTTCCATATTTGTATTTTGTTCGGTTTTAATCTAACCGCAATACGTGTTGTTAATAGCGATGTATAACTGTTAAGACACGAGTTCACCAATAGATGGTAAAATTTTAAACATCTGTCTAAACCATAAACGGCTGTTTAACAATATTTTACTGTTCACCAAGCACTAACAATTGATTAAGTACTCTAATCGAACGGTTATCTTAAACGTAGTAGCCAATTCAGTTTAACCATTGGTTTATGCTTCCTGATGTGAAGTTTTGCATTGTGTATCACTTTTAGTTACAAAATAAAAATGCAAGACGCTTTGAATTATATCTTTGAAGTGGATAATGTGTAAGATAATTATGTATATTCCAAACACGGCTCTATGATAACATTAAAAAATTATATTAGCACATAATATTAAAAATATAAACTGATTTTTGTAATAACTACTTCTTTTATTATTTAAAAAAAAAAAAAATTGGTTGAAAATTAAATAAAATAATTTTCAACCGCATCATTTTTTTAAAAGTAATAAAAGCCTAGTGCGCCATCTGGTACTTTGTGCAAGGTACTTTCCTTGCACAAAGTACCAGATGGCACCATACGCCATACATCCCGCAAAATGACTCGAGTGACGTCTATAACCTATTTGAAAATGTACTCCGTGAGTTTGACAATGAAAATTGATTGTTGTTGACATTCTACATTCACAAAATATGGTTATACGATTCGATCATTTGGTCATTTTCGACTCACTCATTCAAAAACGCTTGGTTATTTAACAGTTGGTTGGGAAAAAATGGTGATCACGAAAAAAACGCGGTTTGTTTAAACAACTGTTTAATTCTAACAGAACGGTTACGTAATCAATGATTACGCTGTAGTTGGTGAACTCGGGCCTAAATGTGTTGAGACTTAAACGACGGAACGATTCCCGACATACACGATACTAGAAATCAGTAATTTAACCACTAATCACATAATCTAAACTTCAAAATAAAGCCACAACCCTTGACTAACTACGTCATCAATATTAATATTCTACTTGGAGTGTGATCATTATCTACGAGCCAACGACCGTATCACTGCATAATGACTATTAATTTATGCCAAAACCAACAACCAACAGGTAAACTTGTGATTTTCATGAAGTAATAGTTTGTACGAACCACGAGCAAGTTTGCCTTCACAGATTAAACCGAGAAGTGCTTAACGTCAGCAAAGTGAAAATAGCAAAGTTATTAATTCTTTCAGAGGCGCTATTACGGTTAAGAGCGAAAGTTTTTAAGTTCGCTTCCGAAGAGGCTAATCAAGAGAGTCTATTGTTGAAAATTGCGGAAGTTTATCTCATGGTGGTGCGAAGTGTTTATAATTAAGAATTTAACTAATTTCCAGTCATTTATTACCTAATGCAGTCTCGAAATAACCTAGATTGAAATGTATAAACATTCCACTTTTCGAAGCAAGACATTTTCCATAGTAAATAATATTCCCAAGTTTATAATAACTCCCAGAAGATCGAAACTATGGTGTCATGACTATGGAGCGTATTTAGAGTTTTGGTAGAAAATAAATTAGAAAAGTTACTGGCCCTGGTCCCTTTTAAATTAATTTCTACGGACATCCCATCAGTGTCGAAAATGAAAATTAAGGTATTTTATTCTGAAAAAAATAGTAGATACGGCCAGTACTACACTTATCTTTACTATTATTACTATTGGTATTGAGAAGGCGTGAGTTTATGTATGTATATACTAATCGATGTGAGTATAACTGTGCGTTTGCACTGGCAAAACATTCGCAACAAAACATGTTGTAATCTCTAGTTTCTGTCGAACATTGTACGGGACATTGACAGAAAATAGAGATTTCATATTGTTGTGAATGTTTCGCCAGTGCAAACGCACAGTAACTGTAATAATAAAAAGAATAAGTGAAAAAGGGGAGCATGTTCCAACAACGATAATTAATATTTTACCGACAACAAGCCATGTGCCCGAAGGGATTTCTCATCGGCAAAAATGATGAATGAACTTTCATCCAAACTTTCATCCTCTTTACCCCTTTAGGGGATTCAAAAATCCTTTCTTCGTTAAATAAAGAACTTTATACCATTCCCCCTCTAAAAAGCTTATTTTATTCACTGAAAACAGTGAATAAAAAACACTTTTAATTTTGGTGTTTGAATTTAGAATATACCAATAAATTCGACAAAAAGGAGGTTGTATAGCATTGAGAATTCTCAATGCTATACAACCTCCTTGCGAAAAAATACTCGATACAAACTTCTTGTGCAAAGAATACTCGAAATACAAACTCCTTGTGCAACTAACTCCTCGAGATTTGATTGGTCGACATTTGCGAGTTCAACATTAGAATAAAAACTGTTTTGTGTTCTTTGCTGTAATTAGTAAATTGGCGCTATTTTGAATACTGTAAGTTGTACGAACATAAATTGTTCAAATTTTAATGTGCATTTCAACTAATTTAACCTTCCTTTTTGCTTCATTAAATGTCTATTTTCGCTTAAATCTTTATTTTTCTCGTAGTCATGGTATAAAGTATATTATGCATCATGCGTCTAGATCCAACGGTTTAGGCTGTGCTTTGTCTATGAGTGAATGAATTAAAAAAAGTATGTAGATTTCCTTTTTAAATGATCTTTCAATAACCATGATAGCTTCTATTTAATTTCCATCGTCCGATCTCTACGTCTGTCGACGAGTCGGTCCTTAACCGCAGCGTTAAAGTTAGAAGACAGCAGTTGGCACTGACGTTAAGTGGAGCGGGCCCACAAACTTGCGAGTATGTAGTACAGAGCAATGGCGGCGCGGAGGACAAGCTCGTAAACTTGCTTTTGTTGTCAGTAAAGTGGACAGCTGGGTACGTATCTGATATAGACATTTTAGTAGTCAAATGAAGGGATTAAAGCAGTTATTAACTTTTCCAAGACCAGTAAGATATATTTATCTGATGAATACTTTTTTACAGTTTTTCATACAAAAACTGTCAGACGGCAGTTTTATTCCACGGATAAAAGATATCTGAAGGAATATTCAGCCCTATGCCAAATACAGTTTTGATAAAATTGGTACGAAATATAACCTACTTTAATTTGTGATTAAAATGCTAAGCACAGTTAAACGGCAGTTAACGTTAGTTTCATGTTTCATAAAGGTACTTCAATAGCCCCCGAAGCATTGGTAGTAATTTATACAGCAAATAGGTCACAACGGACTACTTTGCACATCAAGTTTAGCTAAATGTCTCTACAAGTACGTCGCAATATGGAATTCAGACAAAAGAACTCGAACAAAGACTTTCCGTCCTATTTTTCTTTTGTTTCTTTTTTCTTCAACATTATTTAATAATGCAAAATGTACCGGGCAGACGTAAATTGTTCCCCTACAATAATTGATAGATGTAGGCTTCTTTTCCCCTTACTAAGCTACTGTAGGCCTTGAATTTGCATCGTAAGGTCCGTGCGAGGCTTACATTAGAAATTGTAATTGTGTATCTCTTTATTTTTCCTCACTGTAGTACAAATTGTTTGTAAGTCGACTGAGGTAATTTAAATATTTATCTCATTATTATGTGTATTTTCATAAAAGTAGTTGATAAAAAGCTTACTAAGTTAAAAAGAGGGTGCGTCTTTTTCATTTTAACATGTTAAATAGAGTAGTTAATTTCACACACGGGTTTCATGCCGTTAGAAACTTTTTGAATAAAAACCTCGTTTGTCAGCGGTCACAGACAGTCAAGCAATTGCCATTCATACACTATCAATCATAAGCCTACATTCTGACTCTAAAAACATCATTCAAAACATTCATTTCAAACATCATTCATTTTTTCATTTTTCATTCTAAACTCTATTCACATAGCTTTATTTTATAAGTCAGAATAAATACATAGCCGTCGCTTCCAATTCAATATTCTTTCAAAGACTTTTCTGGTCGGATGTGCGGCCCCATTTGAAATTATAATCAGGGGAACGCTTTTTTGCTTGAGTAAACGTCCAGCAGCTTGAAAGTCAACTGGCTCTGATAAATTGGACACGTTACGACGAATCGCAGTCCGGAGCTGCGACTGATTAGTTTAAACCCTATAAATCAGTTTCGAGCAACGTTCGGCGAACTTTTCATTCGAGCGGATTAAGGTTTTGGTTTCCAGCGGATTTGTCCCCAAATCCGTTGTAGGGCGGTTGGCGCACATCCAAATGGTGTTCGACCATTAACCGCGCCCTATTTTTTTTCGACTGAAATTATTTCATGATAGAATCGAGAAGTTTTATTAAACTCGTTTGTATATATTTAGCCAGTGTCTTAATAAAAGTGCGTCTGAACAGTTAGTGATTATTAGTTGAACTTAGTTTCGTGCCAAAAATGCTTGAATATGCAGTGGCCGAAGACGTGATAACTTATACAAATTCTATGGAAAGCCGAAAGATGCTAAGGTGACGAGTCAACACTTAGTGGTTTAACGCGCCCGTTGAGAGATACAGCTCCGTGAATATTGATTTATTAGGGTCTTACCCTCTTTTCTACTGATTTTGTAGGGCACTATATTAGGGGGTACAAAAAGTATCTAGATATTAAACTGAGCCAGAGTGCATAACATACGTACCTGTAAGTGTAACAGCAGTATAATAATAATTCGACTTCAGAAACAGAGATAAACTTTGTATTCAAGATAATTAAACCATTTTTAAAAGCAATATTTTCGCTTCAGATTTAATAAAAACAAACAAAACGCAATCTGAATCTGTTCCAATGAAATTCTGAATCTTTTAAATAAACTTTTTCAAAGAGATCTACTTAATGCATTAGCAGATTTATTTCTTTGACTCTTTACAGCTCTGTTCTTGATAAGAAAAACGATCAGAATTTTATCGAGTAGAACTTGCTACTCGAGATCTCGATTTGTTTCACGGTTTCTCGAATGTTCTGTTTATTTACTCGTAAAGGCCACTGCTGAACAAATCAACGGTGCAATTAAGCGTGATAAGGGATATCGGCATAAGCTTAACGAGGCCGATATGGATTGGTGATCGCTGTTTCTATTACCAAACAGTAGGGCGATTTCTACGTTACGGTTGTTGGGATAATCCCTTTAACTCCTTGATTGTCGTATGTGCACCCATTGGCTCATAAGAAAAAAATGGCCAAATGTCGTATGTGCACCCATGGGCTCATAACTACTCGGTCCTAATTGGCCAGCATTTTTTGACGTATAATTGCATGTAGCCACATTATTTGGATATATTTAGACTAATTCCTTAAATATATACCTATATCAACAAATAGGTAAACTCATAACGAATCCAGGAAGGTACAATTTATAATGTGTTAATATCTCTATATTGACGAAATCTTCATTTTTCCGAAGGTCTATCCAATATATTTATATAAGTACCTACAAAATGCTTCGACATCCGTGCGATTTTGAAACGGATTGTCTGGACTCGGGAAGGGTTAAATACATACTTGGGTGGAAAAGAAAATAAGAGAAAATAACCCATTATTCTATTTTTGAAACGTATTTTAATTGCACAGACGCCAGCACATCAACTTACTACAATCAGTCAAATTTCATTAATAGCTTTTCAACTTTATCACTAAAGCATAAGGTTCAAAGTTGATTGGGAAAATTTGACAGTTTCGGGTAGGTTGACCTACTGGCGTCTGTACAGATGCCTCATAGGATAGTCACTTTATAATTAAGTTTACTAAATTGATTACAATCAAAACTGTCTATGAACTCTAAGAGTGAAATAATAAGCCCCGTGGTTTCGAATGTGACTTCCAATTAAATTCTAATATACTCATACTAAGTTTAACTAAAGTCAATTACAGTCAACTAAATTGCCTTTAACTGCGTATAGAATTCCCAAGTTTCGCTATAACTTTGATTCAAAGTAAAATTAAGTCAGTTCGAGGTAGCGATACGATTAAATCATCAGGACAACGTTTTCTTAGAAAAGATTTATTATCGAAGAAGCCTTGTCGTCGGGAACAAAGAACTTTTATAATATTAATTGTCGTTTGATAAAAGAACGTTACAAAAACTCATAATTTTATTTGAAACAAAACTTGAAAGGGATCGCTCCGAACAAAAATAGATTGTTTTGTTTTACATTAGAGTTTCCATTATACTTCTCTTTCCGTTAATAGAATCATGATGAAAGCTACGAAATACGCAGAAATATGTTATTGAAGCGTCCGGTCTAGAAGCAAGAAACATTTCAAATTTTATTAGACGAAAACCCTATAAAATAGCCGAAGAATTACGTACCAAAATACTTGTATATGTTGGTGTATACACCATACTTGTTTATGGTGCTTTTACCAACAAAATTGTGGAACTTTTTAGATATTTGATGTTGTTTTACCTGAAACAAAAATACATTTAATTTAGATCTGGTTCGAATCGTGTGATATAATATCATAATACAAAAAAAGAAAATAAAAACCGTTGAGAAAATATTCTATAGTTAAAATAAAATTAGATCATTGCCAGGGCTTTTTTCATGGCATTATAGCAAAATATAGCCGCGACCAGTCAAATACTCTTCATTATCATAAACAGACTTCGCATGTAAAGCTGAACCAGTGCTAAGGAGGCAGTCAATAAATATTCCAATTCTAATAAAAACGGTTACCAAAAACCAAATAGCTCGAACACAATTGTTACAAAGACTCAATGTATTTTTGCGAAACTATTTTCCTTATAAATAATAGAGCAGCTATTACCATTCGTTATTAAGGAAACAACGTGTTGTTTACGAACTTATGCTATGAGGAAAGTATCTGTAACGTCTTATAATCACCCATTTGCTTTGGCGTCTATCTATCCAACATTATGTGAAGAATATTGGAGCACAAGATCATTACTTACAACTATCTCCTCAGAAAATGAACCGTAGTATGATAGGCTCCATGCATAAAAATCTTCAAAGAAGAATGACGCGATAATTATTTTTTTGAGCTATTTTGTAACAATCTCGACTAAATATTCGGTCGTCAAAAGCAGAGTGCTTTCGTAATTGCTAAGTGTTTGTTATACTTACCTAAGTGGTGGATGTACTAAAGGACTTTACTTTGCGGTTGTTTCAGAGGAGAATTTTAAAATACCTTAAAACAGCCTAACATACTTTTTATCTTTTTTACCTTCTTTTCATTAAAATCTGGGCGCAGCTTTTTGGCTGTGTAGGTACTTTATAAACCGAATGGAAATTTTGAGTAGATTTATCGTCCGCCATTTTGAATATTAGTTTAATACCTATGGGGTTCCATCCATAGTCATTATAATCATACATAACCCACAGCCTGACAAATCCAATGTCTCCTATACTTAACCGAAGCTTTTAGCAGTTTAAACTAAAATTAATTTAGAGGTTACCCTCAGAGGGCACAGAAATTGTGGCGGTTAGTTTTGCATAATTATGACCATAACGGGACATGCAAGACTTCACGCTATATTGCCTCTACCTTGAAAATTATGACTATTGCAAGGGTTACTACGGCAGTTACCTCGAATAGTATTTTGAATACTTTTAGTTTAGTACCACGTGTGTCCAACTAGGTACCCAATGGTTACATTTCAGGAAAGTCATTTTAACAAATGGGTGTCACAGTAGTGTAATAATGCTTTGAGAATTTTGACGCCAGTTGTCTATATCCGGCAGTCCTGACTAGCTGGTGAACTAGTTATATGGTGGGAAATTTTATATTTACATCATAAAAACGGAGGACTTCTGTTGAGATAACACCAAGTATTATTCTACTTACTATCAGACCTAACGTCCTAAAGTGTGCTATGAAATTCTAAATAAGGGAACGAATCTCACTTTCTGAAATGCAATGCACGTAAAATGCGAGGTTCTATTCCATATTTTTCCTGAATTTCCATATAAGATAGATGAATTCAAAACCAATTCGTTCGTCCAACCGAAAAGCTTTAGGATATACCTCGTGTTAGCGCGTAATCTTCTTTCATCGCTTCGGGCATTTCTACTCGGAGAACTCGATGAGGTTTCGCTTAAGTGCATAATTCTGAATATTATGCTAGTTGGAATAACTCGGCGAAATTGCGTAGTCAACTTATTTCGGTTAGCGCAAACTATAGAACAAAATGAAATTAAGTTAAGTAGCTGGCGCTAATGTTCTGTTTCATTTAGTGGTATTATATGAAGCAGAGCCAAGAAGGCGACGACAATTGTTTTTAATTTGTGCAGTTTTCGAAATGCGTCGTATTTCGAGATAGAGGACAGAGGTGTGTGTTTGTATTGATAAAAACAAACAGTTGGACTAGCTTTGTGTACATAGAGAATATTGCAGCTGCGGTGACGTCAACGTTCATGTGCTTGTTGGTACGATATGTTTTTAGAACATGGTCAATATCAGAGGATGAGTAATTAAAGTAACTACTGCGTTTGCTTTGTTCCATTCATAGCAGAACTCGTAACTTAATGTTTATCACTTTTATTCTAGATGTCCAAAATACATAAACGAGAAATGTCCATTTACGATGGAACGGGTAAAATTAACAAGTCACTTTCACACTTACCATGTCTATAAATCAACGCCAACCTCCTTAACATCACTTCAATTATCACAAAGAATATCAAACTATAGGTCAACACCCAAAACTAAACTAATCTCATAAAAATGTGGAGTATCAAACTCACTGCGCGAGTCATAAAAGCGAGTTCAGCCCACAACAGACGTAGCTATAATATATATTATATCAAGACATATTACAATATTTTTTCTATAGTAATATTCTCAGACGGAGCTATAATATATATTTCTAGTACGCACCAAAAACTACGCAAAAAAGTATATTAATATAAATTATAGCTACGTTTGTGACGGGCTTAATGCTGTTACGCTCCAGGCGTCGGTATTAAATGCTCAGTGTGCGCTAATGCAGATCTGTAGAGAGCGGAGCTCGAGTACTTTTATAACGTAACGAGCGCAGCCGGCTTGCTCACGTCTACTTAGCTATAAGAACAATGCTTTTCTAACTCTTTACCTGCGAGTCGCGACTGCCGGCGAGCGCTTTACGCTGCGCCTTGATAATACATCCAAGATTAAGCTTTGATCTTTTTGCTTGAAATGTAAATTCTCAATGCGCATGTGGAACTCCATGTGCGCATGAGTTTCATAACTATGAAACTCTTCAAACAGTTGAGCACATTCGAGTGACCCTGGTGACCGTTGTAGAAGTTATCCCCAAGAGTCAGACCTATTTGCTTCAAATTGGTCCTGCTGTGTGTTTCACAATTTATACATACTTCAACAATACACAGAGTCGTAAAATTTTAATTGTTTCCTCTCAACCCCAATTCAAGTAGCAAATAACTCGAAAATAGGTTTCGTCAAGTTTTGGTACATCGCATAATTTAACCCTTTAACTTTGGAATATTAGCAATAGGCAAAGGTTCGGGTATTTATTATGTACACGACTAACTAAGACAGACCCGAAGTTGGGCAAGCAAGAGGATTCGGATTCAATTTAAAAAGTTTAGAACGAGACTTGTAACTTCGGCGACCCATCCTAAGTGTACGCTTGGAACTGCGCCGGTCTTACAACAGCAAACATTAAGAAAGCAAGAAGTATCTGCCGAAGTGCCGTCTTTAAGCTGTTCTGATAGTTCTGAATTAGGAAGTTTTATCTTTGATGGGAGCTCGCCGCCGAAACAAGGACGAGGTGCTAAATATATGAAGTTCTCTGTTGCGGATCAAAAAGTTTCTTGGGTTCTCCTTCGGCGCTCTCAATATTAATGTGTTTCGTTCGGAAAACGAAGATACTCGAAGAAATAATAGATAAGCGTACGAGTGGGATTCAGCGGGACTGACAAAATTATAAAGGTTCCTTAGATACAAGACCCTAAAAGATACCCTTTTTTCCTTACTATATTGCCTCTCTTGGAGTTTTTTGGCATGTCCTATTATCTCGGAAAGGGCTAGCTATCGCACAGTAATCTAAAATGCGACGTAGTCGAATTACTTCGAAAAAGCTGGTGTTGGCACGAACTCGGAGTTAGCTGCAGATTTACACTAGACCAGTTTCTTAATGCCATTCTAAGAGGATAAGCACGTTAATAAGCGAGAATGGTTGTTGCTACCGAAGTAATTTTCTCTATTGAGATATCTTTAAATTTTCCTGTAAATACAACCAATTAGCGTTGGCTGGAGATTTATATGAGCCTGTTTAACGTTTTAAAGGCAAAACTTCGTAATTTATCGCTGAACGCTGATATTAAATACGGCCTATTGAAAGAAGTCCGCAATAAAAGGGCAATTAAGGTAAGTATGAATGTAACGAACGGCCGAGTTAACGTTGTTGGTAAAAGTAATTGCTGGTTTTATATAACACGGTGCGATTGTTTACTGCCGCTGGTATTAGATAACTTGCGCAAGAATATGGTTGATCACGTTGCTTTGCTATTCGAAGCTGATATTTATGGTTCAAAAATATGAATCAGAAAATCGTAAATTGAGCCCTTGGCAGGTTGATTGCCAACTGCAGGCGCGTTATTATGAAAATGCTAGACTACCACGTGTTAGGTTAAATAACTTTGGCCTTGCCCTTTGAGAAAATTATCCGAGCGAGTACACGAACATCGGGCAGAACCGCTTCATCAAAACTCGTAACTGTTGTTAGAAATAACAAGTGACCGTATATTGAACGGCCATCCAATCCTGTCATTTATCCATTGGCGGCTTTGTGTGGAAACAAAGGAACTTTAGCGTCAGCCGGGCCGCCACCGAGCCGCGACGGAACAATAAACGCGGGCTAGATAAAATAAACTTTAACAATTGCTCAACGACGTGAAAAATTAACAAGTCCCTTACGTTAACGCCTGTAGTTAAGTACTGAAACAATTTATGTGAGGCCTGCGTTATTGTCTCCAGTTGGTTCGTAGGGCGAGAAAAATTGCTCGCGTATATTGCCTCATCATCGCCATGTGTAATGAAAACGGTACCGTACACCGCGCCTAATGACTAAAGTCTTTACTATTGTATCTTGTTGAAACTCTAGTAGATGTCCTATGGACTGAATGTGACTTGGTATTCATAGAAAGTAGGGACTCAGATCGGGGTAGGCCCGATCTGCTACCAGATTAAAATATTGGACTTAAAAACAAAGTTGGTGCTACCTAAATTAGCAAGTTAAAGTAGGCTCCATTTAGATAAAACAGACCCTCAGCTGGGAGAGATAGTAGCTACAGAAGTGCCTAGAGAGGGTCCGATATTAGTCTACTAAATAGACCATCCGTTTGGTTAAGGATACGGTTTAACTTTACATGCAAGAGAATAACAGCAATTAGATAAGAAGGGGTTTTGATGATTTTCGAGGATTAATTAAGTAGTTAAAGATACTATATCAACCAATTGTTTCACTAAAAGTAAATCACGATGCAATTTTCCGCTTAAAGTGATTTTTTCCTGTAAAATATTAATAATAAAGCTTGAGTATTCTTTCAATCTTCAATCGGAAGCAGAGTCTCGATTTTCAAATTCGCAGGAAACCTAACATTCAATTTGACGAAGAAATCTAAGCTAAGCTTCGCCATACTGTTAGGAATGGGTCGATAGGCCTCATTATATTCAGTAATAGGATAGGTGATTATAAAAAGAGGCCCGACTAGGATTTAGATTGCTCTCCGTTCGAGAGCCGTCGACGGCGACGGCTAGTGGAGCCGACGGCGGCGCTCAGTTTTAACGACAGTTTGAGATTTGATTATTTAATCTACATTTATTTAGCAAAATGCAGACTTGTAGGACAATATTATATTCTAAGCCTAATAAGGCTGTTGATTCTAGCAAAATACCCAATTGCTTCGGCTTCTAATATGTCTCTTGTATCTTCATTTAGTTCGCCTTGTTAAAAGTGTTTCATACACATTTTCGACTGAAATATGAAGACTGGGTGAAACAAGCCGTCATTGGACAATCTGTTATTGAGTAAGACACTTGGTTAGAAGACTATGCTTGGTGACTGCAGATGAGGTAGATGCTTAACAGAATTATTGATAGAAATTGGCAGTAGTACAGGGAGGAGCTCGTGGCTAAGTTATCCCAGCCGCACGGGTGGATCCATCAGGTTAAGTTACGCTTTTCCGGGGTTGGTCCGAGAACGGGTGACCATCTTTACATACCGCGACTCCTCCATGCCTCGGAAAGCATGTTAAGCCGTTAGTCTCGGCTGTCAGTCGTGGATCTCGACTGTCGTTACGGGTCGTCGGAAGTCTGAAAGTCTGACAACCAGTCTTACCAAGGGGTATCGTATTAGCCAGTAACTGGGTTGTGGAGGTCAGATAGGCAGTCGCTCCATGTAAAATACTGGTATTCAGCTGCATCCGGTTAGACTGGAAGTCGACCCCAACATAGTTGGGAAAAGGCTAGGCAGTTTGATTGGCAGAAGTACAGCTGCCAGAATAATTGACAGTTCATGAGAAAAATAGACGGTTATTAACAAGGCTGCTAGAAAATTCTGGATGGTATTGATGCAAAGTGGGGAACCATGAGCCCAAAGGGAGTTGCTGATAGAAAACTGTCAGTGAAGATAAATATCTACTTGAATCTACAACACAACAATGAACAGATCCGTAGATATTATCCTTACCCAAAATGTCACAGTATTATAGGTACACTTATTTCCTGCTTTGTCGCTGCTAAAATGATTTAGCTCCAATTAAATCATGTAACATACTCGTTATTAAATAAAACGTCTACCTAGTTATGAGGTGATTAAGCGTTATGATTGCATCTATAATTCTATATATAGCTAAGTTATCCAAGGTACAATCACGTTCCTTACACAGCGCTAAGCCGATCGGGCTTCGACACCAAGGTGCGAAGCCGGCCAACTGTACTTACGGGTATATTTCCGTTTAGTCTTTCCTTCGCCTTGCACTGACGGGTTAAGGTTGCCCGTGAATTATTGATTTCAAGGGTTCTTCGATTACTAATACACGCAGTTAAAGGTCGAACTTTCAGTACGATAAAACGTTATTTAAAGGAGAATGCTACTAGATGTATACACCAAAAACGATTCGATTCAAATAATTCATGCACGGTGAGTTAATGCAAACATAGTATGTCACAAATAAGTTATTTGTTTTCGCTTATACGATCCCCAAGAAAGAGATCTCGGGGTTCTAGAATCACATTGACATCTATGTAACGAAATCTCCACGTAATTTTCATCAACTTCTAATTGTCGTATCGAAATGAAACTTTGCATTTATATGTAGTTTGGATAACAAATAAATTGGAATCTTGGAGCTGATCTGATGATGGAGTCAGGAGTTGGATAGTGGAATTTTTAAGTGGTTACTAGTAAACCGCTAGAGTTTGGGCTCATATGATTCGTTTTCACGATTCAAATAGATTGGGCTCGATAATATGAGTCTGATGATGGAGCCAGGCGGTGGATAGAGGAAATCTTCAGTGGCTTCTAGTAAACCCTTGAGTTTGAGGTCATATCATCCTCCTTTATTGTATTAGTGCTAGAGAAAATACTACATTAAAGAGTTATGTTTCGATTTTGATAAGGAACAGTAAAGATGTTATACGCCGATTTGATACAACATATAGGTAGTATGAATCGTTATCTACCAATGATAATGTAAAAAGGTATTT
Organism: Xanthia icteritia; assembly: GCA_949128155.2. Lineage (NCBI taxonomy): Eukaryota > Metazoa > Arthropoda > Insecta > Lepidoptera > Noctuidae > Xanthia > Xanthia icteritia. The sequence goes on from OX421932.2 coordinate 18,037,230, forward strand.
TACTGAATTTCAACAACTATAAAATAAGATTTGAAGGTTTAAAGCGAGCAAGCTGCTGTTGCTTGATTCGGCGGAAAGATCAAGAGAGAAAATAAAGAAATATAAAAATAAGGAAAATCACTGCACAGTTATTTAAATCTATAATCTAAATGAAATCAATGATATTAGTAAGTTAATCTTGTCAAACATGAATGGTGTGATGATGGAAGAATGATGGAATATTCACCTTTCTTCCCTGGGGAGGTGCAGTTGCTCTTGTTAGAGGGAGACTTGGTCTCGGCAGCCGCCATCTTCTCTTTTTCGGAAGCCATGCTAAGCGCAGTTCACTAGACGTCCGAATTTATAACACGGTCACTCCGCTGCTCATACCTGTCTTTACCGTAAAGCGTACGATTTAAAACGGGCTGCGTACGACCGCACCCAAGGACCACAGAAATGACTATTACCGATAATGAACGATGACTGATTTCCGATGACTAAAATTGGCAAACAGCCATCCAAATATTTACTTTACCGCATAAAAAATAAAAAAATCGACCGCAAGTCACCTACTATGATATTTACTTAAATTGATAGACCGTACTGTCGTACTAGGAATTTTCCTAACATTTGTCGAGTGGTTGTCAAGTTTAACTTTTAAGTATTGTGTCGTACGTGATGGGTTAATTGGTGAGAGATCACGTTGCGCCCGCGCCGTGACTCGCCTAGCCTGTTGATACTGAGCTTGGTACTGGAACTGCACAATCGACATGCTGCTAATCGCACATTCAATATGTTCCTACTAATTAACAAGTTGGAAAAAGGTCAAAGTACTTACATCCTAACAAGGTATGTGTTGACATAGGTACTTAATATGTAGCTCAGTCGTGTTTTTAATTGAGTATGTCAATATAAATGTACAACTAGATTTTTCAGGCATGTGACCAACTTTTACATATTGGTTTGTGGAACTTTTAAGTGTTTGTTACAACTTGCCAAATAGGTTATAGGACTTGCAGGTACATTTATCTGCTTTATTTTATTGATTTACAAGCAACTGGTACAGATTTAACCATTTTATATGTAACAAAGGTTATTCCGACGGCTAATTTTACCTCTACAAAATAAAAAGTAAAATGGGCATAAATTGTGTAATTTAAATCTTAGATAAAATACTGCATGTATGTCGCCTGGAACATGTGTGTATCCGTATTTATAATATCAAATTATTATATATATAAGAAAGTGAAAATAGAAAAGTGTTTATTAATTTCATTGATAGTAGGTGTTACATGTGTGCTGAGATAACATTCACTCACAAAATAAATCCGATGGTCGATAGTACAATAAAAAACAAAAAAACATGAATGATTTTTGCTGAAAACAACTTGCTAATGATCGAAATGATCTCGAATGGAAACTCTCGCTGTAAGTATGATTAATGAATATGTTGAAGTGATTAATTGATTTTAATATAATTCTTTTCAAAGAGGTGCCTTATATTAATGGCACTAACGAAGGACGGAGCATTCAAAAGTTCTATTTGTAACCGCTTATTTGGCCTGTTAGTGAAAGAGTATTTTATTTCATTCCTTTTTCGACTCTATCGCTGCAGGCTTTAAGCCGGAATTTCTTTAAAAAGGTATGAAAACTACGGCGCGACGGACGGCTCGTTCTCGTAGACTGCAGGCTATGTGTGTAGCAGCGCTCGTAGCTAAAACATTCACTCGCTTAGAAGGAACGTATTGAGATACATTTCTCTTATATTTTATTTATACGCCACCTTTATAAGTCAGCGACGTCGCAACACAATTAACCGCGGTACAGCGCTCCGTTCTGTGACACATACAAAACAAGTGGAAACCTTCGCGGATGTCACGGCGGTTCTGATGAGGGCCACTGACACACATAACCTGTCAATACGCACGAAATCTCAAACGTTACGTAAGCCACGATTATAACCTGCAACACTGGCGATTACTGTTATTGTTGTGAGCGCGAGATGAGATGCAGGGTATGTGGACCTTGGGCGTGCGGCTGGCGGCGCGTCGGGCGCGCGGCGTGCGGGAGTCGTGCGAAACGCGTGGAGATCGCGTGCGGCGCGCGTTCGGGACGCGCGCGTCGGGTCCCGGCTCGCCGGAGGCTGCGGCCCGGGCGGGATCGATGCGGGCGGCGGGCGGCGGCGGAGTGCAGCAGCTGGGAGGCTGCGCCGCGCCCCGCCCCCCCGCACACCCGCACCCCCGCGCCCTCGCGCCCCCGCGCTCCCTGCGCCGCGCACGCGCCCCCCAGCTCGCGCCGCCGCCGACCCGCCGACCCGACGCCGAACACCACGTTTCAATTCCCTCTTCATCCCCGACTGATTTACGATACGTTCCATCTTATAATTATATATTTCTCATATCGGTCTGCCAATTGTAACCTATGATGAATTTTAACGTTGGAAACGTTTATTAGGCTCTGGCGGATTCGGATGTACCTAATCAATGTTGTTGGGCACTTATATGAAGGCACATTCAGTAGAGCTGCCAACTTTGAAGGTCTGTGTAATAAAAACTTGAAAGTATGCATGTTCTGGATGCAAGTATTAAATTTTCCGATTATTTTTGTTATTTATGAAATTCATTTCTTCAGAAGCATATATCAGAACACAATGAAAGCTGCAATTGGTTCCAATCAGATCCAGGGATCCACACATACGCATCACATTTTCGAGTATGTCGTCGGCTGTTCCAATTTTTGAATAACGCGATACTCCTAAGAAATATATGTAGGTACATCTGTCGCGGTGAAAAGAAAAGCTAATCATAAAATAATATTTGTACATAAAATATAAGTCTGGAAACTTCAAGGTGTATTTTTGCTGTCAACAAGGCAGCTATTTTTGTAAAATTCCGAGATCAGCCTCTGCGATTAAGCTCGGCGCGATGGCTTTCTGTCCGCCTACGGTCTTGTTTGTCAGCTTAGAAAGAAAACATTTTCATTACGAGCCATAGTCTCGACGCTACGACCCGTAGGTACTGTAGCTCCTAGAGTACACGAACATGATGCTGCTGACTTCTGATCTCGATAGCCGCGTGTCTTATCGCCTTTAATGGAGGGTCCCTCTTCACTTCCTCGACAACGGCCGCCCCAAATGTCGGCCTGTGTCGACAGGTTGTTTTGTTAAGGTAGGTTCAATTATACAACGTACATATACCATACATGTACGCCGAACCCTTTGTATGTTCTGGAGTAATTATTTTAATGAAGGCTCTCTAGGCGCCTCTATGTCATGTCTGGCTGTATTATCCGTATAAATTACCCTCTCAACTACAGTAGCTCTATTTATTCTTCTTAGTAATACAACCTTTATCGCTTAAGCCCAGTTGACCTTTTAGGGTCAATGGGTTTACATATATACTTAGGTAGTACCTCTAAAGATGGTCATCAGCAAGGGTTAAGAAAGCCGCTTATGTAACTGTTTATTAGAAAAGACATCTCATCTAAATTGTCGTACTGTGGATTTCTATTATTCCATAATAAACTGAGACAGTAACGGATAAACTACAGCCTGCAATGCTATAATACTTTTGTGGCAATATCAGGAAGATATTAAGAATTCTTAATGAGTAGTTCGAGCTAATATCCGTTTCGCTTTCATTACTCTCGAGTAAAATATAAAAGGCAGTATACAACTGTTTAAAAATAAACAGGACGTAACGGGGTAATGGAGTTTTTGCGACGAGTTTTCGATAATGCGTTCGATCATTTGCAACATCCCTTTGTTCATTCAACTTAGGATAGATTGTTTTATCCGCTGACAACGTTTTATATGAATGGTTTGCTTTGATCTATGTTTATATTAAAACAACTAACATTAGATTTTAGACGTAATGCATAATGAGGTCTAACACTAGACAGCGATTTTCATCATCCACAACCCTGATGCTTTTTTGTGACTTTAGACAGCCATTACTATTCCACAAAAGGCAGGTACTTTTATCCACATTTTTGTAAGTTCTTAAGTTGAAACCTTTTGTTGAAATCCAAAGTTCTAGCTGGTATGATAAAGTACGTCTCAAGCACAAATCTAATTGTAGAAAATCACGAGCGGATCTGTCGCTGAAACTTCGTTGCACGTCCTCGGTTCAACTTCTCGGTTTGATTTACAGAAACAGCTCATTTGGAACTAACGATACTTCTGAAAGTCATTGTTCCGACAGAATTTTTGATACAGTGTAAAATATTTTGCTTAAAACTGGGTTTTGTTCATGACTTTGTCTGGGAATTTTTAAGGGAGCCTTTTTGAGATTTAAAGGTAAACACTGATTTTAGGGAATTTCGGAAATCACACAGGAAATTCCGTGACGTAACAAATATCAAAATAAATAGACATATACATTTCCTCTTTTATGATACTAGTTTTGACAATTAGTATGTTTAGTGTTGTGACCTTTCCAAAAAAAAAATGTAGGTAGGTAGTAGTAGGATTTAATTGCGAGATTTTAATTAAAAGTTATTTCCAGCTTAACGTTGCTAATAGAATTTAATCAGAGATTTTCGGCAAAGTCTATAGACTTTTACTCAAAGCCTACGGTTAGCGTAAAGGCTGTATTGTAGCTACTCAAGCGCTGATGCCGATGAAGGAAAGTATAATAAAAATGAAATGTTATGAGGGTAATGCCGCGGGTAGAATTAAGTGAAATTATAATTAATAAAGTTCGCTTTATCTAACGTTATGCTGTTTACTCATTCGTAAAATGTTCATAAAACACTTAAAGTGAAAGACTGCCTGCTAATTAAATCTTAAGTATTAAGAAATTGGTCTGGTCGGCCAAGAATTTAAACCATTATTACTGTGAGAACAATTCCCCGGTAGGCGGGCTTGGGTGCTCAATAAATGGTGACATATTCATTTCGCGGCTTAAAAATTAGATTTTAATCACATTTTCGAACGCTACAGTTTCGTTTCACCTCTTCCCATAAAGTGGTGCACCTACTCCGTAAGTAGTTTCTTATGTTTTTTCTTTCATAAAGCGCAAACTTGGTTTGGGGCTTAGAAGTGTTCGTCTGTTATTTAGGGTCTTTTCTATAATTTCAACAAAGTTCAACCAAGGAATACATGGTAGTACTCGTATTTACCCCTGCTTGGCAAATGAACCGTCCAACTATTCTGGGATAAAATGAAAACTAATACCATATCCTCGTTAATTACTAAGAATAGAAAGAAAAGTATCGCAAGCCACGTTATATTTATTTCACATCTGGCATCATATATCACTTCAGCAACAGAGCACAAAGCGAGAGAATATTTTGACGTAACAAAAGCTGCATGTTTGTCCAATAAGAAGTATTTGGGACGGCGCAAATCACGAAAGCTTTCCGTCCCTCACGTCCGCACCGTTGAATGTAAAGGCTCGACGTTTTAATTTTTTTCGGCATCCCTTACGCGTAGTGTGAAAACATTTTTTCACTATGGACTTTAAATAAACGGAGTGTGTTTACACCAATACTTTTGTTCAGGGACTTAAATTCTGGCCGTACCACTTCATCTATGTAGTGATGTACCTATTGTGTACAGGGGTTCTGGCGTAGCCAAGGGCCAAGGGGCTAATGTCACCTACCAACACCTGCAATGTAAATACTAGCATTGCATGCCTTATGTTAGTTTATGGTTCTCGAATGTAAGTCAAATACAAAGTAATTTCTTTGGTTAGCTATGTACTCGTAGTAGTATATACTTGCCGAAATGTTCACGCTGAAGTGAAAATATTAACGATAGAAGTCGCCGAACAGACAAAGTTTTCAGTTTGACTCGTTTTATTCGGCTAACCACGTTTATTGAGTTTTTGATTTGACATCGAACTGAAAAGAAAAAGCGAAAAGACTTGAAGAGGAATGACTTCGAAAGAGTTATGTAACGTGCCTTCCGGGCAAGAAAATGTTGACTCGAATTTTTATGTCTCGGACTTTTAACTTATCTTAACTGAAGTTAAAAGTTTCCATTTCTGTTTCAGTTAAAGTGTTCTTCTACTTAGACTTTTTCGCTTTTGCTGAGTACTTATTTATGAGTAGGTAGATAGTTTCTGACTAAGAAATAGACTGTGTTGACCCACTACAGGGCACAGACTTCCTCAAAGTTAGAAATATAATATTCTTATTTGTTGTGAATATAATAATTACGTGCTTCACTAGCAGCGCTTTTAGTCATCGTTTAACAATACCTTTTTTTTTTTTTTTTTGGGTGGGAATTTATCAAATAACTTCTCCCGCTCTGGGTGGAGCGGGAGGGCGTGTCAGACTCTTACTGACTAAAACCCACCCGTGTTCCTTCCGTTGCCTTTACGTTGCCAGGGGCCACGGTATCCCTTTCGGACTTTCCCGTAACCCCGGCAGGCATCGGTCCTATCGGACCCGTTCACTTGCTGACATCTCTTTGAGGCGCGCGTGGAACACAACGCGCCGTCGACCCGGGCCTGGTCCTTATCGGACGGTGACCTACCCATTGCTCACCGTCCGCAAGCCCGCGCCTACGGTGGCCGGGAATCGGCCTGCGATTCCCGACGCCCAGGGCGTCTCCTGCGGCGGCTAGGGGCGTGAGGGCGCGAAATTTGCCTCTCCCTCACGCGTTCTGCCTCCTCCTTCGCGAGCATTACTGCTTCGCAGAAGGAGGTGACGGCCTCCCATGCCCTCTCGCTCCGTACCATGGCCTGGACTAGGGCCGGACGCGAGAGATCCCCGCCGCCGATCGCCTCCACGAGGACACGGCGATGCTCTGCCCAAGCCGGACAGACCTCCACCGTATGCTCAACCGTGTCCTCCATCGTTTAACAATACCTACTTACGAAAAATGAAAACATTAGTCTGATAACCATCACAAAACGACTATTTCAGAACATGCATTTATTCCTATAACTGAATCTACACTCCCCTACATGTGCAGAACCCGACCACTTTACGTTCCATTCCGACTTTCAGGCACTCACTTAACTGAAACCTTTGACATGATAACTCGAGGCAGGGTTTTAGTCGATGCCTGGGGAATTATTGCGTACAGGTGAGGGTCGAATCGAATCCGGTTCGTCACGTGACGTCACGCTTCCGTGTTCCTTGTCGTGTCGCGAACAGGTATTGGTATTTTATTGGAGGCGATGAGTCGATAGCGCGAGTCGATTCCGGTGGATCGTAAATTGGGGTTTGCGATTTGGGTACGGCTGTTTTATGATCATGTATGTAAAGTGTGTTTATTATTACCTACTAGCTAGAGAAATTATGTTGTTTTAGATAAATTGGATGAGCGTTCCTTTAACTTGTTTGTTTGTTTACGCTAAAACGCCTGAATAACTTGAGTGTAATTTGGCACATATTATTTGTTATTTATTTATCATGTCCAAAGTTTATAAAAATCTTAACGCCTTGTTTCCCCGAAGGGTTGGGCATAGATTTTTTTTTTTTTTTTTTTTTTAGTTTAGTTTATTTTCTCCACAATATTACTCTTAATTGCTAGCCTTATTTCTACGGTAACATATTATAGGGGTATTATATTGTGGGAGACTGGTGCCTAATCTAGGCTCAAGGCCTGTATTTCAGGTCACCAGGACTCCTTCATTTAAGTTTAACAAATTATGTTATGTACTCGTACAAATGGTATGCAATTAGGGAAACGTTAACATTTTTTTAAAAGCTTACTAATTATAGTTGCGATTTATTTGTTAGTATGGTTAGTATCAGGGTGGGAGTGAGGTTGAGTGTGTACTGCGTGTATCTATAGTTTGTGTAGTTGGGGATGTGTGTGTGGGGGTGTTGTGCGCGTGGGGGGGGGGGGGGGGTTGTGAGAGTGTGTGACTGTGAGAATAAATTCTTTTTTGTTTTTGATCGTAGCATATTTGCATAATGATGTTTATGTTATGACTGTTAATAAATTTTCAGTGTCATCGTAGTTGAGTTCTTGAAGCCAACTATATAGTTTCATTTTGCACTTTATTTTATTGAGTTCATAAATAGATATGACCCTATTTACTTTATTGTAGAGATACCGCCCAAGGTGATAAAAGAAACGTTTTGAAAAAGATGTTGAAGGCGAAGTATGATAGTTCACAACAGGATTAAATCTTCTCTTAGCTCGAGGGAGTGAAGGATTGTACGTTAGAAGTCTATGCTGTTTTAGGATGATTTGTTGAATAAACAGTTGACGCACCGTCAAGACTTTCGCTTTTTGGTATAATAGTGCTGTAGGGTAGCGATAAGGTAACAACAAAGACACCTTCAGAATGGCTCTCTGTGCTCTTTCCAGTTCCAGAAGGGTAGTTTTTGGAGCACCACCCCAAGAGGTGATGCAGTATGTTATTAAAGACTGAGCCAGAGCATAGTATACCATTTTTTTTATTTTATCGTCAGTCACGTTTCTTATGGTCTTAAAAACATATATCAGTTTTCTCAGACGTTTACTTAAGGTGTTGATATGGTCCTGGAATTTTAGTGTGCTGTCTATAGTTAAACCCAGGTATTTGACACAATCGGTTTTGCTGATTTGAATACAAGTGCATGTAGTGGAGTGAGGAAATGCACACGTGTGGGCTATGATAGTGTTTGGCGTCATGGATGGAGACGGTGTATGCTGTTTTATGGAGAAGGTGACGTATTTTGTTTTTTCCGCATTTAGAGTGAGAACATTGTCACGTAGCCAGTCCGATACAATATTGAATCCTGACTGAGCGCACACAAAGACCTCACTCCAGGTGTCTGCAGTGAATAAGAGGGCTGTATCATCTGCGAAAGTTATGACTTTGCATTTCGGGAGAATGAGCATACCCAGCTCGTTTATATATATGAGGAAGAGTGTCGGACCGAGCACGCTGCCTTGTGGCACACCGTAATTAACTTGGCACTCGTCACTGACACTTTCTCCTATTTTGACGCTCTGGGTACGCTCACTCAGATAATCCTCAAAAAGTTCGAGTTGGATTCCTCTTATTCCAAGCCGTTCCATCTTCTTTATTAAGATCGGAGCAGAAACCGTGTCAAAAGCTTTCGCAAGATCTAAAAAGATCCCCAAGACCTTCTGGCTACCATCCAAGTTAGTGATAGATGTGTGTCGTGTGTGAGGTTTGATGAGACCGTTTTCACGGTTTGTTTATGGGAACATAACAAACAGTATTACAAATAACGTTTGTTAGTGCGGACACTTAATTTCCACTTATTGCACTTATAAAGTAACAAACAATAATATATTTTCGTATATGTATTGAAAGTGAATAATGGATACTTATATCAAATGACTTATATCTTATAAAACTACTTAATTACTTATTTGTTCTCCCTCAACAATCTGAAAACCACTTTCCTAAGTATATCGCTTACAAACTTCTGAAAAAAAACTGCTTAAGTAATTTGGAAAATTGACCTCTTATTTCCTGACTTCTTATATTATTATCAGTAGGCAATTGGTTGAGAAGGTAATGGTCTCTTTTATCAAGCGTTCGGTCGCCAAAATAATTTCTTATTCTAGGTACATCAAAATATTTACTTGCTGATACCGTTCTAGTTACGTGGTTATGGGTAACTAGCGAGTGACGCTCCCAGCTGCCATGACTGTTAACCAGAAGTAGGTATTTATGTTTAAAGCTGATAGGTAGAATTTTGTACATTTTAAATAACTTATTATCATTTATTTATTTATTTATTTCTCCTCACAATGACAAGCTTATTCTAGATTTAACATATTATTTGTTTTTTTAGCAATGTGAGGAGCTGGTGTCTGAGTTAGGCGTAAAATGCCTGTATTACAAATCACCAGGTCCCCACCCCACGGAAGAACAGAAAGTTTTACTTTAAAAAATATGATATTACAATCTAACGTTAGAGAAACTAAAAACTTAAGTTATTATAATTTTGGGGGTAGAAGTTAAAAATAAACTATAAACAAAAAGTTAATCAGTGCGCCTGTATCTGTGTGTATGTGTGTGTCTATGAGAGTGTGTAATGTTGTGTGTAGTTTTGAGTGTCAGGTGTAGTGTGCCGTTGTGTACGTGAGAGGGTTTTGGTGCAAGTAAATAAATAAATAAATAAATATTATCATTATCTTTACATTTATTTTTCTTACTTACTAATAGTTTTAAAAATCTAATTTGTTGTTCTTCAAATTTTTCTAAGTTACTTTTGAATGTGAGACCATAGCATTTAAAGGCGTAACTTAATATTGGGTCAACTAAATGTAGATGAAGGCACTTAAGGGTATTACTTGGTACATTAAAGCTTATTAGGTAGAATTTACCAAGTAATATTTTAAGTTTATTACACAAGTACTCAATGTGGATTGACCACGAAATGTTCATCATCATTTATCGCGTACAATTTACAGTTATAGTTAACATCGTTTTTATGAATGCACGTAAACTCATGTGTTGTACACACATGAGTTCGGAGGTGATTCACCAGGTGGTAAAAAATATGGCGAGCGTATCATAACTAGCTTAGTTTTATCCGCGTTTAGGATTATCCTGTTGTCGTGTGACCATTCAACAACTCGGTCTACGTCGTGCTGCACGAGTCGACAAGTGTCGGCGAGGTCGGTGCCGGCGCGCAGCGCGCACAGGGCACTCGCGGACATGTACCATCGAAGAAGTTCATATCTATACACCGTAAGGACTATTTCTGCTTGCAGCGCTCGGCTGCTATAGAACCGGGGCGGTAACAGATGTGGTCATCGTATCATACGGCTTTTTAAAGTGGGCTTTTAAATATTACAGTATATGTGGTTTAAATAATAACAATAACAACTTGACGAGTAATATGACAGAACTGTGGAGACGACACGAGTTGTGTTTAGAGTGTAATACGAGGCGTCGGGGCAGTGTGGAGGTAACCGGACGGGTGAATTCAATACTAACAACCTAAGAACTTGACATTGGATTCGAATGTACTAATGATTCCATTTGGATATATTAATGATTACAATGATTATAATTCTGTAAATACATATCTGATAAAGTCGTGAATCATATTTTGATCAAGATAGAACCTGACATTGACCTGCAAATTGCAAAACGTAAAAAAAACTTGAATTTCGCAGGTTACAACTGCCGGATCCACCTTAATTTTTCGTGCTTTCAACTACTTTTTTTCGTTAGTTACGATTTCTACCAGTCAACCCAAAACACTTTTCAATTTTACAAACATTAAGAGTGACAACCCTAACGCTCCAATGGAACGTGTGTAATAATAATATCAACAAATAGGCCTAGTTTCGATATTGTCCATATTTATTCTGTGACCATGACCTGGATTAGGACATAGGATACTTTTTATCCCGATATTCCCACGGGATCGAGACTTACGTCGCCACGCCTGCGCCACGCCAGCACCACGTCCGCGCCACGCCCGCGCCATCCGTCACTTGTGTGTGTCCCGCGCCTTAGTGGGTACTAAATATTTTTTTTTTTGAAGTAATGGTACTTAGATTGAAAAACAAATCTATAGATTCAAATTAAGATCTTTCCTGAGGTTATGACCAGAATTTTTTACAACCGAGAGGAAGTCGATTTAATTTTTGATTAAAATTTCGAGTTCTTCGCTGAATTGATAATGAAAGCAAAACATTGGGACGCCAGATGTTTTTCGATTCGTCAAAATTCTGACAGGCAATTGAAGGGCACTTTGATTCTAATAAGCTTTATTGAAATGTCGGTTATTGCTGTTTAACATAAAAGCAACCGTTTGTCTGTTTGCCTCGAAAAGATACTTTAATACAAATCAATCCTCCCATGTCAAATAAAGCGTACATATAGTTACGTCTACGAACAAATTGCTCACATAAACAGACAACATCAAGTCATTTATCAAAATGGAAGGCGATAAAAAATACGGTTCCGGTGGGGTTAAGGCCTCCATTGAAACTGCTCGGTCCCACAATGGCTGGCGTCGTTTACTTAGGCACGGGAGCTGCTATTCCTGAATTTTTAATAGTCGTTTTGTTCCAGATCAACGGGAAAGACAAAGAAAGAATAATAGAGAAATAAACGACGGGAATACGAATCATAAATATTAATGCTTGCAGTTTACCATCGGATACCGACGGTGTTTCGTAATCTGTTTTATTTTAATTTAATAATACTTGCTGATAAAATATGGCTTATTTTGGCTGGTTTTCTTTCGCATTTTCTCTTTTGTTGCAAGTTCCCAGACTGTTAAATCTTATTGCCTGAGAAACACCTAGCATCATTACCGAGTTGATTTATAGTAGACCAACGAGCACAGAAGATTCAGCGGTGAAGATATTATTTCATATTATTAGTTCTGTTACATATTTAGTGGCGGGGCGAAATATCTGAACACAAAGAAATGGAAACTCCAATTTTGAACACCAGATTATATTAGCATTTGTAAATTAAACTATGTTGTAGTATTTATATAATATACATATAAGCTAATCTTACAGTTGTTATTTGTTAGGTATTAATTGTTTTCAAATAAACAAAAATTGTCTAAATTACCAAAGCCTGTGTAGGCTTTGGTTAATATAATTTTTCAATTTTAACAAACTAGCCAATGTCATTTTAATATTAACAAAACTAAAATTACGTATGTATAGTTTTTCAAACACAATATTTTCCGTAAAACTAGAACGGGGAAAACAAAAGCCCGAATGTGATTTGCAGCGACCCATTTCGCAGTATGGCCGGTCATAAAAAGGAAATAGGATTAAAATTGGTTTACTTTTCATCGTCACTCCACTAACTCAAACTAAGTTAGAATAACTATGGCCGACTCTAGAGACTGGATATGAAAACATGATATTATTTTTGAATTTTTGCTGGCTTCTTCTATTTTTTATTATGGCTTCTTAATTAATGTTTCTATATATATATAAAAGCCTCCCTAGTTCCATTGATGCCCATAATATCAATCTCTTTACGTACGCTAAATACGTGCTTGAACGTGAAATTGCAGACACCACCCCGATAAACAATAAAATAATTCTCTATGCCAATTAAGAAAAATAAATGATCATTTTTGTCGACTAATATTGAAATGAAATGAAATGAAATGAAATTGTTTATTCTGTAAATAGGATATTGCAATCACTTTTACACGTCATATTAAAAAAAAGAAAAAATGCTAGATGAGTTCGGCGTTTCCTATCTGACTACTCTGAGAAGAAAGACCGAAACAAACTCAGAGGTCACAGTTTCTTTTAAAGTCCAGACATAATCTTGGTCAGGCCATATGAGGACCATGTAGATTAGTGTCTGAAATGGTCTTTTGAGGAAAGAACCACACAGATTTGAGTGGACCTGTCCAGTCAGTGCAAGCATTTGTCAGTAATCGTAGAGCTCAACTCAGAACTTAAGGAGCTCAACTCGACGAACAATACCAAAGAAAGGACATTTGGGTAGGTCGCATAAAGTACTCAAACTGCCAGACCATCATTTAAACTAACTGAGAAAGAAAATAAAAATATATAAAAAAATTAATGCCTGTAAGTGTACACATCTAAATATTCTATTTTTCGCACGATTTATTTATTCAGATCTCTCAGGTAAAAAAGAAAACGATTTCACCAAAAAATAAACGAAACAAATGTTACATAAATGAAGACAAAAGCGAATAAAAGAAGAATAAAGTAATCAGAATTACGGATGTTATTGACTTTTATGATTCCCTCGAGAAATACGTAAATAACGGATACAGATTACATTATCTGTGGCGAATTATAGAAATAATGTCACATTGCGTAACCGTTGATTGAGGAAAATTATGAGAAGATTGTCTGTTGACGTCTTTAGACCAGGAGACCTGCAAGATTTGATTGATTGAATTGATACAAGATTACTTCTGTTTTGCGGATGTCTGTCGTATTTTTAATGTATACTATTATGGAGGAGGTCCTCAAGTTTTTTTTTTTAAACGTATTGTATAAAAAACCTGTGAAAACCTTGGCACCTCTTGAAGTCTTTCCTATTACTGGAAAAATGTGGGAATAAATCTAAAATAAGTAGGACTTTGTGTGAAGTCCACAACGGGCTTTGGCTGTGACAGACAAGGCATTTACAGAATGTTAATCCCATAGGTCCCAGTGTATTTCTAAGGATTTAGGGAAAATATGCAATGGGGCTTCCTGGGGCACTGCTATCTTAATTAAATGTTCCCACCGTTTAATTAACACAACGAATCAGATTGTGAGCCTACCTACAGATTAATAGTTAAAGTTCACGACAGTGTTATGGGACAAGCAGAACTTCAAGCGGTAGAAACGTAGACATATTGCACTTGTTTTAAAATTGCTGATTAAATTAAGATAAGCAGCCTTATCGTTTTAGGAGGCATCATTAAAGGGAATAAGAGATTGTATCCGCTGAATGAATGAGCACGGAAAAGATCAACTGTGAAATTTTGGTGCTTCTAAATCGTACGTTACGCGGAAAGCAGAATCGGGAGTGGTGTGGGCGTGACTGGTGGAAAGTGGTTTCGATTTATGGGCCTATAGGAAAAACGAAAGATTCGCAAACCTAAGCGATGTGGACAGCTGTCAGCTTTTTGTGTAGCGAAGCCTGTTTGTGGTCAATAAACTACAGTCGCTCTTTGTAGGTATTACTAGAAAATCATAATTATCATGAGCTAAGGATCTGATAATGCGTTGATATATGATACCTATCATCTATAAGTACATATTATAAATTAAAGCTTGTTGTATCTGTGTGTGGGAGACCGCGTTGTTCTTCTAAACTACGCAACGGATTTTATTAGGGTTTTCACAAAAATTTGGAGAATTTATTCTGTAAGGTTTATGTGCATTACGCGTTAAACTTAAATAATAACAAGGAAATCTCAATGTTTTGCCAAGTAGTCAAAACCGTGCGAAGCTAGTTATAGATAACGCAGTCACAGTTCAAACTTGAACTCACAGGTGGCGCAACATGTCGCAATTAATCAATAAACTAATACAATCTATAATTATTTCCTCTTCCAATGATTATTATTTCTTTAGCAAAGCGATGATATTCACGGCTGCTAAGCAGATTAGCAATGTAACCACGTAACCACCGCGTGTCCACCACGTGACTCTCAATAGCATTAACTTCGCAGTGACAGGTTAAGTCGCTTTGCCTTTACGCCCAATTTGTTTGTCCACTTACACTTCATGTGGGGGTTGAGTTGGCGGAATTAATCTCTTGTTACCTAATGTTGTTCATTCATAAAGGAACAGTCACGCGTAATCATTTATTATTATTTATGATATTGATAAAACTTGGGAAATTCAGAATCAATCGATACTTTTTTGAAATGTTGTTTAGTAAGAAATATTGGAAACAATAGTTAGATACTTTGCGTGGTATTATGGCAAATTTCTTATTTATAATTATTTATAAAATTAGAAAAAAAAACATTATGTTTTCTTATGGTTTTATATAATTACTAGCTGTTGCCCGCGACTTCGTCTGCGATCTATGACGAAAAGTAGCCTATGTGCATCTCCAGGTCTACCCATGTGCCAAATTTCATCCAAATCCGTTCAGCCGTTTTAGCGTAACAAACAAACAAACTAACTTTCGCTTCTTAGGATTACTTACTACCTACGAAAATATTCTATCAGTTGTATTAATAATTATATTAATAAGCAATTGTTTGTACTGAATTCATAACTGTAAACAGAATTGCCTTATTACTTAACGTAAATAAACCATCAACTTCAAACAACATTCATATGCTCCCTTGACCTTCTCAGTTCACATAATTAACAAAATGAAACTCGGGTCATTACACGAGTTTATACTAAACAAACACAGGTACATTTGGGGAAATGGGACTTTTTATCAAGTCGAAACTAATCTACTTTGCCGTTTGCCCCGCCGTAATCCGGCTGAGACTCCAAAAAGACCACTTAAGCTAATTTAAGACCCGCAAAAAACTTTTTGCTTGGTACATAAGTATCTTGTGTATTGAATTATTTATTTTACCTTCTCTGTGAGAGCGAATCGATGGGAAATTACTTTTTGTATCGACTTAGATAGGAATCAGCACGTTGCTTTGTGGAAATAAATACATGATGTACCAACGCTTGGTGCTGGATATTGTAAAAGAAAATGAGTAAGACAATTCTTAAACGTATTTGGTTTTTTAGAAAAGTATGCTTTATCGTCGAACAAAAAATACTTTTTGGTTTGAATAAAATAAACATGCAATAAGGTTGTCTCTGGCTGGATGGGATAATGTTCGAAAAGAGAATTAATTACCGTGTGAAGAATTAATTACGTCCGCAACGTAATACATATATGCAGTTCTAACTACCCACTGAATTTCAAACTCAGCTATTCTGCATAAAAAGTAACGTTGCTGTTACGGTGCATAATTAAACCGTTCCTGAAAGTCAATTAAAATATGATATTTACTCGCGTGGTCGGATATCCGGAAAATGTTATTTGAAATATGCGTACTCGTATAAACAGCGCGTTTTAAACGAATCAATACAAGCAGGGCGTGGATACACAGATAATACTAAACGTTAACCAGACAATTCATCCCTAGATAACACTTGCGTAGATGTGTGTGATGTGGATGAATAACATTTAGCGCTAGTAAAAACTTTTCCGATTTAAATTCAACGCACGATCCCTGGATGTATACGTTCGTATTAGTTACGTTAGTAGGTACGTACGTACCCAAATTACCTATTGGCCCGTACTTTGTTATAACGACAATTTTGAGTTTTCAAATTCAAATTATTTTCTTTACATAAACCTACTTGGGCACTTATGAAACGTTAGAAACTAGGTGCACGGTTTCCTATGAAAGAGCCGGCATGAAACTCCACGGTTACTCTTTTAAAAATAAATAGTTTTTACAATGTTTTCAAATTACACTATTAATTTGTATGGGACGACAGTGTAGGGTTGTCAACAATTACTAGGTACAGTCACGGACTTTAATTGATGAGCCACTTGCCACTGTTCTTATTTTAGCTGTCTAATGCAAATCGGGTTTAGCCGCTTCTACTCGTACATCCAGGTACGGAGAGTACGTCTTCGTATGATAGAAGAAAATTTCATGCAATATTAACGGCTGGCTAACCTGAGAGCCAGAACTACAAACTTAACAGCAGAGTGACTACCCACAGTCAACCAATTGCAGGTCTAGCAACCGAAACCTAGCGACAATTGTTTTAGCGTAGCGATAGTAACGTTAGCGTACGGAGAAATTATGTTTGGTCATTTCGACATCGGAAAAACTCGGGCCCACGATTTTATCCGAACGCATAGCGTCCAAGATGATGTTCATAACAATATGATAACTGTTGCACCTAGACCCTTTTTTTTTTGGGGGTGAAATTGTCAAATAACTTCTCCCGCTCTGGGTGGAGCAGGAGGGCGTGTCAGACTCTTACTGACTAAAACCCACCCGTGTTCCTTCAGTTGCCTGTACGTTGCCGGGGGTCACGGTATCCCTTTCGGACTTTCCCGCAACCTCGGCAGTTGCACCTAGACCCTGCTGATGCATTGTTAAAATTCTATGACGATTTTTTTCGGACATTACAGCTGGCATTATCGCGTAAAAACTCGAAATTATCACTCTGGCATCGACATTTCAAGTTTTCACCTGATATCTTCGGATAGTTTTTCAGAAATAACGAGTACTTATAGAGCTCTAATTCAAAAGAGGTCAATATCAAATAGATTGGATAAACGTATATCATTGACCACTTATTAGTCAACCTTCAACTTCTATGAATAAGACTATTTCCGATTATTAGTGATTTGTCATCTTGTTGACGAGCATGCGGCTTGAGTTCGTGTTAATTCGTGTAATCTCGTGAATGTATAAAACTGCAAAATTGGAAAGTTTGAAAGTGGCTCAACAATTAAAGTCCGTGACTGTACATGGCGAGATTGGTGTTCGCAAGAGGCAGATATCTGCCTCTTGCGAACACCAATCTCACACACCAATCTATGCTCTACATATGTAGAGCATAGATTATATCCAACATTTTGTACTACGCAGGAATGGAACGATATATGAAAATAAACACGTGGTTTGAGCTGAAAGTACAAATATATGGTAGGTACTTTTTGTTTTTTTTTTACTTTTATACAGGCTTCGTCAAAATAAATTAAAGCAATCGTGGAGTTGTATTTACGTAATAATATTTTCATTACAACCGTAGAAAGCTATTTTTGATAATCGAAACGAGATTATCAAAAATAGCTTTCTTGAGTTCTACGGTTTCCATGTTATAATTACATGTTATTTTTTGCGTGCAGAACTTTCTTTGAAGTTATATTATGTTTTGATGGCTTAGGTACATGCTTTATCTCTTTGGATCATATCCATATATTCGCGACTGCCCAAAAAGGGAGAATTTTATATACAAGTGTAGCTATATTGAACATTTTACCCTAGCAAAACATCGTGCCTTTTATCGCAATTTTATATTCATCAGAACATTTTGCATGTATTATTATACACTAACGGTTTACTTAATCTGTCTTAAATATTTTGTCATTACTGGAATATTAGTGGATTTTCGATTTCTACGTAGGTAGGTTGATTGCTAATTATTGACAAGCTGTATGCAATTAAGAAGGCAAAAATCTAGTCTAATTGTTAAAATTGTTAGGATTTCATCATTCTCATTTCAGAATAGTTTCAAATAGTTTTGACCAAATCTCTCGTTCAGTTTAAGTAGATGTGACCCTTTACATGTCCACCGCAAAAAATAATGTTGTGAAAAACTTTCATAAAAATATTTTTTGTCCAAAAGCTAACTACATATACACAAAATTCATATAGCGGCATTCCTTTTAGGCGGGAGTACACCGAGTACACGATAATCGTGCGAGTCCACGCTACAACATGGGGGGAGATATTACACACATTAGTGTCGCGGGGAGATTTGTGGACACACGTGAGAGTACACTGCCGTGCTATAAAAGGTATACATACACCAAGGGACGTTCACGCATTTTTTGTAGTGTCCGCGGAACTAAAAAATGTTTTTTGTCAATGGGCGCTTTTGTAATTTCAAACGTGACGATATTATCGTGGACATCCACGGCATCACGATAACACAGAGAAGTCAAATATATGACGACGCGCGACGGTTTAATTTCCGTCCACCGTAATTTTATAATGTACACGTATTTCTATATGTTTTACTTCCATGCCGTGAATGTCCACACTAATATCGTCACGTTAGAAATGATAAAAGTTCATAATAGGTTAAAGGCCAAAAGTTACCTACTACGTACGGTTATTTTACCTACTTTCAAATGTACTAGAAACATTGATTTTCTGAATATCCTATGGCAATTTGCAGAATTGTGCTGAAACTAAATAGATGTGTAGCTGAAGACTAAACTGGCTTTAACGCAAAACGTTATCATCCAAGAAAAGTGTAATGAATGTGGGGCACGGTTTTTAAAAAGATATCTTATTTTTGTTTTCTTTGTTTGAAGCGACGAAATGCAAACTTTGTCTTACACTCAAGTAGAGTTCAAATTTTCCTATGCGGATACATTTTGCTGCACGCGACTGTACACTGTATCACTACAGCTAGCTGTAGAAGGAATCCGGGAAAAATATACTGTCCACTCTCTGTTGCTGTTTGGCGAAGTGTTACAAAATCTGTGTTTATCGTAATTGATTATTATTTTACTGTAGATAGGAAGGTTGTATTATTGATTCATAAGAACGAAA
Organism: Xanthia icteritia; assembly: GCA_949128155.2. Lineage (NCBI taxonomy): Eukaryota > Metazoa > Arthropoda > Insecta > Lepidoptera > Noctuidae > Xanthia > Xanthia icteritia. Next base: position 18,056,877 of record OX421932.2, read on the forward strand.
CGTCCACGGAAATTCTATGTAATTTAATCTGTAATCAAATCTAGTGTCAATCTACATATTATGTGTATGGCTGTTGTTAGGTTGGCCACCAATCACAACATAATTTGCAAATATAAGATTTTACAGCTAGAGTATTTAGTAAACTGAGACTTGCAGACTTCTTGTAGTCTTGTAGACTGGGATGATTAAGATATTTTTTTTTAACACAAGACTGAATTATAATAAAAGCTTAACGGAAATCTTATTGTGACAGAACTGTAGAAGATCCACAATACGATTTCCTTCGAACCACCAAATTGTCGGTCACTAACATTTTGCACCAAACAGCGCACCGCAAAATTGTTTAGGCAAGTGAGACAGCAACTGTCTCTATGGGGCGTCAAATACGTCGCGGCAAATTGGAATATCATCTATGGCGTGACGTCATCGGTCTGCCGTGTTGCCTCGAGAATTATGTCTGTTACAGGCCCTGTCGGCTCCGTGATAACGATTCTGTCAGACCACGGTGAACAAACATGTACAATGAGATCTTTATTCATGAGATGTTCAGATTTAATCTGAGGCAGATCGGTAGTGGCTGTTCTATGCGTGAGGTTTGACTAACTTTTGACATTTTGGACACAGATTTTTTTATGTTAGCTGACAATGTGACAAAGAATAGTTTTATTTTTAAATCTGAAATTATCAAAAGCAATTAGCAACGGAGGTACTAGAATATGTAGGTAAGCTATTTGCATATGATTTTACTTATTAACAATGTAGAAGTAGGTGAATTGTATGTACTTTTTTTGTAACAGTAGGTACAACAGTCAACAGTATTGTAGAAAATTAATAAAGTTGTTTTTATGACAGCCATCGGGCGTTTTATTGGAACATTAAATAAACAGAGACTCGTCCTGCCGAATGAAATCAGTTCTTACTTTTAATGTTCTATAAATGAATAAGCATTTCCTCCACTTCCAATTACAGAAACGAAACTGCTATTGAATTAACAAAGGCTCGTTTAAAAATAAGTTGATTAATACACAATTTAAATAATTACCCGTCAAGTTCGGCAGTTTTGAAGTCTACGTCAAATATTTAAAGTTGTAGGAAATTGTATCCGTTCATCAAGTTTGAAGTAGGAAAGTAAACATGAATACAAGCGTTGGAGGCAGGCAGGGCCGCGGGCTGTAATTTTCTTTGTGTAAGACAACGATTGTAATACGCGGGAGATAAGTAAACTTATGCGGTGAACGCGCGGCGACGTGACGTGCCTTTATATGCGTTAAATTGCTTCACCTTGCTAAAATGATCGCAAAGTTTTAGTTCCTCCCTTTAATGTTTTACTAGCTTATGATTTCATTAATCATAACTGACGAAATCTCGTAACTAAATAAAGCTAAAAGTTACAAAATCTATAGATTTTATAATTATGTACAGTTTACTTATATGTAGCGTATGTTATGTTGTCTTTGTTCAGAGGACACGAGTAGACCCAAGATTTCTATGTCACCTCATATGAATTTCATGAATTTTGACTGCAACGTATATATAATATATAATTTTCATATTTTTAAGAATCTGCTATTACCAAAAAACTTTGTTTAAACAGCGTATTCAGAATATCCAATAACAATAAATCTCATATCAGTTATAACCTTCGATACTGTGCGCCTATCGATTCGTTTGTGTAAACATAACTACTATTGAATTACGTTTGTGACACGTAAGCGAAGCCTGTAAGAACATCATTTACCTTCACGACCAATAATAATAATCCAAGCAACAACACGTCTACAACGTTTTTCGTATAAATAAACCGTATTCCCACAAGGTAACATCGTAGGACCCGATTTATTAAAGAAGTCCCGAAATGTCAAGAGTAATCGCATAAAGATACAATTTACTCTCGATTAAATATCCATCTTATATTTAGATGAAACTTCCAAAAATATCTCTGCCGCACGCTAACCAATTAGAGATAATTTTGCGCAATCCGTGCTTGGTCATCAATTTACGGATTTTGTGTATAATTTTCAATTTTATGTCAGACATTCATAATCGTCTCCGTTATTGATTTTACATCGCGATGCCAATCAGGTTGGCTTGCAAGTGCTTCTCTTTAATTAACGCGCATAGACGGAGTAGGCGGCCACTGAGGTAAACTTTTTGTAGCACTCTTCAAAAGTTTCCGTTAATTAGGGTAACAAAGGACGATGTGGCAAAGCAGATGGCACCGGCTTTGTGGCAATTTGTCTCAATGAACGAGCTGGGCTGTATAAACGTACAGCTCTACTTAAGTACTACCATATATTCTTCTAAGCACCGAGTGTTACTTCACTAAACTTACGTTGAAAGTGTCCGGATTGCATTCAAGTCTAAAAGCATAGGAGCCATTACTTGTGATGTTGTAGCTTACAATATTACGAGCTAAACAAAACTTTCTGTTATGATTCACTATGTATGTTTATCTGGCCTTATTTCGGATTCACATAAAACAGTGTTTCCATCAAATATTCTGTGTAAACGAAGCGTTCATAAAATATGTACGGAGCTTGAAGCCCGCACCGCGTCTAGTTTATGTATAAAATTTTATTCAGCGAGTGAGTACTGATAATGCGCTCAGATACCGTGAAACATGGCGAGGAGAGCCGGTATTTTCCAAAGTTTTATGGTAGAGAATGGAGAATAATATCTCTTGTCCCAAGTAACTTATTATGTAATACGGTGTTGGTACGTAAGGTAATTAAATGGCTAGAAGCGTTCTTCTATATACACGGATGCCGCTGTTTATGAGAACTGCAATGGATATTCAACAAATAATTTCTCTATTGACTGTTAACTTATAATATATACAGTAGTAGTATATAGTCAAGACAGGTCAACATTAGAGATAAAAATTTGATTACCATTTCAACCATTTTATTCATCCATCAGACCCGTCTCAATGTTTGAAACTTCTTTAAAATTCAATAAAATATTATTACTCTCGATATTGGCTTTCCGAACGCGCAGTCAGCATTTTGTTCGACTTCCGATTTTAATTTGATTTAGTACTCAGGATTTATTTATCATGAAGTGATAAAATATGTTCGACTTTTTTTTTTTTTTTTTTTAAATCTTTATTTAAGGAGCTTGGTCAACAAGACTAAGTCGCTCCGTAAGGCTTTCTTATAATATAATATGCTATTTAATAAATATAATATAGTTCTTATGGTTAACTATCTTCTACGAATACCAATCCGCACAAGTTTATACAATAGTCTCGCTGTTTCCGAGAGGGGGAATGCTAGAATACTATTGCATCTTCCCACCTCTTTAACATCGACACCAAAGTGTGTTAATAACTCAGCTCTGAGATCTTCGTTCCGGGCACACTCCACCATAATGTGAAGAACGTCTTCCACTTTCCCACATTCAGTACAGTTGGCGGAAGGAACTTTTTTCATAAGATATGCGAATTTATTTAAGGGTATATGTCCAGAACGGAGTCTGAGAGCTGTCACAATTTCTCCTCTGCTTATAAAACCTGAATCGAACCATGGCGATTTCCATGGTTCTCCCTGTATTGTTTTATACCACACTCCCTTCTCCACAGACCTCTGATCAAAGTGTTCCTTCCAGTTCAAAAAACAATGTTCGCGTATAGATCTCATACAATCTGTATAAAATGGGAAGATGTTTAATGGAATGCCGTCACTTGAAGCTAATCTTGCTAATTGGTCCACCCTTTCGTTACCCACCAAGCCTACGTGGGAAGGGATCCACTGTATGATGACATTTTTTGAATTGGCCCTCAATCTGATAACGGAGTCAATAATTTTGTAAGCTATCGGTGTTCCTCTGAAGCCAGAGGTACATCGAGCTAAATGTAGGACTGAACTTTTAGAGTCTGTTAAAATGATAAAATTAGTGTGTTTAATAGATTCTATGTATGTCAATGCTTCACTAATAGCTAAAAGTTCTAGATACATGATAGAAATATTGTTAGAAATATTAAATTTCATGGAGGTATCAGATTGAGGGTCAAAAAATGCTACTCCCATGAAATTATTGCCATCTTTAGACCCGTCAGTAAAGATTTTAAAGTACCCTCTATATTGGTTTTCAAGGAAGTTTATGCAGTTATTACGTATGGTTGTAGTATCACATAATCTCTTTGGACAGGTGACGGTGTCTATACTAGGTTTTAGTATTTCTGTGATATTATAGTACGTCATCCAATAATTTAGTGTGTACATGTCTAATAAATCAGCAGACTGAATTATCATGTCTTTAAACGTATTGTGAATCGTAATAAGCGCAGGAATCTTTTTCCGCCTCCAGTATCTTTGATCTACAAGGGAACTCAGTTCGTTAATTACTAAAATGGAAGGGTTATTAGTCAGAGACTTGGATTTCACCCAAAATTTACCAGCTAGATACATCCTGCGAATATGTAGTGGCTGCAAGCACAGATCGGTTTCCATAACGTGGATAGGGGTGCTTTTTACGTATCCTCCGATAATGCGCATAGCCTGGTTTTGTAATTTGTCCAGCTTATATAATTTAGAGTGACAGCTATTATCAAATAAAAAACTACCGTAGTCCAAACGACTTCTTATAATTGCAATATACAATTGTCTTAGATGTTTAGGGTGAACTCCCCAACCCGGTCCAGCCAAAACTTTAAAAATATTTAAAAATTTCATCGTTTTTTCTGATGTCTCATTCAAATGCTTTCCCCACCTTAAAGACCGGTCAAGCCAAAGCCCCAAATATTTAACATTTACTACTTCCTGTAACTGTACGCCACCAATCATAATGTTGACCTGGGATCTATTTGGACCTTTCTTAAAAACACAAACATTACTTTTAGAGGGAGAGACATTTAAACCCAATTCTTCTAATAACTTAACCATTATGTTTATCGCTGATTGGAGAACATTGCAAGCGGATTCAATATTTTTATCTATAGCATAAATAGCAAAGTCATCTGCATATTGAGAAACATATGCATTATTTACTGATTTACAAATATTATACGTCGCAACATTAAACAACAAGGGAGATAAAGGGTCACCCTGAGCCAAACCACGACCGGTACTTCTTGTGACGTCCAAGTTATCTAATTTAATTTTAAGAAATCTTAAGCTTAGGAAGTTCCACAAATAAGTACATATTTTTGAGCCAACTCCCAATGTATCTAAAATTTGTAAAAGTTTTTTTAAGTCAACATTATTATAGGCATTGTCCACATCAAGGAAGCACGCCACGGTATTAAGATTCTTTGAAAATCCTGCTTGGACTCTGGAAACCAGACGTGTTAAACTATCCAAGCAAGATTTTGACTTTCTAAAGCCAACAGTCTCCTCTGAAAACATACTATTACCCTCAAAGAACCATTCCAACCTTTTATTTAGGATTAAATGTAGGATTTTACAGACACAAGAAATTAAAGAAATTGGTCGAAGAGAAGAAACTAAAGTGGGATCGCGGCCTTGTTTGGGAATAGGGACTATGGAAATATCTCTCCATTGAGTAGGAACAAAGCCTGAGGACAGGTAATAATTATACAAATTTAGTAGAACCTGTTTTCCTGACGGAGGGAGGTATTTGATCATAGAAAACGAAATACCATCATGGCCTGGGGCGGTGTCTTTCGGTTTTATACAAACCTCAAGTTCATGCATAAGGATAGGTAGCTGTAATTTTAAGTTGTTCGAGATGAAAACAGGATGGGCCGGTAGTGCAGAATCAGGGCAGAGGCAATTAAGTAATCTTTGGGCTTTATCTTCATCTACAGGGGTTCTCTGGCATTTATTACCCTTTAGCCATCTCATCTTTCTCCACATTTCTGCAGAGGAAGAGACCTCACTTAGCGAATCACAGACTTCTTGCCAGTTTTTATTTGATGCTACTCTCATAAGTCTCTGAGCTTCTGAATTGCATTCATTTAATATATCTAAATTTAAGGGGGTCGGATTACTTCGAAATTTTGCCAGTGCCAATCTTCTTCTAGCTACTGCATGAGACAGCTCAGGGTTCCAATACGGTTTTGGTTTGAATGTATTTGTAGGATCTAGACAAAACTTAACAGCGGGAATGTATTTGTCAGCAGCCTTATTTAATTTATCAATAAACTGATCATAAGTTATTTGAGGGTCCTCGTGATAGTGGAAATCCATGAATAGTTCTTCTAAATATTTAGTGTATTCCGACCACTTAGCAGATTTAAAATTCCTTTTTTTATAAAATGATGAGACCAATGTCATGGCTAAAGAAAGTTTTATTATAAGATGATCACTTCCTAAAAACTCATTCGTGACCTGCCAATCAAACATATGCGCAATATCAGAGGAAGCCATAGAAATATCGGGGCTACTTTGTTGTAAATGATTCATCACTAACTTAATACGAGTAAATGTACCGTCGTTAAGCGTACAAATGTTCCTTTCACTTATAACATCGTAGATTTGAGCACCTCTTGTGTCAGTTTTATGTGACCAGTTGGAGTGGTGAGCGTTATAGTCTCCGAGAAACAGACACTTATTAGGAAATTGAGAAAAAATCTCCTCCCAATCACGAAGCCTAGTGTGGACCCATTGCGGGCAATAGATACCAACAATATTCTCTAAATGTTTACAATTTAAAATCTTAACATTTATGACTTGAATATCAGGATTACTGTTTGTCATTTGACACAACTGTGACTTAATTGATTTATGAGTTAATATCGCAATCCCACCATAACTGTCACCCCGATCTTCCCTATACAAATTGTAGTTTTTGATCCTTAAAGTCTTTTCCGAATCCAACCACGTTTCACTTACTACAGCTATATGAATTTTTTCTTGATATAACAGGTTTTCAAAAGCTAACAGTTTAGGACGTAAACTTTGTGAGTTCCATTGCAATAGATTAATTTTAACATTCCTTCCACCGTTGTAACTATCCATTAGCAGCGGGAGTAAAATTAAACATCTTCTTTAATACAGATAAGTCCACAAAACTTGTCACTATAAACGATACAAACCACTGGGTAAACATTTTAAACACTTTTTCAATTTTAACCTGCCATGTATTTTTACTAACAAACATAACCCGACTCATCTGACTAACCAATAGCTTAAACGAGATATTGTTGGTATTTAACTCAATACGAGGCGTGTCATACGAATCACAGTTATCTGAGTGTGCATTGGCATTCATATTGTCTGACCTCACATCGGCTCGGCTCGACCGGGACTGACGAGCGCGGGGAGTCTTTGCACCTGCGACTGTATCACCGTCGTTGTCGATCGGCCCAGCGATCGGCTCCGTGGCTCCGCCTTCCCCATGGTTCATATTAGTGTGTGTTTCGGAATCAGATGATTCATTACTTGTTGACACGTTTGATGTACTTGCTCGTTTCTTACGTTTTTTGTTCTTTTTCTTCTTGTTAGTTGGTGTTGTTTGTGTAGGGATGATTTTTGATGTTGTAACTGATGCACATGTTGTTGGCAAGATTGGGGAACTACTACGTTGCAGGGGTCGCTGGCGTTCGTCGATATTATTCTGTTCATTATGTCTATGAGAAAAAGGTGGAACATACAATGTCAATGCACGTCTATAACTGCAATTAAATTGAGACATTAGTTCTCGAATTTTCCTTTCTTTTAAATACGCTGGGCAAGTTCTTATTAAAGCCATGTGATTTCCGTTACAATTAGAGCACTTATACGAAGTAGTCTCACAATTTGTATGATGTTTACCACATTTAGGGCAAATAACCTTATTTGAAGGACATAATTTTGAAGTGTGCCCATAACGCCAACATCTTGAACATTGAGTGACGGGGAATATGTAATTTTCTACTTTGATCCTCAGGTTATGAATGTAAACATATTGAGGCAGGGATTTCCCTTTGAAGCAAATTCGTATTGTCTCACTCTCTTGCCAAGCAGAAGTCTCAAAATCTCTGCGGTTTAATCTTTTGACTGAAAGGATGTCGGGTCCACGGCATGATAAATTTTCTAATAATTCAGAATCGGATAATCCGATGTCAATATCTTTTATCATTCCATAAGATACATTAACTTCCCAAGGCATAAATATTCTCCAACCCAATTTTTCAAATTCGCTGCATTTCATTAACTTCTCCGCACATGTTTCTTCAGAAAAACTAACTAAAACTTTAAATGGATTTATGTATTTCACACAATTGATTCCAGAAATTCCTTGAGCTTTAAACATTTTGGCCAAAGCGAACTGTTTTGGTAATTTATCTTTGTAAGCTATACTGACATCAATTTTGTTGACCTTGGTTTTTTTCTGAGTTCCTACTACCCTCCACTGTTCATCTTGTGTGTCTCCACCATTCACTTCCTCAGTCCTGTCCATCTCGGTATCAGTTTGTTCCTGTTCAACATTTTGTGTTAAGTTCTCTTCAGTTCTACTTTTACCGTCCATATCGATCTGAATCTGTCTATCCATGTCATTCTCCATTGCATCTCCATTCATGTCGCTACAAGATGTATCATTCTCCACAACACGAATGTTCGACTTTTGGTTAACTTGTGGTGCACATCACTGTTCATTTATTTATTAGGATCACCAACTACATATGATACAATACATTTCACATTTTATTTTAAATAGTGCTATTTAACCTATTTACCTACCTAGAAAGAAAGAAAGAATTATTTCTTTCTTTCTTTCTATTTTAGAGAGAAGCGGACTATTTCGCAGGTGATGCCTTCAAACTGTTTTCATTATTCACGTCTTCAGCTTTTACTGGAGGCTGTGCTCGGCAGTGCCAGCGGGAGATTTGTAGGTACTTCCCGAGCTCCCAGTTACAGCGCTTTTTTTCACACCTACATCAACAGCGGCGGCATACATGATTGAACTAGGCTCGCACGTAAGAATCCTCTATAAGCTTTTGTTTTGTTACCTATTTTTAGTGTTGAATATTTAACGTAGAGAAACGGAATCGTGACAGGTTTTTAAAGAAAACTATTTGACACAGTCCGAATAAAAAAAAAACAGAAATGTTTTAACGTTAAAACTTTTTGATTCGCGATTTTGGATATTCTAAGTCAAAAGGATACCTCATATTGTTTCGTAGTTATTTCTAATACCTATATTTAGTATTTTTGTTAGATAAACCTCCTACTTTTCCTTTGATATTTTTTTCTTTTATTAAGACCAAATCATTATTTTCTGTCTTTTAATGTAGACAGAAACTGGGAATAAAGTGACGTCATTACTCCTCTCCCTCACCTCTTGAAGTTTATTGTTTTAACATCAAACTGCTTCTCGTGTTGACATCTTGTCGTAACTTTGAATTATCATGCCAATGTTCGGATGACGAGGTTTTCAATTATTTGGGCGTCCTCCAAACTTAGCGTAAAGGCACATACATACTCGTAATATATTATTCATACGAAAAATTTACTATGGGTATCTGTTTTGTAGCTGTAAATATGTGAGCACCATGCATCTATCACATGATTAATTTATCTGTCATTCCTTAATTTTTCATTATTTTTACCTAACGTGGTATAGTAATCTTATTCTAGGTGCATCGTCTTCACATATAATTATATAATTGATGTATACAAGATATTGTGAAAACATTTTAAAAGAGTAACGGTGGAGTTTCTTTCCCATTCTTCTCCATACGAAAACTACCTTTTGGAAGGGGCAACTAGAATCAATTATTATTTAAATGTTGACGTTCAAAAGTGCCTTTTTTGTGCCTAATTGAAATAAATTATTTGACTTTGACTTTGACTTAGCATGGCGCGCTATATAATTAGGTATGTTTGCATTTTTCTGGAGTAGCGACCGCGTACCGGAAGACGAAGCGTTGGATGGAGGCCTTCCAACGCTACACACACAAGATGGACCTTGTGAAGGCCGCAGGAATCCGCTGGATGCGGGAGGCACAGAATCGGTCGAAGTGGCGGTGCTTGGGGAGGCCTATGTCCAGCAGTGGACACGTTTTTGGGCTGAAATGATGATGATGATATTTGCATTCCCCTATAATGTCTGTTCAATAATTAAATGATATGTATTACATACAATATAAAAATCTATCTTTTCAAGTCTTTACTGAAACTCATCAGTCGTGCCGCTATAACATTCATGTTGGCATCATGTTCATGGATGAAAGGAATATTAAAGTAAATTTTCTGGTTTATTCATCATATTCTTGTTATAAGGAATTCAGAAGAGAAAGTTTCAGAGACAACTGTGTATTATCTATTAATTAAGAACAATTATAAATAACTATAATAATAATAATTTAATGATGATAGCAGACCCAGTAATTTTAAGATAAAAATGCATATATGGGTCCGCACGTCCGTTTCTTCTGTTTTCCGAAACTGACAACACTCTGAGAAATTACATCTACAATTACACTAAAATTACGTGAAAGCAATAAAAATACCTATTTGGGTATACAGACAAAGTCATAAAGCGTCAAAACAATATCTGCAAAGATTTATTAATCAAAACCTCAACTGAAACGGAACAGAACGCGCCAGCGCAAAGGATTCATATATTTAAGTGGATTCCTACTGAATGTGCCTATACCTATCTCGATGAAAGATGAAATACTTTATTGACATTGTATGAGTTTTCATTAAAACTCAACTTCCAACTTTCATTTTGCAACTGAAGGATGATTTTACAAAGTAATTTTGTCTAGAACCAAAGAGCAATTGTGAATCACTGTTCAGCGCTGGCGCTCTATCTCCCATAGGTTAGCAGCATTATGCTGAGCGATGGCCGTTTTACGTGGATGTGATGCATATTTTCACCCAAGTTGTTATTTTCGTGTATTAATCGTTCCTTCTTTGCGTCATGTTCACCGCAAATAAACGTATTTTCTTTATTTTTTTTTCTTTACCAGTTGCCTTTTTGTACACTTATAAGTGTTGCTAGCATACGATTTTAATAGATGTGTTGCTAAATTTAGAATAATATTGCAATGATAAGTGGTAGCTAATTAGTTTAGTAAGTTTCGAGTCACGATTAAATGTCACTTTTGGGGAAGCGTGCACTCAATCTTGCGTTTCACTAGGTGATCTGGTCAAAGAGAAGCCTGTCTTATGTCTTGCTGTTTCTACATCAAATGCAAGCCGCTAGTCAGAAAGTAACTAAGCTGTAACCGTTTCACGAGCCGTTTCAGAATTCCCCAGTTTTGCTCCATCACTTACATATTTTGTCCCCATTAGTGCAACGTCCGATGCTGCGGTCACACAACCACTAGCCCAATGTAACGTAGGTACGTGCTGACTACGACTGGTTCTGTGGTAGATACAATTGCTATACCATTATTTTTGGAAGAGATTTTCCCAGCAATTAATTACTAGAGATACGAAAGAACAAAGATATCTCGGAAAACACAGAACGAATTCCCCAGAAAAATAAATATTCATACAACAGACCAGTGCTTGTTGTAATATATTCCTACAAACTAACTTATTAGCTCTCACCATATCTTGCGTTCCATCAACAAATGGGAGCGGTCCTCATATAATACGTATAATGCGACCGACGCTCGAAGATGTTATCCCAAAACTTTGCTACCCGCGGAAATTTATTCAGAAACCCTTCACAAGGTTAGCGCAACCGAACCCGGGCCACGGATGTGTATAACCGCGTTAACTTACCGCTAGATGGGTTCCCCGTTTGCAATTTTCCGAATATAAAATTCGAGATTACGTGAAATAATTCGGAAAAGTTTGCTCGAATTTGCTAATGTAATCCAATAAGAATTTAGTGTTGCGTGTCGGTGATTAACAAGACTATTTTTAGAGTATGCAACCGTCAATAATAAATATGTGCCTTATTTGTTGTGCTCTTTATACTCAAAAGAAGTTTTAAAATCACATTTTCCTAAAGGGTTGTCTGTCCAATAGTGAATAACCAGTTTCCGCTACATAACGTTTACAGCTTGCTATAAACAGCGTCGCGAGAGTTATTCTCTCTCTTTCACTCCGGGATCAGCATAGCCGTCTTACCCATAAAAGTTAAATGGTGTTAAAGTAGGAATAATGCTATCGAAGTAAATGGCTTGGAGCCGTCGGGAAGCGTTGCATGGTGCATTTACATAGACGACGCCCGACCGCCCAACCCTACAAAGACGGTACACATTTACGTGTTTATGCGTTTCAAGCTAGGTGCAATAAATGTATATCAACAACTCTTTCTGAGTTAACATTTTTTATCATTGGATTAGGCAAACACTTCTTAAGTGGTTAACCCCAAGTGCTACATTCAATAAATATAAATGGGTTACAAAAAAAATACCCATTTGTTCATGATAGCCTTAATTAATTCACTTGCTTTCATTAATTCAAGTCGATTACCAATGTTTTCCTTGTAACAGATTAATAAAAAAGCAAGTAAAACTAGCTTTTGCCCGCGGCGCGCCCGCGTGGATGTCGGAAATTCCGTAGGAACGTGTCGGCATACAAATAATCCTATGTCCTAACCCATGATCTACCTGTGTGCCAAATATCATCGAAATCTGTTCTGCCGTAAAAAAGGTAAAGAACAGACAGACTTACTCTCGCATTTATAATATTAGTATGATTGTGATAAGTTTATTAAAACTAACTTAATCATAAACAACCTATAATGTTCCCACAGCCGGCACACAGGCCTCCTCTCTTCGAGAGGGAGAGGGCTGTAGTCCACCATGCGGGCCCAGTGCGGGTTGGTACATGTCACATGTCTTCGAATTTTTGGTTCTAGGACATGCCGGTTTCTTCACCGTTTTGAGAGCAGTGGTGATGAAATAATTTACACTAACTAAAGCGCCTGCGTGGGTTCGAACCCGCGACGTTACCACTGGAAAACACATACATTGAGAACTGTTAAACATCGTGAGGAAACCGGCACGCCTGACAGATATTTCTCGACGGCATGTGAAGCCAAGTCAGAGGCCCATGGGCGGCTTTAAAACTCTGACGTCTGGTGTTAGAGTTTTAAAGCCGCCCATAGGCCTCTGACTCTCTCTGGTCTTTTCTTCTTTTCGAGTGAAAAAAAGAAGATACCACTGGGCCACCACTGCTCTCAAAACTAAAACTAACACCAACACTATCATTAAAAACCAATCGATCTCATAACTCAATTTCTATTAATCATATTCGCTGGCTGTCCCTGAATATCATGCCTGCAAGGGATTACCCCACAATCATAGTCAATGATTACGACACGTTAATTAATTAATCAATTTACCGTTATCAGCTTCACGCCTTTAATCGTCCATACAATTGAAACTAGCTGATGATTACGGTTCTAATATAATCCAGGTTTCGCTGAGGTTACATAATTAATGAGCTGTTGATGGCGACACATACCTTCATCGTTTTTTAATAGAAATAAATTATTATTAAAAAAAAAATGGTGGCCTTGTTACTATAGACACTTTTTTATATGTGTATTATCAACAGAAAAGTCCTGACTAACTCACTCACTCACTCACTGACTGACTCATCAACATCCAGTTCAAACCCTTAGGACCTAGATAGCTAAAATTTTGCTCAGAGGTTCCCTTTATGATGTAGACAAGGAATAAGCCCGGATTTTTAGAAATTCCCATGGGATATACATAGGGTGGATGAAGTAACAGGCAAATTGCTACTTCATAGATAAATATACTAATCTTCGTTTATTAGGTAAATTTATAAGCAGAACACGTTCATTATGATGTGGTTTCATAAATATTTCTGTTTCGCTCCGAGTGGAGTGTGCTCGTTAACTCAAAATGAATATGTCAGCTTGTTTCATCCGCGGGCAGGCTTCGCGGGCCAGGGAGGTGATTAACTTACACCCTTTCATGCTAATTAAACTCACTATATTATAAAATGGGAAAAAGCCCTTGGAACAGCTATCGTTTAGTAGAATTAGGTTTTGGCTCAGATAGATGAATAATTTTAAGTTCTGCCATTCTTCATCGCAGAATGAGATTAGAGTAACTAGTTTCAAAGTTAATGCATATTAAAACAGGCGATCGCTACGCTGTCTTCATTTCTTTCTGTGCTCTCAACGTAAGTATAGGCTCCAAATAGCCATCTATGGCATGAAACGCAATAAAAAATATTACCATAAAAGTACGCCTGTATCTATATAAAAATCGAGGCGGAATCCATAAAAACGTAAAACCAATTACAGAATAAAACGTTTACGTAGCGTATCAGAACGATAAAGACCGATGTAACACTACCGGTGGTACTGCTTTCAATTTCGTACAATTTTCGCTTTTGAAATATTCACAGGCTGCCTAATGACATTCTTTAACAATGAAAGGGTTAACTGACGAAAGAAGATTCCTTATTTTAGATAAATTTTCGTTAACGAAGCGTCGAGGGCGCCGCTGTGAGGCAATGGACGGTAACATTCAATTGTTTGGGGCTGGTTACGTAATCAATGTTTCGGAAACGAATACTGTATTCTAATGTTAAGCTTAACCAAGGTTAAACGTTTGTAAGAATGATATTCTTCACTTAATCCGCTTTAACATTTTTGACTAGCTACTAACAAAGGCTGGATTAAAGTTTTTAATCAAACTGGTAACAAAATGTTACTCACAGAAAAATGACAGTTAATCTCTCAGATTAACGACTCAGCTGAATCAATCATGTGCGCTCATACGAATACCCTTTATTCATCGATAAAATTGTCAACCAAAATGCTTCGACCGAAAGCCTGAGCTCACTGAAAATAAATCGTGTAAAAGCCGAGTTAAATAAATACAAACTGTTAGTATAGTTTTCGATGGAAACCTCGCTGGTTTCGTCAAAGAACTATTTTCGAGTAATATTGATGTACTTAGTACTGCTTACCAAGTAATTCATAAGTCCTCAATACCTACCGTTTCAGTTTGAGTTAGGGCCGTAAAGTGAAATTTGAGAACTCTAAGGTCAGATGTAAAATCCTTCAACTGTAATTTCGTTCGTACGGGGTTAGATACGAGATTTCATTTTTACATCAATATTGTAAAATCGGTATTTGAAGAAGGTTTATGTACTTACGTAAATTGTTTGTCTTTGATGTAATCAGTCTGAATCCACATACCTGGAAAAGAAAATATAGCTGAATTAGATTAAAACAATTAAAAACACAACAATTAAAACAATTTAAAAGTATTATGAAAAGTATAACGCTATGTGGCTTTTAAAAATAAATATATATTCATATTAAATACTGGTTTAGAGACCTACAAATACAAATAACGAAATTATTATTACCAAAATCAATATGTTTTTATAAGTAGGTAGTACGTTTACGGTTTGACGTTCAAAAGTGCCTTTATATTCCTAATTGAAATAAATTATTTGACTTTGTCTTATAAGTATGTAACATCGATACCAGAATCAAAGAAGCCCAGAACCAAAATATAAATGAATTTTCGATTAGGAATGAGGTTTATATCTACGAACCGAAAATCCAATATTTCTCGAAAAGATATTTTAGTACAAAGGGGACTCCCTTTCCTTACACTAATCTCATTAGGTATCCAATATTGGGTTTTATAGCCAACTAAATGTTAATGGACAATTTTCAATTAGAATTTAGGAAAACCTATTAATTCGTACGAACTCTCCAGTCGGTTTAATATCTAAGAATAATCATTCAGGGTTATTATATCCTTTCGAAAAATTAACTGTTTAATTTTCGGTTCTCTCTGTATAATTTTCACTTGCCAAGGACCAAGGTCGGTTATTTTTATAGCGTATACGATAGACTCCCCAAGCAACGTCAAAGTCAAAGTCAAATCATTTATTTAAAATAGGCCCTTATAACGCACTTTTGAACGTCAAAATTTGCAAAAAAAAAAATAAATGATTCTAGTCGCCCCTTCTAAAAGGTAGTTTTTGTATGGAGAAGAATGGGAAAGAAACTCCACCGTTACTCTTTTAAAATGTTTTACAATATTTTGTATAGGTACATTAGTTATATAATTACATATATGTGAAGACGATGCACCAAGAACCACCAATGCCACAATAGGTAAAAATAATTAAAAATGAAGCAACAACAGATAAATTAATTATGGTGCTCACATATTTACTAACATTGTAAATCTAGACGATTTTCCTAAAATTTTACAATTAAAAAGTCAGTGTGTGAGAAAGTAATAACAGAATGTAAAATCAATGTAATATATATTTTTTTTAATATATGAATATACAATTGAATTAGCAACCAGTTTGATTTTGTCTAGATTCTAGATTATCCCATGGAGCAGGACCAGCATGTTTCCAAGCATTGTTATCTTTGATATAATCCTCTAATTTGTAATATGCTTATTTACAAAGTGTACTTTTAATATGAGTTTTAAATTTTCTTTCATTTAATTGCAATATATAACAAAGTATTTTGTTGTAACATTTAACACAGTACCCTGTGTTAAATGTTACAACAAAATACTTTAGACAATCTAAAAAAATGGTTGATCTATTTTATCTTTATTTATAGTACTAAAACTATGTCTATCACTTATTTGATTAAAAAGATGTAGATTTTTTCTTACATGCATAATATTTTCATAAATGAATTGGCAAGGCTATAATAATATTAAACCTTTTAAATAGTTCCCTGAGAGATTCGCGGCGACGTTGATTATAAATGGCTCTGACAGCTCTCTTTTGCAAAATAAAGATGGATTCATTGCAGCAGCCCGACCCCACAGTAAAATGCCATACGACATAACGCTGTGGAAGTAGCTAAAAAAGGACCAAACGCGCGGTTTCTACGTCTGTTAACTGTCTTATCTTTCTAACAGCATAAGCGGCCGAGCTTAGCCGCCCCGCAAGAGACGTTATGTATGTGAAGTCCCCATTGTAATTTCTCGTGTACCGTGATTCCTAGGAAAACCATTTGATTATTAAATTCCAATTTTTCTCCATTCAATATACTTTCACATTCGCTACTTCTAACATTAGGTAATTTAAATCTAATGCATTTGTTTTTTTTTAATTTAGTACCAAATTATTTACCGTAAACCAATCTTGGACCTGAAGAATAGAGCTATTCACGACGTCAAGATTTTGTGACCGGCGGTTGATTTTAAAGATCAATGTGTGTCTGCAAATAACACCATCTTCGGTTGATTTTGAAGTGATTGGGGTAAATCATTAATGTAAACTAAAAAGAGGAATGGACCCAATATCGAAACTTGAGGAACGCCCATTGCCATTTCAGACCCTAATGAGTTTTTGCCGTTTACTTGAACTTTAACCTTTCTACCTTTCAGGTATGATCTTAGTAAATCAAGAGTTGTATTCCTAATCCCATAGTGCTCCAGTTTCAGCGGAAGTTTCTCATGGTCTACGCAATCAAACGCCTTCGAGAGGTCGCTAAAGGTTCCAATGGCATCTTGTGCTTCTTCCCAGGCATTAAAAATGTTCTTTATTAGGGTGACCTGGCGTCAGTGGTACAACGCCCTTTGGTGAAACCGTACTGTTGTTCATGAAAGATGGATTTTTCATTAAAGTGACGAAACATTTGATTGAGCATCAACTTTTAAAACACCTTACTGAGAACTGATAGAATTGACATAGGCCTATAATTGTTGGGTTTTTTAGTATCACCGGATTTGAATGGAACTACTTTACTGTGTTTCATGACATCCGGAAAGACTCCTTGGTCTACACTGGTGTTAAATATGAAAGCTAAATAGGGCGCAATGGTTTCGATAATAGATCTACAATCTTTTACAGACATTCCCCAAAGATCTTCTGTTGATTTAATTTTAAGATCTTTAAAAGCTTTTATAACAGCCTGGGGGTTTGTATGCTGAAACCTAAACTACAAAGGGCATGCCTTTACATCCTGTCTAAGTAAGGCAGCAGAAGATGCTGATGAGAAGTTTAAGCTTCAGTAGTTTTAAGGGGAATATTAGCAAAAAGTTTTCAAATTCGTGAGCTATTTCTACATCTGAGTTGATAGGGAACGTTCTGAAGCAACGGGTAAAAATAATAAACAGTATAAACGCTTTGAGTGGCGTACTCAGCAGTGGTTTGTAAGATCGTAGCGATCCGACCCAGTATGGGGCTCCGAGCGATCCAATTGCGGACCAGGTCAAACGGCAATTTTATTTATCTTTAATTCTCGAAATCAACATCGAAACTTTTACTACAAATTCTACTAAACGATCCTTATTTTTCAATTTAATATCGAGAAATAATTTTCTCTCCTAATCCTATTTGTGAAAATACAGGTATATTTATAAATACCTATACCAATGTGTCGTTTATGTCATATATATAGCATCTATTGTAAGTTGGCAGCAAAATACAGTTTACAGACTTACATACTGCAATAAAATGAAATGTCAGTCTCAGTCACGTTTGTTTCGTTATGATTTAAAAACGACTAGCAACGATACACAAGACAGAACATTCTGAATTGTCCGCATAAAGTAATTGGTTTCAACATTGCATTCAGCAGCAAGTTGCTAGTTTTTAACCTAAGAACTCCATTTTATACCAACCAATTACTTTTCACGACGAAAGAGGAAACTCTGAAACGAATTTCGTCATCCTAATAAAGTTATTGCCAGTAAAAAGGTAAAGTAATTCGTGTTACAGTCGGAGAAATACAACGTACGTCCCTGAAGCCGCAGGGACGCCGTATTTATCGTCCGAAGGTCTTTGCGAGCGGGTGTTGCGGCGGCCATATTTTAATTGCGGTCGCGTCTATTCACTAGCTCTCAACGGGCCCCATGCGGGATGTTGGCCTGACAGAGACCGATAAATTGCTCACTTCGGCAGCGACCTATTCTGTATTGTACCGCTAGAAACAAAGCCCATTATCCTAGGCCATAAACAGAGGAATTCTTGTCCAAACACGAAAAACGTGCACACCGACAACGGTCGGGTGCGAAACACCAATTTAGCTTTTCTGAGTCCAGAAAACTTATTTACAGAGTCAACCGGGCCGCACCCAAGGCCGTGCCTATCTAAAGTTTGGGAGGGATAACTACTTTCTTCTCAGGTAAGTTGATAATCTGTTCGGACTTTGGGAAAACTTTGTTAAGGAAGGCAGATTACTCGAGAATCTACTTTTGCTACCAATTTACTCAATAAATGCGAAAATTAAATTAAACTTTTCATCTGGCTGCGTGGCTAAATCGGTTCACTAGTTAATTACAATACGTAGTGCATGATTGGAACTACATTAAATTAACTCTGAGTTATTCAATTGGAATTTACAGTCGTTTATTGAAATTTTCGTTGATATTATGGACTGTGAATATAGTTTTACATGAACGATTATTACTTTATAATGACAATAAATGTGCCTCGTATTTTATTAAATGATAAATTGTTGACTGAAGATATTTAATGATATTATGTGTACCGTGAAAAAATCCCTACAGCTGTAAACGCTCTGTATACAACGAGAGCGATAATAAAATATACAATAAATGGTATTCCCACATGAAAATTAGCTTTATAGAAAGGAGAGATAACATAAACAGATGAAATCAGCCGCGTGGCCTCGTTGCTTTATTCGCGTGTTGTCAGTTCTACACGACATTACAAATTGTGTGTATTCAGAAGCTCTACTCAATACAAAAATTATATTTCTTCTGCTATAAGGCGAAGTTTCTCAAAAACTGTTCAAGGATTTGAAACACGCATGTGAGGCGATCGTACGCCAGCGAGCTGGGCAGACGATATTATTTCAATTTGAGGGCTGAACTTGGATAAAAGTGGCTTATTTCCAATGTCCAACAGTGGGTGAAGTAGGGGTGTGGATAGTAATGACGACCAAATTGGCAGTTTAGCCACCTGACGGCCTTTACCCAAATAATTGAACCAGCGAATTATTATGTGAGTCCTAAGATGTTCTTTGGTCCTTCTCAATCTACTGCGTGGTCTGACTGGGCAGCGAGCACGCATGGTTACGTCGAAGGGGTCGGAAGTAAAAGTGATCACACCCACCAAACATAAAGAATGGATGATTTTCATTTATATTCTACTCGCGGGGTTTTAAACCCATGATTTTATAAACAAGTTGTTATGAAAAAGGGTTATTTCCTTTTAGAATTTTTAATGCAAATGCGAATCAATTAGGTTTCCGAGTTTTAATGAATTAGCTTTTATTAGCTTGAATTAGCTTTTATTAATTTTTATTAATAATTAAAGAAGTGCCAAATTGCCGGCATAAAGGACAGGTTTAAATTTAGGAACCTGGTTCGGGTTTTCACGAAGACCTATATTGGCTTCCTTATTTATTTTTTCACGAAGACCTATATTGGTTTCCTTATTTATTATTACTACAATATCCTATGATAATTGCCCAACTCATAAATTATTTTTCGTTTACGTTCAATTTACGTTGTCATTTTCATACATTTATTTGTAAAGTTTACGAGCAACGTTGTACTTAGAATTAAGAATAGCTCGTGCTAACGAATTGCACACGACCTTAACACAATAACTGTTACGGAACAAGTTATGAATACTTAAATAGGAACGCAGAACCGCGCTAACTAAACCGTTAAATAATATAAGGCTGTTCTAAAATAGTGAAGTGTTTAACCTTGGTACGTTTTAGTGGGCACACCACGCTGGATTGGACACTCCAGTCCCTCGAGACCTTCTACTAACATTCTATAGTACACTTGTAACATAACGTACTTGTAATACTATAGCTTATTGCTGTACATTAAGTTAACGTTGGACGTGAGATCGAAATGGGCGCTCCGTTTGCTGTTTTTTGGAGTAGAACAAATTCGGGGTCGCACTACTTTTTTAACAATGGTACATTTGATACTAGACAGTAGAATAGATTATGAAAGCGATGGATAAGGTCTATGTTGGAACGAGCTCGCCCAGAAGATGTCTGTTCACTCTTGTTTTGAAGGCAGACGGGTTATATGTGGAGCGCTGGCAGTGAGTTCCAAACTTTGGCTGTGTGCATAATAAATGTGGAAGAGAAGCGCTGCGTACGATTGAACGGGATATCAACCAAGTGCTAAGGGGTTAAATAGGGGATATAATTTGTATGGCAGTTTAACATTTGTGCCGAAAGGATATCCCATTGGGTAAACGGCTTGTACCTAATAAAATACTAATAAACATGAAGATTAACTAGATTCTGTCGGCGATTTGGTCCGCGTGAAATTTCTTGTTCCACTGTCCCAAACCGTCGCATCGCATCGCCCGCCCGCGCTGTTACTTCGTTTTGGCTTAGCGTTTTTTCATTTTGAAGAGTCGTAGCGTGATGTTAAATATAATAGCTTTTCAAAAAATATTTTTTCAAATCTGACTGGTAGTTTCCAAGATAAGCGCGTTCAAAAAAAAAAAACAAACTCAGCTTTATTATTAATATAGATAAAGATATAATAGATGAATTGCTCGCAATAATTTTTAGTAATCCGTATCTCAAAGGGAACATTAAAATGGCTACGACAAAAAGCGTCAGGAAAAAGGCTAGAACAACTATGAAATTAAGCTTTCAACATAATGTTAATATTAGGGAGGTAAACGGGGTTTCCGCCTGCAAATGACAGTTGCACCGTTGCATTAGCATATCCGAGCCGTCTGCTGCCAGCTTCCGCCCCTTGGGATTTCATTTCCGTGTGTTAAATGTCTTGGAGGCATCTTGGCGAATGGCTTAGAATTGGGGACAGTATCATCTGGTACACTCTACTGGATTTAGTTAAATTAAATCGTCAGGGCTGGTTACATTTAAGTCACACATTACATTCTATTCTCTAAAATTGATATCATGGTTTCAATATCTGTAATTTATATTTTGGTGTACATCATAAAGAGTATTTTATCCACCTATTTATTAAGCTCAATTAAGTTAGATTTTCTAAAAAGCTATAAGAGCCACCTTGTCATATTGTTGTTATAGCTCGGAGTTGTTAAGTGTTTCGTGAACAACAGAATTAGGTACTGAAAAGTAGTATTCTTGTAATAAGTGCAGTTTGGTGTTTTATTACTAGCATCAACATTCTCCATAACTGCCACTTGACTTTCTCCTCACAGTATACATTAAAGACACATAGTAAAACACACAGTTCGCAACAACACTAACTTACATTTAAGTATGTATAGTTAAGAACCAAGCTTGTAAAAAGTCGTAACATATTTAATAGCAGCTGTATTTTTATAACCTTAGTTATTATACGTGCTGCGTTCTCTAAGGAGTATGGATGTTGACTGGGAAAAAAAAACAACGAAATATTAGACTCTAATCTTTTGCTTTATCATATTCATAAAAAATGGTTTAGATAAAACGCATTAAAGTTGGGGAGAGGGGGGCTCGCTATGTCACAAGTCAGTATAAAATCTACCGGGGAGTGAGGTCATGCATTGTAACGTATTGCCGTAATATTATGATTACGTAAATAAAGAAAAAATACGTGTCCAATATTTTTTAATAATCTACGTGACGGATAAAAAAAAATTTAGTGAACATCCCTATTGTTTATACTGCTAAAATGGACCAATATACGGTTGAAAAGACTCGGGAAAAGTATTTACAGTAGACAGTTTTTAATAAGAGCTATTACCTAACTATAAATTAAAAACAAAATTCAAATAACAATCTTGTAAAGAGCTGTTCTACTTTAGCTTCAAAAGTTCATGAATAAAGTTGACGAAGTGGAAATTTAAAATGAATTTTTTCGAGCGAGTGCGGATGAATTTTTAAATTCAGTTTATATTTCAGGGAAAAGCGAAGCTGCACGCATGGAAGCCTTTGTTTGTATATTGATAGCTTCTATAGGATTTTCGCAGGAATTTCTATTTTTAGATTTTGGGGTAACCTAGTTTCCATGAATATATCGTAAATTTGCGTCATCAGCGTATAAAAAATAGTGAATAGTATAATTTGAAGGCTGTATACCGTTTGCGAGCGACCTTATTACAAGCTCTCTAGCTGATATAGGTGGCTCGCCACTGTATCAGAAGGTAGGTCGGTTCTTGGCCTATATTCTCACTCGTTTACTCTTGCGAGTGGTTATATACGCCGTCTTGTTTCCCCGTGACGTCACAACGCAACCCCTCCTCGTGTGGGTGTGTGCGTGTGTTGATTATACGCAGCCTGTCTATGTGCGTCGCTCCGTTGATTATGATAGTTAAATTTATTTAACTGTTTCATCTCATTGACTTGACATTGAAAACAGGACTAATTTACGAAGGCGTTTTCATTAACTAAATATTATTTTTGATGATCAAAAGTGGTTTAATACGATTGATTTAATTCAAAAATAAAGAAATCTGCGAGATTTTGGCACTCTCAAATCATTACAAAGTTAAATTATTAGAATATCTTCTTCTTATCTTCTTTTTATCTTCTTTTTATCCACTCTCCTATCGCAGGTATGCTGGAAGAGATTTCTTTAGAAATAAGCATCACCTTTGTACGTATTTTTCTGTTCCTTTTTCTTGTCTCTTTATATGTGTGTACATAAACTGTTAAATAAAAATAAATAAAATAAATAAATATCTAAGATGTAAATAGAATTACCACAATTGAGCTAACTAAGGCAAATACGTTGTTGAAGATTAACATAAAGACAACTGCAATTGACGGGGGCGTCGAGAGGGGGGGAGGGGCAGAGGAACATAATTACTTAACAGATGCTTTACCTTATTGTATCAGATAAGACGATGAGACTCATCGAAGCGAACAGATTTTAAGGTATTTGAGCTGATTTCAATTAATTATAATTATGCTTCCGAGAGTTTTCTCTTGAATGAGTTTTATTTTGTGATTGAAATCACCTGCGTAATTTATGTAGGTAGGCTCGATTATAATAGATAATTATCTATTATATTCGAGCGATGAGAGGTTTAGTTAAAAAAAAAAACATGTTTTTCTAACTTGCTTTCTACCTTATCCCAAATAAACCTAGGGAAACAAACCCAACCAATACACCCATACACTATTATTATGTCTTAGTTAATTCAAGTAAGCTTATTATTTCTACGTAATTTCATCACAAAAGTCCATACAGGATTGTTTCTCACAGCTCTTTGATCACGATACAGCGCAGCGTCCATTGTTCGGAATTCACATACGTCATACCGTATCCAATTTATAAATTCCGATCACATAGTTGTCCGATTTTGTGATCGCTTTATACGTTGCAGTTTTGATTAATTGTTGTCATTTGTACATTCGCTGATCGGTCGATAGGTCGGCCAATTTGATTTGCCTATACAATGGTTGCGGAGTTTCTACTTTGTGGTGACATGGCCTATTTTTTCATTTCCCGCTCAGCGTTGCAATAAAAATATTGAAACGGAGATTTTTTGTTCAATATTCTGTTTTGTTTTCGATTGTACACATGCTAATGTAATAACGTAATGTATCCAACGAGCACTCGTGATGTACTGTCGTAAACAAAGTGTTTGCTTTGTATTGTGTTGAAACTGTAGTTAAAACTGTAGCTGTTGAAACTGTAGCTAAAGCTAATAGCTTTAGCACTTTTCGCCGACTTTCTTTTAGAAGAAAATGTTGGACTGGTAAAGCTGAAGATATCTTCACGGCTAAGCTTGATCGATAATAGGTACTGTATTTATTCAAACGCGTGTTTCAGGTGTAGACTCTTCTTAGCGTGTCGATGGTAATTTATTTAGAGTCAGTCCAGAATTTGGCAACGAGTTTGGCATCTTCAGTAGCGTCAGCAGGCAACAGGACACGATATTAAGTGCCCCATTGTTTTTGGGACAGCACCACATTTACACTCCAGGGCGGGCAGGTGTAGTTATTATGATATATATAACTGTTACTAATAACAGCAGCTTGTGTTTAATTTGAAGATTATTAGTGTGAAAGTGACTAACAACAGGATTTTAGTCGATTTAACACGTAATTAGTGAGATGTAATCACATTATTGGTAAACTAATAACGGATTAAGTAGATGAAATTAGTGGTGAAATTTACAGCTGTTTGCTTTTGTAATACAAATATGCAGGTTTACGTATATTTACTGTAGTGCTCAGGTGAGTTGCACATACATAAACATAAACTATCGCCTTATTCCCATGGGAGTAGCTTTTTGCTTCGTTTATGGTCATTCATCTGGTCATACACGAACGCCAGTTGCGAGTACTAAGCACCTGAACTTTCTTTATAGTTAGGCATATATATTATATTTATATTTTGTAATAGGTATACGTATATCTTTATATTTAAACATTTATTTATTCTTAAATTTTTCGTAATTGCACCTACCACTGTTTGTGGCTGCATCACCCAAAGGTCGACTGGTAGAAAATGTCTATGGCATAATAAAAGTCCACCTCTGTACATTTCTGTGTTTGAAGTATTCAATAAATAAATAAGGTATATGTCTAGGTATACAGAGTTGCGATTTAGACACCTGCATCCGTCAAGGGGGTGAAGGGGGTCAAGGTGGTTCTACCCGTCATACTAAACAACTTATACCATGAAACTCATACACGATAGGTGAAAAAAAAAAACCTATACCACAGTAGACAGACTATTTCGATTCATGTAGGTATGACAAGTTTCTTTTACGAATATTATAATTTATGTTTCATAGAGAAAGTTGTATTGTATGGCAGGTAGGTAGAATCACCCCCTTGCCGGATGCAGGTCACTAAATAGCCACTCTGTATGTCCTCCTAGGGCGATCTCTCCTGGCAGTTCCACTCACATCTGCCTTGTCTATACTCCTTTTAAAATAAGATTAGATATTTAAATAAACCTTTTTTACAGTCCGTTTAACCGATTTTGACTTCTATACCGTAAGCAAAAAAGTGGTTACAATACCGACTGCTTATTGTGGTGTTCCCTTGTTTCGCAGACAGACATTTCATAATATGTGTAATGTTTCATATAATATTTGTTCCTTGTATTTTTATTTCGAATATTATTGTTTTAACGTTGAATGAAACATACATATTTCACAAAAACACAATTCAGTTAATTTTATAGTTACTGTTTTTTATTTAACTAACTTATCAAACAGTAGAATTATTTTTTAACGAATATTGTTTGTTCGGTGTATTTTTCCACATTATTTTATTTCAACGAAAATGTAAAAATAGACGTTACGCTATCCATAATTTTATAAATAAATATGGGTACATATTTGAACGTCGAAAATTAAAATACCTACGGGTAAAATGTCAATGTTCAAAACATCGAACATTTAAATATCGTTTGTATCGAAATACCGAAAATTGTTATACCTGTAATGTCTAAGATTGAAATGCCGAGTGATTAAATTATCGAATGATTAAAAATGTCAATAGTCATTTATCTAAGTTTAAAATTAATACACTTTAGTTTATAATTGATAAATCAATAATATAATTTACAATCTATTTACATATTTTCCACTCATACAACCTATATCAAAATAGGTTCGATATTTTAACTAGTAGGTATTTTTAACGTAAATATAAATAAAATTAATATAATAATCGTCAGTTGTACATCAATAATCACGTAAGTTGGCAATTTCATTATCATGATCATGTGTGATAATCATAAACGGTTAAAAGCCCTGGTGTGTTGGTCACGTAGATTATTTATACATACACACCTGAACAGTTTAATCAATCAACTCTACTAATCAAAGTTCTGTATTGGACAACAAACAAATGCAATAATATTCAAATAAAAAAAGTCTTCAATCTTCTAACTATGATACGAGCACGATCTAGTTATATAACTTTTAGGGCACTCCAACCAACGCGCGAGCCGAGCGAGCGAAGCGAGTGGTGCCGCGGCAGCGGCCGGCGAGCTTTACGTCCAAATTGGTAGCAATAACAAAATCAGGGCACTTCGACAGTTATGAACCGCTTTCATATAACTAAACTACGGTATAAAGTGTTAACAATCATAAAATAGTCAAAGTAAAATTATATTTAAAGATGTGCAAGTGTTTCAATAATAATTGCTACAAATTTCAGTGTTATTAATGGGAATAACAAGATTGTTTTCCTGCTTGACTAGAATTTGTGAACACGGTGTTGTAATTTTATAGGAGGGTATGCATTTTGTCAAAGGTATAAATTGAAACGTTTAGAAACTGTCACTCGATAAAATGTTTTTCTTGGTAATAAGTTTAATATTAACTAAACTATATGAGGATAAAGAATATTTGATTTGTTATTCTATGAATATCGAAACATTAAATTCAATTTGTAACAAAAATCAGTGATTTAAATTTTTTCAAAGTAAGTATTTTACAAGTGAAAGTGTGTATCTGTAACCTATGTTTACAAATAAATACTCTGAACTCTGTAGGTATTTATGGTTATTCTATGAAATGAAAATATGAAAAAAAAATATGTGTAACGAAATTTTATAAAATTGTTATCTATAAAACAACGAACAACCGTTTACTGTTTAGCTGCCATTTGTTCTGCCACCAATGCATTAGAAGTCAAAATCGGTTGATCAGACTGTAAAAAACGTTCATTTAAATGTCTAATCTCATTTCAAATGTAGTATAGTTTATAATAATTATGGATACGGAACGTTCATTCCGTTTCTGCCTATGGGAAGAGGCATTTGCTCTGCAATAAGACAGATATATGTTTAATATTTTCAGAAATAACACAAAAATACGAGAACTCATTGCAGGAGTTGGTTACTTTATTAATTTGTATTGGAATTGTGAGATCTCGTTCGAATTTAATTTGATACAACAAGTAAAATATTCTTTTGTCGAAATATTGGAAATTACTTTGTTTATTGATGTTTTTCCGCGTATTGTTTTGCATTATTATTACACAAATTATATAAGTTATTTTACATGAATATTTTGATAGGATCATCAATATACGAGTAATTTCATGGAAAAAGCATGGTGTTGCGTTAGAAGTAATGGAAATTAATCTAATTATTTTTATATTGTTGGTATTTTTTTGTTATTTGTTTACCTACTACAATGGGTGTTAGTGCTGTTCAGCAGTACATTATTTTTATTTTAAAAACAGCATTTAACCATTAAAATTATGGTTTTTATAACAAAAGCGGTTCGTGTGGCTATTGTAAAGCTTGGAATCATTTTTATGGCATAAAACAGTCTATATCATGGGGTTTTAAAAGCGGTGTGACGTCATAGCGCCTATAAAGTAAAAATATGAGGGTGTGTATGACACAAGATCAAGATTGATTGAAATGTCAGTTTACAAATCGGTTTTGTTGGCTATATGGGCGTTATACACACATCAACACGGTCTAGGGATATTTCATACTCAATTAAATAACTCGAAAAGTACTGGCCGCATTGTAATCTTTCATACACCGATTTGTTTGTAATTTATCTCAGACTAATTCCAAATTCAAATTTTTGAAAATTCTTTTGTTTCGGTGGCATAAAAATGTCTTGATGTGTAGGAGAGGGAATTTTCATTTGTGCGAAATTTAGAAAACAATACGAATTACGTTTAGTTACAGTTTTTTTTCATTTTTAAACGAAAGATAAAGTTAAAATTGAGGTATTGTAGCCATGCAACGCCAACATTTGACGAGGGCGGAGATGTTACGAGCTGTGGGAATGCTGGAAGCTGGGTCTGTTCAGCGTAATGTTGCTGAGGCCATAGGGACCCACCAAAATGTAATTTCAAGATTGTGGACACGCTATCGTGCCACAGATGAAGTAGCGGAGAGGCACCGGGGGCCAAGTCGCATCACTACCCCCAGACAAGATCGATTTTTGCAAATTACTGCGCGAGCTCAACCAAATGCAACGGCGACTCAATTGGTCCAAAGGCTGCGAGTGGAACACCAAGTGCTTGTGAGTGACCAAACTGTAAGAAGGCGACTGCATGAAAGCAATCTACGTTCTCGTAGACCACTCCGGGTCCCACCTTTACGGAGAGGCAATCGTGGACGACGATTAGAATGGGTTCGGAACCACGTGGACTGGGGCCGTGAGCAATGGTCCAATGTGCTGTTCACGGATGAATCCAGGTTCGGCTTCCATCCAGATTCACGAAGGACGCGTGTTTGGCGAGTTCCTGGACGATGGAGCCGTCTTCAGAACCCTCAGGAAGTTCACCCATACCAAGGAGGAACAATTATGGTTTGGGTAGGAATTCGTCTTGGAGGACGGACGGATCTCGTTTGGGTGCGGGGCAATATGACGGCAGAACGATACGTCCAATAGGTGCTGGGGCCCGTAATCTTGCCCCACAGAACACAAATGGGGCAAGATTTCCTGCTCATGCACGACAATGCCCGGGCACACACGGCGAGAACGGTTGCAGCTTGGTTACATACACACAATGTTAGGGCCTTAGACTGGCCTGCTCAATCGCCAGATCTAAATCCCATTGAGCATGCGTGGGATATGCTGCAAAGAAGAGCTCTGAAGGAAGTTCCTGAAAATCTGGCTACAGAAGATCAACTTTTTGCGCACCTCAGAAGGACATGGGACAATATTCCGCAGCAAGACATTGACAACCTTGTTCTGAGCATGCCGAATCGTTGCCGATGTGTTATGAACATCATGGGCGCTTTCTCAGACTACTAACTTCAAGTTTATAAACACAAATTAAATGATTTTTCTATTTTTTTCAGTTTTTACTCATAAATTAAAAGTTAATTCATATACGGTTTCCGTCTATGCTTCATTTTTTTTCCATAAAATCCTGAAATTTTAATCGAAGTACCTTAACCATTATTAAAAAATGGTAGAATATTAAATAACGTATCTTTTAAATATATACATGTCATATAAATAATTAACACATTGATAGTAATTCGCTTTTTTAAAAATATCCCTAGACCGTGTTGATGTGTGTATTTTCTTAGTATTTTTTAGTGATCGTTTTGTAAGAGCTGTAGATCATTTTCTTGTCGTTAAAACCACTAACAATGTTGTAGTGTCTTTGAAATAAACCAAAATATGTGCTTTGTTCATTTTATTATGTAAATCGTAATTAAGACCTTTATCTGGAGAAAAAGTAATAAGCGAATTATATTAAAAACTATAAACAATCTCATTTTATTATATTCATTAAGTAGCAAACTTTGTCGGTTTATTGCCTAATATTCTTGATTAACTTTTACGAAAATTAAGTCATTATCCCAATCAAGGCGAAAATTTACAATTTTAGCAATCACTATGTCAAAGTTACATCGTTAATCACTTCAGTGTCTGCGATTAACATTTATCAAACTGTCTATTTATTGGGTCAGCGTGTCTGCTACAAGCAAATTCAGTGACTCAAACACAAATCAGCCACAGTTCAAAGATATTTGAATAAAATAGAGGTAAGCTAAAGGTACAAAGTGATTCATGTCAAAAGGAGGAGGAGTTTTTAAATAAACTTGAACGTTTGCAAAACATTTGTGTTCGTTTTGTTTTTAACCTTAAAAAGTATGAGTACGTTTCTAACTTTCGCAAGATACTCAAGTGAGAGTTCCTGCGAAGTCGAATAGGGAGGCTATTCGACTTCGCAGGAACTCTCGGATGTTGTGTCTGCTATTTAACATCCTTCACAACCCTAAAATACCATCCTATCTGCGGGAACGCTTTTTCTATGCCCGTCCTTCTGATGCACCTTGCAGGTCGCATCTTAGAAATTTCCTTTAATCCCCCCCCACTCAACCGACTTCTACTCCTACTCCTTCAGCGTGCACGCGGTACGGTTGTGGAATTCACTTCCGCCTAACATTAGGTACTGCCAAACTGTTGCAGTATTTAAAAAAAGAGTGAAAACTACTACTACGTACTATCTTTCCACTTCGTCATAGTTGCATATTTTGTATTTATTATTTTATACTACATTATAATTAAGAGTATATATTTTAATGATATTTATTTTAGAAGTATGTAAGTATATTCTCATATTTTATGTTTATATTTAAATTAGCGAATAATTAAGTGTATTTATTTTGCCGGGGTTGCGGGAAAGTCCGAAAGGGATACCGTGGCCCCTGGCAACGTACAGGCAACGGAAGGAACACGGGTGGGTTTTAGTCAGTAAGAGTCTGACATGCCCTCCCGCTCCGCCCAGAGCGGGAGAAGTTATTTGAGAATTACACACCCAAAAAAAAAAAAGTGTATTTATTTTATGTTTTTTTTCTACTCTTACACACGTTGTCTACATCTTTTTAACTACTTTCCTATAGCAGGTATGCTGGAAGAGATTTCTTTAGAAATAAGCATCATCTTTGTACGTATTTTTCTGTTCCTTTCTTCTTGTCTGATTGTATGTGTATACATAGACTGTTAAATAAATAAATAAAAATATGGGTACATAAAGGACATATTGAGGTTTCTTATGCCTCGGTTATCTTTACTAATGACTAAATGATGGGCAATAAAATACAGAGAAAGCTTCCCAAACCGTACTAAAAGCACGTAGAACCTGTGAAGGCCTACGAGCTACGCTGTAGCTCCGCGCTACGTAGAAGCGTAGCGCGTAGCGGCAGTGCCGAGCTTTTTACTTTTAGTGGACGCGTGGGTAGGATGTGGCGAATATTAAAAGAAAGAAAGAATAAGATATATATATATATATATATTTGATCTGTTCAGTTTTGTGATAAAATCAGTATGACATGTAAACGGTCGAGTAAATACACACATTTTTACCCGACTACGCGACAGAAAAGATAGGGTATGTTTTTCTCGGGAATCTAAGTATCTTTGTATGTGGGATTCTTTATACCGTCGAAGCATCCAAATGGCTGGATGAATTTAAATACACGAGTCGAAAGACACCTCGTCTAGGTCGTACGATGGATAACCACTTTAGGGTAGCACATGTACCAGCTCCTCCCTGAGGTAGAATTCAACTAAGTCAGCGGTAACCTTCCCACTACTTCCAACTCAGCTAGCAACGGTTCTTTCTCCTTAGGCTCAGGCATCAGGAATGTCCCAGCAGTGGGATAAGTCTCTTAATTTTTTCTAGAATTTTCTGGATTATTGTATTCTGGGAGGCTCCACTGGCGCCCTCTATCGCGCAGAGGTGGAACTTTTCTAACAGCACCATCGTTGACTACTTCATTCGTTTCTACGTACTAGCTCGGTTCATCTGGGTTCTGTACCTCCTGGTTTGGCTCATGTCCGTTCTTCCGCTTGAGCCTCTCGAGGTCTGCGTAGTAGTAGGCGGTGGAGCGCGGCGGCTGCCTGCTGAGGGTACACATTCAGATTTGATGCCAATTTTATGGCATCTAAACCAAACTAAAACTAATGCCACCAAAAAAAGTGATCTTTTTTTGAACTTTTCAGTTGCAGTCGGGTGTTTTGTAACTGAAATAAAAATGTTGTTATCTATAAAGCTGCTCACAATGTAAGAGATCAACACTCTATAATGCACTATGATAAGAAAGTATTTAACAACAGAGCAAAATGGCTTCATTGTACCGATAAAATCCACTATTTTCAGCAAACAAGCGCCGGTAATTATCTCATAGCCGTAGTGAAACACCCATTAGCGGTACGTTACTTAATTAAGTTTTTTTTTAATGCCGACAGTGTGAACAGTTTAATTAGTGGCAATGCATTGCAGATGTTGCTGTTCGTGGAGGAGGAAACCTTCAGTTGTTGGATATTGTTAAGATGTTTTTTTTGGGTTTATTTAAGAGGAAAATGTCTTGAGGAAAGTTTTGAGTATGAGGGCTATAAGAGAAAGGGAAGACCAAAGAAACGATGGATGGACTGTGTGGAAGATGACATGGCTAGTAAGGGAGTGACTACCGAGATGACGACTAACAGAGAAGTAAGGAAGAAAAAGACATGTTGCACCGACCATAAATTGGTTGGGATAGGGGCAGGATAATGTAGTTTGTGGTTTTATTTGTTGTATTATTGTAGTGTAATTGTGGGCTATGTTTGGCTTAAAGATAACTATGTAGTTATGTTTTAGTGAAGTTTAGGTGTAAGTTTTAGATATTTTGAAGATCCGAAAAGAGAGTTTTCCACAACGTTGCGTAAAAGTCTCTCTTTTTCAAAATAACATTGTCACTTTCTTTACCTAGGAGTGATGTGAGAGGGCACTAAGGACAGGGGATAAACAGCAGTATTCTCTTGCGTGTTTTTAGAAATAGTTCCACTTAAAAAGAGGTATTTCCCAGCTTATACAACAACGGCAGGTCTTTATATTCTTCTTTTTGGTTTTTACTCGATATTCAGCCGCCATGTTTCAAAGTTTCGATTTAGTACTTTCGGCAATAAAGCCCAACGAACAAACCTATTTTTAGCAAAAAGAACAGCCCGTAAATTAAACTCCTAGCGGTTTACTGCTGAATCACACGGCGCCACTAATTCTTAACTTTTCGAACACAGTCTGCCGCGAAAAGGCGAATATTGCGACAAAATATAAGTTGCTTGACTACCCTCATAAATGTAGGGAAAACGATTTTTGAAGCGTCAGCGGTACTAATTTCCGATACTACCAAATTTTTTTTTCTCTTGCTGCCATTTTGTATTTCCGATTTAAAATACTCAATTTTAATTCTTTTCTAATAATTATTTGGAATGGTTGTCTTGAAAACTTGGAACCAACACACCTCCCACCTTACACAAACATAGACGAAATAAAAATATGGGTAATTTCCTCAACACATTATCCCACAACTCATATCCATCGCGATCACACACATCTCCACCTTTCCGTTATCCCCCCGTATTCCCGCAGTAACATAATCTACGTGCAAAGTAGTCTATTGTCTATCTGTCATTTTGTCTATGTGCGCTATTCTTTGTGGGTGAGCCTCATATTACCTTTGACGCCTTCGGACGGAGGAACGATGTTTTGTCAGGAAGTGCAAGTGATTCTCAGGTGCCGTGTTTTTTTTTTTGGTGGATGTGATGATTTTATCCTTCTGTTTTTATTTTTATAGATAAGTATGACATAAAGAATTTATGACGTTAGAGGTAATAAATTAAAAGTTTGTGGTTAATACTTTACAAACATTTAGTTTGGTAATAACAGCCTGACAAAAATTAAAAATGTACAATAATATACAATATTTATTTAGCTACCTACCAACATAATTTATTGGCGTAATAATACCTTGTTTGTCGTGAGTGTTTGTGAAACTAAAAATATGCCTCGCACATTTCCCCAATGTGTAAGAACTCGGAAAATAAGAAAATGCGGGTAGTGTAGTGACCGCCTTAATGGCGCCCACCGCGGGACTAGTAATATTCAATCATAGTGAACAGGGATACAGAGTAAATGTTGTTGCGTAGCTTTGATATATGAAGCTTTTCGTATTATTACTGAAAATACAAAACAATTGCTTGTACATCTGACTTTTATTTATTCGCAATGTTTAAGAGCGAAGGGAATTTGCAATTTTCGACTCTCATGAACAACAAAAATCCAATTCCCTTCTGTCCATTTCACGAATCGGATGCAGAACCACAGAATCGTTAGTAGTCCGAAGCATGTTCGTTACTACTGAAGCCAATTAAGTATATCGATATAGCGAAATAAAATGTTTAAAACTGCACTTCTAAAAGGATAAGTAAAAAAATCAAACTTGCAAATTGGAAGAAAACTGCAGAGACTAAGGAACGAACAAAAATAGCACAAAAACTGTACAAGTTTACTTGGTTGCAAGTTATCTAGTTAACCCATGTAAAGTCGGGCTATTTCTTACACAACCGCGGCTGTCAGCAGGCCAGACGTGCTTATTTACTGCACGAAGGGTTAAGTTGATCATTAACCCTGCATTTGCTCGGAGTTGGTGGCCATTTTGTTTTGTAAGTTGTGTAGAAAGTGGGGACGTGCTTGTGGCCTGAACTAACTTACGATGTAGACCATACATTCTTTAGCTTTTCAATGCACTTGGTTTTTTTAATAGAAAAATATGAGAACATTGTCTTGCTGGAATAGATTAGAAGGAGATTAATATGAGACGACAAGTAGTGGTTATTAAGTAGCCGTGAAATATGAACTCAATGAGATTGTTGATTACGACTGATTAAATGAAAGTAAAAAAATATAAATATTGGCAATTTTATTACGGTATTTTGAAAAAAATATGACATTCAAAACAATAATTTAAATTGGCAATAATCCAAGAGCATAAGGATTTCAGATTCTGAGCCACTTATCTGAACCTATGCACACATCATATGTCAAAAATCGTAAGCAATATTGTGATCTAGGAATACTGCTCGATAACAAACTGCACCTAGACGCACATGTTGATAAAATCATGAGTCAGGCTTATCGTATGTATGGATTCATGATATGGTCGGCCACGAAATTCATCCACCCGAGCACATATTTACATTTGTATCGATCATTGATCCGGTCTCAACTAGAATATACAGTTTCAGTGAGGAGTCCCTATTATAATAAATATACGGATTGTATCGAGCGTTTACAACGTAAAGTCCTGAAAACGATGCATTACCGCTGTTCTAGAAGTCGTATTTACATCCCCTATAGCGACTTACTGAAAAAATACAACTTACTCCCTTTGAAGTCTAGACGAACCTTTCTAGAAACTATGTTTCTATATGATCTGTGTTACAACTCATATGATTGTTTGGATATTTCTAACAAATAATGCCATGTTGTTCCTAGAACCAGTCAGGGACGTGAGGTGCGCGCACGAACTGTTGTCGCCGTCCTAGTCGTACGAATGCAGGCTTGCGGGCACCCCTCCGCCGCCTTACAGGCAATTTCAATAAGTTTTTCTCTAACTTGGATCTATTTGCTTTATCCGTTGGACAATTTAGAAAAATATTGCTTGATACAATCAAAAAATTGTGTGAATAATATTGAACCTTTAGTGTTCCTTGGTATCTGTAATTTATGTGTATCTTATTTTGTGTACTTATCTATTCTGTCCGACCTTAACTTCATCAACCTTGTCTTTGTTTTTTGTGTATATGTGGAGAACGTTGTTGGTTGCACATTTGTATAACTCCTTATGTTCTATTTACTTGTAATATATAATGTGTAAATGTTTGTTCTTCCGAATAAATAAAATAAAAATGTTTTAAGAATAAAGTCAAAGTCAAAGTCAAATCATTTATTTCAAATAGGCTCGTATAAGGCACTTTTGAACGTCAAAAATTTACAAAAAAAAAAAAATTCTTCTAGTCGCCCCTTCCAAAAGGTAGTTTTCGTATGGAGAAGAATGGGCAAGAAACTCCACCGTTACTCTTTTAAAATGTTTTACAATATTTTGTATAAGTACATTAGTTATATAATTATATGTGAGGACGAATAGGCTACCATAAGTGTTGATATGTGTCATCTATACATATTATAAAACAAAGGCGATTTACGTGGCTATGTGACCTCGTTGCTCTTCTAAATCCGCAACGAATTTTAATGCGGTTTTCACCATAATTTAAAGAATGAAGGTTTATGTGTATATTACACGAATATAAAGCCATATAATAAAGCAGTCTCGATGTTTCATAACAGTATCACAGTCATAAAATAATTGAGTAACACAGTTGGTGGTTCTTAAGTAGGTGAAATAATTTTAATAACCTTATTTTATGAAACTACGGTAGGATGCTAATACTTCTAACATGGGTAAAAGTGTAGTCTGAGTTTGTTCGGTTGTTTATACTCGTCTCGGGAGTTGCGTGTGAAATAAACTGAACCGATAACATTTTGTGAGGACTGTTTATAGTCTTCGTTATGTGCGTCTGAATAGGACTTGTTGTTTAAAAAACGTAGAGAAATGTTTAGAAGGAAAATGTAGGTACATAGCGACGTACAACGGGTTGAGATGTTCCGGAGAAAAAATGTTTTTGTTGTTCCATAAATAACTTTATGAACTGGCTAATAAAACTGTTAGATGCAGTTAAATAAATGATCAAAAAACGTATAAAAATATTTTCCGATCGCAATTTCTGGAATAAAAACATTTCATTATCAAGTCTACCATTTACCTTAGCTTTTTGTGACGACATTTAAATTCAGGCATTTAAAATAGCTTTACAAAACTTCCCTTTATTCTTACCGGGTTTTACTATCGCCGGGATTAATACAATCACCGATTTTGCTTCAAACGGAATAACAATTGATTCAGAGGTGGGTCAGCTTAATTTGACAGGCGAGGGTTCCCTTTGTTGGTCGCTCATTAGGACACAGCCTCGCAGCGCTTTATACTCAGCGGTGAAGCGGCTGTTGGCACAAGCGACTAGTTCGTGTGATACATTTAGAAAAAGTATAGTTGGTGGTGTCGTGTCATCATTGAACGATTTTGTGTAGAAACTGTATCAGCAATCGAGTCAGATTGAACGTATTTGGAAGTAAATAAATATCTGCTGGAAAATATAAAAATGGAGAAGAGCGGGTGTTTTGAGGGACTGTCTTATGTAATCAAACTCAAACTCGAAGCATTTATTTCAATTCAACCATTTACAGGCACTTTTGAATTGTCAAGAAGTCGGTCAGTCAGAAATATGAAGGTAGTTGCCCATTCCAAAGCGTAGTAGGTACCTATGGAGAAGAACGGACAAGAAACTCCACGTACACTCTTTTAAATCAAATTTTTTTTACAGAATATTGGTTACATCATTCATGTTGAATTATGCATGTGAGAACAATGTAGAAAGACTTGCACGTTTGTGAAAGCGTCCGTAATAAAAAGTAAAAAAACAAAGAACCATTCAAAAATTTTAATAAATTAAAATAAGCCACGGCAGCTAAGAGATGACCAGTCCCAACTGACGGCGCCCGTTCACGAACATGACGCATGGATCAGCACCATTCAGCTCAACCATTTTGAAGGGAGCTAAATAATCCAACACACGCGCCACCATCAGCGAGACATCTGAGTGAGCATGACATACTCACAGCCGCCAGGGCACATTTAAGTCAATTAAATACATATTACCCGGTAAATGGTAGCTCTTTAGTATATACATAGTACTCACACCTGTGCTATTGCCGATTCTCAGTTTAGCTTGATTATATGACTTTTTATTTTTATTTTATCGTCATCAATGTTAGTAAACTTGAATAAAATATGGTAGGGGAGAACGGGCTGGTTGCCTATAGGGATAGGTAGACTTACTGCCAAAAACTCGTCAGCAGTACCAGTTTTGGGTCATCTTTTTAAACTCGAAGATGCATCTCGGTAACACGCACATTTGTGCGAAGCATAATGGCATAGCAGTCGCAAACCGTTTGGTTGTGGTGACGATTTTGATTTATCAACCCGTATTGGGCCCGCGTGGTAGATTATTGCCCACTCCCTCTCACAAAGCGGAGGCCTGAGTCCCAGTGGGAACATTATAGGCTGATTATGCTAAACTCAAAAGTGAAATTTTAGTATCGTATTCTTTCTGTTGTGAAGCCTTCATATTTATGGTGAACTACTATTCCAATAATACAAAAGTTTACTTAAGACTTGTGGACGATATAATAGTGTTATTTTGAAACCAAAGTCAGTGTTTAGGCTAGCCATGTAAACAAAGAGAAAAATGGCGTTAGGGACTGGTTGACTAACTTTTTGTGGGCTGGTTGACTTATAAGAGATGTTATAAAAAAAATTGACACAAAGTAATTTTTGAAAAAAGAAGCGTTAAAGCGATCCTATTGACATGGATTTGACATTCATTAGGTATAAAATAAATAATAATTTATTCTAGGTGCCCCTTTCAAAATGTATTTTCGTATGGAGAAGAATGGGCAAGAAACTCCATAGTTACTCTTTTTAGGGTTCCGTATCTCAAAGAGAAAAACGGTACCCTTATTGGATCATTCGTGTGTCTGTCTGCCCGTTTGTCACATAGCAAATTTTCTCCGAATTTAATGGACCGATTAAGTTGTAATTTAGTACACATGTATTTCTGTGACCCAAACACGGACGTGTAACGTAAATGAAGGAATTTCGAATATGGGGGTCACTTTTGAGGGCAAATAAGAAAATTAAAAAGTAAGTTTTGCAAACTGTACCACATATCAAATAAAAGAGCTTATTGCGACAATTTCAAATATTTTTTAAATAAGTCAATTTAAAGATAATAAAGAAAATATATGAAAATGATTCTGAGAATGATTCTTTACAGGAAAACCTATAAAAAGTCTAGGCACTTGGCCGGTTTTTTATTTGTATTTATGTTTTGTAAACATTAATTATGTGCAAAACATTATATATGTCCCGACCGAATTATTTAACCTACCCCAGGCCTGTGGTGAACCTGGTTCTGGTGTAGGTTGACTAAGATTTCTTGTTGCACAAAAACCAGTAAATAACAATAACTAATGATGATACCGATGTTAATTACGTTATTAGGCTAATAGTGTCACTATCAAATAAATCCATTTGTATACATGTAAATATTAAAATATAGTACTATGAAATTTCCCTTTAAAAAAATACTTTAAATATATCAATAAACCTTTAACAAACAAAGTAAAAGCTCTTTATAAGTATGATGTGCAAGCCACTGGGGAGCACTGTTCCGTCGTATGAACTTCGAAACTAGTAATTCGTAACAATAACTTGAAGTTCTACCTATGTTAAGTAAATCTAAGGGTATTGTGTGTCGGTAATGCGATTGTAAAACTATAGTAGGTAAGTAACTTACAGAAACCAGAACAAAGGAACAAAAGGTAGAATTTAATGTTTTATATTTCGAGCATTTTTCATCGTGAAATACTGACTTAAAAGCAAAGAGTGGTTTCACGAAAATTTTATGAGAAAATGTAAGAAATTGATTTTGCTCGGGACGACTGTTATTTCTGCTCTACAACTCTTCGTGAAAGTAGATTTTCGCATCAAGGAATTATTATTGGAATAAAACTAAACTATTAACATAAGAAATCTACCTTGCATGTAATTTTTTGGTATATTTTATGGTCCCGGGTCAGGCAAAGTGTTATTGGGCTTTTTTATCTGGGATTTCTCATTAGCAGTAGGACTCTGGATTTGTGCCCGGTTGATGGCAATAGGCTCACCCCTCTATTACATGGGACTTAAACATAACTTGTTAAATGTCCTACCCCTTACCACTGCCTAACCCTTCGAGGAATACAGGCGTGATGTTATGTTGTGTTATTTTATGGTCATGCCATTGATGCTCTAGAAAATGCGTATCTGAAAATGAAATATCTTTATTTTAAACTAGGTTCTGCCAGCGGCTTCGCCCGCGTAGTCCCTAATTATTTTTCTAAAATAAAGGTAACTTAAGATACTCCTTATGACATGAGGTATCTGCAAGTGAAAGTCCCGTCAAAATCGGTCCAGCCGTTTCGGAGATTAGGCGGAACAAACAGACAGATAGACGGCCAAAAATAATAAAAAAAAGGTTTTTTGTTATAATTATTGTATATACATTTAATAAAAGCTGTTATTTTGACATTATAAACAGACACTTCAATTTTATTTATTTGTATGTATGTATAGAGTACAGATACGCAATTTATATCTTAAGTATTATTTATTTGTGTGTATGTATGTATAGTGTAAAGATACGCAATTTATACACCTTATGTATTTGCTCAAGCGTTCTTAAATAGCAAAGGATGAAACAAAAACCACGTGAAAGCAAACCTCATACAGGGTGGAATTACGAGGCATTAAAGGAGGAATCCACACAAGTGGCGCTACTGAAATGTAACGGCTAATTGTGGAACCACAACGTCTTTATGAAGTAATTGAGTCTGCTATGATTACAAAAAATTGTGTATGTAGGTATGTGTGTAAATGAGTTTCGTTCGTGCACATGTGAAGAATGAAAGTTATTATACCGAAATGAGATTCGTTATGTTGTACGTTAATTTATAATTAATAACCATGAGGGCTTTTAATTCACTTCGCTATCAAAAGTTACACGACTATTTCTGAATAATGAAATTAAGTAATTTATTCGAGTGGGTACATAATTTAACTATGTATCTAAAAAATTATCTGTTTTCATGTATCAAACACCTTTGAAAATATACTCATAGTTAACTTTTTACGTTGACAGTATAATTAAAATTAGCTACGTAGGGTCGATGAATAATGTACACATTACCTAAATAGATTTACACAATTTTCTGCCCACTTATTTGTATAGGTACTGTACGTGTTTCATTAATACTCTTCAAACACATTTCAGTGATGGCTGCCTGTGAGAGTTTCAACAACATTTTGTTGAAAAATATTCTGCCTGAGGCCCTGCGCAACAATCCAGACACTCTAGGTGTGCTTTTAATTATAAAACCGGGTTTAGTCCTTTCTTAATTAAGGCGTGGACTTGGGTACGCCATTAAAAGTACACAATGTAGGTACAAACAGTGAAATTAATCGTTTATCAAATTGAGACCCTACGCCAACTTGCCGTGATAAAGCCATTTCGTACTGTCAAACAATGACAGTTCTGATTTTAATATACGGAAAATTTAAGTAGGTAGTGAATTTGCCAAACAATTAATCTCCCTGTCTTTACCTCTTTTCTTCTCCAATGTACTCACATAACCTTTTAAAAGGGCAGGAGTATAAATATCGAGACGGTAATAATATCAGTCGTGGGTGGGTTGATGATACAACCTACACAGTTTAAAAATAACTGCGTTCATGTTTTTCTCCTAGAAGACCTTTATAATTGATGCTATTTATATATAGCTTGCGTTATGATAGAACTTTATATCTGCATGGGATGATCACATTCAACGTCCATTGATGAGAAAGTTATGTTGGTAATATGTATAAAAATCTTCATGACTTTTTGGCACGCTTGGAAAGGGCATCGGTAATCATCATTTTTATCCGTTCGTAAAAGTTAACTTCATAAAAATGGCCCATGGTCATAATAACGGAAAATTATTGAATGAGCTTTGAAGATCTCTTAGGCTGCCCGTTCCCTTTGAAGTTTACGATGTCTATGAAAAAAACCATATCTTTAAAAAGGAACCAAATATTATCCCAAAATTTACTGGTTTTAAGAAAAAACCTTATTTGATTTTCATATTACCAGAAATTTCTTCCGGAATCGACGTCACAAAAACGCCTAGTAATGTCGATCTCGATCATATTTTTATATGACGTAACGAACTTCCTTAGAACGCCGGTCCCAGGGACCCTTTATAATTTTGTAATTTCCTTTCGTAGACCTTTTGTAATTTCTCCCATTTATTACCGATTTGATGAAATTACGTGGAAGCG
The DNA here is from genome assembly GCA_949128155.2 of Xanthia icteritia. Classification (NCBI taxonomy): domain Eukaryota; kingdom Metazoa; phylum Arthropoda; class Insecta; order Lepidoptera; family Noctuidae; genus Xanthia; species Xanthia icteritia. Next base: position 18,098,887 of record OX421932.2, read on the forward strand.
CGATGTTTTTTCAAGAGAAAGTAGACGTGAAAAATAACTTGTAACAAATAAAGCGAAATTAATAACAAAAGTTGAGTGATAAACACACAGAATTGCTGACTTTTATTAGTATTTTATGCGGTAAGAAGGACGTCTATACGTATCTACTATCTTCAACAATTCGTTTGTTAGGAGCGATATCGAGTTTCTTCGGCAGACACTGACAAGAAAGTAACCTCAACGAGCAAGTTTAGCAACATGTCAAATACTTGCGATATTATAGTTTAGGCAAGAAAGAAAGGCGCATTTAGGCTTAAATGTGGTGAGAGGCGACAGAAAAGGTTGTCCTCTTCTCTACTTTTTGGGTCGCCTTTTACCATAGCCAGATATTAAGGAATAGCATGCTTAGGCAAAATTTTTTTTGGCGTTAGTTACTTATTTGTAATCGAAAATGTTACAGTTTGGTTTAATTTTTATCATTCAAAGGCATGAATAAATTAAAATATCGAGAGGAGCTCATGGCTAAGTAAAATAGCCGCACGGATCGATCCATCAGGTTAAACTATGCTTGCCGGGGTTTATCTTTACATACTGAGACTCCTCCGTGCCTCGGAAAGCACGTTATGCCGTTGGTCTCGGCTGTCATTCGTGGATCTTTGACAGTCGTTACGAGTCGTCAGAAGCCTGAAAGTCTTAGAACCAGTTTTACCAAGGGGTATCGTATTACCCAGTTACTGGGTTGTGGAGGTCAGATAGGCAGTCGCTCCATGTAAAATACTGGTATTCAGCTGCATCTGGTTAGACTGGAAGCAGACCCCAAAATAGTAGGGAAAAGGCTAGGATTCGATTTTGATTGTATCAAAGAATCAAAGTATCTCGGATTCAAATATCACAAATGTTCATAATACGAAACACCAAAATAAATCGTGCGAGAGCTACAGTATTTTAAATAAAGCGGGTGCCATCTGACCCCAACTCAATTACGGTAGATATGTTGGTGTAATTAGTTCGACTGAAAGTGATGGGTCAATTAGTTTTCAAAGCCATTTGCCAGTTAAACGTTGCATCTAATAACTGGGTGCATTAGACCACAATGATTGGACGAGCTCTATCTATATTGTGTGTAATTAGTATAGAGTCATGGAATAAGCTGGACGGACTTGTGAAGGTTTGTTAATGAATTTAAAATTATTCCTTTAATAGAATTAGAATAAATTAACTACAGCAAGTATGATGACATTGGCTGTTTGCGGGTAGTGCGTTTTTAGTCTTTAGAGTAAGCCTAGAACTGCCGACGCTAGAAAGGGTTAAAAAAATACAACTATTATATTTAAATAGTCAACTTTAACTACATCTTTATACACATCATGTCAACAACAATATATTTTTTTTCTACGTCAGTCATTAGATTATTGTTTGGAGAAACAAACTTTCTTAGACCAAATAAAGCATCAACAAAATTATGTGCCGAAGGAACATTGAATGAAAGATGACATGGCCATGGAAAAGAAATGGACACTAAGATGAGGGTTAATAATAAAGCGTGTAAGAAAAATTTGTACTGCACCGACCCCAAATAAAACGGCATAAAGAAAGCAGGGTGTTGATAAAATAGTATAATCAGCCAAAAAAGACTAAAAAGACTTTCTGTGAGATAGTGGGCCATCATCCACCACAGGGGCCCAGTGCGGGTTGGTGGATGTCAAATGTCTTAGCATTTTTGGTCTTAGGAGATGCTGGTTTCCTCACAATGTTTTCCTTCACCGTTTTGAGATCATCACCAATGATATAAATTGCACAAAGTGAAGAACCTGCCTGGGTTCGAACCCACGACTTACAACCCGTAAGTCGCGGCCCTTAGCACTGGGCCACCACTGGTCTTAGAAACCATGGTTTGTCATGTCCAGTCCATTCTGTCCACACTTGAACCACCTACTGATATAAATACAGTAACAAACTAGGTCCAGCAGGCAAATGACTTAGACAAACAAGTGCAAGCCATTACATTGGATGTCGCAATCAGTCAGAAGTGTAATGAATGCAGCCAGTCGACCGTGCAGTTATTAATCAAAGGCGACACAGCTCGAGTGGCCTCGGTAATTAGTTTCAACGATGCCGCACCTATTTGTGTATGGTGGCATTAAATGATTACATTTTAATGGTATTTTAATAATCATAAATATGAGTGGCTCGTAGCTAAATGACAACAGCCGCACGGGTCGCTCGTGGACCATCCTTTACATATCGAGACCCATCCGTACCTCGGAAAGTTGGTCTCGGTTGACAGTCGTTACGGGAAGTCAGAAGCCCAACAGCCTGACGACCAGTCTCTCCATGTAAAATACTGGTATTCAGCTGCATCCGGTTAGACTGGGGGCCGACCCAAACATAGTTGGGAAAAGGCTAGGCATATTGATTGGTATTTTAACAAACATAGGTCAGAAATAATATTAAGGTAAAGAGGAAGACCCTGTAGAATAGCAGATACTGTTTTCGGTTTAATTTTTAATTTGTAGCTAAACGTGTTAAAGTTCAAATAAGTTTTCCGGGAATTATCTTACGTAAAAAAAAACATATAAATATGAATCCTCCGTTTCATTAATAAGCAGTTAAATCCCGTGTGATTGGTTTACCAAAATAAAAGCAATCAAACCGGTCGACATGACATATAACCACAGTTTAAATTGAATACGTTTTCACTAACCAGCCGGTCTATTCTGTAAAAATCTCACCGTGAAAGCTTTGGTGAAGTGAGCTTGAAGTGATCCGTCATTCCATCTGATGCCTGTTGGGATTTACAGCCCGATTCAAACTTAATGGCGGCTCGGAACATGAGGCGAGTCGCTGCGCAGTAACGAATTCATGGATCAGCAGGGGTGAGGGGTGGGGTACTGCGCAGCGAGTAGCGTACTTCCGAGCCGCCGTTAAGTTTGAATGAAACTGTACACTATTGACAACTCACACCACCTAAATTTTCACCGTAAGGTTTTTACAGAATATGTCACCAGGAGTATAGCTAGCCGATGTCCAAAGTCATTTTAATTAATTCCATCGCATACATCACGTAGTGATACGGTATAGCGTCAAATGTCACTAAAGCGCCCGCCGCGACAGCTTGCAAGCCGAACACATATTACAAACACAATAACATAGAATTAGTTGACGACCCTATTTCCCACATTTCACGTCAATTCTAACTTTTTCAAATAAGCCTACCTCCTGCTATGTCGGTGCGTTATTACATTTCTGAGTTTACTTGATGTCTGAGTCGGTCTTGAGTTTACCTATGGTCTGTTTCAAAATATCTGATGAAACTGTAAACAAAACCTGTACCGGTTAAATTCTTCTTCTTATTCTTTCTTTTCACTCCTAAAGCGAATTGGTAACACATTTATGTGTATTTAGAAGGTTGCAACTTTGTATCTCACCACTTTATCCAACAATTATTGTTTGAATAGCATTATAAAATTGTAATTGCAAAAAACTTGCTACGAAAATTGTGGTTATAAAATTAACCTCAATTGTGAAGTGAAAATATCTTCAAGGTTATTTAAAATTAGAATTTCGGGTTTCAGTATTCAAATAATAATAAAAACACATCAGAGCACTCAATTTGTAAGTGGCACTACAAATTGGTATCCACAGGTACGTTTTCTGAACCATTTGTTTACATTTTCATCAAATACTTTTGGAACGAGGCACACATTTCTTTGAGCTCTACCGATGAGTGAGGTAGCGGCTTACTTTCATAAGCTCTCTTGATCACGCAAAAAATGCGTTATCTTGCATATTAATGATATGATTATATTGTCGGCAACTTGTTATTAAGGATTAATTCTGCAATGCTTCGATAAGCGGTCTACATAGATATGAATCTGAGATAAGGGCTTCTTTAATTACAGTTATAAATGCATATTTAACCTAGTTTTATAAACGGCGGTTATTTTATATTTGATTGTGGAAAGCACTAGATGTACCAAATATTGAAACCTCTGGTAATCGTTTCTTCACGACGAGAGAGAGAAACGAGAAGAGAAAGTAAAAGTACAGGTAGATAAAGAATGAGATAGATGGTAGACATCAATCATAAAATCTATACATATAATAAAAAAACGAGCGAGCCTTACAGTAGCCGCATACGATATGTAACATCAACCAACCAATCTAGATCCACGACAATTCAAAAGTGCCTGTAATTGGTTTATTTGTAATAAATGCTTTGAATTTCAGTTTTAATCTCTCGGAAAATGGGTTGGTACCAATTCTAGCACCGCGCGCGCTCATAGGTCAAATCAAATAGCGCACGCTTCTCCGGCTTCCTGTAACACACTTCCGTCCCTTTTCCAGAAATCACTCCCACATATTGCAGGAAAGCGAGAAGAAAGATGTTACACATCAAACAAATTGTAACGAAGTCAAAACTGTACATTTAATATTTTTGTAAAAAGTCTGATACCGAAAATATAGTTTTTAGAAGTTTTGTTCATTTGTCTTTGTCTGGATGTATGTTCCGGCTTAGCGCAGAAACGGCTGAACGGATATGGATGAAATTTGGCACACAGATACTTTATAACCTGGATTAATACAAAGGGTACTTTTAATCCCGGTTTACGTGGGATATACTCCGACATCCACGCGGGCGACGCCACGGGCAAAGGCTAGTTTGTAATGAGATAATTACATACTCGCTAAATGATTGTGTTCTAAGATCATACAATTAAAGAACTCATGAATACATTGTTTACCGGTATGTTTAAAGATATTGGATCATTGTTTCACTTAGCTACAGTTTCTAAAAATGCTCAGATATTTGTATATATTATTGTGATTTTTGTGGGTATGACCTATGACTTTAGCGTATGATGATAAAATTTTATCATAATTTTATACATAGACTGGTACAGAAACTGGAACAGTAAAAAAATTGAATCTACAATAAATACACAAAGAGAAAAGTCGTTTTTCTCTTAAATTGTAGTTTATTTGAGGCTCACATATATCAGGATTTGGATTAAGTTGACCGTTTACACTTTACACGAACGAGTAATATGCTTAGTTCAAACATTGTGCTAAGTTAATATACAGGGTGGGGCAAAAGTTCATAATGTGAATATGCCATAACTTCAAAAAAAAAACACGTCATAAAGTAATTCTGTTTTGACACTTTTGCTGTTGACAGATACAGAATTAGTTGACAATGCAATTTTGAAACACTAATTTCCGGGCCGTGTTATCCCCGTTTTGGCGATTTGAACTGGCAGCCCAGATCGCCAGATCTCTTCCTTTGAGCCAGACTTCTTCCTTTGAGGCTTTTTGAAATCTCGCGTTTACCAACACAAAGCACAAACCTTGCAAGTCTTGAAAGCCAATATTGAATAAGAAATCACTAAATTGGAGCCAGATTAATTCAAAATGCCATAAAACGGACATCAACATCTGGAGGTGGTCATTTCACAGTTATAATGTTTTCGACTTACTGTAATCAATTTCACACCTTAAAAACTTCTTTTTTCCGTGAAAAAAGGGTCAGTATTTTTTTCATTTTCAACAAATTGGCAGTCAATTCACATTATTGACATTACTTTTGCCCCACCTTGTACCTAGTATTATATTAATGTTATAGTCTGAATTCTGTCTGTATAGTTAATTCTAGTCTGGATTTGTGTCCAGTTGTTGGCAATAGGCTTGCCCCTGTGTTACATGGGACTTAAATATATCTGGCCAAATGTTTATAATAAATCTAAGGGATCACTGACCTCTCATAAGTCCTTGCTCAGCGGAACTAGATGCTCCACCTCCTTCCTTATCCTGTCCCGATAGCAACTTCATAGTCACAGACACAACCAATACACTCCAAATAGATTAATTTAATGCAAATAAAATAAAACTGTCGGTTCTCATGTAAAGAAATCTTATATATACAGGTTAAAGTAGGTTATCCTTTATCGTAATAGATGCTCATGTGACTGATAATGAGTGAGTAAACAAAAGAGCCGTAAAAATGTAGTTAAACATGATTTGAAGTGTTCTGAACTCTGCGTTATCGACTGCAACTGATACGTGTAATGTTACAGATAATTCCGCGCACTTGTCATTGAATTTTATGGTTTGTTATTACAAAATATGTTTTGATGGATTTGCAGGTAGACAAAGGACAGACATAATGATACACTTGACGTAGATTACATACGGAATGACATTTAGATGATTATTCTTTAAATGTTCAATAGTGGTTATTTTGAGTTAGTGGTTATCTTTAATTAAAAACTGATTACAATTTTGTTACTTAACACTTTCGACTCCACCCACTTTTCATAGAACTCATCATACGCCATGCCGCCATACATATTGGAAGTGAACCCTCCGGGAGGGTTACCGGCACTACGTTTTCGCTAAAATTAAACTTCGGGGACGGTCAACGGCATTAGATTTAAAACCGTGTTATAAAACACTGTAACATAGTATTTTCAGGGGGTCTTGTCGCTATACGTAGTTTCCAACCTTATAAATTTTTTGAGAATTTTGTAAAAGTGAACAAAAAGAAAAATTGGGTTTTAAAACCAACCCATACACTAATAAATATTGTTAAAATATAAATCAGATATTATTTTATATTATTTTCACGGTTTATAATGCTGTATTCGCAAAAAAAAACCTTCATTTAAAATGAGCCCTCCGCGAGGCCTCCCGGCATCCCGTAAGCGACTAGGTGAACTCTCCAGGAGGGCTCTCGGCACTGAACGTGTTAAAACATTAAGTTGGTTTGGCTTACTGTTTCTAGTGATTATGAATTTCGACATCTATTTTATTTTTGTAAAAAAAAACTATTTTGTTTGCCAGCATAAACACGATTGATATGTATATCTGTGTTACTAGCTAGTTAGTAATAATTTATGCGCCGGCGTCATAAATAATTTTATGCTGAAGGGATGGTGGCAATAATTTATCATAATAATTGACCTACTTAATATTTGGACCGCAATAATTCCAATACAAGCCACCGTAATTAAATTTGAAAGCTTTGCGTATTGAATTATTACCGGGACGTGCGTTCGATAACAAAATAATAAATCTTTATAAACGATGATGTGTGTTATTTCATTGTTCTGGTTTTTTTCAGGTGATTCTTAGGGTAAATAAAGGCCTTTGATTGTTTATGTCTAGATAGTATCGCGCTGCAAAAGAACTAAAACAAACAAGCCAACTTTTTTATGCTGGTGTGCGTGACAGCTACGTCTTACACTCGCGCCACGTCATTTTGGTGTCATTGTGCTTTTCTAGTGCGCGTGTATTTAGCGGCTAACAGTTGGACGCTATTTTTTTCGATGAGTTCACGCTTTGACTATATTATCTAGACATTATCTTTGGTGACAGCTTATGGAAAGTGATGAGACTGTTGTTTCTATAGACTCAAAACCAACAGTATATTGCCAACCACAGACAAAGTTGAAATGGCACAATATATGCTTGTAATTTCACCGACACTGGTACTTTTCACAAGGTATGCAAAAATAAGTAATGTGAAAACTTTTATTATTATTTAAATATACATTGTATAGAAGACAAAAAACAAATTGCTCGTTTTATTTTTATTTAATGCGTCATTTATGTTACTCATATAATTCTTTATTTTTATGTTTCATTTTTTTTGTGGAACGAAACGCGTCGTCTTTGACATTTTGACAATGCCGAAAGTGACGTAAAAAGTGTTAATAAAGTCATCTTTTCATAACTCTTAAATTTCTTGATAGAAATCAAGAGCGCTTATCCTAAAACTTGGCAACGTCGCAAATAGCTGTCAAATATTTACCTGTTTTGATTAATTTAGAAATAGGAAATGTGGCTAACTAGTGAACTAAAATATTGATTATGAAATGCAACAATTAATATCGTAACACCGAATATTTAGTGTTAGATGTAAAAAAGTTTTTAAAACTTTCCAAATGCCTTTTTTACACCTAAAACGGTTACAATATCAAATTCAGTGTTATAATTGCAATTCATTATTAATATTCTAGTTCGCTAGTTGGCCACATTTCGTACTTCCATACAGTAATATTGCCAAATTAATCAAAACAGCGAAATATTTAACATCTACTTGCGATGTTGCCTACTTTCAGAATAAAGGCTCTTGTGAGATTTCTGCTTGAATAAAGCAGAAAAAACGATTTAATTTATATGATTTGGAGCTAAAAAAGAGATGTAAACAAAGCAGTATCGTAGCGAATGACGTCACATCATTGCCGCCACAGTGACAGACATTTGAACTATAGTAAAACAGTGTTGGAGTTTTATTTTTGCATCAAGCAGCAGTTTAATTTGATATTTAATACTTTTCTTGAGTTTACGTTACTGTCTTTATGAAATAAAAGAAAAAAAAACTACATGCTTATTCCCTATTGATTACAGATAAAGGTACAATACTTTCCCGGAAGATCTCTTGCGCAGTTAAAGGAACTACTTACTATTTACTATAACCCGATTTTTCTAACTGTGCACCTGTCAACGTCAAAATATTACAGTGTATGTATGTTTAAATAATAACAATAACAACTTAACGAATAATATGACAGAACTGTGGAGACGACACGAGTTGTGTAGAGGCGTCGGGGCACAGGAGGTAACCGGGCGGGTGAATTCAATACTACGATTTTGACAGCACCAAGCGTAAGGAATTTATGTCATTTTAGGTAAAATAAAGAATAAGTAAAGTTTATAAGTTTAAAGGATATCTTAGTTTTTAATAAGATCTATTTTTACATAAAGAAAAATTACAGTCTTACCTTTGAACCTTAAAAATAGAGGTGCGTATCCGTCATTTGTTTTTTCACAGCAATCATCCATTTGAATCCGCTGAATAACCTCTAAGTCTTAATAATTAGGTAATTAGTGCTAAGGCCAATAAACAGTTGGCCCAAACTGATAAGACTCACTCTATAATGATCATAATCTGTTTACAATATGGATCTATACTCAAGTTTAAAATAGGTACTTTCAGTCGGTTCAAGACGTTCACAGAACTGACACAAACGATAAACTGCTTAGAAAACGCAGGATTTAATCGTTTCTTGGTATCTGAGTAAATATGTATTTACGAGGTGCATGTTCTTTACAGTGAATTTGATAAATACGACTTAATGTAAACACTAAGCTGTTATGCACAGACGACGCCAATGAACGGATTACAAACTGCGCGGACAAAAATCTTAACTTTATTTTATCGTTCCCATATTTTCTCGTGTATTGATTAAACTAGCACTTATTTAAGAATCTAGGATAATTTGGGAGCAGTCGGTTTTAAAACAATTAATAATACTTACGTGCTTTTTTAGTATTATTTTACACTAGCTTCCACCAGCGGCTTCGCCCGAGTGATATAACTTTATAGCCTACTAGTTGCGCCCCGCGATTTCACCCACATACGTTTCGATCCCGTGAGAATATCGAGATAAAAAGTATCCTATGTCCTAACCCAGGACCTGGTCTACTAGTGTGGTAAATTTTATCCAAATCAGTTCAGCCGTTTTAGCGTAAAAGCGTAACTAATCAACAAACAAAGAAACTTTCGAATTTATAATATTAAGTTAGGATTAGCATGTTACTCAGTGAACATGTGTAACATTCTCCTGGTGAAAGATTTTTTAAATCAGTCCAGTAGTTTTTGAGTTTATTCATGACATACAAATCTTTTCTTTTTATAATATTAGTGTAGACTAGCACAGAGGTTCTTAAGAGGGAACAGGGCCTGCGATTCTCCATACAAATGTATTCCCCTTTTTTTCCTGAATAATGCCTCTAGAGCAATCAATTTACTTCATAAAATCAAGGTTTGCTGAACTTTTTGATAAAGAAAATATGACCCTCCAAAAATAACAAAAATGCCCCATTTTTACCGCCGTGATTAGAGGACTACCAGACAAATTCGAAAAGTTTTTAACATAATGGAAAACAATAGGAACCTAGACATACTCTTTCTTAAAATTTAAATGTAAAAAATAATTGAATCGACTCAGTATTCGAGGGGAAAAAAGGGGAATAAGAAACGTCGAACTCGCAATTTTTTTTTTGTGATATAATCGGTCTGAGCTGCAGCTATCCCTATCGCACTCTACGGAGACAGATTTGAGGTAAGACGACGGCAATAGTTTATTCAAATACCTATTTTCAAACCTCATCCCAGCCCTGTTCCCTCTTAAGGCCCATATTAAGAAAGCAATCAAATTTCAGTGATCTCTGCAGATTGTGATTACCTAAGCCTAACGTTTTCTCTCAGCGAGAGCGATCTATGCGGGCTTAACATAAAATATACCAAGGACCTAATTGTACCAAGACATACTGGCCAACCCTTAATTTAATGGTGAGATAATGAGTCATTATGTCCTAGACAATAGGCGTTCATCTTTTTCTGCCGTGTCGCCACGCGCTTTAACAAAAGACGGCAATCGTAGAAGTATTATATCTTAGTAGGGATATCTAATAGTTTATTTAGCATCGCAGACAATAAAGTGTAATTTTGTTTTCTGAAACTAGGTTCTTATTTTTAGACGTAAGGCAGAGAACGGGATTCAATGGCTTAATTAAAGGAATAAATAGCTTTTTATAATACGGGTGCGTTTTTTTTTTTTTCTTTTGTCTTTTTTTCCAAGCAAGCGCTACTGTTGAGCATGAGGTCCAGGGTTCGATACACAGTTCGGGCAAAGTGTTATTTGGTTTTGCCATCTGGAATTTCTCAGTAGCAGTGCATACTCTGGATTTGTGCCCGGTTGATGGCAATAGGCTCTTCCCCTATTACATGGGACTTAAACATAGTTAGCTAAATGTGGGTGTACTGTAGGTACAGCTATGCCCAACCCTTTTCGGACAACAGGCGTGCTGTTATGTTATGCTAAATATTTTTACGTGCAGATAGTTGTTCCGGTTCCTTAAGTTTGTGCAAGTTGTGTATAACCTAATAGTTTTAATAGACGATCGAACTTTACATTTCCAGTATAAGCTGACCTCGCATTGTACGGAAATCCTCTACGATGCGAGATCAGCATAATCTGGAAATTAATAGCTTGATGTGTAGCCGTGTGTACGGGCCGGAATTTAGACATGGTTCATTCCGTACTACTCTTTACCTAGTACTCGGTACCTGACAGATTTTGTACGGTGCAAAAAGTCTGCTCTCTCGCCGTACCAAGTTCGTCTGTTAATACTACATATAATGATTCATATTATTATATTATTTTTTAGGTAATTAACATTATTATGTTTACATACTTGTATCTTCATTTGTATAATTGACTTGTATGTTAATGATGTAACTTGTAAAGTTATACTATGTTATATACGCTTCGCGGGAATAATATTATCGTAGTGTGTGAAGTTACGAATACGATGCTAAGTCTGTTTTGACTTCAGAATTAGCATTTGGCGGTGACTGCACCTTTTTGCCCTCTAGAATAGATAAGATTAAACAACAATTTCGTCTACACATAAAATCATCCGAACACATAAGTAACAAAACAAAGAATTTAATTTTATCCTATTCGGATATAATATACATGCATCTAACACTAATATATATAAATTATGTACAAGTATAAAGAGGCAAAAAAAAAATAAAGCAAGAGGTCATTGGGCATCAAAAAATTCGTCCGCATCGCTGTCAGTGGGAAAAGTGCCCAAAAGGCTGGCAGCATTGCCATGTCGATTCTCTTCTGATAGCAATGCTGATTCTTTGACCTAAAAATTTGGCCGTCTCACGGCCGTAGTGTTTCAACCCCAAACGGCTCAAGAATATAGCCACCAATAAGGTTGTTATATTTGCGCCGTTTGAGGTTTTCTGCAACTGCAGCAGCCGCCCCGGCACAGCCCGCCGCGCTGGATGGGATGGCGCGAGGGTGTCGACACAGGTTGTATTCCACACCAAGGGCCTACCCAACTTCCAAGGCATTATGGTCATTCTGTCTGGCCTCTTCCCATCGTCGCGTGACAATTCATTGGGATCTAAAACAGCTGGCACCCCGGCGGTGACAAGAGCCCGACGGATGATGTCATTAATGCTTGCACGCCGTGCTAAACGACCAGCGCTCTTGCTGCAGGAAAGGCCATAGTGTCCAATGCGGTCGACTGCTTCACCGCACTGAATGCGAGCGATGCGGAGCCCCGCAGGGAGCACCCAAACGACTTATATTCAGATGAAATCTTATATTTCGCGTAATAGGTAGGAACAATAAAGCCTGATATACATGGTGCGATTTAATTGCCAGTGGCATAGTGGCCACCACCGGTGGCTTAGTTAAGTAAGTTGTCATGGAAGAAGACGCCACAGGACGAGCTGGTCCGTAGCTTCCGCGGACAAGTCTCTCAGGACAGCACAAGGACAAGCTAGTGCAAAGTGGATTGCTAACATAGTTTTAAGCTATATTTATTAACACAAGTTTATTTTTATATCTACTTTACATATATTAGTGTGTCTATGTATATGGACCATTACTCTTTATAAGTTGGTGCAACAGTAAAAATTGCACAGTCTAAATCAGAGGTCCCCAAACTTTTTTATGCTGTCGGCCTTGGCATGTTTTTCGGTTTTGGGTAGACCCCCTACCAGGGGCTTCCCTAATATTAAATTTTTGCAAATTCATCAACTTAAATGTGTTTTTGACAGCTGGTATAGTGCGTGAAAAATAAAATAAAAAAGTTTAAGAAAAAAGTTAGGAAGCTCGAAATTATCTTGGACGCAGTAAAAAATTTCGTGAGGCAAGAAAATTTTCTTAAACTAAGAACATTTTTACTTCGTCCAAGATAATTTCGGGCTTCACAACATTTTTCTCGAATCAAGAAAATGTATACTATAGCAAAGATTAAAGTCAAGACCTGCTTAAATGAGATCCACTATCGTGGATCCCGATTTACATCTCATGGACCCCCATTTTTTTTCCCGCTGATAGGTCGTCGTCGACCTCTATCGACAACGGGGGTCGATATAGACCACTTTGGGAATCACAGGTCTAAATAGTGTTTATACGATGGAAGTCTTTTGTTGCTTCAATTTTATTGAATGCCCAATTCAAATTTATGAAATACAAAATTGCATCGTGTAAATAGGGCTTTACTCTAGTATTCAATTTAAATATTCCAGTTTATATTCCGTAGGATTGCTAATGTTAGTCCCTAGCTGGCTATTACTTGTTTTAGTGATCATACATAATTCAGAATTATTGCTATAATTCCGAATTCGTTGCTTGGCTTCTAGCAACGATTAGTTTCTTTAAATAAAGTTTTGCTTCTGCTCGCAGAATCATCTACAGCCATTGCTTGGAAACCATCACAAACCACTTAGCTAATGACTAGTGGACAAAGTAAAAAGTTGTCATACGTTTAGTAAACTTATCATTCTAGTAGTGGGTTAACCAGCACATAAAACTATTTTTATCTCTTATTTATTTAAATTATAAGTTTTTTTATATCTTTCAAACTTAACTTGGACATGAAAGTTTGCTTATTGTATTTACCGTTCTCTGATAATTACATCCCCCTTAGGCACCTGTCCCATCGGCGTTTAACGAGAGCCGAGCTGAGCTAGCAACTAAAAACAATTTGGTGAGCAACGAGTAGTGATGCTCGCTTGGCGGGCAGAATATTCGCTGAGAGACTCAAGCTTGTTACATACTCATACCAGTGAGTAATCGCTCGTCGCAGTCGCGTAATCGCTGCTCATCAACTCGTTTTTAGTTGGCTAGCAACTAAAAACGAGTGGACGAGCACCGAGTAGAGAGACTACTCGCTTGTCGGTGGGGCAGGTGCCTAAAAGACTAAACGACTGCCTGACCCGTGTAACGTGAGCTTCACCAGAATAATTACTACGTAAAGTTCACAGATAAACCCGCGTTCCCAACCAAGTGATAAACAAAAGAGCATCATTAACATAATTCATACGATAAGCTGCAGTCATGTGATGTGCAGTCATTGACCGAGTTTACCGACTGTACGAACGATGTAGATAACTATCTACGATTGATAGCTATCTAAATACGTACTTGTGATAAGTGGCCGGCTTTTGTAGTTTGCACTTTTATGATAATATGACATGACACTAGTCTGTGTTAGTTATAACATTGTTGATTGATTGCCGAGGCCTCTACCAGGATCGCGAAACATACAAAATTTTGACGAGGCAACCGAATGAAAATGCGGTTGCTTTGAAATTGATACCCTATTTTATACTATCCATTTTTTTTGTCATCCGAAACGCGCGGGCCGTTTACGCACTGGCGAATTCAGAAAAAATAAAATAACCATTTTTCGAATTTCAAAAAAACAAAAATCGATGAAAAATTTTTAAATTGTTTAATGGCATTCATAATTTAAGCTCTAATCATAAACTCAGTTTATGTTTTTTTTTTACAACATATAGTGGTACCAATATATAAGCTCATCTATTTTGGAGCGGTTACCTCTTAATTTTTATTTTTTTTCTACATTTTGCCACTGCGAAAACGGCCCCCGTGTTTCGGATGGCAATTTCTTTTTATTATATAAATAAGGTGTAAACTTCAGAGCAACCGCATTGTCAACAGGTTGCCAAACAAAAAAAAATGTTTTTGCTCGGCTCCTAAGGGGCCTAGTGATGGTTACTCAGAAATTGAGCTATCAGATACAAAAAGATTTTTTCAAATAGGACTGGTAGTTTAGCGCGTTCAAACAAAGAAACAAGCTCTTCAGCGTATTTATTTGTACAGATAGATAACTGGTGAAATTGGGGTGTACAGGACTAGAATTCATTCTCTATCAAACTTTAGCCACAATATTAGTAGTAGTTAGTACTAGTACATATTTAAGTATTGGGGGCCTGGTGACCGTAACACAGGTATTTTATGCTCTTTTCGGGCACCAGTCTCTCATAAATGTTAACCCAATTTTTCACCAACCAACAATAAATCCACTTCACCAACCAACAACACCAGTACAGTGGGTACTGGTGTTGTTGGTTGGTGAAGTGGATTTGGAATCTAAAAAAATTGTGTGATTTTTTGTAATCTGTCCAAATCAACATTTGTGATGGGAAATAAGTGATTAAATGTGTAATATGTTTTGTGGACATTGCTAACAATATTATGGAACCTAGATTGTAGACAATCGCGGGAAAGTCCGAAAGGGATACCGTGGCCCCTGGCAAAGTATAGGCAACTGAAGGAACACGGGTGGGTTTTTTTTTTTTTTTTTTAAACGTTTCCCCACACTAGGAATTTCTCCTGTATCGTGGGTGCGTTTACAAACATTTATACTCACATACACAACTACTTGCAGGTCATACAAATATTTGTTCCGTGCGGGAATCGAACCCGCGACACGCAGTGCAGCAGTCAATCGCTCAACCACTGCGCCAACCGTGCCGTCAAAAAGAGTCAGAAAGAGTCTGATACACGCCCTCCCGCTCCGCCCAGAGCGCGGGAGCGGGAGAAGTTATTTGATAATTTCCTACCCAAAAAAGAAATAGATTGTAGACAATAGGGATGTTAACAATTTTTTTTTTGTGCTACAGGTATATTATTAAAAAATATTGGTCACGTATCTATTCTTTTTTTACGTAATCAAAAGATTAAGGCAAACAATTGAGTAGGCAATACGTTAAAATGTGGTATGACGTCAGTCCCCGGTAGGTTTAATACTGACTTGTGACGTAGCGAGCCCCCACTCCCCAACTTTAATGCATTTTATCTAAACCATTTTTTATTAATAATATGATAAAGCAAAAAATACTTGTCTATATTTTTCTGACGGACTAGATAGTTTTTTTTCCCCTTTTTCAACATCCCTTATGAATTCTTGCCGATGCAAACATCTTTTTGAGGGTGTCTGTACTATACACCTCTGTTTTACACTTTCGAAGAAAAGGCGTTATGTTACCGGATATTTCCACAACAACATCCCACGGCTGTGCTCATCAAAAGGAATCAACGTACAATGAATATGACGAGAGTGTTGCCAAGAGCTACGACATTAGGCACGCCGCCACTGCCATGTCGCTGATAATGGGCCATCATTTCATTAGCAGGTTTCATTCAAACTGGACGCTTTTGTTTTTATGTTCTTTTTGATGAATAGGCATCGCGAATTTATGTCCTGTTTATGGAAAAATCTCGTGCAAATTGGCAGTGTAGGAGAAAATGAAGAGACACAATGTAAGCATTGTTAAACATAAATTATACACACACAAAATATTTTGTAACGCTACTTTCGAGCCTTTTGTAAAACTTTAAGAAGAAACTCAGCAATTGAACTTTTACAAATGTAGAGATCGTACACATTAAAATTACAGTGCCAGAGTATGTAGTAACAAAACCAACGGGACGATCTAATCCCCACGATCATTGACTTCATTTCTTTCTTCAAAATCTCAAAAGGCTGAGTACAAATTTAATAAATCTCCGGATCAAAAGACGAACAGCTACATACATACCGTTTCTTTCTATATATATTTAAATCAGTTCCCTAGGGCGTCGTAAGAGACTCGTGTTCGTATGAGGTGGGTTAGGCAGCGGTTCCGTTCTATGATGTTCTGCGATAAGATCGGACTAAGAAATCTTATTGCCCTAGGGATTTTTTGGGCCAAATAGCTATAGTTGTGTTATGGATGAAGAAACTAGATCGTGAGCTTACTAATGACTGCATATACAGGTTAAATGACTGTGCCTTTGCAGGTGAAAATCAGTCTTAAAGCCAGTACACGTTAGTCATATTTCGCATTCCGTGTCCGAGTGAATAAATTACTTTGAAATTCCACAGCGCATCTGTTTCCATAGTGCAGACTTTTGCAAGTATGGCAAAGAAACATTTGTGACTCTAAATTATCGTCTTGCCAACTTCACATGTATTTTAGTCTCGGCCATTACAGTTGTCAAACCTTTCAACGCAGTCGCACGATTTTGCATAGATTTATTGTTTTAATGTAGGAAATACACACACATGTACTTCACAACATTTTATTTAATTTTGTATGAGTTTGTTTTATTTTATATTACCTTTTATTTATTTATTATAATGGACAGACACTTCCCTTCTCCTGAGCCCTTTTGGCATTATAATAATTTGTTTTCTGTTTTTATAGTTTTAAGGGGTATTTTATGTAATGCCAATAAACGTATTTTTCTTTCTTTCTTTCTTTCCGGCTTCTGATTACCAGGTTCGAAGAATTGATCAGCTGGGGCTAATGCAGCGTCACCTAAGCTTCTATTTAACCTTCAGGGTGGCTTTACTAAGTAACAACAGTTAATATAATTATCAAGTAACCCGCGTTAATGCGCTTATAATTCCGCAGGGCCAGCAAAAAGTCATGGCCGAACGAAACCCAACCACGGGCCGAATAGCGTTAGTTAGGGGGGGGGGGGGCACTATAATTCTGCCCAATAATAGGTAAGGTCAGTGAAATTTCTGATAAGAGCCGAGTTCGGCGCGCACTGAATACTAATGTTATCCTCTGCCAAATTGATTTATATCTGCACGAAGTCGCCCTGTGTATTTTCACAATATTCTGTACGGATATGTGGGATGTGAGGGAAATAAAATGGACTAGGCGTGGTGAAAAGGTAACGGCACAAATTGAAGGTAGACCAAATAAAATATAGAAATATAGTGTACGTTGGACTGACATGTGTCACGAGCATTTCTCTCAAAACTGAAATTAAATACCGACCTTTTATAAAATTAAAATCCTCGAACTAATACACAACTGAATATTTTGCAGTAACTTGTACAAAGTGTACAAATAATATTCAATGAAAAACAGATTGAAATACTGAAAGCTGAACAGAAATATTCGACAAAGTCTACAATGCCGATATTAATATCAATTCTTATAGACTTTAATATCAAAGTGCCAGATTCGCAAAAGAAAGTTCAAGTGTTGGCGCATCAAATATATTGCAAAATTAAATCACGTAAAGCTAATATATCCGAGCGTGCGAGTTGTACGAACACACGTGCGCATCCACAGCTTCTTACAGCGTTCGTGTGTGTGTAAAAGGTAAACGTTATTTGTTCACTACTCTATGTAACTGTGGGAGTGGAACAAAGGATATATTGTGTCTTGAAAATATGATTGGAATGTACTTTTTGTTTGATAGTATCATCTCTTTTGTAGTAAAGGGTCAAATACCTAGCCTAGAACTAACAAATAATGTTGGATCTTCCTTTATTATAGTCAATAGCTAGTTCTAAAGAATCGAGACAATATTACAAGAAATTTCAGTACAGAATATTTGGCTTTTATTACTGACATTTGTAAGGTTTTTTTTTTGTGTTTACCTAATGGCATCCTCGACACAGATAATCCTACTGCCAGCTTTCATTAATTATTTCGTTGTGTTAATTACATTCCTCTCCGAGAAAGACCACGTTTTGGTCGTCATCCGGCTGATATGATATTTATGACACACATAAAAGGCATGAACATATCTATCCATACAATAAAAAAAAATGTCAAAAAGTTGAAGTCTCTGTTTGTAATGCCAAAATAACAGCTTTTTACTAAATTAATATGTACATATATACGGTACTTAGTACAACAAAAAAAAAAAAAACTGTCTGTCTGTTTGTTCAAGCTAATCTCCGAAACGGCTGGACCCATTTTGACGGGACTTTCACTGGCAGATAGTTGATATTACAAGGAGTAACTTAAGCTTTTATTTTAGAACAAGAATTATGGTCCACGCGGGCAGCAGCTAGTTTAAAATAAAGAAGTACTGGTACTTTAAAATGTGATGACACAATCTATAACGAGGTACGCATTTAGTATACTTGAACCAGTTATTTGAACAGATTATAGTTGATTATCTCTACTGTGGAACAATCATGTACGTACACGATTGTAGCTACTAAATTAATCTGTTTCAGGAGCATCGTGTTTATAATTATTTTATTTTAATTTATTTATAATTTCATCTTGAAACTTAAACACAGTAAAATTACTTGACGTGTATAGAAAATGTACGCTGAAGGTAGGTTTAGAAACACATAACTTTATGCCTGTGTTCCCCGAATGGTTGGGCAGAGGCGTACCTACCTATAGAACACCCACATTTCGCCAGTTATGTTTAAGTTCCTTGTTATAGAGAGCGAGCTTATTGCCATTAACTGGGCACAAATCCAGACTCCGGGCAGCCTCTGAGAAATCCCAGGTGCAAAAACCCAATAACGCCTTGCCCGACTCGGCAATCGAACGCCGGACCTCATGCTCAGCAGTATCGCTTTCGACCACTAGACCAACGAGGCAGGTTTAGAAAAGAAGCGAGAAACAAATTCTTAGTATAAATGCGAAGAAATCTAAGTAACTTTAGCTATCTTAGTATACTTCCAGAGATTCAATGGCCAAGCAAAGTCTATTGTTGGCATTTTATCGATGAACGTTAAAGTGCGTCCGATATCGGTCATTACATAGGATACAGAAGCCATTATAGATCTATAGAAAACACTCGGATTGTACAGAAAAATGAGAAATACTTTTATGCTCTGAAGTATTATTGTCTGACCAACTTCAGTTCTTGCATTCCCGTATACAATTCTTTTATTACAACGTTTCAAAATTCAAATTCAAAATTCAAAAGTCATTTATTCAAACTAGGCTGAAAATCAGCACTTTTCGAACGTCAAAATTACATAAGACCTTTGTAGTGCTTTAGCTGGGAAGAAGAAGTGGCGCAACAAACTCCCCAGCAGCACAGCTGTCTGAATAGTTAGAAAAACATGATTCTATACAATAGTAATAATTTACTTTACGCAACACAAAACATTAAATTAAATCATTTTCTATATGTCACCTAGCACACGCCAATATACCAACAACAAAAAAGTAAAAAGAACTTAATACCCGAAAGAAAGCCTCCAGGCATAAAGGGCATGCCAAATCACAAATGATAAACTAGCGAACCAGCTAACAATCGAAGTAAAATAAATAAACAGTTAATTACTAATAACAACAACAAAAACCATGGTCAGCAAGACGACCAGTCACCACTAGCAGCACCCGTTCACGAGCATAACGCAAAGGTCAGCCATTACCCCCCTCGCCATATTTGAGGGAAGGAGGCAACCCGACCCCCGACGCTACCGCAAGCAGTGACATCTGAGGGAGCATGACGAACTTGCTGCCGGTTGCTCAGACAAGATTAGTATGTTTGAAAATTCTTTCTTCGTAGGTTGTGAAGTGGTATTTCAAATACAGAATAAAGCAATTCGATTAAGTAGGTTAGGTATGTGCAAATCAATTGTGAAAAAAAAAAAACAGAAAGAGAGAATTGTACCTACATAAATACAGTTTCAAAACAAAACTTATTACTGGTTTTTCTACGGTCAAACTCAGTGGCGGACTAAGCCTGATGGGCCCGGGGCGGCAAAACTAAAAGAGAGAGTTTGAGAAGTAGTATATATGGTGACTCGTAATTAGTGACCGATACTTAAACACGTGACTTTACTCATCATTATGAACAACTTTCACTATGGGACCAAACCTGAAATCACGAAAAATAAATCAGATGTTCCCTACATTTTTGTTAGCATAATTATTCGCCATAAGAGCGAGCGAAGCGATCTCGAAAATTTGAAACTCAAAACTATTAGCACCTTATGTTTATATTTAGCATAAGTAGGCCCCCCAACTACACACGGGCACATAAACATATTTTTGCCTTTTTTGGGTTCGTGGGCACGGAGCGGCTGCACCGGCCGCCGCCCCATTGGTCCGCCAGTGGTCAAACTTCATAATAAATTCATAATACTAATATACATTCTAATATATACCTACATGAGGCTAACTGTCATTCTAGGCAAATATATGAGGCTAACATGTTGTTTGCAGAGAAAAGCCGCGGAATAACTCTAGCATTAATCATTAATTGATTTGTATTAGTTGCTGAAGGGTTAAACTAGTTTGAAGTTATTTGTCCTTTTGACTGATAGTACGGTATCTTGACTGTATCAATAATTGGAAGGTAATATAAATAATGCACTTGCTGGAGACAATTAAGTTGTTGTTTGAAAGTGTAAGATGCGGGTTATAGTTGTTTTGTCGCTGAGTTTGGTTGCTGTTTCAGGTAATTATTACGAAACATTATAAGGATAGAGAATAAGATATTAATACCCGTATTGGATTTTCAACTTTCGGTGCTAAACCGAGCGTCATTTTATTAAGGCTTTCATGTAGGTATCACCTAGTTTTAGTTAAAACTGGCATAATATCTCTCAACAATATGACCTTTTAGGGTTTAAAGACGTTGTATCGTCGTGACCTTTTTATTATCCCTTTGACAGTGTATTATTTTATTCAAAAATAGTTTTGTATTTTCAAAAGAAAATATCTCGTAGATAAATTGACGGATAAGCCAATTTCTATAAGATCTACAAAAGTTCCCTATTTTAAGTAAACAAAAACGAGAGGCACCTCTTTCCTTTGGGGTATTTTCTCGCAAAATTCTAAGGAGGCGATGAAGGAAAATGGGTTAATGTGCCGTTTGTAGACGATGAACCACTAACCCCTTTTCCCTGTCCTTTCTTACAAAAAACATCATTTACATTCTTATATTAAATCTATGGGTAAAATTTACGAACCTTTGGCTATTGCATGTCGAGTCGAGGTTATATTTTGCAGTACCTACTCAAGGTTCCACTTTACTTGTAATCTATGGATCATGGCACTTCTTATCGTTTACACATAGAAAAGGTTGATGAGTGGGCTGCTTTAAAGTATCAATTTATAAGTGCATTTACTTATACTGCGTCTTCAGTTAGGGTAGACGCAGACAAACAATTTGAAAACGAACTCTTTTGTTGAAATCCAAGGTTAATAAGCCTACCTTTGGATACAAAATTCGGCAGCTCTGTAAATTGGATGTTGCTTATATGTTCTTACAATCAAAACACTGCCGGAAGGATTAAAGATGTCTTGTGTTCAGTTGAAGAGGCCTATGTCCAGCAGTGGACTGTCAAAGGCATACGATGATTTAGCATTGAGTTTACCTGAAACAAAAAAACGGTAATCTTGAAATAGTCTTAATACGTAAAAGCTAATAAAATGAAAGCCATGAAAACTGGCGAGGCCTGAGATGTTTATAAAATGGATTTTATTAACCATAAACAATATCTTCATTACATTTCCTCTTTACTGTGAGCGTAAAAGTTTATAATAGGTACGTGTTTTAATTAACACTTAAAATAAGATCTTTAAACAAACGGGATGTGACGCGAAGTTTTTTTATTTTTATAATTGTGGTAATTTCGTTTATTATCCAGTTTTGGACCGTGTGTATATTTGTATAGGTGAAGTAAATAATGCCAAGCCATATCGTTCAGTATACATATATCTTGTATTGATACGAGAGTTAAAAAAAAAAGTCTTTCTCTTCATTGAAAGAAATCTGCTGTGTCACATTTTGAGGGCGAGCCATGCGATAATAGCTCATGCGCAAAATGTCCCGGACATAATTAAGGGGGTATAATCGTTCGAGGGATTTACGCTTTCTCTACAGTACATTAGGCTATTGTGTGTACGGCTGTTATTCAATTGTTTTTGCCTACAATTTCAGCCGTCCCTGCTAATCCTCAAAGGATTGTAGGAGGTGCTGTAACTACCGTTGATCAGTACCCGACCATCGCCGCGTTGCTGTACTCCTACTTCGGAGTAAGCTTCTCTCAGTCTTGCGGAGGCACTATCATCACTCATCGGTCCATCCTCACCGCTGGGCATTGTCCTTCGTAAGTTAATTTATGATATTTGTAGAATATGTTATTGATGTTCCAACGGACTTACATTATAATATCTGGATCTCTAACAAGAGAGAAATTCTTAAAGTTAACAATTTACCTTATGTTCGAAGATGTGTCGTATTTATTTTAGTAAGAAGTGTTATTAAGAATATCAAACCAATCTATAGATGTAAAGAATGGGTAACGGTTCAATGACTCTGAATGCGTCATATTTTTAATATTTCTAATGTAGGTGTTCTATAGTTTCATTTCTGCTTCAAACCTTCGGGGATTAAGACGTGATATTATTTGTTCTAATAAAATACTTTCTGCTGTTCCAGTGGAGATTCAATCATCAAATGGCGTATCCGCGTTGGGTCCAGCTTTGCCAACAGTGGCGGCATCGTGCACACTGTCATCCGCATATTCATCCATCCCAACTACAACCCGCGCACCATTGACAATGATGTCGCCGTCTTGCGAACCACCGGCATCATTGTCTTTGGACATGTCGTCCAACCTGCTCCTATTGCTGGAGTTAATTACAATCTCCGTGATAATGACACCGTGGTGGCAGCTGGGTGGGGCACTACCTCAGTAAGTTGCTCCTATTCTACAAATCACTTTTTAACCGGGCATCGTGAGTTTCCGTCTTATTATAAAGGTGCTCCCTCAACGGGAGCATTCGCTTGTAATGTAACAATCCAAGATTCCACTGTAACGGCTAGGGCTTTGCAAGTAGACTGCGCAGGCCGTCAGGATAGGTCAATAGAAAGAAAAGGAAATAGTTTAAGAGTTCGAAATAAAAAAATACTTAGTGGTATACATCTGGATCTAAAAATAATATAATACAGTTTTAGTTTATGAACTTGATTCTCATGTGCTATTAATGTACCCTATAAATTAATTACTTTGCAGTCTGGTGGTTCATCTTCCGAGCAACTTCGTTACGTCCAGCTGTGGACTGTGAACCAGGCTATATGTAGAGCACGGTATGCAGCCCGAGGTTCTAACGTTACTGACAACATGTTGTGTTCTGGCGTGCTCGACGTCGGTGGTCGCGATCAGTGCCAGGGTGACTCCGGCGGTCCTCTCTACCACAACGGTGTCGTCGTTGGTGTCTGCTCGTGGGGTGCCGGCTGTGCCTCAGCTCATTTCCCTGGTGTCAACACTCGAGTATCTCGCTTTACTAGCTGGATCGAGACTAATGCTAATTTAAACTAAACAGATAGCTGAGTTAACGCGGTGGGGGGAGACTAGCTCTTGCGTAATGAAAAATATTTGCATGCTCTAGATATAGTGGTTCTGGGTGTGATATTTATGATTCTAAATGCACCCATGATATAGGAGAAATTGTGTGGCCAGTTTCTTTTGTATAAATAAAATACTTCTTCATTCATCACGTATGGAATAGTTACTGTATAAAATAAATGGATACGAAAATATGTGATTCTTTTTCAACATCTTGTATTGCTTTAGAAATACCTTATAAGACTACTAAAAATAATCCGCATCGCTTTCATATTATAACATTATTTTATTAAAGTTCAGCAATAAACTAGAAGGTATCATAAATAACATACGTTTTAAAAATGCGTAACTTCACGAAAAATATGACCTTCCTTCTACATAATGGGCAGAGTTGCTGAATTGTGCGATATCTTTAGTTCAAGGAGATTAATGTGGGCAACGAAAGGCAAGGGTCCTCCATTTTGGAAGTACTTATGTACATAAGTTATTCAGCCCGTGCACCGACTGATATATTCGAAACCGATGCTTTTAATTTGTCAAAGAAAACTTTTACCTACTAAAATATAAAAGAAAACTTGTAGGATATTTGTGGATGAGCTTATGTGGATGTTTTTGTTTTTAAGATTTAGTTTTCATTTTCTATTTTAGCGCCTGAACAGTTCATGTTAAAAATATACTCTGAAGTGAGTTTGCATTATTATCAACATCGAGTTATTAACTCAATCGTTTGTCGATTAAATAATATAAAGCTTTATTTTTATCAGGCGCAATATACGCGCGGAAATATTTTTTGCGCTCGTAAACCACCACCTGATGGCATTGGCAGTTTCTTATAGTTGTCATCACATCCTCCTAGCATTTTAATGGATTTTTTATCATTTATTTAAAAAATAAATAATCTCTTCCTCTGTTTGTCTATTACATTAATTACGTTACTATTGTAATGTTTTGAAAAATAACAGCTACGCAATAATGAAGTTAGAATCATAAAATAAGACGAAACGAAACTTATGTACATTTTCATTATCAGACATATTATTGTGATGAAACCGTGGTATTTTTTTTTGACATAATAAATGTGGGCTCCCGTAAAACTGGGACGTTTCTGACCGGTACTTCCTACCGAGTCTGGTTCAGAATTATCTAAACTAACGATTTTATACGGTTTAGGCTCTTGTGGGCTCTTGTACCACACTAAATTGTTAAAGAATGTTTATTTTATTAATAGCTTTTGAAATACTAAATATTGGTGCCATTGTTATCCGATTTGATCAACTACGTACATTTTCTATAGACCGTCAGGATTGAGGAGCCACATAAAATGTGTTGTATTAGCGAAATAATATAGTTTTTCCATGTTGTTATTATAATAAACATTTCAACACATTTACTACTAAATTATACTAAAAATATGTTGTAATTGGTTCATTATTTTCCGAAAAACAGCGCGGTGAAATTTATGGATTTTTATGAAAAATCATTGACAACGTTGTAGCTATCTCAAATTCTGCCGTACAAAACCATTTTTTTTTGTAGAGATTACACATAAGTACTACTAAATCCTACCAAATTGTCAAAAATATCCGTCCACTTTTCGAGTTCTAAGGTGGCAATTTAGACGTCTGAATTGAGGAGCCACCTTAAACGTCCTGTAACTTTTTAAAGGTTTTACTACAAATTCCAGGATCGGGCCTACAAAATCGGCTAATTTACTGCTAAAAATCGGTAGGACCCGCGTTTAAATATGAGACATGGCTCCTCAAGCCATACGGACACGTCTTCACATTGTATAGGTAAGGCAAATGTAGGTATGGAATGTAAGGTTTGTAGAACTATACAATTTTCCTTCACATTACCTTTGAATTAAACTTACTTTATTATGCAACCACAATAAGACAAATGTCGATGATTCTAATGCATAATGAAGTATAACATGTATAAAACAATAAGCCCTCGTCCCCATGGGTGATTTTTGAGCATTGAGAATTCAAAGGATTGCATCCCAGCGCGTAAAAAAAACACACTGTTGGATTTTCAGCTCTCGGCGCTAAGCAGTGCGTTGAAAATCCAGTGCAGGATTAAAACCGCTCGTGGGTACGAGGGCTTATAGTATTTTTATACCTAACTAAATTAGATGGATGTAGGTCAATCAAGCATTATTGGTAATATTAAGTTTTGAAGGTTATAAAATGGGTTATCAATTGAGACACCTGCAAAGCCGGTACTGGAATATAAGCCGGTATAAGAATATGTTGTAACAACTGAAGAAGGTTAGATATACAATTAACTAATAATATTTTTATCTGTAGATTATCTACCTATATCTGACATTGGTTAAATTAAACCGACGCGTTAGATTTTTCATATAAATACAGGTAAACTACAGGTACAGTTAGAATGTGTACGACGGAATCACGATGCGTGTAATTGTTGCCCTATTGGCGAGCCTAGCCGCTGTTTCAGGTATGTGCCTTTTTATTTGGCCTTTTTAGTTAAGTATGTTATAAGTCAGATTTATTGTAAGATATAGACTTCCTCTACTGCTGAGTCTGGGGACTTTGTTGCCAGGATCGGTCAGTATTGGTTGGTTATTTTATTGGGAGTCTGGACTGATAGCAGTGTTTCCAGCTGCTTCGTTGGTCTAGTGGTTGCAAGTGCTAGTGCTGAGCTTGAGGTCCTGGGTTCGATTCCCAGGTCGGGCAATGTGATATTCGGTAACAGCCCGTAGTCTGGATTTGAGCCCCGTTGATGGCCATACGCTTGCCTATTTCATGGGACTTAAACATAACTGGCGCAATGTGGTGTACTATAGGTACAGCTCTACCAAATCCTTCGGATATTACCGGCGCGATGTTATGTTATGTTATGTCATATTTACTGCAATTATTTAATTTAATAATTAAGTGTAAATTAGTTTGTACTTTACATTATCGACTGAAAAGAGTAGTGGTTGAGAATGTATCTTCTAGGCATAAGTTGTTAGGTACGATTCCCGGTTAGAACAAGTTACTGGGGTATTCAAAAAAGATTTTTCGGGAATAAACATAATTATATAGAAGGAGCGTTGGTACACAACACAGTAGACCTTTGCTTATCCTTTCGGTCAATACATTTTCAAATAAGCTTTGAGAGTCGCTCGTATTCATATCCATTCACCCGTGAGAGCGAAAGTTTCTAGTTGTTATCATGTGGTTTTCTTTGAGGAGTCTGGGTTTTCATATATCGCATGATTTTCTGTTTACAATAATTATATATTGTCCACTGTAGAGGGTTTTGAAAGCAATAAAGATTGATGATTGATTGAGGTTATGTTTGAAGGTATTGTAAAAAGTTAATTGTAGGTGTAATCTAATTAGGTATGCTTTTGCTTCTTCATCCATGAATTGATAAACAATTTTTTTTGTAGATGGTTATATTAATTACACAACATAGTATTTAACATTGGTAATATTTTACCAATTTTATTTCCGAATCAATATTTATTTATTATGATGGTATCGTTGTGACTGACGAAGTTTGCTAGGGCCGATGCCTGTCAGGGTCTCGGGAAAGTCCGAAATGGATACCGTGGCCCTGGCAACACACAGGCAACTGAAGGAACTCGGGTGAGTTTTAATCTGTAAGAGCCTGACACGCCCTCCCGCTCCGCCCAGACCGGGAGAAATTATTTGACAATAACCCATCCAAAAAAAAAAAAAATTGTGAGTCTAAAATCTACACTTCTTCCTAATAAATGCACGAACATATCGTTAGTAGATAGTTTATTTGGGAATTAATAGTCATAAAACAATCAATCAGAAAAAAATCCTACATTATAAGTCTCTCATTAGTTTACGATATCAAAGGAAGATTAGGTAGGTAGGATTGGACTCGGTAGCTAAGCTAGATTAGATTTGTAATGATTATCTGTGTCTTGCATAAAACACTCATCGTCGATACCTATAGTTTACGGTCTGTTTTTGGTTATTTTTGAGGCCAGTTTGCTATTGCTTATCATTGGAGACCCTTCCGGTAATATACCTTATATGTTTTGATGGCATGATTATAGCTTTCAACTACATTATAAGACCTAAATTTAATGGTTTTGGCTGTATCCTACATAAGGGAAGTGGGAAAAGGCAGTAAACGATAGCGTCACGGTTGACAGGGGAGAATGGAAGAAGAAAACATGTTGCACCGACCCCAAGTAACCTGGGACAAGAGCAGGAAGATGATCAAGAAGTTTCCTAAATAAATATATTTATTTTCTATAAGAATGTTAGTTAAATAGGAACACCTGTAGGTATACCTGTCACAGATAGTATTTTTGATTTCCGTGCTTCTTTCCCACAGCTGTCCCTGCGTTCCCACAGCGGATTGTTGGTGGTACTGTCACTACTATCGACCAGTACCCTACCATCGTGGCTCTGCTGTACTCATGGAATGGTAACTCTTTCGGGCAGGCATGTGGAGGCACTATCCTCACCAACAGTGCAATCCTGACTGCTGCTCATTGTGCGCAGTGAGTTCACTAGTTTCTATACATACATATTATAAATTAAAGTCGCTTTGCGTGTGTCTGTGTGGCCGCGTAGTTTTTCTAAACTGTGCAACGGATTTTGATGTGGTTTTCACCATCATTTACAGAATTTATTCCGGAAGGTTTATATGCATAAACATTATAGTTAAATTTACCCATAATAAAAGAAATCTCGATGTTTTGTCAAGTTGTAAAAATCGTGCGACGTAGAGGCGTGTCGCAAGTTAATAAATAAATAAAGAAAACACAAGAAAACAAAAGAAGATCAAACTAAAATTTGATTTTTTCAGTGGTGATGTGGCATCTAGATGGCGCTTCCGTGTTGGCTCCACCTGGGCCAGCAGTGGCGGTATCGTCCACGCCTGTGGCTCCATCAGCATCCATCCCAGCTATAACACCCGCACCATGGACTCGGATGTCGCTATCATGCGTACTACTAGTACTATCTCCTATAATAATGTTGTTCAGGCCGCTTCCATCGCTGGTCCCAACTATAGCATCGGTGACAACCAAGCTGTTTGGGCCGCTGGATGGGGTACAACTTTTGTAAGTATAATTTTTGTAAACAAACAAATATTTTCGAAGTTTGTTAATATTTAATCAAGTCTTATTAATTGCAACCACTACCTCAAAATGTTATATAATGCTGATAACGATATTCTTTATTGTGTTTGCAGTCAGGTGGTTTGACTTCTGAGCAACTTCGCCACGTTCAGATCTGGACTGTGAACCAGAACACATGTCAGTCTCGCTATGCTGCTGGTGGTGGCATCATCACTGACAACATGTTATGTTCTGGGTGGCTCGACGTCGGTGGTCGCGACCAGTGCCAGGGTGACTCCGGCGGTCCTCTCTTCCACAACGGTGTCGTCGTTGGTGTCTGCTCTTGGGGCTTTGGCTGTGCTCTTCCTCAATACCCTGGTGTTAATGTTCGTGTTTCCCGCTACGCCTCTTGGATCCAGGCTAACGCTTAACATGTGAATCTTATTGAGAATTATAACGATTTTTTTAATGATTTTATCGTTTCCCTGAATATATATTCTACGAACGAAAAGTATGTGTATTGTATGTACGAGTATGTAGGAATATGCAATAAAATCGTGTGGTGATTACTTTTCTTAGATAGTACCTAATATAATGAAGTAAACAAAAACAAAGTTAACAAAAAAATTATGATTCAGCACTATAATTATAATAACGCGAGAGAACAAGCAACACACAACAATAGCAGAATTTCACAGTTTAATACAAAATGAATTTTTAAGCAATCATTGTGGCCGATAAAGCTAGCGAACCCGACTCTCTAAATCCATAATTTATTTACAACACGTAGGGTTTGATTTATTTCAAACCGAAGTATTTAATTTACCTTGCGAAGAGGTAATTTACGGCAAAAAGCTGTCGCTATTAATAGAAGCAAATTGTGTTAGTAACAATGTGAAATTTAATTACCAAGGATTAGGTGTTAAGTGGCCATATAAAGGGAAATAAGGAACACTTATTAAACTGTTGATTATGATAATAATATGCTTATCCCCATATACATAGCAGAGATAAGGAAACATGATATTTTTTAATACTTTATGGGGACTTAGGTAACCAACGAATAGACCATGACCAATCCGTCATGGTCCATAAGACATCGAGAAGTGGTGGCAATGAAGATTCAGAGTCTACTTCGCTTTCAATAAATGGCTCTTAAATGACTAATTTGATTGTAATAATGTGTCACTCCTTAAAGTATTCGTGTTTTCAAGTGTTGACACCCTCAGTGTCGATGATATTTGGAAATGTTTCATCGCAAGTGGCAAAAGACGTAAGGATAAGTGACTACTACGTACCTACGTTAGCATTTTTGTTAACAATAATCTACGTATATTTTAAAGGCTAATTATTTTCCAGGTGACTTAAAGGGCGGCTAACTATTTTCTACAAAAATAATAATTTGGCAGCGATTAATGTTTTAGTAATAAGCTTCAAAATGCAAGGAATTATAAAAACTAAATAATGGCTGCTACTTTAAGTTAGCGAATATATTAAACAGGGCCAATTGAAATCATAGGCGAGGTACTATAAATAATGACCTGCCGATTAATATTAACAGTGGGATAACAAACATTGTATATAGGCAACTATAGGCTTCCATATAAAAAACACTTTTGCAAGCGTTTATTTCTGAGTTTTTTTCATCTTTAGCCCGCTAAACTTAAGTGTAGTCAAGGTTAAGGTTACCCTTGGCTAAAAATGAAGTAGTGAATGAAAATGGCAAAGGTAAGGTTAGGTTAGGTTAGAACTGTGACACAACGCACGAGCGGTGCCGCGGCAGCGCGCGGTTGGAAAGTGCCAGTGTTCAAGTGTTCGCTTACCAAAAATAAATTCAGTTACCAAAACAAAAAATCGATGCCAGATTAAATTAAAACGAAGCTAACAACTGATTATTAAGCTGCAATTTTCTACCTAAAAGTATCCTTTGCTGTAGCTACCAACCTACTACTTTTGCTACCGGCTTTAATTTCTTTTTTAATCCCAAATTCAGATTAATTTGTCGCCGCGTTAATTATATGCCAGATTGTCAGCAATTAATTGACAATTCACGTTTTATGCAGCAATTTGGCAACGGTAGTTTTTGTTGGCGTCACATAATACATTATTAATCCGAGGAGGGTTTACAAAAGTTTTCAGTTTCAGGGTCTAGGGTCTATGAGAGTGACGGAAGAGAGAGTGCACCTGTGTCTGCGCACTCAATTGTGCTCTATAATATCTCCCACGTCGATGGCTAGTCTCCGGAGAAATTGGCTGCCATGGTTGATTGCGGTCTCGAGGACTATTATTACAGGGTGCAATATTTACCTTCTTTTGCTGGCTTTTAGTCCCACGTTGCGGTAATGTCAGGTAAAAAGAAGCCAAGGTATAGAAAAACGAACACTGCTTTCCTATTTTACTTCCCCTTACTCAGTCATGTAGATCACGTGCATTGCTTTAAGGAAAACCCTTTACTCAATAGATAAGAAACAGAACCACCGTGATTAGTAGAAAACAGTGGCTGATATTTGACGAACAGTAATTGAAATTATCTATCATAGATAAATGGGAATCTATGAATCAGTGCACTTTATATAAATAATGTTGGCACGCTAGGAATGCAAGTTGGTGCATCAGTGGTCATCATGCGTGCAGTCATCTTTTTACTAGCCGTAGGCTTTGCTGCCATTGTGGGTAAGTCCTTCTCAAATTTCTTCTTATATTCTTGCTTGGTTGAGGCGAAAGCGAATCAGCATACAAATTATACTTCTGTAAATACATATTTGTTACGGTTGCGAATCATATTTCAATCAATATACAACTTTTTTTTTCTTGGGTTGGAAATTATCAAATAACTTCACCCGCTCTGGGTGGAGCGGGAGGGCATGTCAGACTTTTAGTGACTAAAACCCACTCATGTTCCTTCAGTTGCTTGTACGTTGCCAGGGGCCACGGTTTCCATTTCGGACTTTCCCGCAACCCCGGCAGGCATCGGTCCTATCAGACCCCTTCACTTGTGCTGACATCTCTTTGAAGCGCGCGTGGAACACAACGCGCCGTCGACCCGGGCCTGGTTCTTATCGGACGGCGAGCTACCCATTGTCCACCGTCCGCAAGCCCGCGCCTACGGTGGCCGGGAATCGGCTTGCAATTCCCGACGCCCAGGGCGTCTCCTGCGGCGACTAGGGTCGTGAGGGAGCGAAATTTGCCTCTCCCTCACGCGTTCTGTCTCCTCCTTCGCGAGCATTACTGCTTAGCAGAAGGAGGTGACGGCCTCCCATGCTCTCTCGCTCCGTACCATGGCCTGGACCAGGGCCGGACGCAAGAGATCCCCGCCCAGTGACCAGTAAATTGCAAAAAAAACGTAAGATAATTTGAATCTCACGGGCTACCTTCAATCAACTCAGCCTTTCGCAGTCCACTGCTGGACAAAGGCTTCTACCAAGACTCGCCACAACACCCTGCCCTCTGCCTTCCGCGGTCGTCGTTCCATCTTGTTGGGGCGCGTCCCACACTACTACGGGCTACCTTACCGCATTTAAAATGCCGTGCTCAAGATTCCGGAGATAGTTAAAGTTGTTATTTTATTTTAGGCACAGTAGTCAGAGTCAACTAATCTTTGATTTATGTTGTACATAAAAGGTTATCACTTTCTGAAATCAATGCGGAAAGTGATAATAGAATTGTTTGTAGACTTGAAATGAGTACCTATAGCAGGGGTGGCGAACCTTTATGGATTAACGCGCCATTTATTCTATAGAAATGTTTAATGAGGCAGACAGTTAAATGTGTCTGGAATCGAATTCCATGTTTCCACAATTTTGTTACTGAAATTTGTACTTATATTGCTTGTTAATTATTCTGTTTCAATCAATTCCAACTCCTTATATCCTTGTTCCAATATTTTTTTTGCATTTCAAATGCATATCTGCATTTCAAATTGTTCAACAACTAAAATGCAAACCGTTACGATCGGTGGCGTGCCCAAAATATTTTGTTGCGTGCCATTGGTTTGCCAACCCTGACCTATAGCATACTATTAGGTACAGTAATGTAAAATAGACATAAATGTTATTGTAACAATCAAGATTGATATACTGGCATTCAACGCGTACAGACGTGCTCATCAATGCATAATATCAATAAAATAAATTAACGCTTGCATAAATAGTGACCTAGTTTCAGTGTATTAGCGTGTTATACAAATAAACAATTTATAGTGATAAGTTACAAGAATGAACTGATTAATATATTTTTATAAGCTGATACATGGCGGACAGCCCCTTTAATCGGAGTGCGATGATGCGACGCAGCCCTCCACCGACACCAACCCCGGTACCGACACCAGCACCAGCACCGACATCGCCCCAACAACTAAGACAGGACCAGGATGAGAAAGTTGAAGTTGTGTCCACTCCGGAGATTCAGAACTGGATGGGGTCTATTGAGCAGTGTCTGAATGAGGTCTGTGCTATTGCTTCTGAGGGTAAGTTAAACGCTGATCAGAAGCTAAAAATAAATAATCTTTGCCGGAAAGTTGGACATGGAGTTTCGCAGATGGCTGTTCAATACCAGTCTCTAAAACAAAAAGCCATACAAACCCATACCTCCCTTAAAACCATGACCGAAGCAAGAGACTTATCAGATTGTCTAATGGAGATGAACCGAACGATTCAGGAGTCCTGTACGAAGCAGGAAGCAACATCTACATCTTTTGCAGCTATTGTGAAGAATGGGTCCAAAACCTTTGTTCGTCCTAATACTTTTAGCTCTGTGGCCATTTATCCCAGTGACCACTCAAAAACCAGTGACGAAACCAAGAACATGGTCCAAAAAATCATATGCCCTGGGGAAATGAAGCTGAAAGTACGAGGCGTACGCAAAATTGGAAAAGGAGGACTCATAATCAGCACTGAGACCAAAGATGACCTAGACAGGCTCAAGCAAACAGTCCAACTAGCTTCATCAGGGCTTACCGTCGACGAACCTAAAAAGCGCAAACCTCGCATTATAGTAATAGGAGTTCCTACAACAATGGCTGAAAATGAGGTTTATAAATGTATTTATGAACAAAACTTGGCCGACAAACTGCCCACTATATCCATAGATACATTTTTGACCTCTATAAAACTAAGCCACAAATCTGGCAGGAAAGATGCTGAGACTTGCAACTTTATTATAGAAGTTCCAGCCGTCATACGTAAGGCCCTCATCACACAAGACAGATTATTTATAAATTGGTCATCCTGCCCGGTACGAGACTTCACACTGGTAACAAGATGTTACAAATGCCAGCAGTATGGTCATGCAGCCAAAACATGCAAAATTGCTGCCCCTATGTGTGGACATTGCGGTGAAGAAGGGCACACTATCCAAGACTGCGCAAAGAAAGCCGGTGCGCCAAAATGTGCTACATGTTTGCGCTTTAAAAAACAAGCCAACCACAAGACGGGAGACGCAGATTGCCCGGCTAAAAAAGCTGCCGAATACAGGTACATCAACTCGATCGATTATGAAGGCGCCTAAGAGCGCCACATACTTGTGTATATTTTAGACGTAATTTATTATTGTTATTTTTCTAGTTTAGTTATGGATAATAACTTAATTACCGACATTGATAACACATTTTTAACTGTCTCAAAGACATGTGACGTTGAGGATTGCAGACAATATCTTTCCGATTATAAAAAGTCACTAACCGTACTGACCCAAAACATTCGTAGTATTTATAAGAACATGGATAGCTTTAAAATTTTCCTTCACAGACTTAACTTTGATTGTGATATAATGGTACTAACCGAGTGCTGGCTGGCTAACCGCATAGATAACCTCCCAGTAATACCTGGTTACAACTTATTGCATACCAATAGAAACCACAATCAAAATGATGGTGTGGTAGTCTTTGCTAAGGAATCATTAAAGGTAACAGTCGAGGAACCTACTCCACAAGACTGTATGATTAATTGCTTAGTTATCAAAATTGGTACATCCACAGCGATAATCGCTATGTATAGGTCCCCTTCCGGTAGAAACTTGGATTCTTTTCACAATTCCTTAAACCAGATTTTTCAAGCGCTAAACTCGTTTAAAAATGTTATACTAACAGGTGATTTAAATATAAATATTGGCTCCGAAAACTGTGACACAGGGACCCAAGATTATCTTAATATCTGCTCATACCACGGTTTTCTCCCCGCTCACATATTGCCTACTCATCAGAGCGGTTCCTGTCTCGATCATATGATGATTAAAACCAGCCTATCATATATTACGCTTGTTACTAACGCAACAATTACTGACCATCATGCTGTCCTACTTACCGTAAATTTAACGCTGCCTAAGCTAAATTGTCCCCAGACCAAAAGCAAATTAAATACAAATAAACTCGAATATGATTTATGCAACCTAGATTTTAGCCCAGTTTTCAATAGTGCTGACGCTAATTTGGCTTTATCGTACTTTATAAAACTTGTCCAACAAGCAATATTACGTAGCACGACAGTTTCCACAGTGAATAAGAAACTTTATAATATTAAACCTTGGATTACTCCTGGACTAATTCGGTGTATAAGACACAGAGATAAGCTTCATCAGAGAACTAAGAGATACCCTGATAATCTAATCATTCAAACCACTTATAAAAGATACAGGAACTTCTGCAACAATCTCCTAAAGAATTTAAAAAATAACTACGATAAAAGTGAATTAAATAGAGCAAGTAAAAATAGCAAACAACTTTGGAAACATATTAAAAACGTCACCAATATGTCAAAACAGCGTGAATCAAATTCGAATTTACTGCTTACTAATCCTTCACCACTCTTGTCAGCTAACAACGTTAATAAATTCTTTGTCAATGTTGGGAAAACTCTTGCTGAACAGATTCCGAAACATTATTGTGACCAACCACCTTTCCAAAAATCAAGCAATACCTGCAACCTGAAATCTTTTGCTATGCTGGACACTGACGAAGACGAAATAACCAGAATCATTACTGGACTAAAAGATGACTGTGCAATTGGATGGGATAATATAAGCAATAAGATCCTAAAACTCTTTAAGCATATTTTCGTACCTCCCTTAACGCATATATTTCGAATCTGTCTATCCAAAGGAATTTTCCCTAGCTGTCTTAAAAAGGCAGTTGTAATCCCCGTCTTTAAATCTGGTAGTAAAGACTTAGTAAATAATTATAGGCCAATATCGCTACTCTCCTCAATATCAAAAATACTAGAGAAAATAATAAACAGTAGACTAGTTAACTATCTAGAAAAAAATAAGTTCTTATCCCCTGCGCAGTTTGGTTTTAGAGCCAAACTATCCACAGCCGATGCAGTGCATACCCTGACCGATTATATTTCAGAAGAGCTCGGCAAAGGTAACCAGACCCTGGGAGTCTTCCTTGATTTAGCCAAGGCCTTCGACACGGTGTCTGTTTCCGTTCTTTTAAACAAATTAGAGGCCATAGGAATAAGGGGAACGCCGCTGAAACTATTTGTGGACTACTTAGATGACCGATACCAATGTGTTAGAATAGATAATATTACGAGCGATGAGCAGAAAAGTACTGGTTTTGGTGTTCCCCAGGGAAGTATTCTGGGCCCAACGCTATTCCTGATTTATATTAATGACTTGTGTAATCTCAATATTAAAGACGGCAAAATAATATCCTATGCCGACGACACGGCGTTAATATTTACCGCTAAAACCAGTAGCGAATTGTTCGAAATTGCTCAACTAGGTTTTAATACTGTGACTAATTGGCTTCAAAGCAATTTACTAACATTAAATGCTGACAAGACAAAATACATTCACTTCTCCATGCGCAAGCCTCAACTTAACATTACTAATCCTCATCTATATGCCCATCAATGTGGAAATCGTTCAGTCAACATGTGTAATTGCCCTTTTATCCTCAAAACGAGCAGTATAAAATACCTCGGGGTAATAATGGACGACACACTGTCTTTCAGAAAACATATTGAAAGTCTAGTTAAAAGAGTGCGCAAATTAATATATGTTTTTAAAAAATTGCGAACATTTGCAGATTCAAAATTAATCAAACAAGTTTATTTGGCCCTATGTCAATCTATAATTGAATACTGCATCACTTCATGGGGTGGTGCACCAAAAACCAATCTACTTCCTCTTGAAAGAGCTCAGAGAGCAATTTTAAAGGTAGCAAACTTCCATCCCTTTTTCTTTCCCACAGATCTGCTATATAAATCATGCAACGTGCTGACTGTTCGCCAACTTTTCATTATGCACTTAGTATTAAAACAGCACACCATGCTTACCTACACTGCAGATAATACTAACAAGAGACGGAATGATATAGTATGCACATCTAATACAACCTCAAAACATGTCTTTGTAGAAAGATTTTTTACATTCTTAGGCCCATTTCTGTACAATAGATTAAATAGAAAACTTAGTATTTATAAATTAAATTACTTTAGCTGTAAAAAAATTATACTTGAATATTTACTAGCCATAGATTATGCACAGACAGAAGATCTACTTGTTGTCTGCAAATAGAATCGTTAACATGCTATTTTATTTTGATTTACCTAATTTTAATTTAGTTTATACTTTAACATGCTATTTTATTTTGATTTACCTATTTTTAATTTAGTTTATACTATTTACTCATTGTTAATTTATTACATTAAGTATTTATGCACTTCCTAGCCTGAAACACAGGTTCAACCTAGTTCAGGCAAATAAGCAACTGTGCTCTATTTTAATTATTAAGTTACTTATTGTAAACCTGCCCCTTTTTATAAATAAACGATTTATTATTATTATTATATTAATCTATTGAATTCAGATTAGATTACTGGTATCCAGGAAAACGGATTATAATTGCTTTTTCTATTTTAAGTTATCAATGAAGAAGCCAATCTGAATGAATACAACGTTATTCTGAGAACTGAGAACTTCGCAAAAATCTATATAATTTTGTTACGTACGTTTTGTTGATTCGTATTCACTATCTGTAAAGTTAAAATCAATTGTATGAATTAACCTTGTCAAAGTCGGTTATCGTAAACAGGTATTAAGAAATCCTCCATGGACAGCCTAAACAGATAATTTTTAAAACGAAGTAACGTAAATATTCATCTTTGCTGACATATGGAAGGTTGAATTAATTATCATGATGATATCAAGGACACATAAAAAATGGATGATCTTACAAATTAGACATGAAGGGTAAAGAACTTTCTGGAATGGTGCTACTTTAACTTCTTAAATCCCGCTTCCGTGCCTAAAAAACATTTATGTATGAGTATGCTAGTTTGCGATGAAGGTTCACATAATTGCGTCTTTTTCTTTTGACTTTTGACTCCTGTTGCGCCCTCATGGAGGTCGGAAAATATCCCACAAGACAGAATTACTTTCGCATTTTAAATATTAGTATGGATAAGTATAGATTTTCATAGCCACTAATTTGAACCGTTTTTAACAGCTGTCCCTACGAAGCAATCTGTGATTGTTGGAGGGTCGCTGGCCGTCATCAGCCAGTATCCCAGCGTCGCTGCTTTGCTGTATTCAACCAATGGCAACAACTTCAACCAAGCATGCGTTGGTACAATCGTCACTACCAAGGCTATCCTTACTGCCGCTCATTGTGCGTAGTAAGTATACATCTTACTGTTACTGAAATACTACGAGTAAAAGCCTATAAAACTCTCATAAAAGCCGTCAATGGGCCTTCTGATGAACCAATTAACTGTTCAACACCTAGAAAACCTGGGTTTGTTGGACACTGGATTTGTTATATCAAATTATTTTTATTAGTGGACCGGTGGAAGATGTTGTTCAATGTCCATCCCCTCGACGTAATCACTAATCGTAATCAATAGTTATTTTGATCTCCTCTTTGCTTGGACCAACATTGATTGTTTCCCTTTGTTCATAGCGGTGACGCTGCCTTTAAATGGCGTGCTCGAGTTGGATCCAGCTGGGCCAACAGTGGCGGTTCCGTTTACACAGTGAACTCCATTGCTGCCCACCCAAGCTTCAACATTCGTACCCGAGACTATGACATCGCTATCCTGCGCACTGTTGCCTCCATCGTCTATAGCAACAATGTTCAGCCTGCTTCTATAGCTGGCACCAACTACAACCTACCCGACAATCAGGTCGTGTGGGCTGCTGGATGGGGGACTACAGCCGTTAGTATTCATGCCTTCATATTACTGTTGTATATTTTTCATAGTTCCTGTTTTAATCTGTTATTTTTGTTTTGCAGGCTGCTGCAGCCCCTAACGAGCAGCTTCGTCACATCCAGGCTTGGAGTATCAATCAGTACACTTGTTCCTCCCGCTATGCCGTCTTTGGCGCCAACGTGACTGCGAACATGTTTTGTTTTGGTTGGCCCAACGTTGGCACTCGAGACCAATGCCAGGGTGACTCAGGGGGTCCTGTCTACCATAATGGCATCTTGGTTGGCATCAGCTCGTGGGGCTATGGTTGCGCTAATGTTGTGTACCCTGGTGTCAATGCTCGTATTTCGCGCCTTGCTACTTGGATTCAGTCTAACGCATAATTAAATCTGCTCAAAAATGTTTGCAAGATCTGTAGCTTGAAAAATCTATTTGAAATGTTAATATAATGCTTGGCTATTAATGCTTTTTTAACCTAGCAAACCTTTAATTTTATTTATGAAAGTAGGTATTAGGTAATTAATAAAAAAAAACCCATTTTTTATTATATAATCTCTAATTTATGTACCAGCGTAATTATTTTTTTACTGATTAGGTTATTGCATTCGGGTTTTCCATTGAGCTAACAAATTATCAGGGTATTAATTTTAATAACAAGATAATATACTTACTTAGTCATTAAGGGTCATCACCCATCTAATCACACGCCAGCGCCACATATTGCGTACGCGGCACATCAAGCAGAGGGGCTGGATCAGACTTGGACTCCTACCTAACCTGACTTTAGATGATGATATGTTAATTCTAATGTGAATATTCAGAGAATACCAACTTTAGTAAAAAAGTTCCAAGCGATCCTTGCGCATATGCAGTACAGTACAAGTAGTAATTTATCTAGGTCGTAGCGACTTGCAAGTCCTTTCTTTAGCATAATAATTATCACTATATTCTCTGCAAAATGTATAACAAAAGTGCAGCGCCAAGGTTTCGCTGACACAGGCTTATCGGCAATTCTAGTAAGAAGCCTACTGAGATTCCCAATAATAATAGTAAGATCCTTATGTTATAGGTTGTTAGACAGATCCTAATTATTTTCTACGTTGTTGCATTAATTATTTTGCTACTTCTTTTACGCCATAAATACATATAATAGCATAGTTATTGTGGTCATTATGTCGCGGTATACTCTATAATATTCAGGTGCCGCCACTTCGCGTCCACGTCGGTGATGTGCAGTGGGTAACTACCCTAACACGCCCATTACTGAGATTACGATAATACCCACTTACTTGATTATCTACACCGATACCAAGTGGTGAATCAATACAGTTTAATAATAATACCTTTATACTCCAAAGTAACAATTATCTTTAGTAATAAAAAAACATATTAGTTAATTCCCAGAAACTATGAGATAAACAAAACAGCGCCATTTATGATTCAAGTGTCATGATTTTATTGAGGTAATCTTCTTTCGATCATCGTTTTTCACTGCCTTATAATAAAGGAAGCTCCTATATACAAGGTCCTATGCAATAACAGAAAATCTCTTAAGGGCTCATCATTGTGATCAACTTTTACAATGGGACCAAACCTGAAATCGCGAATGAATCAGATATTCCCTACATTTGCAAGTATGTTCACATAACCGTCAAAATGTATGGAACAACAGATTTTTTTTCGCGATTAGTTTATTCACGAAATAGATATTAATAGGTATTTATCAATATCGAAACATGCATGTGTTGGTAGTGTCGTCTTCATAGAAATCATAACGCAGCATTCGTTTATTTTCTTTTCCTCATTATTATCAAAGATGGCAGACACACCAAGTTCGTATTCTATTTCATTCGATCATCAATCACATTGTTTATAAACAGTGGATTTAGTTTGTTGAATAAGTGCAACGCAGGTCGAACGAAACAGATATTGATTGTTCAGGATAAAGCAAAGTAAGATCTGGACCTGTATAGAATGATACTCTAAATCTTTGGTTTACCAGGAAAGCGGTTCCGTCATATTATAACGGCCGTCATGAAAATCTGTCATTTTCACGAGTATTTGAGAATATCATCATTCTCCTGCCCTTATTCTAATTTATATGGGGTCAGAGCAACATGTCTTTTTCTTCCTTACTTCTCTATTAGTCGTCATCTTGGTAGTGACTCCCTTTCTAGCCATGTCATTTTTCACACAGACCATCCATCGCTTCTTTGGTCTTCCGCTACTTGTACTGCCATCCACGTTGATACTTAAAACTTTCCTGATGAGATTTTTTTTCTCATTCATTACACTCAGGATGAGCTTTTTTAACACCTTGATGTCATGGTCCATACCATGACATCAAGGTGTTAAAAAACGCTCTGCATTTGGACAGCCGTTATTGTGTGACGTTGTCCACTTTCTTGCGAAACCAAAACTTCACTAAATAATCTGTCTTGCTAGTATACAAATAACAATATTCTATTCTATTGATTGGGCAATGTTTTGTAAAAATATCACATGATATGCAATGTTTTGTATTGTAATTTCATTTTGTTTTATTTTACAGTATCCTTACAGGGAGCATGTATGAAGCTTTTCATTTTTATTTCAACCTCTTAATAACATGTTTGCAATAAACTGATTTGATTTGAACAGACATTTGTAAGCTACTTTTCATTAAATGAATATCTCGTGGACGATGCGCTTGAGCAAGACAAGTTATTGTATACCGTATTCGGTCATAACCCACATAGCAACACGTCTCAAATATCCTATTAAATATTGTTCTTTTGGTAAGCTAATATTATTAATGTTCTTTAAAAAATTGTAGAGATATGCACGTGAGTTTGTGACGTAATTTGTTGTGTTCAGTGTGTTTTATCGCAAAATTATCTTATTAATTCATATAAATAATTCCGGTAGTCATTAACTGAGCGTAATTTCCCACTCGTTATCATCGTTATCCATTATAAGTCGTCTAGCTTAGTCCAATACCAACATTGAGTAGGTACGCAATTAAGAGGAACCCGACGATTGATGTCGGGAAGAATATAAATGCTGATCGCGCTTTAAACCCTGCTTGCGCGATGCAGGATTTCGCGTGACGTCAGTGTGATGCATAGTTCGCATGTGGCAATATAGATGCCGCCACACAATAAAAGTTGATTCCTAGAAAAAAAACATATGATTCCTTCGCTCCTTCTTAGTAACAGTTTATTAGTTATTTAGGTGTACATCCCTCGTCAAGCTACTGCTGGAAATTGGCTATTTTTAGTTTATTTTATTTTGTACAGCTAAGGCGTTTGAAATGAAATTATTTGATTTTCTGTAAATTGTTTTAGACAAACACTTTTACACTTCTATCATATTAAAAAAAAACTAAATGTGGTCGGCGTTTCCTATCCGAGTACTGGGAAGGAAAGCCGAAACAAACTCAAGATCACAGTCTCTTTTAAAGTCCACTCATAATCTTGGTCAGATCATTTGAGTACCATGTCCAATAGTGTCTGAAGACCGTGGAAGTGGTTTGTCTATTAACAGCTGTTCTATTTAATTAATTAATTGCTTGATTTCATTCATATCTGATATTCTGTAGTTTTTTCTTTCTTGGAATCAATAAGTGTGTAAATGGTACTTGCACGACTCGTGTTTTGGGGCAAACAAAGTTTTTCCAAAAGCTTTCAGCTTTCATTGTGTAAGAAAAACATCACACCTGTAATGCCCGAAGGAATGGGCAGAGGTGACCTACCACCACCCACATTATTAGTAGACATACCTAAGATTCAGCAGAAATACATCTTTTAATTCACGCTTATCTAAATGATTAGGTAATTTCACAAGAAGCCATTTATTATAAATTTAATGATATTACACACTTAGTATCTACTTAATAAGATTATTTTGGTAAGATTGTCAGAAACTTGGAAAATCCGACTGGTGATTGGGATTTTCCGGGTACCTTATACGAGTAGCTAGATTGCTATTTGGTTGAAGTAACGGAATAGCGTTAGAAAAATAATATTATAGGCTACTGTCATCCTGCATGCTTCAAACATCACTGTCCGGCGTGGGCGCATCAATGGCACAAACACCACGAAAAACTAAAAAGATTACAAATCAGTGCTACATGCGGATTATCTGATAAGATGATAATGCCTTGTTATTGGGTTTTTATAGGACTTTATATTTTTTCCTTGTCCTTATTTCTTTCTGCTTTCGTTCTCTTTAGCAACACTAGAATCATGCAGTCGGAATAAAAAAAAAAACAAAAAAGAACTCTAATTTCGGTCCCATAAATATAGTCCATTTGGTTAGTGTACACACGACTCAGAAACTAGTGTTAGTACTTAGTACATCTACTAGAAAAACATAAAAACAAACATATCATTAATACGTCCCAGTAATAGGGGGCAAGCCCTTGCCACCAACCGAGCACAAATCCTGGCTCCAGGCTGCTACTGAGAAATTCCACATGGAAAAACAAAATAACACTTCACCTGACCCCGGAATCGAATTATGGTTGGTCGACTCTTCACGTGATCAGAGGGCTGTCCTATTCTTTGGCCAAAGAATCAGCATTGCCATTCAACGTGGCAATGCTGCCAGCCTTTTGGACACTTTTCCTGTTGACAGCGATACGGACGAATTTTTTGATGCCCTATAATTATCCCCCCCCCCTTTTATATATTTGTACATAATTATTATTATTATTTTAAGTCTGTTAGTTTTTAAATCATGTAAATACGTTTGAGTAAATAAAAAAATAGTATATTATGCAATTAGTGAATAAAGGACGGATTTAAAGCGAGGGCCATAGATGAATCACGAGCAAGTGAAGGATTCCTAACGACTGAATCACGATCGTAGGGAGTGATTCATGATGATTGAATCACGAGCCTAGTGAGTGATTCAAGTGTTAGAATCCTGAGCGACGCGAGTGATTCATGGCCCTCGCTATAAATCCGTTTTATTCAAGAGTTGCATACTATACTTTATACTATGACTACGGAAAAAGAAAGATTTAAGCGAAAATAGACATTTAATTTGCACATTAAAATTTGTGTTCCTACAAGTTACAGTATTCAAAATAACGTCAATTTACTAATGACAGCAAAGAACACAAAACAGTTTTATTCTTGTCGTCAACAAATCAAA
Source organism: Xanthia icteritia (assembly GCA_949128155.2). Classification (NCBI taxonomy): domain Eukaryota; kingdom Metazoa; phylum Arthropoda; class Insecta; order Lepidoptera; family Noctuidae; genus Xanthia; species Xanthia icteritia. Next base: position 18,143,188 of record OX421932.2, read on the forward strand.
TCTCGAGGAGTTATTTGCACAAGAAGTTTGGATGTCGAGTATGTTGAGTTTGAGTTTGAGTTTGAGTATTCTTTGCTCAAGGAGTTTGTATCGAGTATTTTTTCGCAAGGAGGTTGTATAGCATTGAGATGGAGGTCGAATATATTATATAGAAAAAAAAATACTTTAGTGGGTTTAAAGAACTTCAGTACTTGCCAGTAAATTATTCAACCCAAATGGAAATTGCAACCATGATCACTTAGTGTTTGGTTTAGAAAATTTATTGTAAAATAATAGTAGTAAGTATAACGTGGTTTTTCCAAAACAACCTAAATATTAAATGAAAAATGTATAAATGATTAAATATCATGCGAAACATTTGTAAAGAGAAGCTTTTCCTAAATAAATGTTTGTGAACAAGTGTTTATAAAATAAAATATTTGCGGAATAAGTTGTTTGTAAAGTATATAGTATACGAAACGTTGGTTGTAAGCTAATAATTTGTCAATGGTGTTTTGGTGAAACATTAGTGAACCGTATAGGAATTACGACGCGTAAGTTTTAACGCGTAAGTTATGTAACAGAAACCGAATACCCCAAAGCGTACATTCTGCGAGTTACGCGACGTAATTTTCGCCTGTTGTGTATTGTTGTATCAAACTAGGCATCTTAATTCCGATCAATCCGAAGACTCCTTGATACGAATAGATTTAAGATAAAGCTTTAAATTGGGTATTTACAAAAGATTAATTAAAGTATCGGCAAAATGTTTGGTTTTTTGCACTTTGATAACGTTATTTATGACCAAAATATTTGCGTTATCTCAGTCGGTCTTTCCCAAAAATATGTTAAAAGGGCGGTTAGTTAAGGCTTTATTCAGAAGTAGATTTATTCGCTTACGAAACGAAAAAAAATTACGGTTAACTGACCTGTGTGGGTAATCAATTGATGATCGGTCCTTCTTACCGTTTCTTTCCTGCGGGAACGACAAATTGTAAATACTCACCATTTTAGTTTCTAGATTTGTATTTAGATCTAGATCTACAAATCTAGAAAGCTCGTGCATACAAACACCACCATCCCATTATAAATTATATTATTAAAACTCGCTTAGGCAGTTCAGATCGACCCGTGAGAGCAAATGCGGAGTTCAGTTCTACGGTTTTGTAAAATACAACCATCCGTGCGCAGTACGACACCTGTATCGTTGCGGCGCCACACCATTCTAGGCCAAACGCCTAATTGAAAGAAACCTTATAATTCGCCTTTATTATTTTTAATTTACCTTTTTATCATATTTAAATTATTATCGTTACTAAACCTGTTAGCATAATCATTTTCAATTGATATAAGATCCATAGCTGAATTTGTCATGTCATATTCACACTTTTCTGTGAACGGGAAAAATGCGTTTGATTGCTCTGTTGGCCCGCGGGTCGTGACTGTGGCAGTTAGGTAGTCTTAGTCTTAGTATTTAACAGAATGAATAAACACTGTATTTAGTAACAAGTGTAATAAATAATCTGTCTAAGGTCTCAAATCAATACTGCAGTATACGTGAATGTTCACCATTTTTTTTTCCTCAGCGGTCCCTTCTATTCTTCGGAAGATAGTGGGTGGTTCGGTCACCACAATTGACTAGTAACCGACCATCCGATCGCTGCTTGTCACTCTCAATCAACCTGGTCAACGATTGGCAGTTCTGTGGTGGTACCCATCCTCAACAGCAGATCCGTGCTCACGGCTTCTCACTGCAAATAATTCTGTCGCTCAGAAGTTAGGTTGCGCATGCGCGCTACTGCTAGGTAAGATTGACTACTGCGCAGTCATTAGTAGCCTACTTAAGAGCGGCAAAGTTATTTGACGCGAACTGTTAGTAAGTCAAACATTACTGCAAAACTAGACATTTTTTGTGTGATTTAACAACAATTCGTTTCAATGTATCAATATTTCGTTGCAGAATAGTAAGATAATTGTTGCTTGGTTTCTCATTTATTACTATATAAATTAGTTACCGGTTCCTAACCGTATATTTTCTTTTTACATGAAAAGACACCTGTGAAGAAATAATTATCTAGCTGCCCCCTACACATAAACAATGTTGGACAAAACAGAGTGAGATAACGTAAATATATTTGTCGTAATAGCGTTATCTGAGCACTAAAATACTAAATATTTTGCCGATGCTTAAAATAGTCCAAAATATACTTTATCTATATTTTAGTCATTTGATTGGATCGGAAGATGATTAGAAATAAGCACTCTCGACAGTCATTTTTAAACCAAAGAGAGTTGCCCATTTTAAAATACAGGTAACATGGGCAAAAGATTAGTGAAAAAAAAATATTTTTACAATATTATATCGTTATGTACAGACGCCAGCAGGTCAACCTACCCGAAACAGTCAAATTTTCCCAATCAACTTTGAATCTTATGCTGTAGTGATAAAGTTGAAAATCTAATAAAGAAATTTGACGGATTGTAGTAGGTTTATGTGCTGGCGTCTGTACATAAGAATATGCTCAAACGATGGGAAAGGTAAATTATATAATACTTATTAAAGGTTATTGAAGTACATCTGCTTCGAAATAATTTTCGTGAATTGAGATGGCAATTGTGAAAAAAGTGAATGGCGACGACATGGTTAGCGCATTGGTTAAGCGATTGACTGCTGCGCTGCGTATCGCGGGTTCGATTCCCGCTCGGGACAAATATTTGTATGATCAACAATGAGTTGTCCCGGGTCTGGCTAAACGCACCCACAATACAGAAGAAATTTATAGTACGGGGAAGCGTCCAAAAAAAAAAAATTTCCAGCAAAACCTAACTACTCAGCTGCCTCTGGTAGACTGGCAGCGGATTTCAACAATGGAAAAAATATTCAGAAGACGACTCAATACAAAAATATTTATACATATATTATGTCACATAATTCGCCTTTATTTATAACTTACAATCGTTAATCCTACACGGCCCCACAAAAAAGGGTTATCATTGATTCATGCTTTTTAATCTTCACTAGATTATCGTTATACATGTTGTCAATACTATCATTTTAAATTGGTATAAAAGCCATGGCTATATTGGCATTATCACACTTTTTTGAAGTCGGTAAAAATGCGTGTGATTGCTCTGTTAGCCCTTTGCGTCGCGGCTGTGGCAGGTTGGTAGACTTCAGTAAACTGAATTGTACTGTGCGCCGGAGTTCACAGGGTTTACACTTTTCATTACAAGAATTTCACCATTTATAAATAAATCTGTATTTAGTTTCAATCATCACCTAAAATAAAACTAGTGTCGAAGCTTTTTCTTAATGGCACCTTTATTACTTTATTGTATTTAACAAGTTTTTTCTTTGTAGCTGTCCCAGCGAATCCCCAGAGGATAGTGGGTGGTTCGGTCACCACGATTGATCAGTACCCCACCATGGCCGCTTGCCTCTACTCGAGTAACCTGGTCAACTATTGGCAGTCGTGTGGTGGTACTATTCTCAACAATAGATCTGTTCTTACGGCTGCTCACTGCACCTTGTAAGTATGAGTTACAGGTTATGATGATTGTACGGTATTTAAAACTGGTGGGGCGACATACAAAGCTGTCATAGTGCCTTCTGATAAAAAAGCTCAGTAACTCAACATACCATAGGTAAGGTAGATAATCTGTCTATAATGTTGCCACTGCTGGAACAAAGGCCCGAGAGGGAGTGAGCTGTAATCCACCACGTGGGCCCAGTGCGGGTTGGTGGATGTCACATGTCTTCGAATTTTTGGTTCTAAGACATGCCGCTGGTTTCCTCACGATGTTTACCTTCGTCGTTTTGAGAGCAGTGGTGATTAAAAATAATTTACACAAAGCAAAGTGCCTACCTAGGTTCGAATCTACGACCTACAACTCATCACGGACGACGTTTTCACTGGGTCACCACTGGTCAACATATTTTGACATAAACTTTCATCTTTTTTACAGTGGTCATGCCGCTAATAGATGGCGTTTCCGTGTAGGCTCGACCTGGGCCAATAGCGGCGGTGTTGTTCACAACGTACAATCTATCATCAACCATCCTAACTACAACGTCAACAATTGGGACAATGACATCGCTATATTGCGTTCGGCCACTGTCATCGCACATAACAACAATGTCCGTCCCGTTTCCATCGCTGGTGCCAATTACTTCTTGGCTGATAACCAGGTCGTCTGGGCTGCAGGATGGGGCTTGACTTCTGTAAGTTTAATTATTACCTCGTTACTTTTCAACAAAATTTCTTTTCACAATTTTCTTGAAATTGATTGTTTTTATTTTACAGGAGGGTGGATCTGTTTCTGAGCAACTGCGTCACGTCCAGATCTATTCAATCAACCAAGCTACTTGCAGAAGTCGTTACCCTACCCTTACCGACAACATGCTGTGTTCCGGTGTCCTCGACGTCGGCGGTCGTGACCAGTGCACACAGGACTCCGGCGGTCCTCTCTACCACAATGGTGTCCAAGTCGGTGTGTGCTCCTTTGGTAATGGATGCGCTAGGCCACAGTTCCCTGGTGTCAACGCTCGTGTCTCCCGCTACGCTGCTTGGATTGGATCCAACGCATAAGAAGTGATTTTATGAAATATACTGCTAGAAAAATGATTGTGTTTAAGTTTTGTTTTTAACCATTTATATGTATAATATTTTAATCTGCATCAAATCATAAGCTATTAGTAAAATCTACTAGGTGTAAGTAGGTATTTTATTTTTCACGAGAGTGACTCATTATTTTTATAAATAAATAGGACTTCCTCTCGAAGAGTGAAAGCCTGTGTCCCAGGAGTGGGAACATTGGAAGCTGATTATGAGAGTGCATATAGTTAGAAATAAGTATTTATTATAAATCATAATATGTATGTTAGTATCTTTTCGTAACGTATAAACTCAAACCTATGTTTTAAATAATTTGCATGCTGTTGTATTATGGCGGAATATGTCCTGCACTTAAAATATCTGTACTTAACATACTTTATATATTTACCACATTTTATGCAAATAAAGATACTAATTTACTTACTATCCGGAGTCCGGCATTTCCTTATTTTTGATACATGTCGTTCCTTAGTAACTGCGGTCCCCGGTTTCATCCATGGAAAGGAGAAGAGATACTCACAGAAGCCGTTCTTACCTTTTACGGGGATAAAATGCATTCTGTGGCGATCTCATGCCCTTCTACTACGTTGCTGTTCTGACGAGACAGTAGAACATAATATCAACAATGTGGTACACAAACAAGTATTTATATTTATAGTTTTGGCACAAGAACTGAGGGTACTCCCATGATTCACGTATTTCTGTCTGACAAAAATGCTCTGCCAGCATCATCGCACCAAACTACCGCATCTCCATTAGCAACAACACAGCCAACCAACGGATTTGTTTGTACTTGTTTTACGACTATGGCAACTTTGTAGCTCTGTATCATCGTAGGTAAAACAGAGATTATCTTTTACAAACATACAAAACAAACTCAAGACAATTTTACTTCCTCATCAGTACCGATCCGCCCCTGCTTCTTATGGTTTTAACGACTTGACATAAATCGAGATTTTATAATAAATTCTCTAAATGATGGTGAAACCCGCATGAAAATCTGTTGCGTAGTTTAGAAGAACAACGCGGTCACACAGGCAGACACAAAAAATGATTTTAATTTATAATAATAATATATTTAGATTAAATATTATGTATAGATATAATATACAGGATGGAAAGTTGCAGCAGGACCTGCGGGGGTGGTGCCTTAAATACTTACAGTAGTATGGACCATAAATTATTCAAAATATCAGCAAAATTTATCGTATTCTAGCATTTAGGTAACGTTATTATGACCTTGATGTTATTATTTTAAGGGTCACTTCACAGGTGTGAGTCTTATGACGATAAAGAGGTTGTGCATGACATCGACTCATTTTGGTCAATTTTGTTCAACGTTTGTGGAAGAGGGAAAAGGAATTTAAAAAAAATAGTTTGTGATTTGAAAAATTGAGTTCTTAGGCCCACTTGCATCACATATCACTAAACACGTTTAACTGTAGAAATATAAATTTATATATGCTTTAAACGAATTTAAATCATCATTACATTTCTGTCAATTGTTTGCATATGACAGAGACAGAGAGATGTTTTAAATTATAATGTTAAACGTTAAACGCACTTAGTGATTTGTGGTGCAAGCGGGCTTTAGTCTTGCAGCACGCTTAGCATGACGAAAATAGAAACGGGTTTTGTCGACGGACGAATAGATAAAATGACAGATAAACAATCACAATCTGTCATCTTGTCTATTCTTCCGTCGACGAAACCCGAAGAAAACCTGTTTCTATAGTTGTCATTATATTTTTCAAATATTTTAAGTTTTCACAAATCATAAATATTCGCAATAATATAGTCAAACACGGCACGTCAGAGTCAACCTGGGAAACGGTTAAGATTTTTCTGGTTAACTTTTCGGTGCTGTGGACCGAGGACAGCTCACACTAGAAATTTTGCGGACGCCGAGCCCACCAAAACGAATGGGTAGTGTAGCTTGCAGCCACGCGCGGTCGTCCAAAGCCACATTTATGATTGATGTTAGTGTACTTCGAATGATTTGATCGATTTTGTCTAAAAGGTGTGGCTTCTTCCATAAAGGGGAAGAGCGGAGAAAATACATAAAATTTGGACCGAAACAGCAGTATCTGATAAGGGTGAATGCCGAATGTAAGTTAATTTTAGAAAGTCTATCCGAAATGTCGTTGAAATGTTTAATTTTTTCATCAACGAAAGGTGAAAAACTGTCTTCTAAAATTGGGGAGCCTAGGAGGTGCAGTGAACTTTTTTCCAAAACTTTGATATCTGGGGCTATTGAATTGAATTTATGTATCGTCGATTGTTTGTCGATATTGCCGCAAGGGTAAATTTCACATTTTGAGTAATTGAGGTCGAGGCCGATGAATTGGAACTGCTGCTTGAGGAATTGGAGATCTTTTAGAACAGTATCTACGTCACCTCCTAGAGTCCCATCATCTAAATACCACATATTGAATTTTGAATTTAGTTGTTGTATTATGGGGTGAATTGCTAAACTGAAAATGACTGGCCCGAGAGGATCACCTTGTTGGCATCCGACTGCAGATTCCAAAACATTGTCTTTATAAAGTAATTTTGAAGGGTGCCTATAGCACTGCCACAAAAAACCATAAATTTCCGGTAACTCCTTTTTTACTTCGGCCAACAGAGTGTCCCTGAAGGCGTTCTTGACGTCAACCTTGAGGATGACCTCACCTTTACCGGAATTCAAAAAACTGGAAAGGGCATGTACGGCAGCCTCGCAGCCCCCCTTGGATTCAAAGCCAAGCTGTAGGGGCTGGAACTTGTTTTTTAAAGCTTCGCTGTATAATCTGCAGCATATTTTGGCTGCCGTACGCCTGTAGGTACACCCAACGGCAATCGGACGGATGCCGCCGTCCTTCTTGAGCAGGGCACATAGATTTGCCCCGTACAAGACATCGATGACGGCATCATTCACACCGCCGTTGAGCATCAGGTTAATTAGAGCCACAAGCTCCTTCAAAAGTGGCTCACCAGCTTCCCCGGCGCCTGAACTCAATAAGTCTTTTAAATGTTGAGGAGTCAGGCCGTCGAGGCCGCCGGCGGAGCCACTTCTGAAGGAGCTCACAGCAGCAATCAGCTGGGGGGCAGTAACGGTAAGTTGAGTTGCTGAATCCGGATCAGGAGGAAGGGGGGGGGTCGGGAAAGGTGAGACCATCGGCAGGCACTGGATGTTTACTCTCCAGGGCTGAAATAGTGTCTGGAGAGTAAGGCGCCACCACATCGCTACTGAACAGTAGCCTGGCCGCTCCCCTGATATCACCTTCACTTAGTTTGGATTCCACATGTGAACATAAGCCTCTTCGTGAAGGGTTATTGGAAACAGGTAATTTTGGATCTAAAATAAGGGTCGAATTGTTGCAATTATCTTTAATTTGGTTCGTTAAGGTTTTTTTGGTCGCCGAATTTTTTTGCACATGCAGAATCCTATAAGGGAAAGTGAGTAATTGCTCCCAGGCACTTTGGGAGTTCTCCTGGGTCACAAGACGGAGACATCGCGCCAAACTCAGCGCAACGGACCGTCTCGCGCCCCGAGGAACTCTCTTTAGAACTGGGGTTGAATTTTTGAATTTTGCCAATGTTTTCCACAAGCTTTGATCTGGATGAGTTGATGTTGGGGATGCGGCTGAGGGGCACAAAGATACACCATGAGATTTGTGGATCCTGCCATAGTGCAAGCAGGCCCCGTTCGCCTTTAAAAAAACGTGCCTGTGAGCAATGGGGACATCTCACCAGCTGGACATCAAGCGATGTGGCAGGTTGACTGGCACAATTTCCGACGTCGCTACGGCTGGCATTAATCATATAAAATAGAACACTTAAACTTACCTAAAAAAATAGAAATAAACTATATACAGACGCACTCACTAGAGAAAAAAACACAAGATAAATAAACTAAAACGAAAAAATTCACTATTTATAAAATTTGACGGAACTGTCATTTCTTGACGACAACGGCGCAATCGCACTCGGGGCCTGGGGCGCTGCGCATGCAGGGCGCCGCCTTTTCAACCGTTGCCTTGGTTTTGGTTGCTATTTTTTGAAGTCGGTAATAAGCGTATCAATCTTCACAAGAACTTCCATTCATTATAACTCGCTAGAATATGACGTTACAGATTTATGGCGGATTAACTGGGTCCCTCAGTCTGTACTGAGGAATCTTCAAAACATGAGTTTAACTATAGAAATGCATAAATATGCCTTTTATATCTTATAGTTGAACGTCTCTGTGAATTAGTTAAAAAGAAATAATGGCTCAAAAGTTGAAAAGTAAATGAAATTGGAATTTTCTTCAAACGTTTGAACTGAGAGCCCAATATTTTCCATGTCAAATTGTCCAATTCGACATGGAATAATATTTTTGAATTGTCAAGAAGTTGGTCAGTCAGAAATATGAAGCTAGTTGCCCATTCCAAAGCGTAGTAGGTACCTATGGAGAAGAACGAGCAAGAAACTCCACGGACATTCTTTTAAATCAAAAATTTGATACAAAATTATGGTTTCATCATTCATGTTGAAATTATGCATGTGACAACAATGTAGAAAGACGTGAACGTTTGTAAAAGCGTCCGTAATAAAAAGAAATAACCATTCAAAAATTTTAAATAAGCCATGGCAGTTAAGAGATGACCAGTCCCAACTGACGGCGCTCGTTCACGAACATTTCGCATGGATTAGCACCATTCAGCTCAACCATTTTAAAGGGAGCTAAATGATCCAACACACGCGCCACCATCAGCGAGACATCTGAGTGAGCATGACATACTCACACCCGCCACACACATTCAAGTCAATGAAAGACATATACAGAAAAAGTTAATAGTAATAATAGTTAATAGTTAGTTTAGTTTTAATAAATAATTAAATATAATTTCTCGGGAGGCTTACATTAAGCAGTCTTTCGGCAGATGTTGATTCTTTAATTCAAAAACTAAATAAGCAATCATATGCCCTACATATGCTGGCAAAAACGGTAGACACTTCTGCTGTACTTGCAGCATACCATGGCTACGTGGGGTCCTTGATAAAGTATGGTATTATATTCTGGGGTAATTCCACCGATAAGGACATTGCATTTAAGGCGCAAAAGCGGTGTATTAGGGGTATGTTCAATATCAACCAGACTGATAGCTGCAGACCATGTTTTGTCAAATATAATATATTGACATTGCCGTGTGTTTACATTTATGAGATTGCTAGCTTCGCAAGAACTAACAAACATCTTTTTGATAAGTATAGAAGTAAGCGGCATGGTGATAAAATTTGTAGCAAATCTAGCAAGACGGCCTTATATACCAGAAGCATTTTCAGTATGGCACCGCGTATATACAATCACTTACCAAAGTCTATACTAGAAACTCCATCCATCGATGAATTTAAAAAGAAATTAAAAATATTCTTGCTATTCAAATGTTATTATAGTATTCAGGATTATATAATAGAGGATGTAAGGACAAATTGTACTCAGAAATAATGTTGTTGATGTGACATGTGATTACCTAATGCACTGATTAATTATTTATCTGTTATTATTATTTTTAACATTTATTTACAAATCTATCTTGACATTCTCTTTATTTTTAATACATGACATTTTAATTTTCAATTATTCTAGTGACATTGTTATTTGCTAATGTTTCATTATTATTTGCCACGGTGAAATTACTAAAATTATGTTATTAATTATAAAAATTATTATTGCAATGAATTGTATAAATAATAAATAACAATGTTGTGCTTGTGATACAATCAAAGCTTGAGATTTGCATGCCTCAAGGCGTAATATGGTTGAACTATTTTCTATTTTAAACAACTTTATGTAATTACCCATATTAGCAAATAAATTATTTTGAATTTGAATTTTGAATTTGAATTTAGAAATTGTGATGAAATGATATTAAATATTTATCAAAACGATAAGTAAACTGACTGAAGTAAAAATATTCTGCGTTCTAAGGTACAAGTTATTGAACGGGCATGTCGTTATTTGTCTATACGTTGTTTATCTACACTAGTATCGGGAAAACTACCGAATTATTGCAAGAACGTTATCGTGAAGAACTAGGGTTTTTTCTGGGTTTTTTTTTACGAAAACCCAGAAAAAACCATAGATAATTTGTTGCTTTATTGGATTGATGACGCTAAAAATGATTAAGGCTAAAATGTACATAGATACATGTGTTATCGTAGGTGTAAGGCAGTTTTTATACTGGTTGTAATTTCTTACTCCGATTTTACATCCATATATTACATATGTTGAGTTTTTGAGTTTTATTGTTAACTATTATGTTCACTTTCTTAACATTTTGACAAGTTTATTACAAGTTTTGTTAACAACTAGTCTTTGCAACTTCTTAAAGATGTAAACGATAAACGAAAACAGTAGACACTACATGTAGTATACATTTTTATACCTTGTTGCAAACGCGGAGTTAGCAACAGTTTTAATGTCTTGGACTCCTTGTTGTTAAACTTATCAAACCTCGATTTATATGAGTGTACATTATTAATTATATATTATAATGTCGCACGACCCCCGGCGAGCCAACGCGCATTAGTAAGCAAAGACCTTCGAACCAAACCAAACCTTAGCCTAGGAACCCAAAAAATAAATAAAAAACACAATTATCTTGTAAAAACTGCATATTCTGTAGGTATATTTGAGAGGTTGTGTTTTTTTTATTATTAAAATTCTACTCATTCTGTAAACATCTTTAGGTTTGGAAATAGGACTGTATATTTTAATCTCCACGCGTTGATAATTTGATAGTAATCCAGAATATATGCTATAAATACTAGAGAGTTATAACGAGTTACTACACTTGTGACCAAGTAAATAACAACATGCGTTTCCCTGCTTTGCTAGCCCTTTGCTTAGCGGCTGTCGCAGGTACATTAAAATATTTATCAATTAAAAAAGTAAACTCTATTTTTAATATTTAACGAACATCAATGATTTTTTTAACATGCATTTTCTATCAAATTGCTTTGTTAATTTAACTCTTGAAACAGTTCAATCTTCGAAAGAGCACTTTAATATAGAATAGTAATAAACACAATTTTTCTTTTTAGCCGTTCCCTCCAATCCACAAAGGATTGTAGGTGGTTCTGTCACCACTATTGAGCAGTACCCTACCATAGCTGCTCTCCTATACACATGGAACTGGAGTGCGTACTGGCAGAATTGCGGTGGTACCATCCTCAACAACAGGTCCATCCTCACCGCTGCTCACTGCACCATGTAAGTATTGTTTTAATTCAACAGCAATTTGCTTAAATTCTAATATGATGACCGGTTTAACTATCATTACATTCCTTTTACAGTGGTGACACAGCTGGCAGATGGCGTATCCGTGTCGGCTCCACTTGGGCTAACAGCGGTGGTGTTGTTCACAACGTAAACCAGATCATCATTCACCCATCATACAACTCACGAACTGAAGATAATGATATCTGTATTTTACGCTCCGCCTCCAACTTCGCTTTGAATAACATCGTCCGAGCAGCTTCCATCGCTGGCGCCAACTACAACCTCGGTGACAACCAAGTCGTCTGGGCTGCAGGATGGGGTGACACTTTCGTGAGTTTACTGTTCATCTGGAAATCGTCTTGTTTCTGTTTTGATTGTTCGAAGATTGATATTTGAATATTTCTGTTTCGCAGGCTGGTTCAAATGCTGGCTCTGAGCAACTCCGTCACGTCCAAATCTGGACCGTCAACCAAAACACTTGCGCACAACGTTATGCTACTGTAGGTGAGACCATCACCGCCAACATGTTATGTTCCGGCTGGCTCGACGTCGGTGGTCGCGACCAGTGCCAGGGTGACTCCGGCGGTCCGCTCTACCACAACGGCATCGTTGTTGGTGTCTGTTCCTGGGGTAGGGGATGCGCTCAGGCTTTCTTCCCCGGTGTAAATGCTCGTGTTTCCCGCTACACCGCTTGGATCCAATCCAACGCATAAGAAGAGAATAAATTATTGAAATAAGCAATTAATGTTTTAATTTCCGTCAATATCACACAATAACAATAACATTTTGCTATCATTGTGTTTGATTACAAAAGATTTAGAAAGGTCTATTTAATCAAAGTAGTACCGTATCAAAATGATGTTCAATATAAGCACTCGTTAGAAACTACGTCTTATTTAACTTTATGGTGTAGAGTCAAATAAGATTAATTGTATGATCCTGGCGAGTGTTTTTAAAGAAAATAAATAATATTAGAGCATGATTATAGACACTGGTCCACCTTAATTAAAATAAGACTACCGAGGCTAAGGGCAGCTGAAGTATTTAGATAGGTCATAAGTGGACTAAGGTTGTATTAAGTACATAATCTACCGTGGGCAGATGCAAGGTAAAAGGCGAGTGTATTAAGTGAGATATTTTAGTTAAAAAAAAAGGAAGTGCGAGAGACAAAGACATAGAATGTAAAGGCATGGGGCGATATGCAAAAGGCGTAGGTGAGTATACGTGCAGTACGTGAGTACTATCTAATAAGTGTTTCGTCTCCCTGCTGAATAAAGCTTTCAAGACTTGGTCGTGGCAGGACTTTAGAATGATTCTTTGGATTCCAAAGAATCATTCTAAAGTCAGCTTCTTTGATGACAAATATAGACACTCATTAAAGGGCTTCAATATATGACATTGAGTAAGTACTTGAGGTAAAAAAAAACATTGTTTTCTTCCGAAAATTCTGATGATGTTTATATAACGCTTTTATCTCTTCGTGTGATAATTTGATTGTAATTTTTGCGATGATATATTTATTTATTTATTAAAACTTTATGCACAAGTAAAAAAAATACTGTACAAAGGCGGACTTAATGCCTGAGGCATTTTCTACCAGTCAACCTTAGGGTGGAGCAGAGACAAAACATGGCAGGTGCAACATGAGTAATAGATAACTTGAAAATGAATACTTACTAATACATACATAGATACATACATATATTATAAACCGAATAAACTTTGTCAGGAGAAATAACGATAGGTAGAGAAGAAAACAAATCCAGCAAATCAGCGCTGCAAAGATTCTGCCAACTTTCCACGAATATATTCACGTGCCTTCAGTTTGAAAGATAACCGATTGGTTGCCATCCTGATGTTCAGAGGAAGCGCATTCCAAAGAAATACCGCCTGGACAAAGAAAAAAGAGTGAATAAAACCAGAGCGGCGAGAAGGACATCGTAGAAGACGATTGTTGGTAGAACGAAGATTTTTACTATGGGCAGAGCATAGGTATTGAACATGGGAAGTCAGGTAAGAAGGAGAAGTGGGTTTGTCGAGTATTCACCTGCAACGATTAGGTACCTATCTCACTTATCTTGTCCGTGGGTTACAAACAACATGCGCATCCTCGCTGTGCTGACCCTTTGCCTCGCGGCTGTCGCAGGTCCTCAGTCCTCACTCAACAATTTTCGTTCAACATTTCTTATTTGTTATTGCTAAACTTTAAAACAAAAACTATTTAGTTGTTTTTATGAGTTAAGTAATGGAAATTGGTTCTTGAACAACACAAGATAATATTATTCATAGTCCTTTTCAAATATTTAACTGCTTTTCTTTCTTCAGCCGTCTCCACCATTCCCCAGAGGATTATAGGTGGTACCGTCACCACGATCAGTATTCGACCATGGCCACTCTCCTGTAGTGAAAAAAAAACCAGCCAAGAACGTGTTCGGTTCCGTAGTTGAGATGCCTGGCTCAATGCTGGTCCTGTTCCACAACCACAACCAATTGATTAATATTTGAAAATACTTTTGAAGCTGTTGAAAATTGTAAGACCATCTTTGCATTGTATAAACTCAATCTAATTTGTATTATATAATTGCATAGCACGGGTGTGAATACTATGTACTATAGAGCTACTATTTACCGGGTAATATGTCTTTCATTGACATGAATGTGCCCTGGCGGCTGTGAGTATGTCATGCTCACTCAGATGACTCGCTGATGGTGGCGCGTGTGTTGGATCATTTAGCTCCCTTCAAAATGGTTGAGCTGAATGGTGCAGATCCATGCGTCATGTTCGTGAACGGGCGCCGTCAGTTGGGACTGGTCATCTCATAGCTGCCATGGTTTAATTTATTTTAATTTTTGAATTGTTTTTGTTTTTATCTTTATATTACGGACGCTTTTAACGTGCACGTCTTTGTATTTGTATGTATAATTTCAATATGAATGATGTAACCAATATTTTGTAACTTTCTTTATTTATGGAAAAGTGTCCGTGGAGTTTATGCCCGTTCTTCTCCATAGGAACCTACTACGCTTTGGAACGGGCAACTAGCTTCATATTTCTGACTGACCGACTCCTTGACAATTCAAAATGCATGTAAATGGTTTAATTGAAATAAATGCTTTGAGATTTTTGAGTTTTTTTTTATTAGAGACGAGTTCTTAACAATTTGTCGTGAAATGACTTATGATTCAATATTTTGAAAACATTACTTTTTAGAACAGATAACAGTGATAATAAAAATTGCACCTAATGTAAAAGTGCATACACACTACTTCGCTTCGAAGCATTATTTTTATTCACTATGGGGGGTTAGTTAAGGTATTTATTGACTTTTATTTGTGAGCTTGTAGTTATTTACCCTTATCTTTTGTTAATATGATTTAACATACAATGTCGAAAAACCAAAATAGAACTTTAGATTTCAGAATGGCAGCAAAATATTGGACAAGAAAATAATAATGTACAGTTTTTGTCAGATTTGCTTACATATTTAATGGTATAAATATATTTAAAATAATAAACGAATGGCTATATGGCCATAGAGCCATTCGGTTCCCTCTTGGCCAGTTTATTTTATTTTATAGTAAATATAATAAAATAAACTGGGGAATCGGGGTCACATTATGAAATTCAGAACCAAACTACTCTGTGCAGTCTGTGGAACGGTCGCTGGCCTGCTGTTACTACTGTATTGCACATTATTAATAAAACAGCGCCAGCTCCTAAACAATACGTTTAAATGACATAGTGCCAAGAAAAAATATCTGCACTATATGATACAGCTGACTTACTAACAACTTGTATTTGGTAAAGATGAATACTACATGCTTACGTCAAAAGTCCTCCGAAATATCTAATAAAGCGTATGTTTGGTAAGTATTTTTTTTTTCAGAAATTCTAAAATTGTCACATATCGCTATAATTTTCCTGTAAAATATGGATCATTATACAGGATGTAAACCATCACGAACAAGCCGTCATCTACGTATTCTGTACATAAATCTAAGTAACTTTGTGCAAAAATAATTGCTGGGAAACGACTTTTATTTTTGGTGTGAAAATTAGCTAATTATGGTAGTGCGCAATGAAACGCACGCAAGACATTGTGCTTATGGATGCATGCAATGGTACTTACAAGGATCGTGGAAGTATTTAAAGTTAAGTTATGGATGGCATTTAAAACACGTTTTCGTCAAAAAACATAAACAAAAGTTGGAACTTTGGCCTTTAATATCTCCGTAAACAGAACTTTCCTAAGTATAGTCCTGTAAAAATAAAAACATCATAATTACGCAAGAATATGTGACTCTCGACTTCGTTAAAGGTTTTTACACCGGTAACAATAAAACAAACAGAATTTAAAAAAAATGCGAAAAAAAGATACAGACAGAGACGGTAAGTTTCGCTATATCTTCAAGGCTAAACATTATAAGAAAAATATTTTTATATACTTAAAAATAACTTTTTTTTAGATCTTAACAAACACGATGCGTTACTTTAAAAAAAAAATCCTAATACTGTTTACTAAATAAATAAAAAAGGTCGTCTTTGACGCGCGTCACCAAGACCTGAATAATAAACAATCCTACATTGCATGCGTAGATTTCGTAAAAACCTCAGAGTCCGACGGACAAAAAGTGCTATTATAAAATTACTATTTTTTTTAAGTTCGAAATCCATAAAACAATATTTTTATTGTTTTAAATTAAAAATGTTAATAAACATCAAAATGTTAATTTAAAAATGTGTCCGACAATGTCGGTATTTTTTTCCCAATTATTCTAATCTGTACACGTCTTTAAGTTTGGCATAGATTAAAATATGATAAATTGATAATAATATAACACTAAATCCATTTAATATTTTCACTTAGTAAACTCATCAATAAAAAATCAATCAGCTTTCATATAAATACCGATCACTCACAACGACTTATAATCACTCGTCGACGAGTAACAACAGTATGCGTATCCTTGCTCTGCTAGCCCTTTGCTTCGCGGCCGTCGCAGGTATGTTCTTAAGAAATATTGTATTTTACATTTTTTGTAAAAAAAACATCAAAGTCTTGTATCAATTTCTCATTTTATAAGATTTTTTATTGGAAAAATGCATGTTTTAAGTAGTGTCCGACCGAAGGTGCAATTCTGGCCGAAGCCGAAGCCGAAGCCGATTAATCGGTATTCACCAAAACCTTCGGCCGAAGCCGAAGCCGAAGCCGAAGGTGTCATTGACCTTGAGAAATACGATAGTTACTTTGATCTCAGAATATACTAGATACATATTGTGAGAGCTTTAGAGATTTAGCCCAATAACGAGCCGAGTGACCAACATATACAAGTAGGTAATAAAATATTGTCAAAAATAAAAGTTTCAAATATACAATGTTAATTAAATATTTATTTACTTAAAGTAATTTTAATAAAAATAATCAAATAATCAGTCACATTTTTTTAATTATCAGACGAACAAAATATTTCTATAAAATAATTGAGCAAAGTTTAACGCTTTTTCAATATCTATTTTTTACATATAATTTTTTGGAATTTTTGAGAAAATTAAATACTTATTAGATTTTAAGACGCGCTCTCAAACTTGTTTTGACTCGTTTAGTTTACTAACTGCGATTCGTTTGGGCCGGTGCGGCGGCGCGGCGAAACTCTGCTGCTCTGCACACTCTCCGTCTCGCTCTAGCGTCGTTCAGTAAATTTCAAATTTTGACAACTAGCAAACCTTCGGCTTCGGCCAAACCTTCGGCAAATTTTTGGCCGAAGCCGAAGATTTGGCCGAAGGTGCTTTTTTGGCCGAAGGTGGCCGAAGCCGAAGCCGAAGCCGAAGCTTCGGTCGGACACTAGTTTTAAGCTTCGTGAGACTAGCGCGACGCGACAGCGCGACGCGACACCGGTTATTGTTATACCGTGAAGTTTTTTTTAGAAATTGTATTGTTCGAGTTGCGTCACGCCGTCGCGTCGCGCTGGTACGAGCCTTTATTGTTTGTACACACGGCCACACATCAAGCTATACATTTCCAGTTTATGCTAACCTCGCATTCTATAGGATTTCCGTACAACGCGAGGTCAGCTTATACTGGAAATATATAGCTTGATGTGTAGCCGTGTGTACTTTTTTTTGTTGTAACATTTCAATCCTAATAATTTAAATATAACATTATAAATGCGAAAGTGAGTTGATATAATAAATAATAAACAAACAATTGTTTGTTTATTTGTTTGTTTGTTACGCTTTCACGCTAAAATGGCCGATTAGATTTAGATGGAATTTGGCACATGGGTAACCCATGACCTGGATTAGGACATAGGGTACTTTTTATCCCGATATTCCCTCGAAATCGAAACTTTTGCGGATGAAACTGCGGGGCGCAGCTAGATAATGATAAATGGGACTTGAACAGCATTTCAATTGAATAATATTGATTCTTCTTTTTTCTAGCCGTCCCTTCCAATCCCCAGAGGATTGTGGGTGGTTCGGTCACCACTATCGATCGGTACCCTACCATCGCCTCTCTCCTGTACACATGGAACTGGAGCGCATACTGGCAGGCGTGCGGTGGTACCATCCTCAACAACAGGTCCATCCTCACCGCTGCTCACTGCACGATTGGTGACGCAGCCGGCAGATGGCGTATCCGGCTTGGCTCCACTTGGGCTAACAGCGGTGGTGTTGTCCACAACGTGAACCAGATCATCAACCATCCATCATACAACGCCAACACTTTTAACAATGACGTCGCCGTCTTGCGCTCCGCCTCCACCTTCTCTTTCAACAACAATGTCCGCGCCGCTTCCATCGCTGGCGCCAACTACAACCTCGCTGACAACCAAGCCGTCTGGGCTGCAGGATGGGGCACGACTTCTGTAAGTTTATTGATGATTCCTGCCGTGTTCAAAAAAAGTAAATATATCCTGTTTTGTTTGATCGGAGAATAATATTTGCATGTTATCATTTTGCAGTCTGGTGGCTCCGCCTCTGAGCAACTCCGTCACGTCGAGCTGAGGACCATCAACCAGGTGACTTGCAGAAACAACTACGCTACCCGTGGTATCGCTATCAACGACAACATGTTGTGCTCCGGCTGGGCCGGCGGTGGTCGCGACCAGTGCCAGGGTGACTCCGGCGGTCCTCTCTACCACAACGGTGTCGTTGTTGGTGTCTGCTCTTTCGGTATTGGCTGTGCTCAGGCTAACTTCCCCGGTGTCAACGCTCGTGTTTCCCGTTACACCGCTTGGATCCAATCCAACGCATAAGAAGGGACTTGTTAGCAGTGTGCTTAGGGTTATGTTTTTCTAATAAATAAACTGTAAACCCACGCAATGTTTTAGTTTTCTTTACTTCTATAATACTTTAAAATGTCAGTTTAGTTGTAGAAAACATAACCAGATACAACATAATTTCTATTATTAGTCATTGTTATGATTAGGTACACAAATATTATTATAATCTATGATTTGATCTCACAAAAATATTATAGTGATAAAATAAAATACATTGAATTACATTACTTCGAATTGAATCTAAATTAATTTATCTGCCTGGAGGCAATGTAATCCACGATATTAGTATTCTGTGAGCTTCGCTTTCGGTTTTGCATCATTAGCCGAAAGACAATGTTCCTGTATTTGCAATTCGATTTAGGTTAAGTAGACATGCTACTTTTTGCGATGACAGTTGACGCTAAAAACTACATCTTTTTAATAAGTGATGGATATAATTTGAATTCTAGAAATAAAGATAAAAAAATTGATCAACAATCACCCAGATTATCAAACTCAAACTCAAAGCATTTATTTCAATTAAACCATTTACAGGCACTTTTGAATTGTCAAAGAGTCGGTCAGTTAGTTAGAAAGTTGAAACTAGTTGCCCATTCCAAAACGTAGATCTCCATGGAGAAGAACGGGCAAGAAACTCCAAGGACACTCTTTTAAATATAGAAATTACAAAATCCTGGTTACATTATTCTTTTCCCACACGAAATGTATGGGAGAACAAGTTTTTCAAAATGCAAAATTAAGTTGGTCGATTATTACTCGTTAACCTGTAAATCCTACTTAGCTGTAATCGTTTTCCTTTTAACTTCGTTGTATATACTACTGCTGTGATTTTTTTGTGCGTGTTCTGACACGACACTTGGCCGGTTTTTCCTTTTGACGTACGGCGGTGATCTCTCACGTCCGGCCCTGGTCCAGGCCATGGTACGGAGCGAGAGGGCATGGGAGGCCGTCATCTCCTTTTGCGAAGGAGAAGGCGGAACGCGTGAGGGAGAGGCAAATTTCGCGCCCGCACGTTCTTAGCCACCGCAGGAGACGCCCTGGGCGTCGGGAATCGCAGGCCTATTCCCGGCCACCGTAGGCGCGGGCTTGTGGACGGTGAGCAATAGGTAGCTCGCCGTCCGATAAGGACCAGGCCCAAATCGACTGCGCGTTGTATTCCATGCGCGCCTCAAAGAGATATCAGCAGAACTGACGGAGTCCGTTAGGACCGATGCCTGCCGGCGTCCGAAAGGGATACCGTGGCCCGTGGATACCGTATTTTTTACGGTATGGGTCTGCTCCTGACCTCGATCTGGTCTGATGGAATGCGATGGAATGAGCGCGCCCAGAAGCTGGCTGTTCACTCTAGCTTTGAAGACTGACGGGTTATAAGTGGTAGGGACCACAGACGCAGTTTGGTGAGCTACGATGGCGGAAATTTAGGATAGTAACCTCCTCTTATTTCACCATCAAACTTTATGGACGATCGATACGAGACCAAACCCTCTTGAAGATGTATGAGATAGGATACCACTTCTGCACAAATCACTAAATTAATTAAAAGAAAATTTGTTGAAGTAGGGACCTATTCCGTCTTCCACGAATCTCTTACTTATTACACGAGTACCTAGGCAGGTACTCGTTTTCTTGTTCCATCTTGCGAGAAACGAGTATTAAAAAAAATAGCCAGCATGAGAAAGCACAAAAATAACTAGAGCCTTATTTTTTAACAGAGATTAAAGAGGAGTTCTTAAAAATTTTGCGTGAAATGACTAATGATTCAATTCAGTGATAAAAATGGCACTTAATGTAAAAGAGCATACATACTGTGTGTGTACCAGTGAGCGCTTCAAAGCATTATTTTTATTCTCTGTGTAAAAGTAGATAAGTACCTCTACCCACGTTGAGGTACTTATCTGCTTTTCTTTGTGAGCTCGTAGTTATTTACGTAATACCCTTATGTTTTGTTATTATTCTTTAACATAAAATGTTGGAAAACCAAAGACGAACTTTGGATCTTAGAATGGCGGCAAAATTTTGGACAAGAAATAATAGACAGGTTTTGGCAGATTTACTTACAGATAATGGTATCAACATGTTTAAAATAATAGATATTACTATTTAAAACAAAAACTGGCTGAAAGAGAGTGGGGCTTACATCATTAAATTCAGAACCAAACTACTCTGCGCAGTCTGTGGAACGGTCGCTGGCCTGCTGTTACTACTGTATTGCACCTTATTCATAAAACAGCGCCAGCTTCTAAACAATACATCTAAATGACATAGTGCCAAGAAAAAATATCTGCACTACATGATACAGCTGACTTACTAACAAGTTTTATTTGATAAAGATGAATACTACATGCTTACTGCTTTACTGAAATTCTAACATTGTCACAAATCGCTATATTTTTTCTGTAAAATATGGATCATTATACAGGATGTAAAAAGATCAATCATGAACAAGCAGTCATCAACGCATTCTGTACATCAAACTAAGTAATTTTGTGCAAAAATAATTGCTGGGAAAAGACTTTTATTTTTGTTGTGAAAATTAGCTAATTATGGTAGTGCGCAATGAAATGCACGCAAAACATTGTGCTTATGGTTGCATGCAATGGTACTTACAAGGACCGCGGGAGTATTTTAAGTTAAGTTATGACATTTAAAACACGTTTTTGTTAAAAAACATCAAACAATGTTGGAACTTTAGCTTTTAATGTCTCCGTAAAAAGAACTTTCCTAAGTATATAGTATATAGTCCAGTACAAAAAAAAACATAATAACGGAAGAGTATGTGATTCTCAGCTTCGCTAGGGTATTTTTACACCCGTGTAAAAATGCGTAAGAAACCTAACAGAACAGGGAGATGGTATGTTTCGCTATATCTTCAATGTCTCTAAGCGAAACACAATAAGAAAATCATTTTTAGAATACTTTAAAAAAACTTTTTTGAAATCTTACCAAACACGACGCGTCACTCAAAAATTTTTTTCCTACGACTGTTCGCTTAATAAATAAAAGGGACCTAAATAATAAAAAATCCTACATTGCGTAGATTTCGTAAAAACCTCAGTGTCCGACGTACAGAAAGTGATATTATAAAAGTACTGTTTTTTTTTAAGTTCGGAATCTAAAAAAACGATATTTTTATTATGTTTTTAAATTAAAAATGTTAATAAACATCCAAATGTGAATTTAAAAAAAGTCACCAATGTTATCGGTAGTTTTTTCCCAATTATAGTAATCTGTACACGTCTTAAGTTTGGTATTGATTAAAAAATGATAAATTGATAATAATATAACACTAAAGCCATTTAATCTTTTCACGTAGTAAAATCATCAATAAAAAATCAATCAACTTTCATATAAATACCGTTCACTCACAACGGTTTACAATCACTCGTCGACGAGTAACAACAGTATGCGTATCCTTGCTCTGCTAGCCCTTTGCTTCGCGGCCGTCGCAGGTATGTTCTTAAGAAATCTTGTATTTTACATTTTCTGTTAAAAAAATATCTATATAATCGTAATAAGTCTTCCAGTTTATGCTAATCTCGCATTCTATAGGATTTCCGTACAACGCGAGGTCAGCTTATACTGGAAATGTTCAGCTTGATTTGTAGCCATGTGTACTTAATTTTTGTTGTAACATTTCAATCCTAATTATACAATATACTCGTAATATTATAAATGTTAAAGTAAGTTGATATAAAGTGATCGAGATAAACAAACAAACAATCGTTTGTTTATTTGTTTGTTTGTTACGCTTTCACGCTAAAACGGCCGATCAGATTTAGATGGAATTTGGTGCATGGGTAACCCATGACCTGGATTAGGACATAGGGTACTTTTTATCTCGATACTCCCACGAAATAGAGACTTGTGCGGGTGAAACTGCGGGGCGCAGCTAGATAATGATAAATGGAACTTGAACAGCATGTCAAATGAATAATATTGATTCTTCTTTTTTCTAGCCGTCCCTTCCAATCCCCAGAGGATTGTGGGTGGTTCGCTCACCACTATTGATCAGTATCCCACCATCGCCTCTCTCCTGTACACATGGAACTGGAGCGCATACTGGCAGGCGTGCGGTGGTACCATCCTCAACAACAGGTCCATCCTCACCGCTGCTCACTGCACGAGTGGTGACGCAGCCGGCAGATGGCGTATTCGGCTTGGCTCCAGTTGGGCTAACAGCGGCGGTGTTGTTCACAACACAGCTTCTATCATCAACCATCCTAACTACAACGGCAACACTTTGGATAATGACATCTCCATCTTGCGCTCCGCGTCCACCTTCTCTTTCAACAACAATGTCCGCGCCGCTTCCATCGCTGGCGCCAACTACAACCTCGCTGACAACCAAGCCGTCTGGGCTGCAGGATGGGGCACGACTTCCGTAAGTTTATTGAAGATTCCTCTCGTGTCAAAAAAAGTAAATAATTCCTATTTTGTTTGATCGGAGAATAATATTTGCATGTTTTAATTTTGCAGGCTGGTGGCTCCGCCTCTGAGCAACTACGTCACGTCCAGGTTGTGGTTATCAACCAGAACACTTGCAGAAACAATTACGCTGTCCGTGGTATCTCTATCACCGATAACATGTTGTGTTCCGGCTGGCCCAACGGTGGTCGCGACCAGTGCCAGGGTGACTCCGGCGGTCCTCTCTACCACAACGGTGTCGTCGTTGGTGTCTGCTCTTTCGGTATTGGCTGCGCTCAGGCTGCCTTCCCCGGTGTCAATGCTCGTGTTTCCCGCTACAACGCTTGGATCAATTCCAACGCATAAAAAGAGACTTATTAGCAGTGTGCTTAAGGTTATGTTGTTCTAATAAATAAACGGTAAACACACGCAATGTTTTAGTTTTCTATAATACTTTAAAATTTACGTTTAGTTTAAGAAAACAAAATCATTGTTATGATTAGATACATAAATAAATATTATTATAATTTGTGATTTTGACCTGACAAAAATATTGTAGTGATAGTCAAATACGTTTAATAACATAACTTCGAATTGAACCTAAATTAATTTATCTGTCTGAAGGCAATGTAATCCACGATATTAGTATTCTGTGGGCTTTGTTTTCAGTTTTGCATCATTAGCCGAAAGACAATGTTCGTGTATTTGCAATTCGATTTAGGGATTTTATACATGCTACTTTTTCTGATGGCAGTTGACGCTAAAATCTACATCTTTTAATAAAATAAGTGATTGACATAATATGTAGTTTTAATTCTAGAAATTAAGATAAAATAGATCAACCATTACCCAGATTATCTAAAGTACATACATCTTATATATAGGGTACTGTGTTAAAAGTTACAACAAAATACCTTGTGACATAATTATTGCAATTAAATGGAAGCAAAATTTAAAAATCATATTAAAAGTACAATTTGTAAAAAGCGTATTACAAAATGCTTGGAAACAAAGTCAAAGTCAAAACATTTATTTCAAATTGGCCCGTATAAGGCACTTTTGAACGTCAAAAATGTACAAAAAAAAAAAATTGATTCTAGTCGCCTCTTCTAAAAGGTAGTTTTCGCATGGAGAAGAATGGGCAAGAAACTCCACCGTTACTCTTTTAAAATGTTTTACAATATTTTGTATAAGTACATTAGTTATATAATTATATGTGAGGACGATGCACCTAGAATAAAATTATTATACCACAATAGGTAAAAAGAAATAAGAATTAAAAATGAAGCAACAACAGATAAACTAATTATGTGATAGATACATGGTGCTCACATATTTACAAACATTGTAAAAGTAGACGAATTTCCTAAAATTTTACAGTTAATAAGTCAGTGTGCGAGGAATTGGTCACAGAATGTAAAATCAATGTCATATAATAAAAAATAATAATAAAATATACTTACACTAAAATTTGCAACCAGTTTGATTTTGTTTTGATTCTAAATTATCCTATGGAGCAGGACCAGCATGTTTCCAAGCATTCTTATCTTGGATATAATCCTCTAATATGTAATATTTGTAAAATTTTCTTTCATTTAATTGCAAAATATCACAAGGTATTTTGTTGTAACATTTAACACAGTACCCCATAAAAGATGTATGTACTTTAGATAATCTGAAAAATGGCTGATCTATTTTATCTTTATTTCTAGTATTAAAATTATGTCTATCACTTATTTTACTAAAAAGATGTCGATTTTTTCTAACATACCTATTTTCATAAATGAACTGGCAAGGTACCGTCATAATATTAATCCTTTTAAATAGTTCTCTTAGAGATTCGCGGTGACGTAGATTATAAATGGCTCTGACAGCTCTCTTTTGCAAAATAAAGATGGATCCAATGTCAGCAGCCCGACCTCACAATAAAATGCCATACGACATAATGCTGTGGAAGTAACTAAAATAGACCAATCGCGCGTTTTCTACGTCTGTTAACTGTCTTATCTTTCTAACAGCATAAGCGGCTGAGCTTAGCCGCCCCGCAAGAGACGAGAAATTACAATGGGGACCTCACATAACATATGTGAGGTCCCCATTGTAATTTCTCGTCTAACGTGATTTGAAACATGCTGGCCCTGCTCTATATGACTATCTAGAGTCTATAATTTACTATTTTTATGATGTTATCTGATGATGATTACCTTAACTCACACTTTTTTTAGGAAAATCGTCTACCTTCACAATGTTTGTAAATATGTAAGCACGATGTATCTATCACATATTTTATCTGTCATTGTTCATTTTCCATTCTTTTTACCCATTACGATATTGTTATTTTATTCTAGGTGCATCGTCATCAGATATAATGGTAATGATGTATCTAAAATATTGTTAAACATTTTAAAAGAGTAACGGTGGAGTTTCTAACCCATTATTTTCCATACGAAAATACCTTTTGGAAGAGGCAACTAGAACCATTTATATTTCCTTGTTAATTTTGACGTTCAAAAGTGCTTAGTAAGTGTACTTTTGTGTCCCTCAAAGAGTTAATTGTACATGCAAATAAACAATCCAAAAGAAACCGTCGCTCACCAGCCAGTCTGTCAGAAAATAATAAATAGGTCATCAACAATATTCTGGAAAACTGAACAGCGAAATTTTTTTTTTGTTCTACGTAACATTACGGAAAACTGGCCAGGTGCGTGTCGGGCCACGCACAATGAAGGGTTCTGTAGTTGGGATGAATTCATCCCAAAAACTTAACTTGGTATTTGAAAATATGTTCTCCCATACATCGATATACGTCACGGTTAATTCTCCAACTGCAAATGTAAGCTTGTAATCGCAAAAAAAGGTGATAAAATTACAAATTACAAAAAGGCTGAAAATCGTATCGGACTCTTTTTTTACTTGTATTGTGATACCTTGGTTCGTGGCAAACTTCATGATTCTAGGTCAACGGGAAGTACCCTGTAAGTTTTGATTTATTTGCTAGTATCAAATCAAGTAGATTTAGAAGCTGAAAGGGACCACAGACCTACGTATTTGATAT
Source organism: Xanthia icteritia (assembly GCA_949128155.2). Classification (NCBI taxonomy): domain Eukaryota; kingdom Metazoa; phylum Arthropoda; class Insecta; order Lepidoptera; family Noctuidae; genus Xanthia; species Xanthia icteritia. The sequence goes on from OX421932.2 coordinate 18,169,775, forward strand.
TAATTTCAACTTGATACCTCCACGCGTTCCTGAGAAAAAGGGTCTTGTAAGACTGACGGACGGACAACGAAGTGATCCTATAGGGCTCCGATTTTCCTTTTGAGGTACGGAACCCTAAATAATATAAACATGTTCTCCCATACATTCCGTATGGGAGAACATGTTTTTCAACTACAATGTTAAGTTTGTTCTTGGGATAAAATTAATTCATCCCAACTATGGAATCCTTCATAACGGGTGGTCCGCAAGCATTTGGCCGGTTTTTCCTTTTGAGGTACGGCGGTGATCTCTCACGTCCGGCCCTGGTTAAGGCCATGGTACGGAGCGAGAGGGCGTGGAAGGCCGTCACCTCCTTTTGCGAAGCAGTAATGCTTGCGAAGGAGGAGGCGGAACGCGTGAGGGACAGGCAAATTTCGCGCCGTCACGTCCCTAGCCACCGCAGGAGAAGCACTGGGCGTCGGGAATCGCAGGCCGATTCCCGGCCACCGTAGGCGCGGGCTTGTGGACGGTGAGCAATGGGTAGCTCGCCGCCCGATAAGGACCAGGCCTATGTCAACGGCGCGTTGCGTTCCACGCGCACCTCAAAGAGATGTCAGCAGAACTGACGGAGTCCGCTAGGACCGATGCCTGCCGGGTTCGCGGGAAAGTCTGAAAGGGATACCGTGGCCCCTGGCAACGTACAGGCAACTGAAGGAACACGGGTGGGTTTTAGTCAAATCTTATTTATTTATTTATTTAATACTTCAAGCACAGAAATGTACAGAGGCGGACTTAATGCCATAGGCATTTTCTACCAGTCAACCTTTGGGTGATGCAGATACAAACAGTGGTAGGTGCAATTACGAGAAATTGAGGAATATTTTTAAAGTAACTATAAAGATACACATATACCTATTACAAACTATTAATATAATATATATGCCTATTTATATATAAATATAAGCACAAATAAATATACTAGAACAAATAAGACAAACAATGGGAAAACATTAACGTTGTAATGATACTGCCAGCTTCTTACGAATGTGCTCGCGAACTTTAAATTTAAAGGATAATCGGTTGGTTGCCATCCTGATTTCCTGGGGGAGCGCATTCCATAGAGAGATAGACTGAACGAAGAAGGAAGAATGAATGAAGTCTGTGCGGTGAGTGGGACATTGAAGAACGCGATTATTTGATGACCGTAGATTTTTACTGTGGTTGTCACAAATGTACTGAAAGTGGGGGGCTAGATAACTAGGGGAAGTGGGTGAGTGAAGAAATGAAAACAAGGTGGTTAGCGCCCTTTGCTCTCTGCGTTGGCGTATGGGAAACCACTTTAGAAGCGACCGCTGCGCAGAAACATGATCATATTTACGCAGATTGAAAACGAATCGAATGCAGTTATTGAGAAGACGGTCAAGTTTGTCAAATCTTCCGCTCTGCCCAGAGCGGGAGAAGTTAATTGTTAATATGCATCTGAAAAAAAATAAACAAAAAAGGGTTCGGTCCCGTAAGAAGCTCCTAAATATATAATTTTGAGTTTGTAAATGATTAATTTTAAGCCGGCGCCAAACAATAATAAAGGCGCGGGTTCTTAAAAATTTTGCGTGAAATGACTAATGATTCAATTCAGTGATAAAAATGGCACGTAATGTAAAAGAGCATACACACTACTACCAGTGAGCGCTTCAAAGCATTATTTTTATTCTCTGTGTAAAAGTAGATAAGTAGGTACCTCAACCCCCAGGTAGAGGTACTTATCTACTTTTCTTTGTGAGCTCGTAGTTATTTACGTAATACCCTTTTTTTTTTTTTTTTTTTTTTTTTTTTTTTTTTTTTTTTTTTTTTTTTTTTTTTTTTTGGGTGGGAAATTATCAAATAACTTCTCCCGCTCTGGGTGGAGCGGGAGGGCGTGTCAGACTCTTACTGACTAAAACCCACCCGTGTTCCTTCCGTTGCCTTTACGTTGCCAGGGGCCACGGTATCCCTTTCAGACTTTCCCGCGAACCCGGCAGGCATCGGTCCTAGCGGACTCCGTCAGTTCTGCTGACATCTCTTTGAGGTGCGCGTGGAACGCAACGCGCCGTTGACATAGGCCTGGTCCTTATCGGGCGGCGAGCTACCCATTGCTCACCGTCCACAAGCCCGCGCCTACGGTGGCCGGGAATCGGCCTGCGATTCCCGACGCCCAGTGCTTCTCCTGCGGTGGCTAGGGACGTGACGGCGCGAAATTTGCCTGTCCCTCACGCGTTCCGCCTCTGTGTAAAAGTAGATAAGTAGGTACCTCAACCCCCAGGTAGAGGTACTTATCTACTTTTCTTTGTGAGCTCGTAGTTATTTACGTAATACCCTTATGTTTTGTTATTATTCTTTAACATAAAATGTTGGAAAACCAAAGACGAACTTTGGATCTCAGAATGGTGGAAAAATATTGGACAAGAAATAATAGACAGGTTTTGGCAGATTTACTTACAGATAATGGTATCAACATGTTTAAAATAATATATATTACTATTTAAAACAAAAACTGGCTGAAAGAGAGTGGGGCTTACATCATTAAATTCAGAACCAAACTACTCTGCGCAGTCTGTGGAACGGTCGCTGGCCTGCTGTTACTACCGTATTGCACCTTATTCATAAAACAGCGCCAGCTTCTAAACAATACATCTAAATGACATAGTGCCAAGAAAAAATATCTGCACTACATGATACAGCTGACTTACTAACAAGTTTTATTTGATAAAGATGAATACTACATGCTTACGTCAAAAGTCCTCCTTCGTAAGTATCTATGTTTGGTATTTTTATCAGAAATTCTAACATTGTCACAAATTGCTATAATTTTTCTGTAAAATATGGATCATTATACAGGATGTAAAAAGATCAATCATGAACAAGCAGTCGTCAACGCATTCTGTACATCAAACTAAGTAACTTTGTGCAAAAATAATTTCTGGGAAAAGACTTTTATTTTTGTTGTGAAAATTAGCTAATTATGGTAGTGCGCAATGAAATGCAAGCAAAACATTGTGCTTATGGTTGCATGCAATGGTACTTACAAGGATCGCGGGAGTATTTTAAGTTATAACATATAAAACAAGTTTTCGTAAAAAAAAATCAAACAAATTTGGAACTTTAGCTTTTAATGTCTCCGTAAAAAGAACTTTCCTAAGTATATAGTATATAGTCCAGTACAAAAAAAAAACAAAATAATGGAAGCGTATGTGATTCTCAGCATCGTTAGGGTATTTTTACACCCGTAATAATAAAACTATCAAAATAAAAAAGAATGCGTAAGAAACCTAACAGAACAGGGTGACGGTAAGTTTCGCTTTATCTTCAATGTCTCTAAGCCAAACACTATAAGAAAAATATTTTTAGAATACTTTAAAAAAACTTTTTTGAAATCTTACCAAACACGACGCGTTACTCAAAACATTTTTTCCTAAGACTGTTCGCTAAATAAATAAAAGGGACCTAAATAATAAAAAATCCTACATTGCGTAGATTTCGTAAAAACCTCAGTGTCCGACGTACAAAAATTAATATTATAAAAGTACTGTTTTTTTTAAGTTCGGAATCTAAAAAAACAATGTTTTTATTATGTTTTAAATTAAAAATGTTAATAAACATCCAAATGTAAATTTAAAAAATGTCACCAATGTTATCGGTAATTTTTTCCCAAATATTTTAATCTGTACACGTCTTAAGTTTGGTATAGATTAAAATATGAAAAATTGATAATAATTTGACAATAAAGCCATTTAATCTTTTCACGTAGTAAAATCATCAATAAAAATCAATCAGCTTTCATATAAATACCGTTCACTCACAACGGTTTACAATCACTCGTCGACGAGTAACAACAGTATGCGTATCCTTGCTCTGCTAGCCCTTTGCTTCGCGGCCGTCGCAGGTATGTTCTTAAGAAATATTGCATTTTACATTTTCTGTTAAAAAATATCGTCTTCTATACATTTCCAGTTTATGCTAATCTCGCATTCTATAGTATTTCTGTACATCGCGAGGTCAGCTTATACTGGAAATGTTTAGCTTGATGTGTAGCCGTGTGTACTTAATTTTTGTTCTAACATTTCAATCCTAAGTATATATAATATTATAAATGTGAAAGTAAGTGTATAAAGTATAGTGATCGAGATAAACAAACAAACAATCGTTTGTTTATTTGTTTGTTTGTTACGCTTTCACGCTAAAACGGCCGATCAGATTTAGATGGAATTTGGTGCATGGGTAACCCATGACCTGGATTAGGACATAGGGTACTTTTTATCCCGATACTCCCACGAAATAGAGACTTGTGCGGGTGAAACTGCGGGGCGCAGCTAGATAATGATAAATGGAACTTGAACAGCATGTCAAATGAATAATATTGATTCTTCTTTTTTCTAGCCGTCCCTTCCAATCCCCAGAGGATTGTGGGTGGTTCGCTCACCACTATTGATCAGTATCCCACCATCGCCTCTCTCCTGTACACATGGAACTGGAGCGCATACTGGCAGGCGTGCGGTGGTACCATCCTCAACAACAGGTCCATCCTCACCGCTGCTCACTGCACGAGTGGTGACGCAGCCGGCAGATGGCGTATTCGGCTTGGCTCCAGTTGGGCTAACAGCGGCGGTGTTGTTCACAACACAGCTTCTATCATCAACCATCCTAACTACAACGGCAACACTTTGGATAATGACATCTCCATCTTGCGCTCCGCGTCCACCTTCTCTTTCAACAACAATGTCCGCGCCGCTTCCATCGCTGGCGCCAACTACAACCTCGCTGACAACCAAGCCGTCTGGGCTGCAGGATGGGGCACGACTTCCGTAAGTTTATTGAAGATTCCTCTCGTGTCAAAAAAAGTAAATAATTCCTATTTTGTTTGATCGGAGAATAATATTTGCATGTTTTAATTTTGCAGGCTGGTGGCTCCGCCTCTGAGCAACTACGTCACGTCCAGATTGTGGTTATCAACCAGAACACTTGCAGAAACAATTACGCTGTCCGTGGTATCTCTATCACCGATAACATGTTGTGTTCCGGCTGGCCCAACGGTGGTCGCGACCAGTGCCAGGGTGACTCCGGCGGTCCTCTCTACCACAACGGTGTCGTCGTTGGTGTCTGCTCTTTCGGTATTGGCTGCGCTCAGGCTGCCTTCCCCGGTGTCAATGCTCGTGTTTCCCGCTACAACGCTTGGATCAATTCCAACGCATAAAAAGAGACTTATTAGCAGTGTGCTTAAGGTTATGTTGTTCTAATAAATAAACGGTAAACACACGCAATGTTTTAGTTTTCTATAATACTTTAAAATTTACGTTTAGTTTAAGAAAACAAAATCATTGTTATGATTAGATACATAAATAAATATTATTATAATTTGTGATTTTGACCTGACAAAAATATTGTAGTGATAGTCAAATACGTTTAATAACATAACTTCGAATTGAACCTAAATTAATTTATCTGTCTGAAGGCAATGTAATCCATGATATTAGTATTCTGTGAGCTTTGTTTTCGGTTTTGCATCATTAGCCGAAAGACAATGTTCGTGTATTTGCAATTCGATTTAGGGATTTTATACATGCTACTTTTTCTGATGGCAGTTGACGCTAAAATCTACATCTTTTAATAAAATAAGTGATTGACATAATATGTAGTTTTAATTCTAGAAATTAAGATAAAATAGATCAACCATTACCCAGATTATCTAAAGTACATACATCTTATATATAGGGTACTGTGTTAAAAGTTACAACAAAATACCTTGTGACATAATTATTGCAATTAAATGGAAGCAAAATTTAAAAATCATATTAAAAGTACAATTTGTAAAAAGCGTATTACAAAATGCTTGGAAACAAAGTCAAAGTCAAGTCAAAGTCAAAACATTTATTTCAAATTGGCCCGTATAAGGCACTTTTGAACGTCAAAAATTTACAAAAAAAAAAATTGATTCTAGTCGCCTCTTCTAAAAGGTAGTTTTCGCATGGAGAAGAATGGGCAAGAAACTCCACCGTTACTCTTTTAAAATGTTTTACAATATTTTGTATAAGTACATTAGTTATATAATTATATGTGAGGACGATGCACCTAGAATAAAATTATTATACCACAATAGGTAAAAAGAAATAAGAATTAAAAATGAAGCAACAACAGATAAACTAATTATGTGATAGATACATGGTGCTCACATATTTACAAACATTGTAAAAGTAGACGAATTTCCTAAAATTTTACAGTTAATAAGTCAGTGTGCGAGGAATTGGTCACAGAATGTAAAATCAATGTCATATAATAAAAAATAATAATAAAATATACTTACACTAAAATTTGCAACCAGTTTGATTTTGTCTTGATTCTAAATTATCCTATGGAGCAGGACCAGCATGTTTCCAAGCATTCTTATCTTGGATATAATCCTCTAATATGTAATATTTGTAAAATTTTCTTTCATTTAATTGCAAAATATCACAAGGTATTTTGTTGTAACATTTAACACAGTACCCCATAAAAGATGTATGTACTTTAGATAATCTGAAAAATGGCTGATCTATTTTATCTTTATTTCTAGTATTAAAATTATGTCTATCACTTATTTTATTAAAAAGATGTCGATTTTTTCTAACATACCTATTTTCATAAATGAACTGGCAAGGTACCGTCATAATATTAATCCTTTTAAATAGTTCTCTTAGAGATTCGCGGTGACGTAGATTATAAATGGCTCTGACAGCTCTCTTTTGCAAAATAAAGATGGATCCAATGTCAGCAGCCCGACCTCACAATAAAATGCCATACGACATAATGCTGTGGAAGTAACTAAAATAGACCAATCGCGCGGTTTCTACGTCTGTTAACTGTCTTATCTTTCTAACAGCATAAGCGGCTGAGCTTAGCCGCCCCGCAAGAGATGTTATGTGAGGTCCCCATTGTAATTTCTCGTCTAACGTGATTTGAAACATGCTGGCCCTGCTCTATATGACTATCTAGAGTCTATAATTTACTACTTTTATGATGTTATCTGATGATGATTACCTTAACTCACACTTTTTTTAGGAAAATCGTCTACCTTCACAATGTTTGTAAATATGTAAGCACGATGTATCTATCACATATTTTATCTGTCATTGTTCATTTTCCATTCTTTTTACCCATTACGATATTGTTATTTTATTCTAGGTGCATCGTCATCACATATAATGGTGATGATGTATCTAAAATATTGTTAAACATTTTAAAAGAGTAACGGTGGAGTTTCTAACCCATTATTTTCCATACAAAAATACCTTTTGGAAGAGGCAACTAGAACCATTTATATTTCCTTGTTAATTTTGACGTTCAAAAGTGCTTAGTAAGTGTACTTTTGTGTCCCTCAAAGTACATGCAAATAAACAATCCAAAAGAAACCGTCGCTCACCAGCCAGTCTGTCAGAAAATAATAAATAGGTCATCAACAATATTCTGGAAAACTGAACAGCGAAAATTTTTTTTTGTTCTACGTAACATTACGGAAAACTGGCCAGGTGCGTGTCGGGCCACGCACAATGAAGGGTTCTGTAGTTGGGATGAATTTATCCCAAAAACTTAACTTGGTATTTGAAAATATGTTCTCCCATACATCGATATACGTCACGGTTAATTCTCCAACTGCAAATGTAAGCTTGTAATCGCAAAAAAAGGTGATAAAACTACAAATTACAAAAAGGCTGAAAATCGTATCGGACTCTTTTTTTACTTGTATTGTGATACCTTGGTTCGTGGCAAACTTCATGATTCTAGGTCAACGGGAAGTACCCTGTAAGTTTTGATTTATTTGCTAGTATCAAATCAAGTAGATTTAGAAGCTGAAAGGGACCACAGACCTACGTATTTGATATTAATTTCAACTTGATACCTCCACGCGTTCCTGAGAAAAAGGGTCTTGTAAGACTGACGGACGGACAACGAAGTGATCCTATAGGGCTCCGATTTTCCTTTTGAGGTACGGAACCCTAAATAATATAAACATGTTCTCCCATACATTCCGTATGGGAGAACATGTTTTTCAACTACAATGTTAAGTTTGTTCTTGGGATAAAATTAATTCATCCCAACTATGGAATCCTTCATTACGGGTGGTCCGCAAGCACTTGGCCGGTTTTTCCTTTTGAGGTACGGCGGTGATCTCTCACGTCCGGCCCTGGTTCAGGCCATGGTACGGAGCGAGAGGACGTGGAAGGCCGTCACCTCCTTTTGCGAAGCAGTAATGCTTGCGAAGGAGGAGGCGGAACGCGTGAGGGACAGGCAAATTTCGCGCCGTCACGTCCCTAGCCACCGCAGGAGAAGCACTGGGCGTCGGGAATCGCAGGCCGATTCCCGGCAACCGTAGGCGCGGGCTTGTGGACGGTGAGCAATGGGTAGCTCGCCGCCCGATAAGGACCAGGCCTAGGTCAACGGCGCGTTGCGTTCCACGCGCACCTCAAAGAGATGTCAGCAGAACTGACGGAGTCCGCTAGGACCGATGCCTGCCGGGTTCGCGGGAAAGTCTGAAAGGGATACCGTGGCCCCTGGCAACGTACAGGCAACTGAAGGAACACGGGTGGGTTTTAGTCAAATCTTATTTATTTATTTATTTAATACTTCAAGCACAGAAATGTACAGAGGCGGACTTAATGCCATAGGCATTTTCTACCAGTCAACCTTTGGGTGATGCAGAGACAAACAGTGGTAGGTGCAATTACGAGAAATTGAGGAATATTTTTAAAGTAACTATAAAGATACACATATACCTATTACAAACTATTAATATAATATATATGCCTAATTATATATAAATATAAGCACAAATAAATATACATAAATACTCGAATATACTAGAACAAATAAGACAAACAATGGGAAAACATTAACGTTGAAATGATACTGCCAGCTTCTTACGAATGTGCTCGCGAACTTGTCGCGCTGTGGTTGTCACAAATGTACTGAAAGTGGGGGGCTAGATAACTAGGGGAAGTGGGTGAGTGAAGAAATGAAAACAAGGTGGTTAGCGCCCTTTGCTCTCTGCGTTGGCGTATGGGAAACCACTTTAGAAGCGACCGCTGAAACATGATCATATTTACGCAGATTGAAAACGAATCGAATGCAGTTATTGAGAAGACGGTCAAGTTTGTCAAATCTTCCGCTCTGCCCAGAGCGGGAGAAGTTAATTGTTAATATGCATCTGAAAAAAAAACAAACAAAAAGGGTTCGGACCCGTAAGAAGCTCCTAAATATATAATTTTGAGTTTGTAAATGATTAATTTTAAGCCGGCGCCAAACAATAATAAAGGCGTACGGGTTCTTAAAAATTTTGCGTGAAATGACTAATGATTCAATTCAGTGATAAAAATGGCACGTAATGTAAAAGAGAATACACACTACTACCAGTGAGCGCTTCAAAGCATTATTTTTATTAGCTGTGTAAAAGTAGATAAGTACCTCAACCCCCAGGTAGAGGTACTTATCTACTTTTCTTTGTGAGCTCGTAGTTATTTACGTAATTCCCTTATGTTTTGTTATTATTCTTTAACATAAAATGTTGGAAAACCAAAGACGAACTTTGGATCTCAGAATGGTGGAAAAATATTGGACAAGAAATAATAGACAGGTCTTGGCAGATTTACTAACAGATAATGGTATCAACATGTTTAAAATAATTATTATATATTACTATTTAAAACAAAAACTGGCTGAAAGAGAGTGGGGCTTACATCATTAAATTCAGAACCAAACTACTCTGCGCAGTCTGTGGAATGGTCGCTGGCCTGCTGTTACTACTGTATTGCACCTTATTCATAAAACAGCGCCAGCTTCTAACCAATACATCTAAATGACATAGTGCCAAGAAAAAATATCTGCACTACATGATACAGCTGACTTACTAACAAGTTTTATTTGATAAAGATGAATACTACATGCTTACGTCAAAAGTCCTCCTTCGTAAGTATCTATGTTTGGTATTTTTATCAGAAATTCTAACATTGTCACAAATTGCTATATTTTTTCTGTAAAATATGGACCATTATACAGGATGTAAAAAGATCAATCATGAACAAGCAGTCATCAACGCATTCTGTACATCAGACTAAGTAACTTTGTGCAAAAATAATTGCTGGGAAAAGACTTTTATTTTTGTTGTGAAAATTAGCTAATTATGGTAGTGCGCAATGAAATGCACGCAAAACATTGTGCTTATGGTTGCATGCAATGGTACTTACAAGGATCGCGGGAGTATTTTAAGTTAAGTTATAACATATAAAACAAGTTTTCGTTAAAAAAAATCAAACAAAGTTGGAACTTTAGCTTTTAATGTCTCCGTAAAAAGAACTTTCCTAAGTTTAGTCCAGTACAAAAAAAAAAACAAAATAACGGAAGCGTATGTGATTCTCAGCATCGTTAGGGTATTTTTACACCCGTAATAATAAAACTATCAAAATAAAAATGAATGCGTAAGAAACCTAACAGAACAGGGTGACGGTAAGTTTCGCTTTATCTTCAATGTCTCTAAGCCAAACACTATAAGAAAAATATTTTTAGAATACTTTAAAAAAACTTTTTTGAAATCTTACCAAACACGACGCGTTACTCAAAACATTTTTTCCTAAGACTGTTCGCTAAATAAATAAAAGGCACCTAAATAATAAAAAATCCTACATTGCGTAGATTTCGTAAAAACCTCAGTGTCCGACGTACAAAAATTAATATTATAAAAGTACTGTTTTTTTTTAAGTTCGGAATCTAAAAAAACAATGTTTTTATTATGTTTTAAATTAAAAATGTTAATAAACATCCAAATGTAAATTTAAAAAATGTCACCAAAGTTATCGGTAATTTTTTCCCAATTATTTTAATCTGTACACGTCTTAAGTTTTGTATAGATTAAAATATGAAAAATTGATAATAATTTGACAATAAAGCCATTTAATCTTTTCACGTAGTAAAATCATCAATAAAAATCAATCAGCTTTCATATAAATACCGTTCACTCACAACGACTTACAATCACTCGTCGACGAGTAACAACAGTATGCGTATCCTTGCTCTGCTAGCCCTTTGCTTCGCGGCCGTCGCAGGTATGTTCTTAAGAAATATTGCATTTTACATTTTCTGTTAAAAAATATCGTCTTCTATACATTTCCAGTTTATGCTAATCTCGCATTCTATAGTATTTCCGTACATCGCGAGGTCAGCTTATACTGGAAATGTTTAGCTTGATGTGTAGCCGTGTGTACTTAATTTTTGTTCTAACATTTCAATCCTAAGTATATATAATATTATAAATGTGAAAGTAAGTGTATAAAGTATAGTGATCGAGATAAACAAACAAACAATCGTTTGTTTATTTGTTTGTTTGTTACGCTTTCACGCTAAAACGGCCGATCAGATTAAGATGGAATTTGGTACATGGGTAACCCATGACCTGGATTAGGACATAGGATTTTTATCCCGATATTTCCACGAAATAGAGACTTGTGCGGGTGAAACTGCAGGGCGCAGCTAGATAATGATAAATGGAACTTGAACAGCATTTCAATTGGATAATATTGATTCTTCTTTTTTCTAGCCGTCCCTTCCAATCCCCAGAGGATTGTGGGCGGTTCGGTCACCACTATTGATCGGTACCCCACCATCGCCTCTCTCCTGTACACATGGAACTGGAGCGCATACTGGCAGGCGTGCGGTGGTTCCATCCTCAACAACAGGTCCATCCTCACCGCTGCTCACTGCACGATTGGTGACGCAGCCGGCAGATGGCGTATCCGGCTTGGCTCCACTTGGGCTAACAGCGGTGGTGTTGTCCACAACGTGAACCAGATCATCAACCATCCATCATACAACGCCAACACTTTTAACAATGACGTCGCCGTCTTGCGCTCCGCCTCCACCTTCTCTTTCAACAACAATGTCCGCGCCGCTTCCATCGCTGGCGCCAACTACAACCTCGCTGACAACCAAGCCGTCTGGGCTGCAGGATGGGGCACGACTTCTGTAAGTTTATTGATGATTCCTGCCGTGTTCAAAAAAAGTAAATATATCCTGTTTTGTTTGATCGGAGAATAATATTTGCATGTTATCATTTTGCAGTCTGGTGGCTCCGCCTCTGAGCAACTCCGTCACGTCGAGCTGAGGTCCATCAACCAGGTGACTTGCAGAAACAACTACGCTACCCGTGGTATCGCTATCAACGACAACATGTTGTGCTCCGGCTGGTCCGGTGGTGGTCGCGACCAGTGCCAGGGTGACTCCGGCGGTCCTCTCTACCACAACGGTGTCGTTGTTGGTGTCTGCTCTTTCGGTATTGGCTGTGCTCAGGCTAACTTCCCCGGTGTCAACGCTCGTGTTTCCCGTTACACCGCTTGGATCCAATCCAACGCATAAGAAGGGACTTGTTAGCAGTGTGCTTAGGGTTATGTTTTTCTAATAAATAAACTGTAAACCCACGCAATGTTTTAGTTTTCTTTACTTCCATAATACTTTAAAATGTCAGTTTAGTTTTAGAAAACATAACCAGATACAACATAATTTCTATTATTATTCATTGTTATGATTAGGTACACAAATATTATTATAATCTATGATTTTGACCTGAAAAAAATATTATGGTGATAGTTAAATCCATTGAATAACATAACTTTGAATTGAATCTAAATTAATTTATCTGCCTGGAGGCAATGTAATCCACGATATTAGTATTCTGTGAGCTTCGCTATCGGTTTAGCATCATTAGCCGAAAGACAATGTTCTTATATTTGCAATTCCATTTAGGGTTAGCAAACATGCTTTTTTTTGCAATGGCAATTGGTCGCTTTTCGGGAGCTACAGGCCGACCGCCAAAAACGAGACTCTCCCATAGGTTTGCGGAGCGCGGGGCGGCGGGTGTTCACGGAAATAATGATGATTATCTTTTAAGCATTTTACTGCAACGACTGTCTTTTCTAAGTGACGATAAATTGCATGAATTGCAAAAGTAAGCAAGTAAAAATTAAAATATACCGCAATTTCAGTCCCGTTTTCTTGTTATACGAACTGCATAAGTGACTTTGTAATCCCATATAAATAATACGCGATTACAAAGTTACTTTTGACGTTCGTATATGTACAAAACGGGACTGAAATTGCATTATATTTTAATTTTTCCTCGCTTTATAAGCTAAACAGTTACCACAACCTATCGTGTTACCTATCGTGTTCAAAATTTCAAGCTTGTATGACTGCTAGAAGTACGTTAGAATTTTGATGATCGGTGAGTGAGTGAGTGAGTGAGTATGTAAGTGGCAAAATTAATTAACATTGACATGCAATAGTTCATAAACTACAGGTTCAAATTGAATGTAATTTGGGAATATGCCTACCTAGTTATACTAAGCCCTCTTGGCCACTGAACATTGTCAAGTTGACTGAATAAACAAGTGACGTTTCTCTTGGGAAAAACGACTGGAAAGGACATATTTTACTTACCATAATTCCTGAATATTATCAATTCCACTAATCAAACCTGAAATATCCATTATAAAACGTCTAGTGATTCGATGACGGATGGCCGCTCGTGAGCTTCCTGGACAACCTCTAGCGTGAAGTGGAGCTTTTTGAATTTTTTTTTTCTTGAATTTTAGTCGAACTTTATGTTGCGTCCTTTACATATTAATAAATAAATGCACTTCTTATTTGTATTCATTGTTATTAATATAACTGCAGAGCACAATACACACACAAGGCGGGTGCGTGTCGGGCGCGGGTCGGTACGGTACGGTGAGACGCCGTACCACCGTACCGCACCGAACAGGCGCGGGCGTCCAAACTACCGTTCTTGGATCGCGACGCTGCCGCGCTGTTACGAAACAGAGGTACGGTACGGACAAAAGAACATATCCGCAGCTTTACGTGGTTTGTTCGTGAGTTCAATCCAACTTATCTAAACATAGAAGGGAACAAATAAAAACTTTTAAACGAAAAAAAAAACAACCGTATTCCACAAAAATACACTTAAAAGAGAAAAATAACTTGAATTTCGGAAGTCGGTGGCAAAAACGATAATATTTTATTAGATATATATAGTAAAATATACCGTAATATATATGAAAGCAATTCATAGTTATTTCCCTAGGGATATAACTATATCACGGCTTCAACTATGCGAACTGCGAACCATCTTAAATTATAACTATATGGATCTGTGTTTTCGTTTTTGCCACCGACTTCCGAAATTCAAGTTATTTTTCTCTTTTAACTGTATTTTTGCGGAATACGATGGTTTTTGTTTTGTAGAAAAGTTACTTTAGTGTTTTTTTTTGGAAATCGGTTGTTTTTTTTTTGTATAAAAGTTTTTATTTTTCACTTTTTAGTTGTGTTTATACCTGCCCCGCACAAATTCGTATACCAGTCGAATAATGGAAATATAACAAAAGATTTTAAAAAAATTAACGAATCAGTCCACACTGCCCCACCGGGCCGCCCACGCGCTCCAGGGCAAAGAGGAATGCCTAAAATTTTTCAGTGGAATATGCCCCACTAGTTCGACTTAGTGGGGCAGATTCCACTAGTCTAAAATCTCGATGGATTCTGCCCCACTAGGGTTGGCACCTTAGAAATGTGTAGGTAGGTATGCTCGTATTTTATATTTGTTTGGAAAAGAAAGAAATGTATAGTTAAGTAAAATATAACTAGGACTGGTAAGATCAGTTTTAATACATACCTAGGTAGTGTTTTTAAATGAAAGAACAAAAATATTTTTTTGGTAATTTAATATGTTATGATGGCCCAGAGATTAAAGCCTCGCCTCTCATGCATGAGGTTGTGGGTTCAAATCTGAGCAAGTACTAATGTGACTTTTTCAATTCATATGTACTTTCTGACTTTATGTTGGACATTATTGACATCAGTGAAGGAAAACATCGTGAGGAAACATGGACTTATAGTTAATATAAGTCTGAAATCACATTAATTACACGATTTGTTACACATAAAATAAAATCGAATAAAATAAATCCTAGTAACATTTAACTTAGACATAAATTTCATTCTTTTCCAAACAAATATAAAATTACGAGCATACCTACCTACACAAATTCTAAGGTGCCAACCCTAGTGGGGAAGAATCCATGCCATGGGGCAGAATACATTTGCCCCACCAGTGGGGCGACTTGGTGGGGCAAAGTGGAATGATTTAAATTAACCCCTTTGTGATAAAGAAAAGGGGGGATACAGTTTGTATGAAAGATCTTATTCATTTGGTTTAGAAAACGTGGTATAAACTTATCTAGGTAATAATAAAGATGGAATCATACATTTTTCAAAACTGGCTTGAAAGTGTAGAAAGAGGGTTTTTGCATCTCAATGACATCTATGGGCCCAAAATGGTACACATTTTGGAATACATTTTTCTACATTCAATTTAACAGAAATAACATTTTTGAAATTTAATTACAATCCTATTAAAATTGTAAATGGAATATAATCACGATGTAACATTTAGTTTTTGTTTCATTGCAATCGTCTCATACAATAAAACGATATGCTAATTTAAAGTTTTCAAAGTGGTACCCATACCACCAACAGGCACTACGTTCAAGGGGTAACGGAGATGTGGAGCGTATGCTGCCTCTAATATTAAGCTGGGCGGTCACAGTCCATAAATTACAGGCTACCACCCTCGAAAGAGCTGTAATCGATAAAATCATTTATAGCCAGAGTACATCTCATGGCAATTCGAATAAGCCCAAACACGGCTAGGATACATTGTTTTATGCCGGAGTTCCGGTGCCGTCCTTCCGGCTTCATCTTCAGATCAGTTCAATAGTCATCAGAATTATTTATTTAATCGTGCTTCATAGTCGCTTAACTATCTTAATCGACATCTTATCGCCACCCGTGAAATACTAATCATTGAGTAGTTCCGGTGGCCATCTGTCTTCTTCATCAGTTCCATTTCACCAAATGATAATTTCTGAATGGAAATGCTTAATTTGTTGCTGAAAATACCTAAATCGCTCTGTGTGTGCCTATAATATTTGAGGAGTTCCCTCAATTCGTCATGGATTCCATCATCAGTTCCGTCATAAGTGTTTTTCTGATGAAGAAGACCACAGATTGCCACCGGATTTCCTCAATGATAGGTATTTCATGGGTGGCGCCATTTATGAACCGATTTGGAAAATTATTTTCTGATTTGAAAGGATATACGCCCAGATTGGACCCATTAAAAAAAAACTGTTCTGATGAAGAAGACAGATGACCACCGGAACTAGTCAATGATAAGTATTTCACGGGTGGGTATAAGATGTCTCGATTAAGATAGTTAAGCGACAATGAAGCACGTTTAAATAAATAATTCTGATGACCATCGAACTGATCCATGAAACAAGAAGAAACTACGAAAATATAGAAGAGTTTCCTGACTTTATTTTTTTGCCATGCGTCCGGAGTCTCAGGAAGAAACGGAGTTGGAATCCTGATAAATAAACACCTGGAAAATAATATTATCAATCTTAAATAATTTTCAGATAGAGTAGTGACATTGGAAATTCAAACAACGGACGATACGATCTGGTCGTTTATCCAAGTGTATGCTCCTACGAAATCTTACGCAAAAGAAGACAGACTTGTTCTACTACTCAATAGACTTCGCTATGGACTTTGTAAACTCTAAAATCATAGTTAATTGGGCGACTTCAACGCTTAAATCGGAATGAACTTAGAGGAGAAGATACAGTTTTTGGAAGATTCTCGAATGGAAGTCGAACGCCACACGGACAAAAAATGGTTGAATTTGCACTAGAAACTCAAATTCAAAGCATTTATTTCAAATAAACCAATTACAGGCACTTTTGAATTGTCAAGGGGTCGGTCAGTCAGAAATATGAAGCTAGTCGCCCATTCCAAAGCGTAGTAGGTACCTATGGAGAAGAACGGGCAAGAAACTCCATGGACACTCTTTTAAATAAAATAAAATGGTTACATAATATTGATTACATCATTCAAGTTGAAGTGAGAATGTGAGAACGATGCAAAACATTAAAAGCGTCCGTCAGAAATAAAAATATAAATTAAATTAAAATCATCGTGGCAGCTAAGAGATGACCAGTCCGTACTGACGGCGCCCGTTCACGAACATGACGCATGGATTAGCACCATTCAGCTCAACCATTTTGAAGGGAGCTAAATGATCCAACACAGGCGCCACCGCCAGCGAGACATTAGAGTGAGCATGACATACTCTCAGCCGCCAGGGCACATTCAAGTCAATGAAAGACATACCCAGTACCTAAATGGTAGCTTTATAGTCGGTACATAGTACCCACACATGTGCCATGCAATTATACAATGCTAAGACATTGAATTTATACAATGGAAAGATAGTTTTTAAAATCTTCAGCAGCTCCAATGGTATTTTCAAATGCTAATCAATTAGTTTATGCTTGTGGAGCAGGACCAGCGTTGAGCCAAGCATTTTTATCAGCGATGTAATCCCCCAACTTATAATATGCTTGGCTGCATAGTGTGCGTTTAATATAAGATTTAAATTTTGTTTCATTCAGTTGAAGTATGTGGGGAGGTATTTTATTGTAACATTTTAAGCAGTACCCCATGAAAGATGAGTCCACTTTAGCCAGTCTGAAACCTGGTTGAACTAATTGGTCCCTATTCCTAGTGATATAATTGTGTTTTGCACCTCTTTTACTAAAAAGATGTAGATTTTTCCTTACGTACATGATGTTTTCATAAATATATTGACAAGGTACCGTCATGATGTTAATATCTTTAAACTGTTCCCTTAGAGAGTCGCGCCTGCGGAGGTTATAGATGGCTGCAATGGCTCTTTTCTAAATAGACTCGATGTCTGCAGCCCGTCCCCATAGTAGAATACCGTACGACATAATACTATGAAAGTAACTAAAATAGACTAGTCTCGCGGTATCTACATCAGTAAATTGACGGATTTTTCTCACAGCAAATGCTGCTGAACTTAGCCGTCCTGAAAGGGATGTTAAATGAGGACCCCATTGAAGCCTTGAGTCGAGCGTGATCCCCAGGAAAACAGTTTTATCGACGAATTCTAGTTTCTTTTGATTCAATACTATCTCACAATTACTACTTTTGACATTTGGTAAAGAAAATCTTATGCACTTAGTTTTTTTCCCATTTAATACTAAATTATTAGCAGTGAACCAATTGTGGACCTGCTGTAGGGCGTTATTTACGTCGTCAAGATTTGATGCACGTCTATTAATTTTAAAAATTAAGGAAGTATCATCAGCAAATAACACCATTTGTGGTTGAGTTTTTAACAAATGGGGAAGATCATTTATATATACTAAAAAGAGGAAAGGACCCAATATTGATCCTTGTGGTACACCCATTTCTACTTTTAAACCATTTATTTGAACTTGCTGTTGTCTATTATTTAAATAAACAACTGTAAAATAATAAATATTATGTTTAATCGCAAGTCTCACCAAAATGGACTTGGCGATCACCAGACGGCAAACATTACATTGAAATAGACTACGTACTCACGAAAACACATATCAATGTAGATAAATTTGAATAATTTCAACTTCAATTCAGATCGCAGAATGATAAGATGTAAACTCTCCGTGCAACTGAAACGTAAAAGGCCGAACATAAAACCTGTTGATTATACTAGAAACCTACCTTTGGTGTCAGAAGAAGGAGCAAGATCTGGTGAAAATACATTCATGAAAGCATTATGTATGAGAAAGCACAAAAAATAGCAAGAGCGTTATTTTTTTGCTTAATATTTTTTTACAGAGATTAGAGACGAGTTCTTAACAAGTTCGCGTGTAATGACTAATTATTAAATTTTATGAAGCCATTACTTGTTAGATCAGATAGCTGTGATAAAAATGGCACGTAATGTAAAAGAGCATACACACTACTACCAGTGATCGCTTCAAAGCATTATTTTTATTCTCTGTGTAAAAGTAGATAAGTACCTCAACCCCCAGGTAGAGGTACTTATCTACTTCTCTTTGTGAGCTCGTAGTTATTTACGTAATACCCTTATGTTTTGTTATTATTCTTTAACATAAAATGTTGGAAAACCAAAGACGATCTTTGGATCTCAGAATGGCGGCAAAATGTTAGACAAGAAATAATAGACAGTTTTTGTCAGATTTGCTTACAGATAATGGTATCAACAAGTTGGCTATGTTCTTATCATTATAAAATAAAAATAAACTGGCTGAGAGGGAGTCGGGCTCACGTCATTAAATACCAAACCAAACTACTCTGCGCAGTCTGAGGAACGGTCGTAGCCTGTTGTCACTACTGTATTGCACCTACTTAAATAAAACAGCGCCAGCTTCTAAATAAGATATCTAAATAAATAACATAGAGTCAACGAAAAATATCTGCGCTCTAAGATAACTTACTAACAATTATTATTTGACAAAGTTGAATAAATACTTAGGTCAAAAGTCCTGCGTAAGCAAGCAGCTATTTTTGGTATTTATTCAGCAATATTATCATTGTCACAAACCGCTATAATTTTCCTGCAAGATATGGATCATTTACAGGGTGTCATCACGAAGCCGGTAACTTTGTGCAAAAATAATTGCTGGAAAACGACTTTTATTTTTAGTGTGAAAATTCGCTGATTATGTTAGTGCGCAATGAAAAGCACTCAAAACGTTATGGTACAGGGATCGTGGGAGTATTTAAAGTTAAGTTAGTTATTTACTATAACTTTATTAAAATCAGAAACTTAGGAGATAAGGAGGACGGAATTTTTTGCTAATTTTGTAATCTTCAAGGCTCCGAAAGCAAACATAAAGAAAATATGTATTTTTAGAATCCTAAAAAAAATCTAAACGGTACCAAACACGTTGCGTATTTTTTTTAAATTCTTTACTCCCATAAATAAATCTGATAGTTTGCCTTTGACGGGCGATCGTAGTGCGCGTCACCAAGACCAAAACAATAAAAATTCTTACATAAATATCAAAATGTAAATAAAAAAAAAGTCACTAACATTATCGTTAATTTGTTCCCAATTCTTCTAATCTGTACACGTCTTTAAGTTTTGGTATTAGATTTTGAATTCAAATATGATAAAATGATGATTATATAACACTAAAGCCGTTTAATCTTTTCATGTAGTAGTATATTCTATTAGCTTTGATATAAATACCGATCACTCACAACGACTTACAATCACTCGTCGACGAGTAACAACAGTATGCGTATCCTTGCTCTGCTAGCCCTTTGCTTCGCGGCCGTCGCAGGTATGTTCTTAAGAAATCTTGTATTTTTTGTTTGTTAAAAACTTCAGAATCTTTTTTATCAATTTCATCAATTTCAAGTAGTTTTTATAAGAAAAATGCATTTGTTGTTGTAACACCACGAAATAGAGACTTGTGCGGGTGAAACTGCGGGGCGCAGCTAGATAATGATAAAGGGAACTTGAACAACATTCAGTTGAATAATATAGAATCTTCTTCTTTCTAGCCGTCCCTTCCAATCCCCAGAGGATTGTGGGTGGTTCGGTCACCACTATTGATCAGTATCCCACCATCGCCTCTCTCCTGTACACATGGAACTGGAGCGCATACTGGCAGGCGTGCGGTGGTTCCATCCTCAACAACAGGTCCATCCTCACCGCTGCTCACTGCACGATTGGTGACGCAGCCGGCAGATGGCGTATCCGTATTGGCTCAACTTGGGCTAACAGCGGTGGTGTTGTCCACAACGTGAACCAGATCATCAACCATCCATCATACAACGCCAACACTTTTGACAATGACATCGCCGTCTTGCGCTCCGCGTCCACCTTCTCTTTCAACAACAATGTCCGCGCCGCTTCCATCGCTGGCGCCAACTACAACCTCGCTGACAACCAAGCCGTCTGGGCTGCAGGATGGGGCACGATTTCCGTAAGTTTATTGATGATTCCTGCCGTGTTCAAAAAAAGTAAATATTTCCTGTTTTGTTTGATCGGAGAATAATATTTGCATGTTTTCATTTTGCAGTCTGGTGGCTCCGCCTCTGAGCAACTCCGTCACGTCGAACTGAGGACCATCAACCAGGTGACTTGCAGAAACAACTACGCTACCCGTGGTATCGCTATCAACGACAACATGTTGTGCTCCGGCTGGTCCGGTGGTGGTCGCGACCAGTGCCAGGGTGACTCCGGCGGTCCTCTCTACCACAACGGTATCGTTGTTGGTGTCTGCTCTTTCGGTATTGGCTGTGCTCAGGCTAACTTCCCCGGTGTCAACGCTCGTGTTTCCCGTTACACCGCTTGGATCCAATCCAACGCATAAGAAGTGACTTGTTAGCAGTGTGCTTAGGGTTATGTTTTTCTAATAAATAAACTGTAAACCCACGCAATGTTTTAGTTTTCTTTACTTTCATAATACTTTAAAATGTGAGTTTAGTTTTAGAAAACATAATCAGATACAACATAATTTCTATTATTATTTATTGTTAAGATTAGGTACACAAATATTATTATAATCTATGATTTTGACCTGAAAAAATATTATGGTGATAGTAAAATCCATTGAATAACATAACTTTGAATTAAATCTAAATTAATTTATCTGCCTGAAGGCAATGTAATCCACGATATTAGTATTCTGTGAGCTTCGCTATCGGTTAAGCATCATTAGCCGAAAGACAAAAATAACATAAAAGAACATCTTTTATTTGCAATTCCATTTAGGGTTAGCAAACATGCTTTTTTTTTCAATGACAATTGGTCGCTTTTCGGAAGCTACAGGCCGACCGCCAAAAACGGGACCCTTCCGAAGGTTTGCGGAGCGCGGGGCGGCGGGTGTTCACGGAGATAATGATGATTATCATTTAAGCATTTTACTTCAACTACTGTCTTTTCTAAGTGACGATAAATTGCATGAATTGCAAAAGTAAGTAAAATGTAAGCAACTAAAAATTAAAATATACCGCAATTTCAGTCCCGTTTTCTTGGTATAGGAACTGCATAAGTGACTATGTAATCCTATATAAATAATATGCGATTACAAAGTTACTTATGCAGTTCGTATATGTACAAAACGGGACTGAAATTGCATTATATTTTAATTTTTCCTCGCTTTATAAGCTAAACAGTTACCTATCGTGTTCAAAATTTCAAGCTTGTATGTCTGCTAGAAGTACCTTAGAATTTTGATGATCGGTGAGTGAGTGAGTGAGTGAGTATGTCAGTGGCAAAATTAATTAACTTTGACATGCAATAGTTCATAAACTACAGGTTCAAATTGAATGTTATTTGGGAATATGCCTACTTAGTTATACTAAGCCCTCTTGGTCACTGAACATTGTCAAGTTGCCTGAATAAACGTGAGTGACGTTTCTCTTGGGAAAAACGACTGGAAAGGACATATTTTACTCACCATAATTCCTGAATATTATCAATTCCACTAATCAAACCTGAAATATCCATTATAAAACGTCCAGTGATTCGGTGACGGATGGGCGCTCGTGAGCTTCCTGGACAACCTCTAGCGTGAAGTGGAGCTACTTACGTACGGCGGCGGCGCGCGTAATTTTAGACGAATATTATGTTGCGTCCTTTACATATTAATAAATAAATGCACTTCTTATTTGTATTCATTGTTATTAATATAACTGCAGAGCACAATACACACACAAGGCGGGTGCGTGTCGGGCGCGGGTCGGTACGGTACGGTGAGACGCCGTACCACCGTACCGCACCGAACAGGCGCGGGCGTCCAAACTACCGTTCTTGGATCGCGACGCTGCCGCGCTGTTACGAAACAGAGGTACGGTACGGACAAAAGAACATATCTGGACGCAGCTTTACGTGGTTTGTTCGTGAGTTGAATCCAACTTATCTAAACATAGAAGGGAACAAATAAAGACCGGGTGGTGAAAACCCACCATCACCTTCTCCT
Source organism: Xanthia icteritia (assembly GCA_949128155.2). NCBI lineage: Eukaryota > Metazoa > Arthropoda > Insecta > Lepidoptera > Noctuidae > Xanthia > Xanthia icteritia. The sequence continues at coordinate 18,192,676 of OX421932.2, forward strand.
GAGGACTTGAAAATAATGGCGATTACTCCTCACGACTTTGTCATTGAAGTCGTCCGAATCCTGGATTTGTGTCAGGTTGATGGCAATAGGCTCGCTCCCTGTTACATAAGACTTAAACATATAACTGGTGAAATGTGGGTTTACTACTTATATGGTACAACTCAGCCTAACGCTTCGGGGAAAACAGGCCTGATGTTAAATGACTACGATAGTGATGCATTGGTAAATAAAATTTCTTATATTGTTTGTATAACATTTAATTAAAATCCTTTTATATTAATATACATCTGACCCTCATCAGCATTTACTTTCTTTACTCTTATATGAGTACATTCTATTGGCTCAATTACTGTAGGAAAATTACCAATAGTGCGGAATTTCCTAATGCTGTCCTGTTCATTTACAGTAATAGGCATTTTTATAAATCTTCGGGACATCGTGACAATATATACGCTTCCTTTTTACATGTTTTGCTGACCTGGTTGAGTCACATATTAGTATATTATTTGGATTTTGTCTAATGTTAGGTTAGCATTGACCAAGGTTAGGTAAGTACATACTTAATGGCGAGCCCAGTTGCGTAATGCGCAGACTACTTGCTCTTCAGGACTCAATGGGCATCCTCGAGGGTCGTGAAATAATTCCTCACGTAAAACATCCACAATTTTTTCTCCAAAACGTTTTGTGAACCTATACTTATTCTAAAATCTTCGGCACTCCATTCAAAAAGACTCACACGATGACAATGTCTATTATGATCGCCGAGACGTCTCGAGTACATTCAAATCTTCAAAATCCATCCAGTCATTCATATTAATATCCATTATAAACGATTTTTATGTAAATTGACAACTAATAATAATCAACGCAAACGTCAAACAAATTAGTACCAACGATAAACTAGAGGACTCGGCTGACTAACTTTAGTACCATAAATATTTCTGGAACTAGTGATAAACTTCATTTTATAATAACGTTTTATTTAGTCGTGATACTTATCCCAGTACCAAATTTAGACCGTGTTTTGGAATAAGACGGTTTGTGTTTGTTTTACTTTTGGAAGGGGCACCTAGAATCAATTCTATTTTCTTGTTAATTTCGACGTTAAACGATCTTTTTATGTGCCTATTTGAAATAAATGACTTTGACCTTGACTTTTGTGTCCCTCAAAGTGTTATTTTGTACATACTAAATAAACAATCCAAAAGAAACCTTCGCTCTGTCACTAGCCAGTCTGTTACGTCACGACAGAAAAGGAAATAATAAATGGGTCATCAACAATATTCTGGAAAATTTTAAAGCGAAACCTACAAAATCTTTTCAACAAACATTACTATTAACTGGCCAAGAGTGTGTTTGTGTTCTGTAGTTGGGATGTATTTATCCCAAGAACAAACTTAACATTGTAGTTGAAAACCATATTCTCCCATATATTCCAACTGCAAATGTAAGTTTGTATGCACGATATTGAAAGATTTAACATGTTATTTTAAGACCATAGATTTGGGGTGCTAGGACAGGAAACCTCCCCGTGTGCCTGTGGGCTGGAGTTCCCTTATGGATGCGTCCGGGGGGAAGGCCAGTCTCCCCATTAGCCGTGGGCAATGTCTCCCCATTAGGTACTGTGTGCCTAAGGGGTCTCGTTGTCCGTATGCCAATATCCTGCCGAGGAACACTCTAACGTGTACTCGGAGAGAGCACACGTTGGGCAGCGTTGGAGTGCGGGCTCGGCGTGCACTAACACTGCCGTTGGGCAGGCAGGAGGAAAACTTTCTTCTGCCACCGTTGGTCTCGTAGACCCGAAGAGTGTCAAGGTCATGTCTCTGGCATTTGACGGGGGTCGAGGGTCTTGGCTTAACCACCCGGGCCGTGAGGAAGAAAACCTCTATAAAAAATCACCCCACACCTCCAAGCGGCGGCGCACCGTGAGGGAGGTTGATAGCTTGACTAATGGGTAGCTAAGTAATTAGTCGCTAGTGCGAACCACAATTTTTTTTGAGATAGTAAAAAGTTTAATACTCGTGGGAACAAAAATGGAATCTAAACAAACAAAAAACAACCAAAAGGAAGGGAGTGATGCGGGGTCAGAGTCCGACGCTGCATCTGGCGCAAGGAGTTCAAGCTCGAAGCGCGAAGCGGTGGGGGCTGCTGGGAAGAACCGGAAGTTCCTTCGGAAGCGCTCCAAGCCGGGAGAGGGGTCGTCCGCGACGAGTGGGTCTCGGGTTCAGCCCATAGGTCAAAGATCCACTCCAGTCGGCGGGGTGCGGCCCGGGGAAAAGGTGTGGGTAGAGGGCTCACGACCATGAAGGCCGGCGAGCCGAGCCAGGCCAGCCCAGCTGAGCTGGAGAGGCTCGCCACGGGCGAGCACCACCCTGTAGGGACCAGCACTGGGGCGGCCCTTACAGAACCTGTAGGTGGTGAGCCGGACGCCACTGATGGCTCCAATTCGGAGCGAGCGGCAGGTTTGCGGAGGTAGTGGCAGCCGCAATCTAGGGTGTGGCCTTGAAGAGGATCCGGATCGGCCCTCATGTGGTGCCGCAGGAGAGGGAGCAGCACGGGCAGGGACGGCCCGTGCCTGCCGAGGATCGGGTTCTGACCCTGGTGCGGCAGGAGATGGCTTCCCTGCGGTCTCGTTTTTCCATTTTAGAGGCTATCGTCCCGCGTCCCCCGTTAGTGGCTAGCAGCGGCCAGCGGAAGGCGACTTCATATGCCGCCACCGCAGCTACCCCGGCCAAACCAGGTTCGTCGGGGCAGACCAAAGGCGGGGCGGCTACACAGGCCCCGGCCCTAGCGGCGAAACGGCCGCCCCCACCTCCTTCTCCTTAATCTCCTCCAGCTGACGCCGAATGGCAAGTAGCCGGGGAAAAGAGGAAGAAGGGGAAGGCTAAAAGGGCGGCCAAAAAGAAAGAGAGGTGGCAGCGGCTCAAGGATCGAAGCTTCGCGGCTAGGCTCCGCGCCCCGGCTAGGCTCCGCGCCCCGAAGTCCGCAGCTGTAGTGATTACACTACAGCCAGTGGCGGAGAAGAAGGGCGTGTCCTACCGCGACGTGCTCGCTAACGTGGGGGCGGCAGTGGACCTCAAAGAGATCAGCGTCCGGGTGAGGGTCACTGCGACTGGGGCCCGGATGCTGGAGGTCCCCGGTGCGGCAAGCGGCCCGGCCGCTGACCGTCCGTCCTGACTTCACGGGGATGCGAGCCGTTACGGTGAGCTGCCCTGTGTCGGCTGCCAAAAAAATAGCCGGGGAGGGCCAAAGGCTATTGGTGGGCTGGGTTTCCGCGCAGGTCAAACTGCTGGAACCCAGACCTCTGAGGTAATCAACATGGGAGCTATCACCTCGGAGGTGGACCGCAGCGGTCACTGCTACCGCTGTGACTGTATGTGCTGCAGCTGGCAAGCCGGCCAATCACCGGATTGGGAGCAAGGCCAAAGCCAGGGGCAAGCCCTCCGCCACCACCGTCACGGCCGCAACCGCCGCCACCGCCACCATTGCCGCAACCGCCGCTACCGCCTCCACTACCGTCGCTGTCGCCGCCGCAGCTGCCTCGGCAGGGCCTTCACAAGGGGCACGGGAGGGGGCTGACATGGAGTGCCAATAATGGCCCCATTACGCCAGGCGAACATCAACCACTGCGCCGCAGCTCAGGATCTGTTGCTCCAGAGAAAGAAAGAAAGAAAGAAAAATGCGTTTATTGGCATTACAAAAAATACACCTTAAAACTATAAAAACAGAAAACAAATTACTATAATGCCAAAAGGGCCTCAGCTCAGCATAATGTCAGATGACAACACAAGGTGTACCACCTGACGCTGATTTTCAGCTGCAACCCACGAGTGCCATACGCTAGAATAAAAAACATAGGGAAGTGTCTGTCCGTTATAATAAATAAATTAAAGGTAAACTTAATATAAAATAAAATAAAACAAACTCATACAACATTAAATAAAATGTGGTGACGTACATGTGTGTGTGCGTTGAATCTGTCAGAGCTTGGCGCATTGGTCGATGAGCCGTACTTTGTCCCTCCCAGGGACAACTGGGTGGAGGACCTAAGCGGCTCAGTGACACTAATTTCGTCGGCCGCCGCCGGTACTCCGCCCCTCGAGGCAGTTAAGAGAGGACGGGGTTGCGTTGCAGCACGGTTCGGGGAGATTGTTGTGGTAGGGGTATACTTCTCCCCGAGCCGAACTCTTGCCAAGTTCCACAACTCCCTTGCGGAGTTGAGAGTCGTTGTCGTCGGGTTCTGTTCCCTTCCCGTGTTCGTCCTCGGGGACTTCAATGCCAAGAATGTGGCTGTGGATCCTGAACCGGGGTTCTGTCCCCACGTGTGTGCGGATGCAGGGTGAATCAGTGGTGGACATCTCATTCGCCAGCCTCGCTCTGTCGCCGCGTGTCATCGACTGGCGCGTCATGGAGGGGTGGAGACCTATTCCGATCACCGGTACATCCGGTTTGACGTCTCCGCCCAGACCTCAAGCGCGCCGGTCCGACAGGCCCCGAGTCGACAGCTACTACAGCTACGACAGCGACAGCTCCCGGTCCAGCTGCTTCAGCGGGGACCACCCCGCTGAAGCAGCTGGACCGGGAGCTCCTCCTGGAAAGAAAGAAAGAAAGAAAGAAGAAAGAAAATACGTTTATTTGCGGTAAACATGACGCAAAAAAGAACACAAAATTATAAAATGGAAACAAGTTCAGGGAAAATATGCGTCACATTCACGCAAAACGGCCATCGCTCAGCATGATGAGCATGATGAGCCTCGATCGTGCGGCTGGTGCGGGTGGGGCCGGATTTGGTGGAGAGCCAGTTTGGTTTCCGCAGGGGGCGCTCTACGGTGGACGTAATCATGCGCGTGCGAGCCCTCGACGGTAGATGCAGTGGCCCAGGATGGGCTCGTCTTGGCGGTGTCTCTAGACATCGCCAATGCCTTCAATACTCTGCCCTGGAGTTGCATGACTACTGTCGTGTGGTCGAGGCTTATTTGACTGACAGGGCTGTCATCTACCCCGGTCACAGGGTTCGGTTCGACTGGGTGCTGCGCGCCGACCTCCCTAGCGGCGTCAGCGTCGTTTGTTACGCTGACGACACGTTAGTCCTGGCGCAGGGGCGGTCGCACCAGGTGGCGGCCGAACTAGCGACACACGGGGTTGCGACAATCGTGGACAGATTCCGGCAATTGGGACTCGAGGTGGCCCTGCACAATCCGAGGCATGCGTTTTCATGTGTTTTCCGGCTCATGTGTTTTCATGGTCCTCGGAACGCGCCACCGTCGGGTTCCCAAATAATGGTAAGAGGAGTTAACATCGGCGTCGAGTCGACGATGAAGTACCTAGGACTCGTCCTCGACAGCCGGTGGAACTTCGTGAAGCACTTCCGACGTTTGGCTCCCAGACTGGAGCGAGCCGGGTCTGCTTTGAAGCGGCTCCTGCCCAATCTAGGAGGTACAAACGCCTCCTGCCGGAGGCTATACGCGGGGGTCGTGCGGTCCATGGCCCTTTATGGGGCACCGGTTTGGGCGCGTTCATTGAAGTGGCGGCCAGCCCGCCGGTTGAACGCGTCCCAGAGGGTCATGGCCACCCGGCTGGTCCGGGGATACTGCACGGTCTCCGGTGAGGCGGCGAGCCTCCTTGCCGGTTTACCGCCATGGGATCTGGAGGCAAAAGCCCTTGCGCACATCTGGGAGTGGCGCGAGGAATCGAAATGCCGGGGCGTAACTCCGTTTCAGACAGAGCTCCGGCGGGATCTCATGGCGTCATGGAGAGTGCGATTGTCGCAACCCAGTGCTGGGCACGCCACTATTATGGCGATAAGTCCCCTCTTTGAGGAGTGGCTAGAGAGGCGCCACGGTGTCCTCACCTTCCGCCTGACGCAGGTCCTCACCGGACATGGTTGTTTCGGGAGGTTCCTGTTTCGTATCAGGCGGGAGGAAACGCCCGGGTGTCATCACTGCGTGGATCGCCCGGAGAACACGGTGGAGCATACGGTGTAGGTCTGCCCAGCTTGGCAGAGCATCGCCGTGTCCTCGTGGAGGTGATCGGTGGCAGGGATCTCTCGCGTCCGGCCATGTTCCAGGCCATGGTACGGAGCGAGAGGGCATGGGAGGCCGTCACCTCCTTCTGCGAAGCATTAATGCTCACGAAGGAGGAGGCAGAACGCGTGAGGGAGAAGCAAACTTCGCGCCCTCACGCCCTTAGCCGCCGCAGGAGACGCCCTGGGCGTCGGGAATCGCAGGCCGATTCCCGGCCACCGTAGGCGCGGGCTTGCGGACGGTGAGCAATGGGTAGCTCGCCGTCCGATAAGGACCAGGCCCGGGTCGACGGCGCTTTGTGTTCCACGCGCGCCTCAAAAAGATGTCAGCAAATGAAAAGGTCCGATAGGACCGATGCCTGCCGGGGTTTCGGGAAAGTCCGAAAGGGATACCGTGGCCCCTGGCAACGTACAGGCAACGGAAGGACCACGGGTGGGTTTTAGTCAGTAAGAGTCTGACACGCCCTCCCGCTCCACCCAGAGCGGGAGAAGTTATTTGATAATTGCCCATCCAAAAAAAAAAAAAAAGACCATAGATTTTTTATTTAAGTATAGGTTTTCCTGTAATCTATGAGTAAAGAACCATTCTCTCAAGTCTCAATAGTTTCGTAGAAAAAAGAAAATAGCTGAAAATTGACTATTGCCCCCTTGGGAATAATCAATTTTCAGCTATTTTCTTTTTTCTTCTTATTTTAAAATTATAAGAAATAAAACCGGCCAAGTGCGTGTCGGACCACACACTATGAAGGGTTCCGTAGTTGGGATGAATTTATCCCCATAACAAACTTAACTTGGTAGTTGAAAACATGTTCTCCCATACATCGATATACGGTCAATTCTCCAACTGCAAATGAAATTTAACGTTTTTCTTTTTTTTTGTACTTAATCGAAAAAAATAATTGTTGACACTACAAATCAGACTTTTTCCTTTACTTGTGCTGTGAGATCTTGCTTCGTGCCAAACTTCATGATTCTAGGTCAACGGGAAGAACCCTGTGGGTTTTGATTTATTTGCGAGTATCAAAATAAGTCGATTAAATGGCCATATTTTTATTGCAATGATTTAGAAGCTGCAAGGGACCACAGACCTACGTATTTGATATTGATTTCTACTTGCTACCTCCACGCGTTCCTGAGAAAAAGGGTCTTGACAGACTGACGGACGGCCAACGAAGTGATCCTATAAGGTTCCGTTTTTTCCTTTTGAGGTACGGAACCCTAAAAAATATTAAAATCCTCAAAATAAGCCATTTCATCTGATACGTCCCACGGTACAGCATGTAAAACTTTTTTTTTCTAATTTACTAATTTGCCTCCGAAAAGTGAGCCCCCTATTCATAATTCATTTATTTACGTTACACGTCTGTGATTGGGTCACAAGAATTCATATGTGTACCATTGGTCCAGTAGATTCGCAGCAAATTGGCTGTGACAGACAGACAGCCAGCCAGACTCACGAGTGATTCTATATATAGAACCAAGTTTTTCTAACTGAACAGACAGCTGTGCTGCGGGGGAGTTTGTTGCGCCACTTCTTCTTCCCAGCTAAAGCACTAAGAAGTGGTGAAGGGTGGGCGTTTTTGGGGGACTGTCTTATGTAATTTTGACGTTCGAAAAGTGCTGATTCTCAGCCTAGTTTGAATAAATGACTTTTGAATTTGAATATAAGGTTTCCGTTTTTCCTTTTGAGGTCCGGAATCCTAAGAAGCTCCTAAATATAAAATTTTGAATTTGTAAATGATTAATTTGAAGTCGGCGCCAAATAATAATAAAGGCGTACGTACGGATACGTCTTAATTTTTTGTATCTACATTACAGCAAAAAACATATATTGCTGATTTTTTTTTTAAAGAAATGGTTAGGTACAAGGTAATCTTTGATTAAATTCCCGCTATGCCCGGTTTTTTTTTCCTGAGAGCCTAAGTCGGTATGTTCGTCAGGTTGAAAGGATTAGACTAGAGTTATCTTTGACATCTTATATTATTTTTTTACAGTATGGGTCTGTTCCTCACCTTGATCTCGTCTGATGGAATGCGGTGGATTATGGGATCTATGATGGAATGAGTGCGCCCAGAAGCTGGCAATTCACTCTTGCATTGAAGGCTGACGGGTTATAAGTGGTAGGGAACACAGACGTTGTTTGGTGAGCTGCGATGGCAGAAATTTAGGATAGTAACCTCCTCTTATTTCACCACCAAAGTCATGAACGATCGGTACAAGACCAAACCTTCTTGAATGAGGTATGCACAAATCACTAAATTAATTTAAAGAAATCTACCAACTTACCTGTCACTTGGAGCAGCTCTTTAAATAAATAAAATAAAAAATAAAAGAGGTTATGAACAGTAAAATGGAAATAAATTGTACTAAATGGGAAATAGAAACCGCAAACAGAATAGGGAAGAAGGCAGGTAAAATCAGACCTGTTGTAGTAACACTTGCAACAACAGGCAGGAAAATAGAACTTCTCAACAAAAAGTTTTTTTTTTTAAATACTGGTATATACATCAAAGAGATGTATATACCAGTATTACATACCATATTAGACCCTATAAATGTTTCGCAAAAACTACGGGAGCTTCAGGAAACACTTAAACTGGAGCGTGAAGCAGGCAATTTGGTAGCCTCACGGTACGACAAGATGGTTACATTAAGGAAACAAAAACCAGAATCCATTCAGCAACTGCAAGGAAAAAACTTAATAAGAGTTCATGTCGGCATCGCCGCAGAATGCTACTACAGGTAAAAACACCGAAAATGTCTTAGAAAGAGCAAAACAGGTCCAAAAAACTATCTGTCACAATAACCAGCTTCTTGCAACCTTCAAAACTTAACCTTACAAGCCAGGGCACAAGGCTCGATACAGAAGAAATACAAAAAAAAACTAATAAGCACCCCTCCACCACCTCCTCGAAGCCGACTGGTCATCGGGGAGAATTTAGACCAAAACCCCCTAAATCAGAATAAAAATAGATTTACAGGAATACCTAAACCTAACTATAACCATGTAGCAAGCATTAATGTAACAACTCTAATGTCAGATAGTCGACTTACAGAATTCAGTTTGGCGATAACACCACTATAGTGGGATATCATTGGCTTATGTGAAACTAGAAGAAACCACGAAAATATAGAAGAGTTCCTGACTTTATTTCTTACCATGCGTCCGGAGTCTCAGGAAGAAACGGAGTTGGATTCCTGATAAATAAACACCTGAAAAATAATATTATCAGTCTTAAATCATTTTCAGATAGAGTAGCGACATTGGAAATTCAAACAACGGACGATACGATCTGGTCGTTTATGCAAGTGTACGCTCCTACGAAATCTTACGCAAAAGAAGACAGACTTGTTCTACTACTCAATAGACTTCGCTATGGACTTTGTAAACTCTAAAATCATAGTTATATTGGGCGACTTCAACGCTTAAATCGGGAAAGGACTAAAAGGAGAAGTTTTTGAAAGATTCTCGACTGGAAGTCGAACGCCACACGGACAAAAATTGGTTGAATTTGCACTAGAAAACTACTGTAAAATAATAAATACTATGTTTAATCACACGTCTCACAAAAAGGGACTTGGCGATCACCACGCGGAAAACATTACAATGAAATAGACTCACGAACAAACATCTTAATGTAGATAAATTTGACCTAATAAATAATTTCAACTTCAATTCAGATCACAGAATGATTAGATGTCAACTCTCCGTGCAACTGAAACGTAAAAGGCTGAACATAAAACCTGTCGAATTAACTAGAAACCTACCTTTGTTGTCAGAAGAAGGAGCAAGATCTGGTGAAAATAAATTCATGAAAGCATTATGTATGAGAAATCACAAAAATAGCAAGAGCGTTTTTTTTTACAGAGATTAGAGACGAGTTCTTAACAATTTAGCGTGTAATGACTAATGATTACATTTTTTGAAGGCATTACTTGTTAGATCAGATAGCAGTGATAAAAATGGCACATAATGTAAAAGAGCATACACACTACTACCAGTGATCGCTTCAAAGCATTATTTTTATTCTCTGTGTAAAAGTACTTTTCTTTGTGAGCTCGTAGTTATTTACGTAATACCCTTATGTTTTGTTATTATTCTTGAACATAAAATGTTGGAAAACCAAAGACGAACTTTGGATCTCAGAATGGCGGCAAAATGTTAGACAAGAAATAATAGACAGTTTTTGTCAGATTTGCTTACAGATAATGGTATCAACAAGTTGGCTATGTTCTTATCATTATAAAATAAAAATAAACTGGCTGAGATCCCGAGTCGGGCTCACATCATTAAATACCAAACCAAACTACTCTGCGCAGTCTGAGGAACGGTCGTAGCCTGTTGTCACTACTGTATTGCACCTACTTAAATAAAACAGCGCCAGCTTCTAAACAACACATCTAAATAAATGACACAGGGTCAAGAAAAAATATCTGCACTATATGATAACTTACTAACAATTTTTATTTGACAAAGATGAAGAAACTACATGCTTAGGTTAAAAGTCCTGCGTAAGTAAGCACATATTCTTGGTATTTTTTCAGCAATATTATCATTGTCACAAACCGCTATAATTTTCCTGTAAGATATGGATCATTTACAGGGTGTAAAAAGATCCATCACGAAGCCTTTAAGCTGAAGGTAACTTTGTGCAAAAATAATTGCTGGAAAACGACTTTTATTTTTAGAGTGAAATTTCGCTGACTATGTTAGTGCGCAATGAAACGCACTCAAAAAGTTGTGGCACAGGGATCGTGGGAGTATTTAAAGTTAAGTTATGACATTAGAAACATGTTTTCGTAAAAAAAAAGTCAATCAATGTTGGAACTTAGGCCTTTAATATCTCCGTAACCAGAAGGTTCCTTAGAATGGTCCAGTCCAAAAAAATATATCATAATAACGGATGGAATGTGATTCTCGGCTTCGTCAAGGGTATTTTGACACCCTTTAGTATAATTTGATTAAAATCAGAAACCTAGGAGATAAGGGGGACGGAAATTTTTGCTAATTTTGTAATCTTCATGGCCCCGAAACCAAACATTAAAAGAAAATATCTATTTATAGAATCCTTAAAAGAAATCTAAGCGGTACCAAACACGATGCGTATTTTTTTATTTTGTTTTTGTTAGACTCTCCCATAAATAAATCTGATAGTTTGCCTTTGACGGGCGATCTTAGTGCGCGTCACCAAGTCCAAAACAATAAAAAATCCTACATAAATATCAAAATGTGAATTTAAAAAATGTCACTAACATTATCGTTAATTTGGTCCCAATTCTTCTAATGTGTACACGTCTTTAAGTTTTGGAATTAGATTTTGGATTCAAATATGATAAATTGATGATTATATAACACTAAAGACATTTAATCTTTACATGCAGTATATTCAATCAGCTTTCATATAAATACCGTTCACTCACAACGACTTACAATCACTCGTCGACGAGTAACAACAGTATGCGTATCCTTGCTCTGCTAGCCCTTTGCTTCGCGGCCGTCGCAGGTATGTTCATGAGAAATATTGTATTTTTTTTGTTTGTTAAAAACATCAGAAAATTGATGTCTGTAATTTTTATGGTGTACAATAAAGAGTATTCTATCTATCTATCTATCAGAATCTTTTATCAATTTCTAGTAGTTTTTATTGGAAACATGCATTTTTTGTTGTAAAATTTCAATTAATGATAAATGGAACTCGAACAGCATTACAGTTGAATAATATAGATCTTCTTCTTTTCAGCCGTCCCTTCCAATCCCCAGAGGATTGTGGGTGGTTCGGTCACCACTATTGATCAGTACCCCACCATCTCCGCACTCCTTTACTCTTGGAACTTGGTCGCATACTGGCAGGCGTGTGGTGGTACCATCCTTAACAACAGGTCCATCCTCACCGCTGCTCACTGCCCATTCGGTGACGCAAACAACAGATGGCGTATCCGTGTCGGCTCCACTTGGGCTAACAGTGGTGGTGTTGTTCACAACGTGGGGCAAGTCATCATCCACCCATCATACAACAGCCGCACTTTGGACAATGACATCGCCATCTTGCGCTCCGCCTCCACCTTCTCTTTAAACAACAATGTCCGCGCCGCTTCCATCGCTGGCGCCAACTACAACCTCGGTGACAATCAAGTCGTATGGGCTGCAGGATGGGGCACGACTTCCGTAAGTTTATTGATGATTCCTCCCGTGTTAAAAAAAAGTAAATGTTTCCTAATTTGTTTGATCGGAGTATAATATTTGCATGTTTTCATTATTGCAGGCTGGTGGCTCCGCCTCTGAGCAACTCCGTCACGTCCAAATCTGGACCGTCAACCAAAACACTTGCGCACAACGTTATGCTACTGTAGGTGACACCATCACCGCCAACATGTTATGTTCCGGCTGGCTCGACGTCGGTGGTCGCGACCAGTGCCAGGGTGACTCCGGCGGTCCGCTCTACCACAACGGCATCGTTGTTGGTGTCTGTTCCTGGGGCAGGTCTTGCGCTCTGGCTTACTTCCCCGGTGTCAACGCTCGTGTTTCCCGCTACACCGCTTGGATCCAATCCAACGCATAAGAAGTGACGTGTGCTTATGGTTATGTTTTTCTAATAAATAAACTGTAAACCCACGCTATGTTTTAGTTTTCCTTACTTCCATAATAGTTCAGTCACGTTCTTCAGTTTAGCTTTAGAAAACAAAATCAGATACAACATAATGACTACTATTGTCCATTGTTAAGATTAGGTACACAAATATTATTAACAATATTAATAATAATCTGTAATTTTGACCAGTCAATACTATAATAGTTATGGATAAATATGTTCAATAATATTTTAACGTATTTAACGATTTTTTTGTATGCTAAACACTGGATACTGCTAAACAAATTAGAGCGTTATGGGATTAGAGGAACTGCATTAAACCTATTACAATCTTATCTCTCTAATCGCACTCAAATCACAATGCTTGATAGGCTATGTGCAAGCTCGAAAATTGAAAGAACATACATGTCACGTCCTAGGAAAACTACTTATGGTGTTCCCCAAGGTAGCATTCTTGGCCCCCCATTATTTAATATTTACATAAATGATATGCCTAAGGTCAGTAAGCACCAGATGGTCTTATTTGCTGATGACAGCACAATTTTATTCTCTAATAATGACATTAATATTCTTGAAAATGACATAAATGACGATCTTAAAAATATTATAAATTGGTTAGTTAATAATAATCTAAAAATAAATCTTAATAAAACTAAAATAATGACATTTAATCAAAGAACAAATAAACCAAAACTGAATATAAAATATGGTAACGTAGCAATCTCTGAAAGTGACAACACAAAATTTCTGGGCCTTTACATAGATAGTCGTCTGACTTGGAAACATCATATCAACGCTTTGTCAAAGAAGCTTAGTCAATTTGCGTATGCTCTGTACAAATTATCAAAAAGGGTTAACCGCATTACAGTACAAATAGCTTACAATGCTTATGTGGCTTCTGGCATTAGGTACGGAATAATTTTCTGGGGCAACTCCACTGACAGAGACATTGCTTTCAAAGCTCAGAAAAAATGCTTGCGATCGTTTACACAATTACAATTGATTGATAGTTGTAAACCATTATTTAAGGAACTTAGTTTGCTCACTCTACCGTCTATGTACATATATGAAATGGGAGTGTTTGTCCGCTGTAACCTGCATTTATTTGAAAAACTGCGCTCTCGCCGTTATCAGAATACCATTCATGTTACCTCTCATAAAACCGCATTTTTCGGCAAAAGTGTGCTAGGTATGGCCCCAAAAATATATAACAGTATACCAGCAGCTATTAGAAACAAAGAGTGTATGGGATCCTTTAAGAGGTCCTTGTTTAGATTCCTTTTAGATAGATGTTACTACTCCATCACTGAGTTTACTACTGACAAACAGAGGTATGACGATTCCGACTTGCTAATTAAACACTTGTGATTTATTTATTGGTTAAGTATGTGTTTATTTATCTAAAATTGAAATGACCTGTTTACCTGACATATTTTAAATTGTATTTTTTTATTGTAATTGCTTGTTTATGTTAATTTTGTACGCCATATATTGGCAAAACATAGTGCACATATTTTAGACAATATACTATCTGTAACCATACCTATGTTTAACAAAATAAATGATTGATTGATTGATTGATTGATTGAAATCTTAAAAATGTAAATTCATTTATGTGTCTGAAGGCAATGTAATCCACGACATTAGTGTTCCGTACGCTCTGCTCTCTGTTTTGTATCATTAGCCGAAAAACAATGTTCGTGTATTTGTAATTCGATTTAGGGTTAGTAGACATGCTACTTCTTACAATGGCAGTTTGTCGCGTTTTGGAAGCTACAGGCCGAACCCTCCCGTAGGTTTGCGGAACGTGGAGCGGCGGGTGTCCACTGAGATGATGATGATCTTTTAAGCATTTTATTGCAATTATTGCCGTATTTAATAAAATAAACATTGAAAACAAAATAAGCTAAAACTGGAGCGCATACTGGCAGGCGTGCGGTGGTACCATCCCCAAGGTCCATCCTCACTGCACCGCTTAATTATTTTTCTATGAGAATAAATTATTGCTAAATCTATATAAACTAGTAGCTCTGCGAACAATAGACCTCGCGAGCACAAACTTTTTTCGAACAATTAATATGCCTCTAAAGTAATTTAAAACGGGATAAGTGTTACTGTGTTTTTTGTTTTTAAAAACATGGTAGGTAAATATGCCGTTTTAAATAACTTTAGTAGTGAAAATAACCATGTCAGTTTAAAATCCTATAATGAATATACCTATCCAACTTAAAAAAAAAACCGACTGCGGCTGTAGGTTACTAAAAAGTATAATATATGGTGGCAAGACGATATTTCAACAGAAATAAACTAACCCACAAATAACCAACGAGACTTTACTTTTGAAGCTACTTTACACCTTACGTCTTATACATATATTTAAGTCTCTTAGAGAATCCGCCGACCTAAAAACTCTTAAAATGGTGTACCTCGCACTATGCCAATCAGTGATTGGTTATTGCATACTTACGTGGGGCGGTGCGGCTAAGACTAGATTTCTGAGGGTGGAAAGAGCACAGCGAGAAATACTTAAAGTCATGACGAAAAAACCCTACCGGTATCCAACAACTGAACTCTTCTCTGACTGTAAAGTACTTACGGTCCGTCAGCTTTATGTGCTGAAATCCACCCTTAGAAAGCACGCGGGCCTTCCTCCTCATATTACAAACAAACGCACGTACGTTCCACCAAATATACAACATAAGACCACTTTCGCCAAACATCAATTTTATATACTAAGTACCCATATCTATAAAAACATTAACAAGCATCTCAATATTATAAAACTAAACTCAAATGCACTAAAATCTAAAGTAACAGAGTGGCTGCTCCTTAAGGATTATTCTTACACGGAGTCTTTACTCACCTTTCTTGTATAATACACACACGCCTACACCCACACCTACACACACACATACACTCACACTTACACATACACACCCACATACACTAACACACAACATACAATTCTACTTTATTATTACCATACAGTAGAATGACACAGTCCACTTGAGATATAAGTTTTTGTTGATTATAGACCGTAAACTACCTCTTACAATACAGGTATACCCTAGCGTAAGAGGTAGTGAATTTTATTCTTGTACAGATTTTGCAACTTAAACTATAAATGTATTTTTTAAACCAAATATCACACTGTATTTCAAACTCTGTATGTTTTTGGAGAAATAAAGATTTTATTTATTTATTTATTTATTACAAAACTCACTCACACATAATGTTTAACGGGACCTAACCATTTGGCGGGCGGACGGCGTGGTCTAGCGGTGCACAGTAGCGCCATCAAGTGACCTTATTGTAAAAATAACATATAACAATACACAATAACAAAAATAACAATATTGGATTTAAAGCCTATGAAGTCGTAAAACCTGTATATTAAGTTTCGCCCAGATCGGTTGTAAAATACGACCTGCAGTGCTATTCTGTAATCATCTCACCGTGAAAACTTAGGTGAAGTGAGCACGGAGTGAGCTGTCAGTCCCTAGCAGCAGGTGGAATGACAGCTCACTCCGTGCTCACTTCACCTAAGTACTCACGGTGAGATGGTTACAGAATAGCACTGCTGCAGTGCTATTCTGTAACCATCTCACCGTGAAAACTTAGGTGAAGTGAGCACGGAGTGAGCTGTCAGTCCCTAGCAGCAGGTGGAATGACAGCTCACTCCGTGCTCACTTCACCTAAGTACTCACGGTGAGATGGTTACAGAATAGCACTGCTGTAGTACTATTCTGTAACCATCTCACCGTGAAAACTTAGGTGAAGTGAGCTCGGAGTGAGCTGTCAGTCCCTAGCAGCAGGTGGAATGACAGCTCACTCCGAGCTCACTTCACCTAAGTTTTCACGGTGAGATGTTTACAGATAGCACAGCTGTAGAGGACCAATAAACTGATACACGAAAGCAAATTATTGCCAGCCTGAAGCTGGAAAGCTTCGCTCGCTCGGCCAATAAAAATCTATTGCCGCATGTATGAAAGATCATCACTTGAGAACGGGTCGGACGTGGTCAGATTTGTTTTTAAATAAATAGATTTAACCAGGCAATGTTTTAATTTTCGTCGTGTATAAATTACTCTTGAAACGTGAATTGAATGAAAACCTTTTTTGTTTCTTTGATAATATTGGCTATACAAATAGCTTTCCTTCACAATCTGGCTGAAATGAAACATTGTAGTTTCCCAAGTTCTTAGAAACAGTATCGTACTCGGTAAATTTGAAATAATAAAAAAACCAGGCAACTACGAGTAGGACTCGCGCCTTGAGAGTTTCGTCTTAAAGCTGTGATTCCCTGGGCTTTACTCGACTCGCGCCTTGAGAGTTCCATCTCAAAGCTGTGCTACCCTCGTATACATGCATGAATTTCCAATCCCGGATTGAAGGACAAACTTATCTTTCCTTAACTCCTCGAAAAGTGGCTCTTATTTGCTTGCAGTCTCGATTACTCACAAATAGTGTACCTGTCAGTGCCAGTGCAAGTCACTGACAGGACAGGTCCACTCAAATCTGCGTGGTTCCTTTCTCAAAAGACCATTTCAGACACTAATCTACACGGTCCTCATATGGCCTGACTAAGATTATGTCTGGCCTTTAAAAGAGACTATGACCTCTGAGTTTGTTTCGGCCTTTCTTCTCAGAGTAGTCAGAGAGGACACGCCGAACTCATCTAGCTATATTTTTAATTAAAAAAAAATTAAGATAATGTGTCCAAGTGATTCCAATATCCTATTTACAGAATAAACAATTTCATTTCATTTAAGAAAATCCCTTAAATTAACCCTCAGATTATGGGTCAGCATGACCAGGACATCAAGCTGAACCGTCTGTATAAAAATCTCTGACGCGCTCGAGTTTTTAAAAAAAGCGACGTTTTTTTGCATTTTTCAAAACTCCGCACGAGTTTGCGTCACGAATCGTCAGTTTTTAAATGGGAGCTTCTTTCGCGTTCCCTTAACATCCTTTCTGAAAATCGGATTTGAAATTAGTTATTTTTCACTTCTTCGTGTTTTTTTTTTTGAAGGCGGTTGTTTTTTTTTAACAGGATCGTCGTCATCATTGCATAAAAAAGTCCCCCAAAACGCACGCCCTTCACTTCTTAGTGCTTTAGCTGGGAATCGGAAATGGCGCAACAAATTCCCCAGCAGCACAGCTGACTGTTCTCGTGGTCGCAAGCATGAATTACTGGTTGGGGTCCTGCAATCGATCACCAAGTTGGGCAAACTGTTTTCTACTAGGAAATTCTTAGTAGCAGCCCAAATCCTGGATTCGTGCCCAATTCATGGCACCTCTTAGCTGCCATGGTTTATTAATTTATTTTAAATTTTGTTTTTTTCTTTTAATTACGGACACTTTTAACGTGCACGTATTTCTACATTGTTCTCACATGTATAACTCCAACATGAATGACGTAACCAATATTTTGTATCATTTTTTTTATTTAAAAGAGTGTCCGTGGAGTTTCTTGCCCATTCTTCTCCATAGGTACCTACTACGCTTTGGAACGGGCAACTAGCTTCATATTTCAGACAGGCCGACTTCTTAACAATTCAAAAGTGCCTGTAAATGGTTTATTTGAAATAAATGGTTTGAGTTTGACCTTCTATTGTATGAGACAGCCCAGTTTCTAACACTTTATCCGACCTAGAAATCGAACCAAGGACCCCAAGCTCAGCAGTAGCGCTTGCAACCACGAAACCAACGGGGAAGTTTTATGTATTTATAACAGATAATATGTTCGTTAGTGTTATCCCACCAATATCAATAAACTAAGACTGTCACTGCTGGGAACTGGCCTCCTTAAAGGAGATACGTATTAAGTTTGTAACCGTCAGTCATTATAAGATTACGTCAGCTGCTGAAAGTTGGTGACTCCGGCTCTGGGTATTTCTTTGAAAATCTGTTTATAAATATCTTCTACACTAACTAGTCCTTGAATGAAACCGCATCGTTGGGAAATTCGTAGCGACGTGCTACAGCACTACGAGCTTTGCTACGAATCAAGTTTGCTACGAGCTTTGCTACGAATCAAGATTGCTACGAACACAAATGAAACAGCATGTTAAAATAAGTTGCTGCTGTCCCTGTTTTTTTGGTATTTCAGATCATTTATGTAATATAAATCCGGCTTTTAAACAATTTTACGGGAACGCTCATTACGATTTTCTACATAATAAACAATTCAAGAAAAGGAATTATTTTTTTTTCTAATTACATCTGTAAATGGTAAATATTTAAAGCACTACAAGATCAATATAATTTATTGAACCAATCTACGAATTTTCCTATTAGTACCTTACCTTTATGTTTAACTAAAATTGAAAAAACCTACGATACAAATGAAAAATTCCTGGTAATATTTATTTTTTTAATCCGTCTTATTCTGTAAAATATTTCTAAACACTAATATGACTCTGATATCGCCAACTGGAAGTGCCATAAAGTAACCAGTTCCTAACAAGGCTAGTTATTGTCCGCAGTTCACACAGCTAGCAATCAGCCGGATGGCTGTGCCCAACTAACCACTAACTAACTACTAACTTCGAATACGATCCAGTCTAACTTATCTCTGTAATTCGCGTGATCAATACTAGTAACTGGAAATAACGTGAGATCGGTATTACTGAAATAGGTTTGTCATTTGATTATGGTTATAACTATGTATTAATTAACTTCTAGGGCAAATTCAGTTTTTCACCATTAGTTGGTTTTATTAGCGAAAGACGCGCTTTTTATAATTACATTTATAGTTGTTTTTTTGCAGCGAAATAAAAAGCCTTTTTTATTTAAACCTATAATAACGTAAATTTTGTCATATTTCTTTTTTATTATCTATCAATAGAACTATTTTTTTAAATAACTTTTATTTATTTATTAACAAATAAATAAACATAAGTTTAATAAAAGTCTTCTCATTCAAAAATCATAAAAACAAACGGAAAATATGCATGACTCGGTCATTACCTTATTTATTGTAAACATTTTGCCTTTTTGTTATTCTTGCATGCTAATCTTATGTTTTTACAGTTATTTTTCTTTTTTTTACTGGCCGTCAGCATCTCAATTACATTCACTGTATCTCAAAATCATATTCCAAAGTACTTGCTTTGTTTAAATACACACCAACAAACACACACATTAATCAGCAAAATCACCCATATAAACAATTCATACGCACCGACAAATACTTCAATTCCACTATGCCATTACTCAATATTTGTCCAGTCGAAATCCGAAACCAGATTCTTTGACCAATTTATATCTCAAATTAACATTCGATAATCTAATTGATGTAACTAAAAGTATTGACACCTTGACTGTTTCCAATGCTCTTGCATGTGACTTAGATACATGTCATAAATTAATTTCAACGGACTTAAAAAGGCTCACAGTCTTAACACAGAATATTCGTAGCATTCAATGCAATATATTAGGATTAGAAACAATGTTACAAAGGCTAAAAGTTGAATGTGACGTTCTAGTACTCACAGAGTGCTGGTTAAAAAAAGATATTTCCATACCCATATTAGCGGGCTATCGATCTTTTGCAACTAAGGCAAACCACAAACAAAATGATGGCGTCGTAGTTTATTGTAAAGAGCATCTAAACTTCATTGTTGAAGAGCCAGATTTTCAGGAAGGGAACTGCTTAGTACTCAAAAACGATATCACAGCAGTTGTTTCATTGTACCGCTCCCCATCTTATAAAAATATAGATAACTTCTTAAGCTCCCTAAGTAGTACTCTGTCGATGTTATCACATTGCAACAATATAATTGTAATAGGGGACATTAATATTGCAATAAATGAAGACAAAATTGAACTTCCTGGAGAAAGATACCTCACGTTAGCTGCTTCTCATGGACTTCTTCCGGCACACACTGAGATCACACGTGCGGCAAGCGGAACGTGTATTGATCACGTCTTACTAAAAACCCAAAATCTGAGCACTACCCTTGTACCCCAAAGTACCTTGACCGATCACTATCCTGTGCTCCTTTGTATGAATCTTAAACATAAGATTAGTAGTTACGCAACAACTACTTTCACAAAAGTCGATTTTGAAAGCTTGGGAAGAGATCTTCTCAACATTGACCTAAATCCTATATTATTAACACAGGATCCCAACGTTGCCACAGATTACCTTATAAATCGCATACAGTTGTCACTAGAACAAAACACAAAATTGGTAACTCAGTCAAGGCGTAAAAGAATAATAAAACCGTGGGTCACGCCGGGATTGTTACGATGCATGAGAAACCGAGACCAATTACATGCAAACCATAATAAGTCACCTAAAAACGAAATTCTAAAAGCTACATATATACGCTACAGAAATTTCTGTAACTTAATTTTGAAGAAAGCTAGGACATCCTACGATAAAAATCAAGTTGAAATGGCTGGTAATGACCCAAAAAAATTGTGGAATGCCATTAAAAGCATCACTAACACAAAAAAGGACAATCATTGTCCTTCTAAATTATTGGAAATATGTTCCTCTCCTCATGAAACAGTGAGTGAAATGAACAACTATTTCATAAATGTAGGCAAGTCTTTAGCTGAAAATATAATGCAGACACAGAATACGTGTACAGGTAATTTTTCATCGGCTTACCCTGTAAGTGATTCTACTTCTTACTCCTTCTTTCTCAAAGATACCAATGAAGAGGAGGTTGCTCGTCACATAGATGGACTGAAAACTGGGTGTTCGGTAGGCTGGGACAGTATTTCTAACAAACTGTTAAAACAATATAAAAAATTCCTTGTCCCACCCCTAACAGTAATTTTTAACCTATGTCTTGAGACAGGCACATTCCCCCAAGCCTTTAAAAAATCAGTAGTGCGACCCATACATAAAGGAGGAGATCAAGACCGTTTTAATAACTACAGACCAATCTCAATTCTACCCTCTTTGTCCAAGATTCTTGAAAAAATTATTAATACAAGACTTGTCAAATATCTTGAACAAAACAAACTTCTTTCTGAAAACCAATTTGGCTTCCGTGAAGGAAAATCCACTGATGAAGCAGTACATAAACTGACTAGCTATATCTCAACCAAGTTGGATAAAGGTAAAAAGTGTATTTCGGTCTTTCTTGATCTCGCAAAGGCCTTCGATACAATTTCTGTCCCGATACTTATACAAAAATTAGAAAAACTCGGTATAAGGGGAATTCAGCTTCAGCTTTTTGAGAGCTACCTAACTGGACGTTATCAGCGTGTACGGGTGGGTAATCATTTTAGTGAGGAGCTTCCTGTATCATACGGAGTCCCGCAGGGCAGTATCCTGGGTC
Organism: Xanthia icteritia; assembly: GCA_949128155.2. Lineage (NCBI taxonomy): Eukaryota > Metazoa > Arthropoda > Insecta > Lepidoptera > Noctuidae > Xanthia > Xanthia icteritia. Next base: position 18,214,590 of record OX421932.2, read on the forward strand.
CCACTTTATTTCTCATATATATCAATGAACTTACAAACCTGTGTATACCAAGAGGCGAAATAATCTCATATGCGGATGATACTGCTCTTCTCTTCTCTGCCGATAATTGGAATGAGGTCTTCGATGCTGCCCAGGTCGGTTTCGATGTGATTCAAGAGTGGTTACATAGCAACATCTTAACCCTTAACCTTGAAAAAACAAAATACCTGGCATTTTCTATCCGCCAAAAAACTGGAATTAATAAAGAGCACCACATTATTCCACACAGATGTGTCTCCAAAGCCAACTGCAGTTGTAAACCGCTAGAGTGCGTTGATAAAATAAAATACCTGGGTATTACAGTTGACTGCCACCTCAGCTTTAAAGATCATATTAAGTTGTTGTCTTCTAGGGTGCGCAAACTTATCTACGTCTTTAAAAATCTTAGGCACGTCACAGATGCGAATCTATTAAAGAAGATATACCTTGCTTTGTGCCAGTCCATCATTTCATACTGCATATTATCCTGGGGTGGAGCTCCAAAAACCACCATTAAGAGCCTAGAGATTGCTCAACGCGCGATACTGAAAGTGAGCAATTTTAAACCGACATTGTTTCCGACAAAAACACTTTATCAGTACTGCCAAGTCTCTACTGTTAGGCAATTGTTCATTGAAAGAATTATTTTGAAGAAACACAGCGAACTTTTGTATGACCCAATACTGACCAACAAGCGCCGAAAGCATGATGTATGTATACGCTCCTATGAGCCGAAAACATCCTTCATAAGAAGATTTTACACTGTTGTTGCTCCTTTTCTATACAATAAAATAAATAAAGAACTCAATATGTATCCGCTCAACAAATCTCTATGTAAAAGGAAGGTACATAATTACCTAATTGCCCTTTCCTATGAGGAAACAGAGAACCTCTTCATTATTAGAAATAGGTAATGCTTTCGTCAAATTATATATTTTATTTGATGAAATTGTTTCGGTAAGAAGTATTTACACTACCCAACACCCCAACATCTTTCGCTACTCTACATTTACACAAAATCACGCACACACACCTACACATCGTCACTACACTACGTAAATTTTGTACGGTTTCAGTTTTTATTTATTCAAGATCTTGATGCATCTTTTTTCATGTCTTCTGGGCTAATAAGTATTATTTTCTATTTTGAGGGGTCTGGCGCTGTATTCCGAGATACAGGACTTGTCCTAGTTCGGCTGCAGATGCTCCCATGTTATATAATCCCGAATACTAGCCTATAAGAGTTGTAATTCTTTGTATTATTTTTTTGGTGAACTAAATAAATAAATAAAAAATATAAATAAATATCGAAATACAAATGATTCAATCTATGCGCGGAAATTATCTGTAACATCTTATAACTTAATATTCAATCTACGGCATCACTAAACCATAGCAATTTGAAACGGCCATTGTTGCTTAGGTACATCTCTTTAAAGCAACAAACCCCGAAAATATAATTTATCTCAGGTTTAAAACCCCTGAGGAGCCATAGGTAAGTAAGTAACTCGTTTGGCATTAAAACTACTTGGGTTTCAATTATGTTGTAAATATAACCTTGGGCTTTATTCAAAATGTGCTTATTTTTAATTAACACGACGCTGACATCCAAAAAATCTCAAAAGTGGAAGCTCCTTTGAAGTTACCTCTACCACTATTAACTATACCATTTGCGTTTTAGCATGCCATGGTTATAGCGCTCATTACCCTTTCCTTGATATCTCTTCGTACCCCGAGCAATAAACTATATAACTTTGCTTCGATAGTTTTAATAATACGTATTTTTTTCCCACTTAGTCTATGTGGATGATATTATGATAGTTTCCTGTCACTGTTATTTACATACCAGGTAGTGGTATTCGAGGTTGAGTACCAACTAAAAAGTGAAAAATAAAAACCTTTTACAAAAAAAAAACAACCTACTTCAAAATAAAACACTGCCATGTGAAAAATAACTTTAATTTCAGAAGTCGGTGGCAAAAACGAAAATTCAAAACCAAAGACACCGACTTCTGAAATTAAAGTTATTTTTTACTTTTTTGTTTTTTTTTTAAGGTGGTTGTTTTTTTAAAAAGGATCGTCGTCATAATTGCATACTATATGACAAATTAATTTTGTTGCAATCCTAATCCTAACTAATATAATAAATGTGAAAGTGAGTTTGTTTGTTTGTTTCGCTTTCACGCTAAAACGGCTGAACGAATTTTGATGCAATTTGGCACATGGGTAGACACCCAGAGAAGGACATAGACTACGTTTCATCCTGGATCGCAGACGACGTCGCGGGCAACAGCTAGTAGGTAATAAACAGCAAAAACGATAATGTTAGCTTCTATAAACAACACCAATTTTCAAGAAAATTATTAAATTGTGTTTTAAATTTTCATTAGATATATAAAAGATTGTTACTTACTTAAAACCCAGATACTTATCTGGGGTTTAATAAGTCATGTGTAATTTTTTAAACTGTATAATAAATCAACCGTGCACATTTCGTTGTACTTACTACATTTAGATAAGAGCACGCCTATTATTTTTATCTATACTGAAAGTATTATAAAGAGGTAAAACTGGTGAGTTTCTATGAACTACTGATCCGATACCGAAAATTCTTTCACTAATGGGAAGCTACAGTGTAGCCAAGTGTCACAGGATATAATTCATCTCAAAACCAAGAAATTTCACATGAATTTACAAAAAAAAAAAACATAGACGACGTATATTTAGTAACCTAAGCCACTTAACTGTTCTTAAAGAGTCATAAAGAATCCTATAAGAAATCATCTATAAAGAAGGCATCTTCAGGATGACGATTGACTTGTTGCGAACCCGAACACGAAGTGTTGCCACGTGCGGGGTGAAACACGTGTCGATTTCTTACATGGTTTTTTATGACTCTTTAAGAACAGTTAAGCGGATTAGGTTTCGTCTATTGTTTTTTTTTAATTGGATTTCCGCAAAGACACGCCTAAGTCAATTAACTATATAAGAATTGATTGTGATCACACGTCTTGATCTTTCTTTCACTTACTGATCAATGGAGTGGCGTTATTGCTTTTCTTTTGAATCTTTGGCCATAAATGGCACGTGCTCATTGTTTAACTCTGGTGAGTATGGCAACTCCATAGCTATCGTCCCGGGTTCTGCGTTTAGATATTGCAAATATTTGCGTTTTGATAGTCAGCATTAATCAAATCTTTGGTTATTCTTTTTTTTCATCGTGCAGCTTAATAAAAAAAAATCTGATGCATAAAGAGAAAACTCCTGTAACTGTTTCATATAATGTACATTCATGAACGCTTCTGAAATTAAGCGACACCGAAACTGCCAATCTTCTTTTGAGCAGAATTAAATGAATAGAATATTTATATATAAACTCTGATATTCTGATATTGAAATTGCACTATTTCAATAAAGCTTGACCATAGTATTTACCACTTTGAAGTTTCGAGTATTCCTTATTCATAAAATAAAATGATTAGGTATTCGTATTCTCTTACTAGAATTGATACTAAATTCTATACGGTTATGATGTATATTTCAGCACTGACGCAGTGTAGGCCCGAACTAAAGTCTTCACTGGAGTGACATACCTGTAACAATAAGAAAATTATATTTAGGTGGATAACTATTCTATCTAATCTAGTCTGTCTAAACGCTGCTGGAACATTCTAAGGACATTCGAAGACATGGGTGGCATCGACCCTTTTTACTTACAAAGCAATTTAGAAAACGTCTGTATAGTAAAAGTCAGTATGCAAAAACTAAGAAAGATTTATTTTTGCACTGTTGAAGTCGAGAACTCCTAATAATATATTTGCCTTCTTTTTGACAAATTACTAAGGAAAAGTAAACAATCATTATAATTATTCCATCCACAGCATTCCACTGTCAGACGCTAGGCAACTCCCAGATGAAGCATGATTAAAGCATTATACTACATCCAATGAACCATAAGAACTTTAACAGAAGAAATAAGGTCGACTATTGTATAACTTTACCTCACTAAGAGCGAGTCTTAATCACTGCTTTGATGATATAAGTGGTGTTTACGTGATGAATTATTTAACTTGTTTCAGTCCAACTTTCCATCTGTTGTGGGCTGGCTTGACGAATGCCAATGTCAGCGGCGGAGACACCCGAACGGCGGCGAGAACAGCCGACAACCTGGATCGATTTTTCTAGTTGAACTTACCGCGGTTCATGATTGTATGCTGGCGTTCTATTCGTGGTACTAGTTTAAGGCTATTATAAGGACAAGTTCTGACCTCTATTTCGATGTACAATGCCAGGGTTTGTAGTTATTATTCGATAGCAAACATAACATACTGATACGTTTCTTTTTTTAATCTAATCTGCTGATAGTATAGTTTATTTTGACTTGTGTGTTCGCATTGATAGTTAGGGAAAAATTACTTTTTGGCAGTTTTGGTATCGCGTGAATTGTTATCTTAACATTGATAACATAATTAATGGTATACATGTTGTAGATAATTACGATGCGCATTACGTTTATAGGTAATAATAGACACAGATTGAGCAAACCTATTGCCATACCTTTTGTCAAAAAATATTTTGTTTTGCGACAGATTTTGGACCATTCGTCTCACGTCTTTCCTATCCAGTAGCCACGCAACCCTGGGATTGTTTTATAATAATTGGTGATCCTGGAATTGTTTTAAGATCTTCATCATTAAGCAATTAAGTTCTGAGTTGAGCTCCACGAATACTGATATATGCTTGCTCTGACTGGACAGGTCCACTCAAATCTGTGTGGTTTTTTCCTCAAAAGACCATTTCAGACACTAATCTACATGGTAAAAAAAAAATAATATGTCTGGACTTTAAACGAGACTGAGTTTGTTTCGGTCTTTCTTCTCAGAGTAGTCAGATAGGAAACGCCGAACTCATCTAGCAATGTTTCTTTTTTTTAAATATTTTTTTAATATGACATTTAAAAATGATTACAATATCCTATTTACAGAATAAACAAATTCATTTCATTTCATTTTAATCCCAACAATTTTTAGGCTTAAAATCTGCGATGACTTGTCAAAGATAAGAAGGTTTCGCTTATATTACTTGGCCATTTTACTTAAAGCTTTAATAGTAGAGTCCAGTAAACAAGCCTAGTAGGTAGATAACGCATACCTAGCTTAAACCACTGGGTACAAGCACCACATTTTGCACAAGAGTTCTATACAACGTGTAACGTTAAATGCGCAAAACCTCAGACACCCCAACTGATTCTTAATTCAATTGACCTATTTCAGAGAGAAAAAAATCATTAAAAAAATTGTAAAGGTTTTATGTGCTGTTGTAGTTTTAGAGGATTCGTATTTGCATTGAAATAAAAGCTATTATCATCCCGCGTATGAGAAAATTTAAATTGGTCGAAACAATTTGTGTTTGTTTACCGATTTTGGCGGGTTTGCGCATGTGATGGCTTGACCTATTAATAAATAAACACGGCAACGTTTTTAATGAAGATTTTTTGAATTTTAAATGTTACCTATATTAAAAAGTGGTTCAATTTATTCTGCTCCTTTTTCTGATCAAACTATTTTCAGGTTTTGCGCATTTAACGTTACACGTTGTATATAGCGAAAGTGAGTATTACTTTTTGATTTTATTTTTTGGGTGGGAAATTATCAAATAACTTCTCCCGCTCTGGGCCTTAAGTTAAATTCTGACGTCTAAAGCCGATAATTACAATGGATGATCTTAAAATTAATCATGACGTGCGTTACCGATTATCGCGTACGTAAATAGCGATCAAGAATGCTTAGGCATAGATCGTATTACAGTTATCGTGTAGTTTTTTTTTTTGTTACAATAAGTACCTATACATTTGATCGATAACGTTGTAATAAGTCTGACTTGCATAAAAATTAGCCAAGTAGCGTACGGTGTTATTCTTACCAGATTATACTGACTTAAAAATTAGTCTTTCGTATGAAATAAGCGACGACGTCGTAATGCAATTTCCAACCTGGGTATCCTGGGAATTAACTTAGCGACAAAGTATGTAAAATTCTCTTAGCATCTCAAAAACTCCTCTACATCAAGGGCCGTTAGCCTACTGATTTGTTTCATTGAAAATCTTTAACGTATCTGTAAGGGCGTATTTGGAGCGCTTTATTTTTTTAACGGCAGCCCCCTTCTGCATAAGCTGATATTTTGAAGAAAAAAAAAACAATGGGATGCACTCCGAGTGCCGGCAGAAGTGAAAACTTGAATATTAACGTTGTGCATTTTTGACATTTTGGTACTACACTCCCTCCGTCTTACGAATTTTCGATCAGGTCACGTGTCCTGACGTGAGTTTAACATTTTTAACCCATCACAAAAAAGTGCACAACGCCGCTAAAGAAGTTTTCACTTAAAAAAACAGAAATTATCAAGAAAAAATATGAAGAATTAAACTTATCGAAATACGGAAGTGGCACGCTAATTTATCTTCAGATTGGATTAATAATCATTTTAAATTGTAGCACACTTCAAAATATTGTGAAACATGTTATAAACTAAATATTTATTTAATGCATGTAAATTACAGGAAGTGTCTCAGTTACTGGGTAACACGATAGGTACCCAGTAACTAGTCAGACTTTCATCCTTCTGAATATCCGAAACGATTATCAAAGATCTACGAATGACAGCCAACGGCTTAACGTGATTCTGTAGCACGGAGGGGTTTCGATATGTAATGGATGGTCACCCATCCACGAACCGACCGCGGCGAGCATAGCTTAACCTTCCAACGACTCGTGGGGCTGTGATCATTTAACCACGATCCCTCAGTCCATATAATATAAGTAACGTAATTTATTTAAATAATAAGCGCCTTATCTTTTTGAATCTGGGATTAATGACTGAAAACAAAATATCGTTGATAAGAATTATTGGGAAAAATACAATAAAGTTATGTACTCACATTCAATTTGAGCAACTCATCAATAGATAATTAGCTAGATATTTCTAGCTATTTATGAGTTGCTAAAATTGAATGTCAGCGACTGAGATAAACATTAAGTACCTATTTGTCACCATTATGATGAACTTTGAGGTGTCGATTAGCACGAAAGTTCTAGATAGATCGAAATCGAGACATTTTCGGGGAAAAGAAGTTTCAACGCATTGCTAACGATGAAAATTTAATTCTAACCTTTGAGAATACCTGGTTTATTTTCAGATTAAGGAGTGATTCAAAAGTGAGAGAGCATAAAATGGTATTGAGTAGCTATTGCACCTCATCATTTCAGCTAAAAGACGTCCACTGCTGGACATAGGCCTCCCCCAAGCACCGCCACTTCGACCGATTCTGTGCCTCCCGCATCCAGCGGTTTCTTGCGACCTTCATAAGGTCCAAGGTCCAAGTTTCATCGGTCCATCTTGTGGGAGGCCTTCCCTACGTCTTATGTGTGTGTGACAGCCACAACCAAATAGCAATCTAGCTAGTTGTATAAGATACCCGGAAAATCCCAATCACCAGCCGCTGGAATCCGCTTTCCAGCGGCCTTTACTATTGCACCTAATGCATAATAATTATCCCAAAAAAAAAGTAAAAATAAAACGTACTGTAGTTGAATTGATAACCTAAACCTAAACGTTATTAAACTCCGTCAACAAGTTGACTTTTAAACTGACGACACCGATCGTCTAATTGGCTTCACTAGTTGGAATCGATTACTATCGAGACTGTATTATCAAAATATCATCAAGATGATCATTGATCCTTTGTTGATTTTTGACGTATCCGGACGCTTCATTTTACAGACAAACAAATTACGTAGGTACTGTCAGCGACAAGTCGATTAACACAGCTACTTTTACACATCAGCAAGTAAAGCAGTACTAACGGCCGCAACTTTTGAATTGTAGATTGTAGGTTCGAACCGAGACAGGCACTTTACCACGGCTCTCAAAACGGTGAAGGAAAATATCGTGAGGGAACCGGCATGTCCTAGAACCAAAACTACGAAGACATGAGACATCTAACGACTCGCACTGGGCCCGCGTGGGGGATTACGGTCCACTCCCTCTCACCGAGAGGAGGCCAGCGTCTCAGCAGTGAGAGTATTATACGCTGATTATATAACACATAAGAGATACTATTCTACTTCCTTTCCGATTTTAATTAAATATTTAACTCAAAAATTAAGCTATTAAAAACTAAAGTGTTAAAAGAACCGGGTGAGGTGGGTGGGTACTCTGTCAGACGAGTACAGGCTGAAATGCAGAGTCACACAGGGGGGGTTAAGCTCACCTTTACTATTTAACCTCTATATCAACCGGCCCATCGAGCGAATGAGCGGAACACATATCGGCTGCCACATTGATGGAACATGTGTCTACAATATAAGCTATACAGACGATATGGTGCTTCTCAGTCCCTCGATGGGTGGGTTGAAGAAGTTCTTATCGACGTGCGAGGCCTATGCGGAGGAGCATGGCTTAATATACAACTCGAAGAAGAGTGAGCTTCTTGTATTTAAAACACCTAAGAAGCTGCCGTGCAGTGTTCCGTCCATCAGTCTTAACGGCGTAGCACTAAAGATTGTGGATAGTTTTAAGTACCTTGGCCACATTGTCACGAGTGATCTAAGAGATGACGTAGATATAAAGAGGGAGCGCAGGGCGTTGTCTGTGAGGAGCAATATGCTTGTCCGCAAGTTCGCTCGTTGCACCACAGATATCAAAGTAACCCTTTTTAAGACGTTCTGTCTTTCAGTGGCCTGTGGGCGCCGAGCCTACGACGTCCTGCGTGTTCAATTTAATCATGCTTTTAGGATGCTGTTAAGACTGCGATGGCGTTGTAGCGCTTCGGGAATGTTCGCGGAAGCTCGCACAGATGGTTTCCATGCCATCATGCGAAAGAAAGCGGCCTTCTACTACAACGCCTGCATAGTAGTGTCAACAGCATTCTAAAAATGATCGCTGTCAGACCGGACTGTCCCTTTCAGGGAAACTGGGTGGGGACAGTCATAGGTCTACGTAAATAAATAATTTGTAAAAATTAACAATACCAACCTGCAAAATTATGGACTGAAATAAAGTTTTATTTAAGTTAATTAACATTTAATTTATCGACTTTTATCGCTGAATGTACAAAGTGGACACAGTCATAAGTATTTATGACTGTGTCCACTTTGTACATTCAGTACATTCATTTATACCTACACAAGATTCTGATCCCTTTTGATCACATTTTGACTAAATCGGATCACACACAAATATAAAAGATAGACAGTGTAGACACAAGACTAAAGATACTCAATAATTAACCCTCAACGCGATGGCAGTCATGATAACACAATTGACAATGTCATGTTCGTGTGAAATTGATTTGTGGTACCTACCTATTATTATCGTAGCGCCCTTGATACCTCCACCTTAGGGTTATTTATGTCAGCTGACGATATAAGGGTAGGGCGCTACACCTCTGTGTTGACTACATATAGAATATACATGTGGGCATAGAAATAGATCGGATATATAGATATATATATATGTATATAGATATAAAAGGGGTTTTTTTGTAAGAAAACTTGAAATAGTTGAAACAAAAAGTCTGTGTAACTTTAAAAATACAGTTTTCGTGGTGCTAAGCCATTCATGTCAGTCACAGCACGTGTTAATAGTTGCATCACTTTTGCGCTCTCGAAAATATGGTTCATTTCGCCTTTGATTTGCTTAATGCAGATATTGTATAATCAGAAAATAAAATCAAAATTGTTTCTCAAGGACAGCTGAATACTAACTACTGTGTGATTTTTATAATAGGAAAATGTATTACTACACTTATCTACTGAATATAACAGGGTTTAAAAAAAAAATGTTTTTTTCAACATACATTTTCTGATATATTTTGTATCGAAGTTGTTAGCCACATGCAAGGAGACCATATAACGATGTTGAGGATATATTTTTAAATGTTCAAAATCAAAAGTAGTTTCTTGTAAAAAAGTGATCAAACGTCAGATTCGCGTAATTTTTCGGAAAACTTGTTGCGAATATCCTTATTTGAAAAATAACTTTCAGCCAGATGCTAAACAAAGAACTCTTTTCAAATCACAAATAGTTTTGTCAACAAAATTGATCAAAATCAGTCAATTTCGTGCACGGCTCGACAAAACTGCAGCATTTCATTCACTGACAGACAACGCACAGCCTAAACCGATGAATCTAGAAGCATGAAATTTTACACATGTGTTCCTTATAAAAAAGTGCTAGTGAAAAGGGTAAATTTATTTAATAGGGGATGAAAGTTTGTATCAAAATTCCTTTAAATTTATTTTTGCAAATGGAAAATACTATCGGGTGCAAACCATAAATTACTATAAAACTGTAAAGAACGAAAAGCATCTCGTCTACTTACTATGAAAGTCGGAATAAAAACTTACTATTCAGCAACAGGTTAATTTTAAAGATTAATAGACAGTTTCATACATATAGGTATAAGTGAATTTGAGAAAAAAATAAGGAAAAACATAGATGTGGATCAAAATGCTAGGCCGTGAAGAAGACGGATGAGCCAAGATTGCATGCAGCGGAGATGAGAATGTTGAGATAGATGTGTGGTGGAACGATAAGACAAGATAAACTAAGAAATGAGTATATATGTATTAGAGGAAGTTTGAAAGTGGCCATGAAACGCATATGTAAATAAAAGAACGATGAATATTAATGTTAATGGATGGAGAGGGACAGTAAGACCAAAGAAAAGAGTTATGGATGATATGAAAGAAAAAGGAGGGAATTATAGACTGATAATTTGACAATTAATTAAAAAAACGTGTTTCGACGACCCCAAGTTACATGTGACAAGGGCAGAAAGATTGTTATGAACTAGGTATTCACTTATTTAAATTTAGTTTTATTCTAAATCTGCACGACCGTGTGACTCTTAGAAAGAAAGAAAGAATAATAGGTTTATTTGTCACAGAAACACGTGCACACAAAAAAAAACAATATAAACAACATAAATATTCGGCAGCTGCACGTCATGACTGTGACAAGAAGGCTCTTTATAGTAACATACCTACAATAGACAGTTAAATGTGTCTCAATAAGATATTACTCCAGACTTGAAATTAGGTACCTATTGCCAATCATATGCAGGTACTAAGGTTCTATTTCAAGACACAATATTGACTTTATCGACCTTCGACGTTCTCACCAGCCTTGGATCGACTAATAAAGACCCTGACACATTGCCACGGCCAATTTACATCGATAAACCAACAATTAGTGAACACATGCCCGTAATAAAAGTCAGTTAATTGGTTTTCTGTACAATTTTATGGCCAAGGATGGAGAACTGTTGGAGATGTTCATAAATCGACTTTGATAAAAAATAAAAACAAAATTCAAAAGCCATTTATTCAAACTAGGCTTAGAATCAGCACTTTTCGGACGTCAAGTCAATTACATAAGACAGTCCCCTAAAAACGCCCGCCCTTCATCACTTCCTATTGCTTTAGCTGGGAAAAAACTCCCCAGCAGCACAGCTGTCTGTTCAGTTAGAAAAAAAAAAACATTTTATACAATAGTATGCAAAATAATTCACATTACGCAAAACAAAACATAAATTAAATTATTAGCCATATGTCAGCTAGCACATGCCGATTTATCAACCAAAAACATCTATATGGTGATGTTGACCGAAATCATCATAAGAGTTATTTAAAACAAAAGGACGATGAAATATTGGAAAATAAGGATGTTCAAAAAACATTGAAGGTGTCAGCGGGTACCTAAAGATTTATGACACGCGTATTTTAAATAACCCACGGGTCTAAAAATACAACAAATTTGTGCATCTTATCATCATTCTACCAAAAGACGTCCACTGCTGGACATAGGCATCCCCATAGTCCATCTCGCTTAACCTACACCTGAGTTTGTTTCGCCGTTTCTACTCAGGGGTAAACTCTGATAGAAAATGTCAACTATCTTATTTTTAGGGTTCCGTACCTCAAACGCAAAATACGGAACGGTTATAGGATCACTCGTGTGTCTGTCTGTTCGTTTGCCACAGCCAATTTGCTCCGAATGTAATGGACCGATTAACTTGATATTAGGTACACATATGTATTTCTTTGAACCAAACACGGACGTGTAACGTAAATAAATGAATTTTGAATATGGGGGTCACTTTGACTTTGACTTTCAGGGGATAAACAAGAAAATTAAAAAATATATGTTTTGTAAACTGCACCTTGTGACATCAAAAGAAAGGGCTTATTGCAAGGATCGTAAACATTTTTTTTTAAATAATTTTAAAATAAATACATTTAAACATATTTAAGAAAATTGATGAAAATTTACCACCCCCCTTTATCTCCGAAACTACTAAGCCTAAAATTTTGAACAAAATACAGAGAATGGTTCTTTACTCATAGATTACAGTAAAACCTATAAGAAGTCTATGGTCTTAAAATAACATGGTAAATCTCTCAATATTGTGCGTACAAACTTACTTTTGCAGTTGGAATGTATGGAAAAAATATGTTTCTCAACTAAATTGTTAAGTTTGAATTTGGGATTAATTCATTCCAACTACGGAACCCTTCATTGTGCGTGGTTCAACACGCACCTCGTTTTTTTTTAATATGACGATATAAGTGATTCCGATATCCTATTTACAGAATAAACCATTTCATTTCCTAAAATAAAAGGAACCATCTGATTCAGTTTGTACTTATCAAACCTACGCTTCGATTCACGTTTGCTTCAATCGAAAATCAATGAATTTTAAATAATCTTATCTTTCTTGAAATGAAACGAATCAACTAATCAACACCTATATTTAGTTTGATAAATAGTGCTTATTAGTGTAATTAATTGATGGATCGATTTAATCTCAAATCTATGTCTTGATACATACACATTAGTAGTACAACGTGCTATATGACTTACTAGCTTCTGCCCGCGACTTCATCCGCGTGAAGAAGTATTGCTCGGCTCCTCAGGGTCCTAGCGTGATGTTACATAGCCTATAACCTTCTTCAAGAATTGGGCTATCCAATACAAAAAGATTTTTTCAAATCCGTTTGGTAGTTCTAGAGATTATCCCTACATACGAACTAACAAACAAGCAAACAAACATAAAAATTTTACCTCTTTATAATATTGTTAGGGTTCCGTACTTCAAAAGGAAAACGGAACCCTTATAGGATCACTTCATTGTCCGTCCGACAGTCTGTCAAGACCCTTTTTCTCAGGAACGCGCAGAGGTATGAAGTTGGAAATAATATAAAATACGTAAGTCTGTGGTGCCTTAGAGCTCTAATATGTAAATATATTTACACACTGGATTTATTCATATTTAGTTACTGACTTGATGTCCGTACGTATTTTTCGAGTGACCACTGAAAATCAGCGCTGTGCTGTGACAAGCCTTCTTGTCACAGTCATGACGTGCAGCTGCCGAATATTTCTGTTGTTTATATGTTTATATTGTTGTTTTTTATATGCACGTGTTTCTTTGACGAATAAACCTATTTTTCTTTCTTTCTTTCTAATAAAATCAAGCTTCTAAGTCAACGCAATAAAAAAATACGGCCATTTAAGCGACATATTTTGATACTCGCAAATAAATCAAAACCTACAGGGTACTTCCCGTTGACCTAGAATCATGAAGTTTGGCACGAAGCAAGGCCGCACAAGTAAAGGAAAAAGTCCGAAAATCGTAAATTTTTAGTTTTATCCCATAAAAAATGTTTTTTTTGCGATTACAAATTTACATTTGCAGTTGGAGAATTAACGGTAACGTATCGATGTATTGGAAAACTTGTTTTTCAACTACAAAATTGAGTTTGTTTTTGGGCTAAATTCATCGCAACTACGGAACCCTTCATTGTGCGTAGTCCGACACGCACTTGGCCGGTTTTATAGGATATAGTATAGATTAGAATTGCTTTTAAAATAGAGCTTAAAATACTTGCTTTGCTTGCTTACTTTGCTCGATTCTACCTGCTTTCATCTGCGTAGCCTTTTCCCAACTGAATACCAGTATTTTACATGAAGCCTATCTGACCTCCAAAACCTTTTTGTACCTACTTTATCAGGTTGAATAAATTTGTCACTAGATTTTACTTACTTGGGTTCTGATTGCCAAGGAATTGGTCCGATCCTTCGTCAAATAAGCATCATTAGGTTTTTATATCAGGAATTGCTCACTAGCAGTCCGAAGTCTGGATTTGTGGCCGTTTGATGGCAATAGACCCGCCGCCATTATTAAATAGGACTTCAACATAATTGGCTTAATCTGGGTGTACTTCTGCCTACTCTTTTTGGTAAACAAGCTTGAAGTTATGTAATACTACTGAAGTTCCTTCTCCAACTAATTCTTAACAAGAACGATCGAAAACAAATTGGAAACAGTGGTATTTGAAACGGTGCCATTAAGTTGAGGAGTTCGTTCAACAATCGAGACCGAGCTACGGTACGCTACTAGTTCACAACTGCAATTACTTTGCTCTCGGTAAGGCCATGGTTTCATAGTGACAGGACGAGCCATCTACACATTGCTATACATTTCCAGTTTATGCTGATCTCGCATTTCCGTACAATGCTGATGTCGATGGTGGTCAGCTTATACTGGAAATGTATAGCTTGATGTGTAGCCGTGTGTACCAATGAGTTTCTACTAAAATAGAAAGAACACGGACTGTCATAATAATCAGAAACTGCTCAGGTGCAGATTTAAAGACGACCAGCTGTTGCTCGTTGAGTGTATTTTGTGTTTTTTTTTTTTAGTAACCCCCGACGCAAAGAGAGCGGAGTTATAAGTTTGACCGCTATGTGTGTGTGTCTGTCTGTGGCACCGTAGCTCTTAAACGGGTGAACCGGTTTGAATGCGATTTTCTTATATATTTGAAAGCAGGTTTTCTAGCGATAGTTCTAGACATGTTTTCAAAATCATGTTTAGCCGTTTGAAGATTATCAGCTCTTTTCTTGTTGATGATTGGATGTGAGCGTCTTCCACGGTTCTGATCGGTTTGAAATTTGGTATTCTGTTACTTCAATGATATTAGAAGAACATAGTAACCTTGAATTTATGCTGCAGCATCACTTGGAATTTGCAGGATACCCAACTCCCTTACCAACTTACAGCACACAATGAGCCCAAATACGATACCATTTGGGCTCATTGGAATAGTCTCAATGAATAAGTTATAGATAGAGCAGGGTCTGGTGATGGAGTAGGAAAGAGAAATCAGGAAATATTTGTGTCGGGAATTTTTAAAATTTTAATATCCTTTCACTTGTAGAAATATCCAGGATGAAAAATAGCATAAATGTTCTTCTCCAAGTTCCTGGCTACCTATCTTTCAATCTCATAACGGTTCAGTGGTTTATGCGTGAAAAGGTAAGAGACAAACAGACAGTCAGCATTACTTTCGCATTTATATATATATATATATATTAGTACGGATTGTACGCCAACAATGAGACACTTAACATAATGTTCTGCATTGCGTTCACTGTGTAGGAGCTTATGGGATGTTGTCCAACTCGTCACTTAGTTTTGGGTTCACACAATCTAGATTATCATCGACACACGAAGAGGTAGATCAATCAGCTAATAATGTTTCTTACAGTTACTGCTGGGACTCAACCCTCCTCTTTGTAAGAGGGACAGTCCCGACCCAGTGCTGATTGGTGAAGATAATTGTTTTCGAATTCTATGACTCCGGTACTTCACGATGACGTTTTCATCGCCATTTTTAGAGCACGGTTGATTATAATTGTATCTGCATGATTAGCATTTTTTCTTATCATCATAATATTTTTTTCTCAGAACCTGACACCAATTTCTAAAACAGGAAAATATTAACAGTTTTCATTGATCAATAGAAGTACCTACCGGATTATCACCATCAGAGAATTCATCGTAGGTGTAAATCGGGTATATTTTTGTTGTTAAAATATTAGGTTAGAACATTAAGATAATGATAACGATAACATAAATAATGAAGAATAATGATTATATCTAGGATTACTTACAGTTTATACTACATACATATTTCGATAATTTAATGTCTAAAAGGCATAGACAAGTCCGAATACAAAGGACATCAGACCGCAATAAAAAATACATTTGGGCAACCCTTTTATCCAGATATCGGATACCGTTAAGCGAGGTCCAAGAATATACAATAAATCAATCATGAACAGCCTTAATAATATAATAAATTATCTGACATGTCTACGCGAGAAATATCAGACCCACGCCAACGACGTTATGGATATTATCTCCCGAATACGTTGAGAGGTTTTGACAAAAAATTTGTGACTTTTTCCTTCATCCCAAGATTATTTATTTATACAACCCTTAAATCTATCTTTACAGGTTTAATACGATAGTTAAGTACAAAATATACTATTATTAAATCAATTCCCAATAGAAGAACTAACATAACACCTAACATTAACTTAATTGTAACATAAACCAGAGGTCGCCAGAAAAGTCGTTCAGTGTACAAGAAAACAGGTCTGTTCTATCGGCTACCGTGTTGAGCGTGCACAGCAGCAGATTAGTGTTATAAACACATAAACACGATTCATCCTATGAATTGTCAGCGTGTAAATACATTATTGTAGAGGCAAATTACGCGCCATCACGCCCCTAGCCGCCGCAGGAGACGCCCTGGACATCGGGAATCACAAGCCGATTCCCGGCCATCGTAGGCGCGGGCATGCGGACCGTGAGCATTGGGTAGCTCGCCGTCCGATAAGGACCAGGCCCGGGTCGACGGCGCGTTGTGTTCCACGCGCGCCTCAAAGAGATGTCAGAACAATTGAAGGAGTCTGATAGGACCGATGCCAGCCGGGGTTGCGGGAAAGTCCGAAAGGGATACCGTGGCCCCTGGCAATGTACAGGCAACTGAAGGAACACGGGTGGGTTTTAGTCAGTAAGAGTCTGACACGCCCTCCCGCTCCGCCCAGAGCGGGAGGAGTAAATTGATGATTTCCCACCCAAAAAAAGAAAAAAAAGATCCATTTGTGCATTGTACAATTTACCAAGGAGCATTGTGTTAGCCAGTAGGTTACTGGTTATGAAGGTCAGATAAGCAGTCGCTCCATGTAAATTACAGCTGAATCAGGTTTAACTGCATGCCGATACCAACATAGCCGAGAAAAGGCTAGTCAAATGGTAAAGACAGTTAGACTGAACATGGGCTGAAGAGGTAGCTCCTAGAAACATGAAACATATGACGTATTGAGCCAATTATTTGAATAATTTCTTATGTAAACCATCGGTAAAGCACCACCGGAAAAGCGAGATATCCTAGCAATATAAGCACTGATAACAAAATGAAAATTAAGCATTTTTTTGTGTGGAAAGTGACATTAATCTTATTCGTACAGAAATATAGCGGAGTCATTTTTCAATACTGAATAATTTTATTCATTTGGGTACCGTAGCAGTTAACGAACCAGGATCGTCCCAACGCTTAATGAGGAAACATTTTTCTTATAATTTCCTTTATTTTTCTTTTTTTAGTTTAAAAGGAAGTAATTGCTCTAATATTAGTAATGAGCGGCTTTATTGAGGAAAAATAATTTATTAGAAAAATAATTTGTTGTTCGTTTAGGATGCTCGTTCTTATGTAGATACTCGTAATTTCTTTGGTAAGCAGTCATCTTGATGAAGCGGTCACACACTCTTCCTTTGGCAATCGATGTTTAACCTTCCTGTGGTATTCCAAAGATGACGTTGATGATGATGATAGTTCATCGAGTCGTTGAGCTCCTTTAGTTCTGAGTTGAGCTACACGACCATCTCAGATACTAATCTACATGGTCCTCATGTGACCTGACCAAGATTAAGTCTGGACTTTAAAAGAGACTGTGACCTCTGCATTTTATTTTGGTCTTTTTGTCGACAAAAAACTGGATGAGCTCGTCATCTTTCATCAGTTTTAAAACAATATTTTGACGTGTAAAAATGTTTTTCAGGACCAATTTATAGAAATAAATATAATTTATCAATTTGTCTCTTATTTATGTTAATTAGGTATTAACTGATAACTACTCGAACTTAGCTAACTATAGACTTATGAATCTAACAGGTTATCGTTCATATAAATAGTGCAACAAGTAGGGTTTGCTCGACCTTTTGATAGACAACCTTGACTATTACCACTTAAAACTGAATAGAATCAAGCAATATTAGATCATATTTCAAGATCTTACTTAAAACCTGTCTTAAAAGTTTAAAACCCCAACTGTAGTTCACAGCAATGATAGGTAAACCAAACAGGTCAAAACCACGTATCGTAGCGAAGCAAACTTTGCTATCCCCCTTTATCGCTCGCGTATAAGAGCGAACGGCCAAGTTACAGAACTTGCACAAGTACCTACTGAACTAAGGTCGGGAACTTCGCTCGCAATGCCCGGGATTATATCATATATTTATGTTCCATTATTGGGTCAGCCGGGCTGTAAAGTCTACATTGCACGGCTCAATTGCATCTTAAACTAAGTTATCGAAAGTTTATTTGTTTGATTCCTAAATGCAACTAAGTAAGACGATAAAGCTATGATGCTTGAAAAATATTTGGACCGATACGATTAAGTATATTGTAGATGATAAAATTGATTGCTAACCCCCAACAATTATAC
This sequence comes from Xanthia icteritia, assembly GCA_949128155.2. Lineage (NCBI taxonomy): Eukaryota > Metazoa > Arthropoda > Insecta > Lepidoptera > Noctuidae > Xanthia > Xanthia icteritia. Next base: position 18,233,247 of record OX421932.2, read on the forward strand.
TTTAAGACACCTTAAAGTAACTAAAAAATATGTTGTGTTAGATTTCAGCCATTGAAAGAAGGTAAACTCTCACAAAATAATATTCTTAAAAGTTTTTCCCATTTATAAGCAACTAGCTTTCGACCGCGGCTTCAACCGCGTGGAGGTTGCAAATTATCTCACAGGAATGTACTACCGGGATAAAAAGTCCTATGTGTTAATCCAGATTATAAACTATCTGTTTGCCAAATTTCATTTAAATCCGTTCAGTCGATTTTGCGTGACAAACATCCAAACATACAAACTTTCACATTTATAATATTACTAGGAATCATATGACTAGGACATCCTACTATCCTACTTCTTACTATAAGTAGGATAGTAGAATATCCTAGTCCTACAGTGGTATATATGAACACAGTGGTATCCAAAAAGCGCTGAATAAAGAAAATACATAAAAAAATATCACAGATTTCCATCATCGCATTACTCGATGTCGGTATTTCGCGCAGACTTAACCATCCATCAGAGCTTTTTTCATTTTAAGTCCTAATGAATAGCTAAGCGCTGTAAAACAGCTTCCAGCGCTTAGCTATTCATTAGGACTCGACTCGGAACTGAGTAAGCGTTTTTTTAAAGCAAAAATACTTTTAAAGTTAGGTATTTCTACCAATCTATGTAGATCGGCGAAGAACGTAAGCAACTAACGTCGTCTTATTTTAACAGACAAGTCTTAAAACGAACCTACATTTTTTTAAATGTCAAAGTCACGGATGTATAAACAATACTTCGAACCCCTTCGTTAAAACCCAAGAAAGCTCGAGGTCAGTCACCAGTATAATTACCTAGCAGAGTATGTCCTTCATTAGACCATGACCATACATGCCATGGTCCAAGACTTACCTTGACTAATACTGCTGTAGCCATCAGGGGTCATCAAAGGAGTACCTCCTCCGTCATACATGTTTCAAGGTATGTATTTCAAACAGGTACGGGACAGAGGTATTCACATCACTACACACAGGTACACAATATTGTTAGCACTCAAGTATTACATTATTTATTACATTCACAATTTCATGCGTGAGGTTTTCACGTGAACTAATTGTTAATTTCAGAGACTTTCGCTGTTCTATCGTTTAAAATGTTCCTACATTCCAATGTATTTTATTTTGTTAAAACAAATATGGAAAGTACCTAATTATGTTGGTTCTTGACTTTGGAAACAAGTAAAATAAGAACTTTGAAGAACGAAACATCAGTACGCTATCTCAAAGACATGACTGAAGTTTAACATTCAAGGAACAAAATTAAACGATAGCAGCTTCCAAAGAATATTCGAGAAGTTAACTAAGTTTATCTGCCAAGTCCAAGGCTTCAAGTTTATCCATAGAATTGCTGGGTCCCTCTTTACAATTTCATTACAGCGGTGCGAATGCTCGTCATAAATCATGACGAAATAGAGCCTCCGACAAAGTTGTTTACTGTAGATGTTGTTTTAACAATGAGTTACTGGTTCAATATAATATAATTTATATTTAGCTTTAGGATTCGATAGTAAGACTATTAATAATGTCTTTACAAAGTGCCTATAAGTTTGATTGAATGCGTGACAGAGAAAAATCGGATAATAATAGCCTAAATCAGCCCCTAAAGTTCCCATTGAGGGACAGCCATAATCCACCACGCAGGCCAAGTGCGGGTTGGAAAGGCTTCTATTGTCGACCTTGTAAAATTCTGTCAATCGTAAACCAAAGGATATGAGCTTATCAGGCGTAGCTGTAGTTTTAGCGTAGCTTGTGAGCAAAGGTGGCCCAGTCTTACGAATTGTAGTTTCGAAATCGAAGAGATGTGACATCTACCAACCCGCACTGGGTTCGCGTGGTAGATTACAGCTCACTCTCTCTCACAAAGAGGAGGCGTATCCCGGCAGTGGGGACATTATAGGGTGATTAGGCTTGTAAGGATGTAGGTAAATATTTATAATGATAAAGATTCAATTATCCAAGAAGATATGTTCCGCTATCCTGCAGATACAATGTGTGCAAGGTCAGGAGAGGATCATAAGGTCATACAAAATAAGCAACGTGACATTATTTGAACGGGGCCTGTTGAATTTGTAAACATGTTGATTTGTCGTTAGTCCTTACCAAATTGTTGCTACCATGAAATTGATATTATCTACTGAATAATAAATGTCTCCAATATTCTCAATGTTAACCTCGACATTCGGAAAATAACAAATAGTTCAATGTTTTTATTATTTATCTACACGGCTATCAATTATTTAGATCTTTGAATGTTAACTTGAAAAATATTATGACCTGCATAATTACAGACTTGATTTCAAGCAAAGAAATTTAAATATGTGCTTGCGAATTCGCAAGTACTTATGTAAACTTCAATTTAAACTGTGGTTATATGTCATGTCGACTGGTTTGATTGCTTTTATTTTGGTGAACCAATTACACGAGATTTAACTGCTTATTAATGAAACGAAGGATTTATAGTTATATGAATTTTTATACGTAAGATAATTCTCAAAAACTTATTTGAACTTTAACACGTTTAGCTACGAATTAAAAATTAAACTGAAAACAATATCTGCTATTCTACAGGGTTATCGCTGTCTTCCTCTTTACCTTAATATTTTTACTGACCTATGTTTATTAAAATACCAATCAATATGCCTAGCTTTTTCCCAACATTGTTGGGGTCGGCTTCTAGTCTATCCGGATGCAGCTGAATACCAGTATTTTACATGGAGCTGCTGCCTATCTGACCTCCACATCCCAGTTAATTTTTCGTCAATATCGTAATGTAATTAAGATAGATCATTTTGGACAAAATAATAGGCCTCTTCCAAGTTTTTTGAGCCATGTATTTAATCCAACCTCAAATAATTCCCATTTTGCTTTTCTATAAATATTATTGAACACTCTAATATAATGATTGCGCCTCTTTTTGTGAACCTCTAATAATTCTTATTTTGGGGTCCTAAAAATACTAAATAGCCAAGTAACTGTGGGGAAAAGCCAGAAATTAAAAAAGAGGCTCATTTATTTAAAAAAGTTTGCATCATTAGATGCCCAAAAAGTTTTTAGAGGTTCATTAATTTCTACCGGGGTTGCGGGAAAGTCCGAAAGGGATACCGTGGCCCCTGGCAACGTAAAGGCAACGGAAGGAACACGGGTGGGTTTTAGTCAGTAAGCGTCTGACACGCCCTCCCGCTCCACCCGAGCGGGAGAAGTTATTTGATAATTTCCCACCAAAAAAAAAAAAAAAAAAAAAAAAGTTCATTCATTTAAGATTTGCATACCGTTATAAGATCAGTACGTTTTAGAAGATCATATTAAATATTTCCCATTTTGAAACAATCTGTCCAACCGTTTAAATCTTTCTAACCTTTTCCTAACAAGCTATCATGTTTGTGTTGTTACATAATGGTGTAACAGCTTGACTTGTAGCATCATTTGAAATATAACAGAAAAAACCTGTAATTCACCATTATAAGCTTACTAGGCTACCAAATATGTAGTTGATGTCACATTCATACATGCAATTTCAATTAAGTTTATTCTAAAAGCTCTATTATTTTCGCAACAATTTTTTATCACATTACACGTAAATATTTTTGTAATTGAATAATTATTGTAGTGTTTATTTCAATCACTATTTATAATTTACATTCACAAATCCTGAAAATTTCGCCTCCCACTTTTTACTACGGATTTTTATACGTCGTTTTCGCGGCGACCTGGCACGTCGGTACGAGCCTGGTGGTGGGACTCCACTACCACCCCATGGCACCACAAAACCCACCACATAGAACGTAGAAATGAATGGAGTTGGCATTTCTTTATTGAGCTAATTTTTTTGTAGGGAATATATTTCGCTTCGTCATTGCGCTATGGGTTCGACAGGTGATGTGTTTATTTTAGCCGTGGGATTTACCTAATTATAGATGAACCATTGCTCATCCATAGTTAGGTAAGGTTAAATAATTATAGAGGGGAAATGGTGGAATAGAAAGATAAGTTAAGAGACCTACTGTAAGTTTTGAAAACCGTTAAAACTTTTATCCAAAAATGAAATCACTGAAATGTAGTATGCATTTCAGTAATTTCATTTTAATATCAGATAAATTAGTTCCATTTTTAGCACTTCCCAATGCAAATCCAAAGGAGGATATCCCAACATTTAAATGAAATACGTCGCCCTGCTGTTAGTCTGACAAGATTATTTGAACAAACTCAGTCGCTGTACTTGGTATGCCGAACGTAGCATGGCGTATCGTCGATAGCACTATGACAAATTAACGTTGTCGACTCCCGCCAGTCTCATTTGAGATTTCATTTGATTCATTTGAAGTTAGCTAGGAGCGTAATCAATCTGTCTTCGGCCTGTTTTTCTTAGAAATCTAGTTTATCCTTTTGACGAAGAAGAATTACAGACAGATAGAAAGTTTGAAAAAATGTTTGTCATTTTGGTAATCCTGTCTATTTTCGTTACGCAGCAATAAATCGTAATCTTTCTCATGACCATAAATAGTAGTTTCAGTCAGGGTAAAGCTCTGTCCATTAAAAATAAGAAACCTCAATAAAATATTACTGGCTGGATGTCATTCGTCCATGTAAACGTCTGAGCTCCAAATAGCCCACTGAATTTTTAATAAGACATTGAGAACTTACTTTCATGGCTCCTAGTAATTTATGAAGTCACAGTACACGGCCGTGACCGTGTCCATGGAACATTGCATGACAATAGAGTATCGATTGCTTGCACATCACTCCTATATTTTGTTAGAGCTGCTTGTAAATTCTGCGCTCCTGGTACCTTGCTTGTTTAATTGACTAAGTGGGGTATTAGTAATGCAATGCTCGTTTACGTAGTTGGAGACACACCCTGTTTTCGCGTGCATGCAATTCTTTGTTTGTTTATTTTGTTCAATAAACCCTATATTACTTTGTTTGTGTCCATGGAAGAAACTGGGTGGACTCGGTGAGTCATCATCGTTTAAGAGTTGGATCATAATGGTGGAATAAGGTAGTTATTTTTAAACTAGTGGTTTGTAGCTATACACTATTTATATTTATCTGACAAATGAAGCGCATTATATAAATCGTTCTTTCTCATCTCATACCATTAGCGAATTGAAAATAATTTTAAATTACTAAACGGATCTACTACATATTTTAACAGTTTCTAGAAACACTTGAAACTGTTAAGATATGTAGTTAGATCCGTTTAGTAATTTAAAAAGTTATACGTACACAAGATAATTTTGCTGATCTATCGATCATGCTTAGATTTTTACAGAATAGATCATTTCTGTAAAAATCTAAGCATGAAAACATGGTACCACCTGTATGTTCAGCGTTCATAATAATTACTAAATTGTGTTTGAACTTCGTGCATGGACGTGCATGGACGATTCCTGTTATTTACTGACCGTTAGATATCGCTTACCTACGAGCTTATGTAAATTGGACTGCGGTTATACAAAATGGTTATTACAATCTATCAATTTATAGTACTGCACAGATGAAAGTGAAGTATCGAGTATTGTGGCGGAATTGGGAAGATGCATGACATCCAGCAGTGAACTATGATAGGCTGAGTTTACAGACGGAGAGTGAGGCCGAGATCTATATTGGGCACGCCACAATTGCGGCGATAAGTCCCCTCTTTGAGGAGTGGCTAGAGAAGCGCCACGGTGTCCTCACCTTCCGCCTGACGCAGGTCCTCACCAGACACCGTTGTTTCGGGAGGTTCCAATAGGTGGTGCTGATCTCTCGCGTCTGGCCTTGGTCCAGGCCATGGTACGGGGCGAGAGGCATGGGAGGCTGTTAACTCCTTCTGCGAAGTAGGTAGTAATGTTCGCGGAGGAGGAGGTGGAATGCGTGAGCGAGCCCCTAGCCGCCGCAGGAGACGCCGCCGGGCGTCGGAATTCGCAGGCCAGAAATTACTGACGGATCCATTTTATAAATTTTTGTTAGGTATAGGTACGTTTTAACGGTAATAAGTTAATTCTTGAATATAAAACTAGAACGTAATCTCATCTCAGCGACAATAAATGTCAAAAACTTTGGGAAATTCGGTTTTTTGTCAGATTGACACTGACATTAGAATGCGGACTTATTTTTTATTTTTTTATCTGCTGTATAAATTGTCTGCGTTTTAGTCTGTGTTAAATAAATGTATTTTAAAAAACGGGAAATGCACCTCAGTATTAAAATACTCCTCCTTCCTAACTTGTTTTAAGGAAAAACATTTTTTATTAACTACTATAATATAATACAAGATAATGATAATTCTCAGTCTTTATTTCGTAGATTTCCTTATAAAAACAGCTACTGTTTTGGATAATAAGACTATCTTAAGGCGCGATAAATTTACGATAAGTGTAATAACAATCGCCAGTTAGATTAATTTTATCGCCATGAATATAATATTATACAGTATATTAGGTATGTACATAAGTGACGTTAGCACGCGTGTTCACTTTGTATGGTATGGTGATGTGGAACAATTATTTCTTAATCAAAATCAAATCATTTATTTCAATTAGGCAAATAAGGCTCTTTCGAACGTCAACATTTACAAGAATTGATTGTAGTTGTCCCGTCCAAAAAGCTTTAATTAAAAAAAAACAGCCGACTTCCAAAAAAGACACTACAAAGTGAAAAATAACTTTATTCCGGAAGTCGCTATCTTTGTTTTTTGCTACCGACATCCTAAATCAAGTTATTTTTCTCTTTGTAATGATTTGTACGTTTGTTATAACAAAAAAAAAAAAAAATTTTTCGTGTGGTACCCACTCCACTCAAATTCGAATACAACTACCTGCTATGTAAATAACAGTGACAGGAAGTTATTACAGCATCAGAATTAGAAATTATATAATATTATTAGAAATTAAAATAAGTGGGAAAAATACATATTATTGAAGCTAACTCAAAAAGTACACAAGCAAAGTAAATACAATTTACCTATACCACCCCTAAAGTATGACCTACCAAACAAAAAAAATTATCAGAATCAATTCGTAAGTGGCGGAGTAATCGCGTAACAAACATACAAAAAAAAAACTACGTAAAATTAATATGACACTACCTCGTGACCATACTCTTTCAAACATAAAAATAATTTTGCAAATCCGTCTTTATATGACGAAGTTATGCCCGAATATATTTATTTACATTTAAAAATATATAAACATCCGAATTGAGAACCTCCTCCTTTGTTTGAAGTCGGTTAACAAGTAGTTTAGTATAGAGAAGAATAGTCACTGTTAGGAAATTATATACATATTGAACCTGAATGAACTGAACATATTGATCTGCACAAGACCCTCTCGTTTGATCCATCAAATCTCGATAAATGACGTAAAGATATTGTGGCCCATTCCACTAGGGTCCGTACGGTTTTCGCCAGGCGTCAGTATAATATTCAATCAACTTATATTTATAATAAATTGGACCTCAAATTAAATATTTACCACATGTTGCGGTACGAATGTAAAAATACTCTAACGGAATTGTTAAAATCACAAACGTAGGATGAAATTGAACTTATATTAACCAGAATATGCTAATGAAGAACCTGTACCCAATCATAACATACAACGGTTAATCAATAATTAACACACACACACACCTACTCACACCCACACACCCCGCACACCCCCCCACACACAAATGCACACACACAGACACTACACAATACCTGAACATGCTACAACAATTTGGAACATCCTTGAACTTAAACTTTTCCTTTTCTTTTTTAATTATGTCTCGACATTATAGCTAGTACATCACCCATGGGAAGTTGCGAGGTAACCCCATCACAAGTATCCATACAAGTTACCGGGCTGTCTCAATTTTGTGCCGTAGAACAAATTGTATTATAGACAATATTTTTTTTTCTTCTTTATATCAATGGCACACCACTAACTACCTGCTTCCTTCTCTCTTTGATCCATCCAAAGATTGTCTGTAAAATATCGCTTTTAGCGATAAGACCGCCCATTGTGTCATCCTATGTAAAATTTCTACATTTATATCTGTAATTTTTATGGTGTACCATCGAAGAAGTTCATATCTATGCACCGTAAGGACTATTTCTGCTTCCAGCGCTCGGCCGCTATAGTACCGGGGCGATAACAGATGTGGTCATCATGTTCACGGGATTTTGTTTTCAAACTGCTTAGATATGAAGTTCTTCTATAGTACATAATAAAGAATATTCTATCTACCTAATCGTAAATTACGAATAATGAGTCAGTTTGGGTGTAAGTCCCTACTAACTGAACACTCTATCTGCCACTTCAGGGCTATAACAGGATGTTTATATCGTGAGAATATTTTTTTACAACTGGCCATCTTTAGCACATATCCTACTGCACAAAAAACATGGATGCCACAAAAAATCGCAAAAAACAAAACCTTATTCGCCTCATTGGCGCCAGGCCCCACTGTTTCGCAACACTAAAGTACCGACCTGACGAATGTAGGCCAAGCAGGGCTAGCCAAAGGAGGGTCGCACGCGATCATCTGATAAACAGGAATCTTCACGAAACTCGCGACATGCTCGCGACCCCTGGACGTTAAACTGGTAATTTTGCTCGCGATTATGGAAAAATGTGGCTGTTAAATAATGTGTTTTGTATATTTTTATGTTTATGGTCGTTTTTCGTTATGGAATTCGTGGGATGTTTTATGATAGGCGTTCAAGGTGAATGCGGCAAAAGCTGTTATTTTGTGATGCTTTGCTATATTGATCCTTCAAGCGAGCACCGTCGTCGACTGTAGCAGATGAAGTAATGGACAAATGAACCCACCATATGTACTCGTACAACGCTTTTTAATGAAAGAAAAATTACATTTTCTGAGTAATCAAAGTTAGCCTTTCAAAGTATTTTAAGCCCCAAAATACAACAGGTACTTTAGGTTATACGTTTTAATAACAGCAAGCAATAATCTTCACAAAGTGTTAGTAATATGCATTTCTATCAGTGTCATTAGGACAAAATAATAATAAACAATTTTATCAATTGAATCATGCATAGGTATCAAAATCTACCTGATAATCAAAAACGGAACACTTATAGAATACGTCTGTCTGTCTGTAAGTCTGTGAAGACCCTTTTTCTCAGGAACGCGTGGAGGTATTAAGTTGAAATTAATATAAAATACTAACGTAGGTCTACGGTTCCTTGGCGATCTAAAAAATCAAACATATCTAAGTCAACTCAATAAAAAAATACGGCCATGAGATATATTTCGATACTCGCAAATAAATCAAAAACCTTATAGGATTATTCCTGTTGACCTAGAATCATGAAATTTAGCAAGAAGATCTCACAGCACAAGGAACAAGTTTAAAGGAAAAAGTCCGAAAATCGTTAATTTCTAGTTTAAGCAAATTATTTTTTTTTGCCATTACAAACTTACATTTGCAGTTGGAAAACTAATATTGGCATATATTATATGTACGGGAGAACATGTTTTTCAACAACTATGTTCAAGTTTGTTTTTTGGGATAAATTCATCCCAAATACGAAACCTTCATTGTGCGTGATCCGACACGCACTTGGCCGGTTTTTTCAGTCAAGTCAGACAAGCTACTCAAAAAGGAACTTAGATTCAGAAAACCCTATAAACCATAAATTGTATTAAAAATCTCCTGGTTGTATACTTTTATTCTCTAAATCCTCATAATAAACCAGTTAAAAACAAACCTTTCAAAAACGGAACTCAACCGTTAGTAACATTTTTTGAAGGTATCTATTAAATTGACTGGTTTGCAACTGTCTAGGTTTTTCAACGCGTCAAAGTGAATTAGCGCTACCCACTTCAACCACATGATTGGATTTGTGACTCACAATCCGCTCTGTGCTCTCACGTATTCCAGACTTGTCCCAAATAAGTTGTGCAAGGGTTAATGGAATGGATTTACTGAAGTCTGAGCTTACAAGGAATCTGGAAATGCAATAAAATTCACTTAAATCCTCTTAAGTACAAATGAAGCCGTCGCATGCAATGAACGTTTTATGTGCAAATGAAGTAATTTCATATTTTGATACCCCATCTAGTTATCACACTTTAAATTCATTAAAATTTCAACACCCCATTTTGGCCCCTGTTGCAATGAGAATAAGCATTATTTAAGACGATTCTTTAATAGAAATAATCAGCTGTGACAGACAGACATACAACGAAGTTGCATACTATGGTTTCTTCCTGGTATCTTATTGAAAGGAATGTTATTGTTTATTGCCCCACGTGTATTGTGGAACTAGAAATATTTCTAGTGCTGAACTATTACATTTTTATTAAAATATCAACTATATCGACGGCAAAATTTAGAAAATGTGTAATAACATTTGAAGTACTTAGGTATATAAACATTGACCATGGTTTTTACACATTGTATCTGCGACAAAAATGTATTATTTACAAGTGCAAACTGTGATCCTTTTATATGGAATAAACCTTGTTCGTGGCTTTTTCCATTTAAGACATGAAGATTTCGTAATTAAAAATGAACAGTCTGTTTATTTTAACTTATCTATCCTTCGAAGTTCTCCAACAAATTGGATCGAGCAACCAGTCGATCATTTCAACGATACTGATCTACGTACCTGGAAGCAGAAGTATTACAAAATAATGAATTCCTGGAAACCAGAAGGACCGATTCTACTATATCTTAATGGCGAAGCACCTCTAAAACTATTCAAACTAGGAATGACGTACTTGAAAGATTATGGTGGTGACTCTCAATCATTTATGGGTCAGATAGCTGCAGAGACAGGTGCTGCTTATTTTATGCTGGAGCATAGATATTACGGGGAAAGTCAGCCATTAGATAAATCTATCACTGAAAACCTAAGTTTCCTCTCTTCGAGACAAGCACTGGCAGACGCAGCCCATTTACTGCTAACATTGAAGGAATCTGAAGAATTCAAAAAATCCAAAGTAATCGTCGTTGGTGGTTCTTACGCGGGAAATTTAGCAGCTTGGATGAAACTGTTGTACCCATGGTTGATTGATGCAGTACTATCGAGCAGCGCTCCTGTACTAGCCAAGAAAGATTTCAACGAATATTTTGAAACGGTCACCGATACATTCAGAACATATGGGTCACAAGAATGCGTCAATAAAATAACTGATAAATTTAATACTTTTCATGCATTGTTACAAAATTCTGAAGGGATTGAAAAGCTAAAAAAGGAAAAAAACATTTGTGAAGATGTCGATATGACGGTTCCAGAAAATCAACAATTGTTTTTCTTTAGTCAAACTAACTTTTACGCCGGAATAGCTCAATATGGTACTCCTGATGACATTATCTCAACTTGCCAGAATTTAAATTTATTGGAACTCGAACACCGAAATTCTCATGTCTGGAATGATGACAACCACTGTCAAAACTATGATTTTAGTGAAATGATACAGACTATTCATAATTCCGATGGTCAGATGTGGTGCTGGATTTATCAAACTTGCACAGAATTTGGTTATTTCCAATCTTCTTATTCGAACAAACAAATGTTCGGAAACGCTGTTCCTGTAGTTTTCTTTTACAAAATGTGCAGCACGCTCTATGGAGAGGAATTCAACGAGAAGAGAATAGACCAAGGTATCATCAATACTAACAGACTGTATGAAGGATTAACTCTTAACGTGACGAATGTGGTGTTTTTTAATGGGGACATGGATCCGTGGCATAGGCTCGGTATACTGCACGATCTCACAGCTGATGCTCCAGCTATATACATTGAAGGCGTATCCCACTGCCATGATATTCGTTCAGATCCAAGTGATACCGACAGCATAAAGGAAGCAAGAAAAACAATTAAAAACTTACTGAAAAAATGGGTAGGACAAGCATAATAACGATGTGTATTGTAATACTTTCTGGAACGGTTATTGTATTTTTTTTTCAGTTTTTGTAAAGGTACACAAAGTGGAGTTTAAAGTAATGGTTTTAAAAAAATCTGAAAGAAGAAATCTCTAAGATGCCTAGTATTCCTTGAGTATTATCATTAACACTACAATCTGAGTGGTCGGTTGCCTTAAATTCCACATTAACTTATCTTATTATTTCTGAAAGTTTTTATCGCTATACGAATAGAGACTCTATATCGAAATAAAAGAATATTGAAAAATCTGGTTTTATTCGTGTTATCTGTCAAACATATCATGATTGTCATAATCTGTTTATAAATGCGACAAGATATCGTTATCTAAACATTAAACAGCAGTCTTAAAATTCGAGGAGTTATCACTATAAAAACAAGAGCAATATGTTCATGTGATGTGTTTTGCTATAAGATTTGTAACAAACTTTTATTCTTGTTCCACAGGTTCAATACCTCAACGTTTTCCTGTAAAGGGTCAGTGACACAAACTCACAATTCAACTAGTTTGCTATCGGTATAAACGGTTGAATCTAACCGTAACGCGTACTTGCAGCACCTACTTACTTGGGATTGGCTGCCTCTTTACACCCACGTTCCTTCGTTAGGATGTCAGTACAGTGCACCGAACATAGTTTTACCTACCATTTACGATTGTTTATTTTAACATAGGTATTATTCATGATGTTGTTAATTCGCGACCTAGGGCCAAGACAAGTGCAATCGATTTCAAAGCGTTTCGTATTTCTACAACGACTTTCAACAGACACAAACTTTGACGTAAGCTTTTCGGTAGCTCATGTCAATCCAATACATTTTTTACCTTTCCATTATAGTTATCGCTGATAATAGAATGTCACTTTGTCTAGGCCCTTTTGTCGATATTTTGGTTAGATATGATGACCCATATTACTTAAAAGGGTAGGATAAAAAACTGGCCTCTTTCAATTACGGTACCTGAATTTGTCAAACGAATTCGATGCAGAATCATTGCAGCGCTGATTTGCTGGATTTGTTTTCTCCTCTATCTATCGTTATTTCTCCTGACAAAGTTTATTGGGTTTATATGTATGTATGTATTTATGTATTAGTATGTAGGTATTAATTTTCAAATGATATATCCCTTATGTTGCATCTGGCAAGTTTTGTCTCTCAGCATAAGGTTGACTGGTAGGAAATGCTTCAGGGATTAAGACCACCTTTGTACAGTATTTTTTACTTGTGCATAAAGTTTTAATAAATAATGCAGTCAGCCTCGTTACCAAGCTTGCTGAATGGTTAATCCTTACTTCGGAGCATTCTCATATAAATTCTACCGAAACGAGGGAGGAAGTTAAGAAATTTATTTTGTTAAAGGGAATATTTTATTTGTCCTTTTTTTAGATGTCGACTGAGCATCCTTATGAGGTGACAGACATGGAAAAGCCATGAGTGACTTCACCAAACACTTAAATTGTCGAGGATAACTTGTGTAGGTACCTTCAGCTTGTAAATAAATCATCGCAGGTAAATTGAGAGTTTGTAAGGCACTTTGGTATACAGTTCGACGTTTTTTGAATTCCTAAATCTGAAATTACAATTTCAACTCCAGTAAATAACTAAGGCAACACTTGAGTTTTAAGAATGATTGCTGTTCCCTTATCTCTAGGTGTTCGAAACAAATGAATTGTGAAACTTTAAATTATAGAATGAAAATGAAGACGAACGAGAAGCTTTAACAAAAAACAATTGAATATCGATCTTCAAAAATGCGATAGACAGCGAACATAACCTAATCCTGTAAATTCGAAACCGCAGACCATCAATCCCATAAGTTCATTGTCCTCATAGGTATCAACTGGAAGGCATTACAGCACGCGAAGTAGTGGTATTTGCAATGGTAATCATATCACGCGTCCATTGTGTGCAACCCCTGGTAGTATTGATCCGTGGCACTTTGAGTAAATTAGGTCTTTTTGTGGTAAAAAGCTTTGGGTATTTAGTTCATGAAAAATTTATAGTGTGTCTTAGTCAACTGCATCAGCATACGAGAAGTGATTTATAGAACGATAGACAGATAAATCGTTTATTTAGTGCACACAAAAAACAGCACAACATACAAAAACACGATTAAATAATGACTAATTAGCTATTAGGAAATAGCTGCAAGATGCCAATATAAAAACAAATAAAAAAGGAAGAAAACAAGACATTGTGATGATACTATTGGCTATGACAACTTTAAAATAATGGATTGACAACGAACAAAAAAAAGAAAGAAGTTCCATAACGCGGCTTGCGGTCGGAGTTGATGGTAGAAATCGTCACGTAAGGAAAAAGCGTTATGTCCCTTCCATGCGACTTTCTCTCTTTCTCTTTATATTATAAACGAGTGTATCGCGTAAAGAACTTCGTTCCTTACGACGGGGGTCCACCGACCGCACACGTTTTTTTAAAAACTATTTTGCTTACCATCAGATTCGAGAAAATAAATTGAAAAGAAGACAAACAGCATTTGTATTAAAGACCTTTTTCACTACGAAAGAATCTGCTGCTGTCTTGCTGCAACTAGGCTTGAGACATAGATTGCATATTTTGACGGAATTATTTGTAGTAGTTGACTGTTAACTGTGAAAGCTTAGGGGTCGCACTGTCGCAAGCACGACCACTGATCGTAGTTACCTGGGTTTTATCACCGGGTTATTAGGTTTTATCATAGTGTTGGTTTTACACGTTTATTTTTCATGCTTTTAAAAACAAAACTTGTAAAATATGGGTGTACTCCAAATCTCTGCTTGCCTCTTCGTGGACCGCTCGAGTTTTTATATAAAAGCCAGCTAGTGCATTATCTTTTTTTACACAAAGTGCTCTTGATGGATGAACATGAACATAGAGTATTTTAAAGTGAGCTTGATGAATGAACGATCTGGCGCGGACAGCCATCTGTCTCTGCTTCGACAGGCGGGTAGGAAACGTTTTAGTTTCACAGATTTTGATTGGTAGATACATTGGGCTTTTGTAGTTTGTGTTGCTCAATGATTTTGAATTTAGAGCATGTTATGGGTTGAAAATAATAATTTTGTTACGTACTTTTTACGCTAGATGGCACTGCATTTTCTATTGGAGTCTATTGCGAGTGGTAGAATAGTTTTAAATGTCATCGCTCTGTATACCTCAGAGTGTATTGATCGAACATCGTCATTTACCAACATACATATCGTAACCCTCGCCGCTAACTGTTGTATCTCACAAACTGACGTATCTGCACTGACATTACCAAAGTGTTCATAACTTTTTCGTGTTTATAAGTTTTGTGGCCTTAGGGCTTTAGGGCAACTACTAACTCATAGAGCAATATAACAAAAGTTATTAATTCATTAATAAAGCCACACATACAGTAACATGATTGTAGCGCCCGACTTAAAAACTGTTGCCCTGGAAAAATATAAATTGCTAGTAAGGACAGTTAGCGGGGAGGGTAACGATACAAGCTACACACAACAACCGTTTATAGTTCGATGACCCTAAATGGACTGTGTAAGTAAACAAGCACAAATATTGAGCCAATATATGGCATTCTTCTGGATATCTAAACACTGGCAACAGACCAATTCTGAAATAAGAAACAGCCCAAACCAAGCAATAATATTACCAGCATATAAACATATCTAACCCTAAACACATCTTAATTTGCATTGGATGGTAAACAAGTTCAGTGCATCGGTAACCCTCGATCGCCACTCCATATTGATCCACTCAGCCGCTCGTTTTAACCCTTCACTCACCGTTCACAAAGTACACAGTTCACAAAATAATGTAGGAACGCCAAAGTTTAGGAAAGAATTGTAAATCGTGTGGAACTTTGTTTCGCTTTTACGCTGCAGATGTTTAAAACAGGACATATTTTTTGTTGATTTATGTTAAGGGGTTCAGCGTTTTTTTATTGTATGTTAATAGGAATAGATAGGGTAAAAAGGTGGGTTTTATTTTAGGGTGTTTGATGTGTGTGCGAGAAATTAGAAATTTGGGTTGAATTGAAACGTCGAAGTTATAAGGTGCTATTTCTAAACTATAGTTTTGCCGTTAGTTTCAGAGAAGGTATATTGACAACAAACCTTGAAAAGTCACAGGTATCATCTTCTTCCTAGCTTTTTGCCAACTATGTTGGGGTCGGCTTCCAGTCTAACCGAATGCAGCTGAATACCAGTATTTTACATGGAGTGACTGTCTATCTGACCTCCACAACCCAGTTACTCAGTAATGCGATACTCCTTGGTAAGACAGGTTGTCAAAGATCTACAAATGACAACCAGGAGCAACGGCTAACGAGCTTTCGGAGGCACGTAGAGGTCTCAATATATAATAGATGGTCACCCATCCACAGACCCGGGCGGAAAAGTCATTATAGTGATTCAGGAAAATAAAATTTAATACAAATACATTCTGTGTTGGTACATTTACGAATCCGGAACACTAAGCAGACTTCTGAGCCGGGCATCGCATTACTTTTAACCTAAATATTGATAAAAACGTCTATGAGATAACTGCCTACAATATACCAATATTGCTAGTTCTCATTCTTCCTCAAATGCGAAAGTCAATCCCGGTGAGTGGAAATTGAAACGCATAGGGCAGCAGGGCGCTTCGGCTGCCAATCAATGGCTGATGGAAGAAAAAATACGTCGGCCGTGGAGACAGGGACGGATTTATCGTGATTTTTAATGCTTTTATGGCTTAAAAATATTGTAACTTGTTGAAAGATTTGCGTTCATGTCATGCTAAACGATTCTTTTCAAATTTTAAAAACTTAGAGTCAATTCATACAATCTAGTTAGTTTAGTTTAGTTTAATGTGTTGCTGTTGAATAGTTTATAAATGAATATTTTTAAAGAATACCTTCGTAACGGCCACACGGGTCGATCGATCAGGTTAAGCTACGATTGCTGATCCGTGGATGGGTGACAATCTTTACATACCAGGACCCTTCCGTGCCTCGGAAAGCACGTTAAGCCGTTGGTCCCGGCAATCAGTCTTAGCAACTGGGTTGTGGAGGTCAGATAAGCAGTCACTCCATGTCAAATAAAGGTATTCAGCTACATTGGGTTAGACTGGAAGCCGACTCCTACATAGTTGGGAAAAGGTGAGGCAGATGATGATGATCTTCGTATTTTTTTTTTTTTTTTTTTTTTTTTTTTTTTTTTTTTTTTTTTTTAAAACGTTGCCCCACACTAGGAATTTCTCCTGTATCGTGGGTGCGTTTACAAACATATATACTCACATACACAAACAGCCAGACCCGGAACAACTATCTTATATTGTTCAAAATATTTTTTATTGTCAGCCAATAAAAAGCAAAACGGTAAATAAACCAACAATAACTTAAGTAAGTTGGTATTCACTGAAACTAAGTTTGTTCCTAAGTGTAGCCCTGCACGACATCATTCATGATAGAAGCATTGTAAGTTTCACGACCCGTAGTGTGCGAAAAATCTCACTGAACGTCGCATCGTTCGGAATTTTTCTGTAGACTTTGTGGATATACCTTTTTTCATGAAATGTAGGGAATATGTAGCACGACAGCACTTCTTTTTGCAGATTTACTCTATGTATGCATCTCTATGCATATCAGGTAAGCGACTATAATAGGTAATTATGTACCCGCAAAGTCATCAAACTCTCGGGGTCTCTTTGGGGTCGACGTAACATGCCTTTTTCCCATACTTCTCTATTAGTTATCATCTCGGTAGTCACTCTCTTTCTAGCCAAAGATATCAACTTTCAAACAGTCCATTCAACGTAAATATCATCTTTAATACAGTTCAAAAAAGAAATTAAATTTCACAATTAATAGTTTTTTTTAGACGAAGCTATTAAATTGTCAAGTATAACTTTCAATTAGTTAGTATACAACTAGATTCGTATTCAAAAAAAAGCTTACATAAAAACGGTGAAAAAATATATGACAATGTCATTAGGAGAGTATTGAGTACCTAATCTCAAACTCAAAGCATTTATTTCAAATAAACCAATTACAGGCACTTTTGAATTGTCAAGGGGTCGGTCAGTCAGAAAGATGAAGCTAGTCGCCCATTACAAAGCATAGTAGGTTCCTATGGAGAAGAACGGGCAAGAAACTCCAAGGACACTCCTTGTTACAAAGTATTGGTTTCATGTTGAAGAACGAAAGCCGTCAACGTTAAAAGCGTTCATAATAAACAAAAACAATTGAAAAAAATAAAATAATTTTAAATAAGCCGTGGCAGTTAAGAGATGACCAGTTGCTACTGACGGCGCCCGTTCACAAACATGACGCATGGATCAGCTCAATCATTTTGAAAGGAGCTGAATGATCCAAGCATCTGTGGATCTAACACACACGCCACGAGCGACACGCGCTGAGAGTATGACATGCACACTCAAATGTCTGGTCACCACCAGCGAGACATTTGAGTGAGCATGACATTCTCTCAGCCGCCAGGGCACATTCAAGTCTTTTCATACTTCCGTTTTCATTTCGCTTAGTACGCGGCGTGAAGTATGAAAAGACGCGGAAGAAATCTTAACGAACTTAGTTTCGTTTCACTTCGTCCCCAGTGTGGCCTGCGCTTTGGGCACTTTTCCTTGAGCACTTTGAAAATTAACCTTTAACACGTTTCAAAGTAAAAGGAAAGCGAGATAAGTTGCTAATCCATCTCTTCGTTGTGTGAGATAACGAACAGCTGAATCCATTTTTCTTCCACTCTGAGATTACCATAGTATTACTTCAATAAAAATATCTAATTTCCTTGCATAATTGAAGGCTTTAGAAACATCTGGAGGCTACAAAGAGGCCGAAAAATCCGTAATTCTCGAGATCAGCCGACGCGACAAAAATTTGCCAGTGCAATATCTCGCGCCAAAACGAGAGCACTATGCGTAAACAGGTAAAAATCTAGTTTCGATACGAGATAATACACAGACCAAATTTTGTCGAGCTACGCATGTTACCCTGGCAAGCCTGTATATTTACGGCCTAAGTCGGGTAGATTACCTTCTGTCTCTGTTGAGTTATGGCCGCCTTATCTCTGACTTTTATAGTGTCGTACGTAATCAGGTAGACGGCTCTCGCATGTATCTGTAAGATATATTGAGCCATCGGTAATAGATGAATTTAAATGTGTGGTGAGAGTTTTAAATCAATATGGGAGATTATATTTATGTCTAATCGAAAGGTTTCACGAAGAAGATGGTACATTGTTTGGCTGGTAATTATAAATTGATCCTTGACCGTAGTACATTCTGAAAGGCACACAAGATTAGGACCAGGCATTCCAAAGACAATTTCCACGCAAGCTCCACCCCCATGAACCCCGCCACTCCACTATGTGCTAAACGTTAACACATCAATAATAAAGTTGAATATCGCATGCGCTCTTTGATCGTGTTCGAGCACGGAACTAAATGACGTAAGTCTCAATTCTTATTTCGTTTAAAACTAAAGTAATAATTGATCTATAGAAAAAATATCTTGTGGCTCGATAATAAACTATATTTTCTTACTGTGAATACTTATTTTAGACATAAAAGCCGAGTAATCTTCATTTTATTTAAATAATCTTTAAAAGAAGAAATTTATGAACAAAAAATAAGCGAAAATGTTACAAATACGTAACTGTCTTGTACATGGATAGAATAAGACCCAATAAATCATATACTGAAATTCTATTTTGATTGTATGCGTGACTGTTTCAGAATATTAATGCAAATTAACATACAAATTAGGGAGCCACCTCTTAAGCTATAACTTGATTTGATAGTCCATAATTCAACGACATATATTGATTTTGGAACAACAAAGATTAGATACATTTTTTAAACAGCCCATTTAATTTCACATGTCTCTTTAAAAGGTGATGTTAATGATTTCTGTTTCAAAGACCTTGAATTGAATCTCAGCCAGAATCATCTAAGTCAA
The DNA here is from genome assembly GCA_949128155.2 of Xanthia icteritia. Classification (NCBI taxonomy): domain Eukaryota; kingdom Metazoa; phylum Arthropoda; class Insecta; order Lepidoptera; family Noctuidae; genus Xanthia; species Xanthia icteritia. Next base: position 18,253,082 of record OX421932.2, read on the forward strand.
AATCTCTTTCAAACCTCAGCTTTCATCGTAACAATATAATTGTATTTACTCCATGTTATCATCTTAGATCCTAAGCAGTAAAATTAATAGTGAAGATTGTTGACAGGAGATAAAAGATATAATTGTAACCATAAATTGTTTTATTCATTAAGACAGTACTGTTGCATGTTGTTATTCGTTTAAAATGAGTGCTAAGGATAGTAGTAATGTGAAGAAAAAGTATAAAACAGTGGCTCCTGATGGTGGATGGGGTTACATGATAGCAATTGCTGTGATTATAAATATTGTGAGTTTTAATTTATAAATCAATAAATAATATTTTCTTGACGTTTAGTGATGTCCTTTAAAAAAAACGTGTCGTCGCTGCAGTCTTTGTCAAAGATTTATATCGTTAGATTTGCCCCGACCGTACTAAGTCGCGCGAAAAAGTGTCTATACTGAGATGAGTGAGTTCACACAATAATAATGGCGTTTCTATGACTACAATAAGTCAAATCTATGCGACAAAGTGTGTGTCAGAGGTGTTAAAAAACAGAAACGCGACCATATTTTGACGCAGCACGGCGAATCTACGATTGAGATCTTCGGGTTAAGTAGTTTCTGCTACCTCCTAACGCTCGTAAAACGACGAATCTTTTGTTCTCTGTGACACGTCCTTGACAGACAAGCAAGCCAGAGTCGAATAAAAGTCTCTGCCAAATAATATGAAAAGCGTTATGAGAAAAACGTCGCAGGATCTTTGTGACATAACGTCTTATATTATATTGCAGCTTAGAATATACGTCCACAATATCTTTAGCAAAAATGGTTTGACTTTCGAAATTTTTGTCAAAGCAGTTTATTAAGAGCTATTAAGTCATAGGTAGATAGATAGATAGATAGATAGATAAATCGTTTATTTAGTGCACATAAAAAACAGCACAACATACAAAAACACGATTAAATAATGATTAATTAGCTATTACGAAGTAGCTGCAAGGTGCCAATATACAAACAAACAAAAAAGGAAGATAACAAGACATTGTGATGACACTATTGGCTATGACATACTTTAAAATAATGGATCAACGAACATAAAAAAGTGCGGTGTGCGTCTCAAGGTTGCATTCGAACCCAAGACACGCACCTCTGACTTTTTTGATTCATGTGCGTATTGTATAATTATGACTTGCTTCAAAAACGGTGAAGGAAAACATCGTGAGTAAACCGGCATGCCTGAGAGATATTTCTCGACGGTATCTGAAGCCAAGTCAGAGGCACATGGGCAGCTTTAAAACTCTGACACCAGGTTAGTCACTAACCACTCGAAAAGAAGAAGAACAGCTGATAAAGAGTAATTTTGGTTGGTGTTCCTTCCTAACATAATTTTATATTGTTCATATCATTCCAGTCTACATCGACTGCGTTCATATCCAGCTATGGGCTATTGTACAAAGAGTTTCTACAAGACATCGGAAAGAGTTCCACAAATGCCTCCCTAATGCGAGGTTTAAGTGCGATATGTACAGCAATTGCAGGTAAATATCACTATTCACAATGAGTCGGTCTTCTCCTATTTATTAACATATTTACCCAAATAAAAAATAAATGTTTACTCCAACTTGTCATCGAGTTTCCCAGAAATCTTGTCCATATCTTCTTGGTTATCATTTTTTGGGTCAAATGTTGAGCTTTGCTCTTAGAACCATGTTTAGTTACCATATTAAACCATTCGAGACAAATTTAATAATAATATCGTGCTGCCTCTCCTTAACATAATATATCATCTTTTCTCCCTCTTTGTGCAACCTTTCTACGAGTTTTCTGGAACCGTATTTCAAAGAATTATGACGCACAATGTCACATGCTTTGCTTCTAATTTTCAGGGTTCCTGACGAGTCCACTGCTGTCAAACATGAGTCTTCGAATGCTAACATTATCAGCTACGCTGATATTCAATACTGGAGTGATTTGCGTCATGTTCGTGAATTCAGTGTTCACCTTCCAATTGTGCCATGGAATATTACAGGTAATTTGAGGATATTTACACAGTAAGAGAAAATGGACAGTATTTGAACCGACTGCTCAATTGTTTCTGTATTTCCAATATCCAATGAAAGTAGATGTAAAAAAAAGCTACATTGGTCGGCCATAAATCACGTGAGACTCGAAAGGGAGAGGATTTTTTCCGAACCGGAGATTTTTTCGGAAAAAATCACAATTATCACAAATTATTTATTTTTTCGTTTAACGAGCATTTTCAAACCGAAAAACGGCCCTCAAAAAAAATATTTTTCTTTCTTCCTTTCCTCTGACTTTTTGAATTCATGTGCGTATCGTATAATTATCACTTGCTTCAAAAACGGTGAAGGAAAACATCGTGAGGAAACCGGCATGCCTGAGGGATATTTCTCGACGTCATGTGAAGCCAAGTCAGAGGCCCATGGGCGGCTTTCTGTACATTCTGTACATTTTTAAGATGCTTTGCACCAAAAATCCACGTGAGTTTGGGTAGGGGGAGGGGTTAGTCTAGAATCTCACTACGTATCACCAGCAGGGAGAGGGGGCTTAAAAGTTGCTAAAAAACATCACGTGATTAATGGAAGACCCTACCCACAGCTTAATAATTACTGTGATGGTCTAGTGGTCCTCGGAAGGCCCTGCCTCTCATGCTCGAGGTTCTGGGTTAAAATCCGGGCAAGTATTAATGTGACTTTTAAAATTTTATTCATAAGTGCTTTCCGAGTTTTTGTTTGAGAGTTGATAGACTATCGTGGACATTACAGACATCAGTGAAGGATAAAGATCGTGAGGAAACAAGGATTTATCTAAAAATGTAATAAAATAGTATATAACGAAGTCAAAACTATACATTTACTGTTTTTTTAATTTTTGTCCGTATGTCTGGATGTTTGTTCCGGTTTGACGCAAAAACGGCTGAACGTATTTGGATAAAATTTGGCACACAGGTAGTTTACAATCTGGATTTGCGCATAGGGTACTTTTAATCTCGGTTGTACGTTCCCGTGGGGTATTTTCTGACAACCACGCCACACGTGAATTCGCGTGCAAAAGATAAGTCTGAAATCGCCAACCCATCTGAAGCAAGCGTGGTGATCAAGTCTCGTGCCTTCTCTATATGAGAAGAGGTCTTTGATCTGCAGTGGGACAATATTAGGCTGGTATTATTTATTCATGACCACCCTGTTAGCTCGAGACCAATGACTAATCAACCAACCACCAACCAACCAACCAACCAACCATCAAGGCACCAACCAAGGCACGTACCTCTGACTTTTTGAATTCGCGTATCGTATAATTATCACTTACTTCAAAAACGGTGACGGAAAACATCGTGAGGAAACCGGCATGCCTGAGAGATATTTCTCGACGTCATGTGAAGCCAAGTCAGAGGCCCATGGACGGCTTTCCAACTCTGACTGTCACTAACCACACGAAAATAAGAAGAATATAGTTGTCAACTTAATGGCTAAAAATGCGTTGCCATCATGTTTGGCGAAGTTACCCGCAGTTACTATGGGTTACCGGTCAGTGTTGTACTTAAAGTTTAAATAACAAAAATCTGAGTTTGGAAGCGTTAAACTCAGTTTACGATACGACACTGAAGGCTCGTTTCAGTTGGGTTGCAGTCGTCCACTGGTTGACCGATGGGTAGTCCGCTGGGTGCTATCCTTGCCAACAGATTGCCTCTACACGCATACTTATTATTATGCATACTTATTATTATGGACTGGAATGACGACATATTATTCGATGCTTGGATTCGTTAAAACCACAAAATGCAGTCATGAATTTTGTTGCTAATGTTTAGTTCGTAAATATTCTTCCTTATCAACATTTTCTCTACTATTATTTGTTTAATTTCCTTGCAAATAGTCCTTCATAATATCTATTATTATTAAGATCCCGTATTGGCCTTACCACAGATGAATACAGATGGTTCACTCCGCAAAATCATTTAAATAAAAAGCGACACTTGTTACAGCGCAATAAAGTGCAATTCAGGTCGCACAGCGCTAATTACCAACAGTTATAATCACATAGAAGTTGCCTCTCTTTCTATTCCGTAACTTTTATATCTTCTGTCTGCGTTCTACTCACTGAATTGGCCCGACAAGATGAGCCCGCCGCGTACTTGTAGCTTCTTCGTACTAACATGCGGAGTTAACCATCTGTGTTCATCTGTGCCCAGACGGAGATGACGTGATGAGCTAGACTCCTTTAACAAAGACGAAGAGGCCTTGAGGCCCTGCAGTGGGACATACATAATAATTATTATATAATCTAATTAAATGTCTAACTAACTAACTATACAAATAAGTACAAAGTATTCGTTCGCATCGCTGTCATCCTTAAAAAGTGCCCAGAAGACTGGCAGAATTGCCACTATTGAATCTCACTTTAGTATTGTTGAATGGCTATGCTAATTCTTTGGCCAAAGAACCAGCCAGCCCTCTGATCACGTGAAGTGTCCCCCAGTCGGCGAGAAATTTCCTTAAAAAGGAGACGCTCACTCGGGCCTCATGATCCGAGCGTTTCGACCCCAAACGGCTCAAATCTGTAGTTACCCATAAGGTTACAGTATTTACGCCACTTGAGGGTCTCAGCAGCCACAGCAGCGGCGCCGGCACAGCCCGCTGTGCTACGAACATGAGATGGCGCTAGGGTCGACACAGGTCATTTAATTTTGTAGGTAATACTCGTAGTTAGTTGTGCTGAATATTGTAAAAGGAATTAAGATGAAGAATTAATTAAATGAAGCAATGGATTAACAATATCTAATTAATATGTTTCACTGTTTCAGGGACTTGGATTCGGTTTGATATACAATTTGTCTTGCACTATACTGAATGATTATTTCGTGAAGCGGCGACTAATGGCGATAAGTTTAGTTCAAAGTGTTGTTGGTAAGTTTACCATAATTTATTATTGTGTCTTATTAACTTGTGTTATATGGCTATTTTTTTTTTGCCTTAATGACACATTATTCAGTCACAGTCCATTAAAAATGTATGTCCGATAAAGTGTACATAATAAATTATTATTATAATTCTTGTGACTTCCGTAAGTTACTTATGTAACTTACGGAAGTTACTTCTAAAGCCAATGAAAAAGTTTTATTTTCTAAAACTGTTTTCCCTAAAGACCCTTTCATCAATATACATGCACAATAACCTATTGAAACTCTAAAAAGTCCTATGTTTTTAATAGGGACAACAAAGCGCTCTGTCAGCTGACGTCATCGACGGACTCCATCCAAATTGTTTGACATGTCATTCATCAAAATCTGCGCTTTGTGCTCGCTTTGTTTATTTTGTATGAGGATTTTTCAAAGGTTGTTTTAAGCGTCGTGTTTATCATGTTGTTGTTGGTAATAAAGTTGTGTAGCTTTTCAGTTTTGAATCGTGGTTACTTTGGCGCTTTTTAGGCTTAAGAAAAGTTTTTGCTTCATAAAATTAGTTCTTGTCCCTGATAATTTGATTTTTTTTCATATAAATTGAAAGTAGAGTAGATCGGAACGTTCATAGTTGTCCGTCAGATAATTTAACCGAAAAGTTTCCGTAGGTAGCAGAACAAGCTTACGCTACGGTTTTCTAGAAGCGGAGTGTTCGTCATATAGCATCTGCAATTTACCGGCGAATGACGTCACTAAAACGTTATTTTATGAAAGTAAGTTGGTGTGTTTTTCTGTCATCAATTTTATGACAGCCGTCACTTTGGCAGTTATGTAGCGGCCAGTGCAGTGTAGCTTTAGTAGCCAAAGCAAACCCTGCGTGCACTTTTAACGAATGTCACTGCAGTAGGACCAACACACTTTCAAAGTGTTCACATAGTTCATGTAATACGTGACAGATGGCACCACTTACCTATATATCAAGGAATCTCATGTAGTGCAACATACACATTCAGTTTTATGATGGACTTGCGTGTTTTCTTCGATATTTTCCTTTAGTGATTCGTTCGTATTAATCCTCGAAAGTATTTGTACAAGGGTGGAATTTCATGATTTCATGAAAATATCGACACAACTTTTTATGAAATCATGTCATTTGAGAACAAATCTAACTTAGAAAGATGTATTAATGATTCTTATGATTATAATTCTGTAATTACATATTTGTCATGGTCGCGAATCATAATATATTTTGATTCAGATAAAACCTGACACTAACCTGCAAATTGCAAAAGACGTTAAATTTCGCGAGTTACGCGCGAAATTATAAAATATTATAGATATATGTAATTTTTTTATTTTTAGTTGTTCTTCACTGTGTAGTTTATTAAACAAAATTAAATTAAATCAGGCAGTGGAGATTACATTCAAATGTTATGAGCCTTAACGGTCAGAACTTAAGGCTGTGTTTGTAGTAGATAAATATAAAATTCCTATCTACTTAAATAATAAATAATTTGTTTACTTAACCCTTTGTTCATGTAAGTAAATTATTATTATAATTATTTGTTATTTCAGTAATAACGCCCGTCTGCATACTTTAATTTAATCGATTCTTTAAATTTAATCGATTTCATTTCTCCCTTTATAAATAAATAAATCATCTCACATCATCCTCCCGTGCATCGAACCGCTGCCAAAATGATCAAACAGTATAATAAAATGACAATGTTTCCGTCCCCTTACATTGTTATTTATTGCGAATACTTGTGCACGGCACCCACTCAACCGTGTTCTGTATGGAGACGTTATGTCTGCTTAAGTGCATCGTGTCTTGAATTGATCCTTTAGCGAAACATTTTGTAATATAGAATAGAATACTCTTTATTATGTATATCATATAAATTAAAGATTTATGAGCTATGTTTTATGGAGTGTAAAGAATTTTGTAAATCAAATGTGATTCCATTTGTGTGAGACGTTAAGGGCGCCTTCAAATTTGCCACAAAGCGCTGTGGCCACGCTAGCTGCTTTGTAAATCCATATAATATCAAACGCGCGACTGCAGCGCTACACCCGCGCTGCGGCCGCGCATCAGTTCATCGTTTTTATTAAAATTGATTTACAAAGCAGCGTAAACACAGCGCTGCAGCCACGCTACCTCCACGCGACACTTTGCGACAAATTTGAAGGCGCTCTGAATGGTGTAGAAAAAAATCAGGACGAAAGGCAAGTCCACCAACCCAACTGGGCTTGCGTGGTGAAATACGGCCTACTACCTTTCACGGCGAGGATGCCTAAATGGCCTAAATGCCAGCACTGGGAACGTTAATGCAAATGCACTGGGCACGAATGGTAATTACCAGTTGTGCCTAATGCATTAATGTACAGATACAGAGAAGACGTGAGCATTGATCACCGCGCTTGCTCAAGACGGGTTGGCGATTTCAAAATTAGGTATATAAATCTGCCTGGCCTTTTCCCAACTATGTTGGGATCGGCTTCCAGTCTGACCGGATGCAGCTGAATACCAGTATTTTACATGGAACAACTGCCTATCTGACCTCCACGAACCAACCCCGGCAAGCGTAGCTTAACCTGATGGATCAACCCGTGCGGCTGTTATTACTTAGCCACAAGCTCCTCCGAGTTAGGTATATTAACTATAAATCCAGGTTTTCTCAGGATGTTTTTCCTTCAGCGATGTCAGTAACGTCCAAGATAAACTCAGAAAGTATAATATATGAATTACAAGTACATTTTCATAATGTTCTTATGAAATTTTTAGGAATGCCATCTATAAAAGGAAGATTTTCCGAAACGTCTCCATTTCTCTCAACTTACATACAAAAGGGATGTAGACCAAAAATTTTGTTTTTGAGCTTCAGGTTAATTATTAAAATATATTGAACACGTATTTTTTGTTTTTTTACGTAATCAGAAGATTAAGGCAATACATTGAGTAGGCAATACGTTAAAATGTGGCATGACGTCACTCCTCGGTAGATTTTATACTGACTTGTGACGTAGCCATCCCCCACTCCCCAACTTTAATGCGTTTTATCTAAACCATTTTTTATTAATATGATAAATAAAAAAAAAGTGTCATATTTTTGTATTATCTGACTGACGGATTACATAGTATTTTTTTTCTCCAGTTAACATCTCTATTACACAGCTCGTTTCACATTAGATGGATTCATTAATCAAACTAAGTATATCATACCGCAAATGTCTACCAAACCTAAATGATTTCAGCAGACATTTCATTTGGACTTAAGATAAATGAAACAATACAATATATTGTGTTCTCTCCATATAATTTTGCAAGTAATTTTATTACAGAACTAGCAACTTCTATTCGTTTTCGTCACTTCAGTTATTATCTTCATGACAGGCTGTGGGTATATGGGAAGCTCCATCGTAATGTAATTCATCACTGTGTAACAGCTAGCTATTTATATTTACGTTCAAATAGGGTAGGTAATATTTGTAAATGATATAAGAAGGATCGATTTTGATAAATTACTTCCTTGGAAAAAGTGAAAGTTTCAAGTTTTTCGAAAGAGCAATGTTAAGCTTGGTCAAAAATATTATATGTATTAGTAAGAAAGAAAATATTATAAGCATTTCACACTATTCACATATTTGCTGGATAATCCACAACAATATAAACGAGTATCTTAGTAGTTCAATCATCTTACTCTTTTGTCTGTAGGTAGTTAACTTGTGGTAGCTTTGTTTTTCATAGTAACAGAAACGGTATTATCTATATCTGCATCAAGAAGTATACTTATATCACCATACCTTTTCTTTTCAGCGGTAATTTTAATGGTAGCACCCCTGTTCGTAAAGTGGTCCCTAGTAAAATACGGGTTCCGTGATACAATCCTGATAATGTCAGGGCTCACAATGCACAATTTCGTAGCAGTAGCTCTGATGCAGCCAGTCAAATGGCATATGAAAAGGATAGAAGTTCCCGAAGGCAGTAAAGGTAAGTTCATTTAATACCTACTTCTACTGATGCCAGTTTCATCACCTTCGGATATGATTTGGCTGAATTATTTGGTACATCAATTCTAGAAGGACATAACTTATTGGTGATGTTCTTCAGAAAGGTCAGGTGCGTAGTACTTGTAGCCGGTGTGCGTGTATGCCCTTATGTAACAAAGTATAGGAGTATATAATGTAAGAATCGAAGCAGGTGGCGTTTTGTAGTTTCTACATATCCACATGCAAAGGCTGTCGTATCATTCCAAACATATTCTTTTTCAAGTTTTACCTGGTGCATAATACTTGACAAAAATAGTGAAAAAGGTCATTAATCTCATCACTAAGAGTTTCTTAAAGTTGCTGAACATGCTAACATGAATTCGACTTTTTTTTCTATAAATTACTTCTATCGACTTACTCTTCGAAATAAAATCATCAGCCACTATATAATTTATCAACTATGCTGAGGTTGGCTTCCATTCTAACCGGATTTAGCTGAATACCAGTATTTTACATGGAGCAACCTTTCTGACCTCCACAACCCAGTTACACGAAATCCCATGGTAAGATTGGTTATCAGACTTTTAGGCTCTGACCACCCGTAACGAGCTCGCTCCCTATAAGCAATGCAAAAAAATACGAACATAAAAAGTACAAACTTTGTTACAGAAAAGTTGTTGCATGACAAGAAACTGAACGAAGAAGCCAGCGTCGTGCCAATTATCAAACTGACAAACACAGATGGCAACCTTTCCAATCCCAATGAAAAATTGTATTTAGCGTCGGAGGACGATGGGTCCGGTGGAATCAAGTACGTCAGAAACATAACTTTTGAAGATTCATGGTTGTTTTGTAAAATATTCTGGTGTTTAGGAATTGAAGAGTGCTTGAGAATATCTTTTTAAATGTGATCTAGGTATGTCTATATGGGGTTATTATGAAGTACAAGAAAAAACTGCGCTCTAGTTAGTTTTTTGCCATGCGGCTGATATTATCAAAAATTACATACCGACCTATTCCAGAAAAAAATGTGGTTGGTATAGAAATACGTTATCCAGCAATATATCTATATGGAATAAAAATGATCATGACTGATTCACCTTTATTATTAAGTTTCAGAAAAATCATCAATTCTTTAGTAGACAAGTCCTTATGCGAAGAGTTTTTGATGTCATGCGTATGCGCTGGTCCTGCACTAGCTTTGTTTGCTGATACAACATACTCATCAATCTTGCCACAAGCATTGTTCACTGCTGGATGGGTCCAAGTAAGTTATATTGTTTCTGTGTCATTTCACTTATATCAAAATATGCTTTCCTGCAATTCGTATTGAAGCCAACTGTTTTCAATCTTTTCAAACACTCAAAAATTAAAGGGTTTTTTTAGGGTTCCATACGTCCGAATGAAAAAACGGAACCCTTATAGGATCACTCCTGTGTTAGTCTGTCACAGCCAATTTGCTCCGAATCAACTGAACTGGACATGATAAGTTAGTTCTTCAGATAAAAACATGGTAGATAACATATTTGTTGTACGGAACCCTCACCACGCGAGTTCAACTCGCACTTGTCTCATTTTAAACTAGATCAGCGAACGTAGGTATTCTTGCTAATAATTTAAACGCTCGCATCGCTTTAAATATTTTATTTTTTTGTACTGTACCTATAGATCAAATAGACTATCTAGCAATCTAATACTATGAAGTATTAATGAAAGTTGGTGAACATGTTGTTAATTCGGTCAATGGCCTATCCTCCGGACTGTGATACCAATACCACGATACACGCGCTGTCTAAAGAGCATTATAGCACTGTATGTTAAAATCTGGTTTATTGTTTAAAAGCTGGGAGTCCACTATCCGACGTCAAAAAGTTGTCTGGGACAGACTGGATGATGAGTCCTGCAGTGGACTGCGATAGGCTAAGTTGATTGATGCACGGGATAGTGCATCAATCAACTCAGCCTATTGCAGTAATGTGCGTTTCGTGCTATGAGTTACCGAGAAGTGAGCTGAATCGCGTGCAATTGTAGAAGCCTATATACAGCAGTAGACTGCTGTAGGCTGATGATGATTCATTATCTTCGCGCACGAATTATCCTCCACCCGTCTCATTTATTTTATGCATATTCAAAGGAGATGCGTGGAGCACAGTTGTTGAGTAAACAGTGGATACCCAGCTTAATAGTTTTTAGTTTTAATATTAAAAAAAACCTGTCAGTCGTTTCCACGTAAATGGATTCTTAAACTATGTTTAGATTTCAAGGATAGTATTCTTCCGATTATTTCTTATGTAAATTGGAGTTAATCTATTCTATGTTATCTTCGGTTAAATCAGACTTCTTATCTAAACTAGACTGAGATTGATTTCGTTAATGATTTAAAATATCTAAAATTAATCAGATTGAGCGAGTTTGTTTATGTGATTTAACCGGTGAAATCCAGAAGTACGGCTCGTTTCGGAATTGTTTTTTAATCGCAGGAGTTAAATTTTCTAATTCGCTAATTAATATACATGTGGTCCATAAATAATTCATACAATATGTATGTATGTTTATATATTTAAGCTCTATGTATTTATTTAAGTATATGTTAATTTATTACGTTATACGTGTAGGTTTATTTCAATATTTTAGTTTAAGACTTCGCATATTTATATTTTTGTCTTCTTGTTCTCACTCACTATTGTCTACATTTCTTTTTTATTTCTCCTGTCGCAGGTCTGCTGGAAGAAATTTCTTAAGAAATAAGCAGTACCTTTGTACTCATAATTATGATTATGTCTTATCTGTATCTATTTTTCTGTGTGTACATAAATAATAAAATAAATACAACTTAAAACATATTAGATTTTTGACATCGTTTTTCAATAGAAAATAGAAAGAAAAGCATTTCATATGATAAATGTGTACTGCCTTAAAAAACGAAAATATCCTGTAAAATTGTCTAATAGAAGTTAAGTTGGAAGAATTTAAGAGAGGGATGCCGTTCCCCAGCAGAGGGTCAAATGGACAAAAAAAAACTAATTATAAAGCACTCTTCATATCTTTCTATTATAGATCTAACCACACTTACTATAATAAAGGATAGTTTAACACTTCAGCAACAACGAAAACATCACACACAAGATAAAATTAGCATACATATATATAATATTAACTGTATGCAAATATGCATACTCATACCTACCATCTAATACTCGAAACCCAATATTTGAGTACATCAGCAATCTATTAACGAAGTATAGATAACTTTAAAGTAATTATTTGCTTGCAGGATAACGTCGCATTGGCCCAGTCTCTGTATGGGTTTGGAGACTTGGCTATGCGAGTGCTGTTTGCAGTTCTAAGTAATTGGCTACACAAGTTGGGCAGTCAAGAGATTTACGTCCTTGGAGTTACTCTCGGCTTAGTGTCTAGGCTTGGTAAGGAACGTTTGCAAGTACGTCATATGAGGTCATAAGGACTGAGCTGAACAAAATACTACATTGATTTCGGTTGAGGAATATACTAGTGTGGTCTTAATGCACCATGCATGACCATGCTTGCTTAGTAGGGATGGAGAGTTTAACACACTACTGCATAGCACACAATTCGACAGGCTTCCAAGTCGAAAATGTCACATTTTCGGTTACCCGATTTGCCTAGAGCAAATAGCCGTTGGAAGATAATTTGGTTTAACTGGCAAAATTTTCGGGTTTCGGATTTGTGAACAGTGTTTAAGAGGACTCTTTCGAAAACAGTGATTGATGTTTCCTATCGGCATGGAAGCTTATTGGATGGATGTAGCTTTGCTAGTTCTTAAAAAATATGGAACTTGAAACTTTAGACTTTAAAGATTAACCTTTCCTGCGATCACCACTACAATCTCAATAAGATCTACTATATCTCGTGCGGTTCAGTGTCACGTTTTCGTTATACATATTTGACGACGAATTAAAGTTAATTGATAAACAGGTTTAAGTCCATAATGTTTAATTTACTTTTAAATGTGTTTCATAACATGGCCTTCTATATGTGCGAGGAAGTGAACCTAAATTCACCACGATGGCCGAGTGTCCTTTTTCTACTTTAAAGTGGTAGTGGTAGAAATGACAAGCTCTTCAAATTATTGTTTCCTTCCCAGGTATGCTATGGTCAAAGAGCTTCATAGCCATGATGGTCTACATTCCGCTGGTCGGTGCCTCTCACTGCGCTGTCACCATCCTCATTCCTTTGGTGGTAGCTGATGCTGTGCCTCCTCACAAGTTCACAGCTGCTTTAGGCATGCTGATGATGCTATCAGGGATAGTGAACTTGGTTCTGGGGCCTGCTATTGGTACGTTTAAACATCCTCTTCTGTTGATTGTAGCCTAAAAAAATGTTTATTTTTTGTTTTATTTACGTGCGATAGGCCGCATGTCAGTGGTATTTAGTAGTTTAAAAAATTACATCTCAGCGTGCAGTATCCGTAACTTAACCATACCATCAAATCAAGTGCACAGTCGCTTTAACTTTTAAAATCATGTTTTGACTCGACAATATTTTATTAAGTAAATAACAAACACTTGTACAGAAATCTCATAATTTAATTGTATTATTTTTATCTTAAAAAGCTAAATCAAACGCGACGAACAGACTTGGCAAATAAGATATATCTTTCTTATCTTTTAGTATTTTTTGGTGGCGGTCTATAATATTTTCGGAAGATAAATGTTTAAATTTTACATCAGTTTAAATGTTCATGATGAAACATCTAATATTTTAGAGAAGCTAATCTTTGCTACCTTTTGTATTTAAATGGTATATAGCCTATTTAAAGTACTCGTTCGTATTCTATTTTTGATTTTAAAATCCAAAAAAAAAACAATTCTGGGTCTGTTCTTTAAAAAAAATTATATCTGATAGATGATCGCAAAACGTGAAACAAAGGATATTTATGTATGGACCGTTGATTTCAATAATAAGTTAACAGAAGAGTTGATTCACTGAAGAGCCTGTCACAGCATTATGCTGAACGATGGCCGTTTGCGTGGATGTGACGCATATTTTCCCCCAACTTGTTCTTTTTTGTGTTCGTGTTTTTTCTTTGCGTATATTTTACTGCAAATTCTTTCCTTTTGTTTTCTTTCTTTGTTTCATTTGCATCACTTCAAGAGCCCACTGAGAAAAGAATGAACGAAACCCGTAAAGTGATTCTCCAATAAGTGACCTCTAATGGATGATGGGATACATTGACTACGGCATTAGAGATTCTGGTTCTGAGTTTGTTTCATTTTCATAAAAGGTGCAGTCCGAGAGCTGTCAGAAAGTTACGGGCCTGTGTTCTACCTCATCGCGTCCTGTTTCGCCATCATCGTCCTGTTCTGGTCGATAGAGCTGTGTTACAAGAAGAACAAACATAAGAGATTGCAGCGGAGGGAATATTTACGACATAAGAAATTAAATAAATGATTTAAAATGTTTGTATTTGTTTCACTCTACGTCACATCAACTATTCCTGGAAATTATACACTTGAAATCGAGATGGACTTTATTTTGGGCAGTTCATCGGTGTTCCAGACATAGAGAATACATACGGGTTTAACTAAGTACTTGCCTATCATTAACAAAAAAAAAATAAGTAAAAATATGAAGTAATATAAGTAACGTATGAATCACGATACTTTAGCCAGAGGGACTCGTATAATAACAGCCACATGGGTCGATCGAAGGTTAAGCTACGCTTTCAGTGGTCGGTTCATGGATGGGTGACCATCCATCACATATCGACACCCCTTCGTGCCTCAGCAATCACATTTATCCGTTGCTTCCTAGATTCCTACTTATAATTTTTAGATCTTTGACAGTCCTTACGGGAAGCCCAAAAGTCTGACAACCAGTCTTACCAAGGGGTATCGTGTTACCCAGTAACTGGGTTGTGTAGGTCATATAGGCAGTCTCTGCATGCAAAATACTGGTATTCAGCTGCATCTGGTTAGACTGGGAGCGACAAGATACGTTGCTTGAGCACACTGTCCTAAGGATCTACTATATTTAAAAGAAAACATTCTGTCTTTATAATATTTACCAGTACATTATATAAAATCTCTAGTTAAACACTGCAATATAAATTGAAAATCATTGTATAATAATTGAGCCCAATTATGTATTTTATTAAGTCCTTACAAACTCTACAAAGAAGATATTTATGATATAAGTTGAGATGAAAACAATAATGACTAGATTTTACATTCATTACATATAAATAGTTCAGTTTGTAAATCAATAATAAATTCTATTTAGTAAATGAATTGAGAATTCACTATACCTAATTTACTACTTGAACTTCAAAGATACGCAGAAATGTATGGGCCCTCTCTGTTTGAAATAAACACTTTGCCCTACAATAAAAATCTGTTTGATATCGTCCTTATTGTAACACGTTGACGTCAAATAAACACGTCCCTGCAACTTTGACGAACTTGTAACTAGTATGCTATTGATTGTAGATAGCTTTACAGACGATGTATATAATAATTATACTGCCTCGTTGGTCTAGTGGTCATAAGAACTACTGATGAGCATGTCTACCTTACTCAGCAGTCCGTAGTCTGGATTTGTGCCCGGTTGATGTCAATAGGCTCGCCCCCTATTAGATGGGACTTCAACATAGCTGGCGAAATGTGGGTGTACTATAGGTGCTCCTCTGCCTATACCTTCGGGGAATACAGGTGTGATGTTATGCTATGTATAATAATTAGGGCCATAACAGAAGCCATACCTTTAGCATCGACAATCGGCGATTTAAGTAGTCTCTTTTCGAAAGCTTGATACAGCCAGTTTTAGCAACATCGGCGATCCGTGACGTGTGGCTTTGACATCTGCGGTCTTAAACCGTGTACACACAAACGAACAAGAACATGTGCGTACCACAAACGAACATCAAACACTGTGTTCGTCAAAAATGTTTGTGGCGATTCCATTTCGTTGTTTTGTGTCGGGACGGTGTTCGGAGAAATTTTATGCGACCACTACCAACGGCGAATCCTTGGCTACTTAAAAGCAATGTGTTCGTGTTTGCTTTGCTAATTTACGTCCCCACGTACGAACCAAATGTTCCGTGCTCGATGTTCGTGTTTGTAGATGGAAGGTGATGTCTGCTATTGCTCTTAGATAATTTTCTGTTGTTGATTCACTTCGAGTTCAGAATCCGATACGCGTTTGTTAGAAACAGGAAAGTAAATAGATTAAAATTATACTATTTACCTGTATTAACTAAGCAATGGTAAATTGTCATGTTTAACTAGGTGATAATAAGGAAAACTACAAAAGAAACATCTTACCGTTTATATTTAATCACAACAGGTTCAATACATAAGGTAGTTACATAGGTGTAAATTTATAACTATGTAACAGGAGGTATATGAAATCAGACTTATCAAGTTATATTATGTATTTGTATATTTATCCAACACTACAAATATTATTCAATCAAACATCAATAAATTCAGTTTATTATTCTTCATAATCACAAAAATATAATAACAATAATAGTAATAACAAGTAACATAATTAATTCATAATAATCCCAAAAAAAAACAAAAATATGGGTACTTAGCTTGTAGAGATGTGATCCGGTCGGCGGCCCAACAAGAAGTGAGTCAACTGTCATTGTGCCTCGCTTTTATACCCTATTCTAATGACATAAGTCAGCTGACCAACTAATAACAGACTATGTAAACAAAAATCAACAATATTGTAAAAATATTAGAAGTACATTAAAAATAGGATTTCTAATTTATTTTAATAACATTTTTTATCAAGCAGAAATTGTTGAAGCAGTTGGCAACATTTTAGGTAATTAAATACATAAACAATTATTAGTTAAACTTTACATATTTGTCACGGCCATACTGACTTGTAGTTCGCTCTCGGACTACATACAATGAGAACTTAATACTAATTAACAACTAAATACATTTTGTAAGGAAACTTAATGCTAATACATTTTATACATTGTTATGGTCCAACTCATCACATTAAGAGGACCAAATAACAACGGTCAGTACTTTGGTATCCATCTAAGCCCCTCACCTGCTGCACATGAGACGGGTTAGAACAAAGACACTGACTTCAGCAGTTCCAATCACATTCATTATTTCATTCTATTTGTCACCACTGACATTAATACATAATTTCATATGAATCACATAATAGTTACATTATTCCACATCATCAATCCATTCTCCCGACCATAGTCTCAATTTATCTTTAGCTACAGTTATATTTCTTAAATTTCCTATTCCTCTTAGGGAGTATCTATCATTAGGTAGGATGGCTGTTACCTCATAAGGACCTTTAAATATAGGACTTAGCTTGTCATGACGCCTGTGATCTTGGTTTACATAAACTGTATTTCCAACTGCAAAAATAAGTTTATCCCGCCTTACTGCATCAAATCAAGTTTTAAATTTATTTGCCTCCGTACACAGACGTCGATAAGCTAGTTCACGATCTGCCCTTACATCTATGTTATCTTCGGGAATATTTATGTCATTTAAATGAGCTTGGATAGAAGGGATATTAGCATTACAGCCTATAAGCAAACGAATCGGTGTGAAACCCGTAAAACTTTGGACAGTGGTGTTAATTGACTGTTGTACCTTCCACAATCCGTTTGGCCAATCTGACGAGCCATTACAAATAGTATTTAACATATCGATTACGGTAGCAACATATCTCTCTATCTGACCGTTACCCCTTGGTGTGCCTGTAGCGACCATATGATGTTCTATTTGTAACTCGCTAAATAAGGAACGAATTTGGTTAGAACTAAAATTGGTTCCCCTATCTGTGATAACCATTGACGGGGTTCCAAATATAGTGATAGTTTCTCTTATAATAGGTACTAGTTCGATAGAATTAAGAGTTTTGAGAGGTTTTAATAAACAAAATTTGGTAAACCCGTCGACTAAAAGTAGAATATGTTTGTATCCCTCACTTGTTTGTGTGAATGGACCTGTACAATCAAGGTGGATAGTATGAAAGGGAATAGGGGTTTTATCAATGGGATGTAAATATCCTTGTTTTGGACCAGAATGTCCTTTTCGTTCCACACATATTAGACAGTGCTTTAAATATTTTCTAACAAAAGTGGACATGCGAGGAAATCAAAAATGTTCGCAAAGCTTTTTGAATGTTTTGATAAACCCTACATGGCAGTTTTCATCATGGAATAATTTTAGAAGGCTGAATCTGGATCCTTTTGGCACATATAATTTAGGTTCGTTAGGTTGTACTTTGTAAAACAACAAATTATTTTGTAACAAGTACTGATTTTCGTCTAATTCACCAGCTATAACTTGGGCTATTAAATTTTGGGTTTCTGAATCATTTTGTTGGGCAATTTCCAACCAGGATAGTGGTTCTTCAATTAAATTTACTATTTTGGAAAACTGTAGTGATTTTTTACTATTGGTTAGTGTAGTAGCAGGCCGCGGTGATAAAGAGCTAGATACAGATGCAGCAGTAGGAGTGGAGTTTTCCACAGGATTACGGCTAAGAAAATCTACATGTCCTATGTATTTACCTTTTTTATATATGATCTCAAAATTAAAATCTTGTAATTCCATATCTAAATGATCAATTTTTGAGGTTAATTCAATTAAATCAGATGTATCAGTGGAAATAATATAAACTTGTGTCTTTGTTAGAACCGACTTCCTAAATAAATTACTACCTAATGAATTTGTTACGATTTCTATATATGAATATTGAACAGCGTTTCGACCTATTAATAAATTGTACTGAAAATCACAGTCTCTAACAACGTGTATGTCTAATTCTAAACAAACTGCCTCAAATTTAACAACTACGGTAATTATAGCAAAAACATGAATTTTATTTTGGCCTATGCCC
The DNA here is from genome assembly GCA_949128155.2 of Xanthia icteritia. Lineage (NCBI taxonomy): Eukaryota > Metazoa > Arthropoda > Insecta > Lepidoptera > Noctuidae > Xanthia > Xanthia icteritia. Next base: position 18,271,845 of record OX421932.2, read on the forward strand.
TTTTCATTAATAACAACTTTAGTTAAATTCAGTTCGGTCTTTCTAAAAAATTAACCTCTTTATTTGGTACTATATTAATGGATGAAGAATTTCGTGATTCGGCTCTTTGTTTATGATAGCAAACAGACTCAGTGTGCCCGATTTTTTTGCAATATGTGCAAGTGTTTGAGCCGTTAGGCTTAGGTAGCGGTGGGACTTGATTTGTACGTGAGTTTTGTTTATTTTTGGGGCATTGAAACTGTATGTGGCCAATCTGATTACAAGAAAAACATTTCTTTTCGTCGTTTAGCTTAGGACGTTTTGTTTCAGAGGGCCCGGCATTAGGATTGTCTAGGGGTCTCTTTTTTGCTTTAACATATATTGAAAGAAGGGATATAAGGGCAGCAGTAGTAGTGACACCGCTATTTAGTGAAGCCATCTTAACGTCGACATCAGAAATCCCTCCACATACTAATTCCACTATTTGGTCATCAGTAAACGAAATTTTTGTGTTACGAAGTAATCGTATTTTTTCTCTACTGTATTCACTGTACGAACCTGCCGCTTCTGATGTGTATAAAACTGCTTTACTGAGTTTTTCAGATAAGTTTTTCTTTTCGGGAAAAGCATCGATGATATCCATACGAAATTTTTCCCAGGATCTGCCGTCAGTTGGTTCCCATGATTCGAACCACGCCACGGCAGAACCTTTTAGAGCCTTACCGGCTTTAGCTGCTGTCTTGATACTGCTCCACTTCAAATCCGCGCGGAGAGTCTCGATGCTATCACACCAACTCTTCGCTCCACAGTCGTTTTTGTCTGGATCGAACACCGGCAAAGCGATGTCATCATCCTTCTGTTGTGTCGTAGACACAGCATCTCGAATAGCCTTGAGCAGATTACCGATTGTCTCAGCGTCCATCCTTTAACATAAAATATTATTAGTATATGTGAAGCCAGGACAATCCCACTTCTGATGTTAGAAACAGGAAAGTAAATAGATTAAAATTATACTATTTACCTGTATTAACTAAGCAATGGTAAATTGTCATGTTTAACTAGGTGATAATAAGGAAAACTACAAAAGAAACATCTTACCGTTTATATTTAATCACAACAGGTTCAATACATAAGGTAGTTACATAGGTGTAAATTTATAACTATGTAACAGGAGGTATATGAAATCAGACTTATCAAGTTATATTATGTATTTGTATATTTATCCAACACTACAAATATTATTCAATCAAACATCAATAAATTCAGTTTATTATTCTTCATAATCACAAAAATATAATAACAATAATAGTAATAACAAGTAACATAATTAATTCATAATAATCCCAAAAAAAAACAAAAATATGGGTACTTAGCTTGTAGAGATGTGATCCGGTCGGCGGCCCAACAAGAAGTGAGTCAACTGTCATTGTGCCTCGCTTTTATACCCTATTCTAATGACATAAGTCAGCTGACCAACTAATAACAGACTATGTAAACAAAAATCAACAATATTGTAAAAATATTAGAAGTACATTAAAAATAGGATTTCTAATTTATTTTAATAACATTTTTTATCAAGCAGAAATTGTTGAAGCAGTTGGCAACATTTTAGGTAATTAAATACATAAACAATTATTAGTTAAACTTTACATATTTGTCACGTTCAAGGCTGTCAAGGTCACCTGAAATTAGTAGGGGTGATAAAATCTAACATTACTGCGTTGGTAGCCCCAGACTAGTTAAAAAAGTAATTATTTTTATTATGTCTGTAGTGACTGTACGAGTGTACGTCTTAAAATGTTGATACTAAAATAATGATTAATTACTTATTTTGATAACATAAAGATGTAGACCGTCACTCATCATCAAGCGCACACTCTTAATTTGCCTGTAATATTATACAGAGTGATTCTTTTTACGAGATTCAATAGGTAGATTGTCGTTGTATTTTATGCCCTGTTGTTCTTATAGGGCTCGGTTAAACCACCTTTTTAACTGTCTGTTTTATTTATAATCACATTTTTTTTTATAAAAAGAAAAAAGACGTCTTAATGTAATGTATTTTATTGTTTAAAGGAGCAACAGGAGTTGTTGACGCCACTTATGTCACACAATAAATTTGTCTGAATGTTTTTTTAACTTAAATTATTGTAGTTTGTAGGTTTTGGTTTAAAGCATTGTTTGTAAAGATTATTTTTTATGTGTATTCCGTGGAAAATGTTGTTGGTTACACATTTGGCCGTATCTTTTTTGTATTTCTTCCTAAAAAATGTAATGTGTCACTGTTTGTTTTTCCTAATAAAAATAATAAAAAACAGATCTGATTTGCTGAAGGAAGCCCTATAATATTAATAAAAAAAGGATCGAGTCTTATAGTAGCCACATATGATGTGTAACATCTGACCTGTCACCTTGGTAATAATTCAATTCAATTCAGTTAATTTATTTCTTTTATTACAATCGTTAGTAGTTACTATAATCATGGATATGTGTTTTTTTTTAATAATATAATAAGAATACTAGAAATAGACACACAGCAATAGAAACATTGGATCAGGACCGCACTACTCGTACATGTAGTTTTGTCCAATGCTCCATGAAGGAGCAATCCATATTCATTCTCCCTACAATAAGCTGCAGGAAGCTTTTGGGGCTGCCTCGTGAGCGGTGCATCAGAGACGCTATTATTTTGCGATTTATCGCTTGAAAGCCATCCACTTGAGAGTCTGCAGACATACCTGATGCGCTATAAAAGCGTGGCAATGGCAACCCCATCAACATCCTGAACGCGTTATTGTATTGGACACGCAGGGTACTGTAAGTCTTCTGCGTATACTTCACCCATAGGCTGCATGTATAAAAAGACTGACAGTACGACTTGAATAAAGTTATTTTTACCTGTTATTTAGACCTACGGGCCAGCATATTAGCTCTGATTGACAATGCCCTGCGTTCCCATATCATCTGTGAGGGACTCGGTGACCCAATGACCCAGGTACTTAAACTGCGCCACTCTTTTGAGAGCAATACCGTCCAATGTGACCTGAGGCACGGTGTAATAGCTCTTCGTACCGGACTTGAACACCATCACCTCGCTCTTGGTCGTGTTATACCTGAGCACATGGGCCCCTACATATCACTCGCATACCTTTTAAGTGCCTGAGGGCACTGATCGATGGGCTCAGCAGCACCGTATCGTTGGCGTAGCTTATATTGTTAACAAAAACTCCATCAATCGAGCCACCTACCTGAGTGCTGCTGAGCTCACGGACCAGCCGATTCACGTACAGATTAAAGAGCTTGGGCGAAGTCAAACCACTCTCTGTTACGCCACTCTCCAACCTATACGCATCCGATAGAGATCCCGCCCACCTGACATTATTACGCTGATTGCCATACCAATATTTAAGGAGCGATGTGAATTCGTCAGGAAGTTCAGTCTCACTCGACAACTTCTGCCACTGCTTGTCATACACAACCAGGTCGAACGCCTTTGAAAGTTCTAAAAAACAGGCGTAAACCGGTGTATTCCTGCTGGTGTAATACCGGATAGTGTGCTTGAGACTCAATATAGCTGTTTCAGTAGACAGCTCAATTCGAAATCCGAACTAAACGTTATGTAGTTTAAGATGTTTATCTAAATATTTCTCAATCACACTGTTCAGTACCTTAGCAATCACAGTTTCGAGCGATATAAGCCTGTAATTACTCAAACTAGACGCGTCTCGTCTTGTTCTTAATAATAGGGACAACTACGGTTCTCATCAATGCGTCAGGTAGGCCTTACGCAGAAGGTGAAATGCATGGCCAGCACTCTTGGCAAAAGACCGCCTGCATATTGAAAGTGCTCAATGCTCAACGAGTCATGGCCAGGGGATTTTCCTTGTTTCATGCTTTTCACCGCCTGCGTGACACCGTACTTGTAATCCGTACGATCGTGTCCCCGGTACGTACCTCATGTATAAGCAACATTAAAGGGGCGGGTCCACGTCAAGGTAGTTTCTGACGGCCAACTCTAGCACCGCGCACGCTTATTGGTCAAATCAAATAGCGCGCGCTTCCCCGGCTTGCTGTTACACACTTCCGTCCCTATTAAATCACTCCCACAGATTGCAGGAAAGCGGGATTGCAGTTAAAGTTCACGAGCACATTCGTAAGAAACTGGTAGTATCATCACAACGTTAATGTTTTCCCATTGTTTGTCTTATTTGTTCTAGTATATTCGTGTATTTATGTATATTTATTTGTGCTTATATTTATGTTTTTATTAGGCATATATATTATATTTTTAGTTTGTAAAAGGTATATGTGTATCTTTATATTTACTTTTTTTTAAATATTTCTCAATTTCTCGTAATTGCACCTACCACTGTTTGTCTCTGCATCACCCAAAGGTTGACTGGTAGAAAATGCCTATGGCATTAAGTCTGCCTCTGTACATTTCTGTGCTTGAAGTATTAAATAAATAAATAAAGCGAGAGGAAAGGTGTTACACATAAAAAATGCTGTTCAAATTGGTACTGCAGTAACACCTCTCAATTTCGATGACACACTGTATTTCCAAATGTGAACTGTAGGTGTGACTGGCACATCCATAGTAAAATTATCTCATCATAGAATTAAATCATTTATTACAAGTTTAAATACAATGCTTGCATTAGATAAAGTAAGTCAATATATGAATCTTAAATAAAACCAGTGGCAGACAATATGGGTAGTTTTGTTGTGTTCGTGAGTGAATGGTATCAATATGGTGGAAGAGAAGAAAGAGAGTTTAAAGTTGATGGATAAGAAGTATGAGTTTGTGGCACCCGATGGAGGATGGGGATACTTAATAGCCATCTCTGCTATTATTAGTTTTGTGAGTAAAAGTTCGTGCTTTTTAGGGTTCCGTAGTCAACAAGGAATCCTAGTAGTTTCGCTATGTCCATCCATCTGTCTGTCCGCAGCTTAGCTCAGAGACTCTTAGCACTTACTAGAATGCTGTATTTTGGCATAGGTATACATCTTAATCATGCCGACAAAGGGGTAGTATAAAATCTTGAAAACAAATGAAGTGCACCCCTTACACGTAAAATGGGGATGATATTTTTTTTACTCGTGTATCCTGTGGCATTATCTACATCGCCACATGCGAACTACGCATCAAAAACATGACGTCACACAAAATTATGACGTGACACAAATCCTGCATCGCGCGAATAGAGTTTACCTCGCGATCAACATATATACCTATAACAGTTGGGCAGTTGCCCGCCAGACACCACACCCGTCTGGTCGGAGGATCCTCCCTTTTCGATAGAGGAAGTGTGAACTTTACACCCGGTTCCTCATGCCTCTAAATCTGTGGTGTGGGAGGTGTGTGTATCCTCGGATAGGCCGTAGAAAAATATTGTAGGTCTGTGAAAACCATTTTTGGATTCATTTGCGTAATATAAAGTTTGTTAGAGTCAAGTGGGGCCCTACTCTGCCAGCTAAATCGTTGTTTTTGGATATGTGAAAAAAATTACGTAAAATATACCTACAAAAGGATGACCATGATAAAAAAATGATTTTTTAAAGTAGGTATTACTGAAGGGCAATTTTCGTAATAAAACTTTTAAAAAATTGAAGTCGCAATCTCATTATCTCTCAGTGACAATCAATGTCAAACAGTTGTCAAAAATTCAGGTAAAATAAAAGTTGTTTCGACAGGTTATAACTGAAATAGGCCTTTTCATACCGAATGTACAGTGTGCGTTGATTTACAACAATGGCAGGAGAAAAAAAAATTGCTACATAAATTAATTCAGTAGTTTATGTCGACATTATTATGTTTGTGTCATAATATAAATATATTGTATGATATAGGCACACAAATAAGTACTGAGTAAATAAGTGATACACGTAAGAAAGGATGTGAAATGTAGATAGGCCCAACTCACGTGTTCGACAGTAATATAATAAAGGGCAGCATGTGGCTAGCTGTTGGGCAGCAGCGTCCCACGGAACCTATCTTCCGGGAGAAGTCTTGTTCCTCATCTCTGGCTTGCCTTTATTGACCGGCTGGAATAAACACCGTCAAGGAACAGAGCTCACAGAACTCCCACCTCTTTCTAGCTTTTATTAGCCGGCTTGAGTGGAGATTCGTAAGAGCAAACGTGCTCGGAGGAAGGAAGAATTTCAGTAAGATGCTGGTAGGGATCTTGACCGTAATTCCCGGATTGTCCTGATAGCCTAAAGCACCTCAATATATGTTGCCCCTATGTTTCTACGTCACTATGTGCTAGCGACAGTTTTAGGGGGGCCATTATTGAGTGCTTTATTCATTTAGTCCTTCCGTAGTCTTAGGTAACCTGTCCACTTTAGCCAGCCAAACCCATAGTTTAATATATTTGTTCCCTTATCCTGCAATAGTCATACACCAACCGGGGGTTGTCCTTGGGTGCACTTGCATAGTACATGTACAGGGATAATCGTAGATTGGTAACTCATTTCATTAAAAGCATTTAACGGGCCTCTGAGAATTGGCTTCGCTTAGTAAAATTTTTACACACACACCCAAATTTTTACACAAAATAACGTAATAAGTATTAATTAGAGAGCGATAACAATAGTGAGTAGTCAAATAAACTGTTGAATAGTCATTGTGTACGTATTCATTCTTACGTTTTGTTATCTTGTACGCAAATTCTAGAATGGCGTTTGCGGAAAAGTCAACCATAACTATATTATGTAGGTATGTCACACTCCTTTGCTCCAAGTTTACTCTTATTTTTTATTGCTACAAACGCGGGCAACATTTACGCTAAAATCATAACTTCTTTTGCAACACGTGTACGAATGTATAAGCAGTTTAAATGCTACCAGCAACCCAGGTCATTCTGGCTAGGTTAAACAAACTGAAAAATAAACCAATACCTGCCATGAATAAATAAAAAAATTTAAAACGGATCCTAAATGAACATACCAGCTATACCTATGTATCTTGATCTATAGGTACATTTAAGTACTTATCTATACATAAAAAAAAAGAAAAAAAAAAAAATAAAATCGTAGCGGAGTCAAAACTGTACACAAAATATTTAAAAAAATGCTACGAAATCTGGGAACGATTCTTATGCCAAAAATATAGGTTTTAGAATTTTTGTTTGTTTGTCTGAATGTATGTTTCAAAATGGGTCTTCGACCTAATGGGTTAGATTAGGTTAGAACTGTGACCAACAACGTGCGAGCCGAGCGAGCAGAGCGAGAGGTGCCGCGGCAGTGACCGGCGAGCACTACTTCCAAGTTTGTCGCAGTTACTTGGCAATATTTACTACACATTAAATACGAACACTTCATGAAATGATCAATTCTAAGATCTGGCCACGGCAGATAAATGTATCTGTCGTGGCCAGATCTTAGATGGCTTTACCCTTCTGGAAGCTAATGAGCTTCCAGAAAGATAAAGCTTAAATATTGTATTAATTGTTTTTCTTTCAGTCCACCACAACGTCGTTTGGAGGGACCTTCGGCATGATATATGATGACTTTATAAACGAGATATCTATGAGTTCGGCCGGTGTCACGATGCTCACTGGAATATTCTGGGGGTCTACTGCATTAGCAGGTATACATTGACTACTTATTTCTCTAACCTAGTGGTAAACTCAGGCCAGGTGGGGCGACGACTGTACAAGATGGCTGGTAGCAACTGACCGGAAGAAAACAGAAAGAAAATAAATTTATTTGATACAGGTTAAGACAGTAAAAAATAAATACAATATACACACAAAAACAAAAAACAAAAAAATCTCAAAACAGTATTGTGTGCTTCACGCCTGCGCCAATTCAGCATAAATGCCAGACAACTAGTCCCCGACACTGGTTTTTAACTGGACCTTATGTTACGAGGACGTCTTATGGATGTGCATAAGTTTTATAGTTGGTGTAAATACCGGAGGGAACTACATATGTCCAATTGACTTCTTTAATGATGATCAATTTCTAAGATATTTTTAGATGTTTCTGGTCAATTAATCTGCCTAGCCCTTTCCCAACTATGTTGGGTCGGCTTCCAGTCTAACCGGATGCTAGTACTTTACATGGAGCGACTGCCTATCTAACCTCCACAACCCAGTAACTGGGTACTACAATACGCCTAGTAAGACTGGTTGTCAGACATTCGGGCTTTCGACGACCCGTAACGACTGTCAAAGATCCACGACTGACAGCCGGGACCAACTACTTAACGTGCTTTCCGAGGCACGGAGGAGTCTCGGTATGTAAAGATGGTCACCCATCCACGGATCAACCCCGGCAAGCGTAGCTTAACCTGATGAATCGACCCGTGCGGCTGTTAGCTTAGCCGCGACCTCCTCTTTACACCCCTTTGAAAACCTGAGCAATTTTACTTTCGTTTTCACTTTTTTTACGTTGCTCTAAATTCTGATTGAAAATCAATGGTGTGCAATAATTCTCTACCAAGACCATTTAATGATTTCAGGTTTCTTCACGTCTGCCTTGCTGACTGTAATGTCGGTGCGATGGCTTGCTTTCGTCGCTTCCGTCATATTCGCCTTTGGGGCCCTCGGCACGGTCATAATGACGTCAACGCTAATGTTCTTCCTTACCGCGGGAGTTTTTCAGGTGGGGTAATTGTTTTTTTTTTCTGTAAAGCAGTAATAGCCCAATGGCAAAAGACTAGCTAACGAGGGGACGTTGTTCATTTCCTGCCGAAAATGAACCTTTCCCTTTGCACTATTTACCTATGTATATTAAATTTTCTACTAACGAGCATGTGCATAGTGCAAGGAAGCAAGCAATGTTGCTATTGGTTTTTAAATACTAAACGGTCACGTCATGGTTATGTCTCATTTTCTCCATTGACATTTTTTATTTTTTTATAAAAAGTCAGTCAGTATTTGATCTTAATATATTTAACAAAAATCTATGATACCCAAATTTCAAATCTTGGTGAAGGATACGCCATTATTAACGACGAAATATTTAACATTGACAATTTTTATGTTTTAGGGTGTTGGCTTAGGGATCATGTACAACTTATCATGCACAATAATGAACGATTATTTTGTCGAGAACAGAGTATTGATAATGAGCTTCGTTCAAACCGCGACAGGTGAGTTACAGTAAACACACATTATACATTGGGAAGCTTGTTACAAAAGGGAGGAGGCCTACACAAGGTGGAACTGAAATAGCGGAAAACCTGAAATAGTGACCCTATTTCAGGTTTTCCGCTATTTCAGTGAACAACTTTTATTATTGGACCAACCATGATACCGCGAAACAAAACAGCATTTTCCTATATTTTGTCGAGTTATGCAAACATAAATACTCGTACGGGAGTCCACGTATCACTGATCAGTTTTCGCACTCGTTAGTTCATTTAATTCGCCAGTTTCAGCGTTGTTTTTTGATTCGCGATTTCTCGTTTAGCCAAAATTGTTCATAATGATATGCACAATAAGCCCTTTTTAGGTTTTAGGACGTGCGGTCGTGGGTTTGGCCGCACTTGGTGATGGGGCTCCCTAGGCATGGCGGGCTGACACCAGTCGGGGGTGTGGCGAATGTACGAGCACCTTCCGGGCCCCCGACTCTTGGTAGTAGTAGGAAAAATGGGGATTTAGTCGGTAGGCGGTAGCGGTGTCCGACATAACCCTCCTTTCTCCCAAAAGATCCATGAGGATTTCCCGTTGGAAAAAAGAAAGAAAACGGTTTTGCATTATTTCAGTTATACTTTGTATACTCAGCAGTGAACGGAACAGCTGCCAATGATGTTGATGATGGTAGTTTCTTTATTTGGTTTAGCAACTTTATTGATAAAAAAACATTGGGATTACAGGAGTAAAACGAAATAAAACAATTATATTAGTTAATATCATACACATTCATCGTTACGTAGCTTAGCACATCTTTGGTGGAAAAGAACCCTTTTATAGACTTTGCAACTTTATTAATTTATAAATTATATTTCAGGGGTCAATGCCATGGTAGCTCCCATATTCGTGAAATGGTCGCTAGAACAATATGGATCAAAAGGAACCCTGCTGCTCATTGGAGGCATATCGTTACACAACTTCATTGCTGTGTTGCTGATGCAACCAGTTAAATGGCATATGAAGAAAGTTGAAGTTCCGGAGACTCCAGAACTTAGTGAGTATTTACATAAAGGGGTTTGAGTAAAGTTGGCGTCGTCGTTTCGAAGTTCTGCGGCCAATAATGAATGTTGTATATTATGAAAGAACTGCATAAAGCCATCAAAAGTTATTATGGACAAACTTCTCTAAACTACTTAAATATATTCTTTATAAAAACACCCCGATTTCTAGAACGCGATAAAGAGGTACATACTGTGTTGTTGAAACAACTACATTTCCTCGTTATGCGTACGATCCATTATCTTAGGGGGTTCGCTTATTGAATTCATAATTTTCATTGGCATAAATTAAAACTCCTGCGTATAGCACCTAAGAGTTTTAATTTATGCCCGTATAAGAAATCTCAATAACACTTTGCCTTGCGCTTGCGACCATGAGACGAAACGAGACGGAGTGAAACCTATTAACCGTTATTGATTCAATAACTCATTTGTAGTTAGCTATAAGTGATGCCAATATTTTACAGAACTACTGCTAGATGTAAACAATGATGTCAAAAAATTGGATACACCAGTAATTAAATTAACAGATATAGAAGGAAATTCCACAAAAGAAGATTTGGCGAAAGCCCTTGACTTCCCTGAAAATTATGAAAAGAAGAGCAGTTTCAGGTACTTATCCTAATGTTTTTTTGGAAAGTCATGGCTTTTTTTTCCTTTCCAGCTCAAGGTTAAAATTGGGTTCCAAAACAAAACAAATTCATGGGTATCCATCTACATTATCATGTATTCTTTGAATTACAGGAAAATACTAGAATCATTTGTAGACACGACACTTCTCAAGACATTCCTGTTTTCTTGTGCTGCTCTTGGGCCTTCCCTGTGCGCCACTGCTGATGGTATATACATGGTTATTGTACCACAGTACTTATACTCTATGGGATGGAGTCAGGTCAGTTTTATTATTGTTTTTTATTTTTTATTACTTATTTAAACAGCCATTTGAGACACTTCAGCTTTGTGTTTGTAATAGTGTCACAATCCAATGCCTCTGCTATAAATATCCATAGTCGTTGGTACTGACCACTTACAATCAGATAAGCCTGCTAGAATTCCAATCAATAATATGAAAAAAAAATGTTAAACTGCATTTTCTTTAAAACACTGAAATATCTTTCCAAATTAAAACAATGGACAGTCTTTTAAGGGCGTCGAGAAAAATGCCAAAAGTATTAATAGATCTCCTTAACATATCCAGAACAATAACTAATTTTTCAGAAAAACGTAGCTATGGCTATAACCTTGTACGGGTTTGGGGACCTGGCCATGAGGGTTATATTCACGATCGTCTCAAAGTGGATGTTCAAACTGGGAGTCCAGCAGATATACATAGTGGAGTGGTTGTAGCGGTCCTGTCAAGACTGGGTAAGAATCATTTTGATTTATTTTAACTAACTGCCTGTAGAAAATATGAATGTTCTCTAACATTATTGAAAACTTGACTTGACAATACTGTGGATATACGAGAAAAAAGGCATAATTATGTGGAGAACGTCAAGTATTTGATGCAGGTAATCATCACGTGCGATTCAGGAAATTGTACCTTTCACATTTCACAAGAAATTATTTTTAACTTCTGAATGTTTTTCGAACTAGATTCTACCATTCTATTCACTGGTTTGTGGAAAAAAACACCGAAAAATTTAATCATACAGGTTGTAGTATGGCCATCATCATCATGCGTAGCCTTTTCGAAAATATGTTGGGGCCGGCTTCCAGTCAACCGGATGCAGCTGAATACCAGCATTTTACATGTAGTGACAGCAGTATCATTTGGTATCCCCTCAATATCTCCAATACGGCAGGATCTTCCTTCAGGCTCTGTATTGAAGCTGTCGAACACATTCGTGGAGGCTCTTATAATTAACCTTTATTTTTACTAACTAATTAAACCTATTGAAAGGGACCTATTTGAGACTCGTACAGACCAGGGCTGGCACAAAAGTAGAGAGACCTATTAACTCATCAGTGAGTGGAACTAGGTTGCCAATGAATAGGCATTTTCTATACTTTTAATGAAATAAATTGTATTTTTTTTTTCTTTTAATATTTATACATTATATTTTTCAATAATTTAATGGAAATTAATGCTAATAAATGATTGAATATTAATCCTGTTACTACTTTCAGGTATGCTGTGGTCAAGTACCGTTTTGGCCACGATGGTGTACTTCACATTGATGGGCGTGGCCCACTGTTCCATCGCAGTCCTCATTCCTATAGTTGTCTCGGATGCTGTGGCTCCTGAGAAGTTCACCTCAGCCATGGGCATCTGTCTACTTGTTAGTGGTATAATTAGCATTGTTGCTGGACCAGCTGTTGGTATGTATTTGTCTATTGTATTTCTTATCCCACTTTAACATTGTTTAAATTAGAAGCTACAGTCGCTAACATTGTTGGTTAAATTATTTGTAATATAAATAATTTTACGGGCTGTCGTATATATTTAGTTTTAATAGTAACATTTAGTTTTTCAATAAAATCCCTTTTGGTTCTTTAAATTACGTGTATTTTGTTGTAAAAGAAATAATATATATAATAACGATCGCTGCGCTGACTGCTTATACTGCCGGCGGCGGCAAGAAGGCTCTCTATTGTACGTCTCTCTAGTCTAAATAGTCAATAGCTAGTCGCTTCCTCGTCGGCGCGGGCGGCGGTGGGACAGAAGTTGGAATTTGTAGTTTGTTATAAAGCAGTACTAAACCAATAATTTATTATTATCTTACGTCGTTAAATTTTAATATTGAAATGACCTCATAAATTCAAATAACTTACAATTTTATTTTTGCTGCCAAAATGACAGTTATAAACATTAGTATTTTAAACCTTGTCACTTATCATTAAGTTAAAACAAAACCTTTAATAACATAATATTGATTTGTTTTTATTTAATGTATACGTACTTTGGTGGCATGTCACTGATTACTCGGACATTTGTTCCAGGAGCCGTACGAGATTTCACGAATAGCTACTCAAATGCGTTCTACACTCTGATATCGTTTTACGCATTAGTAGCTGTGCTGTGGCCGATAGAACTGATTGTAAAGAGCAAACGAAGACAAAATTCAAAAAAATCTGAATCTGGTCAATTGAATAAAGACACTACATGAACTTATATAACTATAATTTTTTGCGTTTTTGTTTTGTTTAAAAGTTTTTATTTTTGGTCTTTTTAGTTGTGGTACCTACCCCACACCACATTCATATGCCACCACTTGGTAAGTAAATAACAGTGACAGGAAGCTATAATAACATCATCAATATATTACACTAAAGCCTCATTTACACGGTGCAAGTTTCTGGAACGTTCAAGTTAATCGCATGCCATAGAGCACGTTCAATTATTGTCATTTAATAATTGCATGCAACTGTTAACACGCGTGCGATTTCCATAAAATGGCATACAATAATTGAATGCAAGTTTTTCCATTCAATAATTGAATGCGTCTTCTCTTTACACCAAGGCAATTATTGCATGCAAGTTTTGCCTCGTCTTAACACAGAGTTGCACTTCCTTGTACAATTGTATTATGTATAAAATAACAGGGTCAATGAAATAAACTAACAACATTTGAGACAATGATAAAAAAACCGTACCTACCGTATTAAGATCGAGTAAAAAGCGCCGAAAAAAAACACGTTTCTTGTACGGAGAAACCCTTAAATTATTAATTTTATCTACTTTTTATTATTTGTTATTACAGCGGCAATAGAAATACACGATCTGTAAAAATGTCTACCTATTACGGTTCATGAGATACAGACCGCTGACAGACAAACGGACGGACGGACAGCGGAGGCTTAGTAATAGGGTCCCATTTGGCACACTTCGGGTGTCGTGACGGTCAAAATGTTACACGTTTTTCGGTCTAGCACTTGGCGAATCTGATCGCTAAGTGTGCAGAGTAAAACGTGCGATAAGGAACTTCGTTCCAACAATTGCTGTTAAATTGGTAGGTACTGTAGTAACACCTCTCAATTTCACAACACGCTGTATAACTAAATGCCAACCGTAGGTGAGACTGGCACATCCATAATATAAAATTATTAAACAAAGTCCCCCGACGCGTCTGTCTGACGCGATAAACTCAAAAACTAACAAATGGTTTTCATCAATGGACGGAGTGATTCATTAGGAAGGTTTTGGTGTATAATTCAGGTTTTGTGTAAATTGGCTGAAATATGACGATTATTGTTGAAGATGTCGGAAAAAAATCATGCCGACTGCTTTACTGGCGTGCGCCGCGTAAACCGTGAGAGATAAATAAAAATTATGTTCCACAGAATATATACTATATGTATTAAAAAGTTCCACAAAAAAGTCCGCGATGGCATATGTCTATCTTCTAAGGATGACCCACAGTAACCATTTCATCTTTCAAAATTTGATAAAAATTTAATTGCTATTTCCGAAGCTATTTTGACCGGTATTATATTTATCCTTATCCAATAAAATATGTTATTTAAATTTGGCATTTAATTTAGATTAAAATATGCCGTAACATCATATCATTAAAATTAATACTTTAAAAGATATCAAATTCAAAATTACGCGTACAAAATAATTATGGTTGACGACAACGCGGACGCCGCGGTAAGAGTCAATGACCTTATCCTCGGCTATTAGGTATGTAATCCCGGTAGTACGTAACTTCCACGCGGGTGAAGCCGCGGGTAAAAGCTAGTCCATAGTAAAAATATCTCACCAAAGAACAAAACCATGAATTACAAGTTTAAATACAATGCTTGCATTAGATAAAGTAAGTCAATATATGAATCTTAATAAAACCAGTGGCAGACATTTCGGGTAGTTTTGTTGTGTTTCGTGAATGGTATCAATATGGTGGAAGAGAAGAAAGAGAGATTAAAGTTGATGGATAAGAAGTATGAGTTTGTGGCACCCGATGGAGGATGGGGATACTTAATAGCCATCTCTGCTATTATCAGTTTTGTGAGTAAAATACTTTTTTAACTAATGCAGGTGTTTCACCATTTAACGTGTGGGAAAATAAACCTACAAAAGAAGAAAGAATAAAAGAAAATACGTAAAAGGGTACCTATATAGGTACCATATTTTTCAACTCCCTATTTTTATCATATTAGTATATATATACTAATATGATAAAAATTGGGAGTTACAAGGTTTCTGATATCGACTACACATTACAGTGTGTGTTCATTTGCGACCTTGATGGGGAAACAAATAGGCAGGTAAATAAATTAATGATGCAGCATATCTACGTTGTGTGTTTATCATATATCGTATACTAGCAGCGTCCCGCGGCTTCACCTGTAGAAGTCTCGATCCCATGGGAATATGAGGATAAAATTATCCTATGTGTTAATCCAGTTTATAAACTACTTGTGTGCCAAATTTCATTCAAATTTGTATAGTAGTTTTTGCGTGAAAGAGTAACAAACATTCATCCATACTTACTTCTTTTTTTTTGTAAATTTTGACGTTTAAAAGTGCCTTTTATGTGCCTAATTGAAATCAATTATTTGACTTTGACTAGCTTCCGCCAGTGGCTTTGCCCGCGTGATATCTTTATAAATTAAAGCCTATGTTACTCAGTGATAATATAGCGTTCTACTGGTGAAATATTTTTTTAAATTGGTCCAGTAGTTTTTTAATTTATTCATTACAAACAAACATACAAAAAATCAAATCTTTTCTCTTTATACTATTAGTTTAGATTAAGTACAAATAAGGACTTGAGTAAATAAGTGAAACACGAGAGAAAGAATGTGAAATATTATTCGAAACTGTAGATAGGACCGAACTCACGTGTTCAATAATAAAGTAAAAGGTATCCGTTTTATGTAGCCTAAGCCTTCCAGATAAATTATCTAAATGGTGAAATCCACATCAAAATATGTAAATTTTATCGTTTAGAAGAACTAAGCTGTCACACAGACACGGCGCAAGTTCAAAGTTTTCGTGAAAATGTAACACCGAGAGACGTTTCAAAACGCATTGATTTCACCTTATATAACGAGTCACCAGTACGGTACTATTTATATAAAATACTAAGGTAAATAACTGATTTCATATTAAATGGAAAACCACCCAATTCTGTAGGTCCTAAGCCTGAAACGGGTGTTTCTCCACCGCCGCCGGCACCGGGACTTCGTTTATCCACCGCGACTTAACCCGGCGGTTTAGTATGTTATGAAAGACAAAAACAAAAGCCGGGCGAAGGGTGTCCGTGCGACGGCAGTGTGTGGACCAGATCACATCGGGCCGTCATAATCTCGGGCCGAATTCTAGCGGTCGTCGCGCCGAATTACTCGAAACTGAGGTGGCTGAGATGACAGCGGTCGGGTGATGGACATGTGATAGACACGCGGCCGTAGTAAATGTATGTATCGCTACTTCGGCCCCGTTTGTATCGTTCTCGGTGACGTTCCGGTGACGACTGCGGTGGCCAAACGCACTAAAGTTGCTTTATTGCAGACATCGTAAAACATACATGCACCCAAATTTAATAACATAACAATAACGTTTTATGTATTTAATTATTAAGTGAGATAACAATAATAACTAGTCAAATAAACTGTTGAATGTTCATATTTTTTTTGTGATTAATTCTGAAGTTTTGTTATCTTTTACGCAAATTGAAAATTTGTGTTTACGGAAAAGACAACCGTAACTATACAAATATAGGTACGGCACACTCCTTTGCTGTGGTTTTCATTTATTTGCTGGAAATGTGGGTCTCAATTTTTACTCTAAAATCATAATTTGTTTTGCAAGACGTACAAATGTGTACCAAACTCAAACTCAAAGCATTTATGTCAATTAATCCATTTACAGGCACTTTTGAAGTGTCAAGAAGTCGGTCAGTCAGAAATATGAAGCTAGTTGCCCATTCCAAAGCGTACCTAAAGCTCTAAGCAGTAAATTCAATCACCCAGGTAATTCTGCCTGCGTCAAACAAATTGAAAAATATTCCAACACTTGCAATGAACAGATCAAGAAATAATTATGAAAACGGGTCCTAAATGAACACATCAGCTACATTGAAGTATAACGAATAAAAATTCTCCTTCTTTTGTGTTTTAAAACATTTGGTGGAATGTAGCGGCAATCTGTAAAACATTGTAGTCTCGGCTTGGGCTAGAGTTAGTATAGATGCGATTTTAATTCTACAGACTGTTTTTTTTACTGGGACAGTATGGGGACATCCAAATCTATAGGAGATACGGGCAACTGTCTTAGGAACCATTAACTCTCTTTCATGAAAACAAGTTTGACATGTCCATAAAAATGAGTGGATTCAGATTTCCCCATACTGTGCCAGGCAAAAAACATTCTCTATGTATATCAAAAAACATTCGCTCCCAGAAAGACGGTATCATAAAATTATTTGTTACGTTTTTAGTCGTCCACAACGTCATTTGGAGGGACCTTCGGCATGATGTATGATGACTTTATTAACGAGATATCTATGACTTCTGCCGGTGTCACGTTGATCACGGGAATATTCGGCGTTTCTATTGCATTAGCTGGTAATTATGCATTTAATATCGGCTTATCACTTCATCATCATCATTTTATAATTATCCGCTGTATCTGGTCGCGATCCTCAGCTTTGAGGGAACGACGAGGAAGAAGAAGAAATACTGCCAGACTCATGTCATTACGGATCACTACAATGACAGGTTCTAGCTGCTAAACATGGCGACCATGCCTCGAGTACCTTAGTTATGTTGGTAGCAACATAACTCGAGGCAATTTCGAAGAAAACTCTCGAAGTAATTCGTATGTGCAGCTTGTACCATATATCATATTTTTGAGCTGGTTTGTAACACCGATTGCATGATAAATATTTTA
This sequence comes from Xanthia icteritia, assembly GCA_949128155.2. Classification (NCBI taxonomy): domain Eukaryota; kingdom Metazoa; phylum Arthropoda; class Insecta; order Lepidoptera; family Noctuidae; genus Xanthia; species Xanthia icteritia. Next base: position 18,289,802 of record OX421932.2, read on the forward strand.
TTTTGCACATCTTGACTACAGCATCCACCTTACAGCCTTTTATAAACAGATGTTTTCAGAAGTTTTTCTTTTACGTAGCAATTTAGCTAAATATTATAGGTAGGTAGGTACAATGTTGTGATATTTATTTAAATTCTGTGTTATTAATCAACTGTTCTTCACACTCTAAGTTGGAGTGTTCACAGTTGATTTGGATTAATATAGAGTCTATACCAAGACCATTTAATGATTCCAGGGTTCTTCACATCTGCCTTGCTGACTGTAATGTCGGTGCGATGGCTTGCTTTCGTCGCTTCCGTCATATTCGCTTTTGGGACCTTTGGCACGGTCATCATGACAACAACTCTAATGTTCTTCCTTACCGCAGGAATTTTTCAGGTATATTAATGTAATCTTTTTTTTGTAAAGCAGTCTTTTTGTAAGCCTAACCATTGGACTGGCCAGCGAGGGATCTGGTAAACTTGTACAAGCTAGCTCTCGCGCAAGTGTCTTTTCGCAAAAATATCTTTCGCGCAATTGGCCTGCTACCGCGAGTTTATTCTATTGCCTGCCCGTTTCACTATTTTTGTTCAAAGATTCAGCGTTTTATTACTAACATGGTATGTGCAACAAACAACATTTGTTTTTAATAAAGGCTTTGGTCTCACTTTCTCAACAGACGTAATTATTTAATTTTATTAGTCATTTTATTAAAATATAAAAGACATTAGAATAAATTATATGATTACACCACAAATCTCGGTAAAGAACACGTCATTATATAGTTTAAAATTTTCTGTTTTTATGTTACAGGGGGTTGGCTTAGGGATCATGTACAACTTATCATGCACAATAATGAACGATTATTTCGTCGAAAACAGAGTATTGATAATGAGCTTCGTACAAACTGCGACAGGTGAGTTAAAGTAACAATACCATTTTTAATACCAATCTACATTGGTAAGAATGTCACAATAGGGAGGAAGACTTTAATACTTCGCTGTGAATAGAACAACGCTGCCAATAGTAATTATGATGGTGGTTTTTTTCTGCCTTTACACCAAAATGTGCGAGGCAGCTAAGTGCCAATATACATATACGAGCGGCCCGTTGCAGAGGCAACTGCTAACTGCGGTAGACGCGTCGACGGCAGCCGCCGACAGTCGCGGCGGCTGGAGTTGCAAATTGTCGTGTATATGAGCACTAAGCGGTGAAATTATCTATGAAACTATCCGTTTATAAAGTTTCGGAGGAGCAGAGCGCATTTTATAATGATTTAAAATAAATTGAAGCGTTTATAAAATACTTTAAATGTCACATTTGCATGAAATTTGCACAGCTTGGAAATAAAACGATTACCTATATTAGTTGATATCTTTGACATCCATCGTCACGCAGCTTAGCACATCTTTGGTGGAAAATAAGCCTTTTATAGACCTTGCAACTTTATTAATTTATGAATTATATTATAGGAGTCAATGCCATGGTCGCTCCAATATTCGTGAAATGGTCGCTAGAACAATATGGATCAAAAGGAACCCTGCTGATCATTGGTGGCATATCGTTACACAACTTCATTGCTGTGTTGCTGATGCAACCAGTTAAATGGCATATGAAGAAAGTTGAAGTTCCGGAGCCCACTGAACTTAGTGAGTACATATTTACTTACATACATAAATAACATCACTCCGATATTCCTTGGAGGGGGTTTACAGAGGAGTGAACTAGATACAACCTCATTTCGCCAATTATGCTTAAGTCCCATAAAATAGGCGACCAGCCTATTGCTATTCGCGGACATAAATAAGACTCCGGGCTGCTACTGAGAAATCCTCCTATCTTTTTCTGATAATGGAAAAACTCAATAATATATAATAACTCAATAACAGTTTGCCCAGATTGGGGATGGTCCCCAAAACCCCAGCTCAGCGGTCGCGTTTGAGTCTACTAGACTAAAGGTACCATTCCGTACCCAACCGCATAGGCAACTGCAGACGACATGTCGCCGCGACACGACTGGTTTCTATGAATTTCTATGAAATACCTTTCGTAGCTAGACACGTCGTTGTTGGCTACGGGCGAGTGACAGGCGACACGTGCAGCCCGACCGCAGACCAGTAGTGCCGCCAACGCTCGAGCGATAACACATTTTTCTATCTTCTATCTACCGACTGGAATACGTTCTGCTGCCGCCTGCGGTCGGGTTCGGAATCATGACTGCAGCGACATGACACCGCGAAATCGCCGCAACATGGCGACATTTCGCGTTGCTCCCTAGGGCCGGATACGGAATGGTACCTTAACGAGGCAGATAGGTAACCATTATTGATTCAATAACTTATTTTTAATGAACTCTCATCTTATTATCTTACAGAACTGTTGCTGGAAGTAAATAATGATGTCAAGAAACTGGATACACCAGTAATTAACTTAACAGATATAGAAGGAAACCCCACGAAAGAGGATTTAGCGAAAGCCCTTGACTTTCCCGAAAATTATGAAAAAAAAAGCGGCTGCAGGTACATATACCGATGTTTTTAGAATTTGATGGCATTATTTTGCGTTTTTCTGGCTGAATGTGGGCAGAATGAAGGGTTAAAATGTGTTTTTTTAACCGAATAAAGCAAAAGAAATAGAGAAAAAAACCGTTTATTTCGGACACATTCGGTAAATAAAAACAAACCGAAAACAAATTAAAAACTAACAACCGAAAACAAAGACGAATTATAATATGTATTGGTTTATACCTGGTACCTACTTACTATTAAAAGTTGCTTTTTAGTTGTCTATTTGTCCTTGTTATGAGAACCAGCCCAAAATACGTAAAAATATATGTATCCATTTACATTTTTATCATTACTGTATTCTTTTTCTACAGAAAAATTCTGGAATCTTTTATAGACACGTCACTTATCAAAACGTTCCTATTCTCTTGTGCTACCTTTGGACTTTCCATGTGCTTCATTGCTGATAGTATCTACGTGGTTATGGTACCACAATACTTATACGCTATAGGATGGAGTCAGGTCAGATTTATTTTCCCATTTTAAAAATAGGATAGAAACCATTTTTTTTTACATTTCAGCTTTGTCTTTGGAATGGTACCACGCGTGTGATGCTTCTGGTATTGTAAATGTCCCTATGCGGTGATCAGATACCATCAGTTACTCTGGTTGTTTGCCAACCAATATATATATGAAGGTGGATCCGCTAAAGTAGCCCGCGAAATTAAAATGTTCAAATGATTATATATGGTCGCGAATCATAATTATTTTGATCAAGCTACAACCTGACATTGACCGGCAAATTACAATAAACTTTAGAAAAGTCTTCTCCGTGGGTTCGTTTACAGGTGATCTGACTTAATTTGTTTACGACTGCGATTACACTCGGGATCGAAGAAGTGTGGTGTTGATGCAACAGAACGGAAAGCAGTCTCGCCTTCCCACAGCAAGTGAATGATCTTAAAACTCATTCTCCGATTGTGTGAAGAATTGGGGCTAACAAAAGGCAAAAAAAAACAATTCATCAATAGCAAATTGCAGTCCAAAACTATTAAACATGTTAGGTAATAGAAAATACTTATACAGGAAAAAGCAATTGCTAAAAAATGTATGACTTATTTTTCAGGAAAACGTAGCAATGGCTATAACTTTGTACGGGTTTGGCGACCTGGCCATGAGAGTCATGTTCATGATCGTCTCAAAGTGGATGTTCAAACTGGGGGTCCAGCAGATTTACATTGTTGGAGCGGTTGTAGCGGTCCTCTCAAGACTCGGTAAGAATAATTTCTTTCTTTCTTTCTTTTTTTTTTTTAATGTTACCCCACATTAGGAATTTCTCCTGTATCGTGGGTGCGTTTACAAACATTTATACTCACATACACAAACAGCCAGACTCGGAACAACTACTTGCAGGTCATACAAATATTTGTTCCGTGCGGGAATCGAACCCGCGACACGCAGTGCAGCAGTCAATCGCTTAACCACTGCGCCAACCGTGCCGTCACGACGTGTCGATTGGTCTGTGGCAAATTATGCTGTAGTCAGTAAAAATAATTGAAAACTCGACTTGACAATACTGTGGATATACAATAAGTAGTAGTAATCATTAAGTGGAGTGTATTATTAGACTCTCATAATATCTTAATAATATAACATTAGGATTTTAAAATAAACCTTGACCTCTGAGTTTGTTTCTACATTTTTTTCTCTCAGTCAGTTAGAAAACGCCAGCCATCTAGTATTCAAATATTGACCATAAAAGTGACTTGTAAAAGTGTCTTAAAAGATCTGTTTGCAGTAATAAACGTCATTTCTCTTAAATCAAACGAGGTTTTTTTATAAAATAACAGTTGTATATTGAATAACAGTAGAAATATTAGAGCGACTCACGAACTTTGCAATGGCGTACGTACAAAAAGGCAGAGCGAATAGCACGTTAAGAAAGAGTTGGCTATATGACAGTTACCAAAGATTAGACAAGTACATTCTAATGTAATTTAACAAGGCTACAGATTTACCAATATATTCTAACAATTTCATAATTTACTGCAGGTAATCAGTATTTTACGTCTGAATGATTTTCGAATTACATTCTATCATGTCATTCTCTGGGTGTCCCAAAAACTACCGAAACATTTAATCATACAGGTGCATGGGGTTGCAGCATCTGGTATCCCCCATAATATCTCCAATATCTACTTAGTCACGAACTGTTATTTTGTCTGATGTTCTCTTTAGACTCTTTAATGAAGCTGTCGAACATTTACTTTAACATTTTCATTCGTGGAGTCTCTTTGAATGAACCCTATTAACAAATTAATCTTATTGAAACTTAGTTGAGGCTCGCACAGACTAGGGATGCATGGCACAAAAGGGAGGAGGCCTATAGTCAACAGTGAGTGGAGCAAAGCTGCCAATGATGATGATGTAATTCATCATCATTGGCAGCTTTGCTCCACTCACTTTGCGGCCCGAGCGTCAAAATGTGGGCAAGCAGTGGTTACGTGTTAATAATGTCGCTGCAACTTCTTGCAGTCGCGTTGTCGCTAGTAGTTGCGAAGTGGTTACGTTGTGGCTATTGTTTGCAGACAGATCGACTCCGGTTGTTACAATGTCGTCGCGTCGATGCAATGTTGTAGTTGCGTTGTATCGCCCACACGGTTGATTTTGACGGCTAAATTGTGGTCCTTTTGAATAGACTGTTCATTTTCATGACACTTGATTATACCAAAACGGAACTAATCCTAAATATTCAAAAGTAGAATCATGTCACCGGATTATACCTAATTTGCATTAACTTACACTTTTACCTCATAATCTTGAATTCACAAACCAATATAACGCTCAATCACTCACTTACTCACTCACTCACGCTCGAACACAAGCACACCGTCACACACACTCCCTCACACCCTCACGCATACATACACACGCATACATACACACGCATACATTCATACATACATACTTATTAACATTAATCTGTCAAGTACAATATACAACATAAAATCTTACTTACCTTAATTTTGTTTTCTTAAATTTTCTATCAAAAATAAATTTAAAGAAAAGGGAAAAAACACCCTTAGTTTGGCCTAATCAAATAGTTTCTTAAGTGTTGTAAATGTCTTTTTTGTAATGTTCAGCTTTTATATTATAATTCCGCCATGGAAGAGCCCTGATTTCTGAGATACAGGATTAACCTAGTTCGGAAGTCAGGAGTTCATTGAGTTTAGCTGCCTAATTCTTTGTTATATAAATGTTTTTACTAGTTCTTGGTAACATTTCTGTATTAGGCTATATTATTTGGTCCAAATAAACGTTATTACTTATTACTTACATATAAATTAGCACCCATCTACGTGCTGTTGTGGTGTGGTTGTGGTACGTGTGTTCGGGCTCTTAATCCTAGGTACTAATTTCAGGTACGCTGTGGTCAAGTAGCGTTATAGCAACAATGGTGTACTTCACATTGATGGGAGTGGCCCACTGTTTCATCGTGGTCCTAATTCCTCTGGTCATCTCGGATGCTGTGATTCCTGAGAAGTTTACCTCAGCTATGAGCATTTATTTTCTTGTTAATGGGCTGCTTAGCATTGGAGTTGGACCTGTTGTTGGTATGTATTTCATCTTTTGCTCTCTTAACCTAAGTTTAACACTCTTAGATAAATAAAACAATGATTTTGTTTGTCCGTCCAAGTGCGCTTATAACTCCAGAACGACTTAACTGATTTATATGATTTTCTTTGGCTGGAGTCTTGTACATATACGTAGAAATACAAGATGTAACAGAATAAACGTAGGACCGATCTGAATCGATTTCCGTCATTGTTTATATATGTTACATTTTCATCCATTATATATCAAGACCCCCTGTGCCGGGTATTTAGTCTGAACGGCCCAAAGCGAATGGACCGCGGGCCAAAAATCTTCAACGTTCCAAAGGACTGGTGATAAGGGATAGTTGCATATTTTATGAATTTTAACTATTTAAATATTTACTTATTTGAAATCATCTAAATAAAAAATACATCTTCATAACCAGCTTGTTGATTTATTTCTTTAAAATAAAACAGATTTTACTAAATGTTATTGTTTAATTGTAATGTTTTATATTTTGTTGATTTGTTTCTTGAAAGTAAGATTGATTTTTATTTAAAATCATTAAATTACTAAATTTAACTTTTGTAAACGTTTTATATTATTGTTGATTGTTTTTATAAAGAAGATAACACTAATCTAAGAAAAAAAATAAAACTTTTATTTCAACTTTTGCGCCCGAATGTACTTGATCTAGTTTATGACATTGAATTTGTTTAAAAAAAAATATCGCCGGTCCTTTGGAACGTAGACGATTTTTGTTTACGGTCGAATCGTTAATTCGTAGATCTTTGACAGTCGTTACGGGTATTCAGAAGCCCAAAAAGTCTGTCAACCAATCTTACCAAGGGGTATTGTGTTACCCAGTTACTGGGTTGTGTAGGTCAGATAGGCAGTCGCTACATGTAAAATACTGGTATTCATCTGCATCCAATTAAGCCCAAAGTCGACCATAACATAGTTGGGAAAAGCGTAGGCAGATTGATTTGTGACTTTGGTGGCAGTAACTGATTACTTTATCATTAAAATCTGTTTCAGGTGCCGTACGAGATTTCACGAATAGCTACTCAATTGCGTTCTACACTCTCATATCAATTTACGCTTTAGTAGCTGTGCTGTGGTCGATAGAACTGATTGTAAAGAGCAACAAACGAAGAAGAAAAATGGCAAAACATTCTAAATCTAGTCAATTGAATAAAGAATCTAAATGAACGTTTCCACCGTATTTGTTTTATTTAAAAAGTTACCACAAAGAGATAAACCTTTCTCGTTAATAATTTCAATAAGTAAATGTACTAATAATTAATACAATTCGATGTTATGCTTAAGTTGCTGCAGAACACAGAGTCCATGCGATGCAATGCAGAAGCCAATGCAAAAAGTATCGTGTTCTCTACTGCACTGAGATAATTTTCTGTTGTGTACATTACGCGTTTAAGGTTGTCAAGATAATAAATAAATAATAAATAAATAAATAAATTCGTTTATTTTCTCCCTTAAAAGATATTTACAATTTGAGTCTATACAGAATTAGAAGAGAGACAGGAGCCCAAACTAAGCAAAGCTTGTGTCTTGGGTCTCCTGGCCCCAACCGAAGATCTTAACGCTACTTATTTAATACATCAGAGATGTATATGGGAGTAAAACTGGACGAGTACCGTGGGTGTGAGGGTATGTATAGGTGTATTGTTGTGTGAGGGTGTGTGCGTATGGGCAGGTGTGAGGGTGAGTATTGGATGGTGAGGGTGAGAGTGAGTGTGTGTTTATGAGAGAGTGGGAGAGTTACTGTATATTTGAGTATGCCATCCTCTAAACTATGGTTTTGTGGTGAGTCTAAATGTTTCTGTGTCTGTTTAAGAGTGTTTCTGTTTCATGGTAGTCAAGAGTGAGAAGCCATTTTGTGATATTTAATTTGCATTCCATTTTGGTTTTGTGGTAAATTTGCAGGATTTTGTTGGCAAGGTTATAAAGTCTCGGTCCTTGAAAGAAGAAATAATTTGCGCTAGCAGCTGTTTTGGTTGGGTTTATTTGGCAAACTTGGTAGTTCCGACGTCGGGTAAGAACTACGTTGTTTGGGTCAAACTGTGTAAATTGATGTTGTTTTAAGATAACAGCAAGTATATAAAGCTGTCTGACTGATAGAACTTCAGCTAAGCTATAAAGTGCCACTGTCGGAAAAAGTCTCGGTTTGAAAAGGCTTATTTTTAATACGAGTCTTTGAGCCCGCTCCAGTTCTATTAAGTGACTTTTAGCTGCTCCACCCCAAGAAGAGATACAGTAAGCAAGGACAGATTGACAGAGAGCTAGGTAAACAGTTTTCATTATCTCGGGATCCGCCACATGTCTTAACTGTTTGAAAATATAAGTAAGCTTTCTGACTCTTGCAGCTACGTTACTTATGTGTTCCGCAAAACTTAAATTTCGATCAACTGTTATTCCCAGATATTTTATAGAGTTTGTGAAGTTAATGTGTGGACAATCGCAGATCGAATCTGGGATTGTCCACACATTAACTTGATGATGAAGATCGCCTGAAATAATCTTTTATTTGTTACGCTGTCACGCTAAAACAGATTAACGGATTTAGATGAAATTTGACACATGGGTAGACCATGACCTGGAGAAGGACATAGGCTATTTGTCACCCTGGATATCAGACGAAGTCGCGGGTAACAGCTAGTATCTAATAATAGTAGGTGTGTTAAAATTTTATACTACTGCGTTGCTAACTTACCCCAGACTGGTAAAAGAAAGTAAATCTTTTTTATTTCGTCTGTAGTATCTGTAATTATATCTTAAAACTGTGATAGTAAAATAATCATTCATTACGTTTTTGATAACGCTAACAGTCACACATCGTTACGCGTCCACTCTTAATTTTGTCGTTAATTATTATACAGAGTGAATCCTATTTCCCTTTTTTTTTTCTTCTACTCGAGTTTATTACCTTTTTTATGCACGTGTTTCTATGACAAATAAACTTATTATTCTTTTCTTTTTTTACGCGGTGATATAAGTTTTTCTTTTGTTTCTTTGGTCACAAATTATTATTTTACCAATCAAATAACCTATTAAGCCCGAAACTATGAGCCTCAAAGCTACTTATTTACTTATCGGGTTTAGCCAGACAAAGTGTTTTATACTACAATTCCTTTTAAAACTTAGACTCAAGATATATTTTTTTAATATAACGGGTGTTTTTTTTTATAGGCGGAGAACTTTAAATTGAAATAAAACACAGATAAATGAGTTTAATATCTAGGAAATTGATTTTATTTGACAGATAACTTTATGGTATTAATGTTTGAATATAATTTCGGGCACGTGGCCGCAATTTCACGAATATTAAAAACATTTTCCTGTGCTATATTGAATTTAAAGCTTTAAAAAAATATCCTTTAGTTGGACAGGAGCAAATGGCCATAATGAGTTGTTGAAGATTAAAAATAGACGATTATTATCACACAATGACAGGGTTCCTGAGCCGTAACTCCGTAATGACTTAAAAAAGTGGTGTGACGGTCAAAATGTTACACTTTTTTCGGTTTTGCTCTCATTTTGCAGAGTATAAAGTACGACAAGGAATTTCGTTTCAAAATTGCTGTTCAAATGAACCCAACGATTGTTCATAAGAAAAATACACACACATAATCATGAAAACCGGCTTCTAGTAGGCGATCGTGTGACGGGTTAATCTAATACTTCAGTTACATCGTGCTCAGTGCTCAGTTTTTACAACACGCTGTATAAAATACAATAGACGACGTGTATTCAGTAACCTAATCCACTTAACTGTTCTTCAAGAGTCATAAAGAACCCTGTAAGAAATTGACACGTGTTTCACCTCTCAATGAGGCATCCTCAGGATGACGATTGACTTGTTGCGAACCCGGACACGACGTGTTGCCACGTCAAGCGCCGAACGCAGGTTACTAAATATACGTCATCTTTTGTATTTTATAATGGATTTCCGCAAAGTCACGCCTGAGTCAATTAACTACACGCTGTATCATTAAATATCAACTGTAGGTGTGACTGGCACATCTATAGTGAAATTATCTCATTACTAAATACAACCATTTATTACTAGAATAAATACAATGCTTGCATTTGATAAAGTAAGTAAATATATGAATCTTAATAAAAACCAGTGGCAGACAATATGGGTAGTTTTGTTGTGTTTCGTGAGTGAATGGTATCAATATGGTGGAAGAGAAGAAAGAGAGTTTAAAGTTGATGGATAAGAAGTATGAGTTTGTGGCACCCGATGGAGGATGGGGATACTTAGTAGCCATCTCTGCTATTATCAGTTTTGTAAGTGAAAGGTTGTGCTTTTTTTAAGTAGTCTAGCTTGAAGTGAATCACAGTTTCATGTTTGGGAAAATATACCTTCAAATGGTGTAAAGACAGGTTTTTTTTTTCTCAAATTGAGTACCTACATATCAACGTAGACAACTTAAGAGCAGTGGTAGCCCAGTAATAAAACCCGAACCCAGCCAGGCGGGTTACTTTGTGTAATTTATTTCATCACCATTACTCTCAAAACGGTGAAGAAAAACATCGCGAGGAAACCGGCATGTCCTGAAAACGTGTGACATCTACCAACCCGCACCGGGCCCGCATGGTGGATTACGGACCACTCTCTCTCAAAAGAGAGGAGGCCTGAGTGAACATTATAGGCTGATTTTGTTATGTATGTTCTATTATCCACGTATTAAATTGCCCGTATATTCATTCACATCAGTCATTCTTTGACAATACAGTAGTTCTTTTCTATACGCTGCACCGGTTGACGTCATCGCTCTCGGGCTCTGTCTCGCATAGGGTCGCAGCATTATGCTGAGCGATGGCCGTTTTGCGTGGATGTGACGCATATTTTCCTCCATCTTTTTATTTTTGTGTTTTGTTCTTTCGCGTCATGTGAACCGCAAATAAAAGTATTTTCTTTCTTTCTTTCTAGTTATATGCAATGGTTATAACACGGCAAATTGACGTTATGTGTTAATTTGATAAAACATTCATTTCCCTGTCTGTACTTTCACGATAACAATAGGGAGTATTACAATGTTTTTCAAAGCTTATCTGATATCGACAATACAGAGTGCATAGATTTTCGACCATGGTTGGGGAAAAAATATGAGTTAGTACGATTGATAATGGAGTAGTTGGTGTTTATGTCATACTAGCTTCCGCCAGCGGCTTCGCCCGCGTGATATCGTTATAAATTCTCTTTGTTATATTAGTTTAGACGATAAGTACACAAAATAAGGACTTGAGTAAATAAGTGAATCACATGAGAAAGAATTTGAAATTATATTCGAAACTGTAGATAGGACCGTATTCGATAATAAAGTAACAGTGTCTTATTATGTCACACAGTGAAAGTGTGACATAATAAGACACTGACGAGCAATATAAAAAAAAACACTTGTAAAGTGCCAAGAAAATTAAACCTCCTAAAACACAGTAAGCTACATGACAGCTACATGAAGTAAAAAAAAACTTGAAAACAGTTTTATAGGTGTTTTTTATGCGCTATTAAATACACTTGAATGTTGCTTTCTACTTCCAGCGTGATTTCGGAAATATTTCATGATATGTTAGTGGCTTTTTTATATTGCTTAATAATTTCGCTTGAAAAATTTGTAAATTTTTTGCCAGACCGAAGCCTTATTATTTTCTTATTGAACACAATCATGTTTTCTAGCTGCGTAAAAGTATTACCACAGGAAAGGCCCACTCTTCTACAACGTCCTGAAAACAAAATTAAATTGATAGCCCTGACAGTTCTTTTTAGAGATTAGTTTCTTTGAGCACTATGCGAAGTGATTGAAAAAAACAAACATTGGTCATAACCAGTGATCGGAGTAGGTAGAGCTATTTTGGTTCAATGACCGCAAACGTTGATGTTAATATGGACATTCCCCGGGATTCTTACTGAAACTCCGGGATTCGAAAAAATATTAATTGTTTTTTTTATTAACAAGGATAAAAGAAAGCTTGTCTTATATATTGGCAGTAAGCGCACGACGTTGTCAAACTAACATCAGCGAAGCGTTGCTAATTTCCAATGCGCACACGCGCGATGTTGCCGCTCAGGTGTAACGCGAGTACTTGTTTATACAAAATAGTTACAGAAAATTATAATATATTTAAAAAATAAAGTTTTTAATTTCATTAACCTGAAACCTGTCCGTCTTATATCTACCCGTCGCAGGGGAGGAGGGACATGTATCCATAATTAATTAAGACGTGAATAGCTTTTTACAAGTTTAGTAGTTTCTAACTTATTTAATAATATATATTTCAAATCCCGGGATTCCGGGAGTGTCCATATTAAGACAACGTATTGCAAGTACAAGAAATAGCTCTGCCTACTCCGATCACTGGTCATAACTTTTGTAAAAAAAAAGAAAGAAAATACGTTTATTTGTTTGTGGCTTACATGACGCAAGGAAATAATAAAACACGAAAATAACAATTTCGAGGAATATTTGCGTCACATCCATGCAAAACGGCCATCACTCAGCATATTGCTGGGACCCTATGCGAGACAGAGCCCCAGCGCTAGTTTTCAGCGACAGCCGGCGTTGACGTGATGACGTCAACCGGTCCAGCACATAGAGAAATAACAAAATAAGACAAAAATAAAATAAACGCAATAGTTAGTCCTAAATATATAAAATATTATACAACAACATTTCGTAGCGTCGGCGACTCACGCGCCGCAGAATGAATGCAATCTGTGCGCGCAGCTGGCATAAACAACTATTTGTTTGACATTTTGGCATATTGGATAAGTACTGATTACGTAATAAATTATAATATGCCGCATAAAGTAATGATTACTATGATACAATGCATAATCAGGGTAAAAGTTCTCAGGGTTAAAGTTTAGAAATGACGTTGCCCCCGCGATATCGCGACTTAGTACACCAAATATACCCCCAAATTACACAACATAACGAAATAAGTATTAATGAGAGAGATAACCGTAATAACTAGTCAAACAAACTGTAGAATGGTCATAATTTAATTGTATAAGTCTGACATTTTGTTATCTTTTACGCAAATGTGTTTACGGAAAAGACAGCCGTACCAGTGCCTATACACGAGCGGCACGTGCTCAAATACACAGGCGGCACGTTGTCGACGGCAGCCGCCGACGCGTCGACAACGGCTGCAGTTGACTCTGTCGTTGACGCGAGCCGCTCATGTGTATGAGCATTAACTTTATGTAGATAACGGCACATTCCTTTGCTCTGCGTTTGATCGACTGTAGGACACAATAGATATTTTATTGTTACAAGTATTACGCCTATGAGCGTTTAGTGACCGTCATAGTGTTAATTTCTGAAATGAATGAAATTATTGACGTATAAACTTTGAGCAACGACGAATTTCGAATAAAATTTTAAAATGTCATTTAAAACGTAGCAGACGGCTCCACGGATCCGTCATTTTCGTATGCTCAATCGTCTGTCTAACACCCTGTATAAATCATGAAATAAATTGAAGGATAATATTTGTACATTTATGTATGACGAATAGAAATTCACATGTTGATCGAAAAATATGATGTGATGCGACTGGGTAACATGTTCAACATTGCAGTCTTGGCTTGGGCTAGAATCATCTATAGAAGAGAATTTACTTCTTTCTTTTTCGTGTGGTTAGTGACTATCATGATGTCAGATTTTTTATGCCCGTATGGGCCTTTGATTTAGCTTCAAACCATCATCGTTATTTCAGCCGAAAGACGCCCACTGCTGGACATAGGCCTCCCCCAAGCACCGCCACATCGACCGATTCTGTGCCTCCCACATTCAGCGGACTCCTGCGGTCTTTACAAGGTCATCGGTTCATCTTGTGGGAGGCCTTCCAACGCTACGTCTTCCGATACGCGGTAGCCACTCCAGAACCTTTCGTCGGTTACCTTAGTTCTCCTGCGGATCTCTTCATTTCCAAGCCTACACAGCCCACTCCCAAATAACCGTCTCCTTTGCCAGTTGGGTGACTTTTAGCCTTCTGATAAGGCCCATCACTGACAACACGCACTGATCAAAGACTTTCGCCTTGAGACACTGCGGTATGTGGGACGAGAAGATATTGCGTAGCTTCCCGAACGCTGCCCAGCCGAGTCGGATTCAACGATTGACCTCTTTCTCGATGTTGGACCTACCTAGCTGGACAGTTTGTCCTAGATAAATATACTTGTCCACAACTTCGAGCGTAGGGTCTCCGACTTTCATGAGAGTGGGTCTTACATGGGCATTTGACATGAATTTTGTCTTGTCCATGTTCATTTTCAGACCCACTCTTTCGGAAGCACTACTGAGGTTATCGAGCATTGTACTGAGGACCTCCATGGTCTCAGCCATGATAACTATGTCGTCGGCAAACCGAAGGTTGCTGATATACTCGCCATTTATGTTGATGCCTAGCCTTTTTTAGTCCAGAACCTTGAAGATATCCTCCAGTGCAGCGGAGAATAGTTTTGGAGAGATAACGTCTCCTTATCTCACACCTCGCTGCAGAAGGATATTTTTCGAGGTCTGATCGTGGAGTCGGACTGACATAGTGGCGATTTCATACAGACACCTTAGCACCTCGATGTACCAATAGTCGATCTGGCACCGTTGAAGAGACTTCAGCACAGCCCATGTCTCGATCGAATCGAAGGCTTTCTCGTAATCCACAAACACTAAGCAGAGAGGCAGGTTATACTATTCGGTCTTACCTGCCGCAGCTTATGTATGTGGTCTACGGTGCTAAAGCCTTTACGGAATCCGGCTTGTTCGGGAGGCTGGAAGTCATCAAACCAGCGAGCGACACGGTTTGTGTTGACTCTTGAAAACAGCTTGTTTGGCTTCACATGCCGGCGAGAAATATCTCTCAGGCATGCCGGTTTCCTCACGATGTTTTTTCCTTCACCGTTTACGACGCAAGTGATAATTATAGAATACGCACATCAATCCGAAAAGTCAGAGGCCTTGGGTTTGAACTCGAGAACTATGACTTGGCAGTCCGAAGGTCACACCACTAGGCTATCACTGATATTACCGATCTATATCTTAATTCTATACATATGTAAATACTAAGCATCCAGAGAGATAAAGCTAAAATAGTTTATTTGTTTTTCTTTCAGTCCACCACAACGTCGTTTAGCGGGACCTTCGGCATGATGTATGATGATTTTATGAACGAGATATCTATGACTTCTGCCGGTGTCACGCTGCTCACGGGAATATTCTGCGTTTCTTCTGCATTAGCTGGTAATTATACATTAAATACTTAGCACTTAATCGACAGGAAATATTATTAGCCGATATTTGAGTAAAAGAAAATCATTGAAGTAATATTAGGTATCTATTTATTGCTTTGTTTGTCATTCCATATATTTGATATTTTTTGTGCTACAAAAAATATTGTTTTTTATAAACTTTCTTAAAATCGCAAGTAAGGTTTTAAATTCCTCTATTATATAGCAATCTAGCCAAGTAGTAGGTAATATTTGGCCTCGTTCAACCATGGACGAGTAGGACCAGGCCGTTAATTTAAATTCCGATATTGTTGCCAATTTAATGTGTTCGTAATCAATCAAAATCAACTGTGCATCCTTTATATCATGACTATTATTATAATTCAAGGGTTCTTCACGTCTGCCTTGCTGACTGTAATGTCGGTGCGATGGCTTGCTTTCGTCTCTTCCATCATATTTGCCTTTGGGACTCTCGGAACGGTCATAATGACGTCAACTCTAATGTTCTTCCTCACCGCAGGAATTTTTCAGGTAAAAAAAATAATAATACCAGGCTGTAACTGTCCTACTGCCTGAAGTAGGATAGTACGAGAAGGTACGAGCATTAATCATCACGCTTGCTAAAGGCGGATTGGCGATTTGAGACTTCTATTAATTATAAGTCCTGGTTTCGCCACGATGTTTTAAATTAATTTGATTTATTTTTAAAGCGATAGTAACCCAATGGTAAAGGACTGGCCAGCGAGAGGATCTTAGTTCGTTCTCTGCCCTTTGTACTATTTACGACCGCATATAAGTTTTCTACTATTGTGCAAGCAGGCAAAGTTTCTATTATATATTTTTATAATGGTTTTGTCGTAAAGT
Organism: Xanthia icteritia; assembly: GCA_949128155.2. Lineage (NCBI taxonomy): Eukaryota > Metazoa > Arthropoda > Insecta > Lepidoptera > Noctuidae > Xanthia > Xanthia icteritia. The sequence goes on from OX421932.2 coordinate 18,306,008, forward strand.
CTACATTAATGTTTAAAAAAAAATTACGCCAATTTGACAACATTCTATGATCACCAATCCACAAAGCTTGCTACAGTATATAACAGACGATTTTTAAAACTAACTGTTTTTACGTTCCAGGGTGTTGGCTTAGGGATCATGTACAACTTATCATGCACAATAATGAACGATTACTTCGTCGAGAACAGAGTATTGATAATGAGCTTCGTCCAAACCGCGACAGGTAAAAGTATACATTTTAATAACTTAATAACAAATTAGATAAGGGAAGCATGCTACAAAAGGGAGAAGGCCTTATACTCAACAGTGGGCTGGCAGTCGACCAGGCTGCCAGTGATGCTGACGGTTAATTTTACAATTTGGAAATAGTATTATGTAATTTCAGGGGTCAATGCCATGGTCGCTCCCATATTCGTGAAATGGTCGCTAGAACAATATGGATCAAAAGGAACCCTGCTGCTCATTGGAGGCATATCGTTACACAACTTCATTGCTGTGTTGCTGATGCAACCAGTTAAGTGGCATATGAAGAAAGTTGAAGTTCCGGAGACCACCGAACTTAGTAAGTATATTACGTAAACTTAACATCGCCATGGTATTCCTAGAAGAGATTACGAGGTGTGTAGTAGATACACTCACATTTACCCAGTACGCTGTCTCATTGTAGGGGTTAGGCTATTGCCACAATGCGAAAAACCCAATAATAGTTATTGGGGATAGATCCCAGGACCGCGAGTTGAACCAGACCGGACCCAGGAGGCTCAGCAGTCGCGTATGAGTCTTAGTCAGGTTAAGCGCGACGTCTGAGCCTCCTGCCTCTGTTGGTCAGTAGACTAACGAGGTAGATGAACATTGTTAAGTTTAATAACTATTTTTTAATTAACTCTCATGTCATTATTTTTCAGAACTGTTGCTAGAAGTAAATAATGATGTCAAGAAATTGAATACACCAGTAATTAAATTAACAGATATAGAAGGAAATTCCACAAAAGAAGATTTGGCGAAAGCTCTGGACTTTCCTGAAAATTATGAAAAGAAGAATGGCTTTAGGTGCTTATACTCAGATTTTATTGGAATTTGAAAGCCTCACGGCTGTATCAGGGCTTAGAATCATAATTTTCCTAAACAAAACTAGACTATTTTTATATCCGAGTACATTGCTGTTTTAAATTTTCTCCTTGTTTAAAGAACCAGCCCAAAGTACTTTAAAAATACATGTATGCATTTATACAGCATGCTGCTTTAATGGCGACATTAATTTAACACACGTATACGTTTTCGCGTTTTTATTTTATGAAGATATTTTAATTTTATCAAAAGATATTATTTATTGATTTACAATTTTCTAAAATACCATCTTGGAGCAACCTTAACTTTAAGAACTGTAGCTGAGAGGTTGCCGGAGTCACGGATCATAACACCACATCAATTAAATTAAAACGAATAACGTGCAAAGAGGAAACGAATTGAAGGAAAGAGTGAGTCCTATGTCGGCGAGCGTTTGAAAGTTCAAAATTTTCTATTTACCTATTATTTTACCCGTGTGTTAAATTAATGTCGCCATTGTAGCAGCACGTTGTATTTATCATCACTGTATTTGTCACCTACAGGAAAATTCTGGAATCATTTATAGACGCGTCGCTCATCAAGACGTTCCTGTTCTCTTGTGCTGCCCTTGGACCTTCCATGTGCTCCACTGCGGATGGTTTATACATGGTTATGGTACCACAGTACTTATACTCTATGGGATGGAGCCAGGTCAGCTTTAATACAAGCTTACATAATATCACGCCTGTTTTTCCCCAAAGGGTTAAGCAGAGGTGTAGATTTAGTACACCCACATTCCGCCAGTTATGTTTAAGTTCTATGGAATAGGGCGAGCTTGTTGCCATCACCGGGTACGAATCCAGACTCCGGACTGCTACTGAGAACTTCTTGACAGAAGTTGATTTTGTTTTGTTATCTTCAAAAGGTAAAACAGCCATTTGGAACATTTTAGTTTTGTATTTGGTGATGTTGATGCCGCAATGCGATGCCTCTTGTATTGTTATTTTTTCTAAATAGGCGATGGTTACCAATTACTATTCCCAATACAACCAGAAGTGTCGCCTGCTTGTATACCTACTAATCAAAAAATATTTCTAAACCAGCATTTTTTTAGAACTTTGCCATATTACTTACTATATTTGAAAATTAATACACTCGACGATTTTAACAGTTGAGGACTCTAACTGCAGCCAATTGGATCATCCTGTAACAAAAATATCCAAAAGGCGTGTACGCACGAACGTACAAACCATGGTGAACACGAACATCGAGCGTGTGGACGTAAATTAGAAAAGTGAACACGAACACTCGCTCTCTTTAGCAGCCATGGATTCGTCACGAACATTTTTGATGAATACAGTGTTTGATGTTCGTTAGTGGTATGCGCATGAGAACAAAGTGTTCAATGTTTGTGTTCACCATGTTCTTGTTCGTTCATGCGTACATGCCTTTAGAGTTGACCCTGAACATTATAAAATATTCAGAAAAAAGAAAAATCTATTGCTAAAGAATCAATGATATATTTTTCAGGAAAACGTAGCAATGGCTATAACTTTGTACGGGTTTGGGGACCTGACCATGAGAGTCATATTCACGGTCGTCTCAAAGTGGATGTTCAAACTGGGAGTCCAGCAGATCTACATTGTTGGAGTGGTTGTAGCGGTCCTGTCAAGACTGGGTAAAAATCATTTTGATTTATTTTAATTAATTGCCTGTGGAAAATTATGATATAGAGAACATTATTGAAAACTTGACAATACTGTGGATATACGAGACAAAAAGTCTTGATTAAAGTGGAGTGTATCACGATTTTTTCCAGACATGCCCCTGCATTGCTAGACTCACATACGACCTTAACAGTATAATATTTGGAGTTTAAAAGAGACCATGACATCTGAGTTTGTTTCGGCACTTCTTTTCAGGGACCAGTCAGCTAGGAAACGCCGGCGCCATCAGTATTCAATTATATTTATCATAAAATTGGCTTGTAAAAGTGTTTAAGATCAGCAGTGCTATTCTCTAACCATCTCACCGTGAGAACTTAGGTGAAGTGAGCTCGGAGTGAGCTGTCAGTCCCTAGCAGCAGCAGTGCTATTCTGTAACCATCTCACCGTGAGAACTTAGGTGAAGTGAGCACGAAGTGAGCTGTCATTCCACCTGCTGCTAGGGACTGACAGCTCACTCCGTGCTCACTTCACCTAAGTTTTCACGGTGAGATGGTTACAGAATAGCACTGCTGGTGGAATGACAGCTCACTTCACGTTCACTTCACCTAAGTTTTCACCGTGATATTATTACAGAATAGACCGGCTGTTTGCAGTAAATAACATCATTTCATTATTAAATGTACGTAATCAGTATTTAAGGAAGCTAAATATTAACAGCCGCACTAGTCAGTCCATTAGTTTAAGCTACGCTTTCCGGGGTTGGTCCGTAGATGGGTGACCATCTTTACATACCGAGACTCCTCCGTGCCTCGTAAAGCACGTTAAGCCGTTGATCCCGGCTGTCATTCGTGGATCTTTGACAGTCGTTATGAGTCGTCAGGAGTCCGAAAGTTTGACAACCAGTCTTACCAAAGGGTATCGTATTATCCAGTTATTGGGTTCTGGAGGTCAGATAGGCAGTCGCTCCATGTAAAATACTGGAATTCAACTGCATCCGGTTATACTGGAAGCCGACCCCAACATAGTTGGGAAAAGGCTAGGAAGATTGATTGAATCAGTAATTTACGTCTGAATGATTTCGAATTATATTTATCATTTCATTCCATGGGTATAGAAAAAGCCACCGAAACATTAAATCATACAGGTGAGGTTGCAGCATCATGTGGTATCCTCATAAGATTTCGTTGTTTTGGCAGCTTTACTTTTCGGGCTCTTTATTGACGCTGTCGAAAATACTTTAACATCTCCATTCGTGGAGGCTCTTTGAATAAACCCTAATTGTTATTAACTAATTAATGCTATTACCAATTCCAGGTATGCTGTGGTCTAGTAGCGTTATAGCCACGATGGTATACTTCACATTGATGGGAGTGGCCCACTGTTCCATCGCAGTCCTCATTCCTCTAGTCATCTCGGATGCTGTGGCTCCTGAAAAGTTCACCTCAGCTATGGGCATTTGGCTTCTTGTCACTGGGATATTTAGCATTGTCGTTGGACCTGCTGTTGGTATGTATTTGTATTTGTTTATCATTCAAAGTACATCTTTAATTGACTGCCTCATTGGTCTAGTGGACGCAAGCACTACTGCTGAACATGAGGTCCAGGGCTTCGATTCCCAGGTCAGGCAAGGTGTTATTATAAAGAATTAATTTAATTATAAAGTAGACCTAAACCAATAACTTATTATTATCTTTCGTCTTTAAATTTAACACTAGTAATGTTGAAATAACCGCATAAATTTAAATAACTATTCCTCATAATAAATTCAAAAAATCTTGTTTCTTATACGACAGTAACATGAGTACTTTAAACTTTGTTACTTATCATTAAGTTATATGGTAGCGATTTTATCTATTGATAATTTATGATAACATTGATTTGTTTTTTGTTTAATGTTAATGTATGCGTATTTAGCTAACATGCAACTGATTGCTCCAACTTTTATTTCAGGAGCCGTACGAGATTTCACGAATAGCTACTCAAATGCGTTCTATACTCTGATATCGTTTTACGCATTAGTAGCTGTACTGTGGCCGATAGAACTGATTGTAAAGAGCAACAAACGAAGAAGAAAAAATAGAAATCTAGTCTATTGAATAAGGAATCTAAATAAACGTTTTTGTTTTATTTAAAAAGTTTACAATTTTTTTTAAATTTTATATAATTGTAATTTGTCTGAAATAATATATTTCAGATAAATTACAAGATCCACAAGTTGTTTGTAAAGGTCTTAACCTAATGTTTGTAAAAACCACACTCTGTACAAAATTGAAACGACTGACACCTACGTGTGCAGCCGTACCCAGTGAGCCAGCATGAGGCTGTCCCACCTATGTCCTCCATCGTATTTTTTTTTCAGCAATTATTCTATTCTTTGTGCAGTTTGTAAACATTGTGCGTAAATATTTTAGACTCTATTCATAGGACATCATTTATCAGCATAAGGGATAAATACCTACACAATAAGCTAGGTCATTACTATAATTATCCTGACTCTGGTTAAAGCGATTCATTTACCATTGTTAGTCAAACTCCTCTCCTTTTCTTTCTGGTCCTTGTCTCTATTTTGTGCCTTTTCTTAACTTACTTGCGTCCAATACCTAAACACACTGATGGTGCATATATATTTTTTTTGTCACCATCAGTAGCCTTGTTCCACTTATGGTTAAGTACAGGCCTCCTCTCTTTTATGCCATGCTTCCCTGGTCTGTGCGAGTCTTTCCAGTAGGTATCTGGTGGCATTTCCCCCGCGGTTAGTCAGTTTACCATCTATTTGCTGCACATTTTTTTTTCAATACGTCCTTTGAATCTCGTTTGCTTTTTTTCTTTGTTGTACCCACTATCAGGTCCGATCTTCATCTCAGAGTTTGCACGGTCTAATAAACAACTGATACAGTACGTTTCATTCATTCCCCAACGTACAGCATTAGTTTCAAACTGCACAAAACAAGTCAACAAAGTTGTCGACCAAATAGCACAAGAGCAAATGGAGCAAACGTGCTGGCAGTGGACCGTGGAGTCAGTTTATTTAACCGATGTGGCGAGGTTATTTACAGTGCAGTCACAAAGTACTGAGCTTTTTTGGATAGGACTCACCACTTTACCTAACAGCTAGTGTAAGGGAGAAATCGGTTTCAAAATACACAGTAGAAGCTTCTTTGTGAGCGAGATTGTCAAAAACCGGCGAGGCATTAAGTGCGGCCGCCATTTTCTTTTTTGGCAGCCCGCTATGTTCCGTTACTTTGGAAGTAAAGACTTGGAAACCTAACACAGTAACTTTGCTGTTCGTCTGCTTGGGTCAGATTCTTTACTTAGGAATGATGGTAGAAAGATTAAAAAGTATTTAGGATTATAGGTAGTATCGAAACCACCACGTTTGGTGGCAAAACTGTGTTAGACGGTGTTTGGCCATTCACGCTGTACGGAATCACACATTAACAAATCTAAACCAGTCTTCAAAGCAAAGGGCGAAGAAAAATTTCAGTAAACCGCGCTCATTCATTCATTGCTTCATTTCGTCATGTGTACCGCAAATAAACGTATTTTCTTTCTTTCTATATGTAATGTATAAGAGGTAGAACGGAAAGTTATCTATTAACAACCGAACCCAATAACCTATTTTCAGTAAAAGACAGATCCCTATTCATGGTAGACGGTATAATTCTGTGTCATTGAATGTCATTCCACAATTCCGTAAGGTCCTAATTCTCTAACAGATTATTGGGACGTTAAAATCATAGACAGATATTTTTTATCTCCAGTACCTATGCCTAAACTGGTGATAGATAGGTTATTGCTTATTTTTAATCTTATGTTTTGATTATTTTTTGTACATTGTTCTCATATATAGAACCAACAAGAATAATGCACCTAGGATCTTGTAATATCTAAGTATATTTAAAAGAGTGTCCTTGGAGTTTTTGGCCGTTCTTCTCCATAGAGATCTACGTTTTGGAATGGGCAACTAGCTTCAACTTTCTGACTAACAAACCGTCTATTTGACAAATCAAAAGAGCCTGTAAATAAATGGTTTATTTGAAATAAATGCTTTGAGTTTAAGTTTGAGATTGGGTTCGGCCGTTAATGGTCCTGCATTTACTTTTGGAATGACCATTGTTGAGATAGTCATGCAATTATTTCTAATTTATCATTTATATATGCGATTTCTGCATTAATAATTATTAGATACCTACATATTTTAGTTTGCTGAACCTGTTATACACGGCTCAGATACGAAATATTAGCATCAGTGACTACCTAAGTGGCCCGTTCGGAGTTCGGAAGCCGGTTGCAGACATCAAATGCTAAATTCTCCCTTAGAGACGCTTTAGCCATAATGTTTCATCATACGTTCCTATAGTTGTTGTTGTTGTAGTGTGTATGTTTGTTAGTTTGTTGTATGTTTTGTTTCGTAGTTGATACGGGTCGTCAAAAGCCCGAAAGTCTGGCAACGAGTCTTACCAAGGGGTATCGTATTACCCAGTAACTGAGCTGAGGAGGTAAGATAGCCAGTGGCTCCATGTAAAATACTGGTATTCAGAATTGTTTATACTGAATTGATTTCTGTAATTTTTAATAAAGGTAATTTTTATCCCAAAAATTATTAAAACTCCGCTGTACAGTTAAAACAAGCCAAAATGGACGAAGTGTCTACTACGCCAGACCCATATAGGTACGTGTGCGATTGTGTGCGTGCGTAGATTTGTAATGTGACCACAATTTTCTCCCACAATTAGTATATCTAATTTAATTAATAAACAATATTTTATACATAAAAAGGCGACCCACTCCTGCTTCGCACGGTTTTTAAGATTTGACAAAACATCGTGTTTTCTAAGGTAGACGTTACTTTAATATTAACGTATTAAACACATAAATATTACGGAATAAATTCTCTAAACGTTGGTGAAAACCTCATCGAAATCTGTTGCGTGGTTTAGAAGAACAACGCGGACATACAGACAAATGCGAAAAGCGACTTTGTTTTATACATATTATGTAAAGATATTAAAAATTCAGTGTATGGTATTATGATTCTAACATAATATTCTAATTGGAGTGTTTGGCGGTGAGTGTTAATTCCAGGACATGTTGTATATAGCTCGATGTGCCATATTAACACTCACCTACTGTACTTGTACGATTTTGAATAGTGTAAGCATGTATGTACAAGTTTTTATCGTCGTATGAACAGTTAAAAAAAAAAACTATTTTATCACCAAAGTCCGTGAAGGACTCGCTTTTGGGACCCATAATGTAGAAGCCTTAATTAGGCTGTAAATTATCTTTTAACATAACCCTTCGCTGAGTTAGAAGTCTCTAAGATCTACCTAATTTATCTGTTGTTCTTTGAGCGCATTGCGAGAGGATATACACGTACACAAGAGTTTACCTTTGTCTTGAGTACTTACTCACAAGATAATATTAATTTATTCTGAGCAGCTTTCCGGAGACGAGAAAGATCGACGATTGGCTGATGATAAAAATATCGCATACAATGTGGTCGAAAACATGTTACTAAAATATACTAGACATTTATCATAAAATAATAATTTTAATTTAAATGTCTAGTATATACGTTTATAGAAAGGATATCGTATAGGTATATCAAATAATGGAAACATGAAACTAATAAGACCTGATCATCGGAAGGCCAGATGTCCGAATACATGATTACATCGTAAATACATTCATGTACAAGAAATCTGTCAGAGCATTTACTGTCTTTTATTGCGCTATAAATATAACTGTTTTGCATTAGAACAAAACAGTTATTATGTTATGAAAAACATAACATTTGATTGAAGAAAGCTGTCTTAAATTTTACCTTAAATAATAAGAATAACGTACCTACATTTCCTCTTTAGTTACCTGTGTGGACCTTTCACCATGGCAGGACTCGCGGTGGTGTTGACGGCGCCCTCGAGCTATCACTTGTCAAGGGTCAATCATAGAAGAAATCTTCAAAAATTAACAGCAAGCACATTGCTCAAATGTTATATCTTTTATAACATAATCACTGTTTTGTTTTAATGCAAAACTGTTCTATTATGTTTCCTTCAAAACATATCATTTGATTGAAGACCTGTTTGATATCTGCTGGCACCTGAAGGATGTCGACGCTATGTGAATTAAAAAATTATACACAATTAACATTTTTTTCTGTCCGTATCCATTACATGTTCAAATAAAAAATATTATCTATTTATCCTAGAAAATGCTAAAATGTTATAGATTAATGGCAAATTTATTTGCCTTATACACTTTAGCGGCTATGGTGAACATGAATTCAAAATTAATGAGATCTAAACTGAATAATAATCTAATCAACAAAGGTTAATTGGATCACTCATATCCTTAATTAATACAAGTTAGATTACTAACTTGGAAGTTATGAGGTCAATAAAATTTAAAAAATTTTGAATCTCATAGATAGGTAATTTAATAAGGATGTGGGAACACAAACTCAATGTCATACATTACAAAGTTAAAATCCCATGGAAACTGAAATTTTAGTAGGAGCTTTTTATTAAAATGGTCAATAGATTAGTCAAGTGACGCATGAAATCTCATATGCGAATCATGTAAACAAACATATATTTTCTTAGTGAATTAAAGATTATCATAATATAATAAATTCTATTCCTCTCTCACAGACAGGAGAGCCTTGTCCCATAAGTGGGAACATTATAGGCTGAGCATTCTAAATTCTCTTGAGAGGTAGCCCTCTCTTTTACAAATTTACAAAAGTAATATTTTTGTAAGCCTAGCGTCTCTTTCAGTTTCATTTCATCTGATGATCTATTTTCCAGTCAGCCTCCCGAACGATACCACACACCTTATACTTCCTGGAGATTCCTTTATTATAGTCTGTTTAAAAATGAATTTAGTCCATTTTGAGGAGAGGCAACATTGTCTTTCAAGCAAGCTTAGCCACACTTATTATTGTAAACCAAAATCAACAAGGATTATGGTAGATTTTAGGTAAACATCTCGTAGATTGTCAGTGTCTTTGAACCACACTTTGGCCGCACTGTTATTCAACATCCAGAAGTTGTGAGATATCTTATAAGGTTAAGTATGTAAATCTTTACCAATCAAGGGGTATTTTTTTATCCCATATGGGTTACTGGGTTGTGGAGGTCAGATAGGCAATCGCTACATGTAAAATACTGGTATGCAGCTGCATCCGGTTAGACTGGAAGCCGACCCCAATATAGTTGGGAAAAGGAAATAAAATTAAATAAAACTTACAAAAAAATCTGTTCAGATCTATCATCGAACATCTGTTGTTACAGTATTTTTTTACTTATGCCATGCAATTTACACTATTTCCCACTTTAGAATTATATATAGGCAACGGACAAATGCACATTTTTGGAACGTTCTTAGTTCAGCAGTGGATTACTATGGATTTTTGATGAGGGAAATGCAGGTGTTAGGACAGAAATGCGTTACAAACGAAAACCAGGGGGACGAGACTAACGTTTAGAAATTATATTAAATAAGAATGAATATTTAAATCAAATCAAAAACTTTATTTCGAGACAAGACGCATATATATAAAGTGTTGGAATTAGCGTGCTGGACGAAACGTAAATATTACTTTTAGTGATGGCGAGTCTGAAGCTGCAATGGTAAGCACCATACTTAAAACCAAGTAGGGATGTAACAGAGGAGGGGGAGGGATTTTGGTGGAGGCGGACATAAACAAAAAAACAAAATTGAAATTTAGAAAGGGTTTGTTCATTGAAAAATGTTACAGCTTTGTCAACTATTAGGAGATTTCTTTGTGGTTCAAAAATTAAGCCAGCTTCACTAAACAGTTGCTCACTTGGTACTCAACCTGGCGGTGGCGTAGAGCAAAAACTTCAAACTTAGAGTTAGGTATATCTCCAGCACATTAAAGAGTTTTCGTTTAGTTTTGGAGCCGATTTTCTTTAGAACTCCGATATAACTCCGTCAAAAACTTGAGTAACCCTAGAATCAAGCATTGATGACTGATAAAGCATAGGTATAATCTTGATATTCTTAGTGTATTAAAATGCACATCTAATAATAAAATATTTGTTTTCAACGCGCCATTTGTAATTTAATCTAGATCGAGATAGCAATCTGATCAGCGGTTGACGTCAAAAAACGAAAATGTGATCGAATCTCTATTTTGAGCTTATAATATTATGTTCAAGGTTTGGGAAGAACCAAGAAAAAATAGTAACGGAAAATTTTTGCATCGGACGATAGCTGGTTGGCTGTTAACGAATGGTATAGTACTTTGCAGGAGGACCAACACCAAGTGCATTCCTTTCGAAACATCAATCATTCTGCCTAGCCTTTTCCCAACTATGTTGGAGTCAGTTTCCAGTCTAACCGGATGCAGCTGAATACCAATATTTTACATGGAGCGACTACCTATCTGACCTCTACAATCCAGTGACTGGGTAACACGATACCCCTTGGTAAGACTGGCTTTTGAGCTGATTTTCGGAACTGCAATAAAAGCGTTTTACAATAATATAATTGATTAAAGAGTATGTACAATAACACCCTTCCACCTACAGTCGCACCTTTCTGTAATTACGAATCTATTAGAAAAGCGTGGTTTCTGCTATACCTACCTATTTTAGAGGCATTCCACTCAGAGCACTGATTTCAACAGCACTTGTCCGAACCGCACCTGAGCACTTCCACTAACCTCACTGAAACAAAATTTTGATAAGTGCGGTTCAGTGGAACAGTTTATTAATATTATTTTCAGTCCCCGAACGGCACCTACGAAAAATGATTATTTTATAGTGATGGGATGTAATTTTTTCCCCAAGGCATAATCAAATAAAACGTATCGATACAAATCAGGAAAAACCGCTGTCAATGAGATATTTTTAAGTTCTACATTGTTATTAAGTTGCACAGTAAAGGTACTGGAAATAACTCGGAAAGATAAAATACAAACAAAGACTTATTTTTGTTAGACATATTAAGCAATTTCCGTTAAAAACAAACTTTCAATTTGCATAAAATTTCGCAACCTGCGACCCCCGTTAGAATGCTTTCGATGCTAATCAGCTGACATTTGCGATATTTGTCTCGAATCCTCGTCTAGATCTATGGAAACTACCGATGTTTATTTGGTTCATGTCTGTTTATATTAAATTTGAAACCTTCACCAAACATAACGACTAGTGTACCTTGAGCCTTTTATGAACCTATTTTTTTTTAACCAAGTTCTACAAAACGTGGTTTTAATTGATGACGTCAAAATACCAACGGGTTAGACGAACCTGTTGTCTATATTTTCGTACAAATATGTATAAAATGTAATGAAATTGTTTATTCTGTAATTAAGATATTGGTATCACTTGTATACGGTGTATTAAAAATTAGCTAGATGAGTTCGCGTTTCCTATCTGAGAAGAAAGGTCGAAACAAACTCAGAGGTCACAGTCTCTTTTAAAGTCCAGACATAATCTTGGCTAAGCCATATGAGGTCCATGTAGATTAGTGTCTGAAATGGTCTTTTGAGGAAAGAACCACACAGATTTGAGTGGACCTGTTCCGCCACTGCAAGCATTTGTCAGTAATCGTGGAGCTCAACTCAGAACTTAAGGAGCTCAACTCGACGAACAATACCAAATAAAGAACATTTGGATCGGCCGCATAAGCTACTGAAACTGCCATTAGAACTAACTGAGAAAGAAAAAAATATAAAATTTTAATAATTTTACATAATAATTAAAATGAAAAGTTTTATGGTTTTATTACAATGCTTAGCAGAGCCAGCAGCTCAATCTCAAGACTTTTTATCTTTTAAATAATATGAAATTTTATAGTAGGTACCTACCCTTTTTTACAAAGTTTGGTTTTAAGTTGTAAAAGCTTATACATTGACCAATGAACGAGTTGCCTTACTCTGTGGAGACGTGTGCGATGTACAGCAAGGTTGTGTTTATTCCTGGTGTTTAAAATGTGAAAATCGGAAATTTTCTTAATATTTGATTTATTTTGGTTTTCAAAAATATATGTATTTTGAGGCTACAGTCAGAATATTTATTTCTCGAAAGAAATCTCTTGGACCTAGGTTGGAAATGGCTCGAACAGCCCTTTTCTGTAGAACAAAGATAGTATTAATGTTCGCACAGATTCCCCAGAGAAGAATCCCATAAGACATAAGACTATGAAAATAACTAAAATAAACAATTCTGGCTGCATCTACGTCAGTTTTTTAACAGCGTAGGCGGCCGAAGTCAAAGTCAAAGTCAAAGTCAAATAATTTATATCAATTAGGCACAAAAAAGGCACTAACTAAACGAACTAAGCCTTCCTGACAATTTTGCTATGTGTGGGCCCCATTGTAATTTACCGTCAATAGTTATTCCAAGAAAAACTGTTGACTCACCAGGGTCCAACTCTATTCCATTAACTTGAACATTGGTAGTTAGCTGCCTGACATTTAGCGTTGAAAATTTAAGGAGTGTAGTCTTTTTTTCGTTCAGGAGAAGACTATTTACATTAAACCAATGCACAACTTTAGAGAGTGCATCGGCAACTTGTTGAAAGTTGACTAACTGACGTTTGATTTTATAAATGAGGGAAGTGTTATCTGCGAATAAAACGCGTTGTGATTATCCCTTATGTGGTAAGGCAAATCATTTATATCAATTAGAAATAAGAAAGGACCTAGAATTGAACCCTGCGGAACGCCCATGGTGACCACATATCCTGCAGATCTCTTGCCATTAATATTGACCCTCTGAATTCTGTTGTTCAGATAAGCAGTCAGAAGGTCAAGAGTCTTGTCCCTCATACCATAGTGGTACAGTTTTCTGATGAGTGTATCATGATGTACGCAATCGAAGGCCTTGGACAAGTCGCAGAAAATGCCAAGAGCATCTTGCGATTCCTCCTAGGCCTAGAATATGCTCTTCAGTAATACCACGCCCACGTCTGTAGTTGAACGACCCTTTGTAAAACCAAACTGTTTCAGATGAAGTAAATTATATTATGCACATTGAAATGTCCTAACATTTGCTTTAAAATATTTTTTCAAAGATTTTGCTCAATTTAGTTAAAATCAAAATAGGCCAAACATTTGTAGGATCACCTAAGCTAAGTTACATCAGATCAGGGAATACACCAGATGCAATAATGTCTTTAGCAGTAATAATTGTGAATTCAAAAAGTTTGTCACATTCTGTAAGTATTGAGTAAGCAGAAGTGGAGGAGGACGATGATTGTAAAAATTGTCAATACAGGTAGCACTAGTGGCAGTTATACTAGTCAGCTCAAAGAAAGTATTGTACAAATTATATAACTTTAATAAAATAACTTTATTAAAGTTTTAATTAATTTACTACAGCAGATTTTTCCAGTATATTAATGTTGAAATCTTCACAGACTACAACTGTTTTATTACTATTACATGTATTTAATAATACTTCTTCCATATATTTCTCAAAAATATCGTATGGTAGCACATGGGGCCTGTACACGCTCATTACAATGAACTGCTAAAGCTCAATGCAAGCTATTTCAATACCTCGCTCAACAGAGAGGCTCACAATATCCTTACGTTCTTTAAATTTCATATTGTTACGAACAATTATTAGAGAGCCACCACGTATCATATTAACTCTGCTGATTGAGCTGGCAACCTGGTGGTTATTAAAGCTGAACATGAATAGGTGGACTTTTAACCAATGTTATCTATATATATATAATTATGTATATCTATAGGTATATGGTAGGATACAGTTCATGAACAGCTCTAATTCTAATTCTTTACCTATCACACCCTGTATATTTTGATGAACAATTTTTAGAGTTATGACATCTATTTAGATCACTACTATTTGATGGGTGAGATATTAAAGAAGAACTTTTTGTAACATTTTGATGATTTAAACCAGTATTAAAATTTTCTTCATTTATTAAGCAAAAGGTTTCTGCTATCGTATTAACTTCTAGTTTAAATGATATATCATGTCATTAGTTGTTGCCAAATTATTGGCAGATTTATTTAAAATGTCATAGCATTGCTCAAAAGAATTAAGTTATTTTGCCAAACTTTTGTCTAAAATAGAAAAAAAATATGATAGCAGCACAGCTAATCTGTCTTTTGCAATAATTAGAAACATAGCACATAACAATATTATATCTTGTCAAATCAATCGGTATAAAACCGAGCTAGGAAAATGACAGTCTACAAGGGTTTTGAGAAGCTAGAAAATACAAACATAATTTATAATATGTCAACTTTCCAAGGATCATAACTTTTAAAACAATCATTGGAATATGGGAATACAAAGATGATAGCTGTAGTTAATGAGATGCGACCATTAGAAACTGAATTTAATACCAACAAAACTTTCATTCCAAAACTTTCCAAAAACGGAAGTATTCTAAAGCTACTACATTTACACGCAAGAGTTCAATGCCATCGGGGCCTTAGCATTAACTGTATTTCATCAAGAATAAGATGACCTTGTAAGTAGTTAAATCAGAACCAATAATTTGCGAATTACTTAGGTAACTACGATTATGAGTATCATATTCTAAGTACACCGCCCATTGTGTCACCCTATGTAAAATGTTCTAAATTTATGTCTGTAATTTTCATGGTGTACAATAAAGAGTATTCTATCTATCTATCTACATGATACAGTTTACTCCAACCCACATAAACTCGCCTGGAAACCTCATCTTTGTGTTAGTTAGTACGATTGATTTCAGAATTTTTATCATATAGTAACGTTGTCAAAATTACAATGACTCACTTTTCTCAGGAAAACGAGTATAAAGATATATTGTTAAAACTTTCCCTACAATGAGATATGAGAGATTCATTATTACATGTGTTTACACTAGCATTTTTAAATTACCCCCTGTAAAATATAATATGTTTATTTGCGCCACCTAGAGTAAATGTTGTTTCGCAAGATAAAATAATCCATTTTAATGTTATGAAGTTGTACTGGGTTTTCTTCCCGACCTTGCAGTAGGACGAAAATAGCGGCAGATTTTTATCTTTTACGCAAAGATAAAAATTTGCCGCTGTTTTCGTCCTACTGCATTCTTCCATATTTAGGATGTTAGATATTCACTGCAAAAGCATGTTCTTGTTGGGCTATTTTCACTGTATCTTAGAGGATTAGCTAAGCTCTTAAAAGTTTGTGACGCGTTTACGTAGTTTTGTCTGTCTACACGACGGTAAAAACATTTTTAGTATTAGCATAACGCCAAGGAAGTAACCAATATTTACCCTACTTGACATAATCAATACCATGTCCTACTGTTATTTTTTACTACCTATACACATTAACAAAATATTTTATTTCACATAAACCTACATGGGCTCTTATGAAACGTTAGAAACTAGGTGCACGGTTCCAAATGGTTGTTTCCTATGGAGAAAAGCTGGCAAGAAACCTTTTAACCGGTTACTCTTTTAAAAATAATTGGCTTTTACAATATTTTCAAATAACAGTGTTATTAGGTATGGGAGGACAGTGTAGGTCTTTCAACAAGTACCAGGTACTTAACAAAACCATTGCGTGAGTTCTTAGGTTCTAAAATGCCTCCACCAATTCATCACGGAGACACAAACTTAAACTGTGAAACTGACTGACAGAAAATCCTATTCTTTTAGGTACATACTGAGTTCCATATAATTTACTGCTGAAACATCACACAATAGTTCCCTTGGGGTTTGAAAAAAACACAGCAATGTTATTTGAGTAGAAATCAACATAAACATATTACGAAATACCAAGCAACGATCATAAAATCCGTGTTATAATCTACATGCGATGGATTTTTCCACAAAAACAAAATAAGCAGTATTTGCTCTGATGAAAGTTGTTCGAGTTAACGACGTTACCGCGTGGGCTGTTAACTAGATAGATAGAACGGATAAACCACAGAGTAAAAGAACCGCATGAAAGCTGTACTCCACCAACCTGTGAAAGAAAAGGGAGTGAATATAAGTAGCGTGATGGTTGACAGGAGACAATGAAAAAAGAAAACGTGTTGCGCCGACTCCAAGCAACATGGGATAAGGGCAGGAAGACCTACGCTAAAACAGGGCTAGTTAATTGATTCAGGCTTTTTGTGTGTGTGTGGGTTGTCGGGCAGTATGGCTCACTCTGCGTCCAGCGCTCGGCGTGGCAACACGCCGTGTTCGGGTTCGTGAAAAGTTAATGATGACCCCGAGGATGCCTTGTTGAGAGGTGAAATACGTGTCCATTTCTTACTGCGGTTTTTCTGACTCTTTAGAAACAGATAATAAAAGAGAAGAATAGGTTACTAAATATATCTACGTCTATAGTATTTTTTTAAACAGGGTTGTCAAAATTGTCGATGATGGTCGAACGTGCAACGCGTAATGTGTATTCAGAATATTATGTGTAAATGGGTTGCTTTTACCTAGTAATCTTACTGTTCAATACGACAGAGACCGCAGTTGCAGACATTTGGTTTATGCACTCAATAGAATGACGGGTGGATCGAAGCTATTATGCATGAACGCCGCCTAGCCGAATCTGGCAAGTAGGTACCTATATGCTCACTATGGTGACTTGAGGTTCGGGAGGCTCTCCACAAAGTGACCATGTGTCACCACGTGAGATACTACGCATATAATTTGAATTGTGATCACCTGATGTCACATTCAAGTGAAAGATAGCTAGCTGCCTGACCATATATGCTGCCTTTCCGTAAACCCCAAAACTGCAGGCATTTAGAATGCGTATGAAACGGAACTGTCGGATCTATAAGAAGTATTATTCTTTGTCTATGGTAGAACATAGTTAAACCGAACGGAAGAGTAGGAAGGTTTTATCAAGTTAACGTTTTTTGCACTTCTATTTTTTTGCGGCTTATAGTTTTAAGGTCGCTGATTAACCGTTAATTTTATAAAAAGTTGGTATGCTTAAACCTGTTTAAAAGATGTCATTAATTTGGAGATATTATTATTGTTGATACACCTATTCAGATAAAGATTGTTATCGAAGAGATGTGGTGGTAGATATCCAGTGTCATTTTAATTAGGTATAATAATCTATACATAAAAATAAAATGTGAAATTTACCTTTGTGACAATACTTACAGACAATCGACCATACAGAAATTCAATTCAATAACCCCAGATATATATATATATTTTTTAAGTTGTCTGCACCTCCTAGGTTCCTCAATTTTAGAAGACAGTTTTTCTCCTTTCGTTGACGAAAAAATTTAACGTTTTAACGATATTTCGGATAGACTTTCTAGAATTAACTTACTATCGGCATTCACCCTTATCAGGTACTGCTGTTTCGGTCCAAACTTTATGTATTTTCTCCGCTCTTCCTCTTTATGGACAAAATATTCGAAGTACTCTAACATCAATTATAAATGTGGCATTGGGCGACCGCGCGTGGCTACAAGCCACACTATCCATTCGCTTTGGTGGGCTCGGCGTCCGAAAAATTTCTAGTGTAAGCTTACCGGCGTTCCTGTCCTCGGTCCACAGCACCGAAAAAAAGTTAACCAGAACAATCTTAACCACTTCTCAGGTTGACTCTGAAGTGCCGTGTTTGACTGATGTGATTAACGCCAAGTGACTTGTCTGAAAAGTGGCTTGTCTGGATACGGAGCAGCCCGAGAACCCGTCTTCCCAGTGACAGTGGAATAAGCCGCTCTGCAGGTTGGTACGGAATAACCTCATTACTGCTGGTGCCGCCTGATGGCTGTGGGAGATTGGGAGTCGGGCCTCTGGCTTCAGGCGCTACCGTCACCCAACATAGGCACTATGCTGGGTGACACCACTTTCCGGCTCGCTACAAGTCTGTGTCTGGGCGCTCCTTACGGGGCTCCACATAGCTGTCAATGCGGTGAAGCAGTCAACCGCCTCGCACACCATGGCCTTTCCTGTAGCAAGAGCGCTAGCCAGCTGTCTTAGAACCCAATGGCTTGGCACACGACGATGGGAAGAAGCCAGATGGAATGACCATAATGCCTTGGAAGTTGCGTAGGCCTTTGGTGTGGGATGCAAGCTGTGTCGACACCCTTGCGCCATCCCATCTTCCTAGCACGGTGGCTGCTCCAGGTGCAGAAAACCTCAAACGGCGCAAATATAAAAACCTTATTGGTAGCTTTTTGAGCCGTTTGGGGTTGAAACACTAGGGCGTGGTGTCCGAGTGCTCAAGAATTTCGGGACATCGCCAAGAGGTTGGTTGACTCTTCACGTGACCAGAGGGCTGGCTAATTCTTAGGACAAAGTATCAGTATTGCCATCCAACGTGGCGATGCTGCCAGCCTTTAGAGGCACTTTTCCCGCTGACAGCGATGCGGACGAATTTTTTGATGCCCAATGAGCTCTTCCTCATTGGTCTTATTTTCTTATTTGTATAGTTAGTTCGTTTTTAATTTAGTGTTAGATTGTATTTTGTATATTAAGATCTATTTGTATATTGTTAAATTTAAATTCTTAATGTACATTTTAAATAATACTTAACTTACTTTTAAGTATCAGCTGTTAATTTTTTGGCACTTACACAAACAACAAGACAAATAATAAAATAGTAACGAAGACAAAACCTTACATTTAATATATTTGAAAAATAGTAATTCCATCCAGAACTACGTTGTTAACGAGTCTGATGCAGAAAACATAGTTTTTATAATTTTTGTCTGTTTGGCTGGATGTGTTCCAAATTGGCGCAAAAACCACTGAAGGGATTTGGATGAAATTTGGCACGCATATAGTTTATAACCTGGATTAATACTTTTAATCCCGGTAGTAAGTTCCCGTGGGATTTTTTCCGACATCCACGCGGGCGTAGCCGCGGGTAAGCTAGTAATTCATCATTAAGTGGAGACACTTGTAAAACCTTATGCATGTGTCTCCACTTTGTTAGCTACAGACGAGCTGTTGCCTGCGACTTGTGTCTGTGTATCAGTATCTCAAATTTTTTTTAATACTGTTATTCAGTATGAAAAGAGAGTATGTCTAGTCTGCTTATCTGTCCCACTACGATCTGTTCAGTGGCTTAGGCATGAAAAGTGAACAGACAGACAGTGACTTTCGCATTCATAATATGAATATTCGGATTATAATATGATCTTTCTAGTCTCTTTAACGAAAGTTATTCAAAAAATCTAAGGCTGACAAGCTCGTATGTGCCATGTACTGTAAAGGTTGTCTGCAAATAGGAATTTTCATTACATCATGCAGACTGGCAGCAAAAGTGAATTGAGAAATTAGTTTAAAAATTGTTAAAGAAGCGTTTGCTTTATTTTGAGGCACAATTGCTATAATCGCGCAAAAATTAACATGTCTTTTCATTTGGCAGCTGCACGTCAGCTATTTCAGTACTAGGGCAGCAAAACCGTAACAGTAACTACATACTTTCATTATTTTTATTGTTTTCTTAAGTAATAGTATCATATATTACACTCTCCTATCAACACAGCCAACCACAGAACATTTTTTTTGTTTGTTCTACAAATGCAATGTTTTCAAATAGTGTTGTTGCTATCTCACAGCTGCAATCAGCAAGCATATCAATTACTACTGCTTGACAACAGATAGGAACATTTCGTCTAGACTTAAACCTGTCAGTTGCAATGCAAATAAAATGCAGGAGAAGTACCAAAAATTATTTTGTGTGGTCGTTTATTGTACATTACATTATTTACTTTAATGTAAGCTATCTCATACATTACTCTTACAAATCCTCAAGTTATTTTTAAGATTACACGTGTTCCCCTTATCTTGTCCCTACTAGCATTAATTACGAATTTTGTTTTTATAATTTCGTCGTTATGCAGATTCTTTTTATGACTATTAGTGTATTCGAGTTCTCGTATTTATCTTTTAAGCAAAGATAACCATCAGGATAACTATATTTCTTTCTGGTTTGGCGAATAACTTAGTACCTACTGTTAAGGTAATTCCACTAGTTTCGCTGATATGGATGAATTAACTCAAACACTTCGTGGATGCCATAAAAGCTGATTTTAAGATAAGGTTTATGAAAAGGTCGTGTGATTTAGCTTATGAATAATTTATAAGTATCACAATTTATATTGGTAGAGCAAATTATTTTGCATCATTTATTTACACACACGTATTTGCATGATTTAAAATTTAACAGACTTATAATAATAATAATATGTAAAAGTATATAAAAAGGGGGGGGGGGGGGGTAATCATAGGGCATCAAAAAATTCTTCCGCATCACCGGTAACAGGAAAAGTGCCCGAAAGATTCGATTCTGATTCTTTGGCCAAAAAATAGGCCAGCTCTCTGGTCACGTGTAGAGTTGACCAGCTGCTTGACGATGTCTTGAAAAACTAAGTGGGCACTCGGACCCCAAGGCCCTAGTGTTTCAAACATATATAATTCTCAATAAAATTGGAGTATTTGCGCCGTTTGAGGTTTTCCGCACCTACAGTAGCAGCCCCAGCACCGCCGTACTAGGGAGATGGGATGGCGCAAGGGTGTCGATACAGTTTCGTTTGCATCGTCGGTTGCATCCCACACCAAAGGCATTATGGTCATTCCGTCTGGTTTCTTCCCATCGTCGCGTGCCAAGCCATTTGGTTCTAAGGCAGCTGGCTAGCGCTCTTGCTGCAGGAAAAGCCATGGTGTGCGAGGCGGTCGACTGCTTCACCGCATTGACAACAATGTGGAGCCCCGTAAGGAGCGCCCAGACGCAGACTTGTAGCGAGCCGGAAAGTGGTGTTACCCAGCATAGTGCCTATGCTAGGTGACGGTAGTGCCTGCAGCCATAGGCCCGACTCTCACTCACCCACAGCCAGCAGGCGGGCACGTTTTGCAGTATTGGTGGACGTATTAATAAGATTATTCCGTACCAACCTGAAGAGCGGCTCATCCAACTGCCTCTGGGAAGATGAGTTCACGGGCCGGTCTGTATTCGGGCAAGCCGCTTTCCAGGAGTTCTCCGCATCGGTCAAGCACGGCACTTCAGAGTCAACCAGGCAGGGGGCTAAAATTTTCCCGGTCAACTTCGCCGAGGCCACCAAAACGGATGGGTAGTGTGGCTTGTAGCCACGCTCGGTCGTCCAAGGCCACATTTAAAATGGATGTTAGTGTGCTGCGAATAATTTGGTCAATTTTGTACTGCTTACATAAAGGGGAAGAGCGTAGAGCGTATAAAGTTTGGACCAAAACAACAGTAGATATTTTTGTACGTAGCTTCAAATAAAAATACTACCTACACAATTTTTTGTTCAAGTTACGTTATTTTTTAGTAACTTAAACAGACAATTTTAAATTAGTACCTTAGTTCCTGCCTCGTTGGCCGCAAACGCTATTGCTGAACATGAGATCCTGGGTTCGAATCCATCTGGTTTCATCTGGAATTGCTTACTAGCAGCCCGGAGTCTCGATTTGTGCCTGGTTGATGGCAATAAGCTCGCCCCCTATTACATGGGACTTAAACATAAACTGGCGAAATGTGAGTGTAAGCATTAAAGGTGCACCTCTGAATACCCTTTGGGGAATATTGGCGTGATGTTATGTTATTATGTACCTGCCTTTAAGCTCAAAGTTATTGAATTTTTACACCTATGTTCTATGTTATAGGGTTTGGTTTCCGCACTTAGTCCTTCAAGTGGACCATTATGCGTCGGTGGTTATTCCAACCAGCCCACCTCCCTCCAGAAGTTGATTTGATCTCCTGGTCTGTTCAGAACTTCTGTGAAAGATCTGGGTGACCCGAGGGTTTCTGTTCTAATTCGGCTGACGTCTGTACACATTTTTACCCCTATAAATTAGGTTGTTTGTATTTCATAAGAATAAATTATCCAAGCCAAGTGTCAACAGGAAATCACTGCAGGTTTTGTTTAATTATCGAGTAGCTCATTAATCTTTAGGGTTATTAGAGTCGTAAATTATAATCGTGGAATTACACCTTTGGGTTTATTTGATTAGCGACTGCTTACCATACATTATTGACGTTAACTTTAAGTAAAGTTTATAAATAAACAACAACCATAATCTGCAACATTCTACTACTATGTCTTGCTGTCTGCTAAATCTGTTGAAGCATTATCTTCTACTTCTGAAAGCATGACAAAGTCTTTGTTAATCAGCTGTCTTACATTCTTCTCTCATAGGGACCAGTACTAACTATATGTTTATGAATGGGATGTCAATAAGGTGCTAGTCAGTACGTGCTCATGGTGCGCCAGACCATGGACACTTTTACAATGCTGATAAATCTCATGTAATGCTATTGTGACCGATCCACCGAAATACTGTGCAACAGTGTTCTAGTGGTCGTAATTGTTTATTTATTTATTCAAAATCTGTATTAACAATAACTTACTTATAGTCTGTCAAACTGCATAACAGTTCGTCGGCAGTTGTTCTCGTCTAACAAAAGATTACAAATTTTGAAAATTAATGTGCTAAAACTAAGTAAACTATAAAATAATATACCTACAGTCGAGATAAAAAATCTCACATTTAACAAAAAG
The DNA here is from genome assembly GCA_949128155.2 of Xanthia icteritia. NCBI lineage: Eukaryota > Metazoa > Arthropoda > Insecta > Lepidoptera > Noctuidae > Xanthia > Xanthia icteritia. Next base: position 18,329,206 of record OX421932.2, read on the forward strand.
GCATTTTAGCAAACGTTAATTTTGTTACAAACATACCTATGGATACAATGCGAGATACAAGGTGGAGACAACATCACGACAATAAATTAAACTACATATATCTAATGACGTTCTTAGTCTGCATATAAAAATTCAATCAAATATATCCAATAGTTTAGTCACTATAGCTAGTCAAAGATTGGCAAAACCCGTAGTCGTCCCATCACTACTATTTAGTTTGTTTGATAAAATCACTTTTTTAATTTCGATGCTAGGATTCATTTGATGGTTCCAAAATACTCTTATGCATTAGTATTGCCGGTGTTTTCATTTATTGTCGTATTGTTGTCTCCACATTGTATGTTACTGCTGCTGGGTTCGAATCCCAGGTCGGGCAAACTGATATTAGGTTTTTCTATAAGGAATTGCTCTGTAGCAGCCCGGAGTCTGGATTAGTGCTCGGTTGGTGGAAATAGGCTTGCCTCCTTGTACATCATGGGACTTAAACATAACTGGCAAAATGTGGGTTTACTAATAGGTACACCTCTGCCTAACCCTTTTAGGATTACAAGCGTGGTGTTATGTTGTTTATTAATTTAAAAGGACTATCAAAAGTCAAACAAATGATTTCACGTGGTGTTTATATAACATAGGCTTTTAAAAACAGGTTACGAATGGTCGTAACCTGTTTATAAAAGCCTGTCTGCCTGTCTGTTAAGCAAGCTGATCAGTATGCTTAACAGACAGGTTACAACTGGTCGGCTCTATTAAAATTTAACAGATGTAACACACGCGATAGTCTCGTGCTTAGTAAGGACGTATTTTTATCGCGGCAATTTTTTTGCGTACCCTGGATTTTCAACTCTTGGTATTGAGCCGAGCATTGAGAATCCAACAGAGCGCATCCAGCGCGTATCCCAGCGGATATTCAACTCTAGGCGCTAAGCAGAGCGTCTAAAATCCAATACGCGAAAAAAAATCGCCGCAATAAAAATACGCTCGTGCGAACTTGAGCTAACCAACTAGGTGGATTTACGACCATTCGTAGATTTAAGGAACGTATCGTAACTCCGCATGTAGTAGAGACGGAGACACCGTAAAACTACAGTTTCCTAGAAGACCGGTGGACGCCACATAACGGCCGCAGTGACAGCTGTCATGAAAATGATCGCGGGTTTGATTTTACGGTTTCAAAAAACAATCTCTAGCAAAACTCACCAACTTACTTTCAAAAATAACGTTTTAGTGCCATCACTTGCTGGTAAATTGTGGACAGTATTTGGCGGCCACCGGTCTCCTAGGAAACGATAGCTTTAGACAAACTTAAGGTTATGGTGTACAATAAAAATAACAAGAACATTCCAATTGAACAAGAAAATAAAACAATAATCTTACCGCGCAACCCTTCCACGGACAAAAGTAATTGCATTACTTTTTAGTTGTAAGTTTGGTTCCACCAATCAAAACAAAATAAGATTCAACTCACATTTGTGGTCAAGAAATATTCCTAAGTAACTATTTAGCACGCAAATGATGAAACATAGTGTCGTAGTCTTTCATACAGCGATGCTGTCATTTCATAGCTTTTCATGTAACGACGGCCAAAAGATTTCTTTTAAATTTAAGTACCTATTATCATAAAACGGTTCTGGCACTAACAATTCTAATTAATGAAAAACTAAGTACTAGTACAATAAGTTTATTTACTTACATACATAAACAATTGTGTATTTAATTACTCAATTAAAATTCTTAAGTAATAGGTACCTGCCTAATAAATCTAAAATTATGCATGCATGTACCCTGATTTATGATAGATAATATTAATATTAAAATAAATAAAGAGAAAAGATTTGATTTTTTGTATGTTTGTTTGATACGCTTACACGGTAAACTGGCTAAAGGGATTTAGATGAAATTTGGCACAGAGTAGACCATGACTGGGTTGGGACATATGTATAATACTTTTTATCCCGACATTCCCACGGGATCGAGACTTATGTGGGTGAAACCGCGGGGCGCAGCAATAGAATTGAGTTTGCATCGATCAAGATATTGATAAAAAAAAACGATTGCACAATGCAACATGCAGCATGGCAAAAAATATCATTGCTGTAAAGCTGGACGACGTGGTTGCTTTGTGCAAACTTACAGTCGTCTTGCTGGAGTTCTAAAAACTCTTTTAGTGAATGCAAATAAAATACGTCATAAGAGAAAGTTATTCGGCACTAAAAGCGCATCTGAAATAAACCATGAAAGTTGTACTGGGTCTAAGACTTTGGTCCGATAGGACCGATGCCAGCCGGGGTTGCGGGAAAGTCCGAAAGGGATACCGTGGCCCCTGGCAACAGGCAACTGAAGGAACACGGGTGGGTTTTAGTCAGTAAGAGTCAGACATGCCCTCCTGCTCCACCCAGAGCGGGAGAAGTTATTTGATAATTTCCCACCCAAAAAAAATGCTTTGGTTTCCGAAAGAAGCGGTAAACGGTCACATAATAACAGCCGTCCCAATACAGAGCGTTTTTTGACAAATTTATGTCAAATACTGGTGAAAATTACAGATTTTTGTGACGGCCGTTATATGATGGAATCGCTTTCCTAGGAAACCAAAGCTTAAACAAATAAAATAGGCTTCTCAATTAAAGCACAAGATTTTTGTTACAGAAACTAAATCTTTCCATAAGTTGGTTGATGCATACCGGTTTAGAATAGGCTCAATATAACAGAATCTCTCACAACGTTATGTATGTACTGCAGTAAGCAATCAGCAGGTCTATTAAAATGTAGGACTACATTTTTGTATTCGAATGAACTCCTTAATAAACGTAAGATAACGTTGCGTAATACATATTTTGAAAGTGGTTACTAATGGTACTTAGACGAGTATTTAAAGTGAATTAGTTCATTCAATTGGATAATAATGTTTATTCTTCTTATCATACAGAGCGCCTCTTTGTTTTACGTATAAGGGAAATACTGAAAACCGTTTATAAATAGTTTAAGTTAATCAAAACGAAGGTGGACTAAATAAAATACTGCGCAATCAATTTGAACTAAATTGTGTTTTAATTTATAACCAAAGATAACTCTAATTGATTTTTAACGGATTAAAATAACCTTTGTTTTTTTAATTGCTTAATTGTGGTTAAGTAGCCTAGGTCAGTGAACGATATGAAGAAACAGAGGATTGCTTGATTGGCTCTCTATAGGGTCAAAAACCGACCTGGGGCATTTGGTATTTAATAAATATATACAGGGTGGATTTTTGAGATGTGGCAGCAAGGACGGCTACCTTAACCGTTGTAGCTACAGTAAAACGGCTGTTTGAGACATTTTGATCTACATTCACAGATTTAAAAAAAAATACAGTCAGTAAGAAAATGGGTAGTTTTCACAAAAACTTTTTTTGATGCCAATCGATCCTGTTTCAAATAAGGATCAAAAACTTTAAAGGGACCAACTGAGGTTTGAGTACTAGAAAAGTTAGAAATCACAAAAACCTTTTCCCATACATTTCGTAGGCAATGAGACTAACTTAGTTTTTTATGATGGATAGATTGACCACTTCACTCCAATAGAGGTTCTTGATCCCTATATGAAACAGGATGCATCAAAAAAAGTTTTTGTGAAACCGGCAATTTTTTTGCTGTTTTTTTTTTTATCTGTGTATTCAGATCAAAATGTCTCAAAAATTTAAGGACAGTCTTGGAAGACCGTTTTCCTTTAGCTACAACGGTTAAGGTTGCAGTCCTTGCTGCCCCATCTCAAAAATCCACCCTGTATAGGTACCTATATCTTCAGTTTAGCCATAAAAGTTAAATGTTTTTGTCTGTCAGTTAGAAGGTGAACAGATTTACGGTATAGTCAACCCATTAGGTGAATCTTTTCGTCACCACTTCCATTAACTACGGTTAATCTTTTTATTTTGAATAAAACACTAGCGTGAATGCATATTCATCAAATAGTTCTACCAGCATTATCTTTATCACCGCATTCCATCTTTGGAATGTAAGGGCCCGAACACACGTACCACAACCACACCTGATCGCAGCGATATGTGGGCAAGCAGTGGTTACGTGTGGTCAGTGTCGCTGCAGCTTCTTGCAGATGCATTGTTACCACAACACTATAAAATCAAATCAAGTGGTTGACGCAACTTTTTTTTTGGATGTAGCCGGCCGCTAGCACGCGGTCTCGATGGTAGTTTCGTGAATAAACTATTAATTTTCATACAAATTAGCACCCGTCTACGTGATGTCGTTGTGGTGTGGTTGTGGTACGTGTGATCGGACCCTTAGAGAACTTCGGCCTCAGGTTCTGTCAAAGGGCGTTCTTTTATTCTTTTGTTTTTGATTCCGGTATCGTTTGGATACTCGTTATCTATTTTTATGTCATTAATCTAACGTTAATTTGTTGGTAATAGTTACAAAAAGTGGTGAAATATATCTTGCACCGAGGAACGTAACGATACAATATATTTTTAGACCATTTTTATTTGTGTCATAATTCTATCACAGTTACGAGTTTCTTGCCCGTTCTTCTCCATAGGAACCTACTACTCTTTGGAATGGGCCACAGATTCATCTTTCTGACTGACCGACTCCGTGACAATTCAAAAGTGCCAGTATTTTGTTTAATTGAGACAAATGCTTTGAATACCTATGAGTTTTGAGTTTAGCAAGAAGAAAATCATAAGTGAATGGTGTTCTGCGGTTATTGAGGTGTTACCTCTAAAGTTGAAAGTGGTTTTTATAAAACTAGTCGAGACAATGTGACCAATTACCTATACAGGGTGGCAGGGACATCGACGGGAAAACTGTTACCATGGATTCAGTACATGATTCTGAACCCCCCTGTGTTGAAATTTTACGTAGGTAATTTTTTTTTTTAATCAGTTGTTTCATAGAAAAGTGCAATACCTACGCGGTCAAAATGTATGAAACAGCCATTTTCGGAGGAGCTCGTGGCTAAGTAATAACCGCCGCACGGGTCGTTCCATCAGGTTAAGCTACGCTTGCCGGGGTTGGTCCGTGGATGGCTGACCATCTTTACATACCGAGACTCTTAGCGTGCTTTCCGAGTGCCTCGGAAAGCACGCTAAGCCGTTAGTCCCGGCTGTCATTCATCTTTGACAGTCGTTACGGGTCGTCAGAAGCCCCAAAGTCTGACAACCAGTCTAACCAAGGGGTATCGTATTACCCAGTAACTGGGTTGTGGGGGTCAGATAGGTAGTCGCTCCATGTAAAATACTCCGCCAGCTGCATCTGGTTAGACTGGAAGCCGACCCCAACATAGTTGGAAAACGGCTAGGCAGATTTATTGCTTGCTGAAGACGGTTTGGCGATTTCAGACTTATATTAACTATAATAATTCGGGGTGTTTACGTTTTTCTTCACCGATGTAAGAAAGAAAGAAAGAAGAAAGAAAATACTTTTATTTGCGGTAAACATGACGCAAAAAAAGAATACAACATTAAAAAATGGAAACAAGTTTAGGGAAAATATGCGTCACATTCACGCAAAACGGCCATCGCTCAGCATGATGCTGCGACCCTATGTCAGTACCTAATGTTCAAGAACTCTCTCTTTTAAACCCTTTCTTGTAAATTAATTAATTCTTTTTTTCCATACATGATGACAGGGACTCCGACGCGCGACCTGTCACCATGGATTCAACATAATTATGATTCTGGACCCCCATGCGCTGAAAAGTTTTCGCCGGTTATTATTTAAAAAAAAAACTGCTTTCCTACAATACCTACGCGGTAAAAATGTAGGAAACAGCTATTTTTTTTTGCCATGGTAACAGATTGTGCACGATGTTCCTGCCACCCTTTATACCTATAGTTATGTTAGTCGCTATCATATTCATTTCACCAACCACTGATGATCTATCCCTGTACGGTTTCAATTTTATCATTTTTTTACTACATAAGTTATTTATTTACGCCGAAAGACGAGTTAATATTAGTGTTGAAATATGGTTGTTTCAACGGTCATAACTTCCAAACATTTTTTTTTCCAATTTTGCTTCCATGCTAAGCTAGACAATGACAAGACAAATTGATATGATTTATAGTTTTGAACGTACACCGTCAAACAGACTAGTAATCACCATACTACGTTTGTATGGGAGAATGACCGACTAGCGTACCCTTAACTAAAGAAATGGCCGCGGGCTTCTACTAAAAAATTGTTATGGAAAAACCCAACGAATCTGAACCTAAGACTACGTGCAGCAGTCCAATAGGCCAAATCGTACCTAGAAAAAAAAACAAAAAAAATAAGTCCCAAGTAATAGGGAGCAAGCCTATTACCATCAACCGGGCACAAATCCAGGCTCCGGGCTGCTACTTAGCTATTCCAGATAGAAAAACCCAATTACACTTTGCCCAACCTGGAAATCGAACCCCGGACCTCATGTTCAGCTGTAGCGCTTGCGACCACTAGACCAACGAGGCAGTCAGTCGAGTACTTCGTTATTATTACTTTACTTCATGAAAATTTAACAGTACGCCCGGGTCCAGTATTCATAGAAATGTCTCCAGTTGATTACAGGTTGAGATACTACCTGGAAACTTGCCCGGATACAGATCGGCCCGTAAACCCATCTTCCCAGGGATAGTGGGATGAGCCGCTCTGCAGGTTGGTGCGCAATAATCTTATGAATACGTCCACCAAAACGGCACTTTCGCCTCCTTTTTTATATATATTATTATTATTTTAAGTCTGTTAGCATACTCGTATATATATTATCTAAATACTATGATTAAATAAAATACCACATGATAATATCCTAATATCTTCTTTTAAACAGAAATTAGAACAATAATAGTAGTCATAAGGGCTCTTTATGAGTGTCATCTTTAAATAACTATAAAATTACTAGCTGTATTGACAGTAAAAGAGAATACATGCATTATTGCATATGGCCTGTCAATCATTTTGAATAATACCCGCAGTATGTTTGAGGAAAAGGCTAATTTATTTTAGACGTTACGGAAACTTGACAAAGTGTAAACTGGATCGACAAGATTGTCTCTAAAGGAACAATAAAAAATTATTACTTACAACGGATACTACGGAATGGTGATACAGCAAAAATAATGTCGTCGGCTAAACCATACACATCAACAACCGTTTTACATAATACAAACACACATAAGATTTGTTGTCTAATCAAAAGGATAACCGTATAATAAAGTGTAAGCCGTTTTTTGTGCATGTGGTGTTAACCAGTAATTAATTGTTGCACTTGAATATGTTACTCTTGTTATTAAATCAGAAATGTATATAGTGTAAACAACTGTTGGTTAACCTAAATAAAAAAAAAATAAAAAAAATAACAAAACAAAACGGGTTTGTAACGGCTCTATTGAAATTCTGAACAAATTATTTAAAACTATTGGTTGTCATGAAAATAATAAAACAGAAAATGTTTACATGTTTCTTAGTAGGAACGTGGTCAACTGTTTAAACGTTTAAAAATTCGTTTCCGCTCATGTTTTGAGTAGACATTTCCGTCAATGCTTACATATTTCCAGAATGGTATGCTTCTTTTTGCAGTGTTCTGTGATAGGGGCCTCAATTATTTACCTGTAACAAAGAAAAATCATATTATTATTGTTAGCATTATTAGTGCTAATTGTGTAAAGGCTCTGGTAGCTATGACTGACTGACTGTAATTATTGTAGGTATTAAATTATGTCGAGTTCGTGATTCCGGATATCGTTGAAATAGGATCATGAAATATTTCACATTGGGCAATGTTTAGACTTTTTAATTTTGATTGGAATATAAAGGAGCCTTTTTTTAAAAGTAATTTTATAGAGCTAGCTGTCTACAGATTTTTTTTTTAATACATGCCACTTTTGGAAGTGTTCTGAAGTAAAACCCTGTAACGCGTACTTTGCGTGTACTTAACGACGTAGCAGACAGCATAGATCTTTTTACTTGTTCTCGGAGTGAGTTCACAAAAACAACGATGTACAGAATATGTTATAGGATATAATAAAACTGGCTAATTATGGCCACACTATTGAATTAGGAAATTCCTGTAATGATAGTGATGATGAGTTAATAAATATATAAATAAAATTCTCAAAAATGTTATAGCAATTTTGTTTGTTAATTTTGGATTTGCACTAAACATCATGTTACGAATATTTTATGCATAAACTAACTAGTCAGAGATAATACCTATCTATCTAGGTATCTGAATTTGTTAAATATTTTGGTAGGCTTTGACTGGTGCTTGCAGTGCAGTTGCTCCATGTTATCAAAGGTGACTAAAAGATTATGGTAAGCAATATGGGCAGTTCCTATCATCATCTGCCTAAACTTTTCCCAACTATATTGGGGTCGGCTTCCCATCTAACCGGATACAGCTGGTCTGATATGGGTGGTTCCTATACCTACTGCACCAATCCATCTACTAATCGTGTTGATGATTGAAAATTCACATTTTCCGAGTCTAAAATGATGTCCATTACCCTCTTGTTCACTTTATTGACACAAAACTGAAAAACAATTAACAAAGCGTTCATAAACGTCAAGTTTTAATGAATTGACTTTTACGAAAACATTTCCGAAGTCCAGCCTAGCTCTTTAATTTTCTTTCTACAATAAAAACGTATAAAAGGAAAATTCAATTAAAAAATTGTTAACAAAACAATTGTTTTACAAAAATTGTAGATTTCGGACCGGCTTTTGTTGTGAAACACAAAGAGAAGCGGAACTTTTGTTTTGTGAAACCGCAAAAAAATTAAATCGTTATTATGGACGTTCAAAGGCTAGGTGGTACGAACTCGAAATAACTTTGTTTTTCAGGACAAACAGATATACATAGAGTCAAGTGTTTTGTATTTTTTGAATAGCCTAATTATATTTTTTTTTTTTATATACTGTTGCATTCTATTTAGACCACTTTTATAAACATTTTAATGCTATATAGTAAATGTCTTCGAATTTCACGAAAACACTACTCGTAGATTCAATCTGCTGTTTCGCTGCATACGCGAACTAAAAATTTTCAGAGAGACTTAACAAGATTGCCTCTACATATTTTTCCTTCTTTCTAGCGAAACCTTTCTTCGTCTTTTGCCGTCAATAACGAAACGCGTTTATCAGAACTGAGTTATTAGTTATCTAACAGACATAAGTTGTACTTCATGTACGTATAGGGATGTGACTGGGTAAAAAAAAAACTATTTAATCCATCAGTTAGATAATAAAAAAATATTAGACATGTATTTTTGCTTTATCGCTTTAATAAAAAAATATTTAAATAAAACGCACGCATTAAAAATGGGGAGTGAGGACTCGCTACGTCACAATTCAGTATAAAAAATATTGAAGAGTGACGACGTCATGCCACATTTTAACTCAATGTATTGCCGTAATCTTTCGATTAAGTAAAGAAACAAAAAATACGTGTCCAATATTTTTTAATAGTCTATCAGAAAAACAGCTGTTTCATAGAAAAGTGCAATACCTACGCGGTCAAAATGTATGGAACAGATGATTTTTGTTATAATAACCGACGAAAAATCAGTTCAAGGTTACTATGTTCTTCTAATATAATTGAAGTAACAGAATAATATATTTCAAATGAAAAAATATGCATTCAAATTGGTTTACTCGTTTAAGATCTACGGTGCCACAGACAGACGCACATAGCGGTCAAACTTATAACAGCCCTCTTTTTCCGTCGGGGGCTAAAAATCAAAAATGGCTGGACCGATTGTGATGAAATTTTGGCAAGTTGTTGTGTGCGCACTGGAGAAGGTTCCTAACAATAAACTAAAAAATATTAAAAAGGCATTGCAACGCATTGCCGGGCATTATACAATCAATACATATAAAATAATACATAACTATATAAATAAAAAATAGAATTCAGTGCCTATTTCGTGTGTATGAAGGTTCGTATGTATTAGATATCTAGTCATGTCGTTGTGCTGCGCATATAAAGCCTCCTCAACAATATAATCAGTCTTTCGGCACACTTGCTGTAAATCTTAACCTAGGGTATTCCCAACAACCACAATACGCGCCTGCGCAAACATCGTAAACTATATTATTTCGTCAACACCTGTATTATTATTTAATAGGTTTTAGATAGCGGTGTTATAATAGTGTGAATAGATCTAACACGTAGTAACATTCATGCTGGCATCTAAGAAGTCAGAGTAGACAAATAATGTATTAAATTACATAACATAACATTACGCCTGCATTCCCGAAGGGTTAGGCAGAGGTGTACCTAAAGAACACTCACATTTCGCCAATTATGTTTATGTTCCATGTAATAGGGGGAGAGCCTATTGCCATCAACCGGGCACAAATCCAGACTCCGGGCTGCTACTGAGAAGTTCGGGTTCTAGATAGCAAAACCCAATAACATTTTGCTCGACCCGTTAACCTTTTTTTTTTAAACTTTCATTTCCCCCGAAATTCTGACAACCAGTCTTACCAGGGGGTATCGTACTACCCAGTTACTGGGTTGTGGAGGTCAAATAGGCAGTCGCTCCATGTAAAATACTGGTCAGCTGACCCGATTAGACTGGAAGTCGATCCCAACATAGTTGTGAAAAGGCTAGGCAGGCATTTGGCGTCAAAAATCCGTCAGATAATGTTTTAATTTATTATTATTCATCTAAATTGGTTCAGCCGTCTAGTATACGAGGGAACATAGAGACGGACATCCATACATATTTATTATTTTTTATTTATTTAACAGACAACAAAGGTACTGACAAGAACAAACAAAAAATACATAAAAGATGTTAGAAACAATTATATCTTATAACATATATGTACAAGTCAAACAAATAATCCTCTTTTTTTGGCTTCGCCGCAGTCGGGTAAGAAGACAGACCGATGTGAGTAGAAGCACAGAGAGTGGATGCCCTAGAAGGGCATATAGTGACCTTATTGTTGATGCTCTTCAGAAAGGTCAGGTGAGAAGTGCTCGAAAGTACTCGCAACCGTGCATGCCATTTGCATGTCGTTTCTGCGAAGAAGGCAGGAGTGTGTGTGTGTGTAATCTCAACCATGAGCATAAAGCTTCGTGCAGACTAGCGCGACGCGACAGCGCGACGCGACACCGGTTATTGTTATACCGTGAAGTTTTTTTAGAAATTGTATTGTTCGAGTCACGTCGCGCCGTCGCGTCGCGCTGGTCTGTACGAGCCTTAATGAGCCTATAATGTTCCTACTGCTGACACAGGCCTCCACTCGGTGAGAGAGTGGGCGTAATCTACCACGCGGGCCCCGTGCGGGTTGGTAGATGTCACATGTCTTCGAATTTTTTGGTTCTAGGACATGCCGGTTTCCTCACGATGTTTACCTACACCGTTTTGAGAGCCGTGGTGATGAAATAATTTACACAAAGTAAGGCGCCGGTCACCTACGACTAGCAAGTCGCGGCCGTTCACTGGGCCAGCACTGCTATCATTTTGTATTCACAAACTCGAGCATATTTGCTTTATTTTTATCATCTTCTTCTTTATCGCAGCGGAAATCCTTTATTATGGCATGTCTATGTTCTTAATTTAGTTTTATAACTTGCTGTTTGTTTATAATAATGGTTGTCAGCCACGTGTATAGTTCACAAAAAAAGTATTGCCCACGAACTCTTTCGCGTACAATTTAACTCATGCCCCGTTTGACTCATTCGGTAGTGGAATTTTATAAATCTTTTTTTTTTTTTAACTCGTAACCTTACATGGGCACTTATGAAACGTCAGAAGCTAGACACACGGTACCAATTAAACTTTTCTTATGAAGAAGAGCCGGCAAGAAATTCCACGGCTTCCACCGCACCACTCACGGTTTAAAAATAAGTACCTGGTTGACCGAACGCTGGTCAACCGAGCTCTGCTTGGTTGAAAATAGACAAATCGAATTTTCCCAGATATGAGACTTAGCTAGATCGATTATTCGCCTTCGTAAACTCCTATGTTGCAACTTTCATCGAAATCATTAGAGCCGTTTTCGACAACGTGATTACAAATTGTATACATACAAATATTGCTCATTTAATACTATACAATTGGGTTTTACAATGTTTTCAAATTACAGTGTATTCAAAATATAAATAAAAATATTTAATTATACCTACATGGGCACTTAGGAAACGTCAGAAGCTCGGTTCCAATTGGTTGTAATCTATGGAGAAGAGCCGTCAAGAAACTCAACGCATATCTACAACTACTGAGAAACATATTTTTCAAACTTATTTTCAAACGTATTTTAGGTTCCGTGCTTTAAAGACAGGTTATGTACCTACTATCGAAGAACTTACCTAAGCAGTTTGAAAACGAAATCCCGTGAACACGATGATCACATCTTTTACCGCCCCGGTTCTATCGTGGCCGAGCGCTGCAAGCAGAAATAGTTCTTACGGTGTATAGATATGAACTTCTTCGATGGTACTTATGTAGCCTAGCCCATAAAGAGAAAAATACCTACTGGTTGAATGATCTGTAACGGCGCAGAAAACCTCTTGTCAGGAAACTTACGGTAATAAATCTAAAAAAAGACTATTTTTATTTATTAAACTAATAATTACAAAACCTGTTACGTCTGATATAACCTTATAGAGGATTTTTATTTGTAAACTTCCGGAAAACATTATCCGTAGTTACAAATTGTTACCGTGGTTTGGATGTTTATAGGATGGCGTTTTTACCATAATAATTTTATTTTATTTAGATGATATTATTCATGCCCATCATCATCTGCCTAGCCTTTTCCCAACTATGTTGGGGTCAGCTTCCAGTCTAACCGGATGCGACTGACTATCCGACCTTCACAACCCAGCTCCTGGGTAACACAATACCCTTTAGCAAGACTGGTTGTCAGACTTTCGGGCTTCTGATACCCGTAACGACTGTCAAAGATCTACGAATGACGACAGGGACCCGGGAACTGCTTAACGTGCTTTCTGAGGCACGGAGGTGTCCTTCTCGTTGACAAATTGTTGTAATTATAATAAGTTAGTCGATATTTTTACGATGACACACGAGTCTTCCAAGTACCTAATAATCTAATAGGCGTCATTAATGATTTTTTTAACACCAATTAAAATTAAAATACAAAAAGTAATAGCTACTCATCGCCTAATATAATCCACACATTACATAATTAATTTAACAGCGGAGTTAATTAAAAACCTATTACAAATAATGAACATATTTAAATATTTTATTTATTATGTAATAGCTATGCAAGAGTATTTTTATAAACCATTAATCAAGGTTTAAATTCCGTCATTACCACAATTAACTTTACAATTTAATTGATCGTTCAGTGAGCAAAACTTAACTAAAATGTTCTTAATTCAAAAAAATCTAACCCTGAACCGCTGAGTCAAAACTGAGGTGTTGATACATCGACACAGGGTATATTGTGTACCCCGATGAATTATCTCAAAATTAACAATTACTAAATCAAATGGATTCCACAAAGTGAAACTGATGAAAGCTTGTAATTTTTAATTTAACGACATAAGGATATTTTCTTTATTTTTACTTACCCGCTTTTTTTTTGTTTTTGCTTCTGCCCGCGACTTGTCCGAATGTTTTAACATAAAACATCCAATGGCACTCGGCAATAGCTTAGCTTTCTATTAGTAGTAAAGATTTCATTGAATCGCATGAGTAGGTTCGATGATTACCACCTCCTACATCCAAACTTACAAACTTCAATCACAATTTCATTCAAAAATAATTTCGAAGTATCGCAAATGCTGTTTTCCTTAGTGTCAAAGTCTATTAATTATGCAGTTTATCTTTTTAGTCTTTCTCGTTGTATAAGGAATCCTGTACAGAATAATAGATACACTATTTATTCTGACTTTTACAACCTTCCGGGCTAATTGTCGAGGTATTGCAGCGTATAAATTCTCCGAGCAGACAAATTTAAGCTCTTTTATAAGCCGAGTCTATAAATATCATCTAATCAGAACTGAAATAACTGTATTATTGGTCAAATAAAAAATTGGAAATTAATTAACTTATTTGTTAAGTAGGAATATGTTAAGCCCATGTATCTATCCTCAAAAACCAATCATAAAGTGGTAAAGTTTTAAGAAAAAATAGTTTAAGTTCACCTCATACATTAAGGAATATAAATAATTAAAATCATTGAACTATTGTATATGGGTAGAAGTGTGTGAGTATTGCATCGTTCGCAAATAATTTACTTGTTCTACGTGCGTTTCGACGTCACGCATAAATAAATGCTGATATCAAATACAGCCTACTTACTGTTTTGATTTCATAATTTGCTATTAGCAGAATATTGATAAATAAAGCGTAGGTATTTAATACATTTTATGAACATTCGTAGTTTGCACGTATATATATAACATGTGAGCCATTATGAGCCTACGTTGCTCACTGTGGTTTATTTACTTACCCCTTTTTTCAAGATTACAATAAAAAAATTGTAAAAGTAATAAACTTTTGAACAGGTTCCAATAATCACCCATTAGAAACACTCAAAATCGTTTAGTTTCATTCACAACTTCACCACTGCAACAACAAAAAACCCCCAAATGATTCCCACATAGCAACCCAGACCTGGCAGTCGACAACCATCATTGGCATTAATGGGTTAAATGAGATGTCCGACAAAAAAATAAAAAAAACAATCAGTGTTTGTGTCGTTGAACTATTTAAATAGTTCATGGAATGTGTTGTAGAGTAAGTTCGAATACATAAATCAAATGCTCATTGAGACCACGGTCGCCGCACGTGGTGCCCAGCGTACAACGACGACAAGACCAACCTCTCCGACTCAGGAAGATAGCATGGCTCATCTGCTTCCGAACAGTTGACCACTTACGTCGTCTCAAAAATAAAAAGTTTTTTTTTTTTCTTTAAAAAAATCGGTTGCTTCGGTCTTTCAGGCGCGACGCGAAAAGTGGCGTGTTACAACATTATCACCTTGTTTGTCAATCGTGTTTGTGGGAAATCCGAACAATCTGTTTACATTCTGTACCCTCAATAAAGGTGTTACATTTTAAGCTCCAAGTAAATAGCCTCCGTACAATTGACGATAACATTAGATTTATAAAACCGCCGCTAAGGTGATATACGCGGAGAAAGAAAAGGTTTCTGTGACAGTATGAAAGTGAAGGAAAATAAAATTGAGTATGGAGATGTGGACAAATATGAGTATGTGCCCCCTGAGGGAGGATGGGGGTACATGGTGTGCGTCGGACTGTCAGTCATCTTCGTAAGTAGAATTATATTTTGTTTTTATTTGATTTTTTTGCGTCGTTTTTCGTGGCAATTTGTGGTCGTTTGTGTTTTGAGCGTAAAGTCACGAGTTTGATTCTCGGTTTTTTTTTGTTTTGTAAATATTACATGTAATTAAATTAATAAAAAGCATAATTTACACGAAAGGCTTCTGCGTGAGCTGAATATAAACTACTTCAGGTTAGGTCTAAGATAAGGCGAATAATGAAAAGCCCTCACGTTAGGAATTACCCAAAAACAAAACTAACAAAATTATGGAACTACAGGTAAAAGTAGGATTACAATAAGTTTAGTTCTCTTCGAAACTTTCTTGTGGTACCTTAATTAATTAAGACATCCAGCCATGGTATTAACTTATTATAAAATTATCGTTCTTCATTCACCTTGATTTTTTATTTTTTTATTTATAGCATAATAATTTTAACATTACCATTTGTTGAACTATGTGTGTTTGACCTATACATGTACATTATATTAAGATTTACGTATGAAGGAACATAATTATACTGCTCTAAATATCATTGTTTGTAAAAGAAACTTAACATTTTACTTCGTATACCCAAATCCATCTGGTAATCAAAACAAAGAAGTAGGTAGGTAATACAAGATAGGTCTTCAAATTCAAATATCTACTGACATAATTATCATGTCATCAGAAATAAAAAAGAGTGGATACTAAAAAATGCTACCTACTTCAAATTACATGAAGGCAAACAGTACGGAAGTTATTTTTTTACTTAGGTATTATTTACACAATAAATTAAATGAAAATAATGTTCGTGCTGTATTAAGTAAGACGCCTCTTCAACATAAAATTTGCGATATCAATCATTTTAATCTTACAAAAACAACCAGTAGGTATAGGATACAATCTGTTTTTAGCGGATTCTAATCATACATATCAAGTTATTTATAATCAAGTTAATTTTAATCTGTAAGGTTCTAAAACAAAACCAAAACAAGTTATTAGTTCTAGTATTTTAAATAATTTACAACACATTCAGTTTCCTTACAGTAAAACGGATACAATAATAAAAATAAAATGGTGATAAAGTCTTTAACTTTATTTATTTTTTTAACCTTCCGTCAATTTGTAATGATCTCGAAAGGCTCATACCACTGCACTGTTAAATAATATTAAACTGCAGTTAATGTGATTTGACCATTGTTAAATGTGTACACCACGTAATGTGAAATAGAGCTTGAAAAGCTCTAAAACTTGAAAGAAAAGATAGAAAGAATATAAATTTATTTGACTCAAGTTAAGGCACACAATATTCACAACAAAAACAAAAAAAAATAAATAGTATTCTGTGCCTCACGAGAGAGGGAGAAGAGAGAGAGGAAAAACTTAACCTTGAAACCTTGAGAGAGATCATAATGATGACATATTCTGTTCGGTGCGTGCGCATTGGCTCTGCCCTTTTTTTTTTTTTTTTTTTTTTTTGTTCGGGGTGGAAAATCCTCATGGATGTCCTCCGCCCTGGGGTGGGCGGAGGGGTCTGTCAGACTCTTACTGACTAAAAACCACCCCGGTGTTCCGTCTCACACCTACGCTGGGGTCGCGGGAACGTTCAAATCTTCCGCGACCCCGACTGGTGCCAGCCCGCCTCTGCGGGCTCCGTCTCGTCGAGCGGGGGGAGTGAGGTGTTTGACTCCCCCCGCGACGTCTAAGAGGGGCGCGCGTGGAACACTACGTGCCGCCACCTCGGGTCCAGATGTATGGGGGGCGACGGACTTCCCCGGGTCCGTCGCCCCTGGACCCATTTAGGGGGGCTGGAAGAGGGCGTTGTCCGCCCTCCGCCGACGCCCGGTGCGCCTGCTGCGGGCCGGGTGAGAGGATGAAATCTCTCTCTCCCGTTCCGCAGCCTCCTTCTGCGAGATTACTACTTCGCAGAAGGATACCACCGCGTCCCAGGACGCTTCGCTGCCGACCATTGCATTCACAACGGCCGACAGCGACAGGTCACTGCCTACTCCTGAGATGAGGGCACGGCGCGGCTCCTCCCAAGCGGCACACTCTGCCAGCGTATGCCGCGCCGTGTCCTCCCGGCAGTCGACGCAGTGGTGACACCGGGCGTCCGGCTCCCTGTTTATGCGACACAGGTACTTCCCGAAGCAACCATGCCCCGAGAGCACCTGTGTCACCCGAAATGACAGGGAGCCGTGCCTCCTCCCGAGCCAGAGGTCGAGCACTGGCCGGACCGCCTCGATGGTGACGAGGCCGGCGGTAGGGCGTGAAAGCCTGTCCCGCCATTCCGCCACCAGGACCTCGCGAAGCTGCGACCGACGCTGCTCCAAATGGCGCTGCATCGGTCGCTCGCCCCGCGCCCGCGCTTCCTCGCGCCACCGATACAGTGACGCGAGTACCTTCGCCTCCAGGTCCCAGGGCGGGGATCCGGCCAGTGCACAAGCCGCCTCGTGGGAGATCGTGCGGTACCCCCTGATGACTCTGACGGCCATAGCTCTCTGCGGCTTTCGCAGCACAGAGATGCTACCGGCCGTCAGGTCAGCCGCCCAGATCGGGGCCCCGTAAAGGGCCATCGATCGCACGATCCCCACGTAGAGCCGTCTACAAGCGGCGCTCGGGCCCCCCAGATTGGGAAGCAGCGTTGACAGCGCCCCAGCCGCGCCCAACAACTTGGGCGCCAACCGCCGGAAGTGAGGGCCGAAATCCCATCGGCTGTCGAGCACCAGTCCCAGATACTTCATGGTGGGCTCGACAGCGATTCGGACCCCCCCGACCACGATGTGTGATCCGGGCGGTGGCGCCCGCCGGGAACCATGAAACACCATGGCCTCCGACTTGTTGAGGGCCACCTCCAGGCCGAGGCGCCGTATGCGGCTCACCGTCTGTGAGACCGCAGCCGTCGCCAGCAACGCTGCCTCCCTGTGCGATTTCCCCCGAGCCGTGACCAGCGTGTCGTCCGCGTAGCACGTCAGGTCCACGCCCGGTGGGAACTCGCCTCTCAGCACCCAGTCGTACCCGATGTTCCACAGGAGCGGCCCCAGAACCGATCCCTGTGGAACACCGCACGACATGAGGCGCTGGTTTCCGCCATCACGTCCCACGTAGGTGACACACCTCCCCGCCAAATAAGCCCCAACGATGCGGCGGAGGTAGGGAGGCACCCGATGGTACCGCAGTGCCTCCCGAATACAACTCCAGGGCAGGGTGTTGAAGGCGTTGGAGATGTCCAAGGACACCGCCACCACCACCCCACCCCGGGACACCGTTTCCTCTGCCAGGACTCTCACACGCGCTATTGCGTGTATGGTGGAGCGCCCATGCCGAAAGCCGAACTGGCTCTCGTCCAGGTCCGGCCCCTCTCCGCACAAGTGGCCGACGAGGCGGGCTGCGAGTATACGCTCGAACAGCTTACCCACCTCGTCTAGCAGCACTATGGGCCGGTACGCGGACGGCAAGTCTGCAGGGCGCCCCGCCTTCCTGAGCAGGACCAGACGACCACTTTTCCACAAAGTGGGAAACTGGCCCCGCTCCAGGCACGCTGTGAAGAGTCCTCTTAGCTGGGGCTCTAGCTCCTTCAGAGCGAGGGCTAATGCTAGGCCGTGAATTCCGTCTGGCCCCGGAGCCACATTCTTGGCCCGGAGCCGCATCACGGCCGCCCCCATCTCTGCCTGTGTCACCTCTGGGACGCTGATGGCGTTTTCCTCCGTAGACTCTGCGGCTGTGGGCAAAGCCATCGGCGGCGGAGTGTGCTCCGCTCTTGCCGGGAAGAGGGCTGCGACTACCTCATCCAGCAGCTCGGGTTGGAGACTCTCCGTAAGTGGGGGCGCTGCGGCTCTTAGTTTCCCTCGAACCGCTCGATAAGGGCGCCCCCACGGATCCCCGTCTAGAGTCTCCAACATCCCTTCCCTGGCTCGCGTTTTCGCCTCACCGATGGCCAGCCACAGAGTTCCCTTAGCCGCGCGGTACACCTCATACAGCGCGGCTTCTTCGTCAGGGACCCGACGACGTCGTCTTCGATAACGGGTGTACTGGCGTCTCACCGCCACGCACGCGACTCGTAAGTGCGCGATTTCGGCGGACCACCAGTACACCTGGCGCCTTGCGGACTGTGCGTGGACCCGGGGCATGGACGCGTCGCAGATTTGCGTCATCGCCCCGCGGAACCACAGCGCCTCCTGTTCGACGTCGACGTCGACGGGTCCGTTCATTGCCGACTCCCGGCTCCAGGCCTGAACAATAGCGGCCTCCTCGAGAAGTTCCCTGTCGATGCGCTTGCGCGCCCAGCGCGGGCCGTCCATTCGCGAGACTGATGATCTGCGGCCGCCAGCGGTCTGGGCGGAGACGTCGAAACGGATATATCTATGATCCGACAACGTCTCCACCTCCACGGCGACTCGCCAGTCACGAACACGGCTCGCGACAGCAGGGCTAGCGAACGAGACGTCAACAATCGATCCGCCCCGCTGCCGCACGCACGTGTGGACCGAGCCCCGGTTCAGGACGACCAGGCCAGTCGTGACCGCCCACTCCTCCAATGCCTCACCCCTAGCATCGGTCACTGGGGATCCCCACGCCGCAGATTTGGCGTTGAGATCGCCCAGCAACAGCACGGGGCGAGGATGGAGTTGGCCCACGACGGCACCCAACTCGACAAGGAACCTCTCGAAGTCGGCGAGACTCTTGTTGGGCGAAAAATACGCTCCAACAACGCCAATGCCGTCCACGAGGGCGGCTACCCAGCCGTGACCTCGGGACGGGTTGACGAGAGCCCCGCCAATGATGGCCACCAAACCGTCAAAGTCTCCCACCCAGCTATCCCGGGGGGGGACAAAGTACGGCTCGGCGACCACAGCCACGTGAATCGACCACTCTGCCATGCTCTGGATCAAGAGATCCTGAGCTCTGGCACAGTGGTTGATATTGCCTTGGAGGAAATGGTAATGGTGTATAGACATTATGCGCATTCCATTCCCTCCGCACCATTCCTAGGCCGGGAGTCGGCCGAAGGGCAGCCAGGCTGAGGGGGGGGTAAAGAGCCCCCCGCAGCCTTGGCATCCCTTCTCTTCTTTTTGTTGTTGGCGGGCACGCCACAGGCCTTTCCACCCACCCTGTGTCCGGCGGGCCTCCCTGCAGCTGTACAGAGGCTACAGTTTGGCGCCGCCGAGCACTTAGCCGCCTTGTGGCCGGGCTGACCGCAGCGATAACACTGGTCGCTGCGGTCTATTTCGGCGGTGCACCGTGCTCGGACATGCCCGAAGTCCAGGCACCGGTAGCACCGCATGGCCCTGGGCTGCAGCAGCTTAGCTCTCGCTGCAACCCACCCCACCAACAAACGCCCACCGTCAGCGACTTTGTTCGCCGCCGCCACCGGGCACCGCACCCAGATCGTGCCGAGCCCGGAAGCGTCGGCGCGAATGTCGCCCGTCCGCACGTCTTCGGGCGGACATCCACCTACTCGGGCGACGGCCGCCATGACCTCAGCCGGGGTCGTCGAGTCGTCCAGACCATCGACGCGCAGCTCAGCGGTCTTCATCGGCCTGGACACCCGGACGTCATCCGGATTGAGGACCTCTCTCAGCTTGGCGGCCAGGATGTCCGCCTTTTCACCGCTAGAGGCACCCGACACCTCGAGCAGCCGCGCTCCCGTAATCGCCGGCCTCAGTTTGAAGCCGGACGGTGTGCCGAGGTCGGGAAACGCGACTTTGGCTTTCGCCTCTGCCAGGACCGCCGCGTAGGTAACGCCCCTTTCGACGGCTCCGGGCTGCAGCGTGAGCACTACAGCCGCGGAGCGTGGTGCTTTGACCTTAGGCGGTCCCCGGGCCTTCTTCGGTGCCAGTGCTCCAGCGGGTGCCGGTGGCGGTGGTGCCGTCTTCGTCCCGCGACGGCGGCCCCTCTTGACGACCGTCGTCCAGGCTTCCGGGGTAGGCCCGGGCGCGGCCGCCGGTGGCGCAGCTGCCCGGGAAGTGGGGACACGCGTACCCTCCGTGGGCCCCCCGGTCCTCCCTCCCGACTGACTGGACGCAGCCGCCGTGGTGGTATTGGGCCCCTGAAAAGCGGCCCCCTCTTTCCTCCGCTTGTCCGCAGCGAGCGGTGGGCGAAGGGTTGCCGCCGGGAGGAGTCTCTCCTCTATGGCCTCCATCCGGGCACCCAACATCGCACCACACTGCATCATGCAGATGCGTGCGATCCTCTCGACCTCCGCATCCGCAAGCGCAGGCGTTGACGACGGGACCGATGGAGCCGGCGACAGGGCCGCGACGGTAGAGGAGCCGGAGGTCGCAGGTGCTGCCCTCTGGGCGGCGAACTGTCGCTTGAGGTCCTCCAACTCGGATCGGAGACGGCCATTCTCCTCCCATAGCTTCGCCGTCTCCTCCGTGCTAGTGCGATTAAGGAGGACCTCAACCGCCTCCCGAATCCCCTCAGCTGCCTCCTTGAGAGCACGCGTGAATGTGCCCTTCAAGTTGCCCGATTTGGTGGCAACCTTCAGGACAACATCCACGCCGTCCAAAACTTGGCGACTGAGCGCCACCCCAGTGATGTCCCCTCCAGCAGCCATCCGAGCAGAGCGCCGCTCACGGGCCTGTCGGGCCAACTCGCTGACTTCGTCAGCCGCGACAGCCCTCACTTGAGCCCTCTTTCCTGCATTAGCCTCCGCTCGGTTGGCCTCTAGCAGGGACGCAGTGCTGCCCCCACCTTGTTCCTCCACCATTGGCTCGGGGTCGCTCTCCGCCGAAACTGGCACAAAGCGACCCCGCTTGTCGCGCTCCGGCAGCCGAGCGGGGACTCCACTCGCTACCGCGCGACCTCGCCCACCCCGTGCCTTTGGCACCTTAGCCGCCGCCACGTTGACCTCGACCGGGGAAGGACCGCGCTTCCTCCGCGACTCCCCCCGGTCGGACGATTGGTCCCTTTCGGGACTTGAGTCTCCTCGACTCGCGTTGCCGTCAGTGACGGCAAGTGGTGCGACCACAACGCGCGGGAACTCCGGGTTCTTTTGGAGCTCCCTTTCTCGCTGGCCGGCGGTGCCGCCCATTCGACGACCCGACAAATCTGGATTTGTCAGGTCCTCGAACGACCGAGACCGCGATGAGCCTCCTCGGCTCTTGTTGCCATCGGCAATCGGAAGACATTCGTTGCCCCCCCCAGAATACGAATGGGGGCTTGACGTTCCCGAAGGGAACGTGGCGGACTCTCCAGCTGCAGAGCAGCCGGTACCGCCCTGGGGTAGTTTTTTTTCGTTTGTCTTTTTTTCCATTTTTTAATTTTTCCTTTGAAGGGTATGGTCCCATTTCCCCTGTATCCCCCCCCAGCGCTAGCGACCGGACACCCCCCGGCCATTCATCCCCTCGGTACGCTCGACCTTGAGATTAAGGTAATTTTTTATAGAGGTTGTCTTCCTCTTCCCTCCCCACTCTACGCCCACTAGACTCACCCTCTGTAAGCAGGGGGGGTGTGGACGTGAGATGGCCACCAGGCCTATCCCCATGACGGACTAGCCGTCCCGCCCCTAGCCCGGTTCCCTTCCTCGACCATCAAAGATGATCGGTGAATGGAACCGCGGCCCTTCCCAGTTTGTTGAAGATTAGCCGCCAGCCCCAATTGTCCACCAAAAGCAGGTGGGCAATTGGAGCTGACGTTGCCCAGGGTGCGCCACGTGGAGGCTCTTCAACATGCACCCCATTGGCTCTGCCCTAACCTAGCTTAAGGTGGCCTTTTAACGTCAGTCACTTGTGATGTGCTGAGCCGAGTTTACGTCTCTAGCAAAATGTCAGCGTAGTTTAAAAAAATTGAAATTACGCTCCTCCGGTTTTATTCTATATTCATAGAGTAGTCAAGATAAAACGACATTTAGTATTATTTAAATAATTTTATAAATGGAAACGAATTTGTTAAACTCATAGTTGAGTTTATTAAAAAAGGTAGGATGCCGTCAAATGGTACTTAATAGACGACATGGTTCTGCTGAGACCTTCGATCAGGGCATTATGGAAACTGATTAACGTGTGTGAATCGTACGCTGAGACCCATGGGCTCAATTATAATGCACCAAAGAGCGAATTCACCGCGATTTTGTAGCGCGTCAAGCATGTTTGTCGAAGCGAACGTTGATAGTTTTTCGGCCATCATGCGCAAGAGATGCGCCTCTCTGTTACGACGTGTTCGCGACAGCCATAACACCATTCTTAGAGCGTTGGCGGATAGGTGGGACTCTCCGATCTTATGGAGGTGGATACGATAGCACGCAGTCAAGTAGGTATTCCCCGGGATCGGCGCGTCTCACGCAGCTTAGAATAAATGATACCTACTAACACCAGTTTATAAGTTTACATTATTTCTAACAAATATGGAAGCGATTCTGAAATAAACGTTTTTATTTATTTAATATTATTGAATTATTTATCAAAATAAATATTATTTTAATTGTATTAAATAATAAGCTTGAATAACGACCAGCTTTAGATAGATTAGAGATTTTTTTCATACTAGCCGTAACGTAACGGTTTTGACTTACATATTAACAAAAATAGACACGAATTATAAGCACGTTAATAAAAAAAAATCTAATTAATATGACACTATTTCAAATATCCGACACGTAATTCAATATAGTTACTAATTAGCGTACCTACAAGTAATCTAATATACCTCCTAATTAGTGCAGTTCTTAAGCTAAGCCTCCAACCCGCACTGGGCCTGCGTGGTGGGTTACGGCCAGCTCCCACTCAAGACGAGGCCTCCCAGCAGAGGGAACATTTTCGTCTGATTATGTTAATTATGTTATGCTAATATTTTTATTGTAAGGATATATTTACCTTACCTAGTAAGCATCAGAGACCTGTTGCTTCCGTATTATTAACCCATAATAATGCCGACTAACCCCCAACATCTATTGTTGTCTATCCAACCGTTTTTTATGCACAAATCCACTCGACAATTTTAATGAGACCACCGCACGCAAGAAGATGCTTCCATACAATATATCCGATAAAGATAATAAAACCTGTAGGCAAATAAAATTGTTTCCACCATTTTTTATTCGCCGTTGTTGGCGGTCAATGCCGCCAGCTATAGTTATTTTTATTTAGTTAAAAGTTACACTATGTTGCACCATATTTTTCCACGCTACGAACCTGTTATGTTTCGAAGGTTGCCGTTGGCCTGTTGGGTCTTATTTCCGTCAATCAGTATGGTGTTGGATGTTGCTAGGTTCTTTATTTTAAACGTGACTGTTATTAATATCATGCTCTGCAGGTGGCAACTAGCCTTTGACGTCAGTCTCTGAGATGTTGCGTTGGTCATATAGTATATATTTTGGGATACTAGATAAAGCTATGTCACTACATACATACATATTATAAATAAAGTCGCTTTTCGCTTGTCTGTGTGACAGAGATGATCTTCGAAACAACGTAACGGAATTTGATGCGATTTTAACTAGCTTGTAGAGGATTTATTCGGGAAGGTTTATGCGTATAATACATTCATATGCAATTTATATAAATAAAGAACTCTCGATGTTTTGTCAAGTCATGAAAACCGTACAAAGCAGACGCTTGTACTACATGTTTTTGACACAATCGTTTCTCGTTCCTTACGAAGTGGTTGTTCCCGTGCCAGTCAGTAAACTTTTATTAAATTCAATGTTGCGTCTCCTAGGACCAAAAGAAGTGTTTCATAATCATTATTATTCTTTTGAAACAGAGTCTTATCTATGTAGGTATAGCTTGGTCTACTCTGAAATAACGCGCTCCACTACCGCATTTTACGCACGCGGTAATGCGGTAGTGGGGCGCGTCATTTCAGAGTCATCATCATCATTTCAGCCGAAAGACGTCCACTGCTGGACATAGGCCTCCTCCAAGCACTGCCACTTTGACCGATTCTGTGCCTCCCTCATCATTCCTGCGACCTTTACAAGGTCATCGGTCCATCTTGTGGGAGGCCTTCCAACGCTACGTCTTCCGGTATGCGGTCGCCACTCCAGAACCTTTCGGCCACATCGGCCATCTATTCTGCGAGCAATGTGCCCTGCCCATTGCCACTTAAGTTTGGCAATTCTTTGGGTTATGTCGGTTACCTTGGTTCTCCTACGGATCTCCATATCCCTCTCCATTGCCCTTTTGGTGAATTGTAGCCATCTGATAAGGCCCATTGTTAGCGACCACGTTTCAGTGTCATAGGTCATCACTGGCAACATGCACTGGTCAAAGACTTTCGTTTTGAGACACTGCGGTATATGGGACGAGAAGATATTGCGTAGCTTCCCGAACGCTGCCCAGCAGAATCGGATTCAACGATTGACCTCTTTCTCGAAGTTGGACCTACCTAGCTGGACAGTTTGTCTTAGGCAAACATACACGTCCACAACTTCGAGCGTAGTGTCTCCGATCTTCATGAGACCCACTCTCATCATGGTACATGGGCATTTGACATGACCTTTGTCTTGTCCATTTTAAGACCCACTACATCTACTACTATACCTCATCGTAACCTGGTCAATTCTTCCTCGAGTTCGATGATGTTCTCGTCGGTCCGGACGGTACGCGTGTTGTATGTTGCCAGGTCCAGATTCCGGTGATTGTGGTAGGTGGATCTCTTCCGGGCATTCTTCGCATCCCTTGCGTCACCGTGACGTTGACCGCTACCGTAGCGCGTATTTGTTTTTGGTGCTTGTCATTTTATCGGGTTGAAATAATTGCCACGCTTGGCAGGCGGGTTGGCGATCACAGTATGGTGTTCAAAATGCATAGAGAACGCTGTTGCCTATTCTCTAGTAAGTTCTTTAGTCGTTGCCTTTTACGACACCCATGGGAAGAAATAGGGACGATACAGACATTTCAGAGTGCTATCATTTTTTTGTGGAACTTACGCCAAAGATTGCAAGTTACAGAACCAACACTATAATTGCATAACACACTCTCAATTACAATCTGAAGGATTTGAAGGATATTGCTAATCCATTGCTATATGTTCGAAAAAATTGTCTGCTCAACAACGCAAATAACGCAATGAATGTTGTTGAACTGTCAAAATTAAAGCCATTGCTTTTGTAAGTGTTTTACGCAATTACCCCGCTAGTTTGCCTTTTAGGAGAACGCTAGCTAGTTTTTCTTTTATAATTAATTATTTATCTTTATTAAGTTATCAAGGCTTAGAAAATAAAACAAAACTTATATAATTATAATGAGTTATTTAAATCCAAATAGCAGTAATAAAATGTTGATAGGTTTACTTCGCGTGCTGATTTTTACCATGTGACCATGACCATTCCAACCGTTTGTATGTCTGTATAAAATATGTTCTTTAATAATATAATTATTCATTTTATTTATAGATATTTATATAAAATGAAATACTAAAAAGTAGATTTAAATATAAAAGCAGTTTCACAGCTTATTTATTTATTATTATTTTTATTTCTTTACCGTGTGGTTATTGAATAACCTGTTGTCAGAGTTTTTGTTACAATACTGTGGCTATGCAAATTATAATTTATTATATATATTATTTTTAATTATATTATAAATTAGTATGTTTATTAAACTTATTGGTGAATTATTTATAGATGGATACTAGGCTTAGGTGCTATTAAAATCGTATCGTAGGGGAAACCGCGAAATTTATACGTAAAATAATCTGTGACTGCCTTGTTGGTCTAGAAATCGCAAGCGCTACTGAGTATGAGGGCCTGGGTTCGATTCCCAGGTCGGGCAGTGATATTGGGTTTTCTATCTGGAATTTCTCAGTAGCAACCCGGACTATGGATTTATGCTCGGTTGATGGCAATAGGCTCGCCTCCTATTACATGGGCCTTAAACATAACTGGCGAAATGTGGGTGCACTATAAGGTACTGCTCTGCCTAACCCTTCGGGGAAACACAGGCATGATGTTATATTATGTTAATGTTAAAATAGTTTGTAATGAAAGTGAAACTTATGATCGCAAAGGAATCTTTGATATGAATGAACTCTAGCATACCTATAATGGATGTGACTAAGGTCATGCTGAGTGCGAATTAATGCAGTTCATTGACCATCATTGTTTATTTAAATCAGCGTTATGATAAGTTATATTTTTAATTGATGTTGCTTTTTATATCTTGTATTCATTGGTCAAATTTAACCTAATTCGGACAATTACGAAAATTTTAAAAACAAAAAACAGCCACATCGGTCCAGTCGTTTTCTAGTGATGCGCTTACCAACGAACTGCGTTTCATTTTTATATAAATAGATAAAACTTACAATCAAAGCACTTCAAAAAATATGTTGTAATTGTTACTTATTCTATTTTTTGATCACACATTTGAATACGACGCTGCCTTATTGGATGGTCTTGTATTGCAAAATACCGTTTTTTATTATGTGGTTGCTGGTAAATCCTGTATATACAGTAAAAATGTATGTTCAAACTTTGATGAAAGACAATTAGAAAAAAAAAATCGGATCGCAGGGCGCGGAACATAACCTCAATAGTTCTATGTTTGAAATGTGACGCCATATTGCTTTTTTTCCAGATTGCCGGCACAGCACACCAGCCAGTATTTGGATTCATATATAACGACTTTTTGGATGAATTGGGAGTAGGCACAGCGGCGGTAACACTCGTTTTTGGGGTGTTTCAAGTTACATTGGCTATTGCTGGTAAATATAGCAATCATTTATTTATTTACAGGTAGAATACAATAAGTAGATCAGCTATGTAGGGAAAAATGTGCGGACACAGCCACTTCAGTAAGTTACTCAAAAAACCAGCCAAGTGTGAGTTGGACTTGCGCACTAAAAAGTAAAGTAAAAAGTAAAAAAGTAAAAATTCATTTATTTGGAACAGGAACAAGTACATAAGTAAACAAATGTAAACGATGACAACTGCAAAAGTTAAAAACTGTGGCGCAGCTGCCAGCGCCCGTCTAAGAGTTGTGTTTGGCCATAAATTATTATAGTTTGCCTTATTTTGATTATGCCTTGATAGAAACTATAGTAACACGTAGGTATTCTGTGATTAACTGGCTACCTATTGCGGTTCATAAGATACAGCCCTGTGTCGCATAGACGGATGCGTGGACAAACATACAAACGGCGTAGGCTTAATAATAGGGTCCCGTTTACCCTTTTTAGGTACAGAAGTAGGTATTATCTAAGAACTTCATATCTATGCAGTTTGAAAACAAAATCCCGTGAACACGATGACCACATCTGTTACCGCCCCGGTTCTATAGCCGCCGAGCGCTGCAAGCAGAAATAGTCCTTACGATGTACAGATATGAAGTTCTTCCATGGTATGTCCGCCCCGCTATCAGCCTTGCTGACTGGCAAATATTTTTTAATAAGGCATTTGCTACCCTTTTTGGGTTCCTAAGTGGTGCTTGATTAACGTTTTTTGAATATTTTTTCGTAGGCTTTATGATATTAGACTCTAAAATTCAATAAAAACCAATTCCAACGCATATTTTCTAGGTTTAGTAATTGTCACAAAAGTATTTTTTTTAATAATTAGAACTTAATAACATAATAATGTCCCTAACTAGTTAAGTACCTAGTTACATAAAATTGAATCCAACGTATTCAAGACCAAATTAGTCAATTACGTTGTATTATGACGTAAATGGGCATTCTCCTTTGCCCGTTCCTGAGAAAAAGGGTCTTGAGTTCCTGACAGACTGACAACATAGGGATCCTATAACATTTCCGTGTTAAAACAAAGGCAACCTTTTGAGTTAAGGAAACCTAAAAACTACAAAAATAAAAACGGGTACCTAAAAAATTCGAGAACACTACTGTTTAAGCCAAAGGGATAGCGAAACACGTGTCGACACAGAATGCTCGTGTATTTCACTGAAGATTTTTTGCATTTCCCTGCCAAGCAATGAATGGCCAACAGAATAATGCCAGTGCTTTTACTCTATGATGCAATTGTAGAACTCCACGCTCTGTTGTAATTGTAACAACTTTTCTTACAAATATTTACGGAATACAAAAAGATACGTCAGAATTGTATGATAACATACTAGCCGTTGCCCACGAATACGTCTGCGATCCAGAATGAAATAGCCTATGTCCTTCTCTAGGTCATGGTCTATCCATGTGCCAAATTTCATTCAAATCCGTTAAGCCGTTTTAGTGTGAAAGCGTTACAAACAAGCAAACAAAAAAAAACACTTTTTTATTTATATTATTATATAGTTAGGATGTATTATCACATATTATTACAGATGGGACACTCCGTAGAATCATTTAAATAAAAAATTACTCTTGCTACGACACAGTAAAGTGTAATTCAGGTCGCACAGCGCTAATTGCCTACAGTTATATTCACCTCTCTTTCTTTCGCGTAACTCTTGTATCTTCTGACTACGTTACGCCCACTGAATTCGACAAGTCGAGCCCGTCGCGTACTTAATTGTAGCTTCAGCCCACGTTCGCACGGACGTTAAAATATCGCGGCGGGGTTTTATCGCGCACTGGTTTTTCAACTCTCGGTGTTGAGCCGAGCGTTGAGAATCTAACGTATTGGGAAGCACTCTCGTCCCAGCGCGAAAAAACACACTGTTGGATATTCAACTCTCGGCGCTAAACAGAGCGCTGAAAATCCAGTGCACGAAAAAAAATCGTCGCAATTTTATTACGTCAATGTTATTACACTCCGTATTTTAGGTATGAGCCCACGTTCGCACGAACGTGCGCTCATACCTAAAATGCGGAGAGTCCGAGAGTGTTAATACAATTCTGACTAAGTTTTCTTGCATAACATAACATTACGCCTGTATGCCCGAAGAGTTAGGCAGACGTGTAGCTATAGTACACCCACATTTCGTCAGTTATGTTTAAGTCCCATGTAATAAGAGGTGAGCCTATTGCCATCGACCGGGCATTAATCCAGAGTACTGAGAAATTCTGGATGGTAAAATCCAATAACACTTTGCCCGACCTGAGAATCGAACCTAAGACCTCATGCTGAGCAGTAGCGCTTGCGACCACTAGACCAACGAGACAGAAATATTATGAATCAGACATGGATTTTAAAAACATGCATTTAATTTGTGGACTTCTGTTATACCTAGATATCATTTGTTTTACTTTAAAATAGTGTTAATCACCTAGATGGTTAATATTCGGTATTCCATTGCTAAGGTTAACGGGAATAGTGCAACAAATGGGAGTACGCACGACCCTTTTTTTTTTTTTTGGATTTCATGTTATCAAATAACTTCTCCCGCTCTTGCCTGTACGTTGCCAGGGGCCACGGTATCCCTTTCGGACTTTAACACACGACCCCTTGCTTGTTAACTAAGCATTTGGCTTTACCGGCTTATTTAAATATATTTTGATCTATTGCTGATATTTATTACACAGTATTGAATTATACACACCTGTATGATTAACTAGATTTTTCCCACGGCTTCGCCCGCGTGGATGTCGGAAAATATCCCACGGGAACGTTACCGAGATTATTTTTATTTTGCTTTGAACATTTATGCATCGCTGTTCCCTTTGTCGGCGGCGCGTGCGATTCGAGTAGTACCTACAAGTTAGCTTTTTACTATTGATTCTCTCGTTTTCGAGTTGATGATTATTTTTTTTATTTTTTTAAAACAAAATCATCTTTATTTTTTTACTCTATGCTTCGAAAGTACTCCTTATGGCAAGTTGTTCTGCCGCGGGAAAACAACCATTAAGATTTCACGGTGTATGTATAGACTTCTTATCATTATGCGTAATTATTTATTAATTAATGCGATAATGAATATTTTACAATGAGCTATAAGAAACCTGTAACTCTAATTTAATCATAAATATTAAATTAAAATATTACGAACTTCAAGAAGACAGTAATGATAAGATTACATTACGTTTAAAAACCGGCCAAGAGCGTGTTGGACCACGGTCCACGCACAATGAAGGGTTCCGTAGTTGGGATGAATTTATCCCAAAAACAAACTTAACATTGTAGTTCAAAAACATGTTTTTCCATACTTCGATATACGTCACGGTAAATTTTCCAACTCCCTGACTGGAGCGGGCCGGGGCTGCTTTGAAGCGGCTCCTGCCCAATCTGAGGGGTCCAAACGCCCCCTGCCGGAGGCTCTACGCGGGGGTCGTGCGGTCCATGGCCCTTTACGAGGCACCGGTGTGGGCGCGTTCATTGAGGCGGCGGCCAGCCCACCGGTTGAACGCGTCCCAGAGGGTCATGGCCGCCCAGCTGGTCCGGGGATACCACACGGTCTCCGGTGAGGCGGCGAGCCTCCTTGCCGGATTGCCGCCTTGGGATTTGGAGGCAAAAGTCCTCGCGCACATCTGGGAGTGGCGCGAGGAGGCGAAAGGCCGGGGCGTAACTCCACTGCCGCGAGAAATCGCGGCACAGCGGACAGAGCTCCGGTGGGATCTCATGGCGCCATGGAGAGTGAGATTGTAACAACCCAGTGCTAGGCACGCCACAAATAGTCCCCTCTTTGAGGAGTGGCTAGAGAGGCGCCACGGCGTCCTCACCTTCCGCCCGACGCAGGTCCTCACCGGGTCACCGGACATGGTTGTTTCGGGAGGTTCCTGTCTCGTATCAGGTGGGAGGAAACGCCCGGTTGTCATCACTGCGTGGATCGTCCGGAGGACACGAATTAGCAAATGCCTAATTTGCTACGCAGCGTATGCGCGGGGTCTGCGCGTGTGCTACGCACAGTCTAGCGACTACGCCGCGTAAACTGTCTACCCTGCATGGAAGACAACAGTGTCTTCCATGCATGTCACAAACATAATATTGCCAGTTTGATTTTGTTTGTTTTTATTTGTTTTTTTTTTTAATAAAAGCATTTTTCCGTATATATCTTTATTGTACTCAAGACTTTAATGATTAAACCCGATGTTACAAGTTCATTATTATTTAAAACTTTTGTACGTTTTTTTTCATAGCAATTTTTTACAACATATGCTAAATGTGTCTCTCCTGCTCAGAACATTAGGGTTCCGTACCAGAATAGTAAAAAGGAACCCTTATGGTGCGACTCAGTCTGTCTGTCCGTCTGTCTGTCATAGCTGGATACCTCAAGAACTACTAATGCTATCAACTTCAAATTTTGAATAGTTTTAGATGACGTTTGCCCAACTATTATGAGAAAGAAATACATTTTTTTTTCTTGCAACAGGGACTGAATGGGAGTCTTAAAAATTCGAAGTGGGGCTCCTAAGGCATGTGGGGTATCATATGAAAGAGCGCTATTTTTAAATAAACAAACATTTTTCTTTTTTTTTTGCGCATAGTTTCCGACTTTTGATGAAAAATTAAAAAATATATATATTTCCCCTCCCCTTATCTCCAAAGTTTGCATAGAGAAAAATCTGAAATGATTCTATGTGATAGAAGTTTATGTAAAGAATACAGGAAAATACAACGATATCTCTAAATAGCACAATTTTTCAGAAATCATCGACGAAAATTACATTAGTTCTACTATCGGTCAAGAGATGGCACTGACCTAAAACTGCAATATTCTACACCGCAGTGTTCAAATTCTTTGAAGAATATAGGCCTCACCGATGAAAAAGTAAAAACATTTCACGGTTCACAACCAAAATGTCCTCCTTCCTACTTACTTGCAGGTTGCTTTTGGTTAAGCACAGTTGTAGTTTTTTCTGAGCACAGAACTATTTAGGTACCTATACAAATGAAGCTAATAGTAAAGTACTGTCCGCCTGTCCGCCCCTCTACCTGTCCGCCAGTCCATCTATCCTACTTTTGAAGGACTGTACGTAAAGTAACACATCCAGAATATTTATATGTGATGGTACGGAACCCTCGGTGCGCGAGTCCGACTCGCTCTTGGCCGGTTTTTTTTTAGATGTAATCATAGATGCGATATCTCTTCATCTTAAATTGTGTAAATTAATTTTATTTGCCTATAATGGATGTTAAGTTTTTTTGTTCATATTGACAAGTTCTTAAATTGTTATTTCTACACATTGTTGTAGTCTTCCGGCAAGATAGCTTTTGATCCAGTCGTTGACCTTTCCTGTTATAATTATTATGTCCATTAATTTCATCCATTGATACTACATTTTCAATTTCATTTGTACCTATTTCCTTCTATGGATAATGGAATCATTCTAAAAACCCGAAATAGCAAAAATACCAGTCACAAAAACAAATGACGCAATTGCAAACTTGATAATAATACTAAGCTGATTACTTTTGAGAATATACTACTACTACTGCTATTAGTCTGACTCCTTGGTCTAGTTGTCGCAAACGCTATTTGCAAGCCCTACTGCTGACCCATGGTCCTAAGTTCGATTCCCAGGTCGGGCAAAGTGTTATTGAGTTCTCCATCAGGAATGTCTCAGTAGCAGCCCATAGTCTGCATTTTTGTCCGGTTGATGACAATAGTCTCGTCCCTTATAACATGGAACCTGTACTATAGGTACATATCTGCTAAATCTTCGTGGATTGCAGGCGCGATGTTATGTTTATGTCTTTGTGAGAATTTATGACTACAAAAACTACAAGTATTTATGGTTAGCAACAGTTTGTTTATTCAAAGCCTTATTATTAAAAAAACTGGTACAAGAAACTGAGAATGGAAAAAGCTTTTCAAATCCAGCGGATTACTTCACTCCGCTGGCTGCAGCAAAGTTCCTTGAAAGCTTACCTTAGCTTTGTCAAGAAATGTTTAACATTTTCATGACTACACACACATAGCAATTTCTCATACCATGATCAGAAGTTTAGCGCAACTTGGAAGAGCTGGGTTCAGCAATGGCTTATTATTTGGAATATTGATACCAGTGTTCGTATTCTAGCAGTACCTTCTAAAATATATTTTTTCTCTTGTTGCAGGATTTTCAGCAAATATAGCATTAAAGAAACTATCCCTAAGACAAGTGGGTTTAATAGGAGCCTTCATATACACACTGGCGTCATTCCTAGCCATATTCGTCGTATCTACGACACAGCTGATCATAACAAATGGCTTCCTTCATGGGCTGGGAATGGGGCTACTCATACCTGTCTCCTACACGAGTTTCAACAGCTACTTCACAAAGAAAAAAGTGCTCTATCTAAGTCTTTGTAAGGCTTCAATTGGCATGATAACGATGTTTTACCCGTTGTTTATCAAGTTTACGATAAGTGAGTACGGGTTTAGGGGTACGCTCGCGATACTTTGTGCGATATCAGCGCACAGTATATTTGGGGCTTTGGTCATGCACCCCGTGAAATGGCATATGAAGAAGCAGCCGAAACCCTGCGAGAAAATTGTTTGTAAGTTTTTACTATCTATATAAAGCGGGATGTTTATAACGGTCACTGTTCTTTGTGCAAATTCGTTTCGCTTCGCAAATCTGTTCGTAATATAGAAGTTGAGCTTATATTTAATATTAAACCAGAGAAATGCAATTTTGCTTTGAGTTCTGGTGCTAGTTTTTTATTTATTTACTTGGCATCTTGAATTAATATTTTATCAAAGGCTGACCTTATTTTATGTTTAATATAGCAAAATTTAAAAGTACTGGTAGTCATATGTTAACTTTTCCTTGAAAAGCCCTTTAAACTTCCGTATTAATAAAAAAATCTGCAGTTTAAATACTTACGGAACATTAATTAACTTTCCAGTAATACCACCAACACCAGCCATAGAAGACAATAAGGATACATTTGATTTTACCAAAACCTTATCGAGTATCGATACATCAGCCAACGCGAGATCTGTCGAGAATTTGTATCGAATCAATCGATTGGAAAATCCCCAGAAAGCAGCTGAATTACTATTTGTGTCCAAATTAAGCGATTCCAGACGACTAAGCATACCAGTTGTCTTGATCCCGGCAGATGGAAAGATAGATAGTAAATTCAATTCGAGTGATCTCGTCTATCGAGAGAAATTGTACAAGGCTGCTTCTGTATCGAGTTTGGGCAACTTTGGAAACATTGCCGCGGAACCTATGCCGATTATAAAGAACAAGGAAGGAAAATGGTATGTTGTATGCATTATTTTATTTCGGGTACATACTTGTTGGATTAAAAACTAGAAATTAATGCCGTCTTTTGTATGAACTTCTTAGACTGCCTCGATGACCTCGTGGTCGCAAGTGCTACGGCTGAGCATGAGGTCTTGGGCTCGATTCCCAGGTCGGGCAAACTGTTATTGGTTTTTTATAGAAAGTTGGATATGTTTAGTATCAGCCCGGAACCTGGATTTGTACCCAGTTGATGGCGATAGGCTCGCCCCCGATTACATGGGTTTTAAACATAACTGGCGAAATGTGGGTGTACTATAGGTACACCTCTGCCCAAACCTTCGGGGATTACAGATTTGTTGTTTAGTTACTTAGTTTGAGTTTGAGTTGGATCTGAGAATAGCTTGAAGGTGTAGAGGGAGTGACAGTCGAGTGTTCAGGAAGAACAATACACGTGGAGGTTATTTCAATGCATTTATGTATTTTTACTTACGATTATATGCCATTTTTTATTCAAAATATATTCAATGGTTTAAGTCTGTTTTGAAGAAAAAATTAATTGGATAAAATTATATTATTATTTGAATTCAACGCGAGAGTTTTATACTATACATAAAATATTTTTATAATTTTGTTTTTTTTTTTTTTTGGGTGGTAAATTATCAAATAACTTCTCCCGCTCTGGGTGGAGCGGGAGGGCATGTCTGACTCTTACTGACTAAAACCCACCCGTGTTCCTCAGAGCCAACCTTAAATAAGATTAGACATTTAAACAATCCTTTTTTACATCCTGTTTAACCGATTCTGACATCTATACTGTAGGCATAAGGATGGCATTAAAAGCAAAAAAGTGGTTACAATACCAACTGTTTACTGCAGCAGCCATTTGTCATGTCACCAACGCAATAGAAATCAAAATCGGTTTAAATGTCTAATCCTATTTCAAATGGAGTATAGGTGAATTGAAATTCCTAAATTACGTAGGTACTATGATAATAATAGGGATAGGTACCTACTAGCTATCCGCCCCTGCTTCAAACGGTTTTTATGATTTGACAAAACATCGATATTTCTTTATTATAAATTGTAATATACAGTATGTTAACTAACAGAGGGCGTTCCCGTTAACCAGCAATAGTATAGAGTCCATACATGCAAAAAAAAATACGTCGGCAAAAAAAAAATATTTTTTTTTTATAATAAAATATTTACAAAAAATATTAAATTGATACGTTAAAAGAAATACTCGGTACGCGCGCAGTTATTGCACTTGTCTTTCCACGTTGCAAGATAAGTGGGCGTGCACAGAGTGTTTCTTTTAATCATAAGCATAATCAGCCCATAATGTCCCCACTGCTGGGATACAGGCCACCTCTCTTCGAAAGGGAGTGGGCTATACAGATAGCACCATCCACGAACACACGGAACTACATAAAACACTAGCGGTATGTTGCACACTAGTACTGTATGCGATTAGGAAGAAGAGTGGGGCGCGTCTTCGTGGATGGCATTATCTGAAATCTACCACGTGGACTCAGTGCGGGTTGGTAGATGTTGGATATGCCGGTTTTCTCACGATGATTTGATGTACTTACATATTTATACTTTATGTAATTTATTTTGTAAGCCTTGTTATTTCTTTTCCAGGCAAACTGTAGCGGAATTCCTGGACTTATCCCTACTAAAGGACTTAGTTTATGTTAATATTATATTTGGACTGGCATTAACTTTCTTTTCCGACCTCACGTTTTTTACTCTGGAGCCATTATTTTTGGGTAAAGCACATCTTAGCAAGGTAAGGTTCTGTAATATTTTTACTCCAGAATGAATTTTAAGCTGAAATATGGCTTTAATGTATTTCATTTAGATCATTTTTTATCTTTGCCAAGCACTTCTTTTTTGTTAAAATTTGTGTGTTTGTGAAATCTTGGCAGCTTTTGCGAATTTACGATTGAAAACTGCGGTAAAATAGCCCTCGAAACATATTTCTTAAAAAGTTAAAAATAAAAGAATTAAATAAAGCCCTGGGAGGTTTCGCAGATGTTCGTTCACTGCATATGTATCCTGTATGCATAATTCTGATCTGAAACCACATTGCAATTCTATTCACAAATTCTAGCGGCACTGTGTTGCCACTTCAATTAAAATGTAAAGTTAAAACTCAACGTTCCTGGCTGGCAACACATGCGAGGAAGTGACAATAACAACTTCCATCGCTGCATTGTTCCGGCTTTCAGGAGATAGGTACTGCTTGCATTAATTGCTAACTTTTTGCAATTACTGATTTTTTTTCTTGCGTTAACTACACATACTACATACACTACAATGTAGGAGCATTGTATCCTTTTACACAATACATGATAATAAAGCTAGCTCTATAATTTCCAAAGTGCAGAAAAACAATAGTTCAAGGCCATTTTCAAAGAAAGACCCAACAGCTACAAAACTCCTCATAAATCAGCAATAGACAATATTAAACTTTTTTAATTTCTCTTATTGTCGATTAACTACGAGACTTTTGGCAACTTAGATTATTTTTATGTCTATCTTACAATTTGCGTCTTATTTGTGCAGAATAATCTTTCTTTTATTTCTTTATTCAGACAGAACTGTATTATTTTCCAGGCGGAGATAGCGAACATAATAGCAGTTGGAGGAGCGATGGATATGTCGGCGCGTCTCTTCCTGGGCGTCGCTGGACAATTCTTCAGGATGAAAAGCCGCTACATGTTCTTCTGTGGAGCCCTATTCACAGCAATCTTTAGATTCGGTAAGTAAAATTCAATTTCGTTTATAAACATATATAAATACATACATAGACTCACACCTTTTCTCCATGGAGGTAGGCAGACACTACAGAACGCCACCTGCTACGATCCTTACATACTTCTTTTGCTTCGTTTATGTTTTGTATTGATGTGTCAGCAAATGACACATGACATATTTTTCGGGTGACCACTGAAAATCAGCGCTGTGCTGTGGGTCCCTCATAGCACAGAATTATGCTGAGTGGAGCCTTCTTGTCACAGTCATGTGCAGCTGCCGAATATTTCTGTTGTTTATATGTTTATATTATTTGTATGCACGTGTTTCTGTGACAAATAAACCAATTTTTCTTTCTTCAAATTGATGTTTCTGGACTTAGGATTTATTTTGATTAAGTTTTTTTTAATGCAAGCTCAGTTTTAGAATTCCTATACCTTCTAATATTTTGATAAATACACGGTGAGCTATAGTTAATTCGGAATTTAGCAAATACCACACAAGAAACATATCTGAAAAACTTATAACTCGTTCTAGCTTAGTCTGAAAATAGAACGCAGAACTTCTGTATCTGAAGTGTGCATAATAATGTAAAATACATGAGTTTATCAAAGCGCAGTCATTATTAACTATTTGATTAAATAGAATGGATCTACTACGCATTGTAGAAGCAAACTTTTAATATCAATAAAACTTTAAGTGATTTTTTTATTGCTATAAAATATAAATATAAAAGGTTATTTAAATGCACTAGATATATAGATCTCACTTTATTAATCAGTAAAAACACAAAAATAATACCTACGTCGTAATAATAACTACCTACGTCAGTAGTTTTGAAAACGTAAAAAAATTTATAGGTAGGTACTATTTTTAAACTGTTTTTGCTGCTTCATCGGAATTAATATACCTAAATTAAAATCAAATATAGATACATCATTATAGTGATTAACATATCTGTTAACGACGATAATTTAGATAATAAATTCTTAAAAAAAAAAAAAACATTTGTCTTGCACACTTAGCACGGTAGAAATGGACTTTGTCGACGGAAGAATAGAGAAAATGACAGATAAACAATCACAATCTGTCATTTTGTCTATTCTTTCGTCGCTAAAACCCGTAGAAAACCCGTTTCTATGGTTGTCATGTTACGCGTGCTGCTATCGCCAAATTTATTAATTTCATATAAAATACAATATTCGTTACACAAATACAAATAAAAGTTCTGTTGTCATTTCAAACATAAGACAAAAACAATATTCAAATAATTATCACTTCTTTTTCGATTTTAAAATTATTCATTTCTGTTTGAATTTAAAACGTAGTCTGTGGTACAGTCTACATCAAAACAAGAGTTATTTTTAGAGGGTTACCTAAATGTCAAATTACACAATACAAAAATTAGTTCAAAATAAAACTGAAACGATTTTGATGTTTTCTTAATAGCTAAAACATAAAAATACAATTACGATAAGAAGTGACGTTTTTATTCTGATTTAATTAGACATAAAATAGAACTATAGAGCCTAGACTATGTGTGATAGAGCTTTTGAATTATGATAGATTTTATTGTTCAAAAGAACATGCTAAATATAACCAACATTTGGTCGATGAGTTTATAGTCTGTGCTACACTCACACACAACAATCATATTATAGGTAGACACCAATATTATTGCTAATAATATTGTTCATTGGTCCGGACCGATGACCTTGTGAAGGCTGCAGAAATCCGCTGAATGCGAGAAGCACAGAACAAGTTGAAGTGGCGATGCTTGGCGGAAGCCTATGTCCAGTAGTGGACGTCTTTCGGCTGAAATGACAGTAGTGATGATATCGACCACCGTCATTTTTCAAAATATCACTCTTATCTTGTGTTCTGGCACTAGGGCTGTAATTTATATGCTGACTAAATCTTAATAATAATAACATACAAATAATAATAGGAAAATTGGGTGTATGTTTCTCAACATCAAATTCAATTTCTGTCTTTACAAATCGGCATTGGCTATAACTGATTTATTTAACCATTTATGTACACACATATATAAACAGACAAGAAGAAAAGAACAGGAAAATACATACAAAGGTTATGCTTATTTTTAAAGAAATCTCTTCCAGCATACCTGCGATAGGACAGAGGGTAAAAAGACATGTAGACACCGTATGTAAGAGTAGAGAGAAAGTAAAATAGATAACATCAAAACAATTCACTTAATAAAATAAAACAAATTATATGAGAATATAATACATGATACATACAATCATACATACTTCTATCGATTTGTATAATTTTACCACATTTAATGAATATTTAAAAAATAAAGAATACTGATGCCGAGCCTCGTTACTGTAATCAAGAAGCTTTTATCAAACGTTTATTTAATTTCACACTATTTAAGCTAGAGCACAAAAAAGAGCAAATTGATTCATTTACTAAATAAAACCTATTTTATTATTTTATGAATTATCTTTTCGCTGGACTTAGCAGTTTGTTATTTAATTAAATACTTTGCCTAAAGGTTCTCGGTAAAATTGTACAATAAAAATGATATTAAAGTTATGATAGTTGGAAACTGAAATGTTCAAATCAACAGTTTGTATACGCAAAATATTTAGAAGCAAAAGCAAAGCAGTTTTGCTTAATTTATGGACTGATCACTGATAACTTGATAACACATAATATATTATTATTGTTTTTATTTTATTTTATTTATTTATTTTTATTTCAATATTACAATAACATTTTAATCATTATTAAGAAAAATTCCACTTGTGCGGTAGTAACCTAACTAACGAGAAACGAGAGGTGTAAATTATTTTACTGCATTTACAAAATATTTAAATACAAAGATATCCTTGTACAACATGGAAAGATGTTAAAATGTATTTTTTTTTAATATTTCTACTTAAGAATAAAAATATTAGATTTTTACTTATATTGAATACTGCCATTATTATATTCCTAGCGATATTAAAATATGTTACTTAATGTAAATTAAAAGTTGTTTGGACAGAATTAGGTACATGTGAATATATAAAGAAAACTTGTATAACAGAATATCATTTTGCTCCATTTTTATAATGCCGAATCAAGTCTATAAATATTGTCAGGTATACCTTGGTCCGGAATGACGTACCCAACTATCCACAAATTGAAATTGTACATAATAATATACGATGCATTCAGACTACATCTACACTAATATTAAAAAGAGAAACGATTTGTATTTTTGTTTGTACCGATTTAATTTTGGACCGATTAATTTTGATTATTTTTCATCATCGAGTAACGTGGGCGAAGCTGCTGGCGGAAGTTAGGAGATCTAGATTATAAGCCTATAAATCCTGCCTCGTTTTTTTTTTTCTTTGGAAATATTTTATACATTCACATGTACTTACCTACCTAATTAGTTATGTAAGTACCATTGCGGTCACCAAATCTAACCACTTTGAAAACAAAACCCACGTGCACACGATGACCACATCAGTTTATCGCCCCTTTTTTTTTGTAGTGGTGCGTTACTATAGTAGCCGAGCGCTGCAAGCAGGAATATTCCTTATGGTGTTCAAATATGCGTGTCCAAAGATAGTACATGCGAACGAATAAAACCATAATTGTTATCAATTTAAAGTATTAAATAAACAAACAAACAAATTAAAGAAAGACCACAAAACATCTTCTTTAATTTCTAAATTTTTAACAGTACACTGTTTCTTTTTCAGTATTCATCCAGTTTACAACGTACACGCCACTTCTCATCCTGACGGGAATCCTGGGTTCCTTGAGGTCGCTGGTCCATATAGCCCAGCCCATAGTGGTAGCTGAGCATGTGCCTATAGAGAGGTACCCACCAGCATATGGGCTGTACATGCTGTTGGCTGGAGGCATCAGTTTGAGCGTCGGGCCTATGATTGGTAAGTTAATCTCTTATCATATTATTAGTACCTTACTGCGACTTCATCCTTGTAGAAGTCAACTATAGTCTTTACCATAAAAAATATAAAACTGATAATATTAGTGCAGACAGGTGTCTCATGCACGAAGATTGGTTCGAAACCGAAGAAGTAGGTACCAATGTGTCTTTTATAAACGCACTAGCGACCCGCCCCTGCTTCACACGGGTGCAATGTACTGAACTCAAACTCAAAGCAGACAAAAACTCTAGATTTCCTTATTATATGTAAGTTTAGTTTCCAGAATACAATCTCTGTATGCTTCTGGAAACCGCATCGAAATCCGTTGCGCAGTTTAGAAGAACAACGTGGTCACACAGACAAACACGAAAAGCGATTTTAATTTATAATTGTGTATAATAGGTCCCACCTTATCATATATAATTATTGTATAATTATCAATTGCTTCAAAAACGGTGAAGGAAAACATCGTGAGGAAACCGGCATGCCTGACAGATATTTCTCGACGGCATGTGAATGCCAAGTCAGAGGCCCGCGGGTGGCTTCACAACTCTGACACCAGGTTAATCACTAACCACACAAATAGAAGACCTTATCACAGGGCCGTTTTAATCATATTATCATTGGGCGCAAAAATCAGTTTGCGCCCGCCTTGCCAACAAAAAAAAACGTAATTTTTGTGTTCCTGTTTTAGGATCCGTTCTTCAAACGAAACCCATATAGGATCACTGCGTTATCCGTCTGTTTGTCTGTCTGTCTGTTAGTCTGTCAAAACCTTTTTTCTCAGGAACGCGTGGAGCTATCAAGTTGAAATTGTCAAATACGTAGGTCTGCGGTCCCTTGGAGCTCTAAACAATCAATCTTCTAATTCAAACTCAAAGCATTTATTTTAATTAAACCATTTACAGGCACTTTTGAATTGTCAAGGAGTTGGTCAGTCAGAAATATGAAGCAAGTTGCCCATTCCAAAGTGTAGTAGGTACCCATGGAGAAGAACGGTCAAGAAACTCCACAGACACTATTTTAAATCAAAAATTTGATACAAAATTTTGGTTACATCATTCATGTTGAAATTATGCATGCGAGAACAATGTATAAAGACGTGCACGTTTGTAAAAGCGTCCGTAATAAAAAAAAAAAAAAAAAGAACGATTCAAAAATTTAAAATAAATTAAAATAAGACATGGCAGCTAAGAGATGACCAGTCCCAACTGACGGCGTCCGTTCATGATCATGACGCATGGATAAGCACCATTCAGCTCAACCATTTTGAAGGGAGCTAAATGATCCAACATGATATGGCGACATGTCAAAACATAATTATTGTTACCTCAATAATAATGAACGCTTTTTTATATTGATGTCTAATGTTCTTTATCTTAATTAGTATTACAGTCGATCGAAGATACAAAACAAATATCAATTGAGATATCCGCTTTTGCACATAATTAGCGGCCATTCACACGGCGCTATCATTATGATAATTTTAATAAACGTTTAACATACAAGAACTATATATATACGTTCTCTAAATAATGTTGAAAACCTTATCAAAATTCGTTGCGTATTTTAGAAGAACAACGCGGACCTACAGATAAACGTGAAAACTGACTTTGTTTTATAATGTTTAGATATTAGAGATAGAGAAGAGAAGAAGAGATAGAGAATAGAGATATGTACTTTATAAGTTTATCTTAGAAATCACTGGCATTAGATAATAAAAAAATCGTGATGAAACCTGGACTTATAAATAAACACAAATTAATAAATGATTATGATTATGACTTATAGTAAATAACCGTCTCTATGATCTAGTGGTTAGACCACCTGTCCCAGACCCGGAGAACCCAGGTACGATTCCCAGTGGGGGAAAAAAATTCTGCTCGGTTTGGTTGGTGGTAAGGCTTGTTCTAAGTGCCCTTTCTTCGCTGGAAGCGAGCTTTCCGCTAAGGCTCGCTTCCAGCTTCGGCCTGATCATCTTTTACCATCAGGTGAGATACAGGCTAACTACCCCAGAGCGAATAAAAAAAAAAAATAGATTTCACAATGTGTTTTCAAAGTTTTTGGTTCTTGGACATGCCGGTTTCCTCACGATGTTTTCCTTCACCGTTTTGAGAGCAGTGGTGATGAAATAATTTACACAAAGTAAAGCGCCTGTCGAAGCTTCAAACCTACAACTCATAAGCCGTGACTGAGCCACATCTCGCATAATGAGTCATTAAAAAGCGATACTTACTCACCTAATAATAATTCGACGTTTAATAATAATTATATCAATGACGTCTAGATACACGTTTTTTGAGTCTGTGACCTTATGATATTATATAATAAGGCATCTGTCCCACCGCGGGCGAGGAAGCGACTAGCTATTAATGATTTCTCGCTCAAGAAACGTTCAAAAGATTGTAGGTACCGTGTAAGCAAAATAGTGTATATTATTAGTTGATCGCTGACTGTTCACACCGCCAACGACTAGTCATTTGTTGCAGCGACAAGAGCAAGCAAAGTGTACTCGCTTAGCGACGCTCGCTTGGCGGGCATGGCAGGCAACACTCACTGAGACATAAGCATACCAGGGGCCGTATTATGACGTATTAATGCCACCATTATTCCAGTGTGAGTGAGAGACAGAGCTATACAAGGCCGCTAGCACCATCTTTTTTTCGGCTTGGAATAATGATGGCATTAATGCTTCATAATAAGTCCCCAGAAGTAATCGCTCGTCGCCGTCGCGCACTCGCTGCTTATTACGCGCCAACTCGATTTTACTTGCTAGCTTTACTCGCTTCTCGTTAATCGCCGGGGGTGGGACAGGTGCCCAAACCTTGGAATATTTTGGGTACTATTCTTATAAAGACGAGACATTTTTTTGTTTTATACATACAAATCTACACACTCTAAAAACTGTGGAATTCTAAATAATGCATTTATTTTACGAAATATTCTTATAGCATTCTGACATTTTTATTGTTATTTAGATTTGTTTCTTTATTCAAGGAACACATAAAACAACATATAAAAATGAAATACTAGCCTATTACTGTCCTAAGAGGCCTTTACCTCTTCTTATACAGAGAAGGCATGAGCATTAATCATCACGATTGCTCAAGACGGGTT
Organism: Xanthia icteritia; assembly: GCA_949128155.2. Lineage (NCBI taxonomy): Eukaryota > Metazoa > Arthropoda > Insecta > Lepidoptera > Noctuidae > Xanthia > Xanthia icteritia. The sequence continues at coordinate 18,374,168 of OX421932.2, forward strand.
GGCGACTTCAGATTTATATTTAGCAGAAGTCCAGGTTACTTCCCCTTGCTTTCCTTCAATGATGTCAAGAATGTCTAAGAATTAAAAGAGTAACTACAGAGTTTCTGCCCATTCTTCTCCATACAAAACTACCTTTTGGAAGGGGGCAACTAGAATCAATTCTATTTTCTTGTAAATTTTGACGTTCCAAAATGCCTATTTGAAATAAATGATTTGGCCTTGACTGAATAAAGGCGCGACGCGATACCGGTAGAACAATTTCCGTGAAGTTTTCATAGAAATTGTTGCACCTGATTCGCGTCGCGCCTATCTGTTTGATGCCTAAAATAGCAAAGATACAATCCAAAATATTTATCACGATGGCACAGCAATCTCTCTATTCAGCCCTTCAAACTAACCAGCATGACATTAAACACGTTTGCTGACTACGCAATACGACTCAGCAATCCTGTTTAATCGTTTAATCAATATCGTTCACATCCGCTGACGTGCGTGTCCCTATAATGTATGTCGCTTCAATTTGTGTCTATCCGACGTTTAAACCGAATATTCAATACTGTAAATACATTAGTTTGACGTCATACCACATAAACATAACATGACGCCTATAGTCCACGTAGGGTTGGGCAGAGGTGTACCTATAGTACACCCATATTTCGCCAGTCATGTTTAAGTCCCATGTAATAGGGGGCGAGCCTATTGCCATCAACCGGGCACGATTCTAGACTCCGGGCTGCTACTGAGAATTCCCTGTCGGAAACATCCAATAACACTGCCCGACTTTGGAATCGAACCCAGGACCAACTCAGCAGTAGCGCTTGCTACCATTAGACCAACGAGGCTGTCGAGGCAGATATTACAGTATATCTGTTGAAATACCTGGAATCATTTGAAGCCTTTCTACAGGAACAATGAGTTCTGTGAACTCGTTTGATGGATTCATCCAACGAGCTTTGATGTGAATATATCCTGGAATTATTTTCCTGTGCCCTAATTACGTAACACACTTTCAATCACAACTCGAGGGTTTTGAAGGCATTGCTTCATAGGTTGAAAAAATCATCTGATCAACAAAGTAAAGAACGCAATGAACGTGACTGAAATTTCAAAATGTAAGGAATTCCGATCAATTGTCAGTTTATGTGAATTCGCAATTACCCCGCAGGTTTTGAGTTGTGACAGTCGTAACGCATAGTGATATTATAAGTGCGATTCTATTTAGGCAACAGAAAGTTTTCATTTACAAATGGGCTTTTAAATAAAAGGTCACTTTTTATGTTTAGGTTCTACAAAACGTTGAATGGTTAGCTTAAAATAACATGTTCTGAATTCAATTAAAAACCAGTAAAATAAAACTCTGGCCAGGCTGAGGCGAAACTCGCGCGGGACGCAGGACGTGACAGCGCGCGTCGATTGTGCTAATGATTACGACTATTCGCGCTCATTTGAACACCTCCATACAAGTTAGTTGACACAAACGGCGCGTGCGAAATTCGTTGCGCATCCCGCGCGAGATACGCTTCAGTTTGGCCAGAGCTTAAAATAAACGTTCTAAATTCAATTAAAAACCCGTAGAATAAAGGTTCATTTGAGTACAATCTACAAACAATTAATAGATTTATTTTCTCCCTTTTTTCAGGTTTCATCCGAGATTACACAGGCAGTTATGCCATAGCGTTCAACATTTTGTCAGCCTGCAACCTCTTCTGCGTCTTACCCTGGGCAGCAGAAGCCATAGCCAAATATAGGAAGAACAAGAACTCTGCCAACGCCCTAAAGACATGAATATTCAAGCCATAAATTTGTACTAACACGAGTTCGTTCTTTTTATAAAAGGATTTGAAACTCCCACTGTGATTTAGAGATGTCCCTTTGATAGGATTCTAAGTCGATTAGTAGTAGATTCTAATTTCAAATTGATTGACTTGCATCAGGTCCTGTGGAGTACCTCTAATAATTGAAGTATTTTAGATATTATTCAAAAGTATTTTTGGCGTTGTTTATTTTTAAGTTGAGTGCTCAAAGATTTGCTCATTTTACTGTTGCTAAAAGCAAGGCAGTTGAGAGTATGTAAATAATTTTTCTAATTAAGGAAACTCGAATTTAAATGTTAATATTTTTGTAAGATTATTAAAGGTGTCGCGTCGTAATGATTTTGAAAATCTAAAACGAGTCTATGATTACACTTAGAGAGATTAGAACATTAATCATTTAGAAGATAATTTAAGTTTAGTTTATAATATAAAGCTGCCAAAATCTTGCCATATATTGTCTTTGGGTAAAATGGGCCCCTACTAAAGTCTACTTATTAATAGTGTAGGTATAAGGAATACAATAATAATTTTAAGAAAACACTGCCAATTATTAGGTATTAAGAATGGTCAATTTTCTGGGCTCGGGCTAAATGATAACAGCTGCACGGGTCGATCAAAGGTAAGCTACGTAACTTACCTCGGTCGCTATGTGGCCGTTGTGGGAGATCTTGGAATGGTCCCGGCTGTCATTCGCAGATCTTTGACAGTCGTTACAGACAGTCAGAAGCCCAAAAGGAAGACTACCAGTCTTACCAAAGGATATCGTGTTAATTGTTGGTAACTGGTTTCTGGAGGTCAGATAGGCAGTCGCTCCAAGTAAAATACTGGTATTCAACTGCATCCGGTTAGACTGGAAGCCGAGTCCAACAAAGTTGGGAAAAAGCTAGGCAGATTGATTGATTGATCAATCTTCTGGGTACACATACATACAATACAACAGTTGGGTACCTATACCTATACGTACCTACTGTAATATTAATTGTTTTGTTGACTGTACGTGAGATGGTATTTTAATAAATATAGTTATTTTGTGATAGAAGGTTTATTTTATAATATTATGTTTGTGTGTGTTAACACGTTCAGTGCCTGGAGCCCTCCTGGAGGGTTCACCTAGTCGCATATGGGATGCCGGGAGCCCTTGCGGAGGGCTCATTTTAAATGTAGGTTTTTTTTAGCGAATACAGCATTATAAACCGTGGAAATAAAACGTAATGCCGGCAACCCTCCCGGAGGGTTCACTTCCAATATGTATGGCGGCATGGCGTATAAGTTCTATGAAAAGTGGGTGGAGTCGAAAGTGTTAATGTGTTATATGTTAAACAAACCTGTGAATGGATTGGAAACATGATTTCCTGAACTCTGTGACTGCGATATTAATAGTGAAACTGTTGATTGTATAATAAAATATAGATATTTTTTTACAATGCAACTCTTTTGTTTTATTCATTGTTTTATTACGTTACTAGCGACCCGCCACTGTTTCGCACGGTTCTTACGACTTGAAAAAAATTCGTGATTTCCTTATTATATGTAAGTTTAGTTTCCAGAATAAATTCTCTATATGCTTCTGGAAACCGCATCGAAATCCGTTGCGCAGTTTAGAAGAACAACGTGGTCACACAAACAAACACGAAAAGCGAGTTTAATTTATAATTGTGTATAATAGTCCCACCTTATCATATATAATTATTGTATAATTATCAATTGCTTCAAAAACGGTGAAGGAAAACATCGTGAGGAAACCGGCATGCCTGAGAGATATTTCTCGACGGCATGTAAAGCCAAGTCAGAGGCCCATGGGCGGCTTCACAACTCTGACGGCAGGTTAGTCACTAACCACACAAATAGAAGACCTTATCACAGGGCCGTCTTAGTCATATTATCATTGGGCGCCGGGGTGCAAAAATCAGGTTGCGCCCGCCTTGCCAACAAAAAAAAAAAACGTAATTTTTGTGTTCCTGTTTTAGGATCCGTTCTTCAAAAGGAAAAAAAGGAACCCAAATAGGATCTCTTCGTTATCCATTTGTTTTTCCGTCTGTCTGTCAGTCTGTCAAAACCCTTTTTCTCAGGAACGCGTGGAGCTATCAAGTTGAAATTAATATCAAATACGTAGGTCTGCGGTCCCTTGGAGCTCTAAACAATCAATCTTCTAACTCAAACTCAAAGCATTTATTTTAATTAAACCATTTACAGGCACTTTTGAATTGTCAAGGAGTCGGTCAGTCAGAAATATGAAGCTAGTTGCCCATTGCAAAGTAGGTACCTACGGAGAAGAACGGACAAACTTCACGGACACTTTTAATTGTTTTAAATATTGGTTAAATCATTAATGTTGAAATTATACATGTGAGAACAATGCATGTTAAAAGCGTCCGTAATAAAAAGATAAAAAACAAAAACCAATTCAAAAAATAAAAAGAGCCATGGCAGCTAAGAGATGACCAGTCGCAACTGAGGGCGGCGGCGCCCGTTCACGAAGGCACCCCTTAAGACCCTGCACACGAGTATTTCACACCCCTCGCACCTCCGGGTAAAGACGGCCCTGCCTTATCATGTCAAATAGGTACTGCTAATTTGGGCTGTTAGCAGATCCGGAAATCTTTAAAATATGAATGTCACTGTATTCTAATTAAACAACAAATTAATCAATTAGCAACAGTGAAATTAATTAAATTTTCGTAAGCAACATACAGAAAGAAAGAAAATACGTTTATTTGCGGTAAATATGACGCAAAGAAAAAACAAAACACGAGAATAACAAATTGGGGGAAAATATGCGTCACATCCACGCAAAACGGCCATCGCTCAACATAATGCTATGCGAGCGATGCAATACTAATACAATAGCTAATACAATACTTCCAAAATGATATATTATATATTAAAAATGGCAACATTTCGTTCCGTCAGCGACTCAAGCGCCGCTTAGAAGATAAGATTGCATAAAAATTAAGTGATATCCATTAATATCTCCGCGATTAGGTTAGATTATTTATTAGTCAAAGGCGTGTAGATTACATGTTCAACTAAAGACGTGCACTGTTTTAATAAAAAATAAAAATATAATATCCTAACCTAAGTAAAACTATTAACAAATTAAATTTTAGTGGAAAACTTCCTCCGCATCGCTGTCGACTAGTTATATACCCAAGAGACTGGCGGCATTGTCTCGTTGTATGGCAACACTTAGCCTCTGCTGGCCAAGGTAAAAGCAAGCCATTGGGTCACGGGAAGTGTCAACCAGCCATTTGAAGATTTCGTTGCACAGACTAGGAGCACTTGGACCCCACGGCCAGAGGGTTTCAACCCCCATCGGCTCGAAAATAATTAATTAGAATTAATTAATAAGTAGGTACAGTGAAGTCTTTTACCTATATCTTCGTCAGTTTTCGAATTTTTCCTTTAACAAGTCATGATTATCTCAATTAAATTTTTATTAAGGTCAGAAATTTACGTGTAATTTCCACCATATTAAATTTAGGAAGATTTTATATAGCCTATGTCACCTAAACCATTATTACGAATCTATTGATACCGCGTTCATCAAAATCGGTGCAGTAGTTTAGGCACTACGGTGGAACACACGTAAATACAAACATACATACATAGACTAAAATTATTATATAATAATTTTGGCTTTGCCGTAGTCGGGTAAAAAGTCTGGACACATAATACCTTTTGAGGCTACGCACGGTACCTACTGAGCAGACAATTGCATAGAAAACTATATTTAATTACTTGACAATAATGATCCAAATAGCATATTTAACTTTGACCGATGTCGAGTTGCCATCGACCTAAAACCTTTTAAAATTGTATGAAATTTATTTACTTAATTTAATAAAAATATTAGCATATCTTTCAGTGTCATAATTCGGTCTGACATGTAAAGAAAATGGCTGAAAATCATTCTGCGGTATTGACACTACGACGCAATATACTATGCCGAGTCGGTGCAGCCGATTCTATCGTGCAATAAACAGGAAAAGTAGCCCTCAATCTGTAATAGCCCTTAAGGTGACGAAAATATTTTGGCTGTAACTGTAGATTATTAGATGCGTCCTATATGTCTATCAGCTCAGTACTTACATCAAAGATAACATAAGCGTCACTGTGGAAAATTAAGGGTCCCACAAACAGGCGTGACGCGACACTAATGAAACAATTTCTTAGAAAACTTCACGGTAGAACAATTACCGGCGTCGCGTCGCGCCTGTTTGCAGGAGCCTTTATAATTACTACATTATTATAATTATTTCACTTTCAGTAACCGAGCTAGTCACAGCAGTGCTATTTTGTAACCATCTCACCGTGAGAACTTAGGTGAAGTGAGCTCGGAGTGAGCTGTCATTCCACCAGCTGCTAGGGACTGACAGCTCACTCCGAGCTCACTTCACCTAAGTTTTCACGGTGAGATGGTTACAGAATAGCACTCCAGGTGGAATGACAGCTCACTTCAAGTTCACTTCACCTAAGCTTTCACCGTGAGATTATTACAGAATAGACCGGCAGGTCAACTGACCTATCTACACTTAAAGACGTAGTCTGTGTCAGTAGTGCCACAGAGAAAAAAAATACGGGAACTGCGTAATTTTATCATACAATATATATGTCCCGACATATACGCACACCACCCACAAATACCATATATTTATAGAGTAATAAAACTTTATCTGTAGGTACATATGTATAACAAATTCTATTGTGTACGAGCGAATAAGTGAACAAAGAAACATTTATCTGCGTAACGAACACAACAGAGTGATGTGCATGTGTTTTAGGCACAGCACACATTGTGCGACAAGTCGGGAATAACGACTAAAAGTCGCAGATGATAATCCTTGGCCCGATTAAATAAGGAATAGATTGTGACGTTTCATAATCGAGCGAGCCATAGCGAGCCGTAATCCAACCACGCGGACTCAGTGCGGGTTGGCGGATGCCACATGTCTTAAATTTTTTAGTTCTAGGACAAGCCAGTTTCCTCACGATGTTTTCCTTCACTGTTTTGAGAGCAGTGGTGAAGAAATAATTTACACAAAGTAAAAACAACCCATAAGTCCGCACCACTACTCCACACTGCTGAGTGTGACGTTTGGCAGAGAAAAATCTTGATGTTTGTATAATAAGAATAGATTATTTCTTTTATTATTTACCAATAATCATAATTATGGGTAGGTACTACTCTCAACGAAGATCTTTTAACTGGCAGACAAAGCAAATGTATATTTCTAATTAGAACAGAACAAATAATTTTATAATAAAAAGAAAAACTCCTCTCTCCAGGCTTTAAAAACTATTTAAATAAATTCAAATCAAAGTCAGCAATAATTGTTTTTTAAATCGAAAACCATTATTATGTAGATATAGGATCTCAAGAATTTTGCTTCTGAAATGAAAATTCGATACCAATCTACTTCAATAATTGGTTATTCGAACAGAAGAATCAAAATACTCTTTTTGTCAGAATATTAATTACTTTCTTGTTTACATCTAAGAATCGTCTGATCCGCGTAAGTGGTTCTACCGATGGAAATGAGCGAGCTAAAATTTTAGAGCGCTTTGAAAGTGCCCAACAAAATTAACCGACATCGAAAATACTAAGTTAGGTAAATTCATGGGTCATCAAATTGATACACTACGTCAATTTGCCGTGTTATAGCCATTTCATACTCTAATGCTGGGGCCGTAACATTAAAGAATAACAATTGTGATTTGAATATACAGACAATTTAAGTTGTTGATATAAGTTCATTTCCCTCACTTTCGCTACAACCACAGCCCCCTTTTTTTTCTTTTTTTTTTCTTTTCGCGGGGATATCCTCATGGATGTCTGTCAGACTCTTACTGACTAAAACCACCCCGGTGTTCCGTCTCACACTTGCACCGGGGATCACAGGATCTAATGCGACTTCCGCGATCCCCGGCTAGTGCCGGCTCGCCTCTGCGGGCCACCTTGAGTTAGGGGGGGGCGTGAGGTATTAAACTCCCCCCTTACATCATAGAGAGGCGCGCGTGGAACACTAAGCGCCACCATCTCGGGTCCTAAGGAGTCGAGGGCGACGGGTTCAACCACAGCCCCCTACGTCAACAAAACATATACTTAATGTGAATGTATGAAATTGTATTATACTTACTGCTTATGTTTATTTATTACGTTATCTAATTATATGTACTTATTAATTGTAAGCTGTATATCTGGACAATAAACGATTTAATTTCATTTTTGAATGATCAAAAGTCATCACGCACAATGTGCGCCTACACTATTACAAACGGCTGTCAACTCAGAACATGTGTAGTAGAACTAAGGCAATATGACAGCTGTTTATCAGCCGCGTCCGGTCGACACTCATTTCGCTGGCGACACTTACCAACGACACAGTGAGACCGTGGTTCAGTGCAATGAATGAAACAAAAGAAGTTAACCTCCTTATGGAGGAAAATGGATTAGAAAAAGTTAAGGAGGAGCAAGTCTTGGACACAATTAAGGAGAAGGCTGATAAAAATAGCTGGGGTTATGCTGTTGGATTCGGAACTGTGATTACCTTTGTGAGTTTTTTTTATTTTTGTTTGTATTTGGCGCCAGAATTTTTGTTTTGTCTACATTACCAGCTGACTTGTTTGTGTCTCGCCGAATTAGGTTATTTTAAATGTCGTGCGCTGAATGACTCACTTGTTATTATAAAGAGAAAGACGAAATTCGGATGATGTTGTTTATAAACAAGTATTTTGCTCAAATAAATACTTAGGTTAGTGACACCATGAGTGTTATATTTGTTCTGAATATTTATACAAATGGCTGTCTAGTGAAGTAGCGAGGTCTGTCATTCTATTGTAACAACTTAACCACGACCCAGAATATAGTTGGCAATTAAGGGTTATATCTCCTTTTCTTTGGGTTCTTAGGGTTATATCGAGTTTCTAGCTCTAGCTAAAATTTTTCTATTTTAGTTTATAATATTCCTCTCTGTACATGAAGGCCTTGATTTGTTCAAATTAGTACTAAATAGTATTGTATAAGAGGGTGAGAGCCTGGAGATCTGTCATACAGGTCCCGAACCCACTATAGACTCCAGCTCTCACAAAGGTTACAAATCTGATTTGATATAATATGACATGAACCAAATTCTGTACCTTTTTGAGAGAAAAAATAAATCATTCATTCATTCATTCAGCTAGCTACTTACGTGTGATCGTATACTTACACCAATTTGTAATGATTCTATGTTGACCTAGTGAGGAGCTCGTGGCTAAGTAATAACTGCCGCACGGGTCGATCCATAAAACACAAAATTAAAAAAGAAACAAGTTTAGGGAAAATATCCATCCATCAGGTTAAGCTACGCTTGCCGGGGTTGGTCTGTGGATGGGTGACCATCTTAATATACCAAGACACCTCCGTGCCTCGGAAAGCACGTTAAACCGTTGCTCCCGTCTGTCATTCGCGGATCTTTGACAGTCATTACGGGTCATCAGAAGTCCGAAAGTCTGACAACCAGTCTTACCAAGGGGTATCGTATTACCCAGTTACTGGGTTGTGGAGGTTAGATAGGCAGTCGCTCCATGTAAAATACTGGTATTCAGCTGCATCTGGTTAGACTGGAAGCCGACCCCAACATAGTTGGGAAAAGGTTACGCAGATTTTGCTATGTTGACCTAGTTTTTATACATCATCATCATTCAACATGTTTTCTTCTTCCTTATATCTCTTTGAGTCGTCATCTCAGAAGACCCCATCTTTCTAGCCATTTCATATTTCACAGTTCAGCCATCGTTTCTTTGGTCTTCCCCAACTGTTTCACAGTCTGCGGGGTAATTGCGTAACACACTTACAGTGGCAATGGCATTCATTTGACAGTTTAACAACATTCATTGTGTTATGAACGTTGTTGAGAAGATAAATTGTTCGAACATATATAAAGCACTGGAGAAGCAGTATCTTTAAAATTCTGATTATGATTGAAAGTATGTTCCCTAATTAGAATGCTGGTCTATAAACTTGTATGGGCTTATAAAATAAAAACAAAAGTGTTTCTTAATGATTTATCAATAGCTACATTCCTACTGAAATCCATAGTATTCTCTTCATACTATTCTTCTACTACTATTCTACTATTCTCACTCTACTTCATACAATTAATTAATTAATAATAATTTCTTATAATACAATAACAATAATTTCTTTCTGACATTGGCTGTAAAATTGAATTTGATTTTTATGACATTTTTGTTTCGTGCTATTTTTATTATGAATTTGCTTTTATGACATTTCAATTTAATTTTTGTATTTAAATTTGATTCTGTTGTTCATTTTGATTTTGTATTTCATTTTTTTTTCTAATTTCTGTTTTTAAACTGATTACTTTATGGGGCATGCGGTGCTAACCTATAAGAGATTCTTATACTAACCTTTGATATAATAATGTTTATTTTAATATGTAACAGTATAAACAATTGTTGGTTGGCCAAAAAAAAAAAAAATACTATAACAATCCTATCTGACGGTAATTCCATCTACATTGACCTATAATTTTCCTAATGTCACTGGCCTATCTCTATGTTGGGTCACCACTTGTCCACTCTAGAAATAATTACATAATGGCCTGAGTCCCCAAAGAGCAGTCACGTGTGAAAGGAAACTCCAAATTGATTCTCGGGCATTTATTTTTGTTGAAAATAAAGAATAATCTTAACACTAATATCATTAGTTGTTAACATTCATTACTTGTCATTAAAACGGTGTACATACCTTATTTTTAAAACCGCAGTTATACCACAATTTTGGATTTATGCTCTCGTTAAACTATGACTTGTTTCTTCGTCTATATCACACTGCTTTCGCAACAAGGCTGACTCGACCCTCTAGCCCGTTGCACCCGCGCTTCGAAAGTCCCTCCTCGCTTAGTGACCGCGCGCAACCGGGCGGCGAGCGAGTCAGTGTTGCCAGGATGAAAACAAAACTCAATAAAAAAACTACTTAGGTAATACATTTAACTATTTTGTAAGCCGTGAGTAGAAAACAATTCTAAAATTATACTCAAAAAAATACTTCTAAAATTATTTCTAACACTTATAAAATTAAATATATGACCTACTACAACAATTCCTAACTGATTCCTAACAGCTCGGTCATCCTGCAGTTTTAGCGAGTCCCTTCGCTTTAAGTTACTGGTAAGTTAAGTAAGTCCCTATGTCATTTGCCTAAATTATAAAAAAAAAAAATGATGTGTAAGAACAAAATAGCTCAAAAGAAAAGTTAACAATTATGTATACTTAATTAATAATTTTGCTATTCATTATTTTATCACACATACGTACTTGCAGGTACATTAACCTATGCAGTTTAGTAATCAACAATTGAAAGGTACTTAAATGATCAATTTTTACTAAGGCAAATACCTATCTTACACTAAGACATCTTAAACTAAGTATCTTAACCTAAGTATCCTAATCTAGGTGTCTAAATCTGGGTATCATAATCTAGGCATCATAATGTAGATACCTTAATACATTTTTTTTTTTGCGCGTTATAATATTTGGTTTAACCAAACATGTAGCTAAGGTTAACAGATAAGTAACTTTTTATTCTATTAAAGTCAATTCATTTATTTCAAATAGGCCCTTAAAAGGCACTTTTGAACGTCAAAAATTTACAAAAAAATTAAATTGATTCTAGTCTCCTCTTCCAAAAGGTAGTTTTCGCATGGAGAAGAATGGGCAAGAAACTCCACCGTTACTCTTTTAAAATGTTTTACAATATTTTGTATAAGTACATTAGTTATATAATTATATGTGAGGACGATGCACCTAGAATAAAATTATTATACCACAATAGGTAAAAAGATTACAAACATTGTAAAAGGAGACGATTTTCCTAAAATTTTACAATTAATAAGTCAGTGTGCGAGGAATTGGTCACAGAATGTAAAATCAATGTCATATAATAAAAAATAAATAATACAATTAAATTTAATAGTTTGATTTTGTCTTGATTCTAAATTATCCTATGGAGCAGGACCAGCATGTTTCCAAGCATTCTTGTCTTGGATATAATCCTCTAATTTGTAAAATACTTGTTTACAAAGTGTACTTTTAATATGAGTTTAAAATTTTCTTTCATTTAATTGCAATATATCACAAGGTATTTTGTTGTAACATTTAACACAGTACCCCATAAAAGATGTATGTACTTTAGATAATTTGACATACATACATAATATTTTTATAAATGAATTGGCAAAATACCGTCATAATATTAATCCTTTTAAATAGTTTCCTGAGAGATTCGCGGTGACGTATTTTATAAATGGCTCTGACAGCTCTCTTTTGCAAAACCAAGATCGATTCAATGTCAGCAGCCCGACCCCACAGTAAAATGCCATACGACATAATGCTGTGGAAGTAACTAAAATAGACCAATAGCGCGGTTTCTACGTCTGTTAACTGTCTTATCTTTCTAACAGCATAAGCGGCTGAGCTTAGCCGCCCCGCAAGAGATGTTATGTGAGTTCCCCATTGTAATTTCTCGTCTAACCTGATTCCCAGGAAAACTGTTTGATTAATAAATTCCAGTTTTTCTCCGTTCAATATGATGTCACATTCGCTACTCTTAACATTAGGTAATTTATATCTAATGCATTTGTTTTAGTTTAGTACCAAATTAAAATAGAGCTATTCACGTCGTCAAGATTTTGTGACCGTCGATTGATTTTAAAGATCAATGATGTGTCATCTGCAAATAACACCATCTTCGGTTGATTTTGAAGTAATTGGGGTAAATCATTAATGTAAACTAAAAAGGGGAATGGAAACAATATCGAACCTTGAGGAACGCCCATTGCCATTTCAGACCCCAATAAATTTACGCCGTTTACTTGAACTTTAACCTTTCTATCTTTCAGGTATGATCTTACTAAATCAAGAGTTGTATTCCTAATCCCATAGTGCTCCAGTTTCAGCAGAAGTATCTCATGGTCTACGCAATCGAACGCCTTCGAGAGGTCGCAAAAGATTCCAATGGCATCTTGTGCTTCTTCCCAGGCATTAAAAATGTTCTGTATTAGGGTGACACCGGCGTCAATGGTACAACGCCCTTTGGTGAAACCGTACTGTTGTTCATGAAAGATGGAATTTTTATTAAAGTGACGTAACATTTGATTGAGCATTTACTTTTCAAAAACCTTACTGAGAACTGGTAGAATTGATAGAGGCCTATAATTGTTGGGTTCTTTACTATCACCGGATTTGAACAATGGAACTACTTCACTGTGTTTCATGAGATCCGGAAAGACTCCTTGGTCTACACTGGTGTTAAATATGAAAGCTAAATAGGGCGCAATGGTTTCGATAATAGATCTACAGACTTTTACAGACATTCCCCAGAGATCCTCTGTTGATTTAATTTTAAGATCTTTAAAAGCTTTTATAACAGCCTGGGGGTTTGTATGCTCAAACCTAAACTCCAAAGAGCATGCCATCACATTCTGTCTAAGTAAGGCAGCAGAAAGCGCTGGTGAGGAATTTAAAGCTTCAGTAGTTTTAAGGGAAATATAAGAAAACAGTTTTTAAATTCCTGAGCAATTTCTACATCTTAATAGTGCCATGTGCAGTCTGTAAATTAAATTCAATATTTCGCTGTTTTTTTTTCTACCTGTTTAATTATTTATTATTTGCCAGGTAATTTTTATTTTATCACCTGCTGATTTTATTTTATTGCTAATATAAAGAGCTTTGGCTATTTTGCACACACTTTTTTTAAAGTTTTTGAATATTTTGCAACATACTTTTGAAAGCTTGTATTATTCGTATGTTGCTTTAAGCCATAAAGTTCAAATAGTTCTTCCCTGCTTTTATGAATACCTGTAGTGATATGATTTATGTATCTAGTACTGAGTACAAAGTACATATTGTTAGTCCGACAAGAGAAACAAAATTACGCTTTTAATAGCTATTAGATTTCTGATCATCATTTTGAGATATAACGCCATCATCATCAGAATTTTCGGAGTAATCATAATTTTTATTAAAAACTAACCAAGGTTTAAGTTTATCTATTGCAACAATATTGTTGTACGAGTAAGAGGCCGACTAGGCTTGCGTGTCAATGGCGTGTCTTCGATTTTAAGTCTGTCATTAGGTAGCAGTTTGGTTACGCGGTAAGGACCCTGATGTTTATTAACTAGCTTTTTAGATTTTCCGTCGCTAGGAACCTCTCTTTTTACGTTTTCTAGATCACCCACTGCATGATCATGTTTGCCTTTTCTTTTGGAGTTGAATCTAGCGTCTACTACGAATTTAGATCAAATTCGAGAACAAGCCAGTGCGCGCATTATTGAACAACAACAGAAAGATAAGCTTTATCTTTCTGTCGTGTCGTAGTAGACGCTTCCTTAGTGGCGTTTATGATGTTACTAAGTACGTTTTCAGAACCACTATTAATTTTGAAATCAAACAAGAGCTCAGAAGGACTTTTACCGGTTATTTTATGAATAGTAGTATTTAGCCATATTTGAATGTCAGGTGCGAATTCGTCACAGCTTCTATCATCCTTGCCATGAGTTTTGGCTGACAAAGCTTCTAAAATTGTTCTATTGAATCTCTCGACTTGGCCATTAGCACGTGGCGTAGCCACTGTATTGAGAATATGCTTGATGCCGGTAAATTTTGTGAATGAATCGAACACCCTTTAGCACTAACCACCGAATATCGTTGTCCCCCTCCCCCATGACTTGCAGTTTTTAAGTTTATAATTCTATAAAACCTCCGCGACTTTTTAGCGTTAGAGTCTGTAAACCACTGGGTCGGAATTTTAAAGTTCAATCTTCACCTCCCCCGCAGCTGTAAAACCCAGATCTTTTCGGCCTGAAGAAAAACAATCCGAATATTTAGCTAGAAGCTCATGTAACTCTTTTTTTTGGTCAGCGGAGAGTTGTTCTCCGCAATGTACAGACTCTTTTACCAGGTTGTCATCAAGACACAGGTAGCACGTCGAAATTATGAGTTACAGGGACAGCACGCATTATAAGTGATCCTTTTTGTAATGTTAGTTCGTTACCGCACAAATTGTGAACAAGAACTTTCCCTAGACTGTTTTCAAGTGTATACGCACCAGGAAGCAGGTAGTGTTCTTTGTTAACCTGTCCTCGTACGCTACCGTTCACAAATATCGTACCCTGAAATCTAGTAAGACTTTCAACCGGTACCACAACTAACTCGTTAGGTTTTAGATTTGTATCCATAGAAGAAAAATTCGATCGCTTCCCGAAAATAATCTGATTGGGAGTTTTTGTTATCGTAATGTTAGGTTTCTCCGTGAAAGTGTGCCCTAATAACGCGGGGTGTTTTATAATTAAATCATCTACGGTAAAAAAAATAACCTTTTTTTTTTACTATACCTTGTACTAAAATGTTAACGTGAGCCTCTCCTAGATTCGACGTCGTGGACGAGACATTTGAGAGTTCTGTCACCCATAACGAAAGGCTTCGTACCGACGACCGCCTTTATTACGTGGACTACTTAGTATCCTTAAAGTTGCCGAGTTTTGATGTCGCGACTCCCTGTGAACCTCACGTTGTCGCGACACCTCCCTACTCGGGCTTCGTGAATTAAAGTTATATGAGCGCTTGTGGACTTGCCTTTCTCGAAGACTCCCATCCACTCCCTCGCTCTGGCCTTGTTCTGAGCGTTTGTGGACTTGCCTTTCTCTAAGACTCCCATCCACTCCCTCGCTCTGGCCTTGTTCTGAGCGTTTGTGGACTTGCCTTTCTCGTAGGCTCCCTTCCACTCCCTCACTCATGCCACGGAGTCTGCCTTCCACCGCTTGGATTATCGCGGTTATGGTTAGTAGGCTCACCCTCCGATGCAGCGTCTGATGTAGTGTTATCCATGAACCTTGAACTTATTTTTCATGTCCCATGTATAATATAATCCAAAAAAATATTTTGGAGGAAAGACGATATGATATCGACGTAAACTCGTATGAAGGATGGTAATATTAGGGTAAAATTAATGTTAGGGTTCTTACTTTAAGAAAGTAAGATAACATTAAGGTAAGGTAAAATTAAGGTAAGGTAACATTAAGGTAAGGTAAAATTAAGGTAAGGTACCATTAAGGTAATGTACCATTGAGGTAAGGTACCATTTAGGTAAGGTACCGTTAAGGTAAGGTACCATTAAGGTAAGGTAACATTAAGGTAAGGTAAAATTAAGGTAAGGTAACATTAAGGTTAGGTACATTAAGGTAAGGTAACATTAAGGTAAGGTAAAATTAAGGTAAGGTAACATTAAGGTAAGGTACATTCAGGTAAGGTAACATTAAAGCAAGGTAAAATTAAAGCAAGGTAACTTTAAGGTAAGGTAAAATTAAGGTAAGATAACATTAAGGTAAGTTAAAATTAAGGTAAGGTAACATTAAGGTAAGGTAACATTAAGGTAAGGTAATATTAAGGTAAGGTAACATTAAGGTAAGGTAACATTATGGTAAGGTAACATTATGGTAAGGTAACATTAAGGTAAGGTAACATTAATTTAAGGTACCGTTAAATTAAGGTACCTTTAATGTAAGGTACCGTTAAGGTAAGGTACCATTAAGGTAAGGTACCATTAATGTAAGGTACCATTAAGGTAAGGTAATATTAAGGTAAGGTAACATTAAGTTAAGGTAACATTATGGTAAGGTAACATTAAAGTAAGGTACAATTAATGTAAGGTACCATTAAGGTAAGGTACCATTAAGGTAATGTAACATAGGTAATGTACCATTAAGGTAAGGTACCATTTAGGTAAGGTACCGTTAAGGTAAGGTACCGTTAAGGTAAGGTACCATTAAGGTAAGGTACCATTAAGGTAAGGTACCATTAAGGTAAGGTACCATTAATGTAAGGTAACATTAAGGTAAGATAACATTAAGTTAAGGCAACATTATGGTAAGGTAAAGTTAATGTAAGGTACCATTAAGATAAGGTAACATTAACTTGATAATGAAATGACAGTAACGTGAAGTACCTAAAGGTGAAAATTATGTGCGGTGTTATACCGGCTAGCTTTTAGGAAGGACAGAAAAGGCCAATAAATCATTTTGTACTTATTTAAGGTAGGTACTGCACGCCCGTACGCCGTATTTACTTGAAATTATTTAATGGCTATTGAAGCGTGTGACTCTGTTAAGTAAGAGTCGAAAGGATGGGAATGCATTTTATAAATTTGGCCATTATTCAATTATGAAAAAAAAACAATATGTCATTCAATCAAAATTATTATGGTGGTGTACTTTCTAGTACAGAAATCTGTGTGGTGCTGTGATATTTACTAACAAGGGGGTAAGAGAAAAAAAAAATACTTTGGGCGTCAAAAATAGAATTAGACGATGATCATTATGCACTCAGCGGCGCGTTCCCAAATGGTAGCTCTTGTAAAATACAACACCCAACGGGAAAGAACCATCAGGGTGCCCCGATCTAATTCAGCCCTTAATTTATCCAATCACACAATATTATTACAAGTGACACAGAACCGGTGCACTATCATATTCTAGCCCAGTAATTTAAAGGGAAATTTTAAATTAAAAGGAAAAACACTTGTCAATAATTATGTCACCAGGAAGTGCCCTGGCCGAGCCTAACCTATGGCATGATGCTAATTACATGGAATTTATTGTAAAATTTAAAACATTGCAGCATCATCAAAGTAAATGTCTTCTTATTAAATGGCCAAATTTTAAAAATCGAGAATCAATTATGGATCTAAAAGAAAGAAAAGTAAAGAAAACGAACGAACGAGAAAAAAAATATTTGTGGGCAGGGATAAACGGGTAGTTTGCAGACAAAACTATAAAAGCAAAACCCGCTTATCCCACTTCTGAGATGAAAGGAAACTCCAAATTGATTCTCGGGCATTTATTTTTGTTGAAAATAAAGAATAATCTTAACACTAATATCATTAGTTGTTAACATTCATTACTTGTCATTAAAACGGTGTACATACCTTATTTTTAAAACCGCAGTTATACCACAATTTTGGATTTATGCTCTCGTTAAACTATGACTTGTTTCTTCGTCTATATCACACTGCTTTCGCAACAAGGCTGACTCGACCCTCTAGCCCGTTGCACCCGCGCTTCGAAAGTCCCTCCTCGCTTAGTGACCGCGCGCAACCGGGCGGCGAGCGAGTCAGTGTTGCCAGGATGAAAACAAAACTCAATAAAAAAACTACTTAGGTAATACATTTAACTATTTTGTAAGCCGTGAGTAGAAAACAATTCTAAAATTATACTCAAAAAAATACTTCTAAAATTATTTCTAACACTTATAAAATTAAATATATGACCTACTACAACAATTCCTAACTGATTCCTAACACGTGATTTGAAGGAAGAGGTTTTATGTTTCGGCTGTTGACGACATTGGGCACACTTTATAGGTCAAATCTAATCAGTTCTTCAATATTCTAACTTCACAAGCACTAACTTTTTAAGTTTAGCATGTATCCATGTTTTTCCAATGATCTCTATTTGAGCTTAGGTTTGGAACCCTACATCACTGTGCCTATGCTTATTCTTTAAGGTACCTATTATGGTTATGAAGTTTCTCAAAAACCACAGTTGGGCTGTTGCACACCTCCACGCACGGCTGCGCTTACGCGTTTTTTATTATTGTCCATATTTTCTTGTTGCTTTATAACCGACCCCGTTTGTAATTCATATTTTTCCCATTATATCTACATGTTTTACAGTCCACTCATCTTTCATTTGCTTCACTACGACCTATCGTCGCGATCATTGGTGCTTTCTGCGGGACATATTTTGGTGTCAAAAATAAACTTAATAAACACCAAAATATGTCTCGCAGAAAGCATCTCTTGGTTTGCGAGAATACTATTTTTCTTACTTAATTAACAAACAATTAACTAAACACACTATTTCGACACAATTTTTCTCTATTCCGCATTTTGGCTGAACAATCAATATGTTCCGTCAGGCCAGCCGAACTCCAACGAATTTTCTCTCTCTTTCTTAAGTTAAGTTTATAAACAAAAACGATTCTTATATACAGTTCGCATCGCATTATTTCCTGCTATTAATCTGATCCAACGCCAATAACGCCTGAGTTGTTGTTCAATATTTACGATGTTAGCAAGATCATATATACATGTACCTCTAATAGCCTTGGGTGTATGTATCACGTTCCTATATCAATTAACACTTACCTACTTATAGCTTGATATACTATACAGTGTTTAATTACTCTACGCCTATCTAATAGGGTAAATACTGATTGTAGTTTGTATGTATTAATTATGATATGATTCATGTGACTGTGAAATGCACTCATGTTTTGATTCATTACTATGTGTGTCTATATTTGTAATCACGTTCTCGAAAACGGCTTTAACTATTTCGATGAATGTTGCAATATGGGGGTTTAAGGGGGCGACCTAGCTAGGTCTCATATCTGGGATTTAATTTTTCTATATTTTCACCCGAGCGGAGCTCGGCCGCCCATCACGCTTAGCATGAAAACCATAGAAACGGATTTTCTACGGGTTTTGTTGACGAAAGAATAGACAAAATGACAGATTGTGATTGTTTATCCGTCATTTTGTCTATTCTTCCGTCGACAAAACCCGTTTCTATTGTGGTCATGCAGGTACTAGATAAGTACATCTTTCTACACTGGTTTTAGATTAGAATTTTCCTTGTAATTTCTATTTACTAGCACCGAATTATGGAATTACAGAGAGGGGCGGTTTACCACAGCCAAATTTTGCTGAGCATTACTCTACATACAGTGCTTATAAGTTCCATGTTTATAAGACAAACTATTAGTACTTCCTAGTAAAATATTTGCTAAAGGACCACCTAGTATTTGCTACCGGTAAACTTCCAACTGACACCGACTTCGTGATCTAATAATACGTAAACTTTATAGAAACGATATACCATTAAAACAAATGTTAAAAAGTCTTCAAAAAACAAAATGGAGTCATTCGCTCGCAATCTCAAAGTCAATTAAAGTAGGAACTAATTTTTCCGCGCTATTTGCCGAAGTCGGTGGAAGAAATGGCTCACAAATTTACAATGACGCCTGAGCAATAGGATGGAAAATTTCCAATTATGACTGAATTGGGCATAATTTATATGTTGCAAAGGAATTGAACTAATTTAGAAGCATTAAGGTGATTTAGAACAGCATGAAACTGTTAACGATGACCTTTTTCAAATGCCGTAATCACTTTTGATGTGATCTTTGTAGTTCATTCTTTATTATTTTTATGTAGGGCTTTTCGTAGCGGACCTCTGAGGTTATGACTACTTAACCGAGCTATCCTATGACTGGCTTAAGCTATTAAAGCCTCCAGCCAGGGGCGTAAAATAACTTATATACGAATACGAACCTCGGCTTAGGGCGTCGCTGGGGAGAGCACAGCAAGATGGGAGAGACTGGATCAAACCTGGATAATTATTACTATCGGGGGAATTTAAAGCTACAGGCTCTGCTTCGACGCGGGCTGGTGCATCGTCGAGTAAGGGTCGGGGAGGTCAATAATTTGATAACTTTAATTATTTATATATTTTATGAGGCTAACAACCAAAATTACATGGGACTTAAACCTAACTAACGAAATATGGGTGTACGATAGGAACACCTCTGATAAGCCCTTCGGGAAGACAAGGCGTCATGTTATGTTTACGTACCAATGAGGTCTACTCCAATTTCAATATCAAAGAAATAAATAAGAATAATTACATTTATTCAGAAATACGTGTAGGGATTCTTATTAAAGAAATGATCATTACATAAGGGAATATGTTTTTGATTATAGTTTCTATTTTATTGTATTGGAGTTTCATAGTATTTACAACTATGGTTGTCAAAAAAGTATGGTAATTACATAATTTTTTTATCCCCTATGATTCTATCCCCTCTTTTTTACATATTATTATTTTAAGTCTGTTAGCATAAGGAATTTGTTACAATCTGCTAGTCAAAGGCTTATTCACAGACTCTGTACTTCATCCTATCAACTTTCTTCCTCTCTGTTGTCCCGTTTATAATTAACGTTGGTTCTGGTGAAAATCCTTTTTTGGGAATTGGTGCAACGATTTTTTTTCCCCTTTATTTTAGTGTCATTTACTAACTTCTGCCCACGGCTTCGCTCGCGTGGATGTCGGGAACTTACTACCGGGATTAAAAGTACACTATGTTAATCCAGGTTATAAGCTATCTATGTACCAAATTTCATCTTAATCCATTCAGTCATTTTTGCACCAATCCGGTATATACATCCAGAAAAACGGACAAAAATTGAAGACTAAAAACTGTATTTTCGGCATCAGACTCGTTCCCACACCTCGTAGAAATTACTTTTTTTTTTAAATATTCAATGAAAAGTTTTGATTTCGTTACTATTTTATTGTTATTGGAAACCACCACGCTACGTTTTCAGAGTCAGTCCAATTTTGAAACAGTATTACATTAATCGAATTCCATTCTCTAAATAATACAATGGTACAAAGAAACGCTCGTTTCCCGATATTGTAATTAAATTGTGAAACCGAATCCAACAGTTCTATCTAAATAATTTTAATTGCTGTTGACTTTGTTTAATCATATTTATTAATTAAACATTGAACAGCAGCGGCCTAGATATTCTAACACTGCTAACAATCAGTAGAATTCAAGTTTGCCGAAGTGTAACTGGGATTTGCTTCAAAATAATGTGTTCAAAATTGGGTTAAATGATTTAAGTCCTCCTTCTAATCTCGATCGCACTTCGGTTGTGATTCATCCAGGTGTAAAATAACGGATTATGGAATGGCACCTTATTTATATTTTCCAGTTCCTATCTGCTTTGGAGTACTTATCTAAAGACTTCTATAATATAATAATTCTATGAAATGTTTACAGATCGCTGGTATTGGACACGTCAACTCGTTCGGACTGATCTACAATGATTTTATTAATGAAACACAATCTACAGCCAAATCGTTGACTTCTGCACATGGAGTTTTCGCCATAATGTTGGCCATTGGAGGTAAGTTTCTAGAGATTAATAATTAAATTATATGACTAACTAACTATATAAATAAATACAAAAACAAAATGACACTTAGGCGGCGAAGTACTCGTCCTCATCGCTGGGTTCCGAAAACGTGCCCAGAAGACTGACAGCATTGTCACGCTGAATGGCAATGCTAACTATTTGGCCAAAGAACGAGCCTCCACAGCTCTGGTCACGTGTCGACTACGACCCAGTTGGCGAGAAATTTCCTTAAAAAAGAGACACGCACTCGGGACCCATGACCCGATTACGCGTCTCTTTTTTCTCCCGAGTGTTTCGACCCCCACTAGTTACTAGTTAAATTATTGATGTTTTGAATACCTTATATAAACTGCCATAGTTCAAGAAACCTGAAATATCAGATTGGAAGTTATATAGGAATTCTACTATTTGGTAGAATCATATCGTCTTGGATGAGACTGAGAAAATCGCACCATGAACAAAGAGATTTGCTTTAGTATTTATCAAGTTCATAATTTAGAAATATCTATTGTAATATTAATTGTTTAGACTTAAATTCTTCCTTATGTGTTGATAATAACTAACTTTACTATTTTCAGGTATAATACTCAACAGCTTAACAAAAAGATATTCATTAAGATTTGGAGGCATTATTGGAGCTGTTTTCTTATCTACAGGATCTTTCAGTACCATATTCATAACTAACACCAACCAACTTCCAATTACTTTCGGGGTGTTCCAAGGAATTGGATTCGGAATGGTGGTACCAGTGTGTTACTCGACTTTAAACCATTATTTCGTGAGAAAAAGAACTACAGTCATGAGTATTTGTAAGGCAGTTCAAGGAGTTATTTTGATGTGGTATCCTCAATTACTGAAGAAGATGATGTCTTTGTATGGATTTAGAGGGACCTTACTAATTCTGGCAGGAATGTCTTTGCATACATTTCCTGGGATGCTCGCGATGAAAATCGATACGACAGTTCCAAGAAAAATAAGAACAGCAAGTATTTTTTCATTTGAAATTGTTTTCTTTTCAGAATGAATTGTTTATGAAATTGAATGTGGTTTCGAATTTGCAGATGATCTAAAAAATGGGAAGCGACACGAAAACGAGGATTTGTTAGTTTCTAAAGATAGTAATGAGGAATCTCTGAAAGTGAACCAGACTAAAACTATGAATGTTTTTGAAAAAATCAGGTAAATTCAACATTGTTTTTTTTTCATATTATCCCTATTATAACAAAAACCGTGTTTTGAATATTGTCATGTCTTTACAAATACGTATGAGCTGCTTATCTTTAAAAAAAGAGCCTTTTATTTGATCAAAGTTTTGTGTCTTCATAACTCAATTAAGCTAGTATAAAATCACCGTGATACCTACTTGTATATACATCGTGACCTACCCGAAATTACTTCATATTTACGCCATATATTGGCAAGACATAGTGCAAATATTTTAGACAATATACTCTATATATCTGTAACCACACCTATGTTTAACAAAATAAATGATTGATTGATTTCATTTGGTGTATCTATATATCCTATCTTTTATTATTTTACATAGTAGTATTATAAATGCGAAAGTGAGTTTGTATGTTTGTTTGTTACGTTTTCACGCTAAAACGGCTTAACGGATTTGGATAAAATTTGACGCATGGGTCGAATATTACCTGGAGAAGGACATAGGCTACTTTTCATCCTGGTTCGCAGACGAAGTCGCAGGCGAAATTTGGCACATGGGTAGACCATGACCTGGTTTAGGACATAGGATACTGTTTATCCCGATATTCCCACGGGATCGAGACTTATGCGGCTGAAACCGCGGGGCGCAGCTTGTTGTTTATAACTTGTTATTTTTGTTTACAGTCAGAAGTTAGTGGAAATATTGAACTTCAAGATCTTGAAAGATGCCGTTTATTGCAACATCTGCTTCGGACAGAGTTTTGTCAACTTTTCTGATCTCACTTTCTTCATCTTACAACCGATGCTACTATTTCAATATGGTTATGATAGGGTAAGTTTATACCTACATTTAATACCTACATTGTATTTAATTATTTCAACCTAATTAACCTTTGATTTTAATAGGATACTATTTATCCCGATATTCCTACGGGATCCAGACTTATCCGGGTGAAACCGCGGGTGAAGCTAGTAATATTATAAATGTGAAAGTTTGTTTCTTAGTTAGGCTTTCACTCTAAAACGGCTGAACGGATTTGGATGTAATATGACATATGGGTAGACCGTGGCCTAGGTTAGGACATATAATACTTTTAATCCCGGTAGTACATTTCCGTGGGATAATTTTCGACTTCCACGCTGGCGAAGACGCGAGCAAAGCTAGTCTACAATAACGTTGACTATAATTCCCTTATATCAACCCAATAAATGGTTATATTGGAGCCGTAACATAACAATAATACCGGCGTAATTCACACAGGCCTCCATTCTCGTAAAGATAACAATTGAGGTGACATTTACAACTTGCTTACTCACAGACCAATAAATAGATAAATTTCGCAACGCTAGGCTATGATAAATCGAGCTGAAGGCCCACCTGATGTTACGTGTGGAAAGCCCTTTATAATACGAGTATGGCACTCGGCAATGGCGTAGCTTTCTATCAGTGATAGAATTTTTAGAATCGAAAGATCGTTCTATCGTTCGTTCGTTTTCGATCGTTTTTCTAAGAAAACCCTCTACATACTACCTCTTTATAATATTATTATTATTTTCTTTATTTCAGTAAATACATATAAATTATATTTTTAAATAATAGAATAAAAAAATATAAAAAACATTAAAAAATATAAAAAAATAGTAGCCCACCGGTATTGGCAACAGGGTCAGGGCTTCAGAGAGAACTTCCTAACAATGCGAGCCGTGTCCAGGAGTACCGCTTTCTGAATCAAGCCCTTAATCCAGCTGCCCAACGAGAGCCTCCACAGGTGTTGGTCGAGGCTCTTGGCAATTAAGCCATTGGCTGATACGACTATCAGCACAATGGTCGCTGAGTTCACATCCCACATGTCGACAAACTCGCGAGCCAAGTCAAGATACTTAATTTGTTAAACTTTCTCGGTTTTCACGAGGTTCCCGTCATTATTGTTATTATTAGTACAGATTTCAAACTTGTAAATATTCTGTTATTCCTGTTTCAGTCTGAAGTAGCGATGTGTATCTCAATATGTGCCGCAGCTGACGTCGGCGGAAGATTTGCCCTGGCCTTCATCAGCAGTATGTTCCACATCAATACAAGAGTATTGTTCTATGCAGCAACGCTGCTCACCTTCCTTATCAGATTAGGTATGAATGTATTTGTCAATAATTATTTTCTTATCTTGTTTGCTGTCTTGAAATTATAAATGGTGTCTCAGGTATCTTTGTTTGTTTTAGGTTTTAACACGAGTTTTCTATACAATGTCGAATGTAAATTATGTTTGTCTTTTCTCAGAAGAGCCAATATTTTTAGAATGAGAGATATATCTACTTGTTTGTTTATAAAAAATTGGATAGGTATAATTATTCGTCAAAGGAAAAGATCTCATTAAATTCTTAAAAATAATGGCAATACTGGAAAAGCTATCGGAAAAATACAATTGCCTTTCTTTAATAAAAAATTCTGACAGTTTATTATCATTACAGAAATAAAATTACCCAGTCCCAATTGAAGTTACAATGTCAATTTTCTTTCAGTAATGTTACAAATCAGCCAATTTGTATGGATGGCGACCGTAACAGGAGCATTAGGAGTTCTTCGAGCTTGGCTCCACGTGGCCAGTCCTTTGCTGATCTCAAACCACGTGCCACACGAGGACTTCCCTGGAGCATACGCATTGTCTATGCTAGCTACTGGCACCGTAAACGTTGCTTTTGCTCCACTTATAGGTAAGATATTTTCTTCTCTGATTAGCACAAATTTTCTTTTTCCACTATGCACTGAACAGAGCACAGAGATGCCTAGGCGGCATTGTCAACACTTTCAAGACAAAGCAAGTGTGACACTATTTACTCGCGCTGCGACATCAATGACGTTTAGAAACTGACTTGAAGAAACAGGCTTTGAAGGCGATCCGTGAATGGAGGTCAACTCCCAAAGCACGTAATCCGTAGTTTCGGTCGAAGTTAGGGTTGATTAGTACTCCGCATCGCCTACGGATATAAGATTAATTTGGGGCTCGACCTAAGAATAAATGACTACGATTCAACAGTTGTACCTACTACGAATATATTTTTGCTAGTCCAAAAAAGTTAATTATTCGGGTGTAGGGTTCAATCCGAAGGTTCGAATTACTTTCGGACGGGCCCGTACCTTTGTTGATGGAATAAGAGAGTCGAAGTTGTCAGAAGTTGTGCGCTCAACGCACTTTCGGCGCCACGAACTTTATTACTACTGCGGCGATTCCGTTCTCTTTGCATACTACTCACTGTGCCAGGAAATGCATCGGATTGATTAACAAAACAGTCTTATAGTCAAATGGATTGCGGTTCCAGAAATAGCAGCTAAAGTAAATGCAATGCAAATCCAGTAATTATGGAGGCGAAAGTGCAGTTGTCTTGAAGATACAAATGGAGTCTTCTAATTGCTTGAATGCAGTTGTTGAAATTCAATCCATATACTTTTAGGCCTGCTTGTACCACACATCCCACTATATACTCGTAATATTATAAAAGCGAAAGTTTGTGAGGATGGATGTTTGTTACACTTTCATGCAAAAACTACAAAACGGATTTGAATCAAATTTGGCACACAGATAGTTTATAACCTGGATTAACACATAGAATACTTTTTACCAGGATATTCCCACGGAATCGAGAGTTATACGGGTGAAATCGCGGGCGCTGCTAGTCACTAAATATATTTTGCGCTAAACTTAAATCTTTATTCTGCCACTCTCAACTTCAAACAATGGGGGCTATTCTTTTTTGTACTCTCCCGTTGGCGCCACTGGCGAGTAAAGTCCTGTCACTTTTTATTTCATATATTTTGGATATATTTAAGTACCCATTACTTCATACAATGTTTATTTTATTACATTTTAATGTTCCTAAAATTGGCAAGCATGAAGCAGACAAATATTACCTATCGTTTCTCCAAGTTGAGTTGTTACTTAATATCTTAAGCCATAATTAATCAGGAATGGCATAATCTTTACAAAAATTATGAATAATAAGTAAAAATTCCCGATAGTAAATCCCGCAAACAGTTCAGTAACAATTGACATTTCTAAAGACCTCACTCTACACTAGAGCCTCTAGCAGCGATAGTCCTCAGCACGATGTTTTATATAGGACTAATTCTAAGTCCTAATGTATTTTTTTTTCTTTTAAGCAGTAACAAATAGAATCAGCTTCAAAGCAATAACGTCAGTTTAATAACCGCCTTAATTTTTGTGGGAACAGCAATCAATATGACCGCAAAAATATCTATTAAAAATTATTTCGATACGGTTGTGTGAAAGTAGAATAATTACATGAACGATGCTCAAAGCAGCGTTTCCTAGAATTTCTCAGGCCAGGCAATGGATTCCCCGTATTTAAAAACAAACAAAATCTAGTCGCAATCTCGTCTCAGACAGTCAATGTCAAAAATGTAGGTAAATTAAAGGTATTTTTGACAGATTGAGACTCAAAGTCAGAGTCAAATCATTGATTTCAAATAGGCCCTTATAAAGCACTTTTGTACGTCAAACATTTACAAAAATATTGAATTGATTCTAGTCGCCCCTTCCAAAAGGCAGTTTTCGCATGGAGAAGAATGGGCAAGAAACTCCACCGTTACTCTTTTAAAATGTTTTACAATATTTTGATAAGTACATTAGTTATATATAGGTAAAAATAATAAAGAATTATAAATGAAGCAACAACAGATAAATTAATTATGTGATAGATACATGGTGCTCACTTATTTACAAACATTGTAAAAACAGACGATTTTCCTAAAATTTTACAATTAATAAGTCAGTGTGTGAAGAAGTAATCACAGAATGTAAAATCAATGTAATAATCTTATACAAAATATTGTAAAACATTTAAAAAAAGTAACGGTGGAGTTTCTTGCCCATTCTTCTCCATGCGAAAACTACCTTTTGGAAGGGGCGACTAGAATCATTTAAATTTTTTTGTAAATTTTTGACGTTCAAAAGTGCCTTATAAGGGCTTATTTGAAATAAATGATTTGACTTTGACTTTGACTTTAATATATTAAAAAATAAAAAATATGCAATTGAATTAGCAACCAGTTTGATGTTGTCTAGATTCTAGATTATCCTATGGAGCAGGACCAGCATGTTTCCAAGCATTCTTATCTTGGATATAATCCTCTAATTTGTTATATGCTTATGACTGAAATTAGAATTCGAACCTTCTTAAAGGTACCACTTCGTAGCCGACCGCAGGCGGCAACATTAGGCGACGTGTCATCGCGACACAACTGGTTTCTATGAATATCTATGAAATACCTTCCGTACCAACACGTCTGTTTGATAGGACCACCAGTTGTGTCACGGAGACACGTCGCCTGCTCTGTCGCTGCTGCTGCCTGCGGTCGGCTAGGGAATTGTAGGTACCTTAAAAACCCTGCTGCTCACAGTACAAAGTAATGATTGTGACACCTTATATGCTCTATCTACCTCCATAGTTTTAAATATTCCATTCCAAGATAAAGACAACAGATAAAAAATAAAAACCTACATCATGCATTATTATAATATTTTTTTATATAATGCATGCTATGCAATGCTATATATTAATAACAATGCACTCGTATTTTCTGAAAGTTGTGCAAAATAAGTTTCAAGACTTAACAATAAGATAAGAAGAGATATGCAAATCCTTTTATAATCCATCAATAAACTAATTATCATCGAAATTGTAGGTAAGTTGATAAGATGTCTTAAAAAGACAAAAAGACTGTTAAAAAGGAAATCTTATCATTGGATGACTAACGGAAAGTTGTTACCGTCACGTGCAACTATGTTGTAAACACTGAAATTAAAATACCGGCCAAGTGCGCAATGAAGGGTTCCATAGTTGGAATGAATTTATCCCAAGAACAAACTTACATTGTAGTTGAAAAACATGTTCTCCGATACCGAATGTATAGCTAAACTACCACAGCTAAGTATGCTATACAAGTCAACGAGTATCAACTAAAACTAAACTATCACACTAAACCTTCCTTTTAATTTCGTACTACTTACATTACATTTACATTTTTTTTACATATCCAAAATCAACCATTTTTCTAAAAAAATGACTCTAAAAATTAACTCCAAAAATTAGCACTTTAAAGCTTAATATTTCGCAAACGGATCCCTGAATCCAAAATGGTTTTCTCACACACAATATTTTTGATTGACCTTTCCAACGAGATCCCCACTATACGTGTGTATGTGGTACCAATTTTTCTCTAGTCTAGTTTTTTCTGTAGTCTCTGTGCTAAGCCGCGGACAGACAGATGGACATGGCGAAACTATAAAGGTTCCTTGTTGACTACGGAACCCTAAAAATAGATTAATAAATAATCAGCCGTCCCATACATGGGTTGAGTTTTGTATTGAAGTTTTGTATGGGGCAGTTGATATTTTTTTCGCGATTACGATGCTGGTCCCATAGAGACAATTGTTCAGTTTGATTGTCTTTACCACACCATGCTGTCATTTCAGCCGAAAGACGTCCACTGCTGGACATATGCCTCCCCAAGCACCGCCACTTCGACCAGTTCTGTGCTTCCCGCATCCAGCGGATTGCGGCCTTCACAAGATCAGACTGATGATCTTCTTGTAGGAGGCCTTCTAACGCTACGTCTTTCGGCTCCTGCGGCCATCTGTTCTGCGAGCAATTTGCCCTGCCCATTGCCACTTAAGTTTGGCAGTTCTTCGGGCTATGTCGGTTACTTTGCTATTTCTGATTCGATCACGTAGGGAAACTCCAAAAATAGCCCTCTCCATTGCTCTTTGGGTGACTTTGAGCCTTTTAATAAGGCCCATTGTGAGTGACCACGTTTCAGTGCCATAAGTCATCACTGGAAACACGTACTGGTCAAAGACTTTCGTCTTGGGACACTGCGGTAAGTGGGACGAGAAGATATTGCGTAGCTTCCCAAACGCTGCGCAGCCGAGTCGGATTCGACGATTGACAATTTCACCATGCTGTATTTTCTTAAAAACCTTCCGGTATATTATTTTCTATATTATGGTGAAAACCATATCATAATCATATTCATTGTGTAGTTTAGAAAAACTAAGCGGTCATAGAGACAGACACAAAAAGCGACTTTATTTTGATTATTTAGAGAAGCTATTAGATGATGTTTATAGATATAGATGCATATAATATCGAAGTAGAGTATTTTATCAGCAGGAGATACTGAACCACTGACCATCCTAGTGATAAAACGATATAAAGTCTGGTTTGCTGTAGGTGATAGATTTTTTCGAAGTTTCATTTCAGCTAACTTTATTATTTTTCTTTCCAGGTGTACTGAAAGACGTGTATCAAGACTACGTGCCAGCATTTTACGCTTTAACATTATGCTGCATCCCTTGCCTCCTGTTTTGGCCTATCGAGTATGTCATTAAAACGAAGTGAACTATTCCCAACATTTAATAGTTTAGGAAAAACTTTATGCAGCTTTTTCACGAATTCCGTGAATTGAATTTGAAAACGTTGATTGTATTTTTATATTATGCTTAGTTATTTCTATTTGTACATATTTATACTTTGTTCAGTAATAAATGCGTTATTGTAATTTGGTTCGTTTACTTACAAAACCATAATGAATTAGTGTTTTTAGTTATGCATGACCAATCCATGCAGGTATAGCGAATTAATTTGTTGTTTTACTAGTAAAATACTGATGCTATTCCATCCTGTTTCCTATAAGGATGAAAAATCTCTATCGGACCAACTGAGGTTTGAGTACTAGAAAAGTCAGAAATCGCAAAAAACTTTTCTCACAGATTTAACAGGACATGATACTCGAACCTACTTTTCACGATGGATAGACTGGCCGAAAAAAAACAAAAATCTCTTGACAAAGTTAAATATTTGTCTGACTATATATTATGTCGCCTTTATGTATGGAGGTAGAAATGGAGATGGTGTCATCTCCATTTCTACCTCCATACATATAGCTGGATCGTCCACATCCTTAAATTAAGTGGACTACTTACTTCCTCCATCATTACATTTACGCAGATCTTACGAAAACAGACCAGGTAAAATATTATCAGGTACCTACTTTTTCAGTGTTACCTCAGTATTACGTGGGGGCCTCTGAAGAGCCGTCATTATTAACCCTTAACGTGCGGGGTGCTTTAGAAAAACCTTCGGCCAACCTCGGGCATCAATCTTTCTGACGCTTTCTTATTACCCTTTTTGTGGCTAATCGGTTTCAAACGTGTGAGGTTTTTCGAAATATGAAGGGTTGATTTCGTGGTCTATTTTTGGTAACGTATTCATGAGTTTTGGTTTTAAAAGGTTTACTGATGTGAGAGTGATAATATATATACATAGGTACGATAAATTTTTTATATATACTTAATATTAAAAATAAAGAAAGCGAATTTTATGAGATTGTGTATACGTGGAGGGTACCTAATATGCAGACCCACAACTCATTTGAAAAAATCTTTCATAATTTGAAAGGTGTACATTATTCCATTATGCTTTATATTATTTTTAAACATACAAAAAGTAGCACTAATGAAATACTATCTTGAATTCATGCAAGCCTAGTACTTTTTTTAGGTTACTGCTCAGAACTTGTGCACAACGTGTCGTCAACAGAATACCGTCTTCCCATGTAAATTGCACCCATGCGTAGCCTGGACGGGTTTTAACCACAAGGACTTTAGAGGATTGATTAATTAGTTGCAGTTCCTATCAATTATAGTTTAATCACGAGCTAACCGAGTTCTATCTAGTCATGGTTTGATCGATGGGCGATTGATTAGGTTTGAATTGAGAATTAAAATGAGCAATTATTCATTCAAATGTGGATAACCTGGAGATAACCATTGGATACTAAACTGCATCGGGGATACACGGACATTTTTTCTTGAAGTAAATAAAGAATAAAAGAATGTTTTTTTTTTACTAAAACAGAAACGCGTTCATATAAAATACAAAAATGAATTAAACTTCGTATACCTATCTTATCGTATAAATCTTCTTTCCCAGTCTACATAAAAAAATTCAATCAAATACTGAATTGGAATTAGTATGGTCACTATAGATAGTGCCATCAACAAATCCCAAAGTCGGCCAAACACCACTATTTAGTTTGTTCGAAAAAATAGTATATTATGCAATTAGTGAATAAAGGACGGATTTAAAGCTTTTAGAATCCTGAGCGACGAGAGTGATTCATGGCCCTCGATATAAATCCGTTTTATTCAAGAGTTGCATACTATACTGTATACCATGACTACGAGAAAAGAAAGATTTAAACGAAAGTAGACATTTAATGAAGAAAAAAGGAAGGTTCAATTAATTAAAATGCACATTAAAATTGCAAAAAATTGTGTTCGTACAACTTACAGTATTCGAAATACCGCCAATTTACTAACGACGGCAAAGAAGACAAAACAGTTTTTATTCTAATGCTAAACTCCTTGTCGATAATGTCGACCAATCAAATCTCGAGGAGTTATTTGCACAAGAAGTTTGTATGTCGAGTATTCTTTGCACAAGGAGTTTGTATCGAGTATTTTTTCGCAAGGAGGTTGTATAGCATTGAGATGGAGGTCGAATACATTAGTGTGTTCTAAAATCAAATTCCAAAATAGTGATTTAAAGTGCTTTTTATTCACTGTGAATAAAATAAGCTTTTTAGAGGGGGAATGCCATAAATATTTTTTTTATTCGATGTTAGGTTTTTTTTGATAGTTTCAAAATATGTATTAGTATTACAAGGGTTTTCATTTATTGTGGTATTGTCGTCTCCGAATAATAAAAGCGCGGAAAAATAAGGTCGTGGTTCTTCTATCTAGTCAAAGCAACCTATGGTAGTATTTTACGCAATATTGTCTTTGGTCCGTAGTCTTAACATCAACCGATGAACGACATTTTCAAGCTATTTGTTGGTTATTTGTTGGTTGAATACGAGGTTTTTGGCTACTTTTGTATTTGTGAATTTTGAGTTGTTTTTCTTTAAATGTGTGTTTTGTTTGTGCAGAATAAACAATTTTTCTTTCTTTTTCTTTTTTCTTTTGGTAATCAAAAGAAATTCTCTGCATAATCATTCACCTCTTGCATAAAACAACGCAGCCTGCATCCGCACATACTTGAGTCCTCAGCAGATTATCGGCACATCTTAAAATGCATGGCAGAATCAGCTAAAAGGGACCCCGTAAAATTTATTCATAGGTTCTCGACAACTGAGTTTGCTCCCATCAGATTGGAGTCAGTATGCGCTCAGTTTTTATTATATTATCCCGTTTCATCGGTAAATTGTTGCATTCCAGTTTTGCATAAACATTTTTAATTTATTGCCTTCATAGTTTTTGGTCGTTTGAATAGAATATGCAAAATTTTGCATATTAATCTAGGTTGGCAGGCGGATATTGAATGTTTCAGTTTGTGATTTCAATAAATTGGTGAAGAGTCATGTAGTATATTGTTGTGCTTGTACCATATCAGCGCGGTGGTATTTTTTTAAATATCGCCCTATTACGCTGAGGTAGGGGCCTTTTTGGCCTCGCACAGGTCGTAATTATTTTGATAGTTTTTAAATGCTCCCTTTTTATTAATTTTTTAATTATTACTGTTTGTATTTCCCGTGCATGTCCCAAATAAATAATTTATTCTTTCTTTCTTGTGGGTTATAGCATAATTAATTACTTACACGTTGGAGTTTCTTGTCCATTCTTCTCCATACGAAAAATACCTTTTGGAAGAGGCGACCAGAATCTTTTTTTTTTTTTTTTAATTTTGGCGATCATACGTGCCTTTCATGTGCCTATTTGAAATAAATAGTTTGACTTTGACTTTGATTAACTTAGTACCTAGTTGACTTACATACCATGTTATCTCATATCAGGTAGATCTGACTGAAGCCTAAAGGACTGAAGGATAGAAGCAACTCAATGCAAATAAGTTTTTACGAAAAGCTCCGCCCATTTATTTTTAGAAGACTTCATAGTACTTAAATGCCTCATTGGTCTAGTGGTCGCAAGCGCTAATGCTGAACATGAGGTCTAGGGTTCAATTTCTATGATACAACATGGTATGTAAGTCAACTAGGTACTGAGTTTATCAAAGTCAAAGAATTTATTTCAATTAGAATCAAAAATCAAAAAGTAAAATTGATTCTAGTCGCCCCCTCTAAAAGGTACTTTTCGTATGTTGAAGAATAGGCAAGAAAATTCAACGTGTATGTAATTAATTACTTCTCCACCGTTACTCTTTTAAAATGCTTTACAATATTTTATATACGATAATTATATAATTATATGTGAAGACGATGCACCTAGAATAAAATTAATAAACAACAATAGGTAAAAATAATTAAAAATGAAGCAATGACAGATAAACTAATTATGTGATAGATACATGGTGCTCACATATTTACAAATATTGTAGAAGTATACGATATTCCTAAAATTTTAACAAGTAATACTAATCAATCTTAATAAGCACAAAGAGACTGTAAGCTCCACTCTGTAGTTATATTCGTTAACATGGGTGGAAAGCCATCCAAAACTGTAAAAAAATAATACATTATAAAATTGTAAATAAATAAAACTGAAAAGTTTTCAAACAGATCTTCGCATCAGCGTAAACCTAGGGTTTCTTCAGACTGCGGTGCCCACACACAGCGTCCACAATTTACGACGACTGACGTCACTGAAACATTATATATGAAAGCAAGTTTGTGTTTTCTTGGAACGCGTATTTGACACCGTACGTAAAGTCAAACCCCAGTGCCATCATTTTCATGACGGCCATCACTGCGGCCGTTATGTAGCGGTCACCACTCTTCTAGGAATCCGTAGCTTTAGCCGTCCAGTCCAGTCACCGTTTGAAGCAGGAAATGTGCACAAAATCTATTAACTGGTGTTCTCTCTTAATTGCATAATCCGCTTTCGACTTCTAAGCACATTGGCAGTGCATTAAGCTGATATTCTGGATAATGTCAGCAGTGAGTCTGGTGATATTTAACGTGATTACCGCTTAAGCTGCTCCGGAACATTCTGGAAACGGAAAGTTCCAAATTCCATGCCTAACGAGATTATGGATGTAGTTTGAGGACAGGTAACTGTGGAATGTCGGGGCGATGATAACCGAGTTTTAATGATTTTATACTGATGATCATGTCTAAACGAGTAGTGTTAATGATTTGGAAAAATATATGTTAAATTAGAGCATTTTCAAAATAACTTAATATCATATATTCTAGACTAGCTTTACCCGGCCCGGCTTCGCACGGGTAGCACTAAGTACTTATACCTACCCTACCAAACTACTCTACCTACTCTACCCTACCTACCCTACCTACCCTACCTACCCTACCTACCCTACCTACCCTACCTACCCTACCTACCCTACCTACCCTACCTACCCTACCTACCCTACCTACCCTACCTACCCTACCTACCCTACCTACCCTACCTACCCTACCTACCCTACCTACCCTACCTACCCTACCTACCCTACCTACCCTACCTACCCTACCTACCCTACCTACCCTACCTACCCTACCTACCCTACCTACCCTACCTACCCTACCTACCCTACCTACCCTACCTACCCTACCTACCCTACCTACCCTACCTACCCTACCTACCCTACCTACCCTACCTACCCTACCTACCCTACCTACCCTACCTACCCTACCTACCCTACCTACCCTACCTACCCTACCTACCCTACCTACCCTACCTACCCTACCTACCCTACCTACCCTACCTACCCTACCTACCCTACCTACCCTACCTACCCTACCTACCCTACCTACCCTACCTACCCTACCTACCCTACCTACCCTACCTACCCTACCTACCCTACCTACCCTACCTACCCTACCTACCCTACCTACCCTACCTACCCTACCTACCCTACCTACCCTACCTACCCTACCTACCCTACCTACCCTACCTACTATAAACCTCACGGAGCCCGAGACCTTTCCAACGAATGCAAAACCGTGGAAATCGGTTCGTGCGTTCTGGAGTTATAGCGTCAGGAAGGAAAACCCGACTTATTTTTATATAGTAGATTATTGAAATTAATTTGTAAAGTTATGTCTAACGCGGATAAAAATCAGAGAATCACGCAATATCTATCAAGCGTATTTTTCTGAAACTTTCACCATTTTAAAGATAATTTTATTATTGATCTTTTGGTATACTTACGTGTTTTATTAAAATACCTTTTGTTTTATTTTTCGTCTAATTTGGGACAGCGCTCCTGGATGGGCGAGTCTTATTACTGGCAGTACTTACGACGCGTTGGCTGAGCTCAGTATAGAACACGCAAGCTAACTACTCAATGTCACTGGCATATATCTGCGTCTCACAGCGAAAACTTTGACTTGTGGCAATTTCAATCAAATTTCACCGCATTTTTAGAAGTCCCAATACTTTCATCCAATTATGACCACATCGAGAATGAAATCCCGATATTGGTAAGGGCCATTAATATACTTAAATCAGTATTTCGGTACCGTAGTATAGA
This sequence comes from Xanthia icteritia, assembly GCA_949128155.2. NCBI lineage: Eukaryota > Metazoa > Arthropoda > Insecta > Lepidoptera > Noctuidae > Xanthia > Xanthia icteritia. The sequence continues at coordinate 18,410,696 of OX421932.2, forward strand.
CTCTTATAAATGAATACCGCTATGTATTCACCAAATTTGAACACACTGTATTGCGGACATGATAATTATTCAGATTTGATACAGCTGTAATAGCAATCACGTCATTTCGTTTAAAATACGTTTTTATTTTTATTTTGTTATTTATCTTTATATAGATTCTTTTCAATTTTTGAATGTGAGAACGCTGTAGGCCTAGTGGACTGTAGATTTGTTGACCATCATTATTCTGTTAAGTACCTGGTACTTGTTGAAAGACCTAAACTGTCCTCCCATACCTAATAACACTGTTATTTGAAAATATTGTAAAAGCCCTTTATTTTTAAAAGAGTAACCGTGGAGGTTCTTGCCGGCTCTTCTTCATAGGAAACAACCATTTGGAACCGTGCACCTAGCTTCTGACGTTTCATAAGTGCCCATGTAGGTTTATGTGAAATAAAATATTTTGAATTTAATTATGGATATCTGCTTTTGAAATGAGAGAGATAAAGAGCTGATTTCAAAATACCTCTGAGACAATCGGTAGAGGATGACATAAGATCCAAATGTTGGTCAAACGGAGGTTGATGAAATGAAGATCATCAGAGTTATTATTATAATTATTTACTTAAAACATTTCCAAGAACAGCTTTTGAACATTACCCGTTACTAAATTAACTATAAATGTATAAAACTAATGTACGAATATGCATATATCTAGGTAGGTTACACACTTTCACCAAAACGCTTATAAAAATGAAACTTGTGAATTCGTAAAGGAAATATTTCCAACATAATTTTATTTACCGGAAAGAGATAGGCAGTTCCTATTTTTGATTTCTGACAAATGAAAATTGACGTAGGTAAGGAAGAAATAAAAATATTATAACATTTTGTGTGAACGGTAGAAAGACTTTAGGATTGAAGGACAAAAACGGTGAGAGGAAGTCAAAGGTCATATCAAATTGTATGTGACAGGCTTATTAGGTACTATTTAAAACCATAAATTATTGACTCCAATTCAAGGTAAAAAACTCATAAATAGAATAGTCTTAAATTATGCTTATTTCTACAGCTTAGCAGTTCTTTTCAGGAGTAACGATAAGGATTTAAAACTTTGGCCTTTGCGATAGGCGCAATGCAATATCACGTAAGGCAGGTCAATGACACGCAGGGGTAGTGTCCCACGAGGAGGCACCTTCGCAGTATTGTTGGGCAGATGTTTCCAATAACATTAACATCAAGTGGGCATAAACACAGAAGATACTTTTATTAAAATAGAAGACCCGTAGTGGGAAGTAATTCCACAAATTAATTCTATAAATTGCCTATACGATTTCAAATAAATTATTTAAATTACAATAAAGTAATGACAAGTATTGCCTACTCCCAGACTAGATTCAATAAGACTATGCTAAAACTAAACGATTAAAAAACAAATTTATTTATACATTCAAGTTTTTTTTAATGTCTCTAGAGTATTTACACAAAAGTAATCCATTTGTAGGCAATCAAATGCTAAAATACCGGTCATTCGATTATAAATATTATAATATTTTCATATTTATTTTAGGTTTTTTAAGATAACATTAACGAAAAGCATGCAATAATACTGATATTTAAATACCGAACAAATTCACAATAAAAAAAAACAATATGAACTTTGATTTGCGCGTTGCACGACGGTTCACTCATTACAAATTAAAGCCAAACAAAAATTACATCATGCTGTATCTGTCTATAATTGACAGGAAAACAATGAATTTGTATTCCGCGAATTCTCATGCAATCCGCCCTTAACAATTCCTTACATTCATTACATTAACCCAAAAATAATTTACCGAAATCACCTCACTTTCTCCCAACACCTTTTCCTCCCAAACGCGTATTCTACCAAAAATAATCTAGACAATACACTCTAGTACAAGCAATCATAACTCGTGACAGAGGAAAGACCTACTTTGTACTGTGGCGCTTCCCCGGGCTAGCTGTATCGACCCGCGGCCTCGAACATCCAGTATCCGCCGGGACCAGCTACTGGTATTGTCAGCTCAATTTGTCTTATAGTACGATGTCTGATGTCTAAATAGTAGATAGGTATGTGGAATATGGTTTATTGTAGAGGTTTAAGCTAATTTTGATGCAATACAGTTATGTTTATAGGGCAAAGATGGTGAAAAGGTACAAAAAAAATTAAAAAAATTGTTTGACTAAGTGCCGGTTTTTTTTGTTAGCCTATATTGTGTCCCACTGCTGGGCAAACTACTAAATTTTACTATTTTATGCGAGTTCTGGCCATGTTAGCCCCGCAAACATGATAGTATAAGTATTAGTTTGTTAATTTTCTTTCCGTATCGAACCTATCGGTCGGTACGTTTTTTTTCTTCATATTATTACTCCAGTGACAGCGCCTTTAAGGAAGTTTCCGTACATTGGACCTAGCATCTGACGTTTCATAATTGCCCATGTAGGTTTATCAAAATATTTTGAATTTCGTTTTTTTTTAATTGGGCGGGAACGACGTTCTTCAACTCTTTTTGTAGCTATATTTAGTTTAGCTGCTTAATACCTGTATAAATTATTCTATTTATGAGACATCGTATTTTCTAAGTGGTGTAAAGGTTTCTTGTAACATTCTATGTAAATATTATTGCGTATTATGTTGAGACGTCCCAGTATGGCGTCTGATAAAGTGATAAAATGCACATGCTTCATAAATAACATCGTACAATTTATCATATAATAGATGAAGAGCAATATTCGTCACCACGGGGATCATACGGCTGTAATAAATATTAAACTAAATAGCTTAAAATGATAATGCCAGCGCTGTTTTTATTTCAAAGCTAAAATGCTCCGCTAAGTCAAATGGTGTAGCTAAAAGTTAAAAGGTTATTTAAAAAACAGAACTAAAGTAACGATGAATTTTGTAAAATAAATATTTACAGTAAGACAATTTGGACCGAGTTTTGACAACTTACTAAAGTCAATAGGTTACTTTTAGGTATGCACCATTGTCGACCACGTCATGGTTTTAGGTGGTGAGATCGTGGCAAAAACGGGCCCGTTCAATAATAAAAAAACCGGTCAGGTGTGAGTTGGACCACGCACAATGTAGGGTTCCGTAGTAAGGATGAATTTATCCCAAGAACAAGCTTAACATTGTAGTTGAACACATGTTATCCTATACATTTCAACTACAAATGTAAGTTTGTTCGCACAATATTGAGAGATTTACCATGTTATTTTAAGACTATAGACTTCTTATAGGTTTTCCTGTAATCTATGAGTAAAGAACCATTCTCGGTATTTTTTTTCAAAACTAGGTACTATCAGTAGTTTCGGAGATAAAGGTTCAATAATCACCTATGTTCTTAAATATCTGTAAAAGTATTTATTTTAACACAACTGACCGGACTGAACGGACTTAAACATAACTGACGAAATGTGGGTGTACCACCTCTGCCCAACCCTTCGGGACAATGCGTGATGTTATGTATGTATTTATTTTAAAAGTATAAAAAAAATCAATATAAAAAAACACAATACAAACACATTTGATATGTCACACGGTAAAGTGTGCAAAACTTTTTTTTAAATTTTTAAATTTGCCCCCGAAAAGTGAACCTCATGTTCAAAATTCATTATATTACACGTCCGGGTTTGGGTCACAGAAATTCATATGTGTACCAAATTTCAACTAAATTGGATAGACATACGAGTGATCCTATAAGGGTTCCGTTTCTACCTTTTGAGGTACGGAACCCTAAAAAAACGATATCAGAACTTGCGCAATAAAGGTTTATTGCGCAAGTTCACATCCACAAGTTCTAGAGGAGGTTATTATGCTGAAAATATCCCAGGAATTAAGACACTCCGTATGTAAAATTCCGGGAATTCAACAGTAATTTTCTTTTTGACTAGAAGAGGTGCTCAATCGAGGCGCACATTTATGTCAAAAAGGTGGAGTAGGTACCTCTTTGACTTTGTTCTCACTTTGTTTGCTAAAGAAAGTACGCGTGAAAATGTTAAGGCGACGATAACAGAGTTTTAATGATTGTATTCTGAAGATCGTCTAAACGAGTAGGTAGTGATAATGATTTGGAAAAATATATGTTACATTAGAGCATTTTTTTAATAACTAAATATATGAATATTTTAGATTATGTTATTCATAATGAAATAAATTTGTAAATTTATGTCTAACGCGGATAAAAACCTGAGAATCACGCAAAATCTATCAAGCATATTTTTCTGAAACCTTCACCATTTTAAAGATAATTTAATTATTTTTTTTTTAGTATACGTGTTTTATTAAAATACCTTTTGTTGTATGTTTAATAAATTAATTATGCGTCTTATTTGGGACAGCGCTCCTTGATGGGCGAGTCTTATTACTGGCTGGACGTACGACGCGTTGCGTGAGCTCGGTACAGAACACACAAGCTAAGCACTCAAGGTCACAGGTATATATCTGCGTCTTAAAACGCACAAAACATGTCGAGTTTGATTCATATAAGTTCACAAAAAGCTGTATAAACTCGGTAATATTTATGTGTTTTTTTTTAACAGTTCCTAGCCTACGTCGTTTTACATATTGGAAGGAAATATTTCACCTAAAAAGATAAATGGATTGGGTTCTAGAGTTACGGCCACAAAAACAGCGTAATGATGACAAATTAGATGTGACGGCTATATGGCCTGAAAATAAATGTGAGGTTTTCGAACACCTCGGAATATTATTAACTTCTTTTTCTCTGTTTTTATTATGAAAGTACTGGTACAAGTTTACGCCTGTAAGTAATACCTACCTCCTTGACCGAATTTCATTGTTTTTCAAGTGGTAAGTGCTGACCCGTTGGAGTAAGGTGTGGTAACCGTAGACAATAGACAATAAAACTTAAAAATAAGAATAAAACTCTGTCGAATGTAGCGGCTTACCGCATTAATACTTTGAGGGACACTAAACGCCCATAAGCGTTACAAAAAAAAAACTTCAATTGGGTCTCGTTCAGTCTGTGAATGAGTTAAGTTAAACAGAAATTAAGCTTCATCTCTGCATGCAGAATTTCTGCTAATTAGATTGGAGTACCTGGGCGACCGAGCTCTGCTCCGGCAAAAATAGAGAAAATATATTTTCCCAGATATGAGACCTAGCTAGACGAATTTTTCGCCCCCGTAAATCCCTATATTGCAACTTTCATCGAAATCGTTAAAGGCGTTTTCGAGAATGGGATTACAAATATATAGGTGTCGTGGCCAGATCTTAGAATTGACCATTTTATGAAATGGCCAGCTAAAATTGGCCATATCGTTTAAACGTCAACGTTTAATGATATGTCAGTCGAGGTTTGGCCATATCATTTTGTAGGGAAGGAAAAATAGTCAAGTAACTGCGACCAACTTGGAAGTAGCACTCGCCGGCCGCTGCCGCGGCACCGCTCGCTGCGCTCGCTCAGCTCGCGCGCGGTTGGTCACAGTTTTAACCTAACCTTACCCATTTGTTCGGGGTGCCACATAAGCGACGTAAATTTTTAATTTTTAGAAACTAATTTTAAGTGCTATGTTGCATGTTACGCCGTGGCAGCGGCCGGCGAGCGCTACTTCCAAGTTAATCGCTTTCCATAATATCATATTTGGAAACCCAATAAAAGTCCATCGACTTTTTTTGCGTGGTCACCCTACTTTGCTTGATTTGTAGTATGCCGCCTCCATGACGCACAACAAAAACACAGCGAACGCCTCTACCGGTGGATAATCTAACTATTTTACGATATGATCACTTATGTTTGGCCACATCATGAAGTAGTCGTGCGTTTAACTGTTCATATCATTAAACGTTGAGTATTCAATGATCTGGCCAGGCCACACATAATGATGTGACCAGTGGATGATGTTCATTTCATGAAATGATCAATTTTAAGATCTGGCCACGACATAGGTATACAAATATTCATTAAATAAATATAAGATAAAAAAAATATCTTTGCAAAGTCAATATTACGAAAAAGTCATAATGGCAAGACTATGGTTTTCCGAAGAAAATGAACACATCCTCTACTTTCTTTCCACCTCCTTTTTAGTAGCCAAACCATACGTCATAAACTCATAAGTTTTTTTGCTCGTATAAAACTACTAAAGTACTATTCTGCAAACAGAATCCAAATTGGGATGTTCCATGTTCCGAAGGCGGGAACACGTGAACCGATTGTAATACAAGTTAGTTCCCAAACTTATACCAAGTTTATAATAAAATTTTAGCTATTTCAAAGTTGTAACGGAATTTATAACTGAATAGACCTTCGATAATGTGGGGTGTTGTTTCTTGAGGCGACGGAATTGGATGTTTATTTGGAAAGCATAATGGAGGACGAGATATAGGTACCTAATATTTTGAGTTGACGACGCATATCCAGCACTTTATGATACTAATTGTTACCTATTTGGAACAATGTACATCACCACCCTAATTGACGTAACACACTATTAATCACAATCTGAATTATTTTTGAAGGATATTGCCAATCCATTGCTTCATATGTTCGAAAACTTTCTCTGCTCCATAACGTAAAACACACAATGAATGTAGAACTGTCGAAATGAAAACCATTGCTACTGTAAGTATGTTACACAGTTATCCTCCTGGAAAAATGTGATTCAAACAAGATAGTAAGCTAGATTCTTGGCGAGTCTCATACTACTAAGAAGCCATATTGCATAGACCGTCGCCCCAACTTTACTTATGTACTTATTAGTCTCAAGGCTCTACTGAAAGAATATTATTCCGTAAAGATGTGATAATCCAAGTTGGAAAAAATAAACTAATTAGTTTCTAAGTTTTTCATAACACCCAGATGATATTGAAACGGATCAATAACAAAAGTCTAGTAGTCTAGCCAGCAAGAAACAGAACTCAATAGTATGTCTCAACTCCTAGTCAAAACATTATTATTACTAAAACCTACTGACCCAACAACAAATCCCTAATTAAATCATATATAATTATGTCGTAAATATGTATTAGAAAATTCGAATTTCCGCGAAAACCCTAGGAATTTTGCGAAAACACGGATTATTAGAAAATGATGAAAATTTTTCCGCGAGCAACTGGGTGAAATAAGTTAGGTAGATTAGAACTGTGACCAACCGCGCGAGCCGAGCGAGCGTAGCGAGCGGTGCCGTGGCAGCGGCCGGCGAGCGCTACTTCCAAATTGCTCGGGTTTTCGCGGAAATTCGAATTATCAAATTATCTAACGACATATACACACCCAAAAGATATGGAACAGGATCAATAACACTACAGTTTAACATTAGTCTAACTAACAAGAAATAGAATTCCGTAGAATGTCTCAACTCCTAGTCAAAACATTATTAAACCCACTGACCCAAATCTTCAATAAAACCAGTTTACACACGAAAGCCCCAAAAGCCCTAATATATTCGTATAAATGTAGTTTTTCTCACAGTCTTATAGTCACTGACAAAGATTTCCTTTGTTACTCCCGTTCGGTCCAGTGACCACATAGAAAGTGCGAGGTAAATGGCCATTTTCTGCCAAGTTGAACAAAGCTCCTGGCGCAAAATGCTTGTATTCTCGCAACGGTTGGCTCTATCATGGATTATATCTTGTTTAGCGATGTCGTGTTTACTAGTAATGCTGTTTGAAGCTGTTAGTTTTATTTATTCTCCGTTTCGTGAACATTGAAAATGGAGTCCATTTGATTCAAAACAAGCAAAAGCTATCGAATTTTCATATAGTCATGATCATCTGCCTAGACTTTTCCCAACTATGTATGTTGAAGTCAGCTTTCGGTCTAACCGGATGCAGCTGAATAACAGTATTTTATATGGAGCGACTGCCTATCTAACTTTTGACAGATAATTCGACAACAACATGGAAAAAGTCAGTGACCAAAATACAGCAAACCTTTCTAAAAATATATACCTTCTTTGTCCAAATTCAGAACACTTGAAAAAAAGCTAAAAAGAAAATCCGCTAATACAAGTCATTAAAATAGCAGAAAATTTTACAGGACTCAAGCCTCCTTGATATCACGTCAAAAAGTAAAGTGCTTCTCACGTTTCGCGACAAACCGTTGAGTCGGCAAAAATCATCGCTGCTATGTTATGGTACCCTAGTACATGGAACTGAGTAGCTCGAACAATTTGATGATACAGTTTGGATTGTCGCCAATTCTTTTGTTCTATGTGTTAAACAAAATTATCCGAAGGAATTGATTGTATCTTGGGGAGTTAGAAACTTCCTGTTTATTGTTTTGTTCACACGATTCTGTGGGGAGTTATTGTTGTTTGATCAAGGAAAGGAAGAAAAATATATCAAGAAAAACGGAATAACTTTGCTCCTAAGTAATGTAGGTACCTATGCCTTAACTGTATCTTTATATGTTACCACCAGAAGGCACGTGTCATCCCGTAGTCCACTGCTAGTAAAAATACACAGCGATGCGGTTGTGGAATTTAGCAGGAGTTCGGAGCAGGAGTTTGGAAATTCTGGCTATATTCAGACAGAATTAATTACTAATCCTTGCGAGCAGAGGTTTTAATAAACTGTCTAGTGAACATGATTTGGATATATTCAATACTAGTGTTTCTCGGCTTAAGCATTTGTTGGTGAAAAGCTTACTTACGGAAAAGTAAGTGTTAACAAATGATCTTTAGTTTGTATTAGATATCGTGTAACTACTTATTAATTTCCTAATTTATGTTTAAAAGGTATTTTGTACCGAACTTCTGTTTTAATTGTTCGTTTTAGTGTTTATCAGTGGAAACTTGTAAACGGCCTTCAATTTTATATTGTTTGAGAACACTGTACAAGTTAGCTGTAAGTTTTCCGAATAGAATAAATACTTATAATGTTTTAGGATTAGCATTTAATTAACCTGTAGCGGCTTTTGCCCATGAATCCGTACTTTGCCCATGAATCCGTACTTTGCCCATGAATCCGTACTTTGCCCTTTTAAATTATAGTAACGTCACAATTCTATTTGAAATGCAATTATTATAATGATGCAAATAAATATAACGATAACTACATATTGTTGTTTAAAATAGTCCTCTTTACAAGTCCAAAGTCTACCAGCGCCACCTACCACAATTTTCCGAAACTAAAGGATAGCGCCATCTAGTATTAATACCGAGTACTACAATGAAAGGAGGAAACTGAAAATTGAAGAGGGTCTGTTCGAGTTCACGTTACTGAACACGTTATAATAGCAGTGACACATCCTTTTCACAGATGGCGCAATTTCAAGTTTCAGCTTATAATTTGAAACTAGAAACGAGTTATTAGACAAATGGAAAATAATCTGTTTATATTTTTTACCTACTAAAAATAAGGAATAAATTCCTACTTTCTTTTAGGTGTTTGAGGGGGTTTTCCACCACCCAGGTTGATTGGCGATGAAAATATTGCAGAACACTATACTTACCTAAATAAAATAGAGCTATGTATTTTTTTATAGGAATCATTACTATCAAAAATTTTACCTACCTGTGAGTGAATATTCCAATATTTTATGTTCATGACTGTGGACCCCTACTTGCCCCGACTACTCTTTCACAAGCTTTAATGCCTCTGAAAGAACTTTTATATCCTGATAATGTATGAGTTCCACATACTAAGCTAACTCACAAACTAAGTTTCCCAGTTGTATCGGGCAACCATACGTTCAGAATTACAATTTACTTATCGATAAATCATTGTAGATGTCAGAAGTTTAGTAGTTCTAATTTATTAGTTGCTAGAATTATTGCTGTTTCTGGTAACGCCATAAAATAAAGTAGATAATGGTTTCGAACGAATACTGAAGTACGTGGTTTCTGATTTAGTGGGAAAAAAACTGTAGACGAGGAAAATTTTAAGAACTCTTTCATTTGTTTATTCTTGTCAATCGACTGCTGGCTGAGCCTCCCAAGTCCCAAGTGGTTATACCTACTTTAGTGAATAAGACGTACATGTATAATATGTATTCAAGTTCTAACTGGGTTCGTACTTTTGTGTGTCAGAAATATGTATGTGTGTTCTGACACACTTTGGACAGTCATCGCTATCAATTATCTGGCTTTCATTTTTTTTAGGAACCGTGGCGGCATTGGCTCCTACGTATCATTATCTATCATGTGCAGTAAGGTGCTGAGTGCTGACAATGTGTCCGCGACCATAGAACGTATGGAAATCTATGTTATAACGCACACAGGACAAATAGACAGCTGGAATTTCCATACGTTCTATCGTCGTGGACAAATTGTCCGTCGTCTGCTCAGCGCCTTATCTATAAGTATATTTAAGCATGCAATGCACATTAGTAAATTAAAATACAAATGTTTGGCCAAATCTAAGGGAAAAACTTATGTAAACAGGGTATTAAGTAAGAATGAGGTACATCTTCCGTTGGGTATAGCAGATAGGAATATTAACAAAATCGTCACCAATATTTTCGCCAGTATATTATTAGATAGAGGAGCTCGTGGCTAAGTAATAACAGCCGCACGAGTCGATCCATCAGGTTAACCTACGCTTGCTGGGGTTATTCCGTGGATGGGTGACCGTGTTCACATACCGAGACTCCTCTGTGCCTCGGAAAGCACGTGAAGCCGTTAGTCCCGGTTGTCATTCGTGGATCTTTGACAGTCATTACGGATTGTCAGAAACCCGAAAGTCTGAGAACCAGTCTTACCAAGGGGTATCGTATTACCCAGTTGTGGAGTCCAGATTGTGGAGGTCAGATGGGCAGTTGCTCCATGTAAAATACTGCTATTCAGGTGCATCCGGTTAGACTGAATGCCAACCCCAACATAGTTGGAAAAAGGCTAGGCAGATTGATTGTGAAATGAAGTATTAATTTTATGATTGTTAAGTTTATTATAAATGTATATAATTATCTATATAAATAAAAGTTAAATGCTGTCCGTTGGTAAGTCTTGTGCATCACTTGAGTACGGCTGGACCGAGATGGCAGTTTATTAAGTTCGTAATAGTCCAAATTAAGTTGTTATGGAAAGAAAAATTTGGAAAGTTTCGCGGAAATTTTTCAAAGTTGAGAATAACTGAAAGTGCTTTTTTCTGTGAATTGTTAAAAAGGACAACGTTTGTCGGGTCAGCTTGCAAGGAATAAATAAAGGCTGAACAGTGTGGCGATTAGCTTATCACATTAATTGATACCACGTTTTACATTGCGTATTTTAAACTTACTTACACAATTAAAATAATTAATAACAATTAACATTCTAGTATTTAACAACATTAAACTTAATTTGTGATTATTTGGTAACAATACCATAGAGTTCGTGTTGAATTGTTGATACCATCGCCCCGCGCGTGTCTAGTGCCTTATTACCAAGGTTTAGTGCCAATTTGTACGCTGTTTATTTTATTTAGAAATATTCTGTTATCTATTTTTAGTAAAATTGAGTACCTATTTTATTATTTTATCAGACTGGTAACAACTTTACCGCTGTACAATGTGACGACCTAATTGCCGCTCTGTATAAAATAATAATGTTCTGAGTAATATCGATACCAGACAGACGTCAGGCAGTCAGTAATCCTCGTATCTAAGGCGATCGCAGGATTTACAGAAATAGTTACCATGTTGTGTTACTAACTATATCCGTGGTGGATAAAGGGTTAAGTTCCTTAGAACTACAAAGTTCAACCTCCTCTTCAATATTATGATAATCGAACTCGAAGCAAACGTTCTGCGGTTTCTGCTCATCTAAAAGTTTATGTAGGCACTCGATGTTTCTGCTAGCGGTATCGATAGTTCTGAAGTTTATGTTAAAATCTGTTTTAATGAAGTTCTCGGCTATACCGGGGCTTGTATTGATTGATTTTTAAGTGCTGTTTGTAACTCCACTAATGATTTGAAGTTCGCGGATATATATTGGGTGGGATCTTTTTCGGAATATCTTTTTTACGCTGTGCCACAGATGAATACAGATGGGACTCTCCGCATTTTAGGTATAAACCTACAAATAGGTACGCGGCGGGCTCGACTTGTCAAATTCAGTCGGAGTAACGTAGTCAGAAGATATAAGAGTTACGCGATAGAAAGAGAGCCGACTTCTAGGTGAATATAACTGTCGGTAATTTGCGGTAGGCGACCTGAATTGCACTTTATTGTGTCATAACAAGAGTCGCTTTTTGTCCCATCTGTACTTATCTGTGGCTGAGCTTGCTTCACGTGTTCCAGACTATTTATTAGAAGCATCATCATTGATTCTCCTGCCCCTATACCAACTTATTTAGAGTCAGTGCAACATGTCTTTTTCGTCCTACTTCTCTATAAGTCGTCATCTCGGTAGTCATTCCATTTCTAGCCAGTGCTTGCTTCACGTGATCCAGATTATGTAATAATAGCATATTATCTCTTGAAAATGTCAACAACAAGCCCCTGAAATGGTAGTTGTAAGCAGGTACAAGTTATATCTATAGTATCCATATTAATGTTGGAAAAGCTCTTTTTAGAGTATTTCCACCGTATCTATTATTAAAGGAGATATATAGAATGGATTAGGTAATGGTTTTCTGGTAGATAATGATATATAGACATAAAATCTACCTATCTATATAAATAAAAATGTAATGCTGTTCGATGGTAAGCACATTAATTGAGAACGGCTGGACCTGTTTGGTTAATTTTGTTTTTAATAATCGGAATAGTCTGAATAAGGCTTTTAGTTAAAGAAAAATAGCAAAAATAATAAAATTTTACTTTGCACGGAAAATTGGAGAATACGGGAACAACTGAAAGTGCTTTTGTTCTATGGATTTGGACGAGACAACGTCTATCTAGGCAGCTAGTCGAGAATAAAATAAATAATAAACTTAGAAAACCCCAAACAATTAATATTTTGACCTAAAAATCAATCCAAACTTCCAAACACAATTCGGGAATGCAATTTAATTCGACTCCACGAGGCAGACGAGATCGACTACAACCAAAAATACCCGACCTCCACACGGTCAGGGTAGTGAGTTGGTCAAGGTCTGCTGGTGGACATAGACAGGCTAACTCATGACACAGCCGCTTCGGAAGCGACAATAGACTGTTTTTACGGTCTTAAATGTTTGGTTAAATATGTTTGTTTTTTGGTTTGCTTTAGGTTTTGTATATGGCAATATACAGTGTATAAAAAGAGTTAAGTAATAGTTAAAGGGGTGAGATAACTCAGAAATATAAATAACTTCTAATACACGCTAATACAGAGTGGCGAGTTGGTCAAGGTCTGCTGGGATAAATAGACAGGCTAACTTATGACACAGCCACGTCGGAAGCGATAATAGACAGTTTTTAAGGACGGTGTTTGTTTTTATCGATTACAAAAAAGGAATGCGGGGTCCCAATAAATTTTCTTAACTTTGTTGGGTAGTTTATGAATTAGCTTCGATAATACGTACTTAATCCACTTTATGTATCTTGATGATGTTATAATACTTTCTGTCTCTATTGTCTACATAGCAAGTAGTGGTATACGAATTGGTGTGGGGTAGGTACGATAGCTAAAAAGAGAACCGACTTCTAAAAAAAAACATTACAAAGTGAAAAATAACTTCAATTTCGAAAGTCGGTGGCCAAAAACTGAAATACAAATCCAATGACAGATTTGTATAAGTTTTTTTTGCTGTTGAAGTTTCTGAAACTGGTTATAAAAGTTGTGAGGACGCCGATTGTCATGATATAATATAGCAAAGATGCGGAGTAGGGAGAGACATGCAGCGAGAACAGTTAGTAACTGGTGTGTAAGTATGAATATAAATGGCCATAAGAAAGAATAGAGGAAGACCAAGGAAACGAAAGATGTAATTATGTTTAATCTTCTTTGCAGGCTTTTATTTTCTGATGCCAAATTATGTTCAGATTTTCTTTGAAATTCCTTGGTTTTCTGTTGCTCTTTGTCTAGAAATGATCTTCTACTATTTTTATTAACTATGCGAGGAGCTCGTGGCTAAGTAATAACAGCCGCACGGTTCAATCCATCAGGTTAAGCTATGCTTCTCCGGGGTCGGTCACACACTATTGTAAGAAAGAAAGAAAATACATTTATTTAGCTCAGACTAAAAGGTACACAAGTAAAAAGAAATAAAGTAAAAATAAAGATTACAAAATAAAAAGTGTAAAGTGCGTGCGTAAGTGTGTTGTAGTTAATTGACGTCTCTGATTCCGGTCTTCGCATAATAATTATTTTTATCTGTATCATAATCCTCAGACCTATCAAGTTTTCTGCGAAATGCTAGCTTTTGGAACATTTTTTTTCAAACATTTTTCAATTAAACTTTTTTTGAACACGCATTGAACAATCACTCATGCCACATACAACTCGGTCAAACAATACAGATCCGCTCTTGAACTGCAGTCACAACAGACCACTGTTCAATGTCGATGCCGAATATAGAACAGCCATTTGGAGCATGCATCGGGGTCACTCTGATCACCCCTGAAGGTTGAGCCGACTAACCTTCTAGTTTTAACAAGGTATTGTTTGACTGCCTTACTATGAGATAGGCTTTTGTCTACTGATTCGTTTGTGTGGATTTTTTAACTATCTTTTTCGATGATGAAAAGCACATCTACGTGCTAAATATCATCCGTAAGAGTACCTATTTTCAGGGTGGTCTTTTGAGGTATAATAAAGGAAGGTAGGTAACAAGTAATAAATTAAGAAACTTACTTGTTATTAACAAAAAAACTGGTATTCAGATGTATCCGGATAGACTGGAAACCGACGCGAACTTAGTCACAACTCATAGGAGTTATCTTTATTACATTATACAATTGTAAATAATGAGTCATCATCTGTTTAACCTTTATCCGAACTTAGTTGAAGCGTTGAAGAGACTGCAGTACAGCCCATGTCGATCGAATGGAAGGCTTTCTCGTAATCCACAAACGCTAAGCAGAGCGTCAGGTTATACTCTTCGGTCTTCTGTATAACCTGCCGTAGCGTATGTATGTGGTCTTCGGTGCTAAAGCCTTTACGGAATCCGTCTAGACCCTAAGGTTATCCCTAGGCTCGGTAAAAATAGGAATGAAATGAAATCCCAACCCGGTGTCATTCTAAGATAATGAACCACCGCTTGACAATAAAGATTTATTGAATAAAAACTTTTTTACAAAAAAAAACAACCGACTTCCAAAAAAAACACTTAAAAGAGAAAAATAACTTGAATTTCGGAAGTCGGTGGCAAAAACAATAGTATTTTATTAGATACATATATAGTAAAATATACCTACCGTAAATGAAAGCAATTCATAACTATTTTCCTAGGGATATAACTATATCACGGCTTCAACTATGCGAACTGCGAATCATCTTAAAATATAACTATATGGATCTGTATTTTCGTTTTTGCCACCGACTTCCGAAATTCAAGTTATTTTTCTCTTTTAAGTGTTTTTTTTGGAAGTCGGTTGTTTTTTTTTGTAAAAAAGTTTTTATTTTTCACTTTTTAGCTGTGTTTATACCTACACCGCACAAATTAACGAATCATTCCTCTTTGCCCCACCGGGCCGCCCACGCGCCCCGCTGGTGGGGCAAAGAGGAATGCCTAAAATATTTCAGTGAAATATGCCCCACTAGTTCGACTTGGTGGGGCAGATTCCACTAAACTAAAATCTTTATGGATTCTGCCCCACTAGGGTTGGCACCTTAGAAATGTGTAGGTAGGTATGCTCGTATTTTATATATGTTTGGAAAAGGAAGAAATGTTGATGGCCCAGAGGTTAAGGCCTCGCCTCTCATGCATGAGGTTGTGGGTTCAAATCTAAGCAAGTACTAATGTGACTTTTTCAATTCATATGTACTTTCTGAGTTTATCTTGGACATTATTGACATCAGTGAAGGAAAACATCGTAAGGAAACATGGACTTATAGTTAATATTAGTCTGAAATCACCAACCCGTTTTGAGCAAGCGTGATGATCAGTGCTCGTGCCTTCTCTGTATGAGAAGAGGCCTTTGCCCTGCAGTGGGACAGTTATAGGCTGGTATTATTATTTTATTATTAAAATTTGTTTCTGGAAGGAATCGGGTTGTAAATCATACGTTAATTACACGATTTCTTACAAATAAAATACAATCTAAGTAAATACAAGTCCTAGTTAAATTTTACTTAGATATAAATTTCTTTCTTTTCCAATCAAATATAAAATACGAACATCCTACCTACACAAATTCTAAGGTGCCAACCCTAGTGGGGAAGAATCCATGCCATGGGGCAGAATGCATTTGCCCCACCAGTGGGGCGACTTGGTGGGGCAAAGTGGAATGATTTAAATTTACCCCCTTTGTGGGTGAAAAGGGGGGATATGGTTTGTATGAAAGATATTATTCATTTGGTTTAGAAAACGTGGTATAAACTTATCTAAGTAATAATAAAGATGGAATCATACATTTTTCAAAACTGGCTTGAAAGTGTAGAAAGGGGGTTACAAAATTTTTTGCATCTCAATGACATCTATTGGCCCAAAATGGTACACATTTCGGAATACATTTTTCTACATTCAATTTAACAGAAATAACATTTTTGAAATTTAATTACAGTCCTATTAAAATTGTAAATATAATATTATAACGATGTAACAATAAAAAGATATGCTAATTTAAAGTTTTCAAAGTGAGACCCATACCACCAACAAGTACTACGTTCCAGGCGGCAAGGGGTAACGGAGATGTGGAGCGTATGCTGCCTCTAATATTAAGCTGGGCGGTCACAGTCCATAAATTACAGGCTACCACCCTCGAAAGAGCTGTGATCGACTTTGGTAAAAAAAACTTTGCAAAAGAGCAAATATACGTTGCGCTTAGTCATGTCAGAAGTTTGGAAGGCATAGTTTTATCAGAGTTGGACGCCAACAAATTATTAAAGCGACCACACGGCCACAGATCATTGACGGAAATAACGAGGCTACAAAATCTGTCTTCTGACAATCAAGGCCACACATAACATACGACTCAAGTAGCGCAATTTGATGCCGGGATATTACCATTAAAATCATTTATAGCCAGAGTACATCTCATGGCAATTCGAATAAGCCCAAACACGGCTAGGATACATTGTTTTATGACGGAGTTCGGGTGCCGTCCTTCCGGCTTCATCTTTTTCCGGCACTCTTTTTTCCAACTCTTAAATTGGTAGATAACTATAACACTAAGATGACGAACCAACTGCTTCAGTCAAGTCTCGTTTACCTACATCTTGCGTGCTATCGATGAGTCACGAGAGGCAGCAACCTACGGAAAACGACCACCATCTAATGTTATTCCTGCAGATGTAAATAACTGTGGTGGTTTGTTGCACGAATTGCAACTTGGCATAGGCTCTAGAGTTATGTTGAGACGTAACATTTCTGTTACTGAGGGCCTGGTTAACGGGGCAATGGGGATTGTATCTAAGTTTAAATGGCCTGCCTTTCGTCGCGATCAAATAGAATCAGGCGAGTTACCCGATTCAGTTTTTATAAAATTTGATGATGACACTATTGGCACAAAAGTGAAAGACACTGAGGGGTTAGTTGCCATAGCGCCTGTTTCAACAACATATCAGGCAACAAAAGGTTATGGGGATGTTGAACGGAGGATGCTGCCGCTGATCCTTAGTTGGGCGGTAACGGTGCATAAACTTCAGGGCACCACCCTAAACAAAGCCGTGATTAACTTAGGCAAGAAAAATTTTGCTAAAGGCCAAGTTTATGTTGCGCTAAGTCGTGTAAAGACTCTGGATGGTATTGCTCTTTGCGACTTAGAGCCAAACAAATTGCTCAAGAAACCGCATGACGAAAGAGCATTGCGTGAAATGCAACGATTAAGGCAATTGTAAATTTGTATAAAAATATAATAATTGGCCAGGCCAAAATGATTAAGGCTGCTTTTTTTTTTTTTATTAAGCAGACAGTAGAGTGGGTAAGAGCCCACTCTAGTGTCTGCTGAGGAATCAATTCTCGATGTCAACGAGTATGTCTATCTAGGACAAGATATCTTCTAACTCCTGATCGATAAGGAGTTGTACCTTCCATCATCAGCTCAACGGAATATAAGAATACAAGTAACGGTCTAAACGTGCCTATAATATTCAAAGAATTATCCCCTAACCTTCTAACCTTTCACTGTAAGTTCCTATATGTACTGTTCACCGATGAGGAGTTCCATGCGGTATCTTCGAAGACTATAATTAGTTCACCACAGATGGATAGATAGAACCAGCAATTATTTTTGATCTTTAGTACAATATCCAAATCACATTACGTGTACTGTTTGTTTTTGAGGAGTTCCTTCGTTTATCTCCCAAAGTATACATCAAATCTTCACAAAATTAATATGGGACCACCTCAGGAGTATACCCTTACGAATAAAAAAAGAATTTTCAAAATCGGTTGACAATTGGCGGAGAAATCGGTGAAAATACATAAAAAAAAAAAAAAATACATACAGTCGAACATATAACCTCCTTTTTTTGAAGTCGGTTAAAAAGCATAAGCAGCCTATAATATTCCCACTGTTAGGACACAGGACAGGCCTCCTCTCGATGAGAGTGAGTGGGCCGTAATCCACCACGAGGGCCCAGTGCGGTTTGTAGATGTCAGTAGTCTTCGAATTTTTAGTTCTAGGCCACCGTTTTGAGAGCAGTGGTGATGAAATAATTTACACAAAGTAAAGCGCCTTTCAGGGTTCGAACCTACGCGTGGCCCAGTGGTAACGGGCCACCAAAGCTCCCTTTGAAAATTGAAAAAGGAATGAAATAAAATCTTTCGATCGCACACAGAAGCATGTGCTACAATTCTTTCACAGTTATTTTAAATAGCATAATGCCTTGTTTCCCCGAAGGGGTAGGCGGAAGTGATAGTCCCATGTAAAAGGGGACCTCGTTGCCATCAATCATTTTGACTCCAGGCTGCGTCTAAGAAATTTCAAATGGAAAAAACTCAATAACACGTTTCCCGACCTGAGTCAAAGTCAAAGTCAAATAATTTATTTCAATTAGGCATAAAAAAGGCACTTTTGAACGTCAACATTTACAGAAAATAAGAATTGAATCTAGTCGCCCCTTCCAAAAGGTAGTTTTCGTATGAAGAAGTATGGGCAAGAAACTCCACCGTTACTCTTTTAAAATGTTTTCACAATATCTTGTATACATCAATTATATAATTATATGTGAAGACGATGCACCTAGAATAAGATTACTATACCACGTTAGGTCAAAATAATGAAAGATTAAGGAATGACAGATAAATTAATCATGTGATAGATGCATGGTGCTCACATATTTACAAACATTGTATACGATATTTCTAACATTTTTACAAGTAATAGTCAGTGTGTGAGTTCAAGTAATCACAGAATGTAAAATCAATGTTACAAAAAATTATATTATACAATTAAATTAGCAACCAGTTTGATTTTGTCTAGCTTTTGCCTAGGAATCGAATCCAGGACCTCAGTCATTTACAATTTTATATCTGACAGAAAACCAAGCACTAAACTACCAGCAGTCTTATCACAAGGAGAACAAAGATCATTTTGATTTTGACAAACTTGTCAGTGCTGGCAAACCAACCGCAACATTATTATGCGTGTGTGCGCGAGTGTGAGCGTGAGTGTGTGTGATTTTGACAGTGATGCAAAATCAGAGGTAAAACAACTGTGAAACTCAGGACTGTAAGTCGTACCAACAAAACATTTTAGAATATGGCTTTCATTTTGAGTGTGTATCGATAATCTGGTTTCTATAAAAAATCCAGAAGGTCAGTAATTGATAACTTCAATACTCAATAATCAATTCTAAATTTGCATTCCACAATCTATACTTGGATGGTAACTTAAAATTATATGTGACCATTATGGACTCTGTCAGGAACTGCAAATTAGTAGGAGAGAGGAAGCTTTGAAAAACTTAGCTTCAGTCTTCTGAACTAAATCTAAGATTATTATAAATTAGGGTTTTTTATACATATTTATATAGTTTACTGTACTAATACTTATTACATAATATGTAATAAACGAATATAAACAACAAAATGTTATATTATAACATTTTGTTGTTTATATTCGTATAATAGTAACAGCATTTTAAAATTGTTAAATTTTTTGTAGTAACTTCCTTAGACAGTGAATTTGTTGGATGACAAGTCGTGTGCCCGTTAGGATCTCCCATCGGTAAAAATGACGAACTTCTATACAAACTTGTTATTTATAGAACTCTTGTGCAAAATTTCATGCATCTGGACTCGACGGTTTATGACGTACGTTGTCAGTCAGTGAAAGAATTTATGATTTTATTAAGTAGATCAAATTATAAGGACCAATATATTGAGTTGATGGCCAACCTGCAGTAATTTGGGAGGCGCCAACAGAAAAAAAGGTTAAGTAGATCGGAAAAAACTTTTTTTATTGTAAACCTTTTTTATTGTAAATTCCTAAAATTCCTCAACGTAATATCGTACAATAAAAAACCAATAATGTATGTAGAACGACAAACCCTGAAATTGGTACATACAGTATGTGTGAACGCAGAACGTAGACAGAGTTAAATTAATTCTCGGAATCGTTATTACCGAGTGGAGCGGTAACTGTGATGAATCAATTGCGGTAGGCTTTCATATCGAGTGGATTATAGATGAGGGTTTTAAAAATATTATTTATTCACTTGAGTTGAGAGTGGTCTGTTTTTGTCTGTGTAACATAATATGAACTTCTGAGGTATAGCACTACTAGGTTTTTTTGGCGCGTGCCCAAAATTTGAACTAACGCCGCCATCTTATCTTTTGAATACATTTCACAAAACATTTGCACAAATGTTAACCAACAGCGACAACCTTTTTTTTTGTGTGGGAAATTATCAAATAACTATTCCCGCTCTGCGTGGAGCGGGAGGGCGTGTCAGACTCTTACTGACTAAAACCCACCCGTGCTCCTTTAATTGCCTGTAAGTCCTTTCGGACTTTTGCGCGACCCCGGTAGGCATCGTACCCTAGCGGACCCGTCAGTTGTGCTAACTTCTCGTTGAGGCGCGCGTGGAACACAACGCGCCGTCGACCCCAGCCTGGTCCTTATTGGACGGCAAGCTACCCATTGCTCACCGTCCGCAGCCCCGCGCCTATTGTGGCCGGGAATCTGCCTGGGATTCTCGACGCCCAGGGCGTCTCCTGCGGCGGCTAGGGGCGTGAGGGTGCGAAATTTGCCTCTCCCTCACGCGTTTCGCCTCCTCTTTCGCGAGCATTACTGCTTCGCAGAAGGAAGTGACGGCTTCCCATGCCCTCTCGCTCCATACCATGGCCTGGACCAGGGCCGGACGCGAGAGATTACCGCCACCGATCGCCTCCACAAGGAGACGGCGGTGCCCTGCCCAAGCTGGGCAGTTCTCCGCCGTATGGTCCACCGTGTCCTCCGGGCGATCCACACAATGGTGACACCCGGGCGTTTCTTCCCGCCTTATCCGGAACAGAAAATTCCCGAAACAACCGTGTCCGGTGAGGACCTGCGTCAGGCGGAAGGTGAGGACGCCGCAGCGCCTCTTTAGCCACTCCTCAAAGAGGGGCTTTATGCCGCAATGGTGGCACTGGGTTGTGACAATCGCACTCTCCATGACGCCTTGAGATCCCGCCGGAGCTCTGCCCGCTGTGCCGTGATTTATCGTGGTAGATTTACGCCCTGGTCCTCGCACCGCTCCCAAATATGCGCGAGGATTGTAACAGTGGCAATGTCAACCTGGCAATGTCATTCAAACACCAAAAGATTTTGGTAGTGTGTACACTTTGTTCATTATAACTTGACCCGTGACGCGATTGGTAGCACTTAATTTTGTAGTCATGTTATTGGTGCGTGTTGCCAGTGATGACCTATGGCACTGAAACATGGTCGCTCACAATGGGCTTTATTAGAAGGAAGGGAGAGGGCTATGCTTGTAGTTTTCGTACGCGATCGAATCAGAAATGAAGAAAACGTAGCGTTGGAAGGCCTCCCACAAGGTGGACTGATGATTGCCGCTGGATGCGGGGAGCACAGAACCGGTCGAAGTGGTGGTGCTGAGGAGAGGCCTATGTCCAGCAATGGACGTCTTTCGGTTGAAACGAATGAATGAATGATGTGATTGGTGGTACTGTTCCGTCAGTCGCCATTTTGAACTCGATAAACCTTTTTTACCGAAACTAAGACTGTAAAATTCAGTGCTATCCATTGCATCACGGGTCAAGTTATAATGAACGCACTGTAGTCAGATGAGACTGCTTACCTAATATATACTTTTTAGACATAGGTACTTAGCTGCTATAGGTACCTTTGTTTGATATTAGTTTTATGTGTAATTATAACAACTGAATTTCTATGACAAACAATTAATGTTTTTTTTTCAATCTATACAATGCCGCCCATGGGTATGTGACCGCCCGTATTTTTCTGAATATTCATGAACGATTAACGAATCTATATATTATATCTGTTTTTTATTTTTCATCTTATTAAAAAAATTATTCGTTTTGTTTTAATGATTAATCGACTTGCACTTTTTTTTAATAAATAGTGTTTTCTTTTTTTTTGGAATTTTTTTTTCTTCTGCAGTTTTTTTTTTCAATTAGTCGATAAATTTTTGTAAAAAATGTTAATTAATCCGATAAAATAACTCGTAAGCTTGCTCATAAGAAATAATAAACTGAATCCAAATCGAGCCAATAACATCGGGTATGGCAAATATATGTCAAACATTACTCAAAAAAAAATAATAATAATTACTTGAAAAATATTAAAGATCCCCCTTACAAAGTTAATTTTCGTTTTTTTTTATGAATGTTCAGAAAAATACGGGTGGCCACATGTCCATGGGCGGAATTGTATACTAATAAAATAAAGCTGAAGAGTTTGTTTGTTTTTTTTTTGAACGCGGTAATCTCTGGAACAACCAGTCGGATTTCAAAATACTTTTTGCATTTGAAAGCCTAATTCTTGAGGAAGGTTATAGGCTATGTAACATCACGCTACGATCCTTAGGAACCGAGCAAAAAGAAAAAAAAGAGTCTGAAAGAACGCTGAGCAAAAACTAGGCTATATTTTATGTTCATATCGGCGGAAGCTAGTTGATTATTTAAAACCAAGAAGTCGACGGGCTCCACTATCAATCATTGTTACATGGATTTTTTTTCCGTCGGGAACGAAAAAGTTTTGACTTACTCTTGCAATAAAGATAAAAAGAAAGAAAATAAATTTACTTGACTCAGGTTTACACAAAAAAAATGGGCACGCCACTATTGCGGCGATAAGTCCCCTCTTTGAGGAGTGGCTAGAGAGGCGCCACGGCGTTCTCACCTTCCGCCTGACACAGGTCCTCACCGGACATGGTTGTTTCGGGAGGTTCCTGTTTCGTATCAGGCGGGAGGAAACGCCCGGGTGTCATCACTGCGTGGATCGCCCGGAGGACACGGTTGAGCATACGGTGGAGGTCTGTCCGGCTTGGGCAGAGCATCGCCGTGTCCTCGCGGAGGCGATCGGCGGCGGGGATCTCTCGTGTCCGGCCCTAGTCCAGGCCATGGTACGGAGCGAGAGGGCATGGGAGGCCGTCACCTCCTTCTGCGAAGCAGTAATGCTCGCGAAGGAGGAGGCAGAACGCGTGAGGGAGAGGCAAATTTCGCGGCCTCACGCCCCTAGCCGCCGCAGGAGACGCCCTGGGCGTCGGGAATCGCAGGCCGATTCCCGGCCACCGTAGGCGCGGGCTTGCGGACGGTGAGCAATGGGTAGCTCGCCGTCCGATAAGGACCAGGCCCGGGTCGACGGCGTGTTGTGTTCCACGCGCGCCTCAAAGAGATGTCAGCAAGTGAAGGGACCGATACCTGCCGGGGTTGCGGGAAAGTCCGAAAGGGATACCGTGGCCCCTGGCAACTTACAGGCAACGGAAGGAACACGGGTGGGTTTTATTCAGTAAGAGTCTGACACGCCCTCCTGCTCCGCCCAGAGCGGGAGAAGTTATTTGATAATTTCCCACCCAAAAAAAAAAAAAAAAGGTTTACACAAAAACAAAAATAACTTAGAATAGTATTGTGTGCCTAACGGCTGCGCCAAATAGGCCCAGTTCAGCATAAATGCCAGACAACTAGTGTCTGACGCTGGTTTTCAACTGGATCTCATGTTACGATGACGTCTTACGGATGTAAATCAGTTTTATAGTGTGTAAGTGTTTTATATTTAAATAACAATAGATAGATGTGTAGCAAATAATATTAAACTTGATTATTTATTTGTTTAAAAACCATTATTGATAGTTATATAGTACTGTGTAAGGAAAGAAATGAAATGGTATGGTTGTACAAGAAACAATGGATGGTCGTCAATAAATAATAAATAACTACATCATGGATTCATAGCATGTCTAGCTTCCGTTGCGCATCCATAAAGTACTGCCGGAGGCGTCTCAATATACCTTCTTCTAAGGCAGGCGGGTAAAAATAATTAATTTTTGTAGAGTAATCCCACAAAAGGTAAAATATATTTCAATAGTTTGCAATATTCCTGAAACTACCAAAGCGGGCTGACATAATAAAAATATATTATTTTTTCCTATTCGTATCCTATTCAGAATTTCTTTCGGGTATTAAACATACGATTGTACGAAAACCTTTTACATATCTATGGTCGTTATTCCAGTTGAGAAATCATTTTATTATGTTTTTCGTCGAAAACGAAAAAAGTATTGGGGCTAGTTTAATAGTCGTCATGATTTCGAAATCGCATTAAATCAGCTGAAAAGATAAGCCACTAAGCCATATTTTTCATTGCAATAGACACAAACTCGATCATAGTTTACACATATATGTACGTGTTGTTGTTGACTATACTCCATTTAAAATAAGATTAAACATTTAAATAAACCTTTTTTACAGTCCGTTCAACCGATTTTAACTTCTATACCGTACCGCATAAGGATGGCATTATAAGCAAAAAAGTGGTTACAATACCAATTGTTTACTGCAGCTGCCATTTATAAATGCCACCAACGCAATAGAAGTCAAAATCGGTTGAACGGATTATAAAAAGGTTTAGTTAAATGTCTAAACTTATTTCAAATGGAGTATAAATAGATATATAATTTTTTTAAATTCTGCCCCGTTGGTGTCGTGGTCGCAACCGCGACTGTTGAGCGTGGGGACGTGGGTTCGATTCCCGGGTATGTCAAAGTTTTATTGGGTTTTTCCATTAGGAATTTCTTAGTAACAGCCTGGAGTTTGGAAGTTGGCAGTGTGATACCCTCGTATCTCGAAAACCACGTTAAGCCTTTGGCCCTGCACTGATCACTCTCCGGTCGTATCGGATTGGGTCCCATCGGCTATCAGAGTGACCGAAGAGAGAGTGCACCTGTGTCTGCGCACACACTTGTAGACAATAGGTAATATCTCCCGCGCCGAAGGCTGGTCTGCGCTGAGATTGGTCGCCAGAGCCGAAATTCGGTCCGGAAGACTATTATATTAATTTCTAGCTCATGTTAAAAAGTCGAATCATTTTCATTTAAGAGGGAAACAAGTCTTTTTAAAAGCTTAGTTTTCTAAAACTTTTTAAATATTTAACACCGTGTGCGAGATGATTGGCTTACAAATACCAATGCTATTCATATTGCCAATTGAACAATTAACATTGCGTTAAATAACGCTGTCGAGCAGAAGATTTTTCCGAACTTATATATGAAGCAATGAAATTACAAATTTTATTAATTTAAAATCCTCCATTATGATAAAAAGTGTAAGTATAATAGAGTACATAGTGTGTGTGTGTGTATGTGTACTGTACAGTGTACGTATGTATAGTATATCTCAGTGTTGTATTGTGTGTGTGTGTGTGTGTGAGTGTGTGTATGTGGGGTGCGGGTGAGTGCAGCTGTTATTGACACAAAACATCTCAGTGATCATTCTAGCATTTTGTATCCCAGATTCAGTTTAAACTGCATACACTTCTAAGTGCAATAGAATGCCTTCGAAAGAGTTTCATTAAAAATGTCTGTGGTTTTTAGAAAATTTTCATATCCATTGTGTGTTTCGTCCACAGTTTCGTCAAAAAGAAATATAAGATCGTTAATTAATTTATAAATCTATGATACTAAATAGTTTTTATAAACTTTTTTCAAAAGTTGTTAAAAATAAAAACTTAAAAATTTAATATGTCACCATGATATTCTTTAGACTATAAAAATTGTATGGAAAACAATAATTGAAGTCCTGCTTCGAATAAAAAATACAATGACGTTTATTAGAATACAAAACATTTTCTTTGTTTTCTTGATTTCAATAAAAGGAATGTCACCTTTTTGTGGGAACAGGCGACGCGACGCTCGAAAACAATTTTCTAAAACAATGGGCTGTTTTTTTTATAAAAAATTAAAAAGCGACCAAGTGCGAGTCGGATTCGCACACGAAGGGTTTCGTATCGGGGTTGAGCAAAAAACGCCAAAAAAAACTCGTTCCTTGTATCACCACCCCACATACAATAAGACACCACACATTAAGATACAAGTGTGCTGGCGAGCGCGATAAGGTAGCCGAGTATGTAATGATCAATGCACACGCGTTTCATACGACGTTTTTCGACACACTTGCGAGGAAAAACACAGACTTGTTTGAAGAACTTATGCTACAATAACGTAACTATAGAGGCGATACATTTAGATTTATAAAGTTCAACTGACCTTTGTTAATACCAGGTAATGATTATCCGGAGCTTCTTTTAAAAATTCTACGTCAGTTGGTGACAATACTTTAGATTTCGTATTTTTGATAATAATTAACCACACAACGAAAACGATAACAAATTTTAATAAATATGGAAAATGGCGCGTTGGTTTTGTTTTTTCCGCTGTAAATAAAGGCACTGGTAAAACCGCTGATCGAAAATTAAGGCTAATATGTAGTGAAAAATATATAATTTCATGAAATATTATGTTAATTTATCATATTTTATGTATTTACCAAGTAGGTATAAATAGGCATG
Source organism: Xanthia icteritia (assembly GCA_949128155.2). Lineage (NCBI taxonomy): Eukaryota > Metazoa > Arthropoda > Insecta > Lepidoptera > Noctuidae > Xanthia > Xanthia icteritia. The sequence continues at coordinate 18,437,647 of OX421932.2, forward strand.
AAGTCTCTTTGATGAGATTAAAAAAGTGCAAATCTCTGCTCGGGTGAAAATTGAGAACGCTCATTAACTAGTATAGGATAGTTTATACTAATTCCATGTATATTACCCGCTGACCTGCCCATGGGGTTTTTTTTTTACCATAGCTAAAAGCCTCCGGTTTGCCTATGGTACCTATATGTTTATTACAAAAACTTGCTCTTGAGCGCTTGCCTTTGGTGAAAAGCTTCACTAAAGTCAATTTCTATTAAATACAAATTCCACGCTGCCATGATAGTATTTACTAATTCCATAATGCCATGTCGCGTTTCAAAATTTGCCAAAGATGTAAACAACAATGGCCGCTAGAAATTGTCTATGGTTTAGTGATGTGATCTTTAGTTTAGGTGCTATCGAAATAACAATTTTTTTGTAGTCTTTCATCAGTATTTTTTATGTTCAGTAACTTTCAAATAAAAACCAAATCCATTGAAATATGTTCATATGAAAACGAACAAGATATAAATGCAATAAAATTTTGCACTGGTTGCAAAAAACCCTAGTTACAAACTATAATCGAAATAAATTAAAATATTGAAGATTTCTAAAAATTCGGCACGCACGGGTACTCGAGCTTTCAGATGGTGTAGCTCAGGAGACACCAAATGGCGGACCGCGGTCCGGATCCAGACTGCCGTGCCATCCTATTTTGTGCGGACTTTAAGTAAACAGTTAAATTTATAATAAAAACCTAATCAAAACATTTCGAGTAATTGAATTAAGCCCACGCTTTGTATTTTCTATAATATTCTAAAACTTGAGGGGTCCCCATGTTACCTATATAGACCTATGACATTATTTAATAAGGAAAAAAAGACCGCATCTTTAAATGCGGGCTAGCTCCAACAGCATCTTGAAAATCCTAGCCGAAAAACACGATTGTTGTCGGTATAATAATTACAAATACATTAACTTGGTTTCTTTTTCAATAAAGTAGTATTAAAGACTCCTTGAACAAACAATCGATATTTATTATATCAATCACTGGCATTTCGATAACAAGATAAATTTAGACGAGATAAAAATGTTGCCTATGGTCGGTCGTTTGACGTTCGTAAAAATTCAAAATTCATCCCAGTTTTCGCTTTTATTGTTAAATAATAGTTTAAACAAAAGTTAAGAAACACGCATGGGATTTAAAAGTGGGTGTGATAATACGTGTATTCTATTTAATGCGTATTTAATTAGGGAGACGTAAAAATTGCGTTCAATTCCCAGGCAAGTTCAATGTTTTGCTTTTGTTATTGTTCAATGTTTTGCTTTTGTTATTGCTTTTAGTGAGTCGCGACCAACTCCAGATTAGTTATCTGTGGCGCACATTACCGCACTAGTGCGATAATATAAAGTAAAAAGCACGCGTTGTTAAAACACTAAAAGCGGTATGAAACATATTAAGTTTATTTAATTTTATTATGTGTTATTATACCGGCCATAGTATGATGGTTAGTACAAGTTCTGTGAAAATTTCAAGTGTCTTACAGTTGAAATGATACAGCCCTGTGTCAGGCGGACGGACAGATGAAAAGCGGAGCCTTAGTAATAGGGTCCCGTTGGCACCCTTTTGTTACGGAACCATAAAAAGAATAAAAAAACGAAATTAAAAGTATTATGGCTATAAATTCTGGTAATATCATCTTTTGCTTATTTGCAGACTTTGAAATGAGATTTTGTTGGCACAGTTAAAAATGAATTACGCATTTATACCTTGATGACTTCTTATTTTATTGTAATTTTATTTTTGTGGGTTTGGATTTATTAATTTAATAACCTGGTGTAATGGCCCATTTCTAAAGATATCTTGCTAAACAATATCCTCGCTTATTTTACTTTGAAATTATACAATAGATGTTGTGGAGGTCCGATAGGTAGACGCTCCATGTAAAATATTGGTATTCAGCTACATCGGGTAAGTCTGGAACCCGCCCCCAACATAGTTGGGAAAAAGCTAGGCAAAAATAGAATCCACCTATCTATCATTTTTTTAAATCTTGAAGAAGAATAAATAAATTAAAAGCTGTAAGGCCGCGCTCATTTCGAATGCGTTTTCGTACTAATTATACAGAATTACAATTAGCCTGAGTGCGGGTTAGTCGTACGTATACGTACGTTTAGCTCCAACGTCCGAAAACAATCCGAACTTGTTGGATGTTAAAATACTTTCGTGCGTTGAAAATTAAATATGTTCGTGGAATCAGAGTGATTCAAGTTACCACTTCGCGAAATTCACCGATTCCATGTTTTTTTTAATATATTTTACGCACCCATTCGGTTCTACGACAGCGATGACGTCGCCGCAGTCTCTGAGTTACAAGAGAATTATTATCTTGAAAATACAGATTATTCATCGCGCTCCAAAGAGGACTTCACAAATACAATAAATATTACCAGAACCCTATCTATTTGACGGAGAAAAACGTATTCAGTGTTTGCACTCAATTCGTACGTTTACGTACGATACAAATTCGAATCCAAAGTGAGCGCGACCTTAAGCTCAACATATAAAAAGCGAAAGATTTCATTTTGATAAAACCAAATACATAATTTTTAAATATCACAAGATCTTTTCAACAGGACATTTTACTTTGAAACACGACTGTCGCGGTTCTGATAAAGATTATTTTCTTCGTCGTCTAGAACCATAAATCATCTTCTGTCAAAGTCCGTCGATATCAAAAGGAGGGAAAGCTTTGTAAATGTACGGGATATCTTGCAAAGAAATGCGGTTCTCTGGGTTACCTGTAACAAAAGAAATCTTGGTTGTATTATGGTTCAAGAGGCATTTTGTATACTTAATTCTACGAATGTAAAAAGTGCTTTTGGAATCCCATACATAACATAACATCACGCCTGTAATCCCCTTAAGGTTAGGCAGAGGTGTACCTATAATACACCCACATTCCACCCCATGTACCCATAATAGGGGCGAGCCTATTGCCTATTGCACAAATCCAGACTCCGGGCTGCTACTGAGAAATTCCAGATGGAAAAACCCAATAACTCTTTGCCCGACCCCCGAATCGATCCCAGGACCTCATGCTCAGCAGTGGCGCTTGCGACCTCTAGGCCAACGAGGCAGTTTAACTTGAATCACGCGTTTGGTATCTAAATCAATTTGGAACCGCTTTTTCATTAAAGTATTTTGTTGAGACAATTATTAACATGAAAACAGTCGTTCTCGTATAACATGATAGTACCTGGGCGACCGAACTCTGCTCTGATGAAAATAGAGAATGCTCATTTAATAGTACTTATAGGAAAGTTCATACTAATTCCATGCTGCCATGATAGTAGGTACTTAGTAATTCCATGCTACCATGATAGTAGGTACTTAGTAATTCCATGCTGCCATGATAGTAGGTACTTACTAATTCCATGCTGCCATGATAGTAGGTACTTACTAATTGCATGCTGCCATGATAGTAGGTACTTACTAATTCTATGCTGCCATGATATTAGGTACTTACTAATTCCATGGTGCCATGTCATTATTCTAAGGTAATCATCTTGTTCTAAGCTTTGGGCGACTGTGCTCTGCTCGGGTGAAAATATGGAGAAAACATTTTTTTCCAGATATGAGACTTAGCTAGATTGATTTTTCGTCCCCATAGACGCCTATATTACAACTTTCATCGAAATCGTTAGAGCCGTTTTCGAGAACATGATTGCAAAATATTGCTCATTTAATATTATAGGATAAAGAGTGCAGCGAACGTCGAAAAAGATTTTAAAATCCTTACTGAAACTTATATGACGCCCTAGTTCGCATTTAAGCTTAATGAACTCCTGAAATCTCGTTATATAACTTACCCAGCAGAATGCTACTACAACCCGCCGTATTTTTAACCAGTACGAGGATATAGGGCAAAAAGTTGTTTGCATACGTCATTAAAATAATATAACGAGAGAAATTCCTTTTGCACTACAGCGCGTAGTTTTTGCGTCGTACAAGTTAAGTTAAGCTAGCTTTAAAGAAGAATAAAATAAATGGCAAGATTGAAGAGAAACTTATCTAGTGCTATTAAAAATCGCAATTTTTTAAACTACAAAAGTTACAAAATGCGAAACAAACTCCAGTAGGTAGGGCATTTTTGGGCAGTACCTTCGACCTCTACCTCTGCTATGATGCGATGCGCATGCGATGGTTCATACTTTCCACCATTATCCTACGGTATAGTATTTTTTTTTAACCTGTTTATAAACTATTATAGTTGATAATACTTTATTCACATTACAATCTAACCAAGGTAGCTAATAAGTTAAATAAACCAAAACTCAAAACTCAAAGCATTTATTTCAATTAATCCATTTACAGGCACTTTTGAACTGTCAAGAAGTTGGTCAGTCAGAAATAATGAGCTAGTTGCCCATTCCAAAGCGTAGTAGGTACCTATGGAGAAGAACGGGCAAGAAACTCCACGGAAACTCTTTTTAATAAAAATTTAGATACAAAATATTGGTTACATCATTCATGTTGAAATTATGCATGTGAGAACAATGTAGAAAGACGTGCAAGTTCGTAAAAGCGTCCGTAATAAAAAGAAAAAAAACAAAGAACCATTCAAAAATTTAAAATAAGCCATTGCAGCTAAGAAAATATAACTACTAAGCAACTATAAAATTAAGAAATCGTCCAATAATGTCTCTCTTTTTCTCTTTTTATGTTAAGGGGAAGACACTTCATTCACGTATTCTTTATAATAGTCAGCACTTGCACTGCAGTTTAAGTTCACTCATACTACACTAAACTAACTCAAAAGGTTTTACTATTTTTAGTTTTCGCACTAATTCAGTGATGTCAAGGAGTTGGATCGCCTCGACATTCACATGATGATGAAGTCTGTGTTCATGAGCTTCTGCAGTTTATAACTATGCTTACGACATCCATCTTGAGGTCCCTGTGATTGGCATGATGAGATTATACCCACAACACAGACCACAAGCGTAGTAGTGGCCTCTGGTTAGTGATCTGGCGAGTGGTAAGCTGTGGTAAAGTTGAACGTTTGGTTTGAGCAAATCATAAGCTGCCCAATAAGCCTCAACGGTAGTGCTTAGGTGAACTGAGTTTGAAATGAACTGTCCCATCATGATACTGATGCTAGGGCAGTGACAGTTCACTTCAAGCTCACTTCACCTAAGTTTTCACGGTGAGATTTCTACAAATTAGAACCTCGAACTGTGCTTGGGCGGGAGGTGCGCACCAGGAGACTGTTCGCTACTAGCTTCTGTGAATCCAATGATGTGGGTGAACTTGGCAGATCATTTCCCAGCAGAGCGTAAAAAATATGAGTTCTATTGGCATGCAGGTGAGTTCTAGAGTTCCTTATACTAAAAAAAAAATGTAATCTGTGGAAAATGTAGTAGGTAGTATATTTGTTAAGTTTATTATTAAGTTAATTCTGTTTATTTTTAATATACTACTGTTTGTTTTCCCTTACAAAAAAAAATAGCATAACTGTTCCTGTTCACCTTTGAGAATACCTCATAAGTAGATGACGCGATACTACGATATACTGATCCGTATGTTGGTAAAACATTTTACCAATATACGAATCAGATCATCACACTTACCAACAACAAAAAAAACATGTTACCAACACTGATGTGAACCAAAGGTTTGACAGATACTATGACGTCCCTCACGATTGTTCAATAGGATAGTTTATATGAGTCATATCAGTGTGATGGACATCACTGTATCTCATTATCGTCAGTTCAGCCGGTCTATTCTGTATTAATCTCACGGTGAAAACTTAGGTGAAGTGAGCTTGAAGCGAGCTGTCATTCCACCTGCTGCTAGGGACTGACAGCTCACTCCGAGCTCACTTCACCTAAGTTTTCACGGTGAGATGGTTACAGAATAGCACTACAGTACCTAGTTGAAGAAAAGATACTGATGATGGATTAGATGATATGATAAATTATCTTTTAAGAGTCATTAAACTGGACGAGAGCAGTGGTAGGCTATTGGAAATGGCCGCGTCTTACGAGTTGTAGGTCGTAAGTTCGAATCCAAACAGGCACTTGGTGTAAATTATTTCTTCACCACTGCTCTCAAAACCGTGAAGAAAAATATCGTGAGGAAACCGGCATGTCCTAGAACCAAAAAATCGTTGGGCCTGCGTCGTGGATTACAGCCCACTCCCTCTCACAAAACGGAGCCCTGTGGCCCAGCAGTGTATAATTCACAAATTATTATATTCTACTGTATTCCCTTTTCAAGTCACATCCAATTTGCACAAAATCCTCAAGTGATTCTCGAAACAATTGAGTTTCAGTTACAACGGTCCAATTAAAATCATTTTCATCAGAGTATTTAACAAGGTAAAGTGCACACACACTGACTTATTGTTAGCAAAGCAATACTGTGGTATAATGAAGGCAATCTCCGTCCTTGGGAGGAATTAAGAGCCCTTGCGCACTAGCGTTTTCATGGCCATTTCTCGGCGAGACAAGATTGCAGCGAATGCGTGGTTGCAGTGTGACGTTGAGGTTTACTGTCAAGCGCAGGTCCATGGTTACTATTTGACTTCGATTTATTTTAATAAATAAATTTTCAAAACAGTATCGACCCTGAAATCTCAAATTATTTGGAACTCTCAAGGTCTCCATAAGAAAGATTTGACCTAGTGTGGCGTCCATAATTTAAAATATTAAAATTATGTTTCCTTTTGTAACAACAATGATTATATTAATAGTAGTTTATTTGTAGTAGTTCTAAGGAAATAATAATTTATAAGCAAGAATGCTTTATTTGGTTAATATCCAATTTATTATTATTACATTGACAGCACCCTTATTTAACACTCATCGTTCAAATGGTGTCTGCAGGTGCAAACGCACGCCACGAGCAAGCCGCGCCGCGTCCCGATTTTCTCTTCCTGCCGAGAAATTGCCAATAAAACGCGAATGTGTACAGGCCTTAAGTGGGGCGGAGGGAGGTTGGAAGTCAAGAGGCTGCAATCTTGCCTCCAACTAGTAAGCAGTCGACAACTCCTTTGTCAATGCACAATCTCTGGTAATTAGGGCTTGAATTGTTCTTTGAAGTGCGCAGTAATGGCAGGTGAGCTTAAGTTATTGACGGGATTTCATGTTGTTTGTGGATTCGGTGACGTCATATTTAATTTCAAAATATGCTGATAATAATATGACTGCATGGGAGGGTGAATACCGAGATGACGACTAATTGAGAAGTATAGAAAAAAAAGAAATAAATTGCGGTAAATATTAGGTCTTTACCTATGAAATTGCCGTTCTGCAGTACTGGCCATTTCAAATCAAAATAATTTTTGTTTGGCTAAGAATTCTAATTTCAAATTAATTTTATTTTAAAAACATGTTTTTTTTTTCCAAGAGTAGTCATTTGTTTATTGATTAGTGTTACATTTTCATCGCATTTCAATCTTTTTCGTCATCATGGATACGTAAAAAATTCGAGTAATTATGGAATATGAGTACCGTCGTGGCAGCAACGCGGCACAAGCGGCACGCAACATCAACGACGTTTACGGAGCTAACACTACAAACCAACGCACCACCTGTCATTGGTTTGCTCGCTTCCGTTCTGGAAATTTCGACCTGAAAAATGAACCTCGCGGTCGTCCGAAGACTTTGGTCGACAATGACGAATTAAAGGCGATTGTGGAAGCTGATGATACACAATCTACGGCTGAATTAGCAGCAGCTTTCGAAGTTAGCGTCAAAACAATATTGGTCCATTTGCGTCAAATTGGCAAGGTAAAAAAGCTTGACAAATGGGTGCCCCACGAACTCAATGATCGCCAGCGCGAAGTACGCGTCGAGACGTACCTTGCACTGCTCAACAGACACACAAATGAAGGAATTTTGAACCGCATTGTTACCTGCAATGAAAAATGGATTCTGTTTGATAACCGCAAGCGCTCAGCAAGTTGGTTGGATCCTGGTTCAGCACCTAAACAATGCCCTAAACGAAAACTTACCACTAGAAAAGTGATGGTCACTGTTTGGTGGTCTAGCGCCGGTGTGATTCATCACAGCTTCTTACCAAACGGGGTGAGCATTACTGCAGATATGTACTGTGAAGAACTGAACACAATGATGGAGAAGCTGGCACATCTCCAACCAGCATTGGTCAATCGCTCGTCTCCGCTGCTCCTGCACGACAACGCGCGACCTCATACTGCACAGCAGACGGTCTCCAAGTTGCGAGAACTGGGGTTGGAAGCTCTCCGTCATCCGCCCTACTCACCAGACCTTGCGCCTACAGACTACTACTTTTTCCAGAATTTGGATAACTTCTTGGCGGGAAAAAAATTCAATACCCTAGAGGCAGTACAAAATGCCTTTGAAGAATTTGTTGCCTCTCGTCCAGCTGATTTCTTTAAGAAGGGCATCAATAAACTGCCACTGCGTTGGCAAAGATGCATTGATTGCATGGGTGATTACTTCGATTAATACAAATAAAAAATACATGAAAAAAATTCGTTTAAATTTTTTCATACAACACGGCAATTTCATAGGTAAAGACCTATTATTTGGGCTGATAGTAATTGATACAATTGGATATAGGTGTATGCTTTTAAAGGTTGTTGATACTGGATGGAGATTTGGCCACCTGGTTGCTTGCTTTAGGGTGTAACCTAAACATTGTATTGAACAGCATTCTAATCGCTTACCACACGATAAATTATGATCTGAATCATTTTCACAGATCAACATTCATTGCGTTAGTTACATTGTTGAGCAGACACATTTTTTCGAACATATGAAGCAATGGATTAGCAATATCCTTCAAAATGATTCAGATTGTGATTGATTGTGTGTTACGCAATAAGCGTGCAGATTTTTTCCGACATAATATCTAACTTCCTGTAATCCTGTTACAAAAGAAAACCATTTATTGTATGCGTTATCCATCATGATTATGAAATTTTGCTTTTTTGCTAAAGCACGTCTATTAAGAGGGAACAGGGGCTGCGAGGAATTTGAAAAATAGGTATTTGAAGAAACTATTGCCGTCTTCTTACCTCAAGTCTGCCCCCATAGAGTGCGATAGGGATAGCTACAGCTCAGAACAAGTATAACACAAAAAAAAAATACGAAATTGACGTTTCGTGTTCCCCTTTTTTCTCCTCGAAAAATGAACCGATTCAATTATTTTTTACATTAAAATTTTAAGAAAGAATATGTCTAGGTTATTTTCATTTATTTTAAAAACTTTTCGAATTTGTCTGGTACTCCTCTAATCATGGCGTTAAAAATGGGGCATTTTTGTAATTTTGGAGGGTCATATTTTCTTTACCGATACGTTTCTGAAAAAAAGGAAATAACAGGGACGTGACTACAGCAGACCTTGATTTTATGAAAAATAAAGATTGCTCTAGAGGCATTATTCAGGAAGAAAATAGGAGAATACATTTGTATGGCGAATCGCAGGCCCTGTTCCCTCCTAAAGTAATCGACAATATTACGATCGAAAACGTAAAATCTAGACGTTGCCTCTTCAAATCCCGAAGTGAAGATTTTATACTTAAAGCAGTTTTATACAAATCCAGGTGAAATACATTTTACGTGCCGAAGCGTCAAACAGCCCGAAGAGTGACGGAGCGTCGCGGCTACAGATTATTCCAAGGAAATTGGATTCCAGAACATAGCCGAGTATTAATTTTCAATTATTTTTAGCGGAATTTCCAAGGTGACAAATATAAATTGAAGGGCAGACGACGACGTCCGTTTTTATGACATCTAAAAGGTGAGTAATGATTCGGTATTTCAAGTCGGATAACCAAATGTAGAGGTAATCCTAATTAATATTATAAATGCGAAAGCGTGTTTGTTTGTTACGTTTTGACGCTAAAACAGCTAAACAGATTTAGATGAAATTTAGCACATGGGTAGACCATGACCTGCGTTAGAACATAGCATACTTTTTATCCCGATATTCTTACAGGGTTGAGACTTATGTGGGTGAAATCAGGCGGCGCAGCTAGTTTTATATAAAGTAGTTTGGCAATAGGACCGTGGTTATGAACCCATCGTTGGTTGATAAGAATATCACCTGTGATCAATATCAGGCGCAATCTAATCCATCCCGTAAGTCATGAAGTCTGCTGAATAGTCTATTCGTGGTTTTATTATGTTGGTAAACAAGCCAATTATCTTTCCGATGGAAGGACAAAAAATACACAAAGATCCAACAGGGAAACCTTAAAGAGCTTTCCCGGCAGCCCTTATCCTTGAAAAATATCCAAGGATATTTACTTCTACTTTTTGTAGCAGAATAATCCAATCAAATACTTCAAGAGAATCATAATCCCACACCGTCGAAACCATTAATCATAACGAAACCAATTTCCACTTCAGTCCCAAAATCAATTACTGATTTCGACAACCCTACTGTACCTATTACTTGAACTAATACTTCTATACCCCTGGGCCCGAGAGTACCCGAGAGTACCCGAACTTGGCTCTCATCAATCATATCCGTCCAACTCCATCTCGAGTTGATCCATCAGCTTTTAAGGGATCCTCCTAAGATGGTATTTATTGTCTCCCTTACAGCTTTTAGGTGCAAGTGTGTTAATCTTGAGACTTAATATCATATGTGCTTTGTAGTTGTGAGTTTCTATGTAAGGATTAAACGATGTCTGATTCTCTTGGACTTTCACGAACTCTAAGCCCAGAATGAAAATAAGATAGAATGTTTTATGATACTTATATAATTAGAAGCCAATCTACTAATAAGACACTATCCAGATGAACATAGCAGAGCTGTTGCCTGTTACCTTCCTATTTTGCGTGGATGTGACGCATATTTTCCCTAAACATGTTTATTTTTTTATTTTGTGTTCTTTTTTTTTGCGTCATGTTTACCGCAAATAAACGAATTTTCTTTCTTTTCTTTTATTTAAACCTGTAGCGTCGGCACCACTTCTTGTTTGTAGATAATTAAGCAATATCCACTAACTGCTCTGTGTGCTCTGGTAAACTTCATCGAGGAATATCCTCATTTAGCTTGACAGCATAAACGCGGTCAATGATGGCCATGAAGCTTACACAACAGACCTAATCGAATAAAACCATGCCTACCTTCAAGGTAATCAAATTTCCCTGACGACGTCCATATTAGCAACATTAAACGGTGGCGGCCTAGAAACTTGAAACAAGTTAGCACTTGTTTGTAACGGTACCCATATCATATTGTAGTGCTGCCGGAAGTTTGATTATCGGTTATGTAATGCATTGTATAGTTTCTATATGTTATAGATGAAGGAAATCAGGTAAGTAAGTACCGTTGATAGGTCTAAGATATAGTCAACTATTAATTTTTAAACGATCAAAAAAGGAGAAGGTTATGTGTATATTATTTAGGAGCCTCGTTTCATCTTTTATTTTGCCGGTTGGATAGAATCGCTCCTAAAAAAATCGATCTGAAACCTCAAGAAGAGCTAAAAAAGCTATGATCTTCCCAAGAACACATGTAGTTTATCTCCTTTTGTTTTGTTATCAGATAACCCTCTTCCTCTCAATACTTGGAGCTTTTATTATATAGTTATAGTTCGTAAGCGCAAGTAAATCGTGTAATTTTAAATGGTGTGAGCCTGGAGATCTGTAATACAGGTCCTGAACCCAGTACAGACTCCAGCTCTCATAAAGGTCTGAATTTTGCTTGCAACCCATATACTATACACCAAATTGTACCTTTTTGAGAGAAATAAAAACTTATTCTATTCTATTCTATTCTATTCTATGAGAAGAAAAAACACTGGTAACCAGGGCGGTACATAGGTTAGTCTTCTCACATTATGGTTTTTACTAAAGCACTTATCACCTACAATTGAACCGTTCTGTGAGCATTTATCGTATAAACATTTCTACTTTCTGGTTCAATAGAAGTTAAACCACATTCAAATTACCTGGTTCGCCAAAAGTTTACTAAAACACGTTTTTGATCCCCGATACCTCGAACCGAAAATTGAATTTTCCGAGCATAACTTTAACGACGACAACCCTCTTAACTTTGACCGCTACTCGACGTACCTTTTGGTCAAAAGTTATACCAATTAAGTTATTTTCTTTTATTCTTTTTTGTTGGTGAAGAAAATGTTTGTTGCAACATTCTTAGCTTCAAAGTTGTATGGGCATGTGATGCGGAGGAATGAAGAAAATGTCGTAAAGAAAGTATTGAGTATGAATGTCGATGGCTATAACAATAGAAAGACCAAAGAAACAATTTCTTGACTGTGTGAAAGATGATATGGCTAGAAAGATGGTCAATACCGACATGATGACTAATAGAGAAGTATATGGAAGAAAATGAATGTACCGTCGACCCCAAATAAATTGGGATAAGGTCAGGACAACAATGATTCTTAGCATCAAATTCTGCTAATGCCACAAGATTATGAACGAGGGTATTCAGAACGTCGAGTAAACAGCTAGAATTTAGGTAAGTACTTATATCATGGACTTTTGTTGAAGTTTTGATTAACCCGTGTGAAATTATACTCAACTTGCCCAATACTAAAACTTGAAGGGTTTAAGACCTTGAAGCGTAAAGTATTAAGCAACTATGCCATAGATTAGGAGTTAGAAGCCTACAGTGTTGATAAGGGTAGCGCAAAATGAAGTGAACTAATTAGCAGGCTAAGACGGTTTATATTTGGACTTTGAAAAGGGGAATTATTGACTTCTCATAGCTTTGATTGATGCGTTGATAATTATGAATAGTGTAAAGTATAGACGTAAATATATATAACACATATAGTCAACCAACAAAAAATCAGAAAAACAAGAATTTCATAAATAATGATATCAGACTATATATTTGGCATTTCTCGTGAGGTCAAAAAGCTAATCTTTGGTGAAAAATTCACAGCCCTAAACGAAACAGGCCTTGAATGAAAGCTTGATGTTTGTACGTTATTAGGTATTAAGTTCGCCTTATATATACCTTAATGTATCTGTGCCACTTTCATTTTTATAAGAGATTGAAAAACTTAAGGCACTTTAAAGAAAGATTAGAAATTTCGGTTCACGAAACTGTCAAGAGTCAAACTCACCATTATTTTTTGATAACAATAGTAACATTGTTAAAAAAAGTTTTCAAAAAATAATAAAATAAGGCTTCCACAAAATGAGAACGATCGATCGCAAAAATTCGGACTCTAGAATAGATCATTCAAACAGAATGGTCCACACACGACTGTATGTACTTGTCAACCCTCCTTCAATTTTAGATCTACATAATAATATATTCAGTAAATCAACTAATTATCACGAAGACGAAAGAAAAAAGACCTCTCAACAAGTTTATGAAGAACGAGAAAACTTAAAATGATTCTTTCGCTGAAGATAACCAGTTCGCGAAAGCGGAGTTCGTTAGCGAACAGTTTTATATCAACGAGTGAGTTAGTTTTTGGATAAGTTTGAATAAACACAAGGGTTTCAGACTCGGTAAAGTTTGATTAACATACGTCAAAACGCTTTTTCCTTGGGTAGGGAGAGACTTTCTCTAGTTTCAAGCACTAGCTAGGTATATGAGAAATAATTTATGCGATGGTTAAAACATTAGCCAGCCAGCGTGGTTGGTAGCGAGTATAGACATAAAGATTTGGACTAAGGCGTGGGACACACACAAGTGGCGAGGGGCGGGGCCATGGCGCGGGCATAGCGACGGTGTGGCGCGGGCATGGTGACGGTGTGGCGCGGGCGTTGCGCCGCCCGTTTCATATTTCATACAAAATGTATAGGAACTACGTGGCGCGGAACATACAACGCCCGCGCGGCACCGTCGCCTCGCCCACGCATAACTTTTTACTGAGTAGTCCGATTTGAACGATTCTTGTCTTATTGGGGAGGATATACCTCGAAATTGGTTCCATGTAAAATTTAAAACTAAAATTCACCCTTAAGGGTGTAAAAATTGGGGTTGATTGATTTTTCACCTACTTATTTTTCAACTGCGAACCAATTCTGTTGTAATTTCGCGCACATAATGTAGTTCTGATGACACAACCACATAATAAAATCCTGGAGTTGATCTGATGACGGAGATGGAAGACAGTCGCGAGAGCTCCTCAGCAGTTTAGAGCAGCTACATCGTGTTTGGGCTTATTTCATTCACCTTGATGAGAACTTTAGACCTATCTAGGGTATGACTGTCGTCAAGGGATGATCGAGACTGTTGAGGACATTCCTTACTTGAGGAAAACAATAAAATTAAACGTTCACTCAAAAGCGAAAAATAAACATAAAATAGAATAAACAAAAAATTTAACCGACGCAAAAAAACTGAAAAGCGAGAAATAAAAAATAACCCTTTAGAAACAAACAAACAAATTAATTACTTATAGCGTAAAATGGTAGCTTGATGGATCTTCGTTGAATGTGTGTTTGGCGACGCCTCAAAATTTGTTACCTAAAATAGTTTAGGAGCTTAGTTACACTAAACTATTTTGAATTTTCGTTTTTTTGCGTCGGTTTAATTTTTAGTAAAAAAGTTTTTTTTTCCAGCCATGTCGTTCTAAAATCAAATGTTTTGTACATTAAGGCCCATATGCACCAGAAACCACTAAGTGCGTTTAGCGCTATCTTCAAACGATTGAAAGAAATAGAATGATGAATAAAATTCATTTAGCGTCATCATTAGTGATTTATGGTGCAAGTAGGACACACTTCTGGAAGCTTCTCAAGCACCTTTATATTTAGTTATCTAGGTGGCTAAAAACAAGTGGCACGAACATGACATTAATTAATTATAATACAAAGTGAAGGTTTGTAATCTTATATTCTAATATTTCGCTACAAGCTGAGTTCAGTATTCTAAACTTCATGGCTCGAAACTAAAATGATACTACACATTACGTAAACATCTACACAACAGCGACTGCAAAACTTGAGTTCAGCGACGGTGTCTAAACTTGGTTTAAAGCAATCTGCGAACTAAGAAATATGACAGGCGACGCCGACGTACTAGCTCTAGAGGTAAACTTGTATAAAGTAATCTAGGTAAATCTCTCGATGATACTTGGAGCTACTTTAATTCACAAATAGGACAAAAAAATATTTTTTTTAGTTATACCTGTCCGTTTTTCAGATCAAACTATTTATTATTCCGTTTATTGATTTATAAAATTTGTTGTCTATAGAAAAGAAAAACATTTTCGCCTTTGTTGGTTTGTTTTTGTGATTTTATGAGTGTTCACTAAAGTTTATTGTAGTAACCGTTTTCACCTTAACTCTAAATGATGAAGTGCTAAATAATTATGTACTTTTTTCAAGATCATTAGACATAATTTAATAATATGTGCAAATATATAACAAAGGAGGGAATAGGGCATCAAAAAAATTGTCCGCATCACTGTCAACAGGAAAAGTGCCCGAAAGGCTGGCAGCATTGCCACGTTGTATGGCAAAGCTGATTTTTGGCCAATTATCTACTTCATTTATACAGATATTATAACAGTTCCTTGAGTCAATACATTCAACTTTAGGATTAAGAAATGCGAAAACCCCGTAGATAAACCTCCCGACTTTTTAATCTTTTTCCTCCTTCAATTTGATATCGATAGCTGGATCGGAAATGATCGCTATTGTACATCGATATTGTCAATTTCGTACGGCAATATTCTGATATTACATAATCGAATTAACGTCAAATCCAATACCAAAACGGGCGACAGCCGAATCAGAGCGGTATCAAAAGGTACAGTCAGCTTCCGATAATTTGGTATCCACTGGCATTTGAGCTTTATCTAGTTCAATATATTTTCGTTTTCTGGAACATATTATCGTCATTGCAATTCTGTAAATATCTTACTGTGAAATCATAGGTGAAGTGAGCTTGAATTCAAATTCAAAAGTCATTTATTCAAACTAGGCTGAGAATCAGCACTTTTCGAACGTCAAAATTACATAAGACAGTCCCCCAAAACGCCCACCCTTCTCCACTTCCTAGTGCTTTAGCTTGGAAGAAGAAGTGGCGCAACAAACTCCCCAGCAGCACAGCTGTCTGTTCAGTTAGAAAAAAAAAATCTATATAATAGTATGCAAAATGATATTTACATTGCGCAACACAAAACATAATTTAAATTATAAAATTAATAGCCATATGACAGCTAGCACACGCTAATACCAACCAAAAACATCGAGAACTATACTCAAGCAGAAATAAAAATAACTAAACGAAAACAATATCTAAATAAAAGACTCCAGGCATAAAGGGCGTGCCCGCTTACATATAGCTGTAACTAGAAATTGTAATTGATAAACTAGGACCATTGCATTGAGCTGTCATTCCGCCCTCTTGATGCTATATAGCTTACGTCAAGCTCACTTCATCAAAGTTTCCACTTCTGTCGTTTAACACTTTGAGGGACACTAAAAGCCCATGGGCGTTATAACAATAAAACTTCTATTGTGTCTCGTTCAGTGGGCTTGAATGCGCTTACTCAGTTTAGACATTAGGGTTTATGTATAAACGTTGATTAAAGTTAAGCAATGATTAGCAACTGTTTAACCATATATTTTTGACGTTTGAAAGTAACTTATCTAATTTAAGCAACGTTTATAAATAAACCCCATTATTTTAAGCAAGTTTTGAGTGGAAAAAAATATGACCACATTCATTTAAAACTAAATTCTATCTACAAAAAAAACAGCAACTGTCTCAACACTTGGTTTTTACAGGCTGTTTGAAACGATGCATGATATTTTAGCGGTCGTTAGTACACTAAAAAACCGACACAGAGGGCGTTTAGCTTAGTTTGACGCCAGACGGTGGTTATTATTCTCGTTTCAGAGTCGGTTATTCTAACTTCCTGCATAAAAACTTACAAAATGTATCCAATTTTGTCTTGTTTTTTTTATTATTGGATGGCAGCATAATGTCAATGGACATCTGCAATACTAGGCATCACAAGTGCATTGTGAATTCACAGACGCAGCTGAAATGTCTCATGAACAATTATCTAGGTATACATTGGTAATCTCCTTTTTTTTCTACTTCGTATATTTTATTTTTTATATATTTTTAGAAATTGTACTGGAAAGTTTGCGGTAGCGACTGTACTTTTATCAATTAATCTATGATCACGTTACCAGCGCGGTCGTTGTGACGAGACCAATCATACTATTTAGTTTCATTTTTATTCATGTTACATTTTGATTTTAATTATATTATTAACAGGCTCAGGTATTTCTTTGTTTTGGTTGTTTAAATAATGATTATTATTTATTTAAGTTATGGAATCAGGCGTTACTTTGCGGGAATCCATGACATTAAAATTGTATGTCATTTCAATATTTAACGGGGTCACGTGGTCGTTGGCATTCATTTTTTTATTATTAATACGAGTATTATTACGCTTAAAAACAAAACGTAGGGTCATGGCAGTGGTAGACATTATATCGTAAAAATATTTGGACTAGTATCATTAACTGGTCCTTAGTTCGATTCCCAGGTTGGGCAAAGTGTTACTGGATTTTTCCGTCAGGAATTTCTCAGTAGCAGCACGGAGTCTGGATTTGTAACCGGTTGGTGGCAATAGGCTCGCCCCCTATTACATGGAACTTAAACATAACTGTCGAAATGTGAGTGTAAGTAATACGTACAGCTCTGCCTAACCCTTCGGGGAATTGGTATAGGCATTTTGTTATGTATTATTAATAAGGGAGCAAACAGAGGGATACGAAAGTATAGAATGAAAACCAACGAACTCGTGACCGCGTTTCCTTTTAATTCCGAAAAAAACTAGATCCAGTCTTTTGGATGCAGAATGCAGCACTGTCCGCAAAAAAAAAAAACATGCGAAAAATAAAACGCAAATTGAAAAAAAATAAAAAATATATTTATTGGCAATGTTTTAACCACAATATTTCAAATTTTATTTAAGTAAATTTAATTATCTTTTTTTTTCGATGTTTTTGACCTATAACGAAGTATAAGAATACGTGGTTCAAATATTGCCACTGAATTAAATTTCTGCCTGAAACTAAGGGGAGTGAAACTCGACACGTGTTTCACTCCCCCACGAGGCATCCTCAAGAGATGTTATCTCGTGAACCGCTCAACTTTAGGATTATTTAGTTTTGTGTCAGGTATGCTAAGGGGCTGAGTTTTCCGATCACTGTGTATAGGTAAGGATAAACAGGCTTCAGAGTTTTAATAAATATGCCTATTTATCTTTATTTTTTATTTTTAACTATGGCATCTCGCAGGTTACCACCAAGGTCCTGGCTGTTTAACCGGACTTTCCTGTGGCTGCCTTTAGCTTCTACACTAAGATCCTCCAGCCAGGAGCATAAAACTATTCTAAATTAAAATAAGGCGAGCGCTCGCTAAGGGCACCCCCTGTGGGGTTAGGGCGTCGCTGGGGGGAGGACAGCAAGACGGGACAAGCTGGATCAAAGATAGATCATTATTATTAACAGGGGAATTTAAAGCTACGCGCTCAGTTGCGGCACGGGCTGGCGCTTCATCGGGCAAGGGTCAGGGGGGAGTATTATTTACTCGGGAGGGTCACGATCGCGGAGGACCTCTGCGGCGAGGTCGGAACGATGGGTGTCGGGTGTGTTTGCTCTCTGTACTGGTGGCTCTACTGCTCTCCCGGAGGAGTGTGGTGGGATCATTGGGGTCGGAGAGGGCCTATTTATCACCACAGTAAACCAATTATAACAGAAACTCAATTTACTTATTTAGGAGAGACACCAATATTACTCACACAATTAAGCAAACTGAAAATGAACAACTTGAAAATAGCACGTCTAATTGATATTAAATGTCACGGAATAAGATCACGAAAGCAATCGTAATTAAAAACAAGGTATCAAATCACGAGGCAGAAACAAAAGGCTCTATAACTAACAAATTAATAACTCTACTAACTTTCAAAAACCGATTTAGTTACTTCCAGTAAAATTGAGAGCAGAAAAAAAAACTACGTATGTATATTTTTTTTCGATATTAGAAGAACAAAAGACTGAACATTAAAATTAATTTGATGAAAACCACTGGAAAAAATGTGCAAACTCACGCAAACCGCAAAAGCAATTAATAGGGATCGTGTATACTTGATGAAAGGTCAAGGTCAGTGTCATAATGGGAAAGAGCATGATCTGATAAATCGAACGTGTTGAAAAAAATGCTCGTGGGATATCTCGATACCTTTGAATTTAGGGCTGACATCGATTGCCCATTGGTTAAGCTGAATAAATGTCGTGATTACAATTGGTTTCTCGCGTCTCATGCATCAGGTTTCAAATTCAGGCAAGTACCAATGTCACTTTTTTCAATTCATATGTACTTTCTCTTGGACATTACTGACATCGGTGAAGGAAAACCATCGTGAAGAAACCTAGACCTAGAGTTAATTGTTGGTGAACTAATAAAAAGAATGATAAGTCCGAAATCGCCAGCCCGTCTTGAGCAAGCGTGGTGATCAATGCCTTCTCTGTATGAGAAGGGGTCTTTGCCCTGCAGTGGAACAGTAATAGGCTGGTATTATTATTATTTATATTAATTTCCGCCGGAGCCATTGGCCCCGGCTGTCATTCGTAGATCTTAGACAGTCATTACGGGTTGTCAGAAGCCCGAAAGTCTGACAGTAACAATATCTTCATTGTGTTACTCATACCTTTATCGATAGTACCTAATTGAGTTGCGAAAGCTAGATAGGCAGTCGCTTCAAGTAAAATATTGGTATTCAGTTGCTTCCGGTTAGACTGGAAGCCGACCAAAAGGCTAGGCAGATGATGATGATTACCTCAGATTGTGTCGTCTGACATCTCTTTTTATGTCTTTTAGGTGAAAATACCAATAGACAAAAAAACAACTATTTTACTTTCTAAGTTAAAATAAGTTTTTCTTAGTTTTGTGTATGCTAGCTTCAATATTGATGGGTACTTTATCTCTCAAAGTAGTTTTTCCACTCAGTAGAAAATGTTTTGAGCTACTTATTACTATAGAGGTATGAGGAATAGAGTGTAAGTTCAGTTATCCTCCATAGAAAAGGGAGGACAGACTGGTGTTGGTGTCGGGACGTTGTATATATATGCTATAGTCACGCGGTAAATTCTGCTTGCGCGATGCAAAATTTTACGTGACGTCACAGCGATGCGTAGTTCGCATGTGGCGATATAGATACCGCCACATTACTGTTGGGCCAATGTGTATATAACCAACTAGCTTCTGCCCGCAACTTTGACCGCGTGAAATTTCTTGTTTCTTCGCATCGTCCCGACTGACGATTTTTTCGTGCATTGGATTTTCAACGCTCTGCTTAGCGCCGAGAGTTGAAAGTGTGTTTTTACGCGTTGGATCCAACGCGCTAAGACGCACTCTTCGGTGTTGAACCGATCAACACATTAACAAAGTCAAAAATACAGTGCGCGATAAAATCCCGCCGCGATATTTTTGCATCCGCGCCACGTAGGCTTACTTTGTTTCCGCCTAGCGATCTTTCTAACTTTTTACTTTTTGGCTCCTACGCGTCATACCGTGATGATAATAAACCTTGATGATGAAACTATTTAGTTAGATAAGGATTAATAGGATAAGGATTAATCGTTGCACGAGCGAAGTAAAAGTCACACTTTTCAAAGCCTATTGCCAGTCTTTCTACTCAAGCGGCCTGTGGGTGAGATATACGCAGCGAGCCTACAGAGCCCTGCGCACTCAGTACAATAATGCGTTCAGGATGTTGTTGGGCCTGCCGTGGCGGTGCAGCGCGTCTGGGATGTTTGCTGAAGCGCGCACTGATGATTTCCAGGCCATCATGCGCAAAAAAGCAGCTTCCCTGCTGGCCCGTTTGCGGAGTACAAACAACAGCATTCTGAACGCGATAGCTGTACGTTTTGACTGCCCCTTTCAAAATAAGTGGGTCATGTCCTGTGTGGGTGTGGCAAGTCATTGTAAATAGAAAAATAAAAATGTATTTATTAGGTTAAGGTTTCTATGGGTCTATCCCATAGAAACCTTAACCTAATAAATACATTTTTATTTTTCTATTTACAATGCCACCCGAAATAAAGTTATAAATAAATATCATGATACGATTCTGCCCGTATTTTGATTGACTAATTTGAACACAAAACGGTTATTGTGACAGAACTAAAGTCATATACTAACCTTATTGGTGATGTTCTTCAGAAAGGACAGGTGCGTAATACTTGCAACCGGCGTGCGTGTATGACCAGATGTATGAACGTAAACGAGGCAAAAGGAGTATGTAAGGATCGTAGCAGGTGGCGTTCGGTAGTTTCTGCCTACCCACATAGGAAGAAGGCGTGAGTTTATGTATGTATATGTAACATAATAGTTAGACATATAGCCTCGCGGACGTTTTTGTGGGTAATGATGAGTACCTACTTTAAACATGTACAACAGTACATTATTTTATGTATCTTCAATAGTTTTCGCAGCGCACGCCAAATAATGACTTTTATCTAAGGCAAATTTTTGATACCTTAAGGTATAAATTATTGCAATTTTCGCAGCGATCTCTATTTTTTTTTTGAAAAATATAATACGCCCATGTTACTCGGTGATAATGTAGCTTTTTAAAGTTGCAAGAATTTTGAAAAATTGGTTAAGTGTTTTTTGAGTTTATCCATTACAAACAAACATACAAATATACAAACACACAAAACATTTAATCTTTTCTCTTTATAATATTAGTTTAGATTAGGATGTTTATTTAACAGCAATACTATTTTCTTAACAAATAAAATTATTCCAACAAAGATCAGCTTTTACGATGTTGTACAAATTGTCGGGTCGGAAGGAAAATCAAGTTAATTCAAACGGGGGTCTCTCTCTCTCGGGGGTTACCCTCTTTGTCGTCATTTTTATCGTGTTACAAGTTTCGCTGTATTTCACTAACAGATTGACAAAAGAGTAGAGAGAAACGGGGAAAGGGCTGACGTATTTACATTTCTGACTGTCTGACTGGCTCATTGGCCCAAGCTACTGCTAAGCATGAGGTCCTGGGGGTCTCTAAGTCTGTCAACGAAGATACGGGATCGTGAGAAAGTAGTTGATCCGTCAAAACAATAATAACGGGCTAATACACTACGGGATTAGGGACAGCTGTCCGGCTCCGAACTAATCTGCCCGTAAATGACAGAGAGAAGGAAAGTCCTGTAACTTCTGCCGAAAATACGGGCATTTTTTACTAAGGGCGTAGATCCCCAGGGTTCTATTCCCAGGACGGCAAAGTTTTAATGTTTTTTTCTGGAATTTGGAATATCTCAGTAGCAGCCCGGAGTCTGAATCCACGAATTTTATAATCAATGCAGTTTCTAGGCGCAGCCAGCGCAGCGAACCTTTGAATATGATGTTTTCCACTAGTTCAGTTGGAGAAGCCAAAAACAGAAAAAATGGAGCACTCCATTTCGACAAAAATAGTGCTGTTTGTTCTGTATGGTTTTGTCCAGAATAAAATCACTAAAGCTCACAAAATCTCAGCCTACATCGCATCGTATATTCGATTATCTTGGTCTTAATCGAGTCTTGATACAGACATTAACCTCCGAAGATCCGCCGCTGTGGCCGACATAATCACATTTATGGCCACAGAGACGATAAAGGAACAGCTATCAAACCAATATTGTTGCTTTATTATCAATCAACAATAGCTTTATCAAATACAGGTGCTCAAAGTTTTAGTATTTTTTTCTAAGATGGTGTTACAAGCCTGAGGTAAGTTCTGGTTATTCGGTTGGTTTTTTGGGGTTCTGTTTTTGGTTACTTAGCAGATAAATTCATACAAATTCTGTTCCGTTTTTTAAATGTTCCGATACATTTGTTAATATTGAGGCGGGTCCACACCAGCGCGCGCACACGAACCCTGCACAGGGTTAGGTGAGGCACCTCGAATGGCTATGGATGCGTTACATTCTGCGTGGTTTATGTTGCGAAAGGTCAAAGGTCGTGCGAGGAGCCATACCTGCGCAATTGAAGCACACGAACCGTGCACACTACGTGCCTCGGTGTCGAACGGTGTCGAACTACTGAGCACATCCGAGGTAGCATACCTGTGTTCCCTAACGCGAACCGTAATGCTTGTGACCGCGAGAGGACATTAAACTTACACACGAACTATTCGCTAACCACTCGCGAAAATGTCCAAAGGTGTCCATATTTGTCCCTAAGATGCACGCGAACCGCACTGTTCGTGCACATGCGCAAGCCACAATATAGTCAATAGTCAAATATTCGCCACAATATTTTTTGATGTGTTTTTTTTTTTTTACTTCTTTACCGTAACCGTAGACTATTTTTTCCTGGAGCCCATTATCGAGCTATACCTATTCTCTTCACCAACCTGTTTTCATTTTGCTTTTAGTGTTTTTTTTACTTCCGCCAATTCCTTTTCATTTGCCCTTTAAATTCTTTGGTGTTTCCCTGATAATTTTATTTGATTTACTCCGTAGGTTACTTTTGGTGTTCATTTAGTGTTTAACTCTAATTTAATCCTTTTCGTTTATTCCCAATGCTCTTCTTTTGTTTTATTCCTGTTTTTACCTTTTAGTTAAAGATTATCGCCGTTAGTTTGAGAATCACTGGGCTAAGAGTATTAGTTTGGTGGTCATAAACCTTTTACTGATTTAATTTGGACACTCGTGTGCTACTTCATTATATGCGGTGCTTTATAAAGTTTAATAAATGCGTTTTAGTCAATTTTATTGTGAGTATTTATTTATTATTTATTAAAACTTTATGCACAAGTAAAAAAAATACTGTACAAAGGCGGACTTAATGCCTGAGGCATTTTCTACCAGTCAACCTTAGGGTGGAGCAGAGACAAAACACACCTATCTACCGAAGCAAAAGGAGTATGTAAGGATCGTAGCACTTGGTGTTCTGTAGTTTTTGTCCCATGGGAAGAAGGCGTGAGATTATGTATGTATGTACCTACGTTTTATAAAACTTTTTTTTTTTAGGTATCCTTACGTATTTTTTTTCGAAACACTTAATTTTCAAAACCAGTATAATGTTCCCACTCATTCAACTATGCAGAGGTCAAATTTGAATGAAATCCAAAAAAAGTCGCTACAAGTTGACATTTCAATGTAGGTACCACAGCTCACAGGTAGTTGTAAAGAGCCAATTATTTCCAGCACTCGGTGCGATAGTCCTGCCAATTATATGACATGGCCCAGACGTTGTTCTACGAAACTATGCTCTAGCTGTAGTACATAATATGTGGGAGTATAATATTACGTAAACCTAGGTATGCTTATGAATAGGTGATAATACCTCACAAAGGTATAAAGGAGATTGATTCTGGGAAAAAAATTCCACATGCCGAGAAGAAAACAAGCTTGTTGTGTTGTTCAGAATTCTAGGTTGAAGTTTAAGGCAATATGAGTGTTAAACATAAAAAAATTGCAATCATACCTATAAAAATTGGATGTAATTAGCATCCACAAATTGAGTATCCTGTGACATGACCACTTTCTAGATCAAGATGAATCCAATACGTTTTATTTTGTTAAGTTGCAAGAGATAAAAATCAAACTCAGGAACATAAAATTCTTCTACATAAACTGTTAATTAATAATCCATTTGGGTTTGCCGCATTCACGTTAAAAACTTCATGTGCTTTCGATGTATGTATCAATTTGATTCAGCAAATATTGATATCAACAAATTGGACGAGAGTACATTACAATGTTTATTTATCAAATATCTGAAAGAGGTCATCAGAAATCCATAGCACACTACGTCACACTAATTGGCATGGCCAATTAACAAATTTCCAATACCGGCAACGACAAATCGCGTCCAAAATACCTCTGTACAACGTCAATCATTTCAGTTTATTCACTATCACAAAACATCGAAGGTTAAACAACGCTTGTTAAGGTCAGTACGTGGATGGGTGACCATTCATTACATATCGAGACCCCTCCATGCCTCGGAAAGCACTAACATTGTGGGTGCCAGCTGTCATTTGTAGATCTTTGGCAGTCGTTACGGGTAGTCAGAAACCAGTCTTACGAAGTGGTATCCGTAATACCCAATAAAAATACTGGTATTCAGCTGCATCCGGTTAGACTGGAAGCCGACGCCAACATAGTTGTCAAACGGCTAAGCAGATAATGATGACTATCACAAAACATAACATCACGCTCGTATTCCACGAAGAGTAAAGCATATTCATTGGAAACAAATTTAAGAAACAATTGTGCAACATCGTTATTTATTTATTTATTTATTTAGGAACAACAAACAGTAGTGTAATAATAAGTAAACATAGGTTAGAACTTAATAATAGAGGTAACAAATACACTACTCACAACGTTATCCACATATTATTAAACGGATCTACTAGTTGTTAGAAAGAACGGTATAAACATAAACAAAATAAAATTAAACATTACTTAACTATTAGGGTTTTGATCACTTAAGATAGTAACAATTTCATTTTTAAATAAAGCTTTGCTGAAAAACATAATATCAGTTGAGCTAAACTGCCTATTGTAGGTGTCAACTAATCGATGCAGCGGTGAGCGTACGCCTGAGTTGGTTCTACAAAAAGTAGTTGCGAACAAGTGTCTCGAGCGAACCTCTCGACCATGTACGGTACGAGGGATCAGGTAGCACAAACTGTTCACTAGATCAGTACAGTCGACTTTATTACGACATATACTAAATAGGGTCATCATCTCAAGTAGGGTGCGTCTGGATTTTAAAGTAATAAGGTCATATTTTTGCAGTAACAATTGATAAGAGATTTTCTTTTTAAAGCATCTATAGTGCATTGCACGTAGGAATTTGCGTTGTACCAATTCAATATTGTCAATATACTTTTTATAGTAAGGGTTCCAAATTGGTACTGCGTACTCCAATTGCGGTCGTATTATTGACTTACTCGTATATAGATATAAGTAGGTAGAGGGACGGTGGAATTCTCTTGATGCTCTCATTACAAAACCAAACATTTTAAATGCCTTATTGACTATATTGTCTATATGGATATTAAGGTGAAGCTTTGAGTCTAACTGTACGCCTAGATCACGAAGAGAATTAACTTTATTCAGTGGAGTGTCTCCGAAAGAATAATTGAATTTTGTGACGTTTTTCTTCTTTGTAAACATAATGCTGTGGCATTTAGATATACTAAGGTAGAGCTTGTTAACAGAGCAGTAGTCCAAGAAACGGTCAAGGTCATTCTGAAATTCTAAACAGTCGGATAGATGGCTGATATTTTTATAAATCTTCAAATCGTCTGCATACAGGAGGAACTTAGAATTTTTAAAGCAGTCTTTTACGTCGTTAATAAATAGAATGAACAAGAGGGGACCTAAAATTGAGCCTTGAGGCACTCCGGAAGTGACTTTAACCATGCGAGATTCATAACCATTGACAACCACTTTCTGGGTCCTATTGGTGACATATGATACAAACCAACGCAATAAGTTACCTCTAATACCATTGAATGCAATTTTGTCAAGAAGTAGTCTGTGATCAACTTTATCGAAGGCTTTTTGGAAGTCGGTATAGACCACATCAATTTGCTGTCTACTGTCAATGCCTTCAAATAGATGTTTTGTAAAAACCAGGAGGTTACTCACACAGGACCTATCTTTAACGAACCCGTGTTGCTCTTTTATTAAGATGCTATGAAGAATTGGGTAGATCGCACTGTGCGCCAGTTTTTCAAAAAGTTTGGATAGCCCTGACAACAAAGAGATTGGACGATACGTGGAGACGTCACTCTTAGAGCCACATTTATGAACTGGAACGATGTTCGCTTGTTTCCATACATCAGGGAAAACCCCATAGGAAAGACATTTATTAAATAGTATGAAGAGAGGGCAGCTCAGTGTGTCACTTGTGTTTTTTAAAAACATTGGTGGAATACCATCTGGTCCTGGCCCTTTGGAAGCATCCAGTGATTGTAGTTCTTTTCGTATTTTTTGTAATGAAAAATGCAGATTACAAATATTTATATCACTATCAGGATTGGCGTGTGGTGGCACCCATGAAGTATGATCAAAAGAAGATGGTTCATATACTGATTGGAAAAAATTTGAGAAAAGATTACAAGTTCGTTCATTTCATCGTTGCCTGAAACATAACACAAAACGGTCGCCGCATCACAAAAACATGTTGTTGAACTAATGTTTCTGAACTTTGTTTCCTAGTAAATACAGGGCATTAGGTAGAGGCTATTATAGTAGGTACATAATAAATACACCCAACCTACACCCACTTTGTGAAAATGTTTAAGTATGATGCCTATTGTCACGGTCGAAAAAAAAGAACATAGGTAGTCATGTGGACTGTCAACAGGACGGAAAACTTAAAATTATGAAAATAAAGTTGCACAATACGTAACCCTTAGAGCTAATAGACAGCTATTACAGCATGTCGGTGACGCGAACTCATAAGAATTTCCCCTAGCAATTATCGCCCAACGTGCCTAAGAACTGTACACTTCAATAACTAATAACACTTCGCCCAGCTGAACTGGCTAGTCTAGTGGTCGCGCGTACGACCACTAGACTAGTCAGTCCATTCACCAAACGTTCGGTTTGCGTCAATCTCGTAGCTCTATTCGTTGAAATGTGTTCAGTTTTCAGTAATTTGAGATGAAACGTTATCTCGGATTCAGTTAGCTTCGAATTTTGATGGCTGGTTCATTCAGTTGGATAAAATTGAATGCTGCATAAATTCTATAGCGGAGTTTGTCGTTAAGTCTAAGTAACACAACCAAAATAAAAGCTGTGAAGCAAGAAAATAAAAACGCCTTAGCACAGTAATTTAAACCAGAAAACTTTAATTGATTCATTGACATCCACTGAATCAATAAATCATCATAGGAGAAATCCTATACTATTAAATGAGCAATATTATTTTGTACCTATATATATATATTATTAATCACGTTCTCGAAAACGGCTCCAACGATTTCGATGAAAGTTGCAATATAGGGGTTTACGGGGGCGAAAAATCGATCTAACGAGGTCTCATGTCTGGGAAAATTCGGTTTCTTCGTATTTTCAGCCGAGCAGAACTCGGTCGGTCAAAGTATAGAACAAGATGGCTACCTTAGAATAATGACATGGATAGCAGCATGGAATTAGTAAGTACTATACATGGAATTGGTATGAACTATCCTAGACTATTATATGAGCATTCTCTATTTTCACCCGAGCAGAGCTCGGTCGACTAGTTACTAGATTTCAAATCACAGCACCTATAGTATATTATGCTTAGGATAATAAGTCTTAAGAGGATGTCCGCGGCCTTTCAGGAGCATTACAACCAAAAATAATGTTAAAAATCATTTATTCAAATTAGGCTGAGAATCAGCACTTTTTGAACGTCAAAATTACATAAGACAGTTCCCCAAAACGCTTATCACTTCCTTGTGCACTAGGAAGAAGAAGACAACAAACTCTCAACTGTTCTCTATTAGCACAGATAGATGCGGTGGCATCTGTCTGTGCTAATAGAGAACACATTTCCATAGGTTTATGTTTCCCTCTACAAATATATTTGGTCTGTGATGCCCCGTCGAATGGGCTGTGGTCAATTTTTTCCCAGGGAAAGACAGAAAACAGAATTTGAGAACAATACTGGCAGGAAGGTACATCCAGATCAATACACTTAACACAGCGTGCACCCATAATGGAAGAACGAAGCTATACAGCAAAGATAACGAAGCGGCATCTGCGGAGTGATTGCTTTCATTGTTTTCTCTTCCAAGCAAAATATACTGCAATATCATTGTGCTGTCTGTTGCACTCCTAGTGTGTATCAATACTAGAATGACTGAGATTTTGATGAAAACGTTAAGGTCACCTTTGGAGAAAAGATCAGTAATTGGGTCGCAATAAAAATAATGCAATTTTAGAGATGGCTAATCCTGAAAAATAAGAAAACTTTAGAACCAAAACACGGCGGAAAAAACCAACAATGAGAAGCATGAAAAGAGAAAATATTTCAGTCTAAAAGCATTGTCCCGAAGACCTAAAGAGAGTGACATTCTATCAGCGAAAAAGATGATGGAAAATTCAAAACATGATAGAATTGATATAAGCTACCGAAAAGCTTATTATATAACCGATTGGTAATTAGTGACCAATAAAAACACGTGACTTTAAGCATCATCGCTGTTCCCTACATTTTGACTAGTTATGTGAACATAACATAGTAGGGAACAACTGATTTTTGATTCGCGATTTCAGTTTTGGTCCCATATTAAAAGTTGTTAATAATGATACGTAAAGTGACATGCTTAAGTAGGTATCGGTCACTAATAACCAGTCGCCATACATCAATTGTGAGAAATGTTGTAGAATTGTAGAAATACCAATTGCCTAGGCCTTCTGCGGGGTAATCGTGTAACACACTTATATTAGCAATAGCTTTCATTTTGACAGTTCAACAACATTCATTGCGTTATTCACGTTGTTGAGCAGACAACTTTTTCGAAAATATGAAGCAATGGATTAGCAATATACTTCAAAATCATTCAGATTGTGATTGAAAGAGTGTTACGCAATTCAGGTGCAGGTCCCATGCCACTGTGTTCTGTGCCATGCGGTTGCCAACTGAAATAATTATGAACGCTACTATTATAAGCCATTCCTCCCCCGACTTATAAATAGATCTTTATCATTTATCGAATCTTAAGCCCGGAACACAATGCTGTCTGGTCTATTACCACAATTGTCCTAATCCAGCGGGGTGTATAATTTGACATTCACCTTAGCTTGGTCACGACAGTTTGGCATTGTGAGACCCCGTAAGGGTCGTCAGGCTGTGAAGATGGTCCTAGTAGTAGGTATTATTTCATTCAAATACTGTTTTTAAATTCACAGTGGAATTATTATTGAGCCTGGAGCTTCCTGATTTATTTTTGTGTACCTACTTAATTCATAGTTTTTCTAATAAGTATAATAATTATTTCCCATTCAAACTTCGCTGCTATTCTTTATCAAGATTATGTCTGGACTTTAAAAGAGACTGTGACCTCTGAGTTTGTTTCGGCCTTTCTTGTCAGAGTAGTCAGATTGGAAACGCCGAACTCATCTAGCAAATTTTTAATATATTTTTTTTAAGATGACGTGTAAAAGTGATTCTAATATCCTATTTACAGAATAAACAATTTCAATTCATTTCATTTCATATCATTCCTTATCTAAGAGTCGATGTTCAACAAAAACCATTTCAAGTAGTTACACAATATGTACGTCTACGCGCTTAAATGAACACAAATATCCCATGTTTGTCCTATGTATCTTTAGTAGTATAAGCTGTTTTTTATGCAGTCGTGAGGTTGCTGTAAGTTCATAAACTAACTCCAAAAGGTACTTAAAATATTTCATTTAGGTAAGATTCCAGATTCCATTTAACTTTAGAGTTTTGGGACTCTCTGGACACAGCTTGTCTTGTCTTTCTTGTTTTAAGTGGTCGTATTAACTTTAAGTGTCTTAAGTTAACCTGTAACTGCGGTTTAGTACTTTACGTACAGTGGACCGCATTTAGATGGTATCTTTTTGACCTTGAGCTGGTCTAGCGTAACATGAAGTTTCAAATGTACTAGCTTATACTAGTTTCGTTAACATTGACGTGCGGCCTATTGTAGACAACTTTCAAGTAATATATAAAGCACTACTTGTGAGAAATTATTGTAGGTATTTAAATATCTACAAAGCAACATAACATCACGCCTGTATTTCCCCGAAGGGTTAGGCAGTGCTTAAGTTTCTATTTCCAAATAACCACCACCTGATAAGTTCCGGTTCAAATAATCTGCCAGGTCGTCTCAGTTTACAGAGATGGTATGATTAAAGGATAAATAAATACAATAAATAATAGTTATAAGTTTTCAATGACAATATATGTCAGAAATACGTTACTGAGTTGACTAATCTGGACGCCAGTGCCGCCTAGAGTCTACAATATAAAGCTCGGACCGGCCAGAGCTAAGCAGGAGAGTTCATCGGTGGCGGTCAAGCACTGAACACGTTAAAAAACTGTTGCACATTCCGAATAGTTGTCGTATGTACATACAATGTGTGAGTTGCTAGTGTGATTAATTTGATAGTAAATTATAATTTGATCTGAACTAGAAACGGTTTTTCTGTTGCGCAATAACCAACATTACCCACAGTAGTTAAAATATGGCTAGTAATAACGAAAAAGAGACACATACCCTTGTCCGTTATCAGAATTGGGATTCATGTTGGCTCATGCGTAAAATGAAAACGCAAAAAGTGACCATTGGCGTGCCGTGTTTTTGAACAATAAAATTCAAACATGCAAGGTGATGTGACACATACCCTTCTCCGGTATATAAGTTTCAATACATCAGTCCATGCATCAAATAAATGAGTTTGTTGACTCAACCTTCATATAATATGGGTGTCCGTAAAGTTTCGCATACAAATATTCAGTGTCATGTCATGTCGAATCATGTCGAATTTTTGATCCCGGTAGAATAAGCTGTCCACTGGGGACACATAATAATATAAGAACATATTTCGTGAAGAAAAAAGGCTATATGGTTTTATTTTGTTCCATGTATTTTTTTTCCTTATTCCAGTTGTGTATCAAATCAGTTCCAGCCAAGTACCAGCAACGTTTCGAATAGTATTTGAAAAATATTTATCTTTTAAAATGTCAAAATATTCCAGCTCGCTGCATACATGTGTTAGATAAAAATGAATTTGATTTTTTCCAATATTGTATGGATGATTCACTAAAGGAACAATTCATGTTTAGTGAATCATGCATTTGATATTGATAGTGTACCTTTTTGGCTAGCAATTTTAGCAATTTAAATGGCATATCTAACAGAGTTCATCAACTTTTGTAGTTCTCAACATCATTCTGTTGATTATTCCAATTTATTTGGGTTTTTTTTTTTCTCTATTACAGTCTGGGCGTCAAGAAAATGCATTCTTGACACTGGTTGGTTTCGTGCTAACGGGTATGGGTTTTGCGAATTTGATCCTTATTACAACTAGAAATTGTCCAACTGACAGGTTTCAAGAACTCATTCTCTCGACGGACGGATTGTAGTCGTCATCTCGTTAGTTACCTCCTTTCTAGTCATATCTGCCACACAGTCCATCCATCGTTTCTTTTATAGAAACTTTTGTAGTCAACTATGATGTCAAGAACTATGATGTAATATTTATTTTTTAAGTACTTAACTAAATTTTCTCAGTAATAGGGATGTTGACAATTTTTTTTTTGTTCGTCAATTCTTTTTTTTACGCAGTCAAAAGTCACTCCCCGGTAGATTTTATACTGACTTGTGACGTAGCGAGCTCCCACTTTACTGTTTTATCTAAGCCATTTTTTATTTATATGATAAAGCAAAAAATACGCATCCAAAAAATTTTTATTATCTGTCTGACGGACTAAATAGTTTTTGGTTTCCCCCAGTCAACATGCCTATATATGATTATTATAAATTCGAAGGTATTAAAATAAATTCATTGTGTACAGCGACTTCTGTTGCTGTCGTACCGAATAATAAATAATTTGAATCTCAAAGGAAAAATAAAACTTTTTCAAACATAATTAACACCCGACAAAGAAGCGGCAGATAAATAACTTCATTTGGTACAGGTGCCGTTGGCTGTTATTTTGATTTCGAAGACAAAAGATTTCATGTTTTCTTTAGAATTATTTTATTATTTTCATCAGCTTTTGGGAAGAAAGCATTAAATGCGAAAAAGTAATGTTGCTCACAAGCTGAGGCTTTTTCTGCCAGTCTACTTTTAAGTATGCATAGATAAAACATGTCACACTTCATTGTTAATAAGCACTTCATTATTACGGAAATAATTTATTAAGGGGCCTGCGGAGCATGCGTAGTTCATACAAACGTAATACCAAAATAATTTGTAAATAAAGACGAGATATGAGGAATTTCAAATTTCTATAGAAAACTTATTTTTCTCATAATTCGTCTTTAAATCAGTGTCCATTCAAAATATATATTTGGGAGCTAGATAGATAGATATTCTGTAATCGAATGGGAATAAATACACACTACCTACCTTAATAATATGTTTGATTAACAAATTATTTTGGTATTACGTTTGTATGAACTACGCATGCTCCGCCGGACCCTTAAGCCAATGCAAGCAGGTAAGAAGCATTAACACACTGATTTTGTTAGTATAAGCCCCATTCAAAACATTGTTAGTATGTTTAGTTTATGTGGGCCAATGTCTTACCTTTTGGCGATACGGCTATGATTTCAACCCGGTCTGTAAATAAAATTAACGAAATTAAACAAGTGTCAACATAATATCTTTGCTCCTTTTCACTTCTATTTTTTAGTTTTTTTATGTCTACCTTTGACTTAACAATTGATGTAACATTAAACATAAATATAGAGGTAGAGGCTCGAATTGGTGTAACAAAAAGTATAAAGTTTGTAGGCAGTTTGCGCAAATATTGTCCTAGCTGTGCCCGCTCACACGGACAAAAATACTAAAACAAGCAGCAAAACATCATACGGTGGAGGTCTGCGGGCAGAGCATCGCCGTGTCCTCGTGGAGGCGATCGGTGGCCGGGATCTCTCGCGTCCGGCCCTGGTTCAGGCCATGGTACGGAGCGAGAAGGCATGGGAGGCCGTCACCTCCTTCTGCGAAGCAGTAATGCTCGCGAAGGAGGAGGCAGAACGCGTGAGGGAGAGGCAAATTTCGCGCCCTCACGCCCCTAGCCGCAGGAGACGCCCTGGGCGTCGGGAATCGCTGGCCGATTCCCGGCCATCGTAGGCGCGGGCTTGCGGACGGTGAGCAATAGGTAGCTCGCCGTCCGATAAGGAGGCCCGGGTCGACGGCGCGTTGTATACCACGCGCGCCTCAAAGAGATGTCAGCAACTGAAGGGGTCTGACAGGACCGATGCCTGCCGGGGTTGCGGGAAAGTCTGAAAGGGATACCGTGGCCCCTGGCAACGTACAGGCAACTGAAGGAACACGGGTGGGTTTTTGTCAGTAAAAGTCTGACACTCCCTCCGATACATAATTTTCCATCCAAAAAAAAGGCAGCAAACATACATTTATAAGTTTCAAGTACATAGGTCAATTGGATAAGTGGTTTCAAATTATAATTTCACTAATGATCCCCACGCGTCTGCACGGATGTAATAAAATCGCGGCGATTTTTTTTCTTGCACTGGAGTTTCAACCCTGTGCTTAGCGCCGAGAGTTGAAAATCCAACAGTGTGTTTTTTCAACGCGCTGGGACGCACTCTCATGGGCGTCCCAACAGCGTGTATAAGCGTGTATTTTTTTTACGCACTCTGTTGGATTCTCAATGCTCGGTTCAACACTGAGAGTTAAAAATCCAGTGCCCAATAAAATCCCGCCGCGATATTTTTACGTCCGTGCGAACGTGGGCTAATATTGCAATTAAATGAAAGAAAATTTAAAACTCATATTAAAAGTACACTTTGTAAACAAGCATATTACAAATTACAGGATTATATCCAAGATAAGAATGCTTGGAAACATGCTGGTCCTGCTCCATAGGATAATTTAGAATCAAGACAAAATCAAACTGGTTGCAAATTTAATTGTATATTTTATTTTTATTATATGACACTGATTTTACATTCTGTGACCAATTCCTCGCACACTTATTAATTGTAAAATTTTAGGAAAATCGTCTACTTTTACAATGTTTGTAAATATTTGAGCACCATGTATCTGTCTATCTGTTGTTGCTTCATTTTTAATTCTTAATTCTATTTACCTATTGTGGTATAATAATTTTATTCTAGGTGCATCGTCCTCACATATAATTAT
Source organism: Xanthia icteritia (assembly GCA_949128155.2). Taxonomy (NCBI): domain Eukaryota; kingdom Metazoa; phylum Arthropoda; class Insecta; order Lepidoptera; family Noctuidae; genus Xanthia; species Xanthia icteritia. The sequence goes on from OX421932.2 coordinate 18,472,453, forward strand.
ATAACTAATGTACTTATACAAAATATTGTAAAACATTTTAAAAGAGTAACGGTGGAGTTTCTTGCCCAAATTGAAGTGATTTTTTTGTAAATTTTTGACGTTCAAAAGTGCCTTATAAGGGCCTATTTAAAATAAATGATTTGACTTTGACTTGACTTTGACTTAGAGACGTTCCTTTTTACAGCTGTAACTTGGCATTCTTATTTTATGATAGGTAAGTAAGGATGAATTCCAATATAGATGCTTTTGATACCTATACAAATTGAATGACCGCCCAAATAAATTGAGAAAAGGACAGGATGATAAAAAGTCTTACGAGTTGCTCCATCATCAAAACTTCACACGACAAACGAAACTAAAACCACATTACAACCCGAAACTCTCTTACCTAACCACTCATACTCCACAAAAACGTTTACCGTAATTTAACACCATAACGTAGGAAACTGCCGGGCTCACGCCGCTCACGAGGGTCCATCCATCTTGTTCCTGACACGTCTATGAGTTATGTGGTCCTGGGCTTGCACGCAGCAATAGATTTTTTTACTCTCATTATTTCACTTGTCGTGTCTGCGAAGCGTTTAATGTAAGCCTGGGTTTTTGTTTTGTAATTAACAATTAATGGTGATAATTTTGTTTTGTTTTGAAATTGTTTTTTGTTTTGGATTCTGAGAGTATCAGATATTATATATAGGTAGCTAGCTATAATAGTTATTTTTGGAACTGGATATTCTATTATAATTGAGATTAAGCAAACCTCTATCTTTATTTGATTACTAACCGTTGCCCGCGAATTTGTCTGCGATCCTGGATAAAAAGTAGCCTAGTCTTTTTCCAAGTCATGGTCAAGCTGTCTGCCAAATTTCATCCAAATTCGTTCAGCCGTTTCAGCGTGAAAGCGTTACTAACAAATAAACAAACAAACTCACTTTCGCATTTATATTAAGTTTTATTTAACTTTTAAGACAGTTTATTCCTAAAAGTAACTTAGTTTTTTTAAGATGCTTTTATAATGGTTACCTGAATATTGGGTATGTGTTTGTTTTTAGATGTTAGGTACTTTTTGTCACAAGAACTGTAAAAATAATAGATTCACGCTAATCGTTTGTCTTCGTGTCAGCGATGTTTAATATTATTGCCTTTATTTATCTTAATACAAGTTCTTCCTCATATTCTTTAATGGGATTTACGATAACAAAACCAGACATAATACGGTAAACAGTTCAATTTATATTAGTAGCTCTATGTACCCGCATCCGGCCCAGACGGGCCCAACAAAATTGAATGATTGAGTACCCAAACTAGCCCTCACATGTAACATTTTTATTATTTTTAGAGGAGTTTAGTTTATCCCTGTCGGTATATAAACCCCTTTGATGTAGCGTTTACAATACGATTTTCCATTTTGAGGGATATTTTCGAAATTTGATTTAGTTTGGGTAAATTTTGTTTTGAAGATAACTTTTCTTTGTTTTATACATATTTTGTTAAGGTTTTTTTTTAGCATTTTGGCATATTTTTAAATAAATATAAAGGTAAGCTCATAAAAGGTTACAAAGAAAAGATTATTTTTATGGTCGGAACCCTAAAGAGCACATGAAGCAAATGACAGTACTTGGGCGTAATAATATGACACATCGAGCTTCAGACCGAGACACAATTATGAGTGACAAAGACAACACATACAAAGCCAAACTGTTTCATATTTAGGCGGCCAGGTAGGTACAGTAATATTATACAGCTAACAAAGTGAAACACATCAACAGGAGCTCTGTATTGACAGATGTCAATGTATTGTGGTCCATTTGTAGTCAATGCGTACATGCAGTCAGCATGTTTCCAGCTACTGTTAGTCGTGTGAACTAGCATGCATTTGATCGAATGCATCAAACACCTTCGTTTCATACAGTATAAAAATATCGTTTCATATAAGTAGTAATAAAGGTCAGTTGGGTTTATTGAGCAAAACGGCATAAAATTGGGGAGGTCTAGACTTTTGTCCAGGACTGGTATAATCGTTGTTGTCTGTTAGATACAGGCGATAACAACATATTAATATACATATATATACATGTCATTTAATACATAACATCATGCCTGTATTCCCGCAGGGCTCGGCAGAGGTGTACCTATGGTACACCGTAGTAAAATAATTATAGTATATTGGAGTGTGGAGTTGTGGAGGACTTACATCACTTATTGATGGAATGTGTTCGATATGAGGCTCAAAGAAGGGATCTGTTTGGGGTCTTGAAGTTGAACCAACTTGATATGGGCACATTCCATAACATTCTGTCTCAACCAAATGGTGATGATGCGAAGAGTCTGTTCGGGTTGATGGCCCAAATGTGATCCGTAGTAGTATGTGTTTAGGGTACGATGGGACTGTCATACGCAAAAAAGAATTTAAAAAAAATATATATGGTATGATATGTTTTCCGATGTAAATTGATTACCTTATTTTGGTTGCCCTATACAAAAATCTTTCCTTGGAGCTGCAATCACTGACCACTGAAATAAGCCCATGAGCGTAGTGATGGGTTGGCTAAGATAAAGAATCATCATCTCAATCATCCGTGACACTAGCATGTGCATTGTGCATTTGCAGCACAAGGCATACATTTAAACCAATAGCCAGGTTATTCGTCTTCGATGGAGCACGATGGAGCAGCCCTACCTAGACAAGACTGATGTACATGTAGCCGATGAACTGAGAAGACGTAGATTGCAATTAATCGCGATAGATTGTCGCTTGTGTTATGTTACTTAAGTTCCAATGATGTAAATAAATTTGGGATATAAAACTTATCGTTCCGGCCGAAGAGTTGGCCTCCAAAACATTTTGAGTAATTTCACGTTGAGTCCAATTTCGACGTGTTCCCTTAACGCCCTTCATTTCGTTCCTAAAATAACGTTGTGGGTGAAGTCAATGTCATTTCAATGAACGTTTATCGCCACAAAAATGTAACTTCGATTTGTTAAAGTTCCACATTACCTACTAGGATTTGCAGTTTTCAGACACAATTCATCTTTCTGATGTTCTTCTTCTTTTCATGTGGTTAGTGACTAACCTGGTGTCAGAGTTTTAACGCCGCTCATGGGCCTCTAATTTGGCTTCACATGCCGTCGAGAAATATGTCTCAGGCAGATGTGGGAAGCACAGAATCGGTCGAAGTGGCGGTGCTTGGGAGTGGCCTATGTCCAGCAGTGGACGTCTTTCGGCTGAAATGATGATGATGGTGATGCCGGTTTCCTCACGATGTTATCCTTCTCCGTTTTTGAAGCAAGTGATAATTATACAATACGCACTTGAATCCGAAAAGTCAGAGGTGCGTGCCTTGGGTTCGAACTCGAGATCTATGACTTGGCAGTCTGACGGTCACACCACTAGGCTGTCATTGCTCACCTTTCTGGTTATTTAAATACACAGATTTCATCTCTGCACGTTCTGGGACACAAGTCGATACAATCTTTGGCCAGCTCTGGTTTCTTAAAGTTATCTTTGGACATTGATTCCAACTAGGTATATAAATTCACGCTTTTTCCTATGGGGATAGACAGCTATCTGGTCATATACTCACGACGGCGGCAAGTTCCACACCTGACTTTCTGAAGAACATCACCAATAAGGCCAGCGTATGTTCTTTAAGGGCGCCGGGAAACGTCGGGAGAACGTGTCCTCTCACATATGCCTTGTAAATATGTACCTTTTGTTAGACGCCTTTCATTAATCCTCTTATCATGACCAAACCATCTAAGTATAATCTTTAAATTTTTTGTTACCTACTGCTTCTCTCCATGTATCATCTGAATAATCTTTTAATTCATAAGTAAGTATAATTTATATGGGTGAAATTGAATTCGTGAGCATCCTGTTAAGGGTTTATTGTAGTCATAATTTAAAAAAAAACAGCAGTTCCCTACATTTTGACGAGCTATGGGAACATAAATATGGGGAACAGTTGATTCTTTTTTCGCGATTTCAGGCTTGGTCCCATACTGAATGTTGTTCATAATGATGAGTACAATGACCCCTTAAGAGGATGCCCATGAATTCAATTTCACCCTGTATTATTCACAAGTATACCTACTTTCACAAGCGTGGTTTTAAGTGACAGGAACTCTTAGAAATACTTCGAATTCTTAGAAATACTTCGAATTCTTAGAAATACTTCGAATTCTTAGAAATACTTCGAATTCTTAGAAATACTTCGAATTCTTAGAAATACTTCGTCAGTTTTGGCGCATTTGATACATCCAATTTAAGGTATCATTCCGTACCCGACCGCAGGCGGCAACTGCCCGTATTCCAGTCGGTAGATAGAAGATAGAAAAACGTGTTATCGCTCGAGCGTTGGCGGCACTACTGGTCTGCGGTCGGGGTACACGTGTCGTCTGTCGCTCGCCCGTAGCTGCCAACCACGTATCACTAGCTAAGGAAGGTATTTCATAGAAATTCATAGGAATGGAATGGTACCTTTAGAATCATACTTTCATACTTTTATGTCAAAATCATTTCAGTAATTTCTTCAACTAGTTTCTTCATAAACAATGGGTCTTCAGATTGAAGGTTATTAACGTTATCATGTCATTAGTTTCAAAGTAAACTAGGCAGTTGTTATCAGTTTCATTTTCAATCAAGGCTATTACAAAGTTAGATGAGGGATCTTATCATGTCGATGTGATGAGTTAGCCTCTTACTTCCTCTGAAACTTTCAGAAGAGTCAACTTATTAATGTGCGAAGGTAACTCGTTTTTAGCCGACTGCCCCAGAAAGAGGGTAATATTTTTTGAGAGTATATATTTATGTATGTATGTTTACCAAGCCATTTTCGAAGTTCCCTGACAGAGATATTTTTCTTGTTAATGTGGTATAGAATAAGCTTCACTATGAAGCTAGCATTTCTACAAAAATATTAAATTTTTAAAGCCACGCAAAGGCAAGTTTATTGCTTTTTAATTGTAGTACGGCGAAATGTATACCTACTGTAGGTATACACATAAAATACAGGCATAGTTTAATGTTTGATAAGTGAGTCGTGATCTCATATGGATTTGTACCTATATCCTAAAGCCATAAGCGTGATGCATATTCAATTTTGTCTAAATTGCACCATTTAATTACCTAAATCGAATCCACCAAAAGCTCCGGGTAAACCAATGCATTAAAGCTTTAGAATTTTACCTGAAAAGCGCTTACAAATTCATATTCTAACATTTCATCATCAAAATTCTAGAACATGCATCGAACATTGAGATTAAATCGAATGTTGACGTTATGCAACCAAGCTCCGCATTAGAAAATGTTGACGCGACATGACATACGAGTACTATGTGCTTTGTTTAGTTTAAAACAACTTTAGATCCACACATTTTCTTCTAACCCGTTACGTTCACATAACACTGACATCATCATGGCAAAATTGATGTTTTCACGTGTCATTTGAGTGAATTCGCAAGGACACTGTTATTTATTTTATGTTATAATATAGATTAATGTTGGTAGTATGTTATTGTGTTGTATTGTGCTAAAGTTCCTATTATGTAACAAGTTGTTTTAGTCCTTTATAGTAAGTATATATAAGTTGTAAATAATTTAGTTAGTAGATATAGATTTGTAAATGACCGCACTGTCGCATTGGGTAAATACACCAGTAATGATAGTTGTAAGGGAGATTTTAATAAATAAATAAACACCACGCCTGTTCTCCGAAAGGTTATACAGAGCTGTAAGTAAATTACACCCAATAATCGCGCACAAATCCAGGCTCCGATCGAGGAAATCTGTCAAAAATCTCACCGTGAAAACTTAGGCCATTTCCTCATTGGTCGGTGCGGTATCGTTTCGGTATAGTATTCTCTGTATACCGACATGATACCGATCTGACGTTATGTTTTCGGTAGAATATGTCGTCTTCGAGTGATGAAAATGTTGTGGCGTGTTATATTTATCTCCCTTTGCGAAAAAAAAGGAAGGCGCTATTGTCGACATCCGTAAATTGAAAAAAATATTATATATATTCAATTAAACCACGTCAAGTGTCTCAAAACACCAAACGGGCACTGGATGTTTCTACCGAGACGCGGTATACCGAAACGATCCCGCCCCGGTCCCGCGCATACCGAGCCAATCAGGAAACGCTCATTGAAATATAGGCGCTCGGTGAGCTTTCGGTACCGGGTATACCGAGCATGCTGATCCCGTACCGCTGACGCACCGACCAGGGAGTAAAGGGCCTTAAGTGAAGTGAACTGTCAATCCCTCGCATCAGGTGGAATGAGACAGCTCCTTTCAGCAACATTTTCAAGGTAACCATAACAGTATAATATATAAGCAGTAGTTATGTAATAAGATGGTGCATTGTTATGTAAAAGAGCGCCTCTCGCCATCAAACGTAAAAGTTTGGCGAGTTTAGAATTAAGTAACACCTCTGTATTACAATATAATAAAAAAAGGGTGAGATTTTTACACCGGCTGGCTGCTACTGAGAAATTCCTGCCCGACCTGAGACTTAAACCCAAGACTCCGCGTTCTCGTTACCACCCAGCTGCACTTGAAACCACTAGACCAACGAGGCAGATCTGAAGATCCTTCCTTTAAAGTATAATCGTAGATAGAGATAATATTAATGTCTTGGAAACATCGCTAGTCCTTGCGGAAATGAAACTTTTTGACTTTGTAACCACATGGACCCTTTCTGTACTTAGCAAAGTAAAGCTGAAGCTTAAATCTCTTTTGATCGAAATTCAATGGGCTTAAAAGGTACTAATGTTATAAATAAATAAGTAATTTTTCTTCTAAATACTTCTAATACAATATAGTTTCTAAAAATTATAATAATTATGATTATAAAGCGCTACGAGGTTATTTTGGCGCGTGGTTAAAAATTCATATTCAAAAAGTCAAGTTCAAACTAGGCTGAGAATCAGCACTTTTCGAACGTCAAAGTTATCCCTAAAATGACCTCCCTTTACCACTTCCTAGTGCTTTAGCTGGGAAGAAGAAGTGGCGCAACAAACTCCCCAGCAGCGGTTAAAATTGGAACTAACGCCGCCATCTTGTTTTGTCAGTACATTTAAAAAAAAAATTGCACAACTGTTGACCGACAGCGCCCCCCTGTCAACGTCATTCGAATTCCAAAAGATCCTTGTACGAGTGTACATTCTTTTTCATTTCAAATGACAGTGGACAGTGAGTGGATTCAACGGATGTGATGAACCAACTGAAGATCCGTTCGAGATTCGTTGATCGCCTGATTGCTGCAAACTAAATGTTTAAAAATCCATAAACAATTTGCCATATTAAAATAGTAGGTAGGTATAGCCCCAGGAATCGTGTAATTTCTAAAGGAAAGGCTGTTTTAAGGATTTTAATAATACGTTTATTTTCCTTTTCTTTATAATGGAAGGTGTGTTTTACTAATATTCCGTGATACCTGTGATCCCGCACAAGGTTAAAAAAATAACACAGTCACTATGAGAAAGTAAAGATTTTTTTCGGTCAAGTGGAAAGGGCGAGCTCGGTAAAAAAAAAAAAATATTAGTTAGAATGAGAAAGACTGTAGTGTTGAAGTAGTATCGATTTATTTTTGCAATACTCCAACAATTTCAAGACTGCCCCGATTTAAAATGTATTTGTCAGTAGGTACACAAGGCAACACTATTGCCCATTCAACTGTTATCAATCCCTTCCACTTCTCGCCTCACATACGAAGCTTTTATCACAAACGTTTTCACTTTGACGAGCTGCACTGATATCGATAGTGCTCATTGTGAGTGTTAACGACACCCCTAGCTTTTGTAATAAAACGACTGTTACCGGTTTTATCGGTTCCTAGAACTTCTTTATTAACTGTACTGAGAGAGCTTGATAGAGAAGGTACCTACTTCAGTTTATTTTTTAAACGCATATAGGACTAATATCAGTCATCTTATCGTGGGTTTTATGTATCACATATAAAACATGTTGGGCTGATATGGAAAACTAATAATGTGGGTCAATTTATTACTGAAATAAAATACTAATCAGTACCCTAATTACGCAATACACGGTCAATCGGAATTGATCAAACAAATTGCTAATCCATTACTTCATAAGTTCGAAAAAAAATACTGCTCAACAACGTAAATAACGCAATGAATGTTGTTGAACTGTCAAAATGAAAAAAAATTGTCGTAATCGTTAACGAAAATATGTTGCGTAATTAGCAATGATCGGAGTAGGTAGATTGATTTTTGGTACTTGTATCATAAATGCACACAGAAAGAATAACATGGATAAACCATTTTTCCGGAAAGCAATTCCGGTATTTCCGGATTCAATTAAATATTGTTAATGTTGGTAGTGATATTATTACTACTCAATTCAAAGTTGGTGATGGTATGTTCAACAGCTTAAGCAAACAAACACAATACTAAAAATATTGTTATAGTACATCGGTTTAAACTCCTTGTAACAAGTGAAATATTACTTACCAAAGCTTGGAATCGTGACTGTTTGCCGTTAAAAAAATATGAAGAATATAATATTGCTCATTTTAATACAATTCCTACCTAAGGTTTTTTTTAATAATCAACCAATTCCGGAGGAATGTCCATATTAATATATACGTTTCGGATCAATGACCCCAATTCAATCTACCTACTCCGATCATTGGTAATTAGATAGCAGGAACTCGGAAATAAGGGCTATGTACAAAACTATAATAAAAACTTGCATTTACTACAACCCATAAAAATATCTACAAACAGAATATCTATATCAAATTCTTAATTATCAGTTTCCTACTGCAGACAACTTCTTCCCAATTTTAAAACGAAAAATATTTCTTCAAAAACGCGCAGTGTCGGAGTTAGTTCGGTTCCCTTCCGCCACTAATAGGCCTTCCTATTAGCTCCCAGGTTATTTTAGACTATAAGTTCGTTTTAACCAACCATCTGTGCCATTAATTTCATGCATTGGTTCATATCTGGAGCAATTAATTCGTAATTTAATTGATTTTGCATCTGCTTTAATTAATTTCGATATGGATTTTCATGTATTTCCGTAGGCTGATATGAGGTCGCAAATGTCCCGTTGGTCTCGTGGTCGCAAGTGCGACTGCTGAACATGGGGTCCTGGGTTCGATTCCCGGGTCGGGCAAAGCGTTATTGGGGTTTTCCATTAGGAATTTCTTAGTAACAGCCCGAAGTTTGGAAGTTGGCGGTGTGATACCCCCGTGCCTCGGAAAGCACGTTTAGCCATTTTTCCTGCGCCTGATCTCTCTCCGGTCGTGTCGGATTGCCGTCCCATCGGACTATGAGAGTGAGGGAAGAGAGAGTGCACCTGTGTCTGCGCAAACACTTGTGCACTATAATATCTCCCGCGCCGAAGGCTAGTCTCCTTTGAGGCCAAAATACGGTTTGGAAGACTATATATATATATATATATATATATATATATGAGGTATTGCTCGATTTATATCAATAAACCATGTTTCATTACAAATAAAATATACCGATACGATTCCTACGACAGTGTAGACATGTTGTCTCAAAGAAGACAAAACTAAATGAACACGTTTCTTTTCGAGCGAGCTGTCGTACTTAAAAGGATGGTCAGCCTATTGAATCTAGCTAAAAGGCTATATTTTCAGTGGGTGGCTAAGTGACATAAATAAACCTTATCTACGTTAGTTAGATGGCCTCTAAGGGATCTCGCGCATAAGACGCCATGATCACGGCCAGTGGGCACAGCGACCAGGTACACTATTAGATAGCGATACGAATCGCGCACTTGGTCGCAACGGCCAACTAGCCGCAGAGCATACAATACTACTAGACGGCCCCGACTGGCCATCTAGTGCGTGTGCTATAAAACTATAAAATGATGTCCTTTACGTTAAATTATTATTAAATTATTAATTATTATATAATTATTATTAATTATGTATTAAATTATGTTCAGATAACATCATGTTATAGATCGACCGGAAAACTTAAATCTTTTGTTGCAAGCGATTTTCACAGAAAGCATAAAAACATACCTACTTCAATTATACAAAGGCCATTCTTTAAAAAAATAAAATTTTAAACCCACAGAGTCTTTACCGAAGTAACAGTTCTTTTATCAAATCTTCAATCATTAATTCCCATTCAGCCGTCGAAAAAACGTTTTAACTTACAACGGTATTGTTCTGGTTTTGAACATAAGCGCCCGTTCACACTTACCACATCGCAGCGACAAATTGTCAGCAGCAAGTTTACGTGTGAAGTGTTGCTGCAGCTTCTTGCAGTTGCGTTGTGGTAAGTATTTCGACAAGTTGGACCGATGACCTTGTGAAGGCCGCAGAAATCCGCTGAATGCAAGCATAGAACCGGTCGAAGTGTTGGTGCTTGGGGGAGGCCTATGTCCAGCAGTGGACGTCTTTCAGCTGAAATGATGATGATGAATTAACTATTTCGATGTGTCGCAAGTAGTTGCGATATGGTTACGTTGTGGCTAGTGTTTGCAGACAGGCAGATCATTGTGTGTGCGTTCGTTGTCTATTCAACATCACGCTACATTCCCTAGAAGCCGAGCAAAAAGAACGCTAAGCGAAAATGAAGTAATGCGGGCGATGCGCAGCGACGCGGTGGGTTAGCGGACGAAATTTCACGCCGACGAAGTCTCGGGGTGGAAGCCAGTTCAACATTAAACTGATAATTAAGTTACAAAATCGGCTATACAACCAAAAAACTGTTTTGACTCTGGTATGAACACTGTCTAACAGGCCACAAGTTCGGTTACCGTAAAGTATAAATTATTTTCCTTGGCATATTGTTGGCAACCACTGCAGATATTTTTTACTGCCGAATCGGCTGTAAAGTTTGACATTACGTAGTGCTTTTTGTGGTGTGTTTTATACGCTTTGGAGAATGTAAATTGTAGTAATATGTTTTGTTAACTTTTGTTTACCTGGACATAATGATGTAGCACTGTCAAACATTACTATAAGACCAAAGAAATGATGGATAGACTGTGTGAAAGACGATATGGCTAGAAAAGGAGTGACTACCGAGATGACGATTAATAGATAAGTATGGAGGAAAAAGTCATGTTGCACCGACCCGACCCGTTGTTGTTGTTGTTGGATAAGGGCAGAAGAATGATGACTATTTATAAATCATCACTGGAGGAGATATTGTAATTTAACAAACTTTTGGAAACATTCATCATTAACATTATACTAGGCAAAATTCGTCTACTGCTGGACATAGATCTTAGGTGTACCTGTCTCTAGGTGTACCTACAAACTTATTTAAAGGCTTAGGGAATCTACTCATTCCGGACAGAGCAAGACTAATCGTTATGAAGAAAAGTTGCATCATCATCGTTTCAGCCAAAAGACGTCCACAGCTGGACATTGGCCTCTTCCAAGAGTCGTCACATCGACCGACAAAAATGTTATAATTTCAACTATTTAATTTATCTTTATTGAGTTCCAGGCTTTATCTTTACATGTAAATCTTAAATGTAACGGAGTCTGTGTCTCTTTCGTTATTATTAGCCATATTTTAACTACTGTGGGCGTACTATAGGTAGTGTTGGTTATTGTGCAATAGAAAAACCACTTGCAGTTCAGATCAAGTAAATAATTTACGATCAAATTAATCACACTAGCAATTCACGCACATATTAGGTACACGACATAACTATTCGGATCGTGCGACAGTTTCTAAACGTCTTCACTGCTTGACCGCCACCCATGGGGTCCATCGATGGCGGTCAAGCAGTGAAGACGTTATCTTAGCTCTGGCCGGTCCGAGCCTTATTTTGTAGACTCTATCGAGAGCCGCTAGGCGGCGCTGGCATCCCGATTAGTCAACTCAGTAACGTATTTCCGACATATACAATATACAAACTAAAAATAAATTAAATTACTAACTAACAATACAAATAAATACAAAGACAAAGCGTCGAAGTATTCGTCCGCATCGCTGACATCCGAAAACCCAGAAGAGTGGCAGCATTGCCATTATGTCATCATTTGCGTATTTGTGGCGATACTCAATTTATTGGCACAAAAAGTTTCAAGCTGCTACAACGCTTCAAGCACTCGCTGTTTGAAATCAAACTCTTATCTTATTGTGCGACAGACGACAGTCCGATAAACTTTATAAAACTATTGGAGATAAAACAGAACCCTCCATCTGGATGGTTCAACTAATAATAATTATGAACTTTATGCTTCAATCGCTGATTGATGATACTGACGTCACTGTTATAGGTAAGTAATTTTACGAGCTTTGTCCGAAACTTTCCAATATTTTATAGATATATTAGAATTTCGGAGGAACAGACGAGTCCTGGAGTAGATTACAGTCGCGTATTGGCAAGCGTAGTGTGGGACACCTCAAAAAAGTGGCTGGGACGGACGATGCGGAGGCTGAGGACAGGCTGTTGTGGCGCAGCCGGCCTAAGTCCAGCAGTGGACTGCGATAGGCTGAGTTGACATTAGATTTACAATTCTTTTCAGCATAATCAATGATTAACACGAAATGTAGGTTTTATAATTTTGTCATCATCACTGAATAGGTAAAGTCAACGTAAATGCTTTATCTCTTTTGACAATAATTCCCAGTTAATTGATACAGTATCTGTCACATAGACTAATCCTATACTATTAAACGAGCAATATTTGTATATATATATTTGTAATCACGTTCTCGAAAACGGCTTTAACGATTTCGATGAAAGTTGGGATTTACCGGGGCGAAAAATCGATCTAGCTAGGTCTCATATCTGGGAAAATTCTCTTTTTCTCCGTATTTTCACCCAAGCAAAGCTCGGTCACCTAAAGCTTAGAACAAGATGGCTACCTTAGCATGTCATTACTATGTTATTACACGGCCTCATGGAATTAGTAAGTACCTAGTATCATGGCAGCATGGAATTAGTATCTACTATACATGGGATATCTATGAACTATCCTATACTATTAAATGAGCATTCTCTATTTGCACCCGAGCAGAGCTCGGTCGACCAGGTACTATAGACAAGATCCCTATTGCGTAACAATCTTTCAATTACATTCCAAAGAATTATGAAGGAAATTCCTAATCTATTGCTGCATAGGTTTGAAAAAATCGTCTGCTCAACAATTTTAATAACGCAATGAATGCGGTTGAACTGTCAAATTGAGAGGCATTGTCATAGTAGGAGCCTGTTCCGAGCCTGTTGCGCGAAAATTTCGCCGCATTGACGGTCACACGGTCGTTGCAGCGCCGGGTAGCGTTGTTGCGCCGTAGTGGTGCCGCACCGCAAAGTTTTCACCGCATTGGCAGTGGACACGGTGAGACTGAGCGGTGCCTCCCCGGGCAGCGCGGCGTTGCAACGCGTACACCCCTCCCCGCCTCGTCTCGCGGGTTGCAAGTCCAGTGTACGTGCGCTGAGACTCCCAAACGCATCGTGTGCATCGGCCCTTAGTCTGTTACGCAATTACACCGCTTGTCTTTTTAATGACATGTAAGTGACATTCGACCTTAGGGTGTTATAATAATTGCGAGTTCGACTTACCTACTTCAGTTGAGATGTCTATCAAGCTCTACTGAGCATCTCGAGGGATAGCAAATAAACTAGCTAAAGTACGGCGTTTGACTATTTATAGGTGCAATAAAAACATACGAGCCTTGGACCCATCAACACCTTGAGTGAACCAGAGAGAGCCAGTAAAAGGTGGATGCGTTCCCATAAACAGCGGAGTACTTACAAATAAAAAATAAGGTCTCTATTAATAGGTCGGAATAAAATTGGAATAGAATATATCCTAGGATACATTGGTTTGGGCGGTAAATATCCAAGTTTGTTATTTTTTTTTACCACAACGGGGAAGCTTTTGCTGCATCTCATCTGATGGTAAGTAATGATCAGGCCGAAGGTGGAAGCGAGCTTCCCCCCGGAATCCTCAACCACAGAAGAACTGGCTATCCTACCTCCAACTGTCAAAACAACAGGACGGGTAGTAACCAAAATTGCCTATCTTCAATACGATTTTTCATGAAGTTAATAAGATTTATGTATAAAATAAAAATAATACGAGTGACTACATGATATTTCCAAACTTATTGTGGAAAGGAAACACAAAATATTAAAATTTTCTCGAAAAAAAAACCTCACGAAGTTACCTCTAATTTTCCCGTATTTTCGATATGTACTTACATATCGAAAATACGGAATAGGCTGATGACTAATTGGATAAAAATTTGATGACTACTTGTATTAATACAAACCGAATAAAATCGTGTTGGTATTTTTTAAATTCCTTTTATTTTTGGTTTTATTAAGACTACAAGATTTTATTTAGCACTTACGACGTTCTTAGTTCGTGGAAGAAGTCATCTTCTGTCGCACGTTGCGGAAACTTCAAGCATATTTTTGTTTCACAAAATTACTATCAGGCGCCGGCGCTCTGCTGTAGTATATAGTTATCTGTGCTATGTTGAGACAACAGGACTCAAATTGTGCTCAAATTGTTGGCTGCTCTGTGATATAATTTATTTGCGTAAATAATATTTTCGTAATTTATCACATTCTAGGAAAGAAACTGTGAAATATAAAACATGAAAAAAACACTAAAACCAGTACCGAAACGATTATTAAAATTGGCAACAATAGTCCTGTAAGTGATGATAGATCGATCTCAATACAACGTGATATTGCCATTTTCGAGGACTAGGTCGGCCACATACCTATAGTACGGTAGGTACTTTCGATTCCACAAGACTGTATTTTTTAAGAGCAAGTTGTTGCTGGATAATCCTGGCTATTATTATTATTGGAGTATACAAAAGAAATAAATCGGAAAATTAAAATAGGTAATGGGTTTATTGTGGATAAATGTAACTTACGCACACCGTTTGTGCACAGAACTTGAACATTTTCATACGGATACTGTTCTCATGACTAGGCTAGCCCGCTTTTTATGGTAGAGATGAGTAAAGTTTATGAACGATCACAATGTTTTGGATTGAAAAGTTTTTAAATCTAAACAGGTACTAAGTTCTATAGATTTGAAAAAAAGCCTAAAGTTTATAATGTAACTTGGCAAGTTTTCAAAGCTACAGTTTCAACAGTTACAAACGGGGAACCTAATAAACTTTCGACTTACTTTGACGCCCATTTACAGAACTACTATTTTCTTAATGTCCCTCGGCAAACTTCGTGTTTCGTCAGTCGTCGGATTCTATCAGTTGCCCTTGGATGCCCTCAATTGACTTGGAAGTATATAGAGTCTGGAACTGACGAAGTCCGACGACTGATGAAACACGAAGTCTGCCGAGGGACATTAAGAAAATAGTTGTAGTGTACATAGATTTAAATTCTTTTAGCGGTGAAGCCGACAATCCTGTACTTCATTTGTACCGAACTTGGCCTTTTTTACCCGACTGCAGCGAAGCCAAAAAAGGAGGGTTATGTATTTAACCTGTATGTATGTATGTGTGTCCATCTCTATGTTCCCTCGTAACTACAAAACGGCTTAACCGATTTTGATGAATGATACGTCGTAAAATTATTTTGATTTTTGTCTATTTAAAACATTGAAATGGCGGATTTTGTGCGCCAAAAGGTAATTTACTCATGCTGTGCTTAATGCTGAACAAAATACTTAAGTATTATGAATGTTACGTACCTATCATTATTACGTGCCTTAAAAAGTATAAGACTAAATTAAAAAAGGAGTTCAATATTAAGATAAAATCCTTTAATTACCCACAAGAAAATAGAAATATAAATTTCAAGCAATTCAAAAGAAACTAAAATAATAAAATGAATGAAGTGTCGTTGTCACTTGACACTTCTCTTTCTGACAGTGTCAGATAGTGATGCGGTTCGATTTTATTTAACTCGATAATCGAGTAAATAAAATTAAGGCTCGACTTCATTTTCATATCACCAACACTGCCATACTAGTAAACTGTCATTCTTAATTCAATACGTAGTTACCTACGTATTGAATTTAGAATGACAGTTTATTACCTACGTAATAAACCAGGGAATAGATATATTTGGTGTAATATACTGTGATGTATAGAGTCACAGAGTTTTAATAAGATCGAAAATACATGTTCTGTGGCTGTTGTCAGTTGACAACGTGTAATTTGTCATTAAAATCGTCATCTTGGGTCATGCTACGATTATTTTCTTTGAGTTTTTTGTGTGCGTTTCAAACGTACGAAATTGCTGGGGGAACCTTCTAGTACCTACCTTAGATTCAAAAATATTGAATTTTCCAATAACGTTATTGGGTTAATCGAGAGCCTGACCGTTAATGACTGAGTAACATTACTAGAGCCTAACTGACAAGCAACCAAAAACTACAATCCGTTTTACGTTGAATCGTTGATTTTTAACCCACTTTACACGAGAGTAAGCATACTTAAAAATGGGATTATACACTCGAGGACCTACTGCAGCGTCAATAGTACAGTTGTTTACTTAATAAAAACAGATTTTGTTACCACCTCGAACGAAATTAGGTATATTATTCATTTTTTTTCATAAAATCGTTAAAAACGCTTCAATACATGCATCTGGAATTGAATCAAATGATGTATCAAAACATTATCTTTTTATTACGATATCTTGATTCCGGTTAGACTTTATAAAAAAATCTACTATTTTAAATAATAATCGGTAACTTTTTTTTAGCCATAATGCGATTAATAAATGTTACAATACAGTGGGCCCAAAAAAAACACCTTTAATTTTTTTTGTTCACAAATGTTATTGCCGGGAATTATTTCTACTCGCGCTTCGCCCAGGAAAGGTTTTCATGACACGTGCCATTAATTGTCTTGGCACAAAATAGTGCAAAATCCTCTATAACAATATTATTTTTTACTTGGGTAACACTGTTGCGAATAGACTTTTCACGATCCTGCAAAGCAAAGTCCACGATGCAGCATTATATTTTTTTACTTGATTATCATATCGTTCTCCACGAAGACGTCGTGAGGTACAAATTGTACAAGGTCCTAAATAAAATTTGGTTAAATTTGAATTTGAACCTTGTCACGTCAACATTGAGTTTCTAGTTCCAAAAATTGAATATGATCTAATATTCTGAATACATGCTTAGCGTATAGTATATGCAAAATAAACAGATGTTTTAAGTTTTTACCTAATAAAGAATTTCATTGAAAATAAACGGAATGGGCAATGATCATATTTCGTTTAAATATTGTAATTGATAAACCATTTCGATGAATAGGGTTGCTGATCACTGCGGTCCACCAAAAATTTCAAGTTTATTGATATTTTTGTTCAATCATGTTCTTCCTTAATATGACTTTTATGATGTCATCATTCTAAAAGGCTTGATTTCATTACTTCAACGTAAAAAAAGGGAAGGTAAGCGATACGATTATATTTCCTTTCATATCGTCAAAAAAGCAAGTTTATTCAATTTATTTTCATCATGACTCATTATGTAGTATAATATTTTGATTATGATCTGCTCGCACTTGCGCGGTTTTTTAATCGATGCCTATAACTGAAAAATAAACATCGGATGTATAAAAGATAATAATTATGTTCAGATAAATAAAATAGTTTAAAATAGTAATCCACCAGCATGGGTAACAGATTCACGGACATACAATAATATTGAATAATATACTTACTTGTACACAGCCATCATACTTAGGTAAATTGAATAGTGCCGTTTCATCTGATTATTTTGCGTATACTTATTACAGAAGATTCAAATTCGAATTCTAATATACCTAGCTAGATAAACGCCGGGCGAAAGGTTCATGCTGGCGGGAAGAGATTGTGTTTTGTTTTCGTCATGTTTGATGAGAGAGGTAATGTAGGTAATGGTTGCGCGGGTGATTTTGCTTGCTTTATACGCCCGCTTAACATTGTTGTTATGGTGACAGACTTAGATAAAGCCGTGTCTCCTGTGTGTATTTTTTCGAAACATTACACAAAAACATGGCCGTTCATATTTGTGTATGCAAACGTGATGTTTTTGTTTTCCGAGCTGCATGGAAAACATTCCCCGCGAGGGTGAAGAGAGGAAGGCTTTGTTTCATTTTCAACTGGCGCGCGCACCGCTTATCCTTAGACGATAGACATATGCACAACAATAATCGTCATATTTCAGCCAGTTTAAACAAAACCTTAACGAATTATACACCAAAACCTTCCTCATAAATCACTTCTGTTGGTGAAAACCTTTTGAAAATCCGTTCGGTAGTTTTTGAGTTTATGGCGTTCAGACAAACAGACAGACAGACGAGGCGGGGGAGTCTGTTTTATAATATGTCAGGTTAAGGATACTGTTCGTCACTTTATAAGCACGTCTTCCTCGTCGGAACTCATTACTACATTTACACAAAGTGAAACAAAACAAATATTTATGTGTAAGGTTTTTGTGTAATGATTCGAACAAACACGCGCAGGAGACACGGCTTAAGAGGGAACAGGGCCTGTGATTCTCCATACAAATGTATTCCCCTTTTTTCTTCCTGAATAATGCCTCTAGAGCGATTGCTCTGATTGCGATTGATTGATTGAAAAAAATGATTATTTTTTTCATAAAATGAAGGTCTGCTGTAGTCACGTCCCTGTTATTTCCTTTTTTCAGCAACTTATGGGTAAAGAAAATATGGCCCTCCAAAAATTACAAAAAATGCCCCATTTTTACCGCCGTGATTAGAGGACTACGAGACAAATTCGAAAAGTTTTTAACTTAAAAGAAAATGATAGGAACCTAGACACTCTTTCTTAAAAAAAATATGTTAAAAATAATTGAATCGGCTCTGTTTTCAAGAAGAAAAAAGGGGAATACGAAACGTCGATCTCGTCAATTTTATTTGTGATATAATTGGTCTGAGCTGTAGCTGTCCCTATCGCACTCTACGTCGGCAGACTTGAGGTAAGACGACGGCAATAGTTTCTTCAAATACCTATTTTACAAATTCCTCACAGGCCCTGTTCCCTCTTAAGATCCCGGTGAATGGTGTGAGGAAGATAAACATAACCTATTTAACATCCGCGCATATTTGTTGCGATTTTATATCTCCTTTGACTTGTTTTAGTCTGGATTACGAATCCTTTAAAGTATTAAATATTGAAACACACGTGAAAACCATTTAGCTTGAAAAGCTGGATTAATGGAAACATTTACCTACCTACATAATTAAAAATAAAATAAAATTGTAGGTGTCGAGCGAGTGAATCTGTAGTAAATCAAACCGCTTAAAGGCTCCTGTAGACAGGTGCGTAGCGACGGCGCGATGCGACCTCTGGTGGAACAATTTCTATGAAAACTTCACGGAAATTGTTGTACCTATAGTACACCTTTTTGCGAGTATTTTTAAGTCCCATGTAATATGAGGCGAACCTTTAAAAAACATAAACAGATAAAAAAACAGATAAATTCAAAAAAATCAAAGTTTTGGCTAAACATTGTGTGGGCATCATGTAATTAATGCATTTTCCTACACGATTTAAAAGTTAACAACGAAAGTGTAAATAATAACATCTCAATCAATTATTATCAATTTTGGAGTTTTATAAGAAAAATATACAAAATACTGCCATTAAACTTAATTCACCCAATATTAACAAAAAACTCGAATTTAATACTAACATTTTAAGAGCAAAAAGATAAAAAGTTCAAAGTCATTTCTGTAATACGGCACCGGAATCATCCGAAAACGTTTTCCAGAGATTATAGATCACAGATATAGAAAATGAGCGACCTTTTGTGAAGACCATTATTTTCTCCAACCGGTATATATATTATTCCTTTTTTCCCGTGGTCTATAGAAATTTGAAATACATTGTGATTATTCCTGGAAATGAGTTTTTAGCTCAGTTATGGTTCAGTTTTTTTTCTCCCACTAAAGACTTTTTTAAGAAACTTTTTTTGGGAGTTATCGCTTATTAATAAGCAGTACATTTGTACTCTAAATTATAATCATCCCGTATCTTTACGTATTTTACTGTATGTACAGTCACGGACTTTAATTGATGAGCCACTTGCCACTGTTATTATTTTAGCCGTGTAATCCAAATCGGGTTTAGTCGGTTATACTCGTACATCCAGACACGGAAAGTCTCGTCTTCGTATTATAGAAGATTTTTTTTTCTAATATCAAAGTCATTGATTGACAGGCGTGTCACTTGGCTTAGGATCGCTTGTTATTAATGTTACACTTTCATGCAATATTTACGGTTGGCTAACCTGAGAGCCAGAACTACAAACTTGACAGCAAAGTCTGGTGACTCTGCTGTCAAGTTTGTAGTACTGGGTAGTCCCAAATTCAACCAATTGCAGATCTAGCAAACGTAACCTAGCGACAGTTGTTTGTCCTGTAGCTTAGCGATAGTAACGTTTAGCGTACGGAAAAATTATTATTGGTCATTTCGACATCGGAAAATCTCGGACCCACGATTTTATCCGAACGCGTCCAAGATGATGTTCATGACAATTATGATACTTTGGTCTTTAGATAGAAATAACGAGTATTTAATTAGTTTTTTATTCAAAGGAGGTCAGTATCAAATAGATTGGATAAATGTATGCAACATTGTATTGATTTATCATTGACAACTTATAACTCAATCTTCATCCTCTATGGATAAAACTATTTTCGATTATTAGTAATTTGTCATCTTGTTGACAAGCATGCGGTTTGAGTTCGTGTTTAATCGTGTAATATCGTGAATGTATAAAACTGCAAAATCGTAAAGTTTGAAAGTGGCTCATCAATTAAAGTCCGTGACTGTACATAAATAATAAATGAAAATAAAAACAAATACCTTATGCGTTTTTTAAAATATATTTTTTTGGGTGGGTAATTATCAAATAATTTCTCCCGCTCTGGGTGGAGCGGGAGGGCGTGTCAGACTCTTACTGACTAAAACCCACCCGTGTTCCTTCAGTTGCCTGTACGTTTCCAGGGGCACGGTATCCCTTTCGGATTTTCCCGCGACCCCGGCAGGCATCGGTCCTAGCTGGCCGCTAGGACCGATGCCTGTTGTGCTGACATCTCTTTGGGGTGCACATCGAACATAACGCGCCGTCGACCCGGGCCTGCAGTGCTATTCTGTAACCATCACACCGTGAAAACTTAGGTGAAGTGAGCTCGGAGAGAGCTGTCAGTCCCTAGCAGCAGGTGGAATGACAGCTCACTTCAAGCTCACTTCACCCGAATTTTCACCGAGAGATTATTACAGTATAGACCGGCTGGTCCTTATCGGATGGCGTGCAAAAACCTGGTGTGCGTGATGCATACCAAAATGGCGAAATGTGGGTGTACACAAGTGTGAGTGTGGGGTACACCTATGCCCATCCCTTCGGGGAAACAAGGCGTGATGTTATGTTATGATATGGTTAGTTTTATAACTACACCCTCTAGTCTTTTTCATTTATCATGAAGAATTATAGAAGTTCAAACTAAGGTACCGACATAAATGCAAACCGAACATTGCATTAATGATTGCTCAAGTGTTCAACTAGTTTTGCATTTAAACAGAGTAAGCAGTGTTCATGACAGGAAATCCAGAAACATCCACATGAGTAAGGCCCATAGTCCACGAGACTACTAAAAACCGGCCAAGTACGACCGTACAATATTGAACACTACATTTATGTTTTATACTTTAGTAAAAAAAACATGTTTCTTGTATCACCCCCTTTAATTTTTAACTTAATTTTATCTTTATTATGTTTTGTTATAGCGGCAATAGAAACACACTGTGAAAATTTCAAATTTCTTCCAATGACGGTTCATGAGATACAGCCCACTGACAGACATACGGACGGACGAACGGACAGCAGAGGCTTAGTAATAGGGCTCTATTTGGCACTCTTCGGGTACAGAACCCTAAAAACTGATATTCAATGTTTCAATTAATTATTATTATTACAAAATGTGTGGTCCTTAGGCACAAAATATTTATTGAAAAAAGGAGCTTTTCACATCACGCTTATAAGAAAGAATACTTGCTTACAGCCCGCTGACAGACAGATGGACGGACAGATAGCGGAGGCTTAGTACTAGGGTTCCATTTGACACCCTTCGGGTACGGAATCCGAAAAAGTAACGTGTTACAAATTCAAATCACCAATAAGTAGCTCGAATGTCAGAGCACTCACGTATCTTAAAGGTCCGTACACGACGCAACCAATCACAAACTAGTTAATAACGCGTTAGTTAGTCGTGTCGTGGACGATGGGCCTAAATGCTCATACACACGAGAAACACGCGTCAACGGCAGAGGAAATTTCTGACACGCATCGACGGCGGCCGTTGATACTCGCCGACGGCCGCTGCCGACACATCGACTGCCGTCGACAACGTGCTGCTCGTGTATATGAGCATTTCAGCTTCGTTCCCAGAGTGGCCTGCGCTTCATTGTCGACCACATCGTCATTTTAAAATCAGGTCAGGCAGTAGTCAAACGCAACTCTACTTCAATTTAAATTCAATGATACTGCGATTTTGTTCGTATGGAAGGTCACTAAAACCTAATGTAGCGTTATTCAACATTCAGTACAAATGTGTATTTGAGCACCGTACTCAAATACACGAGCGGCACACTATCGACGGCAGGCGGCAACGAGTGTCAACAGCTGCCGTCGACGCGTGTCAGCGGCTAAAGTTGCCTCTGCCGCTGACGCGTGCCGCTCTTGTATAAGAGCACTAAAAACGTATACAAATCGAAATCTGTCTAAAGTCTATTTTATAAAGTTTGGATTTTCACTCACCCGGTCGGAGTACTCTCTAGAGTGGTCCAATAGACATTCTTTGACTTTCTCTGATTGGACCACTATAGTACCTACATAGACTAGCGTGGTCCAATAGACATTCGTGCATTGCATTCTTGCTAGCCCTCCGCATTTGATGACCGCCAGCTTTGAAAGTACGTTTTACATCGAAACTTTTCCGAGTATTGATGCACTTAGCGTCAGTACTGATTTAGTGGTACACTGAGCTTGAAGTAAAGTACAGAAAAAGGAACACAAATAAAAGATGGTAAGTACGTTTTTTTGTTGTTTACAACCGTGGAAGTCAAAAACATAAAGGTTATTTCATTAACTTATTTTCTGTCCTTTCTTCGTTATAAAAGCATATCGTAGTGTTTATTGTTTATTTAAAAAAATATGGAACGGAACGGTGCATTAAAAAATAATAATTTTGGTAGTTCATTACGCTACGCAACGCTACGAAAAGTTTTGCAGAAAATACGGCAATATATCACAGAACGCTATTTTTGAAATGTATACTTTTAAAAGAGCGTTCGGAGAAATATTGCCTTTCGACCGTGTATTTCATTGAAATTAAACCAACCATTGATAATACAATATACCACAAAAATCCATCATAGGCCTTCCTGCGCGATTTGAGCGTTTACACGTATGAAAAGGCATTACAGCCATTCAGTGACAGATTTATAACTCCCAAAACCGGGACACATAGATATTAACACATTCTTGGAGCAAGAACGCCCATAACAAAATACTTGGGGCAACTGTCAGTTACGATTCACCCCCCTTCGTGCACGATAAAACTGTTGGCAAGAATATTTTATGATAAAGTGTACGTTCACGGAGTTTTGAGTTAGTTTTGCTTGTATATTTTTTTTTTTGAACGAAGTTCCTTAACGTGGCTTGTGGTAGAAGTTGACTATCAGAAATCGTCACGTAAGGAAAAAGCGTTATGCCCCCTCCATGCGACTTTCTCTCTCTGTCACTTTCTATTTACAAGTATGTGTCAATAACCAAAACCAAATCAATCAAGTGCATTATTGCCGGAAAAAAAAGTGTGCGGTCGGGGGATCTCCGTCAAGGACCTTCCGCAATACTCGCACGCACCTTTTTTTTCGGTGCTAACTACACTAATGCATTTGATTGATTTGGTTTTGGTTATTTCATTTAGTACAGAAAAACTAAAAAATTGTGTCATAATGAATGTAAGATAGTAGAATAGACTAGAAAAATGAGATAGCGAATGATTCACATTTAATTATGATGTTTAATATAAGCCCATTACAAAGTAAGTAGGCTTACAAAAAAATTACAGGAGCATTCAAAAAAATGCAAAAAAAACCAGCTCGCTAATGGACAAAAAAAAACTACATTAATGTTATGGTAGCCATACATGTTACAATATACTTGCTCAAAGTTTAGACTTGCGCAAGTATACAGTAACGTGTGTTTGGAAGACTTTTGCGCATTGTGTTATATTCAATACTGGTGCAAGTCTAAACTTGTGCAAGTATAGGTAGTATGTAACGAAAATAGTTAGTGTTATTATTTAATGATGTTGTAGGTACTTTCCGTGACATTTACTTTGACAAATGCAGGCTCCCACGCAAGTTCTGCTAGCTTTATTTATGTCCTTTAGGCGTATTAATGTTATATGAAAACATTAACATAAACATGCCTAATTCCTAAGAATAAACGGCGTTTCTATACTTGTGTTTCTCTAAGTGGTTGTACAGTCAACCAAGACATTTATAGCGCCTTTATGTCGTAGCTGTAAGGTCGATTTTCGTAGTGCAAGTTTTACCATTGAAGTGCGGTTGAATGTGTATGAAGATATCAAAACTACCAAGGCATATACGTAAGTAGGACATCGAATTTCTGCTGGATATGTTTTTTATTGAAAAAAGCACGATTTTTTCGTAAAAGGATGAAAAATGGAAACAATACAAACCGTCGTACAAATAATTTCCAAATCACTACTTTAAAATTGCTGATTTGAGCTGATTTCGAGATTTCAAGCGGCGCAATCAACTCAAAAAATTATATCTGATTGTATGGGTACATTGTAATTTTGATGTGCAAGTATAAATAAATTCAGTGTAGCAGAAATAAAGTGTTACTATATTAGTTATCTTAGTGTTACTATGTTAGTTCTTGTTAGTAACTACAAGAAATACGGATTTTACAGGTTTCACCTTACTTCGCCAAAACTTACTACAAACGTAACCCTACCTTGATTCCGTTAGACTCAGTTAAGATTTTTTCTTTAATTTCTAAAAGAGTGTTCCGTCTTCCGCTCCCAGCTCGTTTCCGCTTTAGATGGCAGTCAATTTGAGTGGTGGCTCCACGCCTTTGGCCTTGAGGCTTGAATTTTCTTCAAAAGTACAAAATATTTCGTAA
Source organism: Xanthia icteritia (assembly GCA_949128155.2). Lineage (NCBI taxonomy): Eukaryota > Metazoa > Arthropoda > Insecta > Lepidoptera > Noctuidae > Xanthia > Xanthia icteritia. The sequence goes on from OX421932.2 coordinate 18,497,598, forward strand.
AATTTTCTCTTGCATGACGTTTTTACTAGATTTTATTTCTTAATATTTTGTAGGTGTTATTTTAAATGGACTGTTATGTTAAAGTTCAAAGACGCGTCTTTACGTGAAATTAAATATAATTAAATATATATACAGGGTTATTTGTTATATATGTCGGCAAACCGTTAAGGGGATGTAGTAACTCATTTGCAACCAATTGACCCCTCCTGAACCCTTATGCCAATGTCAACCATTTTCGAGTAATTTGACATCTTATATTTTAATTTCATACATTATAAAATATAAAATTTCAAATTCCAATAACCCTCTAATAAACAAAATGCGCTGATACAGCATGTATTAGAAATGTGTGGTTATATTTAAGGGTGTGTAACTGATTGGGCGCGTTCATTGAGGCGGCGGCCAGCCCGCCGGTTGAACGCGTCCCAGAGGGTCATGGCCACCCGGCTGGTCCGGGGATACCGCACGGTCTCCGGTGAGGCGGCGAGCCTCCTTGCCGGATTACCGCCATGGGATCTGGAGGCAAAAGTCCTCGCGCACATCTGGGAGTGGCGCGAGGAGTCGAAACGCCGGGGCGTAACTCCGTTCCCGCAAGAAATCGCGGCACAGCGGATAGAGCTCCGGCGGGATCTTATGGCGTCATGGAGAGTGCGATTGTCGCAACCCAGTGCTGGGCACGCCACTATTGCGGCGATAAGTCCCCTCTTTGAGGAGTGGCTAGAGAGGCGCCACGGCGTCCTCACCTTCCGCCTAACGCAGGTCCTCACCGGACACGGTTGTTTCGGGAGGTTCCTGTTCCGTATCAGGCGGGAGGAAACGCCCGGGTGTCATCACTGCGTGGATCGCCCGGAGGACACGGTTGAGCATACGGTGGAGGTCTGTCCGGCTTGGGCAGAGCATCGCCGTGTCCTCGTGGAGGCGATCGGCGGCGGGGATCTCTCGCGTCCGGCCCTAGTCCAGGCCATGGTACGGAGCGAGAGGGCATGGGAGGCCGTCACCTCCTTCTGCGAAGCAGTAATGCTCGCGAAGGAGGAGGCAGAACGCGTGAGGGAGAGGCAAATTTCGCGCCCTCACGCCCCTAGCCGCCGCAGGAGACGCCCTGGGCGTCGGGAATCGCAGGCCGATTCCCGGCCACCGTAGGCGCGGGCTTGCGGACGGTGAGCAATGGGTAGCTCGCCGTCCGATAAGGACCAGGCCCGGGTCGACGGCGCGTTGTGTTCCACGCGCGCCTCAAAGAGATGTCAGCACAACGGAAGGGGTCCGATAGGACCGATGCCTGCCGGGGTTGCGGGAAAGTCCGAAAGGGATACCGTGGCCCCTGGCAACGTAAAGGCAACGGAAGGAACACGGGTGGGTTTTAGTCAGTAAGAGTCTGACACGCCCTCCCGCTCCACCCAGAGCGGGAGAAGTTATTTGATAATTTCCCACCCAAAAAAAAAAAAAAAAAAAGGGTGTGTAACTGAACAAGTTATTCAATGGGACCAACATCGTAATCGCGAAAAAAATATTCTCTGTCCTATACAAAACATCACAAATGTATGGGACTATTGATTATTTCATTCGCGATTATGATGATGGTCCCATGGACAAAGATGGTCATTTGTATAGACAAAAATCGTTAATTTACGTACAGATGGTACTTAGTAGCCAAGTAGACACGCAAAGAATATCTTTCTTTCTTTCTTTCTTTCAAATTTTAGGAACAGTAGACCAAACCCAATTTATAAGTATGTCCTATATTCTAATTTAATGTTTTTAAGTTAACCTGTGTTGTCCCACTGCTGGGCAAGTCTCCCCCATACTTTTCCAGTTTTCCTTATGTTGTATCTTGTACCAAACGGTCAGGAACGAGTCCAAATCGTCATGCCAGCGTTTCTCATGGCTGCCTTGGTGACGATCCCCGTCTTCAGGCACCCACTGTGTGCCGATCCTGGCCCATCTGTTTTGATTAATTCTATAGGTGTAACCACCCAGTCCCTTTTCAGTCTCGCACACTTATTGCCAACATCGGCAATGCCCGTCTTGGAGCGTATTACGGTGTTACGAATTTGGTCAGTGAGTTTGATTTTTTAAATGCTACGCTCCATCGCTCTTTGGCTAACCTTGAGTTTTGGGCTTTTGAGCCTCGATCAAAGACCAAGTCTGAGAGCACCATAGAATATATTGTAAATTATTAGATAGAATAGGCAGAATACTGTATTCTATAAATATTATAAATCAAAATCGCGTTTCGTGTCTGCCTGTGTGATTGTGTTGTTGTTCTAAACAACGCAACAGATTTTGGTGCGGTGTTAATAATCATTTAGAGAATTTATTTCCGGAAGGCTTATGTATAAAATTAAACAAAATTAGATACTTATAATACAAAATTAACAAATAATCTCGATGTTTTGTCAAGTCGTTCGAAACAGGGGCACACGTCGCTAGTAACCTGTAAGCTATATAATTCTCACGGTTTACATACTTATCCAATTTGCGCTACAAAGTTAAGAAATTAAATTAGGGCTGTGAGTAAGGCACACTCCACCCACAGTCAAGGTTAAAATTATTTATAAAAAATAAACATAAAAGTAAAAATTGGCTGCCAAAACGACAACGTATGTTTTGCGTTTTGGGATGCGAGTTTGTGAAGCCTGGATTATCTTGATTGATCCAAACGAGTGTCAAGCTCAGCGCAAAATCCACAGTTGATGTACCACAGTAGCCAAGTATCAAATAGTTTGTTGCCCTTTGTGACTCACTCAGACGTCAATCAATGTTGACTTTGAACATCGTATTGGCAGTATATGGCGTTGAACATTGTATTGGCAGTTTTGGAAACCGAGTTTTTGTAAACAATATATGTGCCTTTCGGTTGTTAGTTGCCTTAAAAGCACTTTAGTGTACCAATTTCTGGTGGACACAGTGGGGTAATTGCGTAATACACTAACAATGGAAACGCATTTCATTTGAGATTCGGTTGAAATCTCAAAATGAAAGGCATTTCAATTGTTTGATGCTGGATTTTCAGCGCTAAAGCAAAAATTTAAAGACGCGCTTTGAAAACGGTCAAAAGTGTTGCAATAATATTGTCGTTATCATAAAGCTGTAGTTATGTTACAAGGACCAATATTGTTACCTTATGCGATAAAACTGATATAAAAATACAACTTCAAAGCAATCGATTTCTGCAAATTGGTCCTTTGAATCAAAACAAATTGACTCAGTAAAACAACTATTCTCATCCAGTGAACCGTGTTCGTCTTTCAAGATTTTTTTTTAGTCTGGGACTTGCTACAGCTGCGTTTACTTGCTGACACAAATTGCTAGACATTTGAAGTGTCGGACACTAATTGCTGAACTGTTGACACTTGAGTGAGTTTTGAATCGAAATTACTATAGTACCAGGTACTGCTCGATTTTGTTTTTCGTTTTGCGATCTTTTTTATACCGAATAAATTTCATTACTAGTAGTTGTTTATTATTCAATAAGCATCAGAATGAGAGTCAGTCGCCGCACCAAGGTGGAAATCCAAAGTTACAGCATGTCAAAGTTGTAAACCAAAACTTATGATTTTCAGCCGATATTAAATAACTTGTTACAACAAACGCAAAAGCCGTACTGGTAGGTATTATGCCGAGGTAAACGGTACAGTCGCCGCTTCTCGGTGAAAATCGATATCTAAAGAACTATATAGTTTTTTTTTTTAATAAATATGGTATGTATTGTTATTGTTACTTTGGTAACAATAACAAATTTGACATAAATATGATGTTTACATTTTTTTATGGACCTATATTCCATTTTAAATAAGATTAGACTTTTAGCTAAACCTTTTTTTACAGTCCGTTCAACCGATTTTGTCTTCTATTGCGTTAGTAGCATGACAAATGGTTGGTATTGTAATCTTTTTACTGCTTTTAATGCCATCCTTATGCCTACCGTATAGAAGTCAGAATCGGTTGAACGAACTGTAAAAAAGATTTGTTTAAATGTCTAATCTTATTTTAAATGGATTATAGAGTTTTTTTTTCAAGTTTCCCAACGGGCATTGGAGAGTGGAGAGGGCTATGCTTGGAGTTTCTCTACGTGATCGAATCAGAAATGAAGCGATCCGCAGGAGAACCAAGGTAACCGACATAGCGCGAAGAATTGTCAAACGTAAATGGCAGTGAGCAGTTGGGTACATTGCTCGCAGAATAGATGGTCAATGGGGCCGAAAGGTTCTGGAGTGGCGACCGCCTACTGGAATCGGAAGACGTAGCGTTGGAAGGCCTCCCGCAAGGTGGACCGATGACCTTGTGATGGCTGCAGGAATCCGCTAAATGCGAGAATCACAGAACCGGTTGAAGTGGCGGTGCTTGAGGGAGGCCTATGTCCAGAAGTGGACGTCTTTCAGGTGAAATGATGATGATGATGGATCTTATCTTCTTTTTGAGCTAAACTGGAACAGGTTATGCCCCAGCCGTTTTGAGAGCCAAAGGACAAGGTCATAGTAGAGATATCCAAGGACTAAGCTTTGTAGAGTGACATTGAAAGCATTTATCAATACGGGTCTAAGTGTTTGCTCAAGAATTTAACCATTCTAGCATTATAAATGCGAAAGTGTCTGTGTGTGTCTGTCTGTCTGTCCCCTAACCTTTTCACACATTAAGAGGGAACAGGGCCTGCGATTCTCCATACAAATGTATTCTCCTTTTTTTTTCTGAATAATGCCTCTAGAGCAATCATTTTTTTTTTTTCATAAAATCAAGGTCTGCTGTAGTCACGTCCCTGTTATTTCCTTTTTTTCAGCAACTTATCGGTAAAGAAAATATGACCCTCCAAAAATTACAAAAATGCCCCATTTTTTCCGCCGTCATTAGAGGAGTACCAGAGAAAGTCGAAAAGTTTTTAACATAAAAGAAAATAATAGCAACCTAGACATACTCTTTCTTAAAATTTTAATGTAAAAAATAATTGAATTGGTTCAGTTTTTGAGGAGAAAAAAGGGGAATACGAAACGTCGATTTCGTCAATTTTTTTTGTGATATTATTGGTCTGAGCTGTAGCTATCCCTATCGCACTCTACGGGGGCAGACTTGAGGTAAGAAGAAGGCAATAGTTTCTTCAAATACCTAGTTTTCAAATTCCTCGCAGCCCCTGTTCCCTCTTAACTTCAGACAGGATGAAAGACGCACAGGTAGACCATGACCTGGGTTAAGACAGGCGGCGCATAGGCAATATTCATTCGTATGCACAATCATGCGGTCCGGCGGCGTCGTGTACAGGAAACCTAATGATGTAACTAATATTTTTACAACGATATAATTTAAAAGAGTGTCCATGGAGTTTCTTACCCGTTCTTCTCAACAGGTACCTACGCTTTGGAATGGGCAACTAGCTTCATATTTTCTGACTGACCGACTCCTTGACAATTCAAAAGTGCCTGTAAATGTTTTAATTGAAATAAATACTTTTAACGCCACGCGGGCGAAACAACGGGCAAAAGCTATTGTTTATATAATTAAATTCCATATATCTTATCTCGTATACGAAAGTGTAGAACCCTCTTCACATTCACATTAGTGACGCAGACAAGACTACAATTTACAATTTTACGATCAATTGAGATTTCTCCTGAATCTCTCAAGAGGTGTGTAATACACAAATGTAATATATTATACAGAAAATTAATTACCTCAGAGCAATAAACGTCAGGTTCTCTTGGAAAGTGTTGGCGGATTTAATTCTGCTACAAATTGTTTCAGACTTTAATTCACACGTAGTCGTGGAGCAATACAACTAGAACAAAGGGTATTTTAACTATACAATATTGTAATAATATTTAGACAGTTTCATTCATCATGTGCTTTTGTCATTACGTAAGTATAGTACACTGTTATCATTCTCCTGCCCTTATCATAATTTATATAGGGTTGGTGCAACGTGTCTTTTTCTTCCATACTTCTCTTTTAGTCGTCATCACGGTAGTCATATCGTGTATCACACAGTCCATCGTTCTTTGGTGTTTCTCTACTCGCATAGCCATTCATATTTATACTTTGATCTTCCATCCTTACTTTATCATCTATTATTATGTTTGTATAACTGTGACTTGTCCGGGAAGTTTGGAGGCCAGGAGACTTGTAACACAGGTATTCCTAGTACAGGCCAGTCTCCACAACATCTATGTATTTTTGTATACAGATTTATGTATTGTACTGATTTTTTATTATGTGTTGGAGAAAATAAACGTTTTTATTATTTTTATAAAATTCAAAAAATTCAAAATTTTCAAAATTCAAAATTCAAAATATTTTTATTTCATATAAACCTACATGGGCACTTATGAAACGTCAGAAGCTAGGTGCACGTATATGTTTACATATCTCGGGACCATGAGGTCGTCAATTATTATTATTATATTATACTCAAAACTTTCCTCACGGCATTTTCCTAATTCCTCCCCGTTACATACCCATACCCATAAACACAACTTTTCAGTAACAGGTGCCACTCTCAGACTCCCTCTTATATACTTAATTCTTATTCTATTACACTGAAAATGACTTTTTAATTAGAATGTCGGAAGGATATCAAGCAAAGGGCGCTCCTAATTTATAGGCTTGAGATAATTTAGCCTGAAGACCAATTATTGTCGTGGGTGGTATTTACAACATGTCCCGGAATTAACGCACACCACCAAATACCCAATTAGAAATACATACACTGAATTTTTATTATTATGTATAAAACATTGTTTATACATATATGAAATTAGATAAACTGATTATATGAGAAAATTGAGGTCACATCACAAATCTTACACGCACGCACACAGTCGCACACTTATAAGCAGTGATCAGAAATAGTTGCGGTAAAACGTAGTCCATAAAATCAAGCCAAGGTGGTCATAAGAAGCAGATCCAATAAACGATAAAACAAGTACAGGTCGAAAAAAAACTATTCACGAGTCAAATATGCGTACACAACTTGAGGACTGAACATATTTGCTTGAAATGCGAAACACCCCTCTACCCCTTAACCCTTTGGTCATTGTTTACCAGTGACAAACAAAAGATAGAAAGAGACAGCCAGTTTTGGTTATTCTGGGAAACGAAAACATGAGGTGGACCCTTCTTTACTTGAATTAATAACAATAGAAAACGTATATACTGGTATTTTGAGAACGTTCTCCTTTTGAAGTTGGTTAAAAAGGAAAATTAATTCAATTAGGTTACTCTATTATTAACATTAATATTAAATGTACTTAAGTGATGTCCCGAAACCCCGACATTAGTCCCGAAAAATATTTTGTCGTAAGGCATCTCCACTTTGTCTCTGTTCTTTTTCAAACTTTAGGTACTTTAGCTCTCCTATTCCCGATAACTGCTTATAAGGGTCTAGTGTAGTAAACACTTCGTCCATTTTGTTTTGTTTTGACAACGGAAGTGTGACTGTAATTTACGTAGTTTTAGTTGTTTTTGGTATAAAAAAATTACATACATAACATAACATCAGGCCTGGTTTCCCCGAAGGGTTGGACAGAGGTGTACCTGTAGCAGGAATACTCAAAAAAAAAGTATATTCAAAATGACAGAAATCCATTCAGTAAACGATTCTGAACAAATTACTTTCATAATGTTCATTAATTCAGTTACATATAATTATCCCCCCCCCCCTCCCTTTTTTATATACTTGTACAAATTATTATTATTATTATTAAAAAATCCTATTGACAATAAAGTTTTCAAATAGAAATCGTCGGTTGCAAATAAACCACTCATTGTACTGTTGCACCCTTTCTTATGTGTATTTCCTATGATGTACAAAAAAGCAGGAGTCCCTCAGTAAGTACAGGCTCAGCAGAAGGACTACGAACGGGCGAGTACTGTTTAGTCTACGAAATTTTAGAGCGATATCACACTGGCGATTTGCCAGCGTGTTTCTAGCGAGGCGATCTGTGAACGAGCTCTCCGCGGGTGCGTAGCGAACTAACTGCGACTACGCGACGAGTACGCCGCGTTTTCACAATATTGTACAATCGCTTGGCTCTCTCTTGTATACTCACGTCAATCGCTCTCGTTACGAAAACGCGGCGAACACGTTGCGCACACGTGACGTGCTCGCTACGCACACGCAGCGAGCGCGTTGAACAATCCCCTCGCTTATAACTCACTCGCAAATCGCCAGTTAGATAAGGCCCTTATTTCGTAATGAATTAAACCTCCTAAAGCACATTCACAGCACGTGCACTTACAGATGCATTTACAAACTCTATGATTTTACGAACTCAGTCGACACATGTCGCCGTGATGACATTATTTCCGTTTAGTAATTGCGTTCAATCCGATTGAGCAAACAAGCCGGCTCGATTAGTCAAATGCTTGTCCGTCTGTTTGTTTGTTTGTCTGTCTGTTAATAGTCCACCATGTGTGTTTGGGTTTCAATAGGTTAAGTACTCGATGAAGCATTGATTGTTGATTTTGGAGTTTGATTAATTATTTAAACGATGACGAAAATAGAATATGTGTTAAAACGGTTGGGAAAACTGAGATATATATATATATATCGAAGATATTTGAGTAGTATTATTTTGTCTTTTGCTTTTCAAAAGGGGGCTTCCCACGCTTGCGCGATGTTGCGGACGCACGCGCACGAGCCCGCACGGCGGATGACCACGGATAGCCACGCACCGTGCACCAAGGCCCTTCCGACGGTGCGTGATATTGTGGACGCACGTCGATTCAAGGTCTCGGCAGACGTCTCACCGAGCGAGACACCGAAATCATCGACCGAAGGGTTCTTTCGGCTCACTTCGGCATACTTCGAACCGCATTGTTCACTCGTCCGACAATAGCTGTCGGGCACAATACGTTTGTAAACTTTTTTTATTGTCTGTAAAAATTGTAAATTGAATTGAATTTGCAAAATTAAAAAAAAAAATGTATTGTAAAAATACTTTGGCAGATTATCAAAAGGAACTGCATATTGCCTATTGTTACGTAAAGTCATAATTAAAACAAATAGTAATATTTAGTTGTTTTGACGAAATGACATGCATGTCGCTGCGTGCAAAGTAGGTACCTATAGTATATTTTCATAAGAGCTATTAAGCGAGCCGAGCCGTCTCCTTCAACTTCGACGCACGTGCGGCGTGAGTCAAATGAGCTAACATTCGATGTCTGACTGTCGACTGATGGTATAATTTACGGACCGTTATTTGGTTAGAATTAAGTAATAAGACTCTTGTATTTTTACCAATAATGAAGCAAATACCTCATAGCTTTACATAGTAGACCCTCTCATATGGAAGTAGCTATCAAAGGTAGGAAAAATTAGTAGACATGCGTCAGATATATCGAAACGTATCTAAAATGCGATTTTAGAGGATTTTAGAGGTTACAAAATCTCTCCCCTCATCATCTATATTAGCTGAATCTCTTTTAAAAGAAAACTTCAGTAAGGACATTCCAAGTTTTGAATTCAAGCCTATTTCTATTGACACAATTAAAAAAGCATTCCAAAGTCTTAACATAAAAAACACAGAAGACTTATGGGGGATTTCCGTTAAGGTTCTTAGAGATATTATTGACACAATTGCCCCTGTCCTAACAGGCATATTTAATCAATGTTTAGATAGCGGTACGTTTCCTGATTTAATGAAACATAGTAAAGTAGTACCAATTTTCAAATCAGGTCCTAAGAGTGATCCCTCCAATTATAGACCTATATCTGTGCTACCAGCATTGAGTAAAATATATGAAAAAATCATGCTAGACCAGATGTCGTCACATTTTAACTCAAATGGAATTTTACATAGTCACCAGTTTGGTTTCACGAAAGGTAGGTCGACGACTGACGCAGGAGTAAAACTCATCAGTCACATTTTGGAATCCTGGGAGAAATCCCAGGATGCAATTGGCATTTTCTGTGACCTCTCAAAAGCGTTTGACTGCGTTGACCACAAAACACTGATCTGTAAATTACACCACTACGGAATTCGTGGACCTGCTGCTGATCTTATTCTTTCATATCTATCAAATAGGCAGCAAAAAGTAAACGTTAACGGGGCGACGTCCTTGGGGTCTCTAGTAAAGATGGGCGTGCCTCAAGGATCAATTCTTGGCCCTTTCCTATTTCTAGTTTATATTAATGACCTTCCTTACATGATGGCTAACTTATCAGATATAATTCTATTCGCTGATGACACTTCTCTTATTTTTAAAATAGATAGAAAAGATACGGATGTCACACATGTCAATGATAGTCTGGCAGTTCTTTCGAAATGGTTCGCAGCTAATAATCTTTTACTTAATGCGAACAAAACTAAATGTCTTAAGTTCTCATTACCAAATGTACCTCAAGTAGGTCTAAATTTAAAACTTGATGGCAAGAAACTAGATGCTATTACGGAAACTGTATTTCTAGGAATTACTTTAGATTCGAGATTGCAATGGGGCGCCCACATTAGAGCTCTTTCAGGTAGATTAAGTCCAGCTGCATACGCTGTAAGAAAAATAAGGCAGTTGACTGATGTAGCCACAGCTAGGTTAGTATACTTTGCTTATTTCCACAGTATTATGTCTTATGGCGTTCTGCTGTGGGGATCGGCAGCTGACGTAGATTCAATTTTTATTTTACAAAAGAGGGCAATTCGCTCTATCTATAAAATGGGTCCCCGCGAGTCCCTTAGAAATAAATTCAAAGAAATTGATATACTAACGCAGCCTTCTCTTTATATCTTAGAAAGTATTTTGTATGTTCGCAAAAACTTGGGACTTTTCAAAATAAGAAGCGATTTCCATAATATAAATACACGTAGTAAACATGAAATTGTGATACCCAAATTTAGATTAACTAAAACTAGTAAGTCATTTGTAATAAACAGTATTCGATTTTATAACAAGTTGCCAAAGACGATTACAGAACTTAGCGATGGAAAGTTCAAAACCCACATCAAACGTGTCCTTATCAAAAAAGCATATTATAAGATTAAAGACTACGTTGAAGACAAGGAAGTTTGGCAATAATTCCTTCTGCACATGTGGCTTCCCTGGTACCTCATTAACGGCATAACTATGTAAATATCTATTAACGGCTCCCAAATTACGATGATTATTTTATTTTATTTTACCTTTTTTCTTTTACATACTACCTTGACATAATCTCTTCGTTATTTGACATTATATACCTAAAATATTATATATATATATATATATATTTTTATAACAAATAAGTATTGTTACATACAGCTGTAGTGGCAATTATGTCATTTGGTTTAAATAGCTTTTTATTTTTATTATTTGATTTTGCTTTTATATAGATTCTTTTCTTTTAGAATTTGTGAATGTGAGAACGTTGTAGGCTTAACAGACTGTAGATCTATCGACCATTTTCTATCTTGCTAAGTACCTGGTACTTGTTGATAGGCCTACACTGTCCTCTCATACCTATTAACTCTGTAATTTGAAAGCATTGTAAATACCATTTATTTTTAAAAGAGTAACCATGGAGTTTCTTGCCGGCTCTTCTCCATAGGAAACGACCAATTGGAACCGTGCATCTAGCTTCTGACGTTTCATAAGTGCCCTTATAGGTTTATGTGAAATAAAATATTTTGAATTTTGAATTTTGAATTTTGAATTTGAGTCACAAATTGTATCGTATCGATAATCCGAACTAGAAAAACCGATTTCACAAAACCACATCAAAATTAGATTTCCGTAAGCAAGTATTTGTTTATGTTTGGATAGTTTTAATCGATGTATTTCAACCGAATTATAATATTACTAGAGACGATCGAAACTGCGAGTCAGAGGCGCCAGAGCCGCTCCAGAGATCGATTTCTAATAACGGATTTTGAAAACTATTTCATAATCTGAAATTTAATATATAACTGTACGTTATAAATCCAAAAACGCCCATGTCTAATAATTAGCTTACGAATCTATTTATATGCCAAGTTGCAATAAAAATGTTACCATTGGAAAGCAAAACGATTCGTTTTAGTTTATATGAACCGAGCATACGCACCGCCACGGGCGCGTCTGCGCTACCACGCACGTTACCCTTCCCATGGTACGTCGTGCGGGCTGGTACGCGTGCGTCCGCAATATAGCGCACCATGAGTTGCCAGCATTAGAGAGACTAGACATTTTTTATCCACTGGTACATTTTTAGTACGGAATCGAAAGAAAAACTTCACTTTGTTTTCAATGATCACTGCTAAAAGTTCTGTTAAAAAATTATCGTCATAATCATATTTTTTTCCTGTGTGTTTTCTTATGTGGGACGTCATCGGTGTACGTGCTGTTAATGTTTTATGTAGATTGATAAGAGTAGGTAATCTATTGCTCTGTTTGATGGCCTTATCAGCACTAGCTTCGCTATCTAATGTGTTGCGATACCTACCTTATTTATCAAACAAAAGTTGCTTTAGTTTAAGTTTGGTTCACGGATATGTTTACTTATACTGCGTTCGTGATTTTGTTTCCAAAGATATAAACAAATATGTTTCGTGGAAAAATCACTTTAATACCCACACATAAAATTGATTTTCCACTACAGCAATTTTTTTTATTACTTTTTCAGTAGTTCAGTTTTGTTGTTTGTTCAGTTTCACTCTTAAATCAACTTAAGTAAAACCAAAATAAAGTTGATATTTGTTTATATGGAAAAACAGCAATTGAAAATAAAGATTTTAATAGACTTTATTTCCACGTCACAAGCCAGTATCAAGTAGGGTTACTATCTGGCAGGCATTTGCAGCATGAAGACAGGTATTTTACGCTTAAGACTGGCGTGCGGTCAGTGCTAAGCTGAACCAGGCATTTTGAAATTTCGCGGTATCACGCTGGCCCGCCCGCCCGGATGAAATTGACTGTATAGTCCTGAAAGAATATTGCAGAAGTTTTGACAACATCCAGTTTTTTGAAAGTCTAACGTCAAAGTGGTGCAATTTTTTGAAAAGTAGGGACAGGAATGCCTGAATGATGACATCATAGAATTTTTAAAATGGTTTGTATTTTCTATATTCGCAAACAATACAAATGTGAAGCGAATGTTGACCCCAATAAATGCAGAGTGGAGTAAAGAAAGGAATCGCTTGACAATAAAGTCGGTAAAAGCGCTATTAGTAACCCAAGAAAACTTTAAAAACGTTTCGTGTGAAGACTTTTATATATTTAGAATTTTTAAAAAAAGTTATGCCTTCAGAAAAATATCACTCAGGTAGTAAGTTCGTTTATTCTAAATTAATTTGGTGATCGTAAATTGTTCGTAATTTTCATTTTCAATAAATGTCAGTCTTTAGAATTTAGAACTATCTGTTGCGTAGTATTTAAAACTTAGTTTTTTATATAATAGACAGGCATTTTTCTGAGCAATCTGGTATTTTACAGGCTTCCTTACTTACATAGATGGTAACTCTTGTATCAAGAGACCTTTTTATTATCATAGCTAAAGATAAAAAAGACACTAATTCCACTTTCATTCAAAACTATAAATTAATCTAACTCTTTTTTCTCCCAAGCTAAATTCAATTAAGTCTATACCCCGTCTAAACATAGTTTAATACAACACTACCTAAACAATATTGCGCTCCGTAAACTGTAAATGGTTTCTTTGTTCCCGATTAGTTTAAGTTTATTACGCACTTTACAGTCTCATGAATAGTCAAGCTTTTATTTATAGCACTTAGGTTGAAGCCACACAGCTAAAATCTTTTCACGTCCTTGTTTTCAATAGACATTATTTCCACTAGAACGAATATCAATTTTGTAACAGTATCAATTAAGTTGATTTCAGAATGACAGTCATAAAATTGTTGTGCAAACTGAACTTTATGTGTTGATTTTTCAAAATCACATGATGTTTACATGTTTGGAAACTAAATCGCGAACGCAGTGTAGGTGCTACGCTATGTGCTAGGTGATCTTCCCCTACTGAACTATAATTAACGCCTTGTGCCACGTTGCGTCACTTGTTCGACTTATGGTCTGTTCCAAAAGTATGTAATGAAAGTGTAAACAAACCCCGTTCAGGTTCAGAAAGTATTCTTACGCAATCACCCACTAAAGTGAATTATTAACACATTGACATGTATTTTGAAGGTTTCAAGTTTATAACTGACCACTTTTTCCAACAAGTATAATTTGAAGAACATTTTAAAATTGATGTTGATTTTTGATCGACGAAAATTGAGACTCATCAAATTAACCTCAATTGTCAAGTAAAAAACACTTATTAAAAAAATATATCAAGGCACTTAAATTATAAGTAGCACTACAAATTGGCATCCACAGGTCCGTTTTCTGATCCATTTATTTACTTTTTCATCAGATAGTTTTGGAGCACACATTACATTACTCATCAAGCGTCACATAGCTAGGAGATTCGCATGGTGCCTCCATGCGAATCTCCTAGCTATGTGACTACAGCCTAAACATTCTTGTCTAAATAATTATGTTAGAATCAGAATTTATCTGGAGGAATGAGGTTTAACCGTTATGAAGATTCCCTAGTGTTCTCAAGAGAGTTTTATGAATATTTTGTTGAAAGCCGCAATTTTCTGTGGTAAAAAAGGGTAGGTGACATTTTAGTTAAGGGCTGCACAAAATGACAGTAACACAAAATGTGAATACACTTACTAAATAATATGTAAGTAGGTACCTAATAGTTTATTATAAAATTGTAGCTTTAGGCCATGACTTCACGCGCGTGGTTGTCGGAAAATATCCCGTGATCCGGAAAATATCGTGGTTGTCGGAGAACGTACTAACGGGATCAAAAGTACCCTCTGTACTAATCCAGGTTATAAACTATCTGTATGCCAAATTTTATACAAATCTGTTCAGCCGTTTTTGAGCCAATCGGGAACATGCATCCAGACAAATGGACAATCAATCTAAGAACTTTTCGGCATCACACTCGTTCCCACACCTCGTAGCAATTACTTTTATTCATAAATATACTACGTACAGTTTTGACTCCGTTACTATTTTATTACCTATATGTATAGATTAGATAGGTACGAAAGTGAATGATATATCTATTTTATACATTCGATTTTCATGCAATCACTCAGAAATCTGATATGGTATATTAATTAAAAAGAAAGTGTCGGTACTCACTTCAGTATGGAAAATAAAAAAATTACACGGGCTAAGTCACAAGCATAACTAGTTCGCACTTTAAAAATAGTCAGAAAGAAAGAAAAATGCGTTTATTGGCATTACAAAAAATACACCTTTTTTTTTTTTTTTTTTGGGTGGGAAATTATCAAATAACTTCTCCCGCTCTGGGTGGAGCGGGAGGGCGTGTCAGACTCTTACTGACTAAAACCCACCCGTGTTCCTTCCGTTGCCTTTACGTTGCCAGGGGCCACGGTATCCCTTTCGGACTTTCCCGCAACCCCGGCAGGCATCGGTCCTATCGGACCCCTTCCGTTGTGCTGACATCTCTTTGAGGCGCGCGTGGAACACAACGCGCCGTCGACCCGGGCCTGGTCCTTATCGGACGGCGAGCTACCCATTGCTCACCGTCCGCAAGCCCGCGCCTACGGTGGCCGGGAATCGGACTGCGATTCCCGACGCCCAGGGCGTCTCCTGCGGCGGCTAGGGGCGTGAGGGCGCGAAATTTGCCTCTCCCTCACGCGTTCTGCCTCCTCCTTCGCGAGCATTACTGCTTCGCAGAAGGAGGTGACGGCCTCCCATGCCCTCTCGCTCCGTACCATGGAAAATACACCTTAAAACTATAAAAACAGTTTTTTTTTTAAGAAGAATTAAGAAATTAAGGTGATAGAATTAACACGTGTATTGAACAAATAATTACGCCGGCAGGAATCAAAGCCGAATCCTGATAAGTGTGGTCTTTAGAACCAAAATACGCAGTAGTCATTGATTTACTGTTTTATTTTATCTTTACTTACTATTTCCACCAAATAGTCGCCACGAGGGTTTCGTGAGGAAACCGGCATATCCTAGAACCAAAAATTCGAAGACATGTGACATCTACCAACCTGCACTGGGCCCACGTGGTGGATTACGGCCCACTCCCTATCACTGAGAGGAGGTCTGTGTCCCAGCAGTGGGGACATTATAGGCTGAATATTATGGTAACCTCCACGAGTCATTATATATCATTTTCTTCATTTCAGCTGAAAGACGTCCACTGCTGTGAATTGACTAACCTAACCGTTTTTTTTTGTCGCTGAAAAATGCTTTATGCATTGCCGCTCGTGGGGGACGAGACGGGGTATGTGGGACTCCTGTCGGAATAATGACAGTATACCCACTAAAACTCAGCGGTGTTCCCACGTCGCCGTGATGGGAGGGCCATGGGAAACCGACTCAGCCTTTACATCTACAACCCTCCCGGCGCATGCCCGCCTAGCTGGCGGGCCCCACATGCCCCCCAGGTTGGGGGGCTATGGGAATGGCTGGGAACACCTGGCCATTCCCGTCCGACACTGGTGGAGGCCTGTGCAATACAGGCAAGGAACCTAACCTAACACACATAACATACATAAACTCACGGCTTTTCCTATAGGAGTGCAGAAACTACAAAATGCCACCTGGTACGACCTTACATACTCCTTTTATGGTCATACATCTAGTCATACGCTGAGTCACTGACTATAGTTTTACTGAGACCGCTGTACCACATCTTAGGAATGCGGGACGAGGCGGGGGCAGCATTGACAAATGAGTGGCCTGCATAGCCCCCCCTTCTCGCCGCGCATATACCTAAAGCGCGGTACAGCGGTTTCATTCAAACTATAGCTCATTTTTTTTTTTCTATCGGCATCTTAAACTATTCTCACAAAAGTATTGCGTATCGATATTAAAGAAAAAGATTTACATCTACTCCTAGAACTTCAAAACCAACATTCCAACCTATTCCAATATAAGAAATTCTAAGCCAGTCTACCTACCTATTTAAATAACGTCGTGCACAATGAAAAGTATATCTTAATGCCCGTCAATTTACTAAATGACTTCACATCTCACAAATGGCATTTCCTGCTGGGGACTCTTGTTTCTATGACTGCTAAATATGTATGGGCTCATTACGTTTTCGAGTTCACTCCGAGAGGTCTTGGGCGGTGAAGTCTCTAAGAAGAGGACTTAAGAGGCCAAATACGTGCTGAATTTTTAAGAGCATGTTTTAATTATGTCATTATTCTTTTTTTTTGTAGAAAGATTTTGAACGAGTATAGAAGAAAAAAAAAGTATTATATAGTATGGAAGAAAAAAAAATTTTTACGCTGACAAATAAATTGGGTTATGAGCAAGAGAATGATGATGGCGATGATGACGATGATGATCATAGTCACGAGGAAGTCTTCGGTAATGAGTGTATCTTTTTAGTCGTAAGTCCAGTTCAATTTTCATTTTTTTATTTACCAATTATTTATGTCACTTTCGAGAGTTTTCAGTGTCTTTATACGCTCGATAAAAAAACGCTTGTAAGCGGCTAACTAAAGTTAGTTAGCTAGTTTTTTTAAAATGTTTCTATAATTACGTTTTGTTTAGTTTTATGATCTTCCTGTGTACAAATACTTTTTCTTTCATGGTAGATTTTAGTACGCAACGAGTGGTTTTAGGAATGATGCTTTGTTTGGTATTTGTGCTAATAAACAAGTAAACACAGCGATCGGAAAAAAATTAGTTAAAGTCCTTTGAACGACGTCTTTTCTATGGTCCCAAACAAATCTAACAAGATACTTTTAACCTTTTGTTGAAATGTAGTTTAGTAAAGTAACCGACCCTGATCCCCACCCAATAGGCCTGATACCTACCTTTTTTAACCGACACAAAAATATTGATTCCATTTGTAGTCCAACAGTAAAAGCGAAATAAGCTCGCTTCGTTAAAAAGTCACTTGCTACAAACAATATTCGGGTATGCAGATGAACTAAGCCGTATCGCAACTTCATTTCGCAAAGCGAATTCAGTTCAGGCGAGTGCATTTTTACGGAATACTGAGCGATCGCAATCGCTTTGATCGGAATGTCTTTTTGATGCGTATCGCGTTTATTGAACTTGCTTCTCAAAAATGATGCATTTTTTTTACAATACGTCGAATTGTTTAAATGTTCTTTTCATTAAGCATTTGGCAGTTTTCTGAACAGGAAAACTGTTCAGAAAAGTGTTGGGCGTTCTGAAAACGGTTAGAGGAAATGGTTTTTTTGAACATTTTAATTACGACTTAGACTTTTTCCGCCTTTTTCCGCCTTACTTACACTCTCCTTTCATTTGATGTTACCGGAAGTGAAGAACAGGTGATAGTATTACCTGAAAAGACCATAAATACAGTTTTAATATTGAAAATAAACAACGCAAAGTCAAATATAGACATTTTAACTCTCTTTCTAATCACATTTAGATAACACATTAGTGATTGGGAAATATACATATCAAGAATAAAATGTCCACCGCTAAAAAAGACCTCGCGGTAAAAGAAAGAAAGAAAAGAAAGAAAAATTCTTGATTCTGCACAACCAAAACGAACATCTAAAAATAAAATACACAAACACAAAGTCGCCAAAAGCCTCGTATTCAAGCAGTAGAAATTTGTCAATTTTACAGTCAACAACCTGTTGTACTTTCCCACTACACTTGACGAGAATATCATATCATCATAGTACTGATACTAACACTCCGAAAGTCACTACTACCCATTCTATCCATTTAAAACCAACATCGTAATCGCGAAAAAATTACCAATCGTCCCATACATTTGTGTACAGTAAGTATTGAAGTTGAAGCGATGGCCGTTTTGCGTGGATGTGACGCATATTTTCCCTAAACTTGTTTATTTTTATTTTTGTGTTCTTTTTTTGCGTCTTGTTTACCGCAAATAAACGTATTTTCTTTCTTTTTTTTTTCTTTCAAGTTTTGTTTATGTACTGTGATCATTTTTCAGCGATTACGGTTTTGGTCCCATTGAGAAAGTTGTTCAGTTTCACCCTTAAATTTTACCACACATTTCTGATACATGCTGTAGGTTTGATATTATACAAGGTGTTTTTTATATCCCATAACTTTAGGGTATGAATGAGACCATATCAAAGAATCAACTGGCATGTTATTTTTTTTATTTTTTCATTCAAAATAATTCGACAAAGTCATGATTAATTATGTTAAAAAAAAAAAACATTTAATTTAAACTAATTTTGTTCATTAAAAGAAAAATATGACAACGTTGCATTTTCTTAGCTTTAAATATGAATAATTGGTTTGAATGAGAATTATTTACTTGTACTTATCAATGAAACTTAGATAGTCGAGAGTCTAGTGGTAAGTTATACAAAAAATATACATGCTAGTTGATTCTTTGACATGGTGTCATTAATATCCTAGAGTTATGGGATATCAGAATTAACACGTTGTATAATACCAGCCCATTATTGTCCCACTGCAGGGCAAAGGCCTCTTTTCATAAAGAGAAGGCACGAGCATTGATCACCACGCTTGCTCAAGATGGGTTGGCGATTATATAGTTCTGATATTATTATTCGTACTCAGAATGTTACTACTACCTAGGAGTATATGTATATATACACCTTATATTTATTCTGGCTTATATTCATTGGCCTAATTTATTTTCTCGTAAAACTCGTCGGTTGCTATTGTTTTCACGATAGGATTAAAGGTCCCCCAGTACTGATTGTGTTTATTTTCAATTAAATTAAACCCTGAGCCGAGTTTCAGATTGATTTATTCATGTTTATGTTGGCCATCGCACCTAATTTAATTACTTTACTCTTGAAAGTGTACTGAACGGATCTGAGCACTAATATTGATATAACTACTTTGGGATTATTTAAAAAAACCGGCCAAGTGCGTGTCGGACTACGCACAATGAAGGGTTCCGTAGTTGTGACGAATTTATCCAAAGAACAAACTTTATATTGCAGTTGAAAACCATGTTCGCCCATATATTCCAACTGTAAATGTAAGTTTGTACACACAATATTGAGACATTTACCATGTTATTACCCGACTACGGCGAAGCAAAAGGGAGTGTTATGATTTTGATCGGTATGTATGTATGTATGTATGAATGTTCATCTGTATTATAAATGCGAAAGTGAGTTTGTATGTTTGTTTGTTTGTTAGTCTTTCCCGCTAAAACAGCTGAACGGCTTTGGATGAAATTTGGCACATGGGTTGACCATGACCAGCCGATCTATTCTGTAAAAATCTCACCGTGAAAACTTGGGTGAAGTGAGCGTGAAGTGAGCTGTCATTCCACTTGCTGCTAGGGACTGACAGCTCACTCCGAGCTCACTCCACCTAAGTTTTCACGGTGAGATGGTTACAGAATAGCACTGCTGCACTGCTATTCTGTAACCATCACTCCGAGCTCACTCCACCTAAGTTTTCACGGTGAGATGGTTACAGAATAGCACTGCTGCACTGCTATTCTGTAACCATCTCACCGTGAAAACTTAGGTGGAGTGAGCTCGGAGTGAGCTGTCAGTCCCTAGCAGCATAAAAATCTCACGGTGAAAACTTAAGTGAAGTGAGCTGTCAATATTTTCCATCCCTAGCATCGGTGGAATTACAGCTCACTTCACCTCAGTTTTCACGGTGATATTTTTACAGAATAGATCGGCTGGATACACACTGGACAACACATACAAAACAAACACACACATACATAGACACACACACAGGACACACAGGATACTGGGAGGGGGGAGGATATAGGGTACATAGGATACTTTTATCCCGGTAGTACGTTCCCGTGGGATAATTTCCGACATGCACGCGGGCAAAGCCGCTGGCAAAAGCTTGTAAATTACATAGTACGAGAGCCCACGACCAAAACCATGTCACATCGTTTTACGGCCAAAACCGTATAAAATCGTTAGATTTGATTCTGAACCCGACTCGGTGGGCAGGTCAGGAACATCGCAGTTTTATGGGGGCCCATTTCTGCTATGTCAAAAAAAATAGGCAGACGGTTTCATCACAATATGTCAGATATTAAAAATGTACGTAGGTTTGTTTGAAAAAGTTTGTTTTCAGACATTTTGCATGTCAAATGTAGCCTGAGCGCATTTTCAAAAATGTCAAAAAATTTAACCGATTTTTCCGAACCGAGCAACCAGGTTGTTTTTTTTTTAAATCTCATGTTATGTGCAAAAACGATGTTTTTTTTCCAATAAACAGTATTTTTCAAACGTCATCCGAGTTTCTTTTTATCCAATTTATTAAAAAAAACCTTTTAATTTTAGTTCGATGGTTTTGGGTAAGCTCTTTATTATTCGTACGTAAATACGCCGCAATATGATTAATTAATCATTTTTGAGTATCGAATAGCTGTCGGATTAGTAACGTGAGACACAAAATTTGACTGATATCATCTTTATCTACATCTGGTCAACCTTTTTCATTATGTCCAACAGTTTTCAGACAGAATGCTATGTTACTGATCGCTAAAATTTTTCAACACGCTCAAAATGGTTTCAACACATATGATGCTCACATTTTCTTCTGAAAACTGATTTATTCGCATCAACTGACAAATGATCACATGAAAACATGATTTTCAGACGGGTTGCTATGGGTTTTTTTTTTGCCTCATTTTTAATTTTCTCAAATGGTCTCCTGGGTACATGTGACGGTTTCTGAAAATTGTGTTTTCGGTATCTAAATCTATCGTTTAACTACATTCTGAAAATCTGATAGATTATTAAGAAACAGGCCGGTTTTTTTTTTTGACAACGTGTTTCAAAATGCGTTCAGGTCAAACATGACGCGTTTTGAATTTCAGAACAACTAAATCGTTCGATTTTATACGGTTTTGTTCGTAAAACGATAAGGTAAAAAATTTAGTCATTGGCTCTCGTACCAATAGAATTCATTTGAATTTGGAATTGTAAATGACAACAGTGTGGTACCGTTTCGGTACAGAGTGCTTACCGACCGATGAGGAAACGGCCTTAGAAATCAAAATCGCTACTCACAGTGTAGACACCGGTTGCTAATTAGCTACTGCGCCAACAGAGTTCAATTTTAGAATGATCAGTTTGAGCAGAAACAAAATAAAATCAAATGATTCTCTATGAATAAAAGAATACGTCTCACCATTTTTCTAAATGCTAAAATTATTTATATTTACAGTCCAAGAAGAATAATTGAATATTTTAAAATTATATTTTTGTGAAATGCCCTTCACAAAGGCATATTCTGACGCGTTCATTAAACTGCTGTGTTCTAATTCATAAGCGATAACGATTTCAATTATTTATGATGGTGTTTTATTGGCAACATTGCTTAATAGTGCAATAAGTTCTTTGAAATGCTCAGACTGTAAACGTATCATTACATATACTTTTAAATACTATGAAATACCTATCGGTGCAATCATATTTTGTTGAATAATGATAATAAAAGCTGTCACGATCGTATTACTTATGATATAGTGATTCGGTCGCAACTGAGAAGTCATAGAAGGCATCAAGAACAAGACAAACTAAAATAGTTGTTAAGCCTTAGATTAATGTATGTATTTAAAATACTGTATTAACAGAGTTTAGTTCAACGACCATAGGCACAGCTTCTAGGCTCGTTGGTTCAGTCGAGACGATAGACAAAACTTCTTGCATAATTAAAGTACATAATTTAAATTTAAATACTAGTCTAAATCATCAAAATGTTAGAATAAGTTCTAAAACAGTTCACCTGGTGCACCAAAATATTCTACGTATGTTGAGAAAAGACCTTGAAATTGAATTATTCATTGATAGTTTTTGTATTACATAACATTGTTTAAAAAGCCCATTGAATTAAGAAGGCCAATTCTATTACTTGAAAAAGGTTCACATTCAAGTTGCAATCTGTTAAATTTGTCAAAAATGTTGTTAAATTGAATGTATTTTTGACAGATTGCGAATGAGACTAGAACGCAAACGTTCTTAAAAATTTCGGGAATTGCCCTTTTTTTTTTTTTTTTTGGTTGGGAAATTATCAAATAACTTCTCCCGCTCTGGGTGGAGCGGGAGGGCATGTCAGACTCTTACTGACTAAAACCCACCCGTGTTCCTTCCGTTGCCTCTACGTTGCCAGGGGCCACGGTATCCCTTTCGGAACGGGAATTGCCCTCTGTTCATGTTTAATTATAAACACGAAACACTTTTGAATTATCAAAGTAGTCTGCAATTAGTAAGTCTTTTTTGCTTTGGTTACGACTTATTATAATAGTGTAAATGTTCTCGTTTGATATATAGTTTGTTAAGATTTGCATTAGCGGAACTTATGTTCTCCTAGACGGATCATCTCTTTTCCTTATTTTAGCGCGTTTTGCTGCTAAATTTTTGTTGACATTTTTTTTGCGTCTGCCTATGAATAATATGTAAAAGTACAGAACTTAGGAACTTCAGAAGTCAACTTCAATTTCATTCAACCACGAAAAAATCACCAAGTTGGTAGTTCATTCAGTAAAGAAAATGCAATACATGGTAACTCATTGATACTGTTAACTAAACAATTTAAATTCAAAGAACGTAATGATATTGTAAGCCTTTCTGTTGAGCGGACTATAGAAATAGCTTGTGTGGAGTTGGAGCGGCTTGTTTTATTGAGCGTCATCGATTTATGATTGCTTTGACAGTATCATGGATGATGTGTTACAAAAACTTGGTAAATTAGGAATAAATATAATGTATGGTGTGTTTGTTTGGTTGTATGTGGTGATTTTAATGTTAATTTATTAGAGGACTCATCGATGAGCCAAAAAATTTAAAAATATTTCAGTCATATAATCATTTAATCATTTATTTTTGGAGCCTACTAGAATAACCGCCACCTCAGGTACATGCATAGATAATATATTTACTGACATATTACCTATTATCTTGTGGACACCACTGTGTTTTTAGGTATTACTTTGGATTCAGCTACAGTGGGGTCCACATATAACCAAATTGTTGAAGCGGCTAAGCTATGTAGCATACGCGGTCTATAAAATCCGTCATTTGACTGATGCAGAAACAGCTCGATTAGTATATTTTAGTTATTTCAATAGTGTGATTTCGTACGTCATTTTGTTGTAGGGAAATGCAGCCAACATTCGGGCTATATATTATTTGTGCTGTAGAAACGAGCCATTCAGGCAATTTGTAACCTAAGTTGTAGGCATTCACTGAGGGATAAACTGAAGGAAATAAACATAATGACAGTTGCATCTCAATATGTATATGAAAACCTGATTTATGTAAAAAAGAATATTAATCTATATTCTAAACACAGCGACATTCATAGCATAATTACTAGAAACAAAGATGTATTTATTGTGCCGAGGACTAGGCACCAAAAAATTAGTAATTCATTTAAGTGCCAAAGTATACGTTTTTACAACAACAAACTCCTAAACCATGTTAAAGAACTGAGCCTCAATTAATTTAAATCATTTATTAAACAGAAACTATGTCAAAAAGGTTTCTATAAAGTTAAAGATTACTTAGACGACGATAATTGGTGGTGGTTTATTTTATTCTACTGTATAAGTCAATTTATTTTAATTTCATTCTCATTTATTATTGACATAATCTACTCATTACAATGTTTTTTTATGAGTTGTATTGCAATGTGTGGTTAGCTGGCGACCTCGAAAATTTATCATACTATTCTTGCCTGAGCAACTGGCAGCAAGTTCGTCATGCTCTCTTAGATATCACTGCTTGCAGCAGCGTCGGGTGGGGTTGCCTCCTTCCGTCAAATATGACGAGGGGGCAGGCTGATCTGTGCGTCATGCTCGTGAGCGTGTGCTGCTTGTGGTGACTGGTCGTCTTGCTGACCATGGTTTTGTTATTGTTATTAGTAATTAACTGTTTATTTATTTTTACTTCGATAGTCCTAGTTTATCATTTGTGACTTCGAGTTACAGCGTCAATAGCTATTATGTAAACTGGCACGCCCTTTAAGCCTGGAGGCTTTCTTTCGGGTATTAAGAGTTGCTTACTTTTTATTTTAGCTTGAGTTCGAAGTTTTTTTGTCGGTATATTGGCGTGTGCTAGCTAACATAAAGCAAATAATTTAATTTGATTATTTGTTACATAATGTAAATTATTTTGCATAAGTTATACTATTGTATAGAATCAGGTTTTCCTAACTGAACAGACAGCTGTGCTGTTGGGGAGTTTGCTGCGCCACTTCTTCCGAGCTAAAGTACTTGGAAAGGGTGAAGAGCGGGAGTTTTTTGGGGACTGTTTTATGTAATTTTGACGTTCGAAAAGTGCTAATTCTCAGCCTAGTTTGAATAAATGACTTTTAAATTTGAATTTTTCGATTCGCAATCAGTATAACATGTGTAACATTGTTCCTCTCGTTTTCCTGTAATCAAAATCTAAATAATCAAATCTGTGGGAGTGATTTCGTGAAAAGGGACGGAAGTGTGTAACAGGAAGCCGGGGAAGCGCGCGCTTTTGATTTGTCCAATGAGCGCGCGCGGAGCTTGAATTGGGCGTCAGATGGTACCAATCAATTTTCCGAGAGCTTGTAAACAGGATGATGATGATAACGATAACAATGACGATTACGATAAAGATGAAGATGACGATGAAGATGACGATGACGATGAAGATGACGATGACGATGACGATGACGGTGACGGTGATAGTGATGAATATTGTTTATATCATATATACCTACGTCAGCCAAAATGTCAGATGTTACACATCTTTTCTTTTTCTGTAACCTAGACCACACGCTACCTACCGAACATAAATGCTGAGGTATACGCTTTGTAAAGGCACCTTTAAGAAAATTGAAAAACCAAGTGTTGTTTTCATAAATCTTAAGTCTTTCTTGTTTTGCAAATGTTTTATCTTATTACAAAGCCGTTTCATTGTTTTTTTTTACTTTCGTGTAAGTAACGCCTTGCTCATGATTTCTCAGTTTTATGACAGCCTATAGTCTAGTGTTTGCAAGCGATACTGCTTATCATGATTCCTGGGTTCGATCGCCTTGTCGGGTAAATTGTTAAATTGGGGTTTTTTCATTATGAATTTTTCAGTAACAAAACGGAGTCAGTATTTGTGCCCATTGAATGGGAATAGGCTCGCCTCCTAGTACATAGAACTCTAACGTAACTGGTGCAATGTGGATGTACTAAACACCGCTGCCTTCCCCATTCGGGAAATACAGATGTGATATTATGTGATTCTCATTAATGGCGGTTCATACATTTTTATTGCTGAACATGAATCTTAACTGCAATATAATCATCATTCTCCTGCCGTTATCGCAATTTATTTGGGGTCGGCGCAACACGTCTTTTTCTTCTCTCTTACAGCGTTTGTCCACGACCACCGTCAACGTCCCGTTGACGTTGAGCAGAATTAAAGAATATCCAGAATGTGAACATGTTTAAGAATAAACTCAGGGCTTTGTTAATAAATAAAGCCTATTACAGCATTGACGAATTTTGTAATGACAAACTTAAAAGTAGTATTTAAATTAATTAAGTGTATCAATTGCTCTTTGACGTTATTAGAAATGTAGCTTTGTTTTTATACTTAATATTTCGACATTAAATGTATTTTGCTATAGGGACTTTGTTCTGTATAAATAAGAATATAAATGTTTGTAAAGTTTGTGCTTTTAATTTGGATAGACGTTCCAACTTTGATAATGGGTTAGGAACGAGGTTAGCTATAGTATAATTGTTTATGTTGCCTCTTTTTGTGTACCTACTGTGCAAATATTTTCAACACAAATGTATTTTTGTTATGAAATAAATAACTTGAACTTAAACTTGAACGTGGCGGTGGACAAACGGCCTTAGTCATCTCGGTAGTCACCCCCTTTTGTAGTCATAATTATCATCTTTCACACAGTCCATCCATCGTTTCTTTGGGCTATCCCTACTGTAACTAAAAGCAAAACAGTGATCGCTTTTAGTTATAACCATCACGCTTGATAGACGGATTTGTTATTGCTATTGTAGGTAGGTACATAATTTTATGTTTTATCTAGCTCATGCCCGCAGCTCCGCCCACGTAAAGGTCGGCAATTAGCCCACGGAATCACTCCGTCCATTGGTGAAAACCGTAAGAAAATCCGTTCAGCAGTTTTTGAGTTTATCGCGTTCAGCCAGACCGACGCGGCAGCGCAGCGGGACTTTGTTATAAGAAGTGATTACCACATTGAATGACTCTGTTACATACAATTCCTTCTTTATCTTTTACTATTAATATTAATATTCTTTAATGAAATACGAAGTAAATAATCGTAATGACCTATAACAACACTAAGACCCTAATTACGTAACACACTTCGAATCACAATCTGAATAATTTTGATCCTGCCCCAGTTATCCTCTATGGAGGATGAGTGAACTATACACCCTATTCCTCATACCTCTATACTTAACGCGGATAGTAGGTACCTCATTGTCACTGTGTAGACAGGACTGATATACTATAAGCTGATGATTCAGAAAACCTACCTTAAAAAATATGCTGATACCTAAAATTTTGTCATTTCAAAAGCATATCCAGTAATAGATACGAAGTGTTTATGATAGGCGGTCTTACGCACATAAAAAATGACAAATGCTGACAAATGCTTGCACTGACAGGACAGGTCCACTCGAATCTGTGTGGTTCTTTTCTCAAAAGACAATTTCAGACAATAATCTACATGGTCCTCATATGGCCTGACCAAGATTATGTCTAGACTTTAAAAGAGACTGTGACCTCTGAGTTTGTTTCGGCCTTTCTTCTCAGAGTAGTCAGATAGGAAACGCCGAACTCATCTAGCTAATTTTAATATTTTTTTTAAGATGACGTGTAAAAGTGATTCCAATATCCTATTTACAGAATAAACAATTTTATTTCATTTCATAACATGCTTAGCAATCGGTAGGTACGTCTTGACAAATTGCATATACCTAACTATATTTCTGAACTGTCAAAATCAGTCGAGAACTTGAGGCAAGATTTTCTAGATAACTAGATAGACTCAATGTTGTTATCCAATTTCAGAGTGCTGGGCTAGATTGGCGAATAAGAAAAAAGCCTTTGGATTGAGTTTATTTAGGCTCAAACTTTTTTCAGTTCGATGGTATTTCTTGTCGAATTTCCTAAGGTACCTAGGTACTATTATGGTTAAGAGCGTTTATTCTGAAAGTGGGCAACGTCGCAAATAGATGTCAAATATTTCGCTGTTTTGATTAATTTGGCAATATTACTGAATGAAAATATGAAATTTGGCTAACTAGCTAACTACAATATTAATAATGAATTGCAAATAATTTGAAATTGTACCTACTCTTATACAAAGCATTTGGAAAGTTTACAAATACTTTTTTTACATCTTTAACTAAATATTCGGTGTTACAATAGTAATTATTGCAATTCATAATCAATATTTAAGTTAGTTAGCCACATTTCATATTTCCATACAGTAATATTACCAAATTACTCAAAACATGTAAATATTTGACAGCTGTGTGAGACGTTGCCAACTTTTAGGATAAGCGCTCTTAAGATATGGTTTAGAGTATAAAAAAAGATTATCCAAAATGTGATGTCATTTCTCTAGACGTCTGCATAAAACTAGAACTTTGTCAACACTTAAATGGGCTTTACTCTTCCGTTCGAAGATCGATTGTATAAAATGTTTGTCCAACAAAACTACAAAAAAAAACCTCACGTAACGGCGTAAACATTTTTTTTTAAATAGGTGTAGTGCCGAGTGTTTAACATGCTCTTAGTATAGAAAAATAGAAACAGAAACGTCACTCGTTTCGAAATCGAAAATCGAGCTTTTATCTTTTTCTCTTATTATGTAAGGATTAAACACACATAGGAAGTTTATGTTCGTAGTCATATAGGTAAAGAATTCAGGAGTACAATGCAGGGCAGCTGCAAGTCGCTGCTGTTATGTTGTAAAACTTTAGATAGCAAGCGATGATAATTACTCATTTCACCCACAGGTGAGTATTAGCCCAGGATCGCACGAGCGTTTTTTTCCGCTCGAATTTTTGTTCGTGCACTGTATTTTCAACTTTCAGTGTTGAGCCGAGCATTGAGAATCCAACAGAGTGCGTAAAAAAATACACTGTTGGACTTACAACTCTCGGCGCTAAGCAGTGCGTTGAAAATCTGTTAAAAAATCGCCCGTAGGTTCAAGGCCTGTATTCCCCGGAGAGTTAGGCAGAGGGCTTAGTCTATTGAAAACTCAGTGACTGAACACAATGTTCGATGTCAGTACATTATCAGGCTGTAATGATTGTCGCGGTTCTTGAAACGTGACCCAAATGTAAACCTGACATTTTGTTGCTTTTCCAACCATTTTTGTTATGAATTTGAATGTTGATGTTCTTAGACATTATTTAACTTTTAAATAATATCAAAGGATAAGACCCTTCACACTAAATACCATTGAGTAAATGATAAAAAAACTGTAGGGCGAAATTCAAAAGCGGTTCTCGAAAGCGATTAATATTGTGTTTTCAAAAAACCGTACTTTCCGGATAATTTACGTTCATAATTATTAGTTATTATTCTCAAACAACTTTCAAAAGTTTTTCTTTGTGAGAAATTAACTCATTCTATCGCATTCCACTACTGGACCCCCCCAAGCTACGCCACAACAGCCTGTCCTCCGCTTTCCACATCCACTTAGACACACACTATTGTCGCTTAATAATTATTTTCACTTTTTTATTTTTATTTTTGTATTATGTGTTTCACGAACTGTGTTCAAATAAATATTATTCTTTCTTTCTTTCACTTTGTCCCAACCACTTTTTTAAGGTTGACGGTCCATCTAGCTTGGGGTGTCCCACACTACGCTTGCCTATACGCGGTCAAAACTCTGGACTCGTCTGCTCCATCGGCCATCGGTCCTTCGACAAACATGACCAGCCAACTGCCAGTTCAGCTTGCTTACTCTGCTAGCTATTTCGGAAAATCGTATGAGAAAATACCGTTTTACCGTTTATTTGGAGCAAATATAAGTGTTCTTTCTTTCTCCATCTTTCTACATGAGACCATGCCAATCACCATCTTCCTTCCCTTGTCCCATGTTACGTGGGGTTGGTGCAACAAATTTCCTTCTTCCATTCTCCCCTGTCAACCTTCACGTTCGAGAGAAACGACCTCGCAGTAGGATCCTCCTTCACCAAGACAACGCCTCGTCGCACACCGCCAAGCAAACAATCGACTACTTGGCGACATCAGACGCGGAATTACTGGGTCACCCGCTCTATAGCCCCGACCTCACCTTGCGATTTTTATTTATTTCCGGAAATAAAAGAAAAACTTCGAGGAAAACGTTTTATGGACGCCGAGGAAGCAGTGGCTGCGTTTCAAAATGCCGTCGAAGACCGTCGTCGTCCTAAGGACGAGTGGCCAACGAGCTTTTCTCAGTGGTTCCATCGGATGCATCGATATATTGATGTAAATGGACACTATTTTGAAAAGATAATAATAAAACTAATAACTTGCTAGATTGTTCAGTTTTTGATTTTCTAAAAACTTTCAGTGTTACCCTCGTATATGTAGATTCAGCACTCTTTTAGTTACATGTGCTTCTTCCCTCCTCATCACACCCAAACTAAGCCAAACGACTTCCTCTTAACGTTTCTGTCACTGGCGCCAATTTCAAATTTCCCGTTACATACTCATGTGACCATGCCAATATTTCTTATTTATTTGTCGAATTGTATCCGGTACTATTCCAAGTAAACAAAGCATTATTGTTGACATTTAGAAGGCCCTTCTTGGCACGTTTCAGGAATCTTCTATTAATGAATTGAATGAGGCAAATGCCAAATATTGTTTGCTATTTGTGTTCATAAATAAACAGTTGTAAATAGAATTACTTATCGATTTCCTTCAGAGTAGAGGGTGGGACATATATTTACCAACTTGTAAGTAGATTTAAATAAATTCAGTAAGCACAAAAAAAAAAAATAAGCCTACAAATCGACATTTCATTGACTCTAGAAAATCATCGCATTGCGGCGCCGCACCGCAAAGATTTCGCCACATTGGCGGTCACACGGTAAGACTGAGTGGTGCCGCTCCGGCGCGGCGGCGTCGCGTCACAACGCATACACCCCGCCTCGTCTCGTGGGTTGCAAGTTAGTACGTGCGGTGTGACGCCGGAACGCACCGTATGGCATACCATGGATATTTGTATCTAAGACGCCGCAGTAACACCGTTCCGGACCCCGCGTTGCCGTCGCAACGCATTGTGTGAACGCCCTATCGTAACAGCTAGGTAATAACAGCAGCACGGGCTGATCCATCAGGTTAAGCTATGCTTGCCGGGGTTAGTCCGTGGATAGGTGACATCTTTACATACCGTGACACCTCCGTGCCTCGGAAAATACGATAAGCCGTTGGTCCCGGCTGTCATTCGTGGATCTTCGACAGTCATTACGGGTCGTCAGAAGCCCGAAAGTCTGACAACCAGTCTTACTAAGGGGTACCTGTTGGAAGCCGACCCCAACCTAGTTGGGAAAAGCCTAGGCAGATTGACTTTTTTGTGACGCGTGTAAACTTCTGTGATTGGTTCAATGAAAAATATTAAATAATAATAACAGCCAATCGCATCACTTGACTTGTTTAATTTTGACGCGTTCAAAATTTTCGTTCCAGAAATCGGTCGAATAGGTCGTATAGTATTTTAGTAAATAATATTGTATAAATAAATGTTTAAATGTTCATTCAATAAATATGAATTTATTAGTAATTTATTATTTTGTCAAAGAATTTCAGTTGATTAATTTATTACTTCTTGGTCACTAAATTGATTAATCTCATCTCTTTTTATCCTCTGTCCTATCGCAGGTATGCTGGAAGAGATTTCTTTAGAAATAAGCATCACCTTTATACGAATTTTCCTGTTCTTTTCTTCTTGTCTGTGTACATAAACGGTTAAATAAATAAATAAATAAAGTTTCTCATACTTTGAGTGGTGGGGTAAATTGATATTATAATCGATTTTTCTGTCATTATGGGCTGTGATGTGGAACTATGAGTGAAGTAACAAGTGTAAATAGTACTGTGAAAAAGCAATATAGGTAAGTTATAAGTTTGTGATTACATAATTCCTGGTCAACAGAATGTGCCCTTAGACCAATCCAAAGGATATTAAAGCCTCTATAGCTCTATAAAAATTGCTCATGTGACTAATTTCCGCCCACACAATATATTATGGTGAATAAATCCTGCTTATCGGCGTTCGCTGCCGCGGCGTAAACAGAGATTAAAAGAGTTTATCCTAAAAGTTGGCAACGTCGCGAATAGCTGTCAAATATTTACTTACCAGTTTTATTAATTTGTATGGAAATATGAAATGTGGCTCTTAACACCAAACTTTTTTTGCAAGCCGATGTTATATTGCATTTACAGGCTTAATCCTTTCCGAGTGCCTCATTGAGATAAAATTAAATAAATGCATAACAATATCATACGGTTCAGAGGTATACTTCGGTACTTGTTAGGTGCAAAACTTTTCCCTCGCTGAAATAACAGTCAGTGACGACAAGCCAGATTTGCTCACCGCCCAGCTGCCCTTTGTCATGCAAATGAGATGTGTACCATTTTCTGCTTGATACAGTTGGGTGTAACCCTTTTCACCTTTTAATGGCGAACTATGGAACATAAGTATGATAGTAATCTATATTCCATACGAATATTATGAATGCAAAAGTAGCTGTGTCTGTCGTCTGTCTGTAACCTTTTCACGCCTTACTGGTTGAATAGATTTCGATGAAAGGCACCCAGGATCTAAGGACTTAAGGACATAAGATATTTTTTATCGCGGTACTTTACCGTGGGATAATCTCCAATGTCTACGTGGGTGAAACCTCGGGCAAATGATACTACACATATATATAATATAATAAAGAATATGTGACACAGAATATGATTTTAGTGCGACTCACGTCGCGCGTGCGGTCAGTAAATAACATCGGAACCATCGTTGCGGTAACATTTTAATGACAAAACGAAAAACATAATATTTGTCCGCATCCTAATATTGGCAAACAAGATCTACGGCACACCATGTTAACCACTCTAAAGTGTTGTCAACTTTACAGTTAAATGTGTTTTTTTTTTGCCTGCTCCCATAACTATGTCAGCAATGCTGTAAGAGAAAAAGTGTGTTGGTACAATCACAAACATAAATGGGCTTCTGGGCATCCTCATGCATCGCTTTCCATCAGGCGTGATCGAGGTCAAGAGCAGGCCCATTCAGAAATATAAAAAAAATATATACTTACTTACACTTACGCAAGATTCAAAAACGATTTTCCCCTAAAGTATTGATAGATATTTTATGGCGTTACGAACATAATATTAGCAAAGCCAACCGAAATTAAGTTGCAGTTTTATTTCACGAGAAACACGCTTATGAATTTTGCGTATCCGTAAGGTATTCATGCTCGTGACTGTACTTACCCTAGCACGAACGCGCAAAGTAAACGTAACGTGAATTCCAACGATTTTAAAATTGAACTGATTTATACTTTTGAACTGAATTATAATTGAATTGATTTATACTCATTTTGCACATAATGTTCTATTTAGTTTTAAGATTTTATTCATACAAGGGTGATATGTATTTTATTTTTATTATTTTATTTATAGATGATTTTATATTTTGAGCGTTATCACACTGACGATTTGACAGCGTGTTGCCAGCGAAGCGATTTGGAAACGTGCTCTCCGCGGGTGCGAAGTGAAGTACCCGCGACAACACGATGTATTCTCCGCGTTTTCATAATTTTATAGACTCGCTTATCTTACTCTCTCTCTTGTACACTCACGTCTACGTTTCGCAAACGCGGCGAACACGTTGCGCTCACGTGGCGGGCTCGCTACGCGCACGCAGCGAGCGCGTTGATAAATCGCCTCGCTGGAAATAAGCTCGCAAATCGCCAGTGTGATATGACCCTTAAGGTATAGGAAATAATCCCCAATCAATACCCTCGGGGGTTTGAAGGACTATATAACTATCTACCATTATATATCTTAAAGCCCCAAATTTTCTAGGAATTCAAATTAATTATTCCGATATAATACTAAAGCATACAATTTGGAAGCAAATCAAACTACGGACCGGGACGAATTTGGTCGTCGCTACCAAAACGTGACCAAAATTAATGATTTGAAGTGAGAGGCTCATTACAGCTCAGGAATCTAATTTGTAATTGTTTATTCTGTAGAAAATGTTTCGTTTTATGAATAAATTGAGCTAACAAAGAGGAAAATGCATGGAAATTAGATTAGTGGATTCCGGTTAATGGTTTGACTTGTATGCTTGTAATCTCTGGTGGTTAATACGTTTTGGAATTTTGATCAGATATTCTACATAATGTAACGTTCTGAATATGTTTTCCTTGGAATTATTTTGTAATCTGGTTGTTATTATTATATTCTACGTGTAGGACTGGATTATATGATCTTAATGTGATTTAACATCTTTTTTGTCTATTTGGTAAGGTTACCTACATAATATGCCAATATGCTACATATTTTTTAATCTAAAACGTTTTCCTGGATGAAGTTTACATGCAAAGAGGTTAAATACTCACGTCCCATACTACCCATAGGTTGCTGGTTCAAATCCGGCTCGAAGGACCATAATGTAGGGTCGTGACCTAAGTGGTACCTAGTCTGATTCGCTACGCTACTAAGTTAAACTCTCAAATAACTTTAAAAGGTTTATTGATGATACAGAGAGTTAACAAGGTAGTGTTTAGGCTAAGCTATCGCTAAAATGAGAAAATGATGGAAATTAATGCACCCGGTTGCTGTCCGTTATGCACTCAGCTCGCGGCGCACTTAGTACGACCGTATTATATCGCTAGGTCAGCAAATGTGGTCGATTGCAATTATTGCATCGAACAAGTTTTAATAGAACCACGGGTAAACAAAGTTGCCCTTAGTAGTATTGATAGAACTTGATTTGTCCATGGTCCGATTGATAGAACCACCGAAAAGAAAAATAACCTTGGTCCTACTAGTAGAACTACGCGGTCGAACCATGGGCAATAAACGACCTGGGTGACCGAGCTCTGTTATATAATTATATACAAATATTGCTCATTTAATAGTATAGGATAATTGATTCGATACTCGATTAAATACTGCGTTTAGCTTGTTTTTTATATTTCGAAAATTATTTCAAATCGTCACAATTTTACCGTACCTATTCATTATAACTTATACATGTAATTTTGTTACAAAATACATTATCTTTGGCCTTGCCCAGTTGCCCAGCTGTGGAAAGATGCAGGCTGGCAGTAACAAGCCCGATACTCATTCACTTTTAAATCACCAAGAAAGATCATCCCACCCGAGTCACTATTCACAATCCCCACTTCTCATCAAAAATAAATACCACTCGATGAACAATGAGTTTCTCGTCTATTTAGCCTTAATGCAGGCTTTTGTGGCAATTATCTCGACAGCGCACAAAGCACGCTGGGGCACGGTCATCTTGATCCTATTACGTGCATCCGCGGACTGTAACTGCGTTAGTATTCAGTTAGAAGACAAGGCAGGATGGAACTTGACTAAGAAAAGAGAAAGAACTTGTATTGTAGGTTATGATATTATGTGAGTTTCATGATACGTATTGATCTCTATTTACGTTTTACAGGTTTAAAGATACATAAAAGTTGCGAAAATCTAGATTTTACACAGGATCCCTCCAGATATGACAATTGTTATGTGACTGGGGTTTAATATCTCAAAAACTCCTTTTTAGGGTTCCGTACCCAAACGGAACCATATTAGTAAGCCTCCGCTGTCCATTCGTCTTTCTGTCAGCGGGCTGTATCTCACGAACCGTACAATATTTAGCAAAAAAACGCTGAAAAATAACACGTTTCTTATAAGGAGATCCTCTTAAATTTTTAACTTTGTTTTATTTGTTGTTATAGCGGCCATAGAAAAACACATCATCGTCTGCCTAGCCTTTTCCCAACTAAGTTAGGGTCGGCTTCCAGTCTAACCGGATGCAGCTGAATACCAGTAATATACATGGAGTGACTGCCTATCTGACCTCCACAACCCAAATACTGGGTAAAACGATACCCCTTAGTAAGACTGGTTGTCAGACATTCGGGCTTCTGACGACCCATAATGACTGTCAAAGATCCTCGAACGACAGCCGGGACCAACTGTTTAACGTGCTTTCCGAGGTCTTGGTATGTAAAGATGGTGACCCAGGCGTAGCTTAAACTGATCGACCGACCCGTGTGGCTGTTATTACTTAGCTACAAGTTTGGATAAACCTACTTACGATTACTTATACAGAAACAGACACCGAGAATCAGTTCTTACTACGTATCGCTCTGTAAGTCTCTAACTAAAGATAACTCCCCACGGTCCAGCTAGCCACGCGCCTACCAATATAGTTCCTAAACTTTGGGCCTTTTAGCGTAACTTACCTATTTCCATTAAACTATTACCTACAGTAACTGAGAAAATTGTTTTAGAGGACAAAACATTAATTTGTTTAACTTTAAGGCCTTTTGTTACGTAAATGTTCTATTTTAACTCGTTATATTTTGGGTGTATATTGATTTTCATAAATTGTTGATGCCTATAGTTTAGGAAGACCGTTTATGGGCTCCCGCAGACAGGCGCAACTTATCACCGGTAGAACAATTTCCGTGAGGTTTTCATAGAAATTGTTCCAGAGTCGCGTCGCGCCGTCGCATCTCGCCTGTCTGCGAGAGTCTTTAAAAAGGAAGCCTTGGGTTAGGTGGCCACTTGTTTATGGTGCTAATGTCCACTTTTATAATTTCTAACGTGTCGATATTATCGTGGACGTTCACGGCACCACGATAATATAGTATAGTACCTACAGGAAAGTAAAATAGGTATATGGAAATATATAAAAACGCTTTTTGAAGTGAAAACTTCTTTAGCGGCGTTGTGCACTTTTTCTGTGATGGTTAAAAAATTTTACACTCGCGTCAGGACTCGTGACCTGCGTCAGGACACGTGACCTGATCGAAAATTCGTAAGATTATCATGTTTGTGTACGATAGCGCAATAAATGAATATTGTATTTTACCACTTAAATGATAGTACTTTTATACTGATAATTAAATCAATTCGTGCAAAATTATTCCCTAACCATTCCAAAATAACAAAAATGCACAACGTTAATATTCAAGTTTTCACTTCTGCCGGCACTCCCGGAGTGCAACCCGTTGATTTTTTTCCGTCCACGATAACATTATAACGTGTACGTATTTTCGTACATTTTATAGATGTGGACGTGGACATCCACGATAAAACCTTACGGATCGATGACCTGGTGAAGGCCGCAGGAATCCGCTGGATGCGAGAAGCACAGAACCGGTCGAAGTGGCG
Organism: Xanthia icteritia; assembly: GCA_949128155.2. Classification (NCBI taxonomy): domain Eukaryota; kingdom Metazoa; phylum Arthropoda; class Insecta; order Lepidoptera; family Noctuidae; genus Xanthia; species Xanthia icteritia. The sequence goes on from OX421932.2 coordinate 18,534,932, forward strand.
TTGCTTGGGGAAGATTTGGTCCAGCAGTGAACGTCTTTCGGCTGAAATGATGATGGTGATGATGACTTGCAGTAACTAATATGGTTCCCTCGAGATGTACCAACGAGTAATAGAAGTTCGGCAGTACCTTCTTAATTTTTTTTTTCTTCTAAGCAATTAACAAAGTAAGGGGGAGCGCGCACTATGACTATTTATCGCGAGATTGTTTTGTCGCAGAAGTGCAACGTTTTGGTTTTTAAGGTAAATCGTGACGACATTTTTGTCGTGTTTTTTGTGCGCCATAAAAACCAATATGTATATTTCAGCGACAAAATAATCGCGCGATAAAAAGTCGTAGTGCGCGCTCGCCTCACTCGCTACCTACAAAGTAACTAGCACGAGTTTCTACAGTAGGCAACCGATAATATAATATATTCTACAGAAAATTATATTCTTAAATGTTTTATGAAACGCGAGGAACTAAGCCGGTTATTGAAATAAGAGGATTGGGAATATTTAAGCGCTTCTTTATAACTAGTTCTTAAGTACCTAGTCGGCCATGTTCTTTATATTTAAGTATGTCTCTAGTCATCATAATATTAATAAGTACGTATGTTATTATAAAGGTTTGTCCAAACATTGAGCGTCAAGAGCGCGGCAGCAACACGCGACGTTTGCAGGACACATTTCTGCCGCGCTAAAAAGCGTAAGCGAAAGCGAAAAAAAGAAAGCGTTAGGACTAAAACGACGAATGTTCGCGCGGCAGTCGTCCAATGACAGCGTGGCAGGCCGCGCGCGGCAGCCGCGCACGATTGCCGCTCAATGTTTTGACACACCTTTACGGTAGGATTCAAATTATCTGATTTTATTTATAGTCTGCTGCATACCATTCTTTCAGCATTTCGCATGGCTGCGTACTGTATCTCATAATTTATTCATTATTATCATAATCAGCCTATAATGTTCCAACTGCTAGGATACAGCTCTCTTCTCTGTGAGAGGGAGTGGACTGTAATCCACCACGCGGCCCCAGTTCAGGTTGGTAGATTCTGATGTCTTCTGAATTTTTGGTTCTAGGACATGCCGGTTTCCGCAAGATGTTTTCCTAGAACCGTTTTGACAGCAGTGGTGATGAAATAATTAACACAAAGTAAAGTTCCTGCTCTGGAGAGCAGTGGTGCCCCAGTGGTTACGGCTCCGACTTATACGAGTCATAAGTCATGGGTTGGAACCTAGGCAGGCGCTTTACTTTCTGTAAATACCTTCATCACCATTGCCCTCAAAACGTGAAAGAAAGCATTGTGAGGAAACCGGCATGTCCTAGAACCAAAAAAAAACCAAGACATGTGACATATACCAACCCACACTGGGCCCGCGTGGTGGATTATAGCCCGATTATATAGGAGGCCTGTGGCCTAGCAATGGGAACATAATGGGCTGATTATGTTATGTTTAAGTGCCTGCTTGGGTTCGAACCCACTGACTGCAGACTTTCGGGCAGACTGTAAAAGATCTCTGTAAACTATAGTAGGTATTAACCTATATTTCACTTCCTAAAAACCTTCCCTCCAGTACACCGAGGTGCATCACTCGTGGCACAATAAGGGTGGTTAAACTGGACGCTAACTAACACCGTCCCGAAACACAATACACTCTCTCTCAGTTAAACTTAATCCAGCTGACGTTATTGTTCTTGGCTAGGTGTGGGAGGGAGATAACTTAATGAATGATAGTCTGTTAAAGTAACTTGTAGTGAATTACAGATAAATAATGGTTAGGAAGTTTTGTGGCTGGGAATCGGCCTGCGGTTTCCAACGCCCAGGGTGTCTCTGCGCGAAATTTGCCTCTCCCTCACGCGTTCCGCTTTCTCCTTTGCGAGCATTACTGCTTCGCAAAAGGAGGTAACGGCTTCCCATGCCCTCTCGCTCCGTACCATGGCCTAGACCAGGGCCGGACGCGAGAGATGGCCGCCACCGATCGTATCCACGAGGACACGGCAATGCCGGGCAGACCTCCACCGTCGCGAACCCACCCTACCCTCAAATCGCGAAAAAAAAAACAGCTCCTTACATTTAAGTTCGCATAACTCTGTAAAAGTTGATCATTTTAATGGCCTACCTACTTCACTTCCATGAAGTATATCCCTTAAATTGTTTAACCTAAAACCTTGTATACTCCTGGTCTCAGATCAGGATCTCGTCAGATAGGGTTTACTCTTTGTGTATGTATTCACACAATAATGTGTTCATTTTAATAAGCCAGACACGTATGTAACCACAGACTATTCGTAACAGCTGATCTATGAAAGTTAAATGAAGAAACAAGCAAGCCAACTTACATAATTCATAGCTTTATGTAAGCACTTAGTAATAACGTAATAAACTAAATGCTCGATACACTATAATTACCATTATCGATTATAATTTCATGCTTATCTTCTCAGAATATATAGTTGAAATAATCCTTATTGATAGGTAAATTGCTAGTCTCGTTTATGTGAACCAAAATAATTATTAGATATATTATTTTAACTCGAGAAATGTGTGAGTATTTTTTTCTCTTTCCCACTTAGTTTTAATGATAGTCTGGCAGTTTGAGTACTTTATGTGGCCTACCCAAATGTCCTTTCTTTGGTATTGTTTGTCAAGTTGTCGAGCTCCTTAAGTTCACGATTACTGACAAATGCTTGCACTCGTTGATCTGGTATTAAATTCAGATTCAGATTATTCTCGCTATTACTGTGCTTTTCGAAGAAAAGGACAATTAATAGTGATTTTGCACCCAAAAAATTTAGGAATGTTAATCAAACTTTTATATGCAGTTCGATTTACAGTAATTTTCCCGAGAAACCAATAAAATGCTTTTGAATGTACCTACCTAATCTGCGTTCGCAATTTATTTGCCAAACATGTAAACAAACACGAGTTTAGTTAGTAGTTTAGTTGTTTTAGGAAAAACAACTGTAAAGCCTACACATAAGCTTCAGTTTGCGTTACAGCTTAATTTTTTTTTTACTCGTCTAAAATCAATTTTATTTACACTGACATAAAGTTGATATTTGTTTTTAAGGGGAAATAACATCAATTGGAAACAATGATTTAAATAAGCCTTACATGGATTCTACAAAAGAGCTTTTCTTTGGCTATTCAATATCGATACGGTTTGGATAATTTGACATTTCCGTGTCATGATAAAATGTTATTTAACTAGGATGGTAATGATCGACTACCTAAAGTGAAATAAGAGCAATACATATTGCAATGGAATTTGAATTTGAATTGGAGTACTTAGATACAAATTCCCCTCCACTTATTCCTAGGGAAATGGAGGAAATGGAGGCCTGGAGGAATGGGGAAATGGAGGCCTATGCCGCAAGACAGCCTGACCAGGGTAGCTGATAATCAATAGTGAAAGGTTAACAACCATAAGACAAAATATTATTAGTATAAATGAAATATTTATTTTTTGTTATACATTAAGGTCAGAGGAAGTAAAGCCTATTTTTATTTTATTTATTTTTTAGATACAAATTAGAGGCTTTAAATTCACGCCATATGACACTTGAATACAAAAAGCTCACCAATAAAACATTGCTTACATTCTCACTTCAAAAGACTAAATGTCTGAATTCGCCGACCGTTTCCTTACAAAAGCTTCCATAACGGGGAATACCGCAAGGAACCGTTAGGAGACAGCGATCATATTGCAATCACAAACCCATCTGCCAACAGATTATGGCATTATTACACGAATAACTTTCTCTTCAATGATAATGGGAAATGGGTCGGATATAAGCTGAAATGTATATGAGTATTAGAATATAACAGATTGGGGCCTTTACATAATTAATATAATATAGTGCCAACAGGCCGCGAAAAGCAAATCATTATGATACCTAACTGCAGAATTTTGACAAAAGGGTAGGAATAAGTGAACTATGTCTGTATATTTAGCTATAAGAACCATAAGAAAGCGAAATATTGAGACGCTGCACTCAATTTTATTAATGGTAGTCTATGAACGAAGAGAGAGAGAGGCAGGCATCTAAGGTATTTCGCAAATTCAGCCGCCTATAAATTCTTTATTATTTATCTAAAAGATTAATGGATAAATAACGGCGGTAGCGCCATAAATTGTCTGTGTCAGGTGTAATTTAGAAGGTAATTAATCAACTGAGGACAGGGGACTTAAGGTTGCGAAAGCACGAAAGAGAATATCAACAAGTTTCAAAGGAGGAAAATTCACATGGGGAAATTCATGGCGTAACTTCAAAGGAAAGAGTTCGTATAAGCTTTCACACACTTCAAACACACAAACACACACGCACACAATCACACATACACGCACACACCCACAAACACTCTCACCCTCACTTCAACTCTACATCATTACATACAAACTTTTAGTGATTTTTTTTCTTTTATTTTGTTTTTTTTTTTTAAGACTTCTTTAGAGTTTGGAACAAATGTCTTCCGTGTATTTCGTTTTGGGCGTTGATAGCTGCGCCGTATTTTACGTTTGCAGCTATCTTCGTGGCTTTTGTTATAAGTTATACCTAAATTGTTCCTAATAAACTATTTACAAACTTTTTTTGTAAATAGTTGGCCTGGGTAGCCCACGAAATATAATACGTTTTTGCAATTTATACGTCAGTATTAGGCTGTATTTTGTTCAAAATATGATTCGCGACTGTAACAAATATGTATTTATAGAATTAGAATCATCAATCATCAGGTTGTCTGTAAAAGATCGGTTATAGCGATAAGACCGCCCATTGTGTCACCCTATGTAAAATTTCTAAACGTATTTCTGTCATTTTTATGGTGTGCATAATAAAGAATATTCTATCGATCTATCTATCAATACAACTCTCTTGTATTACTAAGTTAGAATTGGGCTCAAATGTCATGATTTCATGGTAGTCATTCAATAGGGTAATTTGAACTTAGGGCTTTTGTATTAATGACTAGCTTTATCCGGCCCGGCTTCACACGGGTAGCACTCAGTACTTATCGACGGCGCACTTATCTACCCTACCTACCCTACCCTACCTACCTTAGATACCCTACCTACCTTACCTACCCTACCTACCCTACCTACCCTACCTACCCTACCTACCCTACCTACCCTACCTACCCTACCTACCCTACCTACCCTACCTACCCTACCTACCCTACCTACCCTACCTACCCTACCTACCCTACCTACCCTACCTACCCTACCTACCCTACCTACCCTACCTACCCTACCTACCCTACCTACCCTACCTACCCTACCTACCCTACCTACCCTACCTACCCTACCTACCCTACCTACCCTACCTACCCTACCTACCCTACTTACCCTACCTACCCTACCTACCCTACCTACCCTACCTACCTACCCTGCCTACCTACCCTACCTACCTACCTTACCTACCTACCTACCCTACCTGCCTACCCTACCTACCTACCCGACCTACTCTCACCGTTTAAACCTTCCCTGGACTACGACAAACATTTCAAAACCAAAATCAGCTATATCGGCCCAGCCGTTCTCGAGTTTTAGCGAGACAAACGAACAGCAATTGATTTTTATATATATAGATGAAGATTATAATTCTGTAAATACACCTTTTTTACAAACTTTTATCATATTACTCCCTTAGCGTATCTCCGTTTATGATTCGGTAGCACTCGGCTATTATAGGGGAGCCTTGTCCTTTGTCATGGTTTTGAGTTTATGTGAGTCATCGAACTATGAAAACCTTCGAAAGCGGTAATCGCACACGATTAGGGTGTTGGACTGCTTACTGTGAGGTCGTGAATAGGCGTTTGACTCTTTGTGACGTACTCATGTGAACCCACATGTATGACGAAAATATTTTGCTATGTTGGACTAACAGGAATGTTATTTGAAAAGGCCAAGATATCACGCTAAATGTATCTACGGATTGTAGGTACTCGTACATCCGAAATAACCTAGAGTGTCTACTAACTCGTAGTAGATTGAAATTACTTTTAAAAGTCACAGGACAGAGACAAATAGGTTAGAAGACTTTCGTTTCTATCATTTGTAGAACCTACCCGGCAGTTCGTAACCGTATTTTAAAAGCGTTTATACAGAAAGTGGGCAACGTCGCCAATACGTGTTTATTATTACTGTATGGAAGTAAGAAATATAGCTAACCAGTGAACTAAAATATTGATTACGAAATGCAATAATTAATATCATGACACCGAATATTTAGTATTAGATGTAAAAAAAGTATTTGGAAACTTTCCAAATGCCTTTTTTACACCTAAAGCGGTTACAACATCAAATTCAGTGTAATAATTGCAATTCATTATTAATATTCTAGCTAGCCATATTTCTTATTTAAAAAAGTAAATATTTACCATATTTGACGGCAATTTGCGACGTTGCCAACTTTTTGGATGAACGCTCTAAAGTATGGCCCGTCATGCTCTTTACTTCAATTCAAAATATTTTTATTTCATATAAACCTACATGGGCATTTATGAAACGTCAGAAGCTAGGTGCACGGTTCCAATTGGTTGTTTCCTATGGAGAAGAGCCGGCAAGAAACTCCACGGTTACTCTTTTAAAAATAATGGGCTTTTACAATATTTTCAAATAACAGTGTTATTAGGTATTTTATTTATTTAATACTTCAAGCACACAAATGTACAGAGGCGGACTTAATGCCATAGGCATTTTCTACCAGTCAACCTTCGGGTGATGCAGAGACAAACAGTGGTAGGTGCAACAGAGAGATTTGAAGATTTTTTATATAAAGATATACATATATACCTATTAAAAACTATAAATATATTAAATACACCTAATTATACATACATATAAGTACAAATAAGACAAACAATGGGAAAACATTACCGTTGTGATGATACTGCCAGCTTCTTGCGAATATGCTCGCGAACTTTAATTCGAAAAGATAACCGGTTGGTCGCCATCCTGATTTCCTGGGGGAGCGCATTCCACAGAGAGATAGACTGAATGAAGAAGAAAGAGTGAATGAAGTCTGTGCGGTGAGTGGGACATTGAAGAAGACGATTGTGAGATGAACGTAGATTTCTATTGTGGTTGGTATGGGAGGACAGTGTAGGTCTTTCAACAAGTGCCATTTTATTTCTTTTACATTCTATAATGATACTAAATCTTAACCAGTTCAATCAATATTCTACTATAAACGTTCACGATATTTATCGCTATGAACTTACGTAAACGTCTTAAAAAAAGTTGAAAGAAAATTTTAGAGCGTGACTTAAAAAGATTATACAAATATGGGCCGAGTCATGTCCCCCAACGAATATCTTCGACACAATAGCGTGCCAGTTCAAAAGGTTCATTAAAATAACATACAATTTCTTCAATAAACTTCGCTGACAAGCAACAAGTTCATAAAATAAAGTTCTTAAAGCTTTTTGTGATCCATTAAGTTTCATTGTTAAATCTCTTGTTGCCTAAGTTCGACTTCGAACTAAACAAATTGTTTGTGAAATAAAGTAGGAATATTGTAATATAAAGTAAACATTAATTTTATAAAAATAATAAATTAATTCGGCCTATTATTATATACAGAGAAGGCACGAACATCGATCACAACGCTTGCTCAAGAAGGGTTGGCGATTTCTGACTTGTTTCCATATCTGATGTTTTTCCATCACTGATGTCAGTTATGTCCAAGATAAACTCAGAAAGTACATATGAATTGTAAAAATTACTTTGGTACTTGCCCAGATTTGAACCCTACCGACCTCTTGCATGTGAGGCGAAGTCCACCACTGGGCCGTTACGATGTTATTAATTTACATATAAAAAATATTGGCGTTTATTAAGAATGTAGTAATAGGGTCATCTTCGTTGTCCTGCCCAGCCTGACCTTATCCGAATACTCTTGCCTACTTATATTAACACCACGTAAATCTTAACTAATATTATAAAAATGCGAAAGCGAGTTTGTTTGTTTGTTACGCTTTCACGCTACAACGGCTAAGCGGATTTGGATAAAATTTGGTGCATGAGTAGACCATGACCTGGGTTAGGACATACAATACTTTTTATCCTGATATTCTGACGGGATCCACACTTATGCGGGTGAAACCGCGGGACGCAGCTAGTATATAAATAATATGGCCTGCTCCTCCTGCCCTAAAGCAAATATATCAGACGTTTTACTGTTTGTTCATTTTGTCTTTCATCCAACATCTTTCACTTGAAGTGAAACGACTGAACACAAAATGACATTAATGATTAATTCATTAGTGAACCGATCCTCATTGGATCGGTTCACTAATGAATTAATTTTTATTATTAATTAATTTATATTGGATTTGCGCAATCAGCGCAATCTTTGTCTCGCCTACAGAACGATCTTTTTTTTTTTTTAAATGTACAGATTAACGTTCATTCCTACGTTATTTTGTCGGTGTCGTTTGAACGTGGATTGAAACAAAAATGAGCATTCACTCGAGGGAAGAGTCTATTATCAGCCTAAACGTATTTCACCTAAATTGTAGAAAGCACGTCGTATATCAGCCGCTAGTTAAGTGCAGTGATAACGACACCATCCACTAATCCAAGATTAGTTCAACAATCGATATTCATGTTCAACAATAAACATTTACTGATAACATCATGATGCTCGTATTCACAGCCCGAAGAATTGAGATACTTAGGGCGGATTTCACCATTGAAACTGAACGCGATCAGCACATTTAAATATTGAAACTGACAGCTCTTGAACTAAGTTAAGACGTGCTGATCGCGTTCAGTTTCATTGGTGAAATTCATCCTTACACAGCTATTTACGTTAGTATAGTCGACCTCGTAATCACTTTATCATCCTAAGGTTGAATCTTACCTGCACGTTATAAAACGACAAGGTCTATTTGTCTATGTGACTGTTACATAATTTGAACCTTAGTGAAGTTTCAGTAAAATGGGAATTGTTGTCAAAAGTGTTACTTAAAATAATGACGATGTCGATCCTGTGTTAGGAAAGCACTTTCAGCAGTACTCTGTGAAGTATTCCCTTCTAGAATGAAGTATGATCTGTGTTGTGGTTGCTAGGCGACAGTTGACTGTTATGTACCTTTGATATCGCACGCAATATATATTTCGTAAGAACCTAATTCCACTGCGTTTACTTTAATATCAGAGCGTGGTTAAACGAGAGGTTAAAAGTTTTATTATTGTTTTTTAAAGAATAAATATTCGAAAGAATAAATCATGTTGTCTTCAAAAATGAAACTCGTAATAGGACTATTCGATGGAAGCAACTGGCTGACCTGGAAATATAAAGTGATATTACTGCTGCGGAATAACACAGGCACCTTAGAATCGGTGCAGGGTACTCTAGTAAAACCGGGTGAATGAGTCAAAGCGGAAGCTCTTACAAAGTACAAGGTAGAGTGTGACAGCTATAATAAAATAGAAAGTACTGCACTATTACCTCTGACCACCAATATGACCGATGAAATGCTGAGCAAAGTAATGTAAGTAATGAATGCTTTTTACAACTGCTAGTGATATATGGGACGAATTAAACCGTCTTTACGAACGAGGATCACAGAACTGAACCTACGATCTGTGTACGCAACTTTTTAACTACAAGAAAGAGCCCACTCATTACATGGGTTCGCATATGTCTGCGATAAAGAATATATGGCATGATCTGAATCAAGCTTTGTCAACAGTTTGCAATTAGCAGACATTCTTTCGATATGCAAGATATTGGATTCACTGCCAGAAGAGTATTTTAGTTTTAAATCAAGTTGGCTACTGATTACATTGAAGGATCGTACAATCGAGAACTTGACCACCCAGTTGTGCGCTCACGAGAGAGCTTTGAAAGATAAAAATAAATCTGAAGCTGAAGGTGATTCCAGCACAGAGGTACTGGTAGTACATAGTTCATCAAGCCGTATATACTAAAAAGGTTTTGGAGAAGTGTGGAATGAGTGACTGTAAAGTCGTTGGAACACCAATAGTTAAAGATATTCCTGTAAGCGAAAGAGATCAGTGACACTAAATTTCCCTGTGGACAAGCTGTGGGAGCGTTGGCTTATATCATGGTGGGTACAAGGCCTGATATAGCCTATGTCGGAGTCGTATCCAGAACCTTAGGTAACCCTGCTAATACGAATGTGTTACAAGTGAAGACAATTTTTCGTTACCTCAGAGGAACAATCGAGACTGGTCTAGAGTTCAAAAAGAATGAGAAATGACTCATGTGTTACAGTGATGCGGATCACGGAGGCGACAACTTGAGTGGTTGTTGTACTAGCGGGTTGACATGCATGTTCGCAGAATCAGTAATCTCCTGAAAAAATTGAAAAGCAAACCTCAGTTGCGCTGTCGTCCACAGAAGCAGAAATAGTAGCTGCCAGTAATGTGTGCCGTGAAATGATTTGGCTAAAGAGATTATTTAAACATTTACGTGTTAAATTAGAAATACCAGTAGTGCACTTTGATAATGAGTCTGCAATAAAACTAGCTCATAATCCGCCTTACGAATATCAACGCAAGACAAAGCACATTAAGCTAAGCTATTTCTATGTAAGGCAATGTGTGTCTGAAGGAGATATCCATATTGAGCAAGTGCCTACGCAGGAACAATAGGCTGATATATTTACGAAGCCATTATTCAAACCAAGACTGGTAATGCTTTGCGAAGACTTCGATTTGAAAAAGAAGAGAGGTGTTTGAAAAGCTCTTGCAGCGTTACTCTATGAAGTCTTCCCTTCTAATTTGCTTGGCGACACATCGCTCGCAATATATATTTCGTAAAAACCTAATTCCACTGCGTTTACTTAAATATTCTGAAGGTATGTAAGCAAAGGTCTTCCCCCCAAGGGCGCACCTTTTCCTTTCCAAAGTACATACGGTTGACCCTCTTACAATTCTGTAAATATCTTCTTATTTATTATGTTGATCTTAGATGCCTGAGCTCAGGATGGGGCCGGTTTCAGCTCAAAATAATGAGCCAATTAGAAATCAATTAAGTTTTGATTTTGTAGGTTAAGTCTGGGCTTCTTTGCTTTAGTGATAAATGGTTAAGCGCATTTCTCGTGGATTGTTCTGCTTCTATTTCATATCTGGAAGATAGGTTGAACTGGATGTGGATGGTAGCAGACCAAGTGTTGGATAACGACTCGAAAATAGCCCTAAAATTTTCGTGTAGAAATTCTTATGTACATTATCAGAATCGACAGATTTAAACATGGTTGACATGATTTTAACATAGGCCAGCTTACACCACAAATCACTAAGGTCACTAATGAAATGAAATCTTAACGGCGTTCAAGAGCTGTCAGTTTCAGTATTACGCAACAATGATGATCTCGAACGCGGTTCAGACGTGCTGATCGCGTTAAGTTTCATTGTTGAAATTCACCCTAAATAAATTTAGTGCTAAACGTATTCAAACATCGATCTATTTCTGACAATCGTTTCAAGATGACAGAAGCAGACTTATGTTTTTAACATCTTTAACGCTAAACACGTTTAGTGACTTAGAGCCTTTCCACTCTAAGCTAAGCAACTTGGGAAAAGTTTTGGCCAGCAGCGATCAGAAGGCCAATTTTCGTAATTAAAAACGTTCAAAATCTAGTCGCAAACTCATCTCAGCGACAATCAATGTCAGACACTTGTCAAAATATAAAGAAATTAGAAGTATTTTTGACAGATTGAGACGAAAATTTGAATGCAAACGTTCTTATAAATACGGGAATTGCCTCACAAATCATTTGTACTTAAATCATGGATTAGTCAAAATCGAAAAAAAACTATCGGAAAGTTTATAACTGAACAAAATTTTGAATTGTAATTGAATTTCGTAATCCTGTAGTAAAAGTTTTGGACTTTTATTACTACCTTTTACTTCACGAACTTCCCTTTATTTATAGTAGTGTCTTTTCTAAAAGTATTTTTATGGGTCTACACCTGTTTCCCAAGGTCACGCTTAACTGTACCCTTGAATACTGAAGGTTAAAAAAGTACTTTGTCCGTCTCTTGCGTATATTTTAGGCGTTGTTTAGTCATGAAATATGTTTAAGATTAGCCAAATAAATTGCCAACATACTACCATTTTTTTTAAAGTAAAAAGCATAGGTACTTGCTACAACTTGCTAAACTGTAAAACAGTTTGGTACGATTAAGCAAGTATTCATTCTTATTAGCGTGATGTGAAAAGCTTTTTTTTCAAGTAAATATTTTGTGTCTAAGGACCCCACACATTTTGTAATAATAATAATTAATTGAAACATTGATTTTGTGAATGTGAGAACGTTGTAGGCTTAACAGACTGTAGATCTGTCGACCATTTTCTATGTTGCCAAGTACCTGGTACTTGTTGATAGGCCTACACTGTCCTCTCATACCTAATACTGTAATTTGAAAACATTTTAAATACTATTTACTTTTAAAAGAGTAACCGTGGAGTTTCTTGTCGGCTCTTCTCCATAGGAAACGACCAATTGGAACCGTGCACCTAGCTTCTGACGTTTCATAAGTGCCCTTGTAGGTTTATGTGAAATAAAATATTTAGAATTTTGAAATTTTTTGAAAAAATTGAATATTAGTTTTTAGGGTTCTGTACCCGAAAAGTGTCAAACAGAACCCTATTACTATGCCTCCGCTGTCCGTTCGTCCATCCGTATGTCTGTCAGCGGGCTGTATCTCATGAACCATAATAGGTAGATAGTTGAAATTTTCACACAGATTGTGTATTTCTATTGCCGCTATAACAAGAAATAGTAACAGAATAGAAATAGTAACTTTAATAAAGTTTAAAATTAAAGGGGGTCCTAGAAGAAACGCGTTTTTTTCGGCGTTTTTGCTAAAATAATATTGTACGGTGGTATACCGTACCACCGAACAATATTATTTTCCTTTAGTGTGCGAGTCCAACTCACACTTGGACGATTTTTTTATTGTGTAGCAAAAGATTCCTAGGACAAATACTTATTTAATATGTATTTCCAATCAGTGGTTTTTATTCTGCCCAGTACATAACAATTATCTAAAATTCTACTACTCAAAAGGCACTAATCAAAAAGCTTCTCACTTAGCTAGCTTTATCAACCAACAAACAATTACTTAGAAAGCACTTGTACACAAAACAATGAAAATAATTGTAGCTAATGGATTAATAGCAGATATTATTAGTTTGGGGTAATTCTGTGAAAAGCACGTGGCAAATAATGATGCTCATTCTGGCGTGTAACGGCCTGAGGGAAGGATTAAGGGAGACCTAGGTATACCTAGGTCGGTCTCCCGAGCACACAGGTATGTGCACAGCGAGACGGGGGGGGCACTGCAGGCCGCTCTTTCGTTAACGCTACCCCCCCCCCGCCTCGCCATTTATTCCTAAGACGCGGTACAGCGGTCTCGGTCAAACTATAACGACAGTGGGCAGTTCACACAAAGGGCATTATTTCGTAATTAACCTAAATAATACTGCCTCATTGGTCTAGTGGTCGCAAGTGCTACTGCTGAGCGTGAGATCCTGGGTTCGATTCCCAGGTCGGCCAAAGTCAAAGTCAAATCATTTATTTCAAGTAGGCCCGTATAAGGCACTTTTGAACGTCAAAAATTTACAAAAAAAAAAAAATTGATTCTAGTTGCCCCTTCCAAAAGGTAGTTTTCGTATGGAGAAGAATGGGCAAGAAACTCCACCGTTACTCTTTTAAAATGTTTTACAAAGGCCAAAGTGTTATTCAATTTTTCCATCTGGATTTTCTTAGGTTCGGTTGATCGCAATAGGTTCGCCCCCTATTACATGGGACTTAAGCATAACTAGCAAAATGTGGTTAGGTATACTTCTGCCTAACCCTTCGTGGATTACAGGCGTGATATTATGTTAAGTTACCGTAAATAATAGTTATCAGTTACTGAGGCTTATGCTTAATAGTTGGCTATCAAAAGCCATACTTTTTTATAGAGACTATTGCATTTTTAAGATCTCTGCTCAAACAAAGAAGGAAGGAACGAACAATTAACACTATGCTTTTCACATCATGATGGCGATTTTAATCCGTTAGGATGTTTGTCCACTGTCACCGTCAACGGGACGTCAACGAGAACGAGATGATGGCGTCGAAGTAGCGATACATACATTTAATATGGTCGGCGTCCACTGCACGTCCGTCACCCGAGCGTCGGGATCTCGGCCCTCGAATTTTCAAGTATTTCAGCGCGACCGCTAGAACTCGACATTGCGATGGGTCGGCAATACAGAACACGTTTGACCTTATCCACACACTGCCATTGCACCGGCGCGCCCGGTTTTTGTTTTTAACCGACTACGGTGAAACAAAAAGGAGGGTTATGATTTTAACCGGTATGTATGTATGCATGTATGTATGTATTTTCATCTGTTACCTCATAACTTCTAAATTCCTCATTATAATTTGACAAATGAGGTATCGTTGGAAGCGTCTTGATCGTCCGCTGGTTATAAGCTATGTGACATGACATTAAATTATATAATAATATTAATATGGCGGCCTCTAGAGGACATAAATGATATACACATATTATGAACGAAAAAAAAAAATTATGCCATGTTGGGTATCAAATGAAGGGGCTTGACGAGCACATTACAAATATGTATTATACAATAAAACCAAAACAAAAATAAAAACAAGCAGCTCTGCAAAAACTTTAATTACGAAATTATAACCCCAAAATAATATAAATAAAAAGTAATATCAAAAACTAAAACCCGACTACTGAAAAAACACGCACTAAAAAGTATGAAACAAGAACATATTTAAGACAGAAATCAAGACATAGGTACAAAAATGGTCAAGGTAAAGCCGTGGGTCGCATGCCATTATAATTTTGTAGGTATACAGGCATGCGACCCACGGTTTTACTTTTTTGTCTATATTATATTCATAACATACTGAACCGCAGCGTTCGGTCGCTGTGGACAACCGATAGCCGTCACCGAGACGTCACGTTCACATCGAAATAATCTCGTTTCGACGTCCCGTTGACAGTGGCGGTGGACAAACGCTGTAAAGATCTATTTTCAAAAATATATTTTATCAGCGAAAGTGATAAGCGTAGTTAGTAGGAATTAGCAAACCTACCAAAAGGATTATTCATCGCAACAATTAGTTAGTTAGAAGTTAAGAAATATTATGCTATTTAACCAACCTGAAATAATTTCTCAGTATTGAAACGACTACAAACGACTATTTTCATCTTCAACCTTGTTATTTATTATTTTTAAAAAAAACGATACTTCTACAAGAAATAAACTTTTTCACTGAAATCCGAAAATTGTTAATTGTTATTCCTGCTTTTAATGAGAACTTGAACAGTTACGGATCATCTACATGACAAAAGTTTGTCGTCCATCGCGAGGCGAGAATGTCCATGCGAGACTCGCCAAGTGTATTCACTCACGTGTATTTCGCAAAGAAAGTAAAGACAGAAAGTCGCTAAGAATAAGAAAATTGCTGTTCAACGTGTCAGAGAGAATCCGATAGGTGCGGACTTTTTAGAAAATTGTGTTAAGTGAAATGTAAAACCACAGTAGGTAATGCTAAAAAGTTTTTTTGGTATTGTACATTTATAACAAAGTACCTAATGTTATTAAAAATATTACTGTTTTCATAACGAAACATTAATAAAATTGAAAAATGATTATTATACAATTGACGACTTCCTTATTGATGAACACTGACTGATTGAGGCGCGGAAAATACACAAGTGGCGAGAGGCGCGGGCGTGGCGATTTCATACAAAATGTATAGGAACGACGTGACGCATGAAAACGGGCGACGCAACGCCCGCGCCACACCGTCGTCGCCACGCCCGCGCCACTCGCCACTTGTGTATGTCCCGCGTCCATGCTATTATTCCTTTTTTTAATAGCTGTTAAATTGTTGACTTTTAACATTTTTGTATTAATTTTGAAATTTTAAATGTAATTCGAACGATTTGACATTAAGAGCGCTAACACACTGGGACGCCAGATAGCGTCGTCGCCAGCAAAATGTATGGTTGGCTGCACAACCAAGCGGACGCCAGGTGAGCCACCCACTATATAACTGTATACATTTAGTTGGCAGCGTGATCTGGCGACGTCGCCATGGCGTCCCAGTGTGTTAGCGCTCTTATTTGTATTTTTTACTAGCTTCACCCGGGTAGCACTAAGTACTTATCTACGGTGCACCCACATACCCTACATACCTACCCTACCCTACCTACCTATCATACCTACCTACCCTACATATTTACATACATACCTACTTATCTACCTACCTACGTACAAACCTTGTCCTGAAAACAAACAAAAAAAAAGAAAAATCCAATTTGGTGCAGTCGTTCGGAAGTTATGCGCGTACAGGCGATTCATTTTAATATTTAAAGATAATTATAATTTCCTGTTATTTAAAATGATAAAGTCTTTAAATTTGTGTAAATTAAATATGATTTGCATGCCCATGTGACGGTACAAAGAAAACATCTATGTACAGACGCCAGCAGGTCAACCTACCTGAAACTGTCAAATTTTCAATCAACTTTGAACCTTATGCTTTAGATATAAAGTTGAAAATCTATTAAAGAAATTTGACAGATTGTAGTAGATCGATGTGCTGGCGTCTGTACTAATTAGAATTTACCCATGTATGAAAAGTAATCAATGATTTGATTTGAACCTGTCTAGTAAAACGGGAAACTAAAACTTGCCCACGACAAAATCATCCGAGATTTATCAAGGTATTTTCTTCTGTATCTATCCGTGACATCACTGCGGACCCTATCAGAATAACGACACTTATTTTTAAATGTCCCAGCATCATGTTGAAATAGGAGCCTTTTGGCCTCGTACAGGACTTTCTGCTTTTATTTTCATTTTACTTTGTTTTTTATTTTATTTTTTTATTTAGGTTTAGCTAAGTGGTTGTTTATGATAAGTTTAATTTGTGATCTCCTGTGCGAGTCTGAATAAATACTTTTTCTTTATTTCTTTCAATAATGAATCAAGAATCGTTTTTTTTAACAGCGATTCCATTCTCGTCTTTCGACATGTGAGTGTCGTACAGACGCCATAAGCGATAATCGTCTATTCGAGACGAGAAATTCCCTCAAGTAAGTGAGCTCTACTGAATGAAATGAATGAATGCTACTAATTCAGTAACCAATTTTTTTCTTGTTTTGTTTTTTTTCCTTATTGTTCTGCGGAATCAGTACACAACTGGAAATAATAAACATTTGCAGTCCTCGTTTATTCAATAATCGAAACTCAATCCCAATATGCAAATAGACGAGATTGGCATTGAATAGATATTGCGTTCTAATAAAATGAAGCTATTGTTTCTGGAACTATGGGAGAATATTTATCTTTGGAGTGCCTTTTTCAGGGTTCCGTACCTAAAAAGAAAAAATCGGAACCGTTATAGGATCACTCGTGTTTCTGTCTGTCTGTCTGTCCGTCTATCACAACCAATTTGCTCTGAATCTAATGACCGATTAAGTTGAAATTTGGTACACAAATGTTTTTCTGTGGCCCGAATACAGACGCGTAACGTAAATAAATAAATTTTTAATATAGGGGTCACTTTTGGGGGGTAAAAAGAAAATTTAAAAAAAAGTTGTCTAACTGTACCGTGTGACATATCAAATGAAAGGGGCTTGTTGCGAGGATCTCAATTTTTTTATTAATTCTATAATAAACACTTTTAAACATATTTAAGAAAATTGATGAAAGTGGACCACACTTATCTCCGAAACTCCTAAGCCAGAAGTTCTGAAAAAAATACAGAGAATATGTTCTATGCTTATAGATTACAGGAAAACCTATAAGAAGTCTATGGTCTTGAAATAATATGGTAAATCACTCAATATTGTGCGTACAAACTTACATTTGCAGTTGGAACGTATACCTCTATACATGTTTTTGAACTAAAATGTTAAGTTTTTTTAATATATATAAATTCATACCAACTACGGAACCCTTCATTGTGCGTGGTCCAACACGCACTTGGCCGGTTATTTGTTTTCGGGGGGATCCTTCAAAAGGTGCCCGTGCTTTGGGGATAATACTGGGGAGTGTGAGCTTTTTACCTCACTAAAACTAACCTGGTGGTCACCATCTGAATATGGTTAATGAGTAACACGATACCCCTTGGCAATACTGGTTGTCAGACTTTTAGGCTTTTGACAACCCGTAACGACGGTCAAAGATCTACGAATGACAGCCGGGACCAACGGCTTAACGTACTTTCCGAGGCACGGACGGGTCTCGGTCGTCACCCATCTACGAACCGACCGCGGCAAGCGTACCTTAATCTTCGATCGACGGGTCATTTCATTTAGATATTTAGCCACGATCCCCTTCTTATTGTTTCAGGAACTATGGGATAATATTTATTTTTGAGTGTGTTTGTATACCTACTCGTTGCTGGGCCTCAGGCATTTTGTCTAAGGGAAATGGCAGGTTATCCATGATACTTGGGTTCTGTGGAAGGTGATGTGGCAAGGAAATTAAATGAGCACAGAGATAACTTATAGGGATTATTTAATAACAAAGAACCCACAGACCACAAATAAATTGGGATAAATAACAGAAGAAGGATAATAATGTCATTATTAACATTGTGTGAAAATAAAATTAACGGTATTTTCCGATACGATTAAGGCACTGCTCCACAGCGGCCCACGGCTAAGCTACACACGTGTACCTACTTGGCTTCATTTTGTATGAAAATGAAGGTGGAATCGCCCACTGCGACCGCTACGCACGAATGTGTGTTTGAGAATCAAATAAACCGCGTAGCTACCGTGGCAAAACGCTCCGTGAACATCCTGCGTAGCAGTGTACGGTCTGCATTAGAACATAAAACCCACGCCTTTAGTATACCCAAATTTGGCCAATTATGTCGAAGCCCCATGTAATAGGGGGCAAGCCTATTGCCGGACGGTCGACAATGGAGCTATGTTAAAAAAAGTGAATGAGCCTGATGTGTGAATTCTGAGTGTATTGATTTACATTGGTCTCATCCCTCGCAGGTATTACTGATGCTCAAGTACAGACAAAACAAAATCCGTTCACGTACTCACTAGCTTCACAATTGATTGCTCATTTCCCTACGAAACAGCGAATGTGTAGGAGCCTTAACATGACGGGTCGAGCAATCCAATTACAGGATTAGAGAACACTAAAGTGGGGTGAAGTGAGCCGAGACAACAACGTCGCCGGACAATGTCCGACCATGTCCGGAGACGGACAGACGTAGGTACCGGACAAATGAACTTTGAAATTAATGTTTATGGATTGTTTTGATTGAGTGAGATGGATTGTTTTGGTTGAGTGAGATAGGCGGAGATCTCATTAGGAAGTACAGATTTACGTAATTTTCGGAACATTTAGGTGATTAATTTAAAACGTTTAAACTCCATATTGCCATCAACCGACACAAATTTAGACTCCGGGCTGCTACTGAAAAATTATTGACAGAAAAACCAATATCAATTAATGGGACTTAAACTATTACTATTGGGTAATAATATTTAAAAAAAAAAAAACTGAAAATGAACTCAAATTTTCCGTATTTCCGGTAAACTTGTTAATTGTGAAATGTGAATTGTGTAATTATGTTAATTTCGTTATAACACAGTAATCGCATTGCGCTTAACGAGCTGCGGTGGAGCGAAACTTCTCAAACGAATGAAGTTACATGCGTAGGCGCTTTTCAATTAACGATGACTGACTCTAATTTGAACTTTAACTGTCTGTATGTTCATCCTTACAAATTATATAACACAACGTCTGTCTGTCTATCAGCTTATAACTTTGGAAAGGCTGGTCCGATTTACGAGTTTATTGTTTTGATTAATAAATCATTAAGTTTTTTATTAATTTACTAGATTTTACTGTGTATATTTTCGTTATCAGACTCGTTCCCACTCGTTTTTTCAAAAATATTCAATGGACAGTTCGTGACAATTTTATTATATATATGTATAGATTTGCATATTTCAGTCCAAGTAAGTACACCCATGGGTACAACTAACTAGTAGTTTCTGCCATGAAACTCGTTTAGGAGACTATTTGTTTTTTCCAAATATTCCATCGACACTTTATATACGTCCATTATTAATCCTTGCACGTGTTTCAGTGTCCAAATTAGTTACACTGTAAATATCCTATCGGGATTTTAATCGGATTCCGCTTTTGTGATGGCACCTACGAGTATAATCGGGTTCCAAGAAATCTCCAGTTCATTTTTGGTACACTTTCTTTCCTGAAAATGGAACACAAAATGAGCTCGGAAAACGTGTAGTTGCGAGGATAAATTGTGAAAGCACAGTATAATAAAGAAACAGTATTATGTCTCGGCAGTGAACTTGAAATAATTACTTACGGCTTCTCGGTAGATAAAGCTTCCGCGTCCGTGACTGCCGCGCACTCGATACTGTTGCGTACTGATATTTCAAAGCGCGTCCTCCGGCCGTTTTCTATGAAGACATAATACTGTTACTTATTTATACTGTGGTCAAAGGTAGCTACCGACAAAATGCGGAATGAATAAAGCCCCATTTATGCGATGCAAATTTCTATCCTGTAGCATACAATAAAATTGAAGCAACAATGTACTTGGATCGTCTCTAAACATTGTTTAAGCGGTGTATTGTTACTTTGAATAACAATAACAGTTACAGTAAATGGACCTTAAGTTGACTTAAGCCTCATTTACATGATGCAAGTTTCTCGTCTGGCGCATACTATAAAATTGAAGTAACAAATTACTTACATCATTTAAACACTGTTTAGGCGATGTAACTTTTATTGTTACTTCAATTTGAGCCCCATTTACACGATGCAAGTTGCCTGTCTGTGGTAAACAAAAAAATTTAAGCAACAAATGACTTGAATCACCTAGACACTGTTTAGATGGTGTAACTTTTAAAGTTGCTTCAACTTATAGTATGCCACAGGCAATTAAATCACACCGTGTAAATCAGGGTTTTGGTATGGCACAGACAAATAAATCGTACCGTGTAAATCAGGCTGAAGTCTTTATACTAATTATATTCTGCTGAATATACTTTTAAAGTGTACAGTTGAGGTTCAAGTTGTGTTAGTCTTTTTTAATTAAGCAAAGTCAGTTATAATACAACAAGAAACTCGCTTATTCATCTTATAAAGAAACTACAACGGTAGAATGGATACTCGATATATTGGTATGCATAATCGATTCCATCAATCGTTTCTCGCTCGATTATTGGCCACTTATCGAATGCTGTGGGGCTTCTCGCTTTATTGGTTAAAACATGGCTTATATTCTTTTGAATTTAATAAATAAATTATAGTACTAAGTACTTAACAGGGCGAGGCACATTGCTCCTAGAACCGGCCGATGGAGCCAAAAGGTTCTGGAGTGGCGACCGCGTACCGGAAGACGTAGCGTTGGAAGGCCTCCCACAAGATGGATCGATGACCTTGTGAAGGCCGCAGGAATCAACTGGATACGAGAAGCACAGAACCAGAACCTGTCGAAGTGGCGGTGCTTTGACATCTTTCGGCTGAAATAATGATCATGATGAAATACTTAGCTGTTATTGTAGAAATTAAGATATCCATTAGTCAGACACCGATGTATTGCTCAGGAAATTGTTGGGCTGTTCTTTCCCAGCTTATATATTAGAAATGAATGGAAGGCATGGTGTTTGGGCAATTTATTTAGTTTCGTGATTTCGTCAAATGGGAAGTTAAATGTCAAATCGAATCGAGTAGATGCTAAATATACTTTCGGTATTTTTGGGGCATAATTTTGTCAAGGATTCAGACGTGACTTTTGCTAGAACCCACTTGTAGTAGAGTAAGACCTACACTTACAGTAACCGCACAAGTCCGTGCCGTTTCAGGGACATGGCCGGTCCGTGGCCTTTTGTTCACATTTACTGTACTACAAAATATTGTAAAACATTTTAAAAGAGTAACGGTGGAGTTTCTTGCCCATTCTTCTCCATGCGAAAACTACCTTTTGGAAGGGGCGACTAGAATCAATTATATTTTTTTGTAAATTTTTGACGTTCAAAAGTGCCTTATAAGGGCCTATTTGAAATAAATTATTTGACTTTGACTTTGACTTTACTGAAGCTCCGGCGTCAACACACGGACATGACTATGAACATACTTGATATACAATTTAGACGCCACGGTTTGCGCAGTGGTTAACCGATTGACTGCTGCACTGCGTCCCTCCTTAGTCCTGTATTATTGTTCCGAAATATATATATATATTTTTTTTTTTTAACTGCGTTTCGCGGGTTCAATTCATGCACGGAACAAATGTTTGTATGACCTACAAGTAGTGGTGCCGGGTCTGGTTATTTGTGTATGTGAGTTAAAATGTTTGTAAACGCATCCACAATACATAATTCTTAAAAAATAAAATATCCGCCAATTTTTTTTAAACCATGGCTTGGCTTCGGCCCTGACACTTGTACAGATGTTTTTTCATGTTATTCCACCTTATACTCGTAGTAAGTGATAACCGCGGCTAATGAACATCTGCAATACCAGAGATATCGCAAGTCACAAAAAAAGCTGTGCCTACACTGGCTCCCATACACTTCAAGCCGGAATACAGGAACGCTGCTTGAGGACAGAAATAGGTCTCACGACGGGGGACGCTGTGTCCCGGGGTGGGGTCGTCTTGGCGGTGTCTCTAGACATCGCCAATGCCTTCAATACCCTGCCCTGGAGTTGCATCAGGGAGGCACTCCGGTATCACCGGATGCCGACCTACCTCTGTCGTGTGGTCGAGGCCTATTTGACGGACAGGGCTGTCATCTTCCCCGGTCACCGGGGAGAATGGAACCGGCGAGAGATGTCGTGCGGTGTCCCACAGGGATCGGTCCTGGGGCCGTATCTGTGGGACATCGGATACGACTGGGTGCTGCGCGCTGACCTCCCTAGCGGCGTCAGCGTCGTTTGCTACGCTGACGACACGTTGGTCCTGGCGCAGGGGAGGTCGCACCAGGCGGCGGCCGAACTAGCGACACACGGGGTTGCGACAATCGTGGGCAGAATCCGGCAATTGGGACTCGAGGTGGCCCTGCACAAGTCCGAGGCCATGTGTTTTCATGGTCCTCGGAACGCGCCACCGTCGGGTTCCCAAATAACGGTAGGAGGAGTTCACATCGGCGTCGAGTCGACGATGAAGTACCTAGGACTCGTCCTCGACAGCCGGTGGAACTTCGTGGAGCACTTCCGACGTTTGGCTCCCAGACTGGAGCGGGCCGGGGCTGCTTTGAAGCGGCTCCTGCCCAATCTAGGGGGTCCAAACGCCTCCTGCCGGAGGCTATACGCGGGGGTCGTGCGGTCCATGGCCCTTTACGGGGCACCGGTTTGGGCCCGTTCATTGAGGCGGCGGCCAGCCCGCCGGTTGAACGCGTCCCAGAGGGTCATGGCCACCCGGCTGGTCCGGGGATACCGCACGGTCTCCGGTGAGGCGGCGAGCCTCCTTGCCGGATTACCGCCATGGGATCTGGAGGCAAAAGTCCTCGCGCACATTTGGGAGTGGCGCGAGGAGGCGAAACGCCGGGGCGTTACTCCGCTGCCGCGAGAAATCGCGGCACAGCGGACAGAGCTCCGGCGGGATCTCATGGCGTCATGGAGAGTGCGATTGTCGCAACCCAGTGCTGGGCACGCCACTATTGCGGCGATAAGTCCCCTCTTTGAGGAGTGGCTAGAGAGGCGCCACGGCGTCCTCACCTTCCGCCTAACGCAGGTCCTCACCGGACACGGTTGTTTCGGGAGGTTCCTGTTCCGTATCAGGCGGGAGGAAACGCCCGGGTGTCATCACTGCGTGGATCGCCCGGAGGACACGGTTGAGCATACGGTGGAGGTCTGTCCGGCTTGGGCAGAGCATCGCCGTGTCCTCGTGGAGGCGATCGGCGGCGGGGATCTCTCGCGTCCGGCCCTAGTCCAGGCCATGGTACGGAGCGAGAGGGCATGGGAGGCCGTCACCTCCTTCTGCGAAGCAGTAATGCTCGCGAAGGAGGAGGCAGAACGCGTGAGGGAGAGGCAAATTTCGCGCCCTCACGCCCCTAGCCGCCGCAGGAGACGCCCTGGGCGTCGGGAATCGCAGGCCGATTCCCGGCCACCGTAGGCGCGGGCTTGCGGACGGTGAGCAATGGGTAGCTCGCCGTCCGATAAGGACCAGGCCCGTGTCGACGGCGCGTTGTGTTCCACGCGCGCCTCAAAGAGATGTCAGCACAACGGAAGGGGTCCGATAGGACCGATGCCTGCCGGGGTTGCGGGAAAGTCCGAAAGGGATACCGTGGCCCCTGGCAACGTAAAGGCAACGGAAGGAACACGGGTGGGTTTTAGTCAGTAAGAGTCTGACACGCCCTCCCGCTCCACCCAGAGCGGGAGAAGTTATTTGATAATTTCCCACCCAAAAAAAAAAAAAAAAAGGACAGAAATAGGTATGTTGTTCGAAGTTACTTCCTCGGTCGAGCTCATTCACAAAGATGTAAAGTTGTGTATGTACGCTTATACCTTCAAAGATCGCTTACTGGCAATGAGAACATTCTTAACAACATTATCCTTCCTCATGGGGGTAAGCGAACACTACAGGTGTTATATACAGTACCTGGGCGTCATTTAATAGTACAGGATAGTTCATACTAATTCCATGCTGCCATGTCATTATTCTAAGGTAGCCATCTTGCTCTAAACTTTGGGCGACCGAGCTCTGCTCGGGTGAAAACACGGAGAAAATGAATTTTCCTAGATATGATACCTAGCTAGATCGACTTTTCGCCCCCGTAAACCCCAATATTGCAACTTTCATCGTAATCGTTAAAGCTATTTTTGAGAACGTGATTACAAATATATACGAGTATATACAAATATTGCTTGTTTAATAGTAAAGGATTTTAATGCCATCATGATTCCAGTGCGAGATTCTCTATCAATAGCTATACAAATTCAAATTCACAAGCCATTTATTCAAACTAGGCTGAGAATCAGCACTTTTCGAACGTCAAAGTTACATAAGACAGTCCCCCAAAACGCCCACCCTTTACCTTCGCTTCATACATGAAGCTGTAGATATCTCAAAGAGCTATACATGACTGATAGCACCGTCCATTTTTCGGGTTCGCATCATGATGGCATTAATACTTAAAAACCCACCTGTAATGATTCTTACGAACTCCTTTTCCCAACAAGGATAGACAAAAAAGTCAGCTTTTTCACAATATATAATTCCACTTCAACAAAACAAAAAAATACTCTCATATTGAAAAACAACACCCTCTCTTCTTTTCAGTGTTAGTAAAACCGGTGGCGCCATGACAGTAACTAATAAGGCAGCCACCCGCTCCTAACTCATTAATTTTCTGGGATGACCTGACGACACAAAGCTGTTGCTTCCCTTTTAACTGATATTACGACCATAACTTGTAGTGGGTGAGTTGTGTCGTCGTGGAGAGAAAAATAATAATGGTTTTATGTTCGTGGCTGGTAAAGGAAATAAAACTTAATGAACAGCATGCAAGCTATGAACTTACTTAAAAAAAATTACTTTACTTTATGTTGTTTGTGTATGTGAGTTTAAATGTTTGTAAACGCACCCACGACACAGGAGAAATTCCTAGTGTGGGGCAACGTTTAAAAAAAAAAAAAAAAAAAACTAATCGATTTCAAGAATGGGTCAGCTTTACGGAGACAATATTGTAAAATTGTAAACAAACATTAGCAATGTTTTTACAGCACATGCTTCTTATTGTTGACCTAATTCTCTACGCTGCGTTATAAGACTATTGAATATTATGCTATATAATTACTGCAGTCTTGTAGTTTTAAATCTAAACCAAAAACCACATAAAAATAAACAATCTGTCATTTAAATATCCGATAAAGGCGCTCTTAAGGATATTCGATATAGGGCATAAGGACGAAATAGGTGCAAATCACGCCCCAACCGGATACCAAACGGTTCGATCCCCTCCATTTCCACATAAATATACAAATTATGCCTATATGCTTTTCCAATACGTTTCTCTCGGCACATAAATGAAATATTTTCTGGATATTCGGTAAATAATTCTGACCTAGTGATAGAATAAGTGGGAAATCAAATGTCGTGACTGGCACTGAGGGGCTTCGCGGCGCGTCGCTGCCAATTACAGCCTTCGTATAGAGTGGCACTTAAGTCGCAGATTACGCACAATTGCATAATGAACACTTCTAGAAAAGTGTGAAAGAACTGAGTTAAATGGACGGCCTGTTTTTGAAGTAGCTTGAACGCTGACATGAAAATATTTTTTATCTTAGAACACTATTTCTAAGCCCTGCAAAAAAGCAACATCTCCCTCAACACACTGCAAAACTGTGGAACTATTTCCAGCGTATGTATTCCGACTCTCGAAAAAAAAAAACAGTACTTCGCGACTGGCGGTTGTCTGGTTTTAATGGTGGAGTAGTACCTAGCTCGTTAAAATTCAATGTAAGAGTGAATAGGAATATTCTCAATATACTCATTATATCGTAGACCTCATCCATCGCTTTCCATCGGATAGCATCGAGGTCAAGAGTGGAACCATTGAATTAAAAAAAATCTTAAACCAATTGCACGGAAATTTATAATGATTATGAAAAAGGTATTGGAAAAGTAGGTATAGATATTTATGTGGAAAAAAGAAAAAATACTAGTCTAAGCACGAATCAAAACAAAACTACTCATTGCTAGCAATTTATAATCACAGAATAAATAATTAGCAATAATATATCTCAGCAGTGACCTTGAAATAATTACCTACGGCTGCTCGGTAGATAAACCTTCCGCGTCCGTGCGTAACTGCCGCGGCCGCACACTCGATACTGTTGCGTACTGAAATACACTGCGATTTTGAAGCACGTTGCTTCCGCAGTTTTCAATGAAGATAGAATACTGTTACTTATTTTTACTGTGATATAGCGTTACATTATGACTAAGCGCCTTTTCTAAGAAACTAGGGTTCAAAAGGCTACCTACATTTATAAACTTAATATTTAATAAGGTAAGTAATCTTTTGAAGTACATAGATAATTTATTTAATAAAATTGTCCATGATAAATAAAGATCAGAATTAATATTTTTTACCCGAAAGAAAATACAGACATTAATTCGTCTGCCAAGTAATGCATTGCGTTGGCGATAAATACCTTATAACAAAAAAAACATCGACAACGTTAATACAAATATATATACAAATATTGTTAATTTAATAGTATAGCATAGACGTGTGGGATGCGCGTCAGATGTATTCGTATGTCCGTATGTCACAGATAAGTAGGTATTAAAAATATATATTGTACCTTAAGATTGATTCCCAGAATTCTTATACCGGTAATAATGATTCAAGTTCTTAGTCGCATCCCACACTCCAAAGGACATCGCCCACTCCATGTCACATAAGATCACCGATCATTCGGTCAGATAACTGACAAGAAACTAACAACCTAATCCCAACACTACTGTAGGCGATAAAACGAATAGACGAGACAAAATGTATGAAAAACAGAACAAAATATATTTACCTATTAGAAGTAGGATAATCCAATAAAGATTACTGGGACATTTTCGATGGCCACGTCATGATAAATAATATCTTGTAAGGCGTGAAATGTCTTGTGAACCACAGCATCCTTCTGTCACTTTTGTCACATCAAGTATAAAGAAAATAATTCAGAGATGGGTCTCGACTTGGATTTGGAGCAAAAATAGAATAATGCAAAAAATGTTTAGGTACAAAATACATCGCGTTTCCTTATTATTCAATTGCCGTTAGATGCTTTTCAAAAGCTGTGCTATCTCCTCTTTTAATAATCTTCATAGCAAAGAATAATTCAATAGAATCATAATTATAATTACATTACCTATATATTTCTTTTCGCTGGTTTTCTTGGAGTTAACGATATCAATTATCTGGCAAAAACCGTCTGGCAAATGTACGCCAGCCGGCTAAAATTAAAATTAGGCAGAAACAAATTAGCCTAATTTGAACGTCAAAGAATATTAGATAACCTTTAAAAAAGACCTGACCTTGAATGGGTCCAGACCCTAGACAAAGCTTGAAATAAAGAATATTATAGTAAAACGTGAAGATGAAGACCCAAAATGTAAAATCTAATCATAAGACCTTTAACAAACCTCGATGACAATCCTAACAGCGTTAAATTTAATCGAGGTCGCAACAAACTCCCTTTAATTTTCCACTCTAAAAGATTAGGACAGACATTTTCCTGTACCTTGATATCCCTGAAAATGTCAAACGACTCTTAAATCCAAGAACTTTTCATGTTAACCAAATGTTTTGAGTCTCTGAGGCATCAGGACGTGGACGTGGAAGTTTCCAAATTAAATTACGTAGAAAACCTTTCAGAGATCGACAACATTTTGATAGAAAAATCGGCTTTTAGTCACGGGGACGGTACGATATAATATTCTATTTTTGTTGAATACATTCTAAATAGGCCTCTGTATGTATTCAGATAATATTCAATAGTATTGAATACACAGAATATTACGTTAACTGATAAGCACTTTGTATCTGGAGTCGCATTAGGGGGATCGAATTAGGTTACCCTGATGGGTAGGCATTGACAATAAGTAGGTGTATTATGTGTGAAGATACGGTATTCTACTGGTTGTATATTGGTTTTGCTTGTGGCTTCACCCGCGTCAACCGCGTGGAATGGCTTTCTATTATACATTTCTATACCGGGCTGTTTGCCCGATATATATTTGTATGTATTTCATCTATAAATAGTATAAAACAAAGTCGATTTTCGTGACTGTCCGTGTGACTGCTTAGTTCTTGTAAACAACACAATGGACTGTATGTAGGTGTAGGTATATATAATACCTACATTAAAATTTAACTTAGATATAGCCCCAAAAATCTGGAGGTTTTGACATGTCGCCACATCAGTACACCACATTGCACCTAGATTTAGGTAAATTATAAGCTAATCATCATATCAACTAGATAATTATCCTTCACACATTGTCTCGCTTAGTTTGCTTCGGAATGAATAGAACACCTAAAGCTAGGTACATTGTGCTCTGTACCTGCCATGTAATAGCTTACAGCTTTTCATCACCCTAGTTCCTTTGTGAGGAGCACAAACACACGCGAAATCCGAGGGGCGCAATCCTAGCATACCCAAGTTTGATCCGCTAGAATAATTTGATAAAATGTTCTAGGATTACAAACATTTGAAACACTTATATTATTATGTGTAATCTGAGAGTTAGAATAGTGTTTGTTCTTTGATTCAGTGAATTCGAATTGGTTGCTGAAATTCAATATGTTTGTAAACTTTGTGCAAGAGAATGTTTTTTCAGAAGAAATTGTTAGAAAATTTTTCGTTTCAAATAAGTGTGCTAATCGAAGAATGTGATTTTTGCCAATGCATGCATATGCTTTGTTGACATGAAAGGAAATGTTTCTGCGTCTGCCTTTCATCAATCATCATAAAAAGTGTGTTATTTGAAGTCTCAAGCTCTGTTTATAGTCGAAGAGTAGCACACTCCATGGATTATTTAACTCTCTTGCGAATTTATGCAGCTTATTTCCGCATTTGATGACGTTATGTTAAATTTAAAACATCATTCTGTCTCAGTCATCTTAAAACGAGTGACAAAAACAGAACGAAGTTTTCAATTCGATTAGTACTAAACGTAGTATGTAGTGTTGGGTTGTGCTGCAGCAAGATGGCTTAGGTATGGAAAAATAAACACTCAATGCTCCATAATCAGAGTTAATCTATTCATTCCACCTGCAGAAAATCTCCCACCTGGAAATGAGTTGCCTTGGCTTACCAGAAAGTCTTTAAATAGACTCCCGACCCAATTAGGTCGAAGCAAGGAAAACCAGCTCAGGTGGAGATTCACAGATGACTCCGCCCTGGAGTGTGAATGTGGTGGGGACACCACCACGCAAACAATGGATTACTTAATATCGTGTCCATGGCCTTTTGTCAGCGCGATGCAGGAGCTGATGGACGCTACCGAAGGTGCCAAGCTCGTAGCCAAATTCTGGGCCGTCTCTATATAAATTGCCATCGACACGCTAAGAAGAATCAGAGTTTCCCAGCCAAGTGCAGGTAACTACCAATCACCAAACAAGGAAAACCTAACATAGGGCCCTGAAAATACTAACTACAAAGCCCTCGATCGAAGGAACCCTGACCTTTTACCCGCCGGTATTAGGCAGTGATGGTTACGTCAAATATAGTCGTAAGTCACTTTTATTACTGTTCGAACTGTAACGTAACTGACATGAAATTACGGTGTTGCCAGATGTAACACTTACCTTGGAAATCGAGTTTGCATAAGGAAGACTGAGGCCAAAACCTTGGATGGGAAATTGAAATTGATACTCATTTTAAATGCATTGACAGTAAACACAGATTATGATATAACATTTTTATGTTTCAGTATTGTTATTATGTCATTCAATGTTTATGACAAGCCACCACGGAAGATCAAGAGTGAGGTGATAGTACGAGCTTAACTTCTACAGTGCTATTCTGTAAAAATCTCACCGTGAAAACTTAGGTGAAGTGAACTGTCGTCCCATTGATGCTAGGGATGGACACTATTGACAGCTCACTTCACCTAGGTTTTCACCGTGTGATTTTTACAGAATAGCACTGCTAGACTGGCCCGCAGTAATGTGACAACATAGTTGAAATAAAACGAAACATAAAAAGGTGCCAACTTGTATTCCGGTCAAAATTATGTGAAATTATACAGAATACAAGAGAAGATCACAGCGGGCAGAAGGCCCAATATTTATAGTTTTTAAATCCAGCTCCGAACCTCAACTGACTGTTTGGCACGCGTTAACAGACACCACAAATATAACCGGTTTACTACCAATGACATCATATTACGCAAAAGGATTAGAAGGACAAACTCCCAACCAGTCACCAAAATTGGTGAATTTGCACGCAGAATTTTAATCCTTTAAAGCCAGAAAACACAATAACTGGCATTGTTAATGTTGACCATTGTCACTGAAATTCTATAGAGCGCTATAAAGCAACTTTTCAATCATTTTCACAGGGAAATTAACACTGTGAGGGACACTAAACCCCCATGGGCGTTAAAACAATAAAACTTGGATTTTGTTTCGTTCAGTGTCCTTGAATGAGTTAAGGACACAGTTGTCATCAACAACTCCTTGAACAATTCTAACCCATATTGAAGACAATAACACATATCACATGGCTCTTAAAACATACAACATCCTCACATTAACACAGTAATAACTACTAGATGTATTCTCAATCGTCAATATGCCACAGTTGCATCTGCGAATATTATTACGCATAGGTCGTAAAATGCATGTTTTATAGCCTAGTATTCAGTACCTATTAGAAAACGACTATTGACTATTAACTCTGTTTAGAGCCCTTACGTAAGCAAGGTAATTAGGATTTAAGTACTACCCTCACTGTGTTTGCAGGTAATGTTCTAGAATTGTCTTCTGTTACTAAAATACTAGTAGTTTACTGACTCACTGATTGATCGGCTGACTCATCGATAAGTTTCAACTACTGAAACTGTTTGAGAACTTAAAAATATGGAAAACTTTGCCTTGGAAGGTGTAGTCTAAAGGGAGCTATGTCAACGCAAAGCATATCGTTAAATTGTTAGAACTATTGGGATAACGATAGAGCTTTATGTAATAACAGAACCAGTCCAGAGACTTGGATTTATGCCCGGTTGATGGCAACAGACTTGCCTCCTATTAAATGTCACTAAAACCTAACTGGCGAAACTGTAGGTGTACTATAAGTGCACCTCTGCCAACCCCATTGGGGAATATGATGTGATGTAATGTTACATACATACATAAACCTACCCTTTTTCCCAAGGGGGTAGGCAGAAGCTACAGAACGCCACCTGCTACGATCCTTTTGCCCCGTTTACGTTCATATATCTGGTCATACACGCACGCCGGTTGCGAGTACTACGCACCTGTCCTTTCTGAAGAACATCACCAATAAGGTCGGTATGTCTTCCTAGGGCGTCCCCTTCCGGCGTTTCCAGTCATATCTCCCTTGTAAATACATTTTGTTAGTCGCCTTTCATTCATTCTCTCAAAATGACCAAACCATCTCAGATCTCTCATACGCTTTAAAATTTTGGTCACTACATCTTCTTTTAACACACACCGTTGTCTTATCACATCATTCCTCAGTCTATCATTTATAGTTAGACTACACATGCATCACAAGAAACGCATTTCCACAGCATTTATCCTACTTTCATGCTTCTTTATGTTGCTTTTTATGTTATGTGTTTGTAATTTATGAGATGCAGATTTTCTTTATCCTAAAATCGACGGCATGTTTTCTCCCTCTTGTATTTAAAGATTTTTCTCTATGGAAAGCACCACTTTTAACGTAAGTCCCTACCAACCTTTATACACACAGGTAATAAACTCACAGTCAAAATCAGGTTAGGGAAATAAATCTCATTACTAAGAGATGAAACGTAAAACGATTAGGGCGACACTCAAAACTGCAGATACCGCCGGAAGGGAATTAGTTGATTAATCCGAGGCCGGAGTATTACCTACGGCTTCCCTGAAATAGGCCAAATTACTAGCTATGTAACTTTTAGTTTATTTAGTTCACGTTTTTGTTTGTTCAAAGAGGACAGCGAGTTATATTGTTTATTGGAATACAGAATTCGGCGTCGTTTGTCTCGCCAGATAGTTTTGCTTTGTTTAGTTCCTTCATTGTCACAAAATCGTGCTGCCACTTGTATATGCCTTCAAATTATCGCAATATTAATGGATGAATCATGAAAGCAGATATTATTGCCGAGTTGACTGTACAGTCACCCTCAAAAACAATAATTTATTATGTACCTAAGTATTATTGGATATGTCACATGGTGTTGTTGGTGTGCTATAGGTTCGCCACCCCTGCCCTATAGCACAGTCAGCCTGAAAATGATTTAAAAATCGACAAGAATTCATTTGATTTTCTACAATAGGTACTGCTAAGTATTTTACACAGAGCGACTGCCTATCTGACCTCCAGAACCCAGATACCCCTTATTAAGACTGGGTTGTCAGACTTTCGGGCTTCTGACCTGCAACGACTATCAAATATCTACAAATGACAGCCGGAACCAACGGTTTTTAACGTGCTTTTAGAGGCGCGAAGGGGTCCCGACATGTAATGGATGGTCACCCATCTACGGACCGACCTCGGAAAGCGTAGCTTAACCTTCGATCGACCCGTGCCATAAGCCCCTCTTTTTAGATCCATTGTTATGCCCATGTAAAAATGTTCGCAGTCTATGCTTCTATAGCATGGATTGCGAACATTTCAACTATAACTAGGTATTAATAATTTATGTTGGCAAATGTTTTGTTCCTCGATTTTATGAAAAGCTGTACGAAGGTTGCAAACAATATGGTTTCTATTGATCAGTTTATTGAATACCTGGGGGCTGTCTATAAGTACGGTGTGCTATAATTTCAAATTCAAACTAATGAGATATTAATACCTGTAGTGTACCTATTATTAGATAGTCCTGCTCAACCGAGCTCTGCTCGGGTGAAAATAGAGAATGTTCATTTAATAGTATAGGATAGTTCATACTAATTCCATGATGCCATGTCATTATTTTAAGGTAGCCATCTTGTTCCAAGCTTTGGGCGACCGAGCTCTGGTCGGTTGAAAATACGGAGAAAACGAATTTTCCCAGATATGAGAACTAGCTAGATCGATTTTTCGCCCCCATAAACCCCTATTTTACAACAACTTTTATCGAAATCGTTAGAGCCGTTTTCGAGAACGTACCATGATGAAATTGCTCATTTAATAGTATAGACTGTAGATACTCTCATTCACACAGGTTGTGATGTAGCTGCTGTCACTGATGTCATCTGTCAGTCATCAATCACAAATGGCGGGAAAAAGCTGAAGATTATCTGTACAAAAAGCTTGGCGTCCAGTATAGTAATATAATCAACTGAAATACAGAATAAACTCGATTCTACAATACCTACCTATTGTAAGTTTCATGAAACACATAATTATTTTCATGATTTGTCTTCAGTTTCGCTCATGAGTTAGTTTCGTGATTAGAAGTCAAATTGAAAATCACTGCGTAGTCTCTTGAATCGGGGCTCCGGTCGAGTTCGTAAATAGTCGGGTTTTCTTGAAACTACCACGTGACTGAAACCGTCAACATGAACTTTGCGCAAGGGTAGTCCGCGAAATTAAAATTTTCTTACGTTTTTTTGCAAGCTGCAGTTCAGTATCAGATTGTATGTTGATCTAAATATGATTCGTAGCTGTATCAAATACTTATTTATAGAATTATAATCCTAAAAATCATTACAACTCTAAGTTTATATCACCCTATTGAATGCCTATTTTATGAAATCAAGATATTTGAGGCCAATTATAACATAAGTGTTGTATTGCTGATTCTAATGATTATAATTCTGTAAATCCATATTTTTTTCGGTCGCGAATCATATTTTAAGCAACATACAATCTGTCACGGACCTGCAAATTGTAAAAAACGTAAGTTAATTTTGAATTTCGCGGGCTACCTATGCCGATCCCCTTAATAAGATACGTTAGTGGTTTAATCTGCAACTACCTGGAATCGATGTAGAAAAATATCACACGTATCTTGTTTCAGATCAATCTATATTTAATACTATAAAGAGGTAGGTAGTGAGTTTGTATGTAGGAGGTGCTGGCAACACAACATTTAGTATTATCTGTGTTCAACTGTATCAATCGAAGAATTTTACTTGTGTCTTCAGTTATTGTTTTTATTCTAATTTTGGTTTTTCTTTTATTTATTATTTTCTTCATGCACACTTGGTTTTCCAATGCACTTTAGACATTGGCAGAATAGTTGACATCGGCTTTGCTTGCCATTTAATAAAAATAGAATAGAATAGAATAGTTTTAACTGTCATAATTACTGTCAATGTCAATTGTCACTAACGTCAGTGTACTGTATAATACATCATTAAATGGAGCACACGTTTTTGCATCTGATCTGCATTTTTCATTTAAAATATATCTTAGCTAAACAAGCTCCCCAACAGGAGGAAATCTTCGATTCCGAAAATTCGTTCATTAATGGGAAGTATTGACGAGTGTCATAGGATATATTTTATTTTAAAACAAGAATTTTCACGACGACGAGGTCGTAGTTTGTAGCCGATATTTCTTTTAAACAACACTGACGTAACAAAACCTACGTAGTACCTAATCAAATAAAACGAACTCACATAACTGCTTCAAGTAATTAACTTAAGCTAAAGTAAAAACTTTTGGAAACCCAGCAAGAAACTTCGCGATGATATTTATATTAGTTTCGCGACTCCACATCTTTCTATGTTTGCATTGCTGCAAGTTCTAGCGTTTGCTGAACGTGCTTTACGGTTCTTATGCGTTTCATCTCTATGTCTTTTTATGTGGTTTTAGTATTACAGTAAGTCTTTAAAGTGCATTGAACTGAAATTTGGAGCATAGTCGAGGACATAAAGCTTCTGACAAGCTTATTGCATGTCCAGATAATCCTTTTTACGCGCGTGTCTATACGCTTGAATTTGTATAGCAACTGGCAAATATTTAAATCGTTAGATTTGGCCTCACCTTACTTAGGTCGCGCGAAAAAGTGGCCACACTAAGAAGAGTGAGCTTACACATGCTACATGGAACGATGGATACGATTTTCAATATGAGTGAATGAGACAAAACTATTGAAATGTCATTTTCAACGAAAGATCACCATCTAACGATTTCTTAGGTTCCTGGACGTAGCAAGTCGCCCCAAATACCTATCTCTTATAGTTATCGTAGCTTCGCTAGCGAAACGCGTCTACGTGGACGGAATGTACTGGCTCCTGTGAAGTATCCTGGGTACGCATATGTCTGTAAAATCTATATCTAATAAAATAGACCAGAAGAGTTTGTTTGTTTGAACGGGCTAATCTTTGAAACTATCGGTCGGATTACAAAAAAAAAATGCATTTGATAGCCCAATTCTTGAGAAAGGCTATTTAACATCACGCTATGAACCTTAGGAGCCGAGATACAAGAATAAAAATCTGAAAGACTCTAAGCGAAAACGTAGTAATAGCGCGGGCAGGCGATGCGATGCGGCGGGATGGGTCGGGCGATCAAGAAACTTTACGCGGAAAAAGTCGCTTGCAAAAGCTAGTGCCTTAAAAAGATCGAGCTGATACATGTTTCGCCCTTGACCGAGCAAA
This sequence comes from Xanthia icteritia, assembly GCA_949128155.2. NCBI lineage: Eukaryota > Metazoa > Arthropoda > Insecta > Lepidoptera > Noctuidae > Xanthia > Xanthia icteritia. Next base: position 18,571,208 of record OX421932.2, read on the forward strand.
ACGACGACAATATCCGACATATTCAGATGCAGTTGTTAAATGCAGAAATCTCAGTAGGCTACGCCCTCGAGAAATTGCGTTGATTTTCCTTTTTTTATTTTAGAAGTAAATTGTTCTATGTTCAAGTTATAAAGAAAAAATAAAATAGTTTAGAAATAAAATTAGTTTTTTTTAAAGTAGGTATTTACGGTAGTAACACGGGCTTTTTAATTTTTACCTTCTAGCAGCTCAATACTGGAGTTATCAAAATTAACGGTATTACAACTAATAGTAAGATTGGTAGTAACTAGGGCAACAAAGGTGAAAATTCACATGTCGTTTTTTTTTTCTTGCTCCTAGACGTTTAGCCCTAACTAAGTAGGCATTTATGGTACATTTATAGTAGAGAAAATTGAAAATTGAATAAAAATATGAAGACTGGAAGCGAGTAGTTCTCACAAAAGCATCATTTCTGAATTCTGGGAAATGGATCTCATTGCGCTAGTAAATTGAATAAGATATAGCATTTGTGATACGTGGAATAGAAACCCGACATGATGTTGTTAAAATGGTAAATAATTATAGCTATCATATCACCGAAGATTATTTCATAATCCTACTCTATAAATAGACACACACATAACATCACGCCTCTAAATCATCGAAGGGTTAGGTAAAGGCCCACCTTATAGTACACCCACATTTCGCCAGTTATGTTTTTAAGTCCCATATAATAGGGGGCGAGCCTATTGCCATCAATCGGACACAAATCCAAACTCCGGGCTGCTACTGAGAAATTCCAGATGGAAAAACCCAATAACGCTTTGCCCGACCTAAGAATCGAACGCGGGACCTCATGCTCAGTAGTTGCACTTGCGACCACTAGACCAATAAGGCAGTCTATAAATAGAATTGAATAGAAAAATCTTTGAAAATCTTTGAGTGTTCGTCAAGTACAGAGCTTTTGTAATATGTTCAGCTCAAAGAATAACGAGTGAGAAATAAACAAAGAGAAAGAAAGAAAGAAAAGAAAGAAAAAGTATTTATTGGGACAAGCACAGGAGATCTTAATTAAACTAAACACACACTCACTAAAAATAAAAAATAAAAAACAAACAGAGTAAAAATTAATATGAAGCGGAAAGTCAGGGTGTAAGGTTAAATGATGAGAGAAATATTCCTGAAAATCAACAACTTGTCCTATGGGACCAACTCTGAAATAACGAAAAATAATTTGTTGCTCCACTACATACATTTATTTATTTACAGCAGAGTTGGTCCCATAGTCAACGTTATTCATTTTAATGAGGGCATTACTCTCTTAAAGTATGTCCCTCCTTTAACCTAACAACCATTGCAATGCAATTTACAAAATATGAGTAAGTACAAAGCCTCTCAAAGAGCGAGACTCCCACACGCGTCCATTCTTCATCGATTATTCGAACTCTCTCCGCACCCATATTTGTCTCATAATTAAATTGGTGAAAAGTTGGGAGATAATTTAACTTTCTCTGACGCAAGAAGCGACGAGAATGTTCGTCACGGTGATCCTAGCTTACTCTACTCGAGCTGACAACCAACTATTTGTCATAAAAAACATCTCACGGTAGTAGTTTTTATGTGAGCAGAAGTTTCTCTGATTTTTTCCCAAATAGTTTTTTAGATTTGTGTGTTGCTAGCTTCGAATAATGAATCACGTCTACTACCGATTTTAGGGAGGCTAAGTAATTACAGCCGCACGGGGCTACGCTTGCCGGGGTTGGTGACCATCTTTACATACCAAGACTCCTCCGTGCCTTAGAAAGCACGTTAAGCCATTGGTCCCGGCTGTCATTCGTGGATCTTTGACAGTCGCTACGGGTCGTCAGAAGCCCGAAAGTCTGACAACCAGTCTTACCAGGGGGTTTCGTATTACCCAGTTACTGGGTTGTGGAGGTCAGATAGGCAGTCGCTCCATGTAAAATACTGGTAATCTGCTGCACCCGGTAAGACTGGAAGCCGACCACAACATAGTTGGAAAAGGCTAGGCAGATTGTCTACTACCTATTTTTAAACATTTTTAGGCGTAGTTATCCACCTTGGACAAAGGCGGTTTATCGCAATGTCAAGAAAGATTCGGTACCTGCTACCTTTGAATAACGTCTAATTACCTACTAACAAGTCATTTATTGTATAGTCGCTGGCACGTAACTTGGCAAAGTTTTGACGTATTGGGAGTAAGGTTGCGCATGTACACTATGTGCAAAAAAAAATGATACTTTTATTCTATGGTTATTGCCATAATTTATCTTTGAAAATGTCTGTTAAGAAAAACAAGCGAAAATGAATTCTGCGCATCTACGATTCTTGCCAAGTTACGTGCCAGTGACTGTAGGGGAAGGAACTTTCATTTAGCTGATGACGGACGTAAGTACCAAAGATAATAATTGCTATTTTTATTTTTTCTTTTTACCAGAAGGCGTAGTGTAAACGAAATCCCTTCTGCTACTAACAGTATTTCTCTCAAATGGCAAAATATTTTCAAAATAGGTATTTGCATATACAGTAGGCAGAGTACAATCAAAAGCACGTCAGTGATAACACTCTAACTACGAAAATCACCTATATCGCTACGACATAAAAGCGCTGTCAATGTCGAATAACCTTGGACGTGCGTTTGCCGGTACTATTGACAACTAGGCCGTGCATTCAGGCATGCGAGCTAATTCGAAGGATGCAGTCGGACTTTATTAGCCAATCCGACTTGTGAACAGTACGTGACGGAATATTGGACTTGGCTTATAAAGCCAGGATCGATAGTGGGATGTTCCAGGCTAATTCATGAGCTTTAATATCTACACCTACTGTGAAACGTATGTCGACTTAGCAACAACTTTCGTAATGAGGATCAGGTAGGTACGAGCATTACTTTTGAACTGGTTATAATAGCTAATATGGCTTTAAGCTTTAAGCAAAATTTAACACTTGGTTCCTCCTTCATCCTCTTTAATAAGGGTTAGCCGTTCCACTTATTAAGCTTTATCTTTCTTATCAGTCATAACCACGAGTGAAATCAATTCATTTTATCTTACAGTTAAGTTACAAAGCACTAAATCATCTAGCCATTAGGAATAAGTTCTAAAGAACTAGGTTATACTCATACCTTCTCATTGAAAAGTCCAGCATAGCAAGCAATGGAAACAAAATAATACTATACGAGGATAAATAAAGGTATAAACAAAAATGAATCAACAACGTAGGGGTGGGTCGTTACGTGATTTTCGCGAAACGTAATGTAACCAGTGACTTCGAAGGCATCAACTAATGATTTTAGTAACTAGTTATTTTTTCAAATTCTATTCAGTGATTCAACATGGTGATTCTATCGAAGAATTACAGTTATTTGCGAAACGAATATATAGATTACCCGCGTAATACGTTACATATCACAAGCTTTTAAGTTTTTGGAACAAATAAGTTGTTGTATCTACATATGCAGTTACATCATTAACGTAATACTAACACAAATAAACTTCCCTTCATACTTTATTCAGGCTTAGGACGGTTATTTTGTAAAAAGTTACATTGTCGCAGTATCGAAATTGTAACTACCTACTTACAAAATAACGTGTTTACGGTTTGACTCGAAACTAGCTATTCGGCTACATGTCCCGTAGCCAGTTATTGTAACTAGTGATGTGAAATAACGCCGATAACTACAAAACAGAGCTAGCTATAAGAAGAGAAAACTAAAGTCTCTTTAAAATCAATACGAAACCCCAGCTGTTCGTAATGCAACAGAACATGGAAGATATAAGAGAGTTGAGATAGCCACTAAGTATCCACCAATGAACGGCGACAACCTGTTGACGTAAGAAAATTATACTTGTAACAATATTGGCGGACGTCCAAACGCGAGATAAGAGTCGAGATGGTTTGTATTCGAGGCTTGTCTTAAATGTTGCAGCTGGATTGGACTGAGATCCCTGTAATTCAGAGAGCAGTAGATTTAACAAGGGGAAACTTAGTTAGTATTGCAGATATGCAGGAGCCAGTAAATAAAATTGGAATTCATCCACAGAGATTATAAATGAGGTACGTTAAAATTTTATAAACGTTTATCGAGTCAATGTAAGATGATAGTGAAATGGAGAATGGCAATAATGAGAATGATATTGTTAAAAAATAACAAAGATTTCTACAGCATTTGTTGGATTTGTTGAAGTTTATATAATGTATTCAGGCGACAACTAAGTGTATAAGAAAAAAAAGGATAATAATAATAACGGTGAATGTACATATACCAGATTAAGTAAGGGGCTCTAAACCTAGCCAGGAGTTGTACAAGCTTAGTAAGCCACCACCGGCACAAAGAAAGAAAAAAAGTATAGTAGCGTTGCAAATCAGCATCCTAATTGCGTAACACACGAACAATCATAATCTGAATCATTTTGAAGGATATTGCTAATCTATTGCTTCATATGTTCGAAAAATGTGTCTGCTCAACAACGTAAATAACGCAATGAATATTGTTGAACTGTCAAAATGAAACAGATTGTGATTAATCGTGTGTTACGCAGTTAGGGTGCAAGTTAATCATTAATTAAGAGCAGGAAGGAAGGTACAGTCCGGCCGTCGAGAAATGCGTTCTTGGTGAATATGTGTTTGTTTTTAATGAATATGTGTTTTGCGAATTTGATCCTTATTACTACTAGAAATTGTCCAACTGACAGGTGTTAGGAACGCATTCTATCGACGGCCGGACTGTAGGGGAAGATTCCACCCCTTTTTTTTTTTTTTTTTTGGATGGGAAATTATCAAATAACTTCTCCCGCTCTGGGTGGAGCAGGAGGGCGTGTCAGACTCTTACTGACTAAAACCCACCCGTGTTCCTTCAGTTGCCTGTACGTTGCCAGGGCCACGGTATCCCTTTCGGACTTTCCCGCAACCCCGGCAGGTTCACTTGCTGACATCTCTTTGAGGCGCGCGTGGAACACAACGCGTCGTCGACCTGGGCCTGGTCCTTATCGGACGGCGAGCTACCCATTGCTCACCGTCCGCAAGCCCGCGCCTGCGGTAGCCGGGAATCGGCCTGCGATTCCCGACGCCCAGGGCGTCTCCTGCGGTGGCTAGGGACGTGAGGTCGCGAAGTTTACCTCTCCCTCACGCGTTCTGCCTCCTCCTTCGCGAGCATTACTGCTTCGCAGAAGGAGGTGACGGCCTCCCATACCCTCTCGCTCCCGACCATGGGCCGGACCAGGGCCGGACGCGAGAGATCCCCGCCACCGATCGCCTCCACGAGGACATGGCGATGCTCTGCCCAAGCCGGACAGACCTCCACCATATGCTCCACCGCGTCCTCAAGATTCCACCCCTTGGAAATATAGGAGGTAATTTGACAATTTTTCTTTTAAAATGTTGTTCTAGGTTTTGTTCGCTGATTTGTGAACCCCAAAAAGGTTTTACTATTGTTATGGCATTTCTATTCATCGTCTTCAATTTTTCTTCAAACAGTTAAATAGTGCTAGAATTCCTTTTTGTGTGCATATTTATAGGTAAGTGATGCTTGTATGACTTTGTTCCCATTTTCTATCAACCGTATTGTTTTCTATTCGTCCAAGGGGGTTATAATATATTTTTTCTTAGACTTGAGGTTTTTTTCAGTTTGTCAGTACTTCAGTCATATTGTGAAGCTATTGTTACTCAAATTGTTATTTCGTAGATATGTAAAGCTATAACTTGTCGCCATTGTCTTGAATATTCATTAGGTTACGTCCATTAAAAAAACCCAATAGGTACTCATTGTATTTAATTAACTATTCTTTACCTAAACGAATTAAATCTAATACGGCCTTCTCAATATAACTATATCTATTCTACTTATATATTATAAACGAATAGATGATTTATTTTCCTGCATAAACCGCTTAAACTAAAAGCGACTCACCACAATAGTTCGACAAAGTTTGGATTTCTACTCGCAGCTTGGAAAGGAGAATTTCAATCTAAGACTTTGTTGTCTTTTACTTATTTAACACATCTCTGAATTTTAAGTTTAAGACATCTTGAATAAGTAAGAGACAGCTGCGTCTGTCTTATATCGTTTTGGTGTGGAACGAATTCAGACCGCTTTCACATTGATAAGCCCGATTTTCGAGAATATTAGAGAAATTCATATATTAAAATTATAGAAAGTACCTGGTCGACCGAGCTCTGCTCGGGTGAAAATAGAGAATACTCATTAAATAGTACAGGATAGTTCATACTATGTAATTCCACGATGCCATGATAGTAGTTACATGATATTAGTACTTACTAATTCCATGTTTCCATGATAGTAGGTACTTACTAATTCCATGCTGCCATGATAGTAGGTACGTACTAATTCCATGCTGCCATGATAGTAGGTACGTACTAATTCCACGCTGCCATGATAGTAGGTATTTACTAATTCCATGCTGCTATGATAGTAGGTACTTACTAATTCCATGTCATTATTCGAAGGTAGCCATCTTGTTCTAAGCTTTGGGCGACCGAGCTCTGCTCGGGTGAAAATACAGAGAAAACGAACTTTCCCAGATATGAGACCTAGCTAGATCGATTTTTCGCCCCCATTAACTCCTATATTGCAACTTTTATCGAACTCGTTAGAGCCGTTTTGAAGAACGTGATTACAAATATAAATTCCTCATTTAATAGTATAGGACGAATATGTTTAGGCAAAATTAGATATTTTAAAACTGTCATACGAAATGTTTCGACTAAACAATATTAACGCATTGCAAAAATGATTAAACGATCCCAGTTATTTTTGTTGATCCTCATCTACCTAATTTGACTCAACTAAGCCTTTTTGTAATTGGTGGACATTGGGACAGAGGGACACCCATTATGTGCCTGAACTTGAACGCAAATTGCCGTATCTGTAACGTTAATTAAGGGCGAGAATGCATGTTTCTCACTAGTCACTAACATATTATAAAATCCCCACCGCGTCTGTCTGTCTGAATGCGATAAACTCAAAAACTGCCGAACAGATTTTTATACGGCGTTCATCATTGGACGGAGTAATTCAAGGTTTAGGTATATAATTCATTATGGTTTTATGTAAAGTGGCTGAAATATGACGATGATTGTTGAAGATGTCGAAAAAAATCTTGCGGTGGATCTAGAGATGAATGAAAAAAAAAAATTTTTTTTTTTTTTCCAAATATTTGCAAAATTGGAAATAAAATACATTAAAAATACTCCAAGTAGGAGTATCAGTTAAATTTTAATCTAACCCACATGCTCGACGCAACAGGCCAATACATTACTACGACAGAAAAAAAAAGATAGGCATATTTATAGGCTGTTTATGTATGTGAGTTTAAATGTTTGTAAACGCACCCACGATACAGGAGAAATTCCTAGTGTGGGGCAACGTTTCTAAAAAAAAAAAATAATTTAAACAGCCTTATTATCTCGGTAGTGACGTGGTTGCTCTTGCAAACATATTCGTCACGCTCACGAGGTTCTAAGACCAAATACCTTGATGCATGATTCCAGCATGACGAACTATGTAAGCTTCGATCATGAAGACTTAATGAACCACGCTAAATTCTATCACTCACTGCTACTTAGGATATGCACAGAAAGGTTTACCACGTTAGCTGCGCGATTAATTTTTTTGCCAGCCACGCACCGTAGTATAAGGTTAGCATGGGCTTCAGTAGACCATTCCGCCTAGATTTTCATAAAAATCAAAGATGCGTGCCACGTGCGTAGCTCACTGTGGAGCAGCGCCTTAACATCTTGAACAATATATTGTGTAAAGAACTCATTTTAATTCAGTTATATGCGAAATGTGGTAGAGAATTAGAATTATAATTGTGGATATGTTCTAAGAACTGTTCGAAGTTTAATGTGTAGGCTTTATTTCTAAAGATGGTTAACGAATAGACAGGCATTGTCACGTTGTTGGAATAATATTGTAACATTGTCTTCTTTTTAGGCTTTACGAAACAATAATGAGATGACAAATTTAAGTATAGAGTTTGAGTTTGAGAGTTTGAGTTTGAGTTTGCTAGATTGCCAGGTCGGGCAAAGTGTTATTGGGTTTTTTCCATCAGGAATTTCTCAGTAGCAGCCGGTAGTCTGGATTTGTGCCCGGTTGATGGCAATAGGGATGACGACTAAAAAAAAATTTTTTGTCCGTCTTGTAGATTATAAAAAAATAACGTACACGTATTTTTTCTTTTTTTACGTTATCAAAAGATTACGGCGATATATTGAGTTAAAATTTGGCATGACGTCACTAGTATGTACATTTTATACTTACTTGTGACGTATCAACCCCCACTCCCCAACTTTAATGCGTTTTTATCTAAGTATTTTTTTATTAATATGATAAAGCAAATGATACGGGTCTAATATTTTTTTATTATCTACCTGACGGACTTAATAGAATTTCAAAATGTTAGTATAGTATAGGTACACCCTTGCCTAGCCTTTCGGGAATTATAGGCGATTATATTTTATGTTATGTAAATTTGCTATAGACAGTGAAATTCAAAGGAACTATAAATAGCTGATTAATACCGCCGGAAATTATTCGATAGAAAAGGCACACTTTGTTTTGTTTGTGATTCCCTAAATGTGATTACAAAAGTTGCTAAGGCTTTGCCATATCCGCCGTTTCGGGCATAAAAGAGTATCGGAGGTAAAAGCCAGTGCTAAATATAGATTAGGAATTGTTATGTGTTCCATTCAACTAGGTAAATACATATAAATAAATGTATTTACCTATTCTTTTAAACGAAGAGTCTACTTTCTAGAAGATATTTTCATCCATTTTTTTTTTCCAGTGTTTGATGGCTGGGTCGTGCAAAGTGTTATTCGGTTTTTCTATCTGGAATTTTTCAGTAGCAGCCTGGAGTCTGGAATTGTGCCCGGTTGATGGCAATAGGCTTGCAACTTGTTACATAGGACTTAAACATAACTGGCGAAATGTAGGTACATCTCTGCCTAACCCTTTGGAGAATACAGGCGTGATGTTGTGTTATGTTATGTGTTCAATTGAATTCCATTATCCTATTAAGTTATGTTCTATGTTTTCTTAATTTAAAAAAGTCTTCAGCAGTCCATATGCAGCAGCAATCCGCACTCCTATGATTATCGACCATTAACGCGTGACGTTAATGGTGCTGCAGAAACGTCAGTCGTCAGTCATTACGGGTAGTCAAGAGCCCAAAAGTCTGACAACCAGTCTTAACAAGGGGTATCGTGTTACCCAGTAACTAGGTTGGTAAAGGTCAGATAGGCAGCCGCTACATGTAAAATACTGGTATTCAGCTGCATCCGGTTAGACTGGAAGCCGACCCCAACATAGTTGAGAAAAGGCTAGGCAGATTGATTAAAAATAACGCTCTCAAAGATTAGTCAGAAAGCTTTGTGCAGGAGACCTATAGAAGCGTTAACAGATTTAATTGCTTTCAGAGCAAACGTACCGACCTATACCTATTCAAAGGTTCCAGCAAGGCATTCATGGCTCAGGAATCACAACTTTGTTCGAACGTACTGTCACGTTCGGGAATTCAGTACAATTTTTGGCAGCTATCTACACCTACTATCCACTAATCATCACTCTCCTACTCTTATCACAATTTATATGGGGTCTATAGGTCTACCTATTACGGTTCGTGAGATACAGCCCGCTGACAGACAGACAGCGGAGGCTTAGGTACTTAGGGTTCCGTTTGGCACCCTTCAGGTACTGAAACTCCTCTACCTACCGTTATTTCTTCTGTCAAAGTTCATTCGGTTTATGTATGTATGTATCTATGTATGTATGTATTAGTAAGTATTCATTTTCAAGTTATCTATCACTTATGTTGCACCTGCCATGTTTTGTCTCTGCATCACCCTAAGGTTGACTGGTAGAAAATGCCTCAGGCATTAAGTCTGCCTTTTTTTTTAATTGTTTTAATTGTGCATAAGTTAAGTTTAAGTTTTAATAAAAAATACTGTGACTGTAATAGGTTCTTGTGAAATATCACTTATCTTCTATTCCCGAAAAAACTCAAAGCTTGTATTTCAAATACGCACATAAAAGGCACTTTTGAACGTCAAAATTTACAAGAAAATTTAATTGATTCTAGTAGCCTTCCAGAAGGTAGTTTTTGTATGGAGAAGAACGGATAAGAAAATCCACACACTTTTCAAATGTTTTACAATAAATTTGTATACATTAATTATTAATAATATGTCAAGACGACGTATTTAGAATAAAATTACTATACCACAACTAAAAACATGATCCACTTCAATCTTTAGTTACCTCGTGTTTAATTTGAAACTCTATTAATTTTCGGGTAACACAGTGTTAGCGAACATTACAGTAATTGTTGGACAGCTGTTTCAATTTCAATGTTTGAACTGACCTGTTCAGTTTAAATTTGGGTATTAGTATACATGGGTGGGTTAATAAGTGTTTATTGGGCGTGAATGCCTACTGTGATGCAAATTCCTTTACGGCTATGATCAGAATCGATTAAAATTCTTAAATAAGTCTTGGCTCTTGAAATCCTATTGTCATTATCATCTCAACATTTCACCTACAGCTAGTCATAGATCTCTCTTTGCTTGTGCCAATCCGGGGACACTCTCCTGTCCAATCCTCATCCAGGTTTTACAAGATTGGTAGCAATGTCGTCTACCCATCTCGCTGCCGAACGATCAACGTAAGAACTTACATAATAATAGGTAGGTATCTACATGAAACCGTTTAAACACTCATTTGTTTTAACTTCCATCTCACAAGAAACGACAAAATTAATTATTGTAATGAAACCTACGATGGGAAGTAGTTGAAACACATAAGAGCTCGAACTCACTGTCAGAACATTTTAGGGGTCTACCCTTTATAGCAGAACTTTTTATGTCATAATATTATTTTGCATAACAGCGCATAGCATAAACTTCATTTCGCAGAAAATCGTTTGGCATACACTCATTTATAATACATTAAAAACGCATAATTTTGTAAGTCAGAATCATCTTCCAAATGAAATTCTGCCATCTTCTTAATATGCCAAGTGAAATTATTCCAAATAATCGTCGCTCTAAATAAACGTTATGTGAAACGAAATTATGCGAAATTAAGCTTTGCCAAAAGTAATTATGCCAAATAAAATTCTGCCATCTTAAAAGTATGCCTTTGTAAATTCGGACATATAAATATATTAAATAATTATATTAAATAATTTTTATGCCATATATATATTCGTTTAAAGAAGATTATGCCAAGTGTGTTATGCCAAATAAATTTCGGAGCATCAAAATTCTGCCAGATAGAGGGAACCCCATTTTAGGCAATTATATTCTCTATCATCAACGCAGAATGTTACCTACCCATTAGCTGGCACCTTTGTTGTTTTGACCAGATTAAGGCAATGTTAAGCTAAACAGAACCATTCACGCACGTCTGACATTCTCCTTAGAATTCTAAATACCTGCCTAGCTTCTTGTTATAATAACACAGACATTACGTCTGTCTGATGTAGATATTACGTGACGCGCTCGTTTTGCTTATGAGTAATACAATATTACTTTCAAAAAACATGACTATGACACCTAACCTTATTACAATTCTGGCGAGATTAAAAACGGCTAAGCTGAATACTATGTGCAAGATTGACTCGCTGAGAGCATTTACAAAAGACAGTAACTGACAAAGTCAAACTATACGAGTTTTCCTTGAGTTTCCGGTAACTGAAAATACTCGTCTGAGTTACGTTTTAATTTTCAAAAACTTGAAATTATGTTTGTAAATCCAGTCATGATATACGATGACATAAAATACCTATATCAAAAAGTTGGAGGGTAAACCTGCAACCCAGAAATAGGTATACAGAAAATCAATATCTCGCGCATAAATTGTTATTTTCATCCGATGTTTTGAGACTTCCAAAATTATTGTAGTTTTGGGGAAGGTACAGACGAGGGTGGATTCTTGAAAAAAAAAACCCTTGCTCTTCCATACCCTAGTAGCTGAGCCAGTTAGCCTCAGTTACTAAGCCATCAACATCCTGTATGTAGTACCGATATCAAGTTGCAAGATCATCCCTAGCCCCTTCGTTATCGCAGTCTCTAGAGAAACACTCAACTAAATCCTAGCTGTATAAGAAACACTAGCTTTCGCTCGGGAGTTTATTCCAGTATTTAGTGGAGAACTGTTTTTCATCGAGTTTATTTTCCAAGGAATATCTCAGTCTTAGCTAAAGAGTAGCTGTTTTTATGGTATTGACATGTGGTGTGGGAGAAAAAGAATAATTGTGACAAGAATAGTGTTGAGTATGACTGCGAGTAGGAAGCAGATCAAACATGATATGGCTAAACAGGCACTAAGGTGACAGCTGAAGATGGACGAAAATAACACAGGTAGTGTGCCAACCCTAAATGATTTAGGCTAAGGGCAGCAAAGGCCGCAGGAATCCGCTCGATGCGGGAGGCACAGAATCTGTTGAAGTGGCGGTGCTTGGGGGAGGCCCATGTCCAGCAGTGGACGTATTTCGGCTGAAATGTTGAAGGGCAGCAGTATGACGATCTTTCTTTTTTAGAATGTCAAGTTGATCACCAGTTTCGGAAATATATAAAATTATAACTCATACCGTGAAGAGAGTCAAATAAGCCTCGCAGCAAAATTTGCAGTGAGGCTGACTGAAGTGCCGTAGGACGAGCTGAAGTATCGTCACACCAAAACCAGCTGAATATATTCAAAATATCGTGACTAAAAATTCTACATACCTAAATATAACAAAACAGTACAAAAGATCATATGACTCCAACAATTGTGTAAACATTATTCATGTAATGCAAATTCGGTACATTGCCCCGTAAAAACTGAATTAACATGAGCTCTTTACGCATAGTGACTTAATTGAGTCCAAGGTCTTTCAGACTGGTCATCGGCAGGGTCATAGTCTTAATCCATGTTTGTTCTAAAACATCACATGACTTGGATCAAGTGGGTTTTATACCTCATGATTATGACGACTTGTTTACACGATTCGTGGTGATCACACATTCAGGTATAGTATAATCAGGCTTTAATGTTCTCACTGTTGTGACATAGTCCTCCTCTCTGAGAGAGGGAGTGGGCCATAGTGGAATATCACATGTCTTCAAATTTTTGGTTCTAGGACATGCCGGTTTCCTCACGATGTTTTCCTTCAGCGTTTTGAAAGCAGTGGTGATGAAATAATTTACACAAACTAAAGTGCCTACTTGGGTTCGAACCCACGACCTACCCTACTATCGACCTCGTTTAGTCTTTACCACTTTTGACAATACTTCTTCGTAAGTTGAAACTTCACTAAGGTTTAAATTATCCAACTGTCACTCAGACAAATAGAACTTACGGCTTAGACGAATGACAATCCATTTCCAAGCGTTTCGTAAAGTCCTTTTACAGTTAATTTACCTCTTATTTTGCATCACTGTCAAACTCATATTGATCTTTATTCTCGTTAAAATAAGGTTGCTGTTGTGTTGTTGCTACTAACAAGTTTGTCAAAATCATAGTGATCTTTACAGTTACTATAAGGTTGCTATTGGGTTGCTGCTGTCAGAGGAAAAAATAGCTGTGTATTTAGTTCTAATAAGACATAAGATTTTCGGTAGCTTATGTCAATTCTTTTTCTAGGCGCTTTTGTCATTTTATGAGTACAAGTTAAAGCTCGTACAGACCAGCGCGACGCGACGGCGCGACGCGACTCGAACAATACAATTTCAAAAAAACTTCACGGTATAACAATAACCGGTGTCGCGTCGCGCTGTCGCGTCGCGCTAGTCTGCACGAAGCTTTAAGGGTCCCCGAAACGATAAATTAAAATTGTCAATTTTTACGTGATTAGTACACATCGATGTGCAAAATGATCGTCTACCAAATGCAATTGAAGCGATTGACAATATTACTACAATACAAATTGATGGCAATTGATCGTTTCAGGGGAAAAAAAGAAAACAGAATGATATGGCTGAATAATAGCCATTCAGCCATATCATTCTGTTTTCTTTTCCACCATTTATTGAATATTTTTCAATTTACTACTAATATTATGGCTCTGTTGCTACAGAGAAACCTAATTTAGGAGTCAGAGTATTAAAATTACGCTTAAATACTTTGTATTAAGCCTTATAATATGTTTTTAGATTATAAAGAGGTTTTGGAGAAAAAAAAATGGTAACCCAATTACGAGGTTGACTATACCTATGTGTGTTAAATCGCCGAAGTAAAACTGATAGCAAAAGAAATAAATAAATCCTTTAAAGGTTATCAAATAGTCAATCTGCCTAGCCTTTTCCCATATTAGGGTCGGTTTCCAGTCTAACCGCATGCAGCTGAATACCAGTATTTTACATGGAGCGACTGCCTATCTGATCTCCACAACCCAGGAACTGTGTTGATAAGACTGGTTATCAGACGACCCGTAACGACTGTCAAAGATCCACTACGAACAGCCGCCGGTCGCCGGGACCAAGGGCTTAACGTACTTTCCGAGGCACGGAGGAGTCTCGATATGTAAAGATGGTAACCCATCCACAGGCCAACCCCGGCAAGTGTAGCTTAACCTGATGGATCGACCCGTGCGGCAGTTATTACTTAGCCATGAGCTCCTCAAAGGTTATCAAGTAGTAATATGCTAAATGTTTTAGCTTGATTTGAAAGGAAAAAGGTAAATAGGCAAAGGCCAGTGCTGATTGGCAGTCTAATTGCAGTTTATTGCATTATTAAAAGTCTGCTAGGCAATATATAAACTATTCACTTAATAGAATTCTTAAATTAATTCACTGACAGACAACGCACGAAATTGAGTACTAAGGAAGGATTTTTGAAAATTCATTCCCTAAAAATGTATGGAAGTTAGTCATTTTCGGCGATGAGAAATTCCATCGGACACAAGGCTTGTATTTAAAAAATATATATTACTGTTTTCCTAAAACATGATAATTATGCTAATACGAATTTATGGCAGAGCAGTGTAGTTAAGTGACTGGCGAGAAGATTTAAGGAGTGTTTGAAGTTTTTTCTAATAAAGGCTAAAAAGGTGCTGAAAGAATGTAGAAAATAAATTTTGCCCAGTAATACCAAATCATAATGAAGGGCAAAGTAAAATGGTGAGAAACCGTAAGCCTGTTGATAGGTTATTGAAAAACTCAACAATTCATCATCACTAATTATTTAAAAGAAGTAAGTTTGTGTTTCCGACAAAAAAATATTATTATGAGATAAGATCACGTCTGTATTCCCTGAAGGAGTAGGCAGAGTTGTACCCCTAGTACACCCACATTTCGCCAGTTAAGTTTTTTAAGTCCATTGTAAGGGGGCCAGCCTATTGCCATCAACCGGGCACAAATACAGGCTCCCGGCTGCTACTGAAAGATTCTTGATGAAAAAACCCAATAACACTTTGCTCGACCTGAGAATCGAACCCAGTACCTCATGTTGAGCAGTAGCGCTTGCGACCACAAGACCAACGAGGCACTCAAAATAATATTATATCGTCACAAATCTATCGTCTAGCTTACAAAGAAACAATTACTTCGAAAATGCATTTCGATGTATTTGTTTCTAAGCTAATGTCATGGCTACATTATAAACACTCGCACATATACGCAGTAACAGTGTTTACAATGAAATAAAGTCTAAATTCGTCATAGACCCATAAATGTTTGTAGCCAGGAAAAGCTGCATGACATTAATGTTTAGGCACAATTTAAATATATTTTTTTACTAGTTACAGGTCAATGTTCTCAGTATAAGTTACTTAGCGCCTGTGTTAACATAACATAAGTACACAACAAATTTCACGCCTTTGTGGAGTGGAGAGAAAAAGTGGAGGGCAGAGGTTCTCCACATTTCGCAAGTTATTAACTGTAACAATATTTTTATTTAAAAAGATTCCATGGAGTTTTTGCCCGTTTTTCTCCTTGGGAACTTCCTACGCTTTGGAATGGGCAACTAGCTTCATCTTTCTGATTTACCGACTCCTGGACTATTGTGCCTGTAAAAGTGTCTGTAATTGTTTTAACTGAAATAAATAGTTTGAAATTATATTATAACTAGCGACCCGTCCCCTGCTTCGCACGGTTTTATACCCGTTCCGTAGTTTAGAAGAACAACACGGTCACACGAAAGACGACTTTAATTTATAATATGTATAGATGTTCAAGTCCCATGAAGGTAATACGGGGACTCAGGCCCTAGGACCCTTCATAAGCCCATCACACATATCCAGACTCTGGGCTACCAATACTGAGAAATTCCTAATTGAAAATCTCAATAAAACATTGCCCTATCTGAGGATGAAATTCAGGACCACACGCACAGCAGTCGGCCTTGCAACTACTACACCAACGAGGTTGTTTATTATACTACTCATTTAACACAATCTAGATCATTTTTGCGGTCAACCTAGGTGTGAATAGGTTTAAACAAACGCATCTGGTTACAAATAGAAGCCGGCTCCGAGATGGTTAGAAATAGGCTAGTATAAAGTATTAGCTTATACACAGCACACAGCTGGGTAGTTCCCTCTTAAAAATAGACCAAGGTCTTCTCCCTTGTCGTCATCTGCAACTTGTGTGGCTTCTAGTGTATAAAGATGTGGTTAAATTAGCACAGGCCACGAGGAAAGTTCTGGATAAGCAGCTATGAGTAAAGTGATAAATTCATTGATTGACATAGCGCGACAGCTGAGCGTTCCGTCTTGAGTTGGATTTCCAGATCGCGCACTGTAATTGGGTTTTCATCAGGAGTATCTCTGCTTTGTGAACCCTGAAATGTGGGTATACGGTATACCTACTATAATTAACAGTGATTAAATAAGCGTAATGTCATGCTATCATTGCCTTTTTATGAAGTTTTATCTCCGTCGGGTTACCTACTCCGGTCTAAAGCAGTGTCTCCTGCGCGTGTTTTTTCGAAACATTACACAAAAACATGGAAACAAAGAGCCACGGCCCTTTGTTTCCATGTTTATGTGTAAGTCAAAGTCAAATAATTTATTTCAATTAGGCACAAAAAAGGCACTTTTGAACGTCAATATTTATAAAATAAGAATTGATTCTAGTCGCCCCTTCCAAAAGGTAGTTTTCGTATGGAGAAGAATGGGCAAGAAACTCCACCGTTGTAAGTTTACACATTTGTGTATGCAAACACGATGTTTTTGTTGTGTGTTGTGTGAACTCACACACTAACTTATTACTAGTTAAACTTTTAGGAATATCGTATAATTTTACAATATTTGTGAATATGTGAGCACCATCCATTTATCACATAATTAATTTATCAGTCATTGCTTCATTTTTTTTACCTATCATGGTATAGGTATATAATCTTATTCTAGGTGCATCGTAATTAATGTATACAAGATATTGGGAAAACATTTTAAAAGAGTAACGGCGGAGCTTCTTGCCCATTCTTCTCCATACAAAAACTACCTTTTGGAAGGAGCGACTAGAATCAATTCTTTTTTTTTGTGTATATTTTGACGTTCAAATGTGCCTTTTGTGTGCCTAATTGAAATAAATTATTTGACTTTAACTTTGTTTTCCGAGCTGTATGGAAAATACTCTCCGCGCGGGTGAAGAGGGGAAGGCTTTGTTTCATTTATAACTGCCGCGCGCACCGCGCACATCTGTCACTGTCAGTCAACAGGTGACAGATTTTGAGTAACCTCAAAACCTGTGTTGATAATAAAACTATTATCCTGTATATAGTTGTGAACAAGTTGTGATAAATTGACGATGGATTGTAATAGAGATACTGTTCGTCACTTTTTAAACACGTCTTCGTCTTCGGAACTCACTACTACATCTACACAAAATGTGGTACATCTAAAAAAAAATGTTTTGCTTAATGTGTTGCTTATGTTTGAAAACAATTACTGTTTATGTGTAAGGGTTTTTGTCTAATGTTTCGAAAAAACACGTGCAGGAGACACGGCTTGAAACCGTCATTTGTGTCTTAAAGTTATGTTTTTTTTTTTGGAATGGCATAGAGTTGTTAATCTATATTTTTGTAAACATGTTAAATTGGTAATACAAAACAGGCAAGTAGTTCAACTTGCAACAGGCTCTCTCAACATTAAGGCGGAGACTGACTTGCAACGTTTGTTTGTAATGTATCATTCGAGGCGAGATTGGTTACAAAACGGCGATAAACTAAACTTGGCGACCGCTCGGAATTCACGAAAATGCCGACAGTCAAGTAGAGGCGAGAATCCAATACATTATAAACAAACGTTACAAGTCAGCCTTTGATCTCATCATCGCGCGTTCGTATTTATTTCCGAAGAAAGACGATAATACACGACACGCATATTTTTCTTTGGAAAGTTGTACCTAATTAGCTGTAAAAGTGTCTAATAGTATATGTATTAAGTAGGTAAAATAATTTCAAAATTTGGTTGAAAAACAGTCGATAGAATAATTTCAATGTTTCCTCTCAGTCAGAAGTTTCGTTATTTATTCGTCATATTTATGGTACCTACAAATAAATATAGTTTTTGGAAGTTCTTTAACGTGGCTTGCGGTAGGAGTAAACTGGTAGAAATCGTCACGTAACTAAAAAGCGTTATGCCCGAAAAAGTCATTTTCAAGTGTCAAATGTCTAGTATAGTAATGTGTTTGTGTGACTTATACTAGATAAGAAATAAAAGAAAGAAAGAAAGAATAATATTTATTTGGACACAGTTCGTGAAACACATAATACAAAAATAAAAAGTGAAAATAATCATATAGCATAATAGTGTGTGCCTCACGGCTGAGCCAAAAAGGTTCATTTCAGCATTAATGCCCGACAAATGCTGTCTGACGCTGGTTTTCTAATGAACCCTTATGGACAAGTGGATGGCTCTGAATTAAAAAACAAAAACCTTTGACACTTGAAACTGAAGACCATACCAGCTACTAGTATAGCTCTGTATTAATACATAATATACACCGAAAGGAACTTTGTTCCAACCGGGTGTCCTCCTCCCTGTTTTATTTCATGTTGAACCTGGCTAGCTGGACTATTGTAACAAAGCTACATAGCTTTGTTACAATAGTCCATAGCTAGCCTGTTAGCTACTTGATAACGTTATCAGAACAGTTATTTCCATTGACGCATAAAAACGCATAATCGCAGTGACTAATTCATAATGTGTTGTGTTAGGGCTTTGAACTCTATAAATAAATAAGAGCATACATAATATATAGGTTTTAGAGTAAACAATAGACCGGCATTGTTATTTCTATCTTTTGTTTCAGCTCGTTTGAGGATGGACATAATGTATTGTCCTTAAAACACCTGTTGAATTCCTGAAATATATTGAAATAATAATTTTGGAGATATTTTTTCTTTGACCCATTTACAGCTACGATTAAACACATAACATAACATCACGCCTGTAATCCGCGATGAGTTAGGCAGAGGTGTACCTAACCAAGTTTCGCCAGTTATGTTCAAGTCCCATGTAATAGGGGGTGAGCCTATTGCCATCAACCGGGCACAAATCCAGACTCCGGGCTGCTAAAGAGATTTAATGGAAAACCCCAATAACACTTTGCCCGAACCGTAAATCGAACCCAAGAGCTCGCGGTCAGCAGCAGTGCTAGCGACCACTAGACCAACGTGGCAGCCACTGTCAGCCATTTAAAGTAAAGTAATCGTGTCGATAATTTTACTTCTCCTCGTGGCGAGACCATATTAATTCCGAAAATTATAGCTAACCCCAAAAAATGGTTTCTAGCCGATGTCCGCCATAGACCGCGAGGCTGAAATAGGACAGATGGACCAGGGCCGTCACGCAGTGGGTACCTGAAGGCGGGCATCGTCACCGGGGTAAGCCTAAGAAACGCTGACGCGACCACCTAGACTCGTTCTTGTCTTATTGGAAAATACTGGAAAGGGCAGCAGACAAACGTAAATGGTAAACTGTGGGGGGAGAACTATGCCCAATAATAGGACAGAACAGGTAAAAAAAAATGTTCATAGCCATTTCTAAACCAAAGAAAAGAAATCATAAAGTGATGAAGAGTTGTCTAAAGAAAAATTACGAAGAAACGAAGAAGTTTCCTCTATTCATTTAAAGAAGCCATGAAGGTAACCTAACTGCCAAGTTAAAGGTACCATTCCGTACCCGACCGCAGGTTGCGACTGCACGTGACGTGTCGCGGCGTCATGTCGCTGCAGTCATGATACCGAACCCGACCGCAGGCAGCAGCAGCCCGTATTCCAGTCAGTAGATAGAAGATAGAAAAACGTGTTGTTGGCGGGACTACTGGTCTGCGGTCGGAATTTCTATGAAAAGTATTTCATAGAAATTCATAGAAACCAGCCGGTCTATTCTCACTTCACCTAAGTTTTCACGGTGAGATGGTTACAGAATAGCACTGCTGTAGTGTGGCTGCGACACGTCGCCTGCCGTTGCCTGCTGCGGTCGGGTACGGAATGGTACCTTAATATTCAAGATCCATGACTGCTGCATTTTTTTTTTTTAAGTTGTCGCCTAATTTTTTGCGGCCATTAATTTTTACGGAAATGATCCCACGGGAACATACTACAAGAAAAATAGTATCCTATGTCCTAATCCAGGTCACGTTTTACCCCCAAATTTCATCTAAGTCCGTTCAGCCGTTTTAGCGTGAAAGCATAACAAAACAAACACAAACTTACTTTCGCATATATTATTGGTTAGGTGGTTAGGATTATTTATTACTATTTCGATGACTACCAGCCATCTTTTAAAAGAGCATGAAATAAGTTCAGTTGACCTCGTAATTACTTTGTCACCCTAAGATTGAATTGTCTATTTGTCAGTGTGACAGTTTGAACCTAACTGAGAATTTCAAGAGCTTTCAGTGTCAGATACCGACAGCTCTTGAACGCGGTTTAGATGTGCTGATCGCGTTCAGTTTCATTGGTGAATTTCACTCTTAGCAAAGTTTCAACTGACTGGGAATTGTAGATCAATTACAAAGTCGACTATACCTAACCAAAATTATTTTACAGGAATATTTCTGGTACCCGAAGTTAAATTAGTTATCCACTTGCTCTCAAGAAATAATCATCCTATACGATTTTAATTATGATATCAATTTAATAAAGAATATTTCTGTAGCGTAGCCTGTTAAGGGGAATGCGCTAAGGTTAGGATTTGTGCCCGGTTGATGGTAATATAGACTCGCTCCCTATTACATGGAACTTAAACATAACTGGCGAAATATGGGTGTACTATAGGTACACCTCTGCCCAACCTTTCGGGGAACACAGGCTTGATGTAATGTTATGTGTGTGTACATATTTTAACGAACGCGAATCATACATTTTAATCAACATACAACCTAAACAACACTCCACATACCCGTTTGGTTATTTTATTTTTTTTTAAACTTGTTTTCTGTATAAAGATATAGCAATATGTCTAATTAAGCTGGTATTGTAATGGTCATCATAAGGAAGAGCGCTGATGTCTGAGATACAGATATCTGTATCTAGTTCAGACATTTTTTATTTTTTTATATTGTCCTATATAAAAAAATATAAAAAATAATAAGAATTATACTGACCTGCAAATTAGAAAAACACGCAAGAAAATTTGAATTTCGTAGGCTACCCTGGCGTGTTCGCCTTAAGGAATAAGGTCGGCTGTACTAACTACAAAAGAATAGTTCACGTTCCGACGAAGAAAAAAATCCTGTAAGACCTTTTATAAAGGTTAGTAATACCTTCTTTCTTCTTATATCTAGCTTTTGTATAGGAAATACTTATTTTGCCTGTTACGTTGTTCCGTTTACATTAAAATTCTATTGTTGTAGGCACTGAGCTATGTAAGAACTTAGTCAGTGGAGAGAGTCAGATTAGTGTGAGCCGCCTCGTCCACCTCTGATGAGATACTAAGGTCAAATCGTGACTCAAAGTCAAAGTCCAATCATTTATTTCAATTAGGCACATAAAAGGCACTTTTGAACGCCAAAATTTACAAAAAAACATAATTGATTCTAGTCGCTCCTAAATGTAGTTTTCGTATGGAGAAAAATGGGCAAGAAACTCCACCGCTACTCTTTTAAAATGTTTTCACAATATCTTGTATACATTAATAATTAAATGTGAAGACGATGCACCTAGAATAAGATTACTATACCACGATAGGTAAAAAGAATTAAAAATGAAGCAATGACAGATAAATTCATTATGTGATAGATTCATGGTGCTCACATATTTACAAACATTGTAAAATTGTACGATATTCCTAACATTTTAACAAGTAATACTAATAAGTCAGTGTGTGAGTTCAAGTAATCACAGAATGTAAAATCAATGTTATAAAAAATAATATTATGCAATTAAATTAGCAAGTTTGTTTGTGTCTAGACTCTGAATTGTCCTATGGAGCAGGACCAGCATGTTTCCAAGCATTCTTCTGTAATATGCTTGTTTACAAAGTGTACTTTTAATATGAGTTTTTTTTTGTCATTTAATTGTAATAATATTTTTGGGAACCAAAAAACTGCCCAACAAAGCTGATGCCACATGAAATACAAAAATGAACAAAAAGTGAAGCGTCTGATATTGGTTTTATAGTTACTAGGACTTTTAGTTATTCTTTTTTTAAGCATTTATTATGAGCTTGTGTGGCTTGTATGACCAATATTGGTTGGTTTTCCATAATTAATGTTAATGTTTAATCCCATTGTAGTTCCCTAGCAGCTAGTCACCAAGACTGACAAAAAAAATCTCTTTTGTAAAAACACGTTTATGTTCACTAGAAAAGACTTTAAACTAAGTAGGGACATACTCCCCCAGTTTATAACCGGTCCACCATTTGTGTGGTACTCTTTTATTTAGACAATCAATGGGGGGGTACTATAAGCTAGGGGAGCGCCCGCGCGCCCAGGCGGCTAGGGATTATGACACAAACGCGAGATATTTTGTGTAGGGTGGCGTGATCTCGTGTGATCGTTAAGGTCTTACAAACGTGCCACAACCATAAGGCGTAGTTCCATTAACACCTCCGGTAGCTTGTAGTCGCTTGCAACGACTGTCGTGTGGACAACATCGCGACCATAAATTCGACCACTCACACGCAAGGGGTTGATTGAAACGTAGTTGTGACTAAATCTCTAGGTACGCCATCGTAGACCTTATCCACTACGTTGAGGTTAAGAGCGCCCATTTATTAATTTAAACAAAAACAAACGAATTTAGTGGCTTCGATTTCAATTTTGTTGTTGGTAGTGTTTAATTAGTTTTTGGGTGAAAATTGTGTGTGGAAATTGATGACCACATTGTTATATTGGGTTACCACCAGTAAAAACAAAATATGTAAGTGTTAATAGTAAAAGTAAACTTCAGGCAGTCATAGCAAGAATACCACACAGCCACTGCCAGCCGACATTTTTGTCTCTAATGTGTAGATGTGGTGAAGTTCGTCTACACAGAGCTTTACCAAAATATTCTTACAGGTTACCTTTGATAATATTTGCGTTGTTAAAATGAAAGGTTTTAGGTGTCTGCGCGGCTGAGGGTGGTCTTAAGCTGGATGTATTTGAAAAGGTTTTTGTTTGTTCAAATGTTGGGTCGTTTTAGGAAAGTTTCAGTAGACTTTGTTGTAATGAATTAGGGCGAGAAGCGGACCGGAATATGCAAACTGTTTTTATCCGACTTGGCAACAGCTTGGGGACTGAACCTTGCTTAGGCTTAGAGATAATGCTAGAATAATTACTTAAACTTAGCATAAAACTAAATAATAATTTAGACTTCCTCGTTGGTCTAGTGGTGTCAAGCGCTACTGCTAAGCATGACGTCCTGAGTTCTATAGTAGTATCTGAGTTAGGGCAATGGGATTTACCTACTTATCTGGAATTTCTCACGAACAGCCCAGTATCTGGATTTGTGCCCGGTTGATGGTAATATAGACTCGCCCCCTATTACATGGGACTTAAACATAACTGGCGAAATGTGGGTGTACTATAGGTACACCTAAAAAAAAAGAAAGAAAATACGTTTATTCTGCACAAACAAAACGCACATTTAAATAAAATAAAAACACAAAATACACATACAAAAGTAGCCAAAAGCCTCATATTCAGCCAACAAACAAACGCTATTTATAAAATTGATTCATTCATCGGTTGATGTCAAGGCCACAGACAAAGACAATATTGCGTAATTACTGTAACAACCTCTGCCCAAC
The DNA here is from genome assembly GCA_949128155.2 of Xanthia icteritia. NCBI lineage: Eukaryota > Metazoa > Arthropoda > Insecta > Lepidoptera > Noctuidae > Xanthia > Xanthia icteritia. The sequence continues at coordinate 18,595,390 of OX421932.2, forward strand.
CCTTCATGGATACAAAGCGTGATGTTATGTGTAACAACTTTGCATTATCAGCATTAAGGCCCGCTTGCACTACAAATTATTAAGTCCATTTAGCGCTAAATTTATTTAAAATATCGTTCCATTTCTGTCACGATCAGGATCATGCTTTAAATATTTTTAGCGTATGTATTTAGTGATTGGTGGTGCAAGTAGGCCTAAATATTCTCAATCTCACTGATTAGAATAATGCTTCCGAAATAACAAGTAATTACTTCTTTTTCTTTCTTTCTAAAAATCTTTATTTTAAATATTTATTTAGTCCATAATGTTACAGTTTTATTTTTACATAACACCTGCCAAACTGCCAAGCAGTTTGTCGACAGTAGGTTCTCGTGGATTAAGCACGAATCTTTGTTTAACCAAACATAAAAACTAAATCTAAGTTAAAACTAAAACACTAGACGGCTCTGACTCCACACTCCGTATGTGAATACAGAGTAGCTACCCACACAGCCACAGATTCTACAGCCATAGCTACTACACTCAGCGGCAGCAGTCAACGAACGTCATGAAACCATCCCATAGTACCTAAAATCAACTCTATTTACAATAGCATAAAGTTGATGTTCGTTTAAGTGGAAATAACATCAATTAGTAGTAATACAGTAGCGTAGGTAATCATTGTAGTAAATCTTACTTTTTAAGTTCTTTTTCCCAATTTAATTTATCACCATGATCAATTTATTTGATAGAACTTGTAAATAATATTTTTTTTAATTTAATTTTAAATCTATTTTTGTCCATTTCAGTCCTTATGTCTGCTGGCAGGCTGTTCAATAGTAATGGTATTCGTTTTTTTAGAGTTCTGTCACCATAGTAATAAGTGACTGGATACATCGAATTTGCCAGCAGCCATAGATCATGTGTTATGGTTGTTGATTACATGAGTTAGGTTATGCTCTTGGGTACCATGAACCACCATGGTACCCAAGAGCAACTGCTAAAATATACTTATGTTTGTAACTAATCGATAGAATTTAACATATTTTAAATAGTTTCCTATAATCTCCTTTACAACTGTTTTTAGATTTTTGAGTAACAAGTAGTTTCAAGAATCGAATTTGAGGAGCCAATTTGATCGCCACTTACCTGCTTTGAAATCTAAATTGCTTACATTACCAAGAACTAATATATAATATATAGGTACTACAGGAATAATAGAACATGTTGGTATCGGTGATATTCGCGATAGGGGCTTTAAATAGCACTAACAGTTCCAGCGCTTTGTAAATATTAAACATGGGAATGTTACGCTAAAATACCTACTCAAAGGAATTATTTTGAAATGCATTTCGATGCTGTATTTTCTGTAACGTTTATGAAATTTCGTTTCGTAATTTGTGTCGCTGATAATTTAAATATTTATGTAAGTTTTCAGTTTACATTAAAATGCGTATATACAATTATTATTACACAACTAACCATTTAGGTACACTAGATAATCCTATTCTATTAAATGAGCAATATTTATATGTATATATAGACTTTATATATTATATATATATACAGCATCGAAATGCATTTCAAAATAATTCCTATATAAATATTCCTATATATTATATATATGATCCCATTAAAATAGGTGGTCAAAATTTTAGAAATCATTCAGACCACCAAAATAAGGACAATGGTAAAAAAATTATAAGAAAAATGCATTAGATACCCAATGATTGTTGGTAACCCAATGCCATTTATTATTTTAACTCAAAATAAAATCACTTTAATCGGTGTTTTTTTTGCTTGGATATTTTCGGTTAGACGTACTGAACGCTGTGTTTAAAATTTTCCATTTATTTTAATGGGACCTTGTAATCACGTTCTCGTAAAAAGCTCTAACGATCTAACGATTTCGAAGAAAGTTGCAATAAAAGGGGTTTACGGGGTTGAAAAGTTGATCTAGCTAGGTCTCATATCTAGGAAAAATTTCCAGGAGTTTTGAACGGTGACTTCAATGATTTTGACGTCCACTTTTCGAATTTTCACTTTGTACTCGTAACTTCGTATCTTTGCCGCTCGCGCCGCCATATTGCTAAAATGCCGCCCAAAAAACACGTTTTTTTACAATAACTCCTTTCCGACTAATTTTACAATAAAAATATTAGGAATAAATTAAAATAGAGAAAATTTCCTATCATCTGATGACATACTTTTTATTTGTAAAACGAATAGTTTTATAGCCTACGAGCGCCGCAAAGTCTACTACAAATAACTCAGTTTCACACTACCATGAGGCAGAAGAGTGCAGTGTGTGTGTTGTGCTTTTTTTTGGTATTATCCCCAGATATTATAGTATTTAGTGCATTCAATCATAATCTGTTTCATTAAGACAGTTCACCAACATTCATTGCGTTATTTACATTTTTGAGCAGACAATTTTTTCGAACATATAAAGCAATGGAATAGCTACATCCTTCAAAATGATTCAGATTGTGATTGATCGTGTGGGACGCAATTAGGGTGCAGATTCTGCGAGTTCATCGTCTTCAGTACCAAGCGAAACGTCACAGATAGAAATTTATTGCACGTCATTCACCAGGGGGTTACCTGGAAAGTTTTCCGAGAGTTTTCAAAATTGGTGATTTCATTAATTTCGACGTGGTCTTCTCGAATATTCACTTTGTCACCTCGTTTCTTTACTACTCGCGCTGCCATGGCAAATGAGTCTAAAAGGAAATATTGTCAAAACATTTTAGATTTTTCGCGCCATTTTTCCAATATTGCGGCGCGAGAGAATGAAATCACCAGTTTTCAAAACTCGGAAAGCTTTTCAGGTTCCCCTTCAGCTCTCCCTTTTTGAGCACCAAATGACTACTATCCGGGACAATGCCCAGAAGACTGGCAACATTGCCACCTTGAATGGCAATGCTAATTCTTTGGCCAAAGAACGAGTCAGCCCTGGCGCTGATTGCAGAGGTTTTAGTTTGTTTTCATAAGGTAAGAACCAACGTGGGTACCTAATATTTAATGGAGTTAGACATATTGATGATTCTTCGTAACTTCCATGTCGACCTGAAATAAAATTGAAACCTACTAAATACATAATGAATGTGTTACTAATTCCCTTCAGTGAGTGGTTCTGTAAGAATTTAACCTTAACTCGGTTTGTTCAAACTTTCATTGGAACGGACCATCTAAAAAAAAACTGCATCTCAGAAGAAGTCAGAAGTTAAGTCTCAAAAACTTTTCTCTGTGCAGCTGTTCCTTAACAGAACAAACTCAAAAAATAGTACCTATTTTTATATTCTTAGTGGTTTATGCTATTTTGTGTCTGTCAGTGACACAGTAACGGATAAGTGTTATTAATATCTACGTCCTGAGTAAGAACCATATGTCAAATGGAATATAGAGTGTTTCTTTTTTTGCTGGGACCAGCGCATTATTTAAAAAACACCCACTTCTGCAGTCCAGATTTTTTTCTTCTGATACAATGAAATGATCATTTTCCTCATTTTATTGACAATTCGCACTTTACCAAACAAATAGGTAAGTATTGTAAAATTGTTTTCATAAAAAAGACCTAATGGTTCTTAAGTCAGCTTTTCTGTAACCCGTATAAATAATCTTATGAATTCATATGTCCCCATTACTATTCCAGCTAAAAAAACACTATATTTGCCCATAAATACACTAAAACAATGATAAAACAGCAACAATAAGCTGACACAGAGTCATGTGACGCTGATAGCTTATCTATACATGTCATGACCCAGTGCAGAAGTGCTGACCTCTAAACAGACTTTCCTTCATTTCACGAATGATAACGTCACTGATAGCAGAACAATGAATAATGACGAGTTGTTTTGGTGGGAATGGAGAGATGGACATTGATTAGGAATATGTATCCTTTCATCCATTGTACCAAGTTATGATAATTATGTAGGTCGAAGTCAAAATTCGAATTCGTCAGAATACGAATTTTAACTTCGACACCAGTCGATTTATTCTGAAAAATCTCACGGTGAAGTGAGCTTGAAGGGAGCTGTCATTGCACCTGGTACTAGAGATAGCTTACTTTACCTTATTTTACACGGTGAGATTTTACAGAATAGGTCTGCTGGGACAATTATTACATAATCTTAACAACATTATGAACCTACCAGATGTTGAAACATATGTGATGCCTGTTATAGCTATAGAGGGAATGCCATCATTGCGCTTGTCAGACTAATTCGTGATCAAAAAGAGGCCTAAGACCACTAGTACATTCAAAGGGAAGCCTGAGACCACTCCAATCTAAGACAGTGTTGCATTCGCCACGCTAATCGGATGTAGGACCTCTCGTGAGGTCTTCTTGAGGTGAGGTGATCGAAGTTAAATAATTGTTTATTGACATTAGGTGGCTAAGCATTGCCTCCCATGCACGAGGTTGTGGATTCAAATCCGGGAAAGACTGGATATGACTTTTCAATTCATATGTACTTTTTAAGTTTATCTTTGAGATCACTGACATCGGTAAAGGAAAACGTCGTAAGGAAACCTGCACTGATTCTAATAATATACCAAAGTGTGAAATCGCCAACCCGTCTTGAGCAACCGTGATCAATATGCTCGTGCCTTCTCTGTATGAGAAGAGGCCTTTGGCCTGGAAACATAAGAGGCTGGTATTTATTTATTAGAAAAATATTAAACAATGATACTGCCTTTCTAAAACACTCATAGCAATATTAAACCAACCTAGTTCCTATCAGAATCAGTTTTAACGCAAGATGCAGCAATATAAAAAATTCCACCAATAAAATATACAACATTATTTACATTGAACCCACCCACAAACATAAAGTAGCGCCACGGTATTAATAGAACTCGCAGCCCATTGCACTTGAACCACAAACATCGGACTACCAGCCCAGATCGCACGGGCGTATTTTTATCGCGGTGATTTTTTTTCGAGTATTGGATTTTCGACGCTCTGCTTAGCGCCGAGAGTTGAATATCCAACAGTGTGTTTTCCTGACGCGCTGGGAAACGCGCTGGATGCGCTCCGTTGGATTCTCAATGCTCGGCTCAATACCGAGAGTTGAAAATCCGGTATACGGAAATAGATCGCCGCGATAAAAAATACGTCCGTGCGAACCTGGGTTAAGTCAGCGAGGTATACCGCAATGCCGACTTCTAGCCATTATGTTTATTTCTAGAATTATCGTCCACGTAGGACAATGCTGTTTTGTGACAAGATACAAAGTTGCTCAGAAGGTACCATCGAAGAACTTCATATCGCTTTGATATTTTTGTTTGAAAACAAAATCCCGTGAAGACGATGACCACATCGGTTACCGCCCCGGTTCTATAGCGGCCGAGGGCTGCAAGCAGAAATAGTCCTTACGGTGTATAGATATGAACTTCTTCGATGGTAGGTTAGTAAACACTTTTACAGTTCAATTATATTTTAACTAGATGAGGTCAGCGATTCCTATCCGACTACTCTGAGAAGAAAGGCCAAAAACAAACTCAGACAGGTCAGTCTCTTTTAAAGTCTAGACATAATCTTTATCAGATCATGTAAGGACCATGTAGATTAATGTCTGAAATGGTCTTTTGAGGAAAGAACCACACAGATTTGAGTGGACCTGACCAGTCAGTGCACGCATTTGTCTGTAATCGTGCAGCTCAACTCAAAACCTAAGGAGCTCAACAACTCGACGAACAATACCAAAGAAAGGACATTTGGGTAGGTCAATGACTGATGGTCATAAGAATAGACGAGTATTTGAGTGAAAATTGCACATGTTAACTGAAACCACAGTCAAAAGTAGTTTTATTGGTTTCTGTTAAAACCATTATCAAGTTAAAACGTGTTTTTCTATTAAAAACCCTCTATGGCTAAGACTAAAAACAAAAAAGGCCTTAGACTAACAATTTTTTGTTTTTAAAAGGGTAAATAAACTGACTGCCTTGTTTGCCAGAGACCACTGAGATGGTACTGCCACCTAATAGGCTGGGTAGCAAAATACCCTGATAAAAATTACATGTCATTGATACTACAGAAAACAGGTGATGATGCAGTTGTGCAGATATTATAATCATTTACCTTCGACCCCTTTTCCAACATGTTGTTTCGCTATTCGCTAATATTTTAAGTGACGCGCGGTCTATGAACTTCACAAATGTCCCACGAACTGGAACTTCTGCATTATTATTGTGTGAAGAGCCATCATTTGCGTAAATTAACATAATTTGGGCATTATTCAAGTTTTATCCAGAACTTCAGACAGGTATAAGTGACAGATACTTAAAAGCTCCGCGTAGTTTGTCACAGACCCTCCTGAGGGTCGCTTTGAATGTAAGTTTAAATAACAACACTATAAACTTATAATTTCACAACATTCACTATATCTTATAACTTAAGAAAGCATAAAGTTAAAATAAATCTCATAAAATATGTTTGTTCTATTGGAATATTGTAATTAATAATTATAACAAAGTCGATTTACATGAGCTTATTATTTTTTTTACCTCACTAGGTAGGATAATTTTTGTCAGAAATGGTACACCTCCACCATTGTCCAGTTATTAGTACGAGTAGTTAACGTGTTAGATAAGGATAAAGTAAGTGCTATCACCAATGCCAATATTATCGATACATAGTACCTACACATTATGTTTACTACCTCGTTGGTCTACTGGTCAAGCTACTGCTAATTTTAACCTAATCATAATATACGAAAATTCTATCTTATTTCGTTTAATCTAATTTAATTTATTGTTATCAATTTAGCTTTTAATAATTTATTTTTCACTTTTATCTAAACTATGTATTACTGGTACTGGAGCGGGAGCGTGTCAGACTTATTGACTAAAACCCACCCGTGTTCGTGTGTACGTTGCCAGGGGTCACGGTATCCCTTTCGGACTTTCCCGCGACCCCGGCATTCATCGGTCCTATCGAACCCCTTCAGTTGCTGACATATCTTTAAGGCGCGCGTAGAACACGACGTGCCGTCGACCCGGGCCTGGTCCTTTTCGGACGGCGAACTACCCATTGCTCACCGTCTGCAAGCCCGCGCCTACTGTGGCCGGGAATCAGCTCTCGATTCCCGACGCCCAAGGCGTCTCCTGCGGCGGCTGGGGACGTGAGGGCGCCAAAATTGGCCTCTCCCTCACGCGTACCGCCTCCTCCTTCGCGAGCATTACTGCTTTGTAGAAGGAGGTGACGGCCTTCCATGCCCTATCGTAACTGACATACCTCAAATTGTAATTCTAATTCGTAATTATGAAATCAATACTAACCTAATCTCTATCCTGTAATAAATGTACGTAAGTACCTAATATTTTCACGCCACACTTGGCAGAATGTGATGATACCATTGACTAATCTCATAGACCATAATGTACCATATTCTGTCAAATAAATGTAGTAGTCTCCATGAAATACGGAAAAAGGTTACGCAACAGACCGTTCAAAATGTACAAATACTTGAGGTATTTGTACTAAAATATGGATATGAATCATACTACATAGTTTATTCTTGACCTTGATGAAGCTATGAACTGCTTAATTTGCGTGTCACGCCAATATTTACCGAGTTTTGTTTAATCTAAGTAAAAATATGTGAGATTGCTCAAGGTTTCTGTCGGGGAATTTACATGTTTGAAATTGCTGGGACTTGCAGGATAATTAGACGAAAATAGATTATGATGTAGCATGGGTGTCGTTTTCGAGGTTGCAAATGCCGATAGTTAGGTCCATAGAATAGATTGTTCGTATCTTGTTTTATACAAAATCCACGTCACCAGTCTAAAGTGCGCGCAAGATAAGTCTGCGCCCGACTGGTGGCGCTGGCGTGCTTAATTCTATAATAATAAACCTATATTAATAGTTAATCATAATATTATTAATATTAATTGATTAAATAATTCTTTATTTAACGGCGGTATACCTACTTATTAGTTCTGACCTAAGCCACGCGCAGACTTATCTTGCGAGCACTCTAGTCAATGTAACCTATATTGTCAAGACTGGTGTCATAGTGTCTCCTATAAAGTAGAAGCAATCATCATTATTTCAGCCGAAAGACGTCCACTGCTGGACATAGGCCTCCTCCAAGCACCGCCACTTCTACAGGTTCAGTGCTTCTCGCATCCAGCGGATTCATCAGGTTATCGGTACTCCTTGTGGTGGTCTTCCAACGCAATGTCTTCCGGTATGACTCTTGTTATGGTTAGATTTGGATCCATTTCTTTTTAAATTGTTCTGGAACTAATGTCCCTGGACAAGAGCGCGCGCGCAGTGGGCACGATATTGATCTCATTTGAAATGATTGAAATATTATATAATGTTTAAAAAGGATGCTGTAGTAGCTCTGACAGGTAAGTTAATTGATTGATGTTGGTTTTAGACGGTGTATATACCTATCCTAGCCTACGAATATTATGAACGCGAAAGTTTGTACGGATAAATGGATGGGTGAATGTTTGTTACTCTTTCACGCAAAAACTGCTCAACTAATTTGGATGAAATTTGGTACACAGATATTTTATAACCTGGATTAACACTTAAAATACTTTTTATCCCGATATTCCCACGGGATCGAGTGTTATGCGGGAAAAACCGCGAGGCGCTGCTAGTCTATCATACAAATTGGAAAATGAAGTGAAAGCTCTTCTTTTAAGAAAGCTTAATAAAGTTACAAAGACTTAGAAAACTGTATGTAAATTACTTCCAGAGTTCGTCAATAGAAAATACAAAACAAAGGTTGATTTTTTGTAAATATTACAAAGAAAAGTTTCGTAACTTTGATCAAAATATGAAAAACAAAGTATTAGGCGCAAATGAGATTATTTTCATTATAATGAAGGCAGAACACGGACTGTTTATACTGACATCACTTGCTAAATTTTTGTTTCATTTGGGATTGATAGCGCTTTTATTTCGTAGCAGTAAGGTCGATTTCCGTAGTTTAAGCGTGGTTGATCATACCAGCGTTGCATGTCAACGACCTTTATGTTAGTGTGAACTAGCTTTAATGTGGAAATGGAAAATAATGTAATGGCAACAGTCTAGCCATCATTATGGGAAATTAACTTTTTCATTTAGAACAAGGAACATCAATACACATAACTATCGAAATTTAGGTGTACAATAGGGTACACCTCTGTCTTACCCTTCGAGGAATTTAGGCGTGATGTTATGTTTATGTAAACATCAAAATATTCGCCGATGTGTTACAAAGTTCATTATAAGCAACTTTATTACTGAGCTACCCTTACATGTCCTCGTGGAGGCGATCGGTGGCGGCGATCTCTCGCGTCCGGCCCTGGTCCAGGCCATGGTATGGAGCGAGAGGGCATGGGAGGCCGTCACCTCCTTCTGCTAAGCAGTAATGCTCGCGAAGGAGGAGGTGGAACTCGTCAGGGAGAGGCATATTTCAGGGTTTGCGGGAAAGTCCGAAAGGGATACCGTGGCCCCTGGCAACGTACAGGCAACTGAAGGAACACGGGTGGGTGGTGAATCTGACACGCCCTCCCGCTCCACCCAGAGCGAGAGAAGTTATTAGAAAATGTCCCACAGAAAAAAAAAAAAAAAAGCTACCCTTACTTTTTTGATCACTGAAACTATTTCCCGAAAATTGAGCTCAAGTTTTGTCAGTGAATTTTCTCAGAATCAGAATTCCTAGATTTTCTTAAGAACTGAAAGTTTGAAACGGAACTTAATTTTGCTTAGTTGTATACTCTGTACATATTGAGTATAGTCATTTTATTCTAGGTACATCGTATCCACATATATAGCTAATTAATGTATACAACAAAATTTTAAAAGAGTAACTATGGACTTGCCCATACTTCTCCATACGAACTTTTTGAAAGGCGTGGCTAGAATCAATTTTATTTTCATTCATGTTCATTTTGACGTTCAAAAGTGCCTACTAATGGCCGACTGGAAAACAAAAATTGACTTTGAATACATAAACTAGATAGCATGAACTAAGAAACTCTCAAAACATTACAGCGTCGAGAAAATTGCAGTACCTAACAGAATCTTTTCAACAAATAAATGGCGGTAATAAAGACGCTAACTAACGATGTACGCCACTACCATTTTTCAAGGAAACCTAACATTGCAACAAGTCGAAAAGCCACGAAAGTGCTGAGCACAAGAAAAGTATTACCAACTAGCGGGATATAATTAACACGCCGCGGGAGGAAAACGAACATAACAGGATGTGTAATAAATTGTTATTAATGTCTTTTACTCAATTCGATGACCTAGTGAAGGCCACAGGAATCCGCTGGATGCGAGAAGAACAGGATCGGTCGACTTGGTGGCACTTGAGGGAGGCTTATGTCCAACATTGAACGTTTTAGGCTGAAATAATAATGATAATGATGACTCAATTCGTAAACTAATGTAATCTAGTTTAGACCACGGCAAACTGAAAATGTGTTGAACTTTTCGCCAGTCATGTCATAAGTCCAATGTTATGGGATGTTACATGTTATCCTTTTTCTATTACCGGGCACAAATAATCAGACATTGGGTTGCTACTGAGAATTCTTTCATTCTGTAACTTATTCCAGAAAATCCGAATAATCTATAGAACTCAGGTTTCGGCTCTCAGCAGTCGTGTTTTCGAATGCAAGAGAAAAGTCAAACTTAATGACGGATCTGAAGTGCGCTACTCGCTGCGCAATACCCCACCCCTCACCCCCGCTGACACATGAATTCGTTACCGCGCAACAACTCGCCTCATGTTCCGAGCCGCCATTAAGTTTGAATCGAGGTGTAATGTTGTAGCGAGCCTGCATACTCTTTTGCAGCACAAGGCCAACGAAGCACTTTTTTCTTTTAAAAAGTAGTTTTAATTGGCTTGCCCACTTATCTCTTTTGTACAGTCAACCTCAAAAAGATGTATATCGACAATTATTAATTTAATTGTCTACAATCTTTGTTCCATAATATTGTATCACCACAAAACATATTACACATTGGATACCTACTTGTAGCTACACATTGATACAGTAATAATTTATGGAACACAAATTGTAGACAATCAAATGAATTCTTGTTGATGTATACCTACATCTTTTTGAGGCTGACTGTATACTGTACATAATCTAATAAACTACAAATAGTAACTACTAAACTAAACACTTGAAACGTTAAAACTGTAACAGGCAAACAAGCGGAACGATCTTTAAAACTGAAATACATACTTTGGAAATTATTGGATACTAAAATAATCCACTCGCCAGTTTTATATACGATGCAATATGGAACGTTGTGCGAAATATCGTTTCAATGTTTCTTGAATAGCTTTGACACAGATGAACGATTTCTATTACCTAGTATAGGTACTTTATAAATATGGCTATGAGTAAGTATGCTGAGTTTATTTGTATGCACACTGTTTTTACCCATACTTGATTTGTTGCATATTATGATTCAAGCTATCTAAGTAAAAAAGAAAGAAAGAAAATACGTTTATTCTGCACAAGCAAAACGCACATTTAAATAAAATAAAAACACAAAATACACAAATACAAAAGTAGCCAAAAGCCTCGTATTTAGCCAACAAATAAACGCTATTTATAAAATGATTCTTGATCGGTTGATGTCAAGGCCACAGACAAAGACAATATTGCGTAATTACTGTTACAACATTATATACTCTGTGGTTGCGACATTGGCAAATGACAACAAAAACATAACCTAAACAAAATGCCGTAGTACTTATAAAAATCTTAAATTCAGTCACTGCAAGACAACGCACAGCCTAAACCACTGGGTTTAGAACCTTGAAATTTTGCACAACAAGTTCCTTATAGGTGTCACAGGATGATTTGATCATTCGAATTTTCACGAAAACCCTAAGGATTTTGCGAAAACACAGATGATTTGAAAATGGTGAAAGCATTTCTGTGAGCAACTCGTGTTATCGCTGTGATGAACCCGGTCGGCCGCGGCGGCAGGGTGACGCAGCAGTGCCGTCACAGCAATGACGCGTAGCATTGCTGCTGTGCATTTGATTTTTCGTATGTTTGGTTGTAATGGATAAACTCAAAAACTACTAAACCAATTTTTTTTAATTCTTTCTCCTATAGAAAACTACATTATCAGCGAACAACACGGGCTATATTTTATCGACTTCTACGCGAACGAAGTCGTGGGCAGAAGCTAGTTTCATATATACCTATAGAAAATGAATGGAGTCCAGCTACCTAATTACGCAACACATTTTCGTAAACGATTACGACTAATCTGTTTCATTTGACAGTTCAACAACGTTCATTGCGTTATTTACGTTGTTGAGCAGATTCTTTTTTCGAACTTATGAAGCAATGGATTAGCAATCTGTTTCAAAACGATTCAGATTTTGATTGATCGTGTATTACGCAATTAGGGTACAGTAGTGACGCGGCAGCGATGTTGCGGCAACACTGGCGCGTGCGGCGTTGTTCGGAATCATACCTTTGTTGTTGTGTTGTGTCATCGTTTTTTGGAAACTCATCCTCTTTTTGTTTGGTTGGGAAATTTTCAAATAACTTCTCCCGCTCTGGGCTGAGCGGGAGGGTAGTACTGACTAAAACCCACCCGTGTTCCTTCAGTTGCTTGTACTTTGCCAGGGGCCACGGTATCCCTTTCGGACTTTCCCGCGACCCCGGCAGGCATCGGTCCAATCGGACCCCTTCAGTTGTGCTGACATCTCTTTGAGGCGCGCGTGGAACACAACGCGCCGTCGACCCGAGCCTGGTTCTTATCGGACGGCGAGATACCCATTGCTCACCGTCCGGAAACTCATCCCCTAAGGCTCCTGAGAGTTTGCCGATGGGAAATCCCAAGGTACACGGCTAATACCAACCTTTACATAAATGTACATAAGAAATACCTTGGATACCTAATTAAAATCTTACTATGTTAGTAGGTACATACACACTCAAGTCATTAGCGATTCTAACTTTTACCTCCTCGAATGTACTGTTGCATTGCGTCTATGACGTTTTGTGAGAGTTCCCATACTGTGCTCGAATGAAAAAATCGATCAACTATCAAACAGTAAATTATAATAAAAACATAATAACGCGTGCTATTACTGTAGGTACTGAATCTAGAGAAAAATTCACGAAGGTTCTTTGATCTATTCACATCGATGATATTAATCGTCAGTCCAAAAAACTTAATCAAAACGCTTAATCAAAACTTCATGACATCCACGCCTGTATTCCAGGAATTGAACTCAGGTCAAAAACAAAGTCAAATCATTTATTTCAAATAGGGCCTTATAAGGCACGTTTGAACGTCAAAATTTACAAAAACAAAAAAAAAATCTAGTCGCCCCTTCCAAAAGGTAGTTTTTGCATGGAGAAGAATGGGCAAGAAACTCCACCGTTACTCTTTTAAAATGTTTTACAATATTTTGAAAAAGTACTTTAGTTATATATAATCAAAGACGTTCGCTCGCTGCTAAGAGTAATATGCTGGCACGACGATTTGCGAAGTGTTCAAAGCAAGTCAAAATCACTCTGTTTAACGCATACTGCCGGAACCTTTACACCTGTGCCCTATGGTACAAATACACACAGCGTGCTTACAACACGTTGCGTGTACAATATAACAACGCTTTCTAAATGCATACTGGGCTTGCCTTGGCGGTGTAGTGCGTCCGGCATGTTTGCCGATAACAGGGTAGATGACTTTTACGCAGTCATGAGAAAGTCGCAGGCCTCTTTTATGAACCGAATACATACATCGGACAATGGAATATTGAGGGCCATATACGAGGTTAATTATTTCTTCGTATATGGCAATTAATATTCTAGCTAAATTAATATTGTAATATTGATTATTTTGTTTTTGTTTTGTAATAAGTTATAATTAATTAATGAATTGATTGAATGAATTTGTAATCTGTATTTGTATTTGAGTCTGTTGTAATTTTTTTTTTTATATGGGTGTATTCCTGAAATAAATTATTTGAATTTGAATTGAATTGAATAATTATATGTAAGGACGATGCACCTAGAATAAAATTATTATACCACAATAGGTAAAAAGATTTAAGCATTAAAAATGAAGCAACAACAGATAAATTAATTATGTGATAGATACATGGTGCTCACATATTTACAAACATTGTAAAAGTAGACGATTTTCCAATAAAATTACAATTAATAAGTCCAGGATAAGAAGATCTCAGCTCAGCAGTATCGGTTGCATCAATCCTATAGGTACTATTAAACGAGCAATATTTGTATACAGGATGGATTTTTCAGATGGGGCAGCAAGGACAGCTACCTTAACCGTTGTAGCTACAGTAAACCGGTATTAGGAGTCTGTCAAATGAAAATGTAAGTTGGAGTCTCATTGCCTACGAAATGTATGGGAAACGTTTTTTGTAATTTCTGACTTTTCTAGTACTCAAACCTCAGTTGGTCCAATAGAGGTTTTTGATCCTTATATGAAACAGGATCGATTGACATCAAAATAAGTTTTTGTGAAAACTGCCCATCTTCCTGCTGACTGTATTTTTTTTCAAAATCTGTGAATGCAGATCAAAATTTCTAAAAAATTTAAGGACGATCTCCTAAGACCGTATTACTGTAGCTACAACGGTTAAGGTAGCTGTCCTTGCCGCCCCATTTAAAAAACTACCCTGTATAATCACGTTCTGGAAAACGGCTCTAACGATTTCGAAGAAAGTTGCAATATAGAAGTTTACGGGGCGAAAAATCGACCTAGCTAGGTCTCATATCTGATACAATTCATTTTCTCCGTATTTTCACCCGAGCAGAGCTCGGTCGCCCAAAGTTTAGAACAAGATGGCTACCTTAGAATAATGACATGGCAGCATGGAATTAGTATGTACTATACATGGAATTAGTATGAACTATCCTATACTATTAAATGAACATTGTCTATTTTCACCCGAGCAGAGCTTGTTCGACCAGGTACTGTTAGTAGAACAAAAAAGTAGCTATCTAGAAACCCGCCCCAGTGAACAGATAATTAAATAGAAATACCAAGCGAAACCAACTTCTTCGAGAATTCCGTATCGTAACGACGAACTGAAATTCAACAGAAAATTAAAATCATAATGGCCTGGCCGCAACAAAGTCAATGTAGGGCTGCTACGGATATTTATTACTATAAATATTTTATACAAATAATCGATACTATAATATTAAATAATGAATACTATTATTATAATATAAGGTCCCATTAAAATAGATGGACAAATTTTAACACAGCGTTCAGTGCGTCTAAACCAAAGATATTCAAGTAAAAAGAAACTGATTACAATGATTTTATTATGACCTAAAATAATAAATGGCATTGAGTAACCAACATCTTGTAAGTATCTAATGCGTTCAGCTTATAATTTGTTTACCATTGTCCTTATTTTGGTGGTCTGAACGATTTCTAAAAGTTTGTCCATCTATTTTAATGGAACCTTATATAGAGGTAAAATTTATTTCTTTGTTATTTTGTATGTTTTTATGTAGACCCCCTACATACAAACTAACAAATCTCCGGAACTACCAGTCGTTTGAAGGACGAAGTTGCGGGCAGAAGCTAGTCATTTATAAAATAGGGCAGTAAAAGTATTAAGGATCACTTAAATCCTTTAAAACTTATTGACCTTCTAGTGTTGTTAAAAAAGAAAGGTTAGGCAGAGATTAAGGTGCCTCAAAAAGGTTAGAACTGTGACCAACGGCGGCGCGCGAGCCGAGCGAGTGTAGCGAACGGTGCCGCGAGACACAACGGCCGGCGAGTGCCTCATCCAAGTTGGTCGCAGTTAATTGGCTATTTAGTATTTAACGACAACAAAAGGGAATTATTCGGGGTTCAATTAACAACATGACTATAAAAATATGTTCAAATGTTTTTTTTTTATAATAATAAATTCTGTGTCGTGTTTACCTGACCTAAACCATGAATAGAATATAGTTTTATGTTTAGCATCAATCAATTTTTTTTCGTAGCCATATCAAACATTTATAATAACCTTGTGATGACCGACTCCTAAAGATGAGTATAGACTGGAGCATTTACTTGTAATAAAACATCGAGCCGCACTAATGTCCCAAACCGAACAACGAGCACGACGCTCAACGCTTTGTAACAACTTGATTTTGCAAACAAGCGAGCGAATTTGAGTACCATTTTATCGAGCAAGACAAACGCATCACGCGTGACCTGGAGATCTGACATATAACGCAAAATAGAAAGGAATGTTACAATTAAATGCTCATTCGCCGTGAGCTAACTTCGAATGCCGTGCCGAGCATTCGTATTACTTAACTAGTTTATACTCATCTTTAGCCAATTATAACTAGTAAGTATAAAGCTGTTTATTTTTTTAATTTATACAAGAATAAACTTAAAAATATAAGGAAGTGTATAGAGTGCCGCAAGCGGCCTCTGTTTGCGGCATATTTTGGCAGTGTGTAAAGTGCCGTTAGCGGCATAATAATAGTGTTGCCTCGGCCCGGCTAAAGTGCCGTAAGCATTGCATTGTCATTGTCACTGTCACTGTCACTTATTATTTTGTTTTTAAGGAAAGGCTAATGTTAATTTATTTCATCTATAGCCGGCTAAACTAACAAATGAAAATGGCTGAAAGGTAGGTTAGGTTAGATTAGAACTGTGACCAAACAACGTCCGCTTACGCACAGGAAAATGTAATGTTTTGGAAATGTGGTGTTTTACAGCGAACTAATCTCAACAATCAAACAAAATAACAAGTGACAGTGACAGTGATAGTGTCAATGACAATGCAATTCTTAGGGCACTTTAGCCAAGCCGAGGCAGCGCCACTATTATGCCGCTAACGGCACTTTATCCGAGATATAAACTATATCCAAGAAGACCAATACGTAATATTACTGTTTGAAAAGTCATATTTAATTTTTTATTTCGGTTGTGTGTTTTTGTATGGTGTTTTTTCTCGCCTGAATTTTACCTATTTACTGTACACGTTACGACTGGACAAAACATCGATATTTCCTTATTATTTATTTCCCAAATAACGGGACCAATGACGGAAGAAGAAGACATAAATAAACTTTTCGGAATAAAGTCTCTAAATGATTGCAAAAACCGCATTAAATCCTTTGCGTAGTTAAGAAGAACAACGCAGTCACACATACAGACAGGAAAACAGACTTTATTTCGCTTCCAGTTAGAAAATAAAAATGTCTTAACCGGCGAAGGAGGTCAAGTCAAACCCTCAAGACTCATCCAGGTAGATCGTTGAAACGATATAAAAACAGGGTTACATTAAATTGCCTAGCAAAACTCCACATATACGATGGGTATACATATCTAAACATGATAAAACCAAAAAGAAATTAAATTGATGATTTTACTATGGGGTCATCAATCGCAGTTATTGTAGATAATTATGTACTTGAAATATCAGTTTAAAAATCTGTATTTTGTTATGTAAACTTCACAGACGTGATGGGTATCGAAACTCGATAAAACATTAGAAAACAGTTTTTCTCAACTCATACTTCAAGTAACAACAGTAACAGCGGTCGTTGACCTCCCAAAAAAAACATCATATCTTTTATTTTTTACTAGCTGCGCCCCGCTGTTTCACACGCATATGTCTCGATTCCGTAAGAATATCGGGATAAAAAGTATTCTATGTCCTAACCCAAGTCATGGTCTACTCATGTGCCAAATTTCATCCAAATCCGTTCAGCCGTTTTAGCGTGAAAGCGAAACAAACAAACATACAAAAAATCAAATCTTTTCCCTTTATTATCAATATTAGTTTATTTAGACAAACAAAGAAACATACAAATATTCAAACATCCAAAAAATCAAATAATATGTTCTCTTTATAATATTAGCTAAGTAGTTTAGATTTATCGTGTTTATTTTATTTTATTTATTTATTCACATAATCCACAGCTCTTTAACAATTTCACTTAGGATAAATAAACAAATCTTACAGCCAATTACGGATTTACAATTTAATAACTACACTTATTATATGCATCAGAAACAAACAGGAGGTTTAGATAGCGACGATACCCGTCGCGTCTACGGAGCTTAGCTAGCCAATTTTATTTAAAATAAATAAAAATATCGTGTCGGTTACACAGAACCGACACGATATTTCAACAGCCCTAGTCCAGCCAACTTGTTGTCGGTATTACTCGAGTTTCGTGTCACCGCATAATTCCGCTTCGGTTGCGGGGCTTCGTTTTTTCTATTCCAGTATTTCCACATAGGTGAAACTCCACTTTTTAAGTTTAAAAGCGCAAAACGTACCTTTCACTGAAGCATTGCACTGAAAGTCTGAAAGCCTCGCAAAGAGTCCGACTTACGGGAAATGCGTCATACATTTAGTTGGAGGAGTTATTCAGTTAGGGGCTGGCGGCCATTTTTTTTACCTGCTTACTGTGTTTATTTTTAAGTTTTTGTTTTTAATTTATTTAGATGTTAATGATGAATGCTTTTTATTTATTAATATAACTATGATTGTAATTCATTTGAATGCATATAGGAATGAAATTAGTTGTTCCAAAGCGTTGAATTATTATGATGAAAATACTTCAACTGTGAACTTTTTCGTTAATATGATAATTATAGACATTTGCTCACATAAACCAAGTTTATCCTATTTAGATTCAGATGTAAAAACCCCTAAAAGCCTTTCAATATATAACCGTAGGTTCGTATTACATAAGTAGGTAATACGGTAAGTAAATATTTGTTCACATGCCTAATAATTTAATACATTACGCGAAGGACATCCTATTACTGTATTGTGGTCAACGTTATTTATCCTAACTAGTTTAGTTATGTGAATTAGGTCTAATAATTACCACGTAAACGCAATCCCACCGTTGTCAACTACCAGGAATTGCGTTAATTAGCTGACAGTCATGTCCTTAACATACATTATGACATAGTGATAAAGCATTATCAGATGCCAAAAAAAGGAGAACGAAAAAACAAAAAAAAAATATCAGCACGCTTAGCATGACCGCAATAGAAACGGGATTTGTCGACGGAAGAATAGATAAAATGACAGATGAACAATCACAATCTGTCATTTTGTCTATCCTATTATTCTATTCTATGGTTTTCATGCTACGCGTGCAGGAGCTTAAAAAAAATCCGACACTTAAACTGTCCTTTGTCTCCAAAACGCACTGAAAAATTTGTAGGCATATTTAATGTACAGTCACGACTGTCACGAGCATATATACCTTTCATTTACGCAAAATTCAAAAGCAGTTTGTCGTGAAATAAAAATTGCAACTTTGAGTGAAGACCTATTATAAAATAGTTTGGTTTTGACAATACTATGTTCGTAACACGATAGAATATCTATCAATACTTTAGGAGAACTTTCAATTACACAAGATTCGAAAGCGATTGCTTTTGAATTTTGTGTAAGTTTAATATATTTATATAGATAAACTTATGTGCTGTATGTATGTATTTATTGTATATGTAAATGGTACACCACAGACTATCTGCAGTATTGTCTCTCCTTCTCACTTTAATCCATCCAAAGGTTGTCTGTTAAAGATCGCTTTTAGCGATAAGACCGCACAGTGTCACCCTATGCAAATTTTTTACATTTATGTCTGTAATTTTTATGGTGTAAAGAGTTTTCTATCTATCTAAGGTATCTATGCACGTAATAGTTGTCGATTATACTATCCACGTACAGATGAGAGAGAGAGAGGAAGGTACACACGAACGTGAGATATCTGAACTAATCCTAACTAATAATGCGAAAGTGTGTTTGTTGTTTGTTATGCTTTCACGCTAAAATAGCTGAGCGGATTTGGATGAAATTGTGCACATGGGTAGACCATGACCTGGAAAAGGACATAGGATACCTTTTATCCTGATTTTCCTACGGCATCGAGACTTATGCGGGTGAAACCGCGGCGCGCAGCTAGTGTGATGTACTCGTAATTAAATGATGGTCAGTTCCTGTAATTCAGTTGCGGTTATTGATGAATTAGACATTAGAGGGACATTAATTGCGTTTGGTGTGAATTGATAATTTTGGGGTCATCATGGACAGTTTCAGTGTATTGGACACTCGGAAATGCTCGCTAATCGATGAAAATAGACCAGCAGGTGTTAATGATCGTTGTTAATTTTCCACAGCTTTACCTATTAAAAACAGTAATAAACTATAATATTCTCGTGGTCATTCTTTGTAGCAAACATATTATGAAGTTTGCAGTGAATTTTGTGGATGTGAGTTGTGTCAATAATCCATAGAAAGATTTCATTAAAATGGGAGAGATACTGCGAATTTACCCCGCTAGGAGTCGCATCGTCGTTGCCTCGCCAGTATTGTTTACCTGTCAACCACCATATTTTTCCGACAGTTACCAGCGATAGTGGCCGCATCTATAATAGCTTTGCCTGTCCCTTCTCATTGTGTCATTTTGTAAAAAAGCCACTGGATTCAGTCGTTTGAAAACGAGCAACTTCTGTCCAGCAGTGAGACAGCTTCGAGCTTCGGAAAAATAAATCCAAATGGTGGTCCAGTGGGATAATGGCGTGACGCATACAATGGCAATCGATCACAATCCCTTTTTAATCGACTTCAAAAAGGAGGAGGCTCTCAATTCGACAGTTCTATGTTACCTACAGGGTTTGGTTTCCGCACTTAGTCCGTCAGTTGGACCATTGTGCGTGGGCCATGGCGGCCGTTTGGTGGTTATTCCAACCAGCCCACCTCCCTCCAGAAGTTAATTAAATCTCCTCACAACATATGAACATCAGAACACATGTGAAAAATCTGGGTGAACTGAGGGTTTATTTTCTAATCTGAATGACGCCTGTGCATTCAAAGAGCACGTGTGCGACGGTCTCCTCAACCTCCATGCACGCCCTGCACAGAGGACGGTCCGTTATGCCTGTTCTGTGAAAATAGTTGTTTAGCGAGTAGTGTCCCGTGATGGTCCCCATCACCAGGAGCAGGCCGTTCCTGTCCAGGCGTAATAAATACCTAGTTAACCTGCTATCCAAGGATGGCATAGTTTCCTTAGCTTCCGACTCACACATGGCCGGTATTTTTTTGTTTGTGTTCAGCGATATCTTCGCCAATATTGTAAACTGATTTCAATGTTTTTTTTTATTCCCGATGCCCAGAGCGTCTTCTGCGACTAGTGGCGTGAGGGCGCGAAATTTGCCACTCGCGCTCCGCCTCCTTCGTGAGCATTACTGCTTCGCAGAAGGAGGTGACGGCTTCCTATGCCCTCTCGCTCCATACCATGGCCTGGACCAGGGCCGAATCCTTCAACAACCATTTTTTTTTTGGATGTGAAATTATCAAATAACTTCTCCCGCTCTTCGTATCAGGCTCTTACTTACTAAAACCCACCCGTGTTCCTTCAGTTGCCTGTACGTTGCTAGGGGCCACGGTATCCCTTTCGGACTTTCCCGCAACCTCGGCAGGAATCGGTCCTATCGGACCCCTTCAGGTTCTTCAACACCCTCAGATTATGATTGAAAGTGTATTACGCAATAAGACTTATTCCATAGACATTAAAAGCTTCCTTGTTTACAAAAATACCTGAATAATGTAGACGCAAAAAATAATAAACAAACTATTGCAAAGACATTTCAGGCGGTCTACTGAATGTAATAATACCTTGCCGAGATGAATTTATCGCCTGCAAGCCTCCATACCTCTCATATTACATTCTCATATCGTTTTATTTGCATTTGTGGGAACAAGAATGTTTGAAATGCCTAGTTTATATTGCAGACCGATTTATGAAATAGAAGGGTTTATCATTTTCCATGACTATTCTTAACGACTGTCAAAGATGGTGAAAGATGGTGATGGTAGTCAGAAGCCCAAAATTCTGACAACCAGTATTACCAAGGCGTATCGTGTTACCCAGGAACTGAGTTGTGAAAGTCAGCTAGGCAGTTTCTCTATGTAAAATATTGGTATTCAGCTGCATCTGGTTAGACTGGAAGTCAACCCAAACATGGTTGGGATAAGGCAGAATGAGATTTGAGAAGTATTTATGGTGGAAATCTAGGAAAATTCTGTCGTTTTGACAAAAATAATAAGAAGGAAAAAAAAAAGAAAGGAAAATAATAGGAAGGATAAACAATCTGATTTATTTAACCAATAGGTATAGACCTTGGGGTATGCTTGGAGTTTCCCAACGTGATTGAATCAGAAATGAAAAGATCCGTAGGAGAATCAAGATAACCGACATAGTCCGAAGATGGGCAGGGCACATTGCTCGCAGAACAGATGGCCGATGGGGCTGAAAGGTTCTGGAGTGGCGATCGCGTACCGGAAGTCTTAGCGTTGGAAGGCCCCCCACAAGATGGACCGAAAACCTGGTGTAGGCCCCAGGAATCTGCTTGATGCGAGAAGCACGGAACCGGTCGAAGTGGCGGTGCTTGCGGAAGGCTTATGTCCAGCAGTGGACGTCTTTCGGCTGAAATAATGATGATGATGAATAAGTATAGAACAGTTTTTTGCAAAGTTCTGAAAGATTTTCCTTGCAGGAAACTCATGTCAATTTTCCCTCCGGCCACTGATGGGCTACGCTACTCTTTGGTTAGGCTTTATATGGATAAGTAGTAGTTCCCAAAGGGTTGTCAAATAACGTACTAAAAATAATATTCAGAAACACTTCTTACTGAATAATTTATGGTTTCAGCACGATAACCGAATTATTACAAAACGAGTTCTAACGCACTGTCAAAAGAGTAAATTAAAACAACAACAAAAATAAAAGAACAGGAAAATATGAAATGACCTGCAGTGTGATTCTGTAAGACCTCTCTCCTTCTGTAATTTTGAACCTAATGCGAAGTGAGAGTGAATAGCGATGTACGATGCGAGTTGTTGTCTGAATTTTACAGAATCGACGTGCTGCTTGGACCAAATTCCAAGCAGGTAATTTTTATTTTATTTTATACCTTATTTCGAGTTGAACTAAAGTTCTAAGTGCAAAATTGACAACTTAGACTCTGGTTGAAAATCTGTTTTTGTAAAATCTAAATTTTAACGTTTTCGAACATAGTCGCTTTAAAACCTGTCTAAAAATAAATCTAGTTTTGTAATAAGAACGAAAGCTCCTGTTTTGGTCTTACTTATTTAGCAGAAAATAGGGATAATCTACGTTATCCAACAATACGTGGCCCTCCAACTTTCAACTAAACCAATATGAAAATTCACCAATAACTTTGGTAATTATTATCAAAATATAGGTATTGACCTAAATAAACGGCCTATCTCTAGACACGGCTGTGCAACACAAGCACATGTTCAATAGTGGGCATATGAACAAACAAGGCAGCTTTATTGTCGACAAACATTCGTGTTGACTCACGATACGTTATTAGTTGGCTTCGGAAAAATCCGAACGCTTCCGAGTGTTGCGCACGTTCAATTTTTGTGGAGGCACCCATAGTAACAGCACATAACATATCATATACATTATATTACGCTTGTATTTCTAGGGGGGTAAGTAGTGCCATATATAAGGCACCAACAAGTAAATTTTTGACTGTTGATCTTTTGGCAGACCAAGTTGCGACTTTGTTTACTTGTTAATTTCCGATGACAACCCATTTACTTGGTAAAAATAACCTGGTGCAGCACCTAAGATCGTCTCCGCACCAGAAAACTCTTTAACGATTATAGGTATTATCACCTTGATGGCGAATATTCACATTAAGATTGTATTGTAAAGTCTTTTAAACATAAGAGACTAACGTATGTATATCCAAAACTATAATAAAATTACTGTAATTATCACACCTTACTCAAGAGAAATCCAAAAATTTGTATTTGATACATAAACCTTTTGGCTAGCTGGGTGGCTGGTAGCATCTGGATGAGAGTTGCCGGATATCCAGTTGAATGGCATGCTATAGGCGAGGCCTATGTCCAGCTGTGCACAGCTGTAGGCTGATGCTGTAGACGATAATGACATAAACGTTTTAAAGAATAAAGTTACTAAAAGACACACGTTACACATATTTTTCTCTGTTTGCATAGTAGTTTAGTCTCCTTACTTATGAAATATGAAGCTGAATAATACCAACTTCACGTTGAAGACGTACTGTTTGTTTGCCAAACCATTAACGAAATTGGAATTTTAGCAGATACTAAGGCCCGGACTCCACCAAAGCGGAGATGTGTGGAGATGTCTGAAGCGGAGACGAGAAGACCTATTTTTCAGCTAGGGTGTATCCACCGAAGCTGTGCGGAAATGCGTACTGGCTAGACTGGAGCTGCTCCGCCAGGCACAGCTCACATCTCTGCTTCGATCGCGCCGTAAAAATATGATACATCTCCGCTCAGTGGTATCCACTGAAGCTGAGTGGAGACGAGATGTGTGAATAACGAAATCCTATTGGTTGTTCAAAACACATCTCCTCTCCTCTCATCTCGTCTCCGCTTTGGTGGAGTCCAGGCCTTAGTTCTGTGACAGTGACGTAGATAATTTTTCTATGACGTTAACTGAGTTGGCTTTGTTTTTATGACCAATAATGAACCTAGGACAAATACCCAAGTATACTAACCCATTTTCTCTCTTTATCACATTTAACCTGTTCCGTTCTCCGATAGGAAGTCAATAACTAAAGGAAATGCTTCGTTCCATTTATATGTCATTTCCTCCACTTCCTCTCTAGGTTTGAAGTAATATTTATTCGTATGCACTCGCCTTATCATGTTTGTATTGAAGCACTTTCGTTCGATTTATTTTTCAATGTTTGTTGAGATTCAGTTTATACTAGAGTCTGAAATAATATTCGAGTCTTAGGGCTAGCGCGCGGTATAATAAACGCACAGGTTTGCATGCTAGCGATAGCGGTACAAAATATCCATGATGACTATCTGCATAATACATTTATTGTTGCATTAAAAAAGAGTCTTCAAACGGTTTTGGGTGCATTCTTTGATGGCCTTAAGGTCTAATAAAGGCCTTCTTTTTCGTAAGATTTACAGGCGTATTCAAAAAACAAATTTGGATATTACTTCTCTGTCGGTGTCTCGGTGCGTTTTTGTTACTGCAGTGCGTGGTACTTCATATATTTCTACGCGATAGAAAAAAACTGTGCGGGGACGCATCACAAAATTTGGAGTGCTGCTCGCTGTGAATAAACCGCATGCGTTTTTTTCATGGCAATGCGCGCACACTTTCCATACTTCACAGATCATGCGGTAAAAAAACACACGGCAGTGCGCGCTATGCGTTAGGAGTTAGAATGATATTTTAAATAGAATGGGTAAACCCTTGAAATGTATTAGTGAGTGTATCGCTATTGACTATGTATAGGTCTGATATTATCGGTATTAACTATGTATAGGTCTGATATTATTGCTGTTTACTATGTATAGGTCTGATATTATCGCTATTGACTATATATAGGTCTGATATTATCGCTATTGACTATGTATAGGTCTGATATTATTGCTATTTACTATGTATAGGTCTGAAATTACCAGTAGTGTGTGACCAGTATTCAATGCATGCTTTGTCGAACTATGTATGAAAAGAAAGAAAGAAAAAGTATTTATTGGGACAAGCACAGGAGATCTCAATATTAAACTAAATAAAATGTTCTATATCTTTTATTTCTTTCTTTCTTTGTCGAACTATACATATAGGTATGAGAAGAGCTATTTGTCCACCACTATTTGTATTAGACTGCCTCGTTGGTCTATTGGTCACAAGCGGTACTACTGAGCATGAGGTCCAGGGTTCGATTACCCGGTCGGGTTTCTATCAGTATTTTCTAAGTAGCAGCCCGGAGTCTGGATTTGTGCCCGGTTGATGGCAATAAGCTCCCCCCTATTACATGAGACTTCAACATAACTGCCGAAATCTGGGTGTACTATAGGGACACCTCTGACTAACCCTTCGGGGAATATGGGTGTGATGTTATGTTATGTTATTAAAATTCTTTATCTTAAAGGCCAAAGTCATACCGTGAGAATGATATAAATAAAAAACAAGAACTAACCCCACGTCTTATTAAAAAGCGATCGCTGCGCGAATACACGATCGTCGCGTGCATAAATTTCACTTTTTGTTCGGAAAACCGGAAAACGTCCTCTGTCGGCGCAATCACGCGTTTAGGTGCATCGAACAAAATGTGACATAAAAATTAGCGCGACGACAAGACGCGGCCTAAAGTCGCCCTTGAACGAAATTCTAACCAATACAAGGGTTAAGTATATTTAGTTAACAGTTTACCCAGACGTTTGGGTATTTAAACTTGACCTAAAGAAGTTATTTGGCATCGGCCTACGTTTGTGTAAACATCATAACGATTTAACAAGTCAACGGAAGGCCTATTTCAGAATCTATTAGGTTGACTAACATTGTTAATAAATTCTTAACGCGTCACGTTTGTGAACGGGTGCCATCAGTTAGGACTGGTCATCTCTTAGCTGTCACGACTTGTTTAGATTACTTTATTTTTAAATGGTTTTTTTTTACTCTTTGTTTAGGACGCTTTTTAACGTGTATGTCTTTCTACATCGTTTTCACATATTTATGTAAAATATCAACTTGATGAAACCAATATTTTGTAACAATGTTTTGATCTAAAAAAGCGTCCATGGAGTTCCTTGTCGATTCTTCTCCTTAGGAACCTATACACTTTGGAATGGGCAACTAGCTGCCTTGACAATTCAAAAGTGCTTGTTTTGGTTTAATTGAAATAATTGCTTAAAAATATTATACTAAGTATCCAAAGTTAAACAAAATATGAGAACAACTTAGCCCAGGTTCGCACGGGCGATATTTTCGACGAGAGTGCGTCCCAGGGCGTTGGATTCTCAACGCTGGGCTTAACACCGAGAGTTGAAAATCCAGTGCGCAATAAAATCCCGCCGCGATATTTTTACGTCCGTACGAACGTGGGCTTGTACATTTCACTCTTCAATTTCGTATGCAAGGTAAGCTTTCATCTCTGAAGCGAGAAATAATGCATTTTGAAATAAACTGCCTGGTTTCAAATCCCTCGCACGATTTTCTTATATTCTTTTAAAACTGTGATGGATATAGATGCAACGTGGTAAAACTGAAAATCTCCAGAACATTTTACCGGTCGACTGCGAAAAAGGGTTACTTGCAACTTAAATTTTCATGTTTTGTTTTCAATCATTTGACCGTTACTAATAGATGTCTATTATGAAGAATTGAGAAATATTTTGAGGCTCATCAATCATTGTACTACACGTAATCTTGACATAAGAATGAACGAAAAGAATTTTTGTTCAAATAAGTGGGTTTTCTCTCTTAGAAAAGAAAAAAGATGGAAATTTAGAGGTATGAGGAACAGGCTGTAAAGTTCACTCATCCTCTATAGAAAAGGGAGGATCCTCCGGCGAGACGGGTGTCGGGTCTGACGGGCAACTGTCCGGCGGTTGATCTCGGATAGTCTTACATACGTCGTCCGCGCGGTAAACTCTAATTGCGCGATGCAGGATTTATGTAACATCATGTCTTTGATGCGTATTTCATATTATATACAGAAAATTGGTTTATTTTGCACAAATAATACACACATTATTAAATAAAAATAAAATACACACTTATATTAGAGAAGTTAAAAACGCTCTTCATATCGATCACGAAGTAGTTTCTAGAAAAATAAGCTTAACATTCTGCGAAGCCGACCCCAACCTTGGAGGAAAAAATCTAGGCAGATGTTGCTTCATGCAGTGTGTGTGTGTATGTAGTGTGTGTGTGTGTGTGGCTGTGTATTTGTTTTGGTATGTGTGTTTAGTTTGTGCAGAATAAACATTTTTTTCTTTATTTTCTTTAAACCGATTCAGAATAAATATCATAACACCAGTAGGAAGAAACATTTTATACGCAGAACATAAAAAAATCCCTTCACATGACATACATATTCTACACGAAATTCTACCAATAAAACTTTCTTGTACCTACTTATTTTATTACTTACCTTATTTTACTAAACGATTCGCATAAAATTATTTTCGCAGTAAAGCTAAGAAATAATAATACATAGAAAGAGGTTCGGTCCTACATGGGGTAATAATCCCGAGACACGCCAGTCGTGGGAAATACGGCAGTGTTGACAACTCGTTTATAAATATACAAAGGATACTGCAGGGTTGTAATGGTATGACTACGTACAGCTGTCAATTTGTAGTTTACAGAGATAAATCTATGGTTGTTAACATCTTATTGTGGACTTCGATAGATCGAACGTAAAATTGTATGTTAATAGGTAGGTATATAGTGTTAATTTCGCAAAAACTAGAGACAGGCTTGAATGCAAGTAACAACAATGCCCTCCGCAGCACCCTGGCGTAGCCCTGGGCGGTGCTGCATCCTGCATTTAAACCTGTATGTATTTTTTAACTAAATATTTTTCCATAACATTTTTCAGTCATGGATTTCCGCAAAGTAACGCCTAATTAATAATATTTTTCTTTTTTATCACAAAAAAAATAAAAAATAAAAACATTTTAGGTACATATGCACATAGAACGTAGTTTGTAATAAGCTTACGAAAGGATTTAGGTTGCTTTCTTTTACATAAGCTTTGTGTTTTTACTTTGACAGCAACGTAAGAAAGGGTATTTTCTTTATTTCAACTAGGTTAATGATAGATTTCTCGATGGCAAAAAATTGCCTTTCTTAACTTAGCGACCGCATTTTTCCTCAAAGTTTTACAAATAGAGTAATTGAAGGGATTCAAATTCATTTGGAGCCCCCAAATGAATTTGAATCCCTTCAATAGCTCTTAGGTAATGTTTTCCTGTTGTTTTCTTGTCTTCTATAAATAAATCTACCACTAACTTACCTACAGAAAACATTTCCCTCGAGTGTCATTAGAAGCGACTTAATAATTAAAATACCTACGAAAAGGACGGTAGTCAACCGCGAGTCACATCGCGATATTTTTTCCAAGCATTCGTTGAGCGAGCTTTTGTTACCCAACGAACATTCATTCGCGAATCAGTTTGGTGATTACGTGACTCAGAACACAAAAAATAAATTCTCGCGAATGTATGTTCGTTTCGCTCGCGCATCGAATGTTTCTAAATCAAATTCACGAAGTGGCGTCGCATTGAGTAGGTAGGTAGGTCTTTCGAGAAAATTGTTATGGTGAGTTTGTAACATTACCTAGTTGTAACTCAAAAGTTATTGTATTATTGTATTCTGAAGTATTTTTGCTAAAAATTAAAAAAATCTTTAAATGATTCAGTTGTGTCAAGATCTGAAACATCTGATCTTGACACAACTGAATCATTTAAAGATCGTTATATTTCTATCTTTATCTCTACTATTCTACTAAAAGTAAAGAAAGTCCGAGCACTCGCTTCAAACTCAACCACAAAAATAGGGTTGCCGCATTTTTTTTTTTGTTACACCACATCACTTTAGTAACGCCTCAAAAACTGGATCCGCTCTCCGGATCCCCTTCAAAGTTAACAAAGGAATGTGTAGCGAGCCGGGGTTTTAGCAACCCTATACGTTTCTTACAATGTTTTGTATGGAGTGCCAGTTTTAAAAGAAAGCGTGGGGAGTACTTTTGTTATGTTATAGTTTTGTTTAGGTACTAGGAAGAAAATAATATGGTGAGTTTAATTTAGATGGATTTAGAACGTAATTTTCTTTGCAAAAGTAAAATACTTCATAGACCAAGCGGTTGCAGAAACGGTCGAACTGCAAGGGCACGGTTCAGTTTCGTTGGTGAAGTTCGCCCTAAATATACAATTTACACCCACATTACTTTTTTAACAAGTTTCGGATCGAAGTTCTTTACCACTTGCGGTTCCTGAGTTGACTGATAGAAATCGTCACGTAACGAAAAAGCGTTATACCCGAAAAAAGTCAGTATCAAGATCTCAAGTTTCAAGTGTCAAAAGTTTTAGTTTTTGGTATCTGTATTAATACATAGGGTTTTATTTATAAACGTTGATAATATACAGCGAAAGAAACTTCGTTCCGACCGAGTGTCCCACGACTCCTCCCGCCTTGTTTTAGTACAACGGGGACCCAAGCTAAACTTTGATTAGCACAAAACGTTTTTTTATGGTTTACATTTTTACTGGTTTACTTTTGAAAAAAAAAAGGATAAAGACTCACACGTAAATAAGAATCTTCATTCTTGTTTCGTTAGAAACAAGATGTAATAATCACCACCACAGGACCAGACTCGTGCAGAGGGTTTATGATTTCTCGAGATTTTTTATTTCTCGGGTCTCGAGAATTCTTGGATCTCTTGTCTATAACAACAAATAACAGTATTTTTCTTTTTTTCATAAAATTACTACCTACTTTCTTCTCTCTGATAAAACAAAATAATTGTCAAATTTCAGTGTCGCTGCACATACACTCATTTAGAACCACTTCAAGTTTTTTTTGACGCTGACACTTCAAAACTGGATGAACTGGTCGCTTCTGATGTGTCAATTCGTGTGGAATCCTCGGATTTTACATCAATTTTGTACACGTGAGCTAAATGCCTAACCAGTCCGCTTGTGTTTGAACCTTTACTTGCTTTGGTTTTGGTGCATTTTAAACATTGCGCAAAACGATTTAGGTAGTAGGATCCAACGCATTAATTATAGCTTGCTATTATTTTATAACTGAAACGTTTATCGGTAGTATCTACAACGACTCCGTTGGGGGCGGCATCCATAGACAAATTATTTCTCGAGTTCTCGATTTTCCTACATCTGAATTTCTCGGAAACGAAAACTACGGATTTCCCTTACCCGTAATAAATCTTACTCGTACTCGACTTACCTACTCGACTCGACTTACTCTTACTCGTACTAGACACTAGAGGTCCGTCATGCTGGAAGATCAAATCATTTATACACACCAAAAATAATTCGTAGCTGTACAAAATGCAAATGCATCACTTATAAATAAATGCAGTGGCGTTAATTAACTTAACTATACGCAAATGAAGTAACAGTTTAATGATGCTTGTCTCCTTGCATACATGAGCACGTGATTTGAACAATTTGCCGCTCGGCGCATTCAGATTGTATGCTCGAAGGATCCCTGACTGACTGAACTGATGTATGTGTGTGGCAGGTCGTGAGAAATGTTGATGCGAGAATATTAGCAGCGTTGGTACAGGTAGGTAATTGTTATGGGGCACTTTTTGATGAGTTTTATTCTACTATGCATTGGGCACACAAATTAAAACCTAGTTTATAACATACTAGCTTTTGCCCGCGACTTTAACCGCGTAGAATGTTGGCCCCCGACCCATCGCAACGCATCGCATCGCCCACCCGCGCTATTACTTCGTTTTCGCTTAGCATTCTTTCTGATTTTTTTTATTTTTGCCTTCCTGCTAAGGTGATGACACAGCCTTCCTCAAGAATTGGGTATCAAATGAGACTGGTACAAAAAAATAAACAAATACCTTTTAATATTAGTATAGAATAGGGACCTGGCCCCGCAGTCTCGACATAGATAGCGATCGCTATACGACCGAATTCGGTCGCAAAGTCGAAACGGCGTCCCTAGACGCGCGCGACGTGCTTCATAAGTACGGGAGCCGTTTTCGAGAACTTGATTACAAATATTGCTCGTTTAATAGTATAGGATATCATCACCATCTTCCTGTCCTTGTCCCATGTTACTTGGAGTCGGCTCAACACGTTTTTTTTTCCATTCTCCCCTGTCAACCACGTTTAGGTTCCTCTCTTATATGTAGATAAATTTAACAGGACAATGAACACATAAACCTTGCGGGATAAATAATCTCAAATCATGGTGAAAGCCACATCTCAATCCGTTCCGCAGTTTAGAAGAACTACGCGGTCACACAAACAGACACGAAAAGCGACTTTAATTTATAACAATACTAGGTGCGCCTACGGTTTCACCCGCATAAGTCTCGATCCCGTGGGAATATCGGGATAAAAAGTATGTCCTATGTCCTAATCCAGGTCATGTTTACCAAAATTTCATCCAAACCTGTTCAGCCGTTTTAGCGTGAAAGCGTAACAAATAAACAAACTCACTTTCGCATTTATAATATTAGTTAGGATATGTAAGTATAGATTATGGTTAACAGGAGCCAACGAAAAACGTATAAGTTTTTTTGGTTCCTTACTATAAGAACAACTATGAAAGTGGATGGCTATACGAGTATAAGAAGACCAAAGAAACGATGAATGGACTGTGTGAAAGATGATACCTATGGCTAGAAAGGGAGTGACTACCGAGATGACGACTAACAGGGAAATAAATTATCCAAATAAATTGGGATAAGTGCAGGAGAATTATGATAATGATGACTAAAAGAACAAGTAAGTATAGATTCATCAACTTGCTATTATTAGTCTACCATCTACTTCAGTACTACGGTACTACTACATGATCACATCAGAAATGAAGAGATCCGCGAGAACCAAGGTAACCGACATAGCGGAGAATTGCCAAACTTAAGTGGCGATGGGCAGGGCACATTACTCGCCGAAAAGTTGGCCGATGGGGCTGAAAGATTCTGGAGTGGCGATCGCTTACCGGTAGACGTAGTGTTGGAAGGCCACAGGGTAGACCGATGACCTTGTGAACGCCGCAGGAATCCGCTGGATACGGGAAGCACAGAACCAGTCGAAGTTGCGGTGCTTGGGGGAGGCCTATGTCCAGCAGTGGACGTCTTTCAGCTGAATGATGACTTCAGAACAACTGCTATAGAAATCAAAAGTTATGCTATAACTACATACCCACTAATCAAGTAATTAAGGCTATTTTATAATAGATTTTATTCTGAAGTAGGTAGGTATACTTGCGTATTTATGAGTTTTCAGCCATTAGCACCATTTATACCTCGCCTTCAATTAAGACGAGCCATAAAAAATAATTGGTTCTTAACAAGTTATTATTAAACCTTTTAACTCTTCGGAGAAGTAAATTTTTGGCCACTTTCACGTTTTAATCGTTCTAATAGAAAATTATGGTAGAAAAGTTTACTCACCGACTTTATATAATTCTTCAAAAACTTCAGTGTGAATCTTCTTCTTAGCGAGTTAGCGTTAGGCTTTGGTTTCTTAGCAAAGCGATTCCGTCATAAAACGGTCGTCATGAAATCTGTCACGGACGGTACAAAAAATGCTCATACAGCCGTTATTTTGTGACAAAGTTTTAGAGTTAACGATGGCAAAAAGTTCAAATATGTTTGGCCCATAATTCAGCTACGCGAATTCCGCTCACTGAGGCAGTCTTGCATATGAAGTATAAAGAATCTAAAAGGTTTTGGATTGGGATATAAAAGCCTTTCATGTTTAGCCTACAATTTCTGTAGCTCACAAATGCACACACTTCTTGATACCAGTGTACCTTTGTGTTTGGAGCAAAAGGAACTCGAAAGGATCTTACAGCATAAGCATAAGCGTTATAATGTTCCCACTGGGATGCAGGCCTCTTCTCTTAGAGAGGGAGTGGGCTCTACCACGCGGGTCCAGTGCGGGTAAGTCACATGTCTTCAAACTTTTCACCGTTTTGAGAGCAGTGGTGATGAATTTACACAAAGTAAATAGCGCCTGCCTGGGTTCGAACTCGTAAGTCGGGGCCGTTAACACTGGGGCACTGCTGCTCATCGAATTTCCATCATATTATGAAAAAGGTAGACGTTATTTTAAGTTCATTTAAAACTTTTGATAATATATTATATTTCCTTTAAGATAAGATAAGATAAGATAATTTATTTCGCAAATATGGGTACAGTACATGATGTCAAAATACAATTATTCAAGTTCAGCCACATTTTACCATTAGGCATGCGAAAGGTACAAGACCAATAACAAGTAGACACAAATTAATTATAGGCGTATTTACATTTCAAAATAATCAAAGTAATCAAACAAATGCATTTTCTTTTTCTGCAAAAAACTCTGAAATATTATAATAGGCTTTATTCACTAAAAAAGAACTCAGCTTTTTTTTAAATAACGGGATACTTAACGCCTTCCAAGATTTAGGTAACTTATTATATATGAATGGCGCCATGCAGAAGACACTTTTGCGCATAAGTGCTGTTTTTGCGATTTGCTGACGTAGTTTGCTATCATCGCGCCTATATCCTTCCAATATTTATTGTTAATTCTCTCCCTAGATCTTGTTTCTTGTTAATTTATTGCTCACGGTTCACCCATTCGTATCTTCAATTAAAACGGGAACTCGTTTAAATGAGAAATTTAAGAATTATTTATGAACATCAAGTGAATTAATTATGTAAAACATTGAATATTCATTTTATTTAAATTATTGTTTATATTACTGAAGATTTCATGGGGTTGCTAATAAATTCAAAATGCTTATGAAAATAATATTTTCTGATAGGTAACTAAATGTAGAACATAACATTAAGTACTTAGGTAATTCAGTACCTGGTCGACCGAGCTCTGCTCGGGTGAAAATAGAGAATACTCATTTAATAGTATAGGATACCAATTACATAGAATTGGTATTCGATTTCATACCAATTCCTAATACATACTATACTAATTCCATGCTGCCATGACATTAGGTACTTACTAATTCCATGCTGCCATGACAGTAGGTACTTACTAATTCCATTCTGCCATGACAGTAGGTACTTACTAATTCCATGCTGCCATGACAGTAGGTACTTACTAATTCTATGCTGCCATGATAGTAGGTACTTACTAATTTCATGCTGCCTACTGCTCGTTTAATAGTAAAGGATTCATTGAGGAGTATCCTACCTATGAAATCCAAAGAATCCAAGATTTTTTATAATAATATATTTGACAGCAAATCATTTCAATAGTCCTTTTGCAATCTGAGGTTTAAAGTCATTAATGACATTCAACTTCTTGTTGAACTACCGAAGTAGCAACAGTAAACCACGCACAGACATTAACAGTGAACATACTCACTGCGAGTAAAACGAATTATCACTAATTTGTTTTGCAAACATTCGTAGCGGGACGAACATTCATTCGTGAAACGAACAGTCTGATGAGTATGTGACTCGAAGCACAAAAAAATAAATCGAATTCTAATACACACCTATCACAGTTTTTTTGACGACATAGTTGGCGCAGTGGAAAAGCGATTAACTCCTGCGCTGCGTGTCGCGATAACCTACAATTTCGGGTCTGTCTGTTTGTGTATGTGAGTTTAAATGTTTGTAAACGCACCCACAATACAATACAAGAAATTCATAGTGTGGGCAAAGTTAAAAAAAAAAAAAACTACTTCTGAATTGCATCACTTTTAAAATCAGTGATCTTTGTTCTCATCACAATAAGGTTGCTGTTGGGTTGCTGCCACAAGTTCGTCCGCCAAAATCACAGTATACTTTATTATCGGAATTTTGCGTTGGGTTGGAATGGTTGCGGTTGGGTTGCTGCTGTCATAAGTAAAATAACTGTAAAAATACTAGTTGTACTCGCAAACGAATGTTCGTTTCGCGAATGAATGTTCGTTGCGTAGCAAAATAAATACGCGAACCGAATGCTCGCGATGAGTACACTACTTTTGTTCATCACAAAATAATATTATACGTACAGTCCACACAGAAAGGCCATAAAGCTTTTTGTTAAGGATTTCAATCAAGCCCAAAAAATTCGGGCGTTAAGCTTTGACCGCAACCTCAAGCTTAGTTAGGTTAGTATATCAAACCTTTTTGCTAACAAACTATTTGGCACCATTTGGTTTATTTCGTATGTTCATAGGGTGTGCTACTTTGGCAGTTTGCCAATTAGTGCAAGCTGATACTGACCAGCTGATTCTTAGATAAAATTTTCCGTAATAGTAGCAACAAGTAAAGAATAAAATTGTGCTAGAGTGCACTTTGTTGGTATAGTTTTAATATAATAAAACACTATATTTGCGTGTGTCTGTATAAGCGATGCTAATAAATGCTCATTGTAAAATCTATTCGTAGTCTCTCGCCTTGTCAACTATTCGCATAAAACTGTAAAATGCACATACGTTAACATAAAATTAAAAGGGTTTTAGTGAGTCTCGCAACTTCACACGATTTCATGAATTTTTAATATACAATAAGCACGAATACCAACAACTTAAGGTGTAGAAAGAAACACTGCTTATAAAGTTATAAGTATCCGAACATTTTATTCTATAATATATCAATATTTTCTACACAAACCTGAGTCAGGAAGCAGCTTCCCTTTCAGTTCCACGTCGCTTTCCGCCGACGTCGCTCCATAGTTCTTATACGTTTTTCCCGAAGGCTCCTCAAACTTCGTCACTTTAAATCTTTCCGACATTTTCACTCAATATTAACACTTATTCTAACACTAATAACACTGGTTTTACACTAACACTTGATATGGATATACACTGTTTCGTCAACACTGATATGTTTCGTGATACGTATTGTTTTGGTCACATATACATTGTTTTTCACAGTTTTGTCTTGGAGCTGATGTTACTATAAACAACAATTTTGTTTGACTATGTAGAATCAGTGAAATATCGATGTTAGCTACTCTATTTTCCTTTTGTTATCACAAAATATCTCAAATGATTCAAGCAAGTAAAACCTACTAAAGATCATCGAAATTAAAAACAGTAATTTTAATATATCAACATAAAAATAAACAAACAATCTGCCTAGCCTTTTCCCGACTACGTTGAGGTCGGCTTCCAGTCTGACCGGATGCAGCTGAATACCAGTATTTAAATGGAGCGACTGCTTATCTGACCTCCACAACCCAGAACATTAAAATAAACATTCATTTTCGAAATCAATTATAACGAAACAGTAACTTATTGAGCATAAATGATAACAAAAGCAGTGATGGCCCATTGGTTTCAGCCGCGACTTATGAGTTGTAGGTTCGAAACCCAGACAGGCGCTGTACTTTGTGTATATCAAAACGGGTGACGGAAAACATCGTGAGGAAACCGGCATGTCCTAGGATCAAAAATTCTAAGACATGTGACATCTACCAACCGGCACTGGGCCCGCGTGGTGGATTACGGCCCACTCACCGTGTCACCACAGCCATGACTCAGAGGCCTGTGTCCTGGGTCCCAGCAGTAAGAAATTATAGGCTGCTTATGCTAATAACAAAAGCAAAATCTACAGCAGACCACCGGCACATGGAAACTCATTTTCATCTACGCCAGCAAAAAACTTTTACGTGACAAAATAAAACTGAAAAATACTCTCATTCGAATCCAAAGCAAAACATTTTTCTTTGCTTTTATAGAAAGTTCTCGACCTTATTAAAGCCGCCGGAGGTTTACCTGCGAGCGAGGTAATAAATGAGTACTAATGAGAAGTAATTACTTAACTTGGTTTACTTCTATGGTGCTATGTACACGTTAATAGTACCAGGATAATTCTGGTTGCCAAGCACTTATTAAGCGATTTAAGATAAGCAATCTAATTTTGAATTCTATTTGATACGAAGGGTTATTGCTATAAACTCTCAGAGCGTTATCACATTGACGATTTGCCAGCGTGTTTCCAGCGACGCGATTTGTGGGCGTGCTCTCCGCGGGTGCGAAGCGAGCTAGCCGCGACTACACGACATGTACACTAGCTTGCCTCAAGCTTCGTGCAGACTAGCGCAACGCGACACCGGTTATTGTTATACCTTGAAGTTTTCTTAGAAATCATCGCATTGCGGTGGTCAGCACGAGCCTTCACTCGCTCTTGGACACTCACGAACACGTTGCGCATACGAGGCGTGCTCGCTACGCACACACAACGAGTGCGTTGAAAAATCGCCTCGCTCGAAACACGCTCGCAAATCGTAAATGTGATAAGGCCCTTAAGAAGGAGGTAACGGCACAGATAAGTAAAGGAGTTACCCTCACGCCAACACAAAATAAAAACACGCACAAAAACACTTAGCCCATGTTTTGACTAGTACGACATGTCCCGTCTCTGTTTTCCACTTTTAGTTTGACAGTTGTGCGACAGTGACAGGAAGTAACGCTTAGCCAAATTACGAGGCAAGTGACGTATATAGAACTCGGTCGTAATACAAAGATCATCCAGACAGAAAGCGTGATGGCGGGGCTGAATAAATGTTCCGGACATACTAGGTTAGTGTCACTCGTGAAACCTCTTTAGTACACCGACCGCAAAATATGATAAAAAAAATAAAAATTTAGCAAGCCAAGAAACCTATTTTTTTTTTTGCCTGGTATTCAAACTCAAAGCATTTATTTCAAATAAACCAATTACAGGCACTTTTGAATTGTCAAGGGGTCGGTCAGTCAGAAATATGAAGCTAGTCGCCCATTCCAAAGCGTAGTAGTATCTCTAATAATCTTCAACAGCGCTCTTAAATAAGATAATGATTAAGTACGTAACTGCAGGTACACAGATAATGAGCCAGAACCAGACGCCTTGATTTTCATTTATTCGCAAAAATCAAAGTGACACTTCGTCGCATTGACATTGAACTCTGAAGACGCAGTGACTGCATTCGAAAGGGCTGCGGTAGAGAACCCCAGGTAGCGCTTCCTACCAAGCAAGATCACTTGGTTTAGTCGAAAGAGTCTTCCTTTTCAATGGAGGAGTAGTACCTACTCTAAGCGACACATTATTGATTTCCAACGTCCACGCAAATGAAGTCGCGAGTACAGTTAATAATGAATATATCTTTTTGTTTTCTCTCCTACTTGTATCTCACTAATAAGCAATAAGTGTTATAAGGGATGTAATCTAAAGTGCATATATGCACAAGCAACAATATCCGCTAGTTCACTGATAGTATTAGATAACGCGCGTCTTCCTTTGGGCAGTGCCTAATATAATAAAGCCGATTAAAGGATGATCTTAGACAACAAAATATTTACAAAAATGGCCGGAAGCACGCGTGCAACCGTTTCTTCATCATTATGAAATTGAATTGTCAACAGACTTGCTCAATCACGACGATTTTTACTTTTACGTTTCGCCACCGGTGTGCTGAGCAGTGAAGAGCAAGACGAACGGCCGCGCCATCCTCCTGTGACGTCACCGTACAGAACATTGAACTTCGGCCAACTTCCTTCTCCGGCCAGCGGCGGGAATTCGCCTGCAGCTACAGGGGAGTACCTATCCCTGCAGAGGTGGCAACAGACGTCCGTAACCCACGATCCACAAATCTTTGTGTGCCTCCGGCTTTATCAGCGTTATCCTATTGATTATATACTTTTGAAGGTACACCCCCGTTTTTTATTCAGTCGCCAAATATCAGGTATCGTATATATGATAAGAATCAAACGGATGGAGGCTACACTGGCGGTCGTTAATAAATTCACAAATATGTTTACGAAATTTTATTTAGTTTTCCTATGCCGTCGTTTAATACGCGCGTGACCAAATAATTGCACACTTGCATAGAAATGTAGATACCATTCTGATTATTGACAAGCTTTGTATACTGATGCTACGCTGGATCTTCTGTTACTTTGAGATTTCATTTCTAACTAGCTGGTACTCGGTGCGTTGCTGCGGCAGAAGAAATTGTAAACCTTCGCGCAAGTATAAGCAATAAGTTGACAAAGTTTTAACGCAATCGGATTAACGATATGACAGCGCATAAAATACGTACAAACAAACATTGATTTTTATATATTAGAAGAAGATCAGACAGTTGCTTGGTACAACATATCACTTTAAACATTTCAATATATTTCCTTAAACACGTAAATGTGTGCTAATGAACGAGTGCCGTGGTTCTGCAACACTCGTAGAAAAACGCCGCGTAACCTAACTGCAGTGAGGAAATTATGCCGACTTATACAACCCTTGATTATACGTTGAGCTTAGAGTTCTTCAATATTAGAAGAAGGAAACTTGAAGAATAGCTGTTGTAGTTTGTACTAAGTTATGATACGTAAAGAAAAAATAAATAATATTTAGGAATCCCCCTAGCGGTAGTCTATAAATGTTTAATTTGAAATCCTTTTTATTTGTAACAGACTAGTCATATAGATACATGAGAAGCGGAGACGCTTCTACGTGGTGATACTCAAACACCTACGTGCAGCACTTAGGTTATCAGCTCAGCTACTAACATTTCTAAATACACCAAATTCTAGTATCCTTAAGATACTAAATGTATGTAGAATTGCGCCAGCTATTAACCAACATACACAAAGTCAAAACAAGCGTATGAGTAATAACGAGCAGCTGATAAAATACTATAAAAAAATAGTTCCTCTGCATACAGCTTTCTAAGATAAAATTAAACACCTGATCAAATGGAATGTTTGCAGTACGGAATGGTTCGGAAAATTACGGAAAAGTCCCGAGTAAGCGAGACTGCCATAGTAAATCGAATTAAAAAGATTCCTCTTGTATGTGCCGCGAGCTCGGAGCGCTAAAATGCAAATATTGCAGTTTTTTTTTTTGTAGCAGTCAAAATAAAACTATGCAAATATGTTCAAGATTATGAACGGACTGTTCATTATAACGTTCACTGTATCATGTGGAGTAGTGGACGTTTATGGACTGAATGTAATGATGATGAATGAACTAAAGGGAAGTTTATAACCGAATGTATAGAATACACTTTTTTATACGCTTTTTTATATATCACTTGATTGTTGTCGACATAGCTCACAGAATAAGCAACGTAAGGATAGGACGCCCTCAGGCTAAGTGAAGAAACGATCTTCGCAGTGTGGCTGGTAGCAGCTAAATAAGAATTGCCGAGAATGCTGAATGTTGTGCAATAGGAGAGGCCTATGTCCAGCGCTGGACTGCTGATGATGATAATTGTACAGCACACCATATTAATTACGAATCTTGGTAAGTTACATACTGTAATATAACGGATGAGCTTATCGATACAAGCAATTTTGCTATAGATAGCTACCAATAGAGATATTAAAATGTTAGTAATTATAGCACAATATCCATTCGCGTCAAAATTGTTCTATGTATTTCATATTTTGGCGCTATTTTTGCCCATCATAGTGATCTCCGAATAATACCCGTTAAAGATATCTTCCCCGTTTAAGAAAAAGGTGCCATAAAAACAGAACGAAGTAAATGCATAAGAAGTTAAATTCATATTTTATTCTTATATCTATTTGCAATCATTTCTATACATCTATGTACCTATGTAGGTAGATAACTGGGTACTTGCGTAAGCGCAGATATATTAAAACTGCAAAACGAAACCTGTTTTTCCTCATTTATCTGTTTATTCACGTCTGTTCTATTTGGTTTAAACTGGACTCTACACAAGTTTATATTTGAGTTGCATAATAGGTAGGAATTAGAAAAAATATCTTATAACGCATCAATCTCAACGCCGCTTAGTATTGGTATACCTGAAAAATAAAGAAAGTAGCAGCAAATAATCAAATAGGGTCTTAATAACTCTGAAATTCAAGACTATATTATGTCTAACAGTGAATTGAACTTGATAATGGCAATGGAGCTACTACAAACATTACCTTCCCTATCGACACTTTAGCTACGTAAGTCACTGACTCTTAAGGACATTAGAACAAAGCAAAGTGTGGGCCAGTTTACTGAATAATATGATACTACGAGTAATTCGTAGGTACTCGTACATATACTGAGAAAAATTTTGAGTATGAATGTCGAGCTGCCAATAAACTTGGCATCTGGTTTAGAAAGTGGAGAATTGAAGTAAATCCCAACAAAAGTCAGGCGGTTTTATTTGTGAAACCGCGATCTAAGCGCCCCCCTCCCACCCAGAAGATCACCATGCTCGGCAAGCCTATCTCTTGGGAGAAGCGAGTCAAGTATCTCGGTGTGATTCTAGACCGCTTTCGCTCTCAGTAGACTATATTATGTCCTTAACGCACGCAGCAAATTTTCTCTTAAAGGCAAATTGCGCATTTACACTGCGTGCATCCGCCCCATTATGACCTATGCGGGTACAGTCTTTGCGCAGGCAAAACCCCATAATATTCATAGGATGCAGTCGATCCAAAACCGAT
Source organism: Xanthia icteritia (assembly GCA_949128155.2). NCBI lineage: Eukaryota > Metazoa > Arthropoda > Insecta > Lepidoptera > Noctuidae > Xanthia > Xanthia icteritia. The sequence goes on from OX421932.2 coordinate 18,637,279, forward strand.
TCCTTCGTAGAGCCACGGGAGCGCCCTGGTACGTTAGGAACGAGATGCTCCATCTCGATTTTAGAATCCCAACCATCCACCAGTTTCTTAAACGCATGTCCAAGCGTTACTTTGACTCCGCCGCCTTGCACTGCAATCCCTTGATTGTTGCTGCGGCCAATTATACCCCCTCGACCATCAGTCAATTTCGCCGTCCACGGCATATCCTTTCTGATCCCGATGATCCTGTCACACTCCTCCAGGAGTCTAATAGGGCCACCAGTACAGTGAAAAACAAAAACATCCGACACCCGTCGTTCCGACCTCGCCGCAGAGGTCCACCGCGTGCGCGACCACCCCGAGTAAATACTCCCCCCCGACCCTTGTCCGATGAAACGCCAGCCCGCGCCGCAGCTGAGCGTGTAGTTTTAAATTCCCCCGTTAATAATAATGATCACTCCTTGATCCAGCCTGTCCCTGAACTTACTGTCCTCCCCTCAGCGAACGCCCTAAGCCGAGGTTCGTACCCCACAGGGGGTGCCCTTAGCGAGCGTTCGTTTAGTTTATAACTTAGAATAGTTGCATTTATGCCCCTGGCTGGAGGCCCTTAGTGTAGAAGCTATTGGCAGCCACAGGACAGTCCGGTTAAGCAGCCACGACCTTAGTGGTCAGCTGCAAGATGCCCTAGTCAAAAAAAAAAAAAAAATAGAGTATGAATGTGGACAGCTATACGAGTAGAGGAAGACCAAACAAACGATGGATGGACTGTGTGGAAGATGATATGTCTAGAAATGGAGTGACTACCGAGATGACGACTAATAGAGAAGTATTGAAGAATGTCGACCACAAATAAATTGATATAAGGGCAGGAAAATGATGATGATAGTAAATATATGTCAAGCAAGCTATACACAAGTTTAAGCATTATACCATGCAACAAAGAAATGATTCAATCATGACGTCATCTAATCCACGCCTACACTGTTATCTGTTATCACGTAAAGTATTAGTATTAGATCCTTGAACATTTAGGCCAGTATTAGGCCCTCGCCTAATACTGGCCTAAATGTTCTTGTAACTACCTCTAGTTACATATGAAACTGGTTCTAAAATTATTCTTGAATCAAGGCATGATCAGGCTTATAGAATATGCACTTGCAATCTGTATAATAGAGTAAGATTATTGCAGTTTAATTTATACATAAGTAAAACTGGGTTTTACCATTACACAATCAATAATGCCGTACATCAAATATGTATTTCTTGGTAATTGAATTATCAAGCAAAATAAGCGCATTATCGTAGAGTTGCGGACACCAACCCGTATTACCTATCACCTATCAGAACTATAAACAAAAGTTACTCTTAAAATAGTTTTTGCAAGCAGATTATACTAAAGCGTCTGATACGTAGAGTCATTGCGGTAGCTGTGATATAATTATTATGCAACAATCGAAAAAATTGAACCAAACCTACTCAGAGTTTCTTTATAAGGAATTCAGGATAACCAAGATGATAACGTTAGATGATTTTAGCCACTATCAAAAATACACGTAAATTAGACTTGGATTGCCTCAAGAATCCATCTTGAGACTATATTCAGAGGAAACCATCTCTTCGTTGTTGTAAATAAAATTATCTTCGTAATAACCTAATTTGATATTTCAGAGAAATAATTCCATACCGAGTAGCTTATTAAATTAGGTACTAGAATTACCCAGTTCTACTTGCAAAAGATACTGTTCACTTCATGGAATTATCTATATATATACATCTATACAAATATATACACACAAATAAATCAAATTTAAGTGTCCCGATTTTGACGGGACTTTCACTGGCAGGCAGTTGATGTTTGTTTTCAGGAGTAACTTAGGCTTTTTTATTTTAGAAAAGGGTCCACGTGGGTGAAACTGCGGGCAGCTCCTAGTATTTTTTTATTAAATATAATGGAAACATCATTAACTAATTATTTAGTAAATGAATTCTAGCAAAAATCTGATATAGCTAGAGTGCTGTTTACTTTATTATCATTCTGTTTTTTCCTAGATATACTCGTATATAAAATGGGATTCTATTACACTTGAATACGTTATTATTACGTACATTAAATATAACAATAACTGCAAATTTAACTGCCATTGACCATAATCGATTGATTGAAACTTGTGTGGTGTACCTACATTATGAACGTTTAAACACAAAAACATTTCATCGATTGAAGTAAAACGCAAAATTACTTTTCAATACTGTGTACCGTGGAAACAGAAAATCTATGTACTGACGACAAACTTACGAGCAGCCTGCGAGTGGATCCAATGAATTTATACGAAGCAACGGAGGTTGCAAATTGAGAGACAAATGGTGCCCTTATTCTCTTCACTTGCAAACAAACTGGAGATTTTCTTGAAATACTTGTGATGTTTGATAGTAAAGCTGACTAGGACAATGTTCGGTGTCAATATTTTGTTTTCTTTTATGACTGTTTTGGGTCGGTTATCTTGGGAGAATATTTGTTTATTCGTAGTGAATAGGCGTTTACCCACCAGAGGATCGTCCTGCCTTGATATATTCAAAGATACTTTAGCAAAAGAACTACAAACTTGACTTTGAGTCTAACTGTGCAGCAGTTAAAAATAGGAAATCAATAAAAATCCCTGATACATGAATAATTAATTGCTGTAACCGTAAACCGGCCACCATCATCTATAATGCACAAATCCCAGAATCGAAACACCTTTCAGCCAAAATTACACTGTTTTAACCTATGTACAGGTATAAATGTATAATAATCTCAAGTTCCTCCGTTGCTACCACTGTTGTGTACACAATGGTCTCAACTGGGCGGACACTTGGCCTACAAATGACATAGTTGCAGTATTGATAAATGTGGCGATTTAGCTCTGCAGACTCCTGTTTATCGTGGTCAATGTAAGCAAATCAACTGCTAAATATAGTGCTATTTGATTCTAGTTCCCATTTCCAACTTGAGTTGAGTATATTGAGAACTTACAGTCTCATGTCAATTAATTTAACGCATTCAAGGACACTAAACGACACACAATAGAAGTTTTATTGATATAACGCCTATGGTTTAGTTTCCCTCAAAGTAGGTAGAATCAACGATAATAACTGTAAAGGCAAAAAAAGATTTTACCTTTCTGTGCAGATTTACGAATTCGATATAATGAATTAATGAATAACAAAGTGTATCGGGCGACGAATGATAGGTTTTTTTCTACAACTGATAAACAAATCCAACGAATAATGAATACAAATGTAGAAATTCTGTTAACACATCAGATAACAAACAATAGTCCGAACACACAAACAGTCAAATTGTTATCTGCGTATGCGGGCGGAGTATCGAGCAATGCTGTCATGACTTCATGAGATACAAATGGTAGACTGTTTGTCAAGAGAAATACATACTACAAGTATTACGTATAACGTCATGTCTTTCAAAGATAAACTTTTATCAATCTTAGACAGGGGCTCGTGGCTAAGTAATAACAGCCGCACAGGTCGATCGATCAGGTTAAGCTACGCTTGCCGCGGTCAGTCCGTCGATGGGTGACCATCTTAACATACCGAGACTCTTCCGTGCCTCGGAAAGCGGATCTTTGACAGTCGTTACGGGTCGTCAAAAGCACGAAAGTCTGACAACCAGTCTTACCAAGGTGTACCGTGTTACCCAGTAACTGCGTTGTGGAGGTCAGATAGGCAGTCGCTCCATGTAAAATACTAGTATTCTGCTGCTGCTGGTTAGACTGGAAGCCGACCCCAACATAGTTGGGAAAAGGCTAGACAGATTGATTAAGACAGGCTGCTAATAGAGAAGTATGGATGGAAAATAAATGATGCGCCGGCCCCAAATAAATTGGGATGTGGGCAACATAATGATGAAACAGGATGGCAGATTTCCTAAGGAAATAGGTAAGTATAAATAATGATTTCTAGAACAGTTGCTTTTATTGAATAGCTTCCAAATAATATACCCGAAAAGAGAAAATTGCTCACAACTTAAATTAAGAATAGAAATTCCTTTTCAAAATCTATCAAAATTGAAAATTTTATATTTTCTACATTGTAGTTATATTTTCTAAATTTTACTGACATTTTCTTAACGAAAGACATAACAATTCTATTCCAGAGCAATTTCGCTAGCGTTCTATCTATAATAGATTTACCTACATTAATAAACTTGAAGGTTTTCAGCAAATCATAATTTCTGGAGAAAACTATATAGAAAATTCTGAAGGTGAATATAAAGTTGTAACAGAACTGAAAACACTAAAGAAGTATTAACGAATCGAGAAAGACAAATTATAGCAAAAACTTATTCTCGACAAAATGGGATCAAACGACTTGGGTCTTGGGTCGAATTTAGAAGAAAAAGAAGTTATAACAAGAAAATAACTTAAAATAAAGGTATTTGACTGTTTGGAAACATAATATTACACAATAATGAATTACCAATGGACACTCATTCGATTAAATGACATTTCTAATCAAATGGTATTATAATTATTATAAATATTTTTGCATATTGCGGTACAGTGACGCATTTTTCTCAATGTCTGTTTGGCTTCTAATCTACTTGTAAAGGGCTTTGGGAAATAGGAGTCGTAGTCTGTTATTCATATATACTTAATAAGTAAGTAGTAAGTACTTATACCTAGTAATGAAAAGGAACCGGAACGTGTTTAGAATAGATTCGCAAAGTATTCCTTACTCAGTGCGGTAAAGAATACTTTGCGAAAAAGGCAAAGTATACGCCCTAAAATAATATAATTTATTTTTCCAATCGTATACAAAGCAAATAAAATAAAAAGAAAAGAATGAAGCAAATAAAAAGAAATACTAACACGGATAAAACATTTATTATAAGTATGAAGTATCAATAATATCTTGGTTGCAACAAGCAAGTACTCAATGAAAAGTAAGAAAAAGTTCTAGATAGGTAAACACTTTTCCTGGAAGTGCAATCTCAGTTTCCTTTATTTCTAGAATTGGTATTAAATACTTTTATATTGACACAGATGAGCGAAAGAAATCAAAGGTATTTAACTATGAAATTGCATCCATATTAACGTTTAACTTAGGAGTAAAAATTGTATCGGAACCACGTTGGTCGTGCATGTTACTAAAGAGTTGAACTCTATATCTCTCTTGAGTTATGTTATGAGTTATGCTGAGCGATGGCTATTTTGCGTGGATGTGACGCATATTTTCCCCCAATTTGTTCCTTTTGTGTTTGTATTCTTTCTTTGCGTCATGTTTACCGCAAATAAACGTATTTTCTTTCTTACTCCTAGTTTTTTGTCTATGTTTATCCATGTTTTTAAATAGTCATAACTTGGGAGTATTAAATTTCTGGAGTAAAAAGGTTACTTCTAGGCAAGTATGCAGAACCGTCGACCACATCGTCGCATATCATCACGTCAGATAGTTTGAAGAAGACGCGTTGAAATTGGATATCTAAAAAAAATGCATTCATGGTGACATGCGTAACACACTTTCTTTCCCAGTCCGAAGGAAAGAAATTCCTGATCCATTGCTTTATATGTTTAAAAAGTTCGTCTGCTTGACAACGTAAATAACGCAATGAATGTTGTCTAATTGTCAAAATGAAAGGCATTGATTGCAATTGTTAACGAGTTACGTAATCACCCCGCGGTCATCTGACATACTATAGTATACGCAGTGATTCTGTGGTACATTTGTTAGTAATGATAATGTATTGTTCAAAATCACTGCCGTAAATACCGCATATGTATTCGAGTACACCAACAGAAGTAATTCTACTTATAAATATATCAGGTAGCAATCGGCTGATACCGAAGCGATCCAGTGCAACAAACGCCCGGTCAAATGACACCAATTGATATGTATTGTAAAATTGATACTTAGCTATTGAGAATTGAACGCCAGGGACGCTTCATCGCTATTTCATTTGGCGTTCGTCTGCGTATTAGTTAAAATAAATTTAACATTATTTGGCGGGTCGGTTTTTTTGGTCAATAGTGGAGATGAATTTAAAACTAGCGCAATATACGACGTGTTCCTTTTGATAGGGTATTAAACCATGACAAAGAATCATCATTTTTTTTTCTCTTACTTACTAAAACCCACCCGTGTTCCTTCCGTTGCCTGTACGTTGCCAGGGGCCACGGTAACAAAGAATCATCTGGCATATGAATTTATTTTGCATTGTTTTTTTTTCTTTCAAACAACGATTATTTATGTAAAACACACTTACATATTTGATCACATTTTTTTTTAATTTGTTTTTTTTTACTTATTTGTTATTAGAACACTTGTTCTAGGTCTTTTGTATTATTTTTGCTTATAGCGTATAATGTTAGAGTTTTGGGACATCAAAAAGAACACGTTGTAGAATCATGACAATAGACGGTTTCTGCCTGATCAGTTGTCATATGGAAGAATGAGGGACATGTCTTGAGGAAGAAGAAAACCAAAGACTGATAAAAGGGATAATATAAAAGAGGATTTGACACAAAAATAAAATACTGAAATGACAGCTGGTAGACAATATGCAAGAAGAAAAACATGTTGTGTTGACTGCAAATAAAGTGTAATAAAGGCAGGACGATTTTTGTTTATCTGTTCCCATTTTGCAACAAGAAATACTTCTTCCAATACCTTTAAATAGATTATCTACGCTACATAGTATTAGCTGCTACCTATGAACAGTCACCCTTGACCCCAACTCCACGCGAGTATAAGTGCCTTTTATGACACCCTCTTCAAATGATCGCTGATGCTTCAAGTGCACTAGCATCAAGCACATCGATTTGTTACAGTGCTTTTGAAAACAGGTTTTATATATCCGCCATTTTTGCGGACATGCTTATATTAGATTTGGTTTTTCACTTGCGTCTATGAAACCAATTCATCGACGATAAAAAGACTCTTTAGATGTTAAAACAAAATTATCCTCTAGTAACAGTATCATTAATTAAATGTCAATAAAGTGAGTGCCATTAATTCTAAGAATGTATAAAGGCTCTAGACAGGCTCGACGCGACGGTGCGACGCGATTCTGGTAGAACTATTTTCATGAAGCCTTCATAGAAATTGTTCTACTAGAGTAGCATCGCGCTGTCGCGTCGCACCTGTATACGGGACCTTATGAGAGCTAGATTGTAATTCTAGGAAAAAACAGCATCTGGAGTACCACTCCTTACCAATATCAAAATCAAAGTCAAATCATTTATTTCAAATAGGGCCCTTATGAGGCACTTTTGGACGTCAAAATTTACAAATAAATTGAATTGATTCTAATCGCCCCTTCCAAAAGGTAGTTTTTGAAGAAGAATGGGCAAGAAACTCCACCGTTATTCTTTTAAAATGTTTTACAATATTTTTTATAAGAACATTAGTTATATAATTATATGTGAGGACGATGCACCTAGAATAAAATTATTATACCACAAAAGGTAATAAGAATTAAGAATTAAAAATGAAGCAACAACAGATAAACTAATTATGTGATAGATACATGGTGCTCACATATTTACAAACATTGTAAAAGTAGACGATTTTCCTAAAAATCGAACTACAGATCCTAGGTACGGAGGTTCGTATCACTTTTGATAACAAATCCCAGTAAATACAAGCTTCACTAAGTTGAAAAAATTCTATCCGTTAGCAAGTGACATTCAACTGTAGGGCGTTTGTCCACTGCCCCACGTCAACGGGAGGAACGAGATGACGGCACCGAAGTGAACCGCATCGCTACTTCGTATGTATCGCTATACAAACGAAGTAGCGATGCGGTTCATTTACTATGGCCGCGTGTCCACTGCACGTCCGTCAACGGGACGTCCGGGACGTCACGTTCAGTTCGAATAATCTCGTTTCTCGTCGACAGTAGCGGTGGACAAAATTGTGAAGGTGATAAACCAATTACGTGGTAGACTTAAAATTTAAACGAACATAACATAGCATCACGCCTGCATACCCCAAAGGGTTAGGCAGTGATGTACCGGTCTATAGTACCCCCACATTTCGCCAGTTATATTTAAGTCCCATGTAATAGAGGGCGACCCTATTGCCATCAACCGGGCACAAATCCAGACTCCGAGCTGCTACTGGGAAATTCCGGAGGGTAATACCCAATAACACTTTACCCGACCCGGGAATCGAACCCAGGACCTTATGCTCAGCGGTAGCGCTTACGACCACTAGACCAACGAGGCAACGAACGTTCGAAAATCAATGAACGAAAGTTAATCAAATACCTAATTCCTTACTCATATTATTTCTGAAGTTCATCATTCGCAGGAATTAATAACATTTGAGCTATACAATGGTCCTGACCACGTCATATATTGATATACCAAGCAGTGGAATTAATATGTCCGGCCAATTGCCGGTGCAGGGAACGTTTTGTTCTTGTTTTAGAATCATTTATGGCGGTAATTGGTTCAACTCGCTTGGGAGTTTGTGGGTGATGGCGGATGAAGAGTATTTGTGATGAATGGGAAGAAATAAGTACCTAGGTATATGATAAGAGTCGACATGTAGGAAAGACAAAGGATATTATTCAACGGACATGATGTCGTTAAGCTACATAAATCTGTGAAGGCTTCAAGCAAAAATTATATTTTATGTTCCATTCAAATATACTACTCAGTGAGTAAACCCTTGTGGCAGCATCTATATCGCCACATGCGAACTGCGCATCACACTGACGTCACGCATAATCCTTCATCGCGCAAGCAGAGTTTACCGCGCGACGAGTATAAATATACAACGTCCCGACATCAATCGTCGGGCAGTCACCCACCAGACACAACACTCGTCTGGTCGGAGGATCCTCCCTTTTCTATAGAGGATGAGTGAACTTTAAACCCTGTTCTTCATACTTTTATACCCTTGTTTCGTAGTCCTAGTTCGTAAGTAGCTGTTTTCATTTTATCATGGGGACAACACAAAGGAAGTATAATTCTGATAAAATACGAGTATTTTTCCTCAACCCGTTCGGCTTTAACCTTATCTATGAGTACAAGAGTTAGCTTGAGTTAAAAATAACCTATATTCCCGCTGTGCTTACAGCGTCAAGTGACGTTTGATGAGAAAATAAATTCAGGATCTAGAATCGACAAAAGTGGCGAAATATTTTTAAGACCTGTTAGTAGATACTCAAGAATAAGTACGATACACTACATTATTAGGCCGATCATTATGTAAAATGTTGCCTAAAATAATTTTAGGTATAATATAGTCAGGGTCTTGCAAAAACTGACTGATCATGTTGAGTAATTAATTATACTGTTTTCGTTAATTAAAAATGTTACATTATATTTCTTCATGTACATAGTATGTAACGTGCACAATGTAATCTGCCATGTAAGAATTGCCTAACGATAATTAAATTTCATTACCAAAAAGGCCAAGACAGTATCTAGACGCGCGAGTAACTGTCCGCCTTTTACAACGTGCCAGTAAAACAGAAAACGCGTGACATATGAACATTCGACGCGCGAAGTTCGCGTCAAGCGTTTGTAATCTGAACTTGCCTTTACGAGTTTCGGGTCGTACTCTCGTTCTCGTAGACGTCGATATATTGAACGTCTGGTGTTCTGGCGTTCGCCGGCAAGATTAACGTTACCTTGTCACACACTGCCTTTCAGACGAGATGGTTTGAGGGAATGTTCATCTAAGGGTCCTTGAGCTTGGGCCCTTGAGAATAATATATATGTACTTATCCTACCTAAGCCTGGAAGTAGGTTCCTACTGGTTTAGGTTTGTTTATGTTTGGTCTGAGAATAAAGTGACTGAGCAAGTAATTTTCTAACAAGATGAAGGAGAGATAATCTTGGAAAGCATTGAAAACTTTGTCTATCTATAATGCGTGGCTTATTTATCTATATCACCCTTACCACAATAACGCCTGATAAACCTCATTTCAGAACAAGAAATATCGCCATGTTATATACACAGTATTTTTTTCTTCAGCTGATTTTGTTTGTAAAATTTTGCACGATTCTGTTCGCTGCTGGCTATCCGATCACGTTTATTTCTCATTATTGAAATATAGTCAAAAAATTAAGAGCAGCATCATTTACAATTTACTTTTAGTAAGAAAAACTATAAGTAGCGGCATAGAAACACGAGACTACTGGTCTTAGAATGTATCACAATTGCACTTTATTTTTATTTTATGTAACAACTATTTTCCACGTGTAGCTACAAATAGTAAGGCTTTGTGGCACCGGAGCCGCACCGGCGCAAGCCGGTGCAGGACCGGGAGATAAAAAAAAACAGAAAAATGTAAAATTCATAGATCAGTTTTACGGCGTTGTTCGAGCAGTTGTTCGGCGGCGGTGCTGCAGCGGTGCGGCGCATGGACGATATTCATTCGTATAAGTACACAAACATGCGGTCAGGTGCCGGTACGGCTCCGGCGTCATGTGTAGGAAGCCTAACGGAGCTACACACTTGTTGGGGTCGGCAAATTCGAGTCGGCAGTATATGTTCAATAACAAAGTCGACACGAATTAACTACTACGCATATTATTCGGCTTTCATTCGGCTCGTGCTAAAACAACAAACTCCGTTCTGCATCTACACTCGCTAAATCATGTTGGGGTCGGCTCGGCACAATTCGAGCTAAGCCGAGCAACTTTTTCCCGAACATATATAAACATAATTCCGCGCCTCGGAAAGCATTTTAAGCCGTTGGTCCCGACTGTCATTTGTAGATCTTTCACAGTCGTTACGGGTTGTCAGAAACCCGAAAGTCTGACAACCAGTCTTACCAAGGAGTATCGTATTACCCAGTAACTGCAGGGTTGTGATCGTCAGATAGGCAGTCGCTCCATGTTAAATACCGGTATTCAGCTGCATCCGGTTAGACTGGAAGCCGACCCCAACATAGTTGGAAAAAGGTTAGCCAGATGATGAATGGATGATATATCAACATAATTATATTTGATTTTGCACCCCGGCTTTGCCGACCCGAACAAGTGTGTAGCACCCTTTACACGTCTTGGCGACAACAGAGTTCTAGTTAATAACTTACTGCGTCAATAAAATTACCTGGCGTTATTATACTTTACATTATTATACTGTACCTTTGACTTAATGTACAACGTTACTATTAAAGAATTAATCAACCTGTAGGTATTCACGCGTCAAACATACAATTAACAATTGTTATAAATGATAAATTACACAAGTTATATGATCATAACCATAAATCAAAACTTATATTAAAGTCAATGCAGAATTATACATGCTTTAATTTATCAATGGCTATTTATAATTATGCTATCAGTCACTGATTAACATAATTCAAGTTTAATACAATAATATATAATTATAGTGACATATAATTATTATATAATAACATATATTACTACTATTATTATTTCTTTCCTTTATTTCATCTATAAACATATTATTTACTTTTTTAAATATTTAAAAATGTTATAAAAACATTTAAAAATAATGTTTTTTGTATGTTTTTCTCTGCCAAGTCATAGGTCTCGAGTTCGAACTCAAGGCCTCTGAGTTTTCGGATTCATGTGCATACTTGTATACTTAATTATCAAATTGCTTCAAAAACGGTGAATGGAAACATCGTGAGGAAACCGGCATGCTTGAGGGATATTTCTCGACGGCATGTGAAGCCAAGTCAGAGGCGGATGGGCGGGATAAAAACTCTGACATCAGTATCCTAATTACGCAACACATTTTCGTAAACGATTACGACTAATCTGTTTCATTTTGACAGTTCAACAACATTCATTGCGTTATTTACGTTGCTGAGCAGATTTTATTTTCGAACTTATGAAGCGATGGATTAGCAATCTGTTTCAAAACGATTCAGATTCTGATTGATCGTGTATTACGCAATTAGGGTACAAGTTAATCAATAACCACGACTGTTAAATGATGATTCAATTTGAATCTACATTTTGAATCATGTTTATTTTTATAATTATCTCGCTTGTCGCGTCTGTACCTATTCGTTCTATCAGTGTTGTTAGTACATTTAACCGCAAATCATTGATAACAATTTGACATTACCAACGCCTTTATACGATAGGTACGCAAAGACCTCCAAAATATATATTTCGAACCATTTTCGAGTTTTTGCGAGACTCGCGCATGGCAATAGAATTTTATATAAACGTATTACTTGAGCTCAGTAGAAAATGTTGTGAGGACAATTTTGAGTATGAATGGGATGGCTATAAGAGTAGAAGAAGGCCAAAGAAACGATGGATGGACTGTGTGGAAGATGATATTGCTAGAAAAGGAGTGACTACCGAGATGACGACTAATAGAAAAGTAAGGAAGAAACATAATTGTTGCGCTGGCCCCAAATAAATTGAGATAAGGCAGGAGAATGCTGATGATAACTTGAACCCAGTAGGTAACCAGATTAATTGCATTATCAGTGTTTCTGTTTAATTCCTCAAAAGTACCGATGTATGGACACTCGGGGCACTCCAGCAATTGGGACATAGTTTAGCGTGTTATCAACTATAAAGCCGCGCGCACTTTAAATGCGTTTTCGTACGAATGTTACTCGTGCGTACACGTACGACCATGGTCGGACGAATTGACTGCGCACACTAGATATGTTTTTCTCCGTCCCGATGATATCACATTGAACGCACGAAAATCCCAACAAGTTCAGATTGTTGTCCGACATAGGAACTATACGTTCGTATACGTACGACTAAGTCGCACCCAGTCTGCGCGCTCCCTTTGTACTTGGAAGGTCGGGATCGTTCGTGCGTGTTCGTACGTGTACGCACAAGTGAAATTCGTACGAAAACGCATCTAAAGTGCGCGCGGCCTAATGCATTTAATTTCCCAGAGAGATATAGCACAAGGAATGTTAGGAAAGCTAAACAAATTAATACCGACCGCTGAAGCCACATGAATAAGTCAAATAGCGTCCTCAGAATTGGCAATGCTCCACGACTTTGTAAATTTACTGGGATATCATTTAATTTGAAATAGATTTAGTTAACCAGAAGTTAGGTATAAAAATGAGTTTATAGGAGAGTTATTGCAACATATTGCTGCTTACGAGGAAACTGTGAAATATCATAAGTAATAAAAATAAATGAAAATCACGCAAGTAATAGGTATGTTTAAAATATATGAATGATACAATAATTATAAATAAATAATATATAATAGTAATAATTAATAAATAATATAACAAAAATAATAATTATTCATACAAAACAATTTAAACAAATGAATAAACAGAATTATAATACATACGAGTATGTACAGGTATATAAAATCATCTAAAACATTTAAGTACATTTTGCAGATAAAATAATACATAAATAATAGATAAGTGAAATAGTATCTTATTCGCGATCTCCTGACTTTCGATTATTATAATATGCAAGTTAAAACTTGTTCCCACAAAAACAACTTAATTAATTATCTCGTAAAACAGGACTTCCTCTCTCCTACCCTTTTGCTGTGCCCTACAGGGTCCATAATGATCTAAATTATATAGTTACCACCTAAGTACACATTATGGTAAAGCAATAAAGATATTGAGTATTGAGTATTGAAACTGAAAAAAATACTATAGGTAAGTAGGTACCTACATATTTTTGTCGGGTTATACGGATTTAAATGTAAGTTTTTTTTTTTGTGATTTTCAATTTGATCCCATTGTGAAAGTTGTTCATAATGATGATTACAATGGCCCCTTAAGAGGTTTTCAGTTTTTCAATCACACCTAGTATAAATAAGGATTTATGAAAATTATTGAAAGATTCTCGTAAAACTTCTGAATTTTGAGGTGGGTAGGTACGTTACTATACGGATCAAATACCTACAGGCAAAAATTGCAATGTAAAGCCCGATTCAAATTTAATGGCGGCTCGGAACATGAGGCGAGTTGTTGCGCAGTAACGAATTCATGGGTCAGCGGGAGTGAGGGGTGGAGTACTGCGCAGCGAGTAGCTAACTTCCGAGCCGCAATTAAGTTAGAATCGAACTATAGTGTTGAACCTATATTATGATAACTCTGTACCTTTAGAGCGAACAATTACTTATTAATAGTATCGACACTCATTTGTTTTAACTTTTTCCTTTTCATATCTATCGGGCAATAGGTCTGTTACTCTACCTTTAATATAAACCGACTTCAAAAAGGAGGAGGTTTTCAATTTGACTGTAAGTGTTTTTTTTTTGTATGTTTGTTACGCGATTACTCCGCCAATTACGAATTGATTCTGATGTTTTTTTTTTTGTTTGGTAGGTCTTACTTTAGGGGTGGTATAAATTGTATTAACTTTGCTTGGGTAGTTTTTGAGTTAGCTTCGATAATACGTATTTTTCCCACATAGTCTATAGGGATGATGTTATAATAATAATAACTTCCCGTCAGTGTTATTTACATAGTAGGTAGTGGTATTCAAATTTGCGTGGGGTAGGTAACACAACTAAAAAGAAAAAATTAAAACGTTTTACAAAATAAACGAAAATTCTAAACCAAAGACACAGACTTCCGAAATTAAAGTTGTTTTTCACTTTGTAGTGTTTTTTTGCTGGAAGTCTTTGGTTTTATTACCTACGCTATTATAAATAAGTAGTTATTATCAATAATACCTATATTTATTGCAACAATACAGGATTACTGACAAATAATAAGAGATAGATTAAATAGTTTCACGTTGACCAATTAATCATTAGGGAATCCCAAATCTGCATAAGGTATAATTATGCCTATTATGCTCGGGTATGTATTTTGCACTATGTAAAAAATACAAAGTAAAAAAAAAAAATACAAAAAAAAAGCGATAGTTACCTATTAAAAACATAATGATTTGCACCTAACCAAATAGTTTAAAGAACCTAATTTACATATTATGCCTATTATTCACGGATATAATTAATTGTATTTGTCACTATGTGAAGATATGTAAGAGATTGTAAAAAAAACAGTATTAAAACCACAATATTCACACTGAACTAAACAGTTGAAAAAACCTACAATTTGTTCTGCGTTTATTTTAACTTCTGTAAGTACGAACCACAAAACTGATAAGAAAGAACGCAAGAGCAGGCAACTAACTAGGTAGGTATGCCTATTTTATTCAAGACTAGCAAACTGCCCCTGCTTCGCACGGCTTGACAAAACATAAAATAATCGAATTAATGTATTATACAAATGAGTTTAGAAGAAGAACGCGGTCATACAGACAGATATAACGAAAAGCGACTTTAATTTATAATATGTATAGAGTATATAAAATAATAAAAAACCAGCTACCTCAATTATCATGTAGCATCCTGTGACTCTGTAACTGTCTTGGAAAATACTCATTATTTTGTAAAAGAATTAAACTACAACATTCAATGTCAAAGTAAACAACAATACAGCGAATCGTTATTTAATTAAAACGCTAAACCCAAACTGCTTTCTAAGAATAATACTTAGGAAACTACAACATGATAAACTTACAGGAGCTCAAAGAGAAACTCCTGAATATGAAAAAAGTTTTCAGTGTCAAACTATGCGAGAAAACCGTCCATCATCGAGTTTAAATTCTTGTCACATATTTTTTTTTATATTCACTGAAAATGTACTAATAATGTGTAGCAACATTATAACGCTCTAATATTATCATGACAGCTGTAATTTATAACTGTGTATATTAATCGCCCATTTATTACCGCATACTTTCTAACATCCAACAAAGTTATTCTTTTACAACTAACAGCACGACGAACATATTGTTTAATAACACCGGAAAACAGTGATAACAACATGACTATTTAGCTACCGAGCGGGCCTTGAACGGCTCAGCCGACTATGAATGAAAGTATTATGATACAGTATTTACATTATCCGCCAAGTCTGTCGCAGGCCTTACCTCCCTTCGTTTACATTACATACTGGCTTAGCGTATCTAATCTAATTAGCGTTGCACTACAGTGACGTCATGAAGCCGGCTCGTGCCGCGAAATGTAAGTTCAACAAACTTAACCTTTATAATACAAGTAAATCGCGCGGCATCCGTAAACAATTGCTGTTTATAGTAAACGCACTTATTTATGCACCTACAAATTTTTAAGTTTGTCACAAAAACTGTAGTTTTTTCGCAGAGAGTGGGCACTTTGTGTATGTTTTCGTAAGTTGTATTTTTATTGGTTTACACGCACGACGGGTGGCGGGCCGCAGCGGTACGCGGTCGTCGCGCGGCGGCTAGGACACGTCTGAACTCAGACTACGTTCAGCACGGCTGTGGGCTGTGGGCACACCGCGCCGCCACTCTGCGCAATTCTCACCCAGTGCGCCGCCTGCAAGTGCAACACAGTACTAGCACGTTGTACCGCGCGTTCTAATCGCCCGATACGTTTACATGAAGCGTTTATTTACAGCATTTTGTAAAATATAAATATTAATGCATTCCAGTGTTCAAAAGCATGTTCTATAATATTTCAGTTTGATTTGATTTTTGTATTATGTATTAACGGTGACTCTGTTAGCTTGAAATGGGTGCATTACGTAACAGTTAATTCGGTGCGGTAATAATTAAAATGTGACTTACCTACTAATTGGGGATTTACCTAGCGGTATATTATTCCTTTTCACAATGAAACATGAGGAAATCTGTGGAGTATATTGTAATACCAAGGTATATCGTAATATAGATAACATTCTAGTGCTACTCATGAGGGTTACAAGTACCTAATATAAACAGCGCCAGATAATCGTCAAACAAATTCATTCTGCAATAGTAGCTTACTACCTCAACATTTACAATTTTTATTCCATTTTACCTATACTTAGATTAATTTCCCCTTTCACACAGTCTCCCCTTCAACTCCCCATATCTAGCAAGATAACTACAACTCCCCCACTTTGGCACAGTTTGGAACCACCTGTAGGCATAAATTTGTGTTTGTGAAGAGTCTACAAGAGTCCCCGGTAACCCATTTACATGTGCCAAGCTATGAATAGCGCACTTCGTTCCTTCCCAGAGCGATGTAAGATGGGACTTGAGGCGTTCACCAGGTCAATGGGTTCTGACACCCTATTATATCCTTGTATGCGAATTTGTGACGAAAATCAGGAAGTTATATTTCATATGGGACGAGAAAGACGTCTCTGGAAGGTTTTGAAACAGGCTAGAATAGTATTGTAAAAAATAATGTAGACTACGCCTTAAAATATACTTTGGTACTCGCAACCAGTGTGTATGTATGACCAGCTGATGTATGAACGTCGACCAAGCAAAAAGAGTATGTAATGATCTTAGCAGGTGGCGTTCTGTAGTTTCTGCCCCCCTTGGGAACAGGCGTCAGTGTATGTATGTGCGCTTTTAAATATTTATTGCTATTTAGTACCAAATTTACCCTAAATAATTTATACCAAATTTACCCTAAGCTTTTTTTTTCTCTCGCTAATAGACGGCCGCCCGTGCCCCATGTACTAACGGTAATATTCCCAATGAAAAAAAAAAATCCTTTAAATTACCACATAAATATACTCTCAGTATGATACCTAACCTCCTGGATCGGACAGCGTTTTTTTACATGTTTTATACATATTTTAACTACAATAATCACCAAAAAAATATTACATGATTACACTATGGTACTATGTGTGTGTCTACTATAGTGAAATTCGGATATATTAATACAAATTAGTCAAAGTGACATTGCAGTGACACGGTTGGTCATATGACAAACAAGTCGAACCGAAATATAATTATTTTGTATTTCTAATTAATTCTTAGTACTTAGTCTAGATAAGTGGTTCCCAAAGTTGACTGGACCGCGACCCACCTAACAAAAACTTTCAAATTCGGGACTCACCTCTTGGCTGTCATGGTGAAAAAGGGGGCATACTTAATTATATACTAACTCTTCCTTACAAACTATTCGAACATGCAAACTCATTCATACAGACACACACACACAAATTCATACAGACTTACACCTAAAACACATACTTACGCGTAAAAGAAGTACCGTATTTTGATATAATTTTTATATATATACATATTTTCTTTTTTTTGTTTATACATCTTTTTTTAAAGTAAAATGTCTCTTTGGTTTCCACTGTGTTGTCATAAAAGAGCAAAAAATGTGTGTCTTTTTATTATGAGAGGTCAGTAGCTCCTGCAACACAGTTATAACTAGCGCAGGAGTCAGAGAATTCTTATTTTTGGCATTAAAAATTGTTTTATGTCAATAAATATTATTTCTTATTTTATATGAATGAAGGACTGTTTAAATAAGAAGAAAACATTCAGTTACAATCGAAAATTTTAATACTTAATTAAATGCAAGGAGTGCTGTTTCAATGAAAAGGATGTATTTGTTTCCTATTTTATGTCATTATACTTTTAGCATCAACTTCAATTTTAGTTACTTTTAATCGCAATGACTTTAATACGTCCAATTTATTTCGGTATTTAGTTTAAATATTAGTCATAGCTGAAAATCGAATTTTCGAGTCCCACCCCATATTCGTTCGCGACCCACCAACTGTTCGCGACCCATAGTTTAGGAACCATTGGTCTAGATGTTAATTGTAGGCATACTTTACTGTAATTGTTGTCGACGATTTCTAGAAAAAGAATAAGTCCGGTAATCACTACGAGCTGAAAATACAAAAACAAAACATGAAACAGAATTTATATGAAATTATCCACCTGCCTAACCCTTCAGGGATTGGGTACTGGCGTGATGATAGTTATGTTATTTACCAGAATAATCAATTCAAATTTATACATTTGTTTCATAAATCATCATCATCATAATTTTGATCTTTGTTTTTTTTTTCTTCCTTTTTTTTAAACTACTTTAATATATATAGTTTAAAATATATTTTTCTTATCTGCAACGAACTACACTCTCACTAGGAGCCGAGCGTTGATAGCTGCGCCACAGTTATCATCGCTTAACTATTTTTATGATTGTCTCTGTTTTTGTTCCAAAATAAACTTTTTTTTTTTTGTCATCTTGTAATAGAAGAATAGAATAGAATAGAATTTCTTTATTTCGGACAATATCCATATAGTGTTAGTAACATACAAAAAATTACTTATTGCCTAGTGTTAGTAAAAATCAACCTCCGCACAAACTGCTTTACAATCGGAGAGCCGAAGCTCTCGGCTACAGTTTTCAGGATGCTGTTCCGACTGCCCCTCACTCTCCTCAGTAGTGACGCAGTTTTTTTGCGTATAATTGCATGGAAGCCGTCGGTGCGGGCTTGCGCAAACATTTCTGACGCGCTACAGTAACGAGGCAGCCTCAACAACATCCTCAAAGCATTGTTATATTGGACGCGCAGGACATCCAGCGATCTCTTAGCACAGTTGACCCATAGACTGCCCGTGTACAAACTTTGGCAATAAGCCTTGAAAAGTGTTACTTTTACTTGGTTTGTACACCGCGCAAATCTACGGGACAACATATTGCTCCGGACTGCTAAAGCCCTGCGTTCCCTCTCAATGTCTACATCGTCTCTGACGTCAGCGGCAAGACAATGCCCTAGGTATTTAAAAGTTGACACCCTATTAGTTGAAGACCCGTTCAGAAGCAACTCGGGTCCTTCTCCACGGCGTTTACCGCTGACCTCAAAGACCATGTATTCACATTTATTCACATTATACTTCAGTCCATGTGCGGCAGCGTAGGTCTCACACGTTTTTAGCATCTCTATGATTGCTCCCGCCGACGGACCCAGCAGCACCACGTCATCTGCATAGCTGATTTTGTTAATTCTAACCCCATCAACACTGCATCCGACACGCATGCTGCTGAGTGCGACTATCAGGTCATCCACGTAGAGGTTGAAGAGCCTGGGAGACGTCAGACCACCCTGTCTCACCCCGCACTCCAAACTATACGGCTCAGAGACTGTATCATCCCATTTCACCCGATTGACTTGGTTACCATACCAATACTGGAATAGCCTACATATTTCCGCGGGTATACCCCTGTCTCCCATCTTTCTCCAGAGCACATCGTATGAGACAAGATCAAACGCCTTGGAGAGATCAAGGAAACAGGCGTACACCGGCGTACCGCGATCCTTATAATATTGAACGGTATGCTTGAGACTTAAAATAGCACTTTCAGTTGATAGTCCGAGGCGAAACCCGAACTGTGCATCATGAAGATGGATGTAATTACTTAAGCAAGAATCAAGCATACCGTCCAACACCTTGGCTATTATAGTCGCAAGAGAAATGGGACGATAGTTACCTCCGTCCGAGATGTCACCTGTCCTGTTCTTCACAATGGGTACTACGATGGTCTTCATTAGATTAACAGGTAGGTACGCATGACTAATACACAGTGTGAAAAACATAGACAAGACTCGTGGCAAATGGACACCTGCGTGCTTCAGGTGCTCAATGCTGAGACCATCATGTCCTGGAGATTTGCCTCGTTTCATGCTGTTAATGATTGCATGTACTTGCTTGGTTGAAAAACGTATCAGAGGTTTCTCGCCAGGACGGATGGGCTCACAATCATTCCCTAAGGTTGAGGGACCGAGAGGGGACTGAACTTTAAAAAGGTCCTTGAACACATTGGCAATTCCCCTCTTATCACTCATCCCCTCCACACACGCAGAGAGGCCAGGTTTCGCATCTAAGTTACCAGTGGACTTCCAAAATTTACCAAAATTGTAATATGTATTATATTTTTTTATGAAACACTAGATTTTTTTTCGATATTTCAGAGCTGGTCCCGTAGTAAATGTTGTTTTTCTTGAGTAGGTACTTTGACCCCCTCAAAGATTGCTAATAAATTGGAAGTCAGCCTGAACACCAAACATGTACATTAGAGTTTAGATTTTTTTTTTTAAAGAAAGAACAAGTATCGTATGCCTCAGTCATTATAACTGGGTTAATTTCATTTATGTACGATTAAAATCTGGCTGAAGCGTGGCTACAGTTATTAACAGTGGATGTTAAAATGAATGATAACGGTCGGACTGATACCTACTCATGCAGTCTTTTGAAGGCATTGTACCGGATGAATACAATTCACACTTGAAATACAATAGAACCTATTACATTTAATTAGTAACAATAAATGCACAGATACCCAGTGTATCTGTGTTTTGGTACATTTTCACGACCAACGACTGAATACTGAAAAACAACTTCATTTTAATGCTGTCTCTATTCAAGAAGATTTCAGGTGCAAATATCCATACTTAATTTTATTAAACCTTACTAAATTATTTATTTATTTTATTATTTATGTACACACAGAAAAATAGATACAGATAAGACATAATCATAATTATGAGTACAAAGGTACTGCTTATTTCTTAAGAAATTTCTTCCAGTAGACCTGCGATAGGAAAAATGAGAAAGAAATGTAGACAACATTGTGTGAGAACAAGAAGAGAAAAATATAAATATGCGAAGTCTTAAACTAAAATATTGAAATAAACCTACACTTATAACGTAATAAATTAATATATACATAAATAAATATATAGAGCTTAAATATATAAACATATATACTATAGGTATATAAATACTCACAGTTGAGAGGAAAGGTAATGCTCTTTTACTCGATATTTGAAGTGTGAAACAGTTTTTAGATCACGAATAAAATAGGTGGAAGTGAGTTCCACAACCTTACTGCATGGACAGAGAAGGAATAGGAATAGTAGCTTGTTTTATGACGATGAAATTTAAGGAGGGATCTAAGGTCAATATTAAAAATCTAAGGTCAATATTAATATCAATATTAAAGATCTAATATAACTTACAGAGATCTGTAAGGACACGCATAGCTGAGCTGCGTGACGCGGGATGGGATAAGTTGTTGAGCGACTTGAGACCAGACCAACATGCCTCCTGGGATCTCCAGAGGAAACTCAGGCCCCAGAGGGAAACCAGTATGCCCCCCCTAGTACGCCCCGATAAAACCATTGCTTTCGATGACATCGACAAGGCCGAATGCCTTGCCGACAGTCTAGAGGGTCAATGCTCTCCCAGCTCCCTACCAGTAGACCAAGCTCACCTCACTGAGGTAGACGCCGAAGTCGAACGTACAGCTTCCCTCCCGCCCGTTGATGACCCTGACAGTCCTCTGCCTCCCGTCACTCCAGACGAAGTGCACGACATAATCAAGGGTCTACATACTCGCAAAGCCGCCGGCTCAGATGGCATCACCAATAAGGTGATCCAGCTCTTTCCCGCTCATCTCATAATGCTATTGGCCACCATCTTCAATGGTGCGCTTAGCAATAACATCTTTCCCCAAGCGTGGAAAGAGGGCTCTGTGATAGGTATCCCAAAACCCGGAAAGCCCAAATCCGAACCCAGTAGTTATCGCCCCATTAGTCTGCTCACGGTTCTAGGCAAGGTCTATGAGAGGCTTATCTATAAGCGTCTCAGAAACTACATTGAGACCAAGGGCCTTATTCCCAACGAGCAGTTCAGCTTTCGAGCTCAGCACTCTAGCGTGCATCAGGTCCACCGTATTGTCGAATACATCCATGGTGCTTATCACCGTGGATTAACGACAGGAGCGGTCTTCTTCGATATACCGAAAGCGTTCGACAAGGTCTGGCACAACGGCTTAGTAAACAAGCTATACAAACTCGGTGTGCCCGATCGTCTCGTACTCATCCTACGAGTAGTCTCGTCGAATCCCTATCCTCCCCCCGTCCTATCCGAGCCGGAGTCCCTCAGGGCTCCGTGCTAGCTCCCCTATTGTTCACGCTTTATACGAGCGATATTCCGATATATAATAAGGTCGAGTTAGGTCTGTTCGCAGACGACACGGCCATATATTATAGGGGCTTCACCCACTCCAATATTATCCGCCAACTACAAAGAGCTGCCAATAAACTTGGCATCTGGTTTAGGAAGTGGAGAATTGAGGTTAATCCCGACAAAAGTCAGGCGGTTTTATTTTCAAAACCGCGAACTAGCCCCCCCCGCCCCTCCCAAAAGATCACCATGCTCGGCAAGCCTATCCCTTGGGAGAAGCGAGCCAAGTATCTCGGTGTCATTCTAGACCACCATCTCTCCTTCGCAGAGCATATAAAGTCGGTTCGCTCGCGAGCCGCTTTCGCTCTCGGTAGACTATTCTTTGTCCTTAACGCACACAGCAAGTTGTCTCTTAAAGGCAAATTGCGCATTTACACAGCGTGCATCCGCCCCATCATGACCTATGCGGATAGTCTTTGCGCATGCAAAACCCCATAATATTCATAGGATGCAGTCGATCCAAAACCGATTCCTTCGCAGAGCCACGGGAGCGCCCTGGTTTGTCAGGAACGAGATCCTCCATCTCGATCTAAAACTCCCAGCCATCCACCAGTTTCTAAAACGCATGTCCAAGCGTTACTTTGACTCCACCGCCCTGCACCACAACCCTCTGATTGTTGCAGCGGCCAATTATACCCCCTCGACCATCAGTCGACTTCGCCGCAGAGGTCCACCGCGTGCGCGACCACCCCGAGTAAATAATACTGAAAGTAAATAATACCGAGTAACTAATACCCGACCCTAGTCCGATGAAACGCCAGTCCGTGCCGCAGCTGAGCGTGTAGTTTTAAATTCCCCTGATAATAATAATGATCTATCCTTGATCCAGCCTGTCCCATCTTGCTGTCCTCCCCTCAACGACGCCCTAAGCCGAGGTTCGTACCCCACAGGGGGTGCCCTTAGCGAGCGTTCGTTTAGTTTGTAACCTAGTATAGTTTGCATTTATGCTCCTGGCTGGAGGCTCTTAGTGTAGAAGCTAAAGGCAGCCACAGGAAAGTCCGGTTAAGCAGTCACGACCTTAGTGGTCACCTGCGCGAAGCCATAGTTCAAAAAAAAAAAGATCTAATATTAAAAATGCGACAGGATTTCTGTCTAGACGGACAAATCGGTTAAGGCGTAAAAAGGTAACAGACATCTGCCTGTTACCTTTTCACGCTTTAACCGATTTGTTGAAATTTGGCACACGGATAGACCATGCCCTGGGTTAGGACATAAGATACTTTTATCCCGGTAATAGGTACGTTCCCGTGGAATAATTTCCGACTTCAACGGCGACGCCGCGAGCAAAAGCTAGTTTGTTATAACCATGTAAAATAAATTTAGGAACGTCTTGATGTAGTGTTGGTTACCTACATATTGCTCGGGAGTCAACTGATTTTGATGGTCAGCTAGATTACCCTACTAGGATGTTTTAGTTCTAGTGTCCATCCTTGATATCCGGACCTATCTCCCTGGATCCACTCTTATTTATCTTAAGTTTTGCTGAGAGGAGAGTAAATAATACTAACGAAAACTTGTCTATATAAAACAAACTGGCCCTTATCATTAGCAGGTGATGTTAATTTTTATTTAATTATGCAAATAATTTCATCGCATTACTATCTACAACTAGTTAGTAGCACAGAAGAATACAGATGGTTCAATCCGCATTTTAAGTATGAAGCTACAATTACGCGGCGGGCCCGTCTTGTCGGGCCAATTCAGTGATCGTAACGTAGTCAGAAGATATATAGAGTTACGCGATAGAAAGAGCGGCAACTTCTCGGTGAATATAACTGTAGGTAATTAGCGCTGTGCGACATGAATTGCATTTTATTGTGACGTAGCAAGAGTCGCTTTTTATTTAAATGATTTTGCGGAGTGAACCATCTGTATTCATTTGTGCTAGTAGGTAGAATTTGTGACTAAAAAAAACGATCATGTAACCAAATCCTGGTTGTATTTTCCTTGTAAACCTATTTTTGAGTTAATTTTGGGATTGTTGTATATGAATTTTAGTGTTTACAAATGATGTTAAAGACCCATGATACGGAAGACAATCTTTTTTAGTGTTTAAACTTAAAAGCATACTATAAAAAATTTGTTAAAACCACAATCATTTAAAATTATGCTAAGTAGGTAATTACCCAACAACACAGTAGTATAGGTACGTTTACCCGGTAACCCTACGTTTGCCGCAGTACGCCTCGAACTTTCCAGGAATTTTAATTTCCTTCCACGGTATATCTAAACGTAACTATATTGAGTTTTTTATGTGACACATTTAGCTTTCCAACAAATTGTTTATTAATATCAATAAGGGGTAAAGTTTATATGATGATGATGGATCAGGAAGGTTAAAGATGTTGAAATTTTGAGAAAACTCCCTTTTATGTATACAGCGTGTATCACAAATATGTGGTTATATTTAAGGGGTTTGTATAGAACGACTGATAATTTTTTCGCGATTACGATTTTGGGCCCATGGAGAAAGTTGTTCAATTTGATGGTCTGTACGGGTCTGTACCACACCTTAAATATGACCACACATTTCTGAAAACTAGCAGCCCGAAGCTGCTTCGTACATTTATTACGACTTGACGAAACATCGAGATTTTGACCTTGCGTATTTTTGTGTTTTCTAGGAAATCGATCACTTCGATCTATGACTATAGGTACCGATCTGCTATCTAATTACGCAACACATTTTCGTAAACGATTACGACAAATTTGTTTCATTTTGACAGTTGAACAACATTCATTGCGTTATTTACGTTGTTGAGCAGATTTTTTTTCGAACTTATGAAGCAATGGATTAGCAATTTGTTTCAAATTGATTCAAATTCCGGTTGATCGTGTATTACGTAATTAGGGTACTGTCTGGTCTGGTATAGTAACTACCTTGCACTATTACTCCGAAAATCATTTTCAGCTTTATGCGGCTTGCGTCTCGCGTAGTCGGTTGTCATGTCGACGGCAGAAAATACAAAGCGTGGGCTTAATTCAATTTCTCTGAATTTTTAGATTAGGTTTTTGTTATAAATTTAACTGTTTAGGTACTTAAAGTCCGTACAAAATGGATCGGCGGCTCGGATCCGGACCGTGGTTTAATTAGCATCAGCAATTTTATTATAATCTTTGACATACCAAATGTACGTAGGTACCCGTGCGTGCTAATGTTTTTTAAGTCTTCAATATTTATATCAAATTTATTTCGATTATATTTTGTAAATACGCGTTCTGCAACGAGTGCATAATTTGATGGTATCCAAATCTTGTTCGTTTTTATGGTTTAATATAGAAACATATTTCGATGGATTTGTTTTTTATTTGAAAGTTACTCAATATAAAAAATACTGACGAAACACTATTAAAAGTATCGTAACATCGATAGCACCAAAACTTACAGATCATACATACTACTGCATCACTAAACCATAGACGATTTCTAGCGGCCATTGTTGTTTGGCAAATTTTGAAACGCGACATCGCAGTATGGAATTAGTAAGTACTATCATGGCAGCATGGAATTTGTATTTAATAGAAATTGACTACATGGAACTAGTATAAACTATCCTATACTATTACATGAGTATTCATTTATATCTATTTTCACCCGAGTAAAGATTTACGCTTTTATAATATCATCAAAGATACTTCTTGCCTTCAATGTTCTGTTATGTTATGAGGTTTGGTTTCCGCACTTAATCCGTCAGGTGGACTATTGTGCGTGGGTACTTCTTGCCTTTTTTATGCCTGCTGTGTAAATATGTGTAAATAATATAATTTCAATTTTTAATTCATCAAATCATATATTTTTCACTACATATTATCTTAATTTGCCGTTTCAAAATATTATTTTGTGTTTATGATATTTTTTATATAGGCTGTTTAGCGGTTTTGTCAGTGCCTTTATTTACACCTGCGTGCGCATCGCTAGCAGAAAAACAAAACCAGCGCGCTATTTTCCATAAATATTTGATTTCTCACTCACTCTATATGGTATAGTATCTACATACTACAGACACTACATCATATACTTACACTATGCATTCATTAATATTATGTATTATACTCGTTTATTCATTTTGCTTTATTATTTTGCGAATCGTTCTAAAACGATTAGTTTTCTTTAATTTTCATATTTTTCAATGTTATGACATTTACGTCAGGCTGTCAAGCTGTCATTATTTTTTCTTCTAATTTTCTCTCTAGTTTTCTTACTGGCTTAGTCCATGAAGGTTACTTTTGATTTATATAATTTAAATTATTTTTATCAATATGTTTAGCTCAAATATGGTATTTTATAGGCAATTATAATTGTTTACTGTAAAATATTTGTATCCTAACTTACATTTTATAATAATAATTGAAACGCTCTCAGAATTCATCAAAGAGGTTTTTTTTGGTACGAATATGTCTGGCCCTTTTCGATCTCTGAATTTGAAATTAAATTCTGTAAAGAACAAGAAAAAGATATTTCAAAAATAAACGTCGGAGGGACTACGGACCCATGCGGCAGAGCTGATCTGGAAGCGCTCAAGGAAACATCTCCTCAAGAAAAGTCTTGCAAATTGGTCTATATACATTTCACCCTGAAATCATACTCTGTCTTCACGGGACTACGTTTCTTGCCAGGAGGACCTTCCACTACTAAGTCCTGACTGGTCTGTCTGAGAGACTGGGAAGCGGATCTTCAGGCCTCAGAGCTAACGAGGCCTGACGTCTTCTACATTGCCTGTGAATTTATCAAGATTTATCTGGGAAACGAATCTGGATGTTTCAGAACTGACAGGACGACTCGAACCTGAAAGCCGTAACATACTTCCTCTGTAAATATTTTCTTTTCTGAGAGCGCTAGGTAGGTTAGGTTATTTTTTTAAATTATTTTTCTGTGTTTTACCTCAAATTATATATTTTTAACTTGTCTACTTTCCCTTTTATTTTAATAAGCAGTAGATTCGTTACAATGGATGATATGATAAGTTCCTGCCACTGTTATTTACATAGCAGGTAGTGGTATTCGAATTTGTTTGGGATAGGTACCACAACTAAAAAGTGAAAAATAAAAACTTTTTACAAAAAAACCAGGATTTTTTTGGAAGTCGGTTGACTTCCAATAAAAACACTACAAAGTGAAAAATAACTTTAATTTCGGTAGTCGGTGGCTAAAAACGAAAATTAAAAAAAAAAGACACGGACTTCCAAAATTAATAATATTTTTCACTTTGTTTTTTTTGGAAGTCTGTTTTTTTTTTTCTTTCTATAAACAATTTATTTTCCTTGGCTGTACCCTACACCTCTACGGAGAATATATCTGGCATAATGTTATGTTAATGTTATGTGTGGATTTGTACACAGCTCAAATTATACAAAATAAGGCCAGGCTATAAAAAATAATGTCAAATAAAGTACATGCCATGCCAGTTTAATTTTGAGGATGAAACAGCTGGCAGCGGTAACAAGTGTCGAACTGAAGGACTTATATCATACATAGGTTGATCATTTGGCAGTACAGACTACTGGGGCCTTATTATGAAGTATTAATGCCATCATTATTCCACTGCGAAAAAAGGATGGAGCTAGCGGCCTTGTATAGCTCCGTCTCTCACTCACACTGGAATAATAGTGGCATTAATACGTCATAATACGGCCCCTGTTCAACTTAACTTCTTGGCACAACTTAAGTTATTTTTAAAACTATCGCGTTTTGAATACATTTTGATGTTTAGGTTCGGCCTTCGGGTCTATTCTCTATCAGTATACACATACCTATTATAAATCATAATGGCTTTTCATGTCTGTTTGTGACCGCGTTGTTCTTGTAAACAACACAACAGATTTAGATACGGTTGTCACCATCACTTAGACAATTTATTCCGGAATGTTGTTGTGTATAATATATTAAAAATATATTAACATATAATAAATATATCTCGATGTATTGTCAAGTCGTGAAGCCCGTGCGAAGCAAGGGCGGGTTGCTAGTTCGATACTAAATAAATAATACAAAAGGTACGTTACGAATAGAACCTAAGTGTAGGTAAACTAGAATTTAATTACCTAAAATATGTATTAATGTTAAACTAGACTTTACAGTATTATCTCATGCAGTAATATATAATATTACGTAAGTGCGTCGTAATAATGTACTGACAAATTCAAACAACTTGTTTGCAATAATAACCCATCCGTACGTAAACTATGTACATACATGTATAGTATGTACATACATACCTACTATATGTAAACCTACAATCTCATTTCTGGAAATAAATGTGTTTATTTGCATAAAATCTATTCTTGATCGTTACATCTTATTTAGAATGTCCAATGCGATGATTTAGCTTTTTTATTAAACTGTCAGATACCTGGCAGTCTAGAAAAAGCAATTAAAAACCAATCAACATTCAAAAATAGAGCATCAATAACTGTCAATTTTTTTTGGTTGGCTCGCAAAGCGGGCGCGTCGCGTCTTTTTTCTTAAATATATTTTTTGTTTATTAATTTAAAAAAAAAACATAATGTCTTCCTCGAGGCTAACAGAGCTTACGGTCGACGATATCGATGACATCGACATCACGTTGATGACATTGAGGAAGCCTACAGATCTGAAGAAAGTGATCGATTCTGTGCCGAAACCAGTGAGGTCTGTGCCAAAAAATGGCTTACCTCTGTGGTACAAACTTGGTCTGGAGAGCAAGTTGCCTGTGCCAAAAATGCCTGTTGGAAAGGTTATATTTTCGCGCGGGAAGATTGGCGAAGACGTAAGTGTTACTGATATTATACCCGGTTTACACTGTAGTTGTTATTGTGATGTAACTCTTAAGGCTCGTTGCACATGGCCTTCTGTTAAACCACAAAGTGTTTTTGTTTACACCAGTTACTTTTTGTCCTAAAACTTGTTGTACGTGAACGTGCGTGACCCATTGCAAGGTTACTATAGTGAATAATCAATCTTATGCTACATCCATTCTTAACTATTAATGCTGCGGCCGCATCTGCGTCTATCGTGATAAAGCAATGCGTGCCGAAGCTTCGTATATTTTGTCACTAAAAAGTTATCACGCTAATCCGGTGGTCACATTAGCGTCTTCATAATATTAACGAATTATCGTGCAATAATTCACAATGGCTCTCCATTCTTTCGACAGAGCGTCTATGCAGTCCGGAAACAACAGTCGAAAGGACCAACACTAGTTCGACTACGCGCCACGCTTATTATGTACCGCCACCCGGGCAAAAGCCCAAACTATTGCGACGATAACCGATAATGGTTGATAACATCTGCGTGTATCGTATCACTGTGCGAAACTTCGTCACGATAGATGCAGATGCAGCCGCAGCATTAGGCAACATTGACACTGACAATTCAACAAACTTAATTAAAAACACATTGATAAACTTCCAGAAGTACGCAACTTAAGATACCATTCCGTAGCCGACTGCAGGCGGCAACTGCAGGCGACGTGTCGCCGTGACACGACTGGTTTCTATGAATTTCCATGCAATACCTTCCGTAGCTAGCGACACGTCGTTTGCAGCTACGAGCGAGCGACAGACGACACGTGTACCCCGATCGCAAACTAGTACTGCGGTCAACGCTCGAGCGATAACATGTTTTTCTATCTTCTATCTACCGACTGGACTACGGACTGCTGCTGCCTGCGGTCGGGTTCGGCAACATCACGACATGACGCGGCGACACGTCGCCTGCAGTCGCCGCCTGCGATCAGGTACAGAATGGTACCTTTACACTTCACACCTCAAAGCCGAGATCACACCCAAAATAACTCACACCAATTCATATTTAGAGTATTCAAACACGACTTTCACAAAGGGATTTGGCTAAAACCTTGCGAATTCAGTGGCGTAAACTTTGCCTTTGTAAACGTAGCCTAAGTCCCCGTTAACATCTTTAATATCTAAGGTTTAAACGCTTCGTTTTAAATGTTTGTCATGCAAATACCTACCATTGGTAGATGCGTGAATAGGAGACTGAATGGGGGCTTTAGAACTCATAAATCAACCGTTACTTTGCATTGAAATTGTTCCACTTCTTTATGAGCGCCTGGTAGCCTTGTTATGAAATATTTAAAGGAATTTGAATGCTTTGAACTTGGGGATGTGGAATTACAGATGTTTGGATGTTTTTCTTGTTAGGTTGTTGTCGGGAAAAGTGGGTATGTGTGCTGATTAGGAAAAACAAAGGTACTTAATTGGGTAATTGAGGTAATTAATTGTACCCGTATTTGCAAAATAAATTATCTTATCTTATCTTATCTTATCTTATCTTGGCATATATACACGACTCGAAAGAAGTGTTATTAATTTAAGTAGTCAGTGAAAACGCCGCGGAGGGGACGCCAAAAGAGGACGTATTGGTAATTGATCTTATTGGTGATGTTCTTCAGAAAGGACAGGTGCGTAGTACTCGCAACCAGCGTGCCTGTCTTATTAAAGTACAGAACAATTGTGTGCGATATCAAAGGTACATAACAGTCAACTGTCGCCTAGCAACCACAACACAGATCATACTTCAATCTAGAAGGGAAGACTTCATAGATTAACGCTGGAAGTGCTTTCCTAATATGTATGACCAGATAACTATATGAACGTAAACGAGATAAAAGGAGTATGTAAGGATCGTACCTAGCAAGTGGCGTTCTGCAGTTTCTGCCTACCCCCATGGGATGAAGGCGTGAGATTATGTAGATGTAATTTAAGTGTCCTAGAAAAGTTTAATAGTTTCTTAACGTAGATAAATTATCAATGTGGAAATAAGCCTGAAGTGATATAAAATGGAAATAGTGTTTGAGAATCTCATTATTCCAAAAATGTAATATATTTTGTCAAAAGCGTCAAATTACAGATGGTAGGAAATATTTAATAAGAATGGGAATATTCCCAACAGAATTAATTTGTTATAACGAAATCGTTTAATACTGTTCGCTATACTCGTACAAACCAAATAAAAGCAATAGGAGTTTTTCATTACACTTAATGAAAAAAATATTATTACACTTAATGAAAAAAAATATTATTGTCATCCCGATGCTGTTTGCCAGAAATTATATGATATCCATAATTTCTCAATTAAAATTATGGATATCATATATCTAAGGTTTATGAATAATATTGTGTCGAAGGCAATTCATTACTGAATTTATTATTGAAATTCAAAAAAAAAAAACTATATTTAATTGTACCGATGAATTCAAATTCAAATTTCAAATTCAAATCATTTATTGTGGATCATAGGTATATAAGATGTTGTGTTAGTTACATACATGTAGGTCTACTAGGGAGCGTTAATATCTTTAAAAAATGTGGTCTGCATGAATCTTCTTGATGTATATTACACATCGATCTAATGCAACGTTTTTGAGCTCTAAAAGCACGCTCTTTTTCTACAGAGTTGCCCCAGAAAATGATACCGTAGCGTATGATTGAGGCAACATATCCATGATAGGCAGTTAGTAATGCAGACTGATTGACAGTGTTCCTTAATCTGTAAAGAGCATAAGAGCTCTGACTAAGTCTTTTGCAAACTTGCTCTATATGTGACTTCCAATTTACTTTGCTATCAATATAAAGACCCAGAAATTTGGTTACGTCTATTTCTTTTATGCTGGTTTGGGAGTAGCATACATTTAAATTGGTATCAGGTTTTACTCGCTGTCTAAAATTCATGATTTTGAACGGTGGGGCTTCGTTCATACTCATTCCTAGTTCGAACTCGCCCGCTTTTTAATATCAATATCAGCTGCAAGGTTACGGTGTGTCAGAAAAATGCCACGAATTAAAAAATAAATACTCTTCATCTAAATAATAAAATACTGATCACGTATTAATTTTATTATGACAGTCTTGTATTATTTATTCTTGAGGTGATTCGCACGAAGTTAATTTATTTGTAGGCCAATCGATTAGATGGTATTTTCAGGCATAAATTAATTGATTGATAGGGCAAGCAGAAATTATGACTAGGAAAGGTTATTTTAAACGTTGGAGAAGCACTAGGATTGGCTGGGATATAATGGAGGCCATTGTTAGGCAACCATTCCAATTCGTGTCTATTAGTTGTACTACTAACTACTAAGCTTTGAGAACAGAATCAGTTTCCTGAAACTATACAAATATTTTTGAGAGGTTAAATTTGTTTGTTTGTATGGGGGTATTTACAGAACTACCAGTCGGGTCAGACTTTTTTTAATATTTATTTTTCTATCAATGACTCCCCATTAGGTACTTTGTGCCTAAGGGGTCTCGTTGTCCGTATGCCAATATCCTGTCGGAGGAACGCTCTAACGTGTACTCGGAGAGAGCACACGTTAAGCAGCGTTGGAGTGCGGGCTCGGCGTGCACTAACACGGCCGTCGGGCAGGCAGGAGGAAGCCTTTTCTTCTGCCACCGTTGGTCTCGTAGCCCCGAAGAGTGTCAAGCTCATGTCTCTAGCATTTGACGGGGGTCGAGGGTCTTGGCTTAACCGCCCGGGCCGCGAGGAAGAAAACCTCTATAAAAAATCACCCCAAACCTCCCAAGCGGCGGCGCACCGTGAGGGAGGTTGAAAGCTTGACTAATGGGTAGCTAAGTAATTAGTCGCTAGTGCGAACCACAATTTTTTGAGAACTTAGGTGAAGTGAGCACGGAGTGAGCTGTCAGTCCCTAGCAGCAGGTGGAATGACAGTTCACTTCACGTTCACTTCACCTAAGTTTTCACCGTGAGATTATTACAGAATAGACCGGCAGGCCCAGGTCGACGGCGCGTTGTGTTCCACGCGCGCCTCAAAGAGATGTCAGCAACTGAAGGGGTCCGATAGGACCGATGCCTGCCGGGGTTGCGGGAAAGTCCGAAAGGGATACCGTGGCCCCTGGCAACGTACAGGCAACGGAAGGAACACGGGTGGGTTTTAGTCAGTAAGAGTCTCTCCCGCTCCACCCAGAGCGGGAGAAGTTATTTGATAATTTCCCACACAAAAAAAAAAAAGATTATAACTTAGGCTATGTAACATCACGCTACGACCCCTAAGAGAAAACGAATGCAACGCGGTGGATCTGGGGTCGAAATTTACGCGGACAAAGCCGCGGGCTGAATCTAATCTTGGATATGATGCGGGCATTGAGACTGGGCGAAATGGAATAGTGGTGGTAGAGCAGTGGTGGCCCAGTAGCAAGGAGTGGTAGGGAGGCGCTTTGCTTTGCGCATATAATTTCATCGCCACTGCTCTCGGAACGGCGAAGGAAAACATCGTGAGGAAACCGGCATAGAACCAAAAATTCGAAAAAATGTGACATCTACCAAAGCCGTACTGGGCCCGCGTGGTAGATTACAGCCCACTCCCTCTCGAAGAGATGAGACCTATATCCCAGCAGTGGGGACATTACAGGCTGATTATGCAAGGGAGAGATCGGTACAACCACAGAAAAGGCTTTTCTGTGGTTGTGTTTACCGGTCTTTACTCGCATATAAGTAGCTACTCAGTATTGGGTGTACATAATGATCTCGAAAAAATTTCAATAATATTGTTTGCCTCAACAGTTTAGCGGGAGGTTCAGTGAACAGAGATCACAGCAACTTTTGCACATTTTTAATTCCCGTGACAATATTATAACATAAGCTGACTATTTCAATAATATCCTAGTCGTCGCATAAGTGCACAAAATCGTAGTCAGAGCTGTCTTGATACCAAAAAGGGTATGAAGGCCAACCACTAATTTTCCGTGCCTTTGTACCCATGGCTAGATTGTACCCTTTTAGTGGGATTAAGTTGGATTACGGCTTTAGTACTAGATCATAATACGTTTCGTTTAATTTAGCAGCGCGAGTCGTGGATGAAAATATTATTAGATTGCAAATTATAAAATGGTTTATCTATTTTGAAGTAAATATTCAAGGTAAATTTGAATCCGTAGGTCGGTACAACGTTGACGAAAATCGCCAATTCTAACTTTTATCATGCTTTTCCCAAAGGATACTGCAGAATTTATATTGAGGAAAATGTTTAGTTATCAACCGTAGATATTTTAAGTCTAAATATTCCAGAGCTAAACCAGCTTTTCCGCTTGCTTTTGGTAACGAATGAGCCACCAGTTTCCAAACAGATTTATCAATACAGAACGCACCAACCCTGTTGTGCCGATCACCATAAAACTGTGATCACGATTTCCCACCTATTGTAACTGCAGTAACTAACAATATTCACCCACAGCAGTTGAGTGAATCTTTAGTGACTGTAAAGATGGATACTTTAGTTCGTAACTGCAAGCATGACAAGCTTCCATGAACAGCCATTTTGTGCGATCGTCTGAATAATGAGTGTGTGCTTACCAAAGCAAGATGCCTGCACAAAATCACCATACAGACGCTCAGGCATGCTTGCTCAAAATGAATGTTCAAACTTGCTCGTACGCTAAGCTTGCAGCTACGATACCTGTCTCACCGCTGGCGATTAACGAGAAAAGAATAGAACTAGCAACTAAAAATGAGTTGGCGAGCAAAGTAGCAGCTATGGATTGCAATCCAGATCGGTAATCCGGCGGATTCGGCGTCATTAAACGTTTACCGGATCCGGTGATAGCAATTTTTGGCAAAATAGTCGCGATGTTGCATGTACTTTAAATGCGTGGTGCGTGTGCGTGCGAGTCGTGCCGCAAGTCGGACCACGTGACTACGAGCTCAGTATTATTCCACTCCTCGCTCGGGTCACGTGTGTGTTGTTTTGTTTGTCGCTGCATGATTATTTGCTAACTACAAAGCAAGTGTGGAAGCTGAAAGGGTCTTTTCGGCCGCAAGCTATATTTTTTAGCTCTATTAGAAGTCAAGATAACACAATTAATACTACTCGTATTTGTTTTCTACGATCCTTTTTCCAAAACCAAAAGTTATTTTTTGATACTGTTTATGTACTTAAAATAATTATTTATAGAAAGTTCATTAAACCAATGAGTTATATTTTATAATACAATAACTCGTTATTGTAATAATTGTTAGCATTCTCAAATTATTGTGATCTCAGTAAATTATGTTAGATTTAATAAAGTTAAGTATAATTTTAAGTTCTATCTGAAAAATAAAAGTTGTTGTCAAATAAGTTTTTTTTAAGTAAACAACTTGATTAACTCATTAACATGGAACAACGAAAATAGAAAATTCTACTTATTTGATCAATCCGGTCGGAAATGGAAAATTATACTGATTTGATCAATCCGGTCGGATCCGGCCAGATCGATGAAAACCCAGCTGGATCCGGCCGGATTGCAATCCCTAGTAGCAGCGCGTGCGCGACGACGACGAGCGATTACTCCCTGGTATGCGTATGTACCAAACGTGAGCCTCTCAGCGAATGTTCTATCCGCCGAGCGTCGAGCGTCGCTGAGCGAATACTCTCTTCAATAGCTCTTGACGCTGCGACAAACGAGTACTCGCCGATGGTATGAATCGTCACCGATCATCGAAATATTGTAGGTCCTATTTAAATATAAAAGAGATACCTACATATTATGTATATTAAAACATATATATACACTTGGGAGCAAATAAATCGAGCCACTTCCTTTTTCACGCATTATGGTAATTATTTTTGGTATTAAGGAACGCATCGATTCGAAACATATATCGCCTAAAAGGGTATTTAATAACCTTTACAATGAGGGTAGTTAGTTGTCAAAATTTCATTTTTATTAAAGTTTAAAGGGTAGAATAAAATTATCGCATTTAATTTGCTTATGACATTTTTATTGTACTCTGTTAAGAAAAGATTAAATTTGAGGTTTTTGTTAATCATACCCATATTACTTGTTATTGTTGTCTTTATCTGTGTCTGTGTAATCAAAATAACCTGATAAAATGGATACTACACCGACGGAAGCTGCCCAAGTTGTAGCTTTACTTGAGGTTGGACACGGACAACGTGAAGTGGCACGCAGACTTCATTTGAGTCGTTCAAAGGTACAGCGGGTATACCGCAGGTATCTGGAGACTGGTGCTTTTGTTCGGCGACCTGGAACTGGCCGACCACGGGCAACAACAGAACGTGACGACCGCTTTATTGCAACCAATTCGTTGCGCGACCGTGGACTTAATGCTGTTCAGCTACAGCAAGCGTTACGTGACGTTCGAGGAGTCGCAATCAGTAGGTGGACAGTGAGACGAAGACTAAAAGAACGAAATTTAACATCACACAAACCAGCAACTGGCCCAAAATTGACTGTAGCTCATCGCCGATCTCGCTTGGAGTTTGCTCGAGAACACATTAATTGGACGTTAGAAGACTGGAGGTCAGTTTTGTTTTCTGACGAGTCAAGAATCTGTCTTTTTAGCAATGACGGGAGAAACCGAGTGTATAGACGTCCTGGTGAAAGATTTGCCCAATGTTGCATTCGAGAAACGGTGAGTTTTGGTGGTGGTTCTTGTATGGTGTGGGGAGGAATTTCTCTAGACGGAAAAACGGAACTTGTCTTCGTCGTCCCCGCCAACGATGGCAGTGGTAGACGTGGATTAACAGCTGACCGATACATAACTGACATTCTTGAAAACCACGTAATGCCGTATGCTGGTTTTGTCGGAGAAAATTTCTTGTTTATGCATGACAATGCGAGACCTCATACCGCGCAGATCGTTACGGAATACTTGTCTGCGATCGGGATTCAACAAATGGTATGGCCAGCACGAAGTCCCGATTTGAACCCGATCGAACACCTATGGGACGAGCTAAAACGGAGAGTCCGAGCCAGGGTTCCCGCTGTTTCATCCATTCCCGAGCTTAAAGTCGCTGTGCTTGAAGAGTGGGAGAACATACCACAATATTTCATCGTAACGCTGATCAGATCGATGACTAATAGGCTACAAGAATGTATCAGGGCCCGGGGGGGTAATACCAGTTATTAAGAATATTTTTTTTGCAATAATTTTGTTTTTTATTGTTTTTATGGACTGTTTTAGCCCTACTAAATTTTCTATCAAAATTACCATTTTTCTTGCAGAGCCAATAATTTATCATTCAATAAGGTTATTATTCAATAATTTACCCTCATTGTAAAGGTTATTAACTAAACTTTTAGGCGATATATAGTTCGAATTGATACGTTCCATATTACCAAAAATATTTACCATTTTACGTGAAAAAAGGTAGTGGCTCGATTTATTTGCTCCCAAGTGTATATTACTTACACGGGACTTGTTCTTGACCTAAAAAATCTTTGATATCTAGTCGCTTCCTCGTCGGCGGTGAGACAGTTGCCTTACGTGTGTAGCCTTTAGAAGGCCTATAGCTATTCTCCCAAAGACCAATGAATACCAACAAGGAACACAATTATCTGATTTATCCGGAACAGAGTTTGATATTCTCGTTACAGTGCAATATTGTCATATTGATCTAAATGCAGTTATGGTAATCAATCTGTCAGTATGCAAGCAAGGTAATCTTGATTTAATCAAGCTGTTTCTAGTCTGTTGTGCGACTTGCAAGTGTGTGCAATTAATAGGTACTTAATATCGTTGTATTCATATTGTCAGCCTCTATTTGTGACACTGCTGGCAAATGCTTCTTGTCATTCAAATAATGTAATAATTTATTAAGTCTGGTACTGAGCAATGTCCTTCTTATAGACTGCTAATATCACCATAATCTGACCATCAATGTTGCTCTTGGCATAAATTGTGTGGTACAGTCAGCCTCAAAAAGATGCATACATCGACAATAATTAATTTGTTTATATACAATTTGTTCCATAATACTGTCTCAATGTATGCTTGGTACTATTGGCATAAATTGTGTGGTACAATCAGCCTCAAAAAAAGCTATACATCGACAAGAATTTTTGTTTATATACAATTTGTTCCGTAATACTGGTATCAATGTATGCTTGGTACTATTGGCATAAATTGTGTGGTAAAATCAGCCTCAAAAAGATGTATACATCGAAAAGAATTCATTTGTTTATATACATTTTGTTACGTAATACTGTATCAATGTATACTTGGTATGGGCATGTGATGAGGAGGGAGGAAACGTATTTGACTAAAAGAGTGATGAATATAAATGTTGATGGATAGAGCGGGAGAGAAAGGCCAAAGAAAAGATGGATGGAGTGTGAGAGGAATGATTTATGAAAGAGAAGGGAGTGAATGATAGCGTAACGGTTGACAGGGGAGAAGGAAAAGAACGAACGAGAAGGAAAAGGAAAAAAGAAAAGGAGGGAAGGAACGAGTTGCGTCGACTCCAAGTAACAGGGGCAGGAAAATGAGGATAAAAAAAAACAATGTGCAGCTATAATAATTATGTAGGTACCTACCCAATGTGTAGTATATTTTGTGGCTACACGTTGATCATATTATGGAACACAAATAGAGATAATCAAATGAGTTATTCCAATGAATTACCTGTCTATGTGGTGATTATTTGGAACATAACAAAATTATTATTTCTGGAGAAGTTTTTCTATAGACATCTATTCTTGTGCTTGTGATATTGTTTGATAAGCATTCGTTAATTTGATTAAAAGTAGTGTCTAATGATTCAATTTTGTAGGCAATTTTATCAAAACTAACACAATATAACAATATAATATTCCCCAATGCGGTTATTAAAATTTTAGAGTTGATCACTTGATAAGGATAGTTGGCAAGCCACAAAATTAATTGTAAATTTAATTAAATGATCAAACTTTCCTCTTACGTACTGATTTGTTTTATAGTTGGCTAGTATTTCGCTTTGTAATATCAGATTTGGGTAAAAGCTTGGTGTTTCCGGAGCTGTAATGTAACAAATAAAAAAAGTAATTTCAGGTACAGACGCCAGCACATCAACCTACTACAATCTGTCAAATTTCTTTAATAGATTTTCAACTTTATCACTAAAGCATAAGGTTCAAAGTTAATTGGGAAAATTTGTCAGTTTCTGGTAGGTTGACCTGCTGGCGTCTGTACCACATACCACATAACCCATATTAGAAAACATCTTTATATTATTCAATAATAAATATATAATCACACATAAATATATTTACACATAGAATATATTTATTTGCTTTAAAACATGTTACATTAAGGTCTTATAATATAGCTATAATTTTACATGTTTCGCCATCAACTGGCATACAAATATTTAAACATGTTAAATGTATAAATTTTATACAATTCCCCTTTTTTATGTATATGTCTAATAACATTGGTTATTAGGGTTTCGCATCTATTTGAACACTTAACAATAATAAATAGGTACATAAAGTAATATAATTAAACTCATTATCTTATTTTAAATTTTGTGTTTTAGTGGGAGATTTAAAGTTTTTTATATAAATACGACATCAACCCACTAATTAGATAAGTCTCCCTAAGTCCTAAGTCTTTACGCTAGATTTTACATACCGGCTCCGGACAAAGATGTCAGACTTTAGTTAAATCCTGAACCAGTATCTAGGATCTAGGTACCATGAATTTAATTCAGAGCAAAGAGAGAATAAGGGAGCAGACAAAGACAGAACTATAAAGTCTGACATTTTTCAGTGCCAAAATAATAAGATAAACGTTTATCTAGAACTAAAACGGACCCGAAGACCAGAGTTTGACCAAAATATTGCAAACAATTGCTGGAAAGTACGTAATTTAAATATCCAACATTTTTCTCAACAAGCAATGCCCTTTTTTTGGATGATAAATTATCAAATAACTTCTCCCGCTCTAGGAGGCGCGGGAGGGCGTGTCAGACTCTTACTGACTAAAACCCACCCGTGTTCCTTCAGTTATTGATACGTTGCCAGGGGCCACGGTATCCCTTTCGGACTTTCCCGCAACCCCTGCAAGCATCGGTTCTATCGAACTCCTTCAGTTGCTGACATCTCTTCGAGGCGCGCGTGGAACACAACGCGCCGTTGACCTGGGCCTGGTCCTTATCGGACGGCGAGCTACCCATTGCTCACCGTCCACAAGCCCGCACCTAACAAGCAATGTATATCTATGCCCACATATCGGCAGCTCTTATCGGCAATATTATGTCACTTTTTTATAACTGGCATCTCGCAGGTCTGCCTAAGAGGTTGTCGGGCGCATAGCTGGGCTTGCCTGTGGGTGCCTGACTAAATTAAGGCCTCCAGCCGGGGCATAAAACTAAACTATTAATATGTCCCACACAACATACCCCCAATATGTGCAAGTCACCAGATTGAAAACCAACCTATATCCCACACTTCAAAGACTCGATGAGTCGGTGCTAGCCGTCAAATGGCGTAGCTAGCGACAGGTGTTCACATCCACCAGCCAGATACACGCGGTCAGAATTTTTATTACTAAATTAGTGTCCTGCTCTCCATAGCTGGTTGAAAATTTAAACCAATTAGGAAGAGCCTCTGTTCTTTTATTAATGAGTTGGAATCAATTTGCTTCTTAAAACTATTTGTTGAAGTTTGACTCAGCCTTTCTGGACTGAGAACTAACGGAATTTCTTAAAAAGAATTTACTCCTTTCTGGTTCTAATATATTAAGTTGGATTTGTGTTTGATCCGTGACAATGTCGAGCTTCCATGAAAATCAATCTAAAACGGGGCAATAATGCATTATGTAGCTATGGTACTTACATTTATTTATGACTATATCTTGAAGTAGGACTGATTTGCTGGTTATCTGAATAGTACATAATAACATCATAATATCACGCTTGATTCCCCGAAGGGTTGGGCAGAGATGTGCCTATAGTACTCACATTTCGCCAGTTATGTTTAAGTCTCATGTAATATGGGCAAGCCTATTTCCATCAACCGGGCAAAAAATAGAATCCAGACTCCAGGAAAAACCCGATAACACCTTGCCTGACCCGTAAATCGAACCCAGGACCTCACGCTCAGCAGTTGCGCTTGCGACCACTAGACCAACAAATAAAATAATCAAAGATATAAATATGTCTAGATAGACAGTCAAAGCTGTGAAATCGTCGATAAAAAATAGCGTCCAACAGCTGGCCGCTAAAAGCACGCACACTAGAAAAGCACAATAACGTGGCGTGAGTGTGAGACAGCCACGGAATAGACTGTTTTTTCTATTCCGTGAAGACAGCTGTCACGCACACTAGGATAACAAAGGTTGACTTTTTTGTTTTAGTTCTTTTGCAGCATCACATTATCTTGATACACTACATATACATAATCAAAGAAAATAATAATAGTCCCATTTAAATATCATCCCCTTTTATTAAAGCTACATAATAAACGTGTTTATTTGTACGTAAAGAAGTTGAAATCACCACAAATGTTTCTGGTCGCGTACGACAAAAGTGTACATTCTCTTATCATTTTCTTTACGCTCATTTTCCTTGTGAGATGGGAATCATAAAGCAACACGCGGGGACATAAATGAAGTTGTATACTCGTACATAGTTAACAATAAGCAGTTTAGTATACGAAGAGAATTCATGATTGTTGACACAATATATTTAAAACATACTGATCATATACTCGATTCCTGAAATGAAATGCTCACAAGCAATAATTAGCAATTAGTTAAATTCGATTGTAGTCAACCAATCATAACATGAGAACAGTAAATATTTCTAGCATTGTATTATTTCCTGAAAGTTCACACTGCAATATCCCTAGAGATTTCGCGAAAATTCGAATGATCAAATCATCGCACGACACACACATTTTCAGTCATTCTTTGAATTAAATGATTGACATACCATAGAACACACAACAAAAAATGTTTCTCCCGCAAATGTTTAGATACACAACACTTGAAATCTGTTTTAAGTCTCTCGGCAGTTCTCATTATGCTAATGCAAGCATTCACTCGCTGAATGGCAGTGTCTCTCTATGGCGGGTTTTCACGTGATAAATCTCCTTAGCACGCCCCTACTGTTTGTATAAATATGTGGTTAGTTACAGATTTGGAGTTGAGCTTGAGGTAAACTTGGATATTATTCAGAAAGGGCCGTGATGCGGTTGGTAGTTATTTGTGTTTGTTACGTATTCTTAGGCGCATCCTCGATACATACCTAAACAATCTAAAAGGCATTTGCATTGCATCACATACTTGTCATTTGAATATTATAGTGTAAGAAAAATAGATTTATTGTGTGTGATGCAGCCAACACAACATTTGTAGCTTGGGCTGCGAGGCGCCTGAAAATAACTACTTGCAATATTAATTTGATCAAACAGTACAACTTTAATAAACATAGCTCTTAATTAACGCAAAATGCCGCAACCCGACCCAAATCCAGATCAGAACAAGCCCCAAAATACACGTGCTTTTGATACGGCGTTAACGTGCAAAGTTTCCCATGTCGGGACGCTCGTCAGATAGCCTGTCATCTCCGGTAGAGGCACGTGCCAAAAGTGGACCGTGCCGACGATATATGGCAGGAAGGTAGCTTTAGTAGGTAGATATTGTAGGTGGGGGTACCTCCACGTGTTATTTGTCAAATAGCAGGGGGAGATTTAAAAGGCGGAATATGAGATATTGTCACAGATCAGATACACGTGCATTGTCTACCTGCAGAATGATGTAGGTAATGTTGTGTCTTTAAGTCATACGTTCTGAAATGACTTTCACGACTATTAATTCCTGGGGCTTATGGCTGAGTAATAACAGCCGTACGGGTCGATCGATTAGGTTAAGCTACGCTTGCCGCGGTTGGTCCGTGGATGGGTGAATATCTTTACATACCGTGCCTCGGAAGCCACTGGTCCCAGCATTCATCTTTGACAGTCGTTACGGGTCATCAGAAGCCCGAAAGTCTAACAACCAATCTTACCAAGGGATATCGTATTACCCAGTAAAACAAATCAAATCAGTTTATTGCAAATATATGCAGTTGCAGTTTAATGCAGTTTATTGTAAATGGATTGTATAGGTAGAATACTGGTATTCAGCTGCATCCGGTTAAGCTGGGAACAAATTATCAGACGCGTCCGTAAGCCGCGGCTGACAGTCGCGGCTTATTTGTATCTGGATAGTACATGTAGTTAGTCCTACATCGCGCAAACTATCGGTCGTAAGTCGCGGACGTGACTTTGGGCCGTCCTTGAGCGTTCGGACGTCTGATAGAAATCTG
Source organism: Xanthia icteritia (assembly GCA_949128155.2). NCBI lineage: Eukaryota > Metazoa > Arthropoda > Insecta > Lepidoptera > Noctuidae > Xanthia > Xanthia icteritia. Next base: position 18,681,068 of record OX421932.2, read on the forward strand.
GCCGGCTGGAGCTGGGAACAACGTGCACACTCATCGGTCGCGACTGTCAGCCGCGGCTTACGGACGCGTCCGATAATTTGTTCAGCTTTAGACTTTTTTTTTTTTTTTGTGAACTGTCTGTGAATAGTCTAGGCAGATGTGACTATTTTAATTCCTGCTTGCACTAACGTTAATACTTTTACTACGCATTAGTAGGATACAGTCTTTCAGTTATTTTACCTCTGATTTTGCACCACTGTCAAAGTCACAGTGATCTTTATTGTCATCCTAATAAGGTTGCTGTTGAGTTGCTGGCACTGAAAAGTCTGTCAAAATCACTGTGATCTTTATTCTCGTTACAATAAGGTTGATGTTGGGTTGGAGCTGTCGAGAAGTGTGAGGTGGGTGTGTAAAAGGACTAGTAAGAAAATTCATAATAATATTGGTTTTGCATTCACGTTGCTTGGAGTTCGATTGCTCCGACCATAGCTATACGATTCATAGCCGCTTACAGTATCTATTTAATAAAAACGCTTAGATTTGATAGCTACAAAGCTCTACAGTTGTTTCAAAATAGTTTCTCAACTTCTATTTATTTGTATTTACTTCAACAGTACAACTATTTGCTTTTGTAAGGCAACTGTTACGTCGCAGCCGTGACTACCCGGAATTTCCCGGTCGGTGTCTTCTCCAGGGGATAACGTAACAAGCGTACTATCTTGTTGTCACTCGATAAGAAAAATGCGTTTTGTTTGCCGTAGTCCACTTGAAAAGTCAAGAAGTAGATATCTACTTCTTGACAAGAAAGATTTACATTAAAATCGTAAATATTTAAGGCAGGTTTATACGAGCCCAGTAATGTGACAGTACAGTAAGTCAGTCCAGAGCTGACTTTGCAACTAAGCTCGTGTATACACTAGTTTGAACCCAGTCCAGTGCTGACTTGGCGCCCTCAAGTCAGTTCAGTTGACTAACCTACCCGTCTATTTTCAGGCCCAGTAGCTTTCTGCTGACTTACTGCCGATCTAATCTACATGAAGCCACTGACTGGGTCTGAAATTCCGAGTCACTGGGTCGTCACTGCCATCGTATAAACCAGGCATTACCATTTTAAGTATGGTCAGATGCTTTTAAACAATATTATTTTTTCTTAAGACGATTCGCATCAAGTTAATTTATTTGCGGGCGAATCGACAAATTTAAGAGTAAATTCGTGCAAATGAACCATTAAGTCGTATGGTCATATGTGTACTTGTTAGAAATATACGACTTTCAACTTCGTGATGATTGGGCAATATCTATCTATTTAGCCCGGAATATCCCACTGCTGGGCAAAGGGCTCTTTTTCCCTTTTAAACACGTCTGTTATCTGTAATTGCGGACAATAAACGAAACAATTGCCAAAACTGACTTTATTCTGCCTTTTCGTGGCTATTTTCAAAACACACTACGAAACGACGATACTAAAAAAAAAACCGGACGAGTGCGAGTCGGACTACACACGAAGGGTTCCGTACCGTATTAAGATCGAGCAAAAAAAATGCCGAAAATAACACGTTAATTATTAACTTTATTTAATTTTTATTATTTGTTGTTTAGCGGCAATAGAAATACACAATCTGTGAAAATGTCAATGGAACCTATTACGGTTCAAGAGATACAGCCCTCAGACAGACGGACGGACAGAAAGCGAAGGCTTAGTAATAGGGTTCCGTCTGGCACCTTCGGGGTACGGAACCCTTAAAACATTTCAAATCATTACGTTTCAATACCATAATCTCTGATATACCTACCTACTCGTACTTACTTACTAAAAGCTTTATAAATTACCCCAATTGATCGCCTCATTTTGCCAGGAGCCCCTTCGATTTCTTGTCGAAGGATTTTCAAGTGTTTTAACATTTAAATCTCATTGTTAGCTGATTGAATTGTAATCTATACAATCAAAGAGATGCTGGGAAATGCTTCAGGCGTTGTGACCTTTTCTGTTTCATTTGTAAATAGAAAGGTACTCGATGTTAGAAAATACTCTAATCAGGGGAAGAGGAAAAATATTTCGTCACAGTTCACGGACAAAAAGATGGCCGATCTCAGTAGGTTATGTCAAAGAATAAATAATGTTAAGCAGCTTAAAGTTATTTTTTACGTGCACCTTATTATTTTCCGAATATACTCTGATTTTTAATTTGCTAGGGTAAAATGACATTTAGGGTCGAAATAAAAATAATGTAGTAAATAATCTAGTCACCGAATGACTCTCACAAAGGACCACTGAATCATTACCTGCAAGAGGACCTTCACTGTTATCTTGTTGTCTGTCATTATTTGTCGTGTTATTTTTAAAAGACTGGACACTTGCGAGTCGGATTCGCACACGAAGTGTTCCGTACCATATTAAGATCGAGCAAAAAACGCCGAACAAAACACGTTTCTTATATGGGGACCTATATTAAGATCGAACAAAAGACGCCGAATAAAACACGTTTCTTGTACATACAAAAAACGTGTTTTGTTCGGCGTCTTTTAAAATGATATGTTATTTTATAATGAAAGGGGGTCCCCATGGACCCTGGTCATGGTCCCTTTCATTATTAACTTTATTTAATTTTTATTATATGTTGTTTATAGCAGCAATAGAAAACACAATCTGTGAAAATGTCAATGGAACATATTACGGTTCATGAGATACAGCACGCTGACAGACACATGGACGGCCGGACTGCGAACGCTTAGTTATAGGGTTTCGTTTGATACCCTTCGGGAACGGAACCCTAAAAAGGTCGATCGCAGCTGTCATTTTGGTCTAGCAAATTAAAAATCAAAGTTTAAATCATTGCCAACGTTTTTAATGAAAATGACAGTTCGAAAAGAAATCATGCCCGCTATGCGGGAAAGGAATTTGTTTGAAGATACCGGGAAAGGAATTTGTTTGAAGATACAGGGTGGATTTTTGAAATGGCAGCTACCTTAACCGTACCGAAAACGGTCTCAGGAGACTGACTTTTTGAAACATTTTGATCTGCATTCACGAATTTGAAAAAAATATAATATACTCAGCAAGAATATAGGCAGTTTTCACAAAACTTTTTTTGATGCAAATCGATCCTGTTTCTTAAAGGGATCAATTTATATTGGACCAATTGAGGATTGAGTACTAGAAAAGTCAAAAATCTCAAAAAACTTTTTCCATACTTAGGTAGGAAAAAAATTCTAACTTACTTTTTTTTGATGGACAGACTAGCTGAATATAAACAAAAAAATTAAACTTCAAACGAATACGCGTTATAATTTTATTTCCTTTGAGAAAAAGATAGTTTGTTGCTTGTGAAACCAACGTTCTGAGAAAAAAAAAAACTTAAAATAACCTTGAACTTTCGGACTTTGGGAAACATTAAAAAGGACTCGGCTACAAAAGTCAGAAATTGCAAAAAACCTTTGTATGGAAAAAGTTTCTAACTACCTAAATTTGGTTCTCAAATCAAATAAATTTATAACGCGTATTCGTTCGAAATTTGAAATTCCATTTTTTTGTTTATTTTCGGCCATCGTGAAAAGTAGGTTGGAGTCTTCATTTCCCACAAAATGTATGGGAAATATTTTGCAATTTCTGACTTTCCTAGTAATCAGACCGCAGTTAGTCCGATAGAGATTTTGATCCTTATAAGAAACAGGATCGTTTGGCATCAAAAAAAGTTTTTGTGAAAAGTGCCTATTTTCTTGCTGACTGTAAATTTTTCTCAAAATCTGTGAATGCAAATCCAAATGTCTCAAAAAGTTAAGGACAGTCTCCTAAGACCATTTTCCTGTAGCTATTAACGGTTAAGGTAGCTGTCCTTGCTGCGCCATCTCAAAAATCCATCTTGTATATCCGATCCGGCTTTTGAATCTCTGATGGATTGCACTTATCCTAAGTATAATATATTTTTACCACGTCAGGACTTTAGGAGGTTAAATAACACTGGCAAACCGTCCGAGAAAACTTAAACACGGTTGCGAATGACTGTTAACACCTACATACATACAATCCACTGCTTGAGTATGTTAAAAGTGTACACCCTCTGAGGACCTGAAAAACGCCATTGATGCCACGATTGGCGTGGCTACCTAATGGGCCCAACTTATTAAACATGGATTTATTTACCATCGATTCGAAAAGCCCTAGAAAGAAAAGGTTTGACGAAAAATTATATACTAAATATTAAAACATTTAACAGAACTTGACACCACTCACTGTCGCTTTTAAACAGCGGGAATCACCTTTTACAGTCACTTAGCTGGCTTCCGACGTATATTGGCGATGACCTTTTGTTACGCAGTGCACTTAATTACTTTGGAAAGTGGATCACTTTGTTTATACTATCTCTACCTATCAGTATATTAATGAAGTTTAATTTGGGCCATTGTGTGTCAGCTGATTTACATTATACCTATCTGAAAATTGCCCAAATCTTTGTTGTGAAATCGGGAAAGACTTTTACTCTCCCGATTTTCACTACGACCTCTTTTGCAAAAAATCGGTTTAGTAATGTTTTGTGTGTGTAAAGATTATAGCTGAAAATTACCCAAATCTTTGTTGTGAAATCGGTAAAGACTTTTACTCTCCCGATTTTCACTACGACCTGTTCTGCGAAAAATCGGTTTAGTAATGTTTTGTGTGTGTAAACATTGAAAATTGCCCAAATCCTTGTTGTGAAATCGGTAAAGACTTTTACTCTCCCGATTTTCACTACGACCTGTTCTGCAAAAAATCGGTTTAGTAATGTTTTGGGTGTGTAAAGATTATAGCTGAAAATTACCCAAATCTTTGTTGTGAAATCGGTAAAGACTTTTACTCTCCCGATTTTCACTACGACCTGTTCTGCGAAAAATCGGTTTAGTAATGTTTTGTGTGTGTAAACATTGAAAATTGCCCAAATCCTTGTTGTGAAATTGGGAAAGACCTTTCTTCTCCCAATTTTCACTACAACCTGTTCTGCAAATATCAGTTTAGTCATGCTTTCATATGTGTTTACCTAATTTTTAATCTAATCTGACTAGCCTGTATTGTCCCACTCCAGGACAAAGGCCTCCTTCTCCCTTGTCCTGCTTGTCCACACAATAGGGATGTTGCCTGTAAAAAAAAATATGTATTTAGTCCGTCAGTCAGATAATAAAAAAAATATTACTTTACTATTTACTTTGTAAAGTATTTTTTTTTTAATTTTTGTGAATGTGAGGACTATGTGGATTTTTTAATTATTATTATTTTTTCTTTCTTATTTAGTTTTAATGATGGTCTGGCAGTTTGAGTAGTTTATGAGGCCTACCCAAATGTCCTTTCTTTGGTATTGTTCGTCGAGTTGAGCTCATTAAGTTCTGGGTTGAGCTCCACGATTACTGACAAATGCTTGCACTGACAGGACAGGTCCACTCAAATCTGTGTGGTTCTTTTCGCAAAAGACCATTTCAGACACTAATCTACATGGTCCTCATATGGCCTGACCAAGATTATATCTGGACTTTAAAAGAGACTGTGACCTCTGAGTTTGTTTCGGCATTTCTTCTCAGAGTAGTCAGATAGGAAACGCCGAACTCATCTAGCTAATTTTTAATTATTTTTTTAAGATGACGTGTAAAAGTGATTCCAATATCCTATTTACAGAATAAACAACAATTTCATTTCATTTCATTAGACAAGTATTTTTTGCCTTATCATATTAATAAAAAATGATTTAGATAAAACGCATTCAAGGGAGGGAGTGGGGACTCGGTACGTCACAATTCAATATAAAATCTACCGAAGAGTGACGTCATGCCACATTTTAACTCAATCTATTGCCGTAATCTTTTATTAAGTAAAAAAGAAAAAATACGTGTCCAATATTTTTTTATAATCTATCCAACAATAATTTTTTCGCCAACGTCCATTTTCCGTATTTTGTTAGTTTGTCCTTCAATCCGAATTTGGAAATTCTCGGGCAGCCGAGAAAGCATAGCTTTGCGACGGAACCCTCAGGGCGCAAGTCCTACTCACACTTGTCCGTTTTTTTTAAATAACTAAAAGAGGTTTATATTATTCTGAATGCCTTGCTTAAAATACCTACTAATTATTCCTTTACTATTATTATCACCATTCGTTTGTAATATCTACTCTAGTGCCGCCATTGACCACGTAATACATCTTAGAAAGGTTATAGTTTATGACTTTAAATTGTAATAACTTTTGACAGAGTGGGCCGATTTTAATTAAATATAAACTAAATGTGAATTCTAGATACGGACTATGACTATTTCCAGTCCCTTAAATCTCATGAAAAGAAGACAAAATAAATAAATAACATGTGAATTTTAAAATCACCCGTACTTTACCCCTTTGGGGGACGATTTTACAAAACTGCTGAAATGCGTAATTCTTTATTACTAACTTAGAAATGCTGGGTTTCCCATACAAACTTTCTTCCCCAATATATATATATATATAATTATATTTATTTTCTCCTATATCGTGGGTGCGTTTACAAACATTTATACTCACATACACAAACAGCCAGACCCCCCCAATATCACCCCCTTTAGGATTATTTTTGAGACAAAAGGCACCCTATGTTCTTCTCCAAGATGCCATCTACCACCTTGCTAAATTTTATTACATTCCATCGAGTTGTTTAGCCGTGAAAAGGTAATAGACGGACAAAGTTACTTTGGAATTTATTGTATATAAATAGTATAATATAATATATATATATATATAGTAAAAGTACGATAGGGTTGTACCTAACTATATTTTGCTTACACATGGACATACGAATAATAGCATTATAAATATGAATTGAATTCAAATAATAAACAATAATGTTAATGTCTAAAAGTTCTCGGCTTTAAATGGTATTTGTGATATTGAGAATATAAAATTGTTGTCACCCTTTAGCAAGAATGGTTACAAATTGACATAGAAGGGAAAGCCTGAAGGCACGCCAGCGGTGGGAATTGCGGCATAGATTAGATTAGCCTACGTTGCGTTACTGGTATTGAACAGAAATCTTCCTTAGCTGAACAATTTGATAAAAGTAGATAAAGTACCTACTGGAAATGAGAAAATTTGTCTAGGAAAATAATAATTTTCGTGGTATTTGGAAGGACAAAGTAATTAATTAAGTTTTCAATTAATTTGCGTGGGATGCTACCCAAACTGAGTTCCCAATTTATTTTCTGAACATGTAAACCAATATGTGTTTTTGTAAAATCATCTTGTCGTGATGGCCCATTGGTTAAGGCCTCGCCTCTCATGTCCGAGGTATGTGGGTTCAAATCTGGGCAAGTACCAATGTGACTGGTTCAATTCATATGTACTTTCTGAGTTTATCTTGGACATTACTAACATTGGTGAAGGAAAACATTGTGGAAACCTGGACATATAGTTATCGAAAGTCTGAAATCGCCAACCCGTCTTGAGCAAGCGTGGACCGACACCGTTAGGCTGGTATTATTATTGACTTGAAAACAATAAAGTGCAGTCCTACAACTTCTTAGTTTTTATGATTTTTTCAATAGTGGGTACTAGTTTTTCTGAAATAACTAATGATTTCCACCAAACGCATCGGATGCGGCGACAGCCGATCGCGTCCGGCAGGATGTCGACGCATACGATCGGCTCCGTAGCTTCGCTTGCAAACGTAGCGCCTAGTCAAATAGTTTCATTCCTATACGTCGAAAGGCGAACGGAGCCGATCGCGCGTTCCAGCATACTTTCGGCTACGATCGCGTGTCGCGGAAGACGCCCGCGGTCAAGCTGCTGTGCGCGGCTTGGTAATAAAGACTTTAAATACTGCGTACACGATTTAATATCGTTTAAAGATTGTAAAATCCGTTCCGATCCGATGCGATGCGAGCTGTTTGGTGAAAATTAACCTAATGTCGATTTTACTTTAACTGTAAATGACATCAATTGGAAGCAAGGATTTGAATAGATTTTAGTTTCGTTTTTCCATCTACAAAGTAAATATCTGCGTGCCGCCATGTTTTTATTTACAATCTAGTTAGCACGGAATTAAACACATTTAACACAACAATAAATATTGTCTCCACAGTGCCGCAGTTCAAAGGAATATTTTACTGTGTACAATGGGTCATTACAATTTTATTAATTGGCTGAAATAATAACAATGATAATTGCATCTTCCGGATAGAAAAGGGACGTGTTGTATAGCAACAAGCAATAACGCAGTGTTTTAGATGAATATATGTATTATATACCTACCTCAAACGTCATTCTACGTATACATTTATTAGTTTTACGATTCTAAAAATAAATTCAACTACTACTACATGGCATGGCATCTGTGAGAATCTTGCTTTTGCTCTGTGATTTCAAAGAATAAAACACTATTTATAAAAATGTTTGTGTTTCGAAATGTTAGCGGTACGATCTTTACATATTTAAAATTCAAGATCAGTTCAATGCAAATGGTTTCTGACCTACTCCAAATCACTGGCGTTTAAATAAAAAACATATAATAATTAATAATTATTTCAATTTTATTCTGATGCTATGTAATATATGTGTACAGATGAATAAAGCAGAATTTGCCAAAAGTTATCCGCCTATCGGGTCATATTAATAACCCTTTGAACAAATTAATTGTATTTGTGCACGCCACTATTAAATTCGGTAGCCCAGCGGGTGTTATCGATAAATACAATTACTAACGTGTATAGCCGATACTATCCAGTAGAGGCTATACTTTGTTTATAGCTACACGACCCAATGATTTACAGGAGCAGTTAATCTTAAGGGTACAGCAGGGATAGGTAGGCAACGAATTGATATGGTGTGGTGTTAATTACATTGTTCAAATTTGATCGTTATGCATCTAGAATCTAGATTCTAGACGCTTGTATGTCAAGACAGCCTAATTGATATCGACTGAATAGACAGTTTACAGGATGGACCAAATAGTGACGTCATAACAGAAAAAAAATTGTACCACTCGAATGTAAATTCCTATTTTTCGACCAAACTTTTTGTATCTTGAATTAATGATAGGTAGATGATTATTTTACGGCTGAAAAAATATTATAATAATGAAAATTGCAAAAAAGAATGTGAAAAAACCCGCGTAAAATGAAGATAGATTTTTTTTAAAGCGATTACCATAACATTAACAAGAAATTTAAAAATAATTATAACTCAAACTCAAAGCATTTATTTCAAATAAACCAATTACAGGCACTTTTGAATAGTCAAGGGGTCGGTCAGTCAGAAATATGAAGCTAGTCGCCCATTCCAAAGCGTCGTAGGTACCTATGGAGAAGAACGGGCAAGAAACTCCACGGACACTCTTTTAAATAAAATAAGATGGTTACATAATATTGGTTACATCATTCAAGTTGAAGTTATACATGTGAGAACGATGCAAAACATTAAAAGCGTCCGTTAGAAATAAAAATAAAAATTAAATTAAAATCGCCGTGGCAGCTAAGAGATGACCAGTCCCTACTGACGGCGCCCGTTCACGAACATGACGCATGGATTAGCACCATTCAGCTCAACCATTTTGAAGGGAGCTAAATGATCCAACACACACGCCACCGCCAGCGAGACATTAGAGTGAGCATGACATACTCTCAGCCGCCAGGGCACATTCAAGTCAATGAAAGACATACTCAGTACCTAAATGGTAGCTTTATAGTCGGTACATGGTGCCCACACGTGTGCCATGCAATTATACAATGCTAAGACATTGAATTTATACAATGCAAAAATAGTTTTTAAAATCTTCAGCAGCTCCAACGGTATTTTCAAATGCTAATCAATTAGTTTATGCTTGTGGAGCAGGGCCAGCGTTGAGCCAAGCATTTTTATCAGCGATGTAATCCCCCAACTTATAATATGCTTGGCTGCATAGTGTGCGTTTAATATAAGATTTAAATTTCGTTTCATTCAGTTGAAGTATGTGGGGAGGTATTTTATTGTAACATTTTAAACAGTACCCCATGAAAGATGAGTCCACTTTAGCCAACCTGAAACCCGGTTGAACTAATTGGTCCCTATTCCTAGTGATATAATTGTGTTTTGCACCTCTTTTACTAAAAATATGTAGATTTTTCCTTACGTACATGATGTTTTCATAAATATATTGACAAGGTACCGTCATGATGTTAATATCTTTAAACTGTTCCCTTAGAGAGTCGCGCCTGCGGAGGCCATAGATGGCTCTAATGGCTCTTTTCTGCAGAATAAAAATAGACTCGATGTCTTCAGCCCGTCCCCATAGTAGAATACCGTACGACATAATACTATGAAAGTAACTAAAATAGACTAGTCTCGCGGTATCTACATCAGTAAATTGACGGATTTTTCTCACAGCAAATGCTGCTGCACTTAGCCGTCCTGAAAGGGATGTTAAATGAGGACCCCATTGAAGCCTTGAGTCGAGCGTGATCCCCAGGAAAACAGTTTTATCGACGAATTCTAGTTTCTCTTGATTCAATACTATCTCACAATTACTACTTTTGACATTTGGTAAAGAAAATCTTATGCACTTAGTTTTTTTCCCATTTAATACTAAATTATTAGCAGTGAACCAATTGTGGACCTGCTGTAGGGCGTTATTTACGTCGTCAAGATTTGATGCACGTCTATTAATTTTAAAAATTAAGGAAGTATCATCAGCAAATAACACCATTTGTGGTTGAGTTTTTAACAAATGGGGGAGATCATTAATATATACTAAAAAGAGGAAAGGACCCAATATTGATCCTTGTGGTACACCCATTTCTACTTTTAAACCGAGTTAACTTGAAAACTATCAAGAATCGTGGAACATGCATGGTGTATTATTGGATTCCTCTGGGCATGAGGAATCAATTTTTTTTTTATGACGTCGCCATTTGTTCCAAACTGTATTTTACTGATAGCGAAGTCAGAAAAAAAAATTGTTTTGGTTACTTTGTAAGTGTGTATTTAGTCTTTTTTTTTTTGTAATGTAAATTTCGCCGCTACGCGTGGCATGATTAGTACATTTCTATTAGTCATTTGTTTTAGACGCCAGACGCTTTGTCGTTCGCACCGCGCGAATATTCCCTGCAGCGAATGTCCCGTGACCAGGCGGCATAAGCACTTGTTCATCTAGCTCTTTTATATATCTAAGTGCTAGTGTGTACGTAGGCTGTCATGAAACATAACCAGCATTGTATAACAGAAATTAAAATCCGTCCTTTTTTTCCAGGTTCGAAGAGTCGGCCTCGGTGTTACTGGCGGCCCACGACCCACTTTCGACCTGACAGATCCGTACTGCAACAATGTCTCATACGATTACGTGCCCATGCATGACCCGCACCTGGCTCATTATTTTGCTCAGAAGCCAGCCAGAAACTGTATGAAACAGCTGGGATACTGCACGAAAGATGGAAGAGCTGTATGTTCGCTGAAGGAGTTCAATCAATACAGAAAGTATTTGTATAATCAATTCATGGACAGAATTCATGTGGAAATGAAGAAAATGGTATGTCATGCAATTTTTATTGATAACTAGCTGACCCGACAGACGCTGTCCTGTCCAAATTTCATAATACAATTCCCATAGCAATGCACTTTCAGTTTTCACGAATTTTACTATTTTTCTTTCCGCTAAAACCTGATTCGGTGAAAATTTGCCAAATCGGTCAAGCCGTTCTGAAGTGATGCGCTTACAAACGAACAGCATTTCATTTTATTTTATTTTATTTATTATGGGACACTAAACAGCTACAATATAAAATGTTTACAAATAACAATAATTAATTATTAAAAAAAAAATGTATATAAATAAAAAATATTAGGATTTAAAAAAAAATTGAGATTGTTCGTTATTATCACAAATAAGAATTAAAATTATAAAAAAAGGAATAGACAATAAGTACAATTCATTAATAAAAAATATTGAAACGGTTGAAATAAATTAAATTTAGATTAAAGGAGTCACACTATTTCTTATTATCAGTAGATAAGATTTTTTAAACATTGGACTCGATTTTTTATCTAACTAAACTTAAATGTGAAAGTTATATGTTTTTGTTTGTTACTCCATCACGCAAAAACGGCTGAACGGATTTGGATTAAATTGGGCACACAGATAATTTATAACCTGGATTAACACATAGAATACTTTTTATCCCGGTAGTACGTTCCTGTGGGATAATATCCGACATCCACGTGGGCGAAGCCGCAGACGAAAGCTAGTAATATTATAAAAAGAAAAGATTTGTTTTTTTTTTTTTGTTTGTTTGTAACTTTTCACGCTAAAACAGCTAAACGGATTTAGATGAAATTTAGCACAGGAGTAGACCATGACCTGGGTTAAGATATTCCTGGGCGATGCGACGCGGCGGGTTGGCTAAATAAGACATTGCATGCGTGCAAAATCGCGAGCAGAAGTTAGTTGCGCCCCGCAGTTTCACCCACATAAGTCTCGATTACGTGGGAATATTGGGATAAAACTAATCTTATGTCCTAATCCAGGTCATGGTATACCCATGTGCCAAATTTCATCTAAATCTGTTGAGCCGTTTTAGCGAGAAAGCGTAAGAAACAAACAAACTCACTTTCGCATATTACAAGCTTCCGCCAGCGGTTTCGCCTACGTGATATCTCTATAAATTATAACTTATGTTATTCAGTGATAGTATTGTACTGGTGAAGGAATTTTTTAAAACGGTGCAGTAGTTTTTGAGTTTGTGCATTACAAACAAAAATACAAATCTTTTCTCTTTATAATATTAAGTGTAGATGATGATACTAAAGAATTAACTCAAACTCAAACTCAAAGCATTTATATTAAAGGCACTTTTGAATTGTAAAGGGGTCGATCAGTCAGAAAGATGAAGCTAGTTACCCATTCCAAAGCATATAGGTACTTATCGTATGGAGAAGAACGATCATGAAACTATAGATTATGTTATAAGCTTACCTTGTTGATCTTTATAGTAGGATTCGATTCCCATGTCAGGCAAAATGGTTTTGTAAAATTTCTCAGTAGCGGCTCGAAGTCTGAATTTGTGCCTGGTTGATGATGGCATTTGGGTTGCCCCCATTACATAGAACTTCAAAATATCAGACAAAATGTGGCTGTACTATTCAACCCTGCCTACCCCTTGGATACAGGCCTGAGTTGTATTGAAATATGTGGTAATTGAAATTATTTTTGCATGTACTATTATATAGAATCAAGTTTTTCTAACTAAACAGACAGCTGTGCTGCTGGGGAGTTTTTTGCGCCACTTCTTCTTCCCAGCTAAAACACTAGGAGGTGGTGAAGGGCGGGCGTTTTTGGGGGACTGTCTTATGTAATTTTGACGTTCGAAAAGTACTGAATATCAGCCTAGTTTGAATAAATGACTTTTGAATTTTGTTGTTTTTTAGTTTTGATGTTGTTACTCACGCAATTAAATCGATTACAAACAGGATGAACGTGCGAAAGACGACTTAACCCTAAAGCGAGTGGAGACGGACGTAGCAAGAAGATTCCAGGTGTTCAAGCGGGCTGAGAAAACACGAGCGCATCTCGAGAAGGTGGCACGAGAGCACCAAGATGATTTCGCGTCGAAGAAACGAGCGTATGTACTGAAGTTCTACTATTTTAATATAAGGCCTCTAAAGCAAATATCAGGCGCTTCACATTTTGTTCATTATTGTCTTCATTGCGAATTTCATTCGAACGTCTGAACACAAAATGAATAAAAAGTGATAAATGAATACATGTGAACCGAGTGAATCGATCCAACGATGTTGGATTTCAGCACCAGCATCTTTCACTCGCCCACCGAATCGAAAAATGAAATGAAAGGAGAGTATAAACGTTCATTCTTATGTAATTTTGTCAATGTCGACTGATCGTGAAATGATTAAAAAAAATATGAACGTTCATTCAAGTGATGCGTCTGATGTCAGCTTAACAGACATTCTTTTTGCGATTTTGAACGAAAAATTTACTTGACACTCTTTTTTATCTCCACAACTGTTCAGTTTACACGTCGTTCTTTTGACGCGCCATATGCGTCGTGAAATTGAGTGTCGTCTGTTATAGGCTTTAAGGTTCAGCCCTGCATTACACGTGGCCGTTGTGAGCTGTTGCTTTACAAGCACTTTTTGAAGCGTTTTATCATTGAAAATTGTGTTTGCTTTAGATTTGTAGTAGGCATTTGGTTTAAAATTGATACGTGTTCAAAACATCAAATAGTATCCAGGCTTATATTGGAATACATTGAGTTCTTCCATTAAGTTGTTCATGGAGCTTATAAGGGAGTCCACACACATATCGACGTGGAATCGGGTTGAGCCAGTCAGAAAGAGCTTTATGTCCATGGAATAGTTTGGTCTCCTTAGAGGCGCTCCCTCCCCGGGAGCATGTGCCTGTAATGTTGTTCAGATTCGAGCATTACATCAGTGAGTGAGCTGAACCGAAGTAATGGTAATATAGTAATGCTCAAAATAAATATTTTATTGTCACATTACAGGTGAATTCTCCGGATTAGGTAGCGCCTTATGAGTACTTACCATTTGGTGCGAAAATAAATTAACTTTTGAAGTGAAAACTTCTTTAGCGGCGTTGTGCACTTTTTTTGTGATGGGTAAAAAATGTTAAACTCGCGTCAGGACACGTGACCTGATCGAAAATTTGTAAGATTGTCATGTTTGTGTACTATAGCGCAATAAATGAATATTGTATTTTACCACATAAATGATAGTACTTTTATACTGATAATTAAAGCAATTCGTGCAAAATTATTCCCTAACCATTCCAAAATATCAAAAATGCACAACGTTAATTATCTACTAACAAATGTATCCCCATTGTATTTACCCAACGAGTTTATTGTAAGATTATTTCCGACTGCCTATCTAACCTAGCCTTGCATACCTAATGTACTAACACAATACCAATCCACGTCAACCCTTTACAAAATTCCGCGTAGATACTAAAACGTTTTCCCGAATACTTCGGACAATGCTGACAAAAGCTATTCCGTGAATAAGCCGGCTGTCGGTGGAGTGCCCTTTTCAATATTATGTACACAGAATACCTATGTTGTTTGTCAATCACGCTTTGGATGTTGTAGTGAGGATTTGGAAATGGATAGGTATGAATACCTTATCCATGTCCTCATTTTTCAGTAGGTTAGGTACGTGTGGTTTTTGTTGTGAGTGATTTCAGTGATTCCTTAGGAAATAAAGAAAGAAAGAATAATATTTATTTGGATACAGTTCGTGAAACACATAATACAAAGATAAAAAGTGAAAATAATCACAAAGCAATAATAGTGTGTGCCTCACGGCTGCGCCAAAAAGGTTCATTTCAGTATTAATGCCCGACAAAAATCCCATCTTATTGCATAGTCTTGAAGTTATGGGTCAAGTGAAGTGAAGTGAAGTGTCAAGTTTTTATGAAAAGACGGCGAAAAGCATGTCGAACCACGCACATTTAATAAGGGTTCCGTAGTTGGGATGAATTTATCCCAAGAACAAACTTAACATTGTAGTTGAAAAACATGTTCTCCCTTACATTCCAACTGCAAATGTAAGTTTGTACGCACAATATTGAGAGATTTACCATGTTATTTTAAAACCATAGATTCTTGTAGGTTTTTTCTGTAATCTATTAGTAACGAACCAATCCCAGTATTAAAAAAAAAGGCTCAGTAATTTCGGAGATAAAGGGATTTTATGTACTTTAATAAATACTTTTATATATCTTTAAAAGTATATATTAAAGTACATACGAGTATGTCACACGGTACAGTTTGCAAAACTTTTTTTTTAAATGTTCTTGATTGCCCCCGAAAAGGGACCCCCCCATATTCAAAATTCATTTATTTATGTTACACGTCTGTATTTTGGTTACAGAAATTCATATGTGTACCAAATTTCAACTAAATTGGTCCAGTAGATTCGGAGCAAATTGGCTGTGACAGATGGACAAACAGCCAGCCTGCCAGACAGATACACGAGTGATCCTGTTAGGGTTCCGTTTTTTTATTCTGATGTACGAAACCCTATAAAGATTAATCATTTCGAAAACGTGGACAAATACTACTTAGCTAGTTTTAATACCAAAATCGCTTTTAACTAAAAGAAAATTATAGAGATTTGTTAATGAGGCATTCACTTTACGATCAAAACCAATAATAATATTCCCCGTCATCAAAAAGTTCTAATAGCAAAACTCTAAATGAAACGCATGGATGACTTTCAAAAAACGAATGAATATCTTTAATACCATAAAGCTCATAGGCATACAAACCATAGACAATTAGTAAAGTGTTGACATTTTGATATCAAATTGGAACACCCCCACTATATCAAATAAACTAAACTCATCTCATTTTTAACAATACCAAGTATTTCCATAAACTTGTAATGCTTCACCCCAGACAATACTTTGGTGACAAAGTCAGCGGTAATGTTGGCAGTTGGCAAATACTTTGTTTCAACAATATTATATCTAATAAAGTTGTACCGCATAACAATGTGCTTTAGAACTTTTGTGAAACTGATATTATTTGCCAGCTTCAATGTAATGCACTCTAACTATCACTATTCATCACAATTTTGTCACAGGAACCTATTAATTCAGTAAATAAATGGCTTCGCGACAAGCTTCTGACAAAGCCATGTATTCAGGTTCACAACGACTTAAATCTACAGTTTTTTGTTTCTTACTCTGGTCGGGTCATTACAAGCCAAGTAGGTACATTAAGCTACCCTATAAGTTTTTGATAAGGTAATTTTTCATTACAAGTATTTGACTTTTCAATATTTATTTTACATTCTAAAGGAGTTTCAGCTGAATTACAATCAGATATATCAAACTTTGTTAATATTTGTTCAATATAATGCTCCTGATCTACTGTATTACTACATTTAAATTCCTGTTAATCCTATTAATATTATCTTGGAAACCTAAATATTGCTTAACTTGACCCAGATTCTTTATTTTAAAACTTTATTAGAATCTTTGACAGGAAAAGCTTTTGATAAATGCATAAAAATTCTCTCTTTTAGATAACAATTAAGGAAGGCTGTTGAGATATCTAAGTGAGTGATTGAGTCCATATCCAACTGGACGTAGTACGTTAAAAGTACCCAATCCACACTTTTACCGAAATTGTGTTAAATATACTAAACGCATCCTCAGGTTGATATCTTTAATATAAAAAAAATCCATGTGACAAAATAAAATGTTAAACATATCTACAACTATTAGATACCAAGCCACATCTATGGGCTAGGTACATCAGATATTTTTCTTCAATACAAATCCAAAGCGCTTGAATCATTCTTAAGAAATGATAAATCTATGGAGTGGAAAATCACTAAAATGCCCCAAACTGTTTGGATCTTTTTGTGAAAAAATACAGTTTATGGTATATAAACTGTATTTTTATTCAATTAAATATCATAAACGGTCCAGATTAGTTGAATTATTTTTGCTAAAAATAAATGTCTCGTTAACCAGCATACATAAATATCAAAAAGGATCCAAACGGATTAGATCCTTCTTATAAGCATTTGTTTACATAAAAAATGAGGAATGATTTTTCAATGGGGCTTATCTCCATGATAAACAATTTTTCTTAGACATGGTTACACAAAAATGATCCAATCCAAATGAAGTTCGTTTTGAGATAAGCTAATGAAGTTGTAACAAAGTTTAGTCGAACCTTTGATTAAAAAAAAACAAATTCAAATCATATCTTTATTGCATATCACACACATATTACACGTTACACGCATGCATATTATACGTTTAGTATTGTGAGGATTACTTAGAAAAAAAATCGTATTCAATTTTAGTATTAAGTTTTGTAGTATATGCAATAAAATGTTGTAGAGACAATGGGGAAAAAGTGGGGCAGGATCCTTTCTGCTAAATAAATACATGTAAGGGATGCTACTCAACATACACACGTGAAAAAAAGTAAGTGGGCACTAGCAAGCTGATATATTTTTAAAATTTTACTTTATCAAGAAAAAATATTTACGTTATATCATTTTTTTAATAGAAATGCAGTGTTTGAAATAAAAAAATAAAACTGTTTATTTTTTAATAACAAATATTGAATAATTTAATCCTAATGTAAATGTAACAGAAATTTGATGGAAAGAAAATGATCGTCTATCCAAACTTATACAACAATTTATTAATAGAAGGTTTTTACGTAATACAATATAACTCCTCACTTGGCTTGACACATGCGGAGATCCTACTGGGCATGCTGAGGATCAAGTTTTCCAGCATTTCTTGCGGTAACCTGTCCCGTTCATGAATAGCGGCTTCCCTGATCTCTAGCACAGTTTGGGGAGGTGGCTGACGGCTCCAAACAGCTGACTTAAGAGCATCCCATACGTGCTCTATTGGGTTTAAGTCAGGCGAGCTGGCAGGCCAGTCTAAACTTGTGAAGTCGTATTCTCGGAGAGCAGCATTGACTCGTTGAGCTCGATGTGCGGGGGCGCATTATCATCGACCAGTACGAATTGGTGCCCAAGGTTTACTCCGAATGGTCTGACAATTCCATCAATAGTGTCTGTTTTGTACCTATCTACCATCTTGCAGCCTCGATAGGGGATCAAAGGCCTTCTAGCTAAAATAATAATTCTACCCCAAAATAACACCGATTTCCCGCCTTGCTGAACGGTTCCAGTGGCAGTTCTTCTTTGCCTTTCAGAGCTTATTATCAAGCAATGTGATTGATTAATACTTGCTAGTTTCATGTGTAACTTAACGCTATCTGGGATTCAATCACAAAAATAAACAAAAATAGTCGTGCCATTTTACTGTAAGAGGGTTGGGGGTTTTGAGTATGTTTAATGAAAGGAAAACCAATCCTATACAGTTAAAATTCTTTCTATCAAAACCCGTACCTTCTTACAGTTAAAATGGTATATAGGCAGGACCATGAAAACACATGGCCTCGGACTTGTGCAGGGCCACCAATTGCCGGATTCTGGATTGGAAAATGCTCTTTTCGAGCAAAGTCATTGTAAAATAATTACCAGTTTTCTTGCATTTGTAACAGGTTATTGTTTTCGTGTTTTTGACATTTGCGTTTGACATTGACCTATGCGAAGTTGTCTGTGAACCATGCTTGCCTGCAGTGATGCCGTATTTCCGTTTTGCAAAACGGAAAACCTGTACCAGTCGCTGCGAAGCAATCTGATGTAAATCAAATGACGAAGCAAAGTAATCCTTCTCGAAAATCCAGAATGTCGTAACAATGCCTTCGTGGTCTTCGCATTCTTTATGTGTACAAATAACGACGCGTCAATCGTCAAAATCACTTTTGCTCGTGCTTTTGCATCTGCTACGTCTGCTGATTCTCCCGCAGTAGCATGAGTTTTTCTTGTTTCAGATACTTGTCTTCAAAGTATCACCAAATGCGAACGTATCATCATAATTCTCTCGACCTTTGAGTTTTGGAACGTTTCTCAGAAAATTGGAACTCATATTTAACACTAAACACGAAAAAACGAACAATAAACTATTACTTTACGGGTTTTTCTGGCCTGGGCCCATAACCTATAATGAACGCATGGATGACTTTCCAAAAACGAATGAATATCTTTAATACCATAAAGCTCATAGGCATACAAACCATAGACAAATAGTAATAGAAAATAGAGTTTACTATTCTATTCTATTTTTTGTTATAGCAAGCAAAGCCGAAGTCAACCATTCTTCCAATGTCGTAAGTGAATTGGAAAAACAAGTGTGTATTGCAAAAAATAAAATAAAATATATAGGTATTTAAAAAATCTTCGACGATCAGTAAACTTAATGTAGAACTTGTGGGGTTAGTACTGGACTGAAACAAACAAAAAGATAAAATTACATAAATATTATAATTGTTAGAACATAAAATATACATATACCACATCCACACAGACAGGATATTTGGGAATATTTTACAGAATATTCTATAATTTTATATTATTGTGACGGATGAAAATCATCAACGCTACAAGCAGTTCCGGAGAGGAATATGTTAGAAGAGGTAATTTAAGGAGACGGCTATACAAATCGAGAGGTGAGAAGTTGTTAGGACATTCATAAAATATGTGATCCATGGTGCCTCCCTCAAATCCGCACTCGCAGAGAGAGGAGTCACGGACATGGATTTTGTGTAAAAAGACGGTAGTGCTACAAAAATCTAAGCAGATTCTACAAAGACCAGAAATAACAGTTTTCGATTGTTTTTTAGTGACCGAAAAATCACGGTTTTGGTTTTATGGCCAGTTGCACTGCATAATAAAAACCGACTTTATTTTTGCTGGACGTATTCCACTGCTCCTGTGCCAGGAACAGTGCAGATTCAGTTTTGGAAGGGACAATAGGTCGTAACCCTGATATGTATTGTGCGTGAGATCTGACGAAACAGATGAAAAGCATCAACAAATTCGTAACGCTTAATGCCACAATGACTAGGTATCCAAACTAACTGAACATTTTTTTGATTATTAGCGCAGGACAATAAAGAGTTTTACATTTTTTAAATAAGGGAACTGTAATTTACTTAAGAAGGGATTTTGGAATAAGGCTTGCAAACAGCTAAGGAAATCTGTGAAAATAAAGGCTTTCTCAATATTATATATAAGTAACACAATAATACAAAAAGTAGTAATACAATTTCCTGAATTTTAGATGTTTTATTTATTTTTTGAAAGGGTAATTGCAAAAAGGAAAGCGCATTTAATGTTGAGTCTGCCCGCGAACTTCTCACCCTGATACATAAATAGCCTACTGAAGAAAAAGCACGCTCTACTTCAACACTTGTAGGTACCACAGACAGTAAATATCTGTAAGCTGTCGATAGAAATATCTCGCGACCACCCCCAACAGTTTCGAATATACACATCTCTACTCTTTTTATACATTTAAAGTTGGTGCTCGTAGCTGAGGTAGCAGTATTGATTTTTGGCGATTTGGATATTTCCCTCTCTAATTGTTTCTGTATGGACGTGTCTTCATTTTCACAGCTCGTATTCAATGAAGTAGAAGGTTCTTCTATCGTCATATCATGTTCATGATCAGTCATTGTCTCACTGTCTCTTTGAGCGTTTCGTGTGTCCTTATTATATTTTAAACGTGCAAGTATATTTACGATAATATCTAGTATTTCATCAGATGTAGGTTTTGTGAAGGTATCATTATCGTCATCGTTACTGAAGAAAGTTTCAGGGTCGTGCAAATATAACTCACACACTGACTTATTAGTATTATTTGTTAAAATGTTAGGAATATCGTATAATTTTACAATGTTTATAAATACTCGTATATGAGCACCATGTATCAATCACGTAATTAATTTATGTCTCATTGCTTCATTTTTCATTATTTTTTCCTATCGTGGTATAGTAACCTTATTCTAGGTGCATCGTCTTTATACATAATTATATAACTAATGTATACAAGATATTGTGAAAACATTTTAAAAGAGTAACGGTGGAGTTTCCAAATATCCTTTCTTTTGGTATTGTTCGTCGAGTTGAGCTCCTTAAATTCTGAGTTGAGCTGCACGATTACTGACAATTACACTGACTGGACAGGTCCACTCAAATCTGCGTGGTTCTTAATCAAAATACCATTTTCATGGTCCTTATATGGCCTGACCAAGATTATGACTTAAAAAGAGAATGTGATCTCTGAGTTTGTTCCGGCCTTTCTTCTCGAGAGTAGTCAGATAGGAAACGTCGAACACAACTAGCTAATTTTTTATATTTTTATGACGTGTAAAGGTGATTCCGATATCCTATTTACAGAATAATCAATTTCATTTCATTTTCTTGCCCATTCTTCTCCATACGAAAACTACCTTTTAGAAGGGGCAACTAGAATCAATTCTGTTTTTTGTAAATTTTGACGATCAAAAGCGCCTTTTATGTGCCTAATTAAAATAAATTATTTGACTTTGACCACCCCAAATATTAAAAGTCGCCGCTCCTTTATGCACCTTCGAATTGCTTCTGCAAGTTTATTGCTCAAGCCATCGAACTTTTTCATCTAATGTTTGTAATACCGGCCAAAATAACCGGAATACCGGTGGTCTTCCGTGTAGAGACTCTACACGGGAGACCACCGGTATTCCGGGACGATAGACGTGGACGATATAAGGGTCCTTATCTACGAATATTTTGACACGTCTAATTAGGCTTTTCTTTCGTTGGACGCTTACGAGAAGATTGTCTGTACTGGGATTGAGGGATTGACACATCCATATCTGTAACACTACATACAACATCCGCGAATTGCGATAGTGGATTTGGGGAAAGAGGAGATGAAAAAACTGGAATCAGGATCGGGGGGTTTATCGTTATCCATCTTGGATAAAAGAGATTAAAATAATACAAATAGAATACAAACCTGTTTACAAACACAAGGAAAGTCAAAAAAAAACAACAATCACAAAAATCCGATTAGTGTAAAGACATTTTGATATCAAATTCGAACAAAAACGACCCATTCTAAATGACACTTGTTGCTTGGACACGAGGAAAAACAAAAGAACGGAAATGATACAGTCATACAGTATGACACAACTCAGATGTAGCATCGGCAAAATTCGTAAAACCAATCACCATCTGAACTGAAAATGATCTTTACGTAAACGCAGTAACTTGTGAAGTCATATAACCAAATACATTCGTAAAATTGAAATGAATGAATGCCAATTTTCAAATGTATGCTACATTTGTGTCGTACACATAAATATAAGATTTTTTAAAGGAATAATTCCTTCAAAAAATCTTTATAATCATTTGTTAAGCCTGGAATACACATGCTATGATGTAGTAGCATAAAAGCATACGAATTTCGAGCGGATGCTACCTACTAGCAGTACTAGCACACAATAAGCATGTGTCTATGAAAAAAACTATGATCATTTTACATACAAGGACAGCATGCTAAAAATAAGCATGCTACTTCCTAGCAAACAAGCATGCTTTTTTAATAGCATGTGTATTCCAGCCTTCATCTCGAACCATTCTAACAATGCCGATATTTTTCTTCTACAATCTATTCCAGGCAAGTAGGTAGGTACCTAACTCCAGTCTAGGCTAAAGGGGTAATGTTTTGTAAAAGTTCAAAAGTTGTCCAACTATCGTTGTGAACTTGTACATATTTTGCCTGAATTGTTGGGTGCTAAAAGTTAGTAACAAAGCCTACACGTGGTTGGAATATTTTAAATGGTAGTTACCCTTATTGAGAATGGTACCCTTGTTAGTAGATGTTTAGAGATTGCATAATGTTTGTTTTTAGAGTGTTACACACTTGTGTGACGGGAATGCTTTTTTACAAAAACTATTTGTCTTTATTTAGATAGATGCAATTTTAGATAGATGCAATATAATACACAGGCACAGCATATATATATGTCGCATTAAGATGGCTGAAACCGTGATATAGTTATATCCCTACTATATTACGGTATATAGCTATATCCCTAGGGATATAGCTATATAAAAGCGTAATATAGTTATATGAAAGCGGTTCATATCTGCCTTACTAGGAATATAACCATGATACGAGCTTGATCTAGTAATAAAACTATAAGGGCACTTCAACCAAATAGGTTTGGTTGAACTACGCGCGAGCAGAGCGAGCGCTTCGTCGAAATTGGTCACAGTAACAAAATTAGAGCACTCCGATAGTTATGAACCGCTTTGATATAACTATATTACGGTATATAGCTATATCCCTAGTGATATAACTATATCACGGCTTTAACCATCTTACTGAGACATATACCTATGTAATTAGATGCAGTGCCTTTCACACATTAAGTAGTTTATCGTGCCAAAACAGTAAATACAGATAATAAATAAATAAATATTTTCACATAATAATAGACCTAATAGAAATACTCGATGTACAAGATCGTGTTTTATTATATATATATAAAAAATATATCCTATGACAATACTCGGCAATATTGTAGGTTTCCATTTGTGAAAGAATTTTTTTAATACACACTTACATAAAATGGTTACCTCAAATTGGATGACTGCACAGATTATAATTAATCTTATATTGGAGCTAAGACTCTCTCTCATGCATTTATAATCGTCTGCGAATATGATTATGTAAATCTTCGCTCAAGCCCGCCTCGGTTGAATTATTTTGTTTGTTACATACTACGGGCTTTTTTTAAATTGCATGTGTCTTACTTTTTCTTAGGGATGACTCTCCCATAGAATGCAGGCAAAACCAAGGTCTATAAAACTTCATATTATCATAATTATCAGGATGCATGATGTAACAATGCAGAGGAGCCTCTCATAGAGACTTATAACAAAAAACTAATCATGGAATCGTTCGGTTTTTAATTTAAGGTCGGGCACCCTAAAAATGTTGTAAAGCTGGCCATTCATAAAATTCGAATTTACATTTTTGCAAGTTTACTTCAAATTCCGTTTTCTGGTACAAAACTTGATAAGCATTTTTGTGCCTTATTTCTTAGAATTCAAAAATAATTCTACATTAAAGGTACTAGCAATCGAATGTTATATAGCTCAAAATTAAATATTCTATTGAAATTTTTCACATTCTTCTGCTATCCTCTCAAAAACATTTCTCCTACAATCTAATGAGATAAGGCCGATTATTTAGCCTTGCAGGCTCAAAGGTCGTCGTTACCTGAGCCGAGGGCCCACTGATTAATGTCGCCACTTATTTTCATTTAGTCCCTGTTTATACCTACACCTACCTTGGGCCGGAAAACGTATTTCTTTATTTGTTGCGTAATTTATGAGGTTTATGGCTGGCTGTAGAGTTTTCTTTCTTTATATTTTGGAGGGGTTTGTGTCGTTTTATTTTTTATTTTTGATAAATCTGAACAGTCTACTTTTCCGTCCCATTAAGGCTGCCGCAGACAGGCGCAACGCGTAGGTGCGACGCTATTCTGGTAGAACAATTTCCATGAAGTTTTCATAGAAATTGTCCTACTAGTCCCGTAGCGCTGTCGCGCCTTTAAACCCTTTTCATGATGATTGTTTACCTCTATCTAACCCTACGGAGGTTACAGGCGTGATGTTATGTTAAGTTATTTTTTTATTTTAACTACACCTAGTACCTATTTCGCAGATAGTGGAAGTAATGCGAATATTTTACGCAATGTGTTTATGACTTCATATGTAGCTCTTTAATCACAAGATATTATGTATGTATAAAATACATAGAGTAGGCTGATAATGAAATCTAGCTTCAAACATACAACATCTACATAAAAATCTCATCAAAATAATGATTAAACACTACGCTGAACATTGGATTAAAGAGAAAGAAACGCGCGCCATATTGGCAGCTGCATTTTCATTTGCTTCAGCACTCTGCTAAAATGTAATTACACGGAGAACACAATATGCTGATATTGCATCGACGTAGCGAGGATACAGTGCGATCGGTTACAAGGATTAATTAACAAATGGAGGGTTCGATTCTGCCAATATTGATGGTTGAATAAAATTCGTATAGTTGAAAAAGAAAAACACGCAACCAAAAAAGACTACCAACACAGAGGCATCATATTTTAACTACTTCGAAAATAATGCCACCAATAGTGTAAAACCAGTGTTATTTCTGACATGAAAACAGCTTAAATGCCGAATGGTGGTGTCATACTGTTTTCCACCAAGCTTCATTCAAGTTTGGCTGTGGCATAGTAACAGCATTGTGACTCTGCTTACGGCCACGTATTGATACTTCACTTGCTAGGTACTCTGTGGATGGAGCCACTACTATTAGGTAGTGTTCAATGAAAGCCCGATAAACTTCTAAATTAAGAGACTTCCTTCAGCACTTTGGTTTCGATCTTTATGTGCTTTTTACTCGTAGCTTCTATAGTTTAATCTTAAGCTTTGACATAAAAATCAAGTTTTTGTACCATAACAAGATGAATAAGTTTATCACAAAGAGATAGTTAAGAGATGGAACCATACAAAATGCTGTATGGATAATGTAAAGATGGTATACGATTATAAAAGGGCTGATACATAACGGTTTATAGAGATGTATTGAAAAACAAGGCATCTACGTGAACGCTACGAGTAAGATTATAACGGGAACAGGGGAATTAGCTTTCAATACAGGCAGGTGGAAGGTAAGCGAGAAGGAAGGGTGGGTTTTAGTCAGTAAGAGTCTGACACGCCCTCCCGCTCCACCCAGAGCGGGAGAAGTTATTTGATAATTTCCCACCCAAAAAAAAAAAAGGTAAGCGAGAAGGAGGCTTTTAAATTAAGGAAGAAGAAAAAGTGAAATGCGTGTACCCATCGTTTATCTGATATTCGTAAATAGTATTCACGAAGTAATAATCTGATGAGAGTGTATATTGCGTTCGCTGTTTAGTTTTCGTAAACAAATGTGTTTTTTGAAAAACATTTTATTCTCATATTGTGTGTTTATATTTAAATGAGTGAATAGTTAAGTGTTTTTATTTTATGTATTTTATATTCTCTTCTACTCTTATACACGTTGTCTACATCTCTTTAAATTACTTTCCTATAGCAGGTATGCTGGAAGAGATTTCTTTAGAAATAAGCATGACCTTTCATCTTGTCTGTTTATGTGTGTGTACATAAACTGTTAAATAAATAAATAAAGTGCAGTTTGCGCAACATTTTCATTTTATGCATTCCGAAATCCACTTTGTGGAAATTACGTCAATTGGAAACAAGGATTTGAACAGACTTTAGTAATAACAGCACGTACCATTATAATGTGTGTTTTATTAACTCACCTAATCGTAACAATACACTTAGCTGCGTATTCTGAGAATTGGCTTCATTCCCAAAGTACATTGTAACTCGCAAGTGTATTGCTAATAGTTATGGCTTTTCTCGAATCATGAAACACGTTGCGAAAGGATTTGTTGAAGTGTAAAGTTTTCTTATTTTCTTCTCCATTTGAGATTAATGGTAAAACATTGTCATTGTCTCGTTTTAAATGTTATTGGATTCATACGCTAGATAGAATTTGTGACTTAGCACAAAATGTTTGGAAAAAACCATTCGGCCAATTTGGCTGAAATTTTGGTACAATATAGCCTGTAACATGCTGATTAAAAGTCGATGCGGACGTAAAAAAAATGGCCAGTTTTAGAGATATAGCCATTTTTTATGTTGAAGTCTGAAAGACGATTTTTATGTTATAGTTGCTGCTAAAGAATAAACAAAAAGCAATCAAATCAATCACAACAAGTTCTCTTTCTATACTATCGATACTCCCCGTCATTGTGATTTTTTTTTTGTTCTGCACCGCCCTTCTGATTACAGAGATATTTAAAACAAGTTTTCAATGTTATTAACTTAACTTTTACTCCTGTGCCGTTGCATGCACCCTAAGCACGATGTCATGCGTGCGTTACAATGCGTGCCGCCGTAAACAGCGACGTTTCAGACCAAAAGTGGTTTCCCAGCAAAAATTTTTGCTTCATGTTACTTAGTTCGATGTACAGATAACGGCTATGTGATGGCTCATTTTGCACCCTGTATCTAAGTTAAAGATTAATTAATAGGTACATAAACATATATTGTATATCCTAATAACCAATGTTATAAGACATGTGAAAAAAAAATTGTTGTATAAAATTTATACATTTAACATGTTTACATATTTGTATGCCAGTCCATGGCGAATCATGTAAGAGCATAACTATATTATAAGACCTTAAGTACCATGTTTTAAAGCAATTCAATATAATTATTCTATTCTATTGTGTAAGTGTAGTACACATAAACCTCCCGAAATAGATTCTATAAAATGATGACGAAATCCATTGTGGCCACAGGTGAAACAGACAGACATGAAAAGCGACTTTGTTTTGTATGTTGGTATTCGTATATTGTATTTTTCTTTTTTTATATATTTTGTAAATGTTATGTATTGTTGTAAATAATCTTTAAATAAAAATACTCCATGAAAAAGACTTTTCAATACAAGATTGGGATCGACAAAATCAGGCGGACGACTTGTCTACTAGGTGTAGGCAGATATATTTTACCCGTATTTTGCAGACGTAGAAATATGTTTTTAAACCATAAAAATAATATTATTTCTCACTTTCACTTTGATTGATGTAAATGCTTTTTGTTTATATAAAAATCATCTTCCTGAATTCAACATAATAATGGCTATATCTCTAAAACCGGCCATTATTTTTTGTTGCGCTCATATTAATTTTTAATCTGCATGTTACGGGCTATATTGTACCAAAATTTCAGCCAAATTCACCGAACGGCTTTTTACAAACATTTTGTGCGGGGTCCTTTGCTCATAGCCCGTTTTATGGCTGTGGTCTGAGGTAAAGAAGGAGCCGAGCAACAAGCGGGACTATTAGCGGAGAAATATTTTATTCTTTCACCGCGCTGTTTATTAGTTTAGCTCTAGAACGAAATAACCATGCTATCGTGGTATTGTTATATTATCACCATACTCGACCAGAACAATCAAGATGGCAGTAAATCGGAACATACTTCTTCATAATAATGCTCGCAACTGCCTCGTATTTAATGATTGGATTGATAGTCAAGCCACTAGACTCTAGTGGTTGCAAGTCGCAAGCGGGATCAGGTCGGGCAATATGGTTTTTCCATAGGAATTTCTCAGAATCAGGCCGGATTTTGGACGTATGCCATGTTGATCGCAATAGACCTACTACCTCCAACTTCGGACTTAATCATGACTAACTAAATATGTATGATGTTACTATACACTTCTGCCTAAGGCCGCTCGCACTTTGGACTCGTTTTCGTACGAATTTCACTCGGGCGAACACGTACGAATACGCACGAACGATCCCGACCTTCCAAGTACAAAGGGAGCGCGCAGACTGAGTGCAAGTTAGTCGTACGTGTACGTACGTATAGTTTCGACGTTCGAAAACAATCCGAACTTGTTGGCATTTTTCGTGCGTTAAATTCGATATCACGGGAACAATACCTATTTGACGGAGAAAAACGTATTCAGTGTGCGCACTCAATTCGCACGACCACGATCGTACGATAGTACGATACAAATTCGTGTCCAAAGTGCGCGCGGCCTAACTCTGTGCTAAATAGGTCCAATTTAATTTGATGTATTATTGCCTTGACAATATTTCGCACAATTTTTGGCCATTAAAGCCTTCTGTAATACATAGATGGTGGCTGCCCAGTGGCCAGTGGTAACGACCCTGACTTACGAATTGTTGGTCATGGGTTCGGACCTAGGCAGGCCTTTACTCGTGTGTAAATAGTGTCATCACTACTGCTGTTGAAGGAAAACATCGTGAGGAAACAGACATGTCCTAGAACCAGAAATTCGAAGACATGTGACATCTATCTGGTACTTGTTGATAGGCCTACACTGTCCTCTCATACCTATTAACTCTGTAATTTGAAAACATTGTAAATACCATTTACTTTTAAAAGAGTAACCATGGAGTTTCTTGCCGGCTCTTCTCCATAGGAAACGACCAATTGGAACCGTGCACCTAGTTTCTGACGTTTCATAAGTGCCCTTGTAGGTTTATGTGAAATAAAATATTTTGAATTTTGAATTTTTATCAACCTGTTCTGGGCCCGCGTGGTAGATTACAGCCTCTTACAAAGAAGGTGAACAGTATAGACTGATTATGCTACAGTCTTGACAAAATACCTCGCCTTTTCCAATCCCTCTCAGGAACCATTGTAGCTACATAAAACATTTTCGGGTCAATGAATCCAGACTCCTAAAATTAATCACCTCTTCAATTTATCTTCTTCGTCTCGTTTATAGTACGCTTGCAAAGTTCCCTTTCGAGGTAACTATCGCCAGACTAATTAGACGCACCTGTTAGATGTAGATAGGACAAGGTAACCTTAATTACCTAAGATTTATAAGAGTGATATAAGCCTTTTGTTACTTTAAGGGATGAATATTACTTGATATGAATAAGGACTAAAATATTTGTAGAGATGATAATTATACATGAGGATGTGTCTTAGCTTCAGAGCAATAAAATACCAGAATCGAGGTTTTTTTTAATGGTAGGAAATCTGGATTTAACATAATATCACGCCTGTATTCCCTGAAGGGTTAGGCAGAGGTGTACCAAAGGTACACCCACATTTCGCCAGTTATGTTTAAGTCAGTCTTTAAGACTTATAATCAATATAACTCTAAAATCGCGAATGGGCCTTGAGCAAGCCTGGTGATCAATACTCATGCCTTCTTTGTAAGAGAAGAGGCCGTCGGTGGGGCAATAATAAGCTGGTATTATTATCATATTATTACTATAGGCAATTTCACGTTAACTATAAAAGTCGACAAGGCTCCTTGCATAAAACAAAGGACAGTTTCTACGTAAACGTTCAAGTACAAATCGATAATCAATTTTGCTCAATAAAACGTGCTACCTTTGAACAATCTGGGTCCCTTATTTAGGGATTCCATTTAAGTGTCACTTAGTTGTCGGTGAAAACGGGCATTACAACATCTTAATCAGTATCACATAGGCATTCATCTTAAAGGCAAGTCTGGTTTCGAATTGACAATATCCGTCACTAACTTTTTGCTGTGGTTTTGTTTTCGCATTTTTGTCTGTATAAACGTAGTTGTTGTGGTATGTTGTTACTGTCATCTTCATGAATTTACTGAGTGATTTTAATATACAAGTGTTAGTACCTCGTTGCCCCTTTAAGGAGAAATCCTTTGTTACTGCTCATCTTGATCTTCAAAGGAACATAATATTATTGACTTCTAAATAACATCTTTGTTTCTATCTTTAGGCTCTTTTTATGCAGCACGGTTTCTTTACGGTACGGAAAAAATGTGTCAAAAAGCTTCCAAAGTGATTCGTGCAACACTGACGGTGTTGAACGGATCATTATGGAAGCTCTTTGCCTACACACCACACGCGTAAAGTGCAGGCCATACTGCTGCAACTTCAACGAACTTGGCTTCATTTCGCTTCATTCTCAGTGTGACCTGTGCTTTAACCGCGCCGTAGAAAAAACATGTCTGCCAACAATCTTCCATAGTAATCCATACAACACTGACGACCGTGCCTACACACGGCAAATAAACCGTAGTTTTTCACGGCCAGAAAAACGTGTGTATACAGTGGTTGTCAGTCAGCAAAATTAACCTATTTTATATGCACTGAACTACGCTTAAAACAAAATAGCTTTGTAATTTTTTCCCACCAAAGTGGAATAAACAAACTACTTCTCACATTATCATCCAAGTTAATATTATGTAGGTATTCAATATTTGTATGCAGCGTTTGTCCTTATTACACAAGTCTGTGCATCTTGCACTTGAGTCGCCGAAACTTGGCTAAGTTACATTTACATAACCTATTTAATGACGTCATTCGTCAACTTCTGCGAACTGCTCGTTTGTTAGGCTGAAGTTTGCTCTGCATAAGACGCAAATCGTATTTCTAAATGGGTATTACGATTTTGAAGGGTATTTAGTGGTCTTGGAAAGATATTTTGTAACTTACTGAGAAAAACTGAGGGCGTAGGATATTATCCTAAATGAAAAAGACAGCATTGCTGGATTGCAAATGTTCTTGAATAAGTTTAACCATCTAAATAGCTGAATTTATGCTAGATTTGCATAGAATTGCCAATTTGTAAATGTTTTTTTAATTTTTTTATTTGTGTGACTTGTGACATCTACCAACCCGCATTAGACGCGCGTGGAGGATTACGG
Source organism: Xanthia icteritia (assembly GCA_949128155.2). Lineage (NCBI taxonomy): Eukaryota > Metazoa > Arthropoda > Insecta > Lepidoptera > Noctuidae > Xanthia > Xanthia icteritia. The sequence continues at coordinate 18,712,732 of OX421932.2, forward strand.
CCCACTCTCTCTCAACGAGAGGAGGCCTGTTTTCCCAACAGTGGGGACATTATAGGCTAATTATGTTGTATGTTACAAGTCATAATCTAACAGAAATAATACCGATAGATTATAAACTAACGAAGTTCATAATTACAAGTTATACATACACTTCAAGACCTGCATAAAGTAAACGCTTACAAAAATCCTTCAGGCACGATTCCTTAATTGCTTCGTGCTAGTAACCACAGGAGAGTCAGCCATGCGTCGTGCGGCCTCAGCGGCTTGGATGCACTAACTCATTAAGTCTCCGCCTCTGGGAACGGCAACAAGATTTACTCTTCATTACATAATATTATGAGCTACATGCTCGTAGTAATTACAGCTGTTGCATTAACGAAGCTAGTTCTGAATTCTCACTTATGTTTTTTGTTTCTGGTAATGGGACATGGATGGGATTCTCCTTCTTCTTGGGGTCGGTGCTAATTGTATTTTTTTTCCATTCTGCCCTGTCAGCCATCGCTCGTATCATCCTCTTCTTTTTCATATCTCGCACAATCCACCCATCTTTTCTTCGGTTCATGGTGCAGGTGTAGGGCCGAGCATACTACTTTGATTAAAGAAATCATCAGTTTTTTAGGCATAAAACGGCAAAATTTCCTCTTTCATAACGAAGTTGCCACAATTATAACTGAAAGCTAACGTTACTCATTACTCAAAATTATAATAAACCACCGAAGAATTCCCATTCCGTGTGTGCTTAACTCAAACGTCTCTCCCTATGTACGTTAATGAAAAGTGTAGGTTTTAATTAAAAGGAGCATGGCTTGCTTCTCACCGCAAAGACTTTTAACATCACAATTTGAAAGACTGAGGAATTACAGAATGTTCAAGTCTTTGAGTTTCTAGTTTCTTTGACTTTGTCCGCCCATTGTATATTTTGTAGTGTTTGTTTTTTTTTTTTTTGTTATTTATTTTTGTGGTGTACAATAAAGTAAATAAATCTGTGTGCAAAACTGTATGTAGCATATTGAATTGTAATTGAACCCGTATGACCTTAGTGCTAAGCAATTTGAACAAGTTTATGGTTTATTATCATGTGGTTTCGCCATCTTATTTGTTGATAACCTTTTTGAGCCGGTGAAATTGGTATTATGGAACCTGAATATTATGAGGAATTCCTGGAAGATTTTTTAAATAATTTGCAAAATTGAATTGAAGTCGGTTACAAAACTTAGCGATGGAAAGTTCAAAACCCACATCAAACGTGTCCTTATCAAAAAAGCATATTATAAGATTAAAGACTACGTTGAAGACAAGGAAGTTTGGCAATAGTTCCTTCTGCACATGTGGCTTCCCTGGTACCTCATTAACGGCATAACTATGTAAATGTCTATTAACTGCTCCCAAATTAAGATGATTATTTTATTTTACCTTTTTTCTCTTTTACATGCTTCCTTGACATAATCTTTTCGTTATTTGACATTATAATATACCTACAATATTCTATATTTTTTATTACAGCTGTAGTGGCAATCATGTCGAACGTTGTAGGCTTAACAGACTTTTCTATCTTGAACAAACGGCCAGACCCGGAACAACTAATTGTAGGTCATACAAATATTTGTTCCGTGCGGGAATCGAACCCGCGACACGCAGCGCAGCAGTCAATCGCTTAACCACTGCGCCAACCGTGCCGTCACATATTGTAAATATCATTTGCTTTTAAAAGAGTAACCGTGGAGTTTCTTGCCGGCTCTTCTCCATAGGAAACGCCCAATTGAAACCGTGCACCTAGCTTCTGACGTTTCATAAGTGGTTATGTTTATGTGAAATAAAATATTTTGAATTTGAATTTGACCTAATTACCAAGCTGAAAAAAAAAGAAAGTGTGTGGAAATCGGTTGTCATGATATGGGCATGTGATGCGGAGTAATCAGGAAAATGTCGTCAGGAAAGTTTTGAGAGAGATCGATGGCTACAAGTATAGGAAGACCAAAGAATAATACCAAAAAATATAGTAATCTACCACGCGGGCCCAGTGCAGGTTGTCTTCGAATTTTCGGTTCGAGTACATGCCTGTTTCCTCACGATGTTTTCCTTCGCCGTTTTGAGAACAGACTTTGATTATCCATGTCTAATTTAATGCATTTATAATGAGCATTGTTCACAATTTGCACTTCGTAAAATGGCGGAAAAAAAATTTAAATAAGGTAGGTAGGTGGATGAAATAAATGCTATTAGTACCTATCATGCTCCAGAGAAAACTGCGCTGCGATGTTCCAAGGTCGATCACCGAGCATTGAAATATATACCTTATTTTGATTGGATAAGTATTCAATTCAATTGATAAATTTAAAATTCTCTGCCGTCCCGTCCGCCAGTCTGCGCAGGCCCTTAAGCAGTAGGTAGAATTTCGCTTTGTTTTATTTTATTTATTTATTACACAGTTTATGTACACACATATAAACAGACAAGAAGAAAGGAACAGAAAAATACGTACAAAGGTGATGCTTTTTACATTATATACCTAAAATTTAATTTCAACTCTTTATTAGTGGCTTTTGTGGACATGATAATTATTCAGATTTAATACAGCTGTAATAGCAAACACGTCATTTCGTTTAAAATACGTTTTTATTTTTATTAATTTATTTGCCTTTATATAGATTCTTTTCAATTTTGTGAATGTGAGAACGCTGTAGGCCTAGTGGACTGTAGATTTGTTGACCATCATTATTCTGTTAAGTACCTGGTACTTGTTGAAAGACCTACACTGTCCTCCCATACCTAATAACACTGTTATTTGAAAATATTGTAAAAGCCCATTATTTTTAAAAGAGTAACCGTGGAGTTTCTTGCCGGCTCTTCTCCATAAGAAACAACCAATTGGAACCGTGCACCTAGCTTCTGACGTTTCATAAGTACCCATGTAGGTTTATATGAAATAAAAATATTTTGAATTGAATTGAATTATTATTGGTTTCAATCCTGAAGTTGCTGTTTATACAAAAAGTATTCAATACCTTCCAAGGTCTATTACTCTGAAGGTATGTTATGTTATGTTAGGGGGTTTGGTTTCCGCACTTAGTCCGTCAGGTGGACCATTGTGCGTGGGCCATAGCGGCCGTTTGGTGCTTATTCCAACCAGCCCACCTCCCTCCAGAAGCTGATTAGGTCTCCTGGTCTGTTTAGAACGTCTGTGTATGATCTGGGTGACCCGAGGGTTTCTGTTCTAATCTGGGTGACGCCCGTACATTCGAAGAGCACGTGCGCAACGGTCTCCTCAGCCTCCATGCACGCCCTGCACAGAGGACTGTCCGTTATGCCTATTGTGTGGAAGTGCTTGTTTAGCGAACAGTGTCCCGTGATGGTCCCCGTCACCAGGCGCAGGCCGTTCCTGTCCAGGCGTAGCAAACGCCTGGTCAGCCTGCTGTCCAAAGATGGCATAGCCTCCTTTGACTGCCTGCAACCTGGTGTCGAGGTCCACCAACGTTCCGCTTGTGTGTGGGTAAACTTCTGCAGCCACCTGCGTATTTGGTTGAAGGGTATGGGTACGATAGGCTCGGGTCCGCAGACTGCCGTGCTGGATCCACGTCTAGCAAGTTCGTCAGCCGCGTCGTTACCTAGCGATCCGCTGTGTCCTTTTATCCATTGCAGTGTCACCGTGTTGCGGCTAGATACCGTTATTTGTTCTAGTGCATCGTGACATTCTAGTGTTAGCTTCGAGGTAGTATATTTCTTCCGTAAGGATTGGAGAACTGAGGCGCTGTCGGAGAGTATGCGTATGTGGCTGTCCGTAACCCTCCTGGCTTCTAGGGCGTGGACCGCTTGTATGATGCCCACACACTCCGCCTGATAGACGGTGTTGAACATTCCCAGCGGTCTGGATATATTTATGTTGAGGTCATGTGAGAAAACTCCGACTCCGGTACCTGAGTCGGTCTTTGATCCGTCGGTGTAAACTCTCATCTCTTTTGGGCCTGAGTAGTCACACTGTTCTTCTGTAAGTGTTATATTGTAGTGTCTTTGAAAGTGGTGTGTTTTCGGGGCTTTGTCGCAGGGTGATGCCATCATTGGCTCACGTTTGATCGCATCCTCCTTAATGCGTATGTGCTTAACTCTGGAGTCGTTGCATAGGGTTCCTGTTAAATGGAGCCTAAAGGTGGCCAGGGCCGCCTCCTCCCGCACGATGAGGTGCAGAGGTGGCAGTCCCAGCATTGCCTGTAGAGCGGCGGTGGGTGCAGTTCTCATACTACCAGTGATTGCGACGCAAGCAAACCGCTGTAGTTTTTCGAGATCTTTTTGGGCTGTGCACCGGTCTGTCCTGGGCCACCAGACCAGTGAGCCGTATGTGATAATCGGTCGGATAACTGTGGTGTATAGCCAGTGGGTGACCTTGGGGCTGATTCCCCAATTCCGGCCAAGCAGTCGTTTGCACTGCCACAGAGATATGCTGGCTTTTGTGGTGATATAGTTCGTGTGTTTTGCCCAGTTCAGTTGTTTGTCCAGATAGATGCCCAGGTATTTGGTTTCTGTTGAGAGGCTTAGGGTTGTTCCGAAGAATCGTGGCAGTTGTAGTGTTGTCAGTTTCCTCTTCTTCGTAAAGAGAACCAGTTCGGTTTTTGTAGGGTTTACTGAGAGTTGGTGTTTGTTGCACCATTCCTCTACTATTTTCAGGGCATGACGCATGAGGTTGCATAGAGTGTTTTCGTGGGTGCCGTTAATTATTATGGTTATGTCGTCAGCGTAGCCCACGGTGAAATAACCTTTGTCGTTGAGTGTTTTGATGAGGCTGTCTACTACCAGGTTCCATAGGAGAGGCGAGAGGACTCCCCCTTGCGGGCATCCCTTCGCAACGATGGCTCTCGTAGTGTCATTTACTGTGACTTGTACAGCCCTTAGTTTGAGCATGTTGGTGATCCAGCCACTCAGTGTCGAGTCTATGCTGTGTCTGTCGAGGGCCGTGTTTATGCTGTTGAACGTGGTTTTGTCAAAGGCGCCCTCGATGTCAATGAAGGCAGCCAGTGCCGAGCACTTGTGATCCACTGCACATTCAATTTTGGAAACCACGCTGTGGAGCGCTGATTCCGTTGATTTGCCTGTGGAGTACGCATGCTGTTGTTTGTGTAGTGGTTTTACCCGGAGAGGTCCGTCTCGGATGTGCCTGTCACAGAGTCTCTCAAGGGTTTTCAGTAGGAAGGATGTGAGGCTTATGGGCCTATAAGCCTTGGGTTGCGTGTAGTCGGTTTTGCCAGGTTTGGGTATAAAAATGACCTTCACCTCGCGCCATGCGACAGGTACGAGCCTGAGTGCTATGCAGGCTCGAAATATCTCCACTAGCCATGGTGTGAGATAGTCCACCCCCCACTGCAACAGGGCTGGGAAGATGCCATCCAGCCCTGCCGACTTGTATGGCTGAAAGGTGTTAATAGCCCACTTTACTCGGTCATCTGTTATCATGTTGCGGGCTCGTGACCAGTCTTGATCCGTTGGGGTCCATTCTGGCTCAGCCTCCCACGTCCTGTCCTCCAGGACTGCACAGTCTGGGAAGTGGGTTTCGAGAAGGACCTTACTGGTTTCACGGTCAGTCAGTGTGTAAGAGTTGTCGGGTTTTTTAAGCGCGCCGAGGGTTCGGTCCTGATCGGTTGACAGGATCTTCCTTACCCTTGCGGCTTCATTGTTTGTCTCGATGGATTCGCAGAACTTACGCCATGCTGTCCTTCTGGCGGTTCTAATCTGCTTTTTGTATATATATTGGGTTTCTTTGTATAACTCCCAGTCGTCCGGGAGTCTAGTATTTTTGGCTCTGTTAAATTGCTTACGTAGCGCATCTCTGAGTTTACTAAGTTCAGCGTTCCACCAGGGGTTTCTCTCCTTCTCCTCCTCTCTGAAGGTATTGTAAGGATAATACTATATATCTTTTTATTACATCATCTCAATGAATTTACTCAATAATATTACCTCGTACATTCAGTACAAGATACATTGCGTCACCTTATTTTACATTCAAATCAAAAGATAATTCCATTTGTTTCATATAGGATACAATATTCAAATCGAGAAAAAAGTAAAAGCTTTTGGTACCAACATCAATATTCATTGAGGGCATGAAATTGGTACATGAATCTCATTTGGATTTTCACACATTCACAAATTATTCTAGGAAAGCAGAAACGGTGTTTGAAATGCTCCTGCACAGTTTTGGTTTTCATGTAAAAACACGCTCTTGGAAATATGTCTTCCTTATTCATCCACGCATTTACACCTACCTACGGCCAATAGGTACAAGGTGTATTAAAAGGTCCATATACTCTCATAATTCGACTAAACTTGTATACCTAGTACCTATAAGTTTTAACCTGCGAATAAATTGGCCGATATCAATTTTTGACTTCAGTAAAATCAGCCCTAATTCGGATATAAATTCTTACAGTGCCAAAGAACAAGAAAATAAAATCAAAGCCAGGATGCAATATTTACAAGAATTTAACGAGAAACAGCGACACGACCGCGCAACGAGGGCCCATGAAAAACAGAACAGGATCAAGCAGAGGGTTCAAGCTGCCAACGAAATGGAACTCCGGCGCAAGATCACCATGATACGGCAATGGCGAGCCAATGAGAAGAAGCGACTGAATAGACTGCGGCAGGATAGAGAGTCGAAGTTGAGACGGCTGGAGAATGAGGTAATGTGACATTATTTTTCTGTTTATAGGGTTCCGTAACCGAAGGTTGACTAACGGAACCCTCCGCTGTCCGTCTGTCTATCTGTCTGTCTGTCTGTCAGCGAGCTGTATCTCATGAACTTATAGGTAGAGAGTTGAAAATTACACAGATTATGCATTTCTATTGCCGGCTATAACAACAAATAATAAAAATTAAATAAAATTAAAAATTTAAGGTTTGTGTTAAAATTAAAGTTTATTGTGTGGAGACCCCTCCATATAATAAACTTTTGAATGTGGGGTGTCATTTTCTAGAGCTCATCAAGTAGAGAAGAGTAAGAATTTTTTTACGGCGGACTTAATGCCATTTCAAATTAATAATAATATTAAAATAGGCATTTCCTACCAGTCAACCTTAGGCTGATGCAGAGAAAAACAGTGGTCGATGCAATAACTATTTCGTTCAAATTCTGTTCTATCTGATTGATATCTGATAACTATGCTGCCAAAGTGATGTTAGATATTTCCAATCACAACGAAGTTTCGCATTCTTTTGAATTAAACGAAGTAGGTAGATATTGAAATTATGACGCAATACAATATGGCCGTTTATATTGCATTGACACATTTTTTTGAACCCGTTGAAGCATCCTATATTTTGGTGTCGCTTTTCTCGCCCGATAGTTTTGGTGTTCCTCGATCTTGTGCTGATATTTGTGCTGCCACTTGTATATGCCTTCCACAAATTATCACATAAACTTGCCATCACATATTAATGGATGAATCATGAAATCAGATATTATTGCCGAGCTGTCCATAGTAATATATTTATGCTCGTGAATGTACAATAGGTAATTATGTTTCTCATCATTTGATCATTTATAGGGTTCCGTACTCGAAGGGTACCAAACGGAACCCTTTTACTAAGCCTCCGTTGTCCGTCCGTCCGTCCGTCTGTCTGTCAGCAGGCTGTATCTTATGAACAGTAATAGGTAGACAGTTGAAGTTTTCACAGATGATTGTGTATTTCTATTGCCGCCATAACAATAAATATATAAAAATGTAGTACAAAAAACGTGTATTTTTGGCGTATTTTTTGCTAGATTTTAATCCGGTACGGAACCGTTCGTTTGCGAGCTTGGCCGGTTTTTAGTTCTAACTTCAAAATTTGAACTCAACGATGTAAACTTTTCAGTTACCGAAACCTAAAAGCAAAACGAATCCGCTGGATGAGGGAGGCACAGAACCGGTCGGAGTGGCGGTCCTTGCGGGAGGCCTATGTAAGAAAAAGAAAGAAAATACGTTTATTTGCGGTATAACATGACGCAAAAAAAGAACACAAAATAAAAAAAGAGACATGTCCAACAGTGGACGTCTTTTGGCTGAAATGAAGATCATGATGATGATAGGAGCAAGAGCTGTTAAGTTATGATGCACCAACCTACTGAAACCTGCCAAAAAATCCAATATCCTACGGGAATCTCACGTTGAAAAATATTTTGCATCTCATTGTCATCGCTGTAGGGACAAAATTCAACCAGAAATCGAATTTCTCGGTAACCGAGCACACATTTTAAATATTGCTGTTGTGCGCTTGCGAGATGAATGGAAAAAAACCTCAACAGTATTTCGAAGCTGTATAGAGTACAGAAATACTGGAAAACTGTATTTTTTCGTGTTATTTATTGAAGTGAAAACTTCTTTAGGCACGTTGAGCACTTTTTGGGTGAACAAAAATCATGGAACTCGCGTCATCGTCACCGAACACTTTCCATGAGCTATATGTATACTGTGTATATGTCGTGGCCAAATCTTAGAATTGACCATTTCATGAAATGGCCTGCTAACATTGGCCATATCGTTTAAACGTCAACGTTTAATTATATGTCAGTCGACGTTTGGCCATATCATTAATGTAGGGTATCCATGGTGTAAGGTGAAGTAAAAATAGTCAAGTAACTGCGACCAACTTGGAAGAAGAATATACCTATGTGTACTTTTTGGTCACCGCACGCTAGTTTTCACTTCTATCGGCAGTCCCCAAAGACTGCCCGTTTATTATTCGTACAACGCTTTTTTATATTAAAAAAAAATTGGATTAAGAACAAATTTCTATAACGATGTTATTTAATATTTACAATGAATTACAAAAATGAATGTTTATTGCATTCCTAATGATGCAAACTCGATGCGAATCGATGAACGATCGTGATATTTTCAGTTCTGAGCAGATTTACGGCCGATATGAACCGACATCTTAAATATGCAACAAATTTTCTTACGGTTTCTGATACTGCCGTTGCTATTGTAAATATTTGCTCAGCACTAGAGTTTATAGTCTCATTGCATTCCTTATGATGCAAGCTTTCTTCGATTGGGAGTTTTTAAAATTTCTGAGCAGATTATAGAGAAATAGAGAACAAACGCCGCAATAAAACCGACTCTGGGTTCCGTATCAGCGCACATTATTTAGCAAATAAATGAAAATACTAAAAGAAGAGTATTATTATTTTTCATCTTAATGAAAATCACCCATATTTAAATAAATACCTTATGAATCGGCGTTTTAGTATTTGTTGATATGTAGTATATGGTACATGATGTACAGAAGTTTCAAATTCCTAACTTGTTTAGTTGTTGCGATAGAGATCGTACAAAAATGGTCTAAGACTTACAACTTTTTATTGCCGCTATAACAACAAATAATAAAAATAAAAAATTAAAGGTTTGTGTTAAAATTAAAGTTAATTATATGGAGACCCCTCCATACGATTTTTTTTTATCTTCAAATATGATGAAAAAAAAAATTCTTACTCTTCTCTACTTGATGAGCTCTAGAAAATGACACCCCACATTCAAAAGTTTATTATATAGAGGGGTCTCCACACAATTAACTTTAATTTTAACACAAACCTTTAATTTTTTATTTTTATTATTTGTTGTTATAGCGGCAATAAAAAGTTGTAAGTCTTAGACCATTTTTGTACGATCTCTATCGCAACAACTAAACAAGTTAGGAATTTGAAACTTCTGTACATCATGTACCATATACTACATATCAACAAATACTAAAACGCCGATTCATAAGGTATTTATTTAAATATGGGTGATTTTCATTAAGATGAAAAATAATAATACTCTTCTTTTAGTATTTTCATTTATTTGCTAAATAATGTGCGCTGGTACGGAACCCAGAGTCAGTTTTATTGCGGCGTTTCTTCTGTATTTCTCTAAAATCTGCTCAGAAATTTAAAAAACTCCCAATCGAAGAAAGCTTGCATCATAAGGAATGCAATGAGACTATAAACTCTAGTGCTGAGCAAATATTTACAATAGCAACGGCAGTATCAGAAACCGTAAGAAAATTTGTTGCAAATTTAAGATGTCGGCTCATATCGGCCGTAAATCTGCTCAGAACTGAAAATATCACAATCGTTCTTCGATTCGCATCGAGTTTGCATCATTAGGAATGCAATAAACATTAATTTTTGTAATTCATTGTAAATATTAAATAACATCGTTATAGAAGTTTGTTGTTAATCCAATTTTTTTTTAATATAGAAAAGCATTGTACGAATAATAAACGGGCAGTCTTTGGGGACTGCCGATAGAAGTGAAAACTAGCGTGCGGTGACCAAAAAGTACACATATATTCTTCTTCCAAGTTGGTCGCAGTTACTTGACTATTTTTACTTCACCTTACACCATGGATACCCTACATTAATGATATGGCCAAACGTCGACTGACATATAATTAAACGTTGACGTTTAAACGATATGGCCAATGTTAGCAGGCCATTTCATGAAATGGTCAATTCTAAGATTTGGCCACGACATATACACAGTATACATATATCTCATGGAAAGCGTTCGGTGACGATGACGCGAGTTCCATGATTTTTGTTCACCCAAAAAGTGCTCAACGCGCCTAAAGAAGTTTTCACTTCAATAAATAACACGAAAAAATACAGTTTTCCAGTATTTCTGTACTCTATACAGCTTCGATATACTGTTGAGATTTTTTTCCATTCATCTCGCAAGCGCACAACAGCAATATTTAAAATGCGTGCTCGGTTACCGAGAAATTCGATTTCTGGTTGAATTTTGTCCCTACAGCGATGACAATGAAATGCAAAATATTTTTCAACGTGAGATTCCCGTAGGATATTGCATTTTTTGGCAGGTTTCAGTAGGCTGGTGCATCATAACTTAACAGCTCTTGCTCCTATCATCATCATGATCTTCATTTCAGCCAAAAGACGTCCACTGTTGGACATGTCTCTTTTTTTATTTTGTGCGTCTTTTTTTTGCGTCATGTTATACCGCAAATAAACGTATTTTCTTTCTTTTTCTTACATAGGCCTCCCGCAAGGACCGCCACTCCGACCGGTTCTGTGCCTATCATCCAGCGGATTCGTTTTGCTTTTAGGTTTCGGTAACTGAAAAGTTTACATCGTTGAGTTCAAATTTTGAAGTTAGAACTAAAAACCGGCCAAGCTCGCAAACAAACGGTTCCGTATCGGATTAAAATCGAGCAAAAAAAACGCCAAATATACACGTTTTTTTGTACTACATTTTTATATATTTATTGTTATGGCGGCAATAGAAATACACAATCATCTGTGAAAATTTCAACTGTCTACCTATTACTGTTCATAAGATACAGCCTGCTGACAGACAGACGGACGGACGGACAACGGAGGCTTAGTAAAAGGGTTCCGTTTAGCACCCTTCCAGTACGGAACTCTAAAAATTACCTATTGTACAGTCACGAGCATAAATATATTACTATGGACAGCTCGGCAATAATATCTGATTTCATGATTCCATCCATTAATATGTGACGACAAATACATAATAATTTGTGGAAGACATATACAAGTGGCAGCACAAATATCAGCATAAGATTAAATATAGATTCATCGAGGAACACCAAAACTATCTGGCGAGAAAAGCGACGCCAAGATAGGACGCTTCATCGTCTTCAAAAGATGTGTCAATGCAATATTAACATGTATTGCGTCATAATTTAAATATATGCCTACTTCGTTAAATTCATAAGAATGTGAAACTTCGTTGTGATAGGAAATATCTAACATCACTTTGGCAGCATAGTTATCAGATATCAATCAGATAGAACAGAATTTGAACGAAATAGTTATTGCACCGACCACTGTTTTTCTCTGCATCAGCCTAAGGTTGACTGTTAGGAAATGCCTATTTTAATATTATTATTAATTTTAAATGGCATTAAGTCCGCCTCTGCACATTTGTGGGCTTGTAAATAATTTACCTGATGAGCTAACTGGAGTTTGAGACAGACCATGAATCGAACGCTTCCTAAGTTTACATCAAGTATAAGTCAAAGTCAAAAGTAACTGAAATTAAGAAATAATAAATAAAAAAATAATAAAAATAAATTATTATTAATTAAGTCAAATAGTAATTGTAAGAACTCATGCCGCCTGTGATACAGGTTTATCCTAGTACAGGCATCATACTTTGTAATACCTACATTATTTCTAAGATTTATACTGTATTTTAGCAATTTTTAGTTTTTGAATAAATTTTATTATTATTATTATATTAAAGTAAAACGTTACACGTTATTCGACATTCCGTCTAAATAACATAATATTAATTCTGTCTAAGGCCTGCCGACTTGAGTTCATCTCGTTGTGTACATTTGAGGAAAGTGGTCGTCGCGGTTTCAGTGAACGATAGGCTGGAGACGCACCCATTACTCAGCTGTGCCGAATTGTTAAAGTAATTGGTTTTTGTTAGGTACACCAAGGTATAGCAAAACGGGAGACAGTAGGAATTGTCTAATGGACTGTTTTATAAAGCAGAGAATAATTTGACAAGATGTTCGATAAACAGGAGATTTCATGTGTTTATGTAATTGCTAACTGCGCCCCGCGGTTTCAAAGCATTTATTTCAATTAAACCAATTACAGGCACTTTTGAACTGTCAAGAAGTCGGTCAGTCAGAAATATGACGCTGGTTGCCCATTCCAAAGCGTAGTAGGTACCTATGGAGAAGAACGGGCAAGAAACTCCACGGACACTCTTTTAAATAAAAAAATGGGTACAAAATATTGGTTCATCCGCATAAGTCTCGATCCTGTGGGAATATTGGGATGACGGTATCCAATGTCCTTGTCCAAGTCATGGTCTGTATACCCATGTGCCAAATTTCATCCAAATCCGTTCGGCCATTTTAGCGTGAAAGCGTAACAAACAAACTCACTTTCGAATTTATAATATTGCTAACTGCGCCCCGCGGTTTCACCCGTATAAGTCTCGATCCCGTGGGAATATCAGGATAAAAAGTATCCTTTGTCCTAACCCAGGTTATGATCTACCCATGTACCAAATTTCATCTAAATCTGTTCAGCTGTTTTAGCGTGAAAACGTTTGTTACGTTTTCACGCTAAAACAGCTGAACAGATTTAGATGAAATTTGGTACATGGGATAAATAAACTCACTTTCGCATTCATTATAACGGGTGGCCAATTAGGAAGTATATTATACTTCCTAATTGGCCACCCTTTATAACCGCACACCGGGTGCTACAACGTCATAAGTAACAAATGACGTTTTTTACAGATTGAAAAAAAGAAAGAAAATTTAGTCATTATCCCTATTAGGACGTTCTCGCACTAGCGCTTACAAAAACCCTCAGATGGTCATTTTGAGAGTTACATTTATGATATTTCTGCACCGGATGTAGATGCATGTTTGACATCATTTGTGATCAAGAACTCATTTTACCAATTTTAGCATTTATGACGTTATTGCACGTTTGTGGTTATAATAATATTATAACCTTTTTTAGCCCTCAATCTGATTTGACGCCAAATTTTGCAGTTGTTTGGTGTCTATTATTTCGTTAAAATGCGGCAAATTCTTTACGCATAGTCTATAAGAACCACCGCAATACTTTCAGTAATTTTATCCTGAAGTTCTTAAACGAAATTAAAAACTACCCATTTTTTTTTTTTTAAATCATTGGAGTAACGAATACCTTTTTAATCACTGAGGATTTCGAGACACGTCCTGACTTTTTTTCTGTGGGGTTATCTAAAGGAACTGATCAAGCTTGAATACGAAAACCAGAATATTTGTGACTTTGTTAGTGAGATACCTAATAAAGTACACCGTATAAATTTGCCAACCCTGAATAATATACCAATTGAAATACATCCGGTGCTTTTCGTTTGTAATAAAAATAAATCTTAATTTAAAGTTATATACTTCCTTAATTGGCTACCCTGTATAAGTTAAAATTAGAATTATTATTACTAGCTGCGCCCCGCAGTTTCACCCGTATAAGTCTCGATCCCGTGGGAATATCTGGATAAAAGTATCCTATGCCCTAATCCAGGTCATGGTCTACCCATGTGCCAAATTTCATCCAAATATGTTCAGCCATTTTATCGTGAAAGCGTAACAAACAAACAAACTCATTTTCGCATTTATAATATAGGATAGTTACGTTATCGCTTTTCCTTCTTGGAAGTCAGTTCGCTTCATCTGGAAAATAAATGCATCCAAGAACAAAAAGGGTCTTCATCACTGCTACAATTATTACATTTTACGAACGCACGTCAACCCGTGCAATATATTCCTTATAACAATGACCATAAGGGTTACATGACGCGCACTCGTAAATTGCTAGGACTATACTAAGATTATGATGCTGCTCCAGACATCACTCCTGTGACGCAATTCACAATTTAGTATCAATTTAATTTACGACATTCATTTGAATGACCATCTTTTGCTTGTAACACTGCAACTATTATCAATACAAACTTTGTTAACATTTCAGGCGAACGACAAATGGATAGCGCGCGTGGAAGCTCAGAACATGAAGATACAGGAAGAGCATCTGCTTCTGCGGATGTACACCGATGACATGTATGCCGGAGCCAGGAGGAGAGCTAAGTAACTAACTTTGATTACTTGAACTTTGAGTCACTTAATCTATGTTCTATGCTATCGGAATTGGTTTCAACACTTAATCCTTCAATTGGATGGCACGTGGGCCATGCCCGCGGTCGCTGGTCATTCCAAACAACCCACCAGAAGCAGATTAGGTCTCTTAGTCAGTTCAGAACATCTGCAAAAGTTCTGGGTGACCCGAGGGTTTCTGTTCTAATTTAGCTGACGCCTGTGCATTCAAAGAGCACATGCGCGGCGGTTTCCTCAGCCTCCACGCATGCTCTGCACAGAGGACTGTTCGTTATGCCTGTTGTGTGGAAAGTTTGTGTACCGAGTAGTGTCTAGTGATGGTCCCCGCCACCGGGCGCAGGCCGTCTCTGACCAAGCGTAATAAAGCGTCTGGTCAGCCTGCTTGCTATCCAAGGAAGGCATAGCTTCCTTGGGACAGTATAATGGTATAGTCGATCAGCTCACTGGGAACTATCTGTCACATTTTAGAGCAAATTTGGAAGTTTTATGACGTCCAAATGAAAATCAACTTTAGGCCGGGTCTTATTTATTAGCGATCGTCGTGAGATTAAGCGTTCAGGTTCACTAAACAAAAAGTTTTACGGTTAAATAGAGTGGTAGAGTTACGAGGTCGACTTTATACACGACGTCAAAATAACAAGCTATACATTTCCATCATAAGCTGACCTTGCATTGCATAAGCTTTGGTTACAATGAGGGGTCAGTGATAGCTTGATATGGCACACCCAGACCAATAAAAGCATAAGACGAATATACTAACTTTACAAGGAAGCAAAAAAACAGGTATATCTATTTTGTTTTTGATCCTCTGATGTTTTGTTATATATTAAACTTTACCTATATAGAAAAAAAAACAAGTTTTTTTGTTGTTCAGATAGCTGTAGGTAATTGTCTTAGAAATTCTAAAGGGGGACTGTTAAGTACCGTTTGACCGCTAATGAGGCAAAGAATCTGACGGAGTCACTGATTTGGCACGCTGGTACAAAAATAAAAGAGATATATAATATTTACGTATCAAAATAATTCGTCACGCGAAAATCATAAATCGTTTTCACACGAAATTTTCCGCTATTAACTTGTAAGCTTCATCAAGTATTGTGCTACGATAACGAATTTAAAACAACAGTTTCGATGAAATCCAATTATTATTTTGAGTTCCACAATATTCTGATTTTGCTAAATAATTGGAATTCATCGAAAAAGCGCTGCAAAAGGCATTTTAAAATTATAACGATAGATGCCCCGTTAAAAGACTAGATATTTTTGACGCTATTACGACACTTATGTACCTACAGGAAAAAAATAAGAGGGACAGAAAAATACTGTTGAATTAAAAGACACAAAAAACATAATCCTCTTTATGAGCTTCGCCGCAGTCGAAAAATTACGAAATTCTCAAAAAAAAGAACCATCTTTACTAAACGTACCGTTGGTCTTGTGTAACTTTGACAATTACTTCGCTATAAAGGCGAAGAACGAGACAGCTATGAGGTTAGCTATAAGGAACCAATAAGTCTTAATACAAAGCCATTCAATTCCCAGATCGTTGAGATAATAAAGGCCTATCCACACATATCAGGGACGTGACATAGTCGGGGCACACACAAGGCGGGCACTGAAGTTCCGTCGCCGCGGCCCGGACACGGACGTGTGTGAACGACCTCATATAAAATGAACACACCGATAATTTTTTGAACCCGTGACGGATCACGATCCGTCCACGTCCCGGGCACGGCCCGTCCACGTCCCGGGCACGGCCCTGATATGTGTGGATAAGCCTTAATCAAGTTCCTAATCCTAATTTATGTTGATTCATTTCATTCTTTATAGCGACAGATTACTAAGCAATGAAGTCCTCATTGTGTATCGAACGACATCTAAATTGCTTTTGTACGAGTGAGAGCTAATAAACTTAAGAAAAGCTTCAAGTGGCTAAAACAAATGAGTGAATGAAAAAGCAGGAATTGATCCATTTGATATATATATAATTATATATATATATATCTATAGATATATCATTATATATATATATATATAGTTTGTATCTTGTGAAATGTTCTAAAATGATACACCTTTTCAATACTAATATTTCTGTATCTTGCACATATACAAACTTGGTATACCTTGGTATAACTTAACAAACTGTTTAATTAGGTACCTACTCAATATAATATCATTATAGACTTTAGATTTCTTGAAGACGTCCTTTAGGTTTCGAGGCTCAAAGAGAACTCACTTAGAACCTAAACTTTACGTACTTTTACGGTAATTGTCAAATGAGATTCTTTTAAACTTCATGATTACACTGATACAAAAATCATTTGAGGCAAATCACATTCTTTTAATTTTTATATTTTGTATTTAAAATCACTACAAATCTTATTAATATTTGGAAATCATGACAGTTCCTATAATATTAAACGAAGATGATTTTTCGACAGCTCTTTTTGAGATATTTCTTTAAATCACCTTGTTGAAAGTGGTTATAATAAATAAAAGTAGATTAAAAATGATTACCTGCGACTACGCGATGTCAAGGACAGGGTTTTATTTTTTCTTACATAAAACAAAGAGAGTGTTAATAGAATCAGAACCCACTGATCTAAAAACAAATTAGAAACAATTTCTCGAGAAATCTCGGAACAAAATCGCCGAATTTCAACTAAGCCTAAACGCCGAAGACCATTACATACCGAGTTACAGCACTTATCCAACTTATATTATACATAGTCTGGGGCAACCCTAGAAATGCTTCACAACCCTACCGAGACATTGCTCTCCGTAGTTCCTATAGCTACCCCTTTCCTGGCTAGTCTTAGTAGTCAGCGTAGAAAGAGCAAAAATATGCTCGAGAAGTTTTTAATTTATACTGAAATTAAGAGCGCTAACACACTCGGGCGCCATGGCGACGTCACCGACTACGTATCCAAAACAATTCGTATTGAAATGTATGACAGTTGACTACGGTCTGGCGACCGGCCCCTACGTGGAGACTGAATACTCTGGCGACCTGGCGACGCGTAGCCAGAATTTTGTATACAAGTGAGTTACGCCTCCCTCACTCAGTGGCCATCTGATTGCCAGGACGGACGCCTGCGTGTTTGTGGCTAGTTATTTGGCAACCTCATTTGGCCACGGTAGGTAGCCAGAGATAGACAGGGCTACGTAGCCAACGACATCGCCATGGCGTCCCAGTGTGTTAGTTCAACATAGCGTGGTAGAGTAGGTGTGATTCCCTGTGACATATGTTTGCGTATGCTCGCGAATATTTTCACTTAATTGGCAGCAAAAAACAGCAATTTGCTGCGCTATCTGTGTTGAACTAAAGATGTACCAAGCCATGCATTGCTTTTGACCAAAAATAACCTAAACCATTCCATTCTTTACCAGGAAAGCAGAAGTTTACGCGTACAATAATGACCTACAGTTGCAGCGCATCAGGCTAGTCAACTGGAAGTTGTTACACGGAAGCGAAGTGAAGAAGGCAAAGCTTGTCAGGAAAATGGGCGATGAGTTCGAAAAGGTAAAATAAAAAGAGCATTCTGGATCTCTAATAATTTTGACTGCCTTGTTGATCTACTGCTGCTAAACGTTGCGATTTCCAGGACGGGCAGAGTGTTATTTAGTTTTTGAGTCACGAATTTCTCAGTTCGCATTTTTCAAGGCCTCATTAGCCAAGCCCTGAGATGGTTTTCAATTCTGTTTTATGAGAATGGTTACTATTAAAAACGATATAGGGGAGCTCCTGGGGAGTTTGTGCTTGTGTGTGCTTCCCAGCTTAAACACTAGCAAGTGTCGGGCGAGCGTTTTGGGGAACAGTCTTATGTAATTTTGACGTTCAAAAAGTGCTGATTACCAGCCTAATTTGAAGAAATGACTTTAGATTTTGATACCTTTAAACGATTTTTGAAAGCAAGGATCACTCATTATTTTGCACGTTTTTAGTCGAAACGCGGCGCCAAAGGCATGAGTCGAGAGCTGGCCTTCACGATAGCCTCCGAAGCGATGACGGGTGCAATGTCCACGGAAGGCGATGCGCTGATGAACCTGGGGCAGGCGCGCGCCAGGATGGACATTGAGACCTTGCTCCCAATGGCACCAATTCGATTACTCTTTGAGGTAAGTTGTAAAGTCAACAATAGCACCGTAGCACGTCCATCGTGGTCATATCTTAGCTGCCAGGACTTAATTTTATTATTTTTAGGGTTCCGTACGTCCGAATGAAAAAACGGAACCCTTATATAATCAGTCGTGTGTCTGGCTGGCTGTCTGTCCGTCTGTCACAGCCAATTTGCTCCGAATCTATTGGACCAATTTATGTAGTTGAAATTTAGTACACATGAATTTCTGTGACCCAAACACGGAAGTGTAACTTCAATAAATGCATTTTGAATATAGTACATATCAAATGAAAGCGCTTGTTGTGAGGATCTCAAATATATATTTTTATAGTTTTAAAATAAATACTTTAAAGATATTTAAGAAAATATATAAAAATCGGCAATTCGACCCTGGCGACCAGGAATTCGCTAAACACGCACTGTTCTTGAATCGGGATGAAATCCAAAGCGCGACTCATCAGAAAAAAGAACACGATACGTGCGTTAGCCCAGCATAATCGATGCCCTCGATCTAGTCGCTGGAATTCTAAGCGATCTGCGAGTGGGAAGATTGACTTCATGCAGTCTTCTTCCGTTTTGGAGACTGGAGTCTTCCTACCAGCTGGCGAGTAATTTGAGGCTGCCTCCTCGCAACATTTTGCAGAAAGCGGTCTTGTCTCTGAGTAGTGACCCTGTATCTTCCTCGGTGACGTTCAGCAACATCTCGTGTAGTCCTGTAACGCGCCCACAATCTGCCAATTACTGCGTGTTGACAGCGTCGGCAGTTTCATGTTGATTGCGCCCTGCTTCCAGCATACCCACAGCCCTCAGCATCTCTTCCCGCGTTAACGACGCGTAAACGACGACAAGACATAACGCTCCAGAGTAACAAAAGTTAAAAAAGCAGCAAAAACGATTTTCAAAAGAAAAAATATACGATTTTGGACGGTAAATTAATCAATCAGGATTTTGGACAGTAATCTCTAAAGTTTTTATGTTTCAAAACAACGCGCCGCCGTACGCCGCGATCAAGTGAAGTTTTTCCTCCTTATTCCAAAATGCTTTTGTTTTAGATTTTTATTTTTTATTTCCTACAATTATTGCAGGTTCAACCAACATTTACAATTTTTTGTAGCCAGTAGAAGTACTGGCACTGTAAAGAGTTTTCTTAAGAGGCCGTGCACGAAATCGACTGATTTTAATCAATTTTGTTCATTAGTTGTGAGAAAGGGAAAAAGAAACAAAACTATTTGTGATTTGAAAAGTCGAGTTCTTTGTTTTGCATTTAGCTGAAAGGGATTTTTCAAATAATGTTTTCATTTAAAACTCATGGAAATTCACTGATATTCGCAACAAGTTTTCTGAAAAATTGCACGAGACTGACGTTTGATCACTTTTTTACAAGAAACTACTTTTGTTTTTGATTTTTTTTAAATATTATCAACATCGGTATATGGTCTACTTGCATGTGGCTGAACCACTATTATCAACTTCAATACAAAATATAGCAGACAATTTATGTTGTAAAAACATTTTTTTTTAAACCCTTTCGGTATTGTATTTTTTCCTATTATTTTTCAAATCACAAGATCACCATCAACATGTGCTGTGACTGTCACGAATGGTTAGCACCACAAAAACTGTACTTTTATACTTACACAGACTGATGATAATGATTCATTTTAATGCTTGAAATATGAGTATGCCAAGTCTATTTTACTTTTATACTATAGGCCAAACACTAAGAAATCACAAAAGTTAATTTAACTAAATTGAAATGACATGAATTACCTTTTGAATGTTATCTCCTTTAAGGACGCGTTTACAAATTTGATAGGTATAGAATCGAACTACTACATTGACAAAGGTCACACACACAAGTGTACGCACGGTTAATTGCGGGAATAGTAGTCAAGTGAACCAATTTTGGTACTTTGAATTTTTTTTTCTCTATATTCTTTATAATACATAGGCATCTACAAAAAATATTTCGTATTGTAGTTTGTATTTTTACTAAATAATACTTAAATACAAATGCTTACTTCAGTGACTGCTAGGAGGCACTGGAAGCCCTCTTCTAGTAGAAAGATGTGGGCTGTGGATTTTGGGCTAGTTTTACTAGTTATGATGAGACTTTACCTCCGGACTTGATGGAGTGACCTGAAGGTGTAATTCGGTGACTGCTACTGGTACTCCTCGACTAGTAGAATTAGATGTGCCGAGTTTGGGCTTGTTTTGTAAGTTATGACGAGACCTTACCTCCGGACTAGATGGAATGACCTGAAGGTGTACTTCAGTGACTGCTACTTGTACTCCTCGACTATTAGAATTAGATGTGCCGAGTTTGGGCTTGTTTTGTAAGTTATGACGAGACCTTACCACCAGACTTGATGGAGTGACCTGAAGGTGTACTTTGGTGACTGCTACTGGTACTCCTCGACGAGTACAACTAGGTCTGCCGAGTTTGGGTTTGTTTTGTAAGGTATGACGAGACCGTACCTCCGGACTTGATGGAGTGACCTGAAGGTGTACTTCAGACACTGCTACTGGTAATCCTCGACGAGTAGAACTAAGTGTGCCGAGTTTGGGCTCGTTTTGTTAGTTATAATGAGACCTCACCACCGAACTCAATGGAGTAACCTGAAGGTATACTTTGGTGACTGCTACTGGTACTCCTCGACGAGTAGAACTAGGTCTGCCGAGTTTGGGCTCGTTTTGTTAGTTATGATGAGACCTCACCACCGAACTCAATGGAGTGACCACCTAGGTCTACTCGTCAAGGAGAACCAGTAGCAGTCACCGAAGTACACCTTCAGGTCACTCCTTCAAGTCCGGAGGTAAGGTCTCGTCATAACTTACAAAACAAGCCCAAACTCGGCAGACCTAGTTGTACTCGTCGAGGAGTACCAGTAGCAGTCACCAAAGTACACCTTCAGGTCACTCCATCAAGTCCGGTGGTAAGGTCTCATCATAACTAACAAAACGAGCCCAAACTCGGCAGATTTAATTCTACTAGTCGAGGAGTACCAGTAGCAGTCACCAAAGTACACCTTCAGGTC
Organism: Xanthia icteritia; assembly: GCA_949128155.2. Lineage (NCBI taxonomy): Eukaryota > Metazoa > Arthropoda > Insecta > Lepidoptera > Noctuidae > Xanthia > Xanthia icteritia. The sequence continues at coordinate 18,734,516 of OX421932.2, forward strand.
ACTCCATCTAGTCCGGAGGTAAGGTCTCGTCATAACTTACAAAACGAGCCCAAACTCGGCACATCTAATTCTACTAGTCGAGGAGTACCAGTAGCAGTCACCAAAGTACACCTTCAGGTCACTCCATCAAGTCCAGTGGTAAGGTCTCATCATAACTAACAAAACGAGCCCAAACTCGGCAGATTTAATTCTACTAGTCGAGGAGTACCAGTAGCAGTCACCAAAGTACACCTTCAGGTCACTCCATCAAGTCCGGTGGTAAGGTCTCATCATAACTAACAAAACGAGCTCAAACTCGGCAGACCTAGTTGTACACCTTCAGGTCACTCCATCAAGTCCCAGACGAATAGGCATTTATAAACTACTTACTTTTACCGAAATAAAAATGTGTAATTATAAAATTATCTTACCACAATATCAAGTATCAAATTTGGTTTACAGAATATTTTGTATTTGTACAGCGATCTTTTCCACACGAACCGCTGCAAACAGGCAACACAGAGTCCACTCACGACAGCGGTCTAGCGCGGACTGAGGTTTCTTTCGAAATGTTTGTGCAATAATCAAAACAGGAACCAAAAATAAAATAACCCTTAACGCAATCCTTTAAGATTCATCCGTAATAGCAAAATATGTGAAAAAAATAGTTTTGGTTTTTATTTTTTTTGCGACTATTTGTGACATTTTGAAACATTTTTTTTTCTAGATTTTAGAAATAAGTATGTTTGCCTACTTAAAGTATTTTTTAAATCTCAAAATATGTTGATAATAGAATAAAAACTGTACTGAAACTCGACCCAGTATCGTTAATTTTGTGGAAAATGGCATCGGAAGATCGTTTTTACAATATAAAAAACTATAATTTTTAACACAAAAGTTACTTGCATTTGAAGATGAAGAACCAATCTATATGTGGTAGTTATTAGTTATATAAAATTCGGTTTAGTTTTGTCACAAAATGAACCGAAAAACAGCAGAATTTTGTCCGATTTGAAAACGCGCCCTTAATGGTCAAGTGCTCATTAACTAATGACCTCATTAAGTTAATCACCTCATATGACTAAATACTTGTGTACCTAATGAATTAAAAAGGATACACACAAAAAATAATTAGGGTAAACGTTAATTTAGCAATTAGTGCAGGTTCACCTTAATGAGGGAAATTAGGAAAATGTGATACCCTCATTATAATAACAATAAATAGTTAAAAATCAGGTTCGTAGTAACTTCATTTCATTTTGAACATTTCTACTGCTAATAGCACCGCGCGTCTCAGTGTCATTCAATAACCAATAAGTGAAAATATTTGTGCTGAACCTGTACCTTCAACGTAACGATGACATTGACTTCAACGATGACAAAAAAGCCGATCTCGAAAGCCGTTTGAAGATCTAGGTAACAAGCAGAAGAAGAGACGATCTGACGAACATAATAGCGAAAAACCTATTGAATTAGCAAATTCAGCTACAGAACTTTTTAAACAAGATGGTCGTGAGGATATAGCATAATTTTATTGAATATATGCTCAAAAATCCAGAAGCAGCGGCAAAAATTAAGGAAATTATTAAGAAACCAGTTTCTTCACCAATATTTTCATCAGAGGAAGTACTAGGTTTGCTATTTTCATTAAAACTATCGAAATGGCTATACATCACTTTGAGAGAAACGACAATTCGAGAAGGTTCAAAGGATATATATCCATCTTACTATAAAGTACAAAAGGCTAAGCTGCAGTGGTACCCTCCGAAGACATTTGTGACTGTAGCGGATTCCTCAGCTAAGATTGTACAACAAGCATTACTAGATTTAACAGTGAACAAGATTCCTAGTACTAATGTCATACAAGACAAACAATTGATATTAATATAAAAGTGGGGATTTGACGGTGCATCCAACCAAAGTAGATATAAGCAAAAAATGGGATTATTCAAGCATATTTAGGACCTCTTTGGTTCCATTAAAGTTGATAGCTGGAGATGATATCACATGGACGAATCCAAAACCCTGCTCATCTACGTATTGTTGTCCAGTGCAGTCCAGTTTCTTGAAGGAGAGGAAGTTGTCATGGATGGAACAACTAGAATGAATAATGAAATCAAGGCTCTGGTTCCCTCAAAATACCAAGGAAATGAGCTTAGTCATTTAATGAGATGGAAATGCATTTATATTTGCCAATAAACTATGATTATTATACTTTGATTTATTCCGGCTAAAATTGAAACTAAGTTGTAATAAGATCTCAAAATCTATATAAATTCATATTTAAAAAAATTAACCATATTTTATTTGGCACTATTAAGCAACACAAAATATAAACATATTGCGATGCTATTCACATTTCAAACAGAATGCAAAACTTGAATCTCAATAACATTAGTACGTATTTTTCTGTTCTTTTCTTTTTGTCTGTTTATATAAATCTATACATATTATAAAACTAAGTCGCTTTTCGCGTTTTCTGTATGTCCGCGTTGTTCTTCTAAACCACGCAATAGATTTTGATGAGGTTTTCACCATCGTTTAGACAATTTATTCCGGAAAGTTTATGTGTATAATACGTTAATATTAAAGTTACGTTTACCTAAGAAATTTCGATGTTTTGTCCAGTCGTAAAAACCGTGCGAAGCAGGAGCGGGTCGCTAGTGGTTTATAAATAAATAACAGCAAACTTCCCGATTCCTAGAATATAATCCAAAAATAACTGAATATTCTTGCACAAACGCGTCTTAAAATATTGTAATTTATGTAGGTTCACTTACTGCCGACATATGGGCCCTATTATTTTGACCTCTGTCAGTAATAAACCAGAGTTTATACGTACCCTTTAAGAATATTGTGTACTTTGATTATTTATTTAAGTAACTATCTAATAGAAGAAATGTTGATTGAATTATTACATAGTTACATGTTATAATATTTTTTTCCTCTTAAAAAGGCTTTATATTTCCAGCTACAAAACTGTCTACTACCTATAAGCTAAAAAAATATTGCAGTAGCATTTATCACCTATTACCTATCACCAGTAGCATTTATCACCATTATCACTTCAACCGAAAGAATTCGGTATAGGCGGGAGGACTATGTCCAGCATTCTTTCGGTTCAGGCTTTGCCTCATCCACAGGTCTTGTCCTTCTGGCATCCAGCGGATTCCTGCGACCAACACGATCATCACTCAATACTATAAAGTTATTCATCTCTACTCTTTCTCTTAGATGCTGGAATCCGCGATTATGGAGTTCGCCCGTCGTCGCGTACACCTGCTCTTAGGTGACGTGGAACGAGAGGTGCAGGCTCGGGCAGCCATCTTATTCTTCCAAAATTATAGAGCACCGGTTGGCAAGAAGAAGTAAGTTCGTTCTAAGTTCCCAGTTCAAACGATAATCCACTCTATCCCCACCCAAAGAAACAGTGCAAAAGGTTCAGCAGCAGGAATTCTTACATAATATTATAATCTTGCAAAGAGTAGTAGTAGCCCAGTGGTAACGGCCGTGACTTACAAGTTGTAGGCCGTAAGTTCAAACCCTGACAGGCTTTAATTGGTGTAAATTATTTCATTACCACTGCTCTCAAAACGGTGAAGGAAAACATCGTGAAGAAACCGGCATGACCAAGAAATCGAAGACGTGCTACCAACCCTCACTGGGCCCGCGTGGTGGATTACGGCCCACTACCTCTCACAGAGAGCAGGCTGTGTTCCAGCAGGGATAACATTATAGGCTGATTATACTTTTATTATCTTACACTGAACTGCGATCACCAGCCCTTAAATTACACTGAACTGCGATCACCAGCCCTTAAACTGCGATCACCAGCCCTTAAATTTCTTCTCTAGCCGTTCATTTCAGCCTTAAGCATAATCAGCCTATAATGTTCCCACTGCTGGGACACAGGTCTCCTCTCTGTGAGAGTGACCCATAATCCACCACGCGGGCCCAGTGCGGGTTGGTAGATGTCGCATGTCTTCGAATTTTTGATTCTAGGACATGCCGGTTTTCGCACCAAATGTTTCCCTTCACCGTTTTGAGAACAGTGGTGATGAAGTAGTTTACACAAAATAAAGCGCCTGTCAGAGTTCAAACCTACGACCTACAGCCCCGTTAAGTCGCGGCTGTTACCACTGGGCCATCACCAGCCTTACATCTGTGTATGACAGAACGCTTTAACGGTCAAACACTGTACTAATGATTATTTTTAACAAAACATGACCACTGTTTGTTCCCAACGAATAACAAAAAGGCATTCGTAGCCGCATTTTAACCTACTAGGTATGTTGACAAATATCTTTGTTTTTGTCCCTCAGATAGATTATTAAAAATTATGGACACGTATATTTTTCTTTTTTTACGTAATTAAAAGATTACGGCAATACTTTGAGTTAAAATGTGGCATGACGTTACTCTCCGGTAGATTTTATACCGAATTGTGACGTAGCGAGCCCCCACTCGCCGACTTTAATTCGTTTTATCTAAACATTTTTTTATTAATATGATAAAGCAAAAAATACGTGTCTAATATTTTTTATCATCACTCAGCTGACGGACTATCCCTATTGGGCGAAATTCTAACAATCAGCACATGCTTGAATGAAAATGAATTCTTCCTCTCGTGTCGATGAAGTCTATACTTTCTCCGACAGTATGTAGTGACCTGAGAGCCTGGACAAGGTGGCAATCGTTTTCAAAGCTTTTAGGGATTGACATAAGCTTTTCGGTAGCTGCTTTTATATCAGTCCCATTCATTTTCGACTTTTCCATCATCATGATCTCTGACCTTCGTCTAGCACTTCTAGTCCGTTTGCGTCATTTAACTCAAGATTATTAAGCAGTAAATTGAACTTAATAATCTCGTGTTTATTTTCCTGACAGGCCCAAACAGCCGCGTTGGTCTGTACAAGTGGCAAAGGAGCTGACTCGACTGTTTACTGCAACCCAGCATGGCAACAGCTTGATAGGTTTCGGTGAAACTACCAATATACCCCCCGAAGAGGAAATAGACTATGAGCCCAAAAGTTCTAAGAACAGAGTACCTACGCCCGTGGTATGTGACTCCTCTTAAGTATTATTCTTAGTCTTTTAATATTATTATATGATAATCATAGTCATTCATTGGCCGCACGGGTCCATCGATCAGGTTAAGCTACGCTTGCTGCGGTTGGTCTGTGGATGAATGACCGTCTTTACATATCCAAGCCTCCTCCGTGCCTCGGAAAGCACGTTAAGCCGTTGGTCTCGGCTGTTACTTGAGGATCTTTGACAGTTTTTACGGGTCGCCAGAAACCCGAAAGTCTGACAACCAGTCAACCAAGGGGTATCGTGTTACCCAGTATCTGGGTTGTGGAGGTTAGATAGGCAGTCGCTCCATGTAAAATACTGGTTTAGCTGCATCCGGTTAGACTGGAAGCTGACCCCAACATAGTTGGGAAAAGGCTAGGCACATTGATTGGTCAATCATAAATAAGTTAATCCTTGCACGTTGATTTTTAAGCAAAATAACTTAACAGCATATTGTTGACACCTAAATTCATTTCGCTGACGACGTCAACATCCCTTTTTTCATGGAATCACTGTTTGCACCCTTCAGTCCTTTAGCATTTCTCCTTGACATGGATGTTTTTTCCATATTATAAATATGGAAAAAACATCAACATCTTTACCAACAAATCAAATTATTGACAAGAACATTCTATTACAGCCGTCGAAAACGAAGTTGGCAGAAGTGACTTTCGTCGACAAGGTGGACGACTTGCCCGATCCTGTGACCAAAGCCAGTTTCCTTCCTGAGAGAAGGAAATTACTCGAGGTAAGGTGTCTCGACAGTTACAGAGAGTTTAGAGAGTTATTCGTAAGTCACTTTTGACATGATACTTTTATCAGCTCAAAAAAAGCCGTAAAATAATTTAAATCATGTTTTGTCAAGTTTTGAGACGTCATTTAAATTCTTTGATTGATATTTTTAACCGACTTCTAAAAAAGGAGGAGGTTCTATGTTTGTCTGTAAGTATGTATTTTTTTAAATCTATGTTCATCGATATTTTCCATCAATTTCTTTATTGTAGTTTTTGAGTTAGCTTCAATAATCTGTATTTTTCCCACTTAGTCTATATGGATGATGTTATAATAACTTCCTGTCACTGTTATTTACATAGCTGTAACTAAAAAGTGAAAAATAAAAACTTTTTTACAAAAAAATAACAACTGACTTCTAAAAAAAAACACTACAAAGTGAAAAATAACTTTATTTCAGAAGTCGGTGGCAAAAAACTTAAATTTAAAACCAAAGAAGTCCGAAATAGAGTATTTTTTTATTTGGTAGTGTTTTTTTTTGGATTCGGTTGTTTTTTTTTTTGTAAAAAAGTTGTTAGAATGGTCGAATAATAAAGTAGGTATTATAGTTCTGATTGTAAGTTCAATGTTAAAACAGTGAAATAACTGGCTGAACAATGGATTACGGAAAACAAACCGGTTTTCAGAAACAAGGATTGACGTGACAATGTAACTGGAATCGAAAATTGGCGTTGTTGAAAAAGAATAATATAAACGTTAGCACAGGCGTATTTTCAGAACATTTTTTTTTTTTACTTACAAGGACACTATAGAAACAGAGAGATTTAAAAATGGCATTGATCACAATTCCGTGAATAATATTAAATTACAAAACATAATATTTTATTTTCTACTTGACCTAAATGTATCGACATTCTTATTGAAAGAGCAGACGTTTCTAGATCTAATTTCAGTCAAGCGATTATTTTTAATGTATCTGCTATAGATGGTGAATGCCTCAGCGAAGCTCCTGTCGAGGTCTGTGAGCCAGAAGGTGCAGAAAGGCATGGACGTCAACGTGGGTATGGTGACGCTGCCGAACATGAGGCACCCCAGTAAGTTATCAGGGATAATAAATTATAGTATCTTATAAGGATAGGAAGAACAAAATACTGTCAGCTCCATCCGGTTAGACTCAAAACTAACCCCAACAGACAGCATGTTTTTCTTTGCAATGGGCAACTAGCTTCATATTTCTGACTGACTGACCCCTTGACAATTCAAAAGTGCCTGTAAATGGTTTAATTGAAATAAATGCTTTGAGTTTGAGTTTACTTCGTCCGCTTGAAATTTCTCTTTTTTACCTAAAATATAAGGAGTGTTGTAAGCAACACTCGGCGGCAATACTGTAGCTTCTCATTAGTGAAAGAATTTTCGGAATCGGATCAGTAGTTCCAAAGATTACCCCCTACATACGAACTAAACAATTGAACCTCTTTATAATATTATGCATTTTGTGTCTGTCTATGTGATCGCTTAGATTTTCTAAACTACACAATGGATTCTGATGCGGTTTTCATCATTATTAGAAAAAAAAATCCGAGAGGTTTATGTGTATTAAGGCCCTTTCTTGAAAATAAATAGTAGTCTGATGAGTGTGGCTTATTTAGCACGCGCTCGGGGAGTGCAGGTTCCATCTTCCGCAGTCGGCTGCCATGACGCCGTCACAAATTTATCTGAACCAGTGGCCAACAGTGAAACTAACGAAATCACCAGAAAAAAAAAACATTATTTACTTACCATGGGCTTTGGCCGCAGATCACCAGATTTTTTTTTCTAATTTTTGTTCACCAAATTTAGAGGTGCGGTAAGGGCGCGAGGAAAGAGAAAGTTACTCTATTTAATAAAATAAAATAAAATGTTCACTCATGAGTCTAAACTATAATTCATTGTTTCTCCTTTTTACCTGACCGCCCCGGATGCGGCGAAGCCCATAAGGAGGTTAGGTAATATTTTGACTCTTAAATGGTTTAGAAACTTCCTTAAAAACTTTCTGGGGGGAAAATTCACCTAAATTGTGTCGGCACATAAATAACATAGAAGAAAACTAAGATTATTTGCCACGGAAACACGTGCATACAAAAAGATAATTAACCCGAGTATAAAAATAAACAAAATAGATTTAAATATAATCACGAGCACAAAACAGAAATAGTCGGCAGCTGCTGGCACTGCATGACTGTGACAAAAAGGCTTCCACTCAGCATGATGCTGTGCTGACCCACAGCACAGCATCATGCACCACACAATACGTCACTGGCTCTCTTTTAGTGGAATGGGGCGAGGCGGTGGAAGGGCTCGCGAACGCCGTGGTGGACAACCGCATCAGCGTGGAGTGCGGCGACGTGCGCCGCACCGCCGAGTTCCTGGCGCACCGCATCCTCAGTTCGCTGCAGAAGGAGATGAAGATCGAGAAGAAGGTACGTCACAATATAACACCATACTCTTCATCCTCATGGGCGTAGTTTAAGATTAACCCTTTAACCGCCATGTCATAATTCGCGTGGAGTGCATGTAGCGCCAGCAATCTTTAGGTACAATTGGCATAATGTTGTAAAATATAGTTATCGATAAACAAACTAATGAAATAAATAAAACTTACTCATTTTTAATCAAAGGTTTATTTCTTTTCTTGTTTCAAACGGTTTATTTACATACTATAAAACATAAACAATTTACATCTAACACTAATATATATAAATTATGTACAAGTATACAGAGGCAAAAAAAAAAAATATATATATATGAAGAACTCACTGGGCATCAAAAAATTCGTCCGCATCGCTGTCAGTGGGATTCTTTGACCTAAAAATTGGCCAGCCCTCTGGTCACGTGAAGATTCGACCAACCGCTTGGCGATGTCCCGAAATACTCGATGCGCACTGGGACCCCACGGCCCTAGAGTTTCAACCCCAAACGGCTCGAAAATATAACTACCAATAAGGTTATTATATTTGCGCCGTTTGAGGTTTTCTGCACCCGCAGCAGCCGCTCCAGCACAGCCCGCCGTGCTAGGAAGATGGGATGGCGCGAGGGTGTCGACACAGGTTGCATCCCACACCAAGGGTCTACCCAACTTCCAAGGCATTATGGTCATTCCGTCTGGCCTCTTCCCATCGTCGCGTGCCAAGCCATTAGGTTCTAAAACAGCTGGCACCCCGGCGGTGACAAGAGCCCGACGGATAATGTCATTAATGCTTGCGTGTCGTGCCAAACGACCAGCGCTCTTGCTGCAGGAAAGACCATGGTGTCCGATACGGTCGACTGCTTCACCGCACTGACAGCGATGCGGAGCTCCGCAAGGAGCTCCCAAACGCAGACTTGTAGCGAGTCGGAAAGTAGTGTCACCCAGCATAGTGCCTATGTTGGGTGAAGGTAGCGCCTGAAGCCAGAGGCCCGATTCCCATTCTCCCACAGCCAATAGGCGGGCACGCTCAGCAGTGTTGGTGGACGTATTAATGAGGTTATTCCGTACCAACCTGCAGAGCGGCTCATCCCACTGTCTCTGGGAAGACGGGTTCTCGGGCTGCTCCGTGCCCGGACAAGCCACTTTCCAGGCGTTTATCGCATCAGTCAAACACGGCACGTCAGAGTCAACCTGGGAAGCGGTTAAGATTTTTCTGGTTAACTTTTCGGTGCTGTGGACCGAGGACAGGAACGCCGGTAAGCTCACACTAGAAATTTTGCGGACGCCGAGCCCACCAAAACGAATGGGTAGTGTAGCTTGCAGCCACGCGCGGTCGTCCAAAGCCACATTTATGATTGATGTTAGTGTACTTCGAATGATTTGATCGATTTTGTCTAAAAGGTGTGGCTTCTTCCATAAAGGGGAAGAGCGGAGAAAATATATAAAATTTGGACCGAAACAGCAGTATCTGATAAGGGTGAATGCCGAATGTAAGTTAATTTTAGAAAGTCTATCCGAAATATCGTTGAAATGTTTAATGTTTTCATCAACGAAAGGTGAAAAACTGTCTTCTAAAATTGGGGAGCCTAGGAGGTGCAGTGAACTTTTTTCCAAAACTTTGATATCTGGGGCTATTGAATTGAATTTATGTATCGTCGATTGTTTGTCGATATTGCCGCAAGGGTAAATTTCACATTTTGAGTAATTGAGGTCGAGGCCGATGAATTGGAACTGCTGCTTGAGGAATTGGAGATCTTTTAGAACAGTATCTACGTCACCTCCTAGAGTCCCATCATCTAAATACCACATATTGAATTTTGAATTTAGTTGTTGTATTATGGGGTGAATTGCTAAACTGAAAATGACTGGCCCGAGAGGATCACCTTGTTGGCATCCGACTGCAGATTCCAAAACATTGTCTTTATAAAGTAATTTTGAAGGGTGCCTATAGCACTGCCACAAAAAACCATAAATTTCCGGTAACTCCTTTTTTACTTCGGCCAACAGAGTGTCCCTGTTAACGGAGTTGAAGGCGTTCTTGACGTCAACCTTGAGGATGACCTCACCTTTACCGGAATACAAAAAACTGGAAAGGGCATGTACGGCAGCCTCGCAGCCCCCCTTGGATCCAAAGCCAAGCTGTAGGGGCTGGAACTTGTTTTTTAAAGCTTCGCTGTATAATCTGCAGCATATTTTGGCTGCCGTACGCCTGTAGGTACACCCAACGGCAATCGGACGGATGCCGCCGTCCTTCTTGAGCAGGGCACATAGATTTGCCCCGTACAAGACATCGATGACGGCATCATTCACACCGCCGTTGAGCATCAGGTTAATTAGAGCCACCGATCTTGTTTCAAACATACGTTAATCAGTCTTCAAATATCTTACGTTAAAAATGACAGCATAACATTTAAAAATGACATAATGTCAAAATTTGATCTGTTTATTACGATTATGTGTCGAGTGTTAAAATATTGGAACACAAATAATATTAACAACAAATAAAATAACTAAATCAACTTTATTTTTTCTTTAAAACAAAATAAATAGGTAAATACACATATTATTATTATCTAGCTGTCTTTTTGACTGTAGGATAAATAAACAGACTAGAAAAACCAAAAAGTGATTTACCGATTCATTATCACTATCCGCCGTTGAACTGCCACTACTGCTAATATCATTAATTGATTGCTGTAATATATTTAATAGGTCTTCGTCGTCGTTTATCATTATCGACAACTTCTCGACACTAGCTCAGAAATAATAATAAAGAAGCACGTATTATCACGGCGATGGCGCTAGCGCAACTGACGTTTATTCAAAATAAGACTTTAGTTGACCTTGAGCCGCACGTAAAATTACGGCGACGGCGTTCGCGGATCGTCTGCACTAGTGACGTACTGGCATAAGTCGGTAATTTATACTTCTTTGTTGATTTCTACATATTATATCACTTAAGCTTATTGGGTTTTGAATAAATAATTAAATCGTTAATAAACTATGAAATTTGAATGAATGTTTAGTTGATAGTTTGATAAAAAACACGATGTTTTTTATTAATTTAGCATCAGGAGTTTCATATGTGGTACAACACTAGTCTGCTGAATGCCCGTGATTTCACTAGTGTGAAATCACGGGTTCGGCGAAGTAGGTTGATATTTAGACGTATCACGAATTGAGAACTATTAATTATTTCATTTAATTAGCAAAAATATGTTTCTAGTACTGTTAAAAATAAAGTAATAACACGAAATATACTAAGATTTAGTAAGCAAATTCAACATCTATTGAACATTTTTTAAATGACAGGACTTTTACGCAATATTCCGACGTGGCGACTGAGGTATTATTGTTACAACACGTAATATTACGGCGATGGCGGTTAAAGGGTTAAGACTGTTATAAACTTTTATTAATAAAGAAACATGCATGCTGCCTACATCCTTCGAAGATCGGCAAAGGTATCCACATATTTCCACATACAATGTGAGGGTAGCGCTATAAAGCACTATAAAGATCATGCGCCCTGTGACAATAAATCGAGTGTCATTGGTGATATGAATCAAACGCAAACCTGTTTTTTTGTCTTTTGTTTTTTTTAAATATATTATAGTATTTTGTATTTATTTATTTTTTTTACTTTACACAGGAAGCGAAGCTACGATTACTATTTAAACCTATAGAGCCTGTAGAGCCTGTAGAGCCTGCAGAGCCTGTAGAACCTGTCAAACCTGTAGTATCCACAAGTAAGAACAAATAGAAAGCGGACATTTCGTCTCAGGGATATATTGGTGTGTATTTTTTTTGCGTTTTTTTTCCCAGCTGGAACATTATGGGCTGGTTATGAGGAATGATTTAATACGCGTACGTAGTGTGGATAAATGTAATTATCCCAGTTTGGAAAATCTTAAAAAAAATGTATTATTGTCATTAGTTATCGATATGGTAGCTGAAGCCCAGAGAGTTTTTGAACAAGCATATGTAGGGCGAAAATTTGATAGCTATAATTTGGCAGACTAATAAGTAGCCAGGAATAACCAAATCATTAATATTGTTCATGTAGGTTGTACTGAACATAGTTCCGCGGGCAAGAAGTTATACCCCCAGAGTTAAATCAAACTTACTGAGCTCCATATTATAAAATTAATTTAAAACTACATACAATATTTTACCGCAAACTAAAGACTATTATGCTAAACAAAAACACCGCTTTGTAATGGACCTTACATAAACTTTGTTATTATAATTTTCACTTCAGTGATTCTTCCATTTTTATCGGTTCCAGGAAAAACCTTCACAATGCGGGCCAGTGGCCACTCTTAATGGTGATGTATTTAGATCTTTTACAAGGACAAGATTCTTTTATATTCAGAACATTGTATCTCCATTTAGGACGACTTTGAAATTGTGTTAAATAATTTGATAACCGAGTCCTCCAAAGTCTTGTTTTAATTTAGTTACCAATTTCCAGGACTTTAACCGATTTGTTGGAATTTCCAACAAATCTATCTCGGGGTTAACCACAGCCATGCCAATGAGGAAATGTGCAGGTGTCAAATATTTTCCTCCCTTGGGGTCTAGAGAAAACAGGCCGCGAGTTTAAGGCACCCTCTATCTGTACTGCTACCGGATTAAAGTCAAGCACGATACCAACAACTCTTTTAAGGTGGTCTTTGACGTTCTTGACACCCGCTTCCCATAGACCTCCAAATTAAGGTGCGCAACTATAGGAATAAACATAATTATCAAAATCAAAGGTACCTACGATCGTTATTTTTGGTCCATTTCCGAAATCTGAAAGTTGACTACCTATCTGAAACTTGTCAGGTATATTTTCGGTATTCTCTTAAAGATGATTTCCACCAAACGGCTCGCATCGCATTGGATCGGATCGGATTTTACAATCTTTAAACGTTATTAAATCGTGTACACGGTATTTAAAGTCTATATTACCAAGCCGCGCACAGCAGCTTGACCGCGGGCGTCTTCCGCGACACGCGATCGTAGCCGAAAGTATGCTGCGACGCGCGATCGGCTCCGTTCGGCTGTCGTCGTATCAATCCAAATTTTTATTTTCGTCTTCTATGTTTTAAGATTATTTTCTTCGTCTAATGCAATAGCCAACAATATTACGTCAACTTCAACCATTTTCAAAAATTAGAACACGCGGTAGGAATGAAACTATTTGACTAGGAGCAGAAACGGATACGTTCACAAGCGACGGTAGGTACAGATCCGATCGTATGCGTCGACATCCTGCCGGACGCGATCGGCTGTCGCCGCAACCGTTGGAATCCTTTCCAATCCGATGCGATGCGAGCCGTTTCGTGGAAATCATCCTTTATCATGCCGCACTTACTTAGATATAAACTTTTCACCCTGCATATGCTTGTTCAAAAACCCTCCGGGCTGAAAAGGACACATTACGTCTATGAATTTTGGTAATTTAATTTAACCCCGTGGTGCTACTAATGATGGTTAAGGTTGCTTTCAATGCTCCTGCAGTTTCATTCTCTTCATAAAGTTTCGTCATTTGTAATTTCAGAAGCAAAGCGGGTTAACAGATGAAACGAAGCAGGATTTCTTTTACGTGCCGGATCAAATTAAGGAAGTTGTGTCCTTGAAGTCTCAATAACAAAAATATTTTATAAAGAACCTTTTCTTTTAGATTTTATAATTATTATTATAATAGAACTCTTACTGACTAGAAATCGGATTTCATATAACGAAAATGCTAAAAAAATATGTCAATTAATTAGTTAAATAATTATTTGTGCAAAAAGTGTATGCTTTTGTGGTACTTAGTATTCGTATGTAACTGTTAAATAAATTTTATGTCATACAGACATAACTACGATGTGTAAAGTAGTGCACTATTTTGTGTTTAATTAAATCTAGAAAACACAAAAAATCTATTTTTGAAAGCGTTCATGTCAAGGTTTTTTTCTGTTTATTAGCCATAATTTGTATGTTCGGTGCTATTTGTATAAATGTACGATTTTATTTCCACAATAAATGTATTTGGTTATATATATTTGGCTTTATGGTTTCATTTAATTTAGCGGTATACAAGTAGTGCTCGTTGCAGCTATGAAAAAAAAACTATTGAAAGGACAGGGAGGTTATTCGTTTCTGGCCGTTGAGGTTATTAGATTCAGATTACTATTCTGGTAAATTCAAGTACAATTTATTCAAAATTACAGAATCAAGTGTGATATAGTTAAAGCTAAATTTAAATTTGATTTAATTCCACGACGACTGCGCTCTTGTGACAGCGTCTTCCATTTTCTAGTCCATGATAGCATGAATGATGTCATCATGTCATGTCAATTCGATTGTGCGTTACCTACCCCAGCAAGAAAGTCTCTTCTAGAAGGAATTGAGTTAACGAATGAATAATTAGAGCGTAATCCTACTGTACGCCAAGTAAAAAAAATGTGCGTGTTGTCGTTTTGCAAAAAAAACAGAAAAAGAATCCTACGAATACTTTCAACAACTACTTTTGGAACAGACCATGAGTATAATTCAACTCATCGTGCATTGTGGGTACTTATGATTCAAAAATAACTACTAAAAACTAGGTACAGCCTTTGTATCATACATTATGGTTGCTGCTTACAACAACTAGAATAATACAATTTGTTTGATAAACTGGACTACCTACTGCTCCCTCCCAATCGTGGAAAGGGTCTTGATCCTAAAAGTTGGCAACATCGCAAATAGCTGTCAAATATTTACCTGTTATGATTAATTTGGCAATATGATTGTATGGAAATATAAAATGTGGCTAACTAGTGAACTAAAATATTGATTATGAAATGCAATAATTAATATCGTAAAACCGAATATTTAGTTTTAGATGTAAAAAAAGTATTTGGAGACTTTCCAAATGCCTTTTTTACACCTCAAACGGTTACAAAAACATTTCTTATTTCCATACAGTAATATTGCCAAATTAATCAAAACGGCGAAATATTTGACATTTATTTGCGACATTGCCCACTTTCAGAATACTCAACTGCAGCCTATCCCAAGACTGATCAATCTCCACGGTAGCCAATAACCCCTTATTCAATGATACAACAACAGACTTAACAACAATACATATTGGCAATTTTCTACCAAAAGGGACTGGCTTAATTCCGGAATACTCTCGAACCCAACTTATTCTTGGAGGGTGTAATTTTGGTCAAGCGCTGCTACGTGATCGGAAAGCGATACACTACACTTATCTTACTCAAGTTCTCGTTTAAGAGCTCACGAGCATGTTTTTGATGTAGATTGGACGAAAGAACTTGCGGAGTGAATGTAAAGGATGCAGACTTTGGTCTATGACTTATATGAGTAATGATACCTATTACAGTCCTTTACCTTTTGCAGCAGCAACCCAAGAGCAAACTTAGTATAAGCTTATTATTTTAGCCTATAATGTTCTCTAAACTGTCTTCGAGAGGGAGTGGGCTGTAATCTACCACGCGGGTCCAGTGCGTGTTGGTAGATGTCACATGTCTTCGAACAACAACGTTATTTCAACGAATTTAAAGATCACTGTGCTTTTGAGAGTGATTCACAATCAGAGGTAAAATAACTGTGGACACATGAGGCAGGGGTGCAGACTGCAGATGAGTGACATTATGGCAACATAGTGTTTGTAACTCCAGAGGGGCAATTCCCGTATTTTTAAAAGCGTTCGCATCGCTCTCTCTCATGGTAGAGCCCAGAGGGTTTTTGAGTAAGCACATATGCAGGGCAAAAAGTTGATAACTGGGTAGATGCGGTATGACGAGAGAACATCGAAAATATATTTGAAAAGTTTCAGATAGGAGCCCCGTGGTCAGGAGTCCACTTTCAGTTTTCGAAATTGGGTCAAAAATAAAGTGATCTTCAGAGCCTTTGATTTTGGTATGATCGTGTGTAGCCTAATCCATAATGACTTAAATAGGAAAATCTGATGAAGAAATTGTGGCCTTTCCCTAAATCGTGACGAGTTTGAAAACTCAGATTTGGGCAATTTTTTAAAGGATATTCAAGGCGAATAAAAGTTATTCTGTGCAATAGTGTAGCCTATCCTGATAGTGAATATATAAATATCTGACGGATTGATGGAGCCTATTGACAAATATAACGAAATTTCATTGATTTACCCACAAATGAATTCCTGGAATGGGGCATTTTTTTTTGTTCTGTCCATAAAATATTTTTGAAAAATAAACCGACCGGCCCCTACGTTAACTGGATACTCTGGCGACCTGTCGACTCATAGCCAAATCGCTAGTATTTTGTATACAAGTAAGTTACGCCGCCCTCACTCAGTGGCCAACTGATCGCCAGGACGGACGCCTGCGTGCTTGTGGCTACTTATTTGACAACCTTGTCAATATATCTATGAAAACCTCATGTACGTAAGAAAAAAATTACATCTTTTTAGTAAAAGAGGTGATAGACATAATTATTGTACAAGAAATAGGGATCTATTAGTTCAAGCAGGTTTCAGACTGGCTAAAGTAGACTCATCTTTCATGGGGTACTGTTTAAAATGTTACAATAAAATTCCTCCCCACATACTTCAACTGAATGAGACGAAATTCAAATCTTGTATAAAACGCACACTATGTAGGCAGGCATATTATAATTTGGGGGATTACATTTGATAAAAATGCTTGGCTCATTGCTGGTCCTGCTCCACAAGCATAAACTAATTAGCATTTGAAAATACCGTTGGAGCTGCTGAAGATTTTAAAAATATAAATATATATTTATACAATGCAAAGATATTGTATAAATTCAATGTCTTAGCATTGTATAATTGCATAGCACATGTGTGAGTACTATGTACCGACTATAAAGCTACCATTTAGGTACTGGGTATGTCTTTCATTGACTTGAATGTGCCCTGGCGGCTGAGATTATGTCATGCTCACTCGAATGTCTCGCTGGCGGTGGCGCGTGTGTTGGATCATTTAGCTCCCTTCAAAATGGTTGAGCTGAATGGTGCTAATCCATGCGTCATGTTCGTGAACGGGCGCCGTCAGTAGAGACTGGTCATCTCTTAGCTGCCACGGCTTATTTTAATTTTTGAATTGTTCTTTGTTTTTTATATTTTTATTACGGACGCTTTTAACGTGCACGTCTTTCTACATTGTTCTCACATGTATAATTTCAACGTTAATGATGTAACCAATATTTTGTAAAAAAAAACTTTGATTTAAAAGAGTGTCCGTGGAGTTTCTTGCCCGTTCTTCTCCATAGGTACCTACTACGCTTTGGAATGGGCAACTAGCTTCATATTTCTGACTGACCGACTTCTTGACAATTCAAAAGTGCCTGTAAATGGTTTAATTGAAATAAATGCTTTGAGTTTGAGTTTGAGTTTGAGAACCTCATTTGGCTATGGTAGGTAGCCAGAAGTAGCCATGGCTACGTAGCTAGCGAAGTCGCCACGGCGTCCCAGTGTGTTAGAGCCCTTATACAAAAAAATGGATTACCTAGTATTAAGCAAAGAGATTTAAGCAATAATTTAATGTCTTTACTATTAAGTAATTGCATCAGTTTTTAAAAGACTACCTCTGTGGAATCTGCTTTAGCATTAGCTGGATGCTAATGCAAAAGCAGATTTCCTAAAAATACTTCTTATTTATTTCATGAACCCAACGTGATGGCTATGCCTGTAAAATGGTAGGCATATTTAAAAATGTGTAAGTAGCAGTTTTTGAGGTAGGTACATATTTTTGAAAGTGACATCTTGTCGACTTGCCAACAAGCAAATGACTATTGGCTCCAAGCGATTCAACACGGGTCACTAGGCTCTTGGCGCTAAAGCTACGGTTTCTTAGAAGGGCCGTGAACACTCACTTAGTCAAATCTGAAAAATCACTGAAACGTTGATTATGAAAGTAAGTTGGTGTTTTCCTAGAGAGCGTTGTTGACCCCGTAAAGCAAACCCCGCCTCCCAAAGATTTAAATCGCTAGATTTGCCCTCACCGTACTTAGTCACAAGAAAAAGTGTCCATACTGAGAAGAGTGAGCTCACACATTATACAAGAGTAGTCACTGCGTCATTGTGTGTCAGAGGCGTCAAAACGAAACAAAACGCGACTATTTTTGAACGCGGTAGGGCGAATCTAAAATCTAACGATTTAAATATTTGCCGCTGTCATAATTTTCATGACAGCTGTCACTGCGGCCTTCAAGTGCGGCCACCGCTTTTCTAGAAAACCGTAGCTTAAGAAAACTGCCTATCAGTGCGGAGGTATTAGGGTGAGTTACCACTCACTTGCGGTGAGAGGCGAGTATTTATATTTCGCTCTATGAATAGAAGCCAAAATCAACTGAAATATGATCCTAGAATAAACGTTCACGAATCTTTAGAAATAAATTAGGTACTAACTAATTTCATGGTATAATCAGGTCATCAGTAAATAAGACTATCTACTTAGAGTCCGCGCCAGCAGTGAAGTCCGTCGAAAATTGTGGAAGTACCTACATTTTTTAAATGCAATTAGTGCAATGACATAGATACTAGTGCCGCGTCAAAAGGACTTCAGTCACAGCTTCAGGGAACCTTCAAATTTACCGCAAAGTGCCGCGCGGCTGCAGCGCTGTGGCCGCGCTGCTTTGTAAATTCATATAATACAAAACGCCCGACTGCAGCGCTACATTCGCGCTGCAGCTGTGCATCAGTTCATCGTTTTTATTAATATGGATTTCCAAAGCAGCGCTGCAGCCACGCTACCTCCGCGCGACACTGCGGCAAATTTGAAGGCTCTCAGTGGTGGCGCCGACTACCTATAAGTACTTACAAGTATAGGTAAAAAATAGTCTGTAGGTACATATATCGTACCTTTTTACAAACCTTCCTTTTGTAATTTCCGGATACCATAAAAGTTTTACGTAGAAAAACCTAGCCAGCCACCGCCAGCCAATAATCAAAAAAAAAAAAACACTAGTCACATATTTCAAAATGGAAATGTCACACAACGTCAAAATTTCAATAAAAATGTGAACATAAAATTTTTATCACCACAGAAACATAAAAAATAGCAGTGATGCAGTTACTACACGAAAACACGACTCTGTTAATGTCTGTAAGGGATAGAAATGTAAACACTAACATGAGTGTGAGAGAGCTGTCGGATAACTTGGAGGTGAAGGAGAAAAGGTCTTCGGACGCGTCGTTGCTGATGATGAACCCAGTCGCAAGTGGTGATAATGTTGCCACAGGGCTCAACTCCACTCATAGGCTGAAGGAAGAATTGCCACCGCTTGTCCCCTGCTGCGAAGGGAAAGAACTACAGGTAACGTTTGTTCTAAAATTAGTATGAGTAGAACCTATTGTTGGTTACGTAGATCGTGTATTGAAAGGTCTCAAAGGTTATGGCTTTCTCAGAAAATAAATGGCTCATAAGAAAATAGACCAAAATATAATGGAATTTCCTGGCTGACATTTATTGTTTTCTCCTGTTGTGGACTCCTAAAGGAGCTTACCTAAGCTATTTTACGAGCTTAGAACCTATTAGTAGTTACCTATACCTACTAATAGGTTCTAAACTCATAACAGTAAGAACTCTCAAGGAATAGCTACATCAACAGCAGCTGTAAATGGAAATTTCAATAAATTCACACTGCAAAATCGTCTGGACTTAAAACGTACTTTAGTATCGTAAAACATTTTAAAAACCATTGAAGTCAAAAACATTAATAGTTCTAGGGGTGCCTTGAGGGAGGCAATCTTTCAAATAGCTCTTGAGGACTATGAAAGCAATTTTGTCCCAACCCTCTCGTGACAACCCTCCCTAATAGCATTGATGACACTCTTCACAGATTTCTTGTGTTTATATTAAATGTTATTTATCACTGTTAATAGTCTTAGGAGGTCTTAGAAACGAGTTTGTATCTTTTTACTTCTTTTATTTATTTCTTGTTTCAAACTGTTTTCCTTTTGGAAACAGAATTGACGATTGAAATATGTAGGTAAGTACAGATAGGTAATTTCTACTAAGGTTAAGACCCTATCTTTTAATTCTCTTATATTAGGTGTTTTTTTGGGATTGATGTAGAAATGTAGTCAGGTCAGGTCAGGTCAGATCTTTGGTCAGTCTCATTTCAACACCTAAGTAATCTTAGTATATAGGTATGATACAGACCGTACTATATTGCTTAAAATAGGTACAACAGGTACCTGGTAATAGGATGTTCAAGACGCTATCCTCGAACCCACAATAAATACACAATGCCGCAATACAATGCGATTTTCATCCTTGAAACAACATTGTTGTTTCGGCGTGGTCTAACTACTGCTTTAGCTAGGCTTTTAGATGGGGTTTTAAAAAAAAAAGCAATAAGTAAAACACGTTATCATTTCAATCAAACTGATATAATGTGTCTAAAAGAAAACAAAATATTTTTCAAGAAATAAAGAACGAATAAGAACTGACCAATCGCAGCAAGCTGTCACCATGGCACGACCGATTCACGTTCGGATATCCAAACATGCCCGCGGCCTTGGAAGCGCACACGCAGCTTACAAAGAAGTTGTTCATTCTTCTACTAGAGGACAGATCTTAGTGTACGGACGACTCACGTTGCCTGTAGACATATTAATATCGGCTACTCGTGAGACGCCGTCGTTGCCTTATATGGTTTTCAATATGCGACAAAATAGCCATTTTAATGGTAGAAGGTTTATGTTTTTATTCAAGACAAGTGTGTCAGGTTTCAGTTCTTTCGTATTTTCCCTCCATTTAGTTCTCGATTGCAGCTCCGAGATGTATTCCTTGGCCCAACGTGACCAAAACTGCTGCCGGATCTGTTCCACTCTCTGATAGCGACTTAATCGATGAAGAGGTAAGTCTCGCAGGTCATCTTCACATAGTGGTGTGGTGAGTGGTCGACCGATCAAGAAATGCTAGCCTTGGAGGCTAAAGGGTAGATAATCTCGAGGATCCGAAGACAGGGGTATCAGAGTTCTATTTGGCATAACACCGTAGTGTGCAACGCTCACGTTCGAGGAACTCCTCGAAGGTTAAGTGAGCGGTGCCCACTACTAACTTGTCGTAGATGGTCTTTGCACGATTTGACCCCAGCTTCACACAAGCCACCGAAATGCGGGGAATATGTTGGAATAAAAGAAAATTTTATCTGTTGATCCCTGGCAAAATTGATAATATCCCTTTTACATTTTAATAAAAACTAAGCAAAACCATTACTTAGGCCAAGAAAATTGCGAACATTATCAGAAAATATTTCTGACGGCAATTACTAGCACTTAAGCGTTTTAACGCTTGAGTTCAAGTAAGTACGCGTCAGAAGAGAGATCACTAATTCCAAGTGTATTGCGCGTGTAGTGAAACAGTTTAACAAACAAATGTATGATTTGATTATTTTCGCGTTTTGTATGAGCACTGGCCCTGCGTAGTGTACACTAGTTCAAAAAAAAGGAAAACTAGCGGGTTACCGCAACTTTAGGCAAGTTGCCCATAAGTGGGGTTAATGTTTTACTTCTAATGCGTTTACAGACAATGCATTGTTGAGTCTCCTTAGCTAGATTTACCTGATAGCGGCCACCAATTCTCGCGCAAGTGGTACAGTAAGACTTCGGAGTCCGCAATGCATACAGACGAAACGCCGACAGACACTACGCCGACAGACTGAACACCGACAAGACTTTACTTCGACGGGACTCTTCGCCGACAGGGCTCATCAGCGACGCAATTTATCTCCGATAATCAGTTTCTTGTAAGGCGTTGTCGACGGAGCCCCGCGTAGCGGGGCTCCTACTTCTGTGTGGTTTAAAAAAAAATAACCACGAAGGGGATGGCGGGGTCTACGTCCCCGCCATCCCCTTCTAACCTAACCTGTCCGAGTCGGGGTGCCCCAAGTCCCGAGCTCGCTATGCGTCGCTGATGAGCCCTGTCGGCGAAGTGTCCTGTCGGTGAAGTGTCCTGTCGGCGAAGTGTCCTGTCGGCGAAGAGTCCCGTCGAAGTAAAGTCTTGTCGGTGTTCAGTCTGTCGGCGTTTAGTCGTACAGTGGTTTTTACTATAATCAAAGTCAGGCTAATTTTTATTCTACCTCCTACTCTAATTATATTTTTGTTAGCTAAAAACAAGTTTAAACTTGCAAGTCTAACGCTTGACTTGACGCTTTTTCAATGTTTTTGTAGATTGTATTCAAATGGAAATGATTCTATTTGTAATAATCGTGCAAGTGTAATGGCAGGTCTCAATTCAGGAACCGTAATAGTACAGCCCGATTCAAACTTAACGGTGGCTCGGAACATGAGACGAGTCGCTGCGCAGTAACGAATTCATGGGTCAGCGGGAGTGAGGGGTGGAGTACTGCACAGCGAGTAGCTAACTTCTAGCCGCCATTAAGTTTGAATCGAACTATACTCGTCAGCATTCGTTTTATTGCGGGCACAGCTATTATGAATCTTAAAGCGTAGTACATATGCAGCAACATGACTCATGCGATTAAAAAGCGAAAACCTTTCAAATGGAAAAATTGTTACAAGTGTAGTGTTTTTGGTTAATAATGAGTTTACGACGTTTTACGAGTATATGAGGTCAGGTAGCTTCAGAAAAAATATAATTATTAGAAATTAATTGTGAATGTAAATTACTATTAAAGTCAAGGCTATGCTAAAACTTGGGGCCTTCCCACTATGTTATTGACGAAGACAAGTCCTCTAAACTAACACCACGCGAAACCAGCTCAGCAGGGTTATCCTTACCACTTACATGTCGCCAAGTAAACTTATTCGTAAGCTCGTGTATTTCAGCGACTCTGTTTTGCACAAGGTTTTAAAGAGATTAGGTGCCATGCGTAACCAATCTAACACGATAGTCGAGTCGGTCCAAAATATAACGTCATCAAACTTAAGGGTAAGTGAACTATAAATCCTATTAAACAGCTTTGCCCCTAACAGTTTCAGTTTTGCACCACATAGTTATAATCGCGGTATACTAACAGGTTTTAATGGAGCTCAAAGTAGCACCATTAAGACCCTTAGAAATAAGCAATTTCACTGTTACATGGGTAGTACTTATAGTACGTACACAAGCGCACGTGCCATACAGTCAGCAGTCAGTGCAGTCTGTGAAGCGTCTGTAAATGTGTGCAACTCAGTCCGAGACCCAACCGACAATAACAGAAGGACTTAACAATCCTATATATCAATATCTATGGTCATATATCTGTGAAACAGTTGACAGAATTACGTAGTATAGAAATTAAACTCGTCAGCGGCACTACACCAACCTAAGCCTAATGTTCTGCACTGACTATTATCACCTAGATTTAAGTGATGGAACACACTGTGATCAGTTTATGACGTCATTGGAACCGATGTACCGTCGAGTTCAAATTTAAAGATCCATTTGCGAAGTGGAAAGCAGCCGGACTTTAGAATGTCTAATGTACTTTTACAAATATCAATTAATTTGACCTTGTCCTCGCATGAGGTCAAGAGGTCATCTACGTAAAAATCGTCAGTTATGACCCTTTTAACTTCGGGGTCCGTACATTCAGCTCCTAGTTGCTTAAGACACCTACAACTAAGGAAGGGCGCCGACGCACAGTGGATCGAAAATCGGTTGTAGAAGACATAGGATCTCGATTTCTTAAATGTTATTTTTTTTGCTGGAAATGACTTTTGCTGATCATTACTGTTCTATAAAATGTCATATGAAGTAATTGTGTGCACAAATGGAAGAGTTATAATTTTTATAAGAATAAAATGTATGGAGCTGACATGAAAAATGAGGATATCTCTGGAATCGAAAGGTTGGCCATTATATCCTTGCACACTGTTATAGTAATATTTATTTGTGAATTTTTGACATACTTAATATTGCGGCATTAGTTGCGATTTTTTTTTTAAAAATCGTCAAAATTAAAAAATTAAAAATGTTTATGATATGTACATTTTAATGCTTAAATATGGCTATGCCAAGTGTAACTTACAATATTTTTTATGCTTAGACCAAAACATTCTAAGAAATCACAAAGTCGTATTACCTACTTTGTGATTTTCATTTGAAATTACATGGTAATTATGAATTACGTAATACGTAATCTTGTCTAATGCCTCAAGTCCACATTAGCTAATGATTAATAAAACTTAATACCTATATACCTAGTTAAAAGGATAAGTACCAAAATAATTTGGGGTACTTGCTAATTTAGCAATTAGTGCAGGATTAACTTAATGAAAGTAATTAGATAAATGTGATACCATCATTAGTCAATAAGAATAAATAGTCAAACATTGGATTCACAACTTCAGTTCATTTAGAGCATTTCTAATACTAACATCTAT
The DNA here is from genome assembly GCA_949128155.2 of Xanthia icteritia. Classification (NCBI taxonomy): domain Eukaryota; kingdom Metazoa; phylum Arthropoda; class Insecta; order Lepidoptera; family Noctuidae; genus Xanthia; species Xanthia icteritia. Next base: position 18,759,064 of record OX421932.2, read on the forward strand.
CCTACCTTGTCTTTTTACTCAGTGATCGTGAATAATGGAAAGCATTATTACAAATTTGGATTTGTTTGTTATTCTGAGCAATCAGGATGCTTCGTCTTTCGATCATGAAATATTGTTCAACACACTTGTTATTCGACTGGGGTCTAGCCTTTCAGATGAAGACAGTGTTACCGTGAAAGAATTTTGTCGAAGATTTACACGGGCAGTTTAAAAGAGATGGTTACGATCCCACAGGAAAAGTGAAGTTTTTAGACGTGATTACAGTAATTGGCTTGAGGCAAATATTGACTGACCAAACTGCGTGCAAACCAATTTGCTCATTCAAGAATCAACAAGTGAAAATATTTCTACTGAACCTGTACCATCAACTTCAACAATGAAATCAACTTCAACGATGACAAAAAGATCTCGAAAGCCGTTTGAAGATCTAAGTAACAAGCAGAAGAAGAGACGATCTGATAAACATATAGGCAATGACCCTAATGAAGTAGCTTATTCAGCTGCAGCACTTTTGAAAGGAGATGGTCGTGAGGATATTGCATCTGTTATTGAACATAATATGCTCCAAAATCCAGAAGCAGCAGCAAAAATCAAGTAAATGTTGAACAAACCAGCTCCTTCAACAATAGTTTCACCAGAAAAAGCACTGGGTTTGCTACTTTCATTAAAACTATCGAAATGGCAATATATCACATTAAGGGAAACGACTATTCGAGAAGGTTCAAAGGAGATATATCCGTCTTACTATAAAGTGCAAAAAGATAAGCTACAGTGCTACCCTCCGAAGACATTTGTGACTGTAACGGATTCATTTGCTAAGATTGCACTACAAGCGTTACTAGATTTAACAGTAAACAGAATTTTTGAAACTATTCGTAGTCCTGATGCGATACAAGATAAACAATTGATATTAATATCAAAGTGGGGATTTGACGGTGCATCTAACCAAAGTAGATATAAGCAAAACATAGAGAGTGGTCAAGATGATTCCAGCATATTTATGACCACTTTGGTTCCATTAAAGTTGACAGCTGACGGTGATACCGTATGGGTGAATCCAAAACCCTGCTCACCTAGGTATTGCCGTCCAGTCCAGTTTAGTTTTGTGAAAGAAACCAAAGACGTTGTCATAAATGAAAAAACTGCAATGGATAACGAAATTGAAGCTCTCGTTCCCTCAAAATGTCAAGGACATGAAATTAGTCACAAATTAATGATGACGATGATTGACGGCAAAATTTGTACATATCTGTCTGAAGCTAAGTCAAATGCGGCCTGCTACCTGTGTTTGGCTAAGCCTACAGAAATGAATAAGTTAGATGTCATTGCGTCAAAAACCATTTCTTCTGGTGTGTATGAGTTCGGATTATCATCACTTCATGCCCGCATTAATGTGATGGAATGTCTTCTACATATAGCGTATCGTCTCGACTTCAAAAAGTGGTCTGCAAGAGGATAAGGTCATCAAGAGTTATTGCATTCACGAAAAAAACTCATTCAAGATCGATTCAAAGATGATCTCAACCTTTTGATTGACATCGTTAAGCAAGGATCAGGCACAACTAACGACGGGAAAACAGCAAGGCGGTTTTTTGAATTTCCTGATAAAACTGCAGCGATCACTGGATTAGATGAAGACCTAATACGCAGATTTGCTGTGATTCTGCAAGCTATCACATCTGGAGATATTGTAGACGTGCCGAAATTTAAAGAATACGCTAGAACAACCGCTGAAAAATACGTGGAACTGTACGATTGGTACTACATGTCATCAACCGTCCACAAATTGTTGATTCACGGAGGGGACATAATTGCAGAAAATGCTATTGTACCAATTGGAAGTCTTTCGGAAGAAGCTTCAGAGGCCCGAAACAAAGAATTTAGGAGGTTCAGAGAACACCATTCGAGGAAAAAGAGTAGACAAGCATCAAACGAGGATATCCTCAATATGCTTATCGTCTCTTCTGATCCTCTAATTTCTTCCACAAGACCAAAATTAAATGCCCACAAGAGGCAGACATACTTTAAGGAAACCGTAGAACTACTGAAACTTCAGGATCAGGAAGCTCCGACAGAGTTCTTAGAAGTTATATCTATTGTAGAGCCTGATTCTGAAGTGGATTCTGATGGTGACGAAGTATAAAATAAGTTAACTTTTATTGTTTATGTTAGGTTAGGTTAAGTTAATATTTTTTTTAAATAATTTGCTTTTATTTTTAATCATACAATAGTTTACCATTTATTGTTATTGACTAATGATCTCGTTTATCTAATTACCCTCATTATGGTACGTATCCTTTTAACAGGTATATAGGTATTAAGTTTTATTAATCATTAGCTAACGTCGACTTGAGGCATTAGACAAGATTACGTATTACGTAATTCATAATTACCATGTAATTTCAAATGAAAATCACAAAGTAGGTAATACGACTTTGTGATTTCTTAGAATGTTTTGGTCTAAGCATAAAAAATATTGTAAGTTACACTTGGCATAGCCATATTTAAGCATTAAAATGTACATATCATAAACATTTTTAATTTTTTAATTTTGACGATTTTTAAAAAAAAAATCGCAAGTAATGCCGCAATATTAAGTATGTCAAAAATTCACAAATAAATAGTACTATAACAGTGTGCAAGGATATAATGGCCAACCTTTCGATTCCAGAGATATCCTCATTTTTCATGTCAGCTCCATACATTTTATTCTTATAAAAATTATAACTCTTCCATTTGTGCACACAATTACTTCATATGACATTTTATAGAACAGTAATGATCAGCAGAAGTCATTTCCAGCAAAAAAAATAACATTTAAGAAATCGAGATCCTATGTCTTCTACAGCCGATTTTCGATCCACCGTGCGACGCCGTTCCATATGTGACGGTGGTACCATATGCGTCGACTAGCTACTGCTTCAGCTAGGCCTAGGCCTAGGCTAGGGGTTTTTAAACTATTTTTCAATAAATAAAAAACGTTGTCTTTTCAATGGTCAACAGATGTAATGTGACAATATTTTTTTTTTTTTATCAAGAAATAATAGACGAATATGAACTGGCCTATCGCGGCAAGCTGTCACCATGGCACGACCGATTCACGTTCGGATATCCAAACAATCGTGTTCAAACAAATGGATAATGTATCACCCGCTAAGCCCGCAAAAGAATCGCAGAGATACTTTTATTCAAGTAAACACAATTTATAATTCCATCAGAAAATACATAACGGTCCCTCGTTGAGAACATTATTTTGTTTTTGCTTGATATTTTGCAAAAGTGTCGCCCGTTCTAATTTAATAAATTTTATTCGATCCAGTACCTGTCGGTAACGACTTTGATTAAATGGTAGGTATTTAAATCCGGATCTGTAATTAACTTGGCGAACGTTGCCTAATGATCATTCCGCTTAAGAGTTGAGACTTCTGAAAATAGGTCAGGAAAACGCTAGGAAGAAGTGTTTTTTTCTTTATTTCTATTATTTCGTTCATTACTACATCGAACTAAACTATAACTAAAAGTCCTTACTTTTGGCTATGAGAATCTTAAAGATATTCTGCAAAATAAATGTCTACATTTAAAAATAATTTTGACAACTTTAATAGAATTTGACAATCGCGACTCCACGTAGTACTATCGAAGAACTTCATATCTAAGCAGTTTGAAAACAAAATCCCGTGAACACGATGACCACATCTGTTACCGCCCGGTTCTTTGGTAGCCGAGCGCTGCAAGCTGAAATAGTCCTTACGGTGTATAGATATGAACTTCTTCGATGGTACATACTCGTTTGCCCTACTGCTGTTTGTCATTATAGAAAAAATATACAGTACTGTTTTTGCACCTGAAGTCGAAGTGTTGGTGTGAATGTTGTGTTGTGTTGGTGTGGAAGTTCATGACAACTAATAGTACCTATTCCACACCATTTTTAATCGCGATTGAAAATGGTCATATTTATTTAGACAATCAAAATTTTTGGTGAAAAACATCAAATTCAGAATAGCAAAATTATCATAAATTAAAATCTCAGTGCCATATTAGTGCTGTCAAACTAAAATATTGTTCAGTTGTGTCACTTTAGTCTATTTCAGAATGGGAAATCGTCGTTTGACAGGAATAGACTAAATTTTGGTGATTTTTAGTCTAGTTAGAGGGATTTGTGACAAGAGAATCGGTGCCATTGACCGCTTTATTCTAGCCTTTTTTTTGGGTGTGTAATTATCACGCAAGTTCTCCCGCTCTGGGCGGAGCGGGAGGGCGTGTCATACTCTTACTGACTAAAACCACCCCGTGTTCCTTCAGTTGCCTGTACGTTGCCAGGGGCCATGGCCACGGTATCCCTTTCGGACTTTCCCGCAACCCCGGCGCTTTATTCTAGCCTCATTTTGTTTTAGGCCCTTTTGCGTTTCGGTTTAGAGCCATTGACCCATCATTGAGCACAGTCTAGTGATACAGGTACATAATGAGTTAGCGTTTGAGAACTTTTGATCTTAGGACTATTCTGCCATTTTATGGTTAGGTAGGTATGCTTGCCGATCTCAGCTGAATGTTATCTTTTCTAAAAACTTTGACAAAAATGAAAATGCCGATAGGTACACCAATCTCATTTCTACTTTCGCGGCCAAAACCTTCAGGCTATCAATAACTCACAATATTAAAGTCTGGTCCTTGTATCAATGAGTACGGTCCTGTCTCTCTCTGATTGATGTGGTCCGATATACCCGGGCCGCAGCGGACCGTTTGAAACGTAGTTTATTCAACGCGAACATTGATTAAATATCAAACAACGTTACAAAGTCCAGTCCTTAATGAATGCTGGTTTGTACAAATATTGGTAGCTAGTGGAACTATCTAGTTACCTACTAAGTATTTGATTTCATTTCACGTAGGTTGTCAGGTACCTTTTGAGAAGCATAAGAATAGAAACACTATATTTTGTACATACACCAAGTGGGTTACACATATAAATGTAGAAAGGAGACTAGTCACGTTTCAAACAAACTTGGCCCCAAAACCCGAAGTGCCAACGAAAAATTAAGTATGTCACCTAAAGGACATCGCTCATTATAGCAGCACCGCTCAGACACGGCAAATAATTTGTCATTCAAGTTAGGATTTTAAATCAAATGAATTAAAGTCTATTTTACAATGGCTATACAGAATAGTGGACGGTGACGCCTCGCCGGCCGCAGGGTGACGCCTCGCCTGCCGCGCGGTGACTCCTCGCCTGCTGCGCGTTTACGCCTCACCGCCCATGAACAAGCTGTCACCTCAACGGTGGCGTGACGGCAGCGATCGGTTGCCTTTCTGACGGCGCGTTGGCGACTACCGGACGCCTTGCTTACAGCGGGTTGGCGACTACCACACGCCTTGCTTACGGCGCGTTGGCGACTAGATTTTTTGAGGCGGTCCCCGCAGCGTTACTGCACTAGAGCGGTGCTTTATAATGGACGATGTCGTTTCGTCGGGAAAGTCCACTTAAGCATTTTTTTATTTTGGATTTTTGGATCAATAGGTATGGCTGATCTCCTTTTACACAAACTGACACAATGGGCGGTCTTATCACTAAAAGCTATTTTTTAAAGACCAGCATTAAGCTTAGGTAAGAAGCTTAGGCTTATTGGTTAATACACACGAATTTACTAGCCCGAAACGGCCGAATCGACGCTTTCAATTTTTTTTTTTTCTTTTGAATTTTAATGCAGTAGTTAATGTACTTTTTTTTTCGTGTGTTGATATCGTTTGCGTGAATTTCGAGATTTATTGATGAAAAAATCACTTATAGATACGGTGGTTTGAGTGTGAAATAATTGAAGAATGAACTTCGAAATAGAAATGTAAAAGTATTTGGAAAAAAGGAAGACTTGATAGAGAGGTAAGTAAGCACTCCAAATTATGTGTTTTTCCAAAAGAATAGTATATTTGTGATTAAATATCTATATGTATCACATAATGTTTTATTACAGATTGGCAGCGTATGACAGAAAGAACAACTTCGAGAGCTCTGTTGGAGAAAGTTTCGTGATTGATGCATCTGATGATATTTAATGGTCACCTGATGATACACTCACGAGTATTCAAGTCATATCTATAGTGCCTTCAATAGATATAGTCATCAGAATAGAGAGTTTTATAGACCAGACGATATCGGAGGACAACAAGGATCCTTCACCTTCAACATCAGGAGAAGCCAGAAAACCGATACCTACATTTTGTCAATAACAATGTAGAATCCGATAGTGATTGATTGTTACGTAGGTAATTTGTTTTTGATTAGCATCAGAAAAAGGTCTTGTCTTGCTTTATTTTATTTCACCTAATGATAATTCATTAAAAAAGTATAATAACAATTAAAACATAAATGTCATGGATTTTAAATTTGTTTGAATTTTTTTAACATTCACAGTAACCTACTCGAAAAAATAAAACCAATAAATAATTCAATACGTCGCGCGGCGGCGCCGGCGTCGATCTCGCCAAATTTTCGTATAGTCCCAGTCGCCCCCACATGGATTGCCACCAGGTGGCAATTGGGAGAAAAAAATCCCAGTTGCCACCGGGTGGCGACTGGGACCTTATTGCCCCCACTTCAAATCGCTGTACATTGCGGCGTGGATCGCCAAACCCCCTCATCGGTGTTACAATTTTTTTTCAATAGAGTATTTTTTATATTATAAGATAGATGTTCTGCAAGATTATAACAAGCTGGAAACGCACACACGCATCTACATACTTATACAACAGAAGTTTATAAATAACAGCCGCCGCTGGAAGGTAGAATTGAAAAGTTCTTAGGAACGTGCATATATATTATTGCCTGTGAATATAATTACTCAAAAATAAGAATCATGCGGCTGCACGCTCTTAAGTGATAAATCATAGGCGTTAGTGACTTACTTTTATCTTTATAAATCCCTTGCATTTTTTTTTCCTTTGGGTGCACTCCCACGTTTCTACGTCACTTTTGTTTTTTCTTTTCAAATTATACTGATGTCCTGCACGAAGAATAATTGTCCCATGTCGTCTTTTTATATATAGTAGGTATACTTTGTCCGGAGCTGCAAGACGCACTTTGCTCTGACATGATTATAGATAGACTAAATTGCATTTCAATGTCATAGATGCAAAAGCCGGTAAAGGGTAGGGGAAGGGAATGACACATCTATTGTGATTTGTGTACTCCTTATCGCTGAGTCGGTTTTGGAGTGCTTCAAACAAAACACGTGTTTTATGACTTAATCCGTCGGGTAGTTTATTGTGTGCATTGTTTGTATTGGTGTGGTTTTATTGATAATATTTTGTGGTTTTCTTTAAATCTTGTTTGTATGTCCCTAAAAATATCACTTATCTACTAATAAAACCACATTGGAAATGTGACCGCCAACCCCGTCATCGCGGCCGTAAGAAATATAGCGATGAGGGGGTTTGGCGATCCACGCCGCAATGTACAGCGATTTGAAGTGGGGGCAATAAGGTCCCAGTCGCCACCCGGTGGCAACTGGGATTTTTTTCTCCCAATTGCCACCTGGTGGCAATCCATGTGGGAGCGACTGGGACTATACGCAAATTTTTAGGAATAACGTTTCTTCCGTACGATTATTGCACAACAAGTTAGTTATATTTTTTAAACAAAAAATAATTATCATAAATTGGTTGGAAATCGGGTGTAAGCCCAATTACACCCAAAACACCCGGTTTAAACCCGGTAACCCAGTGGGTAGATTGCCCATCTATACACAACACTGAGGATTTTTTATTTCAAGAAAAATAACTAACTTTGGTGAAAACTTCTACGAAATAACCAATGTTTGACGGTTCGCATATCCCCCAAAATAGCCAGCGCCATCTGCTTTGAGCTTTTCAGATTACCACGAAATATCTTGTTTGTGGTCAGAGACATCATCAACCCATTTTTACGATAAGTGCCTAGATAGGTAAGTATATTATGTGACTAGGTTGTCTCTCTCTCTACTTACTTAGTTTTTTTTCCTTTATAAGTAAAAATCACTTTATAACATGTAACAGATCAACGAGGACCTGGTGCGCAGTGGACTCTCAGCAATCTCCGTGAAGCACGACAGCGTGGTACAATGTTTGAGCATGTCACGCGCCTGCGAGAGGTTGCAAATACCGCCCGGCCTCGTTAAGGTGAAGCGCTTATATACTAGGCAGATAGAGACTTCCCGTTAACTCCTATAAACCTAGTAAGCGGTGTGCTCCACCGGTCAAGCCTTCCTATGTAGGTACAGAACGCACGACTAGAGATGCCAGTAAAGCCGAAAGTTTTCCGAGGTTATCTTGTTAATAAGTAAGATGCCTTCATCATACTTATTATTATCAGCCGAGATGATGATGATGATGATGAAGGCAACATGCTTCGTAATCATATTTCATACAAAAGATATAGGAACGACGTGGCGCGGAACATACAAACAACGCCCGCGCCGCACCGTCGCCTCGCCCGCGCCACTCGCCACTTGTGTATGTCCCGCGCCTTAGCAAGTCAATTTTAGGAAGCGTTGTGGAGAGAAAGGCGATGGGAGTTTTAAGAATTATAGGCTCCCGCAAACAGGCGCGAGGCGATTCTAATAAAACAATTTCTAAGAAAACTTCACTGTAGAACAATCTGCTCGCCAGTCTGCTCGAGCCTTAAGAAAAGTGTATTGAGACAGTTTGGGCACATAGAAAGGATTGGCTCTAATAAGAAATCTTAGTCGTTATATAGTATTGATAATGAGTTTGACCGACCACTACTACCTACTATTGATATCGGGCCTTTGCAATTAGCGCTGAGCGCAAATTCGAATGTCACAGGCAAGGCATTGTCAGAAAATGTCACGGGCAGTCGATTTCTATCAGTAAACGGTGACAGTTTACATGGAAAGCAATACCGTCCCTAACAGCGGTCGAGGATGACCATCGTGTGATATTACCTAGTCGGTAGGAGACGGATAAAGCCTCTACACCTTCCCAAAATGATTTCTATAAGTACAAAATTGAAAATGATCCACTGGTTTGGGATCTGCAATAAGGGCATTAGTAAGCAAGATTCGATGGAATGATGGGTTATTTATTGTCTCAGCATCACCCTAAGGTTAACTGGTAGAAAATGCCTCAGGCATTAAGTCAGCCTTTGTACAGTATTTTTTTAAACTGTGCATAAAATTAATAAATAAATAAATACTCATCGAGGCGTTCTAAAACAAAGTGCCAAGTCTCAGAATAGACTGCACTTCATTATTTAACCACTAATAATCTGTGTCTTTGGTCAGCATCGAAACTCCTTCAGGAGTCTTCACCGTCCCGACTTGAAGCGTGTTCCGTATCTGCGTCGCATGTCACCTGATGAACTGGAAACCTTGTTCCGTGGGTACGCTGACTTACCCCCCAAAATGATGCCCAAAACTGGTAAGTTTTTTATGTGTTATTTGTAGTGTTCTCTTAAAACGGCGAAAGAAAACGTGAGGAAACCGGGATCTCCTAGAACCAAAAATTCTAAAACGTAATAACCACCAACTAACCCGCACTGGGTCCACGTGGTGGATTACGGCCAATTTTCTCTCACTGAGACAAGACCTATGCCCCAGCAATGATAACACTGTAATGCTGATTATGCTATGCATTTTGACGATACTTAGGTGGCACGTCTAATAACCCATGGATTAATATGGATTGGAAAATGGTTCTCCATAAAAGCTATAAGAATATGGCTGTAAAGGCACACACAGTGCCGGCGGCATTGTTGCCGGCCTTGCCGGCGACTGCAAGCCGCGGTGCGCCCGGCTTGCCGCACAAAAGAGCCGCCAAACAAAGGAGTGCCCGCTCGGCAAAAGCACTCTTTTAGAGATTTTTATTGACACAATCAGCACCTATTGCCAAACGAATTGATGTTTTCCCTTAGTCACCTTATATGATACCTACCCATGAGAGATGAGGTGTGTCCTTTACTTAATCATTCGAGTATTTAGGTGTATTTTATAGGTGGGCATTAAATTTTAGAATCAATTTCAGACTTTCAAGAGGAAAAACAAAAAACGCCACTGTCACCCGATGAGAGTGTCCAAGAAAAAGATAAAATTGAAGCCAAAGAAATCTGCAGACCAGATGAGGGTGCGTACATGTTTTGATCCATGTTGATCCTTTTGATCAGTGTCATTTTCTTTTTTACATTTAGTAAGTTCGATTGTGTGTACTTAGGGAGTGCTAGACAATTTTTTTAAACCGTTTCTTGCTGTTCTTATTTTGTTTTTTTTATGTTTTTGAGCAAGGCACACCAACGACATATTTATAAGAATAAACAATAGATAATCACAAATTTTCAATACTGTGTAAATATGTATTTACACAGTATAGGCACAACTTTCTTATTAAAAGGTTAAATTAAACAACTATTAAATTAAAAATTAAATTTAAATTTTTAAATCATTACAATATATATTACCTATATAAAATTAAAAATAAAATAATTAAAATTACTAAATAGATTTGATTATAGAATAAAATAATAAATAATACCTACATTTCTTCACATTGCATGAGAGAAATGTATTATTTTTATTATTTTTCAATTTTAAATGTACTTAAGTCTACTTTGTATCAATTTTTCTATTTTATACAAAGGACTGCCTGCAACTGCAAGCAACGATTTTTTATATCGTCTAGTACTTTCCGTTAACATTTGCACGACCCGAACGCCGAATATAGTGTAACGTTAAATAAATTCTCACCACCATGTAATAACCTATATTCTATGTCTTCGATAAATAAGTGCATTATTGAGGACGTCATTTTGGTAGGTAATAACTAATAACCTACCAAAATATTACAGTAGTATTTACTACAGGTAACGAAGCAATCCCAGTGCACCCTATTCTAGAGGACCGATCGGGGGGGGGCCCCGAGGACATACCGGATGGTATGAGACTGCATGGCGCTCGCGCAAGACTGTATACCTCCGTCCTAGCCGGCGCTAAAGCCGGTGATCAGCCGGAGTGAGTGTTGCACATATGTGATCTTAGCTTTTCATTCTCATATTGTGTGGATTTCGGTAAGTCAGTAATATGATAAGACATTCACCGAGGGGATAGAGGACATTGTTGACAAAAGTGAATAAAAATGTTACAAATTTCGTGAATTTATTTATTTACCTGATGATGACGTGTAATGAATATTAAACGATATTCCTCGAGAATCAGTTTTAAACAATTTAAATAAAAAAAATCGATTACAAACTCTCAAGTATAATAAATCGATATGCCTCGAGAATGTCTTTAAAGCAACCGATTTTTTTCCTATCACTTCACAAAGTATTTTGATAGGTGTCAAATCGGGCTTCTGAAGCCTCGGTCACACACAGCGGATACTTGCTGCGAGTAAATTCGCAGCGAGTAATCGCTGCCTACCTGTCATACACAGCGATTTCTACACGCGAATTTCGACAGAGCGGCGCGCTGAGCGGAATTGCTACTCGCCTGTCACACACAGCGAATGCTCGCGGCGAGTTGAATTTGCTACGAGTAAAATTGAACGATGAATGTACAGCTAGTTATCGCTGCGAATGTCTAATCGCAGCGAGTATTGGCTGCGTGTGACCGAGGTTTTAGATTGTTGCCAGATTAGTTAGTTAAATTAGTTCGATTCTTTAGATGTCTGTCACCATACATTGTTAGATTTTATTCATGTCAATACGATTTCTTCTCATTTCAGTGGCATTTTGACTCATGAAGACTACGATACTCGTGTCCCCGATGACCCAGTTCCAGACGAAGAAGTGCAACTCAACGAAGAACTACAAATTATTCTTCCCCCACGGTACGAAGACGTCACAGCAGATTCCTCCTTCACCCCCGCGTCCACAGAAGAAAGCAGTATCAGTTAGATTCGATATTACCATTATGACTTTAAGTTCAAATTAGAAGGAACTTAATAATTAATGAAGTTTAATCGAAAAATTACTATTGGCTCAAAAGCACGCCGAAAAATGACAAGGCTGATGCGACTCTCGAGGAAGAAAATTGGTAGAATTTTCCTGTATATGTACTGGATTATGAGTGATTTTATTCAGAAAAGTTGATTCATAATTTATATCAAACTAGTTCTGTACTCAAGTATACATTATTTCTATTTAATTTTATGGTTTTCCTACTTAGTTAGTTATTACTTTTGATAGTTATTTCTGAACATTTTACGTTTGATAGTTGTATTTTGTAGGAATAAAACTAGATGTTTCAAGGGTGAATTTATATTGAATTTATCTTTCTACAATATTATACAATAGGTTTTAAATTGTTACCAACGCTTCCCTGCGCGATGATCCCAGCGGTACATTACCATACAAATAATAATATTTTTTACATTTTCGTGCAAAATAGTTGCTAGAAATTTTAATTGCACTTTAAGTAAAAACGAAAATTGATTATCAAAGGTATATCAGTTCTAAAGTTGATCATGACCTATTGTATACTGTCATGTCTCGAGAGTATTACCATCGATCATTCGAATATATTATATTTATCATAAAGATGCCCTCACCGGGAGCATTCGCCTGTGATGTAACATTTCAGATAAAATATTACAACAGAGATTGCTCATTATAATGCTCGGTTCTCCTCCATTGACGATTACATCAATGGAGGAATGTATCACTACAGGTTGCGCACCGTAATGCTCGGATCTCCTCCCTCACTGATGCAATGCTAGACTCTAAATATTACATTATAGGCGAATGCTCCCGGTGAGAGAGCACCTTTATGTTTTATGAAATATATTTATATCACAAAGTATAGGTGAGTTACAAAAGAAAACATAACTTTCATCGTAGTTTACTCGCAATTACAATTCAATAGGACATCTAAAATTAGGCAAGAAATTAGTACAGAATGTGAAGATTGCCGAAAAAGTAGGCAATGGACCTGGAAATAAGAGCTAATTTCGATTAACAAGTGTTCCTAGATGATTAATTATGAAGAATTTCCTAGATCAAGTGTTGAAATGAGGCGCAAGGATCTCGTTTTGTTAATATTATCTCACGTACATTTTCATTCGAACGTAATTATAATTTCACTCTTATACTTCATCCGCACTGAATTTGAGTAATCCCTACAATCGCACGTTAGAGGGCGGAACAAAACAATCACTACTTCATAAGCTGCGTCTAGGCAAGACGAAACGTGCATAAGCAGAGCATACATTTTCGTAACGCAGCCGTACCATTTCTGAACCTCGAACGAGCACGCCTTACTACGCTAAATCGTGCTGCGCAGTGCTCGTATCGTGCTTAACTCGCCTAGCGTAGAGGCAGCTTTACATATTTTTTGTTTTCGACAGAGATGAAGATATAAATCGATGGCCTAACCCGAGTACAGCTGATAATTGGAACCGGATATCTATGCCTATCTAAATATGAAATATTCTAAAACGTACTGTTTATCGACACCTCAAGCTCCGCCCTAATTTTACGCACGCACTACCACTAAGGACTATAAATAAGGACCACTTTTACCTTCTAAAGAAAGTCTACTAAACCGCCGTTTTATCAGTTGGTTGGGCTCGATGATGGTGAAACGTGCCCTAAACCTAGGAAATAACTATTTATTACGTCATTTATCAAGGAAGGTCGATTTTCCAACTTGCAGTTTCTAATTTCGTTGAACTTTTTTACGTTATAATTATGTTATTATCTCTATATCGTATTATTTGAAAATCTATTTATTGCTTTATTTCTATGTACTTTCTTTACTTTTTGCATAATATATCGCAAGCTTTTTCGATTAACCATTTATTAATTAACAATCATGGAGTAGTTTAGAATGGAGTGTCAATGTGAAGTCGGAAGTGCGTATGCTGACACGTTTGACGGAAGACTGGCGACGTGTCGTACGTTTTTGAGTAGTTATGTGAACTTTTGGTACATATTCAGTTTTTTCTGAAAGGTTATACTGAAGCTAATGTTCAAAGCAGAGTTTGCGCTGAGATTCAAACACCGAAACCAAAACAATTTGTTTTGTGATTGTTGAATTGCAATGTATTAACTCCGCATCAGTGCATATTTGCCGATTTGTCTTCCTTATCTGCCTCTACATCTTGCCTGCCTCTGCCCTTAACACTCCATTTCTTATCTACTCAAATAATTAAGCCTGGTTATTTATTCTTAACGGAAGTTTGCATCTATAATCAGCCTTTTATAAGCAAATCACCCTTCCGGCAAAAGCCCTCACAAAACGAAGCTATAAAAATTAAATAATTCGCTAGAAAAATCTCATTTCAAGGTCCATTCAAGAGCCGTATTTACAAAATCAGATGGTCCCCGAACTAACTACTGGCACGGTCGATATTGGACGCTTTACTAAGGCATGCTTTAATAGCCTGGAAATTAGATTGATAATTAAATAAACCTGTATTTTAAACTTATATTAATTGCAGAACTTTTGTGTCTTTTAGCTCAAGTCGTAAGGCGATTATCACAGTGCACCGCGCTCCGTCGTGTAGCGCGGGGCGGCAACGGAGCGCGCGGTGTTCTGTGATAATCGCCTAAGACACCTAGCGGTCTGAAGACTGGACGTTCAGCCAATAATATGAGTCTGTTATTCTCTGACAGCAAAATGGGTTTTTGTCTTGATTCACACACAGTATAGATTTAAATTATTCACGTATAAATTATAAAGATGGATGCGAAGTGGTAGCCCGCGAAATTAAAATTTTCTTGCGTTTTTTGCTATTTGCAAGTCAGTGTCAGTTGTATCTTGTTCAAAATATGATTCGCGAACATAACAAATATGTATTTACAAAATTATAATCATCAGAATCATTAATCATCTCTTTAAGTTGGATTTATTCTCAAATGTCATTCAATGGAATAAAACTAACTTAAAGAGATGTATTAATTTACGATTGATTATAATTCTGAAAACACATATTTTGTTATGGTCGCGAATCATATTTTGATATGACAACCTGACACTGACCAGCAAATTGCAAAAAACTTAAGAAAATTTGAATTTCGCGGACTGGTGATCCACCTGCATAATGTAAGTACACAGATCGTTCTCAGCATCTTAGTAAAGCGCCCTTACACCACCCGCCAAAGAATCACATAGAAAGCTGAAAGCGATAAATCGTACATACATATAGTGGATCTTGTCTTAAAAAACTTCGCATACAAAAATCAACATTCAAACAGCGACAGTAATAAAAATACTCTTCAATATGTACATACATTGCTTTAATATGTACATTTTTGTATGAGGGTAGCTTGACTATTGTTCTGAAAAATTAGGGTACGTCAAACTTGGTGGCAAAAATATAAAAAAATATTAAGGGTTAGTAGAAATGTTCACGTAGTCATAGGATAGTGTTGACATTTTAATTAGAGCAGAACTTATCAAAGTGGGTACAAGATTATTTAAACATAATTATTTATAATATAACATAGTGATGTATAAACATGTCAATTTAATCAATGTCCTTACATACAAATTAACAAAGGGTAATCGGCACTTGTTTTAACCGTCAATTTTATTATTTTTCGGTTACCCCTTGTCTGTTTTAAGCAGATAAATACTAACTATAGTCAAGCCACTTCATACAAATGACCTACGCAGCGTGCATAGCTATCACGTAAATATTCATAATAAACAATATTGCGACCATCCATACATAGTCCTCGATTACCCACAATAATGCATTAGAAACTTCATTCTACCTTACTATACAAAGGAGGTAAACATTAAACTAAATAAAAAAATCATTTTACTTTATGTAATAATTCTTTAAATAACATAAAAAAATAATCGAATATCGTTACAACAAAACTTTCTAAATTTGTATTTTCATTTTTTAAATATGGAATAATTGATTTTGTGACAAGCGTTCGCTTGCTTGCTATCTAACGTAGTGTTCACACGGACAGTCTCTCGCACCTCACTGGAGCGTTTTTGTCTGTATAACCATTATATAGAATCAACACTGGTATTCACAATGACGTTGCTTGATCCGGCACACGGGCGCTTACTTAAATTAAATGGCATCGACATCCTCACCTGTAATTAGAGAAAAACATAGATTATTAATCATAATCAAATCGGTTTGTTTATTAATTTGGGTTTGTCAGTAAAAGTCTCTAGAATAGACTCACCAAGCCGAGTACAGAGCATATTCGACTCACTGGAAAGTCGTATGAAATGCAATTGAAGACAGCTGTGGCAGCAATGACGGTTTGGTATTAAGATGAACGATATAGCGAGTGCAGAGTGCACTGCACGTGCAGCTACTTGAACACAACTCTGAGCACTTTCTCGTTTCATCTAGTGAGGTTATGGCATAACCCACGTCAGCACAAGATAGCTAACTGCTAAGCACTATTTTTCATATTAGGTCTGTACTGAGGCTCAGTCGCAAAATTACCACTTCTCAAAATACCTCTCGGACGCAAAATATCCATTTCTCAGAATGTATCTTTCGCAAAATGTCCCTTTTTTCCAATGCACATTCAATCCTTCACATCAGTACAAAATCGGTCAAGTGCGAATCGGATTCGCGCAGAGAGGGATAGTCTGCAAGATTTATCATTGTCAACCGATGTGCATGCATGTTATTGCACTATATTTAACCTCATAAACCGTGCGAGTAGGTCGGTAAAAAAGCTCTGGACTCAGTCTCGTGTTAGCTTGCTCCCACGTCTACAGGAACATTGGAGTATAATATAGTTAGGCCCACTTGCGCCACAAACACTAAATACGTTTACATACATACAAAAATAACAATGTTTCTGTAATTTTTTTGAAGATATTCGGAGTGATGTTTTAAGTGTTTAGTGCTAAACGAATGACTGATTTGTGGTTCAAGCGAGTCTTAGAGAGTAAGTTGGATACGTACCGTGGCGGGCGCGGCGGCGCTCGGGCCGCCTACTCTGCAGCTCATAACTTATGGTTGCTGGTGAGCCAGGTGAGCCCCTCGTACAGTCCGTCGCCGGACGTCGCGCACGACGGCTGCACGTACCAGTTGCGGTCCCGGATACGCGTCAGCCCCAGCTTCTCTTGTATCTCGTGGGGTTTCATTGCTGGAATTACAAAGGAAAATGATTTATTATTATTATTTATTTATAAAGAATTTACTTGTAAGTACTTAAAAATATGCCCCAAAAACTGCTTTCACGGACTTTTTTGGCTGTGTTTCTGTGTATTCATGTGTTCAAGTCGTCGTCGCATGCCTCCCTACTTCCTTTAGTTCTTTCAGTTAACTTTCCTTTGACTTAGCACAACCGTCAAAACCACAGTGATCTTTGTTCTCGTCACGGTTGAAGTTGGGTTGCTGCCGTCATAGGTTAAATAACTGGAAGTACTGTAATTATTTTGATTGCTCGTAAGTACGTAACAATTGTACTAATAATAATTGAGGCAATTTGTCTTTCTACCATTTCAAACTAAGTATACCTAGTAGACCGTCGAGTGTTCGATATTGCACCAGTTATAATTTGAAATCGTGAATTACACACATAATATCACGCCTGTATTCCACGAAGGGCTGAGCAGACATGTACCTATAGTACACCTACATTTCGCCAGTTATGTTTTTGAGTCCCATGTAATAGCGAGCCTATTGCCATCAACCGGGCACAAATTCAGGCGCTGCTACTCAAAAACCCAATAACACTTTGCCCGACTTGGGAATCGAACCCAGGACAATCTTGAATACTCATAGCGTAAATTAAATGATTGAATTAAGATTCAAAATAAAACTTAACAGTGCACCTGCTTTTTAACTAGCGCAAACATGAAGACTCAAATGAGGGTCAAACACGGCCCCGGCCCTGCAACCTGTTACTACTTATGCTTAAATGCGACCTTTGGCCGTACAATTAATGAATAGATAGCACCATTTGTCGCAGCTGAGGATGGTATGGCCTAAAATTCTTTGTTACTTGAAGAGGATTTCTGTTTCTTTTAGACCTCCCAATGTTCATCGATTATTTCTCTAGCAGTGGCGGCCCCGACTTACGAGTTTGTTCGTGGGTTCGAACCCAGGCAGGCGCTTTACGTTGTGTAAATAATTTCATCACAACTGCTCTCAAAACGGTGAAGGAAAACATCGTGAGGAAAACGCGCATCCTAGATCCAAAAATCTGCTGTTTCACACATTTATGTTCGCGTACCTTGACAAAATATCGAGAATGTCAGTTGATAGTAGTTGTTTTTACGCGATTTCAGGTTTGGTTCCATAGTAAAAGTTGTTCATAATGATGAGTACAATGACCCTTTTCAGGTTTTAGTTATTCCAATTATATTGCGACTTGTATGGTGTGGACGAGGGGAAAATTAAGATTGGACTGGCCCAGAGAAATGATTGAGCATTATGAAAGATCTAATGTCTATAATACTTATATCGAATTTCGGCCATGGCAGTCAATCTCAGCGGAGACTAGCCATCTACGCCGGAGATATTATAGTGCACAAGTGTGTGCGCAGATACAGGTGCACTCACTCTCGAAGTCCGATGGGACGGCAATCCGACACGACCGGAGAGAGATCAGGCGCAGGACCAATGGCTTAACGTGGTATCCGAGGCACGGGAGTATAACACCGTCAACTTCCAAACTCCGGTCTGTTACTGAGAAATTCCTAATAGCTATAACAACATACCGTCAGGCAAGTCCTGTTTGTTAGCGAAGATGAGTATGATCGCGTCACGCATCTCCCTGTCGTTGATGATCCGATGCAGTTCCTGGCGAGCTTCGTCGATACGGTCCCGATCCGCGCAGTCCACCACGAATATTAGACCCTGAGTGCCTGGAACATTTGAATGGGGATTTTAGTATTTTGAGACAGATTCTGCAGTGAACAGCCGGTATATTCTGTAATAATCTCACGGTGAAAACTTAGGTGAAGTGAGCTTGAAGTGAGCTCACTTCACCTAAGTTTTCACGGTGAGATGGTTACAGAATAGCCCTGCTGGAATGTTTCTTCCATTGGGACTAAAGGTGACTTGGGATTTTGTTAAGGTGGGCGTCATAAAACTCTTTTTGTGTACCTGGATGTCTAACTACTAAGAAAGATGGTATGTACCATCGATGAAGTTCATATCTATACACCGTAAAGACTATTTCTGCTTGCAGCGCTCGGCCGCTATAGAACCGGGGCGGTAACAGATGTGGTCGTCGTGTTCATGGGATTTTGTTTTCAAACTGCTTAGATATGAAGTTCTTCAATAGTACTTCAGTTTCATAATTATTTATACTAATATAATAACAACGACCGCAATGATCACCAATATCTTAGTCACGATTATTGAAGTAACATCGGTATATTATAGTATTACACACACCGGTGATGGCCCAGTGGTATCAGCCCCTTACAAGTTATCGAACCCAAACAGGCGCTTTACTTTGTTTATTTCATCACCGCTGCTCTCAAAACGGTGAAAGAACACATCGTGAGGAAACCGGCATGTCCTAGACCCGAAAATTCGAAGACATGTGTTATCCACCAACCAGCACTGGGACACAGAGAGGAGACCTGTGTCCCAGAAGTGGAAACATAACGGGCTGATTGAACTGATGAACTTCATATCTAAGCAGTTTGAAAACAAAATCCCGTGAACACGATGACCATATCTGTTACCGCCCCGGTTCTATAGTGGCCGAGCGCTGCAAGCAGAAATAGTCCTTACGGTGTATAGATATGAACTTCTTCGATGGTACACACACCCTGTCCAATAAATTGTCGTTTACGGGTTACCGTTTTTTGTTGTTATAGCGAAACTGGGTTCCATTGCCATGCTTAAAAGAGGGCTACCTCTGTGTTCATCATCTAGCTTGCCTCTTGAATCTTAATCTTGAAACATTTCCACCATAGGGACGCATGATGGACCTGTACTTTCTCTGACTCAAGCCTGATTTACACGATGCGATTGAATTGCCTCTGTCATACTATATGTTGAAGCAACAAAAAAAGTCGCAACGTCTAAATAGTGTTTAAACGATGTAAGTAATTTGCTGTTTCAATTTTATTGCCACAGACAAGAAACTTGCATCGTGTTGTAAATAGAGCCTTTAGCTACTACATAACATAACATCACGCTTGTTTTTCCCCGAATGGTTGGGCAGAAGTGTAACTGTAGTAGGTACGGGTCCATATTTCGCCAGTTATAATAAGGGGCGAGCCTATTGCTATCAACCGGGCACAAATCCAGACTGCAGGTTGCTACAGAGAAATTCCAGATACAAAAACCCAATACACTTTGCCCAACCCGGGAATCGAACCCAGGACCTCATGCTCAGCAGTAGCGCTTGCGACCACTACATCAACGAGGTACGCTTTAGCTACTAATCTATTAAAAATAAACGTAAAATAACAAACACCTTTTTTTTTGGGTGGGAAATTATCAAATAACTTCTCCCGCTCTGGGTGGAGCGGGAGGGCGTGTCAGACTCTTACTGACTAAAACCCACCCGTGTTCCTTCCGTTGCCTGTACGTTGCCAGGGGCCACGGTGTCCCTTTCGGACTTTCCCACAACCCCGGCACGGTGCTAGTAATAATAAACAATACACACCTGTATAGTAATGCCTCCATAGTGGTCGTATTTTGTCCTGCCCCCCAACATCCCATACGTTAAATTTGACGTTTTTATACGTAACAGTTTCTACGTTGAAACCGACCGTAGGTATCGTTGTGACTGACTGACCTAATTTTAATTTATATAAAATAGCTGAAGTTTATTTTAAGGAATTACTGTTCTTTCATCATAGTGGGTGTCACAATGAAGTTATGAGCCAAAGATTCTCATCAGATTTTTTTATTCACATAACAAATATTCAAGAAAAGTATCGAAGCAGGGAAGACTAATGCTGATTTACATACGCTCATATATCACAAATTCCAACGTTGAATACATTCTGGACCGGATTTAAAAGTGTAAAATATTGGTTAAATATCGATCCAGTAGCTCTTAAATTCCAGGACTAGAATTATCTAATACTGGACCATTGTAAGTAAATCAGCAATATACTTCTTGTCTGCTTGACTATTCTATACATATACATATATTATAAAAATTTAAATACTTCGGATAAGCAATCCATGGGGGTTAGTAAACATAAAGATAACTTATACCTATGTTAGTATACTTATTATCTATTTGGAAACAAGGCTGTTGTTCGAAATGCTTCTCCGAACAACATCACCTAACAAAGGAGAATCGTACCTCCCCGCTATGGTGTTCAGCATGGAGTTGGAGCTTTCCCACACTCTGCAGAGCAAAGAGGCAGATTTCTGTCTGACGATGGCGTGGAAGCCGTCGACGTGTGCTTGTGCAAACATACCTGATGCACTGCAGAAACGGGGCAGCCCCATCAACATCCTGAACCCGGTATTATATTGGACCCGTAGGGCGCTGATAGCCCGCTGAGTATAGTTGGTTCACAGGCTGCACGTGTAAAACACTTGGCAATAAGCTTTAAAAAGCATTATCTTGACTGCCCTGCTGCAGCGTGCAAACCGGCGAGCTTTCATCGGACTGCCAGCGCCCTACGTTCCCTCTCAATATCCACTTGGTCATTAAGGTCGTTGGTTACATAATGCTCCAAGTACTTGAACTGGTAGAATAAAGACGTACTGTTTATATGTTTGGATGTGTGATTACAAAAATTAATTCACCGACAGAGAAAGCTATGCTAAATTATTGCCGAGTACCATAGAATATATTTTATGTTAAAACACGTGGACGATATCGCGGGCAGAAGGTAGACTTTTATATATTGGAATAGAGCAGTCGCTTTCTGTATATATTTTTGTGGTTTTATACTACAGCTCCAACTATCTGGCGATTTGTAACCTCGATACTGCAACGTTCTTAGTTATATGAGGCGTGTTTATGGCGTTATAAATGAGGAATATCGATGGCACTATAAAATAGAAACGTAGCCATTAAACAGTTAAGTTCAGTGCATCCAAATGTTTACTTTACAAGATAGTACTTTCGTTTTGCTGTATTTATTTATGGGAAAAGGGAAACACTCTAAAGTAAGTCATTTTTACTTATTTTAAGAATACTTATAAAACCTTTTTGAAGTTTTAACTTCTTTAGGTGCGTTGAGCGAATTTTGGTAGGGGGTAAACTTATGGATTCACGTAGTGCTGGGCTACAGAATATAGATGGCGCTAATACCAGTTTCAAGTTTTTACTTCTGTCGGCAGTCCCCATGACAGCTTATTTTTTGTGGTATTATGGGTCCTGCTAGGATTAAGGCTTACTACGGTTCCTTCTGTCCCACAAAAGGGAGGCCTCAGTTCCAGTAGTGAGAACATTATAGGCTGATTATGTAGGTATTGATCGTTATAATGTCTAATGTCCAATTTTCTAAAAAGAGCCCGTTCTTATTCAAAATGAGTATAAAACAGGGTTTTACTGATTTAAGCTACCGGGCTCACTTATTTGTATAGTACAGTGTCGACGTAATTCCTATCATTACTCCTGTTGAAAAACAATGATTATCTTTTGACAAAGGATACTAGTCTTTCCGGCAGCATCCAGGCCCAGCATCAATATCCTCATCTCCTTGTTACCGAAGATTTTTGACAACAGCTTCCCCATTGTGCTGAACTCGCCTCAACCGCACAACTGGAAAAAGGAAAAAGAAACATTAATCTTATTGAAATTATCGATAATCATATTAATCATACACGATCTAGGAAATAGTCAAAAAGACCTAATAATAGAAAAAGTACAGATCATTTTTAAAAGCCGGCTTTGATAACCAAATTCACTGTTTAAGTTCGAAATTAACAGCTAATGACAAGAAACACGAATTAAGGAAATTAAGATTTAAAGACAAAGTTGAATCATTAGTTCATCACATCATCTAAGATCTCTGATAAGGTCTTTGATAACTTACGGTCAAAATTTTGAAGACCAGACAACCACTAGGACCAATTAAATTTTCTGAAGAACAAGCATAAAACCATTTTACCTAAAACAGAGCTATAAAATGAAAATCATTCGATTTATTGTTTGTTCGAGAAATCAATTATGAGAGACTTAGTTTAACAACTGAACCATCGATGCGGACGTTGGTTGAACTGAAAAGCACTCCAGAAGTTAGGAACTCTGGAGTTGAAGGGTGCTTCCCGGTTAACAAAGTCAACTAAATCCGTTGTTATTAAATTGAGATTGGCCTAATTTTATTTTTAGCTATCGATATAACGAAGATTTATGCGTTTTTGTAAACTGAAATCCGATTGGCTAGGTGGAATTTAGATCTTTGACAATACTATTCGGAATGTATAGTTGGGGTATCGTGTTACCCAATAACTGGGTTGTGGAGGTCAGATAGGCAGTCGCTCCATATAAAATACTAGTATTTAGCAGCATCCGTTTAGCCTGGAAACCGACTCCAACGTAGATGGGAAAGGGCTAGGCAAATAATGAGGATGATATTTCCAATGTCGCTGTTGTTGTTGTTGTTGCTGGCCGCGCTTGCGGAAAGGCTTGATTGTGCCATCATAACTCACTGTTGTAAGCGACACGTGTTGCTTTCTTAATTTTATTTGTATATTTTAATTTAATATGTGTGTTAATTTTGATTTCAATTTTAATTGCAATGTTGATTTTATTTTTATTATATTTTATTTATAAGTGTATTGCCTATTCTATTATGAGTCTATGTTACTCGAAATAAATTATTTGAATTTGAATGTATTTTAAGATTGTGAGAAAATTCTTACAACTTAAAAAAATATGAGGACTATTTATGATCCATATTGTAATGCAAATCGATAGAAGAGTATGGTAACATTGATAACTTAGTAACAAGCCATCCATCCAATATATTCTTGCTCCGATGAACCTGAACTCGGTTTCGGAATATGTATCTCATCAAGAGCTATCGAAAACGTAAGATTATACCCGTGAGAACGTATCTAAGCGTAATATCTTATTCCACACAACTTTTTATCATACGTTTCATTCTGTGAGAGAAGAATATTGCGCCCAGAACATTAGAAGCAAAAACATGAGTCACAAAAGTATCTCAGAAAGTATTTTTTTACGAGTCATGAGTTATCGAGAAGGGAATCAAAAAGTTTGGGAGCAAACTAAGAAATGTTTGCCGAGAGTCGATGTAACAATGTCGCAATGCTATCCGTCCATCGCAATCCAAGTGTAATTAAATAAGTTAGTGGTACTTAAGTATCTACTGGTTTTAAGCACATATTGGATCTTCTCATAGAAACGATCAAACTGATTCGCAGTAGTTGGCGTTTCGTCCTCAATTTGAGCAGGGATTATGTAAATCGGTTTAATGGAACCGCCTTTCATCCATTACTACAGAATTCAAGGCAGGGATAAGGTATAGAGTAGAGATGCCGCGAATAGTCGAAAACCGATTAATGGCCATTCCCTATGGCGAATAGTCGCTACGTAAAACTTTTATTTATATTTTTTTTTATGTCGAGAAAAAATGTTTATTTATTCTCAAATAATATAGTTTATTTATTTTCTGAAGCAGGCTTGATTTATGAAAAAAAGCGCAACCGACTTGATCCCAATCGTGCAGAAAAACTAGTCGGTAACCACAATCTGCCCCTTTTGGGTTGGGCCTTTGGCCGAACGTCAAATAATTTTAAGTCTATAGTTTTTCTGTTAATTAAAAGTTTATTTTTATGTGGACAACTATTCACCGAATGTCGAATAATAGACACTAAATTATTCTGTATTCGACGAATAACCAAAAAAATTCGAGTAATACCGAATAATAGCGAGTATTCGCAGCATCACTAGTACAGAGCCTGATCCAGCCTTAAAAGATCTGTGTTCCACTTTCACACAGGGATGACAAATTGCATTGGGTCCATTGTGCGGAAATCAGACTACTGTAAAATAGTATCGTTGTGCAAAATATACGATTCAACATTTTACACAGCGATAATGTGACCTATAACAACATCCGATGTATTGTTTCTTTATAGATACGTATCAAATATTTCGCACTCATTCGTTTTTTTTTCAAAAGTGGTACCTAAATCTTCCGTGACCGTTCTCAAGTTCCAATTACCTGAGTTAACAGTAGATACAATTGACGCTTGTGAATCAGATCTTTGAAATTGATCCGGTTTCTGGTATTATCCCAATTTGGTTCTCTTGGATATGAACGCTTGAAAATCTTTGGGAGATGAATTTGAGACAGAAGTTATCTTGTTTTTATGAAAATAAAACTAAATGGATCCGAGGAGAGATATAAGGTACAATAGGGATGGAGTTTAAAAGTAATAAGCTGGCAGTTAATATAAAGAATATCTTTTTTAAGCTCTCAAAATAAATTACTTATGTTTGCGAAAATTTGTTCGTGTGCAAACCATTATATTTGTTAACATCATTAGCCTACAGGGACCGTTTATGAAGTATTAATCCCATCATTATTATTCCGCTGCAAAAAAAGGATGGTGCTATCGGCCCAGTATAGCTCCGTCTCTCACTCACACTGGAAAAATGGTGGCAATAATACGTCGTAATAGGGTCCCAGCAGTCGACTGCTGGACTCGATTCGATATTCGTCTGTATAGTATTATTTCGCCTTTAATTTTAATCGATTACAACAACAAATCCTTGTCTAATACAACCGTCCATAAAGGTACCCCATAATAATATATTTACATCGAACATAATGTTTTACGTCGCCATATCAATGATCTTCGTTAATGCATACAACGTTATCATCAATCAAAATAGAATCGGGGCGACGTTTTGCTATCGGAAACAGTCTATCATAGTGAACACCCTCGTTTATTTAAAGTACCTACCTGGGGACCAAGCTCTGCTCAGGTGGAAATAGAGACAACGAATTTTCCCAGATATGAGACCTAGCTAGATCGATTTTTCGCCCCCGTAAACCCCTATATTGCAACTTTCATCGAAATCGTTAGAGCTGTTTTCGAGAACGTGATTACAAATATAAATATAGTACCTGGTCGACCGAGCTCTGTTTGGGTGTTTTCTTTTTTTCGAGATTTGAGGCCTAGCTAGATCGATTTTACGCCGCCGTAAATCCCTATATTGCAACTTTCATCGAAATCGTTAGAGCCGTTTTCGAGAACGTGATTACAAATATATTAATATTGCTCATTTAATAGAATAGGATGTATGTTTAATGGGGTTAGCAGAGAATATGCCATATGAGTTTCAATGACATTTGAAATGATAGGTACTAATTGTGCCTGCCGATCTATTTCGTAAAAATATCACTGTTAAAACTTTTTAAGTGAAGTGAACTGTCAACAGTGTCAACCCCTCCCTAGCAACAGATGGAATGACAGATCACTTCACCTATTCTGTTCTGGGTGTTGATCACTCGTTTTGATAAGATTTTTTTGTATTACACATTCGTGTTTACTATTGTTTACGATTTATCTCATAACATTTTGTCAACAATACAAACATCTATTACAATGATTACTATAACAAATGAATGAAATTGACGTGTCTGTTTGTGATGTAATACAGTACTTAACAAAAAAAAACATTTTAAAATGGTCTGTCTGTTTGTTTGTTTGTTCCGGCTAATCTACGAAACAGCTGATAGGTGAATGGTATGAGGAGTAACTTACTTAGAAAACTTATTTTAGAAAAAGAATAAGGGTTAACGCGGGCAGCAGTTAATTACTACTGTGGCGGCATCTACATCACCACATGCGAACTAAGCATTAAAGACCTGACGTCACACAAATCCTGCATCGCGCAATTAGAGTTTACCGCGCGAACGAGATATATAAGGCTATCCGAAATCAATCGCTGGGCAGTTGCCCGCCAGACTCGACACCCGTCTGATCGGAGGATCCTCCCTTTTCTATAGAGGATGAGTGAACTTTACACCCTGTTCCTCATATCTCTAAAATACTATAGGAACTTGGTACCTTTGGAATTGAGTACCTAGTTAATTTAGATAGTACATATATTATTTCTAGAATACCTACATTGCTTACAATTGAAGCTGTGAGGCATTTATTTATTCTCAATGACCAGAGATACCTTGAGTAATTAATTCACATAATTCTAATAGAAATTGCCTCATTTTCTTGAAAGGCGTACACGACACGATCCTAGATTACAATCCTTCCTTTTGTGAACAAACAGGTCAACTTTAGCATAGGAATGATTAAACAAGACTTCCATTTAATATTCAAAACACAGAGCAGCATTTACTTGGAACGAAACATTTAGATACGGGCGCTAATAACAATGTTCTAGCTAGGAAACCAGCTATTTACTTCAACATCCCACGTGGAACACCTACCTGCAAGATATTCGATGCCCTAGATAGCTAAGCTGGGCTAAATATAGAGAGCCCTTGGTCTCAAATCTTGTCTGTAGTTCGATTGGCATTTAGGTAACAGTTCTTAATTTTGTTGAAGGCTTTGATTTATAAGGATGACTTGAACTATAGCAAGAATGATGTAGGTAGCAGTATCTCGGGATCGGCTAGCAACTCCAATATCAAATTTTACAAAGGTTCCAGAATTATGCACTAAGAACAATGTCCCTGGTTTGTCAGAAACTCAGAAATACACGAGCACCTAAAGATTCTAGCAGTGAAAGAAGAACTATACGAAAAATACAAAACCTACAAACAGAGACGGAGCAAGCACAGCAATGTCTTAGAGAACAATGAAAGAATGTCAAGAACCTCCTAAACGCTAGACAAGCGGATATAAGTTCAGGATTTGCCACCTCTTTAGGCGTATTGCCTAAAGAGGTGGCAAATCCTGAACTTAGACCAGAGACAATGAAAATTTAAAGCTCATTTAGTACTGAACCACATAATGTGAATGTTCAATGGAACATCACAAAAACAATCTCGCACGGAGATCCCATCTGATTATGGCTAGAAAGCAGATTGCAGATAAAAGGAGAAAACAAAAAAAAGCTCTCCTATTGTCGGTTTTAACTGTTATAGGTACCTAGGCCTTCTCAACGCACAACCAAGTGAAGCAACCAAAATCAAACAAGTCATTCTGAGGCACTATTTAAGGACATTTTAAAAAGCACGCCCTTAGCTTCTAGTTCACTAAATGATTGCATTGCAATGCGCTGCAAAACCAAATTGTTCGTTTCCTTTAAAGAACCAAGCAACCATTTTATAAGACTGTCCGACCGTAACTGCAGAAATAATATTAAAAAGACACTTGACTGTCTGTATCCGCTACAAACCTAGATAGAGACAGTTTCAAGACAATCGTTAAAGAGCAGGTTACAGTGTCTAACAAACAACCCGTTCTCAAAGGTCAGAATGTTCAAAAGGTCAACATTATTTCTTTAGACACGTGTCAAAAAGTCCTTTCCATAAGACCAAAGCTTTTTATGAATTATCGTCGTTTTTTCTCATAACAACGCACTTGAAATAACAGAAGCTTTTTGTGAATTGTCGTCGTTTTTTCTCATAACAACGCACTTGAAATAACAGAATGTCTATTCAGCCTTAAAATAGTAGAAATAGCTGGCTTACAGAATAGAATTAATATGAGGAGAAAAATAGCAATTGCCGGAGGGGGAATAGGGATAAAACGCGTGAAATGAATTGCCAAGCCGTTATTTGTCACAGTTATTTTTATCGTTTAGATATAAACTCACAGTTCATTTTTGTACAATTGCCTTAGTAGGTATTCGGAGCATTACAAACTGCTAAACGATTAGAATCGTGAATTAAGTTTATTCCGCCCATAAAATATTTTGCAAGATAAATATATTTTCATATGATTTGTTTTCAATACCAGCAGAACTCGGTTAGAAAGAATTCAGTCAGTAAAGTTTCTAAGCAACATCTGCTGCACTCTCGATTGGCCAAAGTTCAATAGTAACAGAGAATATTCTTAGTTCAATCACTGCACCTTGAAGAAAACTTAAAAGTTCACTTATTACTTTTTCATTGATAAAAAGTACCTACGGCTATCAGTGTTAATCAAAGGGTTTATGCAAACTTTTACTATATCTAAGATATATGTTATTTTGTACGTTGTATGTAATGGGCCCTCCATTCAGATAGGCAGTCGCTCCATGGAAAATACTGGTATTCAGCTGCATCCGGTAAGACTGGAAGTCGAACACAACATAGTTGGGAAAAGGCTAGTCAGATGATGATGATGATGTCACCATTCACGATTTTTTGCTTTTTGTTGAAATTCTAACATGTGCCGTATTTGACTATATTCATTTTAGAATTTTATATCCAAAGTGGTACGGCCGTAAACAGTCCATTTGTCTGAACAAAAGATATGTAAATAACCTTGCACAGTTTAGTGAATAAAATGGATATGTAACTTGAGATAAAATAAATAGGTTTCATGCAAACTTATATTAAAATATAGTCTCACATTATAAAATACTCGCCTACAAAAAAACAATATTTGGAACATCCAAAAGCACGTCTCCCAACGCTCATTCAAAAACAGATTTTTTTTAAAAGCAAATAAATTTAAATTATTGTTTTTTATTAATAAAAAATGACACAACGACGTTATTATTAAAGGCCGAACGCTTAACCGAGTCCGCGCCCGAGGGAGCTGCGCAGTGCGGGAGGGATGTGGTGTCGTGATGCGAGACCTCAGTGATTCGTCAACTTGTGACAACTGTCACCCCTCCCGCACCCCGCACCATTTTCAATAGGGTTCCTACGGCTGAAACGAACATATTAAAAAAAGAATTGTCCCAATTATTTTTTTCGCAAGCTACAATGTTTTCAGGCTTCACACTTGATTGACTGGTTTTGTATTTAAACTATTTTGATGTATTTTTCGTTTCTGCTGCATTCAATCAATTTTTGAAACAGAATTAATCTCCATTAAATTATCTATACAATGGTATATAAATTAAGTAGGTTCTGTGTACTAGCAGCAGTGTAACAATAAAAACAGTTGCAGAAAGGAGGCAAAACCAACAATCGCAAAGCATTCTCTAATGCATCGCATTATGAGTCGTGCAAAATTGTCTTCTAGGACGCTTCAATTATGTCTAATAATATAATAAAAACAAATGAATGTCTGGAACATTTTTCTGCGATCTAGAACATTCTCCAAACTGGACTAGCTTCTAAAATATTCAGCTTCTAAAAGGAAAGGGAATCATTGGAATCCAAGTTCCGTATAACATTCTATAGTCAGCCTAACCGAATTCTGAATTTAGAGTAGGGAGATACACAGAAGGGACATAAAAGCACAATATTTACAGGCTTCATTACATACAGGTACCGATACGTGGCAACACACGATTTACTTACGCAAGATGCTATAAATGTTCTGAGGTTTCGTTGTTCTCGTAAATAAGATATTGTCACAGTTTGTGAATTTCCCTTCTGATTTCCGAAAAGTAAGTAGATGCGACAAGTATAATACTTATAGGTATAGAGGAAATAAGATATCCGTATGTCGACGGCGAAGTGCCAATAACTCGTAACTGACATTTTTCGAGAAATTCACTTTTTAATCGTTTTGAATTTAAATGTGTTATTCGAATGTTTTAGTGAAATCTAAATTAAAATGTTTTACTTTGTCAGTTAGGTGTTATTGGCACTTCGCCGTCGATGTGGTATGACTAGGTAACGTACCTAATTATGTCATTCAATATGTTATATTATCCTATATAGAGACCAGAATCTTTCATAGTAACCAGATTCAAAAGGCACGATACAAGAAGTTGGGAATAAGAGAAGATTTCAGCGTAGGTCTAATCACTCTTACCAATTACATAGTACTTATCAAAGCAAATCCCTAGAGACATTAAAAATCGGCATGAATAAACCTTTTCAATCAAACCTATAAAAATCCATACAAAAACATAATTGTTTCATCGATACTGAATGAATAGATCCCACGCTTCGACGAAGTAATTACATCTAGCGTTCAACGTGATAGCGTTGACGCATGTTTTTTACAACCATTCAAAATATTCAACAGAATTCATGGAAAACCGATTGCTATTCATATCGTACCTTTTTACATAATACAAAACATTTCAGTCTCGACGAATATAAGAAATTCATGAGACGTGAATGATATATAAATAAACATCAACTAAATTAATGCACGCACGCAGGGAACAGCGGAAATGGAGGAAGAAATGTGTTTTGTCATATCTCCAATACGCTTTCTTATCTTTGAAGGCCGTACGTGGAGCGCCCAATCTGAATAAGGTGAACAGACTCCTGTTTGGCCAGAACGGAAGCGTGGAATCGTGGGTACTCACAATAGAATCGTTTCAGCCAATCTGCCCGCCAGAATTGCCTATATGCCTTAATACATAGCGTGGGTTTTTATCCGGTTAAGTGAACTTGCGAAGGTAAAGCGGATCGTATATTTACCGACCTTTTATCAAACAAACTAAACCTTTGTACAAAACTTCACTAACCTAACGTTATCCTAAACTATTTTAATACACTTTTATCGTAAGACCACGCTGTAATAGCACAGAGAAGATCTAATCTATGAAACCACTAATTCCATTCGGCGAAAGCTCCATGCAAGACCAATTCTAATTAAATAACACCGAAATTAACACATGTGATATCGCATACCGACAACACAAATACACGACGAGTTTTCATCAGAATTTTGGCTACGCAGAATTCCTTATAATAAGGTTAATTTAAAAGACAAAGGAAGTTCCAATCAAGACTGAAACAACTCATCCACGTAGGAATAGGAAACGTGTACATTAATATTGATTGGACCGGGCCGGAATGAAATCTGGCTGTAACCAGAACAACTAGAAACTGCCGTGTGTGATACATGTCCGTGCTGTAACCGCCGACCCAATTCAATTGATAGAAAAAAATTGAACCACGCCCTAAAAGGAAACGGTTGTAATTGAAATGATCTTGAAATATGGTCCATTGTTGGTGATATATCAATGTAGAATGGAAATGAAGGACTGAAACTTCCAGAATGTCGTTACGAATGAAGTTTAGGCAAGATAGAACTGCTAGGCTATACTGTCGAAGGCATCAACTGATGGATGCTGTTAAGCATGTTTGAGCAAAGAGCTTTGTCGCTATCTCTAAACTCGTTATAGAAGCTTGAGGCGGTGTCGACATACTTAATACTGAAACGCTTACTTTGCGTTTAAGGATTCAAGTAAAAGATAAGCATGGTTGATCTCAACAACTTCTAAAGCCCGAATCTTTAAACGAGGCGGAAGTTACGAAGCTATAAAAAACAGAACTGATGAATAGAAAAGCGGTAAAAGCTACAATGCATAATTTGGCAATCTCTGGAAAACTGTTAGGATGCAAACCGGATTAATCATACGAAATAAAGGAAAAAGAGCGGGCAATTGACACGATACCCACTATAGCTATTTGGTCGATAAACAGAATAAAGGTTTAACGACGTGGCTTGGTATCATAAAAGTGGAAACGAGGGTTTGCCCGCGTTCTGTACACGGAACCCTGAATTGGGTCGCTCCGTGTATCTATAATGTCACTACATTTGGGAGGTCGCGCTTAAATAATGATGCTTCAAGGTCTGTAAGAGACAAGGACGGTTACTTATATTTTTTTGAGAAGAAAGGAGAAATTTTTAGACCCTGCTATTATTTCCCGTCTGGATAAAAAGTTACAGTAAAGTTGTTTTACCCTTGACTTGCGAAACGTATAGTCGTTTGTCAAATCTTTAGTATACTTTATCTTAGCGTCACAACGTGTAATTCTTGCTTCGCAGACATGTTTTCAAGCTAGCTAAACAATAAAACTGTCAAAAGTACGTACGCGTGGTTTCGCGTGGTCACATATGTCAAAACTTTAACGAGTCGTAAGTCAGTAACTTTGGCAGTTTGAAAACACGTCAGGTGTTCTACAAGCTGAGGCACACACCATACCGTTATTTTTACTATAAAAATGTCATTTTTCTAAAGCAGACAATTTTTTACTATAATATTGAAAAGGGCACTTCAAAGGTTTTCAAGATCAACTTGGCTGGCGTCACTCGACGAAGTGAAAGGTTTTCGACAATCCATCGAGTTTCATTGTCGATCTAGCCGACAGGAGGCACTATATTTAGAACAAATCTTATTTCAAACGGAAAAACCTTTATAAACAAATGAAAAGACGAACGTCTCGTTTGTGTTACTGCCAATAAATCGAGTGATTTCAGAAAGGCTGAAAACATCTTGTATCTTCAAAGGCATCATGAAACATTAATGTTTCTGAGACTTCAAACTGAATTTGTCTTCGCAAAAAAACAATGTAATTTCGGATCGAATGATTTCCATCTATGCTGCTACTGCGATGAAATATTACTTCAATTACGTACAAAAAAGGTCCGCCTTTGAATTGTTGATGCATCGTTGAATAAACTATCCGTTGAACCCCCGAAACAGTGCTGTGACGTAACGTTACATTCGTAACGCATAACTCAGCGAAGTGTAACACGGCAACGAATGATAACGAACATTAGTGACGTAATCACCCAGTAGTAAGGAATGAGGAAGATATGGCCAATTAGAAGTACTCGCAAGTTTGTCTACTGGTGTAAGTTTATCTGTGACTCGTTTGCGAGTTAGAAGCAGATAAATAAGTCTCTGAAGATTTTCTTATCGTTATTGCTTGGATCATTAATTACAGCACGTTATTTCGGGGGCCCTAATGCTTAATGTTTCTTTCAGATTGGCATCGTAATTGTGTTTAAGATATTAAGAAGATAGCAGAGCATCTTCTTGAACTTTGGCATTCAGCGACATACAACAGCCAAAAAAATTACATCGTGTAATTCAATATCTAGGATCGTCAACCCAACGCAAGATATCCATCATTTTACCGAAGCAGCTGCCTATCTAACTCCAATATATAAGGGTGGCGCCACACTGTCACGGGGTCCAGAACCACATCGGCAGCACGGGACCGCCCTTCTATTTCCGTCGGGTCACCGCCTAGGGCGTTAACCATTTCCACGTCATTTCCCTCGGAAAGCCAATTGAATGGTACATAAACAGTGTGTACGGTTGACTCTTGTTTTGCAAACGTGATTAGAGGATTTACGATGACGCGTTTAGGGATAAAAGGGGTGAGTAGTGTTAGTGTTCGCACGTTTTGCCACGAGTCATGTTGCGAGCTTTCTAAGAAACATCCAGATTTATACAACATATGAAAACACCCTATCCTATCGGTGAGAGTGTCGTTAGGTATCGTACTGAGAGTCTATGTATGTGGTAATTTTCAGGAAAAAAATAAAATAAAATTCGTCACATATTTTTTCAACGGGGAATTTTACTGGGTTATTACAAAGGGCGCGGGCGGCCGACGCGACGTTTAGCGGGTGTCTAAGTCATAACTTATGAGACAGAGTCATATAATATGATGAAAATTTTGGGGTAATTTTGGTTTTAAAAATGTGATTTTTAAATAGCAATAACTGTTTTATTTTCAATAATAATAAGATTTTTTATTACTTTTAGGTAATGTTAATGTGCCTTTTTCGGATCGGACAGGATTTTTTGTACATATTGTATAGAGTATTTGTGGTCCTTGGAGACATTTTTCAAAAATTCGAAATGAGAGTTGAGCGCCATCTTTTAAAATCTAAGTGGACTGAATTATTAGTTTCGCCAATCTATGAAACCTGCAGTGCGATACGAAAAAATAACTTACAGTTAATGTGCATGGTATTAAAAATAATGAAACCGAGTAGGTTTTTACTTGTTAGTTACTTACCTAAAACGTGACTAAGCTGTGTTATCAGTCATTTTCTAATCTATTGTTTAGCCAGCGGTTCAAGTTGAATATCCTGTACAGAGTTCATAATAATAGCATTGTGGTAAAACCAATAGGTTTTTTATCAACAGTTGTTATAAAACAGACATAATGATGACAGATTTTATTATAAAAAAATATCGAGGGTTTTCATGAAAATTTACGCCACCAGTTGGCGCCACTTCGACAAGAGGTCTTCGATTTCGTCAATGAATACAAAATATATGATGACGTTCATCATTCAGACACGATTAAAGAAAATATAGGCGCTTTGACAATTTTGACAGGTGCGGACCTAACGTCTGTGCTGCCAGTGCTGCCACCTGGTGAACGTGAACGTCATTTCAGAAAACCCTCATTGGCCACTATGCTATTGAAACTAAAGAAATCTACTAAATCAAAATCTTAAATTCATTCATTCACAGACAGACAACGCACAGCCTAAACCACTGGGTCTAGAAGCGTGAAATTTTGCACATGAGATCCTTACATAACAAAAGTACGATTTTTGAAAATCATCCCTAAAAGGGGTTAAATGAAGTTTTGTATGGAAGGTCTTCATATATCCCGAAGGGAAAGCCATCAAATTATGAAGTCCTTATAGAAAACACTCACTCAAACTATTAGTTAATGAAAAATAAAAAGATACGTACGAAGAAACGATACGGAAAACTAAAACAAGCACCGCCCGCGAACCTAATCTATTAAAGCAATAAAAATATGAAATAACTTCCATTTTGCAAGGACCTAATTATTCGCCTTATCATCGGTCGATGTTCATGCCTAGTACGCCCACTATAGTTGGATCAATGCCAATTACCCAGAGATCTTCTGAAACCCACTCATTCATCTCACCAAATGTTCCGTTGCATGCTTTAGGAACACCTCGTAATTTAGCTCTAGTTCAGATTATCATATAAAATAGGAATTAGGATACATCCCGAAGAACATTTTCTTGAAGCAGGAATTTGTTTTATCATAGAAGCAACGGTAAAACATACATACCTACGTCAATGGATTCGACAATTGAAATAATGTTCCGAAAGCGATGGATTTTGGGTCGACTAAGGTATTCCATCCATTTCAAAAATGTATGGATTCAAATAGCAGTGTAGGTGCACACGAAATATGTAGATGAATTACTTGAACTATTATTTCGCCATTGGCGTCGCATGAACAACTAAGTAACTTGTGGAAACTTTAAACTATGTAGATACGGTGGGCTGTGAACCGGGTCTTGTATAGTTACTTGGTAGGAGTAATAATTAAAGACCAGGTCACGAACCTGCCACTTAGGTATTGTACTTTAACGAACCTAAACTGGAAATTCACAAAAACCTCGTTATTAAAAGACTCATACCGTTACGCGTGGAGTACCAATTTGTTACTTCGTTTTTATGGATACTTTGAAAGGTTTATTTGTATACGTGTAAGACTTAAATTCTAGTACACATAACATCACGCCTGTATTACCCAAATAGGACCTAGTCAGAGGTGAAATTGTTAGTTTCGGCAGTAATGTTTCAAGTCCTATTCCAGACTTCGAGCTATTATTGCTCAGAAATTTCAATTCCATTCTACTGAATAATTAACATCACGAATCAGTATAAGGAAGGGAACAAACGTGTTAAGATGATGTCAACACCCATGATACAATCGGATTCGATGAATCAGAAACAATTACAATGCATAACAAACCAACGTGTAAAACTCAATTATTACTGTTTAAGGTCAGCAGGTAATTGCTAAATCAAGTGAGTCATGCTTTGCTATATTTTACGGCAAATTGATTTTAAATGGAAAAGTGCAACATTGAATGCTGTCACTAAGAGAATTTTTAGCAGGTCACCAGTCTTCAATAACAAGACAGTCAACAATAATTATTTAAATAGCCCAAACATACTCAAATTAACGTCCGGCGCACCCTGGGCTCTCAATTCCACTATCACTGCTGGAGAGTTTGTTGCGCCACTTCTTCCCAGCTAAAGCACTAGGAAGTGGTGGAAGGGCTCCCGTTTTGGGGGACTGTCTTATGTAATTTTGACGTTCAAAAAGTGCTGTTTTTCGACTTAGCTGACAATCTAATATTTGTACTGTGAACTATCTTCATTCGGTTCGAGTATATACGAGAAAAGAACAGTCCATAATTGCATGGCCCAGGCTAAGTCATCCAATTGATGGATGGCTTGCTCGTCGACTAGTCAAAACTAAAACTTCAACTGAGTTTTAAAATTCACTGCCATCTGAAAAACCATTACGTTGTTTATCGATTGATCCTTCATGAGCTAATTAGCTTATAAAGCTCTTGATAGAAGAATATGGCGGCTAAGTGCGTTATCTACAGTACTAAACACAAACTGAATTGACAAATGCACTTTTAATAACGTATTTTGTTGAAGTAAACCTTGACATGCAATGACAACGATGATAATCTGAGAATGACATCATACTCCGCAAAAGACAATTTTATGAAGAACAAGCTAGTAATCAAAAACTTACAAGTCATCTTTACTGCCGTGGTTAAATATATACCTATGGTTACAAATTACCTATACTGTGTTCGCAATTTATTTGCCAAACATGTAACCAAACACGAGTTTTAGGAAAAACAACTTAACTGCCTACACATAAGGTTTAGTTTGCGCTACAATTTCATATTTTTTATGACTTTTTCAACAGCACTAGTCAGTCTAAAATCAACTTTATTTACACTTGCATAAAGTTGATGTTTGTTTACGTGGAAATAACATAAATTGGAAACTAGGTTATAAATAGACCTTAAGCCTCGTGGTCATGGTAAAGAAAAGCTGTGTAACGATACAACAACTCATTTGGTTGCTGACAGCACTTAAAACTAAACATAACAACATCACGCCTGTATTTCCTAAAGGGTTAGACAGAGATGCACTTATTGCACCCACATTTCGCCAGTTATGTTTGAGTCCCATGTAAAAGGGGGCGAGACTATTGCCATCAACCGAGAGCAAATCCAGACTCCGAGCTGCTATTGAAAAATTCCAGATGGAAAAACTCAGTTACACTTTGCCCGACTCGGGAATGTAACCCAGGAAATCAAGCGCAGCAATATCGCTTGTACCAACTAGACAGGCAGTCAAGCTAAAATAGTAAGAGAGTCAAAGTTTCAAGCTAAAATGAAGTGTAAAATAGTTTCCGCAACACAGACAAGTTGCTGCAACACTGCGCCTTTTGGTTACCTAAGCAATCATATCTGGAAACCAAAATGGCTTGTAAATTAAAAGTTAGGACAACATAGCGCATTTCTTCTTCGTTTATTTTCTCTGCAAAATTATGGTGCATAAAATTACGTGAATTTCGGAAAACTTTTTAGTTCTACGGGTTAAGTACATTTTGGCGATTGTAGTTTGGCTTGTAGCCAACCAGATACGTGCAGTATACAGACAAGTCTAATGAATTTATTGAATCATATGTTTAACTATCTACATTACAGTCATGAATAATGTATGGCATTTAAAGTCATACATCAGAACTAGGTCCTGGATTACAGTTGACATTACATCAAATATGAATGTTTTAATGTCCATAATTTATTCATAATATTGCATGTGTGATGTGGTTTAGTGAAAACATGAAATACCTACATGTTCTCCCAAACGGAATGTATGGGAGAACTTGTTTTTCAAACTGCAAATTGAAGTTGGTCGATTATTACTCGTTAACCTGTAAAGCCAACTAAGCTGTGATTGTTTTCCTTTTAACTTCGTTATATATACTGCTGCGTTGATTTAGTACAACAGCAGCAGTATATATAACGAAGTTGGCTGCAAAGTACGGACTCTACACATAACTCTTTCCAGTAAGTATAAAGTACTATATACAGTTAGCATGACAACAACGAGCAAGCTATGCCAACATCATTTTACGTAGGACTTTTGTATTATTTGTGTTCACTGCAAGCTCCTTTAGTAATTAAGTGTGATGACATAAGTCTTTTATAAAATGAAGTCGTCTTTATACATCGTTATTCTCACGTATAATAATTATAAATTCAACATTGATGATGTAACTAATATTTTGTAACAATATAATTTAAAAGAGTGTCCACTGAGTTCCTTGCCCGTTTTTATCCATAGGAACCTACTACGCTATGGAATGGGCGACTAGCTTCATATTTCTGAATGTATAACCGACTCGTTTAACAATGTAAATGTGCCTGTAAATGGTTTAAATGAAATAAATGGTTTGAGTTTGAGGTAACAGAAATGTGGGAATGAGCACCAAGTCGCAAATATCTTCCTTATATACGTAGGTATATATAAACTTTAAACTTCATAACAATAACAAAACAACGTAGGACATATAATATCAATGCCCAATACAATTTACCAGAACAACAGATGATTACGATAGGTATATACACATTCATTATACTTTCGAAATGAAACTCGACAACCCAGAAAGGACCAAAGACCATAAACTAATAGAAGCATAACTACACTAAGCAAGCATCTTCACGAACTAGAAGAACCTGTCTGCTAACATGATTCCTTAGTAGGTTACCGAGAAAAAATGCATTCAGAAGCCGTGACCGCCGCTGCGGCCGGCGCGCTAACGGTATACCATCCGACTAGCTGCTTAGACTCGATAATCGCATCTCGTGATAATGTAGTTGAATGGAGACTCTTTCAATGAATATTCAAGTGCTAGTAAAGTTGGGCCAAATTGTGACAATAGTTGTAATAAAAATATGGCTCGATATGTGAATAGGAGTCTATTTTCGATAGGGCTCAGCGAAAAACTCAGTAATAATTAGCAGTTCTTGACAAAGGTAAAACATTTACGATTCAAAACCCTTTCAATACTGGTAAAGCCAACCCACATCCAAAATAGGATAGCACAAAGCCGCCAAAAATAAACCATAGCTGGAATCACAGACAGATGTTATGTTTCGTTTCACTTTTAAAATTCACGAGTCGGAACAGACTTTGGGCAAGCAGTCCCTCTGTCCCTCGCATTTATCGGATATTGAAACTAGAACAATATTCGACCGATACATACTACTTTGTCCTAAAAGACACGGAAAAATCAAATATTCGATAATCGGCCCAGCAGGTGTAGTCTCGCGGTTTTACACAAACGATATAAGAATTCTATTGGAGGAAAAGAAATATTCGTTGGATATTAGAGGGACAAATGCTATTAAAATAAACAGAACAAATAAAATATTACATTTCTATTAAATATAGCAAAGATGTGTCGTAAAGTAATGTAATGAAATCGTAACCTGAACAGCCGTTTCAATTACGGTGTTTCATCCAAGGGCTTTTGTTGGGATTATTTCCAATTAAAATTGTCGTAAGCCATCGGATCCCTTACAAAGTAGCTCGAGCAGTATTTCTAAGATTATTGTGTTCAAATGTCATAGCTCTGTGGTATTCTCATAAGCAATAACAACGGGCTGCGACAACTTATGTCTAAACCGCAGAATTGCAATATCTATTCGAAAGACGACGGAAACGGAACATGTGGCAACTATTTCATATCTAGAGTTACAGCTTCATTTGTTGCATTTGATATTCTTACTTCTTAGACGTTTTTCTTCACACATATTTCGACAGGTGGTTGTGATTTCAATGTGTTACCTACTTAAATAGCAACGATTTTTAAACAATGGTCTTTTTAGCATTCCGATGGTGTCTGAAATCATTTTCTAGTGTCAGGAAACGTCATGAAATATTTTATAGCTCTTGTATTTCATAACTTCTCAGTGGAAAGCCGCCGCAATAAGTTGTAACGTCTAGTTAGCTACATGACACAAATCACGTACGCTTGAAAAGTAAGCACTTTCGCCAAACTTTAACCAGTTCTTGGGTCTTTTGGATACAGCACACTTAGATACTCCACTTTTAACAGTGCTGGCAAAGTGGCGGCGCCTAATTAGGGCAGTCATACTCGTTTCGCTGAAGTGGTGAATAACTTTTCGCGGAGGCAAAAGTGAAATGTTTACTTCGTGACTTGAGACGACTGGAGTATCCTTAACATTCGCTTATGAGTCTTCGGGTTAAGTAGGTAGTTACTTCCACATTGATAGTTTGCGTTTCTGCCTTACCCAGCTTACAGTAACAACAAAGCCTTGTAACGCAGTTTAAGCCCATAGGTTACCCTATTTTACGTAGGCACGTTACGCGTCGGCGTACTATAAACCTGGGGTTTACAACCGCGTTCGATGCAAAATGGCTTCGTCAGCGGTTTCCATCAGACTTTCCGAATAATAACCCCAAGTTATCCTTTTTTATACTATAAAATATCCATTTCGTACTAACGAACAGTGCAATTCTGCATTTCGTGATCCGATATTTCGTTATTTTTATGGCAGCTCAATCAATGGGTTCATTGAATGAGCGCTTCGATATTATTGCGGTATAAAATATTATAAAAGGAAATTTCCGTTTGAAAACAAGTTTTGGGTGCAATTTTTGGTAACACAGCATTCACAGAATAAAAAATAACTTTTGAATACAGCTGAAAATGATTCTTCAAAACGCAAATTTAGGTAGGATGTATATAAAGTCAACTAGGGCGACGAAAGCTAAAGGAGAGGGAACATCTGAGACGATGCTTTATGACGCGAACAACATCGTAATGACCGAGATTGCGGCTGGGGAAGCCACGGGGACTACTTAGACGTTATTTGGATGCGCACCATGTTACTTAGTATTGATAGTAAACAAGCACAAGAAATAACAACAAATGAAATGTAACTTAAACGTGAACGAGAAGAAGAAAGAAATGCCAATTTCTTAATAGTAGGTATTCTACTATGGGTTCGCAGCAAGTCACAGAAAATATCTAAAACCAGGTCCATTTGAAATATTATAAGGGTCATATTAAAAATCAACTCCAACAAGAACCTTTAAAAGCAAAAGTGACCCTCGAATCAAGTCCCGTCTTCGAACATGCTAAGCACGTTTAATCAATGTCTCGGGGGACGGTGATATATCGCGAATTTTAAGCAGGTCCAGGTCTTATCGCACGACCCAGACGACATCTAATACGAAAAAGAATGACAAACATTAACCAGCTAGACTGGAACGACGGCGATAATGATATGATATAAAGCTGGACTTGATACTTGTCTTTTGACGTTCAAAAGTGCCTTTTGACGTTCAAAAGTGCCTTTTGACGTTCAAAAGTGCCTTATAAGGGCCTATTTGAAAT
The DNA here is from genome assembly GCA_949128155.2 of Xanthia icteritia. Taxonomy (NCBI): domain Eukaryota; kingdom Metazoa; phylum Arthropoda; class Insecta; order Lepidoptera; family Noctuidae; genus Xanthia; species Xanthia icteritia. Next base: position 18,800,979 of record OX421932.2, read on the forward strand.
AAATTATTTGACTTTGACTTATAGAAGCCATGATAGAATCAATGGTGTTAAGATAGCAAAGATAAAATTCTTGCTGAGATTGATGAGAGAGAGAGATGGGTATTACTGCATCTCGTAAAACTTAAAATTATAGTCATCTGCAGTCCACACGCATGGAATCAAATTGGAAATATTTCCATACAAAAAAAACAAGCAGCAGAGGCCAGAATTGCTGGTATAAGTACTATTTTTGACAGTGAGAATGAATTAAAACGAGATTTTGGATATGTTTAAACAAAGGAACGAGAATTTCTCCTCTGATACCTGAGCGTAAAAACAGTATCAACAAAACTCTCCGATATATCTTCTCCCATTCTACACGCAATGCAACGCACCCTTCAACAAATCAGTTATGGCTTACGCTACACAAGCAGTAATGCTATCATCGGACCACTGTCTTTTATAGCCATGGACGTTTTGTGCCCCTTGAAACAACACCCTGACGGCTCCGCACGATTTATGGGAAACAAGGGAGAACATATTGGGGTTGTTCACACAGCAGACCGATCGGTAAATCAGGAAACAATAGTTGCGGATTTCGGTATCTTGAGGAGATTTCGGTCTAAGAGAACGTCGTCTTGACTCAAGATTGAATTACGATGCACTAAATTTTGATAACATTATGCATCTGATAGGGGACTTATTGATGCAGATAGCAACCATAAGCATATTGAACGTACCTGAACTCGAAATTCTAGCAAAGATTCAAGTGAGGTCAAAATGAAAGTGTTGTCCCATTAAATTTATAAGTTTGGAATTTATGGTTTTCCTTTCATTTAATTAATCATATTTGTTAGAGAAATTTGATCCATATGATTGACCATAAAAGTACAGGGTGTAATTTTTCGGATTTTAGCCGGTTCGATTGTGGCAAGCGAATTTTAGAAAATCTTTATTGCGGATTTGTTTCTTTTTTAAAATAAGGGAATGTTTCCTTTGAATAAAATTTGCTGTCTCCAGTATTTAGAGTAGATACTTTCCCTCCAGGTGAGGTTCAAAAATTCCAACCTGTATACATGTGCTTTAACACCGTCATAACAGAAGTTATGAATGTTTTAAGGTACCTTAATAAAGTGCAGAAAGTGGTTTTAATAAATATACAAATAGCTTTCGCTGCTCATATTCAGCATTTGAAAAGATTTTCACTCGTAGCAGAAAGTGCAAATCTCTTGACATGCAAATTGTTGATGGATGATGTTAAATTTAATTCTACCGTGAAATGTTCATTCATAAAACCGGACCAATGGTATTGTAAATGTTGAAATTGAGAACAAATTAAGCAAAAACTAAATGCAAATTGCTATGTTCACATGGGGATCAAAGTTTGCCTGCATCACAAAACCACGAGCGTTTCAAAAAAGTTTGTTAAGCTTTTCGTTCCCGGTATTCGTGAATATACCAGGACACTTGGATAATCCACTGGCTTACGTGACTTAACTATTGGGAATCAAACTGGACCGGAACATAGAAATGGGGCTGGAAATGTGAGTTGCGGGGTAGATCGCCAACGTGGAGACAAAAAGGGCGACGCAAATTGATTGATATGACGAAAATGCGATGAAAACCTACCAGCAGGCGATAAATAAAGCAAGAAAATAGACGATTTTGGAAGCTATCACACTACCACTAAATCTTAAGAATACTTACAAAACCTTCGTATAGTATGTACTAGATAAGAACTCTGTACTCCATCAAGTGTTTTTAGGCGGAAAATTTAAAGCCATTTCCTTGCTACTACACTCCGTGATAACGTTCACGAAGCCTCCATTTATGTAAGACCCTATTTACAGCCTGTATACGTGTTATACAAACATTGTATATATACATAGACAAAACCTACGTAATGACGCTTGAGATCTTTTTACTGATACCGCTAATAAAGACTGCGGGCGGAATGTCATTCTACAAGTTATGGTTCCCTTCACAGATTTCGGCATAGTTTTGATTTAGTTGAGCCATAAATTCACTACAGTAATACGGAAATAAATATCCGAGTAATGGGTTTTGAAGTTATTGACTTAAAATTAAATGTTATGGCCAATTGTGTGGCTTAGCAAATATACAGACTATACAATTATGATGTTCATAAAACTATAATCAAGAAACTGGTTCGGATCGCAGAAACATATTAAAATAAGCATCAACATGTTACTTTTAAGGCGACAGTCAATAACAATGAGGTAAACAAGAATATAAAATGTCCCCTTATGTCCGTCGGTGGCAACGCAAGGGACCGAACATCGGGACTCCACGGCAGACCGAGCAGCAATTTATGGAATGCTCTCAATCTCGATCACTGTATTCAATGATGCGTATTTTATCAAATTGAGGTCTGAAGCCGTGACGACTGTTCCAAAAGACGGATTTATTTGCGACTTTGTTACTGGAAGCGTAGCGAAATGGCATGGTATGGTTTGTATGCTCCGCTAAGTAACATTGTATTCTGATATTGACAAAATCTCTAAAAAATAATTCTATATTAGTTTCAGAAGTTTCATGTTAAGCCCCAAAAACCACAGTACCAAAAACAACGCGCTCCCACAAAGCAGAACATTTTTTCCTCTTTGGACCAACTTTAGGATCGGTTTTGGACCGAACTAAGCCGGCTTTATCACAAAACATTATACAAAAGTAGTAAAAAATCCCACATTTTCCACAATCCATGCCAAAATGGTTGTAGTGCAACTCCCACTTGCGACTATGAATGTAACGGGAAGCCCAGATGTGGCCGATGACAAGCGCTTACGTAATCTGATTAAAAGGAATTTGTGTCACGACGGTCCATAGACATTGTCATAATAAAGTTCATCAGAGCAGGCTGGCTTTTAATGTTTTTTCTTCGAAACTGGGCTGATGTTTCGGAATGAATTAGTATAGAATGGATGAAATCAACTATAATGAGCAGTATCAGCTCTGAGATCATAAAGTTAAAGAATGACATGGGAAAAGACTATGCTCCTACAAATATAAGTGAATGTGAAATAACTCTTGATATGATAAAGATTGCTCGATAATCTCGGTCTAGCAACTACTGCTCTGTCGCGAACCGAGGAGATGCTTTCTATTTCAATGTCCAACTAATAATTTCGATCAAATAATTTTGACATAAACAAATAAGTAACAAAGCCGCGTGCTTCATAAAATTGACACCCGCATTGATTTAAAACAAGGGAAAGGTCGCAATCGATTAGCCTTGTGACCTGATAGCAATAAAACGGGTGAAGATTATGACAGATAGCGCAACCAATTAGTTTTTGACGGCACGGTTGGCGCAGTGGTTAAGCGATTGACTGCTGCGCTGCGTGTCGCGGGTTCGATTCCCGCACGGAACAAATATTTGTATGACCTGCAATTAGTTGTTCCGGGTCTGGCTGTTTGTGTATGTGAGTTTAAATGTTTGTAAACGCACCCACGACACAGGAGAAATTCCTAGGGTGGGGCAACGTTTAAAAAAAAAATAATAATTACTTGGCATACTTGTGACATGAATAACCGTTACAATTCAAATATAACCTGTTTTATTAAAGGCAAGTTGAGAGGGGTTCGTGGCTTGATGATAGCAGCCACACGGGTCGATCATAGGTTCCGATCTAGCCCCGCCCATTTTGTAACGTTTTAAGATAACAGGGCCTGCGAGGAATTTTAAAAATAGGTATTTGAAGAAACTATTGCCGTCGTCTTACCTCAAGTCTGCCCCCTAGTGTGCGATAGGGATAGCTACAGCTCAGACCAATTATATCACAAAAAATTGACGGATTCGACGTTTCGTATTCCGCTTTTTTCTCCTCGAAAACTGAACCGATTTAATTATTTTTTACATTAAAATTTTAAGAAAGAGTATGTCTAGGTTCCTATCATTTTCTTTTATATTAAAAACTTTTCTAATTTGTCTGGTACTCTCCTCTAAACACTCAACACTCACGGCGGCAAAAATGGGGCATTTTTGTAATTTTTGGAGGGTCATATTTTCTTTATCGATAAGTTGCTGAAAAAAAGGAAATAACAGGGATATGACTACAGTGGACCTTGATTTTATGAAAAAAAAAAATGATTGCTCTAGGTGCATTATTAAGGAAGAAAAAAGGGGAATACATTTGTATGGAGAATCGCAGGCCCTGTTCCCTCTTAACTGTCAAGCCACTCTGAGACCATACAAGTAATATTTGCGATTATTCTAAAATACATCAAAACAATCGCAAAAACAGTTGGTAAGCTGAGTTTTATCACAATTTTCACATTCATAAGTACATCCGGACCGATAACCCGGCCTTCGGTCGACCTAACCGCCGAATACGGCTTTTTAACGAGTTCTAGAATTTAATTCTGATTATTTTTAATTCTATCCGAATCCCTGCCATACATTTTTCATGTTTTAAAAGTGGTTTAGGACCCAAATTTTCTTTTGGTGGTGGAATACGATCCAGGCGGCATCATTATTTTTATATGTTATTCGATATGCCATTACATTCAATGATGATGAGTTAATTAATAAAGCCGATAACAATAGTGAAGGTTTCAACAAATCACAGAAACGAGGACGAGTGTTTTAACAACTAGAAAGCATGCCTAATGTATTCAACGTTAGTACATTAATTATATAACATAACGAATATAATACTCGGTCTTTTCCTAAATAACCCAGTATAACCTTTTAACCATCACACTCCGCCGTCACCTTCATAAAATAAATTGTTTCGCAGTGAACCCTAACCCAAATTGTTCAATTTCCGGAGATAACTTTAAAATTTTCAGCCCACTGAATTTCGGTGCCTAACGATTGGCCCCATTATTCTACCTTTGTGAAAAATAAGTGATGATTTTATACATGTTTCAGTTCTACGGTATATTTATGTAGGTTTTATTTAACACCTCATATTTTAATATAACCCTGCTATTGAATTTTCGCACTTCAGTACAATACGGCGTTCAATCAATCCTTTTGTATCGGCAATCTTTTGAAGCTTCGCGTCTCGTTGATCAAAGGATTTATACAGCCTTTGTGATCCTCTTGGAAATATTTAAATACCTAGGAGCAGCTAGAAATTCCATTCCTAGTACTTTTTAACGCCTATTTTTAGATCTAGGTCAAACAAACATCATCATCATTATTTTAGTCAAAAGACATCCACTGCTGGACATTGGCCTCCCCCAAGCACCACCACTTCGACCGGTTCTGTGCTTCTCGCATCCAGCGGATTCCTGCGACCTTAAAAAAGTCATCGGCGCACCTTGTGGGAGGCCTTCCAACGCTACGTCTTCCGGTACGCGGTCGCGACTACAGAACCTTTCTGCCATCTGTGAGGGCTATCCTTGGAGTTTCCCTACGTGATCGATTCAGAAATGAAGAGATCCTTAGGAGAACCAAGGTAACCGACATAGCCCGAAGAATTGACAAACTTAAGTGGCAGTGGGCAAGGCACATTGCTCGCAGAACAGATGGTCGAACACTGAACTGTAACTAAGAGTGCAGATATGGCATTGCTCTCTGATTATCGTTTTTAGTCCTTTATCTTCAGTTGTGCACGTTTGGGCCTGGAGTGAGCCCCAAACTTATTAAATAAAGGGGTAACATCTAACTTTAGATCCTAAAATTTGGTATGATGTGAATTCTATATTTTGCTGTGCCCGACAGGGTCCATAATGATCCCATAAGTTACCACCTAAGTAGGGAGGTCTAGGTACACACTGTGGAATGCAAGTAAGTAGTAAGTATTGCGTATTAAGTATAGATGTTGACGCCACCAATAGAGAACCTTTTACCTTACACTCTATTAAGTTTTCAAAAACAAACAGATAATAAACCAACGTTTACAACCGCCACATTATCACGTACTTTTATTATCCAACTAATTTATGCCTGTTGCGTGGGAAAGCTAACATAATGCACTTTCCATTTCTCCCATTCAAAACCAACCATAAGAGGTTACGGTACAAAATCATCAATCACGAAATAATTATTATAGTAAATGTTTGTTTCGAATCTTATTATATACGGTATGTTTTGGTTCTAAGTTCTGGATGGAATTTGTGTCATGGCCGCTAACAACGCTGGCGAACCGCAAAAATGTTATGCTAACACGAAAATGTAGAATGTCGACTTAAGTTGATGGGAACCTATTGTAAAACCACACGAACCTAATATTGGGTAAATTTCGCATTAGAAAGTTTACTATTGCTTGATAGACTTGAAATAAGGTGCGGTGTAGATTTGACAATCATTGAACCAACAGAGGTGGGTAATTTTAAAGTGAGTGAAGCTTAATGATTGTCTGACGATCTGACCGCAAATGAAACACTTGAGAAAAACTTGGTGGGAAAGTTCCAGATACTTACATTAGGAGTACCTACGAAAAGGTTTCCAAAACACTGTTCTTTTTTGAACTATGATGTTCATTCAAAATTATGACAGTACGAAATCTCATGCAAAGTGCATGTAGTAAAATTGATCAATTGTTGCTTAAACTTGTACTTCTCTGACTATATGTACAAACAATAAATTATTTATAATTTTCTATTTATGTCAATGGATTCTAAGAACCGCCGTTCAGAAACTGCATTTGCTGATTCGATTGCCCCTGTCCAATATTCTTGAAGAAGAAACTATGAAAGTTATCCAGTGGGATTTCAATTTCAAAAATAGTTGAGAATAAAGTGGAATCGAAATCGGATAGTATTTAAATCGAAGTATTGGTTACTTGGCAGTCGGTTTAGGATTCATATCAAAGATAATAGATAGACCTGCACGCGTAGCATGACCACAGAAAAGACAAAATGACAGATTGTTATTGTGAATCTGTCATTTTGTCTATTCTTCCGTCGACAAAACCCGTTTCTATGGTGGTCATGCTACGCGTGCAGTGCCATTTGTCTGTCGCCTCCAAGGGCTCAATGCGTGTTAAATGTCTGTGTAATGAGAATAAGGATAACTACTACTTACATAATCTAATTAATAATGTAATATTTCCACCTGCGATTTTCTAGAGAAATGGACCGTATTATCGATACTAAATGTGGTTGGGTCAGATGTGAAATTATTATAAGAAATAATTAACATGTGCCTTATTAATAATGCTGTAAGTACTTACAGATGGCGAAAATAATCCTCGAAAATGTGTTTCCTTGGGATTTCTTTTTCTTGGTCAAACTCAAGATCCAAGAAACTTGTGTGTTGCGTGTGTTGGATCATTTAGCTGATTCAAAATGGTTGAGCTGAATTGTGCTGATCCACGTTCGTGAACGGGCGCCGTCAGTTGGGACTGGTCATCTCTTAGCTGCTATGGTTTATTTTGATTAATTAAAATTTTTTGAATGGTTCTTTGTCTTTTTTCTTTTTATTACGGACGCTTTTACAAACGTGCACGTCTTTCTACATTGTTTTCACATGCATAATTTGAACATGAATGATGTAACCAATATTTTGTATCAAATTTTTTATTTGAAAGAGTGTCCGTGGAGTTTCTTGCCCGTTCTTCTCCATAGGTACCTACTACGCTTTGGAATGGGCAACTAGCTTCATATTTCTGACTGACCGACTTCTTGACAATTCAAAAGTGCCTGTAAATGGTTTAATTGAAATAAATGATTTGAGTTTGAGTTAGACTTCACGTATCAGTCGAAAAATCTCTAAAGAACTCTTCATCAACGGTCAGTCAGAAAATCCGATATTTCATCAAGAAAATTCAAAATCCCGCTACTTCTTGAATCATCGCATTTTTTCTGGCAACTGAAGTGTCGTTACGTATCCATGAAGATAAACGGATAGTCTGATCTCTGATCGTTTGCATGTAGATTAAACAAACACATTGAATTAGACAATTAATTTGCTAATAATGACCTTGTTCTTAATACGATCTCGCAACAGACGATTGTTCTATTTCATGTATTTAAATTTAAATACCCACGAGGAAATCGTGTGTACGAGATAACATTGTAATGGGTTCGGTAACAGTAGCTATAAACATTTTAACGGTCGCGCGTTTATCGTGCAAATAATTTTCGGGCTTCTCTAGTTTTGATTGTAATTTGTACGTACGATTGTTGGGAGAAGAAATAAACAACGTAATTGACTGCTCCAGTGTTTTCATTGATGTTTTGCGTGACTGGTGGCGATCAATGTTTTTTTTTTTTTGTTGTGCCACTTGTGTGTAGTCTTTGTTCTTGATTTTAGGATCAGTCACTAGATTCTGTGGCGGCATCTACATCGCCGCATACTAACGCTTCACACTGACGTCACGCAAGCTCCTGCATCGCGCAAGCAGAGTTTACTACGCGACGAGCATATATACAACATTCCGACATTAATCGTCGGGCAATTGCCCACCAGACACAACACCCGTGTGTCAAAGATTTGATTGCAGAACTGTTAAAAATATTGCAGTAAAGCTACGGTTTCCTAGAAGAACGGTGGCCGCCACATAATGACCGCAGTGACGGCTGTCATGAAAATGATGGCAGCGGTGTTTGACTTTACGGTGCCAAAAAACGCCTCTAGGAAAAAACCAACTTACCTTCATAGATAACGTTTCAATGACGTCATTCGCCGGTAAATTCCAGACGCTATGTGACGGAAACCGCTCTTCCAGAAAACTTAGTGACAATGGACACAGAGAAAAAAAAGGTAGCCCAACTAGTTTGTCAAGGCATTTCCATATTTATTGCCCGTAATCACGAACTTGGCGAGTTATTCGGTGACGCGGCATCAATTAATCATCTTTTATTTTCATAATAGCCGCTGTTAAACACAATACATTTACCAAACTGACTGCTGGCGAGGTCAAATAACTTCAAGTGTTCTGGCAAACACTACACAAGTTAGGTAAATTAATATTTAATTTAGGAGGCAACACAGCTCAACCCACGAAGAGTGAACTTGTGAACCAAGAAATAGCTTGATTATAACTTTGTAAGAAAACAACTGGCTTGAACTTTCACCACCAGAGTTGAGAGAAGTAGAGATTGTGAAATTGTCTACAAGACTTATCAATTCCGAAACTCTTTTTAGGTCTCGTCAGATTTTCATGTAAGTGAGCTTTCAGTTTTTGCGATACTTAGACCTAAAAAAGCATTAAATTGACAACTTCCTTTTCAAAGTCCGTTAAAAAAAAACAACACGTTGGTTTAACAATTACGTAGATTGCATGTCGCTTTAGCACATGTGTGGGGTGAACAAACTTTACTGTAAGCGTCCCCTGAAGCTCGTTCAGTTGATGTAAACATCACTTGTTTGAGCACACTAGTCAGGGTTGACTCCTTTGTCACCGCCACTATTTTTAGGTTTTCACACTTAGTACCTATAAAGCATCAACAACCATCCGCTTTTATATACGGCCTAGCTTTTAGCAACCCTGCATGACTAATACGGAAAATCCTTTCTGTTTGATTTGTGGGATCAATTTGGCGCCGCGTCCACTTTAGTATCGATATCGAGTAATCCGAGACTGTAATCAAATCGATAATCGTTTTATCATCGATTTTAAGTCTTCTTAAGTTATTAATAAACCTCAAATCCTATCGGCTTCTAAGTTACCTTTGTGAAAGTCGCGTTGTTTGCTAAATTCGCACGACTTGCTTAACTACCGTAGGCGTCGAACAATAAGGAAAGGATTTTTCATAAGAATTGTTTATTGGGCACTCGTGCGGCTCCGGAAGAATATTCGACACCTGGCGAAAACAAATTAGGCAGCACTTATTAAGCCAGGCCACTTTACGAAGCCAAAGGATAAACAAGGCGGGAACACGAAACTCGAGTAACCCTCAACATTTTTTTAACTAAAATATTGTCAGAGTTTAAGAGGTACAGTCGAGGAATAATAAGTACATTTTGGGCAATTTTTACTTACACCGCACGTGAGACGTTACTACGACTACGCACTTCGAAAAGTTGACATGTGCCCACTATGCAGGTTGTTCGGGGCATTGCTTAACCTGTTCGTTCCTCGAGTGCGCATAGTCTACGCAATGATGAAATAAATCTAAATTCTAAATCAAATCTATTGTCCATCAACCATATTGGCAAGTGTCACGGCTGAAAGGAGCTGTAAGGCCGATGACAGGCCTGCGACACACGATACCAGTCAGTTCATTAACGGCTATTGCAGATGACCTGACGACGTCCGACGCGTTTAGAATACCGGCTGATTGTAATAGACAACCCCTTTGTCTTGCAAACGAGATTCTAATCAAACCAATTGGTCAGCTCTGTTATTAGAATGACAGCGATCTGTCATTAAATTTCATAGACAATGGTGAATGTGAGAAAGGGGTGGGAAAAGGTAGTTCGTAGGCTTCCTTCTTATTATATGTAGGATTACGTTTATTTGATTTAAAAAGATAGAAGGTCTGTGACTGTTTGCTGTAGACATAATATAATGTGTAATACACTACCTTCCTACTGGTTCCATATTGAATGACTCCTTACATGGGAACAATAAGTACCAAGTTTTTTTACGTTATGAATTCATGGGTAATTCTAAAATAATCGGCATACATAAGTTAAGTCAACTAAGTATTTAATTTGTTGCCATTTTTGACGCAACAACGGCTAATATTTCTGTCATTATCCTCATATTATTGTGATATACATAAAAGGCCAAGGTCATAAAACGATTGAAATTACATACATTACAGGACAATAATACCAAAATTATTACATCTTACATTGACAATATTGAAATAATTACACAACACCGATGAAAATAGAATGAGTACTTCCGTAAATTAACACGGTCTACTTGGTCTTATTATGAAGTATAATGCCATAATTATTCCACTACGAAAAAAGGATGGTGCTAGTGGCCTTGTATAGCTCCGTCTCTCACTCACACTGGAATAATGGTGGCATTAATACGTCATAATACGGCCCCAGGATCCATTCGGCGCCCAGGAAAAATGAACAACTAAGTAAATGGAACGACACAATTGAATAAATCCCAATGCTGAGTTCACCCAAAAACCGCCCATTATGTCATATGTAAAGTGTATATTATTTATTGTTTAATACTTTAAGCACACAAACGCATACACGGCTACATATTACGCTATACATTTCCAGTATAAGCTGAACTTGCATTGTATAGGATTTCCGTACAGTGAGAGGTCAACTTATATTGGAAATGTAAAGCTTGATCTAGACAAATCTGTTCAGCAGTTTTAGCGTGAAAGCGTAACAGAGAAACAATTAAACAAACTCACTTTCGTATTTATAATATTATAGTTAGGATTAATTAATTAATATTAATATATTAATAAGTTAAATAGGATAAGGAAATATGCAGGCAGTTACCTACTACACCCGATTTTCGAAAACCTAATCAAATCTTTGACACGAACTCTGTTCTAAAATCTGGTAGATTCTTTGATGTGTTGACCAAAACGCCAACAACCAATCATCAGAATTATTTAAGGGGGATGCGCCAAGGGTAGCCCGCAGAATTCAAATTTTCTCACGTTTTTTACAATTTACAGGTCAGTGTCAGGTTGTATCTTGATTAAAATATGATTCGCGACTGTTACAAATATGGCTTTACGGATTTATAATCATTAGAATCACCAATACAACTCCTTAAGTTAGCATAATCTTGGAGATTATGGCAAAAAAGGAGGCATTATAATATATATACCCAGCAGTGAGTGATTCCGGGGTGAAATTATGGGCAGGTTTCTGGGAACATAAGTCAATCTCCTAAAGAGAGCGTCAAGATACTGTTAGAAACGTACGGGGAATACATAATATTGATTTCTTCATAACGACAATTATGTACCGGCGACATCCGGGATGAAGGGGACTGGCTGTTCACATTCAAATGAGCTTCGATGTTCATGTAATGTCGTTAGAGGGACAATTATCAAGACCTTGTGGCAAATGGGGGAAAAAAGATGTTTTTCTACGTCTGTAGGCGTTTGAAAAAGAAAACATAAAACTTCGACATGGCTAACGACCCCAAAACTTAACCTAGGAAGATTAGATTCTTAGATAACACGTTAATTTACCTCTCTGTGTTCTTACATCTGGGGGCACCTAGTGCCCTCGCCAAGACGTGCCAAGCGAAGCGCAAGGGCACTACCTACCTTTTCTCGAAACGCTTCGTTGTTTTTTTGAACCCTCATAACTTGGGTTTGGTTTATACCAGATAAACAAAATTCTCGGAATATGATGTCAATAGTGACCTTATTAAACATATAAAGTTTAAATTACATAGCTCTTATACTTTAGATTTTATTGATATCTAAAAAAAAACCCGATTACGTCACTGACTCACTGATGATCATCAAAATTCTTAGGGTACTTCCTGACGTCCTAGAAAGTTGAAAATTGGTATGTAAGCTAACAAAAAAAAACTAAAACTTGGAACTTTTACCCCCCAATCCCTTAAACTAGGGGATGGAAGTTTGTATGAGACTTCCGCAAAAATCTGATGTCTAGCATCAAAATTTGCGGAAGTCTCATACAAACTGGCTAAGCCAGATATTTTGACTAAGGTGTAGAGTTTGTGAAGTTAGGGCTTGTAGAGTTAGGACGTGTAGAGTTAGAAGCTTGGCTCTACATGAGATCTGATAACTTTTTGACAGTGCGAGCCATTTGGTCTCGTCTTGGCAACATTTTACATGAAAATGTTTTTGGTGGGATCATCATATCTTAATATTACTGCAGTTTTCAATGTTTATACACTCGGTTTTTGTAAAGGAGATTATTCCCCTAAATATCAAGTCTCCAATACTTCTCAAAAAACTTCTTGATGTCTTTAAAAACTATGTCACTGTTAGAAGCGTGTCCGTGGAGTTTCTTGCCCGTTCTTCTCCATAGGAACCTACGCTTTGGAATGGGCAACTAGCTTCATATTTCTGACTGACTGACCCCTTGACAATTCAAAAGTGCCTGTAAATGATTTAACTGAAATAAATGTTTTGAGTTTGTTTTTGAAGCAATACGCAAATAAGAAGCCCGAATGAATCCGTTGCAAAGAGCCAATGTTAACATTATCAATACATTTATTCCGTACATAGACTGCCGGTTGGATACAAGTTAAGCGGTCGAAGAACAACTGTCGACATAGCCGCCTCGAATACTAATTGGTTTAACGTGAATAGTTAAACGCAAACACCGTTTATTAAGCTTGAACCAATATGTTTAAGCGCTTAAGCAGCTTTGGGGATTGTGTTCCCTTTAAATCTGAAGCGGTATGAAAATGGCGACAAAATATTGGTTGCTTGTCAGTTCATAAAGAACAGAATTCTTCAAATACCAATCATATGCGAAATATGACATACAAATATCAACACAAATATCCACAAACACATGTGGCAATTACCCAATAGCCAATATTGTGTCAAGCTAGCTCATTACCTTCAAAACTCCAATATTGCTGGGAGGTGGGCGGGCAAAGTCAACGAAAGGGAATTTATTTGGGTAACTCGTAAGCGAAGTACGAACAACATCTCGTTATTAATGCAACAGCCACGAATTTTAAATGTTACAACTCTATTGGATGTATCGATCCTTAATTATTGCTAGAACAGCAATAATGCACCAAAATAGATGACCATGTATGAAAGTAAACGAAGAAAATGGAGTATGTAAGGATCGTAGCAGATGGCGTTCTGTAGTGTCTGCCTACCCCCATACTAAGAAGGCGTGAGTTTGTGTATATATGTTCACTAAAAGGTAAAAATACGAAAGCATTAAAAATTAAATGTGTCAAGTATGTGTTAAATATGTATGTATTTATAGGTAATCCAACTTCTCCAAGTCTTCTGAGGCAGAAAACCAACTTCTTTTTGTAATTTTTCGCCATGTTAGTCAGCTGGGGTGACAGTAACCCCATTACGTCTCCCTTTCGTCAGTAAACGACCCCAATTTCTACAGAAATGATTACTGCGTGGACTAATTTAAGTTCATTTGTGATTAAAATTGGGGAAATCCAGTGAGCTGTCTCAATAGCAAAACATGTCATTGCTAATTTTGGGGGTGCGGCGTTTTCGTGGTTTTAGGCAGGGCAACGATAATTCATTTAAGTAGGCAACTAATTTTAATTCTGAAATAAACTCGATACTGGTAATTAACATGATAACTACGGACATTTACATTCATCGAAATCTGAAGCTTGTGGTAACGTGGCGAAGAATTACAAACAAATAGTTCGACTAACGGCCGAACCCAATAACCTATCTATCACAAGTTTTGGCATACTGAAGATAGAAAACCCTATCTATCTATGGTTTTAACGTCCCAATAATCTGTCAGAGAATAAGGACCTTACGGAATTGTAGGACGACATTCAATGACAGATAGAATTATACTGTCTACCATCAATAGCGATCTGTCTTATACTGAAAATAGGTTATTTGGTTCGGCCGTTAGTGATAATGACACAGACAGAATTTTATACTTCCCAAAACTTCCCAAAATTGCCCAAAACTGCTATCGTAGGCATATCACAAAAAAGCCCTCTTATGAAATGTCCAGAAAAAAGGAATATCTTCTCTACGTCGTTCTAATAACCATTAATACCCATGCGATCCAAAACATACATTTGCGAAATCCCGCCAAACGTCCCGTGGTAGTGGTTAAGCAATCAGGCAGTACTTAGCACGGCTACATCCATCTAAGGCTTGTTTATGAACTAAACAGACGTGAACGTGTATCTCGTATTGAACACAGACATATCGATTAAGCGTTCACCTCGGTGATATGACGCGAAGCATTATGTTAAGCCTGGGATTGTGTGATCTAAGCACGTGAAAGAGTGTCAACGTTCCAGTATTGGGTTTTTCTCTTGGCATTTTCATGTTGGGGACATCTGAAGGACGCACAGGCAAAGGACAATCAATGTCTCGCATTCAATGGCCTTTAATTCATAACATTCATGGAAAAAAATACAGTGTAGTACACATACATCACGCCTGTATTCCCCGAAGGGTTGGGCAGAGGTGCAAAGACAGTACACCCACATTTCGCCAGTTATGTTTAAGTCCCATGTAATAGGGGGCGAGCCTATTGCCATCAACCGGGCACAAATCCAGGCTCCGAACTGCTACTGAGAAATTCCAGATGGAAAAAACCAATATCACTTTGCCCGAATCGAATCCCAGGACCTCATGCTTAGCAGTAGCGCTTGCGACCACTAGACCAACGAGGCAGTCACAGAGAGAAAGTACAGTGTAGTGTTTTCAGAATTTCTTGAATAATATAAGACAAATGAGAGGCAGAACACTCAACGCCGTAGGCAACCCAGGGCGGGGATTCCAAAAACATCCTGAATAATTTAAAAAGTCAAGCAAGAATCTGACGTTACATAAAATAAATCTCTAACATGTAAGTCCCAAAGTCGTTTACTCAAAAATACTATCAAAGTGCCGAAACGTCCCTGGAGAATCTTCAGAAAAGGCATTTTTAATCGGAGCTCCAAAAAACATTTCGTCAAATATTCCCAATAGCCCATTAACCGTTATTATGAGTCAAGAACTTTGCTTACAGAGAAACCATACCGGTGTTGAAATTCCGATAACCATTAAAGTTTGATCTAAGCACGTAAGAACATACAGGTGAAGTTGGGTCTGGAGCGAATTTAACAATTCATGCTCGGGAGTCGTTCGATTCTATGCCCAGACATGCAAGTTCTCCTAAGACAGGCAGCACATCTCTTAAAGCTACTGAGGTAATCTAGCACTGAATAGTAGATCGAAGAGAAATCGTTTTGGTATTGTATCGTATTGAATGGAACCGATTCTACTTCGTAAATATACTGTTATTTTCGAACGTGATGAAACTAATCAATAGATTGTATCCTCTGATAGCTTTTTGGTTAGCAAACATCAATTGAAGCAGCGTAAATTCTTTTCGCTTTACGTCCAATTGAAGGTAATTAGATTGTGTGAGACCTACCTACGTAACACATTCCCTTTATTACTGGAACCAATTCAAATCACACATAAAAATCGAATTACAAAATCGTTAAAACAGATTCTCGAATCGAAGCTCTCCTCTGTTTTATCACTTCTTAAAGGAGGTATGGAGGTCAGTGATCTTTGATCGCGGGAAATTGGATAACTAGAACGTAGTACCAACTTACATCAGGAAAAAACGATTTTGGCTCGGGTCTCGGGTTGGGGTACTTTCTTGGATTCGGGTCTGCATTTTTAAAGCTCAGTTAGACGGGTAGCGACTTAAAGAGGGCTATGGAAATTCAGGAAATGGAATGGTCCGAGAAAACGGATCCCTTGTTATTGAGATAAATATACGCTGTTTCTTTTTAAACCTTGAATTATTCATTCTTTCCAGTATTTTATTTTGAAATTGCTTTTAAATCTATCAATATTAACGTCGATTTACCTCATAAAATTGATTACGGTCTCGTGTCACGCCAAAATTGTCAGCATCGAAGTTGTAAAATAAAATGAGTCATCTGTTTCTGATAAAATCAAAACCTGATTGGGTTCTTATTGATCTTGACTTGGCAATGAACTTCGTTGCTAAGCTGTAAATGCTTTTAAAATGAAACGATCCAATAAGGCGATATTATTATCAAAATATGTCCCAACGCTACACAAATTCAATATTCCCGAGTGTCTCTTAATGGATTACTTGCTCCGATTGCAATCTTATCTTCTACATGGTACTTCAATCTGGACATAAATAGATATACTTAATACACAAATAGGTTAACAACTTACATCAACAAGACACAGCCAACACACAGGAACCATTCCACACTGTTGGATCACTTCAACAATTCTACCACACTGTTGCTTATCTAACGGCACGCACACATAACCTGAAACAATGGACAAATTGTATTAAACAATTGAACAACACGTGGTATACACATTCCAGGTTTAGCAGTAGACAGCGGAAAATATGAAATGCAGGTATATAATGGACACAGTGATGTTAAAACCATTCCTAGAATCGTCGATATAAAATCCTTTCGAAGATTTTGACCCAAAGATTGTCATTCGAATGACGGAACTGGTCAAATGCTTTGTAAGATGTCTTTGGTAAGGTTTCGGTATAAAGTTATCTAGAAAAGCAGCCTTCGAATCGAATCGTAATCAAAGACGACCTAGTAACCATTATCGATTTGAATAAAATTATTTATCAAGATCATTATGCTTATAGTAATACAAGTAATAAAGGCTTAGTAGGTAATAAAAATAATCTTAATCAGATCATCATAAACAAACTACCAAAATCAAATAACAAGCTAGAATCCAATATAAGTGAATACTAGGTACTACAAAATACAGCCCGCGTTACTCGCTGATAACGTAGCTTTTTATACGCGAAATATTTTCTTGAGTATTTTTTTGAATTTATCCATTACAAACAAACATACAAAAAATCAAATCTTTTTTCTTTATAATATTAGTTTAAATTACAGGTATTCAATAGAAATACATTAAAAAAAGATTAATTGGATAGAAATTTCGAAGTAAAGAATCTTACTCACAATATCCTGCTTAAATAAATAGCAATCAATATGACGTTGAAAAGCAATCACGGCGTCTACCCAATTTATTAAACATCAAGGAATCTTGCTTCTAAGAATAATCAAACTAGGATGAGGAAAAGACGAAATGTTCCTGAGAATTTATTAAAAGGTTTCAAATGAAAAACGTAGAACATGACCCAGCTTCTGGTACCTGATTAAGTGGACTCTTTGAAAGTGCTTCTCAGATGGATGGAAGCCATTCGAGTCAAAGATTATATTTAAAGAAAGTGAAAGATACGTTCTATAGAAGCGTATTGTAGAAAATGCGTAAGTTCCAAGTAACGAAATTTATAACTTCTCACAGCAAAAATAAAACAAATCAGTCTTTTTCTTACACAATAATATAGTAAAAATGGTACACTTTAAAATACAGTTAGCACGGTATGGTATAATATATAAGGAAGCAATCAAGAATTTAAAGCAGAACCTCCTTGGCACCTGACCAAATTGGATGGGATTGAAATTAAAATACACACCCGAGCTTCGGAAACATTTTTCCACCATTCAATTTGTTTCGATGCCTAATTCAATCTAGCAATAACCAGGTTTTTGCGAGTACCACCTCGTATTTGAGAATTGTTTCAGAGGATTTGACAGGACTACATGTACAAATGTTTTTATATTTCATGCTCAAATGAATACAAATTGGCCGAGTTTACTAGTATACGTTGATTACACAAAACTGCGTGCATATTTAAATGTCCCGTGAGTGTTATTAACGGCGAATATTTCAGATTGGTGGGCAGCAATTTCCACCTGCGCAGTTTGTTAGCAGTTATTTAAATCAATAAGTTGCCAACTTGGCATCCGGAATATCATAGTCCACAGAACTTTCCAATCGTTTATAATTTTTGCATCTCTCAAATTCTGATATTTGTTGTTCGCTGGTACTATCAAACCATCAAGATTTTACAGTTTGTATTAATTTTACATCTTCTGACAATGTTTAAAACTTCTCCTAACAGAACATCTCATAATTCAAGCTAAAATTCATAATGTATCTCAAGAATATGATTATGAAGGGAAAGAGCGCAGCCAAAGATGTGCTCACACACAACTTGTACTTTCTTCAGTTGTGATTAAGTTTAGTTTACAAAGAGATAACCGGTGTTCTGTTCAGCGTTTACTTTCACTTCTCCGTTACCTGCGGCAGACATACATATATTTATCATTTAGATGTTTCCACGCCTTTCAATGCCTCTCAAGAAATCTGCAGTATAATATTCAACATCAATTTCATCCTATACGTCTTCTGGTTGTAGCCGGTGTTGCTACGAAAAAGATTGACATATTAGTACACTGATATTGTCTAACACTATTATATTGGCAATTGTCATATGGATGACTTTCCTATGCAGTTGTCGTGATTTCGAGGTTTTGCCAGAAATTGTTAATCTTACCTTGGCAAGGAATCATTGAAAGTAAGAGGTCATATAGGTAATAACAATTTCAAATAGTCACGTTTCTGCATTACTGCAGAACTATTTAGACTTTATTTAACACGATTGTCTTAATCGCATTGCATAATATTCAAGACCTACCTAGTATGTACCAACGAAATCCGTGCCATCGTTATCTACGGTAATAGTTTCAAAAAATCTGTCCACGAACGGGCAAGTAGATAATTACTAACCTTTTCAAGGTCGCATTAATACGTATGACTAATTATCTTCACACGTGCTTCAGCACCTGTCACCAAAATCAATCATCGAAACCATATACGTTAAGACATTTGGTACCTACTTAAGCCAGCATGTAATTTTTCAAGTACGATCCGACTTGACAACAATGAAGTAAATTACAAATAAAACCTTGGACTGTCTTTCCGCATAGCAAAAGGCTTAGAACATTATGACAATGGCCACACGCATTTATGACGTATCAGAACGAGTGTTGCTATGCGAATTCTTCGTGAAAAAACTTGGTGGTGGAATCGGGCTTTGGCAAAAAGGAGACTCACGCCTGAATATGGCACTGAAGCTAAAATATGACTAAGTATTGTATATGAGCAAATTAGTATTTATTGATGCTAGTAGCCGCAATGAATCAGCTGTTGACAACAAAGGGAACTTATAAAAGTGACTAAACAGGAAAGGCATTCCCTAAACTAAATATTATTATTATACTTTGTTGCAAGTGACATCATACAATTGCAAAACAATTACATGAAGGCGTATAAACTTTCTACCGAATGGGTTTTCATACTGGACGGTACAAAATGCCAGTTATAAGTCAGTTTACGGTAAGAAACAACCAACTCTTTGTAAACGATATTAAAGTTAGATCCAAAAATACTAAACCAACGTCTAAAACTGTACCACAGGAGGTAGGCCACAAATCAATATTTTCGTACAAAATAACCGTCGCGTGTATTTACCCATTTAAGGGCTGAGGCGACACCAAGCCTAAATATTAGGTTGGGGAAAAAGTCTTTTCGCATTATAGTATGTATGAACTTGTAATAAAATCTCTTTGGCTATACTATGTGTATCTGGCTGGTTTTGGTATCATTGAAAGTTTAAATTTTAAAGAACATAATTCCAAATTCAAATTAGGAAAATGTGTGATTTTTATTTGTTTTTCGTACTGTCAAGATGAGTGAATCTAATGAAGAAATTCGATACATTTTAAAATTTTACTACAAAAAAGGTAAAAATGCAACGCAAGCCGCGAAAAAAATTTGCGATGTTTATGGACCTAGTGCAGTGTCTGTGAGAGTAGCACAAATTTGGTTTAAGCGTTTTCAATCCGGAAATTTTGATGTCAAAGATGCACGTCGCTCTGGTCGCCCTATTACGGATAAAATGGATGCCATTTTTGAAAAAGTGGAGCAAGATCGGCATATTAGTAGTTACGACGTAGCTGAAGAACTGGGAATTGACCACAAAACAGTTTTGGCGCATTTGAAAAAAACTGGGTACACAAAAAGCTCGATATTTGGGTACCTCACGAGCTCACTGAAAGAAACCTAATGAACCGTGTACTCATTTGTGATTCTTTATTACGACGTAATGAAACCGAACCATTTTTGAAGAAGCTGATAACTGGTGATGAAAAGTGGATCACGTACGACAAGAACGTGCGAAAAAGGTCGTGGTCAAAGGCCGGTCAGGCTTCACAGACTGTGGCAAAACCCGGGTTAACTCGCAACAAGGTGATGCTGTGTGTGTGGTGGGATTGGAAGGGCATTATTCATTATGAGCTGTTACCACCAGGCAGGACCATCGATTCTGAACTCTACTGCGAACAACTGATGAGATTAAAGCAAGAAGTTGAGAGAAAGCGGCCGGAATTAATCAACAGAAGGGGTGTGGTTTTTCATCATGATAACGCTAGACCTCACACATCTTTAGCCACTCAGCAAAAATTAAGAGAGTTTGGCTGGGAGGTGTTAATGCATCCGCCGTATAGTCCTGACCTTGCACCTTCAGATTTCCACCTGTTTCGGTCTCTTCAGAATTCTTTAGGCAGTGTCAGGTTAACATCACGGGAGGACTGCCAAAACCACTTGTCGCGGTATTTTGATCAGAAGTCCCAAAATTTCTATAGCAATGGGATCATGTCCCTACCTACAAGATGGCAAAAAGTTATCGAACAAAATGGTACCTACATACTTTAGTTAAATGTAAACATACTATGTTAAAAAATGTTTTGAATTTTCTTAAAAAATACGAAGAAACTTTTTCCCCAACCTATTATAAACTTTCCCACGTTCTATGATGTCATCATGTCAACGGCATTAAAAAAATATATGATAATATCCTTTTCTATTCTGTCATGCTTACAAAGGAATATTGAATTTCACGTAAAACATGGTACAAGGCTAGAATATTAGATTTACGTTGCATGTCGAATACCTTTTCATCATATAAATTTGGCAACAAATAAATTCTTTTCAAGAGTACACCTTAATGTTGTGATGATTTTCAGTATCAGAAACATTGATAACTGTTGGCTGTGCAATATGCAACACTCGTTTGCACTAAAGATAAATGAGAAAATAATTCTGTCCTTGCTTTACTAATCGTATGATACGGAGCCAAAATTATTTCTGTTTTTACTCCTAGATCATCTTTGATTCATGATTCATTATTAATTTTGAAGGCAAACAGGTGTAAAACTACATTTGACTGTAGTTCTTTTTTCATCATCATGTCTTCATCTTCTTATCTCAATTATGTATCAGCCGTTATCTCAACACTACTATACTCTAGGTGTAAATCGAACCTCGTGGGGCTACCTCGACGAAACGGCAGCAGGGTGTGAATGTGGACTGTGTATGCTCCATCACTTTTCCTGACCTCAATGCCCCAAAAAATGTAGCCAAAGTGACCTGTGTGTTGCCACCGATAACGCCGTGGAAGTGGCCAAGTTCTGGGCCAGCAAAATGTTAATGACTGTCGTGAAACAACACGAAGAAGACCCCATCCATGCCCAGCTATATGATCTATAATTTCTTCGGTGTTGCTATAATCTGACAGCCATATATTTCGGTAGAATAGACGCAAGTTATCATAAGAGTTTAATACTGTTATATCCAAGTCAGTGAACTGTAAAATTGAAGCCTTTTCAAATATCTGGTCACGTAACAAAGCTTTATAACTTGGTTTTGACAGTCTTTTATTCTGCCAAAGTTGTTCTTGCAGCCAATTGGGTCAATCTGTTCTTATGATATTTTCTTTAAATCAAAATATCTAACTTATCTTCAAAAACAGGCACACAGAAATGTATTCACGACTTAGAATCATAAGTCGTGAATACATTTTTGATCAAAACATATTTGAAACTGGATGAAGCTTTTCTTTCAAGTAAATTGCTAGATACTAAAATAGAAAGCACTTGAAAAAGTAATCGTATCTTTAAGTAAAGTACAAAATCAAATCAAAACATTAACTTCAGAGATGCAAATGACATCAGAAGGACAACGAGTAATACCTAATGAGGTGTGTTCACTGTATTCTTGGAATAATAAACAGCTTCCTATACCTACTCATTGTCAAAGACTAAATAAGAATCTTCGCGAGGATTTGATATGGCCGTCATCTATCAAACGCTTGAGAGACGAGAATAAAAACTATGCACCGAAAAATATGCAAAAGCATTACACACCTCAAATAAACATTCTACTCTAGAGTACAAAAACTTCACTATTAACACAGGTCACACAATTTCTAAATCACAAATCAAAACACAGAATCACTAATCACCACACAAAACTCCCACATTCCGAGTATTCAGTACCCCCTCTCTCCGAACCGCACTGGTCTATGAACGCGGTAATCTGCGCAAGAGCACGCAAGCTTCCGTCCGTAACGCACACCCACCACAAACTAACTGAACAAAGTATGAGCGAGCGAGGAAGCGGGTCGCGATTGAAATGTTCCAGCAGATACTGCCTGACGGAATGTAGATATGGATTTCGCGTGATTGGAGTCGAAAATACTAAAATTATGCTCCGAAGTTATCGGTAGAATTACTTAGCTAAGGCACAAGGCACAGATTTCTGAATAGTTACGGTCTATTAATTTTAGAAATTATTTTAGGACACGGTTAGACGACAATTTATTGCTGCTGGCTAACTAAAGAACTAAATGTTTACCTGAAACTGTTTATAGCTCGAAACAATCAATCGGGATGTGAAAATTATTTTTGCAATGTTATTTCCAAACATGGACTTTTGACTTCCAGGATTTTAGATTTCAATAAAGTGATGACACTGGGGTTTTTCTGTAAAGAACTAATCTGTAGGACTCGGAAATGGGAGCGATAAACGAGTGACTGATTCGCCCCCTATAATGGAATATGGAACATTTGTGGCAAGGCGTAAGTATTATGGCAGTTCCTGCGTATTTGTTTGTATTCGTCATGGACACTAATGGTCTAAACGCTTGTTACTTGCAACGGATTCCACGTATCGGTTGCCATCCGCCGCAGTCATGCCGTCACGCATGAGTAACGAGGTCCCGCCACTAAGTGTAAATGGGGATAGAAGGTCCAGGCCTAATAGCCGCTATTAGGGTCACTCACCATTTGAGACCAAGGTCTTGAAAAACGAGCACATGAAAGTACATACGAATGCGTTGCTATCCCTATTCTCTGAAGTCGGCACAGGAATAGTTCAATATTGTGATAAAACGTTGAAAAACTCAGCAAGGTTAGTGTGGTTGGCTCCTGAACCAATCTTGGAGGCCCTTTTAACAAATAACATCTCAACCGTTTAACGAAGGAACTACACCGAAAGGCTGAGCAAGGATAACGACAAAGGCATCAACGATGCTCAGCGTTTATTGAGGTGGTTTCAATGCATTGTATGAAATGGACCTCCTGTACATACCTGTTTAGTAAACCTGCGCACACGCACGACACAAAACTAACAATGATATGCTCATCGCGTCCAGATTTAGAAGATGGATTCACGGATAAACCTACGCTGGGCAGCGTAAGCCCATTTAGATAATCTAAGTTTATAAGGATAATAGGATGAGGTTTTCTCAATGAATTTATCCTAGACATAGTTTTGTCTATGTAAAGTAATTGTCAAGTCAAACGAAATAGTTTTGTTAGGCCTAAGTTAAAAGGTGGTCAAGCATTAATTTAAGTTAGTGATTCTATTCTTCTGGTAGGCGAGGTCTAGAATTTTGAATACAACGTTACAAATACAAATGCTCAGGCAGTTGAAGCATGTAATCCCCGAATTTCTCAACTCCATAATACGAACAAAACTTCGCTATATCTTGGAAAACAAACGCAAACGAAGACCCCTAAAATTAGAGCAACGGCTATTCGACCGCAATTATTCCGTCAAGCGTGAACGATAAAAGACCAGCTACACGGTGTCTGGAAGCGAACATTCACGGTTTAACTAAGAGGAGCACGTGGTAAACATGACTAATCTGCGTGCAAGCATCAAATTTTAACGCGGATCTCAAAAATTAGGATTTACATGCTACTGTCCTGATTAAAACTACAGATTTTGAGCGAGAGCGTTCATACTTTCTGAAATGAAACGAACCTCTGCATCTGCATAATGTCACAATTGGAAGGCCAAACGTAAACGTAGCTAAGCCAAGACAGAAAGATTCATATTCATAATTTTAAGAATGAATCCTTCAAGCTAACTTTTCTTTTATTCCGATTGATTACTACTTTTTATTTTATAACCTCAAAGGTTTACCGGTATGAGTACGACCTCTATCATCATTGACTATCCTACTATCTACACAATACCTCGTGTTTCCAATTCAAATCAAAATCGATTCAATTTGATTTCTCGCACAAATGTCACGCGAAACCGATTTCAAATCCGACTACAGGTTATTGATTAGGCTTTCTAACTTCATGAAATAATCTCCTATGTTATTGCGACCCGAAACTAGGAACTATGATAACAATGCTATCGTAAAATGAACTTTGATATTCGGAATTTAGGGAAACGAGATATCGAAAATAGATTTGAAACTAGTTCCATCTTTTTCCAATTTGAACTGAGAATGGAAGGAAAAATGCAATGAGATTGCCTGTTATGAGAACAAAAGCCAGTCTAACCATATTTTCGACGATCATCGTTTCATCGTTTCAAGTCTCAAATTGTTCATAATTTGTATTTGGTTTTCTGCCACCAACATACCATAGTTTAGAAAAAAAAGATGTTGAATTTTGGATTTCATGATGACAATTTTTACTTGTTTATTCTTCACTAAAAATGCCCTTAACACAGGTGAAGGTCAAAAGCAACCGCATGATTTTGTCGTAGAGCCAAAGGTCATGATAATGAATAGTTAAATTAGATGACATTGACCCTGAAAGGCCACAGTCATGGCCACTTTTTCAATGTCCGAAGCAACACTTGCAGTTTCCAAGCTAATTACGGAATTAGGATTCGTGTGAATAATGTTACAGAGAACAAAACATGTGCCTAGAATCTATAGAGGGTTGAGCATTGATGGTTATTGTTTTACCAGTTTTATGTTCAGCAGTTGACTGCAGTAGGCAAACATGATAATGATGTTTCAAACACTATCCAGAACAATATTTTTGGTCTAAAAATTCCCTTTAGTTTATCTGACCCAGCAATCTTTGGATATACAACTACATGAATTCAAATGACACCAATTAGGTGGAATGCACCTTTTTCCTCTTACACGAGGAGTTCCGAAGACTAAAACAAACAAATACCAGTGTTATTTATAAGTCCTACGAGTACAACACAAGGCACGAGCTTAGGAAGCCACATACAGCAATAATGTTACGAGTTTAGCTTGCAATAGTGCGTAACAAATAGTACAATGTAGATGATAAGATTATTCATGTACAGTAACTAACCTACTTTCTTCGATAAGCTATTAAAATTCTGATTTATTGTAATGACTTGAATAACAAGTATTTTCTTGGGTCTAAATGGCGTAAATGGATCTTCTCGAGTGTGGATGAAGTGATTGAAGAGGAGAAAGCAATTGGATACGATAACATGCAATGATAAATTGCATTCCTTACCTTAAACTCAGACTAGTGATCAAAATAATGTCGAGTTTGAAATTGCTGACCAAATCAAACCAAGAACTTAAATACTCAAGTCAGTTTACTACTTTTCTAGAAGCAAAGCATCTGGTTTATAACCCATCACAGAATCAACTTTCTGGGAAGTTAATTTGTTAATACAAGATTATATAAAAACACAGAGATTTCAAATATTATGACGCGTTAATGTTCCGTATACAATATTAATGTACAAGGTTCAAAAAATAATGTTATCTGAATGCTAACAAGGAACTGATAAAACGGAGTGCCAACAAACCATTCGAGGGTCGCACTCATGTGATGATGTAAGTATACATATTACGTTATCTATAACAGCCACCATAATTAATTCTAATTACTTTTCGTGTTTCGGACGTGACACTACTGTCAGACCTGATGGATTGTGACCGATTTCGACTTTTTAATTAACCGTCTTTCTAATTACAATTTCAGTAAGTGGTTCGGAGATAATTGGGACATTTCAAAGGTGACGAAAAACTTTTGGGCAGTTTGCTTTTTTCCGTCTTCATCAAGACATTTTACCCGGTATCTTTGAAGGTTCCAGGAGTCATTGTTCTCGTAAGACAGTTAAAAAAGGAAATAATAAGTGAAACTCAAGTCGCCGTCAGTACACAGATGTTTTGTACCGTCTTCGTTCTAAACCAGACGTCGTTTATCTAGAAAAGCTAAGCTTGAGAGTTGAACTATCTAGCAAACCATGCAAACAGAAAAGAAACGCAAAAATCAAAATTGCCCGTCTAATTGGAATTTCTGTGTTCTCGTAAATCAAAGAGGCAAGTAAATAGTACTCAACACAGGCTTCCAACAAAATTAAAAGTTAAGGAAACTGAGCCAAGAAGCACTCCAACAGTTTCTGACCCAAATTACAGGGGCTTTCATGAATTATTTTAACGACTTCCGATTCAAATTATATCGGAGCGTAGAACATGATGCGATACGATCTATTTTTACCGACGATTAGGGAAGTGGCGGAAGAATGTAATGATTTGATGTCATCATCAAAGCGTTTTAAGACATACCCAAGTTATTGAACCCCACGGAAGGAAGTTTTGGCGAAAAATATTAGTTTTTCGTCCACTAATTAATAGTATTCAAACACGAAACGTGTCTATCAAACAAAATAGTTTTTGGTAATAAAAACAGTAATGTCATATAATCAATAGATGGCAGGTAACCTGCTATTTAAATTTTTAAACAGTTCAACGCTTGCTCTGTAATTAGTTGTACGCCCCTTCACCCCGGTTACTTATTTATTTCTGTTTACTTTTCTAGTTTTACTACATACGATAGTTTTCATCAGCTTAAGGCTTGTGAGGTCAGTAACCGACCATCTAGCCTACGTTGGCGACTAAAGAATTTTCCTATTTTGAGTGAGGTTAAGGGCAGTGAATCACATGCCGAGTTGTTTTAGGCAAAAACACTGGCAGTGAAAGCCTGAAAGTCATAGCTGGAAGAGTAATTAAGATTAAGACCATTAGCGATATGCAACAAAATGATGTTACTAATAAAAAGAGAAATAACGATGTTATTCTAACTATCCTATCCGCTCACTTTCGCACTACGAGACGAAGCGAACAAATTAAAATGACATCCATGCATCAATTTTGGCGCTCCAACCGAACACAAAAGCCGAAACGTGTTATGCCCCTTCTTAGTAACGCTATTCTTATTACGCAATGTCGTCGACACATCGGGCACATGTTTCTCAAGCAAATTGAACAGTTCGGCGGTCACATGTGGACGTGAGGCTGGCTAATTGGCGTCAATTCTCACTTCATTGACCCAGGGTGAGGGACGTATAGTATCGAATGTCGAACGATGTCGATTCGGTGGGCTGGCGCTGATAAATGCCGCGACATTGATATTAGACGGTATATTTTATATATAAGCGTAAGAATTTCTCATTCGACTGCGGTATTGGGTCCCAAACTCGAATGTCTCTTACATTCAGATCAATTATGCAGGCTTGGAACGGAACATACAACACGACCTTGCTTTATTAGCCACAAGAGTCCATTCATCCTTTGATATTGGAATCGGAATATTATGCTAGTTTCCGAGGTACGCTTTGAAATTGGACGTGCTTTGCTTTGGAATCGGTACGATAAATTTTTGGCATCAATCGATCTTTGGCGACAGTATTAAATCTATCTCTTCGTGGGGTTTTTTGAAGCTTCTCTTTCTTCGAAATGCTTAGGGTTACATCATGACTTTTACGTACATTTTTAATAGTTCAACATATATTTTTTTTCGTAAGGGTGTCGCGCGAGCAGGTAACAATTTTTTTACGCGACGTTTTCCGAATACTATTCAACATTCCAATATTATTATTACACAAATGAATGCAAATAACTAACAAAAAATAACTGTTTACCCATATCTTGGGAGTGAATCCTAAAAATAAGTTTTATTTATTTTGTCAATTAATAAAAGCTTAAACTAACAAAAACGTTTGGTTTAAGTCCTAATCAGATACAATCGGACCCATTCGTCTTCCTAGCGTGTCAATGGCAATCTATATGGAGTCAGCCCAGAATTTGGCTATGAGTTTAGCAGCTACAGTAGGCAGGCAACAGGACACAGGTTTTTGGGACAGCACCACATAGATCTACACTTGAGGGTGGAGTCATCTGTGAATCTCCACCTGAACAGGTTTTCCTTGTTTCGACCTACCTGGGTCCAGAGTCTATTTAAAGACTTCCAGGTAAGCGGACCCATTTACAAACTTAATTAGAAAGGATAGTCTGAACACAAGTGAACCTAAAGTACACCCACATTTTGACAGAACATATTTTTAACTCAATAACAAAAAGGTAGGTGTTTTGTGCACATTTATTACGATAGAATAAATTATTTGACTAACATTAAGTCATCACATGAATAATAAGAATATGCTATGAATCTAATATGATTGTTATTACTAGATAAAAGAATGTTCTGGAAACAATAGTTGCCAATAGAGAAGCCAATCAATATAGGTCGTTGTTTAGTTGATTGGTGCTAATTAGAGGTATAAAAAAAAATAGGTACAGGTATATTTTTCTTGCCAGATAAATAAAATTATTAAGTTACTGCAACTTTCTGCTAATTTTGATATACAGTGGTCATTGTGATTAGTAAAAATTATAAATTACTAGCTACTGCCCAGCATGCATTGCAATGCCTTTTTCATTATTTTTTTTTTGTTAGGGTCCTTCTCCGGCGCGCACACAAAAACTTACCAAAGTTTCATCACAAGGGGTTGAGCCATTTTAGAATTTTTGCGAGACTAATGCACGGCAATTGATTTTTATATATATAAATATAGATTTTGTTAAGTCTACCAACTTGTTTTGACCATGTATGGGGTTTACCATATCTTAAAAAAAAAAAAAATTGTTATAATATTTAAGACATAAAATAACAAAAACATCGGACAGAGCCCAATCAGTTAATTTGAGAATCATCTATGTACTTAAATGATTTAAGTTTCCAAAAAGGTTTTCCTAAATGACAGTGATTCAAAAACCAGTAGGACAAGTATGTAGCAATATTTGGTATACATGTCAATAACTACTGGAAACTATATGGGTAATTTACATATTTATACACACAAAAAACTTTTCAAAAACTTAAAGGTTACTTAGTCCAAAGTTTTTAAAACACAATCAAAATTATATTTTTAAATGAATTAACGAGTCACCCTTCCCTACGTACAATATCAACAGATATTGTAGTGATTCATCGGCGGGAAGTCGGCATTATTAACTTTGCTACTGGAAAACTGGTTACTACATGGCATCGAGAAGATACAAATTCTAACAAGGTTAGGTCACTAGAGTAAATTTAATTATAGAGTATACAGCCAACAATGATCACGGGGACGTGTATTTCCTCGTAATAATAAAAGTATTGTCATCTATGTCACGTTTTGCTGCAAAGGCGGAGCCGTGCCGACAAGCTTGGGCGATGGCGGTCAAGTAACGGCGGCTTGATTTTCAAACTTTAAATCACATCACACTCGCTCCAACACCAAGTGAGGAAATATTTAAGCAATTTTTAGATAATAATGAAAGCTTACCACATGACAACGATAGATTACATCAATTTTCGACATTCACTCACAACACAAAACACTTGGCATCCACGAATCACGAATCAGTTTGACAATGACAGGCAGCGCAGTCACTCGCTTCGATACTAGCGCCACGTATTGGACTCGAATGAAGATAGTAACTTAAAGCAGTGTTACCAACATGCAGCAAGTACTGTTTTCGGATATTGAGTGGGGGACAGGATTCAGATTCAGAGTTCGCTGATATTCTCGTATCTGGCTCTAATTTGTCGGTAGATCGATTTTCACATTACAATGAACAATAGATAGAGTCGATTTTTGTGTATTTCTTTGTGACAGGTAGCGTTGTTCTTCTAGACTGAACGGATTTTGATGCTGTTTTTACCATCATCTGGAGAATTTAGTGGAACTGCGAGCTGCGTTGCGAGACTTGCATTTTAACATTGAAAATGTTTTTTCGATCGCTTCAGTTCATCAAATCGCTTCGGAACCCCATTTCCAGCGAAAGTGCCTATCTGCCATTATGTTAGACGTAATCCTAATCACAGAGTACAGTACAACTATTTTCTTAATGTTCTTCGGTAAAGTTCATGTTTCGTCAGTCATCGAATTTCTATCAGTTGCCCTTTGCGCTTTGTGTAGACCGGACACTCAATCGATTTGGAAGTATATAGAGTTGTTAATACTATTTTAACTTAAATGTAATTTATTATAAAAAATGGGAGAAAAGCTGTTAAAGTCGCAGGCACGACGGATAATTTTAAGCCTATACTTGTATTTTTTACAAGAAGCCGAAGGATTCAAGAAAGAAAGCAATAATTATTTTAAAAAATTCAAAAACGTGTTTCTGATACTTGTGGTGTTTTAGTCGGAACTGTAAAGAATATTTTAAAAGAACCAAAAAGAGTAAAAAGTACCAAACTATTTCGTTATTTTTGGACGATTTTGACTATTCTGTCATACGTAACAGGATTTACGATTTTCATTACATCTTTACATTTTGGGAATTACCTTGTTTGACGACTTTAAAATCGAAATTGGTTGAGGCTATTCCATTTGGAAGCTGTCTGGAGACATTAAGATTTCTTTTTAAGATAACGATTTTCTTTCTTCAACCGATAATAATTGTATTTTGACAACATCAAAAAAAAAATGTTATATAATTATTTGGTGCACTTTTTTGACGTGCATGAAGTGTCCCAAATATTTTAGCAGGTAACTAAATTCCTACTGTAAAAAAGGGAAAAACTCTTAAAACTTCGGTTTAGTTATCGTGAATCTCTCCCTATTTATTTTTCCAGTGTGGCAATACTTGGGCTTTAAAAGTCAAAATAATATTTTGAAGAATATTTTACAAATCCGGAAATTGAAAATTATAATTTTATCAAAATAACTTAAAAATGTTATTCCGGCAGTATATTAAAATTGCTAGTACTTCAAGATCGTTATTGCATAATACTATAAAGCTGAACAGAAAATATTTATTGGCTCCATGTTTACATAATTCTTGTAATATTCATGCGGCTAGGTTAATATGATGATATTTTGGGCATTTATTGATGTTCTTAATTAACTTTTGCTGACTTCAATTTAATTTTGCAGATCAATAGGGTCGTCTGTTGATTCTCGAGCCACAGAAAAAAATGTAGAGATGCGACATTCGCCTCAAATATTCCTACACTCATCAATGCCTGATAAAGTGAAGAGCCCGGTTTTATCTTCACAGGAAATACTTGAAAAATATATCACTGGACTCAGTACAGACATATACCAGAAGAACCGGGTATATAAGAATGATTTGATAAGGGTATTAGCTAAAGTAAAAGAATATAATTTTTCAAAAAAGAAGCAAGGTTTGCTTCTGATTCGATGCTGTGGTGAATTGTTGCCTGATGAATCTACATTGAGTAGAATGCAGTTGGTAGAACAGGTGTGGAACACACTAAAGTAAGCCATCATATTTCAGCGTTTTTAATTTGGGCCTTTAACTGAACCAATCTTGATCCACATTAACAACAAACATTTTTTTATATTTTGTCATATTCGCCGACCGCAAATAAATTGGGATAAGGGCAGGCGAATGATGATGATTTTTTAATACTTTATTTTAAAAACTAGGTTTGTCATAATAAGAGCTGGCCTAGCTATCTCTAGCCCAAGGCTTTTTTTTACACATAACTATTAAAATTAAACAAAGTTTTTAGTTATTCAGTTTATTAATAATCTAATAAAAAACTTCAATGAGAACTTTGAAGAGGTTTTTGTGATTACAATTAATCAATATTTAGTGACAAATCTCTGGTCAAAAGTAAAATCAAGCCAAAAATATGTTTAGCATTGAAGTATGGTAGGTATTTGTTTATCACAAATCTGAAAGTTGGAAACAATTTTCAGAGAACAAAATGTAGAAACAAATCTGCAGCAAAATACAGGAAAGTCTTCTTTTAGTACACACGGCTACACGCCAAGCTATACATTTCCAATTTATGCTGATCTCGGATTGCATAGGATTTTTGTACAATGCTAGGTCAGTTTATACTGGAAGTGTGATGCTTGATGTGTAGCTGTGTGTACCATTTTCCAAAATCTTATGAAAGTGAATGAAGAATGCTATAGTTGTGAAGAAACTGTTTCAGTAAAAATCTGTTTAAGAGAAGTGTGGTTTTGGATTTCTTTTATTTTTAGCTGGTTATTGAATTGAGAATTAGTTCATAAAGGGCAAAATATTTTTAATCTGGCTTAAAATCCTGAAATCTTTTCTAATAAAAAGGCAGTCACTGGACAGTCAGAGATAGTCTGGCCAGTGGGGCTGGGGTTGAGCAGCCTCACTCTAGCATATAAGACTAATAGGCAATTTTAGTCTAACTTAAATTTTTACATTATAAGTATATATACAAGTCCATTCCACTTTCTTACAATGATTATAATAATAATATAAACACTTTGACAAAAACAAAAAAAAAAAAAATATGGGTTATGTTGAAAGTTGTTGCAACTCCAAAAGTGTGGACCTCAAGCAACTTCTAGTTTAGCGAGCACTGTTTAACACAACTTATTACCTTTTCACTAGTAGTTGACCCATGTGATATTGTTTAGAACATGCT
Organism: Xanthia icteritia; assembly: GCA_949128155.2. Taxonomy (NCBI): domain Eukaryota; kingdom Metazoa; phylum Arthropoda; class Insecta; order Lepidoptera; family Noctuidae; genus Xanthia; species Xanthia icteritia. Next base: position 18,834,200 of record OX421932.2, read on the forward strand.
TGTAACAATGGGCAAATAATATTCTTATTCTTATGGACAACTGCACTCATAGTTTTGAACCATAGGATTTGGAACCACTTGCATTGAAGTTTACAAATTATAAGTATTACATTTATGTATTTTCAGGCCGCACACAAAGTTTGAAGTGGAACATTACAATGAATTGCTAAAAGTGTACATCGCGAACAACAGGACTATCACAGTCAGCAACTTCATCAGTCAGATGGCACCAATTAAACCTACAATCACCACTTATGAGCTAATACTTAGAGCTTTAGGGGAGGTTGGTATAGTACCATATTTTCCCTCAAATTGGCACAAACTGTATAAGAATAAATGGCCTTATAGTTTCAAGTCAGCAAGCTGGTCGCAGGGATGGTTATGTGAAGGCTATTTTGTTTGGTGTGCACTAGCTGATACATTAATATACATGTTACCCATTTTATAAAATGGTTGCATGTAATATCTGATACTTGCTAAGACTGGAAACCCAGGCATTGACTGAAACAGTGTTATGGATAGGATAGGGATATTTACTAAGGAAACAGGTATTCTTCTCGGGTCCTGGGTCGGGCAAAGTTTTATTGGGCTTTTCCGTTACGAATTTCTTAGTAACATCCCGGAATTTAGAAGTTGGCGGTGTGACAACGGCTTAAGGTGGTACTACAACTTAAGCCGTTGGTTCTGCGACAGATCTCTCTCCAGTCGTGTTGGATTGCGTGCACTATAATATCTCCCGCGTCGAATGCTGATCTGCGCTGAGATTGGACGTCATGGCTGAAATTCGGTCTGGAGAATTGTTATTATTATTAGCATAAAGATTTTGGAAAAAAAGAAACAATTTGAAGCATGTTTTAATTTGTAATGTGTTTATCAGGCAGGTGATATAAATCAAGCTACAGAAGTAATAGCTAACATGAAAACAAAAGGACTTCCTGCCAACGAAAGTATATTCAACTCCCTCATCATTTGTCAAGGAAAGGCTGAGTAAGTTCATACCAAATCTATATATCTATATCTGCTATACAATAAAAATAAAAACGAGCGAGCCTTGCAGTAGTGGCATCTGACATCTTGGCTGACGGTACCAACCTCTCGGAAAATGCATGATGATGATGATGATTAAATCAAACAGCGCGTGCTTCCCCGGCTTCCTGTTACACACTTCCGTCCCCATTCACGAAATCACTCCCACAGATTGTAGGAAAGCAAGAGGAAAGACGTTACACATAAAAAAACCAAGCCAAAGTAACAATACAGTGAAGCATGCCAAAACTACACCTACACTCTGTGCATACAAGCTCACATGCACACATTTACAATCAAACTACACCTCATTAAGTGCACACATGTTTACGAAACCGGCTTCACGTCACTGTTGACAGCGCTATGTCTTGGTTTTTTTTTGTCTGAGCTTCTATACAAATAAATGAAATTAAAGTGTCTGTTTGTTATGTCAAAATTACATTGGAAAGTATATACGGAACTTATAACAAATAACAATTTTTTTAAATTTTGTTTGTCTCTCTGGTTGTTCTGGCTAATCTCCGAAACGGCTGGACTGATTTTCACGGGACTTTCACTGGTAGATAGCTGATGTTATAAGGAGTAACTAAGGCTTTTATTTTAGAAAACGTTCGATAGTTTTTGATTCGACGATATACGATTTTCACCAATGGACAGAGTGATTCATGAGGAAGGTTTAGGTGTATAATTCATTATGGTTTTGTGTATATTGGCTGAAATATGATGATCTACAATAGTCCAAGTAGGATGAACATCAGTTACATTTTAATCTAACCCTCATGCTCGACGCAACAGGCTGATACGATATTATGTCAGATTTTTTTTTAGGTATATATGCTCTGCTACCCGTGGGAAGCCGGGTTACTAGTAATTGATAATTTGCATAAAGTTCTAAAAGTTCACTTCAATAATATAGATAAAAAAATACCAGTGTATCTCTCTTTATGCTGAGAGTTATAAATAAATAAATGTTCTCTTTTATAAACTACATCCAAATTAATACATTCACAAGGTGCAGCTTTTTGGTCACTAACCTATCCTCTAAAATTCCAGTAACGTTGAAAACATACAAGAAGTGCTGACAATGATGCGGTCACTCAACGTTGAACCCTCAATAGACACGTTCACAGCAACAGCAAGAGCGCTAGCTTGGAACAAGAAGACTGACTCCATGTTAGGAGAAATGTCGAAAGCACGGAAGACAGGCTTCAGTTTCACGGAGTCACATATAATGGAGATTGTCAAGACTTTGGCTCATGTTGGATTGTATCCCGTTATACCTAAGGTATTTTAGGCTGACATAATATACTTATACTTAGGTTTTACTTTGTTAAGTAAAGTAAATGTTTCATATGAATATGAACATTATTTCTATAAACATTATGTTCAAATTCATATCAAGTATCAACACTTTATCACATTCGCTTATTTATAGGAAAAAGAACATTATCTGCATATTAATAAGGTTGTATCTTCTGTCATTAAACAGCAGGATTATTTGGAAGTACTGATGATATGAGATTCTATGTAGACAAATAAAAGCTATTTAATTAGAGTGCTAATTTAAAATATTTCAGCTATTTATTATTTAATTATAAAAATATTACACGGACAGTTAAAGTAAGCGGCGTCCACACGGCGCTGTACTAAACTATAGGGATGGTGACAAACTGGTGATGGTGTTTTTGTCCGTTAAATATATTATAAAAAAATATTGGAAACGTATTTTTTTATTTTAACTTATTATAGATTACGGCAATATATTGAGTTAAAATATGGCATGACGTCACTGTCCGGTAGATTTTATACTGAATTGTGATGTAGCGACCCCCACACCCCAACTTTAATGCGTTTTATCTAAATCATTTTTTTATTAATATGATTAAGCAAAAAATACTTTTCTAATATATTTTTATTGTCTGACTGACGGACTAAATTTTTTTTTTTGCCCAGTCTGCAATCTACATCCCTATATTTAATGGTAAAAAGTTGAGATATCACTGTTAAAAACAATTGCAATAAGAAACTGCCATGTGACCCCAAGTAAAATATATTTACTGATCAACGCCGTGCAAACGTGGACTAAAAAGTGACATTTCTAGAATCATATTTTTATTTACGAGATTTTTATGTATAAATTTGCATTTTTTTATTATTTCAGGTCCTATCTTTTCTTCCAGAAGAAGTTCTACAAACGCCATCAATTTCACCTCTTATGCAAAGTGTATCCACACAACTGGTGTTCCAAAATCATCCACTAGCTGCTGTAGAGATTTACAAATGTCTGCCTTTGCCTTCATTTGGACCTAAAGATGATCAGGGACTGCATGGGAGGAGTCTAGTACGGGATTGTGTTAAGGCTGCTATGGTAAGTGTGTGATTGTCGCCTTAAAAAAACTTTTTCGGTGTCAAATAACGAAAATACAAAACCAAAGACACTGACTTCCGAAATTTGAGTTATTTTTCACTTAAAAGTGTTTTTTTTGGAAATCGGTTGTTTTTTTTTTTTTGTAAAAAAGTTTATATTTTTCTCTTTTTAGTGGTTCAGTTTATAATTTATCTAAGTTACAATAGCCGAATGTCATCTACTCATCACCCTTTACAAAATATTGCTTTTCCCGATGCAGGGACGTTAATCGTTGAGGAGTTCTCCCGGTACTTCACCATCAGCTCCACTTCTCCATATGCATTGTGACGAACATAATTGCTTGGCAACCATATTAAAGTAATATCTATCGCAACATGTGAAATACTTATTATACAGCAGTTCTGGTGGCTATCTGTGGTCTTCATCATCAGTTCCACTTCAGCAAATGGTGCTTTCCGAGAGCAACTGCACGAATTACTGTAAAAAATACCCAAATCGCTATAGGTGTGCCTATAATATTTGAAGAGTTCCCTCGATTTCTCCAGGACCCCATCATCAGATCCTGACCTGATGAGAATGGGACCATCTCGTATGGATTTTAAAGTAATAATTGTGTAGGAAAAGATTTTTTCCCAGCAGTGGGACAATAAAGGATAGTAAAAAGGAAGAGACTGCACTTATCATAAATCATGCTATGGCAACTACAGAAGATAATTAGAATATGATAAAATTGGTTCCATAACTTTCCCACAGCATATTTACAGTATTTCAGAAATTTTATAACAACTCTGAGCTACAAGCAGCGTTTCAAAAATAAAAAAAACCAGCGAGCCCTACAGTTGTCGCATAAATAATGTGTAACATCTGACATCTTGGCTGACAGTACTACCAACCTCTCGGAAAATTGGTTAGTCAGGTACCATCTGACAGCCAACTCCATCACCACGCGCGCATTGTTCAAATCAAATAGCGCGAGCTTACCCGGCTTCCTGTTACTCACTTCCGTCCCTTTTCACGAAATCACTCCCACAGATTGCAGGAGAGCGAGAGGAAAGATATTACACATCAAAAAGCAGTTAAGCCATAAATTAAATCCCTTGTAAAAATCACACCAATAAATTGGAGTTTAATAATGTTAAATCCAGATTTAGTTAGCCTTCCTTGAACATCGTTATCGTATTATTCACTATACTATATAATTTTCACTTTCAGCCATCAAGCATAGTAGGCCTGATAACCCAAGAGCTGATGTCCTCAGGACGGAATCCTATAGCCTTACAGAACGCCTGTGAAGCCGCCTTACAGCTGGGCAAAGTGCCCCTAGCATTGGACTTAATGACTAGGATGAAACAGCTAGGAATATCTTTACGCCCTCACTACTTCTGGCCGATCTTGCTGCATAATTCTAAGACTTATGGCGAGAAGGGTAAGTAGTTATTTTTAAACTATCTAGTTTTGATAAATTACAGATACTTAAAGGTAATATGGATGATGCCAGAGTAAAAAAAAAAAAGAAATTGTATTTAATCCGTCAGTAAGATAATACAATAGCAGTAACACAAAAAGTTACTTAAGAAGTATTAAAGTGAGAAGTCTTACACATAGTGTAGTAGATCTTCATTATTCTGTCTTGTATTCTTACTAAAAGATCGTAGGTTTCTAGTTTCCATTGAAGCGGAGACGAGCGTAGCGTAGTGAAATCGTCCTATCACAGACGACTCGCAAGACGCGATGTGAATTTCATATTTTCAAAATAGAAAAAGAAAGAAAAAGTATTGGGACAAGCACAGGAAATCTTAATTGCGACATTTAATAATAAATGTCGCAGCGCTGGTATTCTGATAGGGCCTGCAGTGATGTCGCGGACAGAAAGATTCATATACATAAATCTACTATATAAAAATAAGTCGGGTTTTCATTCCTGACGCTATAACTCCAGAACGCACGAACCGATTTCCACGGTTTTGCATTCGTTGGAAAGGTCTCGGGCTCCGTGAGGTTAGGGTAGGTAGGGTAGGTAGGGTAGGTAGGTAGGTAGGTGCGCCATAGATAAGTACTTCGTGCTACCCGTGCGAAGCCGGGGCGGGCAGCTAGTACTAAATAATAGTAATTAAACAGATGTATTAAATACATTAAAAAAATAAAACATTATGTTGTCCGCGTGTCAGCACCCGACGTAACATCAATAAATATGTATGTACCTAATATTTGCACGCCACACTTGGTGGAATGTGATGATACCATGGACTAATCTTAAGACCATAAATAATGTACCATATTCTGACAAATAAATGATTATAATCAACCCACAGGAATCGACCAATGACAATGTTGTGATTGGTCGATTCTTACACGTTGGAGACGTGTATCCTGTATGCTTCAGAAGAAACTCACCCTTACGACATATACGCGTGAAGATCCGTGTAGGGCGAAATCGGGAAAAATTGTGTGATATCAGAGAACTGACGAACTTTTTTTATCCCAGGAATAATGAACATACTAGGAATAATGATGCAAATGGACGTTAAGCCAGACCACGACACGATAATGAACTATACCTTACCCTACGTTAGCTTCACATCGCCACAGAATTTGATGAAGAAATTCATAGAGACTGGTCTGGCTGTGTCCACTGTGCTGACGCCTATAATGCAGACGCTGGTGAATACTGGACAAGTACGAGCTGCTAGCGAGTTGTGTGAGTATTACATGATCTTTTGATTTATTTATAGTGACTTACCCCTGTACCCTAATTACGTAATACACGTTCAATCGGAATTTGAATCCTTTTGAAATCCATTGCTTCATAAGCTCGAAAATAAATCTGCTCAACAACGTAAATAACGCAATGAATGTTGTTGAACTGTCAAAATGAAACAAATTTGTCGTAATTGTTTACGAAAATGGGTTGCGTAATTAGATAGCTGGTTTCTGTTTCAATGTATTTGTTGGCTTAATTTTTGAAGTATTAAGGTTTGTTGATTAAGGTACTTAACTATCAACCATAACGTCAGCTGCTGCTTCCAGAAATTTTGCAGAACATCTCAAGCCCCTAAATACTATCCCTTATTCCACGTTCCTATACATCGTTATAATTTCTTTTTACAGGCGAACTTTTCCCAGGCAAAATCGACTCGGAAAAGTTACTAAAGCCCCTTCTAAAAGGTTACCTTATAAGTGCTGATATCAACTCAACAATACATATACTTGGGGACATGACAAATAAATCGATGGTGAGGAATAAGGACTGGGTTGGCAGGTTTCTGTGCAAATTCATGGTGCATCCTAAGATTAAGGCTGATATCAGTGATGTTATTAATTTGTTGAAGGTAAGTTTAGCAATTTATTTGGGGGCTGGGCCGCATGCTGGAAATACTTATAATCGTTTTATCGATATCGATCCGTAGTCCTACAAACGCGAAAGTTTGTGAGGATGGATGGATGTTTGTTACTCTTTCACGCAAAAACTACTGGCCCGATTTAGATGAAATTTGGCACACAGATACTTTATAACCTGGATTAACATATAGGACACTTTTTATCCCGATATTCCCACGTGATTGAGACTAATGCGGGTGGAACCGCGGAGCGCTGCTAGTCTGTCATAAATAGTCACTGTCACATCATTATTTAAAAAGAAATACGCAGAGAGTTTACTTCTAATATGGGCGGTATTAATGCCATCATTTTTCCTGTGCGAGAAGGAGACGGAACTTTACATGATAGCACTTTCCTTTTTACTCATCGAAATCATGATGGCATTATACTTCATAATATTATCTGTTATGTTTACTGTTTTTTTTTGTACCTCCCCAGGCTCTAAACAATAGTTCAACCTCAATGAAAATCTCAACGCTAGCCGCAGACTACAGCCTGTCCCGTCTCCCGGACAATCACGACCAGGCTATAATAGACCAGTTCCGCGATAACATCATATCTCTTACTGATGAGCGGCTCATTGATGAGGGGGATGTCTTTGATCAGCATTTGCCAAATCCAGTAAGTGACATCAGCAACTTTGAAAGAAAAAAATATTGCCACGCACTCAAAAAATACACACTAAAAAATTGCAGTCGAACAAAAAGAGCGGGCTCAGCAAATTTTGAGCAAAGTGCGATATCGTTTTATTTTAGGTTTCTGAATGTCCAAAATGTTAAGACAGAATGGTATTATGGGCAGTCGAGCTGTCATGAGAACTAGTACTGAAACTTGAACTTTTTGAAACACAAAGGTTAATCAATAGCCACCTATTCAATATTTTTCACACTATCTGCTCGCTAAGGTCAAATTACAAGATCCCGAACTGGACATAATAAGCTAACATGAAAAATTTGAACCTTCCAGAAACACATGAATGAAGAGAATCTACGGGCGCACTTGGCGGAGCTCGAAGCTAAGGGCATGAACACACGAGGGACACTCAGGAGATTGCTACAACAGTATTGTCGGGAAGGCAAATTGCATTGTGCCCGGGAAATCGCTGCAAAATGCCAGAAGGAAGGGGTGAGTCATTTGGATGGATGTAAACTATTAAAAATGAAATAAATTAAATGTCAATTACATTATGTATTAAGAGCTTATATACAGAAAGTGGGCAACGTAGCAAATAGCTGTCAAATATTTCACTGTTTTGATTTAACTAGAATATTGATTATGAAATACAATAATAATTTAATATCGTAACACCGAATAGTTTAGTTTAGTTTGAGATCTAAAAAAGTATTTGAAAACTTCAATGCCTTTTTTACACCTAAAAGGGTTACGACATCAAATTCAGTGTTATAATTGCAATTTATTATAAATATTGTAGTTCATTAGTTAGCCATATTTCTTATTTCTATACAATTATATTGCCAAATTAATCAAAACAGGTAAATATATGACAGCTATTTGCGACATTGCCAAATTTTTGCATAAACGCTCTTAACAGCCGCACGGGTCGGTCGATCAGGTTAAGCTACGCTTGCCGCGGTTGGTCCATGGATGGGTTTAACATCTTTACATACCAGGACCCCTCTGTGCCTCGGAAAGCACGTTAGCCTTTGGTCCCGGCTGTCGTTCGTGTATCTTTGACAGTCGTTACGAGTCGTCAGAAACCCGAAAGTCTGACAATCAGTCTTACCAAGGGGTATCGTATTACCCAGTAACTGGGTTGTGGAGGTCAGATAGGCAGTCGCTTCATGTAAATTACTGGTATTCACCTGCATCCGGTTAGACTGGAAGCTGACCCCAATAGGCAGATGATGAATTAGATTATGTGAATAACATCAATATCAATGGGTTTGTACAAAAGAGCTTTGTTAAAAAAATCTTAGCGTTGGGTCACAGCACAGTGGAAAAAAATCTTTATTCCCCGAAGAATAAGATACATATCTCCGAATAACTATGCAAGTTACTTGAATCCGTGTTGTCAGATCTCTCCGCAGTGCAAGTGACACTCCACTACTCCTTAAAAGTATTAGTTTTTTTATGACTTAGGGACTACCTACACGGGCTAGAGTCAAATCAAATCATTTATTTAGAGTATCAAATTCGATAGAAACTGTATGAAGCAATCCGCACACGGCGATATCATCGCGGCAAGAATTTGATTGCACGGCGAGACTATCGCCGCGATTCTCTCACATGTGGAGATGGCCTTATCCACCTCATAAAACTTTTTTTGTATTCACCAGGTATTTTTATCAGCCGGTATGAAAGCAGCGTTATTCGACCTGCACGTTAAACTCGGCGAGCTGGATTTAGCAGAGATTGCATTAGCTGACCTCAACAAATCATCCCCTAACTTCATTTTAGACGAATTTAAAGTCATCGACTTTGCTACTCTTATGGTATATAAAAAGAAGGTTAAGCAGGCTATGGATATGATCACGGAACAATCTAAGAAAAGGTAAGGGGAATTTTATTGTTAATAGGTCTTATTCCGATATTTTGAGCTCTATTACGAAGCCCATAACAGTGTCATTTGTTTGATATGAAAATAAGGCAATAGGTTTATTCGTTGAGAATGTAACGTGGCATTACTTCAGTGTGCTTCATGTGTTCAGTCAGGGAAATAAATTGATTACCAACTTAAGTTGTCCGTATATTCGGTTTATTTTGTTTATCCACCCCAAAGAATCCACCCTAAGCCTATAAATTTCGTTAATCCAAGACCTAGGTTGGATTCTCGAATATTTTTTTCTGAGTATCCTTCTTAGGGTGGATTTTTTGGGGAATAACCCGTATATTAAAATCAAATGGAACCAACTAAAATGGAAATGGGCGGGGCATGTAGCGCGATTGACAGACGAGCGATGGACCATAAGAATGACATCTTTGAAAAGCCCAAAACGCTACAGAAGAAGACCGTACAAGAGATGGGGAGACCGTATAATCGAGGCGGCTGACCGAAGCTGGATGCAAGCAGGAGGCCTTCACCTGCGGAGGAGTTCTTGCAAAATTAAATTCAAAATATTTTATTTCACATAAACCTACAAGGGCACTTATGAAACGTCAGAAGCTATCTAGGTGCACGGTTCCAATTAGTCGTTTCTTATGGAGAAGAGCTGGCAAGAAACTCCACGGTTACTCTTTTAAAATTTAAAAATAAATGGCTCTTATAATGTTTTCAAATGAGTGTCAATAGGTATGGGAGGACAGTGCAGTGTAGGCCTGTCAACAAGTACCAGCGCCCTTAACACATGATCAATCATAATCTGAATCATTTTGAAGGAAATTGCTAATCCATTGCTTCATTTGTTCGAAAAAAATGTCTGCTCAACAACGTAAATAACGTAATGAATGTTGTTGAACTGTCAAAATCAAACAGATTGTGCGCAATTGGGGTACAGTTAACAAAATAGAAAATGGTCTACAAATCTACAGTCTATTAAGCCTACCATTACGAGGAATACAGGCATTTTATATGAATTAATTCACATACAAAACGAATTTCTTACAGAAACGTTGTCGGCGGCCGTAGTATAGGACTGAACTGCTGGCGGTTACTCGATGCGACTGCGGCTCTCGGGTCGCATGTCGATGTTCGCAAGATATTCGATCTACTCACTTCGTATAAGTACTGCAAGCCTACTAATGTCATGCTGGGACCGCTCATAAGAGTGCATTTGAAAAAGTAAGTGTTATAGTTTGACCGAGACCGCTGTTCCGCGCCTTAGGTTTATGCGCGACGAGACGGGGGGCAGTGCAGGCCGCTCATTAATCAATGCTCAGGGCGCGCGGCGTCCCTCCCGTCGCTCATTCATCAACGTTGCCCCCCGCCTCACCGCGCATTCCTAAGGCGTGGAACAGCGATCCAGACTATAAGTTATGTTAAATTACTTTTTTTTTGAGGTGGTATAACGGCGAAACTAATGTATAAATAGAGTAGCGAAGCAAGAAGGCACAACTAGCTCAATTTTAGAGAAAATTTAAATGGCTCATTATACTTTAAAAAAAAACGTACCGTGTAATCGAACTGGATCTTTTTTTGCCAAAATATACCATCCTGTATTTATTGTACGCAGCGATATTGTTGTTGGCTCGAATGTAGTATCTGACCGAATTGGAAAAAATACAGATTGTTTTTTTTTAAGTTTTCTCAAAACCATGAAATATATTTTGAATCGCATTGTTTTGTATGGTCCACTAAAATTATCCAAGCCCGAATTATCACCTTACAGCGACAACATACATGAAGCAGTCAACGAATTCGTGACTCTAGCCAAAAAATACAACAAAACTCCTTTGAAACACGAGTTGATGTGTAAGATCTTTACTACAATGAGTGACGGGCAGACTGAGGAGAACTTTCTGACCAATGAGAAAGTCGGAGGCAACGAGAGGTTGAACAAACTGGTGCAGATGGTACTTAATATTGATAAGCAGGTGCATGGACCCGGAGATGTTCAGGTAATTGTCTGAGTTTATTTTGTCCTGCCTGTACCTAAAGCCATTGCATTGTATAACAAAAAACCTCGGTGCGGCCCGTCTGCAGTGTGCGATGGTGCATAAAAAGGGAGATCAGAATCAGAGAGAGATCAGAGTGACAAAGTCGTCTCAACGTCATTTTGTTTTTTTTTAAAGTTGCGGCGCCCGTTTAAACTGGCATATATGGGTAGAGGACACTTAAGGGTACAATTGTCGATGGCTCGAACTCGTTGGTGGGCGTGACTAATATGCATTCTAATTAGTCTAATTATTTCTGTATTTAGTTTTATTTATTTAGTTTTTATTTAATTCATTTATTAAGTGAAAAATTTTATGCGCTCGTTTTCGTTATAAATCATCGTCTGATTTATAACGAAAACGAGCGCATAAAATTTCATGAACATACCCTTAGGCGTATAGATATTATGGAAAAACTACTGGATGTATTTACTCAAAATAAAAATACTTATGAAAATTTAATCTCTGTACGGTTTCGATTTTGCCAAAATTAACTTACGTATTTACGCCCAAAGAGGAGTTAAAATTAGTGTTGAAATATGGAAGTTTCGACGCTCATAACTTCCAAACCAATTTTTTTTTCCAATTATGCTTCCATACAGGGCTAGATAATGACAAGACAAATTGATATAGTTTTTAGTTTTTAACGTACACCGTCAAACAGAGTTATCACCATACTACGCGGGTGAATCAAAAAGTTCTTAGAATTGCATATATATAAAACACTTTTGGGAGAAGTTTGATATTCAAATTAAAGAGTGTCAATCACACAATATTTATGCAAACTGTCACTTGTTTTTGTCAGTTCGTTCGCACGTAATAAATTGTTTTGTGCAACGAGTTGCTAAAAACCCAAAATTATGGATAAAAGTGAGTTACGTGCGGTGATAAAATATCTCAGTTTGAAAAAAATGTCTACGAAGGAAATTTTTTCGGACATTCAGCAGACATTAGGGGATGATGCTGTACCCTATTCTACGGTTGCGTACTGGGTGGCTGAATTTAAAAGAGGTAGATCAAGCTGTAAAGATGACCCGCGTTCTGGGCGGCCTTCAACCTCCGTTACGGAAGAAAATGTCAAAAAGGTTGAGAATCTGGTTTTGGAAGACAGAAGAATAACTATAAAACATATAGCTGAGATCCTAAAAATATCATTTGGTAGCGTTCAATCCATTTTAATTGATTCACTGGGGTTAAAAAAAGTGTCGGCAAGATGGGTGCCACGAATGTTAACCGACGAAAACAAAAAGCGACGTTTGGAAATTTCTAAGCGTTATCTCGAAATGTTCCAGCGTGATTCGGATAATTTTTGCCGTCGCCTTGTCACCATGGATGAAACGTGGGTCCACCATTTCGATCCTGAAACTAAGAGACAAAGCATGTCTTGGAAACGACCATCCTCTCCATCCATTAAGAAATTTCGAGTTGCTACTACCGCTGGCAAAGTTATGGCCTCAGTGTTCTGGGATAGTGAAGGAATCCTTTTTATTGATTACATGCCAAACGGCCAGACGATTACTGGACCCTATTATGCAAATTTAATCCCGAAAGTGCGTGAAGCGATTAAAGAAAAACGTCGTGGAAAACTATCGTTGGGCGTGTTGTTTCTTCAAGATAACGCTCCTGCTCATCGATCGGAAGTTGCGCTCAACGCAATCCGCTGTGCTGGCTTCAATCTCCTTGACCACCCACCATATTCTCCGGACTTAGCCCCAAGTGATTTTCACTTATTCCCAAAATTAAAAGAGGACATTCGTGGAACAAAATTTTACGATAATGACGCGGTTATGGCTGCCGTAGAGGAGTTTTTCGAGAGTCAAGAAAAACATTTTTTTTCACAAGGAATAAGGAAGTTAGAAACGCGTTATTCTAAATGCATTGCATTGGAGGGAGATTATGTAGAGAAATAAAATATTTTTGTTAAAATCTTTGCATTTTTTAATATTGATTCCAAAAATTTTTTGATTCACCCTCGTATGTTTTTATGGAAAAATGACCGAGAGAGTTTTGTTTGTTTAAGGGTACGCCCCTTAAACAAACAAAACATGTTCAGGGATATGGAGCTCTGAAGTGTCATGTTGCAGAGTTATTTGGAGACAGAAATTTATAAAAGTGACATGGTAAGATTTTTGCAAAGCGTTGCGTTGCGGCGCGGCTCGCCCAATTTGAGGCTAGCGCACACGCTAGCCTCAATATGACGTGCTTCATCGGTCGGTCTAGTGGTCGCCCTATTTTATTTAATGAACATAGCAGAACTGGTGAAATGTAACATTTTTGGGCAATATTAGGCGTCCTATGTTACATTTTCAAATGGCAACATCGAGACATGACGATAACAAACTGATTATTTAAAGACTTTTTGTAAACTTTGAAATGCCTTTCGTCAACAGCTAACAGTAATAGCAGCGCTAGCCGAGGTGGGTTACAAGAAGACTCTCCGCAAAATGTTCCTAGACCCCTCGGTAAAGGTCCACCCGGACGCCATCTTGCGTCGTTGTGAACGATTCGCCGACGAGAAGAAAATTAATGCGCTTGAAGCTATCGCTGAATGCGCAAGGGATCTAAGATTTATTGATACTCTCGAGATTTATGATATGATCTTGGATGTTTTACGTAAGTATCTGTCTTGTTTTTTTCTCATTTACTAGAAAATGTTAAACCATTCCAACCATCATTACAGAACGAGTTCTAACTTTGGTCCAAACCCAACCGTAAACCTTTCAGCCAGTTTTTGTATTTCGAACCTTATTCCGAATGAGATAAAAGTCTTTATACAAAATTAACAACTTTTTTGTAGTTAGAACTGTAACATTGTCGGAATAAAGTTCAAAATTTAAAACTGGCTCGAAGGTTTATACCCGTGTTTAAAGATAGTGTTTTGTAATAAGGCTTTCGGCCTTATCTAAAGCACCTACAGGCATAATAATATTATTAGCACATCGATTCAAAAAGAGCTAGTTTATTCCTCGTAAACAGGTACATAAATAGCTCTTTAATCCGTAGGGACTAAAAGTGATTTAAATTTGGAATGTGAATATTTTTAGTAAAAGTTCCAATCACCAAAGAGATCAACCATGAACATTGTATGAACAAGTAACAGGCTGTATGATAAACTAAACGGCGCGCGAGTTAAATTAAAAAATAAGCTTGTGAATAAATTAAAAACGCGTAAAATGCATTCCGCCTTCCTTCGTAATTGTTTACTCAAATTCGGATTTTACTTATTTTTATAAAAAAATATTGTGTCTTCCAAGTAGTGAGAATGAAATAAATAAACGTAGTTACTATTCTTATTCATAAGTTGCACTTACTTATTTTCTCATAGAGGGTGATAAAAAGTAGTGTCCACCTCGGGAGCGACACTATTTTAAGCTCGAGTGACGTAATTTGAATCTGCGAAAATACTGCGCTCAGGATTCTTCGCTCCGCTCTGGATTTAAAGAAACACTCTAGGCTTTAAAACAGTTGTATGCTCCCTCGGCAAACAACCTACTATTCTTTACGACTTTCATAGCCAACACCAAATTGGGTTATCCTATAAATTCCGTTTATCCAACTAGGTCTTGGGAGAATTCTCGGACATGCGTTTCCAAGTATTCATTTTAGGCTGGATTTTTTGTGGTGGATAAACGGAATAACCCCACATATTACTAATAATTATCACTCTCTTGTTCTCGTTCAGTTGGGTGATCTAAATTTTGATCTCTGAGACAGGTTTTGATTAGGAAATTTTCAGCAGCACTCCCGAAGAATTTGTGCCTGGTTAATTGCAATAACACGGTTGTCTTCATAAGATTTATAACATAACTAGCAATACGCGAGGGTACGAGATAACTCTGCCCACCCCTTTCATGAAATGTAGGCGTAATATTATATAATTTATCACGTAATCCTTTTTTTACCAGAACGCGAAGACAACTGCGACGAAGCTTTAGCGCTCTGGACAAGAATGCAAGAAGCCGATGTGTCGCCCTCACAGAAATTCGTCAAGAACATAATATCTATGATCAAGTCGAACAATAGAGATGTGCCACCGGGACTATCCATGCTACTTGATAGGAAAACTACGAAGAAGGAAAAACTATAAATAAGGCAGACACTAAAGGACCGTAAATATGTCACGTCGAGTTAAATAAAGGTTAAATAGGCTTTATACAAGGTCAAATAAAAAAAAGGCGATTTTTTATTTGTTTTATCATATTTAGGGCGGATTTCACCAATGAAAATATCTAAACCGCGTTCAAGAGCTGTCAGTGTCATAATCGTTGTGGAATATTGACACTGACAGCTCTTGAACGCAGTTTAGATGATCGTGTTCAGTTTCATTGATGAATTTGGCACTTAGTTGTCTCTTTAGATGTCGATAACCATCATGTCTGCGGAGTTTCGCTAAATAGTCTAATTTGACCGTGTATAGCGTCATCTCTGTCACTCACACTGTGTGACAGCCTATTTCTAAAGCTCGTAAGGGCGCGCTCACTTTGGAAGTGTTTTCGTACGAATTTTGCTCGTGCGAACACATACGAACACGCACGAATGATCCCGACCTTCCAAGTACTAAGGCAGCGCGCAGGCTGAGTGCGAGTTTGTATACGTACGTATAGTTCCGACGTCCGAAAACACTCCGAACTTGTTGGGATTTTAAAACACTTTCATGCGTTGAAAATTAGAAATGGGGGTAGAAAAATAAACTTGATTACGGACATAAATGTTTGTGGATCTGAGTGATTCTTGTTATCACTTCGTGAAATTCACCGAATTCATGTCTTTTATCACCAAAACACTACCTATTTGACGGAGAAAACTTATTCAGTGTGCACTCAATTCGTACGACCACGATCATACGTTTACGTACGATTCAAATTCGCGTCCTAAGTGAGCGTGGCCTGACATATTTATGGCCGGTTATTGTAATACATTCACATTCAATAGAGAATTATGAGATTATGACGTCACAGTAGTGTCGTCACGGTCTACCAAATACGTTTTAAAACTTAGTTATGTTTTTAGCATATATTTGTTCCTCGACGATGTTTCGATATTTCTAAAAAGCCCCGTATTCATTGGGTATCAAAGTTGCACAACATTGTTTCAGTAACATGTTTTCGTGTTGAAAACATGAGTCGCAATATAGAATATGGCTGGCAACATGCTAATGTTGCGTGCAAGACCGACAGTCCTTTTAATGTGTATTGGGCAGTTGTACTCCTGCACAGAAATAGGAGATTTATTATAGGACTTTAGAAATTATTTTGTAACTTGTTTTGTTTACTAACAAAGTACTAATACTTTTTATTTGTATTTTTTGTGTACTACTAACAACCCTTACTAACGCTATATTTGTAAAAATCGGAATTGTATCTGTCTATGTCTGAAATAAAGATATTAAATAAAAAATAAATAAATTTGAATGTTGTTGGCATTGCGCTAATGTTGTATATTCATGATGAACAAAAGTTGAGCAACAATTTCTCAACTTTGTTTCCAATGGAGACGCGGCTTTGTATATAAACATTGAGTACCCTCATATTTATGTATATATAGTATTACTGATAAACCTTTCGCAGACAGACCTATATATTCCTCAGTATCTACCTCGCATTTTGTTTCTCACAAACTGTTCTATGAGAAAACTCCAAAACTTTTGTGTTTCGCTCGGTAATAACATTCTCCTTCTGGAATCGGTATGAGCAGACAAAACTTATACCACTTAAATGTATCGTGGTGGGTTTTCTGTGCGAATTCAGCGCTGTCATTCTTGAGTATAATGTCAATTTCAACTCTACCGTGTCTATGTAAAGTCGACTTTCGCCTGAAATAGTCGCAGTTTGTAAATATTTTATGACTTTGAGTTTTAACATTTTTAGTTAGTAAGTAAATTGTCTAGTTTATATTCTACAATATTTGATTGATTTCAACTGTGATATTAAATTATTGAAGTAATAAACTGATAGGATTTTATTAACGTACTGTGTTTAATTGATTTTATTATCATTATTTTTCCTTAGCTAAAGTTGGTGTTATTGTAATGCCTGCTTGGCATAAATGTCTGGAAATATTTTTTTTGCTTTTAGAAAAAAACCATCCGAAAATTGAGATTTTTAGAAGTTTACAGACGACTTGCGGAATCTGAAGGAAAAAAAAAATATCGCGCCTCCATGCTTTTGTTATATTTAAACATATAGCCAAATAAATAAATATACATACTAAGAGATTCACAGACCGCACTTGGACTTTGCTATGTAAAAAGAAAAGAAAGAAAATATATTTGTTTAGCCCAGACTAAAAGGCACACAACACAACATATTGTACTACAACTACTACAAGTAAAAATGTAATAAATTAAAAACAAAACAGGGAAGGCGAGTGTGTATGTGTGTGTGTGTGTGCGTGTGTGCGGGTGTGTGGGTGGGTCTGTGTACGTGTGCTTGTGTGTGGGTGGGTGTGTGTGCGTGTAAAGTAAGCTAAGCGTTTCATATGAACATTACACGTATGAAAATAAGGTTCATATTCGTATAAAAAGCTTGTTTACATTCGCTTACACGAATCTTGTGGACATTATTTGCCCTTATGTCTGTGTCAAAGTATAGTATCCTAATCCTAACTAATATTATAAATACGAAAGCGAGTTTATTTATTTCTTCGTTACGTTTTCACGTCAAAACGGCTGAACAGATTTGGATGAAATTTGGCACATGGATAGACCATGACCTGAGTTAGGACATAGGATACTTTTTATCCCGATATTCCCACGGGATCGAGACTTATGCGGGTGAAACCGCGGGGCGCAGCTAGTTTTTAATAAATTGTCACCAATAACGTATTCTCTCATAGTTGTATAACATAAAACTATATTTCTTCTTCACAAATGTAAACATATTAATAAGCTTTAACACTGTTTAAATCCTCAATGATCTTCTTATTCAACGTGGCCAACTCTTCAATTGCCTGCTTCTTCAGTGGCTCATAATCTGCTTTCAATGTTATAGAAGCTATGTCTTCTTCTAGAACAGTCTTTCTATTCTCACATTGAGCTAATTGATCTTCCAAAGCGTTTAGTTTCGCGTACATTTCGTTTCCATCGAGACCGGCCTGAAAAACAAAAAAAAAACATGTTAGTGTACTTTTTCAACATTCAGCTGTATCCGGTTTGTTTAGAAGTCAACTTCTCGTAAATCGTAGTCTTTTTCCAACTATGTTGTGGTCAACCACGACATAGTTGGAAAAAGACTACGATGTATGATGACAACTTTCAACAGCTCCTGGTAAATTCCGGTTAATTTATCTGACAGATAATAAGTTGTATTGTGTGTGATTTATATTAAGAGCATTTTTTTTCCTTTATACTTACTGTTTTGATTTTGCGTAGGTTATTGTCTTTTGGTAAGAATACAAAAGGTTATTTTAATAATACTGAAGCAGAAAAAATAAACAATATATCACTTTTTTTTTCAAGGTGACATGTTTTGCAACAGGGGACAATCATTCATATGCAGGAGCGGATCCAACCCTCTAAAAAGGTTGTGGTCACGTTGGATTAGGAGTCGCTCACGATCGATACATTAAATATCATAAGTTCATAACCATAGTGATATATGTCCATAGACCACTTTTGCCCCGTGTCCTTTGTTAAGGTTATATGCTCACACACAATGTCTGTGTGTCCTGTGTACATCAGCCTATTGACCTCAATTAGGGTTGTGGGCATGCCCACCGTGCCCACAACGATGGATCCGCGCTTGTTCATATGTACAGCAAGCATAATTTTAGCCATCTCTACATACCTGTAATTTTTTCAACTTATTCGTGGCTTCAACCACTGCACTTTCTGTGGGTGCCAATTTCTCTCTGAGTTGTTTCAGTTCTGTCTCTAAAGCCTTCTTCTGCTCTTCACCTGATACAGAGGAGTTTAATCAGCATTAAGGTATATTTATAAATAAGGATAATAAACATTAACTTTATGTAAGTGTAAATAAAGTTGATTTTAGACTGATTAGTACTGTTGAAAAAGTCATGAAAAATATGAAGTTGTAACGCAAACTGAACCTTATGACTAGGTTTTACAGTTGTTTTTCTTAAAACTCGTGTTTGTTTACATGTTGGCAAATAAATTGCGAACGCAGATTAGGTATGATAATGATATGTTATTCTTAAAACAACAAGTCGTTCCAATTGGTTTAATAATAAAAGGTCATTCATGATTGCCTAAACTAATTACTTTTCAATTGATTCAGTTATCTCTGTTAAAAGGGAAGGATATGAAGGAATACCGTCATCTCGAAGTTTCTCCAGATCCGACAATGTCACTAGTTCTTCTTGCATCACTTTAGTCTTTTCTGGCAATGTTTGTAGCTCTGTAGCTAGGCGCTGTCTTGTCCCTTCTGCCTGTCAACAATCAAAATAATGATTATCAGCATCTATTTTACAACATGTACGATTTATATTAAGACTGTCAGTAGCTTGTCGATAAAAAGTAACTTTTCTTTTTTACTTTCTATATTTAGGTACTAGCTATGTCCCACAGTTTCACCCGCATACGTCTCTATACCGTGGGAATATCGGGATAAAAAGTATCCTATGTCCTAGCCGAGGTCATGTACTACCCATGTGCCAAATTTCATCCAAAGCTGTTGAGCCGTTTTAGCGTGAGAGCGTAACAAACAAACATATAAAAAGTCAAATCTTTTCTCTTTATAATATTATTAGTTTAGATATTCTCTTCAAAATGATTTGCATTGTCAGTTATTTCTTCTTACCTTTTTCAAATTGCCTTGGAACCTCTCGTAATCCTTCATCAATATATCAGCAGACTTCTTGCTATCGTCATACTGAGAAGTATATCCTTCTTTCTGTTTCAACGAGTCTATCTCACTCAAATCCAGGTCTATGTTAGAACTGCTATGTTCTAAGGAGAATACTATGTCTCTTTCTAACTGGTCTATTTTTTCTTGTTCCTTTTTTAGATTTTCTTCGTATGTAGCCATGAAGGTGTCCATTGTTTCTTCTCTTTTCTTTAGTTCACGGTATTTTTGATGCCGGTCTGAATTGCCTTCTTCAAGATCCTGCAAGTGAGGCATTGCATTAGCATTTTGTAACTAATTTATGCTTTAATTTCAATACTCAATAGGCATAGGTAATGTGACGGATTGGATAAGGGTTTATAAAAATATATGAAATGATTATATTTTAACACGTAGATTGCTTACCTGCTCAGCTTGCTCAATAAGCTCCTGCACTTTCTTTATTTGTTCCTTCAAATTAGCTGCGTTACTATCCAACGAAGCAATTGCTGCATTGTCTTCACGAACCTGAAAATAAAGTGCAGGTCTATATAAAATATGTAAAAAAACCCTGTCCGATCCGAAAGGGGCATATAGGTACTGCAATGACATTACCAAAAAGTAATAAAATAAATTATTATTATTGAAAATAAAAAAGTTATTGCTAATTAAAAATTAACAAATTTTCAACAGGGGTCATAAGTTGTAGACTTGTAGATCCGCTAAACGATGGCCGCCCGTGTAATAAGCCGGTAAAATTATATATAGGTATACAGGAGAAAAGAAAAAAAAATCGTCTCATTGTTTTCTTTTTTCCTGTATATTTTCACATTAATATACTCTCAGTACAATACCTAACAACACGATCATGGATCGGACTGGGTTTTTTTACATGTTGTATAGTTTAGCTTTTATAAATCTGCGCTTTGGTCTAGTTAAATTACTACCAGAAGAAAAAATACCATAAATAAGGTACTGATGTCCGAAGTTATGATACCTGGAGTAACAATTTCTCCCTTTCTTCTTGCGGGTCTAAACGGTTGTTCATCTCATTCTTCATGTTGTCTCGTTTTTCTTCAACGGCCACAAGTCGACGTTGTAGTTCTAGTAGGTGCACCTTTATCTATAAGTACGAGAATTAGAACTTTGTTATATTATTATGAAAATAAGAAATAGACTGTTGGAACGTAAATAAAAAAATCTTTCACATTCTCCGCCATGTTGAAAAATCGTTTATCTTTCCATCGACAAAAAGCATTTCTAAACCTAGAATCAATAATTTTTACCTGAGAACCAGAAATTTCTTTACTGAACTCATCCTTCTCTCTATTGAGATGATCGATCTGTGTCCTGGCTTGATCAACCTCTTCTCTTAGCGCAGCAGCAGTTGACTCAAGCTCATTGTACTCATCTTTCTGTTGTTGCGTCATTTCTGCTAGTAACTTTGTAATCGTTGATTGTTCCTGAGAATGTAGGGGAAATTATTTTTGTATCAGTATTATCAAGCATAGGTTCTAATTGTAATGATGAAATATTATAAGTTGCTTGTATTCAAATATGGTCGAATTTGGTTCTTATTTTAAGGTTTTTCATAACGTAAATAAAAACAAACACCCGGCAAATGTTCTAACTCGGCAATGTGGGAAAAATATTCAGTGAAGAATAATCACTTTATCCATCTGCTCTCTCAACTGCCTAAGCTGGTTCTCCTTCCTCTGTTTCTCCATGAAGACCTGTTCCACTTCCTCCTGCATCTTCTTATTGCTAGCTTCCAAGTCCTTTTTTTGTTCTTCTACTGACTGCTTGTTAGCTTCTCCATTGGCTATACGAATTGCTGTGTTATAATCTGCTAGTCGGCCTTGTAAATCTAGAAAGATACAATGGGCTAAATTGAATATAAGTTGTTTTGTGCTGTATTTCAAGCGTGAATGCTGATAGGTTCGATCGTCAAGTAAGGCAGATATATTGGATTTTTCCTCAAGAAATTTCTCAGTGCCAGTCCAGAGACTAGATTTGTGCTCGGTTTACAGCAGTACGGTCTAGGTAGAAACCTACATGGGACTCGAAACGTAATTGGCGAAATATAGGCATTGTATATACAGCTTTGTTAACACCTTGAGGGAACACTTGCGTGATATAATGTTACATGTTACTCACCAGTCAGCTCCAACGCCAACTCCCTGACCCTCTTTTCGTAGTGTTTCTTAGCGGATCTCTCCCTTTCTCCTGCATCTGCCTGCTCACTCAGCCTGGCTATCTCTGCCTTCATCTCCCTAACTTTCACTTGCATCAGTTCTTCCCAATACCGCTTGTCTTGGAGCTGACGAGTACGGAAACCTCGGGCGGTGCCTGTGCGTAGGCCTGATATACCTTGCTGAGTTATTGGTCTGTCAATCTGGAAAAAATGCATATAGATATACATATATTGATATTTGATTCTTTATTTCGTGCCCAGTTAATCTCAGCCATAAATGTAATTTTAGTATCTTTGTTAGAGTTATCATCATAACAATGTCGTCGAACACAGATGTAGGACGATAATCATTGTATTCTTATCGTTCTAATAAATGAGTACAACTTGTGTATAATGCCAGGCTGACTCTCTGTAACTCGCTAGAACACCTGGAGCCATTGATCTGTCTATAACATCTTTTAGCTTGTCTTTCTAAATTAAAATTTGTGCTCACAGATATGTCATCATACCATAGAAAACCCAGTCATAGCAGTGGGCTGCCGGCTGGCTGTCGGCGGCGCTGGTCCAAACCCAGCCGTTGACAGCCGCGACGCTGTACTTCCTCGATATGCTGAAGTCGGCCTCATCGTGCTGCTTCTGAAAGTAGGACTTGGTAAGTAGACTATATAATTTTATTACGTGGAATAGGCGAAGTATTAGCATTTTATATCTCTGTTGGCACATGGCTGTCTCTAATTACAATTATTATTAATAGTTCGTGGTGCCTACATGGAGAAAGGACATTTGCTTTTTTTGCATTTATCTTTAACTCTTCTTAAGGCTACTAAAGACCAGTCCAGAGTTGTTACAGAGTCCAGCTCAGACCGTTGCGATTATCCGAACTATCCTAATTACCAATGCAAGGTAAATTACTAGGTTATAGGAAACGATGCCGTGAGTAGTTAGATGCCTTCATAAACTTTTGAAACTTGTACCTATTGAAAACGGCAAGAACTTATGGCCCCCTGCCAAATTTAAAACGGTAATTATGTTAAATCATAATTTTATTGCACATATTTTTTTAACACTCAGAGAACTGTAGGGACACAAATTTTAGCACTTCAAGTAATAACTAATTGGCTATGAAATCGCACTTTACATCTCACACAACAGCCTAATCTCAAAATAAAAGGCAAAATCTATCTAAAATACAAGCTACGTAGCCCTACGACTTACCTTGACACAGCTGAGCCACTATTTGTATACTCTCGATAACCTCGTCTCGATACAGGCCGAGTGGCGTCTGACCTCTTACCCCCCGCGCTACCCTCAGAAAAATCCATAACAATACCAAGTAATTAATTATTTTTTTCACATAAAAACCGGGTCAAGTGTCTCGAATTGTCGACCGGCGCATTGGTTCTGTTGTTGATGCGTTGCCATGGTAACCAGACGGCATTCGGCGCGTGGCGGCGGTGTCATCCTTTTTAGATTGCGTGCCAGCCAGTGTTAGGTACCCACTCCATGGAGGAATTATGTATAAATTATTTCTAATACGATACATTCATGGTTTTGTACTTTTTTTGTGCACATTTTTGTGGCAACTATCAACAAAAAAATTAAATAAAATGTTACGCGATTATGCCCATTTAAGTAAATACCTACTAAATTTAAGTCGCTTTTTAGTACGGATTTCAGTAAACGCATTTACTTTGACCCAAGTTATTTATCATTGCTGGAATTAGTGGGATTAATGACCGCAGAACCGGCGTTTTCTACTGACAAAGTTTTAATAGTCGTATTGTGACTAACTGAAAATATTTCGTTTTTATCCCTACCAATGATGAGGTACCTAACTGCAGTTAATCATATACACAAACATAACATCACGCCTGTATTCTCCGAAGGGTTGGACAGAGGTGTACCTATAGTACACCCATATTTCACCAGTTATGTTCGAAGGGGGCGAGCCTATTGTCATCATCAGATACTAATACCAGCCTATTATTGTCCCAACGCAGATCAAACGCCTCTTCTCATACAGAGAAGGCACGAGCATTGACCACCACGCTTGCTCAAGATGGGTTGACGATTTCACCTCACCATGTTTTCGTTCACCGATGTCAGTGATGTTCAAGATAAACTTAAAAAGTACATAACATCAACTTTTTACAGTTTTGTAGTAGTACTTTTTATAGTTCTTGCCAGGATTTGAACCCACAACCTCGTGCATGAGAGGCCAGGCCTTAACCACTGGGCCAGATAAGTCCGTTATACGGGAGGGACACAAACATTAGTTTGAATTTAGCACCCGCATGAGGGTCTAGCTCGTCTCACTGATATACAAAATATGCATTACGCTTGTTCCAAATAGCATACATTGTCGACGATTGCACCATGAGCTCACAAAAGCCAGTTATCATTGCACATTGTGGCTGCTGGCAACTGCGACCTCACTACAATGTTTATAGCCGAACTAAATATTGTACTATCTTCGTGCTTATATTTCTCAAACGCATTTGGAATATCCGGCCTCGGAAATGGATACAGATTCTTCTTGAAAGAACTAACCTCTTCAGTAGGATTGCTAGACGCGTCCCCAATAACAAAAATGTGGATCGAACAACCGTTAGACCATTTCAATGAAACCGAGACCAGAACGTGGAAGATGAGGTACTTCGAAAGACTTGACTTCTGGAAGGCAAAAGGACCAATTTACTTGTTTATCAACGGAGAAGGTGCAGCCAGTGAAGTATTTCTTCAAACTGGAATACTGTACGATTTGGCAAAAGAAACCAAAGGTGCTATGTATTTATCTGAGCATAGGTATTATGGAAAAAGCAAGCCTTTCGAGAAATTGAGCACGGAAAACTTGGCTTATCTGAGTTCTAGACAAGCTCTTGCAGATGTAGCAAAACTGCTTGAAGAAATTAAAATGTCGCCAAAATACAACGAATCTAAAGTGGTGGTAGTAGGAGGCTCTTACGCCGGAAACTTAGCAGCTTGGATAAGACTCCTGTATCCTGACCTAGTCGATGCTGCTGTCGCTAGCAGTGCACCAGTTCTAGCAAAGAAAGATTTCTACGAATACTTAGAAAATGTTGCTGATGATTTCGAACAACATGGAACGCCAGGATGTTATGATAAAATAACTGAAGTATTTAACAGATATGATAAGTTATTTAAAACCAGTGATGGTATTGCTCAACTTAAGGAAGAGGAAGAGATTTGTAACGGTACAGATATGAAGAAATCAGAAAATATGCAGTTATTCTTCTTGGACAAAACTTCTGAATTTATGTACGAAGCTCAATATGGTAGCCCTCAGAGTATTAAGAATTTTTGTGACGACGTCATTAAAACTTTGCACGTAAATTCTTCGAAAGATGATGATACTGATTTATGGAGCAAGAAAAACCATTGTTTCAACTATGATTTCGATGAAATGGTTGAAGCCATGAGAGATATTGACTGGGTTACGTCTTGGACTTACCAAACTTGTACAGAATTTGGTTACTTTCAAAGTAGCTCTTCAGACAAGCAGCCGTTCACCAATAATATTCGAGTGGGGTTGTTTTACAGTTTGTGTACAAAATCTTATGGTGAAGAGATTGACGAGAGAAGAATTGATGAAGGTATTGAACGTACTAATGATATGTATGGTGGCTTGAAACCTAATGTTTCGAATGTAGTTTTTGTAAATGGTGATTTGGATCCATATCACAGACTTGGAGTGTTAGAAGACGTTTCGTATGATGCACCAGCTAAAATAATAGCTTTATCGTCTCACTGCAGGGATTTGTTTTCGGATAGATCTAAAGATCCTGAGGAATTGAAAGAAGCAAGAAAGTACATTAAGTATTTGATCAAGAAATGGATTGGTGCTGGTGAATATAAAAAGGCTTAGGAGAAGATGAATAAGATGTATGAAATGATTGTATATTCAGGTAGTTTTTCTGATGGCATTCAAATAATGGTCAGGGTTTTAGCATAGTTCGTCTCAATGTATGAATATTGTAGAATGTAAAGCATTTTTATTTTAGTATGCTGTCCTTAAAGTGGATCATTATAAAACTGGTGAACTTTTCCAATGAAACGAAAGTATTATTAAAATAATTGTATATTTACTCATAAACGGTCTTCCTTATGATAGGTTACTCGATAACCAACACCCAATGCTACACAATACAAGTGGATGTTGATGTTATATTACTTAAATTCGTAATAGCAGTAGTATTTTACATCGTGCCAGAGTGAATCGTCTCTTCTAACAAAACACCGTCCGGTGTATCAATAAAAAATGCTGTACTTATCTAATTGAAACTGTTTGTAAATTCTTGGTCATCTTTATAATAATGTACATCTTCACAATAGATCAATAACAATTTTTAATACATTTATTTTATTAATCGCCATTTCTTTTCCTCTATCATCTTTGATTTTTTTAAATACCTACTCATATTTTTGACGTGTATATTCTCATCTAAAAAGTATCATTATAATTATCTACAATAATGCATAAGATACAATATTTTATGGTAACCTGTGTAGCACCTCCGAATTTTTGTAGCTACATATCAGTTTTAGAAATGGTTAAAATAAGATCCAGTGAAAAGAGCTATGCTTGTACACAACATAGCTCTTTTGGGGATATTATTTTAAACTTACTTTATATCGGATAAAATTATAATAACACTAAATGTGCTACGAATACAAAACGTATCTAAATATACAAAAATATTAAAATCTTAAAAGTAGTTGTGACAATAAATTACATTTAAATTGTCAACGTAGTTGTACGTAACTAGATCATAATTATTATGATAATTGAGTATTGGAGAAATATATCAGAAAATACATGGATATAGAACTTAAAACAATATAAAAGAAGAGATGTATTTACAAAAGTATTCATTAAATCTAAAATTGAATTCCTATTTTAACCTAATCATTCATTAGAATTCAATAATATGCAATTTACATACAAATAACAAATATTAACAATACGTGATATTTCGAAAGGCAATAGTTAGGTCCCATATTATATTATCATGATGCATTTGTTTTTTTAAATTAGAAATAAATATTGCGTTTTATTGCCAAAAAGAAAAAACGCGAAATGCCAAATGTGAGTGTACTATAAGTACACCGCTGCTTAACCCTTCGGGAATTACAGGCGTCATGTTAAGAAAAATATCCACGAATAAACTTCCTATGTGAATCGGCTAATAACTTGTGTGAATTAGACTATGCACTTCTTTTTGATAAAAAATCTTCTTGAAGAGATCGCTATAAATAAAATAACAAAAATATCTCAATCTTCATAATCGTTTTAAAATTTCCCAACCCTGTTTTGACTAGGATTGCCACTTAAATAATATAAAAAAAGAAAATATTTTAACGACAAGACATTGTGATGACAGTGAACACGCAAATCGTTAAATATTGGCAGTGATAGTTAACTCATAGGTTTAATTAATTTAAACTAAGTTTTTTTTACAATATTCAGTTAAATACGTTATTACTAACATGTTGGTAAAGTTGATTGCTAAATTACATATATGCTAAATCTATCACTTAAATATAGGTTGATTATAGAATTACATTACAATGTATACTAGAAATCTCGATAATTCGCAATACCCCTTAAAGCAATATAGATAGTCCATTGCTTTCCTAATACAAAAGTAAATAAATGTATCATTGATGTACGCACAATTTTAAATTCCTTTTATTTTACAAATCTTTGAATATTTACAAAATTACATACAGATTACGTTTTTACAAGATACTGTCATATCGCCTGTTATTTTCATGCACCCTAAAATCAGTTAAAAATACACTTCAATCTTTGGTTACATGATTATTTTCTTAATTTGAAAAAATGATGTAATCATCCATAACAAATAAATCACACCATAATGTATTGTGACTTCACTACTTCGATTTGACAGTATCCTTTACTAAAGTCTAGGTTAAGTTGCCAGGTGTCGGGTGATTCGCACTCTAGTCCCACTCTCCAATGAACATGTGACGCGCGTGCGGGGCGGGGGGTGGGGGGAAGCCACGTCCAGGCATGGGCAGGCGACCGTACAGCGCGTATGGATCATAGTGTTGTTCTCCGTCTGCAATTAATATCATCACCAACGTTTTAGACGGCTGAATATTTCTAGGTATCTTTAAATTAATTTTGTTTGTCAGCTGGTCCTCCTTTATTACTCAACACTATCCAGGGAACTAAATTGTTGACTAACTTACAATCGTAGTGCTTAGCGGAGTTAGTGGAGACGTTACAAACATGTAGGGATAAGCAACGGGGTTAATTAAGAAACGACGTACATTCAATACAATTTTAGTCACAATCAAATCAGGGAACAACGCTGCAAGGGAATATATTCCAAGTACATAGTTTTAAGTCTGCTGCCTAATCTGGGAACCTAGTGCTTTTGCAAATTACATCTAAGGATGATAGCAAAGCCTTCGAAATGGAAATCTCGCAATTTGGAAGAATCAAGATTTGACAAGATTGTCAAGAAAGATGTATAGATATGATAAATACTTTTGATACTTGGTGAATATGGGAGATGAACTCAGAAATGTGGAAAGTGTAGAAACGAAGCTTATAGGCGAGTTGTGCTACCAAGCGAAGCGATCTAATATAACAGAAAGTTTAAATACCAAGATTGGAGCGAAGAGTACGCGTTGAGGCGGTGGAATTAAAGTGCGGGGTTAGTCTGTATATACACTAGCGCGGCTGCTGGATCACGAGGGGTCGCAGCCGTTTGTCCCTGTTCGGATAGAATTGGAACATGAGCTTCTCTTTTTTGGGGAGACGATCGTACGCACCGATTCCGCTCTCGTAAGAACGAGCGTGCCACAACGCCTGTGGCGGCATGGGAGCGTGCGCAAATGGCGCCATATGAGGCGGGAATGGGCCAGGGTGGGCGTGAGCCACGCTGTAACGCTTGCTGGGTACTGGAGCCTCCTTCAGAGTCAAACGCTCAGTCATCGCCGGTAAGACTTTCGCGCCATTAGTCTTCACGAAGTTTGGCACGCGCGCTCGCAGACCACAGTAGTACGGATCATCTGAAAACAAAATAAAAATATTGAAATCACATTACACGTAAACCAGCACCAATAGCCAAGTTAGTACCTGGAAATTAGTTTTTACATAACATGGTTATCGTTCACCTATTCCTATTGTTTTTTTTTGTTTTGTTTTTTGTTTTTTTGTTTTTTTTTTTTTAAAAAACGTTGCCCCACACTAGGAATTTCTCCTGTATCGTGGGTGCGTTTACAAACATTTAAAGTCACATACACAAACAGCCAGACCCGGAACAACTACTTGTAGAACAACTCCTATGTTAGAAACTGCGAAAACATTCGCCTATAAAACGGAACGCATGCACGCTTCGTCCCATGTTCCGCATCCTACGCCTGGCTCGTTCCAAATACCGACGATTCAAATATCAAGGATATGCCGAAATGCCAGCCGCGGCGGTTGCGACACTAGGGCATTGTCTGCTTATAACCTCTGCACTGAGCTCTTTTTATGAATGGAAAGCAAGTGCTCTTAAATTAAAATGTGCGAATGCGATCCAAAAACGTCATATCCAATCAGCTGTATCGGATGTGGAATGCGTCAAACGTGACTCGACATTGACAGTCAGGAATCCCTGAACGGAGAATGGAGCTACCTATGTATCAGATATTGCGCGAAATTAATTTGCATAAAGCTTCCAAATTCGTACTCATATGTCTACGTCCTTAAGCATAACTGTCTAAAGTGTATTCAAACGTAAACTGTGCTCATATTTCAAAAGTTACTTCGCTCTTTGTCGGGTCGATATAACTCTTTATATTTTAAATAGTATCTACTCCTTTTAAGACGGTGCTTGTGGTGTTTGAGTAAGTGTCCCCTTGTAATCTGTGATGTATGGCCATGCTCTTGATACACTACCTAGGTACTCGCTGGACTTTTTGTTAACAAAAAGTTTCTTAGAAACACGAAATTCCACTTTGGAGGCGCAATTTCTATAGCGACTAAAAAGCGTAATTAAGCTACGCATGAATAGAGAGTTAAATTATATAAATTTAACTCTCTATTCATGCGTAGTGTATTTTTGTGTCTATTATTTTGAATAGCTCCATTATATTTAAATAGTACTTAATATAGAGATATAAATAAAAACTATCCATATCAGTTTACAAACTGTCTACTATTGTACATATACAGAATATATTGACATCTATATCAGCAATATCTTCAAGAACAACCCCTGTATATCAGTTTTTATCCCAAACCCATCAAAAAGCATCATTCATTTCAGTTCATTGTGCCCATAACCTTAAGTCCATATTCCATATTTTATCAATATTGCTTTAAATCACTATGTGCGTGGACATGGGTTTATAAATGATGATCTGGCTAGAGATGTTGATATAAAGGTTCACACTTGCAAGTTCTTGCAACGTTGCTGTATAAATTGCGACTCGCATTCATAAATCCATTGCATTGTCAACTGTACCGTGTTCAAATGGACAGCTGTGGTCGCAAAGGACGGTGATTGCTTGACTAATATCACTAGTGGTAAATAATATCTTAGTGATTGGACGTTGTGAAATGTAATAGAAAGTTTTGTAATTTACTTGCATTGTGGTGATGGATTGATAAATGTGATGTCGAGTAAAATTATGCGATTTCTAGTAAATTCATGACAGGTAGGTAGTTGGTAACTGGAGAATTTGTTATACTTGATGACACAGCGGTATTTAGATCAAGTATTGCTTTAGTATAAGTTAACATTTAAACTGAACTAGTAAATGATAAAGAAAGCGAAGTCAAAACAACAGTAGAGCACCAATACCAAATCCTAACACACATAGAAAAAAGGACCCACAAACATTTGTCGGCAAAAATCACTACTATAGGTAGCCGCACTCTGCTATCAGTTGAACATATTTGTCCATTACTGAGGAATTAAGACCAAAGTAATGACCAAACTCGGCAGGCAATCCACAGGGCGCTCTCAATGTAGGCGCCTGCACCTCTGCCTTTTAAATACTGTTATTACCCATTCAGCAAGACAGAACACCGTGATACTACCCAGAGAATTTATATTGTCCAAGTAATTAAAGCTGAAATTTTTCTGTTTGTTTTTTCTTGATACCCTTTGTTTCAAGAATGGGAAAGTTAATTGAAGTCTAGTACCTAACTTACGAATGGGCCTACTGAACGTAATTAGACTCTTGTAGTGTAATGGAGAGATTAAGTAGACTTGAAATAGTTTGGAGCTGAAATAAAAGTAGGATCGTAGTTTGTGTCTTGATAGATTTTATCGTTTGCTGCATTATTTGGTTTATCAATGGTTATTTTGAATAAATCTTTACTGAACTTGGAAATTACTCAAGTCATATAAGTCTGATCATATTCATTTGGCCTAATTTAACACAATTATTATGATAAAACACTTACCGTATTTCTTATTGTCTTTGCCCTTATCTGATTTGCCTCTTGGGAACTGTGTTGGCACGCGTCCATCGTGTCCTTCTATGTCATCGTAATCAGGCTGTGAAACAAATATTGATAATATTGATTAAAATATACAATAGTGCTTGCATCGCACAAATTCTTACTACTTGCACAAGTTTAACTATTATGAAAAACAAAAACGTTTCAAACATTAACATATGTATACAGATTATAAGTGCGCCAGCTTCGTAAGTCGTATTGAATTAGATTATTCTAAAACGTTTCTGGCGTCATGAAAGGCAGATAGCGCCTAGAGCCCCAGAGGAACACCCAGAACGCAATTACATTGTAATATGTCCACTAAAGAACACAACTTGCGCCTAAGAACATGTAAAAGCAAGTAATTCACGCATAAAACACGAAGCAAAAATCAGATGCAATAATATGAACGTGTGGGCGCCTACAATCTTTTACCTTGTAACGAACCAAAGATGGCATCAAAAAACAACGAATAGTGATATATAAAACTCATAGGAACAGGATCTTATCAAATAAAGGTTATGGAAACCACCCTGGCAAGACATATCGGTTCACGCAGTATATTTTCTTAATAAACACCTAGCAGGCATAAAACTGAAGCTTAACAGACACACAAAGGACATTGTTCATTTGTATGGTGTCAGAAGCAAAGACTAGGTAAGCCAATAAAAGAGTAAAAGCCGACGCGACTGTACTATGTAGTCGCTATCATTTATCTTGGGAGGCGATGAGATGTGAGATACGTCAGCGTTATCTTTCCCGCTGGGCCGACCATTGTCCACTCCACACAGTTGCGATAGCGTATGTCCACAATTATCTGACAACAAGTCGGAACCGACAGGCGTTAATCGGATTGAACTTTCACCTCCCTCGATGTTTATATCTTTACAATTGTTATGATTTGTGACGTGATTTACGCAATGATGGATGAATACGTTTTGTTGAGGAAGAAAGCATTATTGACGTGAATGGATAAGTACATGACAGCCACCTTACAACCCTGGATTATTATTTGATGTGTGAGTTACATGATAATAATATTAGTTACCTATTTTTTATTGGACAAACAAATGGTGCTTCAAATGATTCTAAGAATTTTTTGGTTCTAAATGAAGTAATGATGCTGGATTTCGATTAATTTATTACCATTTGATTCGAATTATATCGAATAGTATCCATTAAGCAATCTATTATAAACTCAATCAAATGATAAATGTGATCTTTTGTGTTACAGAAAAAGGCAATTTGATGGTGACGGGAAAATAAATGACTTGCAGAATAAACAAGTAAATGCTGAAGTTGACAATGAAGCTAATATAAAGGAACCAAATACGGAAACTTGTTAAATCGATATATTTCTAAATCCAGTAGATATTTAATAGCACTTAATGAAAGAAAGGATTAAGATAATTGGAATTTGAAAACGTCTGGGGATTTTAGCCGTTGATTTAAATACTTTTTGTCCTTTTACGTGCACTTGATTGTAATTATTTTGGAATATTTTTGAGAATGTAAAATCTTAAGCTGACATAAGGTCCTGATTTGGTCTTGATTGATAAAGTCGTATTAAGGAATGGGGCATATTTCTCATGTGACTTATTTGCCGATTACAGTCGCCATCCATTATTTATACGGAGACATTTTTGCATTTCAATTTGCATAAATCGTATCTTTGTCACTGAGTTGACTTTATGCGCCTTTTTATTCTTAAGTTTTGTCAAATGTGCATTAAGGTCTCACAAAGATTAATGGCTTTCAATTTGGTTACCTTATTCTTTATCGGAATTTTGGGATTAAAATACATACTTAATACGGATGTTGTGGTTTACGTTGCGCGGAATGGTATATTCTGTATATAGGAAATAATATGGATAAGTAATAACATAAACATCATAACAAACGATTCCAGCGCCCGTAAGTTAAAACTGATGTTGACTTTTACAACAATTATTGTTAAAACATTTTGTCACGGACAACACTCGGAGACGACGGAAATGTGCAAATTGCTCTTAAAACGAAATAAAAGTCAAAATAACATCTAAAAGAACCTGAATAATCAGCGACATAAAATATACAAAGATCACCAGCGCAGACGCAGGCGGTAGGATGTTTATTATAAGACGAGATGTAATAAAAATTACATGTAAATTATCGTAATAAAAATAGCCATGCCATCTCAAAAGTACCCTTGATGCACAAACTTAACAATGAAAAAATAATTCGTAATGCAATTTTCACTTCGGAAATTACTTTGTCGATGCGCAACCGCACCTTACCTTTTATATCGAAATGGAACTTGAGGGTTCAAGTTTATTATTATTCAATCATGAAACTGTAGGCCTCGTAAATCATATCCTATTAAATTAATTCACGAAGGGCGAAACTTTTAAAATAAGCCATTGAAAATTGAATTACCTACACGTGTCCTTGCTACCGGCTTTTGCAGTGACTTCGCGTTTTATTTAGTTTTTTGCAAAAGGTGACTGAGAATTGGCTACATGTTTATTGACTTCAATTTTACCATCGCGCTGATTAAATAGGTTGTGCTCATCATAACTGCCCATAAAAGTACACTGCTGAACATATAGCTTACAAGAAAACTGCAATAAACGGTCATAAAGGGTTATTGCTTTACCATGCTTCGCAGGTATTATTAATCGAAGTAGGTGTATGTTGTTGTTACCAGACAAAATACTAGTACCTATGCAAACACAGCTTTGTATAGTAACTATATCAACATTATTTGGTATTATTTGTCTGTCATGCATTGTAGTAGTATTTTCCTTTCGCAGTTCTGAAACTTCAAAAAGTGACAATTTAAACATGCAAGGTGCAAAGGCATGCAAAAGGTCACCAAAATCGATAACTCACTTTGTATCCACGTACCTTGGGAATATCAGCAGGCCCATAGCCATTCTCCCTGGGTGGTAGTTTCGGAGGCTTTTCTCCTCTCCTCTGTCCCATTTGCATCATCAGCTGTTCCCTGGTGGCGGCTACCACTCCGTGTCCATTGTTGTTATTGATACCGTTGTGTCCGTTGTGTCCATTGTGTCCATTGATTCCGTAGCCTCCAGAACTGCCGCTGGATCCTGAACCGTTGGCGTTGGAGCTGGCGATGCTGTATGGGTCTTCATCTGGGATTGGAATGCGAGGTCGGTTCTTGATGTCCATCAGTCTTTGAACTGTTGACAAAGAATGGTTAGATTAAAAAGTGTTGAGGAAAGAAATAATGAGAATGATGATAAGGATTAATTTGAACGCAGTGTCGTTAGGATGCCGCAATTTTTAACATACTTAAAAGTCAAAGTTCGCGTGGTAAGAATGATGTTTACTATTCTATTTAAGGATTTTATTAGATAATGAATGGGCAAATTATAGTCCTTGTAAATGTAATATTCAATTTATACAAATCGTATATCACCGACCTGGGTTTTAGTTCGTCAAAGGTCAACCAATCCTCATCTCCGATATTAATGAAGCAATATAAATTCTATTGAAACGTTGTATAATAACAATTTTCCAAAAGATTATCCAACAGTTTGAACACACAACAATTGGAAACATTTAGTGACGAGGCTTGCACAACACGAATGTAACTTCGTGATGTTCAGATCGGATGGCAATCACTTCTCTTCACGACTTGGAGTAACCTACGGTTATTAATGTGACGTTAAAGGTCTGGTGTCTTCATTCTACTTCAGTTCACCATTATTCGTACCTTCGTCTCTAATCATAAAAATAAACGAATCGTCCACGATTAACCAACTTGACTATTACACCGCAAGGTTGAATGCATAATCTTCGAACAATAAATGCAAATTCATGCGAATATTGGCTCTTTTAGTTGCGAAATATTAAAGTGCCTATAAAATTTATTGCATGAGCGACGGTGCGGCACAAAAGAGGAATAGTGACAACTGCATCTATCATTCCGTGGTGTCGGATTGTCTACGTACTAAATGTTTGTTTACACTTCAGACACGTTAAATCATAATGAATGATCGAGCGGAAATGATTTGAAATAACTTGTGTCCACTCAGACGCCATATTAGGCAATTATATTAAAATGTTATTCCTAATTGTGCCCTTTCATTACAATGATTACACAGTTTTAGACCACTTATAAAAGCCGCTATTACGATAATTTAACTAGGTATTAAACATTATTGTTAAATTGAAATCTAAAAGCTTTTTCAGAAAGCAATTACAGCAATTTTGATAAGGAAGTAGAGGTTCTTTTGTTTGAAAAGCCAGAAAAGCATTTCATAGATTTCTAGCGCCGACATGATAAAGATGTTGTAGAAACGATAAACCTTTGTTTCGCACATAATCTAAGTTTAAAAGATATACCTGTGTCTGGAAATACCGTAGACGCCATGTCGCAACGGGATTAGAATCCAGATTAGTTCAGCCAATGAGGTGAATGCTAATAGCCGAGATACATACACTGACTGTTTTTAAATGCTGAGAAAATTACGTGTGTCTATTTACAAAAAAGAATTTTAAATTCGGTTTGTGGTATGCGGTGTGAGTCAAGAGCATCGGACCATAGTTCCAATTTGAGTACAATCTGACCAAGACTACACGTCTTGGTCAGATTGTGATAGTTTAAGAAATTTTCCTCTTTGAAAGCGTCCTTTCGCTTGTTTCGACGACATAATTTCTAACCCTGATAGACACAATTTCAGAACCGACATACTCGACAAACTTAAAAGTTCTTTCGAAAAAAACTGAAGCAAATTAAGCAAGTAGAATTATATCGCAACCACGTCTGTACTCCGAATTAGGGCTACTAAAATCTGTGTAATGCACAAATCACTTTCGATCAGCATGCTTCCTATTGTCGCTGATTCGAGTTTTGCATAACATCAGTCACGATTTACGTCTGTTCAAGCCTTTAATGATTCAATTGGCGCTCATTACAAATTCAAAGAGAATTTAATGGGTTTATGGGCAACGTTTGCATTCGTATGATCCAGTTACGAAATATGACGACCTTCGTTACGAAATCGAAATTCAAATTTGTGATGTGTACAATGAAGTATGTTTGAATTGATTGGACAAGAAACATGTAAGCTATGCAGATCTTATCGTATGTAAAAGCACTGGACTGCTAGTTGCTACTCCACCAAGTATAGATTGAACGATTAACAATACATACATATTGGTTAATTATGAAAATAAAGCAAGGCACGAACAAAATAACAATGTGCAAGTATTTCCATGACACGAAGGTTAAACTTTTGATGCTATATCGGCAAAAGCGACCAGTCCCCACGTTTAAGTGTCACGACTTCCATACAGAAAACATTAGCTACGTTACTCAATAGATTTATTTGAGTTCCTTAACAGATAAACAGTGGCTAGACCGCGAAACCACTGCAGAAAATCTATGAACGCATCTTATCCGTGGTGGAAAATCACGGGAATCTCGCAGTGCGGTTTCTTTCCCATAGCCTCACTATGATTTGTGCAAAACCAATATTAGATGTTGAATTGCTGTTAACTTGCCTAGATGGGGTTAGTTAGAAATTTGCAGTATGGTTTGAGTGAAATGAGGAGCAATACATCTTGTAAGATTGCATTGTTGCACAACAATAAGCAGACTACTGAGAAGTGAGGCTCTGCATAGTTGATGCGGTTGCGTGCTATGGGAACTAAATCAGATTTGAAAATTATCTATATAATAATACCTCGATTCACACTTGTTGCTTATTTCAAAGGACGTGCAAATTACCCACTGTATTTCAAATTTTCTACTGATATGAATAAAACAGGAGTGGAGATATCTGTACCGAGACGTTAAGATGACGCACGTCTAGTAGATACCTGTGTAGGTACATCCAACATGGTGATAAACTTCCGGAAGTCTCTTTGGGCAGTCAATTGTATATTATTACTGGCCGATCACCTTGCTACAATGAAAACCGGATCACTTTTGACCAAGTCCACAGTAATTACAATAAGAATATAACTTCTGATGATCCTGGTTTTAAGACCATCTTCAATATCAGAACTCTGAAGCATATAATCAATTTATTTTCGGACTGGACTTTCCGCACTATTTAATTTTTTCTCTCATACTTAAAACTTCAATAACCTCAAGGTTAAGCCAACTTGGTTAAACGTTTGCATTTGCGCGTGAGAATATTACTGTGCATTATAAGAATTTAATTTTGTATATTCGTAAGTTAATGATAAGTGTAGAGGTCGTCCCATTGTTCCATAATACCTGAGGCTCTGTACCGGAGGTCTAAGACAAGGTAACTGTAACATTGTCAGATCTTTGGGTGCCTCTAGTCATCGTCTACGTATACAAATGTACACTCATTCAATAGTAATTACTGTTAACGTTGATGACGTGTGACTGATGTTCGACAGCGGCCTTGTAACTGATGATATGGAAAGACTTAAAATAAACATTACAGCAAATGGCATTATTGTCTTAAATGTTAATGATGACGGTATCGATGAGGGAGCGACCATCACAAATGTTTAAGCTCTTAAAAGAGGCGTCATGACTCCCACGCTGGTTGAGATTTGATAAATACGGTTCGCAATGCAATATAATAATGGAATATTTTTTGTTTTGAGATAAAGAGGTGGAGTTAACTCTTCACTGGCCCCATGTGTCTTTGTCCATGATATCGGTGTTAGGCAATTTATTCGCTATGACACGTATTGTGCGTTTATGTCCCTTAATGCTGCTATTGCAATTTTTCTGTTGATTTTGCTTGTTTTCTCTGCTATTGTTACGACCAGCGTGAAATCGTTTACTGCCTCTGTCACCCTTAGCGATGCGACGTGGCCGGTAACAGATTTAGATTATTTAGGACCGTGGCTAGCAGGTTCATTTATAACTTAAGTTAAATATTAAAGGAGAATATGAACACAAATGATTATGAACGTTTTATGGGCATTCGAAATAAGGTAGTGTAGGTTTACATTATTTGTTTTAATTTCGTATTTAATAGTGGGCGTACATTTCTCTAAGGTTATATTCAAATTGATTTTTTAATCTCTTAGACCAGTTACGTTAAGCGTATAATTATCTAAATATGCGGAACGTTGATCACGTATGTTTGTTAGACATTTAACTGGTTTTGTGACCAATTTGTTAGTCGTATAGGTGCTCTGAAGTAGACGAAATCATTTCCTGTTTAGTTTTTGCTGGGTTTAATGAAGAACTATTGATCGTGTATAGATTTTATTGACGAGTGTCTGGGTGGGTTATACGTAGTTGATTTAATTATACTCGTTGGAAGTGCGGTGTCATTCCATTTTGGTATAAAAATCAAATGTGTATTAGTAGGTTTTGGGAAAATAATGACTAACTATATTACGTTAAGTAAAAAAAAGATGAATGGTACCAATCATATTAAATTACCAAAAAATACATTGTAAGGTCAAGTACAGACAAGTTAATATGATAATAACACATTTACAATCTTTTTTCTTTAAAAGCCTTCTTAAATAAATTGTTAATTTGTCTCTAGCGAAAACTACAAGGTACTACTATTTATCATACGGACCCCTAAATTAATAGCACTTAATTTTCCACGGCCATTACTGACCTCATCACAAATATTTTCCCAAAGTCGCAACCCGCCCACCTTGACCATGCTTTACTTAATGAAGCCTATATTTAAAAAAAGAAGACAAAAACGATGCGTTGCTCATGCGCAGGTTTTTTCAGTATCGTGGCTAGCCACACTAAATAACATATGTGATGATATCGCAACGTTTTTAGTACGGAAGTGTTTTTATTATGAAGTTACTATAAAACATTGCGTTTCATATAAATATTTCGAGCGTATTATTTCTGTTTATCACGTTGAAGTTTGTGGTGTTAACCATTTCGATCATCTTTTGTTTTTGTTCTTTCTTGTGCAATGTTTTTATTGGCTAATCGAGTTATTTAGGGCGTTTAATATTTATTTGATGCGCTTATGGATCATGAAATGGAAGCAAATAATAGAATTTCTTCTATTTTCATAAGACTGTCACCAGCTCCGTATTTATCCCAGGTCTATGGTCTGCTAAATGGTCACTGCTAAGCACTGCTTCTCTGCCCTCTCCGTAAGTGAAAACAGCGTGACGATACGCTATTCCAAATCTCTCCGCATTAAGCTTAGGTACAACATCTCATAGTCATAAGTGCATAATTATATAAAAAGTAATTGGCCTGCTATGTATGAACCGTAATGGTTCGTGGGAAACATATTCATCATTTTTATCAAACTCCATCTTTTGTAGGTAATTAAGTACCCAACCTACCTACTTATGTATGTAACATAAGATTTGATTTTTGGGAGAGAAAATTAATAAACTCTTTGTCACTTCTCTTGTTACCAGCCTTTACGTAAATACACGAATTTCTTGTGAGATTCCATTTTTTTTGTCTCGTTGTTTATCTTTTGTACCTAAAAAAAGGCTTGTTTTATTTTTTAGGATAAAATGTTAATCTAAATGCTAATCTGTAAGTTATAATAACACTTATCCCGTGCAGCTTTAAACCTCCAGTAGATCTAACTTTTATCGAAGCACATGGTTTACTACCGTCTTATATTCTTTTCTCTTGTTAGACTCCTAATACCAACAATAAATCAATAAACTAATATATTAAATGACAGCTCTTTTACATGTTACATCATGAACAATATTACCTAACAAACTTCCTTCTTCAACGTAATTATTAATTTGATTTAACAAAACGGCCTCATAAATTCTTAGCACCTCAGTATTAACAATATACTTAGTACCAGGATTATATAAGATATGATCTGTAAAGTGCAGGCTTAGAAAGTGGCAGTGAACATTGTTTGGCCAAGGTCAGCAGCTGACGTGATAACCGGATTCAAGCCCTTGTCAATGTAGATAGTGAACAAGTCGGTAATGATCGTGTTGATTTAATTATAAACAAAGTGGAACAAGATCACAAAGAACATACTCGAAGAGTGTTTAAAGTAGAAGAAGCAGTCGAAGGTGCTTTATTAGAGGATAATTGCAGAATTCATTTTGGTTATTTTATTGCAGATTTGTGTGAATTGCATAATTTTTTCTCTAACGATAAAGACGTCAAATGTAGCCATGAAGAGATTATTATTAAATTCGAAGTAAAAACGTCATAATGTTGTGTTAATTTGTCTCGCTGTAATAAAATGAATAACAAGACTTTTTCTGACCACAATAATTTACTTTTTGCTCTGAATGTGATTCACCAAAGTATATATTATCGCTAATCCTAAAACCTGCATTGTTTTTTTAACCTTTTTGTGCTTTCAGTATAAAATCTTTTGAGAGGTGTACAAAAACAACCCTCTGCATTTGCATTTTATGTTCCTGCTATAGGTAGGTAAGTCCAGAATATTTTTACATTGGGTTTCGAATTTAATGCCATTGACTTTTTGCATATTTGTTATTTCATCTCAATTTTAACTGTAACAATCGTTACTATATATTTATTTAGTAAAACTAATTTTAATTCATTCATAAAAAATAATGACTCAAAAAATCATAATAAGGAGCTTGTTGCACATTAGGTTTTTAAAATAGATAAAAATATTAATTACTCAGAACATAATTATGCAAGGAAGTTAATTTGTGTTCACTTAACTGTACAGGTATTTTTATTGGTTTTTGTTTGTACATATTTATAGTTTTTAGATTTCATAGGACCGATGCGTTATTTTGAACGCTCGTCATCGTCTTCAATAAAGTTTTTGCTATTATCCATTAGCATTTTTCAGTTCTTCTTTCATTTTAGCAAGACCTACATGAGAGCTCATACATGTTAAAATATTTTTTACCTTCTCTTAGTGGCTATTCTAATGCACCTTGCTGTTTTTAATTTTTTTATAGATAATCTAAAATCTTAACTCACCCGGTGGCAGTTTGGACTTGAGCATATCCATAGCAACGACGTTGATAATGAGTACCCAGATGGGGCAGTCGAGGAGATCTGAGTCCGACTTGACGAAGGCAATGGCACTGAGGCACTGCGTCTCCAGCCTCCTGCGGTCAGGGTATGAGCGGCGCAG
The DNA here is from genome assembly GCA_949128155.2 of Xanthia icteritia. NCBI lineage: Eukaryota > Metazoa > Arthropoda > Insecta > Lepidoptera > Noctuidae > Xanthia > Xanthia icteritia. The sequence goes on from OX421932.2 coordinate 18,876,027, forward strand.
CTCTCGATTCACGTTGGATTGGAACTTCTTCATGTCGAATAACTGGAAGAGAATACAACAATACATCAGGATATAAAATCTAACATAATACAAAATAAATATGTCTTTTTGCAAAACGCATTAAGTAAGGGTGTTAATCCTATCTCCGTTAAAAGTAGAGCGGCTGAACTACATGTTGAGTTTTCTGATAGTGTTAAGTATGCTCTTTAAAGAATAGATACTAAGGCACAAGCATTTGAGAGTGTTAGATAGTTTAGTACAATTATGGACTCAGTAGACACGACTTCGATAGTTATTCGGCGTGGAAGTAATAAGATGAGATATAAAGATAAATAATTGGTAGCAAAAATATTCTGTTCAGCTAGTGAGTCACACTATAATAATAACGATTATTATAAGGTGAGATAACACCAATCAAGTTATAACAAACAAACTTATAGTAACAGACAGATACAAATAACGTGTACATTTTTTATCTTAATTAACACGAGCGATGATCTAAAACAAATTGTTGGACGATCGATTGAATGCGTCTAAATTAGAAGATCTTATCGAATTAATTTTACATAACAAGCCATCGTTCGATAATGAAAAGACAATCGCTCGAACAAACGAAAATTGAGCCGACGTCATGTAGGGTGCCCATCTCTAAAATGAAAATGTCAAGAGTGAGCGCTGTTAATTAAAAGTATAAATTAAATTTTCTGAAAAGGCCTAGTAAATAAATCATTTCATTAACGTTGGTGTATGTTTGGAAAGCGAACGGTGAAATATTAATTTCTGTAACACGTTAAATTTTACCAGATAAATCATTACTGCGTAATTTTTTCTTATCATTTTTACTTTCTTCTTTTCTTACAAAATTCAAAGTCACGAAACTTAAAATCTCAGCACGACGTGATCTAAATCTATTAAGATAATCTCAAATATTCCAAAAGGTTTCCGATTCGACTGAGGAACTCCGAGAGACAAACGAGAACGCTGAGTCAGATGCATCGACGAAATTGAATGAGGCTTATAAAGTTGTTACATAACCAGTGCAAGCAGTTGTCGGGTCCCTCCGTCAGTTCAGACCAGTAGACTATATAGATGGTATCTATAAAAACTTTGCCGACGTTATTCGTAAAGCATCGGACGGCGACTCACAAACGTCATACAAGAACCTACCATAAGTCAAATTGATGCATTTTAAGAATTCTAATTAAAAATGTTCACTCCATTGTTGCAACACAAGCTCGTCTAGTAAATTGAGAGCATTCTAAGAAGAGATGAATTCTTTGACGCAATTACCAAATTGAAGTGGATGATTAGACGTAAATGTTTTGTTAAGACAAATGGTTTGGATGGTTCTTCCGTTCTCACACAAGTGCTTGATGAAACTGAAGTAGCTATTTCCTAACATGTTGTATAACACTGCGAAGTTAATAGCATCCATAGAATAATCTCGGATAGATCATTTCAAATTGCAATAGTGGTAGTCATGTGGGGAGTGGTTGAGAATAAATGTCACAACATTTCCAAGTTTATTGTACATTGGAAGTAGTTTAGATCTATTTAAAAACTGTAGTTGACACTACTGATAGTATTGTTTTAAATTAATTTAGTCACAAGGGAATTCGGTGTGGGAAACGAGCCGGATCGCACAGAAAAAATCCCAGAGATCATACAGTTTCAACACTTGCCGGTATTGTTTCGAGGAAATTGGAGTCTTTTAACGAAGACGTACATTGCAGTGCAACAGTGTAAAGAGTCAAAGAGTGACCCATCAAGACATTTGTTGCAATAATTGACATGAGTAATATCTAATTCGTCCTTTGTTCATGTGAATATTGTATTAGAATAATTTCGACCTATTGTCTCCAATAGATGATGGAATTTCAAACAGCGAATGTAACTGACCTATATTTTGCAACGATTATAGAATATATAACAATTCATGACATGCTATAAATTGCTGCTAATAATAATAGTTAGAGGTGTAATATTTCTCACAATAGCCATTAATTGAGGCATCACATTGTTTCGGTGGTGCGCTGAGCACGGACAATGCTCCACTTTCCGCGAATTCACTTTCGTTACTCCCAAGGAAATAGAATAACATCCAAACAAATATGTGAGGCAATGACCATTCCCTCCCTTGCTTAATGGTGCTATCTTCTCTCATTGTTTGCTGCAGACTTACGTAAAACCTTGTAGGTAATGGTGTATGAATTGGTAATGAATCTTTCGGATGCTAAGAAGTGAATTTTCCATTGTCTTGTACCACTTCTTGTACCTATAGTGTCAGTTACAACGAAAGTACTTGTGTAGCAGTTGAGTCGGCTAATTTGTGATTGGAGTTAGTTATTATATTCACATTTGCGTTCGCTTTGTCATTAGTACCGTATTTACAAATGTCATGGCCCGTATGAGTTGAATGGCATTCTTGTTGCAAACAATCTACAATTCTACTAGCATATCGTCTTACAAATACTTAACTAAATAATCGGATTAGTGTGTGTGTATTTCATATATGAACTATACGAATAAAGTGACCGCCTTTTACGAAATTCTGAGTGAATTCACACTGGTTTCATGTCTCCTAACAATAACCCGTCGTCAAAGTACAATAAAATATTTCGTAACATTAAAATTTTGATAAAATGAAATTACGTGGCAATGTCATGGTCAGAGAGAATCGTGCTCGGACACAATCTGTGCAGTCGTGATGCACCACAAATGACTGATGCACTAACGCAACGCGCATTAGACTAATGCCTTGCCTTCTTAATTTTTTTCTATGATGATTATTGTCTTTAATAACGATGAACATAAGGTAATTATGGAGCTAGAAGCAGCGAAAGATGAAGTAACAGACGAACAATAGGCAGCTATTGTGTGTGACCGCGTTCGAAAAGATGTGGAGTGAAAATTTTTAATCGGTAGATAGAACTTTTATGCTTACAAAATAAGAGAGAAAAAACCAATGTTTGAGTTACCAAACAAGTAATTTCTAGTGAAAACCGGTCTGATGATCATCTACCAAGCAATTTAGATCATTATGTGGGCAACCATGAAATTAATAGGAAAATGTTACGACATCTTATTTCATAAACGCATCCATCTTGACGAAAATTACTATTAACGCCCGTTTTAAATGTTCACAACGAACCAGTTTACCTTGCTTGCCCATAAATTTAACTTAAAAATTCATATTTCGATAGCAGTAAAGACTAGAATTCTGATTTAATTTCGTTGGACGATAATTTTGTAAATAACATAGTTGGTAGTTGGTGCAAGAGGAAGGATAAGCTAGCAACCTGTAATTAGATGCACCTATGTACCTATTGGACTTGGAACAAATTGCGGTTGTTTTAAGTTTATCAAGACCCACTAATAATGTTATTTTATTTTGCATTATAAAACCTAATTACGGTACAAGGTTTTTATTCGGTCAAGAAATAGATACTATGGTAATCCGAAATAATGTTTGTTTATTTAAATAGAGCTATACTGAAATTTGTGTACCTTTTATAAATACATAGATAGCTAATTATTCTACGTTTAAGAATGATTTCATTAAATTTAACGATGTTTAAAGGAAGCTTTATAATCTGTTATTATATTTTAAACAACATAACTTAATTTTTTTAACGTGACATTGAAGTTAACGTTTTTGTAATAAATTGTTAAAGCACGTTATTTGTAACACTTAAAATAATTACGCCTATAAAGTTTTTTACATTCTTTGATAAATGGCTTTGTTTAAATATTGATATATATATTTGTTTTGGATTGTTCTTAATTTTTTTAATGACATATTTGAGTACTTTAATGGTCCTACATAAATATTTATTAAATGTCTTAATATTACGATTTATAACAAAAAAAACTTTAGAGTAGAGATAAAATTATTTTAACTATAAATTGGCATTTTAGTCTTCTGCCAGAACACAAGTACGTACCGATTCTTTCTTTTGTTTCACTATATTTATTTTATAAAATGTATCTTTAATCAAGTACATATCCTTCTTATTCACTATTTAAAGAGTCATCATTCGCCAACAGCCTATCATTATCATGTACCATCGCCTTTTCGTCATCATGTTACTTATAACAACAGCTGTATCAGCTCTTACCTTAAATATCTTCTCCTGCTCCAATGAATACCCAGGTAGCTTGACTATGTCCTGCCCTATAGCCGTCTCTTCGTTGCTGGTGGCCGCCGTACTCTTCACAAATACATTACTCTTGGAGTAGCGTCTGATGAGTATGTTACCAGCGTCGTCCATTTTGATTTTGACACCCTGTTGACAAAGGCAGAGAACAATTTAATATATGAAACTACATGATAAAGAATATAGAATATTCTATAGTAAATTTATTGCTCTAATACCTATCACATTTTCATTCCTTGTTCATAGTTCTCTATTCTCCGTATATATATTTATTTCTGCATGATATTGTGAAACTATTTCAAATTAAAAATCCACCATAGACGAATTGCATAGAGCAATACGCAGTTTTGTGAGTTTTTAATATACATAATGATATCAAGGTTTTGTTTTGTGGTTATCAATAATCACCTAGTTTACTTTTACGGTTACTGTACGTTTCTATTTAGTTTTATGACTAGTAAGAAATTATTTTGTGTTGTTTGTGTCTTCACTTTTGATTTCAAATGTAAACTTGTCATTAAAATTAGCCCCTACCACCGAGGTTATCTAAACATCATTCCTTCTTTCAAGTTGTGTCATCTACAATCTAACCGCATACCTATTTCAACAACATCTTGTTAATTTACACTTTAATTCAATATCTTAGCGTAAATTAACTCTGTCCATGCACGTGCAGTATTATGTAATTGGTAGATTAAACCCATAACATCGGCAGTATGGCAGAATGCCAAATATGACTTTTTCTGCAGTCACGACCTTAGTACAAGGATGTGTCTGTGACTGGCATATTATAAAGATTATATCGGCCGGATGCTTCAAAATTGAGCACTGACAAAAGCAGAGCGTGAATGAAAAGTGAATGTGAAAGATCTCAAGGCTCTATTGGAAGCAAGAGGTATCTTAGTAGGACGCTTTTGATGGAATGTTTGGTATGGGATGTACAATTTTCTGGAGGTCCGTGGAGGTAGTCAGTTTCATGTGAGAATCTACCATAAGCCGATGATGAAAATTGTATTACCTATAGGGTATCATCGTGGTCTTTACACTTGGTAAGTAAATAACCTATTGCAGTGTAATGCTGATAAATGAATTATGACTAAATCATCTCTTATGAAATTTAGTATACTTGATGGGGAATTTTCTGAGCAGTCGAGACTATATTCTGACTATATCTGGTTTGATCAACCTAAAACTACTAACGCAAAATTGAACAAGTGCAGATTTATTACTGTCAATTTCATAACTTTCATCTACCATCTTCAACGAGAAATCAACAAACCCACGAAAAGGACCTATAAAATCAACGCTATCTTCGCCCGTTACATTATGGCATCACAGTTCCTGCCCTTATCTGTCATCAACAAGGTCATTGCCTTTGCCATAGTTTTAACTTCCACCATTCATCTCATTATGATTTATGACATGACAAAAGTGTTCAACAATAGAATAGGCACTTACCAATATGACCTATGACATCATGAATTCTGCTGATCCGTACGACAAGATGTACAGATACAAAAGGTTGGCTTCATACGATTAGCGAAAACGAACGCACACATAGACACTAACCTACGGCGGCGGCGATCTCAAACAAATGCCAGTCGCAAGTGCGCTTACACTCACTGTGCGTGAAGCGTGTCTATGTGTGCGTGCATGTCCGCTCGCTGTATGGAGTCAACCTTCTGTACTATTTAAGTGCATGTCAAAGTATTGTTATACAATATTTGAATTAATCAGTATGCGGAAGATGGGTCAAGTTTGGCAGTAAAAAATATATCAAAATCAATTAGACTTTAAAAGTGTGAGAACAGATTTTTTGTAATTGATTTATTACAATTGTTGTTTTTATGGACTTGATAATGATGAGTGGACGATTAATAGGAATAATGTTCATTGCTTATCCTTAATATGCATGCATAATATCAATAATGAGATATCTGTCGAATAATATTTATTGATGTTTAAGATTATTTGATTGAAACTTTACCAAAAGAAACTTAACCATATTAGTAACTTTAAAAATTTCATAGTTATCAGCAAACAAATTTATCTATCCCAGTAAATTCTTTTACCTTAATCGTAGGTAGGTTGACATAGAAAATAATATAGAAGAAAACATAGGTATATTGGACATTGATTATCAATAATAAAAAAACTTAAAATAACAGAACTTTACTTCGCAAATTCTACCAAATTGCTCGAACATTAATAAATTCATGAGAATAAGTGTTTTTGAAATGCCAGCGGAAATAGCTTATATGCCAAAATATTAACATTACAAGATGACCAACAAATAAAAATGAATTTTATTGACAGATTCTGAAAAATATACAGTATTACTTTAATGTCTTTATATAAAATTAGACCCATCACAGGTAACCTTTATACGACCTTGTCATTTGGAAAGATACAGAAAGCGAATGTTTAATACACGAACTAGCGTTACGTTTGTACTGATAGGAATCTAGTAGAATATGTAATGAGACTGAAGCTTCCTTGTCTAGTACGTTTTGCTAATGTTATTAATGTTTTTACTCTGCTTGTTATTTTTTAAGGAATTTTGTGCATATGTTTTGTTAAGTACTGCTTCCTTGTTTGTATCTAAGATGATAAAGGATGTGATCAACACGATTCATAAGAATACGTAATCTTAAATTGATTGCATTTTTGTCGCTTGATGTTTTATGACAGAAATAAAGATGTCAGAAATGATTTGGTAGCGCATCTTTTAGTTAACTTGAATGGAAGTAATTTTAGCTTAATTATTGTGGACGTCTATAAATGTTTGTTAATCGAAGATGTTTGAAATCTTAGAAATGAATTAAGAAACATCTATCATCGTTTAGGTGCATTTTAAATTCAATTAGTACCTACAGTAGTATCATCTCTTGACATCTTCCAATTACTCAATGATTATTCTACTCCCTAGTCTCATCTTTCGTCGTTCTTGGATATCAGATATTTCATACTAACTATGTACCTACAGAATCGCTCCCATTTCCTTATAGTCCAACAACTTAATTTCCTCCATCCACACATACAATGAAGGAATACATTACCATTTCATTACTAACACAACCGGTAGTGGGAAGTTGCATGTGGATTGACGAAACGCATATAATTGTCGCGCGGTAGAACCAAATTCCTTTGAACCAGCGAGCCGTTGGTAATTCATGCTTAAGTCAGTTGTTTTTGTATATCGTTACTGATTTTTGGGAAGGATTTAGCAGGAGTTAAGGTAGCAGATGAACTTGATTCTGTGTCATCAATAATGTTCTGCTCTTCTCTTCTTTCTCCAATATTAAACTTGTCATATATACACTCCTATTCCCTTCAATCAATTTTTGAAACATACAAAAGAAACAGCTGATAGATCTAGTATTTGTCTGGTGTGAGCTGTACCAACAATGACGGAGGTTAAAGATCAAATTTTTGCATAAGCAGTGACAGGTTCATAGCACGCCGCCTACAGCATATAATAATTTGTCTGTTTTGAAATCAAGTTAAACCATATCGAATCAATCTCCACAATTTCAAATATTAGGCCGGATACAGACAGATCAATCTGACCTCACAGAAACTTATTTGTTTCAAGAACATGAGTTAGATACGGGTAATAAAAGCTGCTGAGCATTTTTCTCATTAAGCTCCCGGCCTTACTCAGGTCTATTAAGATCACAATTGTATGTTCTATGTAATCAATCGAGGCAACAATAATAATGGTGATTATATCGGGTTCGAATTAGCTTCCAAGGTGATCGATAAAATTGGATTTATTTGAGCAAATACAATTTGAATTACTTTTAGGCCGATTTGGTCATAATATATTATAGTTATACGTTATAACAGCTAACGAATTACTAATATACACGCGGTTCTAAGCATTTAAGTTACTGTGTTATTGGAAAGAGCCCAAAGAATACAACAGTAATGCGTCTAGATACACACTTTTTTTTTTCTATCTGCATCGACCTTGCCTTTGACAGCTCGATGCCGCATCTCATTTGTTTATCAGGATTTTTGTCTCTATTGTTCGTGTTTATATTTATTTTCCATAGCTGTATGTACCTACTTGTAGAATTGGATATTAACATGTTCTTCTACATCACTTCCTTGCGAACAACTATTGTTTCTGTTTGTAGTACTTTGTTGATTATCCGTCAACTTTTTTGTTTCACTCTTAACATGATGGGAGGTTTAATGATTGACAGTAGTTTCTTCTATTATTTTGACTATGTTATGGTTTTTGTCTTGATGTTTTCATTTTGTATCCTGATTAGTAATGAAAATCATCGTCGTGGTGGGTGGTAGGAGTTATGATTGAGCGACTTTAATTGATGTGTTTATGTATAACATGACAAGTGGCGTTATCAATCTTAGTGCAAAAAAATAAAACCATTTTGATTTCTAAATTTGAAAATATATTTTCGATATGGATAAGTACGGGTGACCCCGATTCTGCTCCTAATTTTACGGGTTTGGTATATTACATTAATTCCACAATACAATCATAATCATTATCAATTTGAACGCTTGCTAAAAACGTCAGATTCGTTCTAATCATTTCGTAAAGTCGTTTCGGTATACATATACCTATTTGGTCGTGAACTCATCCCAGTTTTTAGTGTAGGTGTCAACGCTCATCAGTTGACGGTATATCAGTGTCATGCATGGCTACATCATTAGTATTAGTTCTACTTTGACCTATCTGAGATCTAAGATAGTTATCTGGCTTGAATTTATATACACATTATGAGCCATTTGCCATATATGTACATGATTGTGTGTATTTTTAAGCACAGTACTCTGTCTGGGATGGTCATAGTAGTATATTATAGATAAGTGGATAACTTACTTGTCCTATGTGTCTTCTTACTTCTTCTGACTTCTGATCTCTGTGTGGGTTGTCAAATCCGCAAAGACCGATTCTGAAAATAAAAAAATGATGAAAATAATTTCCATAAACGTGCACAAAATTTTAAAACAGAATTAGGTACAAAGTAAAGATGGATACATCATTTAAAAGATGCAACAAAAGCTGCTAGTACAAAGTAACGTGATTTGCATGCAGCACACATGGTCTATATTTTATGATGCGATGATTTTTGCATAGCTGGAACTTTGCCAAGCGAATTTAGAATAACGTTGAATGTGAAAAAAACTATTTTAATAAATAACATTGCATTGTTTATAGGCATTGGCAACCGCAACCTTTTTTACATTCTATAAGTACCATCATTCATAATATTAGTTTTTACAGTGGGTGGGTTTCTATGAATTGCATTTTTATCAGTGCTACTAGTGCTAGTGTACTTAGGAGTTGTTTTATTATGTCCTACTTTGTAGTTCTTTCTTGTAAAATTGAGGACAATGTTCGTTGTTGCATCACAATATTATTTTTGGTCGGTTCCATGTCTATGTGTTACGTATACAAAATCTAGCCCAATGTTCGGTTCTCATGTGTCGAATTGAATAATGACAACATAGGAATTTGTCCTTCATTTGTATTTTGTCAACGTACTATCGGAATATCGTTTTCTCAAAACCGTTCCTTGGCATTGCCCTGAGAATGTCCACTGTTGGTTTTTCATTGGTATTCAAGTTCGTTACCAAGGTCTGGCATTGTTTACTGATCGGGAATTTCTATTTGATTCTTTGGGTAATGTGTATATGTTGATTTCTATTCAATGGGTGAAACGATTAAGTTTGATGGTGATTTGAACGATGGTAAAGAAAACATGTACTGTAGTTTTGCATCGAAAATTTATATTCGATTATTTGACGTGGAAAGTGAAATGGTGTCGCTTTATGGTTTTTAAGTTTATAGAAATGGTACGGTATGGGTTGGTATGTGTTGAGGTGTTTCTTTCGTTAGGTCGTTTACTAGCGTGTGAATTGATTGACATCATTACATGTACTACACAGAGTTATTTTACGTTTTGTCAAGTAATTTTTATTATTTTCGTTCTTAGTATTTTTCTATATTCCTATTCTTTGACATACATAGACGACGTTATGATTGAAGGTGATAATTCACTTGAACACAATGACACGGTACGACTGTACGTGATACAACACCATATTATTTTTCAATAAACGTATATTTTCATCTGACCTTTGTTGTATAGCGTGTTTGAGAAAAGAGATGTGGGTCAAGTGTCTTTGTGAGTGATATTACCTATTAGCATGTTACTAGGTTCTCTTTAATTATTATGTTTAAAAGACACAACATTTTTAACATTAATAAAGGTCTAGAAGGAAAGATAGAGACTGACTAAATGATACTCACTAACTTAGAGTGAATTTACGTTATCATAAAATTGAGTGGTTGACCCATACATTGAATGTAAAAATAACCTTTTCGGAAGAATTCTTTTGAAAACCTTTTAAAGGCATACAGAACAATTCTGAACTTTATGTATCCGTTTATGTATTCAACAAATGTGTCTGCTACATTTTATATTCAAATTATTTTTATAGCGAAATTTTATTTCAAGGAGTGCTTGTCGAATTAAAATTTTTGAGGTAAAAGTAGATACAATGTCTTTTGGTTTAACATATTCTGGCCAAATGTGTCATAGTATTTTACGAGGAGCTTTGTTATTGGGAAAACCCATGTCTTCTCACATAATCCAGTGGTGCAAATCAAGTTCTTTAAGAACTTGTGGTAAATATTATTAAACCATTACATTCGAAACTTCATCAGTAATATTTAGGAATCTACATCCTATATATTTTCAGTCATTCATAAATGATTTTATTTCTGTAAGTAGGCTTATACTGTAAACACTTTTACTCTAGATGAGGTGTTTCCAATCCGACTACTCTGAGAAGTAAAACTGAAACAAGTTCACAGGCCACAGTCTCTTTTAAAGTCCAGAGATAATGTTGGTCTGATCATATGAAGATCGTATAGATTATTGTCTCAAATTGTCTTTTGAGTAAAGAACCGCACAGATTTCAATGGACCAGTCCTGCACGCATTAAATTTGACAGTAGTCATAGATTTTAAGTATGTATTCGCCTTACCGAATGTTATAAATCTAGCACCCAACATCGTCTTAGATAAAGAAGTACTAGAAACTGTAGACTCTGCAGTTTTTCTGGGCATTACAGTAGATGCCAAACTTCAGTGGGGCCCACATATATCAAAGCTAGCGGGAAGGCTCAGTTCGGCCGCCTACACTGTCAGGAAAGTAAGACAATACACTGACGTTGATACAGCTCGGTAAGTCCATTTTAGTTATTTTCATAGCGTTATGTCCTGTGGTATTCTGCTGTGGGGAAAAACGAGCTGTCGAGCAATTTACCAGCTAGGTGCCAGAGCTTTTCTAAGATATTTCTTTAAAGATATGGGTATTCTCACGGTGGCATTACAATTCATCTTCGCCAACATCTTATATATTAGGTAAAATATACACTTATACACTAAAAACAGTGATATTCACAGTATTAACACCAGAAATAAAGACAAATTACGAGCTCCATTTCACCGGCTTCATACGGTAAATTACTCATTTGTTGGGCTTGGAATAACCTTTTATAACAAGCTACCTTCTTCTTTGGTAGATTTGCCTTTTAATGCGTTTAAAGCTAAAGTAACATCCAACTTTTTTTCAAAGGTTATACTATTCTATCAACGACTACTTAAACGATAAGATTAGTTGGCCGCTGTGATTAACTCAAGACAATGTTTATGCTCTTTCTCCAGAATTAGCTTACCTACTGACAGGGTATATGAGTTATTTCAATTTCAATTTATTTTAATTTTATTTTCATTTATTATTGACATAATCATTTATTATTACAATGTTTTTTTATGAGTTGTATTGCAATATGTAATTAACAAGTGACTTCAAAAATTGATCATATATTATTCTTGCCTGAGCAATCGGCAGCAAGTTCGTTATGCTTCCGGTGTACATGTCATTGCTTGCGGTAGCGTCGGAGGTCGGGTTGGCCCCTTCCCTCAAATTTGGCGAGGGGGGTAATGGCTGATCTTTGCATTATGCTCGTGAATGGGTGCTTGTGGTGACTCGTCGTCTTGCTGACAATGGTTTTGTTATTGTTATTAGTAATTAACTGTTTATATATTTTTACTTCGATGGTCCTAGTTTATCATTTGTGACTTCGAGTTACAGCTTTATTAGCTATATGTAAGCTGGCACGCCCTTTATGCTTGGAAGCTTTTATTCGGGTATTAAATTCTGTTTACGTTTTTAGCTTTTATTTTCGCTTGAGTTAGATTACGATGTTTTTGTTGGTATATTGGCGTGTGCTAGCTGACTTTATGGCAAATAATAAAATTTTATGTTTTGTGTTAAGTAATGCATTTTTTTTTAAATCTTTTTTCTCACAGAACAGACAGCTTTGCTGCTAGGGAGTTTGTTGCGCCACTTCTTCTTCCCAGCTAAAGCGCTAGGAAGTGGTGAAGGGTGGGCGTTTTTGGGGGACTGTCTTAAGTAATTTTGACGTTTGAAAAGTGCTGATTATCAGCCTAGTTTAAATAAATGACTTTTGAATTTTGTACATTTTAATAGGTTTAGCAACTCTATCACACTTATTTCAATATTATTATTCGAGACTTTTTCAACCTCTTCTTTTTGATATACCTACAGCTTCAAGCATTACTCCTAATAAAACGTAAAATTAATTAAATCACAATATTGAACAGATTGGTCGTCGAACTACTCTGCGCAGGAGTTGAGCGGTGAGCGGCGACCTTGGCGTATGCAGGCGCGTGCCCCGTCACCGGCTACTGTGTCATTTCTCGCGCATGCGTGCTGCTGCCGCCCTCACTTTTGATTTGATGTTTTGAATTAGCGGTTGTTGCACATCTCAGTTAGTGGGTGTTTTATTGGGGTAAATTGAATATGCGATTTTGATTTAAAAGAATTGATAGATTAAAATTACAGACAAAAAACACCACAATCATGCTTTGTTAAATTAGGTATTGAGAACTAATAGTAAATAATAATCAGTGACAAATAAATAAATTCACAATTTAGGTACATTTCATTTATAGGTACAATATCAACACCATTCTTCCATTTAAGCCAATGTTTTTCAAACATTAAACATACTCATTATCATGTAAACTATCGCCTTTTTCAGTATCTAAGTTGTTAAAAAAACTTATTGTCATAAAACTGTCCTTTCATTTTGTAAACATCGCCGTATATTACACAGATACGACTTATTCTTTCATTAAATCTCTCAACCATACTTAAGACACTCACACAAGTTTTCTATATTAAGGACATTCGTGACTTAAACCAAGGCCATGTCAATTGTTTTAATGAAATGCTATCTTGTACCGATTGATACTGTTCCGTTATCTAATTCAATTATGTATTATTTCGTCATTATGTTCAGTCACGAGTTACTTGACGTTGAGTTTGGAATGCCATGTTAATTATAGTGTACATTGATTAGGGAACACAAGTTGATATGGCCAATAGTGAGGCACGCATAGCTCTGTCGTTGATTTTATAATTCGTATCATTTCTTGTAGGTATGTGATCCGAGTATTGCAGTAGCAGTGAATTAAAATAGCTGGGTTGATAATATCAATATTCATTTTAAATATAGGGAAAACTACATATAAGACGTAGAAATAAAAACTGTAGAGGACAAGAATACAGAAATATAGAAGACCTCTATCATTTTGTTAGTACTTGAGCTTCGAAGATACCTACTTTCTACATGCAAAAATAAATGTTGACGAAAACGGAAATAAAAAAAATAAAAATGATATAATAATATTGATTCAAACAATAATTTGTGAAATAAACGCTGACAATGATGATGAAGGAACAGAAAAGGTATAATTTCGTGAAGCCGTGACAAATTCGGAGGGTGTGAAAAATTGGCATCGCTTAATGTAGTTTTTGTGTTTAGTGATTCAGACGGTCAATGGATGTACTTGTCATTATGGCAAGTCAATAAATGGAATAAAGGGATTTTAAAATTACAACAGAGTCAGGCAATATTGGGAGAGAAAAAAAAAAAAAAGGTTTTAAGAAATTAATCACGTAAGATTACTGTGGTTTGTGTTTATGGTCAGAAAATCATACTTAATTAGGAAAACGTTGAAATATTCTGATTATTAGATTAAGACTCCGTATTTTACTTCCTCTTTGTGAAAAGTGATATTTCTTGCTAATATAGCATAATAGCAGTATAAATACATCATCCAGATAAACAAAATTAAAAACTGTTTTCCGACAGTAACAGGAAAAGCCTTCATAGCAACAAATAGATTCTCGCTAAGAACAATAGCTTCGGGAAATTGGCCAAATGACCATATCCAGCAAGTTCATGGCCCAAGGTGTGGCGACGGAACTGAGGTTCAATGTGCACTACTATCTGGTAGAAAGCCATTGTTTATTCCAAGTGAATGAAAAATGTATAGAATGTTCCAATTGAGTAGCTTTCTACTACGATTCATATTGGAGAGTTTGGTGGGCTGAAAAGACATCAACTAAGCAGCTTTTCACTCTCTGACATTGGATAATGATTTTGTCGATACCAAAAAGCGATAAAAAGACTATTACAAGCAGGAAAATCGATATTAATATTGTTCCGATTTTGTGTTGAGACGTCGATAAAAGATAAAGTAAAACAAGATGCACCTATTATTTGTTTCTAAGTCTGACCTTTAGGTATTTTTTAGAGCAAAAACGATTGAGTATAACAATTAACTTGTTTTTTCTCAAATTATGATCAATCACATGTTCTAAGTAGCCAATATTGTATATGTTTGGCATGGAAATGTAGCCAACATGGGTTATAATATGCAACAGCAATATGTTATCAATAGTGCCGAAGCCGCGTGTGTAACAACGTGTTTGAGGTTAAAGATCACGCCAGTGCATGCACCTTGATCCAAAACATAATTGATTTCCTCGTTAAACTTGTTTTCATATCGATAAAATAGGAAAAAAGTGAAATTACACCTACAGGCAGATACTTATTATATATAATAGGTACGTCGTACACACGTCAAGTGTTTGAAAAAGAAAGTTTTGTTGTCATTGATCAGCATACCCGATGATAAACTGTTTGTAGTGGTGCGAATATGCCGTTTGTGATTCTTATCGATATTTTTTGAACACGTATATTGAATTTTATCGATTTATTGTCAATTAATTTATTCAGATTAATAATTATTGTTATTCTATTGTAAATCTTTATGTTTAATCATCATTTTGAAGGATTCAATTAAAATAAGACAGACTTGATACTTCTTGAGGTTTCTTAGAAAAGTTTTTTTGAGAACCTGAAGTGTTCTATTTATGCTTCAATAAGTTAGGTCATAGTCTACGCAAAATACATAGTAACCACGCTTTTTTATCATGGGTTTACTAAACGCGGAACTGAATTGGATTTAATGCAAAAAAATATCGTGATCAATTATTTATAGAAAAGGTTTTTGGCGCTATAGATGGAGTCAGTTTTTGTGAGTAAAAACCATAGTTATCTTATCGCAATGACTATAAAATATTAGTTTTAGCCGATAACGTATTATTATATGTAACTCAAGTAAGGTTTTGATTACAATCTATGTTTATGAACATCTTTGATTAACTGACTAGACAAGCAAAAAACTGAGCATTTTATATTAGATCGGACTTTGACTTACAAAATCCGATCTGAATTTAAAGGGGAAATAAAATAACTATAAAAACCATCACGTTTTGCTCCACATTCATTGCCAAATTGAGTTGGTCATGGAGTTTTTCAAGAAAAACAAAAATAAATACATATTGTTGATATCGATAAAAAATCCGCAATAGTTACCAAAGCACTTTCGTTCGCGGAAGCAACGCAGGCGCAGTCTTATTGAAAGTAAAAGCTGATTGGTGGGTACCGGATTTACCTACTTATACATAGTTTACATTCAATCAGCTGCTGATATATTGCTGGTTTTAATCCTTAAGTTATTTTGCCTCAGGATGTCACTTTCTATTTTGAGTTTTGGCTTAGAGTGACATATTATAATGACTTTATCGTTGTTTTATTTCAAAGGACTCTTGAATATACTGTATTTTCTAAGATTTGAAGAAATAACCATTAGAAAGCAAAGTAATTTAATAAAAAACCTAATATTCCGCACTTGTCACAAAAATGTCGGTTCTTAAAAACAAAATTCAAAATTTAAAACATGCATACGAGAAGAGAAGTAAATGGTCATGTATCCAAAACGATGTCTCCCAATCCTTGGCATTTAATTTGAGTTTAACTACTTATTAACATTTTACAATACAACATAAACAATGTTAGCTTTAACTGTTAATAACTTTATTTACACAGACGAAAGGTCACCTCCACTCACTTTGTGATACTTGAATCATGGGATAATCTTTGTTTAACTAAAATTATCAACAATGACGATTGATCAATCACCATAATTATTGATAAAACAGTGACTGTTTAAGTCATTTGTGTTAATTGAATATGACCTTGTGATTAGTGTCAGAATTTAACAAGTTTAGATTTTAAATGATGCAATAAATTCTTGATGGTAATTCGTTGTTGAATTTACTGCGTCAAGAATTTAGAAATATGAAGTCAGATCAGAAGACGGTTAGCAATTTGAAAATAATTTGAAACTAGAAAAGAATACTTCATTTGCACATTTAGACTGCTTGCTGCATGAAATTCGATTTATTTCAAAACATTGACGCAAAATTGAACTTAATCCTATATCTCATGTTAGTCATATGTATGGAAAGTAAACGATTCACCATGAATGGTAATATCAATAGCTATTCTCGATTCTTGTGTAAACTCCTTGTTTGTGGCTTGTTTTATTCACGTTCCATAGAAATGGCTGAATACAACGGAGTCCCTTTCATAGTGTCCATAGCAAAAATATGCGTTGATTTAGATGCAATATCTTTAGGAGAGGATGATGTTCAATTTTATGGTACTAAGAACTTCTTAGGAATAGAATAGAATAGAATAGAATAGAATAGAATAGAATAGAATAGAATAGAATAGAATAGAATAGAATAGAATAGAATAATTTATTTGTCAAACATAGGTGATAATATACAAAGATCTTAAATATTAGACAGTGCGCTATGTTTTGCCAATATCGACATACAAATGATTAATATTGTCAAAAGCTATTCAATCAGATTATTAAATTACAATGAACACTTATTACAATTGAATTAAATAAGTATTTGAGTAGATACCTAATTGTTATATTAATGCATGCAAGCAAATTAAATTTTATTACATTCAGTGTCAATTTCATTTCATGTCAAAATTTAATGTCAATAATTCAAGTCAAAAGAAAAAAAAAAAGAAATTGTATTATTGTATATTATTAAAGAATTTTTTGTCAGCATTATAATTATAGAAATTTGTCATTGAGAAATTCATCTAGAGTATAATAACATTTTTCAATCAGTAACCCGTTAAGTGTTTTCTTAAACTTCTGCAATGGCATACATTTTATTTCATCAGGTATCTTATTATACACCTGTGGAGCAACACCAAAGAAACTTTTCTTCATTAGAGAAGTTTTACATTTCACAAGGCATAGCTCATTGATGTATTGAGCACGCATTGGTGTTTTCTTTACTGCACGTAATTTTTTAAATAAATATGGATTTGTTTTCACAAATAATGCTGTTTCCAGGATGTATAAAGCTGGTAGAGGTAATATTTTTAACTTTTTAAAATATGGAATGCAACTATCTGTTGTTTTTAAACCACACATACAGCGTAAACATCTTTTCTGCATCCTGAAAATAAGGTAAAATGAATAGAATGGCTAAAATGAATAATAGGTAAAATGAATAGAATGGCTTGTACGCAATTATAACTAAATGAAGTAGATTTTGGTTTCCATGTTTCAGTATTCAATAATATTTTGTAGATGTAGTTAAATCAGCAGCTGTAAATGTACCTATCAGCTGCGCTTAGATCTTAAAGAGCTTGTTTATCCATATAAGGTCTGAACGTTTAAAGCTAAATAAACTCAATTTCGGAGAACGATGAACCATCATAATCTGCAGATGATTTACGTAGGCACATTAATGAGTGCTGTTATCCATCCCACTACCAACTATTAGTGACTAATGCAACAGTAACTATTGTACTGTAGGAGTCACCTCCGAACCTAGTGGGTGTTATCGGAAGTGATGGCAAATAACATTCATTTATCTCCTCCCGACATCAATCAACATGAAGATACTGTTTTATGACGTCATAAAGAAGGTGAAGATGGAAAGTCTATTAGAAATTCTAAAGATATAAAACTGTCTACACTATAAAAGAGCGGCTGTTAACAATAGCTTTCTTCGACATAACAAGTCTAAGCCAGTTATAAAACAGATGGCCGCAGGGCCACCAAGTAATGAATATATTATCTTTAAGCAGATTTTATACCTTGTCTACAAGCTATTTAAGATATATTTAGTAGGAGAAAGTATGATACTAATGTCAGTTGTTAGTAAATTAATTTGGGAAGTGCAAATTATCAGAATGATCAACAACTAATATTAATGTTGCAACAACTTAATCAGATTCTTTATTAATTTTATTAGTGAGCTTGTTTTGGTAAGATAAATTATAATTTTAAGTGGTTTCCAAAGATACATGTTAATAAGCATCCTCTCTAAAGATACCTCGATCAAATTATGAGTATTAATTTAACATGTTTAACCAGGCAAGTAGGCAACCCAGGAGCAAGTAGTTTCTACATTAAGCCACATATTAGCTTCTTTATACCTAAAATTCACATTTAGTAATGTGGGAACAGCTTGCAAGTCAACAATACAAATCCATGTTATGCTTTTTATTAGGTCCCATTATTTTGCATGTTTACTTACTACCCAACATACCACCAAGGATGCATGTATTCCCAACTCACACAATGCAAAATCGACATTAGCATTCCAAACCATTCTATCAAATGCCCTCCACAAATCCACTCTTACGCATCATAAAGATGTTCGTTGTAGGTCAACATTGTCTATGGAACAACAATAGGGCTTGTGATGTGATCCATGGAAGTGTATTCGTTCTGTGCCAAGGACTGAGGTGATCGGATGCGCACCGCTCTGTCGCCTTGCCTTCGAAATCGGGTCAATTGAAGCGATCGAGATGTGCACGAATGTATTTATACATTCACATTTGGATTAAAGTTGAAAGGAAATGTTTGGTAATACGTGTGCATTGCAGGTACGGTAATTTACATTGATGTAAGAATGAAACACTGTTTCCTGTAAGGTGAGTAAAGCTGAATTTCAGGTGTCGGATGCTGTTATTGCTTTGGATGCATATGGATTTCCATATCATTTTAATATATTAGTAATAGAATTGCCGTTAGCAACTTTAGGTAGACAGGACAAAATATCGGACTTTGACTTTTTTTTATTGATTCATCCTGCAATGAAACTAACATACCTACCTACTCACATTCATACAATACAGTAAATACACATTTCAATGAAATTGCCTTAGAAACGAAGACGAATGTAACATGTTAGTTTACCAAGAAAGCATAATAATTTATGAAAAGAAACTGTTACTATTTCTTTACTTCCAGTGAAAATGGATAAAGCAGCTTATTAAAAATTTCAACTTAGACTCTATCACCAACAAGAAAAGACTGAGAATTGAATGTTGTTTGTCAATAATCGGATTGTTAACAATAAACGCTTCCGTTGTGAAGCTTTCCGTATCCCGAGTATTGACAATCGATTATATATCATGCGTAAAATCAATTGATTACAGCACGAAGAATCACTTTCTTTTTATTAGTTTCATTATCTGTGGCATTAACAACGGTCTGTTTATTTTCTGTTATAGTCTTATTTAGAGCAATGTCAATCATTCTACTTTCTTTTTCATTTATTTCATTGACTTAAGTATCGTTTAATTTTGTCCCTTTGTGTTTTGTTTTTCGTCTTTCTGGGACAGCTTTTGGTTGAACAGTTTTGACAATTCATCATTTAATTTTCTGTTTTCATATATATCTAGAAAGCTAGTAATATGTATTTTTTCGGAATTATATAGTTTATTATTACTAATATGAAATTATGTCAGAACTTCGCGCTAAAATCTAAGATTAACATCATTAAACATTCCTTTACATTACTTAGCGTAATCATTATTGCCGCTAAGTTTCTCGTCGTTTTGTAAGACCTAACTGATCTAGTACAAAACTAAGTGTTCCAACCGTGGCACGCTATAGGCTATTACTAAATTACCTTGGGCCGAAGTATCTAAGACTTCCTGTTTAAGGTTCGCAAGAGAAATACTTTTACTTCTAAGAATATGAATCAAGGTTTATTTTAATGGAACGCGTAGATGTGTTTGTTTTAATTATAGGCAATACTTTAAAAAGCTTTGGCAGTACTGATATTAGTTTGGGTTAAGGCTCCCCCAGACAGGTGAACCGCGAAAGCGCGACGCGACTCTAGTAAAATAATTTCAATGAAAATTTCATGGAAATTTGTTTTACCAGAATTGCGTCGAACCGTAGCGTCGCGCCTGTCTGCGGGAGCCTTAAATAAGTAGAATTTAAATTATGTTAAAATTCCGTATTGTCAAATAGCTTAGATGAAAGATAGAAATAAATTATTTGTAAGAAAGTTTTAGTCTCTACTGATTGTTAATAACTTGCTATGTCATCGTCAGGTAAGTTTGCCAAGTCAAAAGGTCTTTCATAATTTATGCAAAAATGTGACACAGCGCCTATATTTAAACTTTAAGCCGGTTTTATCAAAGCGAAGAGAAAAGTTATTTTTTTTGTTGAAATATTATGTCAGTTTTAGGGTTGTTTAGCATTTTTTTGAGTTTACCGACATTAGGCGTTTCCACTAAATTATAAAATATTAAGAGTTTGGACCTGAGTCTTATTCATCAATATCGTCTAGTCTGACATTAGCCAAGATTATTCTATGAGTAATGCCTCAATAATTCATTGTTCCTACCAAACAGGCAGCGATCTAGGATTTCGTAAAATTTAGTACTAAAGTTCAGGAGAGGCATAAATTATGGAAACTGCACCAGTTATTTATGATTAGCTGGAACTGGTATCAATGTTGGGTGATCGATAGTTGATAGTTGTGCAAAAAAGTAGTCCCTTCACAGTTATTTTACATTTGACAGCAGCAACCCAACAGCAACCTTATTGTAACAGGTCTAAAGATCACAGTGATTTTGACAGACTTGTCAGTGGTAGCAAACCAACAACAACCTTAATAGAAGGAGAATAAAGATCACTGTCATTTTGACAGTGATGCAAAATTAGAGAAAATAAATGTGAAAGGACTGTAAATTAATATTGGCTAGAAAATAAACATAGATGATACAATAATATGTATTTTATTTAACACAATGTTTTATGGATGTATTGCTGGGCCTGAATGTGATCTGTAATGTATATACGTATTAGCTATGGCTAGTTCCTTCTTACACTTTATTACGATAGCTATTCCTTGATCATTGAAAGAGAGAAATCTAAGTACTAACGTGGGGTCATATTCACTTCCCCTAAAAACCCTCTTAAAACTTTAAAGCTCTAGAATTATTACAGTGTCAAAGCTAGAGAGGATTCCTCTGGATATTGACCACTTGGGTGCCTCTTACGAGAAGACGAATTGACTATCTGAGAACTAAGCAACAAAGTAAGATAGGTACTAGTCTCAAGTCTGTATTAGCATGTTTGTTACACATTGCCAAGTTCTAAGCCAGATACGATGGATTCTCGCCAATTATTCATGGGTTACGGATAAAACGGCGCCATTAATCAGCATGTGACCATACTCCGGCCATTACACTCAACTTGAATATTTTTTACTTGCGGATTATCTGGAGACATCTTCATTTTGTATGATGGCACTGGTGTCAGTAATATGTGGTAGACAAAATTGATTGAAAGATACAAGGTAAGATATTTTGACAAGTTCTTCCGTGATTGTCGATGACAGATGACACATTGTGCCGAAATTAGATGCAAATTGAGTTCAGAATTTGTATAATCTTACTAGCGATCTTTTTTGTTGCTAGTATTGTCAATCTGTGAATTTTGTCGAGTTCTATACTATCAATAGTATCATCTTTTAATTTAGTTTCATGAATTTTACTTCTAAAAAGACATTTTTTTTTGGCGCTAGATTACAAAATTAAATAATGGCAGATTCGATTTAATGATCATAATATCTCATAGTTCGTTTTTTCTGAGTTTATGCCCGTCCCCTTGAGAATTCATAAAAGGTGATTAAAGACGAGAGAAAACAAGATGACTCGAAAGCATCGTCCCATTTTCTGCATTCATCAACAAACAGCGATCACCAAACCGTTTGCCAAGCGTACCTATACTCCATTTGAAATAACATTAGACATTTAACTAAACCTTTTTTGCAGTACATTCAACCGATTTTGACTTCTATTGCGTTGATGGCATGACAAATGGCAGCTGCAGTAAACAGTTGGTATTGTAACCACTTTTTTGCTTTTAATGCCATCCTTATGCCTACGGTATAGAAGTCAGAATCGGTTGAACGGACTGAATCGGTTGAAAAAAGTTTGTTTAAATGTAGTCTAATCTTATTTCAAATGGAGTATAGTGATTATGGCAATCTTTCTTGTGATTCTTTACTTGCAATAATTGGGAAGCTCATTTTCAGGGACCGCTGATAAAATACCTACTTACCTAAATTTCTTCTATAATTTTCAACCAAACAACTTTCCTTGTCCCAACAGTAGTAGGTACTATTTCACTATATCAACAACATTGTGTACGAAACCAAGCGTTGATTTTACCGGTCGACCTTCGTCACACCTACTGAAACATTGGCACCAGGATGTCGGCTGCACGACATTTTCGACTCAGATTTGCATTCATTTGCTTGCTGTGTACTGAGACGCCACTCTTTGTCGCATAATTTTTGACATTGCTGGTAGGTATTTAAAAAGTTATAAAATATTCTTTTAAATTCCCAAAAGTTCTCTCAGATTTCAAAGAAAGTCAAGTGAAGTTACATTATTAAGTAACATTATTGATGTTTGAAAGAAGCTCTTCGTAAACCTGGTATACAGACGCCAGCAGGTCAACCTACCCGAAACTGTCAAATTTTCCCAATCAACTTTTAAGCTTATGCTTTAGTGATAAAGTTGAAAATCTATTAAAGAAATTTGACAGATTGTAGTAGGTTGATGTGCTGGCGTCTGTATCTATGTACTAACGACTTTCATAATACTGATGCAGCGGCCCGAAGTCGCGATGTTAGTTAACTACATACGTGACTGTTGGATCCACTTGGTTATTGATATAACTTGATAACGTTCTTACCTGTAAAAAAAGAAAAATGATAAAGAGCATGAACATTAAAAAACAATTGAAAATACCTATCTAATTCAAATCAAAATGACAATAATTCAAACATTCAATTAGCAATTTTCCTTAGACGTCGTAAGTTATATTGATAAATGCATAATACAATAGCAATATTTAACAAACTCCTTAACATAAATGCCTCAGACAGATTTGTATGCACAAATATCTGCGTAACCTCGAATACTACTTACCGACATATACACGAGTTACCTAAGTCAACAACATTTACCGTTTAGCCTGCAATTAGTTCTTAATTTAGACTTTAACATCCTGCAATCGGCGAATTAGAGGCAATAGAGGCAACGAACTCAAAATGTTTACGGCGAAAGGTCAAGCAAGCAATTTAGAGGGTCCAACACGATATAGTTTCGACACCGATGGCGCATCTCATGATGATTTAGATGAAATTGAATGTTGTGAAGTGAATGTAATTTAAGTGGTTAAAAATAAATAAGACTAGAGGCATTATGATAAAAGATGTTGGTAATATAAAATGTACTGAGAAGCTTTTATGTGCTTGGTTTTAGATGTAGTAACTTGACATTATTGTAGTCCTAAATTTATTTAGCATTAAAGTTAAGTGCTGTAGATGTAATAGGAAAAATAAAAAGGACAAAAGAAATATTGGGAGAGTAATGAAAACCTTTAAAATAATAATATTTTATTGCACTTGAACATTTGGCAGAAATTAAATTGAACTCATTGAAACAACAAAACAATACAATGTAAAAGTAAATGGGAGGGCTTCAGAGACTAACATCGACCTATCACGATTACCTAAATAGAACGTCAGACATCGTCTTATAAAATAAATATACGAAGACGAAGAGAATATTAAAATGAACTTTAACAAGGGACTTGCAGCAGTTTTGATATATCAGTTGGAGAATGTGATTTTTAATAAACTACTTAATGTGAATTAATTTCGAAAGGGAATGAAATAATTAAAAGTAAAAGTAGCTACTTTGTTAAAAATATTAATCATTTTAACGCATAAAAAATAATGTTTAATAGTATTCTATCAACAGGTAGATGAAGATAATTAGATTTGATATTAAACAATTCTAATAATTTTGTATCATTATTGATAAAATGAACATCGATAAATTCACTCGTCTAACACAAGAAATAGAATTTAAGTTTCGTTCTGCAATTAACTAAAGTAATTTATAAATGCAATAAAAGTATAAATTAATAAGTTGGCTACGAAGTCGTTAATATTTAATTTCAATTAAGTGATGATCATTTAGGTCACGAGTAAAGATGTGGTTCCGTCGTCGGCAAACGGAAATTAACTGTTTTATGATATCCTACCAAATCCCCCATAATTATAAACTTCTTTATTGTTTTTATCTTGGTGCGCCATAGTTTCATTTATGACTGAAAATTCTTCCAAAAATTATTTTCTTTTTTTCCATGAAAGCCGAGTTTTTACACAGTTTAATTGGAGAGACACCAAATATACAGATTTCCCACAGTACCTAACCCAGCCTTTCCTTTTCTTCAGTCTTTATTTGAATTATTATAATGCGTTCTTTCAAAATCGCTACTCGCTCCGCCAGTCTAATGCATCAGCACCCAAGGTCGTTCAAGGCGTTCATTTATTTAGAAAAGTTTATTTTTCACCGCAGGCTATATATGGCGTGATAATCTTGCATTTTGATATCCAACACAACCGTTTTATGATCAAAATAAATTACCTACCCATTATGGTAACACATTACTAATTGTTGGGAGTTTCGAAATATGGTTTTGGAGCTTAGTCTGACTGCCAATCAAAGTTGTACCGGCAAAGATGAAAAAGATTTAATTTTTTGGTTCAGGTTTTATTTTTGTTATTTGGCCTGGTTTCAATATGTTCTGTTTAATTGTGCTATTTCAGTCTTGAACAAACATAATGTTTTGTAACCCGGGTTTTGCTAGAATTTCACTTCATCATCTTCGTCTACTTTATGTTAATTTACTTGTAACCTACATTTCTTTTAGCCATCATCTCAAAGTTCTCTTCTTTCTTAACCATATACCATCTTTCACACAATCTATTAATTAGGTCTGCTTTTTCAGTGAACACAGAACTTAGAATAAACGTGTGTAAGTACTTGATTTATTCAGTATCCAAGTACTTGCTTTTAAAAGCATTAAAATCTGCTATTTATAGTTCGTCTATAGCTTTAGACAAATTGTAAGACTAGCTAGCCACTTACGACATAGCATAAATGTGTGGATTAACAAAAAGTGGATTAACTAAAAGTATGAAAGTTTCTGGGTGATACCTTTTTTTTATAGTTCTTAATTTTGATAAAGGTTAATTTTCTTAATCTGTTTGAAGTGCATTTCAGATTTCAAGAAATGATTGCGTAGGTAGGTTAAAATCTTAATATTATAAATTCATCTGAGAGGTTGAGTGGATCTTTAATTTGAAGATCTTAAACATTTGGTTTTCAAGGTTTGTTGTAGGCTGTTTCTAAATAATAATTTATTTTAAATTATACCTACCACTGACATGATCCAAGTTGATGCAGGTTTCAAATAAATCGTTAATTATCTATAACAACACAAGCTATGACCTAAAAATCAAACTATGATTGATTGCGAACCCGAAACAATCAACTTCAAAGAACAAGGTCGAAATATAATCGAGTTCGGTAATCGATATTGTTTCTATGCATCGATTGTCAGAAACAATTGTCTACTGATGATTTTAATTGATGTAGGTCAGGCAGGAATGTTTTGGATGCAATATTATTAATAGTGTTTATAGTAATAATGGTTTTAATGAGTCTGTATTAGAAGGATAGGTTAAAGAAGCTAAACAGTTACTTCATTTGAAGACTTACCTGTTTGCCAACTAATATGAATATTTCAATAACAACAGTAACGTAACGATAAAAGTGTCGAATCCAACATTTGATTACATGCGTTGAAATTAAAATCATGTCAATTAAAATCATGCATTTACAAAAATAAATATTTCACCATTCTTCTTCCTTCTACGGAATAAAACGTAATCCAATTTCTCAATCTGCTGTAGATTGTTAAAACACTCAATTACAATCAACGCAAATCAATATTTATAAAGATTTAGTCACTATTACACAAGAGGCCGTGCATTTCGCGTCGCGTGCGCATTTATCGCTTACACCGAGATGCGCCTGAGATCTCCAGATTACATTGTCACTGCGTAGGGCCCACTTTCACTTCGTCATTTTCACACCGTCTTTGAACGTGTACGTTTGATACCATCTTTATTGCCTGTGTAACACGGAATTGCCTAGTTCTA
Source organism: Xanthia icteritia (assembly GCA_949128155.2). NCBI lineage: Eukaryota > Metazoa > Arthropoda > Insecta > Lepidoptera > Noctuidae > Xanthia > Xanthia icteritia. The sequence continues at coordinate 18,902,830 of OX421932.2, forward strand.
TGGGTTTTTTATTTGCAGAATTAGAGCAAAGGTTAGTTTTGTAATGGTTGTCAGTAAAAGTTATTTGAGGAGATAAAAGGGAAACTGCTGTGTTATGTTTGGAGAGATTAAAAAATCCATCAGTAATCTTCTAAACTTATAACGATTTAATTACTTACAAAAATATCAGTCTATCTTATAATTTTTAGCGTTCTCTTGGTCCAGCAGACGTATATATTAGGATCTGTCAACTCATATTCCTAAAAATTAAACCCTCATTCAAACAATTGTAAAGCAAGCAATTCCTAACAATAAAACAGCTGAATCCATACCTAAAACACCTATAAACTAAAACGATATAAATGTCACAGTTGTAGCTCATGTCAAATTCATAATGGCGGACGCAAAGCGCGAAATTCACATCAAATAGCAACGTCTAACAAAACATGTGACATTCATCTCTAAACAACGACTAGCAACAAGAAATACGAGTTCATGTTGAGGCAAATACACAATGTATTGCTGTTTCTATGTTGGATATCGCGATAATGGTTTTCCATAATACATATTTTGGTTTAAAGAATATAGGAGGAGCGATGTTAGGTTCCTGAATAGTAATGTGTTTGCTAGACTCTTTTGTATTTTCATTTTGATGGGCTTATCTGGTTAAGAGATTTGTGCATCTATTACGAGTTCTGGTTTTTTATATTTCCCGAAATTATCACTAGTTTCAACAGCTTTATCTTGTGACAAGAGATATTGTTAGAAAACTTAAAAGTTGTTCTGCACCTTCCCTAGCAGATTCAATGTCTTGTCTACAACTTGTGAATCACCCTTTATACAGGAACAGAAACACGGAACGCGCCTCCGTGGGCCGAATCAACACCACTAATCTTTTTATTAAACGACAGAAGCGACTTAAACTAACCCACGTGCGCCCGAACATCAGATATACGCCATATTTGCATATATTGACAGTTTACATCAGCGTAGAAAAGTCAATGTTCGTGTCCACACATCAAACTGATTTGTTGTTCGAATGTATACGTTAAGTACACGCAATAAGTGCTTTTTAATTTATTTTATTCTTCACAGATTGAATTCTAAAGGTACAAATATTGTTCTTATTATTCTCGTGATTATCTTTAATGTGATCGGGAATCTGGAAAAACGCCTCAACTGAATCGAATGAGACGAACTTAGGATATTTTTAAACAGATCAATTTATTAGCCTTATCTACATTTGTTTAGTCTGTATCTTTAATTGTTGCTCTACTAAGTTTAGAAGGGATCTTGATGGTACGTTTGGTAGCCATAAGGAGCAATTAAGACAGTGTCAATCAAAATATTGTGAATGTTGTCTGGCATCCTCTGCGGTGATAGACATTGATGAATAGACACAGCAGCAGCAGCGTATGTCCGACTGGATAATTGGTAAGTCCGGTTACTATTCTCAACGATTTCACTTTAGGGAAAACTTGGAAAATTTAATCGAATTTTACCCGAAGAAATACTAGTCTAATAATGGAATTACTTTTAATTGAGAATCTCTTACTAATGAAATTCTCTGTGATGCGAGATTCGTCCATCACATTCTTGATACGTATCACTATCGTCACCTATAGTTCTATTAACATTAAAATGCTGTTTGTCCAGTATTATTTTTAGTTAATCGGCATTAGGCGTCAAGAAGCCAGCTCTACCAAGTTTAAAATCTTAATTGAGTTCTTACGAGTTGTTAGAATTGGAATTGCTTGGCGGCCATTTTTATAAATTAGATCTAGCACGCGACTGCGATTTAAGTAAGTAAAGTGGATAATTTAAATTGTTAAAGGTCGATTAATGAAAGTGAGCCTTTTCGTATAAAAGGAACTGGTTTAGTTTGTAAAGTTGCTGGACTTAGGAATAGGAATGTTTGCTAATTCTTGCAGGTGGGTACAATATACTATAGCTAATCTACAGAAGATACTATAGAAATGGTGAATTTTGAGAGATTTTAACATGGTGTCTCGGCGATGTTACGGAGTTGAAGATTTATACTTCATATAAGATAGCTTGATCTCTGCGACAGCTGTCAGTAAAATCACGCCTATGAAGTCCTGAATTTCATAATAGTACAGAACGTAACTGTCAACGTCATACTTTATGGGCATGCCGACTTAATTAGTGATGGGCGATTAATCATCGCTACCACTGACAATATTTTAAACTATCGATATTTTAAATTTTAAATAGATTTTAAAACAGAAAATTAGAAATCATTGCATGGCTTCAAGAAAAAGGAATAGAGGCCAATAAAACTACATACGAGTATGCTCAAAAATAAATTATTAAGACTCGTTGGTCTGCACAAACCTAGGCCACGAAAAGGGTCATACCGTCATAAGACTACCCCTGTACCACTGCCAGTATAATCCAATCGAGCTTATCTGGGCCCAAATCAAAGGTTGGTTTGCTTGAATTTCAGTTAGATAGGTACTTTAAGTATCAACTACTGTATAATTAATTTTAGTAAAAATATGTTTTCTTTTAAGGTTACGCTGCTAGACACAACACAACACTGCCTTTCACGGCAAATAAAATGTTGCAGTTATTAATAAGTGCGGTAACCAAATGCAGAAAACTAATGGAAGAAGATTGGGAGCGGGACATCCGAGTTGATAATATTTGCGAACAAGAGTTTATAATAAATTTACAAGATTGTTCTAGCGATTCAGAAACTGATTCAGATATGGATTTGGGGTGTACTCCTTTAAGAAAATAAATGTATTTTATATTAAAATATTCGTTTATATATTACATTAGCATCGATAATAGTAAGAAACGTCGATAATTTCTATAGACATTTTTTTATATCCTGACAACCCTAGGAATGTCAGTTTGACATATATGTCGCAGAGATCAAGCTATCTTTTATGTAGTATAGTTACTTGATATGGGTTTTTTTTGTAATGAAATATTTATAAATGAATTTAGTATTTGTCTTTTTAGTGGTGTCTGCTACAAACAAACCTGTCGAATTATTCCGTCAGACTCACCCAAAATATCGCGATTCCCATAGAACGCAAAGATCCAAACATATTAAAACTAATTATTAAACTAAATAAAACGAGGATTATTCTATCAGATGTTTATCTAACAGTAATTAGTCTAGAACTTCCTGAATCCATTATTAGTTTGTAAACACGCAATCAAATTATAAAACCTTTTCAAAACAATGGGTTCTATAATAGTTTTAGAACAATCACAATCAGTTATCGATACTCCAGTTTAGTAAGATAATGCTTTAGTTGATATATTTATGGTATCAATTATGTTTTTATTCATTAGTAATGTTCTTGTATGGTTCGGATGGAGTTCCGAGCAGTATTTTCCATGGGTTGGTATTTGTCATGAACAATAACGTTGTGTCCATCCATCTTTGATCAAGATGCCTAAATCATAGGACCAGTTTGAGTTTGAATGTTACGGTTTAAAAAAAAAAAAAAATAGATAGAAAAATTAGAGAGAAAAAAAAGATTAGAGTTTGAATGTTCTCATTTCAAATGACCATTACTGAAATGGGGTCGATTAATGATTTCTTTGATAATGTTTTTAATCATTCGTACTGTATATAGGTACCTACTGTTGAAGTTATATTGCGGATAAAGCATTAACTTTTTCATAAGGTACTGATGCCGCGATAATGATTGATCCGGTTTTATAAAGTATTTCTGTTGAGTTCAGAACTGGGTTGTCAACTAATGTAGTAAATTATAAAATCAAGGAAGCAATGACAGCTCTGGTCAGGATTATTAAAACTAGATGCCAATATTGATTTCTCTTATACCAAACTAGGCATGGTCGGTGAAAATAGGTTGAATTAGCACTACCATGTTACGCAAAAGCTGTAAAACCACATCTGGGGTATAGGGCTACCTAGAGTTTGAGACAAAGCGTCTTTGGTGACGTAACTATGGTATGAAACCACACATCATACAATCAATTGGGCTTTCGAAGGAATTATAATCGATCAGTAAGGAAATATTAGTTGAAGTAAGCAGCTTGTTTTTTTTTCAATAAAATATATGTTTAGGTACACTTTTGATTGTAAATTACCAGATTTATTAAAAACTTCAGTTTTAAATATGATAGCCCAAAAATACCATAAAATCTCAAATTATTGTTTCGTGTTTTATAGCAGACATTTAAACGAGGGTGAAATCTTCATAAAGATTTCATATAGTATACACTAAAATTAGCAGTAAGCCATTCAATATTTACAATATATGTTGATGTGCATTTCAATTTCGTAATCTTTTCACTTTTGCAGCGGATTTAACAATTAAAAATGATATTCAATTTGTAAAAACATAACGTTTGCGTAATGTCTGAAACAAATTCATTGACACTGACCAACGCGATCTCTTACAAAAGCCTACTTCAATGTCGCCCTACTTTCCAAACGTATCTACAGCTACAATTATGTGGACAATATAACAAACAAACAATTATATCACACACTATACCACTTTATATTTGCTATTCACTAACTTAAAAACCATCCCTAAATCCATACACTAAAGCTCAAAATCAGAAACCATGAGGTTTCAAAGCAGCAAATGTAGTTGTTGCTATCGACGAAGACAATAGAATCGAGGACATTAAGTACGTGCAAAATGTTTCTGAAATGGCATATGTTCCGGTCGCTGAATATTCTAATACAGGCTTTGGTAAACTCAAAATAGAGTTCAGATTGATTCGAAGAATTGAAGTATCAGGATATAGGACCAGTCGGCGCCACAATGTACTTTTGGTAGTTGGTATTATGAGGACAATTACGAAACTGAAGTTGGTGGGCGTTGGATCTGATCTAGATCTATAGGGTTACAGCAATTTAACTAAATGCTAGTGGACTGTGGTAGATTTGTCTGTCATTATAAAATTACTGGTTCAGGAGTTACAACATTCTACTTGATTATGGTTTGTAACAAAGGACTTCACAGAGTTCTGCGGACTAGAATTGCCATGTTCTTTTTTCTCATAATTATAATCACAAAGAATATGGAACATGGTAGGTAAAAAGTTTATTAAAGTTATCACTGGCATGATTCACTAATTGTGGGTTGATTTTGCCGTACCTACATTACTCCGATTCATATGCAGTTTCTGCTATATTATTATATCCATGCAATCACAATTTGACGACAAATTGCTATTCAACCGTCTGAAGTAATCTGGTGTCTCATTAGGTTTTCGTTGAGAACTATAGGTCTGTGAATTGGCATTATAATAATTCCTGTCTAAATGATCTCATAAGCTATTTAAAGCAAATAATGTTCCAGCTTAAACTATATTATCTAGCGAGCAATATACATGTTCTGTGCTTAATTTTATACCAACTGTACTCCATTTGAAATAAGATTAGACATTTAAATAAACATTTTTTACAGTTTGTTCAACCGATTTTGACTTCTATTGCGTTGATAGGATGACAAATGGCAGCTACAGTAAACAGTTAGTATTGTAACCACTTTTTATCTTTAATGCTATCCTTATGCCTACGGTATAGAAGTCATAATCGGTTGAACGGAAAATAGGTTTGTTTAAATGTCTAATCTTATTTCAAATGGAGTATAGGTGTATAACTTTTTACACTAAATTGCGCCACCTTTGTGAGGTTAAAACTACAAGATCATGACAAATGAAACGAAAAACGGTAAAAACTCATAATTTCTGTAGACTTATTGTTCCAAACCCGTTCATTTTTATGAATATTGTGAGTTGTTTGGTGAAATATAAACAATTTCATATGTAAACCGTTGCTTTTATAAAATTTCTTGCGAATTGGTCTACTCTTTGATCTATAAAATGTGCATTATGGCGCTTGAGTGGACATTGAGCATTTCTTATGTCGTGTAAGGCCGCGCGCACTTTGGTACGCGTACGTGTACACACGAATTTGAACGAAAACGCACCCTAAGAGTATAATTTTGTGAATTTGTTCGTGAAATAAGTAATTTTGTATGTTGTTCAATGATTACGCTTCGATGATTCGCTTAAGCTCTATAGCTACTTATTTAGTCAAATGTGAATGGTTTTTAATTTAACACATTTTAAATGACAGAAAATTATTTTAGGAACTTTACACGGAAAAAATGTACTTTCGGTGCCTACACTGCCTACATAATCATCGGACCTAATCAAAAAACATTTTTAGAAAACTACTTTAAATGATATACCTTAGGAGGAACCCAGAAATGAACTTTTCTTCTGACTATATTACTAGTTTTTTTTTTTTTTTTTTTTTAAACGTTGACCCACACTAGGAATTTCTCCTGTGTCGTGGGTGCGTTTACAAACATTTAAACTCACATACACAAACAGCCAGACCCAGAGATTCGAAACAAATCATACCAGATTCTTAAGCACAAACATGACCTACCCAAAACTACCTAGGTTCCATAAAAACCAAGGTTCCCCACCCATTGTGCACTGGCACACTGGTTCCGTACAAAGAACGTATCGATAAGAACACAATAAACAATAACGTTCATGTATTGCGATTACAACACTGTTATGCGACTAACGATTGTATAGGACTGTTCGGACTTGCGATTAAGCGACTTTTTTCGATGTTATGTCAAAATTCCTGGGAGTAACTGAATAGAATGGTATGTTTGAATTATGTGTGAAAAAACAGTCAAAATATTTCATCTTTCTTGTAATATCAGAGGTCACAGACAATTTTCTAGATAATAAATACAATAATCAATACGATTTCAGGTTTTGTTATAATAATCAGCCTGTAATGTTCTGGGACGCTGGGACGTAAGCCTCGTCTCTGTGAGAGGGGCCATAATTCACCACGCGAGCCCAGTACGGGTTGACAGGTGTCACATGTCTTCGAATTTTTGGTTCTAGGTCATGCCAGTTTCCTAACGATGTTTTCCTTCACTTTTTTGAGAGCAGTGGTGATGAAATAATTTAAATACACAAATTAGACAAATCAGTTTTTCACAATAAAATTCAATTATAAATATACCATCAGAACCACCTAATAAATAAAGATTATTCTCAAAACTTTTACAGTTCATCAAAATAAACAAATCAGTCTAATGCGACAAATCGCAAGAACGACCGTTCGTTGCAAATTATGATCGTAATGTGTCGCGTGGGCAGATTGACGATCTAGTTTATCGACGGGGCGTTCTACCGACGGACGGATGACGGGGCGTCGTCGTCTTTAACTAGGTTGCAGTGCCAGGTGGGTTCGTTGGTCGCGGTATTTGGCAATACTGTTGGAGCCAATAATATTAAAGTACTAAGTTTATTTCTGTGGTTGAATTCTTGTGGTAAGAGTCAGTATTTTGTATGTAGTTTGTTTTGTTTCGTAGGCTATATATGTAGTACCAAATTAGCAGATGAATTATGAATGGACTTGGCATTGCCTAATCAGCCTGTGATGTTCTCACTTCTAGGACTCAGGCCTCCTCTCTGTGCCATAATCCATCACGCGGGCCCAGTGCGGGTTGGTATATAAAATATAATTCAAAATGATTTACAATGTCCATATAAGGAACATTTTCATTTTCTTATCTGCGACCGTTACCAATGTGAGTTTTAACTTCATTTGTAACACGCAGAACACCAAAAATCATACAGCCAAGATCGATCAGTTTCTTCTTGCACAAAACATAATTTTAACGGAAAAAACTAAAAATATTACTCGAAAATAACTAAGCTGAAACATCTATAACATAAATATCATTATCTCCACTATCGTATTGACGACATGAGGCTGCTTAAGTCATTTAACTCTATTTTTGCGTAAAATACCGCAACAAGGGAGGCCATTCTCTTTCATTGTAAGTAGACCGATTGTTAGCCTTACGAAGCTCTTATTTTATTTATCGTCCGTTTTCTGTTGACGACCGAGCAATTCCTATTTCTACGTTTGATTGTTTATTACTTTTGATAGTGTACCTACAGCTAACGTCTCTTTAGATACTCTGATTATTTAAAAGATTTATCTCTTTCCAGTTAATCATTTTTTCGCCGTGTATTATAATCTTTCAAGTAATTTTACAGATATTAAGAAATTATAATTCAGTGAAAGTCTACGCAAATTCATTCTAGAAGATACAAATTAGGTAAATGAAAGCACGAATTTCAAAATATAATATCCAATCCATGCAATGTTTAGACAAACGGGTTAGTTTTTCTTCAACTTCAAATAGAAACATAACAATTATATCTACCGTTCTTACGATAATTCTTCTAGCTCGGTAGCGCAAGTGCACAAACTCCACTTCCTACAAGATAGCTCCAATTAATTCACATAAAATTAGAAGCCAGCTCACTATCTGTGGGCCGCAGTCCTAATTATTAGAGGGAATGTTCGATCTTTATTGTTCCCTGTTAGCCCAGGCTTACATTAGATCTGTACTAATTAAATGCTAGTGTAAGAGCCTGGTTTCATTAAAATGGCGATTTTCGTGTGTGTGGATCTGATAGCGCCTGCGCCGACGGCGACACTTCCTACTTGTAGCCGGTGTAAAAACTGGAGGCGCAAATCTTGCTTTAAATAAATCCTGAATTAAATGGAGTGCTGGGTTTTGAGGTAAATGTTTTAAAGAGAATTATGTTTGGTGATTTACTCTTGGAGAATTGTGTATTCTCGATTATAGTAATTTTGGAATGAAACTGTATCAGAAGTGAAACATTTTTGATCCTTTGTCGTGAATTTGGAAGCAGCTGATTTTGGGACCAGAGAATTTTGTTTAATTCGTTTCATTATCAGGTTAGAAGATGGCACAAGCCAAAGAGCTGATCTAGGTCATCATAAACGTTAACCAAAAAGACCAAATTCTTTCCAAAAAATGAAAAATACACCCAACATTCCAATAAGTAAATTTCAACACAAAACGTATAGCATTACTGTATAAAATCACAGCGCACACGGACAGTGCACGATGATCTACGACGCGACAGACTTCCGTATCATTACGGGTTGGAGGGAGAGCGGCACCGGCGCGCGCGCAGATCACATCGGCACGCGCCACCACTCTTATCATCTTAATTTTATGTATTTATTCTATATCCAGTGAATAGACAAAGAATGAAGGACTCATTATGGAATTTGTTTTTGAAATATATTTTTGAACAGGTGAACTTTAAATTACCATGTTCAAAACTTGGATAATCATACTTCAGTGATAGGAATCTTAGTGAAGAGGAAAATATTTACATACTTTTTCCGCCAGTAGCTTCAAAATAAATTCTTTGTGATCATCCGCCATGTTTAAGTAAAGAAGGTGGATGGTATGGGGACGGAACTAGTGCATGACGGTTGACATACATTCCTAACAGCCTGGGAATGAAAAGGGAAATGCAATTCCGTGTACATTCTTAGTGTTTATATGGAACTTGTGTCTACAAAAGATGAAGGGGGATATTCTAGTTAATGAAAAGTCTCGAACCATGTCAATATTGAAGGTAATAATAATCTAAACGTAACTACATCAACAAATTTTACTAACGAGCGCAATTACACATGGGAAACGTACAATATTTGGCAACACTACGCACAAATATTGCCACACGCAAATATATTTATTACCAACCATTAAAACGGCTACAACCGACACTAAATAAACCGCAATCATTTGCTTTTCAACAGCTCAATCTGTCATAACCTCAAGGAAACATACCGTATCTCGAATTTCTACTATATCTTTAGCAGTTGGGTCACGAACTATTAGTAGATACTTGATATACTAGCTAGTAGATCACGCTTATGTCTATAACTAGTTAGTTAATGTCCGGTGACAGCTTAGCGAGGAATGAGCGAGGGCGTTGCTGTTACAATTAGTATAATTGGTACATGATCGCCAACTCAGTATGGGCGATTTTAGTATTGTTTATTATAGGTTATGCTTTAGGTTGGCTAGCACTATCAGTGCTTGATTATAATGGGCTGAAACTATATTATTGATAACAAGGATAAAACTTTAAGATTACGTGTCGACCTAATTCAATTGTCATTTTGTATCGAAACAACTCTTTTCAACAGATTTTTTAATGCTAGTGCCTATCTTATTTCCATAAAAAAATATTTGACCCTAGTATTTTTTCAACACTGATTTCTTTCAAAGATAGTCTGACCTATACAGCTCTTGTCGAAAACTGCCGTTTAACGTATCAATCCTCGTAACTTCAAATATGTATGTGTTGGCCACACTGTTGTGCAATTGATTGCCATAATCAAAACGTTATCGACGTTTTCGCACGCGAGGTTGCCTAATGGTTAACTGCCATAAGGGATAGGCAAGACTATGATAATATACGTAAGGATGTTGAAGTGTTTACAATTACTGATTTGGTGAACAAGGGGCTTGTTACTGCAGAGTCCATATACTAAGGATAATTGGACAATCAGTGCGCCTGAAAGGAGTATGGGTTTGTTCTCAATGATTGTAAGGTAGATACTAGTTACTGCTTGGGCATTATAGCGAATTTTCTGACATCACTAAATCTGAAGTTGGTTTCAAACCAATTAATAGAGAATCAAGTATTTTCAAACAAGAAAAAGAGACTATAGAAAAGGAATAAATACTACCTTCTATTGTTTGAACCTAAATCCTTAAACACAAATTAAAATCTATCTTCTGAATATATTTAGCATATCTTTAGTACCGCGTTCTTGTATCTCTCCTCCCATTTATCATAATACCATTTATCTCATGTTTGTTCAACACCTACTCACATACCGCAAAACTTTCACTATCACGCGAACTGACACGAATTATGATCTTGATAACAATTTTATTCTTTATTAAAACAGGTGAAACTACAGTTAGTATCGTTGTCGTAACCTTGCTTAAACCACGCTTCGTTGACTTCGTGTCTTTTGTTAGCGGTTACTTCGGTATCTATATATAATTCACACCATTCATTGGCTTTAAAAAAAATAGCGTTATTGGCCTTTTAATTATATGTTAGAAATACGCATGTTAGTTGTTAGGTATATTTGTGTGATTTATTGGAATTCTGTTTATAAGCGTAAAATTGAAATGCCTACGTCGCGCGTCGTGTCATAACTTGATTGGATGAAACGATAAGAGAAACTATAACAGTGATTGAAGGAAGTTGATAATTGATGTAGTACAAGATTCGATTGTTTGCGTATTAAATACGAGAAACCTCCATGGTAATGGAATCAACCTTGAAAGGCAAAATGTTAAAATGTTTGACCATAAATTATTAGTCACAGTCATGGAACATTTAATAAATTAACAAGATATGTGACCTACGGACAAATATGATTATTTTTACCTCCAAATATTTCTTAATTAGAGTTACTCTTACAAATAAGGTCACCCAACAGACAACTGACGAAATCAAATGAGAAAGCCGCATTCACAGTGGTAAAATAATGAGCTGTATGTATCATTATAATCGATAAGCGCAATGTATCACGACAACGTGACTCTAACAGGTCCTATTTTAACAGAACCAGAAATACTTACACAATAGTAATTATATTGAATAACGATATACCATAACGATAATGGTGAACAATTAAAAATACAAGTAGCTAATCCCATTGACATAGAAACGAATTAAAGTGATTAACATAACGAGGTTGAAGTGAACTTAAGGTGGGGCGGTCGAAGAAATGTAATAGTTTAGTGAAGGTTATGGAATAATAAATATGTAATTGTGTGTGTCAAAATTACAAGTTGGTAAATGGAAACAGCATGCAATTAATGAAACAATTAAACAACAAATACCCAAGGATTATAACTAACAGCCAAAATATGCTGATGGTCATTAGATTGAAATAAGACAAAGCAATATTTGAATTCAACGATCAATCGAAACAAGCTAGTCAAGACAGTGAACAGACAAATAAATTAAAACCAACAGCTGTGGATTAAGAAGTACAACAATGTAAACCCAATACTATAGAAGAAATTGTTATCAGAAACGTTAACCTGACAGTTATTGATTAGGTACAAGAAATGAATATGCTTGCAGCTAATAAATGGGATTGTATAGAATTTAGAGCAACCACGTGCCACAATGGAGTCGGTTAAGCTGTGGCTAAGTAGTTAGTAATGCAGGTATTTCGCAATTATGCTTAGATTCGTTTCAAGTTGGTTTATAATTAAAACTAGGTGCGTTTGTAAACTAGATTGAGAAATATCTGGGCGGCTGCGTTAGATATTGGTTAGCTTAGGAATTGTTGGAAATTCTATCAGAACCAGTTCAAAATTACGATTGGATTTGGATTTGTTGTTCATGCGTAATTTTAGTTATTTAGGCACCAAGAATGGTAGTGATTTTACATTTAGTTTCTACAATGTTATTGATATACTTATCGAAATTAATTCAAAGAATGGGTCTTTCATCTGTATTTTAAAAAAGCGACCATTTGCGAATCGGTCTCACAAACGAAGGGTTCCGTACCACCATAAACGCTGAAAAAAACACGTATTTCGTATGTATTCCCCTTTAGTTGTTGTTATAATGGCCATAGTAGTACACACTCAGTAAAAATTTCAAGTGTCTACCCATTACGGTTCAAAAGATACAGCCTTGTGAAAAACGGACGGACAGCGGAGCCTGATTATATTGTTCTTTCCATATTTATGACATTGATAATTATTTAACATGTTTTGTTCACAATTTGTACTTTATCATTGTCAATATTATTATAATTCCTGAATATCTTAGAGGTTTCAAAATTCTAAGTCGTATTAAAAGTGTTTCCTTACCTCATGCCGTCAAATCCGTCGTCTGACCCGTTGATAGTGAGCACAGGCGCACGCGCATATGCTTTGGCAACACGTCGGTTCCTCTCGAACACTATCACTTTCGCCCAAATCTCGTCGTCTATCTGTGTCCATTTGTCCAGTACTTCCTGTATGTGTTCCTGTTGACAATAAATTAGGGTTTAATAAAGAATCATTTGATCATCTTCATCCAAAAGACTACCAGATTCATTGCTGGAATAATTTAAATCATCTTCTTTTTTTTTTTGTTTTTTTTTTTTTTTAACAATTATCATTATTATCCTCTTCAATTACTTTATCTTTAGAATAGTAAAGTTATGTTTTGAACATCTTTCTCTCAGTTACCCGAAATAACAATAGTTGACCTACGATGTGAGTCTGATGAATATTAATGATAGAACTTTACCGTGTTAAACCAACCATCAGTGTTTTGGCCAATTTGACTCTTTGCTGCAGTTTCAGGTTTAGCGTGACTAGTCGAAAGGAACCTCATATTTATCAATTTCATTTCATTCATAAACTGTATGTAGGTCTTTGCCAGTTTTCCATTTCCACAAGTCCACAACCTCCATTATTCACAATAAAATCATGACTTTACACGACCATAGTTTCATTACAAACACTTTTAACAGCAGTTTCATTACGTGCATTTACCAAAACGTTTTCATTCATATTGTCTTGCAAAATGGCTGTTTAAGAATGACCTTGCTTTGCGTTACTTTTGTAAGGTATTATTACTGAAGTTTAGATATTAATCCTAATGTGGCAATGTTGTTGTAATCAGATGACATCGTCGCAGCTGCAATGTGAGTTCCGCTCTACTAACCGACTGTGTTTTGCTTGTAGTGTGGTTTACATTTACATGTTGTGTGGTGTTTTGTGTCAAATCAAGTTGTAAACAGAACCGCTTTGGAGAAACTGTTGTTTTTTTTTAGCAGCTTTAGGAGCTATACTAAAATTAATAAGTAATAATATAATAATAATTAATAATAATTTTATAATTTATTTTTTATTTACCAATTTCACATATTAATACAAGTATTTTCAATAATACAGTCTTAAATAATAGGATAACTTAATCAGAATAAACTAATGTTTAACTAAAATATAACAATATTACAGGTGCAAGAAATGTTAACTTAGGATAATATGTAGCGACCTGCCTGATCTAGGTTTTAAAAACCTGTGTTTCAGGCCATCACTTGACTATGTGTTCAAAATGATGTTCTAATGGTGTTCTAAATGGGGCTGTAGTTATTTATTATAGATGTAATACATTCAATACATACATAAGTTCAAAGTAACAATATTAATATTATTTACATATCTCTAAAAGATTCTCTGTGTCTGTGTAATTTAGATTCGCTAAATATTCTGACAACTTAAGACTACAATCAGTGTAACTATTAATATATATATTTAGTATCTTATTAAACTTGTTATACAGAAAAGGTCCCAAAAATACATAAAATCTAGTAATAAAAGCGTGTCTAGTTTGAGGCTTTATGCAAACCAAGTCTTTTCTTCTCTTGTCTGATGGTACTCGTTCAAAAGGAAGTTTTCTATGCTGGAGTTGAACGATGTTTAGTATAAATAATTGGCGTACTGTTAGTACTTTACATGCGCTATAAAGCTGATGTGTGGGAAATCTAAAAGGTCGAAAAGTGGCTACCTTTAGGATAGCTCTTTGGGCACGTTCTAGAGGGAGTAAAATTGATTTTGCGGCTCCACCCCAGGAAGTTATGCAATAGGTAAGGATGGATTGACACAAGGCTAAGTAAACCTGTTTAATTCGTTTGTAGTCAGCAATATTACGCAAACTCTTAAATATATATATTAGTTTACGGACTCTTGTGCATAGCAAATCAATATGTTTACGAAAATTTAGATTTGTGTCCATCGTAACACCCAGGTATTTCATATGATCGGTTTTGAGTAAAGTGGGGCAAGCACAATATGCAATATTAGCATCCGGTGTACATTTATGAGCGTAAATGCTTGGTTTAGTAAATGGCATGTTAGTATTCCTCATTTTAAATAAAATGTATTTAGTTTTATCAGTATTTAACGTTAGTAGATTTCCACGAAGCCAATTAAACACCATATTAAAACCATTTTGGGCGTGTTTATAGACCTCTTCTAGTGATTTAGCAGAAAATAATAGGGCTGTGTCATCCGCATACGATATTATGGCACCATTTTGTAAAGTCAAGCTGCACAGATCATTTATATAAACTAAGAATAACGTAGGGCCCAAAATACTTCCTTGTGGGATACCAAAACAGCTGTTTTTAAGTTCGGAACTCATGTATTGGCCAACTTTAACAGATTGATAACGATCGCTAAGATAATCAGAGAATAGTAGAAGTTGAGTTCCTCTTATGCCAAGTATTTCAAGCTTGCGTAACAACACAGAACACGAAATTGTATCGAAGGCCTTGGCGAGGTCTAGAAAAATCCCCAGGGAGTGCAAGCCCTTATCCAAATTGGTAGTTACATAATCTGTTAACTGGTGTACCGCTTGGCTTGTCGATCTCTTTGGTCTAAAACCAAATTGACAATCTGAGAGCAGTTTGTTATCTTCAAGATAGTGTATTAATCTATTATTTATAATTTTTTCTAAAATCTTTGAGAGACCTGTTAGAACAGATATGGGTCTGTAGTTATTAACACAGCTTTTATCTCCAGTCTTGTATACAGGGGTGACAATAGCTTTTTTAAGTAAGCTAGGGAATACTCCTTTAGATAAACATATCTTGAAAATGTGAGTTAATGGAGGGGCGAGTAGATGTTTATATCTTTTAAGTATATTATTCGATATTCCATCCCACCCTATAGCACAAACGTCTTTTAGCTCAGTTATTATTCTTATAACTTCCTCGACATCGGTATCTAATAAAACAAAAGAGTTAACTGTAGATGATGTGGTCGAAGTTAGATTTTGAGCGTTACTTCTACTTGATAGTGTGATTTCTGCCAGGTTTTTACCAACGTTGACAAAAAAATTGTTTATTTTATTAGTTGCTTCGGATGGGCTTAAATCTGTCGATAGCAAATCAATTGGAGGTTCCGGTGTTTTTGATCGAAAAGTATTAGTTTTTATAAATTTCCATACAAGTTTACTGTTTTTCCCTGCCTTATGAAGCTCATATTTTTCATACTGAATTTTAATTTTTCTTATAAGATTATTGCAAAAGTTTCTGTACCTTTTATATGTTATGGAAAGTATTTCATTATCTGGTGCGCGTTTAGAGTTGAGGTGAAGTTTATCTCGATGTCTTATACAGCGAACGAGACCGGGTGTGATCCAAGGTTTAATGGTGCTATACTTTCTAGGCGTTTTTACAGTAAATGTATTTTTTATTATTGCATATCGTAGTGAGTGTATAAAATAATTTAAAGAAATATTTGCATCATTTGAATTATACACTGGGTCAAAATTAATGCTACGAATGTCATTTCCAAGGTGTGTCATGTTTACTTTAGTAAAGCTACGCATGCAGTTATTTCGAGGTATACTTATTTGCAATGTTAGTAAAATAGCTTGATGATCGGTCAATGAAGAATTAGTAACAAATGTTTTGCTTAGTTTATTCGATTTCATAATAATATGGTCTAAGCATGAGCCACTTTGATGCGTGGGGTAGTAATGAGCTGGTAGTAGTCCATGGTATGAACAGATATTGAGATAGTTATGAGCCTGAGTGTCAATTCTTTCAGAAGCAATGTTAATGTTTATGTCACCTACTAATATAATGTTTTTAAAAGATGATATTGTTTTCAAATAGATATCTAGCGAGCTTAAAAAGCGGTCAATATTTTGAGAAGGAGGCCTATAGATGGCCATAACTACTATATCGGGATTAATTCTAATGATTAAACAATTACAACCTTCAACTTCCGGTTAGTAAGTTAAAGGTTTTTATTTAAAAAAATAGGTTTGATTGGCTACGTGATGTTTTGTGTGAAAAATAATATGTTTGAGTTTGAGTTTGTGACACTGAGATGAAAATGTTCCAATGACAATGGGGCCGCAAAAGTTTAGTACTTAAACGTTGAATATTTTAGATTTGATATTATAATTATCATGAATCAATCAGAAATATATCATGATGTGACGAAGAATTATATAAATTGTATCGTGTGTATGCAAAGACTACTAAGTATAATTTCATATACTCTTGGGTGGTAAATACAATACCTGGTTATAATTGCTTTTGATTCCTTCACAATAAATTACTTGGATATGAATGACTCAAATACAAAACACGATGATGGATGAGCATTTATAAATGCTCATAATTACTGACTTCGCAAAAAATCGACACAAAGGTTAAAATGACGTCAAAATACAATCAACCAATATTGGGTTGATTTATAATAAAAATATCGAAAATATTGTTAACAAGGAAGAGAAGTATGAGAATCTGTTATAAATCAAAGGATTTCCTGCCTTATTGTTGGAGATTTTATGATCGATTTCCCATAAAGTGTTTAGTAAGATTCTCTAACAATTTGAACGGACATCAGCCTGTGTACACGCGCCTATGTTTTTGCTCACGTGTAACAATAACTAGGCAATTTTGCTGCTAAAAAGCTGCCTCTAAATAGACCGTTACTTTTATAAAAAGTTTTGAAATGATTCTGGCAACCGCATTCACTAGTTAGTGCACAGAATAATACAGAAGGCGTACTCAGCATTTTAGCTATGAAGCTACAAGTACGTGGCGGGCTCGTCTTGTCGGGTCAATTCAGTGAGCGTAACGTAATCAGAAGACTCTTATACTCGTAAGAGTTACGCGATAGAAAGAGAGGCGACTTTTAGGTGAATATATCAGTAGGTATATAGCGCTGTGCGACTGAATTTCACTTTATTATGTCGTAGCAAGTGTTGTTTTTCATATAAATGATTTTGCGGCGTGGACCATCTGTATATTTTTTTTTTTGACGTTCCAAATGTGCTGATTTTCAGCCTAGTTTGAATAAATGACTTTTGAATTTGAATTTATTAATCTGTGGTTAGGGTTGGAAGATTATTAGTTTTTCATGTTAATTGCTAAACTATTGGATTGTTTTTATTGTTGTATCTACATTGTTTTTGCTTTGAGTTCGTTTTTATACGTATTAAAAGTTCGTGATCAAGTGATCATATATGATAAATTCTTATATAATTCAATTATTACTAAACGTGAGTTCCGAAATGATATTTTGCTTAAAAACCTAACTAACTTAGATGTTTTCTGATCTTGTTGGTGTCTAATGTTATTATTAATCAAGAAATCATTAAAAACCAGTAGTCGATTTTCATTATCTATCGAGAAAATAGAAAAGAAACAGTTTGTTGCTACACCTATAGTGAAGTTGGTAATAAAAATAATTTAAACTAAAATAAATGAGCAAATGCACCAGTCAATGATTCAATTCTCGTGTATTTAAGAATGACGACGTTCGGATTCTTAAGAGCGTTTATTAAATTCTGAAAGGGGCCAACGTCCCAAATAGATGATAAATATTTCGCTGCTTTGATTAATTTGGCAATATTACTGAATAGAAATAAGAAATGTGGCTGTCAAACATACCTTTAATTTACCTACATCATTGACATTAATTTTCGCTGAGATGAGACTGCGACTAGATTTTTAATGTTTTTTAAATACGAGATTTGACCTTCACGTGAGGATGGTGAAATTCGGGGAAATGTAATTTTTTCCGCTAATCGACAGCCCTATTTACAAATATCTAATAAAATACGGCTATACGATGGCTTTACGTATTTACGATTGTTTCCTTGCACATAGTTTATACTTTTTTTAATTTCCGCAAACCATTAGAACCGACTCGGATAACTTTCGATTTCATATGAATGCTATGATTATAGCAATTTTAACTGTTTTATTGTAATACTGGTATTACTATTTACTTTCGATTTTGTTTGTAAAGTTCTTTGCTATTTGTAATTATTTTATTCTTGTGGAAAGAAGAAAACGGGTTATAAAATAATAAGCGGGTATTTTTGTATTTTAAGAACTTGAAGTCAACTAACCACTACCTAACACTTTTGCCTAGCCCTTCGGGGACAATAGGCGTGATTATTACGTTGTAGAACCTTTTAAACTCCATCTATTGATTAAAACTCCTAATGAGACACCATCACTATCTGAAGAACCTAACAAACCAGACAAAATAAAAAAGAAAGCTAAATTAGCTCATCACACATCACCTTTGTGTATTCCAGCTTAGCTATTCACCAACTCAAAACCATCTTAAGCCATCAGCCAAATGATCCAATTACTGGACGTCTTCATATAATAATGAGTTAATCTAACGACTTATTGAGCGTACTAAATCAAATTCGCAATCACAACTAGCTTTCTCTTCATTACCGTATCTTTACATCAAATCCTAATCAGAATTAATCATAGTGTAGGTATCTGCAATGGTTTGCCATATAGGGGTATGCTAACGAATCAGATACATCGATATTAAACTCATTCGTTGTGTCGATAAACTTTCTAGCATCGGAATAAAATTATTTAAAGCTGGATTTTAAATATTCGTTTAATAAAGAAATAAAAATGCAATTGCCGGATATAAAAGAATTAATAAAACATTGTATGGCCGCCCATTGTTAAATTTTTTTGCTATGTATTTTCTAGTGTACAATAAGGTGTGTATAAATAAATTTAAAAAACCGTAACGCTGGTATAAATCATTGTCTCCTACAAAGTTATTTATTCTTTCGTTATTGATAAAAAGAAAAATTTTACTAATGATTAATTTTTTCATTTATATATTTTTGACTCCGTCCTCCGAACCTATATTGATAGATTTTTCTTTTTTGCTAAATTATTTTGTATCGTATTATCGATAGTCTGTTCGAACCCCTAGCCATAAATGCTTCCACAATGCGTACTGTAATGTACAAGTCGTGGCATCATCCTTCTCATAATCTAGCCTCACATTGTCATATTCAGCTCGTTATTTGCTCTGAATAGCCTTCGTTAATGCTATTTTGTATTTATTCACAAATGGACAGTCAGTCATGCTTAATCATTCAACTGATTTATAGTTCAGGATAGCATATTGTTGCAGGATTGTAAAGTTTTAGCAACTCTCACTATATGGCGTGACGTTGACATTTGTGGAAGCACAATGGTTACTAAATGATAATATAAATTGAAAGTAATGGTGAGCATCAGAAGTTATGACAAGATAATGCTAATATAAGTTGCAATTTGTTTAATTTATTTATGTGTTGTCTAAATAAAATGATTGATTGGATAACAATGAGTAGATAAAAGCTACTGAAGAAAAACAAATTGATGATCTTTCACAAATACGCAAGCGTGGTACTATGGTGATTTGGATCATTTGGTTTCCAACAAAATTGTTGAGCTGGATAGTGCTGATCCACGTGTCATGTTGGTGAACGGGCGCCGTCAGTTGAGACTGGTCATCTCTGCCAGGGCTTATTTTTAATCTTATATTTTGAATTGTTTTAGATTTTTTTTTACATTGTTCTCACATATAAAAGCAACAATAATGTATCCAGGATTTTATAATATCTATATTTAAAAGAGTGCCTTGGAGTTTCTTGCCCGTTCTTCTCCATAGAGATCTACGTTTTGGAATGGGTAGCTTCAAATTTCTGACTAACTGACTCTTTGACAATTCAAAAGTTCCTGTAAATGGTTTAAGTGTAATAAATGCTTTGAGTTGAGTTTGAGTTCCTTCTCTGTATGAGAAGAGAACTTTGCCCTGCAGCGGGACACTGACAGAATTATCGTAATCATTATTTTCAGTATAATGTTGAAAAGCATTGATCTCAGAAACATTTCATATTAAATTGTTCTTATCTTTACGTCTTGTAGGTACGTCATCTATTGCATTCTAAGAAATCTCTTAGCTATGCGAGCCAATAAACTTAACGTTTATATTAGCCTCTGCACTTGATTTAACATTTTAAATATGGTTAGGTGCGAACAACGGTGTCAACTATGCAAGGTTGGCCACTCCTCGATCGCCTTAGGCTATTTATGCTCAAACGCCATATTTATGTCGTGTTATATCCTTATGCACTTGTTTGAGAAATTGAAAATGAGAGCATTCAATATTTCTAATGTTAATGGCGATTGGTTATTTAAATTGTGATTCTCTTGTGTTCCATTTATGGATATATAAGCATCGTAATGCACTATAGATTTGTTGGTGATGATTTTTGTTGAAAGCTTATCCTAATTGTATTGCTATCACAGTTTTACGCAAAAATGAAGCTATTAAGTCAATTTGTATCTATAACTAGACATACAACGAAGTGTAACTCCAATTTAGTAGCAAAAAGTTTATTTTCAAAATATTCCATTATTAAAATTTCAGATGGGTTTTCAGTATTGCACATGAAAGTGAGATCTCCATTGAGTTATATACTACCAAAATACACAATACTTTTTGTGATCACGACGTAACAGTTACGAGATTGCATGCTATCGTTTAGCGTGCTTCACTTGTTTAGTTGAGCAAAACACTATTTATGTAAAGGCTTTATTTAACGTCTGCTAACATCATCATTTACATCTTAAGAGGCATTAATAAAACTGATCAAAGATAATTGTGATTTCTGGTTCATCAATGGGCTAGAATCAGATTAAATTCTCAGCAAAATGTAGAATCTATTATTTTTGAAAAAGACAAATAATATAAATAAAGCTTTGAGTATAATAATCATTTGGCTTAAATAGGTCTTTATTTTTATTATTTTATTGATCTTTTATATAGATTCTTTTCTTTTAGATTTTGTGAATGTGAGACGTTGTAGGCTTAACAGACTGTAGATCTGTATTCTATTTTGCTAAGTACCTGATACTTGTTGATAATCCTACACTGTCCTCTCATACCGTCTCGTTCTTATAAATAAATAAATAAATAAATACCTATTAACACTTTAATTTGAAAACATTGTAAAAACCATTTATTTTTAAAAGAGTAACTCCACGTTTCTTGTCGGCTCTTCTCCATAGGAAACGACCAAGTGGAAATGTGCACCTGTGCACCCAGCTTCTGACGTTTCATAAGTGCCCTTGTAGGTTTATATGACATAAAATATTTTGAATATTTTTTAAAATTCTTACATAAGTATTAAAAGGGCAGGTGAATAACCGTTGGTTTCAAATCAATAAAAGTTTTATCAAAAGGACGATGATGTCATCCGCTAACATTTCTAAATATATTTTCGAGGTTACTTAATTTAGGCACTAAAACGTGCGGTTTCTACCTGAGACTTGCTTTTTCCTTAAATTTCGGGACGATGACCTCTAAAACTTTTTATTGCTCACCAGAACACTTTCAGTTAAAATAAAATGCTAAGAGGTACAAAAAAGTATGTGCTATAAATTTCACTTAATTAGAGTTTGCCTAAATGCTTTATTAAAATTTAATTTTAAAATTAGAATGACATAATAAATGCTTTTGTTATGATATTGATCATGCATGGGAACATATCTCGACAAACACAAAGTTCTTATCGATAGGTACAGTAAGATTTTTTAAACCATGGTAGGTAATGATAATGCACAAAATGAGACCCACTTACACGCTGCACAGAAAAAGATAAAGAAGTAGTCGATAAGTAAGTACTAAAAAAGTGGTAGCTAAAGAAGAACCAAAACTGCAATGATTTTGAGACGAGATAACAAAGGTAACCTAAAATAAAAACTTAAGTAACGTCCCAAAAGTTCTAAATTTAAAGCAGGTTAGGTCATTGACGAGATTAGAAACAGCATCCTGCTGGGACCAGACTTTAATATTCATCCCAAAATGCCAAAATGCGGCGCGGAAAGATTTGGGTGCCAAAAAATTAAGGCTCAATGAAAACTTTATTTTACGTGGAAACAGCTTAAACAGCCTCTTCTGCTAAGTAACAAATATAAAGAAACAAAATAATTTATTGAGAAATTATTACATCCCTTTTCAAAGTAAAACCAAATTCAGCATATTATTAGGCCAGTCAATTAAAATGCTACCGTATCGTGTTCACTTTGACGGCTAATTGAAATGATGATGAAAATAACTTCTCGAACAGTCTTATCACGAATTATTGAGTAATGTATATCACATAACTGTAATATTAAGTTGCATAAAATGCGTGCGTTCGACCATATACGAACAATCATAAATTGCGATACATTGCCACCTTGTGGAGGTCGAAAGCAAAGTATCGTAAAAGTATACATTCTTCACACTATGGTTTAGAAGTCGCATTCCTTGCCCTTGCTAAATAAATAATGTAATTAATAGAGAACGTGGTAAACATGGTAACGAAGTTGTAAACACTAATGATTAAGGTAAAACAGTAACAAGTGTAGGAACAGTCGTTATCGCGATTCTTGGAGGAAGCCTATGTCTAGCAGTGCACGTCTTTTGACTGAAATGCTGATGATGATAACATAATAGAGAAGATAAAATATAAACTGAGGTATAAACAGACTAAAACAGTACTAAGCTCTGGTTTTTGGCCTAAAGCCACACAAAGCCGCATTATAAATATCAGATCTTTCTATGTTACACTTTCAAATATATAGTTCCCCATTCAAATCTAACCCTTGCATTCTTACAATTAAAATTCATAATTGCATTGCACCGGTCATTAGTCTACATACGCAAGTAACTGTACAGCGGCCTTGCAGGGTCATGTTTCCTGCATTCTTGGATATACTGGTACTAATACTGACAAGTGAACTTTTAAAGTCGAAATAGTTGCGGATATTAATAAAATAGGTTTGTTAAAAATTATTTCGATGTAAGTTATGACGACGACACATACTAAATAGTAACTTTAAAAAGAATAATCTTAATATTGATACATGTTTTAATATTGATTCAGAATCATTTTCAAACGAAAATATATTTCAACACTCAAAAATAATGATTACTTTAACAAATTCAATAATCATTATTCATGGAAACACATAAAAACACAAAGTCAATTTGCAAATTTCTTAAGTGATATATTTATTGTACATATTTGGCAATTTATAATTCAACTCTCACATTTGTATGTATTCAGTTGTCATAATAATTTACATTGTTCTGCTTTTGTTGTCATGTTTTCTAACAACCCGATTTCATTTTTCATATTTAAAGCATATTTCTCACTTAAAATAAAGCTCTTTTTGTCAGTAACGTTAAAAGATTCCATTTAATTAATAATGTCGATGATAAATCTCGTTTTTGGTCCGACGTGCGTATCTTTGAAATGTGTATTTTTTTATTTATAAGTTAAATTCAATTTCTGTATGTTTCGCCTTGATCGTGTTAAGAACCATTAACCCTTTTTGGGAGTGGTTTTTCGGATTGTTAAATTAACCTTAACTTTTTTAAGATAAAAGGGTTCTTCCCAAGGTTGTATTCTCGTTCCTTTCTTTTTGGTTACTTTTGGTAGTTTGAGTACTTTTATTTTCGACACGCGTTTAGGATGCAGCAAGTTTAATATATGGTTCACCTAATGTTACCTTTGGTAAGATTTTGGTAACAAAATACTGCACAGTATATACGCCTATTAATTTGTTGATGGGCATTTTCAGGCATAAAAGCTTGTATCAATAAATTACAGTGAACAAAGGAGCTTTAGGCTTCATTGTTGCTATATTCAGCATTGCATCATATACCAACAAAGCTGTAGCAACAATAACCACTGCAAAAGACATAATCCTAGATGAAATGAATAAAACAGCAACTAACATGTCGTCTGCTTAATTGCATTGAACTGATTTATTCTGCTAACCTGCAGCTATGTGGAGCAGCCTTGGTCATCTCTTGTCGACCTTTGATAGAATGCACACCGTTTATGATAGTGAACGGTAGCGTTGAGTTGTTGAAATTTACTAGAAAAACGTAGGCTTTAGAATTAATTTTATACTAGGGAATATGCAAGTATGCATGGCAGTTATAATAACAACAAACAGCGAAATATTTGACATCTATTTGCAACGTTGCTTTCAGAATAAACGCTCTTAAGCTGGGATTATTGTCTAATAAATTTTGTTGAAGGTTTGCTTAGCATTTGCGGTTTGGGATCTTGATATATTAAAATGATTGCGTTGGTCTGTTCAGTGTGAATAAGTTTGACTTCTTAATGATTTTTGTTGTGTTTAGTCTCGCTTTTCTTCAATATATCCTTTTTAATGTTTCGTTTGACGTTGCTGGTCAGCACTATATTATAACATTTAATATTGACCTTATCTTTAAAATATTTGCATTGATTTTTTGCATACAACAACGATTGTCCGTTGGTGACCTTAGCAGTTAATACTATGTATACGTCGAAATGATCTAGTTACCGTATTGGATTAGAAATGTGACCCACACTCAAGACACATTTCAAAGTTTACGAACAAAATCAAAACAAACGATGGATATAAATCTATATAATCTCATTTTAATCTGAATTTGATTTAATAGACCGTACGTAAAGCAATAATATAATGGCGTGCTCTGACCTCTGACGGCGTCGAGTCACGAATCGGCAAATGTAATAAATTCTTCGATTGAGTCGTTATTTCATTGAAAGTGAACGTTATACGAGTTTTGTCTTAGTTATAAATGCAGGATACAGCAATTTGGGTACTGACTAATTTGTTTATGAGATATGCCTAAAGCGAAGTCACGGTTCAATCTTAAGTTAGTTTTGTTTTGAAGGTAGTACATATATTTTCAGCATATTAAAAAAATATCTCAAGTGGTTACCTAGTTTCAAAGTCGTATAAAAGAATCATCTAAAGACTGACATAATAGCCACAAATACCACCTAAATCTAGACTGATAAACACAATAACTTTCATTACAATTGCCACTAAATGTCTCGATACCATCTAAGAATTCTTCAACTGAGAAAAACTCAGATCGAAACAAAGAAATATTTTCTTTTTTAATAAAATTTCATTACAGTTCCGTGACTCTTAAAGTGAGAATCTAGTAAAAGGAAATAAAAATGAGAACCTAAGAATTAGAGATAAACAATCTAACATCCATTACATCGTGAAGTGTTAAGCAAAATGAAATAAAAATTGTGCTTACTGAGATGTTGAATTTAATGGCTGCCACGCACTTGGCAGGTTGCATAATAATTCATTCAATTGTTTGAAACAAATTGCCATACATATTAGATTGGCCAATAATAAAGTGATCCAATTTCATACTTACATAAGTAATTGAATCTTCAAGATGAGCAGTCATTTTAATTTAAGCAAGTCGTTTATGCAATGTTTTGTTCTGTAAATATATAATTGCTTTTGTATATACTTGGTGTTGCCTATTATCGAAAATCCGTTAGTCCTTTATCTATAAAAAGAATCCTGCAAAGGATAACTCTTACGAAGCATTCTGTCTCTTATTCTGTCATTGGGACATTATTTCATCATCACTCATTTTGAAATGGAAAACATAAGACCTTTCATTCGAGTTAAGACTTTAACAGGTGTTCGTGTCACTAACACCATTTGAACCTATTTTAACAATCTTAATTTGCTCTAAGATTTTGGACTTTAATTCTAGGACTGAAGGTCAATTAAATTATAGTTAAACGATGGCTACGCTTCTTTAATAAAGTACATGTGATCTTTAATAAATGAGTCAATAGTGTTATGAGGTTGTTTATGATTAATGATTAGGAGTCTAATGATGAGGATGATCATAATGACGTAAGGTTGAATAAATGTCTGTTAAGTATTATTTTTTTATTTCAAGCATGACACGTCGTTTATTTTGATTTGAGTAAAGTAGGTAATGCATATTGTGCACCTATAGCTAACTTAGACACTCTCCTTAAGCGATGTTTTATTTGTATTTTTTTCTTTGTCTTCTATATTCCTAATTTAGTTAACAAAAGTCTTGAAATCGATCTAACTATTGCCTTATTAAACTTTTATAACATCTTTGCTTCAACCACCAATCATTTACATTTTTCAAACTTCAAACGACTTAATTGCATTCTTGCATAATTCCCTACCTAAGTACCTATGTCTGTGTGGTCCATGGAACGGCTTGACCATCATTTTCAATAGGTTTAAGAACAAGTGTTTCTGTCTTGTAAAAATGCCACAATGGTTGATTAATTGCCAGATGACAAACCAGCTATACCTGACAAACTACGTGACAGATGACTGTCAGAACCTGTTTGGGAGTGTCTGTCTATTTCCGGTACTTTACAAGTGCGTGAGTGATATAAAAAATGTGGTAAAGGTCCCTTGTATGGCTGTATGATCAAATACAACTGATCAGGATCTTTCGTTGTTTTTGTTATCAAAATACAAAATACAAAATATTTTATTGGGAAAATAGTAGATTACATTACATAAACGTGTTTGGAGCCTCCTTTTAAGCAAACAATGCCTGTATTAGAAGGCTCCGCTCTTTCACATCAAAATAGTACAATATACCGACCGGAGCCGATATAGTGAATTAAGGATAAGTATGCAACGTAAGTATATTTTCCAGAATACAAATTTTAAACTAAAAGTATAGGATATAACTAGTGCATGCTTGTGATGATAGTGTATGAAGTTAAATGTGGTGTGTGTATGTGTGTCTGTGTGTGTGTGTATATATGTGTGTGTGTTTGTGTGTGTGTGTGTGTATGTGTGTGTATGTGTGTGTAATTTTATATATTATGTATTAGATTTTTATTATTTTTTTTTTAGCTACCCAACGTGTTCCAGGAGTGCCTCGGTTTCCTCATAGGTAAGTGTTTTTAACCAATTTTTGATACTTTGTTTACAGTCTTGATAATTTTTATTGTATACATAAATATGTTTGTTGATTTTGTTATACAACTGTGTGGAGCGTTTATTGAACTGTTTACTTGCAAATCTTGTTTTGGTCTGGGGAACTGCAACAATTAAATCTTTCCTCCTTTTTGATATAACCTTGTCTTTAGATGGTCGGGTTTTATGTACCTTTAGTATGCTTTGAATTACATAAAGTTTTCTTACTGACAGTAAATCACTAATTTGGTATAACCTATCAGTGGAGAATCTTTTATTTTTAAAATACATTACTTTTATTAATGCACGCTGCGCTCGTTATCATGTAGCTACAGTTCTAAGACCTTAGAAAAAAAATAGTTTGTGAATAAATAATGGTCTGAATTCCACTGGGAATGTAGCATATATGGAATGGATATAAGTAATAAATTAAAATCTGCAGTCTCAGCCCAAAATATATTAAATGCAACCCAATATGTACAACAAGTAAACTTATCTGCAGATAATACAGCATTCGTCGATCGCACAGTATCTAACAACACATCTTCTAAAACCTATGAAGAAACATTAAGCTTACCAAATGATATAACAAATATCAAAGATAGCGCCACTACTGTAAATTATCTTAAACATCTTCCAACAATAAACATCGTCGTGTGAGAATCTCTACACACATTACAAACACGCACGGTCGTGAGCGAAAGTCTATGAGGGGCATTACGTAAAAATGTTTGCGTTGCTAACCATATAATTTGAATATATTATACTTTAGCTAAATTAGAAATAACATTTAGCAAGGTACAATAAGGTAAATAAGTGTGAAGGTTAGAGTGAATTAGTACTCGTGGGATGCCACTTATTGTGTGCATGTGTCGACATATTCGTCATAGCCTTTGATCGTACTCAATGAGAACATCTTTAAGCACGACAAAACCAAATTGCGATGACACCATTTGAAGTCCCATATAAAGGTTAAGTGCTGAATTTAAATAGCCATAGAAAATAAGAATATCAAAACTAAATGGACAACAATTTCGATGAAAATGAACTGGCAGATCTCAGTCAATATTATAAGGTAGGTCTATATCCTTCAAAATATATTCATATTCCCAATTCCGATCCATCAGAATCATAAGGGACACCCATTAAAAAGAAAAAGAACAAGAATCCAAGAGATCACTGACCATCATTCAACGAATACTTCCAAACGATCAAAAATCAACTTTATCTCATTACAAACTAAGTTGACTATCAATTGAGATAAAAACTGCATATAAAAGCTGCAGAACAAGACAGGTGCGTGAAAACGAAAGTTGTTCTCTTCCTGCTCACCCGTTCGCCTCGACTTGAAACCAGGTATGGATATAACTATTTAGACTTTGATATGCAAGGACGATACAAATATGCAGTAAAAGATAAATGATAAAGATGTATGGAAAAGTAGCATTGTTAATGTTATAATAGATGGAGTCATGTTTGATAATTCTTGCGGCGATGAATTACTTGCTACTATTATATGTGATCATGATCAATAAATCGATACAGGCATTTTTTTGAATATTAACGCAAACGTTATGTTTTTATTTGACGATATGCAAACACTTGAGCAAGACAGAATCAAATATTGCTTTATTGGTTCTGGAAACCAAAGAAGCGTAAATTGTATCAACAATTTAGTGAAAAAGATTAACAGACACGAGATAATGTAAATCGGAAACAAGTAAACATCGTTAACCGAAAAAAATACCTAATTAATGTCGCAATCAATTTCAAGTCAACAATTAAACCATTAAATAACCATAATAAAAACGACATGATACAGGAAACATTTCAGATTGATTTTATAATTTTATGATATAGCACGAGCCATACGAAAGGAAGAGCTGGGAGTTCGAATCAACTACTTTCACTGAACAGACGCTAAAAAGTGAAACTGGAATCGGCGTAGGCAACGGAATGCTGGCTAACCGTGATAATGATGACGTAAAAAATTATAAAGAATTGTTAATAAGTGTTGTGGAAAGTTTTGTAGTAGTGCGTATACTATGCTAGACAACATTCAGCTACTGTTTTGTCAGTTGGAAGAAAGCTATTAATTGTGAGACTGTAAATACAACTACTATATTTAATAACAACAAAGATATGGATATAGATATCGGGACGTAATAATATCCTCATAGTTAACTTTCAAGCTGTTTACAATACAAATCTCAATAATACTTGAAAAACTTGATTATAAAGCACTTATATTTAAGAAAGAGGTTGTCAATACATACATTAAAGTTGCAAAAATTAACTAAAATGAAACAGCTGCTGACGAGAAGTTTGGAGGTCGTCCAGTTAACGTAAAGAGGGAAAGGGAAGGACGTAAGGATATAATTACAGCACATCATGCAATTCGAGAACCTCGATTTGAAAATCAACAAACTGTTAAACGAAACGCAAACGACCTAATATTCGATTTAGCAGTTGAAGATTGGATCGTTCACATTATATTCCACGAATTCTGTATAAAATGGAACGTAATTACCAATATCTCGATACTAAAATCGAAATGAAGGCTGAACTTTGCAAAGAGGTCGGAGTTAACGAAAAGTCAATTGGCTGGAATGCTGCGTTGTTTGCACTATATATACAGATTTTCGTGAGATTGATGCTAATCAAATATTTGGTAATTACACAGAGTATGAGAAACGTTGTAATTACGTTGTTTGTTTTAATCTCGGAGATTAAGTATGATTTGTAGGGCCATGTCCGAAATAGAGTCACGATGCCAGAACAAATGAAAGTGGGCGTGAAGAAATAACAGGAGTAGCATTTTAATGCTGAAGGTGTGTACGTATAGCCACGATTAGGTCCTTGTATGGAACTTACTAAGGATTGGCACAAGTTACGCAAAATGTACCTTATACGAGAGACACGAAATTTGATGATCATATCAGCGGCTTTCATGTTGTTACTTCATTTATTTATGGTATATTTCGTAGTAGGTATGGTATTCCTGTATCGGACTTACTCAGCATATTTGATACAATGCGTTTTGAAATAAATCATGACATTATTGCAAATAAGCAGACAGTTCGCGGAATGAAAGAACTTTGATGTCTTAAGGATTGGATCTTAAAAAATGATTATCATTTTGTGGGTGGATCTTTTGTGAAGGGTTTTAAAAATAAGAATCGATTCCAATACAAGTGCAGTGAATTTCAATACAAGTACGCTCTGCAGTGAAATAATTACGGGCTGATATTATTATAAGCTTACCAAAAGAAAATACGATAAGTTTTTTGTATGAGAAAAATACAATTTTAATGCATTTTACATTGTTGTTCCATACAACATTGGATTATACAAGCACCTTGCCTACTTTTTGAAGCTACCTGTCCCTTAATTTATAAATAATATCTACCAGCCGGATGTGGGGCGTGTTCGAGTCTTTATTTTTAAGGACAACCCGAATACCGGCTGTTCCCACGTAAAGGGCATCGGGGACTCTACCGCTTTAAATAGTATTTTGTTTTTGAGATTTGCTTTATTTAGGCATATTAATTACATTGTCTTCTTCATTTGAACAAGATGTATTGTTGCCTAAATTAAAATCTTGATTAACGTATTTAGACACGAAGACAACAATTAAAACTTTTTTCTGTTTTTTCCACTACATACATCATCATTAGATAAAAACTTTATTTATTTGACTTGCAATAAGTCAAATAAAGACAAATTCTTATCTTGCAAAATAGCTTGCACCACTCTTGCTCATTTAGAAACATGGAAGAATAATAGCTAACCTATGTGTTGCAGTAACGATGCAAATCTATCAACCTGTACAAGACCTAGCATGGAGCAAGCATCATTATTCTCAAACGCACGACAATCTAATCTTCAATTACTACCACAGTAACCTTTTCTAACGCGCAATTATATTGCACGCAACTAAATATCAACCATACAAGTGACAACTGTAAACTTTCGTAAGACTGGTTGGCAGAGACCAAAGACCAGATACGTTACGTCATTTCTCTTTTAAACGCCTTATTTAAATGTCAAATATTGACCCATGACACGCATTCCGCCACTCGTCTTATTATCCGTCTAAAATTCGAAGACTAGCAAAAGTACTTATGAATTAAGGTAATAAATGTCATTTAATTTGACAGCATTTTCTGTATTTAGCAATACTCGTCACTGCGTAATGAAACCGATAGAAATGTTGATTGTGTTTCATATATGGAAGCGATTGCGATAATAATCTAAAATTAACGAAGCTTCATTGACGTGTATGATGTTTAACAAATGTTACATATCACAGTTATTGTTGCTATGGATCGTTCGATAACGATTGCTGTTATGAAATTGGCATGTAAGACAGTTGCACGCGAAATTAACAATGCAAGATGAAGTAAGTACAATTGATAGTACAGTTTTTAAACTAGCTGATATGACATTGACATTAAGTAGGCTAAGCTCAACGTGCAATAGCAATTTTTCCTGATAAACTTGATGTCACAAACTTAGGAATACACGAAAAATAAGCCGTAACAGGTTGTGCAGAACAGCTGTATTTATTCTAATCAACGAAAAACGCACTAAAGCAGAAAAAGCTGAAAAGCAGCTAACTCAAATGCATATAAAGCATAATCAGCGTATAATGTCCCCATTGCTAGGAAACAGGCCTAATCTCTTCAAGAGGGAGTGGGCTGTAATCCACCACGCGGGCCGAGTGCGAGTTGGTAGATGTCACATGTCTTCGAATTTTTGATTCTAGGACATGCCGGTTTCCTCACGATGTTTTCCTTCACCGTTTTGAAAGCAGTGGTGATGAAATTATTTACACAATTTAAAGCGCCTGCCTGGGTTCGAACCCACTATACAATTCGTAAGTCGGGGCCGTTACCATTGGGCCACCACTGCTCACTCAAATGCACATAATTATTATAACAGAAATTGAACCCCAAGACAAAATGCAGAAAAAGAAGAAACCACTCATGTCTTTGTTGGTTTTCATCCTAACGACACGTTTTCACTTTCATTACATACGTATGTAGTGTGTCGTGTTCTTAAGATCGTTGAACGTCACGCGGATCGTGATCTCAGCACAATTAAAGTGTCCAAAACAATTACTATCACTGAATGAGGATGGGGGAAATTATGGTTATGTAAAATGTAATATGGATAGGAATTTCTCTGAAGATGGTTCTAGAATTTTGTTTGTAATTTATTTGTATGTAGCGCTGTGTTTAAATGAGCAACTCTTCAAAAAATAGGATTTACAAGCACTTATAAATTGTTAGTCAGAGAACTGAAGCTAGTCGCCCATTCCAAAACGTAGATCTCTATGGTGAATAACGGCTAAGAAACTCCATTGTCAATTTATAAAATGCAACACACGATCAACATTCTACCGATAAATATAAAACAGACAATAAAAACAGCAAACCACCAATATCTAATTCACAAATAAAATTCAACACTAAAAATATTTCTACAAATCTTGTGCAATACATCAAACGTGCGAAGTATCTGTCGAATATTAATATGCAGTTGATATTTTTGTCATAAAATCACTACTAGACAGACAGCTGGGTTGGCCAATAACAGGTGTCAGGTGTTGCGACATTGCGCGAACGCAGGCCGCTGGCTGTAGGCCGTAATAAGGACACTGTTGTATAATTGCACGCACAATCGGCGACTGATTAGAACCTTTTGGTTAGGTTCTATGAGACGAATGTTTGGAGATATAAATATTAAACTTTGAGAAGAATGTTGTAGATAAATTATGAAAGTATATTAAAGAATCTTCACCCTAGAA
This sequence comes from Xanthia icteritia, assembly GCA_949128155.2. Taxonomy (NCBI): domain Eukaryota; kingdom Metazoa; phylum Arthropoda; class Insecta; order Lepidoptera; family Noctuidae; genus Xanthia; species Xanthia icteritia. The sequence goes on from OX421932.2 coordinate 18,936,156, forward strand.
TTGTAATGTTATACATTACAAAAGTTGTTGATAATTTCAACGCAAACGAACTAAAGACATTAAGCGTCATCATTATGTAATAAGGAAAAATATTCATAAGCTAACAGTAGTAATGATAAGCTCATCAAATGACCACAAAATAACACAACAACAGATAAATCTTCAAAAAGCAAGCAATAAAGCTGTCATGACAAGACAAAACTAAGTTTACAAGATGAATGAATTAATTCCAACTTCGAAATCCTAACGGCTTTTTTTACATTTCTGTGAAAGAATCGCTCAAAGTAGAATTTGCGGTGACCTTGAACTACTTTAGAGTTGCATTGGTTTCTTAATTTCGGTACGGCTTTTGAAGCCTTGATATTAAAAGCAGGTAAGATTCGTGACTATATTGTAATGCATTTGCAAAATGTTAGAGTAATGCAAAACGTACGTCAGGCTGTTCAATGATGGCGGATGATAACATTTTTGAGATTAAAAAGGGTAAGGTTAGATCTGCTACTAAAAGGGTAATTTATATAGATCCTGTAGATTTCAAAGCATGGAAAGAGTATCTTGTAAGAAATGAGTATGAAGAAAAGAGTAGAGGAACACCAGAGACATGGATGGTATGTGTTAAAGATGACATGGCTAAAAAGGAGGTGACTTCGAAGATGACGACTAATAGAAGACAAAGATATGCTGTACCTACCCCACACAAATTGGGATTATTGAAAGGTGAAGATGAATGTGTCGATAATTACATACGCTAGAGCTATATAAAGGGTAAAAGAATAAATGCGTTGCTTTGAATACAGAAATACTTGAGAATTTGCATTACAAGATTACATTGCTAAAAAGCTAACAAAAACAACAAAGCTAAAATGTGAATGAACCGTAAAACTTCAATCACTGTATTTTGTTAAACTGAACCAGTTAAGGTCAATTTGGCCCTCCCTCTGTCATGTCAGATCAATGCCCTCAGATATATCCGGCAGTACCTACTGAGGTTGATGTAATTATTCGCACTTGAAATCTTAAGGTATGGCGGCATTCATCATGGGATGCTAAGGAAGGAGTTAATTATTTTTTTAATCCCAAAGTACGTGTAGCTACTTAAAGTTGACACCTTGCACATCATTCTGATGTTGAGAAATTAAAAATGAAGTTATGCAAACTTTTATCTTAAGCGATTGGTAAACTTCTTAATGGACGTTATATTAAAGAAGTATTCATTAAAAAAGTTGTCTTGCTTAATTTAACTTGGGTGCTACAAAGACTCGTTCCTTCTTTGTTTTCTATACCTCTCGTTACATTAATGCCAACAAACTTCAATAAATCACTTGCAATTTGACATTGCATAGCTATAAGGTCAAAAATGTACGTGACCAGATGTTTTCCGGCCAATTTACGATGCCGTAACTTGTTCATTGTTAGTCATCGGTCACGATCGCGTTCAATGGGTCAGAGTTGACCGTCCAACGATTGACAGACAAGCAAACATTGCAAAAGGACCCTCGTTGAGTAATGTTTGTTTTGCAAATACTTTGGCATTAACTAAATGGCAAGCGAAGTGAAGTTTCTTGAGAAATGTTAACCATAACTTGTAAACCTGCAATTCTGGTCGATTCATTTTAGTAGGTAGGTACTTCGTTTTACGAAATGCAGAAATGAATTCTGGTGTCTTCATTAAAGTTTCAAGAAGATTTAAGTAACAAATTAAGAGTGAACCTAAACCTTACGATAGTCTGCGGTTTGTTTCCATTTAGGATTACATAATTAGTTATCCATTGCGTAGCAGCAGAAACAACGGAATTCCGCGATAAAATCACAGTCTGTAGATAAATAACTATTGTTGATTTGTTCCACAGATTTTGCATACAAATAGTAATCAAACAGGTGGTATTGATGTAAGGGATGATGAGAAAGAAACATCAGTGACTGAGAAGAAAAAAACCGGCCAAGTGCGTGTCAGACCACGGACAATGAAGGGTTCCGTAGTTGGGATGAAGTTATCGCAAGAACAAACTAAACTTTGTAGTTTGCAACCGCAAATATATAAGTTGGTTGATTATTGCTCGTTAAATTGTAAAACCTACTGTGTAGCTGTGATAGTTTACCTTATAATTTCCTTATATATACTACTGCCATTAATTTTTTCATATATCCAAAACCAACCATTTACACACACACACTTGACTCTAACAAAAAATTGCACTTTAAAGCTTAATATTTCACAAACGGATCCCTGAATCCAAAAATGGTTTCCACAAACTCACAATTTATTTTGAACGGCATTTCCAAAGACATCCCACACCATGGGATAGATGAGAAAAAAAAAGACAGAAAAAGCTTTACGTGTAGGGGAGGTACCGTAAAAAAAAATGATTTTGTTTTACCACTTTATTGGCGTGGCTAATATGTATACTCATGCCAAATTACAGCTTTCTAGTACAAAGAATCTCTGAGCTAAGCCGCGGACAGACGGACATGGCGAAATTAAAAATTGAAATTCCTTGTTTACCACGGAACCCTAAAAAGGGAAAATCAAAATACACTTTCAGCCACGGTTGTGGCTGTTGTTGATTCTTGTGGTTACAAGAATCAATAGAAAAATCTATCAATAACAATGTTTTGATTGAATGTGGCATTCGTGCTTCTAGGCTTTCACTGTTAACCGCAGATATTATATCCGCGAAAGCTTTAACAAAAACTATAAATGTAGGAGGCATCGAACAAACAGCATTGTGAGAGTCAATCGAAACACTATTGTGTGGCTGTTACGTCAATTGACAATCAAAGACATTTCAATACAATGCTACTGAATTTAGTGCACGCGTGAATGTTATCTGTTCCCAGATGTCGATGGATATCGAAATAGTGATGCTATCGCTTGTGATGTTGAAGCTAAATGAAACGTGGTAAGTGTCAGAGTCAGTATATAGTACGGCGTGTTCTCACGTCCTTAATAACTGTAAGCAGTCGGAAACGGTTACAAAAACGTAACCAAAGACAAAGGAAAGGAAAACGTAATATGCACGCGGAACAACTATGGGAGACAGTAGTGTTTAAGTTGCAAATTGAGTTAATTAATTTCAATTTGTAGTGATTGTATAAGACAAAATGATGTTACGGAATTTAGGTACTTTCACGGAGATCGCTAGCCATAAACGTAAATATATAAAAAATAGAAACTAAACTAAATGACATAAACATAACATCACGCCTGTATTTCCCCGAAGGGTTAGGCAAGGTGCACCTATGGTACACTCACATTTCGCCAGTTATGTTTAAGTTCCATATAGTAGGGGGCGAGACTATTGCCATCAATCGGGCACAAATCCAGACTGCTACTAAGCAATTCCAGATGAAAAACCCAATAACACTTTGCCCGGCCAGGGAATTGAACCTGGGACCTCATGTTTAGCAGTAGCACTTGCGACCGCTAGACCAGCGAGGCAGTAGAATGACGTTTAATGTTGTTAAATGACGAATGAACAAATTCCTCGACAACCAAAATGGAGAGCAATAAAGATTAAACGAAACCTTTTAAAAAGTAAATACAAGACGTTCAGCATGCATAACACTTTATAAAACAATCTTAAGTAATATCAATTGCGGCGCTATAAGTGGAAACACGTATAGGTCCTAATTTGTGGAAAGCCAAAGATTTCACTTGGACAAATTGTCATAATGGTTTCTCCTATGATCTGTCATTCGCTGCTATTATAGCAGTAACTGTGTGAACTGAGCCGTGAACATTACTTACATCGGCTCGATGACCTCGTGATTGATGCATAGAAAGTTTAAATACCAATTTGGGTATCGTTCGCCTGTTAAGATTTGATTACTACTCATTAGTCTTTGATACAATGGCAGGAAACGGTTCGGTGCCTGTAAAGTGGAGGTTGCGCTTTTAGGAAACCTGAGAAAATTATTGTTTCCTACAGAATTTTTAGGTTTCTAGTCAATCATTATGATAAGGAAATGTGGCACTCAAAATAAATCTTGAAGATTTTAAAAGTTATAAAATATTTGCTTGCCATTAATATGTTTTTTTACTTTCACAATTTTTATGCGAGTCCTATTAAATTATGTTGGAATCCATAAATAATTAACTTATTTTGGTTTTAGTTTTGAAATAGTCAATCACTTTATTATTCAAATTCACATCGCAACGGTGAAGAATGCTAACCAGGCAAAACATTTCAACAGTCGTTGTAACCTCACGTTTGTAACTTCTTCAGAATGGTGCTATGAATGTTTATACTGTAGCTACCAAAGTAACTTGACAGTATAGAAATCTTCAATAAATATTGAAACCATTTTATAAAGCTATGTATTTGTGATTGAGTCTTTAGAAGATAAAAAATCTTTAAAATAAAAAAATGCTTATGTGTCTATATTAAAATTTAATCATTTGAGTTACATATATAATGATTTACGGGGTTCAAAAGTTGGTTGACTCTATGGAGTTCCTTAAGGTTCAATATTTGGACTCGCTTAGCAACACTTGGGTGCTAAGGATTGTTCTTGAATTACCTTATAAAGTTTATCCTTTTGATACCACACATCCTCCTCTTCCTCTACGGGGACTGCAAACGCCTGCGTCAGATCGTCGCGGGAACGCGAAAGTATTCGACGTCGAGACACCATCTCGCTACCAGCTGCCGTCTCAAACGGGACTAGGCTGAAACAAAGAGAACACATTATTAGATATTTGTATATGGAATCTTAGAAACTTGATTACGTTATCAATATTCAAGGTTGAATAACCAATGCTTAGGTTTCCAAGCCAAATACATCCAGCATTGATACAAATAAAATAAATGCTGTCTTATAGTCTTCGCCTAGTTCTATAACATGATGATTAAGGATTATAGACTTAAGTCTAGAACGCAATATTCGATCAAAATAATAAAAATATTATTTATTAATAAGTAGTCGACATATATATATATGAGTTATTATATAAATATCATAAAAGTTTAACTAACTTAAAGGAATTTGGCCCAACCGGAACGAATTCCGTTTACAATTACAATAATAACCATTTATCAAAACACGTAACTAAATATTATGATTATATCAAAACGAATGATACGATTGTTGAACTTTCTATAGAAGATTAAAGTTATACATAAGAGTGTTATGAAACAATAGGTGTGGCGAAAGCTTATATTGCCTTTTTTGTTGTCTTTTAGCTATTCATTGATGTTCATTCATATATAATGACAGCCTATTAGGGGTATAGAAACTTTGTTTTAATGTCTATTTAAGTTTATTTTCGGCATTTATATTCATAGAAGGAGATTGATGAGTCTGTTTTCGTCTTCAAAGTTGAATGTACGATAAGTGAGTATGTTTACAATAACAGTTCTTACACATTAAATATGCGAACCTCCGTTACATAAGGCTTTTTTTGCGTGTACAGTACAGTGTATTTACCTCGTCTTATGTCGTCATTACGTCATTTCAAAAGACATCTTATTGATCACTTACTTCTAGATCATCATCATTCATATCCAAACCCTATCTAAGTGTATATCTCAATAAACACAAAAGCACCTGTGTTCCATTTTCAAAACCTTCAAATATGTCTTAATTATCATCCACTTCTAAACTATCATCATTATTTAAACCATGCTTCTTCTATTACGTATTTCCATCAAACATATTCACAAAAATATACCAGCACCTAATTTCTCCAACCACACAACCTACCATCTTATCTTGGCTCTTAACAGTACACAAAGCGTCGGTACGCTTGCTTCCTTCCGACAGCTAACAATGTGTGGCATTGGATTCGACATTGGGGCTCGTACGGCGTGTCTAACGATCGCCTCCGTCTGTTCCTCCCATTCATTTGATACCCACTATGTTTGTTTTACTTGAGTGTAGAGATTTTGGTTTGTCTTTTAAATGTAACCAATATTTTGTAACAACATTATGATTTAAAAGAGTGTCCGTGGAGTTTCTTGCCCGTTCTTCTCCATAGGAACCTACGCTTTGGAATGGGCAACTAGCTTCATATTTCTGACTGACTGACCCCTTGACAATTCAAAAGTGCCTGTAAATGGTTTAATTGAAATAAATGCTTTGAGTTTGAGTTGAATGATATTGGAACTTAGGAACTGGTTTGGTCTGGTTTGGAACTGCATCTTTAATATTATATTGATGTAGTATTGGTGTATTGAGAGTTACAATAGTAGCTATTACTCGTAATGTTTAACCGGTAATTTCTTAGCATTATATTCTTTAATATCTTATTCTACCACTCTCTTGTTAACTGTATGCAGGTAATACACAGAGTTAATAACAAGTCTGTTAACTGAGTTAAGAACAACCAATCCATTTTTAAATGCTCTTAAACGATCAATATTGACCATATGCCTATTTTTGCTAAATCGTATGTGTGTAGTGAAGTATTTTCTTTATTCTACGATATAATATAAGTAAATCCATTGAACGGACCGCAGCAATTCTTAATCCCATTAATATAAAATGCTGGAAAGTCGAAAGTACTTACTTTTCTTCACGCGATTTTCTCTAAACCAAAGTTAGTCTTAGTTGGAGACGAATTATCTACTGATGCTGGATTTATTCATTCATTTCACTCTCACATTTATATCATTGGATTTACTTCTTTCGCTTGCTTTATTTGTGAAGTCTTTATGTTTGTTTTCAAACATATCAGATACATCATCTCTTCTTAAGTTCATTTTATTTGAGAAATCTTTATTGTTTTTGTTTGTTATTTAATATAAACTTAAACCTACATTCGTTTTGTTGATTTTGCTGTCGTCTTCTAGATACGCAGTTTTTTAAATGGTCTGGTTCTGGTAAAAGCATTCCCTGGTAAAATCAAGTAGCTCTCAAGTGTTGACTTTTACTAAGCTGCAGGAACTTACATAACTTACTGTATTTAAGTATCCTTTTAACGCGTTTAAGACATTTGCGACTAAACCACAAAGGAGCCGCGTAATCAGTAAAAGTAAAAAACGAGACTGAAGTTCGTACAGTCAGTGGGTCAGTACTTTCACACTTGATTTACGTTGCTCTAAATCAGTATCGCAATGCCTGTTACGACATCCGATCGAGATACGTTTGTTGTAGCTCGTGCGATTCTGAGATACGAAAACGCAACCGCATGGTATAACAGATAGAACTGGTGTATTTCATGTTATCGATTCCTATCGGCAGAAATCGAGAACGTTTCGACATCGACATGATAAATATTGTAACCCCTGTATTATAAAATAAAACTTACCTACGTTTATAATATTAATATTTTGCTTTCTGAATTTAAAGCTATAAACAAAACGCACGTATAAAAATATGTTGACAGTTCGAATTTCGCGCGCAAATTACATAAGTCATTTTTAATTCAGCATTTTGTACTGTTCCTGTAATGTCAGTTTTGTACGAAGTGCTGAATTTTAATGTTCCACTAAATTAGCACTGATAGACGTGGATTTATTCAAGCCTGCTATTTATTTTAGTTTTAAACAATTACTGTTAACTCGTATCGAATGCTACGCACGCGCTTTGGCATATCTGGGCAGTCGATGATCGTGTTGCGTGCTCGATTCACAGTGGTTGACTGTCTGCGTATTGAACTGAAGATAAAATAATCAATTCATATTTATATTTCTCCCGCCTAAAAATATCGTTTCACTGTGCGCTATGCCAATTGTTTAGTCCGTGTTTACAAAACAACCATTTAGGAATTTTGAAATTCGTCCAAATAATGGTCAACATCGTCATTATTGTAAATGAAACCTTGAAAGCCATAACTTTTCTTATATATTTTTTTCATTCAGTCATAATTATGTATAATAGTCCTGAAATAATGACTCAGATGCCTACCTTTCTAAAACCCTTTTTCTCGTTATTACACATCACAATTTTCCCACGACTCAATAAAAACAAGTGACGTAATACCCCGTTCAGGGCAAACGACTGACATAATGCATCGTAAAGGATGATCATAAAACGCAGCACCTGCAGACGTCACAGGACCCGTTTATAGCACGCTGACCCATATCCAGGGGTGAGCGCTTGAGGGATAAGTGTTGCGATCGGGGGACTTATCGATTTCGAACCGAACGATTGTGTTTTAAATCGAATCATGACATTCGAGTAGAGGAAAATCTATCTTCCGATTGAATTATTTTGTATTCAATAGTTAACCATTAGGTACGCGCTATGGTCTAAAAGGACCATTGTGAAATCTATTAAAATAAAAGGCGTAATTTACGAATTTTCCGTTCTTATTTAAAAGATACAGGGGACTATTATCTACCAGTTAATTTTAGACTTTATTAAAATTTTCATAAGCTGAATTCTTGAAAATAAACCTGATATGATGAAAGACTTCTTAGCTAGTGGGTATCAAGTATTTTAACATCATTGCGGTCATAGCTGACACGTGCGTTTTTGTTGTTACTGTTAAGACAAAATCTAACTGGTTGCTAATTTAATTGTATAATATATATATTTTTTTTTTTTTTTTTTTTTTTTTTTTATATTGGTTTTACATTCTGTGATTACTCGAACTCACATACTGAGTTATATTACTTGTAAAAATGCTAGGAATATCGTATAATTTTACAATGTTTGTAAATATGTGAGCACCATGTATCTATCACATGATTAATTTATCTGTCATTCCTTAATTTTTCATTATTTTTACCTAACTTGGTATAGTAATCTTATTCTAGGTGCATCGTCTTCACATATAATTATATTATTGATGTATACAAGATATTGTGAAAACATTTTAAAAGAGTAACGGTGGAGTTTCTTGCCCATTCTTCTGCATACGAAAACTACCTTTTGGAAGGGGCAACTAGAATCAATTATTATTTAAATGTTGACGTTCAAAAGTGCCTTTTTTGTGCCTAATTGAAATAAATTATTTGACTTTAAGTTTTGACATTTCACGTAAGGTAATGACGTATCGGTGAGCAATGGGTAGCTCGCCGTCCGATAAGGACCAGGCCCGGGTCGACGGCGCGTTGTGTTCCACGCGCGCCTCAAAGAGATGTCAGCAAGTGAAGGGGTCCGATAGGACCAATGCCTGCCGGGGTTGCGGGAAAGTCCGAAAGGGATACCGTGGCCCCTGGCAATGTTCAGGCAACGGAAGGAACACGGGTGGGTTTTAGTCAGTAAGAGTCTGACACGCCCTCCCGCTCCACCCAGAGCGGGAGAAGTTATTTGATAATTTCCCACCCAAAAAAAAAAAAAAAAAAAAAAAAAAAAAAAGGTAATGACGTATGTTCGTTTATGTAGAAACTTGTAATACTTAAATAACATGATTACCTTCTCAGTTTCCGCATTCCTAAATAAAAAAATGGAGTACCTAATTATTTCGATCAGTATGTATCAACAAAAAATATGCTTAAAGTTCATGGGAAAAAAATCGTTTACATAACTTGTAGTATCGATTCTCCTATCGATATTCGCTATCGATATCGATAGGGTCCCGCTAACGTGCTAGAGCTAGTCATTACGGGAGTCTCTTAGTGGAACGGGTTTACACTTTTATTTTCTTTTTACATACGTGAAGGCATCCCCGCGCAGACGCAATTACTACGGCACATTTAGGGTTGTACACTGTTTGAGTTTCTGGAGAGTTCGGATTTTGAAAATAAATTTTAAAAAATTTATGATTCCGAGGGGTAAGTTATGTCTCTTTACCTCATGCTAAAAGCTGGTTTTCACTGTTATATCTCTTAGCTTTTAACAAAAAGCTTTCATAGCCTATAATGTTTCCACTGCTGGGACATAGCCGTGGGCTGTAATCTACCACGCGAGCCCACTGCGGGTTGGTAGATGTCACATGTCTTCGAATTTTTGGTTCTAGGACATGCTGGTTTCCTCACGATGTTTTCCATCACCGTTTTGAAAGCAAAGAAAATGAAATTATTTATACAAAGTAAAGCGTTTGCTTGGGTTCAAACCCACGACCACTCTTAAGTCGCGGCCTTTACCACTATGCCACCTCTACTCTCTATACGTACGAATATGATTTGCGTTAAATTGACAATTGACATATTAAATATCTAAATTTCATGTCCCTTCATAGACTGAGCCATAATTGATTCTTTAGAAAAAATATATCAAATACTTTATAAAAATAAAAATGAGGATGTTCAGGGTCAACCCTGGACGCATTACATCAGGTTAGCACGAGCCATGATGTAATCGTTTGATAGTTTGTTGACTCGCAACTGTTCACCGTAATTGTTGTTTATGAGACAAATACGATGCTCGCTTTTATTTTTCTGTGTTATTGATCAGGCTAAAAGACAGATTGAGTTGAGAATTTGAAAGGGTTTTGAGATAAATGGGTGGAAAATCTGTGCATAATGAGTGTCGGAAGTTAAACATTAGTTTAAAAAAAAAACCATTTGGTCCTTTAGGTATAGTCCGCGCGCGACTGTTAGTCACCGCCTAAGGTATGTGAGCGGTGAGGCGGGGGAGGGTGCCACTGACAAAATTGGCAGACTGAGTTAGCTTGGCCTTTGTATACCCCCCTCGTCTCACCGCTCACAAACCTCAGGCGGTAACTAACAATCGCGCCAGCAATATAATAGCAAACCTGATAACAAACTATGGATATAACAATAATAAGTTATTAAGAAAGGTATTTTAGCAAATATAAAAACTGGATATACATACAGTATTAAAGTACCTATCTATACACAAAAAAACATTACACAACTTATGAACTACATAATTTTCAGAATGGCCAGCAAATTACCTAAATTACGCTTATTTGTCATTATGATGATATAACTAAAATTAACTTTTACAACGTATTATACCTTAATTGTAAATTAAATTAAATCTGCTCCCAATTTTCTGTTACCATTTTTGGTGTAAAAACAGTAATTGTGGGACATAGGACCAAATATGTTGATGCCATAATTAACAAATGTTGAAAAAGCGGCTTAAAAGACATTTGATATTATTTTTTATGCATTATATTCTACACTCTAGAAGGTATAACTTATACTAAGTTAATAAAAAAATCAGGCCAGATCTGATATATGTCTTAAAAATTCATAGTTCAGTTGGTAGATATGTACAGCACTATTTATTACAGTTACTAACCCATTACGAAATGAACTGTTAAAAATTCAGTAGAAATTGTATAGCTCGCATTCTTCTGAACTGCTTACCAAGTCAAATGACAACGTGGTCGCGATTCTAATTACATGTTACTATTATGTGTCTTGAAGACAAAAGCGAACATCTCAGTTAACAAGAGAACATCTTCAGTTTCATTAACTCTTATGCTCTAAGCGTTTGTGTTGAAAATGCTTTGGTTTCTGGTCCTTCTAAGTTGGTCCTTTCGTCACCGTAAATTTTAAATGGTTTGCCCCTATTGACGATTTGATGCGTCCCATTTTTAAGACACGTTCTTGTTTGACAAAACATATTTTCGCAATCTGTTTCGTGAATGTGTTCTAGGCAGGTCGAGCGCTTATTAAATGTTGTGAAACCACTCATCTTGGTGCTAATGACTAAATTAGTTTGAAATATGGGAATTACGGAACCAACCTTTTGGTACAGCAAAACATTGGTCCCATAACCTTTTGGTTTCCCAAAAGGTTGGTCCCACATGACACACACTTTATACTTCTAAAGCCACCATATAACCCAAAGTACCAACAGGACCAGGTTTAGTTCCCAACCTGTTACTGAGCGACAAGAACATTACAGAAGTTTACATAACAATAATTAACATTACGTAACCATAACTGTACACGACTGGCCTTCCTCAGTCACATGTATACCTACAACTAAGCTTAGAACTTATCACTAACAACAATAACTAAACTGTATAAATTACATTAATTATTAGGAAACCTGAGCGCTGACAATCAATCATTTAGACGAGACATAACGCATAAGAGAATGCGAGTACTAGACTAAATTTACTCGCAATTATAGTTTGAACTTTCTCTCACGCAAAGTTTATTTAATTTATTACTTACGAGTACATTTGATAATTACCTAACTGTTTTAAAATAGCATTTAGAGAAAGCTGTATTTGTGTTAATCATAGAAATTAATCAAGTCATGAAACAAAAATGGTCAAAAATCCTTACCAATTTACAAAAGACTGAAAAGTAAGTATTTTTACTTATATTTACCATCTATAAAGAAGATAGCAAAGTAGACCTCAAAAGTCAACTAGGGATACAAAGAACAAGAAGAACATGCTATTTATCGTCAATAATGCATAACATGCACATTACCAATTAAAATTCTACTCATCAAGAGAAAACCGCTAACCGAACACACACCATTCGATTTCAATGTCAAAGCATATCGATTCAATAGTCGATTATGTATCGAGTTGCGTGGGCGCCTACCTGTTAGAAACGACAGTCTATCTGGCTGAATACAAATAGTTGCACACCCACATGGCTACACAAATCGTTAGAAATATAAGTAGGTATATATAGATAATGCTAAACTGCGAAACTTTCTGATAGATCTACTTTCACACCTTTTGGTTTAGATGGTTTTGAGTAAAAGCATCTGAACATTATTTATTTTTGCAATTATTGATTTATTTGCTTGAATTTTCATGTCGGGGTATTCTTTTTTATAATTTATGTCTTGGTGCCTATGCCAAGAGTAAAATAATTGAAGCATCGGTAAACATTTTTCTTTCGTCTTTGATAAATAGATATAGAATATACACATAAACATATTACATAACATCACGCCTTGGTTCCCCGAAGGGTTAGGCAGATGTGTCTGTATATATAGAATATATAGAAATACAATATAATTACATTAGGAAGTTGATGACATCGTTAGCTCGGAAAAAAAAAAAACATGTGTCAAAATGTAACTTGACAACGTTTCACTATATCTACAGCCAGAAGACCAGAACTTTGACTGTAACCTTTTTAAAAGTCATAATTAAGTTACTTAGTATCTGACATGTTATGCGCCATTGAACCTAATCAGCCATTAATCTAACGATATTTTTATTGCAACTCCGGTCATCATCGTAAGCGTCAGTTTTAATCAAAATAATAAATCATATCACAATAAATTACATAACAGACCCACTTTATCATTCAAATCAATTATCAAAATACGACAATACGTTACACCAGTGCTTATATGCAATTCCAATAAAATATTGTGCAATATAACCCTCGGTAATGTTTCGTTACGGACGGTTATCCAATCTATGTCACAATGTCTACATTGGGAGTTACGGACAACGATCGGTAACTTGTAAAACATACGTACGGACATGTTGTGTGGTTTGCAGTGTGTTAATACACGGTGTTTGACTGTTGTATGCAAATATGTCATATTTTATGATGGTTATTATGTGGCTGTGATTTTTAACGGTTCAGTATCTCTGGCATGACAGGGTTGAGAGAGTGGCACAGTCTTGCTGTTCATTTAATTTTTAAAGTTCTTCAGGAATTATATCTTATCAGTATCATTATAATAACAGTTACCTATAGAATTCAGTTCGTTTATAAGTACAAAATGTGTAAAGTCATTGACTGGAAACAAATTTATAAGTAATAACTTTTCCGAGGTCCTGAAAAACGCCATTGATGCTGCGATTATCGTGGTCTACTGAGCTCACGAATTTAATACAATATGTACGACATATTTCATCCACTCGTAGATGAACGAAAAAAGAAGAATTTCCCGCACTAGCTACAATTTTCCTGAGGACACCCGAACGTAGCCGAAGCAGACATTCGTAACTTATTACCCCATAGTCTGGCTGAAAATGAGTCTTCTAATGACAAAAATTACACAAACATAAAGAAGACATAGCATTATGTATGAAGGTAACTAACCTTTTGACGTATTTAAAATAAGCCATTGCAGGGAACCGTGTGGGTACGGCATTACGTAACGTAAAGGTCATTACGTCCAAGTGTGGGAGTACCACCATAATGTAGGTAACCATAATGTGGTGTTAGTAATAGTTTTAATACCTGTTCATTATTGAATTGCAACGTTCACAAGATAATTGTATGATATGAAATCTTTACCCTCTGTTTCTGTCAAGGAATGTATGGAACGAATATGTGCAAATATGTTTACCTATCAATTAAGAACAGCTGGTCTATTCTGTAAAAGCTTGATGTGAGCTGAGGGGTTTACACATTGACAGCTCGCTTAACCTGCGCTTTCACGGTCAGATTTTTACAGAATAGAAAGGCTTGTCTTTCAGTGAGGGTGAATAACACTACAGAAATACAGCAAAGAAGCCATACAGGTTTAGAGGTTTGAGGAGCAGCGTGTAAAGTTCACTCATAGTCTATAGAAAAGGAAGGATCCTCCGACCAGACGGGTGTCGTGTCTGGCGGGCAACTGCCCAACAATTGATGTCAGATAGTCTTATAGATGTCGTCCGCGCGGTAAACTCAAATTTCGCGATGCAGGATTTGTGTAACGTCAGAATTTTTGTGTGACGTCAGGTCTTTGATGCGTAGTTCCCATGTGCTGATGTAGATGTCGCCACACAAGTATGAGTGACAGAGAAGACGTTCAAAAAGCCGTTTTTTTTCCCAAAAATCGACGTGTTTTATTTACAACCGGGTACCGTAACTATTTCATGAATTAACTCTTAGTACTGTAACTTTTCGATGTTTATCCTTGTTTTAAAAACGTCGTGTGTACCACCCCTTGGTGTTGTAAAAAGGTAGCTAGTCGTCTTTGTTACGACGAGGGAATTTTAAGCAAATGGCGCAACTGTGATTAGCAATTTGTAGGCAATTCTTGTAATGAACTGTACTGTGTACTGACTAATGAAGTTGTATGCATAATTTTATTATAAGACTTCACTCAAAGTTCGCGAAAGACATAATGACAATTTGACTTCAATTAAAATCGAATCGCCTTGACAGCAGCGCATGCGCCTTTGAAGATAATTTTCCCTTTCTTAAGTAACTCTAAAACTCCAAATCTTGAGGGATGTTAATGGAACCGCTTCGGGTCTTGTCCAAAATGAATGAATAACCTTTTGACTTTATGAATGGCGACAACCCAACTAACACCTACGCTAACACCGATAAGGGAATCTTTCAAACAAAAAACAGTACCGAAACACGAAATATGGTCATATCTGACCAAAACCTTGCCTATATTAAATCGCCCACAGGCAGGTCATGTCATTTTCAACTCTATAAAAAGGTGATAAAACACACAATGGTATGTTCTACTCTGACAGATGTTATCTATAAAAGTGTAGCCGAAATGTCGTCTAGACATGTCTATCTTGCTACCTAGGTTGAAACAATTGTCGGACTTTTTAAGATCTGGTTTATGTAAGTGCTAAGTTTAAAGCGGAAAAAGTAGACTAGCATGGGAGATAAAATACTAAAGATAGAAAATGTTGCGGTTTTTCTTATTTCCTTATTGCTTTGAGATCTATTTTAACCACAATAAAAGAAATATAAATAAAATTGCACTAGCATGAGCATAGTCAGCCTATAGAGTGCCCACTGCTGGGACTTAGGCCTCCTCCATGTAAGAGGGAGTGTCAGTGTGGGAGAATCACATGTCTTTGAATTTTTGGTTCTGGGACATGCCGGTTTCCTCACGATGTTTTCCTTCACCGTTTTGAGAGCAGTGGTGATGAAATACTTTACACAAACGAACGAACCTACGACCTACAAATCGTTAGTCGCTGGGCCACTAATGGTAAGATAAAATAATAACAAAAGGTATAATAAAATAAAGGACAAAAGGAACATGCAATTTCAAGTAAAGAAATTAGCTGATATTAACACCGATGAATATTTACCCATAACGTATGAAACAGCTGATCTTTTCACGAATCTAAAGTATACCAGAGATGCTCTTCTATCTTTCTTAGATCTCAGAATGGAAAAAAACAGTCACAGAGCAAATGTCACTTACTGCCATCACATTCCAGACCACTAATTCGCTAACAAGCAAAATTACAATCTCAAAAACCAACCTGACAGAACAGAAAGTTAAAAAAAAATATTTCGCTTATCGCTCGCCGCGCATCGCTTATTAAATCGCAATATCACAGTCATAAAATAAAACAAGCGACATACGCTTATAACGGTACATCGTACAAGTCATATCGCTTTACTTCGCATGACTAATGTCCTGGACATTACACAGAATACTAAGGCACAAAATAATACAGAAGGTCGGCTCCATTCAACTAGCAAAAACGCACGCATACATAGACGCGCTTCACGTACAGCGAGTGCAAGTGCACTTTCGATTCGCATTTAGCTGAGATCGCCGTACGTACGCGTCTATGTGTGCGTGCGTCTGTTGTCGCTCGCTGCACGGGGCTAACCTTCTGTACTATTCTGTGGTAATGTCCAAGATGTTGCTCAGAATGCTAAGGAGTCCGTTCATCTCTCAAAAGTCATGATGATGATGAAGTATGAACGGTTAGTTTGGGATTTTTGAGGACGTGATTTGGGTGCAAAAGGTGATGAATTTTCTAGGGGGAAAAGTAGGAGCGATGACCCAGGGGTCAAACAAAATGGTATAGCTGTATCAATGTATAAGTAATTGATTTATAATTGTGTGAATGATACAAATGGAGAGCACATTTATTTGAATTCTCACGGCGGTCGTAAAAGTGAAAGAAAGACTGACGATGAGTCCATATGCTGCACGCACCAATGTGTTTGTTAAGTATAATTTCCATAGAAAACATTTTAAAAGAAACTGTTGAGATTCACATAAAGGACGAGGAAGCTAGTGCAACAGAGACCGATTCAGATATACTCGTAGATGATGAAGAAAGGAAAAGACTGTATACCAAAGAGGTTGAAACTGTCCTCAAATTGCAAGAATCCGATATCAGTGTTTTCGTCCATCTTACTAAAATCAGTGATATAAACGACTGTGACAAACCGCTATACGATACTAAAAAAACCTAGTTACGTATGTTAGAAGCTTTTATCTGCCGTTAACATCGCATCACATTCTGTGGTTTGCAAATTTTTTATGCGTGATCCGTTTCTGGCCCAAATGTAGTGTGCCCAATTATCTAAAGTACTTTTGTTATAGTTTGTGATAAGAGGGGAAATGTCAAGGGTGTGTGGTTTTGTAACGATGTAATATTTCGTGGATATTAATAATTGAAGTAACTGTGTACTGATGGACATAAAGGAGATCACGATTTTGCATAGATTTATTATTTTAATGTAGGAAATACACAAATACAACGCACACACACATGTACGTCATAACATTTTATTTGGTTTTGTATGAGTTTGTTTTATTTTATATTACTTTTAATTTATTTATTATAACGGACAGACACTTCTCTATGTTTATTATTCTAGCTTATGGCACTCATGGGTTGCAGCTGAAAATCAGCGTCAGGTGGTACACTTTGTGTTGTCATCTGACATTATGTTGAGCTGAGGCCCTTTTGGCATTATAATAATTGGTTTTCTGTTTTTATAGTTCTGAGGTTTATTTTTAGTAATGCCAATAAACGCATTTTTCTTTATGTCTTTCTTTCTTTCAGGAGACCGTCTTTCATGTAAAATCATGAAAGATTGTCTCCTGATCTCCTTCATCTTATTTTTATTGGAGAAACTAAAATGAAGACATTGGTGACGTTGCTGAAGAGTCGTTCAAAAAGTTTTTGGTTAGTAATTAAAATGATTATAAAGATTTATTAAGTCAAATTCTAAACTGAACCTTCTTAATTAAGTTATCGTAAGTTTAGGTGAAATCCAATTCCGCTTAAACCGTGAAAGCTGTTTCAAGTGGCTATGCTATCACTTCCAAGCATCGTTCCCCATACAACTACCTCTAACAATATCATATAGAGATTAGAATATACACTAGAGACGGTTTGTTTTCATTTACTATCCAGATCTGTAACACTTTCGGACTTATCTTTATGCGTATAGTCTTTATTAGAATAAGTAGGATACAAAGCGGTTGGTAAGAAGTAAGGAACTGTGTCAACAAGTATAGTTGTAAATTATTGGCAACTAGCTGACCCGAAATATGTTGTCCTGGCCAAATTTTCATAATTCATACAAAATTCCCATAGAAAATGCACTTTCAGTTTTCCCGAATTTTCAAAGAATCCCGGCAAATTTTCAAATTTTTCTTTCCGTACGAACCTGAATCGGACTATTACGGAAATTTTAAAACAAAAATTTGCCATATCAGTCCAGCCGTTCCGAACCGATGCGCTTACCAACGATTATCATTTCATTTTTGTTATATAGATGGCGCTTTATGATGTTATCAGGCCAAGTGTGTGTTGCAGAACCTTTTCCTAGATTTACCCAATTTGAGAAGGATCGAATAAAACATAGGTACTTCTTGGTAACTCACCATCATCTTATTAAATCTTCTAGCCTCTCACTCATGTCAACACTAGTTATTTAAAAACACTCAGGCGTAACCAAAAGATTTCAAACAAAAAAAAAGATAATTGCCAAACTTTTACTGCTTGAATACGAGGCTTTTGGCTACTGTGTATGTGTGTATTTTGTCAATTTTGTCGTAATTTGCGTTTTGTTTGTGCAGAATAAACAATTTTTATTTCTTTTTTTCCCAGTCTCAGCAAGATTGGTAACGCTAACTGCTTGTTGATTTCAATATGCTGAACACTGGCTTCGTCTTTGTCTGCTCTTATAATCAGATGTGGATGTGTGAGGTGTGTGCTTTAAAGGTATAGTCAGATAGGCCATTGAACGACTGAATCAATATTTAGGTATTTGGTCACATCCTATGTACCTACGATAGCCGTGTGAACTTTAAAAAACTTCCTTTCCAAACACTAGAAAAAAGACACCGGATACAAAACCATTTCATTCAATACTCACATAAAATACTAACGTAAAATATTCTAAAAATTCATACAGTTTCCGCTGAACTTTATCATATTATTTCCAGATAAGGCTATGACTGTGCGACTAGGCTGAACATGCAGTTCACGCAATCTACAACTATACCTAGGCCGAAAGCGACTTCTGCCTAAAATGGACATTAACGACTAGAATTGTATTTTTTATCCAACATGGTCGTGAGAACTGTTAAAGAATATATTAACCTATTTATTTTAAGTCTTAAATCAATGTTGGTTGTTCATTCGTGGATGGATGTTCTGATTTTTTGTCAAATCGGACAAAATGGAACAGGTGGAAAAAATGACCATAGGTAAATGAGTCTCAGTTTAGGCATATAAGTATTTATTATTAATCATTTATTAAAGTTTTTATGAAAACATAGATGTGAATGTACACAAATGAAAAAGTTAAGTTAGTTCATTAGTTAGCCACATTTCATATTTCCATACAGTAATATTGCCAAATTAATCAAAACAGGTAATTATTTGTTTGGACAGGTAAGCCATTTATTAGTTCTTCATTGCAGATAGCAATAGATACTGAGTTACCTCACGATGTTTTCCTTCACCGTTTTGAGAGTGAAAATTTACACAAAGTAAAGCGCCTGTTTGGTTTCGAACCTACAACTTGTAAGTCGCGGCGTTACCACTGGGCCACCACTGCT
Organism: Xanthia icteritia; assembly: GCA_949128155.2. Taxonomy (NCBI): domain Eukaryota; kingdom Metazoa; phylum Arthropoda; class Insecta; order Lepidoptera; family Noctuidae; genus Xanthia; species Xanthia icteritia. The sequence goes on from OX421932.2 coordinate 18,955,683, forward strand.
TCCTACTTCCCAAATTGATGATAACCAACTTACTATCATTCTGTCAACAAATTTATTTATTAATTAAATTACCTATAGATCAAGGCTTTTTATTAAATAAATGCAATCTTCAAGAAACAAAGCCCTAAGGTCCTATCTATCCCAGACTAGGGTTAAAGTAGTTTTTTTATATAGAAAAGGCACGAGCATTGATCACCGAGCACCACGCTTGCTCATCAAGATGTGTTGGCTATTTCAGACTTATAATAACTATAAATCCAAGTTTCTTCACGATGTTTTCCTTCACCGATATCAGTACTGTCCAAGATGAACTCAGAAAGTACACATGATTTTAAAAAGTCACATTGAAACTTGCCCGGATTTGAACCCAGAACCTCGTGCATGAGTGGCAAGGCCTTAACCATGGCGCCATCACGACATTATCCTAACACTATATAGCGTGGCGGGGACATCGATATGCAAACTGTAACCATGATTTCAGCACATGATTCTAGACCCCTTTTGTTTTGTTTGGGAAATTATCAAGTAACTTCTCCCGCTCTGGGCGGAGGGCGTGTCAGACTCTTACTGACTAAAACCCACCCGTGTTCCTTCAGTTGCCTGTACTTGCCAGGGACTACGGCATCCCCGGATTTTCCCGCAACCCCGGCCGTCATCGCTTCAGTTGCTGACATCTCTTTGAGGCGCGCGTGGAACACAACGCGCCGTCGACCCGAGCTTGGTCCTTATCGGACGGCGAGCTTCCCATTGCTCACCGTCCGCAAGCCCGCGCCTACGGTGGCCGGGAATCGGCCTGCGATTCCAGACGCCCAGGGCGTCTCCTGCGGATTCTATACCCCCTAAGGTAGAAATAGTCCAGTCGGTTCTCAAAAAAAAAAAAAAACTTTTATTTCATAGAAAAGTGCAATACCTCGCGGTCGTTATGTATGGAACAGATTTTGTTTTTAATAATCGACGTAAAATTTCAACGCAAATCCGGAATTGTCTTCTGAGTCCATGGTAACGAGTTGCACTTTGATGTCCCTTGCACCCTGTATAAATAAAACAATGAAACCCAGTAATTAATCACAGCTGGTGGAAGCAGTTAAGTAAGTAATTGCCACACGTCAATTACGCAATTATTTAACTTGTAAGCATTAAGATATCTAATCATGTTAATATAATAAACGGGAAAGTTAGTTTGTTTGTTGTCACGGTCATGGTTTAAAGTAAAATAAAAAATAAACATAAAATAAGTTGCGAAGCCCTTGAATGAATTATTAATGATGAAAACATTATTTTATATCAGAGCCAAGGTTTTTGGAAAAATACCTACATTTGGTATTTTTTCATTTTTCAGTCTTTATAGGTACATAGATTCTGTCAAATTTTCGTACACACCTCTTCGATTTTCACAAAAGGGAGAGAGCCCTGTGGGGGAAATCGTAAGTGGGAAGCAGTTGTTATTGTTTTGCATTTTTTTTTACTATTTTTGCGGGTGAATACACGGATTAAAGCAAGTTAATCCAATGCGATTACGTACAACGTGGCGTAGTATAAATGAGGCGGCGATTGTTACAACATGCTTGTGAGAACATTTTTTTATTGAGGAAACATCTTGTATTAGCTTAGCTTTGAAATGTCAATCTTTTGCGATGTTGATTCTTTTTTATTTACGCTAAAGAGCAAAGGTAATTTGTCAAAAGTACTTTTTGCGATAGAATTACATACTTTTTACACAAGTGATAAAATCAGCTGATAATTTGTTCTAAATCACGCATGTCTGTTCATGTATAAAGAAAACGTTTTATTACAAAGTTTATAGCCGGAAAATCGAGGAAATTGAAGCTAATTAAATTTATTTTAATTGCTTATTCGGTACCTAGACCTGTGTATTAAACCTGTTCTTCTTCCCAGCTAAAGCACTAGGAAGTGGTGAAGGGTGGGCGTTTTGGGGGACTGTCTTATGTAATTTTGACGTACGAAAAGTGCTGATTCTCAGCCTAGTTTGAATAAATTACTTTTGAGTTTTGAGTTTTGTTCGGGACGAATTTGCTTTAGTAGAAAAAAAGTGTAGGGGTCAAGCAGTTTTCACTAAAAAGCGGTCACTATTTTAGGGTAAATTAATGACTTTTTTTAAAATTAATGACCTTTTCATATTCTCATTAAGGAAACAATTTCCTGTCTCCATATATCACACATCTTATCAAAAGGAACTAAATTGGATAAATAAAAAAAAAAACCCATATTAAATTGTTTTTTTTTTACCATAGACATTAAAGTTTATGCAAATCACATTAAGCCTTAACATTTAGAAACTCGTCATATTTCATTTAAGTTTTAAAATGTCCTTCAACTTATTTGAAACGTGGATTTAAACTACTTTAATGAAGACGATAAGTTATTTGGATTTAGAATGTTTCGTAAGAGATTGCTTTAAGTGAATAAAAATGACGTAGTGTTTGTTTAGGTTTCTTTTTTCTAATACCTACAGTAGTTTTCCTACCAGTTTATTAAATAAAAAAATAACACCATTATGAAATAAAGTAAAGGAAGATGAACTTATGCATTTCTGATAATTTACAGATTTCATTATTAATTAATTCTTTCTTAGAGGTGCTCTAAAAATAAAACACTACAAGCGATCAACCGAGCTCACAACCGAAATTGATTGGAAAATTATGAAATCGAAATTAAAAGTGAACAATTATATTTTGTAAAAATTGTATCCATTGATATCAATTTTATGATTGACAGCTCAACAGCCAACTACTTACTGTTGTGCTACCGTGAATGTTATAAGTAAACGAACGTGATCTTTGGTGTTATGTTATTTATTTAAATGGTTTATCAGATAGGTAGGTTGTTTTTGACCTCTCAATTCCTATACCATCTTTGACAACAATTCTCAGTAAATTGATACTTCCTTAGGGTTGAAAAGAGAAAAGATTTGCAAGTTTGTAATGATTAAACTCAAAAACTACTGATCCGATTTTTGAAATTCTTTCGCCAGTATAATACTGTATTATCACTGAGTAACATAGGCTAATATATAAAGCTAAGCTAAAGCTAGTGATAAATAAATCACTTTCATGATATTGTCCAATGAAAATCTTTAAAATGATCTTTAAAGTCATTGTTAAAAATAGATTCTGATTTTGCAGCAAAATATAATATATATAAAATAAAGATTTTTTTCTGATATTTTTTTCTTAATGTTATGTCGAATATTAAGTACTAAATAAAACTAGTTTTCTCATCACATTTTTATCACTAATCACGCGAATATATCGTGAACTAAGAAGTCAAGCGAGTTCATGATCGACAAGTTTTTAAGTCGCAAAATGTCATAATTTATAATAAGTAAACGAGTTTCTGATATAAAAAACAGCTTCAATTTTATATTATGCATTAAAGTGTTTAAGTTATGAAATGTAAAGTGGATGAATCTATACATATTATAAATTATTTCGTGTTCGTCCGTGTGAACGCGTTGGTCTTTCTTAAGAGGGAACAAGACCTGCGAGGAATAGGGTTAGCTACAGTTCACACCAAAAATATCACAAAAAAAATTGACGAGATCGACGTTTCGTATTCCCCTTTTTCTCCCCGAAAACTGAACCGATTCATTTATTTTTTACATTCATATGTATGTCTAGAGAGTCAAAGAGTATGTCTAGATTCCTGTTATAATCTTTTATGTTAAAAACTTTGCGATTTTGTCTGGTAGTTCTCTAATCACGGCGGTAAAAATGGGGTATTTTTGTGGTTTTTGGAGGGTCATATTTTCTTTACCGATAAGTTGCTGAAAAAAGGAAATAACAGGAACGTGTCTACAGCAGACCATGAATTTATGAAAAAAAAAAAATACTCTAGGCATTATTCAGGAAGAAAAAGGGGAATACATTTGTATGGAGAATCGCAGGCCCTGTTCCCTTTTAACTGCGCGGCGGATTATGATGCAGTTTTCACTATTCGTATAGAGAATTTATTCCGGAAGGTTTATGTGTAATAATAAATTAATATTAAATTTACAATTAATAAAGAAATTTCGCGGTTCGCGAAGAATAAAAATTTAAAAGTCTGATCTCAATTTTGTGCCAATCGATGGTTTTGTAGATTAATTTTAGGCAGACGCTACTTAATTATAAGATTTTTTTTATGTGCCTTACGTAAACTCGTCAAATAGACAAGTTTTTACGCTGGCTTCAAAATGAAAGTTTTTTTTTACGGTATGTAAATATGAATCGCCCCTTGCTTATGAGGTATGTTACTTAGATCATTTTATTATCTTTGCTATATGAAGAATGTAGAGAAAGCAAGATGATGGTGCACCTTGCTTTTCTCTCTATAATAAGGGCCGACTTTTAAATTTTGAAAATTGCAAAGTCGGCCCGGATAAATATAACGGTCAATTTTGAAAATTGCAAAGTCGGCTCGTATAATTATGACAGTCTGACATATTTTCTATACAAAAGCTGACAAATCAGGCACTAGTTGTCTGGCATTTTTGCTGAACTGGGCCTATTTGGCGCAACCGCAAGGCACACATTCCTGCTAGTATCTTACAACGCACTTTACACTTTTTATTTTGTATTCTTTCTTTTTACTTGATTTCTTTTTACTTGTGTGCCTTTTTGTCGGTGCTAAATAAATGTATTTTCTTTCTTTCTTTAAATCGCAATATTTATTCCTCAATAAGAGTTATCTGAGTATAAAGTCCTAAGCCCTAAGTACAACTGCTTGTTCGTATACATCTCATCATCAAAATGTTCCTGCCCTTGTCCCATGTAACGTGGGGTTGGCGCATCCCGTTTTCTCCTTCCACTCTCCCCTGTCAACGGTCACGCTATCATTCACTCCCTTCTCTTTCACCTCATTAATCATTTTTAGGGTTCCGTACCTCAAAAGGAAAAAACGGAATCCTATAGGATCACTTCGTTGTCAGTCCGTCAGTCTGTCAAGACCCATTTTCTCAGGAACGCAAGTTTAAATTAATATCAAATACGTAAATCTATGTTCCCTTGGAGCTCTAAAAAAATCAAGCTTCATCTCAACGCAATAAAAAAATACGGCCATTTATGTGACATATTTTGATACTCGCAAATAAATTTTCCCGTTGTCCTAAAATTATGAAATTGGGCAGGAACTAAGGTCTCACAAGTAAAGGAAAATGTCCGAAAATTTATAATTTGTAGTTTTATATATATTATTTTTTTGCGTTACAAACTTACATTTACTTACAGTTGGAAAATTGACCGCGACGTAATCGATGTATGGGAGAACATGTTTCTCAACTACTAAATTAAGTTTGTTCTTAGGATAAATTCATCCTAACTACGGAACCCTTCGTTGTGCGTGTATTTTTTTTTGGGTGGGTAATTTTCAATTTACTTCTCTCGCGAAGCGGGAGGGCGTGTCAAACTCTTACTGACTAAAACCCACCCGTGGTCCTTCAGTTGCCTGTACGTTGCCAGGGGCACGGTATCCCTTTCGGACTTTCTCTCAACCCCGGCAGGCATCGGTCCGACACGCACTTGGCCGGTTTTTTCATTCTTGTTTTTATCTATGAACTGATTAAATACACTTGCCTCACGAGACACACCTCTTCCATTCACCACACTGCATGTCAATCATCATTTTGACTGTCATATTTACATGTAGACAACATTTCAATACTAATTAGTATTGTAAATATTCTTTACTAAGCATAATCAATGAGCATTTATTCACACTAACTGACGCCATTGACTTATTAATAAGGATGTAAAGTAGTCCATGTCCTTCAGGTCCTAGGCTACCTTTTTCTTCCTGGGGGCCTACCACCACCTATTATAGCAGTATTATTTTAATTTCACTTCAGTGTGGGAAAGAGATGGAGCTATACGTCCTGTGGTGGTAGGCTCTCTGAGCTTGTCCCATATTGCTTAGGGTCGGCGCTGCTCGTTTTTTTCTTCCATCCTCCCCTTTCAGCCGTTACTCTATCACCCTATTCTTTCATATTATCATTAATTCCTCACACAATCCATTCATCTTTTCTTTGATATTTCTCTCCCTCTCTCTCCATCCATAAACATTTATCCTCATCACTCTAATGGCTCATTTTCATTCGCTGATAACTCGGTCGATATACAGCATGCGGGGACTCCCCGCAGGCTTACTGACTAATGAAGGTCACAAGTCGATAACACGGTCGGTACACCGTCTGCGGGGAATCCGCGTAGCTGGCGTAGCGACTAATGAAATTCATCGGACCAATGAAAATTAGCCTTTAAAGCAACGGCCAAAAGTGCGGTGCAGGATCTCCGTATACCGCAATCGTTCCATATAGACTAATGAAGACGGTTCCCTGCATGCGGCATGCGCATAATATATGGCATGCGTTACAGAAATCTCCCGCATATGAGCCCTATCCACCAATGAAAATTAGCCTTTTTTTTTTTTTGGATGTGAAATTATCAAATAACTTCTCCCGCTTTGGGTGGAGCGGGAGGGCGTGTCAGACTCGTACTGACTAAAACCCACCCGTGTTCCTTCCGTTGCCTGTACGTTGCCAGGGGCCACGGTATCCCTTTCGGACTTTCCCGCAACCCTAACAGGCATCGGTTCTATCGGACCCCTTCACTTGCTAACATCTCATTGAGGCGCGCGTGGAACACAACGCGCCGTCGACCCGGGCCTGGTCGTTATCGGACAGCGAGCTACCCATTGCTCACCGTCCGCAAGCCTAAAAAAATCCTAAAGCCTAAAGAAATGAGCCTTGATGATAGGTTCAGTGGTTTAGGCGAGAAAAGGTAACAGACAAACAGGGTTACTTTTTCATTTATAATATTTAAATATTTAATTAGCAGATAAGGGTTAAGAAACACGAACTAACCTTGGAGTAGAAACAGACGAAGATCGCGACAAATTCGGCTTCTTTTGCTTAAACAGTTTATGATTCCTCAAATCCATTTTTTTAAATTTCGAAATGTCACTAAATAAACTAAGCACAATAGACACGACCACTCACAAACCTCTGACACTGGCAACTAGCATATTAATTAGAACATACTATTGCAATCTAATTATCATAAAATTTCAGGTTTTAGCCTTTTAACGAAGTCGTTAGCAACGAATTGCATTGTAACTTTGTTGGCAAATCTTACTCCGGCGTGTCGGCTATTCATATGAGTAAAGGAGACGGGTATAGTGCTGACGGAACGATGGAAAGAGATAGTGATGTGTCGTAACTTTGCTGACGGCGTAAGCGCAAGCTTCTGTTAATTAAAATATGGTTTTAGTTGTAAGTAATGTTTGGTTTTGCGGATTTGTAATTGACGTGATTAACATTAATTTGATAGAGATGCTACCTCGGAAGTTTTCTTGCGAAAGAGATTAATAAAATAGGTCCATAAAAATAAAAGTAGGTAAAATCAGAGGAAGAAAATTTCCATTTTATGATTCTCAAAGATAAAAAAATAAAGCTTTAAAGTGAATTTAAGTGTCACTGCTTCAACAAATATTTGCCAATATGATTAAAAACGTGTTTATTGCCCACAATTAGCAATGCAAATATAATTTCGTAAAGGTCACAAAAAATCAATGGAACCTGTCTCTTTCAAACTAAAAACAAAAGCCATACGCCAAATAATTAAACAATGATAAATACAATAGTAAAAAAATCTTAAATTCATTCAATCACTGACAGCCTAAGCCGCTGGCCGAGAAGTATGTTTTGCACACGAGTTCCTTATACAGGATGTTAGGCAGACGGTCGAACATATGAAAATGGTGGATCCGTGGGGTCGTCTGCTACAATTATTCTAAACGAAAATATAAAAAAAATGTTGCCAGTTTATTGACGTTTGCAGTTTGAGCAATGACGAATTTCGAAAAAAATATATATAATAATTTTTAAAAATCGGTGTGGTCTTGTTATTGGGCCTAAACATATATCAGACGGCCCCACGGATCCGCCATTTTCGTATTTTCAACCGTCTGCCAAACACCTTGTATAACGAAAGTAAGCACTAAGGAAGGATTCTTGAAAATTTATCCCAAAAGGGGTCTATTCAAAAGGGGATGAAAGTTTAGCCTTTTTTGCCGATGAGAAATCTCATTGGGTGCAAGCCTTGTACACAAGGCTACATATCAAGCTAAACATTTCCAGTATAAGCTGATCTCACGTTATATAGGATTTTCGTACGATTAGAGAGGTCAGCTTATACTGGAAATGTATAGTTGTATATGTAGCCGTGTGTACAATAATAAACTTCTCACAACTTATTTATTTCTAAAAGCGGTTTATTTTTATTTGTAAAATGACACCTAAGTAACGAGATAACTTTTCAAAGGGACCGCACTGTCTTGCCCACTGTGCACAGTTCATTTTTGGTTTGAAATGTATCAAGTTATGTAGAGATACAGCCTAATTGAAAAGTAGGAAATGCTCTCGAGTTGATCTGAAAGATCTAAGGCCGTGAAATTAGTGCAGCTGGATAGATCAAATTATTAAAAGGGAACGGGGCCTGCGAGGAATTTGAAAAATAGGTATTTGAAGAAACTATTGCCGTCGTGTTACCTCAAGTCTGCCCCCGTAGAGTGCGATAGGGACAGCTGTAGCTCGGACCGATTATATCACAAAAAAAAAATTGAAGAGATCGATGTTTCGTATTCCCCTTTTTTCTCCTCGAAAACTGAACCGATAAAATTATTTTTTACATTAAAATTTTAAGAAAGAGTTGTCTAGGTTCCTATCATTTTCATTTATGTTAAAAACTTTTCGAATTTGTCTGGTACTCCTCTAATCACGGCGGTAAAAATAGGGCATTTTTTGTAATTTTTGGAGGGTCATATTTTCAAAAAAAGAAATAATAGGGACGTGTCTACAGCAGATCTTCATTTTATGAAAAAAAAATGTTTGCTGTAGAGGCATTATTCAGGAAGAAAAAAGGGGAATACATTTGTATGGAGAATCGCAGGCCCTGTTCCCTCTTAATACTCAAATGTTAGTTTTTACTGTTTTGCCAATAATAATAATGACAGGTTAATTGCATATTGTCTATATAAGAAATAGCAATTTATAATAATATCTTAAAACATGACGTGTGCAGTCAATTAATAACCAAACGTTTAGAAGGTGGTAGTGTCAATCGTATGACTTTAGCTCTGATAAACCAAGAAACTTGTGAGGATACTATGTTAAAATTAATTCTTTACTCAACTTTTCAAATGGATCGCTACCAATTATCGTTTTTCATTACAGCCGGTCTATTCTGTAATAATCTCACGGTGAAAACTTGGGTGAAGTGAGCTTGAAGTGAGCTGTCATTCCACCTGCTGCTAGGGACTGACAGCTCACTCCGAGCTCACTTCACCTAAGTTTTCACGGTGAGATGGTTACAGAATAGCACTACAGGGCCCAAAATATTCAAGAAAATCGCTGTCTCACCCGCTTTTCCCACTCTAACCTCACCCTTACCTAACAAGTAGAAGTTAACTGGCGATCCACGTCACTGATACGCGTCGGCGAGCGCTTTACCGTGCGCCGTGTGACGCGCAGTTTAATGTAACCATGCCTTTAGAATATTCTACTACTAGGTACAGTTACCGTCGCAAATACTTACGTTATCGCAAAAATAACTGTTGCTAGGTACGAAATATGATCCTGTGAGATTTTCGCAATGTTTTTCCTTGAAAGTTTTGCGGAATTGTAAGTGAGGTCATGGATTAGTTTTCGTAGATAATTAACGTTTTACATCGACAGTTGGAATTTACATAATAGACTAGACTCATCAACTTCATCGAGTAAATTGTTGACTTTCAAGAAAACATTAATTATATTTTTGCTTTTTATCTACCGTTAGTTTTATTTTTAAATATAAAATAAAGACATTCTGGCATCTTAAATGCGCTGAAAATTTTCCGCTAATTCAACATAGTTTCACGGCTGAAAAGATAGTTTTTTATCGAAAGTGAAACGTTTTGCGAACTTCTAAAAAATAGCAATTTCAGTTTTGTATATTTCAATTAACTATTGCACAACTTTAATAGATCGGCGTCAGTTCACTAAGTTTAAAAATAAAGCAAATCATGATTGTCTACTTATTACAGTTCAGTACGCAAGTGGATTGAGATTTATTTTTTTCTTTTTAAATTGTGAATTACTTTGGGTAACGTTGATATAATGAAAAAAAGGTTTTATGTAATGAATATGAAATAGAAAAATGTTTAAGCGTTTTGTGCCCGCCTGTATTTGGTAATTTTTGCGTGAATTATGATTTATTCGCTAGATGAAGGTGGAACTTTTATGTTGTTCATATTTACTTTGTTAAAATAAAAATAATTTAAATATTCTGCCGCAGTTTTTTATGAAGATTATTATATCAATATTGAGTCGATTACATACAGAACATAAACTATCGTTACTTTTAAACAAGGTAGCAAAATTGAAGCGTGTTATTTTAAGGCACGATATATACCTACCGTAGAATTTAAATTATTCTTTATAACCGTAATCATAATACCTACTTTATCGAACACTAGCTGTCCCAATGAATACAAAATTCCTTAGAAAAAAGCACTTTCAGTTTGTCCCCAATTTTCCAATTTTCTTGACAATTTGTCTTTCTCTAAAAACCTTATTGGGATGTTCTAAAAAATGTTATTTAAAAAAATCTCTAGTCATAGTTTTTGTTAGTCTAGTATACTTAAACAAGTTTAGAAATTAGATGCAGTTCGAAATATCAACCAGTTTCTAAATACGTACGTACCTACTTCTCCTTGACAACGGTTTCCAAGGGCATCTCAATTTATAATTTGTGTAGTTAAAGATGTTGAGTTTTTTCTATTTTTTATCCTTTTTTATTGCTTGGCGCCAAAAAAAAACCGAAAATACAACCGTTAGGTATCGGTACTATAAAGGATTTGGGACATTACGTTGAATACAGAGTTCTTATAAAATGGCTGTAATTTTTGCTGTAACTGCATTCTAGAAACGAAATACGCACCGACATCATTATCAGTTTTATTATTTATTTATTTAATATGAATTTCTCGATTGAAATATAATAATATATTAACAAATTCAAGATGTTATTTTTATGTTTATTCGAAGAATTCACGTGTGGTTTTTAATAAAGACAGTAAAGCCAATACCTATTTATTTTATCGCTGACCATTTGCATATTAATATTATATTTCTTTTATGGTTTTTTCACTTAAATTCGTTGGCCCACACTAAGGTTTTCTCTCTAGAATTAAATGCCAATTGAAAAATTACCCAGACATCTTTTGTCGCACATTTTCCCTTCTACCTTTCGCACTACACATATTATTTATCGATACTATTTAAAACGGTAACATACAAACAAAACTTGGCCAGTAACTGGCGTGACGATTCCGTACCGCACCGTTATCGCGCGCGTGTTGTGCATACGTAATGCGACCATTAATAGGTAACTATTGAACATAACTGTACTTCGTATAACATACTTGGATTTTTTGTGAATGGTAATGTGATATTATTTGTTTGATGAAAGAGTAAAATTAAGACAACAGTGGCTTATGTAAGTGTTAAACTTAACTAACATTGTGGGGGAACTTAGACTTAATAGTCTAAAATCATCAATACGTACAATTAAACAATAAATTCTTCTTAAAAATAAGAAAAGGTTTTGTTCTGAATTGCTACAATAACAGGTAAGTAATATTTAAGATGGTAGGAAACCCAGGCAGGCACTTTACTTTATGTAAATTATTTCATATGTGAGCACCATGTATCTATCACATAATTAGTTTATCTGTTGTTGCTTCATTTTTAATTCTTAATTCTTTTTACCTATTGTGGTATAATAATTTTATTCTAGGTGCATCGTCCTCACATATAATTATATAACTAATGTACTTATACAAAATATTGTAAAACATTTTAAAAGAGTAACGGTGGAGTTTCTTGCCCATTCTTCTCCATGCGAAAACTACCTTTTGGAAGGGGCGACTAGAATCAATTCAATTTTTTTTGTAAATTTTTGACGTTCAAAAGTGCCTTATAAGGTCTATTTGAAATAAATGATTTGACTTTGACTTTGACATGACCACTGCTCTCAAAACGATGAAGAAAAACATCGTGAGGAAACCGGCATACCCTAGAACCAAAAATTAGAAGACATGTGACTTCCGCCAACCCGCACTGGCCCCGTGTGGTGGATTATGGCCCAATCCTTCTCACAGAGATGAGGTGTATCCCTGTGTCTTAGCAGCGGGGACATTAAATGCAGATTATAGTGCAATATTTAAGGGAATATACAGGTTTTATAACAATGTCGTCAAAAATATTGTAATTGATAAACCTAGTAAGTATACTTGGAAATAACAGAACCCTTCAGGTAATCAGGACTTCCCAAAACCATAATATAATACGAAACAAGGCTTTGACATGAGTCATTAATTTAAAAATAGCGTTAAATTATTCCCCAATACCAAAGACAACGTGGGAAGTACTTTAATACTTATTTTTTCAATACTTTTTCTTACAATCATCAATGACCTTGACTATAAGACTTTCGTCATACAGAATGATTGAGTACAGATCACGTGTACTAAGTATTACCTCAACCGATGACATTACTGTGAGCTATTTATAATGGGAACCATAGTAGAGAATGTTACCGATGTGTGAGCTCATAACACACATAACATTACAGTGATGTGTTGAGAAAAAAGGATTGTAAGTGGAACACTTATGAATAAAAACATGATTTATGAAAAAGATACGACTTATGGCTCTATGTCAAAGTATAGGTTGTTCTTTAGTGACTATATCTTAGACGATGTAATTGTTGTAGGCAGTCTGACTTGGCGTAAAACTATTATTTGTGGTGGAACTTGGCGTAAAGATCTGTAATGCAAGTACTGATGATACTCATACTGGTTAGAAAGAAGACGCAATGGTGAAATTATAAATTTGGTATTGAACAATTACTGTTTCTTACGAGGCTAAAAGCTAATGGCCAAAAAGATACTCTAAACAATCCAGTTTATGAAGCATTTGGAAAAGAAGAGAAGCTTCTTAGTGTGGAAGCTTTAAACAATAACAACAAATTATGGTTACAGCTATATGTAAGCGGGCACGCCCTTTATGCCTGGAGGCTTTTATTTAGATATTGTTTTCGTTTAGTTATTTTTATTTCTGCCTGAGTATAGTTCTCGATGTTTTTGGTTGGTATATTGGCGTGTGCTAGCTGTCATATGGCTATTAATTTTATAATTTAAATTATGTTTTGTGTTGCGTAATGTAAATCATTTTTGTCTAACTGAACAGACAGCTGTGCTGCTGGGGAGTTTGTTGCGCCACTTCTTCTTCCCAGCGAAAACACTAGGAAGTGGTGAAGTGTGGGCGTTTTTGAGGACTGTCTTATGTAATTTTGACGTTCGAAAAGTGCTGATTCTCAGCCTAGTTTGAATAAATGACTTTTGAATTTGAATTTATGTTTGTAATAAAAACCAACATGAGTATCCTTATTATAATATAAAACAAAGTCTTCAATATTATGTTCTGATTCAAATCACATAATTTTTACATATCTAGTATCTATAACGTGTACCGGTCGATAATTTTCATGCTGATAGTAGACACCACTTTTTTAAGCATTTTGACGACGTAGTATCTGGTATTGTTATTCGGGCCCAGTTGACTCGGGCCGAGTTGTCACTGACCCTAATGAAGTTGCACCACTGACCTTTAAATTGTACCTTCATACCTATTTCTCAATTTGTATCAGCAATGAATTAACTCCCACTTTGTCGCCTACAGATTTTTAACTTGCCATTTTCGATCGCGTGGCGAGATCAGTTTGAATAAAAAACATTTATTGTACTTTTAGTAGGACAAGTTGTATCTGTCGTCTAGATAAATGATTGTATCAATTGTGATACACGCAAGTGATAAATCTTGATGAGGGTTTGCTGCGGGTAGTAAATCTGGTAGTCCTTTGACAAGGACAATTTTTTTTTAGTTGGCGTTGTAATTGTAACACATTTCAAGGCAAATGAAAGTTGTCAGTTTTTCTCTGTCCATGATAGTACCAAGATTACCGTATAAATGCTCCCGCAGACAGGCACGACGCGACGCAGACATAGTTCCACTAGAGTCGCGTCGCGCCCTGTCTCAGTCTGCCTAGCCTTTTCCCAACTATATTGGGGTCGGCTTCCAGTCTAACCGGATGCAGCTGAATACCAGTATTTTACATGAAGCGACTGCCTATCTGACCTCCACAACCTAGCAACTGGGTAATAACGATACCCCTTGGTAAGACTGGTTGTCTTTCGGGCTTCTGACGACCCGTAACGACTGTCAAAGATCCACGAATGACAGCCGGGATCGCTTAACGTGCCTTTTAACGTGCTTTCCTAGGCACGGCGTCGCGCCTGTCTACGAGAGCCTTAAGTTGGCAGCCTAAACAACTCTTGGTGACAAATGGTAGCGTGGGTTACCAAATCTTTTTAGGTAAAAACATGCAGTATCATTAACATCTGTGAGCGGAAAGATATATATTGGCTTATGTAGGAAGCTTTTTCTATATGCATCTTGGTGAGAAGGTTCATAAAAATACTGATTTTAATATCGTTTCATTTGTTTTGTTTGGCCTCAGAAGTGCAAAGGGCCGTTTATTTAAAAAAAATACACAATCTAGTTCGTATAAAAACCTGTAGACTACAATATCCTGTTAGCAATCACCTCATTTTTATATATAACACAAATTTCACCTGATTGGCATGCAGGAGGCGTATTAACACGTGTGTTTGTGTGTGTGCGTATGCTTGTCACGTCATCAAACGTCACGATACACACACATATAGTTAGATAAGATTCCATTTTGTAACGAATGTAACTTGACCATTAATGTTTATTTTTTTCTGTGGATTTGTGGCTTAAGGGTACACTAGTCGATGGCTCGAACTTGTTGGTGGACTTGACTAATGTGCATGCTAATTAGTCTAATTATTTATTAAGTATTTATTTATCTAGTTGTTATTTATTTATATTAATTTATTTAGTGAAATAGACGATGATTTATAACGAAAACGAGCGCGTAACATTTCATGAATAGACCTTTTGGCGTATAGATATTATGAAAAAACTACTGGATGTATTTACTCAAAATAAATTTTGACTATTGAAGAAATTATCTAACCCTGTACGGTTTCTATTTTGCCATTTTCTTACCACATAAGTTATTTATAAGCCCAAAGACTACGAGTTAAAATTAGTGTTGAAATATGGACGTTTCGACGTTCATTATAATTTCCACACCATTTTTTTTTTCTAATTCTGTTTCCATACCGGGCTAGATGCTGACAAGACAAATTAATATATTTTTAGTTTTCGACGTACACTGTTAAACAGACGAGTAATCACCATACTACGTTGTATGGAAGAATGACCAACTAGCGTACCCTTAATACTTTATGAATCTTTTTCAACATTTTGACATCAACATCAACTCAATTTAAAATTTTAACACTGATTGATATAAATGCATTATAGATTTTTTGTACTAATGCGGTTTTCAATTTTCCTAAGTCAAGTTTTACAATGAACGCAACACTCAAATCATCAACATGCATCCGTTCTTCAGAAGCATCCGTTATTCGATTCAATTGTTTTATCACCAATTGTATTTTCGATTGATTCCCCTCGTAAACCTACCATTGCACTCGCCTACGCGACTGTACTCCAAAGTACAGTCAAACACACAAGCCGTTCCCCGAACTATCTAAACATACGACTTTATTATTCCAAGTGCATCGATGCATCGATATCGGAGGTCTCTTCCCTTTGGCGGCCATTTTTGTGACACCACAGGTACTTCCTTAGTTGCTAGTGTTACCATTATTCTGAGAAAAGGTGATAGGTACCTGAAACAAATAAAGGGAATTCATTAGTATTTTATTGACGAAGTTGTAGTGATTGACGTTTATTATAGAACACCTTACGTTTATAAATTAATGATAACATAGTAATGTCATCGATGTATAAATAATTTCATAGTAGGTAAATTGCTTTGATAACTCCTTCTCTGAAGAAAATAGCGGCATCTTTCAATTAACTAGTAACAAATACTGGAACTACGATAAATAGAACCGGAAACTACAGACATATATCAACCGAAAATATAAAATGAAAAAGTCGTATGTTTACAAAAATCATCAAAATGTCGTATCTACAAATATATCAATCGTTATAGAATGCTAATAACAACAGAATCCAATTGATAGCCGTAAATCCTTCATATATATCATTATGCAACGAAGCATCATATAACGAAATTATGTTCATGAATCGATCACAAGATACTTTCACCGAAGCACAGGTACGTATTTGGTCTGGGGTGTATGACAACCGATTATAAAAATGCTTATGTAATTCGGAACATGGTCTACAGCGCTGCAGAGAAATGGCTAGATACCATGAAAACAGTCATTGTAGTTAATGAGGCACAAATTGCTGTTTTAGATAATACAAATTTATAATTATAAACGTCTGCATAATACATATATTAAAGTTTTTCATCTATCGTGAATTGAAAAGGCAAATATTATACACAAAGAAATCTCTACAAAAGTATTGACACCCAATAATTTTCACCCAAATCCCTGCCTGTGACATCAACAAAATTGATGCTTCATCTATAAACCGGCCATTTTGAGATAAATAGATCATCGTACATCCGAAAACAGTAATCAGGTATCATCTCAAACTATCCATTTTTTTTTCTCATAATGGTGTCCATCACACGTCACGCCTGGCTATCGAATGATTTATTAAAGGCCCTTATCAATCAATTATACACTTTGTAACTGTCAGAATAGAGTGTGAATTCAATTGTTATATTTCCGATTAGATGTTTTCGTATAATAGTTCGATAAGTTTGATGTGTGAGATCAATCGAGCCGTGAAAGCTGGTTCGATTTCTTTTGGGATATTTAAAATTACTGTATCTATGATTACGTTGATACTTTTATTTTCTTATCTTAAAACGGCCACTACCTTTTATATTGCATAATACATTTTTTAAAGAAATAGGAACTATTGTTATTTATTAGGGTAACATGTCGAGCTGTCCTAAAATTGAGATTTAATGTGTTTCTGAGTGCCAGTGACCCAAATCATGTGCCGATTTTAAAGTAAATATAATATTTCGTAATTCGTTTAGTGTAAATGACACATAGTCACACTCATCATCTTTCACTTCTTCATTTAAGAAACCCACATCTCAATGCTTTTTTTCTGATAATTCTCTAAACTTCACCATGGAAACCATTCATCACAATTCCAAAAAAGTACTTTCTTTCATCACAAACGATGTCCCCAATTCCCACAATAGCATCATCGTTCCGAATCATTTCCACCACAGTCACGTCGATCATGACCCGAGTTTAGTTCCGGCGTCCACTTCCTCTGTATTGATTGACATTACTTAATATACCATTGATTATTGAGTCATCAATTATTAGATGAAATGTCATATAGACATGTATTATTATGTGACTCTATTTTATGGTTCTGTAATTGGAGTTTTGTAATCAGACAGCTAATAAATCATCTATATAGCCACATTTCAACGTTGTTATTTTTGTGTTAATGCTCTTTCAATCTTCATCGATAATATGCCAGGATTCATAAATGCAGGGAAAGATACAGAAGGTAAAGATACAATTAACATATTTTAAATCTAAAGAATTGCTTGCCAGTAGATGAATTTGATCAAACGCCAAGACGTGATCTAAATTTAACACATTCACTTTTAAGATCCTTGTAAAGTCCAGGGTACTAGAATAAACTAATCTTTATCAGTTGAAAGTTTGCTTTATTAACTTTTCCCGAAAAATTACAGGAAAAAATACCCGATTCTGGTATTTTGATGTTCTTAAATGCTGAGTACTTACGGTATTGTTAGAGTTTAATATTATTAATAAAACATCAGCGCATGTCACTGACGCAACTCTCCCGACAGACGGCCAGACAAACTAATCCCTCACTGACAAATCGGCCGCCGTCTCAAAGCCGATTAATAAATCATTTTGAACGGTTTTTGGTATGAAAAAAGAAAAATAGAATAACCATTTTGTTTATACATATATACGTTTTGATTATACGTTACCAATTACTGAAGAAAAGATGCTTGTTTCTTTTTAAGAATTAATGATGTCTTTCTAGTTGTGTTTTTAACTTAGTAGGTAAATACCTCTTTAGGCCCATCAAACAGAATATTTACTAAATCATTTTTATAATTCATCCGTACCGGAAGTGGTTGAATCGTTGTGTTTTTTTTTCATTCATTTGGACTATCGTCGTGACTAGTCAGAGCACGTCAAAACCGATAAACCGAAAGCGTTTTTAACTCAAAACTATAATGTCATAAGTCAATATTATGTCACAAATGATTCACAGACACAATTAGGTACAGTCGCGGATTGCGTAAGGATGCACCTTTCACCTGTACATGCAGTTCTTCGTGACTATACCGACTATTATTAAAGTTAGGTACGCTCATGTCTGATGTTTAGATAGGATTTGTGAAATGAAACTTATTGAAGTGATGAACATTTTTGCATACAATTACGAGTATGTTCTATCTTGTTGATTCGATTATTAAAACTGTCTATGATTTTTGTGTAATTCTGAACATTAACAAGATCACTATAATCTACACTTACTATGAATATGTTTTTAAGATTCCGATTTATCGTTTCGATTCCAAATTCAATTAGGTAGCAGAACTCATAATATTGAAAGATATACTATCACGTTATGAAAATATTGAACTCCAAACTCAAAATACTCAGCTGGTATGACTATGGCAAGCCTATCCAAAGAAAATAAAATCTCTAAAATAGCTCCACAAAAAGACCTTGTGTATGGTCTTTTTGTGGACCTATTTTAGAATTATTTTTGTGCATCCCAAAATGTTCACAGTAAGTGAATCACAATGACTTTCTTTTAAAGGATGAAAGTGTCGACACAATTGGACACGAGCGTGTCGTGTCGACACCGTGCACAGTGGGAAATTTTAACCATTTGATAAAGAATCTGTCGTGACCAAGTGTCACATTTTGTGTCATTTTTTGTCGGTCATCAGGTCGTAATTCGTCTCAATATGCAATGGTTTAGTTTTATTATTTTACGAAACCAGCAACCAGCGCAATTCATTTAATTTTTTTCATGTCTTAACAATTCAATCATATCATTTTAATGTAATTTTGATGCATTGCACTATTATACGCATGTTAAACATGCCAAGAAAAATTTACGTACCGACATTTAAATTCGCAATAAAATAATAATTACCGCTTACATATTTTAGACTTTCTTGTTTACGTTCTTGTATCTTCATATCCAATTTGTACTCTATAACTTTGTAATTAAGGTTTGAAATTAATTGTACATGATCGTTACGGTCTATGCGCCCATACAACACGACATTTGTATTTCGACGTGAATTTCTCGACTTTTCTCTTACTTTCCAAGTTGAATAACCGTGGTTAGCGCATCTCACATAACTACATCTATATGAATATTTATATCAAATTATTTTTATACGAATATTATGTCACGATTATGTACGATTTCACCGGTATATAAACTCATTTATCTGCTTTGATTTGCGGTTTTAATGTGCGAATTAATTATTTATAAGATTTATTGACTAATTAGTCACATTTGTCAGTAATCGCCGTGTTTGCACAGCTGGAGGCAGTAATCCTCTTGTTTATTGATTTTATATGAAAAAGTGTTTAATTTTTTAAAACCAAAATAGGTTTTTATTAGTGTTAAGAAAGTCCTAAAATTAAATCCAGTATAGTTAAAGCACGTAAAATTTAATCGGAGAGGCAACCGAATGGCGAGTAGCCACATTATAAATATTATAATTCTTTCTTATATTATAATTCAGTAGCCTATATTTTTTAATCAAAATTGCACAAAAAAACTTTAATTTTCAACACAATAATAATTATAAAGTCACAAACTCATAATCATCCCTTTAGGTTGATATCGTATTTAGTTGCGTCGCATATGAGTTGTTCTTCATTTGCATTGCGTTTTGACGTAAGTAGTGACGTTTTTCACACTGACTGTATTTTGTGAATAATTATCCGTAAGATGCTACTCTAATCACGATACCAATTGGACCACAGTGCATCAACTAGTAATCTGAACTCATCAGATACATTATGTCAAGGCGGCTATCATACATCACGGTAACCACAGCCTAACCTTTGAATCTAGAACATCTGAATATAGTAACATACAATCACTTTTACATGCAAATAGATCTCAAGTGCGGTCGGGAATTGTTTTGCCTTTTAGTCATTTAAAACAAATGAATGTAAAGAAGCAGAGAATTCATTAAGTAATTCATTCTTTCGAATTGCAATTGTTTTTTTTTTTTTTTCATTTCACATTATTTATTTTTGTGTATTGCCATACACATTTTAAGGAATTTGATGTGACTATAACCGAAACGATTTAATTATTTTTCATATTGGCAACATTTTTAGGGTTCCGTACCAAAATGGTAAAAAGGAACCCTTATGGTCCGTTTCAGTCTGTCTGTCCTTCTGTCTGTCACAGCTAGATATCTCTCCAGAACTACTAATGTTATCAACTTGAAACTTGGAATAGTTTTAAATGACGTTTGCTCAACTATTTTACAAATAAGAAAGAAACAAAAATATTATTTTTCTCCTGTCCGCCTATCCGCCCATCCACCTGTCTGCCCATCCACCCATCCACCTGACCGCCTGTCCATCTATCCTACTTTTGAAGGACTATACGTAAAGTAACACATCCAAAATATTTATATATGATGGCACGGAACCCTCAGTGCGCGGGTTCTACTCGCTCTTGATCTGTTTTTTAAACGTAACTATATTCAAGCAATGATTTAGTGAAGGATAGAAAGGATATTTTAAGTGCGCCACATTTTTTGATAATGTTGTTTTTAGCTCAAGAACAACTACTACGTTTTTGAAATTTTGAAACTATTTTTGTATCTTTCACATTTTAATCGGAAGTACTTATGTATTTAATTTTATAAAAATTAACCGGAAATAGATGGTTACGAAAGAAACACATTAACATTTCAATAGTTATAATAATTTATGTTCACCCTAGTTTGTATAATTATTATGACTTTAGGCCATTCTGAAGACACGAATTTTTCATTAAAATATTGAAATAAAAATAATCATGGTTTTTATTTTTAAACATTTGGACTCGTGCATTATTATTTCCTAAAAATACAATTGATAATTTATAATGCTCACGCATTCAACCGATACTAAAACGTGATAAAAGACGGAACTGACTTCTACAAACCAGCTGACTATTTGACCAATACTTGGTCAAATGTTGCCAAACAAAACACATAAAAAATCATAACACACCCAGCCAATAAATAAATAGGTCCAACATTGGTTCCAATATAAGCAAATTAATTAAAAATATCCGATAGTAGTAGCATTCCGTTTTACTGGCGACCGGAGGCCGCGACAAAGGTCGTCAGGTGTTGCCAAAATAAGAATAACGAGTTCTTAATGTCACACAGACATAAAATTGTTTGATTAATTTGAATGGCGAACCGTACCGGTGTGTGACACCTAGCAACAATTTTGTTTTGAATTAAGAACTTTTTTATTTTTAAACTACACAGTTTATTGGCTGGTGTAGCCAGCAATTTTTTTTGCAGCAATGTTTATTTTGTTTGAATAATCAAATAATGCCTTTTTTGACGAAAATGACTTTTTAAGTAGTTTTTTAGTTTCTAAGATGTAGTTAATATAGAATTGATATCCCCTTTTCTATGCCATCCAATTGGCCTGTGATGATTATTATATTAATTAACAATGCAGACTGTAGGATACAGTTGACATTAAATTTTTAGAGAATGCAATTTGTTTTATTATAATGTGTATTATTTAAAGTAACTTTTTTGTTTAACTTCTTGCTTTTATGTAAAATATGTAAAATTTTATATTTTATAGTTAATGGCGTGCATATTGTTATTAATTATGTTTATAATATATTAGCGTCAAAAGCTTTGTTGTAATCATTTTATTAGCTCATTCAAAACTGGAATTATTAGTTTTTTTTAAGCGTTTACAATATTGTATTATGTATTATTTATGATTTAAAAATAAACCCTTTTACGCATAAAGTATACGAGTTCAATGCTGTCTTGCTGTACATAGATTTCTCTATATGTCATTAATGTCTGTTGCTTCCATAGAAAAATAGGACTGCCGCTTTTTTCGGTTCGGGACACTACAAGTTTTATTATAAATAACAAATCTAAAACTTATGTAACTTTCCATTCATTAAAATAACTTCAAAAATTACTAATCACTGTACATTTTTTTCTGACACTTAATACATTTCCAATTATGAATCACATCTAATTTCTTGTCTACAAAACGAAAACGATTCTTTTCGTTTGAGCCCGAAGGCAGTTTGAAATCAAAATCTATATCTTTACATATTATACATTAAAGTCGCTTTTTGTGACTGTCTGTGTGACCGCGTTGTTATTCTAAACTACGCAACGGATTTTGATGTGGTTTACTCCATCATTAGAGAATTTATTCTGAAAGAATAAAGAAATCTTGATGATTTGTCAAGTCTAAAAAATTGTGCGAAGCAGGGCTGGCTCACTAGTTAAATATAAATTGACAATCACTTTCATCATAATAAGGTTAGAACTCGTTTTGAATGTAATGAGCTTTGCTTGATGCTTTAATTATACATTTGATTAAATTACAATCAAATGGACATTTATGTATCGATATTTTGGTATCAACTTTTAATTGAAATTTGATATCGATATATATAAAGAAATTTAAGAAATTTGATATTGTTATTAATATACTTGCATTTGAGTCGTTAGCGATGAAACTTAACATAACATCACGCCTTGGTTCCCCCAAGGGTTGTCCAGAGGTGTACCTATAGTACGAACACTCACATTTCGCCTATATTGGTTACGTTTTGTTAAATTGTCGAAAAACATGGCAGCTCGTTTGAGGTATATTTAGTTCGTGCAGGAGAAAATGAAACAGGAATAAAAGTGTAAGAATAAAGTTGTGTTAAATATTTTAAAAGAAATAAAAGAAGAACTGATAAAATCTGCACAAAGGCGTAAGTCCAGTAGTGAATTAGAAATAGACAAAAAATATAGAAACCAGAAATAATAAATAAATATATTATATCAAGCTTATCAGTTTTTTTTAATTTTTAATTTATGAATTAATGCAAATAAGTATTATAAGAGGGGCCCGTGGCTAAGTAATAACAGCACCACGGGTCGAGCCATCAGGTTAAGCTACGCTTGCCGCGGTCGGTCCTTGGATGGGTGACCATCTTTACATACCGAGACCCCGTTGGTCCCGGCTGTCATTTCTTGGATCTTTGACAGTCGTATAC
The DNA here is from genome assembly GCA_949128155.2 of Xanthia icteritia. Lineage (NCBI taxonomy): Eukaryota > Metazoa > Arthropoda > Insecta > Lepidoptera > Noctuidae > Xanthia > Xanthia icteritia. The sequence goes on from OX421932.2 coordinate 18,979,126, forward strand.
TGGGTCGTCAGAAACCCCAAAGTCTGACAACCAGTCCCACCAAGGGGTATCATATACCAACCCAAAATCAACCCAATATCTGCATCCGGTTAGACTGGAAGCCGACCACAACATAGTTGGGAAAAGGCTTGGCAGATGATGACATCTTTTAAAAATACATTGAAATATCGAAAAACTCTTGAGATCATTCAATGAGCGCGTGATTATATGTGAGATTATGCTAATTATGACAAAGTTCGAATAAATTCGACCTGTTTATGTGAGTCCTATGCCAATGAGATCATTATGTAAAACTGAATAGTTGGGGTAAACGTTTTATTTCATATTATTTATTGTTATTCCAATAATAATAATGATTTTGACATCGCTATAAAGTTGAAACGTGTTAATTTAATTGATGATCATTTTAATTAATTAATTAATTAAGATTTGTTGTAGAGGAAGTTTTGATTTTATGATTCGTCAATCGTCTCATCTGCTAAATCAATATTGAATTTAATTTATTTACAAAACTATGTTGTTTTTGTGTATGTTAGGTAATATTGTGTCTTAAAGTGCTTTCCCCAAAACTAAACATTTTCACTCTCATCATAATTTTCTTAGTTTTACAAAGAAAGAAAAAAAGTAAAATGAAACTGACTCTTTCTGTCACGATTCACGGTTATATATAAAATTTCAAGCTTATCTTTGATGTAGAACCAGGCCTATTTTTTTAAATATATATTTGTTTATTTATTTATTTAGGCAAATCAACTAAATACACACAAAGACATTCAAAGTACATATCATTTACAAATACAATAGCATTGCAGGCATCTAAAGGTAAGCACAGCATTTTATTTAGATATATACATAATAATTCATATAAAGATGGAATAATATACAATATGTCCATATATAATATATAAACGGTATATGTAAATGGTACATAATTGATGCCTGCAGTAAGCATAGGTTGTCTTTAAAAAAAACACTTTTAGCGCATAAAACCACCCATTGTGTGACCCTATATAAAATGTCTACTTTTATATGTGTTATTTTTATGGCGTACTCGTTCTTACATAATAAATAGTTATTCAATTTAAAAACAGAAACCATTTTTTTATTTATTTATTAACTACCCATTTAAAATTTTGACGAAACATAAAATAACATAACTATAACACACACATATAACACAACTGGAGAAATGTGGGTGTAAATACGGCTACATATCAAGCTATACATTTCCAGTATAAGCTATAGTCCTCTCATACCTATTAACACTGCAATTTGAAAACATTGTAAATACCATTTACTTTTAAAAGAGTAGAGTTTCTTGCCGGGTCTTCTCCATAGGAAATGACCAATTGGAACCGTGCACCTAGCTTCTGACGTTTCATAAGTGCCCTTGTAGGTTTATGTGAAATAAAATATTTTGGTAATTTGAATTACGTACAGAAAAATTTGATCGTTTCTAAAATATGCCTAAAACATTCTAGTTGGCGTTTTATACATAAAATTATATTAATATTCCAAAAATGTCGCCATCGTATCGAAGGCTGTTTGATGATCCAAACAAGGACTGGTTTCGAGATCCGGGTGAAGATGATTATAAATAAAAGTATCTCCTTTATGTATCTGATTTATTAGTTACAATATTATCTAATTATGTTATAATTTATTCCTTAATTTTAATGTGTTCTAGATACTTAACTTTTTTTAATGTTTGCGAATGGTTTCTTGGCAGTTACGTCATTTTAAATTGCTTACCAAAATATTTTTGTTTTTGTTAATATAGACACAAGTCAAATGAAACTGTATTTAACACATATTTCTGCTACGAAGAAACTATTTGAGGAAAAAATCGAAATCAGTTCAGTAATTTATTCGACCTCGAACCGCAAAGACTTCCAATCACACTTATAATATTAGTAAATAATATGAAGTGAAGTATTTACAAGGTAGATTTGAGTGGATATGGGCCGGGCCACACCCTAGAAGGGCATATAGTGACCTTATTGGTGATGTTCTTCAGAAAGGTCAGGTGCCTACTCGCAACTGGCGTGCGTGTATGAACGTAACCGAAGCAATATGAGGATCGTAGCAGGTGGCATTCTGTAGTTTCTGCATAAGCCAGTGGGAAAGCGTTGAAAAAAAAAAAGAAACATTTATTTAGGACCAAACACTTGTATACATTTTATAAACCTGAGAACTGCGTGATAGCTTGTCGGCAGGATTAGTTTATGTGTCACATGTAAAGATGAGTATCACCTCAGGAAAAATCGGTCAATCTATTTCACACATTTCATTGTCGTACAAAACAAACATTTGTATGTACTTACATGTACACAAGGACGCTCAATTTCCTTACACGACTCTGTTCAAGATCACTTCAGCTTCCGATTTATTTAAGTTTAATTCCTAGATCGAATAATTTGCGTGTCATTTCGGAATAATGTTTTTATTCGGAAGTGTTATAGTTCAATGTTAGTGATTTATATTGTTGATTTTATATTTGAGAGTACATTTTTTTATTGATATGGCGCGTAGAATTATATATTTATTTTTATTTGAACCTAGAGGTATATTTCATTGCTTGCGCTCCTGCATGCGTAGCATGGCATAGCACAACGGGTTGTCCACGGGGTTTGACGACGGAAGAATAGACAAAATGACAGATTGTGATTGTTTATCTGTCAGATTCAGATTCAGATTCATTTATTTATTGTAAAACATAGGTACATTATAAGTTCTTACATATTTGGTAATACATTTTGGGCGCTATGTTTTGCCTCCAAAAATAGTAATACATGCAATATATAAGTAATTAAAACAAGAAATTAATATGAATATATGAACGACAAATAAACCAGTAAATAATTTAGATCTTCTATCGCATTAAGAATTTCAATCACACATGTGTAATGAGAACAGATAAAAAAATAAAAATGTAATTTTGTCTATTCTTCCGTCGACAAAACTCGTTTCGGTCATGGTAAGCGTACAGGGCTAATGTAGTGGTCTGTTTGTTTTATCCAGCAGTAGGATGACACAAGCTTATATGTGTCTATTTCTTTTTTAAATAACAGAGGTTTCTTGAAAAAGAAATAGACATGTTGGTAATTTTGTTTTTGCTTACTTTTTCTAAACAGAAGTAAAGCTATTCGTTGAAATGGTAATAAAGTTTTCTTTGTGTGTAAGTTTCATTTATTTTTATTTAAATAATATTATGTCACACACAAAAATCCATAGAGATTTAACAAGCTTCTAAAACCTTAACTTTAATTCGAAATACATTAACTAACGTTTTGTATACAGGGTGACTGGTAATTAGTGGCCGATACCTAAACACGTGACTTTACTCATCAATATGAACAAATTTTATTAGGGGAACAAACGTGAAATCGCGAAACAAAAACAGCTGATCCCTAAATTTTGACGAGTTATGCGAACATAAATTGTAGGGAACAGCAGATTTTTTTTCGCGATTTCTGGTTTGGTCCCCTAATAAAAGTTGTTCATATTGATGAGTAAAGTCACGTGTTTAGGTATCGGCCACTAATTACCAGTCACCCTGTATAGACTTGTAGTTATAATGATTACAAAGCTATTTTAATTAAAAAACGATTGCTTCCCGCTATTTCAACACGAGTAGCTACCGAACTATTAATTATTAACGATTGTAATATGCTTTATGACTGCCCAATATAACTATTTCGTTGTTACAAAGTTATTAAAGGGAACTTGTATCTACTGTGTTTGAATAGACTTTGCTGATGATCGAACTTTTACAGTCATTACACATTTCGGTTTGAAGTTTTTTAGGTTATTATTTTTATATGGCGTGGTTACTGTTGGGGTTAGATCTCCCTTTTGAAACACTTCTGTCAAAGTTTTATTCATCTTATTACTTTAATTCAATTCATCTATGCTTATCATATTATACAGGGTGGCAGAGATATCGACGGCAAAACTTTTACCATGGATTCAGTACGTGATTCTGAAACCACCTGGGTTGAAATTTTACGTCGGTTAAAAAAAAAACTGCTGTTCCATACATTTTGACCCCTAAGTATTGCACAATTTATGAAACAGCAGATTTTTTTTTTAATACCCCTCAAGTTATTTCAACACAGAGGGGTTTAGAATCATGTACTGAATCCATGGTAAAAGATTTCCCGTCGATGTCATAGCCGCCCTGTATACAAGGTCCCATTAAAATAGATGGACAAATTTTAACACAGCATTCAGTACTTCTAACCAAAGATATTCAAGCAAAAACAAGATTTTTTAGTGTATTTTCGTTAGCAGATTTATTTTTCTAATGCGTTTTTCTTATTTTTTTTTACCATTGTCCTTATTTTGGTGGTCTGAATGATTTCTGAAAGATTATCCATCTATTTTAATGGGACCTTCTATATACATATATTATAGATTTGGTATCTTTTTCGTGTGATAAGGGACTAACCTGGTGTCGGAATTTTTAAGCCGCCCATGGGTCTCCGACTTGGCTTCACATGCCGTCGAGAAATATCTCTCGGGAGTCTCCGTCATGCCGTTTTCCTGATATTATAAATTGAAGTCGCTTTTTGCGTCTGTCTGTGTGACCAGTATCCTAATTGCGTAATACACGATCAATCGGAATTTGAATCGTTTTGAAACAAATTGCTAATCTATTGCTTCATAAGTTGGAAAAAAAATCTACTCAACAACGTAAATAACGTAATGAATGTTGTTGAACTGTCAAAATGAAACAAATTTGTCGTGATCGTTTACGAAAATGTGTTGAGTAATTAGATAGCAGGTTGTTGTTCTAAACTGCGCAACGGATTTCGATGCGGTCTTCAACATTACTTAGAGAATGTATGCTGGAAGGTTTGTGTGTCTTATATTAATATTAAAATAATAATACAGAAATTTCGATGTTTTGTGAAATCGTAAATCCCGTGCAAAGCAGGGGCGCGTCGCTAGTATATTATATCCTGAATACCTTTTTTTTTTCTTGGATGGGAATTTATCAAATAACTTCTCCCGCTCAGGGCGGAGCGGGAGGGCGTGTCAGACTCTTACTGACTAAAACCCACGCGTGTTCCTTCCGTTGCCTGTACGTTGCCAGGGGCCACGGTATCCCTTTCGGACTTTCCCGCAACCCCGGCAGGCATCGGTCCTTTTGGACCCCTTCACTTGCTGACATCTCTTTGAGGCGCGCGTGGTCGACCCGGGCCTGCAGTGCTATTCTGTAACTATCTCACCGTGAAAACTTAGGTGAAGTGAGCTCGGAGTGAGCTGTCATTCCACCTGCTGCTAGGGACTGACAGCTCACTCCGAGCTCACGTCACCTAAGTTTTCATGGTGAGATGGTTACAGAATAGACCGGTTGGTCCTTATCGGACGGCGAGCTACCCATTGCTCACCGTCCGCAAGCCCGCGCCTACGGTGGCCGGGATAAACTGAACACCTTATAAATAAAATTGTCAGTAGTTTAAATATCACATGCAAAATTACCTACCTACATACATTTTTTGTAAGTAAACAAGATATACTTAGTATGAACAGAAATGGAACTTGGCATGTTACAGGAATTCTTTTGAAAAAAGGGTGTGAACAGTCCCCATAAAAAACATTTTATCAGCAACATAAAATGCAAGAGACCGATGTTTACACAACACTACGAATATTTTAATATGACGTTGATGTTGCGCTTTCAACGCTCGGGCGTCGTCGGCAAATGTCGTCAGTCCTCGGTTTCGTAAGCGGCGCGCGCGTCGCTAATTGTAATGGCGAAAGCAAACAGGTGCCTACTGTGTGTTTTATTCATTAATATACAGATGCTAGGCTTCATCTATTGTGCTGAGAACCGAGAACTATAAGGGCTTAAGCTTTTATTTTATATTTTATGGTTTTCGGTGTTTACTTTTGGTCGTATGTGCAAATGGTCCAAGATTTAAATTTTTATGCGTTTGTTTGAAGATTTAAACACAAGAGGTGTCAAATGAAACTAGCATTTGACATACATATTTTTAAGATCTTTACGATTTTTTCTGCCAGTATTTTTAAGACATGACAAAAAATTCTCTTTTCAAATTCCTGCAATAGTTGCTGCTTTTTATGTTTGTATATGAATTAAATGTTGATGTTCTAAAGTGTGTCATGTATACGGTATTTGTGTCATCTCGTGACTACATCAGGGAAATCTGCGGTACGGTACAAATAATGTCATGTTCATCAAGGGATTGCTAAACTTATGTAAATTACTGGTTTCATATATGCCTACTTACATGTTTATATGAAAGGTACCGGTAAAATTTTCTGTATGTAAATAAATAATTTTATCACTAGATTTTGTTTTATTACAGGGATATAAATACTTTTAAGCAAATAGGACACTGGTTTTATATCAATTCATCCTACTATATAGGTATATAATATTTTAAATATGAAATTTTGTATGTTTGGATGTGTGTCACGCAATCACGCAAAAACGGCTGAACGGATTTGGATAAAATTTGGCTCATAGATATTTTATAATCTGGATTAACACATAGGATACTTTTTATTCCAGTAGTACGTTCCCGTGGGATAATGTCCGACATCCACGTGGGCGAAGCCGCGGTTGAAAGCTAGTTTTGTATAAAAAACCTTACAATCATTTTGTGCATTAAAATATCATCATACTTTAATTAGCATTTTTTCTATTTGAGTAAAATTCATATACGTAAAAAATTACGAAACATTACATTTTTATTACAACTATTTTCGAATCCAATTTCAATGTAAGAGCAACAGTAAAAATCTAGCGATTTACACACTTAACAGTTTTTCAATTAACTTTAGTTGAGCAATTCATACGAATATTGCACATTGAGTTAACTTTCAAAATGTTAACTGGCATATCATTTTATACGTGTGTTAAACCACAAATACAGCGGTTACATTGTTGTTAACTAGTAGAGCCAAACTAAGGTCAAAACTCGAACGATAAGGTAATAAACACATAATATTAATGTTAAAAACAATATACAGCACGCAACATCAGTAAGTTTCTTAAAAGGCAATATTAATTGTAAAATAATCGATTTTCATAAACACTGAAAAATTAACCCAATCAACTGCACACACAAGCTCATTGATTTCTCAGAATTTTTTAATATTTTTATGGAATCTGATATGGTTGATTTTTGTCTGGCACAAGATCTTGTTCATTATATCCTACCGGAATGAGCGTTTCTAGCGAATCGGTAAAGATAATGACTGAAAAGATATTCAGAAATAATGTTCTTCCGTCGGCCTTAATACTCGTATTCGGAAATGTTCGGGTAAAACAATGCGTGTTCGGCTACTTGGTACAGTCGGCAACAAAGGTCGTTGAACATCATTTAGATGTCCTTATAAAAAACTTGATCACTTTTCACAATATTTTTTTCTAAGATATGAAATAACATTTTGAGAATTAGTGGACGACTGCCTCGATGGTCAAGCAGCCGCAAGTCTGCTGAGCATGAAGTCCTGGGTTCGATTCCCAAGTAGGGCTAAGTGTTATTGAATTTTTCACCAGGAATTTCTCAGTGGCAGTCCGGAGTCTGAATTTGTGCCCAGTTTATGGCAATAGGCTTGCCCTCTATTACATGGGACTTAAGGGCACAATAGCCGACGGATCGAACCCGTTGGTGGGCGTGACTAATATGCATGCTAATTAGTCTATTTATTTAGTACTCATATATTTATTAATTTATTTAGTGAAATAGACGATGGCTTATAATGAAAACGAGCGCGTAAAATTTCATGAACAGACAATTATTGGGTGTATAGAATGATGTATTCATTAGTACAAATACTTTTATTTTGAGTAAATACATCCAGTAGTTTTTTCATAATATCTATACACCCAATAATTGTCTGTTCATGAAATTTAAAAAAAAAAAATTGTGGGGGATTAGTGATTATCAACAAGATTGTCACAACTCAGTAATAAAGTCACAGATTAAAAAAAAATAATATTACATGGATCAGCAATTTTAACAACAGCATCGTGAAGTAATTTTGCAAAAAAAATGTACTGTGAAATGTTCTTGACTGTACCTACATCGTGAGTTGTTGTATTACTTTGTTAAAACGAATACCGAAAATATTTGTTTAAATAGTTAAATAACATAACAGTGGAATTAATTAATTGTTTGTAATACAGAAATGTGTGTAATAACTTAATTTATAGTAATCTAATAAATTTTAATTCAACTACATACATTTACTTTCTATGATTTTATTATTAAAATTAAGGTATTTTAAACTAATTGTATGTAAAATATGATTGACGTGTAAAAGTGTTTGTACATACAAACCTACTTACAAAAATAAAATTATTTATCATTTATCCAGAATCCTTAAAATAATTAACATAAAAGGTCAATGACATTTAAGGTTCAGATGATGTCAAAACGACTGTCATAATTTTATGAAACTTACACAGTGCAAGTTATGGTAGATTTTTTCATTAAAAATCGATATCAAAATGTCATTTTTCAATGGTCTAGTATCATAAAAACATTTATTCATAGACAAACAATCAGTCCATTGACATAAGCACACAGTAACTGATCTATGACGAGTGTTTTATATGGCTACTGTGTGTGTGCATACGTGCGCAAACACACACACTCATACACATGTGATCATGTTACTCAACCTGACGACCTGTCATTGTTGGAGTCAACAATATGACACAAGGATAGGGTTGGCTCTATTTGTTTGTTTATGGTTTTTCCTGCACTATGTTAGATAGGTTCATAGTTGGAAAATGTTAGCTGCGTGGGAAAATTTATATTATATTTCAAATTCATTAATATAATACATTATATTTATGTACTTAGGTAAATGAATGTCTTGTTGTCTGAGCTAGTAAAAATAATGGCAAATAATAATAGATTTGTAAGTCTTAAAAATAATGGTCTTCGAAATTTTTCACGGAATTGTAACTTTGACATTTTATTTTCTCACTAATGTTTTAGTAATGTTAACAGTCAGATCAACAAAACAAAACACTATTACACCAACAAAATATCCCAATCACAGACATGAAAAATTATAAAAACGCACTTTACAAATACTTGCCAAAAATGTCAAACAGAGTTACAAAATTTCTCCGTTCGCCAACCCTAAATAATAGCGTTATTTGTAACCCATAACAAAGCGGTTAACCGGACCATTAGTTCTTTTGTAAGCTATAAAATTGTAGCTTGAACTTTAAAGTCACTATTGTGTTAATTTTTTTGTATAAAAAGTGATATGTCGAAATGTATTTTGACTGGGTGCAGCGTGGGACCACTGTGTGGTGTATATGAATGGCCAGGTTCAGTCCCCCTGTGTTGTTTGACGACACAAATTTTGCATTAAGCGTGACATGTATGTGTGTTTTTTGTCCAGAAAAAGTTGCAACACTGTGTTTTGTTTAAGCTTTCTTTATTTCGTGTTTTTAGACGCTAATTTTTATTTAACACATTTCGTACTGTATTAGACTTAGTCATCCTAATTCCTAATGCGAAAGTGAGTTTGTTTGTTTGTTTTTTACGCTCATCATAAAATTTTGTATACACGTTATCAGGGGTACAGAAAAGGACATAAGGTACCTTTCATCCAGAAGAACAATACTGTTCCTGAGGGATAGAAAAATAAGCCTTGGGCAAAATTCGTGTTATATTTTTTAGATTATTTTAAATAAGTTATGCTATTCTATCTAGGCCCATGTCCTATATCAAGTTTAGTTGTCATAAATCGAAGTTAATACAGGCAATGTGTTGGTGTTTAATCACAATATTGCATCAGAAATGATTGCTTCTTGTACGACGCAAGAGTTTAATATGTAGGCATTTGTAAGCTTTAATTAACTACCACCTTCTCAAGACAAGCCTGCATCATTTCACTGAATTTAAACAGACATGTTCTTCAGTAGTTTTAGTCTTTTTCTTGTAGTAAGAAAACTGATATTCAATCTTAAAATAATCTAAAAATATTAATTTATTAATTTATTTTATTTAAATATTTTTACTAAGAGTGAAACCGAGGCTGTGAGTTATGTCCCATTAAACTGCACTACGGGTACTTAATAAATAAAATATTAGAAAAACCTTGAATCGATATTAACGACTCCTAAAGCAGGTTTTTTTCTAAATAAAATTAATTTAATAAAAACTATAAGTTTCAATCAATGATGTTTTTTACATAATAATATCTTTTAATTAAATTCAATCACAAATCAAAGGAATCTATAAGCTGTATGACATAATCTTTGAACTGAGTTTCTTAAGATCTGTCGTAACTTTTGGGAACCTTGACGAGTACAAACACACTGCATACATTATACAATACATTTGCATACTCCTGAACTTAAGTAAAGTTGAATATTTAAGTGAATAAACTTGGTATAATTGTTTCTATGTATGAAGTTACTTTATTTCTTTAGCTCATATAAAATATTTTAATTATTTTAAACTGGTTGTTTATGGAAACAAGAGTAACTAGATTTATATATTGTATAATAGATGAAAAGATTCAACCTACTTTGTTTTAAGTTAGTAATAAATAAAAAAAATTCAACGTCAGGGCGTAACCTATGTGCTACTCTACCCTAATGTACAGTGACCAACTTGTCTTGTGAAGTCATTGGATACATGCCATTTGTAGACGAATAAATTAATACATAATGACTTGTATAATTTTACTGATTGTGTTGACAGTAATTATATGTATTTGTGATTTTTACTACCAATAAAATTGTGTTTCAAAGTATGTCATGTAACTTAGTCCCTTTCGGTAAAAAGCCTTAATCAAGCATTAACATTTAATTCGTTTAAAATTGCGAATTTTACTTATTTTTTCAAAGAAACAGCAATTAATTTCAACAATTTTATCCTCTTGTTATGCTTCAAATACTTGAATGCAGGCTTAACGACTAGCGGTTACCTGACAAAATTCTTAACTGCCTGCAATAAAACTTGTATTGTACTTATGTCTGACCTCTATGAATCCTGTTTGTCTAGAAAAAAGAAAACTGTATGCAGGATTTTCCTTTTTATACATAATTATATTATATTCGCTTTTTTTATTTTTATCTTCCTATAAATCGTTAAAAAAAATGTCGGAAAGATCTTAAGATGATCACACGCAAGAAATATTAACACAAGAGAATGATAGCATTGCGTGCGGGATCGAGAAAACGCAACGAACGGACGACTCAGTCGTAATACCTATGCGCAAGCGCTACACTTTCGTAGCTCCGCGCTTCGCATACAAAAGATATCAACGAGCGCCTACAAAATGTGCTTGTAATTATTTTCTTCGTAACTTTTACAACAGAAAATCTAAGAATTCTTCCGCGTAGAAATTTATTTTTAAGACTGTAAAAGTAGTTCTTATAAAAGAAATAAATGAGAAATTGTCTCCCCGCGAAACGAGACAACATTGTGTAATACACGAAACTGCGAACAATTACGCGACGTCTGATTAAAATAAGCGAAAAAACTTACCGCTTGCAAAAACTGTTTGGTTACAAGTGAAAGTCGCTCCCTTGGTCGCGACTAGGAGGGTTGGTTCAACACTTTTTTAGCACACAACACTGTACGAATCACTTTTGGGGGCATAGAAGCACACTTTAGGGGGGGAGGGTTAAGGGGGTAAGTTCGTTGGTCCTTGGGTTTGAATTTGGCGCGTTTGTGCGCTGACCGGCGCGGGCGCTCGAGACGACTGGCGGCAAGAGACTGCGCGCGCAACTCCCACCATGGCCGCCCGAAATACTAATCACCTTGCTATCGAGACTGTGATTGAGGTGTACATGATAAGAGATAGCGAGTGATATATGTAATAAAATTGAGTTGTGAAGAGGGTTTTTCAGTGGAAAGCCCATCGATATGGTTGAAGAAGTATAAAAAATCTAAAGGTTACATATTTTTCTTCCTGTTTTAGGTAATGCACGGTTTTGAACGTTCTCATTATATAAATTATTTATGATATAAGTAAATTAAATTCTTTTGTAGTACCTGATTTCAAAGTTAATTACTTTTAACCTAATAACTCCTTCATTTATTCAATATATTGCATCGTCTTGTTATATTCCATAACATTATTATTACTATCATTTAACATTCAAATCTACTCGGAATTAAAAACTAAGAAGTTATTATAAAAAAAAAAACAATGCCTACTACCAACACAAACAAAAAACTGTCACAAAATCTCCGTAACCTATCCCTTGCACCACACAACACACAAGGTGAGACGGATCTAGATACAGCGTGTCATTTCTTCCACAACCACAACACATCAAAGGTTGACCATCTGAGGTCGAGGGGATAGGAAACCGTGACGTCATGAAAAGCATCCAATGCCATTGCCGTATTCATCATCTACCAATAATAACTGGAATTCGGGGTTTGACCTTGACAGTATATTATCTTTTGATGACGAGCTTTTTTTTCTATTTTTATAAGTAGTTCTTCAGGTGGCACATTTTTGTCACATTCCTGTGACCACTAACAAATGCAATCAAAGACTTAAAACTACTTTTTTGGCTAAGAGATCGGCAACTTAGATTTTTGAAGTGAAAACTTCTTGTGTTGTGCACTTTTTTTGTGATGGGCAAAAAATGTTAAACTCGCGTCAGGACACGTGGCCTGATCGAAAATTTGTAAGACGGAGGGAGAGTATTACCAAAATATCAAAAATGCACAACGTTAATATTCAAGTTTTCACTTCTGCCGGCACTCCCGGAGTGCAACCCGTTGTTTTTTTGTCTACCTTTTAAAACAAGCTTTATTTTTAATTTCCACGGCAAATAAAGCAGACTGTTCATCGTTTTTTCAGCTTCTTGAGTATTTTTTTTGTCAACAATTATCCATATTATTTATTTATTTATTTATTAAAACTTTATGCACAAGTAAAAAAAATATCTTACTAAGGCGGACTTAATGCCTGGTGCATTTTCTAACTGTCAACCTTAAGGTGATGCAGAGAGGGAACATGGCAGATGCAAGAATAAATACATAGATAGATACATTCATACTTAAAAACAGAATAAACTTTGTCACGAGAAATAACGATCGGTAGAGGAGAAATAACGATAAGTACAGGAGAAAACGAATCCAGCAAATCGGCGCTGGGATGTTTCTGCCAATTTCTTACGTATATTATGTCACCACAAAAGACCGCCACTGCTGTACTGTAAAGGGCTTCTATATAGATTTTGTGCTGCTCTGAGGCCAAATACATCCTATGGGTTTTTGCGACGTAGTACCTACACCATGCAAGTCATCCGTCCATCCGATTGCAGACCGTAACTATTATAACCATACGATATTATTATAGGATATTGGAAAAACTCACAATCACACATCATCTTAAAAAAAATAATTAAAAATTAGCTAGATGAGTTCGGCGTTTCCTATCTGACTACTCTGAGAAGAAAGGCCGAAACAAACTCAGAGGTCACAGTCTCTTTTAAAGTCCAGACATGATCTTGGTCAGGCCATATGAGGACCATGTAGATTCGTGTCTGAAATGGTCTTTTGAGAAAAGAACCACACAGATTTGAGTGGACCTGTCCTGTCAGTGCAAGCATTTGTCAGTAATCGTGGAGCTCAACCCAGAACTTAAGGAGCTCAACTCGACCAACAATACCAAGGAAAGGACATTTGGGTAGGCCGCATAAACTACTCAAACTGCCAGGCCATCATAAAAACTACATAAGAAAGAAAAAAAAAAGAAAAAATCATAATAAAAAAATCCACATAGTCCACATATTCACAAAATTTAAAAAAAATATATAATACTTTACAAAGTAATAATGTCATTTTGTATGTAATGTTTATATAACGCAAATGATAAAAGATCATTCATGAACAGTGAGATGATAGGTTGCAACATATTTCTACATCACATTACTACTAGTCACATTATTCCACGTGACAATTCTACTATCTAAGGTCGAGGATACAGAAACCATTTTGTGACGTCAGTTACACTGTTACACTTGTTTTCAATGTCATGTTCGTCATCGATTACCGATTTCTCTTTAATATTAATCACACTATGTAATCCTGTGAAATTATTTTTTAAGTAAATTGACACCCTACTTCAATGTGCCGTGTTATTTTTTTAATTTAAATGTACGGATAGTTAAAGTTAGTAGTCAGTTTGTTAAACAATTAATTTTACTGGCTTAAGAGGGAACAGGGCCAGCGATTCTCCATACAAATGTATGCCCCTTTTTTCTTCCTGAATAATGCCTCTAGAGCAATTTTTTTTTTCAAATCAGGGTCTGCTGTAGGCACGTTTCTGTTATTTCCTTTTTTTAGCAACTTATTGGTAATGAAAATATGCCCCTCCAAAAATTACAAAAATGCCCCATTTTTACCTCCGTGATTAGAGGACTACTAGACAAATTTGAAAGTTTTTAACATAAAAGAAAATGATAGGAACATAGACATACTCTTTCTTAAAATATTAATATAAAAAATAATTGAATCGGCTCAGTTTTCGAGGAGAAAAAAGGGGATATCAAACAACGGTCTCGTCATTTTTTTTTGTGATATTATCGGTCTGAGCTGCAGCTGTCCCTGTCGCACTCTGCGGAGGCAGACTTGAGGTAAGACAACGGCAATAGTTTCTTCAAATACCTATTTTACAAATTCCTCGCAGGACCTGTTCCCTCTTAAAACAGGCTTTAATCAATAGTTCAGATGAATATCACAGTTAGATGTCGCTAAGTTTTACGCCATTCTTTTATAATAGTAGAAAGCTTAGCATAATCAGCCTATAATTTTGACCCACTACTGGGAAACAAGCCTCCTCTCAGGGAGAGGAAGTGGGCCGTAATCCACCACGCGGGCCCAGTGCGGGTTGGTAGATGTCACACGTCTTTGAATTTTTGGTTCTACGACATGCCGGTTTCCTCACGATGTTTTCCTTCACCATTTTGAGAGCAATGGTGATGAAATAATTTACACAAAGTAAAGCGCCTGTCAGGGTTCGAATGTAGTTGCGGAAAAGTCCGAAAGGGATACCGTGGCCCCTGGCAACGTACAGGCAACTGAAGGAACACGGGTGGGTTTTAGTCAGTAAGAGTCTGATACGCCCTCCCGCTCCGCCCAGAGCGGGAGAAGTTATTTGATAATTTCCCACCAAAAAAAAGGGGTGCGAATCTAAGACCTACGACTCGTAAGTTGCGGCCGTTACCACTGTGCTATACACGAAACTTGGCACTTTACTAAAGACAAAAACAGGTCCAATGCTGATGACCAATTAAATAACCATTATGATCTAAGAGTCCTATGGATTGTATTTACTTATACTCTAATATCGAAATGAAATAATAATTGATCTTATCTAAAACAGACTGACAAAAACAGTTAACGCTTGGTCGAGTTGAATATAACAAGGGATCAATTTTAGCAACTCGTAGGTGTTGATACATGCATAACGTACATATAAGAGACAATGCATAGACGAATAGACAAATAATAAAAAATACAAATTTGTTCGCCTTTTGTTTTGCCGAACCAATAGACTTTTTGTTAATGTCAAGGCGAAACTGTCGTTTGATGACAGAGTGACAGCTTGATTAGCTTCATCGTGTGTATTGTAGCATTGAAAACAACACATTTCATATTTCTTTTTGTCGTTTCATTGACAAAATCGATAATTCGTTGTTCCTGATTGTTATTGCTGAAAAGGTCAATGACATACTTAGTAGTTTTTTGACATAAGCATAATAATAATATTTTAATTGGAATGAGACGAATAGATTATATATTATACTGTGTGTTATTTTAAACATACATACATACTTTATGTGAGTGTAGTATTCATGAATATAAACTGTGTAGTGTATAGCTACACTAAACTCAATTTAAAAGCAAAATTATATTAATAATATTATTAGGTACCTTTAATAATATCAACAAGATCTTTGATCAATAACAATAGCATTTAGAGCAAATATAAAATGAGATCAAATACTCGAATGTCACGGACAATGTCCTAGAAATATATGCAGGTTTTGATACAGGAAATCCTAATCGAAATCCGTGAGTACACACGTTTGCAAAACTACATGTAAAGGTAAATCCCGGAACTACGTCACAGTGGTACTGCGAGCCATTACTATAGAATACTCTTTATTGTACCTCTTTGTTGTCTTTATTCATTACAGACATAAATTTGGAAATTTTACATAGGGTGACACAATGGGCGGTCTTATCGCTTAAAGCGATCTTTTACAGACAACCTTTGGATGGATTAAAGGTAACAGGAGAGACAATACTGCAGGTAGTCAGTGGTGTACATATACAATAAATACATACATACAAAAAGCATAAACTTATTCATATAAATATTTATACATATACATAGATATACTTATATAAATTTATTAACGTGAAACAAGAGCAAGGAACTATATGTAATGATGATGTTCAAGGAGAGAGGAAGTGTATTACTCAGCCAATTCGACCGAAATCTGTATCGGGAACTGAATCTGCAATCTGAATCTGATCTGATCATACTGCTATTTAAATTCATTGGTTTTAAACATTCCGAAAAAGGAAACACTTACAATGTTTACAATCAAATAATTGCAGCGTAGGACATTCTTTTATTTCCTTAAACTACTTATAACTTTTTGTGATAGTCAATGAATTTCTTTGCAATACTTACTATGTACGTATTTGTACAAAGGGTAATCCCCAGAAATAGGCTACAAAGATACTTGGAAGCTTTGTGATGATTCGGCAAAACCCCGTAAAAAATCAGTTCTTCTGACGCAGCATCCAAAATCCTTGTATCAGAACGGGGAAACTATACGAAGGTCCGTTTCAACGAAAAACAAAACCTTCCATCTCTAAACTAGCCTTTAAAAAACTTCCGTTGAATCAATGAGATGGAAAATAAACCACAAATCATCTGAAAGTAATAATTTACACACAATTGATTCATAGAATCTGATTCAATAGACGGCGAAATTGCACGGACGATTCATTTCTGATCCAAAAAGAAAACATTGACCTCGTTAACTAAAACCTTGACCCACTAACCTAGACATCTTACTTCCTCAACATTTTAATTCTTTCCGAAAACAAAATCTCATAGAAATTCTTGTAACGTTCGTTGAATCATCGTTTACTACTGTAATAATTGCAAGAAATGGTGTAAATTTATCGTAATTTTGCGTCTCATCTGAGGCTTTCGTAATCTTGAACGCTTTCTTTATGGAATCGATGATGTAAAACATAATAACCCTTAATAAATAATATGAAATACATTAGTCACTTCATATTGACTGATGAACGTTCACAGTACAACTTACGTCGTCTTATAGATTACGAAAGACCTGATGAACAGATTTTTATATTGATAAAGTCATCTCTCGTTTGGCCAAAGTTGTTATTCGTGTAAACAAATGAAGCTCAGCTGCAGAATACTGAAAGATGGCGCCTGAAATAAGCTTTGTCGCATTTGTTGCGTTTCGAGGGACTGTCATAAGTAATTTTGACGTTCAAAACATACTAATTCTCAGCCTAATTTGAATAAATATGATTTTTAATTGTTATTTTCTCGCAATATGTCTTGTTAGATATTTACTCGTTTTTCGTATTAATGTTCATGATAAACAATACTTTCTTACATACAATACCTACAACTAAATTGATGAGCCGAACATCAAAACCCTGACATCAGACTCCTCTTTATCTCATCCTACGTAACTGTGAACACAATTAGAGGCAGCTCCGTTAGCTCGACACGATGTGAAGTGTCAAAGTGTAGGATGGTACAGATGAATGTTAAAGGCGCTACAGACTAACACTACACTTTAAAGTTTAAACTTAAGTAGACATTTATTTAAGCAATGTTTGTCCTTACTCAACGTTGGTCCTATTTTATTTCAACTATGCCTAATTTAGGACTACTCATTTAATTAGTAGAACAGAAAATGAACCTATACCTATTTTTGGATTTACATAAATTGCAGCCTTTTTTTAAATTAATTTTTGGGAAATTATCAAATAACTTCTCCCGCTCTGGGCGGAGCGGGAGGGCGTGTCAGACTCTTATTGACTAAAACCCACCCGTGGTTCTTCAGTTGCCTGTACGTTGCCAGGGGCCACGATATCCCTTTCGGACTTTCCCGCAACCCCTGCAGGCATCGGTCCTATCAGACCCCTTCAATTGTGCTGACAATTGCAGCCTTGGATCCTAAAGACTAATAATTGTTACACCTGTTTCTAAACTATCAAATAGGTATAATTAAACAATTACCGATTAAATACGCAAGAAAAAAAATATAATGCGTTGCTGCTAAGTATTATTGTGTTTTGTAACGGAAATTTCTCAGTAGCAGCCCGGAGTCTGGATTTGTGCCCGGTTGATGGCAATAGGCTCGCCCCCTATTACATGGGACTTAAAAAATAACTGGCGAAATGTGGGTATATTACAGGTATACCTCTGCCCAACCCTTCGGGGAAACAAAGCGTGATGTTATTTATATTACCGAAAAATTTCCGTTATCTTATCGACACTACCTATGTTTAGTCATCACCACAGTCTAACAAAATTGACGCAACATTATTAATATGTGCTGTTAACGAGTCAAAATGCACGTAGTTCGAACGTATTACGTATCAAGATCACTATCAAGGATTTCAAACACGAAGTTATGAAAGGCTAACTGCACTACCCATTTCTTCATCCCTTGACTTGAGGGAACCATTTTTCTTACACTTCCATTCCAGCTTATGAAAATGAACTTTATTTCTAGGTTTCAAAGTCCAAAATCAAATGTCTCAACAACGCATCTGTACGTGACGTATAAAGCGTCACTCGATCTCTTGTTTGATGTAGGACAGAATCCTAAAAAGAAATGAGATATTTCCGATTTAGATTGGGTAGCTTCAAGCGAGATATTGGTTAGTCTAAGCTCATATGAAACTGTAAAATGTTTGGCTGATTTGATGTTTATTATCTAATTATAGATGGATATGTCGCAGTAAGATGGTTATAGCCGTGATATAGATATATCCCTAGGAATATAGCTGTATACCGTAATATAGTTATATGAAAGCGGTTTATAACTGTCTTGCTAGGAATATGACTATGATACGAGCACAATCTCGTATTATAACTATTAGGGCACTCCGACAGTTATGAACCGCTTTCATGAAACTATATTATGGTATATAGCTATATCCCTCGGGAGATAACTATATCACGGCATCAACCATCTTACTGCGACAAATAGATAGATAGATACATCGTTTATTTGGTGCACTCAAAATACAGCACAACATATATAGAAAAGCATGCAAATAGCTGCATTAAAAACGCGCTTTGATTAAATTATGCAGTTGGCGCATCTTAAACAAAGTCGATCGTCGAATCAAGCATCTGTAACCACCTTAAGTTTATGAATGTGCTCACTCGCGGCATTGACCCACATGTTAGTATCGATATTCGGTTACAACATTAGCACTCGGTGACGAATAACGAATACACCTCTATAATTAACGTGTCATTTGTATATTTAAATTTTTACTCTGTGCCCTCGACATTATTGAAGCAGGTTTGAATCTTTTTGATTAGAATTTGAATTAAAGTTTAGGTGTTTTGTTTGGGAATAATGAGTGTAATTAGGACAATGAGCGAGTTAACAGCTGATATTTAATCATACAATCAGTTAAGCAATAATGAACTTTAGTATTCAGGTGTAAGGTTGGAAATAAGATGTCAGTTTTACTGTTTTGTGCATCGATAGAGGAAGATACTAAGATCGATCATTTGCTTTAGTAGAAGTAGCATTAATAACATCGATTAATGCCATGGTTATAATTGAATAAATGAAATCATTAGGAACTATATCGTGCCTGTGTGCTTTCATCATTTGAAATGTCAAAGTGTCCATCAATGAAATATACCTAAGTAGTTTTTGATCGAACATAATAATTATAGTTGGTGACGTTTAAACGTTTTGCCTGTACCAAAGAATAATTTAATTATACTTTAAGGGGTGATAGAGGGTTGCGGGAAAGTCCGTAAGGGATACCGTGGCCCCTGGCAACGTACAGGCAACTGAAGGAACACGGGTGGGTCTTATTCAGTAAGAGTCTGACACGCCCTCCCGCTCCGCCCAGAGCGGGAGAAGTTATTTGATAACTTCCCATCCAAAAAAAAAAAAAAGGAGTGATAGAGGCACCCAAGAATACTACAAAAAAAAAACTGGCCAAGTGCGCGTCGGATTGGCATACGAAGGGTTCCGTACCATCGTACAATATTTACGTTTTTATTTAATGCTCTTATTAATATCGAGCAAAAAAGACCAAAAAAGACACGTTTCTTGTATGGGGTCCCCTTTTAATTTTTAACTATATCATTATACTTTTAATATTTATTGCTATAACAACCATAGTAGTGCACACTCTGTGAAAATTTCAAAGGTACCTACCATGGTTCTAAAGAAAAAAAGTTCACATACCTATTATTGTTCAAAAGAAACAACCCTGTGACTGTGACAGACAAACGGACAAAGCCTCAGTAATAGGGTCCCGTTGGCACTCTATGGATACGAACCCTAAAAACAGCCGTTCCTGTAAAGCTTTACTAACTAAAAGATGGCTAGAAGTTATTCTTATTCATGATTTTTTACATTAGCCGGAAATGAAAACATTCTTTAAACTATCTTGTACGTCAGCATACTATTCTCAAGCATTATAATGTGTAAATAATGATGTCATAACTATGATCTCATACACAATTCGGTTAATGTCATAATTTTTTATAGGGCGAGCCCAATACCTCATGAACCGAAGCCCGACGTCATTGGCATGCCATAGTTAAATACCGATATAACACGCAACAACAATGAAAAAGAAGGCTTAGTTCACGAACTCCATTTCGATTTCTGGATCTTCCATCATCATCTTTATCTGCCTTTTTCCAACTATGTTGGGTTCAGCTCCCATTCTTACCGGATGCAGCTGAATACAATGTTCTACATGGAACGACTGCCTATCTGAACCCCACGACGCAGTTACTGGGTAAAACCCCTGATACCCCTGTTTGGCTTCTGATCTCTCTTAACGGTCGTCAAAGAACTACAAATTCTGGAACTTCCAAGACCTGATATTTGGCAATAGTTTAAAATGCTGAAAATTAGTCTCAAAAAGGAAATTAATTAATTTTATTTACTTACTATTAAAACAATTTTACCTACTAGTGCCTGCCTAGGTATTGTAAAGCAGATAGTTATAAAATTGGTATTTTTGTCAACAAGTATAATAACGTCATTCAAAAAGCAATGGTCGTTTCTTGGGTATTCTGTTGATTCTCTACTCTGTGCCATCAATCTCTTACGCTGGGTTAAACCCATTCAGAAAGAACTGTGACGTGTCCATCTGGACATTAAGACTTGTATCAAATATCAACCTTATACTTCAAAGTTAAGGTTCATATTCGCATGTTTTTATAAAGAGGAACACTTCGACCTTGGGTAATCCTTTGTAAATTGATACTTTAGGTACAGTCATAGTTTATTTATGATGATAATTGAGAAGGCATCTCGTAATTGGTCAGTAACTATTCACATTGAATTATTTATAGATTTCTACCGTTTGATCACGTCTGCCAATTTAAAATGTATTGGAAAGTAAGAGTAGAACCAATTTGCAGCAGTAGACTGTTTTTTGTATAGAAACCAGTACGATCGGAGTCTGAATGACTATAATTGTTATGTGTTTAGCACGATTCATTCAAGAAATGGATTCATTAGAATAATTCGTCAAAAAATAATTTAAAACTACGGGACATCTTCATTGTGTAGGTAGACCTATTGCAAACCGAAAATGTTTTACCGCTTATCGAAAAGTCTCCAATAACCCCTTAGTTTACTTCTGGGGCTTATTGGTTGATTCGCGCTAATTTACTCGCCCGAAACGGGCGAATCGACACTTTAATTTTTTTTTATTTTTTCTAGAGGCGATCCGCACGAAGTTAATTTACCCGCCCGAGTAAATTCGTATGAATCAACAAATAACCGACTGTGGAACTGATAAACTACCTTCCCCTGTCCCAAATGGAAAGTCCGGGAGGTGGATCCGGGAAATCGTCATCATCATTTCAACCGAAAGAAGTCTGGAGTTGGTACTAGCTGCTGGAATGGCGACCGCGTACCGAAATCCGGCTATCTACCGCCACAATAAAAAACCCCCAATCAGACAATCAATTAGGAATTATGTGCCTTAATTTTATGACATCATGATACATTTTTTAACATCTCCTTAAGGTCCCCGGATTCTTTGGAAATCCTACCTTATTCTTTGGAACTACGGCGGATATCCGAATAAGGTCGATAAAAACTGAAGTAATAAGGTCAATGAGGTAATATTAGTGTAATCGGCTTGTCATACGGGTTTTTTACATCACTTAACGTCAAGTTCATGTCAAATACTTCTATGATTCAAGTCTGTATGATAAGAATAGTAACTTACGAAATATTCTTCTACACAAAATACGTTGAGGTGTCCAAAGTTTTTTTTTGACGTGACAACGTCTTATAAATTGGTTTGCCGGGTGACACTTCAAGAAACTGCGTTACGCTCCGCTCACGTTATGCGCTCACAATGAGAGCGAGTGAGAGGCACGCGTCCCTTCCACTCGGGCATGGTTAGCCCGCCTAAGAGCGAGAGAGACAGACATAAAAAGTGAAAGGCACGCAAAGTCGTTGTCACGTAAAACTTTCGCCCGTATACCGACTTTACAGGCAACCAATTTTTTTTGTCTTAGCCAATACTGTCCCACTGCTGGGCAAAGGCCTCTACCCTGCCCAAGTCACTGCCTTCCAGAAACTCTTTTCCCTCGCCACCTCCAGGTCATTTCACCACCTCTTTCTGGGCCAGTACGGTGCCATCCATCTTCAGGCCACCCAGAGATTATTCAATAAAAATCTTTAGTAATTCGTTAAATAAAAACATACTTAGAAAAGTGTTTATTGCTGCATTAGTGCCTACATTTTGTGAAGCTTTCGAACTGAAACTCAAAGCTTTTATTTCAAATAAATCATTTACTGGCACTTTTGTCGTCAATCAGAAATATGAACTCAATTGCCCATTCCAGAGCGGCCTTACTATTCTATTTTTCAGTAACAAAATTTTAAATGATTGATAACTTTCACCTAATTCCTATTGAAGAGTATAACTCTTCTATTCATCAAAATACCTTTCAAAATCTAATCACAGAGCCATCCTTATTGTAATCAATCAACCATTTAATTCAAATTCAGATAGGGTTGCACCGAACAGCAATTGAAATCGAATTAAAGAAATTGAGACCGCCGTTACTACTCGATACCTAATTAGTGACGTAATACATCGATAAGCGAGATGTAACGCGGTTTCGAAATGTCTATATAGGCTGATGAGGAATTGAAAAGATGACAAGTTGATTTGGTGTCCGATTTGAGAAGCTGTTTGAGAGTTGAATGTCAATGACGTTGTTTGTAATCCACACGTTATTATAAACTAGCTTTGCACGCAGTTCTGCCTCAGTAGTTGCAGTTTTTTCCAGAGGAATACTTATATACTTAATACTTACAACATAATCACCCTATAATGTGCCCACAGTGAGAGTGGGCCAAAATCTACCACGCGGGCACATTGCGGTTTGGTGGATGTCACATGTCTTCGAATTTTTGGTAGGACATGCCGGTTTCCTTACGATGTTTTTTCTTCACCGTTTTGAGAGCCATGGTGGTGATATAAATTACCTACACAGAGTAAAGTGCCTATCTGAGTTCAAACCCACGACTCGTAAGTCGAGGCCGTTACCACTGGGTCACCACTGTGATCGAGATGAATAGTACCACACTATATCACTCCTCCCGAATCCTGACCCGGACCCGGACAATAATCTTAATTCTAACTAATATTATAAATGCGAAGGTGAGTTTGTTTCTTTATTTGTTTGTTACATTTTCACGCTCAAACGGCTGAATAGACTTGGATGAAATTTGGCACATGGGTAAACTATGACCTGGATTAGGACATAAGATACTGCCCTTGTTGCACGTTTTAGCTTGTGTTTGCGGGGGGGTCACTACCGTTGGCGGTGCTGTCGACGTTCGCGAAGGTATTTGAATCTGTGTTGCATAAAAGTATTTATACACAAGTGAGCTAAAAACTGTCAGACGCTCAACACGACTTTCGGCCGGGTCGCAATACGGGGGGTAACTTGTTGTCCTTTTTTAACTACCTGTCGCCCGTCATTAACGCCGGAGGGCAAGTGGAGGTGGCGTATTTTTAATTCCGGAAAGCTTTTGTGCAAACACTCTGCTATGGGATTCACAGTACGGGGTTTATCCCTTTTATCACCTGATGTACCAGAGTCTGTTCGTCCTGGGCATGGTCGGGTACACCAGACTGGCAGTAAGAACGCGCTGGTCAATTACATGGCTTGCGTACTGCTAGAGTTGCTGCACCATCTAATTTATCTGTCATTCCTTAATCTTTCATTATTTTTACCTATCGTGGTATCTTATTCTAGGTGCATCGTCTTCACATATAATTATATAATTTATGTATACAAGATATTGTGAAAACATTTTAAAAGAGTAACGGTGGAGTTTCTTGCCCATTCTTCTCCATATGAAAACGAAATCTTTTAGAAGGGGCGACTAGAATCTTTTTTTTTTTTGTAAATGATGTCGTTCAAAATGCCTTTTTTGTGCCTAATTGAAATAAATTATTTGACTTTGACTTTGATCCGGAGGTGCTGGCAGTGCTGCGGCTGCGCACGGCATTATTTTTCGACTTTTCTTAACTCTAAAAATAATGCCCGTTTTAACGTACACTAGGTGACTCCTCAATGAATGTAAATAAAAGCGCACTCATAATCATTTACAGTCCGACCGTCGAGATAATGCGTTCTTGACACCTGTCAGTTTCATACTAACGAAGATGTGTTTTGCGACTTTAATCCTTATTACTTCTAGAAATTGTCCAACTGACAGGTGTCAAAAACGGATTCTCTCGACGGCCGGACTGTAGGCGTTCATTTAGGTGTTTCTTCGTAGTTGTGAAAACAGGCATTAACTACTCACAGACTAGGTATAGCTTACCTAAAGCACTGGTGTAATACGCAAATAATAATTACTATTGAGCCTGCATCAGGAAGCAGTTAAATTAAATTCTTAGTGATAAAAGTGAACATTAATTTTTCCAATGAATGTTTGAACTACGCAATAAATAAGTATTTGTGATCGTAAACCTCTTTACAAGATGTTCGCTAAAATAATACAGATTTATTTATCTTATGCAATTTGGCAGTAAAATCTTAATATTTCCGGTTTTTAACTGTGAGCTGTCTTTACATAGTTACACTGCAAGTAAATGGTTATGGTAACATCTACATCGCCACATGCGATCTACGCATCACACTGACGATGACGTCACGCGAAATCCTGCATCGCGCAAACAGGGTTTAATTTGGAAATGTTAATACATCTAAGTATTTACGTTAATTACTAAAATAAATATATTTCCATTACATAAACACCATTCTTTAAATAAATATTAATACGACACACATGTTCATGAGCTATCGGAAAAGTATCAATTTAACATCCAGAGCGGAGTAGATTGTTCACAAATAGGGATGTGGACTAAAAATATTTTTGTCTGTCTCGTAGATTATTAAAAAATATCGCACACGTATTTTTTCTTTTTTTACGTAACCAAAAGATTACGGCAATACATTGAGTAGGCAATACGTTAAAATGTGGCATGACGTCACTCCCCGGTAGATTTTATACTGATTTGTGACGTAGCGGGCCCCCACTCCCCAACTTTAATGCGTTTTATCTAAAGCACTTTTTATTAATATGAAAAAGAAAAAAATACGTGTCTAATATTTTTTTATTATCTGACTGACGGACAAAATTGTTTTTTTTTTCTCAGACCGTCTCGACGTCCGTATTGTTGATTTGCAGTTTTTGGATGAGATGTGATTTCTAAAAAAACTTATAACGTTCCATAACTAGAAAATAAACCAATTTGGAACCCAAGTTTTCAGGTCAAAATTGCTGCACATTAGCTCTAGTATACCACTTTTCTCAAGCAATGTGTTTGAAAATATATATCCAACTTTGACCACAACATAGAATTGGAGTATTTCAGAAGGTACCATCACAAGTCATGTCCGTTTTATGGTACTAGGTATGTGGGTACTTGACTATGTCAGTACATTGACCCGTTAGTCGTAATTTACCTTTTTTAGTCAATGTGACGTCACGGTATGTCCTTAAATCGTGCATTTTAATACAATTTTGCATACTCATATTGTGAAACCGTAGTAGAGACGTGACGACTATCAATGAGATATAGTAATTATTTTATTTTTTTAATCAAATATCAGTGTTAACATTAAATAGTAATTATCATCTGTAAGTAGCACTTGACTTACGCTAGTTAACAAAACAGGTAGGTGTTGCAACCAACACCCTTGCTAAGTTATAAAATAACTTGTTTTAAGGGCAGTAGTAAAAGCCCTATAAAATAAAATAATAATAATATAATATTGTCTATAAAATAATAAGGTTAATAAATTATGATCTGGAATTCCAACATTCGAAATAAAGAACGAAACAGAAAGCAAAATAAACTAAAGAATTTTGGAGCTTTTAATTGAATTCGTGATAAACACATTACATTTAAATCATAAAAAAATTTCAATTTTATGAAAAACATTTTCATTTTATGTTCTAAGGAAGTAAACGAAAAATTTAAATAAGTTGTTGAAGGGCCAAAAATAGCACAAATCAAATCATTCTGCTCAATTTTGCGCAAATAAAGCTCGCTAACAGTGTCTGGAACATGAAATTTTGCATTTCCATTAGGCACCTATATTTGTTTTAGGAGCCAAACTAGCATTCCATTGTGATGAATATTATAGAATAGCAGTAGGAATATTCATAACGCGAATATTTGCACAACACTATTTAATGCATACCTATTTGGTAGACTCGCAAATAATGGAACAGCAAATAAACGTGTTGCCATAGAAGCAAGATGTTTTTCCTTTTAAAATCAGTAGCAAACAAGTAAAGACTTGGACTTGGACTGCCCAGCACGAACACGCTACTCAAATGTTACGTAAATTCGAAAAATAAAATAGTGTTTATTCTGAAAGTTGACAACGTCGCAAATAGCTGTCAAATATTACCTGTTTTGATTAATTGGCAATATAACTGTATAGAATACAAATGATGCCTGGGTCAAAAAAAAGAAATTAAAATTAGATAATAAAAAAATATTAGACACGTATTTTTTGCTTTATCATATTAATAAAAAATTACTTAGATAAAAACGCATTAAAGTTGGGGAGTGGGGGTAGGTACGTCACAAGTAAGTATAAAATCTACATACTAGTGACGTCATGGCACATTTTAACTCAATATAACGCCGTAATCTTTTGATAACGTTTAAAAAGAAAAAATACGTGTACGTAATTTTTTTTAAATCTATAAGAGGGACAAAAAAAATTTTTTTAGTCATCATACCTATGAAATATGGCTAACTAGTGAACTAGAATATTAATAATGAATGCTAAATAATAAATGCAATTATAACACTGAATTTGATGTTGTAACCGTTTTACAGCGAAATAGCCCACTTTCAGAATGCACGCTCTTAACCACCTTCAAAAAAAGGAAGAGGTTCTATGTTCGTCCGTATGTTTTTTTTTTTAAATGTATATTCATTGATTTTTCCGTGAGTACTGCGTTGATTTACGTAATTCTTTTTACACGTTTAACGTTTAATGTTTTAACACGTTTTACATAGCAAATATATTCATGGCATACGAGTTTGTGTGGGGTAGATACTAAACAACTAAAAAGTGAAAAATTTAATAAAAAACATTTTTTTACCCATTCTACTTACGCCTAGTTTTTCCGAACGGTTGGGCAGAGGTGTACCAGTAGGTACATCCACATTGCCAGTTATGTTTAAGTCCAATGTAATAGAGGGCGAGCCTATTGCCATCAACCGGCCACAAATCCAGATTCTGGACTGCTACTGAGAAATTCCCAATAACACTTTGCCCGACCCGGAATTCGAACCCAGGACCTCAGCAGTAGCGCTTGCGACCACTAGAGCAACTAGGCAGTCATTCTACTAATCACCAGATTAGTAAAATGAGTGGCGCTATGTGTAAAGCTATTTTGTTTGACTTTTTAGACTCCCTGCGAGTCATCAACGTCTCCATGATTAAATTATGTTTTGTGTTGCGTAATGTAAATATCATTTTGCTTACTATTATATAGATTATTTATTTTCTAACTGAACAGACAGCTGTGCTGCTAGGGAGTTTGTTGCGCCACTTTTTCTTCTCAGCTAAAGCACTAGGAAGTGGTGAAGGGTGGGCGTTTTGGGGGACTGTCTTATGTAATTTTGACGTTCGAAAAGTGCTGATTCTCAGCCTAGTTTGAATAAATGACTTTTGAATTAATTTTGTTTTCTGATTAATCTCGAAAGCGATGGTCGTCTACAGATTGCTATTAAATAAATATTAGGTACGATACCTCGTAAAGTTTGAGGCTTTCCACGAAACCTTTTAATAAAAGGGGAGTACTTTTAAATAAACTTTACAAGATACTAATAACCGATAAGCCTCTTAAAATTAGCCCTTGCTTGAAGAACCGCGATCGAATCACCAAGGAGGCGTTGCTTTGATTCGCTGCGCGTACGCACATAAATCACAATATCAATTAGAACTTTCTTTAGAAAGAATAAACAGTCTGGTATAAATTTTAATGTTGTTTATAATGTTTAGTTGTCTGGGATCAATGTTACAGTAGATGGTAATTCTGTTTCCGCTTGTATGAATACCAACACTTAATTTTAATTCCATTTGCTGTTAAACTTAGTTGCTTTTCTCATTTTCTGTATTTACATCTTGTTATACATTTGTTTTTTTTTTTGAATGAAATCATAATTTTTTTACAAATAATTCTTGTTGATTAAAACTAAATGCATTTTCTGACAAACAACTTTTAATACCGCACGTGTCCTGAACGCACGCACTTTATAAATATGAGAACCGTTCGAAATTGGAATACATTCGAGGTACATACATCGACATTCGGGTGATGTATGACCGCGGCGGGAGCGCATTTAAAAACCTATTACTCTTAACACGATTCCCAAATGAATCCTCAATTTGTTTAAAAAAAGAACGCGGAATCGATTAAATAATTTGAATTTGGGATATACATTCTTAGCTTATGTTCCCTGCAGAATTTCAGTAAGAGCTATCCGTACTACAATAGATCTACACATGTGGCAAAAAAATGACAGTCAGCTAGGAGGATAGTGGAGTGAACTGCCTAAGGACAGCCAGCCGTTCTTAGATATTGATTATGGCCAAAGGTCTTTGTACCACTTCTGTGCGATACATAGTAAGGCATGACAAAAGATCACGATCTTGTCTGTCGCATATGACCAAAAAGAAGACAGCGGTTTCTATTGTGTAAAATAAGTCTTCTTCTTCGTGTCGCTGGCACGACAGTATTTCAAATCTTGTTGGCCCAAAAATTCGCCACTACCACAGCGTCGTCGGTGGCAGCGCAGAGGTCACTTTGACAGTATTTTTGGGACACAGAGGGTGCAGCATGGTTTGCCAAATAAGTAATAATTTCTAGGTCAACAAATGGTCACCCATCCACGGACCAACCCCGGCAAGCGTAGCTTAACCTGATAGATCGATCCGTGCCGCTGTTATTACTTAGCCACGAGCTCCTCCACTACATAAAGTATTTCTAGGAGCAAAACCAAAATAAAATTTCAGTAGTAAGATTTTTCCTTGAGATAGGTAAATAATATTATAATTTAGTACCTTCATTGGTTTCCTTCAAGACATCGTAAAGTTCGTAATGTAACGTAGTATTAATATGCCAAGAGATTATTTGATCGCAAATAAAAATTGCACCAGGTCCATCGATCGCGATGAAGCTTTTATTTTGTGTTCGCATAACAAAATAAATTGTAGCGTTTAATTTTGTTACGTTTCTGCTCCTTAGCAATTTCTTTTTAAATATTTTACTGTTAAATAATAACACCTTAATATATTGACGAAAAAAAGATTAACGACTTTTTTTATTTCAGCCAGTAATTCACACAGATAAATGGGAACCACATTATAAAAAAAATGTCAGTCTTACTTAATCAGCATCATCATTTCAGCTGAAAGACGTTCACTGCTGAAGATAGGCCGCCCCCAATCTTACTTAATCAAAACATAAACAGCCTTATTTATAAAAATCTCGCTAATCACTGATTAGCCACTGTTTAGCTAAGTAAATAGTTAGCTCTTAATCAATGCTTAACTTTTCTTTATTTATAAACGCTAGTTAGCAAGTAATTAGTTGCGAAACAAAATAGAGGTGAAATTATGCGTTCGGCTCAGATTATAAACAGAATTTTAAGAATAAAGTTGTCAAAACCACGATTTCTACATCTGTCGTGACTTTGACAGACAAAACTCAAAAATTTCATCGGAAAATGTAAAATTATTTAATAAGTTTGATTCATTGTTTTTGCAACGTTAACAATGAAAATAATAAGCTCCAATAATTGGAGTAAACAGGAAAAGGTTTTTTATCTTTGAATTTATATCTACCTACTTACTAAAAAAGTAAACCAATATAAACTGACCAAGTAAATGTTAAGGCGTAGCCGTTATTAACTATATATTTTCATGTCCTTTATTTTTCTTGACACTAATATAGGTACTATTTTAGAAATGTATGTAGATACTTGTGTCTGTTTTATTCATTCCTATTGCACCAGGTTTTCAGTATCTTTTAGTAACAATTACTATACTTGTTTACAGCATTAATTAACTAACAGACAACGTATAACCTATAAACCGCTGGATCCAGAAACTTGCAATAATCCTTTTTTAACGAAATTGAGCAATAAGGAAAATTCCTCCCCTAAAAGGACAAAATAGGGGGTGAAAGTTTGTATGCAAGTTTGTCACCTTTACCGATGGGAGATCCCATCGGCCACTCGACTTGTAGAATATCTACACAATAATAAAATAGTAACTAAGAATTGTCGGTTTGTCTGAAAGTATGTTCTGGATTGTCGCAAAAACGGCTGAACGGATTGGGATGAAATTTGGCACACAGATAGTTGATAACCGGGATTAATACGAAGGGATGAATTAAATCCCGGAGTACAGTCCCGGCTGCGGGTAAAAGCTAGTTATTGTTAAAGTAACACAAAAAAATATGGAAGAATTGTTAAGTTGGTCAATAACTAACCAATTAGAAGAAAAGAAATACATACCTATTATTTTCTCCGTGAAATAAACTGAAACAAAAAGTGTGGGTGTTCCAATCATTGCAATGCTTTCAAGAAAGCGTAGCTTTGGGCGATAAACTGACATCTCACAGGATTTAAATCAGTGCGAGCAAATACTTCGCGAGCCGAAGCCGACTGCCGATGCTTCCGCAAATCATCTGTCTTCCTCCCAGAGCTGATTGGGTAGGGTTGATGCAGATTTCAACTGGATTATTTATGAGCGTAGAGCTAACTATATAGATTCAAAGAAAAATGTTAAAATGGATCGTTCTAAATATAAATGTGCTTCATTAAATGAACATATTATTGGTGATTATTGACCCATTGATGGTATTTGACCCATCCGATGAAACGCAAAGAATTTTCTAAGTAGACTGTTGACTATTGGCTGTTTTTGTTATTGCTGTTGTTGTTGCTGTTGTACGTTGTTGTTGTGTGACTGTTGTAATTAAGTTGGTTTCAACGGGGAAGACAAAACACGCAAAGAGACAGAATATAGCCAAACAACCTGAAAAGGATTTCGAATACGTACATTAAGGGGGATGCGCCAAGGTAGCCCAAAATTCATTTTCTTACATGTTTTGCAAATTGCAAGTCAATGTCAGGTTGAATGTTGATTAAAATATGATTCCCGACCATAACAGATATGACTTTACAGATTTATGATCATTAGAATCAGCAATACAACTCTTTAAGTTGGAATTGGCCTGAAATATCATGATTTCATGAAATAGTCTTTCAATAGGGTAATATGAACTTAGAGAGTTCATATTACCGTGGGGTCCTCATGGTTTGTTCAATGAAATCTCCAAACGGCTGGTTGACACTTCCCGTGACCCAAGGGCTGGCTTTTACCCTGGCCAGAAGCTAAGCATTGGTATACAACGTGGCAATGCGGCCAGTCTCTTGGGTACACTACCAGTCGACAGTAATGCGGCAAAAAATTTTTGATGCTATATTTTAGTTTGTATTCATAGTTTTAGATAGGTTAAGATGTTATATTTTTAGTTTTGGAAGTAACGTAGTATTTTCCTTCTTATTTATTTCTATCAATAAACTTTTTCGGAGAGTTGTATTGATGATTTTTATGATTATAATTCTATAAATAAATATTTTATATGATTCACGGCGAATCATATTTAGATCAACAGACAACCTGATACTGACCTGCAAATTGCAAAAATACGTAAGAAAATTTGAATTTCGCGGGTATATGCTTTCGCCTTAAACGTATGTGGTCAGGGAAACTGGCAAGAAATAAAGTTAGGCCTTTTTTTTTTCAGATGGGAAATTATCAAATTAATTCTCGCGTGTCAGACTCTTACTGACTAAAACCCACCCGTGTTCCTTCCATTGCCTTTACATTGCCAGGGGCCACGGTATCCCCGGACTTTCGGACTTTCCCGCAACCCCGGCAGGCATCGGTCCTATCGGACCCCTTCATTTGCTGACATCTCTATAAGGCGCGCGTGGAACACAACGCGCCGTCAACCCGGGCCTGGTCCTTATCGGACGGCGAGCTACCCATTGCTCACCGTCCGCAAGCCCGCGCCTATGGTGGCCGGGAATCTGCCTGCGATTCCCGACGCCCAGGGCGTCTCCTGCGGCGGCTAGGGGCGTGAGGGCGCGAAATTTGCCTCTCCCTTACGTAAAGTAAACATCACATAAAGTTAGGCCTGAGCAGTTTTTTTTTTTTATCTATGACGATAAGATTTTCAATAGGCTACTTAACACAATTTAGCATTTGGATTGGCCAACCCTATGCTATTCATAAGTAAAAACCAATTTCATTACCATTTCCTTACAACGATACCAACCCTGAATTTATTTACACTGCAAAACAAATTGCGTATAACAAGTTCTTAGAACCTTAAATATCAGCCGAAAGAAAGTACACTCATAGTAATTAATTATTATCATAATATTTATCATAAATAAATATTTATTGATGACGTGTTTGAATTTATTGACTCTTAATACAGTATTTTTTTAACATAATGAAGATATTTAAAATGCGTTGTAAATGAAATATTTCGTGCCCGAGGTAATTTGAATATTTATTCGGGACTGCAAGTGTTGCCAGAGATTGATTGGGAGGTATTTTTAGATGGCAATTTCGAACTGTTGATTAAGTTTCAGTTTTAAAGGTATCTCTACTAATAGCTGATCGATTTATTATCAGCGTAGCATGTCTTTTTTTTTCGGTTCCATACATAATGGTTGAGCTGGATGGTGCTGATCCACGCGTCATGTTCGTTAACAGGCGCCGTGAGTTGAGACTGGTCATCTCTTATTTGCCAGGGCTTATTTAGAAAGCAAGCAGAAGCAAGAAGAATAATGTACCCAGGATTTTATAATTTCTATATTTAAAAGAGTGTCCTTGGAGTTTCTTGCCCGTTCTTCTCCACAGAGATCTACGTTTTGGAATGGGCAACTAGCTTCAACTTTCTGACTAACTGACCGACTCTTTGACAGTTCAAAAGTGCCTGTAAATGGTTTAATTGAAATAAATGCTTTGAGTTGAGTTTCCAAACATCAATATTAACAGTCATCTTCGTATTGATCCCCTTTCCGTCACATCAACTTTCACACAAATTAATCTGCCCAGCCTTTTTCCAACTTTGTTGGGGTCGGCTTCCAGTCTAACCGGAAGCAGCCGAATACCAGTATTTATATATTACAACACAGTAACTTGATAATAATATACCCCTTGGTAAGACTGGTTGTCAGACTTTCGGGCTTCTGACGACCCGTAACGACCGGGCCGAGCTGGGATCAACGGCTCAACGTGCTTTCCGAGGCACGGAGGAAATGTATATCTCGGTATGTTAAGATGGTTACCCATCCACAGACCAACCCCGGCAAGCGTAGCTTAATCTGATAAATTGACCCGTGCGGCTGTTATTACTTAGCCACGAGCTCCTACTCAATATATTAATTCGCAAATTCAAATTCGCCTTTTTGGCGCAGCCGTGAGGCACACTATTATCGCTTTATAATTATTTTCACTTTTTTATTTTTATTTTTGTATTATGTGTTTCACGAACTGTGTTCAAATAAATATTATTCTTTCTTTCTTTCTTTCTTATTCTTTCCTACTTCAATTAATTCACATTCCAATTTACTAAGAATTAAAAATTAATGTATTAGGTAAATATTTATAATAATGAGTAATTTTCTCGAAAATTGCAAATTACAATACGATAATTCACCATCTGACGCAATAACATCAAAAATTCTGTGAAAATGCCGACTTCGGGCAAAAGCAAGTAAAAAAGGACTTTGATTTTCTTTACACACATATTAGGCAAGTAAATACAGGGAATTTTATTGTATGCTTAACGGTTCATTGTTCAAAAACTTAATGTACAAGACAAATAAGAAATTTTGGCTCAGTAACGTAGGAGGTAGGATTTTTGGGATGAATCTTGACAATCTTAACCATGCTGTTGATACAACCTTTATTTCTATCAAGTTAAGGTTTATGGTTGATGGTGTTGGAGATAATAGTAATGTGGCAGAGAAGTTTATTTGTTTATTTATAAGGAAATGTAGTATTCGGTTACAGGCGCGGTATTTTGTAAGTCTTCGTGATATTATTTCGCTGGTTACCGTTATTGAAGGTGGGCAAGTTACGGTAGTTGCTGGCTATTTATAGATGGTTAAATATAAACCAACGTTTAATAATGCTACTGAGATTCGACCGTTTAAATTAATGTAGTCTAGCTGTAAGTATGCCGCGAAAGCAGACAGAAAAGATGAAGAGCTCTGGTAGTCTACGCTTTCATATCTATATATATGTAGATACATATATGTGTCAGATCTTTCATGAGTATGACCTTAAAATCTAAGACAAGCCTTTGTAAGCATTGTGCGGGGTCTAGGATTGAGTATAGTGTCGAATACGCACGTTCAGACGTTGTTTTTTTTAAAATCTTTATTTATTTAAAGGATTTTTGTACACATATGGCAATCCCATCGTGCTTATACAAATAACGACTAACTCCTCAACTAAATTAACTAATCTTAGTCACACAAAAATTAACTTAATCTAATTTCTTATCAAAAAAAAGTATATAATATTTTTGCTGCTTCAGACGAAGGCTTAGCTAAAATATCATGAAACATTCCAACGTCCATTACCGACATTTTCATTAAGTTGAGAAGTGAGTTTCTTTTGCTTGTATATCGGACACATTCCACCAACACATGCTGTGCATCCTCTGTTTTACCACACACCTCACAGTTAGGAGAGTCCGATTTTCTCATGAAATAAGACGTTGGTTGGTTGTGACACCTACTAGCCTAGGAACTTCTCAGTGTTTCCTTTTAAGTTCAGAATATTAATTAATACAGAAGTGTGAGTAATTGACTCTGTAACAATAAACTGTGTAGAAGTTAAAAGAGCTATTCTCTCGTTTACCCGTATCCCAATTCTGCTCATGACTGTAAATCTGACACCATGTATGTCATTAAGAGTATTTGTTATCACGATCCTATGTACCTGGATCCGACATATAGGTATATAGATAAAAATGAAACGCTGTTCGTTGGTAAGGTCGTTTGTCCACCACCACGTCAAAGAGACGTCAACAAGAACGAGATGACGGCGCCGAAATAGCGATACATAGATACATTTACTATGGCAAGTTCGGTTCGAATAATCTCGTTTCTCGTTAACGTCCCGTTGACGATGGGCGGTAGACAAACGTTGTAACTGTATCACTTGAGAACGCCTTTATCGATTTGGTCCGAAAATATAAAAAGTTCCCCAAAAATTTTCAAATCAGGAAAAACTTAAGATCCATTTTTCTATGGGATTTGTGTATGAATTATTGTTTAGACAGGACAACGTCTGTCAAGTCAGTTAGTTAATAATAAAAAAGAAACAGGTAATTGTTTTCTCTTTCTTTCAGTGCATTTCAATGTTCTCGCACCTTATCTAGTGGTTGCCCATACGCCAGCGCAGAGAGCAATGGGCGCTAACCACCTTGTTTTCATTTCTTGACTCTCCCACTTCCCCTAGTTATTTAGCCCTCACTTTCAGTACATTTATGACAACCACAGTAAAAATCTACGGTCATCAAAAAATCGCGTTCTTCAATGTCCCACTCACCGCACAGACTTCATTTATTCTTCCTTCTTCATTCAGTCTATCTCTCTGTGGAATGCGCTCCCTCAGGAACCGGATGGCAACCAACCGATTATCCTTTAAAGTTAAAGTTCGCAAGCACATTCGTAAGAAGCTGGCAGTATCATCAAAACGTTAATGTTTTCCCATTGTTTGTCATATTTGTTTTAGTGTATTCGTGTATTTGTGCTTATAATTATATATAATTAGGCATATATATTATATTTATAGTTTGTAAATGGGTATATGTGTATCTTTATATTTACTTTAAAAAATATTCCCCAATTTCTCGTAATTGCACCTACCACTGTATGTCCCTGCATCACCGGTTGACTGATAGAAAATGCCTATGGCATTAAGTCCACCTCTGTACATTTCTGTGCTTGAAGTATTAAATAAATAAAAATCTTCTAGCTTACTATTATCAGAGATAATAATTTTAGCATTGCTATTAACAGTTTTAGCTTCAACATCATTACCATTATAATTCCAGTGTGGACTTGACCAATCACAATTATCTATTGCGTTAAGGGACACTTGGTTCAATTCATTGGCGCCCATGTTTACTTCTTGCACCAGCCAAGTGTGATTTGTATGTTAATTACAAAACACTACATAGTAGGAATTTGTTAGATTCAACTTGGTTGTAGCTTTCAAACAAATGGCGGTAACTAGATATGCAATGCATGCTTGGCATCCAACCAAATGTGCCGGTTCATGTCTTAAACATGTTCGAGTGTTATTAACATCTCATCCAAATACTTGCACAACATTGGCCCATTGACTATCTAGCTCTACTATTTTATCATCAAAGATACTGGAATACTACTGGAATGCTACTTATTCCAGCAAATTATCTTCCAACTAATTTAATTTCTATAAAATTTGCCACTTTGATTCAAAATTCAAAAAGTCATTTATTCAAACTAGGCTGAGAATCAGCACTTTTCGAAAGTCAAAATTACATAAGACAGTCCTCCAAAACGCCCACCCTTCACCACTTCCTAGTGCTTTAGCTGGGAAGAAGAAGTGGCGATGGCGCAACAAACTCCCCAGCAGCACAGCTGTCTGTTCAGTTAGAAAAAAAATGATTCTATATAATAGTATGAAAAATGATATTTAAATTACGTAACACAAAACATAATTTAAATTATAAAATTAATAGCCATATGACAGCTAGACAGATTACCAGTTATATATATATGTCAGCGACATCTTTCGCCCTATATTCCCAACACTCGTTAGAATAATATTGAAATATTGAAATCGAAATACCTGAAAAATACCTACGTATAGTAGACAATCTACATCATAAAGGGAAACTCCGTACGTTTCAGTATTCTAGGTCCAAGGGTTTCGGGTGGGCTACTTATGCCAAGTCCCAAATGATTTTTTTTTTTTTTATTCTGCTAGATCATCTTCATTCTCCACAACTATTTGTTTACCTCTTTACATAACATAACAACATAATCAGCCTATAATGTCCCCACTGCTGGCACACAGGTCTCCTCTTACACACACTTACACACTGGAATTTTTCTTATTTCATTCATATTTAGTTACTGACTTGATGTCCGTAAGTATTTTTCGGGTGACCACTGAAAATCAGCGTTGTGCTGTGGGTCCCTCATAGCACAGAATTATGAGATGACACAGCACAGAGCCTCATAGCACAGATTATGAGAATTATTGCTGAGTGGAAGCCTTCTTGTCACAGTCATGACGTGCAGCTGCCGAATATTTCTGTTGTTTATATTTTTGTTATTTGTATGCACGTGTCTCTGTGACACATAAACCTATTTTTCTTTCTTTCTTTCTCTCGGTGAGAGGGAGTGGGCCGTAATCCACTACGCGGGCCCAGTAGTTCGCAGATGTCACATGTCTTCGAAATTTTGGTTCTAGGACATGGTTTTCTCACGATTTTTACCTTCATCGTTTTGAGAGCAGTGGTGATGAAATAATTTACACAAAGCAATGCACCTGTCCGGGGTCGAGCTTACGACCTGCAACTCGTAAGTTACGGCCATTACCACTGGGCCAATACTGTTCATTTCTTTCTCCTCTTTAACCATCCCTAAATTCCTCTTTTTAGTCATCTTGCGCATCAGAACCACTCATATAAAAAATACGGTCGATATTATCTGCTCGTTAAGCCATATCATGTCAAAACGGGTCAGCATCACAAAGATTTATATATTTATCCTTCAAGTACCGTAACTCCGTAAGTTGGTCAAAGTGTAACTGTGCCATACCACCCGGGGATCGCGATGTACGATCCCGCGAGACTAGTCGTAAATCCCGACCGTTCCCGGTAACGTAACAGTATCTGAATGAGTCCGAAATATGTGCTCGGCTGGTTTGTGTGTGTCGGTGTGTGGCGAGTTATTGCGGGATCGTCAAATGAATGTGTTTTAGGTTAAAGTTGAGAGACAATTAATATTAGTTATGTGCAATCCTTTCCATTTTTAACCCCTGACGTAAAAAGAGGGGTGTTATAAGTTTGACCGATATGTGTGTGTGTCTGTCGGTGGCACCGTAGCTCTTAAACGGGTGAACCGATTTGAATGCGGTTTTTTTATTTGAAAGCAGGGTTTCTAGCGATGGTTCTTAGACATATTTTATCAAAATCGGTTCAGCCGTTTCAAGGTCATCAGCTCTTTTGTGCTAGCTGCTTTACTTTGTGTGACCTATAATTTGAAACACCCATGTATGCTATATATTTATGCAAGATTATGGAATTCTTGGCCCCCCCGACCCTTGCTCAATGATGCGCCAGCCCGCGTCGATGCTGAGCCTGTAGCTTTAAACTCCCCGACTAATAATAATAATATATCTTTGATCCAGCCTGTCCTAT
This sequence comes from Xanthia icteritia, assembly GCA_949128155.2. Lineage (NCBI taxonomy): Eukaryota > Metazoa > Arthropoda > Insecta > Lepidoptera > Noctuidae > Xanthia > Xanthia icteritia. The sequence goes on from OX421932.2 coordinate 19,018,484, forward strand.
CTTGCTGTCCTCCCCCCAGCGACGCCCTACACCGAGGTTCGTACCCCACAGGGGGTGCCCTTAGCGAGCGCTCGCCTAGTTTATAATTAGAATAGTTTTCGCCCCTGGCTGGAGGCTTTGAGTGTAGAAGCTTAAGGCAGCCACGGGAAAGTCCGGTTAAGCAGCTACGACCCTCTTCTGAGTTCAAATGCGAGACGCCCTAGTTATATTATTCTACTTCTGAATCCTGTAAAGATTGAATGCCATCATGGCTGTGCAATGATTACAACATTACTTGAATGTTAAACTTGTGCGTTAGGTACTTAATCTGCCCACTTTTAGTGTTTTCATTTTCCAAAAAGAAAGTGAAAATTTTAATTTTGTGCTATATTTCTGACTTTGGAGATTTTTTTACTACATAAGGTCCCATTAAAATAGATGGACAAACTTTTAGAAATCATTCAGACCACCAAAATAAGGACAATAGTAAAATTATAAGAAAAATGCATTAGATACTTACAAGAAAAATAAATCAGCTAACGAAAATACACTAAAAATGTTGGTTACCCGATGCCATTTATTATTTTAGGTCAAAATAAAATCACTTTAATCAGTATTTTCTTTTTGCTTGGATATCTTTGGTTAGACGTAATGAACGCTGTGTTAAAATTTGTCCAGCTATTTTAATGGGACCTTATATATTAACTAAGAAAAACTGAATAAATCCCCGTAAAGTTCTGGAATTTTAAACTAACTTGACCTCAATACAACACACTACCATACAAAATAAACCTACAAAATGATACTGTATCGGTATTCGGAAAACCATCCCGAGACCAGTAATCGTACTTCAATGATACAGTAACAAGATTACGGTACTTTAAATATTTATCACCAGCTTAATTTCGTTTAATAATAAATAAACTCACCCTTAAGTTCGTGACTCTGAGATCCCGGCTCACTGACAAAAGTATTGATTAATTTGACAGGACTGTACTTTAAATAAAACATACTTATGTTATGTTACGGGAAGATTACCATTAACCATGTCCAGCCTTATTTATAAAAATCTCGCTAATCACTGATTAGCCACTGTTTAGCTAAGCAAATAGTTAGCTCTTTTAATCAATGAATAACTTTTCTTTATTTATAAACGCTAGTTAGCAAGTGATTAGTTGCGAAACGAAATAGAGGTGAAATTATGCGTTCGGCACAAATTATAATCAAAATAGTCGACTATGAGACAGAATTTTAAGAATAAAGTTGCCATCAATAGGGCACAAATCCAGACCCCGGGCTGCTACTGAGAAATCCCAGATGGTAAACCCAGTAACACTGTGCCCGACCCGGGACCTCATGCTCAGCAGTAGCACTTGCGACCACTAGACCAACGAGGCAGAATATTATCTAGTAGGTATCTAATCATCCTCGTAACCGATATAAATGAGCTTTGTAGGTCTTTCTCCGTCTACTTCGTGCTGGTGTTTCAAAATTATTTAATTCTTTTAGGTCGTTCTCAAATCCCGTAAAAGATTGTCGAAATCCATATTTACTAAGGCACAATTCGATATTAGGAACAAAATGACCTCGAAGCACACATAATTCGCATTGAATCGATCAGCTGATTCAAATAAAATCCGCCATCTTGCCTCTTAGCATCCTCATAACAGTGGACCGGTGGTGTTTAATTTTGACAGCTACTAATCAATTGCTTAGCGACCTCTTAGCGCTAAATAGCGTTTATGAATAAGAATTTAAGAGCCGTTTATGAATAAGACCGGTCATGTTCAGAGAATTTGAACATGCATGTTAATAAAAAAATAAAAAATAAAAATTCTAACAAATTGTAATGCAAATGAAACTAAAAGTGTCTGTTAAAAACGTGTTTACTGTTTTCAATCGAATTTAGGTAATTTATTTTATCCTTATCCCAATTTATCCAACGAGTCCAACAAAAGTCACATATGAAGAAAAGTCTTGAGCTTGAGGTGACGTAACGTAAACTTAAATGTAATTTTCTTTCAAAAATATTCCTTTTAACCAGTATCTGTAAGAATGGAAGTGACAAATGACTTCGATGAATTGGGACTACATAATAATGCATGTAATTACGTTGCCGATTTAGCAAAGTAACGAGGATTTTAATCAAAATCGACCGATAACTGTCAGGGTGGCATGACTGAATACTTTTTGCTGAAATCTTGATAAAAACAGAAACTGAAGTAATGAACTTTCAGGTTGATGACTTAGAATTTTAAATAAAAAGTAGATTTAAGACTATCAGTTACAGGTGACTGACTTAAGTGAGACAAAATATACAAAAGTAAACAGGAAGAAAAGATCATTTATAGGAGCAGCACCAGCAAAATGTTAATAATAATATTATTTAGTATAAAGAACAACTTGCTTAATATGGAATGGTTTTAAAAAAGAACTAATCGTTCCCAAAAATGCTTTGACAGGCCTTCCTAATCTAAACATATTGACAGTTAAAAATGGCAGGCTAAACACATTTTGAATATCGAACACGAAGGTTTTTGAGAGCCATGCTCGAGAGCAAATCTTCAAGGGTCATTAAGAAAATATTTCGTTTATTTGAAAATTTTATATGGACTAAATTCCATATATTTCGCAAATAATTATGATGACGATGAATGATATAATTTTAGAAGTTCATTAGGTGTGGTATTAGTGGCAGTTATATAGGTGCACACTTTATTAAGCAATGAACGTTTACAGATTGATTGTAATGCGAAATCAATACAAAGGCGCCACCAATACAAGCTCAAATCAATAACCTTATTCAAACTCAAATCCGAACATATCGAGTGCAAGTTTATAGACAACCGCACAGCACTATCAATCTGCATGTCGCACGTAAGTAAGTAAGTGTCGAGTCCACATATCGCGTTATTTATTACATTATAAACGATATCGAGGATCGCGCGCGTTTTGGACGCGCCCCGGGTATGTGATGACGTATCTCATATTTATGGGGCATACGCGTACTGTCCCGGCGTGTAGGCCGTGATGCATGGCCGCCGGTGCCGATGGATGTTACTTACCATGTGGCACCCCAGAGTGGGTGTGGACGTGGACTTATAGTAAGGGTTGGGAATGCGCCCTTTAGGATTTGAGGAATGTTTGCGGAATATTTCTTGGTGTTTACGCTGGTATGCGGAACTGTTCGATTTATGTGAGAGAAAGTTCAGGAAGTTTCAGGGTTACTGCTTTGTTTACATACCATTTTCTTTTTTCGTTCTCAGTTTCATCCGGGTTTTCAAGTGCTAGAACATCATATTATAACTGGTTCAGGAATTTTCAATTTTTTTCCCCAAAGTTCCTAAATTGCATAAGGTTCTTAGGCAAAACTGTACTGAGAAAAGAGAGATATTTGACCAGCAGTGGGGTACCTACCAAAAACTAGGCACACACTTTTTTTTTAAAACACTAGCTTTCTTTTCCTGTCCTTCAAAGTTGTCTACACGTCCCTTCGCCGATTAACTAACTGAAAATCTTATAACACACCTACCTACTAGATACGTATAAAACCAACAGCAAAACCAACAACTATATCAATCGAAACTGAAAGCACACAAATAAGCTAACGCTTTGCATAACCGCGCGGTGTTAACACGGGACTTCAAAGTGCGCAAGCGCGGCTATTCAATACGATCGCATACAATACAGGCGCAAGGGCATGCCGCATCCAGATGTCACTTGCACTCATTGAATGTGTGTCTCCGATGGATAATGGGTTTTCAATGGGAGTTATTGGGTGCTGGGTTGAAAGAAATGGGTCAGTTTGTCATTAATGGTGGTTTAATTTATAGCCATGCTATTTATTTCTTTTGTAAAAAACAAACAAATAAATTCGTGTTTAAATAAAAACAGCCGGTACAGCATTTTTTTTAATAGACAAAGAAGGATACGCTATACTTTATTTTCTTGTGAAAACACGAACAAAAACAAATAATTTATAATAACATAGAAATCTTAATAAAACTTACAAAAACAAAATATAAACAACATGTATCTAATATGGAAAATATCATTACCATTGAATTTCACAAGCGTTTCGATCAACAAAATTGTTAAGCCACAAAAGGCGAACGAATAAGTACAAAAATCTAAAATTTATTCCACATTACCTACTTTAAATACTTTTTATCTGAAGTTCGGAAATAAATTGAAGCGCTCGTGCCACCCAAGAAACAGAAAACAAAACTCAAGGTACTGTCGTCGAGCCAGATATTCTATACACTAGAAATATTAACCGCGTCGCTACGAAAATGCTCCTCTAGAAAAGATATAAATAGATGAATGAAGTCGAAACAGATTCAGCTTATGTTACGAATAAACAAAACGTCACCACAAACCTCAATTATTTACATTTTAGTTGTTAATTACAAAATAATAACATTAATGTCACTATGCCGTGACATAAGCTAAGTGTGTTATTATGTCAAATTCTAATGTCAAAGTTCTTACTTGTCCTTTTTTAGCTTATTTTGACGTCACATCCGTTCCAAAGCATAACCTAACCATGTTTCTCTTAAGTCAGCTTCTTTCAGTCCGCAGTCGTTGTTCGTTCTATTATATTGTCAATTTGGGACCTCCATGCACTGTATACAATTACAAGATGTGTTCATTCTGCCGCAATCTGTCAGTCGGAACGGTCGTCTCACTATAAATAAAGTGAATTTATTTGCGTGCACTTAATTTATAGCTATTTTGGACACAATGTAGCGATGTGATATCCTACTGCAGGAGCAAGTGCGGGCATTCAAGTTCCAAGAGTATGGTATTGTTGGTGAAATATATTGGAAGTGCTTTTTGTTAAGTTTTGTAAGGATCAAAGAGACCTTATAAAATCAAGTAGGCAATAACAATTTCAAAAGCTTTATTGTCATTTGCGGGTTGTACGGCAAAATGTTACTATTTTTGAATTTAAAAGGCAACGAGAGATTATACTTAGATAAAATTGCAAGCATACTAAAATAAACAGTAACTTAGTTAAGATAAGCATTTGATTCTTTGTAGTATTTTTAGTTTTCGTTCGTTTTTTGCAATTTGCAGGTCAGTATCAGGTTGTATGTTGATTTAATATATGATTCGCAGCCGTATCAAATATTTATTTATAGAATTATAATCATAAAAATCATCAACACAACTATCTTAGTTCATACAACCCCATTTCATGAAATAGTCATTTCTTGAAATCATGACATTTGAAGATTATTCGAACTTAAAGAGTTGTATTGCTGTTTCTAATGATTATAATTCTGTAAAGCCATATTTTTAACGGTTGCGAATCATATTTTAATCAAAATACAACCTGACACTTATCTGCAAGTTGCAAAAAACTAAAAATACTACAAAGAATCTAATGCTTGTCTTAACTAAGTAACTATTTATTGTAGTATGCTTGCAATTTTGTCTAAGTATAATCTTTCGTTGCCTTTTAAATTCGAAGATAGTAACATCTTGCCGTACAGCCCGCAAATGACAATAAAGCTTTTGAAATTATGATTGCCTATTTGATTTTAAAGCTCTCTTTGATCCTTACAAAACTTAACAAGAAGTACTTAAAATATATTTCCCCAACAATACGTAAGATTTTTTTATTTGGCGGACTAACTTATCGCATCCCTAGGTTAATGCATCCAAACGATATTGAGGACTGACCATATACATTACATTTCTTTGACGGAATGGGAAGACGTGCATCAAAATAGCTTCCGGCACATCCCGAGGAGTCAGCCCCTGTAACACCTTGCTGCCGGGCTCATATTTTTACTAGGGGCATGGGTTATTAGAATAATTATAGTTTACTAGCTGTCGCTCGCGACTTGGTCCGCGATCCAAGATGAAAAGTATTCTATGTCCTAACAGAGGTCATGGTCTACCCATATGCCAAATTTCATCAAAATCCATTCGGCCGTTTTAGCGTGAAAGCGTATCAAACAAACAAACTCACTATAATAATATTATATTTAATAATTATAATTTATTTATTTATTAATATAGTTAGAATGCTGATATGAAAAAAGAAGTAGGAAGATAAGGCCGATCCACTCCCTTATTATGCAACCAAATAGACGAGTTTTCCGCAATACTGGGGCCGTATTAATGCCACCATTATTCCAGTGTGAGTGAGAGATGGAGCTATACAAGGCCGCAAGCACCATCCTTTTTTCGCAGTGGAATAATGATGGCGTTAATACTTCATAATAAGGCCCCTAGGCTGAATAACTCAGGTATCACTTAACACATTCATCACACTTTTGACACATTCTTTTCTTTATTTTCACGACAAACACTAATTAATTCAATCAGGAACTTTCCAAAAATTACCATAATCGACTTCCTAACTGCTAACATTGATAAATGCCTGTTTATAACTAGCTGTTACATATAGTTTACACCCCAACGGGCACGTTAGTAACACTATCTGGCCAGTGATTTAGTGCACTCGCCTGTCCACTGGCGCGGTTTACTGGCGTGCCAGTGTGTAATGACTTCAGATGTAAATATATTAAATTGATTTGTTGGTTTCGGCTTTGTAAAGCAGAAACAATAGGTGTCTATTTTCTATATCGTATGTTATTTAGAGTCAACGGAGATTAATGGAGTGGCCTTTTGAGAGATGAACGGCTTTGAGTATCATTTTGTATGTCCTGTAATGAATAGCGAGCCTTATAGTCGTCCTGCCTATGATAAATAGCATGTAGAGATACTAACAGTTTAGGCTAAGAGAGATGAGCCAAACTCAGGAGTTTCTTTTACGGACAAAATCTTTAAAAGAGAGACGAATAACTGAGATAAAGGTATATGTATTTATTTTCTTATTGTTTTCGGTGCACTTTACTCTCTTATTTTTGAATTCCTATAAAAAAAAGTATTCCCGATGTCTCGGCTCAGGGACAACTCGGCCCGAATAATGTAAGCAGATATTTCATTTGACTTTCTTCGACAAGGAAATATACATATTTTTGGATGGACACGGCCGAAGACCGAGATAAGATTAAAAGACTGCTAGTGAGATTTACAAGAAACCTGAAACGGACCTCAGGTGATAACATTTGAATCAGCTAAGAGCAGATGCACTAGTAAAGCTGGACCTGAACCAACCTGGCGGTGACGTCGTAAAAAAATGTCCATCCATAGATAAATATCACCCGTCTCTCCACTATTCCATTGCCTACTCTGTGATGCATATCCGGTACGGCTCGCAAATTCTTCCATATCTTAAGGGCATGTCTTCCCGACCGTTACAACGCCCCCCGGTCTATTCCTTAGCCCTTAGTCTGTAGCCCGATGAAGAATGAGGCTACAGGGGCTAGTGCAAATCTTGGGATTTATTCGATTTATCGAGTCTGGTTAAACCACGCTGGGGTCGGTGCATTTCATTCATCATTCGTTCCAATTACGGTGCTGTCATCTCTGACTAAAAATTGAGATAAAAGCTTGCAAATATGAGTCTAGGTTTATGTAATACAAGCTCAATTACAGTCTATAACGACTATTATCCTAATAAAGATCACAACAGACATTAATCAAATCATTATCTCAGCTTACAAACAACAGCCATTATATACATTTTAATTAAAACACCATTGTTACCATTATCATGGACAAAAAAAAACAAGAATTTGACCTCATAACTCAAAAGAGTTGCAAAACATTCAGCACATACTTATCTAAGGGGTGTTATCCATGTCGCAAGATGCTTAAGCCGGCGCACGCGCCGAACTATAATGAAATCATAAGTCACGATCTTTCTCAAACGATGCTTACCTGAAACAATTGAAAATAGACCTTAGACAATCAAACTTAAGGTTGAAAACTGAAGTATCGTGTATATGTAAGGCTTATTTGCCCTATATAAAGTTGGTTGAATAGATTATTGCGAATTACAATACATTGAATAGCTGCTGTTTGAGTTCATTATTTCTTTTCATGATAGATTTTAATTTTAGTACTTAAAGAGCTTAATAGCTTCTCATGTTTTTTATTAGCCTCTAAATAGGTCGTTATTGTGCGTACAATTATTGGTCTTGCAATCTTTAGAACTAAATTATTTTAATAACTATTTTTATATGACTAGAATAAAACTACCTCAGCGCTGCGGAGGGGGCTTCAACTATAAAAGTCATAATATCTGTTCAGGCACCATTTGACGTCAATAGAGCAGTGGTGGCCCAGTAATAGCAGTGTTGGCCTGGTGGTAACGGTCCTGCCAGCCAGGCACATTACTTTGCATAATTTATTTCATCACTACTGCTCTAAAAACGATCAACGAAAACATCTTGAGGAAATCAGCATTTCCTAGAACGAAAAATTCAAAGGCATGTAACATGCACCAACAGGTAATAGGTTCGCGTGGTGGATTATGGCCCACTCTCACAGGGAGGAGACCTGAGTTCTAGCAGTGAACGTTATAGGCTGATTGTGCACCATTTTACGATTAACTATTAAAGCTATTTTTGCCCCGGATAACTCTGTATACTCGGATTTTCTTACTACCTATCCCAAGTTGTACTTCAGGTAAGACTTTGCGTAACAAAACCATGAAAAGCCTTTTGCCAACCTTAAAGTATTACCTAAAAGCCTACCGTAAATTCGTATATCACAGTAAATTCGTCATATCGTTTTCCAATGTCAAATTATAACAGTAGACTGACATGCGGGCCACTTCCCAACTAAGCTACGGGCACTTAGCATTCGGGTCCTAAAAAGGGTGTGTTAGTCAGTAATACATCGTATGATCAGTATCACATCTTAACAATAGGGGCAAAGTTCAAATTCCACGGAGGTGACATTCACACAGTCTGTGACTGTGACTATAAAGACCATTCATTGTACATTCAGCCTTAGGAAGATATGGGAAGGGAAGTCAGAACGGACCACTTAAGCAAGACTTAATGTAGAAAAAAAACTATTCGTTTTATTCAATATTTTCGAGAGTTAAATTGATAAACAACCTTACTAACGTAAGGTTGTTCTCATATTCATAGATAATTAAGATATTAGATCTTCTTCTTTTCGAGTCGATGGTAAACCATGTATTATGTTAAACGAATTGGGCCCAATAGGTGGCCACGCTAATCACGGCATCAGTGGCATTTTTTTGGTCCTTGAAGTGCAGGTGTGTGGACGCTTTGGACACTCCAGCATATGGGACATGGTTTAGTCAGGAGCACCGCATTCACACTGAGTACCCGTGGGATTTATTATCCCCCATTTTGCTAGATTGTGCTTGCAGCGTCCGTGTCCTTAGGCGGTTGGTATTGAATAGCCTGTGTACAGTGAAGGAAGCTCTTCCTACTTTTAAGTCTATCCGGCGCTGTTGTGTGTTCGTAGAGGGGGTGCCGGGAATCGGCTTCTACTAGATGATTTCTAAAAATTTAAATTGGGGCGTTTTACCTCGTTTATGAAGGTAAAACGGACCAATTTGAGTTTTACAGGAAGGCAAAATGGACTTTCATAAAAAACCTGTCAGAAAATTTTGTTCTCATCATCATCTTCGTTACAACCAGTGCAAGCACCATAAACGAAAATATGGACATTGCACCCACTAGATTCTGAAAACAAGTTTTCATTGTCGGAGAAAGGGAAAACAAATAAAAAAAGTTCAAAAAAAGTTTTTTTGAAATCACTTTTTTTTCTTGTTCCCTTTTGTTTTCTTTCCTTTCTTAGAAGTTTTTGGTCCTCTGATTTCACCCTCTGATTTCACAATGGACAATATATTTTTTTCTTTTTATATCTCTTCCTATTCGCCCGGTCCGTTTTGCCTGGATCGGTTTTGACTTTTGGCATAAACCACATCAAACCCTTATGTTCTGGTTAATGCGTATTGCTTTCGTCCACATAGTTTGATATTAGTTCAATCACAACTGACTGCATACAGAGACCGCCAGAACAATTATATCATGAGCCAAAGCAAACTGTAACTCGATTGAAAACCGCCAACCCGATAGTCTCATGACAAAACAAACTTTCCTTGCTAAAACAGTGCTCCCGTGGATGGCGGCGTTGAGTACGTTGACCAAGAGAGTGAGCATTATGAAGGGGTTGCTCATTGACACCACTCATTCAGAGATGGCGTTATTCCTTTCAAAATTGTTGAGGTGGATCGTAGCTGCAGGGGCCGTCTTACCATCCTTTCCCCTATGTATATACGAGTAGGTATATACGTCAAAAAGGAGTCTACATAATTATGTATTGTATATGTAGGTATGCGTGTTTAATGCGTACAACATTAGGTAGCTTAATCAGCTTATATAATGTTCCTTCTGCCGGGCCTCAAGCCTCCTTTCGATGAGAGAGAACGGGCCGTAATCCAACACACGGGCCCAGTGCGAGTTGGTAAATGTCACACCTCTTTGAATTTTTGGTTCTAGGACATGCCGGTTTCCTCCCGATATTTTCTTTCATCGTTTTGAGAGCAGTGGTGATGAAGTAATTTACAGAAAGTAAAGCGCCTGTCGGGGTTCGTAGCTACGACCCACAACTTGTAAGTCGTGGCCGTTACCACTGAGTCACCACTGCTGTCACAACATAAGGTAAACATTTTATAAAATGTTATGTCTATACAGAGCTACAAAATCTAACTGGCTAGTTATTTTTACTTAATAAAAGATAGGTATTTTGTTACGTTACGAAATTTTCCACAGCTCTGGCCAAATACATTCATTGCTTCTAGAAATTCTATCTGGAGATACCCACCACCCAAAACCATTATATTGATATTTTCAAATTACTCTATTTCCTAGAATTTTAGACGCAGTTAAACGTACGCACAGACCTATTTGGAGGCATCGGTTTATTAAACTTACAAAATATTTTAAGCATATCCGGAGTGCGGTAGGTACCATCTTGCAACGGAAACGAACCCTTATGACCAGCAAATAAATGCCTAATATTCAGGGTATTTTGACCATACCGAATATTCGAACATCGTGTAGCAGTAATAACTAAATAGTCATCAGAAAGACTAAATTGAGGATAGGTCATCAAACGTTTTAACCATTATCTAGCTGGTCCTCTTCTTGAGAGAAACGACATAATAGTGGGATCACAAGTTCTATTATACAACATAAAAAAGTTGCAAAACTTACGTTCAAAACAGTGCCACCTACGTCTCCTCATAAACCAACCATTATTTGATCTTAAATCAGAAAGCCTACAGCCATCAGCCTTCTATGTGTCAACAACGCACACAGTAATATTAATCTAGACTCTATTCTACTTTATTCACCTCGTATTTTAACCCTACGTAAGGCCTACGTTACCTATAGGCTTATGGGGTGCCAAACATAACATTTGACTCCTATCAAGTTTGCAACACTTAACCTACTTTACATAAATATCAGTGCTATTGTCTTTCAGTATAAATACCATATCTGTCAGTGATAAAGGTTTCAATAGAATTATCGGAATAACACTTGACAAATGATTTTCAACTCTAAACTTGTGAGGTTAAAGTTGGATTTTAAATGTGATGTTTTGATGTATTAACCCTTTAAATAAAAAGTGCGCTTCAAAAATAAAATTATTTTGCGCTTTACTTTTGAAGTTTATCACTTTTATTGCCCATAAAGCGTGTTAATGGAAAGTTGCCCATAGTAAATCCCATTGCCTTTTTAAAGGAGAAGTCATCTGAAATTACCTTTGTACGTGATAACATGTAATGTTTGCAAGTGAGGACACCGCCTCATATTTATTGAGATCATTTTGTTTTACATTTATTTATTGTTGTGAGTTATTTTTGTTTCATGATTAAATTTTCTTTTTTATTTCGAGTAAAGTGTTGCAAGATTTATTTACCTACTTACATCAATAAATATCAACACATAAAATATATATTTCGTGGATATTATTTGAAATCCAAATAATTTAGGAGATGACAAGACACAGGTGCTGCTTTACTTTGTCTAAATTATTTCATCACCACACTGCTCTCAAATCAGCATTTCCTAGAACCAAAAATTTGAAGACATGTAACATCCACCAACGCACACTGGGCGGGTTTTGTGGATAATGGCCTAATCCCTCTCACCGAGAGGCTAGTGTCCCAGAAGAACATTATAGGCTGATTATGCCTCATACGGCGAGCCCAAGACCTTGTTATAACACCTTCAAACTAAATAAAATCTAAATTCCTCCTTTAAAAAAATAATCGACAATGACATGGAAAAAAATAAGATTGGAATGACGTGGAAAACCTTAAGAATTAACTTAAAATATCCCAGTTCATTTGGTGACACATACACAAAAGCCATTTATAACGGTCCAAGCAGTCCAAAACCACAGCGTTAGCCACAAACGAAAAAAACTTCGAAGCAAGTAGCCACTCCATCTTCTGAGATAAATGAATGAGATTGTCCTAACAGCTGACAAACTTTAGGTACACCTACCCGAAAAGTGACAACACAATTTTGCATGTGCGAAAGATTTTACCACAGAATTTGCAACCTTATTAATTTCACTATAAGGTTAAATGTTGCTGGTCAGTGTATGCAAAATTTTCTTTGCACACATGGACAACGCCCCGAGACAAGATCAGCAAAAATTAAAATTTGTAACAAAAAATGTTTAAACAATGAGATGTTACTCTGTGAGCTTGTTCTTGTCCGCCGTTATATTTAGCGCCGAGTCCTTGAAACATTAAGATATGATGAAGATCTGAGTAAAGTTTGATGAACCATGAAAACGAAGACCAAAGAAGAAGTCAAAAGCAGATCACAGACCGACAGGGATAACAGATTTTAAATTATTAGAAACTACACAAAAGTTGCTTAATACATATTAAACCTAAAACTGCTCCATTAACATCATCAGTTGCAGAAGAATAATATTTTTAAGGTCGAGTATACATTGAGAAATGTGAATACAAAAGCTGAAGTGTGCATTTCAATTTGTGAATTTGGATATATTCGTTTTAGATCGCCAAAAATTTTGGAAATATTTAGTGAATAGTCTGCATTTGCGTGATGTGTAGTCTTTTTTGCTGTTTTTGTTTGTTTTCCTAATAATTATAATCAGGTAATATTTGTTTTAGTTTAAGAGAGGTACATCCTCTTTTTTCTCTTCCTGTCCTCTTCTTTGTGTTTTTGTAACTTGAAACTTGTGTCTTTACTGTATCTTTAACCTAGGTAATCTGTGGAAACGTCGTGGATTGTACATACCATTTCCAATTATTTTGTAATCTTAGATGTAATATAAATTGTACAATTATTTGTTTTCCCTAACAATATAAATAAATAAATTTCAAGCACGATGAGGAATGCTTTGCATCTCAATTGCTCATGTCCAGAAATCCACATGCCCATAGACTTGGCTATTTGTATTGATACTAACAGCATTAATTTGCATGTTAATCCTCTATTCCAATCGGTGTGTTTTGGATATAACAATTCTAAATATAGCATCAATAAAGAAGTAGAACAATGATTAATGTCCTCTTATATGCCCTATACTTTAATGATGATTCATTACAACAGCTACCAGATAAGTGCATTCTTCTGTATCTTCTTTTCGTGGCTATGGTACTCTACTTCGTTGGTTTTATATTTTTAGAGCCCAAAAGGTGGGCACGTTGATTGTGGCATAAGTGGCATTCTTTAATTCTACGAGGTGCAGGCGAACGGGCACTTAGGACACTCCAGCAAGTGGGGCATGGTGTGGTATGATAATGTGTTTTTTTTAGATACCAGAATACCTTTTTTTTATTCATATTTATAGCACCTCTCTAGGTCCAAGAGCTATCAAATATTTAGCCTAGGTCATAAGGGGGAGGCGTGAAAATTTATTCGCTGTTACAATGTATAATAGATACTAGTCCAAAGATGCCCGCTTGGATATTCAAAACCTCTCTGCTGAATATCCCTTTTAAAGGTCAACATGCCCTACAGAGCACTCTTTATGTAATACCTCAGCAAATGGTATTCAAAGTTTTTGATGGTACAAAGCGGAAGGTAAATAGCATCAATAAAGAAGTAGAACAATGATCAATGTCCTCTCATATTCCTTAAACTTTAGTGATGATTCAATACAACAGCTACCAGATAAGTGCGTTCTTCTTTTCGTGTCTATGGTATTCTACTTCGTTGGTTTTATATTGTTTGAGCCCATTATGACACGCACACACACGTTGCTTGCGGCATTAGTGGCATTCTTTAAGTCTTCGAAGTGAATGTGAACGGGCACTTAGGACACACCAGCAAGTGGGGTAAGGTCTGGTATGATGATATTGTGGTTTTGTTAGATATACTAGTCCAAAGGTACCTACTGAATATCCCCTTTTAGGGTTATTATGCAATACCTCGGCTATTAATTTTTTTTTATGGTACAAAGCGAATGTGTCTCGTCCACTATCGCCATCATTTGTTTGGTGACAAAACTTTTTGATAACCTTTTTCCTTATGTTGTGGTTTTTAGGAATTTCCGGCTAACGGGTGCAAGGTTCTCTGAGGGTCCTGTTTGGCATGTCAACTCATTTGTTATATAATTTAAAGTACCTACATGCAATAAGGTGTATAGCATCAATAAAGAAGTAGAATAATGATTAATTTCCTCTTATATTCCTTAAACTTTAGTGATGATTCAATACAACAGCTACCAGATACGTGCATTCTTCTGCTTCTTCTTTTCGTGTCTATGGTATTCTACTTCGTTGGTTTAATATTTTTTGATCCCAGAAGGTGGCCACGTTGATTGCGGCATAAGTGGCATTCTTTAAGTCTCCGAGGTGCAGGCGAACGGGCACTTAGGACACTCCAGCAAGTGGGGCATGGTGTGGTATGATAATGTTGGAGTTTTGTTAGATATACTAGTCCAAAGGTACCTGTTGAATATACCCTTAAAGAGTATTATGCAATACCTCGGCTATTTTTTTTTTTTGATGGTACAAAGCGAATGTGTCTCGTCCACTATCGCCATCATTTGTTTGGTGACAAAACTTTTTGATAACCTTTTTCCTTATTTTGTGGTTTTCAGGAATTTCCGGCTAACGGGTGCAAGGTTCTCTGAGGGTACTGTTTGGCATGTCAACTCATTTGTTATATAATTTAAAGTACCTACATGCAAGAAGGTAGGTACCTATTTTGTTTATAAACGGTGTCTTTTGTGTGTGTGCTGAAACTATAAATATTGTTTGTGTTTTTGTGACTATTTTTTTTTTTTTTTTTATAAAAACGTTGCCCCAAACTAGGAATTTCTCCTGTGTCGTGGGTGCGTTTACAAACATTTAAACTCACATACACAAACAGCCAGACCCGGAACAACTAATTGTAGGTCATACAAATATTTGTTCCGTGCGGGAATCGAACCCGCGACACGCAGCGCAGCAGTCAATCGCTTAACCACTGCGCCAACCGTGCCATCCGTGTCGTATTTGTGTTTGTGGATCTTTATTACAATCGTGAACAGGTTAACAAAACATTTTGATGTGCTGCTCACTACTACCCGAACGCAATTAATAGTGTTACAACCACTAAAAACTGAAAATGCTGTAAAATTAGAATTGGGTGTTCACTTTAAAGCCATCAAGTTGTGTTAAGTACTAGCAGCGCATCACGGTTTCACCTGCATAAGTCTCGATCACGGTGGGATATCGAGATAAAAAGTATTCTATGTGTTAATCCAGGTTATAAACTATCTGTGTGCTAAATATCATTCAAATGCGTTCAGTAGTTTTTGCGTGAAAGAGGAAAAAACACCCGTTACGTTTACGGCCTACAACAGACTGTCCACAAATATCTGGTTGTCCCCAAAGACCTACACCACACTTACCTACATATCCCCCCCCCAGTACCTACATATTATAGGTAACAACAAAGACTTCTAGGTACCTAAAATATTATGAGCACAGAACCGCCATTTTTATCAAAATCTCCATTACCAAACCCTTTAAATTCTCTTGAGATGACTCAATAAGGATAATGTCATCAGAATGTTACTCTAAGATGTTTTAATATTTCACTAATGAGGAGGCGCGGTCTAAATTTTTTCCTGAATACCTACATTTTGTTATCATAGCTAATGTCTAGCCACAAAAATCATTTGCTGAACATAAACAGATTTAAAAAAAAATGCACTAGAAAGAATCATAGGCATACCCATACAACTCTGTGTGTCTGTTACCTTTTCATGCCTTAACGGCTGAACAGATTTGGATAAAATTTTGGCACACGTATAAACCATGAGCTGGGTTAGGTTAGGTTAGGTTTTACATTTTTTCCCGATTGTATACGTTCCTGTAGGATAATTGCCGACCTCCACACTGGCGAAGCCGCGGCAAAAGCTAGTAACTATACTTATATATTTTCTTGTTCTATTTTGAGCGACATAAACAGACATACCAAAAAAAAACGCGACAATTTGAGAAAGTCCCCCGTTTTTCAAATCGGTTAAAATACGGAACACCTATCCAAGAATAAAATCACTTTCGCCGTATTATTATTTCTTCTGCAGTCTTTCACGTTGAACCGCGCTCTTGGTTTCTTCGACGCAATCATTATAAGCGCTAACTTTAGCCTCCGATATGAAACCTTCGGGTCATCAGACATTGAATTTAGTCCTCGTTTTGTTATTTGGCGAGAGAAATTGAAAATTAGTCACACCTTTATTTATATCTTTAATTAGTTGAACGTCCATTTTGACTTTCGAGTTGTGTTTTAGGAGTATTGATTAAATTAAAGTTATTCCTTTTGATATTTTATTTGAATGTACTGTAGCTTTCCTCTAAATATATATTAAATTAATGAAATAAATAAGAGTGTTGTTAAAGTCTGTTCCATCGGCAATCATTACCAATTTTTTTCTATTTTGTGTCTGATATTTTTACATAAGTATATATTTATATTTCCACAAGCATTATTATTTATATTTTTCAGGTGCAGAATCCAACATTGGAAACCAAGAGTTTACAGAGCAGCTAGAGACCGAGAACACATTATAATACTGTTGCAGTTGTCTGAGTCGACTTTTCCACGAGTAGAATTTGAATCCAGATTCAAATTCTACTCGTGGAAAATCGACTCCTAGAGACATCCTTAAAAATTTTGGTCAGTCCAACATTTTACAAACTTTATATATGTCGCAATAACTCTTCTTTATCACAAAAATAATTTAAACAAACAAAGCATTTTTACAGCCATTAATATTTTACATCGAAAAAAGCAGACATTACATAATTTTCGCACATATATCTCTGTTTGAATACCGTTTACGAGTTCGTAAATAAACAGAGACGCACTGCGGAATTCCATCACGGAGTCTTATGACATGAAAAGGCTGAGGACATGAAGTATTTAAATTTTAAATTTAAAGAAAATTTTAAATTTAAATACTTCATGTCTTTAAATTTTCTTTTGCGGTATCGTTTTTATATGTTGTTTTTTTCTAAATATGGACAAGGCTTTGCTATAATATAAAACTGGGCAGCGCAACATTTCTCAATTCTCCATAGCCCAGTTGGTATTTGGACGATGAAAACATGTAATTTTCCACATATACCCATTGGTCAAATTTCAATTGGTCCATGGAGCACCTAACTCATTGACAAACATTATAAATTGGACAAGTATGGTAGGAAAATGTTATGTTTATAATGGTAACATTGCTACGTGTAGCAGCACCTGCGCCGGTCGTTGTGGCAATGCTTAGGGGAACCCTTTATTCAGAAGGAGACTCTTTCGGCTGAGATCATGGTAATGAATAACATAAAGTGAGAAATATGGATCGACAAAGATTCTTATGTGCCTTATTTATTCCATGCATTTGATGAGGGCGATCATGAATTACAGTAATTTTTGACATTCAAGAAACTGAAATATAAATTGACTGATTGATAAAAATTCAACTTATGAAACAAGAACGAAAGATTCGATCAGTATTTTGTATAAAAAAAAAATGAGGTACGTACCGTACCTAAACCTTGAAACAATATCCTTATGTACCTTTACCTTACCTTTCGTTACGTAACACACGTAACGACAATGTCAATGACTGACCAGATCAGGTAGGTACCTAAACAGAAGGACCGTATTAAGATTCTTGAAACATTTCGCTCAATCTTTGTTGACATGATGTGCATAATTCGATGATACGTGGAGAATTACATAAAAGTTGAGTGTCATTATTTCCTCTACAAATACAAAATGAGTCATAAGATTTTAGGGTTCTGGCCAAAATTCACACATTATACTTGGCGATTCATAATCACCATACCTTTACCAGTCCACTGCTGGACTTAGGCCTCTCCCATTGCACGCCAACTTAAACTCGATCCTCGGCAAGTATGTAACATCCAGCTGTTACCAGCATTAGTTTTTTTTTTATATGTTAGCACTGTGACCATGTACCTTCTAAAAAGCTGCCACTTACTGGGTACGTCTTTCATTGACTTGAATGTGCCCTGGCGGCTGAGAGTATGTCATGCTCACTCGAACGTCTCGCTGGTGGTGGCGTGTGTGTACTGGATCGTTAAGTTCCCTTCAAAATGGTTGAGCTAAACGGTGCTGATCCATGCGTCATGTTCGTGAACGGGCGCCGTCAGTAGGGACTGGTCATCTCTTATCTGCCACGGCTTATTTTAATTTTTGAATTGTTTTTATCTTTTTATTACGGACGCTTTTTACGTGCACGTCTTTCTACATTGTTCTCACATGTATAATTTCAGGTTCCCTATCCATTTGCATAAAATTTTAAGACCTAATATAACTTAGCATAATGTTGTTTGGCATAATTATATTTTCGCATAATATAATTACGCATAACAGCTTACGCATAATTTTTTTAAGCATAATGTCTCTAACCATAATAATGATTAAGCATAATATTCTAAAGCATACATTTATTAAGCATAAAGTTAAAGCATAAATTTACTAAGTATAAAGTTAAAGCATGCAGCATGCAAGCAAGCATGCAGCATGCAAGCAAGCATGCAGCATGCAAGCAAGCATGCAGCATGCAAGCAAGCATGCAGCATGCAGCATTCAAGCGAGCATGCAACATGCAGCAGGCAGGGTTTCTGTCACGGCTCCGGCGCTGCGGGCCTCCGGCGGCCCCACGCGTGCTAATCGTCGCAGACGGCTTTCGCTCACCACCGCAGCTTCGGCGGCCAGCCTCAGTCGCGGCGGCTCGCTCGCAGCCGCCTGCTCCTCAGCCCGCGGGCCGCCTCGCCCCTACGCGCCTACGCAATTTTAAATTACACTCTAGGGGTAGGACAAACAAGACTACGTGGAGTCGGTTTTGCAGCAATTCGGTTCTTAGGCCTACTAACGTTATGCGAATCAAATTTATGCCAAAACAAATTAGTCTTTAAGATGATTATGCCAACATAAAATGTATGCCTAAAAAAATTATGCCGAAGTATTATTATGCCAAAACAAATTGTGCCAAAATCGTTATGCCGAAGTATATTAGGGCAAAGAACATTATGCGAAAAGAAGGTATCCCATAATTTCAACATGAATGATGTAACCAATATTTTGTAACAATATTATGATTTAAGAGGGTGTCCGTGGAGTTTCTTGCCCGTTCTTCTCCATAGGAGCCTACGCTTTGGAATGGGCAACTAGCTTCATATTTCTGACTGACCCCTTGACAATTCAAAAGTGCCTGTAAATGGTTTAATATTTTTTTATTCCACACCTAAATTAATAAATCAAAACCAGAAAAATCTTAAAATTAAACTTAACAAATATAAATGGTTTAATTCAAATAAATGCTTTGAGCTTGAGTTTGAATTTTGGGTGTGTCATCTCGCAACCTTGACGGCTGCTTAATTGGACTTTCCTGTGGGTGCCTCAATAAATTAAGGCCTCCAGCAAGGGTATAAAACTTATAAACTAAGCAACTACACACTAAGGGCACCCTCTGTGGAGTACGGGCCTCGGCCTTGGCCGTCGCTGGGGGAGGACAGCAAGGGACAAGCTGGATCGGATAAAGATTATTTGGGGAGATTATTTAAAGCTACAGGCTCAGCGGCGCAGGCTGGGTCGAGCTAGGGTCGAGGCGGTACCAGCTTGAGAGCGTCCTATTCTACTGTTGCAGATTTTTCAATGCTTTTTATAGGTGATTCTTCAGTTATCCTTGTACCTATGTAAATATGCAATAATAACTATAAATCATTCTGTTTGAAAACGAACCTTTAAATGCTTTTAACTCAAGCTTTTATGTATCAATCACGTGAAAATATGTGAAAACGTGTTGAGTCGTCCCCAAAAAGATAATGATGTATTAAGCAAAATACAATACAATATAATAAGTAGACAATCATGTGTTTTTGGAAAAATAACTTTAATACCCACGCATAAAGTTCAGTTTGCGCTACAACTGCAATTTTTTGTCTTTTTCAGTATTATTAGTCATTCTGAAATCAACTTAATTTTCACTAAAATAAAGTTGATATTTGTTTAAGATCAAAATATTATCAATTGGAAACAATGATTTGTATATGGAATACCTAAGTTATCAAAGTTTTCCAGCCTTGAATTTAAAAGCCTACGTATCGTTACCTATTAGTAATTCCTGGCACATATTCCTTATAAAAACAAAAGACTCTCAAATGGCAGTTAATAGAATCCGTATCTCTAAAACCCGAATACCATTTTACAGAAACATTGCACACGCAATTACGAATATCGCAAGTGCACTTTTACAAAAACGCGTTACAAAAATAAGAGAACTGTATTAAAACATAAATTCTCACTTAACCCTCTTATCTTGACTATTGTTCAATTATCGGTTGTTATCTGACCGCCAATTAAAAATTAGTTAAAGATAGCGAAAGTATTCATAGTGTTAAAAGGCTGCTGTTCATTATGCATTTTCTTTTCCACGTTTTTATTGTGATCGTATTGGTATTTGGCATAGGATTGTTGGTACTTTGACTGTGCCGATAATATTTGGACTATGCTAAGTGGATTACAATTAGAGTTAAAGTGCTAATTGCAATCAGTAGGGTAAAGGACTCTATGGTATTTGAAAATCTTAACTAATATTATAAATGCGAAAGTGAGTATGTTTGTTACGCTTTCATGCTTAAACGTCTTAACAGATTTGGATAAAATTTGGCACATGGGTAGACCATGACCTGGATTAGGACATAAAATACTTTTTGTCCCGATATTCCCACGGGATCGAGACTTATGTTGGTGAAACCGAAGGACGCAGCTAGTAGTTTTAAGTATACAAGGTCCCATTAAAATAGATGGACAACTTTTAACACAGCGTTCGGTACGTCTAACCAAAGATATCCAAGCAAGAAAAAACACTGTTTAAAGTGATTTCATTTAGACCTAAAATTGGTAAATGGCATCGGGTAACTAATATTTTGTTTTTAGTGTATTTTCGTTAGCTGATTTATTTTTCTTGTAAGTATCTAATGCTTTTTTCTTATATTTTTTTTACCATTGTCTTTATTTTGGTGGTCTGAATGATTTCTAAAAGTTTGTCCATCTATTTTAATGGGACCTTATATAAAAAAACTGTGTTTTTGTTTGTCTAACTTTAGTTTTGCTGTTTCTTCCCAAATGACCATCTTCCTGCCCTTGTCCCATGTAACGTGGGGTTGGCGCACCACGTTTTCTTCTCCCACTCTCCCCTGTCGACCGTCCCGCTATCATTCACTCCCTTCTTTTTCATATCATTCCTCACACAACCCACCCATCTTTTCTTTGGACTTCCTCTCCCTCTCCACCCATCAACATTTATCTTTCCTGGCTTTTTTCTTTAGAGCATATCATACTCACATATACATCATACGAGTACCTAGTACAGGCATCTAACATTATAATACCTTTGTAAATTATTTCAAGATTTTATGTTAATATTTTACGAATTTGAATACTGAATAAATATTTATTATTATGTCCTTTATTTCATTTGAATACTTATTTATTACATTTTTAAATATTAGTATATAAAAAAATATAAACATTTAAAAATATCAAAAATAGTAGCCCACCGGTATCGGGAACAGGGTCCAAGCTATTATTATTATTATTATACTCACTCTTTTTAGCTTCTTTCAAACTAACATTATCTGCCAATCCTTGAATTTAAATTCACCTCTTCCCACGTTTTGTTTAATAATCATTGCTTTTCCCAAAAAATAATAGTTTAAGCAAAACGATAACAATTTCATCTAGCTAATTCAGTCATTCTTAGGTTTGGCTTTGGCTACAGCTTTCACATAACTAAAGAAAAAGTATATTCTTGAAGATTGTAAAGATACTTTTAGCATTACAATTATGCCTTAAATCTTACTGAACAACCCTTTTTATCTCATATAGGCCATTCGAAAAATAACACCAAACATTATTAACACTACTCGAATCGTACGATATCGTTAATAATCGTGTATCGAACAGTTCTTGTACCTGCGCCCACGCAACTGCTAACTGCTTGCGCAACCAGTTGCAAGTCTCCAACCGATTGCTTCGCCGTTGTTCGCTGTAGATGGACATGTTGCTGAGGTATTTATAATAAATCCTGGTTGCCAGGAGGTTGTTGGAAAAGTAGGGATTCAAATACTTGGGGATAGTGGTCTAATTACATATATTTACTGTGTCGTAAAAAGCTACAACAATCCGCAACAATCCGCAATCCTATTTCGTTTTTAGGAGGAATATAATGGTTAAAGTTTGGAAACGTGCCGTCTCGCTAGAAAAAATGTGAGGTTATTTGGGGTTCTAGAGGGTTTCCTGAACCCTCTACAACTTTTTTTTTTGCCGCAGATGTTTTTGCTTTGAGCGCGATCTCGTGACTTGGGGCACAGGAGACTCATTTTCAAAGTCAATGTCAAAAGTTTCGAAGGTCAAATTTAAAAAAAGAATGTTACATGGTAAATATAAAGTTTTTGAAGTAAGACGCAATCGACGAAGCCCCGCGACATAGCGGGGCTCCTATATCTGTGAGTTTTCCCCTTCGAACCTAACCTGTCCGAGTCAGGTTGCCCCAAGTCCCGCGCTCGCTTCGCTCGCTCTTGCATCCGTAAATAAGTAGATTTTAATAAATTTACATTTAAAAAAAATATTGTTGAAGAGGGTTTAAGAGACCCTCTAGAACCTCTAAATAACCTCACATTATTTCTAGAGAGGCGGTACGTTTCTAAACCCAACCTGAATTATTGGCTCCTACATAATCACTCAAATATTGTTCAGGGAAACAGCGTGATGTTATGATATATTTGTGTTGTATTATTAAATCATAAATCTCCTGCTGGCATAACTTGGAGGAAGCTTAAGCTCAGCAGTAGACTCCAATAGTCTGAGTTCAAGAAACCGTTCCGAGAAAATTAGTTCAGCTTTTAATCAACCCTTAGACGAAAGATGCTCTATGTTCAGCAAGGTGATTAAATTATTCTTTCTGAAGGATCTAATAATGTAAAAAAAAAACACAATGTTGGTCCGTATTAGCTAACGTTGTCACCCCTACTTACAATTTTTACCAACATGCAAATCAGAACTGTCAACTTTAGCCCTCCACACACGACACACATTGACATCACTCACGAAAAACATGCGAGTGGGGACATGAGAGGTCATGAATGAAGCCATAGCCGTGTTTCT
Source organism: Xanthia icteritia (assembly GCA_949128155.2). NCBI lineage: Eukaryota > Metazoa > Arthropoda > Insecta > Lepidoptera > Noctuidae > Xanthia > Xanthia icteritia. Next base: position 19,042,048 of record OX421932.2, read on the forward strand.
AGCCATAACTAGCCCCCATAGTCGTAACGTGGGTGTTGCCAACATGCAAAATACTAATATAGTGATATAAATTGACTGTTTAGTGCAACACTGTCAAATACATGGTCGTTTTGGTATGACAAACTTGCTAAATATAGAGTTGGTGTTGCTTTGGAGCCGGGTGTTGCAACTTGCTGAGTTGATAAAAAGGAAAAATATTTCCATCTTTGTTTAGGCTACTCTTCAATAACTTACAGATTGTGAGATAAATTAAATAAAAACCGGCCAAGTGCTTGTCGGACTCGCGCACGACGGGTTCCGTACCAGTATCTATAAAAACGGCAAAAAATTATGTTGTATGGGAGCCCCACTTAAATATTTATTATATTCTGTTTTTAGTATTAATTTGTTGTTATAGCGGCAACATAAATACATCATGTGTGAAAATTTCAACTGTCTAACTGTCACGGTTCATGAGATACAGCCTGGGGACAGACGGACAGACAGACGGACAGCGGAGTCTTAGTAATACTTCGTACCCAAAGGGTGAAACGGGACCCGTTTCACCCTTTGGGTACGGAACTCTAAAACATTACAAAAATATCTAGTAAGGCAAACCATGTGTGTACTAAATAAGAGAGTAAAACCGTAAAAAGACTTACCTATGAAACTTACATTTTCTTTTACTAGGAATAAAGTCGAGAGATGTCGTGGGACACCCGGTTGGAACAAAGTCCCTTTCGTTGTATAATATTTATTAATAACAGGGCAATGAAATAAATTAACAAAGTTCTAGGGAAAGTTGAAAATAAACGAACGAGTATTACCGTAACATCTGAGATCTTGGCTCATTGGTCAAATCAAATAGCGCGCGCTTCCCCAGCTTGCTGTTACACACTTCCGTCCCTTTTCGCGAAATCACTCCCACAGATTGCAGGAAAGCGAGAGGAAAGATGTTACACATCAAAAATATAAACACGTACTATAGCAAAAGTGTCGCGACGGTCAAAATGTTACACTTTTTTGGTCTAGCTCTCACTCGCCAAGTGCGCAGAGTATAAGAAACTTCGTTCCAAAACTGCATGTGTCGAAGCCAATTCCGAACAATTTGATAACTGGTAAGTTGGTAATATAATGATGCTTGAAGTAGCAAACCAGCCTTTTATGAAACGTTATAATTTGTATGCGAACGTCAACTTTTAGCATAATATTGCAAAGACAAACGCCATTGGAGGTCCGAGAGGTTTTATTATATCCTAAATAAACCATGACATAACATGACAGTTAATTAACGTCACTTCAGTCACAAATTAACGTGAAAATGTAAAAATAATATATATGTGTTTATATGTTCTCGTCACGTCTGTAATATTTTGAGTATTCAATAAGCGATGTTCTGATGTCACTAATATTCCCACATTATAAGACTGGCTTAGCAGTGATGTTTTTAAATTATATGCCATAAACGTACACACGGCTACACATCAAGGTATACATTTCCAGTTTATGCTGATCTCGCATTGTATAGGATTTCCGTACAATGCGAGGTCAGCTTATAGTGGACATGTTACAATTTTTTTGGTGAAGAGACTATTTGATACATGTGAAGAGGAATTGACTTTTTGTACTACCTATTTTAGAAGACATGCTGTCCTCAACATAATTCGCAAAAGATAAAGAGACATTACTGCTCTAAACACATGGCCACGTCTTCCGCAGCCAGTCTGTGCCAGACTGGCTGCGAGAGGCGGAGGACAGCTTACAGTGGCGCAGCCTGCTAGAGGCCTATGTCCAGCTGAGGACTGCGATAGGTTAAGTTGACTGCTCAAAAACAGCTAAGAAAAACATCGTGAAAAATGTTTTAGAACCAAAAAGTCGAAGACATGAGCCATTCACCAATTGCACTATGCGCGCGTGGTATCTAACACAGTTAAAAAGCCTGTGTTCCAGCATTGGAAACATTAAGCCATTTCCACTGAAGCGGTGACGAGCGAAGCTGAGAGACGTTCAGGAATTGTTCAATTACAGACGAGACCGGAGACGCGATGAGGATGGCAACCATTGTGTTTGGTCGATTCCTGGGTCTCCACTCAGCTCCGCTCATCTCTGCTTCAGAGGAAATGCACCCTTAAGGCTGTGTAATGTATGAGTGTGCGCTAAAAGGGTAAATCTCAAGGCAGACGTTCCGATATGTCTGCGTTCTACGTGTTGTAATAAAAAGTGGTATATCAACTACCAATAAAAGGCATCTACTTATAATAAACGTGCCCCTCAAAATGCCATCAAACGATCAAGTTGACTTGACATTTATTCGTGGCCTGACACTGCAAGGCACTGCGCACTGACTTAAAATATTACTTGCATTGTACTAAGTGATGCACCTCGCACACAAACTACAACCCAATTTAACTCGATCATCGTGATTTTATGACTCGATTCGATCGCTTAGTGAATGCTAATCGAGAAGATAAAATTGGGAATTTTTGGCTGTACTCGGTGACTCAGTGCGATGTGTGTTTGTTTTGATTATGCGATAACTGGTTGGTGTTTAACAAGCTTTTTGGACTATGCGTAAAACCCACTGGCTAAGCGTGTTCTGCAAAAAACCCATAGATATAGGTACCGTTATTTTACAAACATTGAAATGAAATTGTTTATTCTGTAAATAGGATATTGGAATCACTTTTAAACGTCATCTTAAAAAATAATTAAAAATTTGCTAGATGAGTTCGGCGTTTCCTATCTGACTACTCTGAGAAGAAAGGCCGAAACAAACTCAGAGGTCACAGTCTCTTTTAAATTCCAGACATAATCTTGGTCAGGCCATATGAGGACCATGTAGATTAGTGTCTGAAATCGTATTTGAGAAAAGAACCACACAGATTGAATTGGACCTGTCCTGTCAGTGCAAGCATTTGTCAGTAATCGTGGAGCTCAACCCAGAACTTAAGGAGCTCAACTTTAAAGAACACATTATTTGACTATGTGTGACTTAGGGATCTCGCGCACTAGACGGCCACGTCTGGCCGGAGTCGTGGCCGTCTTGTGGTATTGAAATAAATGATTTGACTTTGACATTGGGTGGCCTGCAGCTAGTTGGCCGTTGCGACCAAGAGGGCGATTCGTATCGGTTTCTATAGTTTACCTGGTCGCTGTGACCACTGGTCGTGGTCGTAGCTAACAAGTGCGCGACATCTCTTAGACTTTATCATTCAGATGAAGAAGAAAAATATGCATGTGGATCTTTTGAAGCAACATAATAATCTTATGTGCTAAGCTAAGGATGTCACTCCATTAGAGTTTCACATACGAAAATTCTATAATAAATTATCAGCTTTATACAGAACAGAAGGTACAAGAAGTGCCTAGTACCTAAGTCCTGTTAAAAAATCGTGACTTCAATACAAAAGGTATTGGTTTTCATACCCGGATTACCAAGTTCCTTTTTTCAATTAATGAATTAATTCAGCCTATAATCGCAGTCCACTGCCGGATATAGGCCTCTCAGGCTGGCTCTCTCCCAGGCTGCGCCACAGCACCCTGTCTTCCGCCTTCCGCATCCAGTCTCCCCCAGCCTCCTTTTTAAGGTCGTCGGTCCATCTAGAGATCATCGGTCGTCTGGGGAGCGTTCCACACTACGCTTGCCGATACGCGACTCGTCTGCTCCACCGACCATCGGTCCTTCGACAAACATGGTCATCCCACTGCCACTTCAGCTTGCAGTTGAAGTTCATTTTGTACCATATCGTAAATCACACAACTTCCTGAACGTCAAACAAATACCTAATAACATATTGTAATCGATACCTTTCAACACAAATCTAATGACCACTCAACATGAACAACAGTTGATTAATTATACACCGATAATTAGTGCAAATCCACCTTGAACCCTGTCAGTCCTAAATGTAATATATCTAAGTTTGAAGATAATTTGGTTCGTTTATTGAGACCTGTTCCGTATTCATTGTGGTATTGACAGTGACGGGACTTTGTTGTATGATATTAGAAATATGTATTGCAATTAGTAGAATAAACAATTGGTTTACGATTAAATAAGTAAGTACCCGTTAAGGATCCCGCGGACAGGCACGACGCGACGGTGCCACGCGATTCTGGTAGAACAATTAGTTTTACTGATGATGTGGCAGTTAGAGTACTCTATGCGGCCTACCCAAATGTCCTTTCTTTGGTATTGTTCGTCGAGTCATTGAGTTCCTTAAGTTCTGAGTTGAGCTACACGATTAGTGACAAATGCTTGCACTGACTGGACTAGTCTACTGAAGTATGTGTGCTTCTTTCTTCAAAAATCCATTTCAGACACTAATCTACATGCTTCTCACAGGATCTGACCAAGATTATGTCTGGACTTTAAAAGAGACTGGAGAAATGACGAAACAAACTCAGGGGTTGTTTCGTCCAGCCCGCCGGTTAAACGCGTCCCAGAGGGTCATGGCCACCCGGCTGATCCGGGGACACCGCACGGTCTCCGGTGAGGCGGCGAGCCTCCTTGCCGGATTGCCGCTGTGAGATCTTTAGGCCAAACTCCTCGCGCACATTTGGGAGTGGCGCGAGGAGGCGAAACGCCGGGGCTTAACTTAGCTGTCGCGAGAAATCGCGGCACAGCGGACAGAGCTCCGGCGGGATCTCATGGCGTCATGGAGAGTGCGATTGTCGCAACCCAGTGCTGAGCACTATTGCGGCGATAAGTTCCCTCTTTGAGGAGTGGCTAGAGAGGCGCCATGGCGTCCTCACCTTCCGCCTGACGCAGGTCCTCACCGGACATGGTTGTTTCTGGAGGTTCCTGTTTCGTATCAGGCGGGAGGAAACGCCTGGGTATCATCACTGCGTGGATCGCCCGGAGGACGCGATGCATACGGAGCATACAGTGGAGCGCGCGCCTCAAAAAGATGTCAGCAGAACTGAAGGGAACCAATGGAAACTCCGATTTTCTGGGCCCCCTCTACCACAAACATTGACAAATATCGAAATTGGTAGCCTAGCAGCAAAAACCAGCAACGAAATACGAAATCTCAATAACAATCCCAGTTCCAAAAGAGGTACCTATTTCTAAAGGATGCCTATAAATAAAGATGATATAATACGAATAAAACAACACACACACTACATCACGCCTGTATACCCGGAAGGGTTTGGCAGAGGTGCCTACCTTTCATTTACCATCAACCGAGCACAAATGTAGACTCCGGGCTGCTACTGAGAAATTCCAGATGAAAAAACCCAATAATAAAATAATAGAGTAGGGTAGGCACAACATCATAGCTTACATTACAGAAGGGTTAGCACTTAACCAAATGGAACCATTAACTGCTTCTCAATCCATCAGTATCATAAATAACGTTCTTCCTAATCTTCAATCGTATTGTGCTTAACAAAACTAATTAGTTTCTAGCAAAAACATAATTGAGTTACATCTTCTGTATGTTTTATAATTAAGATGCTTATACTGTCTGTCATTGTCCAGATGTTCGTAGATAGATGGTCAGTTTATTGACCTTTTAAATATAATAAAAATACAATATACTAATCTTCATTAATAAAACATAGCTCAGAAATCCATCATAGTGACGATGTATGTATGGTATTAATCTCTGCGTATGATTTTTTTATGAAACGAAAAAGTAATACTCTAATATTCTCACTAGAGGCCCGGTGTCTTTGTGATCGGTTGATGTTCGCGGAAGCCCGTGTTGATGATTTTCTTGCCATAATGAGAAAGCGGGCGGCGTCAATAATGGGTAGGTTGCGCGGAAGCCCCAACAGCATCCTAAACACTTTGTTCTACAAAATGGACAGCCCCTCTATTAGGCACTGGATGCGCAGACACGTGCCAATTGTGTTGAGCCACGTAGGTAATAGTTGATGTTAGGTTAGTTTGTAAGTTTTACTAACATAGTTTTTAAGTCTTTGTTACTAATACTAAATGGATTGTATGTACATACTTTGAAAAAAATAAAATATTTATATATAAGGTCCCATTAAAATAGATGGACAAACTTTTAGAAATCATTCAGACCACCAAAATAAGGACAATGGTAAAAAAAATATAACAAAAACGCATAAGATGCTTACAAGAAAAATGAATCAGCTAACGAAAATACACTAAAAATGTTGGTTATCCAATGCCATTTATTATTTTAGGTCAAAATAAAATCACTTTAAACAGTGTTTTTTTTTTTGCTGAAAATTTGTCCATCTATTTTAATGGGACCTTGTATATAGCAATAGCTTCAACCCTATTACACGGGGCTTAAATATAACTAGCGAAATGTGTTTTTTTTTTAGATATAGAAAGAAAAAAACATCAGCTTCCTATACCATCGCCAATCCAATTCCTCGCTAGTAGAAACTCTACTAACGGGAAATGGCGCTACTGTAGAAATATGATCTGGAGCTAGATTCAGTTTCTATTCAGACTAGGTAGTTACCAGAAGGGTTAGTAACTCTCGTACCCAAAAAAAACAACCTTATAACCCTTAGTATTAGGGCCACGGCAGACTAGCTACTTTTAGCATCGGCGATCGGCGATTTTGCGACTGTATCGATGCAATTACCTTCTAAAAAGCGGCTAAATCGCCGATCGCCGATGCTAAAAGTAGCTAAGCTAGTCTGTTGTGGCCCTTAATCTTATTTAGTTTTCCGAAACGATACAAAAAAACAAAACACTATGTTCCATAATTTTCACTGTAGCTGTAATTTAAGCTAGTATAAGCGCGCCATCTAGCGTTAGACGGCCGAACTATCTGTCATGCGTCAACTGTGAAGTAAAAGTGAAACGTTGCAGTGCAGTGTATTCACAGCGGTCCCGTTAGTTTAGTAGCGGAGCCGCGGTGCTGCGCGGGCGCAGCTGTTGATGTATGTTTGCTAATACTGTTATTTACTATGAAGAAATGTAATGCAAAAAAACTATATTGGGAAGAAATATTAACATTTGCTTGATAATTAAAATTCTTGCAGGCTTTTCCAGTAGGTACTAACATGAATCTTAAAGAAAGGGGGAGTCCTTCTACTATCAACTACCCCTGCCTACTCTCGTTTAATAAAAAGACTGTAGAAAATGATTGCCTTTTAAAAACCGTACCGATTTATATGCAACAGAACCACCCAATTTTTAAGCCCCCTTACATCGAATCAAGACAGTGTCTTTCTATCGGTAATAACAATGATAGAAATGTCAAAATATCATGTACTAGTATTGACCCTCGGGAACGTAGTTGGTACTACCGGGTCTACCAGGATTTTTACCGGGGTTTTTATATAACTTTATTGGTTTACGCCGCTTGAAAGCTCCCATGATTCGGCATGATTTTCTCCGACATCTTCAACAATCATCATATTTCAGCCAATTTACACAAAACCTTAAGAGGGAACAGCGGCTGCGAGAAATTTGAAAAATAGGTATTTGAAGAAACTATTGCCGTCTTCTTACCTTAAGGCTGCCCCCGTAGAGTGCGATAGGGATAGTTACAGCTCAGACCAATTACATCACAAAAAAAAATTACTATCGACGTTTCGTATTCCCCTTTTTTCTCCTCGAAAACTGAACCGATTCAATAATTTTTTTCATTAAAATTTTAAGAAAGAGTACGCCTAGGTTCCTATTATTTTCATTTATGTTAAAAACTTTTCGAATTTGTCTGGTACTCGTCTAATCACGGCGGTAAAAATGAGGCATTTTTGTAATTTTTGGAGGGTCATATTTTCTTTACCGATAAGTTGCTGAAAAAAAGGAAATAACAGGGACGTGACTACAGCAGACCTTGATTTTATGAAAAAAAATGATTGCTCTGGAGGCATTATTCAGGAAGAGAATACATTTGTATGGAGAATCGCACGCCCTGTTCCCTCTTAATGAATTATACACCAAAACCTTTCTCATGGACTATTCCGTCCATTGGTGAAAACCGTATGAAAAACCGTCAGGTAGTTTTTGAGTTTATCGCTTTCAGACAGACAGACGCGGTAGCGGGACTTTCTTTTATAATATGTAGTGACAACGATATGGATTGTCATAAGCTATCGAAAAGCTTATGTCAATCCTGATGAAAGTCGTTGTGGGAATACGAAACGCTTTGAAAGCGATTGCTTCTCGGCACGCCAAGGATTCTTATTGCGCCCATGCCCATTGCCCACTACACTAAAAAGGCAGCATGAGCTAGGAATCGAACCCAGGACCTCATTTCAGGTAGCCATGGTTGCGATCACTATACAACCAAAGCAATATCAAGAGAAAGAGAAAAAATACATTACCTTTCCCGTTTCTTCCTCTTCATCGTGCCGGTCCCTTTAATGGTTCTGTACAGGGTCATCATCTTGCCTGCAATAATTACGAGTTACACTCACTATACACAAAACACTATTTAATATTATACATCCACAAAAATATTATGCACTAGTAACACTTATTATTAACATTATTTAACACTTAACGTAGGTACATACGTTTTTTTCACTTCACAGGAGTTAAACTGGAACAAAAAGAAATAAATTATGTTAAAAATTTGACAAGTGCACTACGTTTTTTTATTATTATTATTTGTTGTTATTGCGGCAATAGAAATACACATCTGTGAAAGTTTCAACTGTCTACCTATTACGGTTCATGAGATACAGCCCACTAACGGACGGACAGCAGCGGAGGCTTAACAATAGGGTTCCGTTAGTCACCCGTCAGATACGGAACCCTAAAAAGTAACTAATAGGTACAGACGCCAGCAGGTCAACCTACCCGAAACTGTCAAATTTTCCCAATCAACTTTGAACCTTATGCTTTAGTGATAAAGTTGAAAATCCATTAAAGAAATTTGACAGATTGTAGTAGGTTGATGTGCTGGCGTCTGTACACTCCGCTACACATCAAGCTATACATTTCCAGTTTATGGTAATCATAAATAAATAAATCAGATCGGTGGGCTATTGAATGTCAAACGACTCTTCTCGTATAAAGAAGGAACGAACCCTATTCCCGATCTTAATATCTGCCTAGCTTTTTTCCAACTATGACCGAAATTTTACATGGAGCGACTGCGAACACTATTCCCGACACATGTATGAATTCGGTATTTTTAAAGTATTCACTTTTACTCGAGTGCCCAATAACAGCCTAAGACCCTTTGCACACGGTACGGTTTCTTTACGGAACGGCGTAGAAAAAAGTTTTTTATTTTTTTTCCGGTGGGAAATTATCAAATAACTTCTCCCGCTCGGTCTTTCAACAAGCTTCCATAGTGATCCATGCAACACTGTCGACTGTGCCACAGCATAAATAAGTAACAGTACTATCGACGGCTCCTAAGTATACTGAGTCAACTATACTTCTAATAACTTTACAGGAAGGCGATAAGAAGATCGAAATGGTTATATTTAAATTGTTAATACAACCAAGAAAAAATAACTAATTATAGTGAATTAAACATAATAAAGCCTCTCATCTGTAAACAATAAATTTCATATTATTTTATTAATTTATGAGATAATGTAGATAGACTAGTGTACGACGATTATTTGTTTCTTAAAAATGGATCAAGTACCACTTATATTTTTATACGTCGCATTATTGAATCTACGTTATGGAGAAAAATTACTTTACAAGTGTGGCAAAAAAATTTTTAATGTACTTATTGGATTTTTTATATATTATTATTATTTATCATGGATTTATATTTTGTTAAAATACAATAAGTTGACTGCAAGTTGACTGATCCGCACACCGCGCTGTTTCGCCGTATACTGAGCCAGTTTGAACTTGCACCAAAATGAGCGCATTCGCGTCCCGCGTATATTGGTAGCAAACACTTGACTCAGTATACGAGTGCAAAATAAATAAATTACTATACTTGATCCAGTATACGCTATTTTTTTTTAGTTATTTGTAAAGATATATTTTTTTTTCTTTTACAGCTAAATAGAAAATGATTTAATTATTGTTAATATACAAAAAAGTGCAATTCTCAAAATTTGTTAGTTGACTCAGTATACTTAGGAGCCGTCGCTATGTCTTCATAGAAAACTGCCAAAACGACGCGCTTCGAAATCTCAGTGATATCAGTACGCACGGACGCGGAAGGTTTATCTACCGGGCGGCCGTAGGTACTTATTTCACTGCCGAGATATAATAACAAACTGATAATTTATTATACTGTGAACATGTCTGTCAACAAGCTTCCATAGTGATCCATACAACACTGATGACCGTGCCTACACACTGCGAATAAACCGTAGTTTTTCACGGCAAGAAAAACGTGTGTGGCTTTAAGGTTTTTTTGAGACTTCTTGCAATTCGGGTTTCACATGGTAGTTTTCCTGTTCACCTCTCCATCTATAGGCCGATCGTTTAACTGAGACGGCTCCTTAGATAGCTGCGCAGTGCGGTAGGGGTGACTGTTGTCTCAAGTTAACGAATCACTGAGCTCTTGTATCAGGACACCATCCCGCGCCACCACCACCTCCGCGCTGCTGCCTCAGGAACCGCCTCAGTTAAGCGGTCAGCCTAGAGGAGTGGCAAGCTCTCTCAAAAGTCAAGCCCTTTCGTTCGCCAGTCTAAGGTCTTACCCATACACCTATAAGAACTCAGATATTTATATAATTTAAATATTTCCACACAACTCGCACGCAACGAGCAATTGCTTTACGAAACCTTAACAAAGTTACCTCAGTATTTTTATGTTCGATTATAACATTCATTAAATAGCTTATCAACAGCTGCAACCTGCATAATTGCAGCTTATTACGCTATTATATGTTTAGTTACAAAACCAATACTAGCTATAATGGTACTTAGAGTAGGTACTTAATTTGGTATTTGAAATCTTAATGGTTAGTGAAAATCGTCTCATTGACATACATTTCGTGTTTAAAAAAATTAAGTATTCTAGAATTGGCTGGAGGTATATGTGTCTCAATTATTCCACTGTAAAAAACAAGATTTTACATACCATAACACACATAACATCACGCCTGTATCCCCGAAGGATTAGGCAGAGGTGTATCTATAGTACAACCCACATTTCCCCAGTTATGTGTAAGCCCATGTAGCACGGGCGATTTTTTCCCGCGGCGATTTATTTTCGTGCACTGGATGTTCAACGTTCTGCTTAGCGCCGAGAGTTGAAAATCCAACAGTGTGTTTTTTCAACCTTCTGGAACGAGAGTGCGTCCCAACCAGTGGGCGATAAAATCCCGCCGCGATATTTTTTCGTCCGTGCGAACGTGGGCTAATAGGACAAGATTTTCAGAAGAAAATATGCCTATTAGCTGTTGCGGTGTCATTTGTAGTCATAAGCCTATCCAGCAGTTAGTTGGGAATGTTGGATCAAACTGATTTCAGTCTTAGGACGAATTTCATCAATGAAACTGAACATGATCACCAGATCTATATCGCGTTCAAGAACTGTGCGTGTCAATATATTGACACAGACAGCTCTTGAACGCGATTAGATGTGTTGATCGTTTTCAGTGTCATTGGTGAAATTCGCCCTTAGTTGGGAAAAGCTGAGCTGATTGCTTTACAAGAACAAGCGTGCTTGACGACAAACAAAACATGGCTGAATAAGTCTTCTTTGTCATGTCGATGGCACGACAGAGTATTAAATATTGTTGGCCCAGAACTTCGCCACTTCCACATCATCGTCAGTGGCAGCGCAAAGGTCGCTATATCTGCATTTTTTGGGCAACAGAGGGCAGAATAGGAGGTGGGACATAGTTTGCGCCACACTCTGCTGCCGTACCGTTGAGGTGGCTCCACATTACGAGCCTTCAACACTTGGGTTAGGAAGCGGTTCAGAGACTTCTAAGTGGGCCATGGAAGGTTGGACCCCGCTGAAAGAAGCTGGCTTGGTGGTAACTATTGAGCGGGTGGAGGGAGAGTATCCTGCCTCATTTTGCAAAGGGCAGGGTGTCGGCCTAGAAATTACCCAAAAGCTGAATAAGTAATAAATATTAGGCCAATTTTGCACTGTATCATCACTATTAATATTTTTTTAGAGCTTAAAAAAAAGACAGTCGATCTCCCGAGCAAGAAATTGTAAGAATCGATTTGGGAAATACGTTTGGTTATTGATCGTATACTTGAAAACCAGAAATTTGAGTTTGTTGGCTGTAATTAAAATTCAAAGTCAGGGTCAACATATTCGCGAAAGCCACTGAGCAGCTTCTAAAGAATATTATAGTAAAAAGAAAGTTACTAAATTTTGTAGGTATTGTAGATTTTTACGGCCAAAAAGGTGGGATTTGCATCCATTAATCATAGAAGATATACATTTTTTTTCGAACTTATGAAGAAATGGATTAGCAATCTGTTTCAAAATGATTTAGATTCTGATTGATCGTATATTACGCAATTAGGGTACAGGTACATCATCCACAATCACAATCTACAAATTAAGAAAAAAAAACCACATCCTTTGTTTTTCAGACAACTTACTTCTAATCAAGTTATACGATAAAACCTGCAGATTTAACGAAGTTCGAAACGTGAGAAATGAAATGAAATTGTTTATTCTGTAAATAAGATATTGCAATCACTTTTACACGTCATATAAAAAAAAAAAAGAAGAAAATGCTAGATGAGTTCGGCGTTTCCTATCTGACACATGAAATCCACATGACACCTAAAGGTACCATTCCGTAGTGGACCGCAGGCGGCAACTGCAGGCGACGTGTCGCCGCGACACAACTGGTTTCTATGTATTTTTATGAAGGTGACGCGGCGACGTATCGCTAGCTTCGGATGGTATTTAATAGAAATGCATAGAAACCAGCTATCTAATTACGCAACACATTTGCGTAAATGATTCCGACTAATCTGTTTCATTTTGACAGTTCAACAACATTAATTGCATTATTTACGTTGTTGAACAGAGTTTTTTTTTATAACTTTTGAAGCAATGGATTAGCAATCTGTTTCAAAATGATTCAGATTCCGATTGATCATGTATTACGTAATTAGGGTACAGGCGACACGTCGCGTGCAATTGCCGCCTGCGGTCAGCTACTTCATGGTATCTTTAGACACCATTATCAATTCCGTTTACCATCACTAATCTCTATAAACGTGAAAGATAATCCTTATCAACGTAAAAAGATCGTAAAGAGACTTACTACTCGTTTATTATAGGAACGCGTTAGTAGGGCGGTCTGACCGACCCGACCGGTCGTCTGACCTACTAACCGACCGAATGCCTTCCGATTTACATATCGAGTGTCCATATTAGTTTTGTTAAAAGCCTTTTCCTTTCGTTCAAGGTATTAAAATTAATTAGATTGTTTATGGTAATTTGGGAAACATGGAAACCAGTTGTTTTATCCTTGAGTTGTTGTTGTATGGCAATAAAAAATGCTATTATTTATTAAGATAGCAGAAGAAAGACACATTAATTATTGGAGGAACAGCTGTAAATGAGCAATCGGTAATGTGCAATTTTCAGAAGCCATTTCATTCCATGTATACCTATGCAATCGACTGAAAAAAGAAACTGAAGCTTTTTCGTAATTGAAACACATTTTACTCATCATTATCCAGGGACCGTGCAACCCCGGTTAAGAGTTAAGCTTTTCGAAAGGGTAAGCCGTTTATGAGGTTACCTTTATCTGATGTAACCCCTTGAATGGGTTCTGTGCTCAAAACCCATTAAAAGGGTTATCTCTTCAATATGGATAACCCATTGAATGGGTTCTATATCTAAAACCCAGTGAAAGGGTTACATGATAACCCATTGAATGGGTTCTATACTTGAAACCCAGTGAAAGGGTTACATGATAACCCATTGAATGGGTTCTATACTCGAACCGCAGTGAAAGGGTTACCCCTTCATTATGATAACCCATATAATATAAGGGTTTTGTTCGGGTTATCATATGGTTTTTCATATGGTTTTACGGGTTATCATATGGTTTTCCCTCTTCTGGTAGAAAGATGTGGGCTGTGGACTTTGGGCTAGTTTTGTTAGTTATGATGTGACTTTACCTCCAGACTTGATGGAGTGACCTGAAGGTGTACTTCGGTGACTGCTACTGGTACTCCTCGACGAGTAGAATTAGATGTGCCGAGTTTGGGCTCGTTTTGTTAGTTATGACGAGACCTTACCTTTGGACGAGATGGAGTGACCTGTAGGTGTACTTCGGTGACTGTCACTGGAACTCCTCACGAGTAGAACTAGGTGCGCCGAGTTTGGGCTCGTTTTGTTAGTTATGGCGAGACCTTACCTCCGGAATTGATGGAGTGACCAGAAGGTGTACTTCGGTGACTGCTACTGGTACTCTACGACGAGTAGAACTAGGTGTGCAGAGTTTGGGCTCGTTTCGTTAGTTATGATGAGACCTTACCTACGGACTGAAAGGAGTGACCTGAAGATGTACTTCGGTGACTGCTACGGGTACTCTACGATGAGTAGAACTGGGTGTGCCGAGTTTGGGCTCGTTTTGTTAGTTGTGATGAGACCTCACCACCGGACTTGATGGACTGACCTGAAGGTGTACTTTGGTGACTGCTACTGGTACTCTACGACGAGTAGAACTAGGTGTGCCGAGTTTGGACTCGTTTTGTTAGTTAGGATGAGACCTTCAGTCCGACAGCATCTCGTCTTGGTTTTGGCATTATAGCGATTGTTCAAAATTCACAAATACGCACTGACTAATAAATACCTAATAATATCGCAAAAGACGTCCGGGTTCAAAAAATCAAACAGCAAGAATGACAATTGTACGGTCCCAGCAAATGCCTGCAATAAAGTAAGTAACAAGTCCAGACATGAAAAAAATCATAATATTATGTAATTTCGATATCCAGGCAGCAAAGCTAAAATAAACACTATATTACATGCAATAATGATCATAGATCCCTGTTTAGAAGCCGCTCGGTAAGTAGGCACAAAGGCGCCGCCGCCGCGGCCGCTTAACGCGTGCTATTCCATTTTGCAACCTATGCCCATCATAGAGAGATCATATTAAATTGCTCCGTCAGTCGGAATGTTACGCTGTTATCGTTTTAGGAGAGTTGAAAGTGTAACCCTTTTGAATGGCTTAAATTAAGCCGTTCAAATGGGTTACCCACATCGTATGGGTTTTTAAATAACGGCTTAGAAAAACCCTATCGAAAACCCTTTCAATGGGTAACGGAAATTTGAATGGCTTAAATTAAGCCGTTCAAATGGGTTACCCACATCGTATGGGTTTTTAAATAACGGCTTAGAAAAAACCCTATCGGCTTAAATTAAGCCGTTCAAATGGGTTACCCACATCGTATGGGTTTTTAAATAACTGCTTAGAAAAACCCAATCGAAAACCCTTTCAATGGGTAACCCAAATGGTCCCTGTCATTATCATCATTTCAGCTGAAAGACGTCCACTGCTGAACATAGGCCTCCAAACACTGCTACTTCGACCGGTTCTGTGCTTCCGGCGGATTCCGGCGGCCTTCACAAGGTCTTCAGTCCACCTTGTGAGGCCTCCAACGCTACGTCTTCCGGTACATACGCGGTCGCCACTCCAGAACCTTTCGGCCCCATCGGCCATCTGTTCTGTGAGCAATGTGCCCTGCCCATTGCCACTTAAGTTTGGCAAGTCCTTGGTTCTCATGCGGATCTCTTCATTTCTGATTCGATCACGTAGGGAAACTCCAAGCACTTCATATCTTATTCATTTAAAACGGTTTCCATGAATATAGAAACATGTAATAATAATAATAATAAAGATTTATTTTCCTCCCACAAAGTACATTTTTATACAGTATAAGTGTAATAGATATAGGTTTACAAGGATTTGTGGGAGTCAGGAATCCAAACTAGGATACCCTGTGCTATGGATTCCTGGTCCCCTCGCCGAGATAAGAAATTTTCACAATTTGTTACGTAGTTGTACAGTAAGTGGCACTATTGGACTATTGTATGGAAAAAAATAACAAAAAAATAAAAGGTAGTTATTAATAAAAACAAAATAAAAACAATTTTAAACTTAAGTCAGATGACTGCGTGTGTGTGGGTGTTTGTATGTGTGTGTGTGTGTGTGTGGGGGGGGTGTGTGTGGGGTGTGTATGTATGTTGAGTGTGAGTGTAAGGGTGTGAAAAATATGTGAGTATAATGGATCTTATAATATGTCTGGAATGGGCCTGCGAACGAGTGTGAGAGAGATAGAGTTAGATGGTATTTGTGTATAGCTAGGATAGGGTAGAAAGCAGTTTTTCAGTTTCCTGATAATCTAGTCCCAACAGCCAATTTGTGAGCTTCTTTTTACATTCTACCCTCGGCAGACCAACAATGGCAAGAGTTTTGTTAACTCTGTTATATAATCTGCTTGCTCTAAAGTGGAAGAAATTTTGGGCGAAAGATGTTTTTACCGGATTTGTTTCACAGACTTCATAATAACGCCTAGTATTTACCTTTTGTTTCGCTGTAGTAAAGTCAATTAATGAATGCTTTTTCATAACTGTTGCTAATACATAAAGCTGCCTGACCGTTAATACATTTGCGTCGTTGTAGAGGGCTTTTGTTGCATATAAACGTGGTTTGAATAGAGCAACTTTTAGGAGAAGTCTTTGGGCTCTTTCAACGTTTATTATATTAGTTTTGTATGAGCCGCCCCAGGTCAAAATACCATATGTGTGGAAATTAAACCTAATCTTTCCTTACATTACTCATAACTCAGGATACAAGCCTCCACCTACATAAAACATAAACTCAATATCCTTTCATCAACACGTCACAGCACCCGATTTCATAATTTCCCGTCACACCTCTCACTCCCACACGCCACTCACACATAAGCACCTCTCACTTACACGCACGCACGTCCCATTACCGTATGTTTAGAATTTAATATTGCATATCCGTTGCAATGCATTTCACTCATTAAATATTCATTCTAAGCCACTTGAGAGAAACATTCATTGTGTAGCACAGTTAGGTTATGTTATGCGATATTGACACATAATGAATGACTCTGCTTTGTGTAATTCGAGCAAAAATTGCTATAGTACTCACAGGCGATAGGGCCTATTTCACCACCAACGTATAATTGGAATCGGAAATGGTCAAGCAGGTCATTAATGTCTGCAAAATCGTATTTTTATATTCCATATACAAATCATTTCATCAGTTTCCAATTGATGATATTTTCTCTTAACCAAATATCAACTTTATTAAGTGTAATTTGAGTTGATTAATACGGAAAAAGAGTTGTAGCGCAAACTTAACTATAAGTGTATTAAAGTAATTTTTCAAAAATCACATATTAGTTTACATATTTGGAAACTAAATCGCGAACGCTATTTTGAGCTCCATAATAAAAACTCGATAAAATAAAATATTTTTTAACTCTATACAGGGACAAACTGTGGGCCCAAATAGCACAGAACTGGTGCGCTGAGACAGTAAAGCGGGGTTGCGATAGGCCACGTAAGAGATGGCAGGACGAGCTGGATATGTTCCGTCAACACTGGAAAGAGGACACGCGGGCTCGCGAAAGACGGAAAAAGTGGACGGAGGCCTTTGCCCAGGAATAAGACAGGGGATGAAAAAAAAAAACACCTACAAGACTCTACTTTGCCAAAACATTTGATTGTCTTCTCTAGATTATCTATACCTCGCATTTTCATTGGAACTACATACCTTGAAATCTATCATTTTCTCTGTTTTTTCCAATTTGATTTCAGATTTGTACAGTATAGGTACTATCGAAGAACTTCATATAAGTGTTTGAAAAAAAAAAACCCGTTAACACGATGACCACATCTGTTACCGTCCCGGTTCTATAGCGGCCGAACGCTGCAAACAGAAATAGTCCTTACGGTGTATAGATATGAACTTCTTCGATGGTACGTCGACCTCCTTAGTTTAAAAGAAACGGTAATCCCTAATCTTCAAGCAACTGTTTAATAACGCTAAGCCAAATCAAAACAAAAGCTAGAAGACAAAACTATGGTTTCATATGACACAAGCTAAGAATGTCAAACTGCTAACCGTATCCATCATGTCCATATTAGAATACATACCGGCGCGTACGATCAATCAAACAAGAAATATCGCGTTCTCTCTGTTCCGGATAAGGCGGGAGGAAACGCGGTGTCATCATTGCGTGGATCGCCCGGAGGATACGGTGGAGAATACGGTGGAAGTCTGCCCAGCTTGGGCAGAGTGTCGCCGTGTCATCATCAGTGATCGGAGTAGGTAGATTGATTTTTGGTACTTGTATCATAAATGCACACAGAAAGAATAACATGGATAAGCCATTTTTCCGGAAAGCAATTCCGGTATTTCCGGATTCAATTAAATTTTGTTAATGTTGGTAGTGATATTATTTTCACAACACAGTAACAAACAAAGAAGCGCACTCTACGAACCTGGCATGTCGTCGGCGGGCGTACGCATTGTTTTGATAACCGGTTAGTGCACCACCCATGATCCTTTGTTCTGATTGGTCGTTCGGTTGTGTCAAATCGTGACTGTGTGCCGTTGAAAAAAATTATGAAGAATATAATATTGCTCATTTTAATATAATTACTACCTAAGTTCCGGTTTTTTTTAAATAATCTACCAATTCCGGAGGAATGTCCATATTAATATATACGTTTCGGATCAATGACCCCAATTCAATCTACCTACTCCGATCACTGGTCATCATAGAAGATCGGTGGCGGTGATCTCTCGCGTCCGGCCCTGGTCCAGGCCATGGTACGGAGCCAGAAGGCATGGGAGGCCGTCACCTCCTTCTGCGAAGCAGTAATGCTCGCGAAGGAGGAGGCGGAACGCGTGAGGTAGAGGCAAATTTCGCACCCTCACGCCCCTAGCCGCCGCAGGAGACGCCCTGGGCGTCTGGAATCGCAGGCCGATTCCCGGCCACCGTAGGCGCGGGCTTGCGTACGGTGAGCAATGGGTAGCTCGCCGTCCGATAAGGACCACGGCCCGGGTCGACGGCGCGTTGTGTTCCACGCGCGCCTCAAAGAAATGGCAGCGTACAGGCAACGGAAGGAACGCGGGTGGGTTTTAGTCAGAGTCTGACACGCCCTCCCGCTCCGCCCAGAGTGGGAGAAGTTATTTGATAATTTCCTACCAAAAAAAAAACCCAAAAAGATACCGCTTGTGTATGTTACACTCTGGCGATTTTATCGTATCTTTATTAACAGGTAAAAGTAAAAAGTGAGATTAGTATGGTAATTAGTTTTCACTATGGTGATTTGCGAGATTTATTTTGGAGCATCGCTTATAAAAATAGTTATTCTATCATGATTCAAGTCAGAATGATGCTTTTATGTTGCCGCTGTTTATTGATGTTGTGTGATTTATTTTAAAAAACACTACAAAGTGAAAAATAACTTTAATTTCGAGTCGGTGGCAAAAAACTACAAAACCAAAGACACCGACAGCCGACTTCCAAAATTGAAATTATTTTTCACTTTGTAGTTTTTTTTTTTTTTTTGTAGAAATTATACCTACTTTGTATATTTTTTTTTGTGAAGCTTGTTTTTTTTGTAGATTTTTTTTTGTTGAGAATATTGAGATGATTGCTTTTAGGTACTTAGCGATTTGGGTTTAAGTTGCTATTGCTACACCCCTAATTGAGTTAATTATCCAATTAGACCAAAATGGACCGTGGAAATATTGAAGATCTTGGTTACCTTCGGCAATAAACGAAAATGGCTAAAATCCTTCACACAAAATTAATATTAAGACTCATTGTGAGCTGCATTGAGTAACACTATCAATCACAATCCGAGACTTTTGAATGATATTGCTAATCCCTTGCTTTAAAGGTTTGAAAAGTTCGTATTTAAAACTAAGATCGATATTAAAAGGACACTTTGTAAACAAGCATATTACAAATTAGAGGATTAAATCCAAGATAAGCTTATAATGCTTGGAAACATGCTGAGCACTGTGACCATGTACCTTCTATAAAGCTACCGTTTACTGAGTACGTCTTTCATTGACTTGAATGTGCCCTGGCGGCTGAGATTATGTCATGCTCACTCAAATGTCTCGCTGGTGGTGTCGTGTGTGTTGGATCGTTAAGTTCCCTTCAAAATGGTTGAACTAAACGATGCTGATCCATGCGTCATGTTCGTGAACGGGCGCCGTCAGTAGGGACTGGTCATCTCTTATCTGCCACGGCTTATTATAATTTTTGAATTGTTTTTATCTTTTTATTACGGATGCTTTTTACGTGCACGTCTTTCAACATTGTTCTCAAATGTATAATTTCAACATGAATGATGTAACGAATATTTTGTAACAATATTATGATTTAAAAGAGTGTCCGTGGAGTTTCTTGCCCGTTCTTCTCCATAGGAACCTACGCTTTGGAATGGGCAACTAGCTTCTTATTTCTGACTGACTGACCTCTTGACAATTCAAAAGTGCCTGTAAATGGTTTAATTGAAATAAATGTTTTTAGTTTGAGTTTGCTAGTCCTATAGGATAATTTCTCCATAGGATCTCGGCTCCATAGGATAATTTAGAATCAAGACAAAATCAAACTGGTTGCAAATTTAATTGTATATTTTTTTTATTTTTTATTATATGACATTGATTTTACATTCTGTGATCAATTCCTCACACACTGACTTATTAATTGTAAAATTTTAGGAAAATCGTCTACTTTTACAATGTTTGTAAATATGTGAGCACCATGTATCTATCACTTAATTAGTTTTATCTGTTGTTGCTTCATTTTTAATTCTTAATTCTTTTGACCTATTGTGGTATAATAATTGTATTGTAGGTGCATCGTCCTCACATATAATTATATAACTAATGTACTTATACAAAATATTTTAAAACATTTTAAGAGTATCGGTGGTGTTTCTTGGCCATTCCTCGCCATGCGAAAACTACCTTTTGGAAGGGGCGACTAGAATCATTTTTAATATTTTTTAAAATTTTGACGTTTAAAGTGCCTTATAAGGGCCTATTTGAAATAAATGATTTGACTTTGACTTTGCTCAACAACGTTAATAACGCAATGAACGTGGGTGAACTGTCAAAATTAAACCCATTACAATCAGCAGTTTTAGGCCTTTGAAACTGGTGTACAAGCCCAGAACATATAGTATACGCGTTTGTATGTATAACCTTAACCCATTCCATACACCGCTAGGTCACTTTGTTGTTTTAGTCTAATACTGACTTCGTAAAAAAGACCAAATGAAAGACGAAAATATTCTAGATTATTTCGATATACTGTACTATTGATACTAAGCTTGACAGTTACCCAAAATCATCATCACCTTCAAAATATGTCTAGGTTACCGAGAAAAACCGATGAGAACCGAATCGAAATCCTCAAACAATTAAAGCTGCAGTTACAAAACTTGCGAACATTCCAGTCGTTCCTATAATTACTATAAAGCTCAATTTAATAGTATTCAATGTCGTAACGGACAGTCAGTCACTTAGTCAAACCGGTATCCGATGACGTATAGCTGCGCTTTGTCTATAAATTGTAGGAAAGGTATTGATTTCCGTGAAGTTTAGGATTTAGCTAGAGATGAGCTGAAATATTCTGAGTATTCGGGTTTGGCGGAATATTCGGATATTAGGTACGTTCATGATGCGGGGAATGATGGATGTTTTTGGATGAATGTTGGTACTGAATGACTGGTAATGGATGAGAAAGGCCGAAGATCGAGCAAGAAGATACAGCAGTAGACTGCAATAGCCCAATGATGTGATAACTATGCTAATAAGTGCTAGAGAGAAAAGATTTTAATTTAATGAGATGAATTTATACATCATACCATATACGGACAGAGGAAACGGAAACAGACATACTTAAAACTTCCACCTTATATGGATTGAAGATAGTTAAAATATGTATTTAGAATATTAGAATACGGTGATATTTAAACATTAAAAAAAATAGAAGCTTATTGAGTGGTTTCCAAAATTTTAAAACAGATATAGTTAATATTTTTTGCTGCTCACTGCTTCATTCGTTTAGTGTTCGCAAACGCGATTACTGAACATTGAGCATGTTGTCCTGAGTTCAATCCCCAAATCGGGCAAAGTGTTATTGGTTCTTCCATTAGGTTTTTTCTTGGATTTGATTCCGGTTGATGCGAATAGGCTTCCTCCCTAGTCCCTATTACCTACATGGGACTTTAATAAAATTAGCAAAATGTTGGTACATTTTTCTAATTATGTTTATCACAGCTGTATAAGACCTGAATGGCAGGGACTCTGCAATTCAGGCCGAATACAGGCATGATGTTATATAAAATCATTTCAATAAACTCCGAATATTCGGCTAGCAAATTATCCCACCACTAAAGTTTCACACAGATTTTAGGTCGTCACAGCACGGTGTATAAATATTACAATGTTCCATTTGGCTCGGGTTGTTAGTTTTAGGGTAAAGCAGTTTAGTTAGATATAATATCCATGCAATTGAACTCGTAGATATTTGAATACAGTTAGAACTTTCGCTCCGCCTGCATACTATATGAAATCATCATCAGCGATCAAAGACAGATATTGGTGCCGATTCTCTTGTACACCGAACTAAACTAACTAAACTATCACTAAAATTCCTTACTTTTGATTATGAGAATCTTAACGCTATTTTGCAATAAAATGTCTCTAAATTAAAATAAATATTTTGACACAACTAAATCGAATTTTACAATCGTGACTCCACGTGATACATACTTGTTTGCCCTACCCCGTGAATTTTTTTAGAGCCGGAGGCGCGCAATGGTGGCAGCCTCGACGTGTTTTATATGGAATTTGTCACGTTTTGCATGGAAAATAAGGAAATGTATTACCTACGTGTTGATTATTAGGGGTATAAGGATTTCATAAAGGGGGGTGGAAAATTTCATTATTTTTGCGATAGGACACACCATTTTCGAGATATAAGCAAAAGAAAAGAAAAAAATATATATACAGTACTGTGTTTGCACCCGAAGTCGAGGCGTTCGTGTGAATTTTAGTTCATGACAACTAATAGTATTCCACATTAAATACGCCATTATTAACCGCGATTAAAAATAGTCAGATTTAGTTAGAAAATTAAAATTTTAGGTGAAAAACGTCAAATTCAGAATAGCAAAATTGTCATTTTCACTAAATTAAAATCTCAGTGCCATCTTAGTGCTGTCAAACTAAAAGTTAGTTAAGTTGTGTCACTTTAGTCTATTTCAGAATAGAAAATCATCGTTTGACAGGAATAAACTAAATTTTGGTGATTTTTAGTCTAGTTTAGAGGCATTTGTGACAAGAGAATCGGCACCATTGTTTTTATTTTAAGAGGCTTACAACAGCTAAAGCGCGGTCACTGTCGGACTGCATAGAAAAGAAAGAGAAGCGATAACACAACACAGGTAATTTATTGCAAAATATGAAGCAATTATCTATTTACAAAAAATATATTGATTGAACTAAACAAATTAAACACTATTACGGTAATATGTTGCTTGTAAAATAATCTGACAAAAAATCAGAATGATTGCGTGTGAAAATATTTTTTTAGAGGTATGTTCGTGATTTTTTTTCTATAGTATCAAATTAGTTGTATTATGTTTTCAACTCACTATCTTACTAGCATATATCCTGAAGAATATCATATATATTTCTGATTTTGTTTACTGCAGCGGATCAACTTTTAGACATTATAAAATGGAGTCCCCTTAATAACTGTGAATATCTTGCATTTACCTTATGTTTATGAAATTATACCCTCTAATTTCCTCTAAATTAAACTAAAATTATACACCGCATGGTAGCAGTGGTGGCCCAGTGGCAAAGGCCGCGACTTACGAGCTGTAGGTCGTAGGTTCGAACAACGACAGGCGTTATACTTCCGAAACCGGCATGTCCTAGAACCAAAAATTCGAAGTCGTGTGACATCTACCAACTCATACTGGGCTGGCGTGGTGGATTACGGCCAACTTCCTCTCGCAGAGAGGTGGCTTGTGTCCCAGGCAATGGGAATATTATAGGCTGATTATACTATACATACAACGTGTGAGTCGATTAGTCAAGAAATCTCCAACCCTCTCAACATCTCTTCATAAGGTGACAAAAATCTGTGAATATTTGATAACTTTTCTCACAGACCATAACTAAATCAACAGTTATTTGATTGCTACATGCTACAAGACAATCATTTCATCTGATTAGAAAACTGATTAAGACGACTGACGTCACATAAGGTCCTCATAAGTTCATATTCAATTCTGAAGATAATGCCAGGTACGGAGGACCACAACCGGTCACGTTTGGCATATTTATGTGTTAGCAGGACCTTATATCCACACAGCAAAGGTGTTGTAGATTTTTACTAAATAATGCAGTAGAGCAGAACTCAATAATATTATGATTCGTACTTTGTCCAGCTTGGGCTTAGGTTTAAAACAAAGAACCTTAGGGACCTGCAAATAGGTCAAAGAAATTATTGATTTTGGAAAATTATCGATTTGTGCGTAAGCTCTAAAATCACTTCGTTTATCTACAACGGCGAGCAATATAAAAAAGCCACTAACTTATCATGAAATATTTCCGAAACCACGCAAGATAGCTTCTTGAAGTAAAAAGCAACATTCAAGTGTATTTATTTAGTTTTTTTTTTCTTTTTGCAAAATACTTATTACCTTTTTTCCTTAATAAACTTCCAGAAGACTTACAAACGCTATACAAAGCAAATTCGAAAGTTATAAGTACAAATCAAAACGTTTCCTTACACATAATTTCTCCTAATGTATACCTACAAAAATTATTATAACCATTTGAAAAGTATTATATGTATCACTGTAGTATGTTTTTTTTTGTTTTTTGTAAAAAAAATATGAACGGCTCGCCAGCACAGATAAACCCTGAGAGGTTTTCGTTGTGTGGCTAAAACCAAAGTGGTACATAGGTTATGTGTTTTAGAAATTAATAAATAATAATATAATAATAATAATGCGCATAAAACACACCTATAAAAATTGTTTTCAAGTTTTTTTTTTATTATTATTGCTAACTTAGGTGATATTTAGATTTATTGGCATTTTGCAAAGTGACTTTGTTATATTGCTCGTCAGTGTATATTTTACTAGCGACCCACCCCTGACTCGCGCGGTTTTTTAAGACTTGACAGAACATCGATATTTCTTTATAGTATTTCAGCTTAATACCTGCACAGAAACTTGCCGGAATAAATTCTCTAAAGTATGTTTAAACCAGATCAAAATTTATTGTGTAGTTTACAAGAACTAAGGCGTCACACAGACAGACACGGACTTTATTTTAAACTATTTATACAGCATGTAACAAAAACTCTGTCCAATCCAAAAGGGGGCGCATACATACCGCAACAAATTTACCAAAAAGTAAAAAAAATAGTTATTGCTATTTTAAATTCACGTTTTTAGTACCAAAATTACCCCAATTTCATTATAAATTACCCACTAAACGACGGCCGCCCGCGTCCCATGAAAGAAACCGGTAAAATTCCCCATTGAAAAAAATCGGCTATTTTTTTTTTACAGAATTCCACAATATACCTGCACACTCAGTATGATTCTTAACAAGACCCTCACGGACCGGGCAGAGTTTTTGTTACACACTGTAGATACGACTCTATAGTGAAAAACTACAAAACATTGGTCCTCTTCCCTACCAAAGTAGAACCTATTGAAATTGAAAACATTTAATTCAGACCAAGCACACAGTAACTGGTACAAGTCCATATTATGTCAGTAGGTAGATACTTATAACTATGTTAATAAAATTTAAAATAATTATTATTTTGGACATGCATGAGCGACCAGTGCCTCAGGATTTGGCTTTCCACTCTGTCCGCCACCACGCTCAGAAGCGTGTTGGTGCTCTTTTGCGAAGCACCGCCTGGAAGCCGTCCGTGCTGTGGTCGGCGGATATGCCGGAGGCACTGCTACGCCATGGGAGCCCCGACAAACCCCTGAACGCGTCGTTATATTGGACGCGCAGAGCATTGCCGGCTTTTTTAGTGTTATTGCTCCACCTAGAACCTAAAACCTAGGTAGGAACCATTACAATAACATCAAACATTTCAATCCTTTTACAAACAAATTCTGCGTAAATTGGTATAACATAAGTAGTGTTAATTTATCACTTTACGGACCGTAACGCATCGATCAGTGTTGATACACTTAGCCGTCATACACCTATTTTTAGCCAATTACTTGAATTAACATGCAGAAAAAATGCAGTAAACAATGTTGCTACATATTGTTTGCAATGTGCTGGTGCCCTTCGAGGTCAAACTGGCAGTCTTCAAAAGTGTGCGTACTCATTTGGCTCCGAATGTATATTATAGGATAAAAATGAAAGTTTTTTTTTGTTAAAGTTTGGGAAACATGCCGATGGAAAGTGTCTACCAACCTACCCCTGGTTGGTAGACACTTTCATCAAAAGGCTTTTAGAAATTGTTTTTTTTTTCGCTGATACCGATACATTTAAAACGAAAAAGCAGTGCTACAAGGTAGTAAGAATATTCGATTAATCAGACTAAGTGAACCAAAGAATGCAGATTCTGGAAATCATAAAGACTCACCAGGATATTTAGATAACGTAGAAGAAATGTTTAGATGGTGCAAGAACCAATGAAAGAAGCAACAGCAATCTGACTAGCAATGTCTCAAAGATTACAAAATGTAACAGACTTGGAAGCCAGCCAACTACGCTAGATAACCGATCCTAGAACGTACAAATATCGTTACTAACCCTAACATGCCACAGTTTACACCACAATTACCAAAATTGCATCCAACAATTTTAACCCTTTCGTAACTGCAGTGAGTAACCGAAGTTTTGCAAGAAAGTGGCCACCATGACTCACGAACAAGCCCGAACCTTACCGGACCTTACCGAATCCGAAATGATAAAATATCGACAACATTGTTACTCAGATATGCGCAAAATTCTACTGGTTTTGCCGGTTTTTACGATATTTATTCGGCAGTATTTTTATAGATGTCGCGCCTAAACGGGAGGCCAATGTCCCATAATGTGATGAATGCGGAAGATAATTTTAATATATTGATAAGTAATTTGTTTGTTCGTTTTTTATTGTTACACAAAGTAATTGATGATCGTATGATTTGCATACTAGTGGTAACTCGACAATACTTATTGGAATACCCGATTTTCCATTCAGTTGTCTTGCTACAAATTGCTCTATATATTTTTTTTTTTTCTTCAAATCTTTGCTTCAAAACTTTTTTAGAAAGAGTACGATCGATAAGAGTACTCTCGGTAATTTTTTTTTTTAATATTTCTGTCTTTTGTGAGATACTAATTGCTAAAAAAAGCTGTGCAAAACATACATTTGTTTTCGTAAAACGATATTTTAAACCAAAAACGATTAGACACAACTTTGGCACATCTGAAATAACTGCATGGGTGCAAGCATGCATTCTGAAAATGGACAACGTCACAAAAAGCCGTCAAGTATTACGCTACTGTATGGAAATATAAAATATCGTAACTAGTGAACTAAAATATTGATTATGAAATGCAATAATAAAATTTAAAAAAAAAGTATTTAGAAACTTTCCAAATACCTTTTTGACACCTAAAACGGTTACAACATCAAATTCAGTGTTATAATTGTATTTGATTATTAATATTCTAGATCACTAGTTCGCGATATTTCATATTTCCATACAGTAATATTGCCAAATTAATCAATACAGGTAAATATTTCACAGAAATTTGCGACGTGCATGTGTTATTTTTGCATAGTTCAATATGCTCCACTGATAAAGATGGATTCAATAACATTATATAATATTCAAATGATTAATTCTCAACAATTGATCACTATCGCTTAAAGCAAGACTCAAAATGTAGTTACTTACCATCAATTTATCATATACACCAGTGGGCGAAATATCAAATACATCGTGTTATTGACCGAAAGGTTCCTAATCCTAATGTCACTGACCGCATAAAAACAAATATATACTATTACATACATAGATATAGTATCTACATTCATACAGTAGCCATTAGTACTTGGACCCCTCAAATTATTGCACGTATGTAGCCCTAGAGGCCAATTTAGTATGTCACTTTTATTATTCAGCACACAGCCTAAAGATTGGAATATAATTAAGGACCAGTATCCCTTCACCTGCCTTATGACGTTAAATACTCTTTTTGGCAGGTCTTGATATGCTGGTTGGGATTTGCATCATGGTTGAGGGAAATGAGTAATTAGGGAGAACATTTTTTTTAAACATACATTTTGGCGCCAAAAATCCGCCTATATGATTTTTTTTTTATTTTAATTTACCCAGTGACACTCGCGTAATAAAGAAGAATCTAACGACATATCATTTATGGTCAAACACATAACCCTCTGTTTTTGGCTTCGCCGCAGTCGGGTAAAAACAATAGCAAGTGGACAAAACATAATCATAAACAAATTACTTAAGTAGATACCTAGCTATAAGAGTAGGGAAAGATCTAAGAAACGATGGATGGACTGTGTGAAAGATAATATGGCTAGAAAGGGGGTGACTACCGAGATGACGACTAAAAGAGAAGTATTGAAAAAAAAAGAAATATTGTGCCGACCCCAAATAAATTGGGATATCAGCTACCATATTAAACAAACTACTGACCGTCACAAGATTACCCCAATCATCTTATAAACTCACAAACTAAACAACCACGCAAATTTTCGCTTTCGACATCGCCATAAAATTACTCGTAGGCTATGTGTGTATATGGCAAATAAATCGCTGTCATCTGAACGATTTCGTAGCGTTACGTACGGATTGCAGCGTCAGGCGCGTGAGCCGACCAGTTGCACTAGGCCGAAATGTATATAGAAATTATTGGTACACACGCGATCTTATGTGTAAGCTGTGTAAGCTGTGTATGTTATGGAATTTAGTGTGGTCTTGGTTACAGATAAACTAGTTTTACTATTTGTAAAAAAGAACCCAGACTCACGTAGTTAAGAAATAAACCACTAAATCCGACTCGAAGAACCGAATAATTACGCCCTGCGCGTCGGGAATCGGCCACCGTAGGCGCAGGCTTGCGGACGGTGAGCAATGGGTAGCTCGCCGTCCGATAAGGACCAGGCCCGGGTCGACGGCGCGTTGTGTTCCACGCGCGCCTCAAAGAGATGTCAGCAAGTGAAGGGGTCCGATAGGACCGATGCCTGCCGGGGTTGCGGGAAAGTCCGAAAGGGATACCGTGGCCCCTGGCAACGTACAGGCAACGGAAGGAACACGGGTGGGTTTTAGTCAGTAAGAAGTTATTTGACAATTTCCATCCAAAAAAAAAAAGGGCCGGATAATTGTGCCGCCATCATAAACACACATAGGTAGAATTTACTTCATCAAGTAAGTAGGTAGGTACTCATTTTTTCGCTACTCTGCCTGCCTAGCCTTTTCCCAACTATGTTGGTGTCGGCTTCCAGTCTAATACCAGTATTAGGTACCATTTTTTCGCTACTATTTTATCTTTTATCATTGAAGGAGGAATGAAGAAAATGTCGTGAGGAAAGTTTACAATATGAATGTGAATGGCAATAAGAGTAGAGGAAGACCAAACAAACGATGGATGGACTGATGACGATTAATACAGAAGTATGGAAGAAACTACATTTAGTGCCGACACCGAATTGGCATAAGGGCAAGAGAATGATGATATTTTATCTTTTATCAAAAAGCGTTCTTTTATCAAAAGGTTTTTAAAACTGAAAATTATCGGTGCAACACTACTCGTAGAAATACACATTCAACTAAAAATATATACATGTATTGATTATCTTTTTAATTAAGATTATTTAATGAGGCACCATTTACCATTTACATGTTTTAATTGTAAAACTGCTTTGTTAGTTAAATTGATTTCCACCAAGAACACTTATTTGATGATTTGATTATTATTTATAGTTGAAAACTTTAATCATCGCGTGTTTTCAGTATTTAGATTTTACCACATAGTTACGGTAGTAACCTAGCCTAGCAAAAGTTATTTTAGCCTTATTACCTACTTCCTTTATTAACTTGTAAAAATGTATTTATTTTTGTGTCCAAGAAATCGAAACACTTAGATCAACAAACGAAAGTTTTTTTGAAAGGATAGCTTTGAAATCAAATCGTTTGTAATAAAATCTTTATCCATTTCGAAATTTCAAATAACTACCTACTTGCATGAAATATAGTCCATTACTATGAAATTCTAATCGAAAATAATAATCTAATAGAAAACGGAAATCAAGAGTCAAATCCGCTCAGTCTAAATATTACTAATAAAAGTAAATGCTACTGTTGTAATAACCATCAAAATTAATTGGCTCAAATATAAATCTTTGGATTTATATATATTTAGCTAGGTTTGCACAAAATAATGATCGTAGATCGAATAGTAACAAATGTTTATAAAAGATTATAATAGTGATATATTTTACTCTCCAAACAATCTAGCAGGTAAAATAGGTAGGTATACAATGGGACGAAAAATCTCGGATAAGAAATAATGAAAGAATGAAAATATATAAAATAGGAAAAAAAGGCACAGTTTCCTAAGTTTCTTGGCGTGGATGAGCAATACGGAAGAACGTAATTGGAAGTTGATACGTGCATTTTGTATATGTAAATTGAATGATTACTAGAAGATGAAATTGAAGCCCAAATTGAGAGAAATTAGGAAAGTGCGTAGGAAGAATAAAAACTTGCATAGATAGACAACGATATCGGTTTTAGCGATAAGACCGCCCATTGTGTCACCATATGTAAAAAAAATACATTTATATTTGTAATTTGTATGGTGTATAATAAAGAAAAAAAAAATGCAAAAAAAATGCGTAAAAGCATGGACGAAGCTCGCAAACTTCTCAATTAAATTTTTGGTGGCTTTGACTTTCAAAACAACGGTTAGTGACATTTATGATTCAAATCAATAAACACGTGGGAGGCAGGATTCCGGGTTCATGAGACAAAGATATAATATTAGAAAAATACAACAAAAATATAAATTTTAAAAAGATACCCAGAGGGAAATACAAACGTATCGGATCATAACGAGGATCATTCTTTTGCCCTATTTATTTGTGGTCAGTTCAAAATGTATTTTTCTTCAATACTTCTCTATTAGTCGTCATCTCGGTAGTCACTCCCTTTCTCGCCATATCATCTTCCACACAGTCCACCCATCGTTTCTTTGGTCTTCCCCTACTCTTATAGCCATCCACATTCATAATCGCATCTTTCCTCATGACATTTTCTTCGTTCCTCCGCATCACATAACCATAACATGACCACCGATTTACATAATTAAAGGTTTATTAAATAAAGCTCTGTGTAAGAAGACACTGTTAAAAAAAGCAGGTTAAGTCGTTGAAGGACCACTAACCTTCATCATCAGATATTATTTCCTCTGTGGCTTTTCTTTCTTTGTTCTCATCAAAGTCAATAAACAGGAAATAAAACAACAAGTGAATATAATTATATTAAAATTTAAAAACCACCCGACACAAACATTTCCTCATTTCTCTTTCCTACTCCATCACCAGACCCTGTTCATCATCTTTCTATAACCTATTCATTGAGACCATTCCAATGAGCCCAAATACGATACCAGTGCTGTAAGTTGGTATGGGAGTTGGGTATCCAGCAAATTCCAGGTGATGCTGCAGCATCAGTTCACTCAGGTTACTATGTTTTTCTAATATCATTGAAATAACAGAATACCAAATTTCAAAGCGATCAGACCTGTGGAAGATGCTCACATCCATTCATCAACTAGAAAAGAGCTGATAATCTTCACTAAGAACAATAGCTAGAAAACGCTTTCAAATTTTAAAAAACTCTTTCAAATCGGTTCACCCGTTTAAGAGCTACGGTGCCACAGACAGACACACATAGCGGTCAAACTTATAAAACCATTCTTTTTGCGTCGAGGGTTATAAATAAACAATAGGACCCAAAACCTGACTTATCTGAGAAGACAAGAGAAAAAAATTAATGAAATGAGGGAAGGGAGGCATTCGTTTAACAAACGTAATTTCAAGAAGGTGTACATTGATAGAGGTACAATTTTCTCCTCCAACAAAGTCGCTGACAGCCATTTAATCACAGAATGCATGCAAGCAGCACCTCTTGTTCATCAAGCATGAAATACCGAAGCGACATGGATACATCAAACGTTCATCGCAATAACTGTCTCATAATTAACTTTGTATTTCGTTCCGCGAGGAACTAATTAATAGAGGTACGTAACATGTTACAAAGCAATTAAACTTTACTGAACCTGCAATACTTAGCATCGACCCCCTCCCCCCCCGTATGCTGATAGAATGATGCCTGAAAAAGGAGGTTCTAGAACCACCAGGGTTGATAAATAGAATGAAGATGTAGAAATTAAATTAAATGAAATTGTTTAATCTCTAAATAGGATATTGGAATCACTTTTACACGTCATAATAAAAAAATATTAAAAATTAGCTAGATGAGTTCGGCGTTTCCTATCTGACTACTCTGAAAAGAAAGGCCGAAACAAACTCAGAGGTCACAGTCTCTTTTAAAGTCCAGTCCAGACATAATCTTGGTCAGGCCATATGAGGACCATGTAGATTAGTGTCTGAAATGGTCTTTTGAGGAAAGAACCACACAGATTTGAGTTTATCTGCCCAGTGCCCAGACAAGCATTTGTCTGTAATCATGGAGCTCAAATTAGAACTTAAGGAGCTCAACTCGACGAACAATACCAAAGAAAGAACATTTGGATAGGCCGCATAAACTATTCAAACTGTCAGACCATCATTAAAACTAACTTAAAAATATGTCTCTTGATCTGCAAAAATCGTCTGCAAAACGTATGCCGTCTGTCCGTCTGTCTGACATAGAGTGGTATCTTTTTCATCATAAAGGTTCCTAACGTAGGTAGAGTTACCACAAAATTCGCTGAATACGATTTGCTATAACGGCCTTTATCACACAAAATAAAATAAAGTTAAAACCCAAGGGGAATGGCATCCCTCTTTGAGGAGTGGCTAGAGAGGCGCCACGGCGTCCTCACCTTGCGCCTGACGCAGGTCCTTACCGGACACAGTTGTTTCGGGAAGTTCCTGTTCCAGATAAGGCGGGAGGAAACGCCCGGGTGCTATCATTGCGTGGACCGCCCAGAGGACATAGATGAGCATACGGTGGAGGCCTGCCCGGCTTGGGCAGAGCATCGCCGTGTCCTCGTGGAGGCGATCGGTGGCGGCGGCGCGTTGTGTTCCACGCGCGCTTCAAAGAGATGTCAGCACAACTGACGGGGTCGCGGGAAAGTCCAAAAGGGATACCGTGGCCTCTGGCAATGTACAGGCAACTGAAGGAACATGGATGGGTTTTTAGTCAGTAAGAGTTTGACACGCCCTACAGCTCCGCCAAGCGCGGAAAAAAAGGGGCATGGCATACAAGAAACCTCCGAGGGAAAACATTTCTGTAGCATATCTTGTTCCTGCCCTATCTTATACTAAGTACCTATTTAATCTTAAATTCCTAGAAGCAATCTTCAATAAAGTCATCCTTGAATCAACGATTCTATTTTGACGAATTCAATACCAAACTGCACTGCACACAGCAAAAAACGGCAATTACCTACAATGATCTAAAAAGATGAATCACTATCGAAAAAATCTCAATAGGTATACAAAAATAAAATAAATCGGTATAGTCGACCTCATATGGCCTGACCAAGATTATGTCTGGACTTTAAAAGAGACTGTGACCTCTGAGTTTGTTTCGGTCTTTCTTCTCAGAGTAGTCAGATAGGAAACGCCGAACTCATCCAGTTTTTTTTTTTTTAATATGATGTGTAAAAGTGATTGCAATATCCTATTTACAGAATAAACAATTTCATTTTATTTCATAATTGCGTTACTACCACTTGCACGTCATAAAATGACAATTCTATGTGACAGATAATTTTTCAAATGGCGATCACATGGCTCGGTGACGTTGTTGGTAAATATTTGTGTGATTGTTTTGGGAAATGGATTGAAAAAAAAAGACGCGGCGCTAGTTCCGATTTTGGCCACGCACCAAAAGATCCTTGTATAGCTTTACTAGAAATTGTTGTCAAAACTCAAAAGTGGTAAAAAAAATACAAGGTCGACTATACATATACAAACATGAATTTTATACCGGTGCAGACGGTACATCGTCACGGCAACTCATCGTCGGTCACTTTCGATATTCATCTTGCGCAAACGCATCTGTTCGAGCATTCCGTACGTTTTCGTTTCGTACCATTTTCTAATTCGTCATGTGCAACTGTTGTTTGTTCAAATGTCAGTTGTTAATTGTTAGTATCAAGTTTACGATGATTTTTTGTTGTTTTTGGTTATAAAAGAACTGTTTTCGGAAGTTGTAAAGCTTACAATGATTTTAAAACGAGAACACAGTATGACTGATTTAAATTTGATTAATTGATACTATTTGTAGTTCTTGTTTATTGCTACTGTTTGTCCATTGCTGTTTCTTTACATTAAAATATGATTCAATTTTAAAACAGTTTTATGTTTTATTTAATTTAACAAAAACATGTGTTACTCGTTTTTGCAAAAGGAACTTGTTAATTTTAATTTGATTTTAAAAATTCAAAATACTCTTCTTTCTTTTTTCAAATTGTTTTATTTGTGTCTATTCCAGGCGGCGCTATGGAACCGTTAGACGTTACCCATCTGCTTTACATAAAATTTGCTGAAACCCAAATAGTATTTCACAGTAAATCCTACTAAATTTAAAATCATTAAACTTCTCATAATACCTAAGCTCCCTCCATAAATTCTCCTTGAAGCCCAGACACGACTCATTTAATATTTCAAAACTCGGAGTGACCCGGCCTTGGTTTCCATATATTTGCCAAAGGCAGGCCACGCTTGTACAGAGGCAATCTCAACAAGTAAGGTAAACAGTTACACGACGATATTCGTTAGCTATTCAATGATACCTGTGAAAAGACGGTGGTACCATTGTAGGAAAAGTCACTGTTGGTTGACTTTCCACATAGGCTTCCACTGAATGACGAATTAAAAGATGATTTTCTGAAGAATTGAATAATGTATCACCAAAATTATTGCTTAAAAAATAAAATAGATTAAATAAAAAAGGGATGAGTTTAAAACAGTTGAAATAAAAATAAAAACATTACAATAATTTCTATCATGAAACCTGAATATAATGAATTCAAATATTAGTTTCCTCTTGCATGCATTTCTGATGAAATCATAGTAAATGATCATAAAATATGACGCTTTTATCATGACTAGCTTTTCAGTAAAAACACAACTATGTAACCATTATTTATGTTGTTATTCGTAGAATTATTGTTTTCGTCTCAAATCTCAAATCGTTTATTGCAATTCATAATGTGCAATTACAGGTGGTAAATAAAAGAAATAATAATAGAAACAATTATGGACCCTGTCGGGCACAGCAAATTTTTAAATAGGTAGAGAAAGGAAGAGCGCTTTTTCGCGCGAATTATTTAATTTTTTCCTTTATGCAAATTCCTAAGCGACAAATAAGTGAGTTACAACTCACTTTTACCAATTAAATGCGTCCCATAGTAGCTTGTCACACTGTTTATATAGTTTCGCGGTCATTTTGTAATGACCACACCCACAGTTACACCGGCTCATACATTCATATTTTAACTGTAAACTATTATGAGCTTCTTGACACATTATACCACGCATCGTTAGCGCTTTTTAGTGAATTTAGAATTATGTATTGTTTATTGTTACAGCCGAAGTATTGGCAACTGTTTATTTTGGACAACACTTCGCCCGCGACATCGACTGCGCGGATTTCGTAGTTTCCCCTACGGACTTCAACACCCCCTCCGCCCCCTTTTAAGGGGTAGTTTTGTAAATTTAGTCATTACGATTATTATTTACTTTTTGTACCAAGTTTCGAGTTTCTAGGCAGAGGGAATACAAAATCTTTCATACAAACTGTATTCCTACTTTTCACCCAGACTGCGGTTGATTTTTGAAAAATTGTTTATTGTTTCTATTATGTAAGATACTTTACAATGACTGATAACGGCAACCTTTTGATTTTAAGTGAGAATCCATAGAAATCTCGTGATGAATAATATAGTTGTGTTAAAAAGACTTCTATAGTAAACCGTACCCGAAGTAGGTACAGACGCCAGCAGGTTAACCTACCCGAAACTGTCAAATTTTCCCAATCAACTTTGAACCTTATGCTTTAGTTATAAAGTTGAAAAAATCTATTAAAGAAATTTGACAGATTGTAGTAGGTTGATGTGCTGGCGTCTGTACCTACATTGCCCCCATCTAGAGCCAATCAATCTGCCTAGCCTTTTCCTAACTTTATTCGGTCGGCTTCCAGTCTAACCGGATGCAGCTGAATACCCATCCATCCCATCCCAGCCATCTAGAGCCAGATTCGAAAATTCTTTTGAGCTTACTTTAGATGAATTTAAAGCTCGATCTCAGGAGTTGTAGTTAACAGCTATCTAATTACGCAACACATTTTCGTAAACAATTACGAGAAATTTGTTTCATTTTGACAGTTCATCAACATTCATTGCGTTATTTACGTTGTCGAGCACATATTTTTTCGAACTTATGAAGCAATGGATCTGAAATTTGTTTCAAAACGATTCAAATTCCAATTGATCGTGTATTACGTTAATTCGGGTACAGATCATGATAATTTAAGGAGGCCTAGGTACTAGCTCAGTTCTACAGTTACTTGATCGCGTCCGTAATCCTCAGCTAACCTTTTCATTAAAGTCAATCATACAATGAGTTCGTCACAACAGTTCAACGAGGTCAGGATTAAGTCACGATTTTCCAATAATGCACAGGTCTATTTTGATTTTCAACATCGTTACTGTACTCAAATCATATTGGTAGCGTTTAGAATGAACTATTTTCAAGTTGTGGTCGGTAAAATACTGATGGTATTTTTTCATAAAACGTCTGGAGAAGCTCGCGGTTAAGTAATAACTGCCGCACAGGTCGATCCATCAGGTTAAGCTACGCTTGCCGGGGTTGGTCTGTGGATGGTTGGCCATCTCTACACACCGAGACTCCTCCTTGCCTCGGAAAGTACGTTAAGCCGTTGGTCCCGGCTGTCATTCGTGGATCTTTGACAGTTGTTACGGGTCGTCGGAAGCCCGAAAGTCTGACCAAGGGCTATCGTATTACCCAGTTACTGGGTTGTGGAGGTCAGATAGGCAGTCGCTCCGTGTAAAATACTGGTATTCAGCTGCATCAGGTTAGACTGGAAGCTGACCCCAATATAGTTTGGAAAAGGCTAGGCGGATTGCAGATTGATTGTCTGCCATCTGACCTTAACAAATCACAACCCAATTGATAGACTATTAGGTATCATAAGCTTAGACTATGACGTTTAAAGGCGTGTACGCACGAACGAACAAAACATGGTGAACACGAACATCGAACACGGAACATTTGGTTCGTACGTGTGGTTGTAAATTAGCAAAGCGAACACGAACACCATTCGAACACAGTTCGACTGTTCGCGCTCAATCGCGCCGCTCTTTTTAGTAACCATGGATTCGAAATTGGATCGCCACGAACATTTTTAACGAACACAGTATTTGATGTTCGTGTGCCAGTAATTAATAAAATATACCTTTCTGTTACCTTCATCATATTATCTACATAATGCGCAGCCTATGCTCGTTTGCTTTAGTTCAATTACAAATACCGAATTCATTAAGTAGGTACTGTGAAAGATATTAATTAAAATATTTAAATGAGACTTCCATACTTGAGAGAAAGGCCTAATGTCTATTAATTTCTACAAACATTGTAACATTACTTCCTGCGCTTACGCAAGCAAAGTGATATTGTTTAACGATGGTGTCATACGTTTACTGGCGAGTCATAACTACCTACCAATCAATGGTTGATGGTAACTATTACTTGTATATAACTATGTAAGTATCATAAAATAAAACTATATATCTACTCCAGTTTAATTGAAAACGAAACCATTTCCTAACGTTACGTAATTAATTGGTTTATCTATGTGCGTAAATTATTAACTAACTATGTCGTAAAACAATATTAGGTAATGTTTCTATAAGGTGATATTCTCAAAATGTTTTCTTTGGAAATATTAATTTTTATTTAAATTTTTGCAATTTTGGCCCTTTCGTGCTTTCGTTCTACAAAAAATTCAATTGTAATTCAATTGTCGTTTTATATAATTGGATGGATGCATTTCATGGGAATGAAAAGTGGCTCCCGTGTTATGACACCTCAAAAGATGAAACAGAATTAACATGACTCAAGTATTTTAAAAAGGCTCGATA
The DNA here is from genome assembly GCA_949128155.2 of Xanthia icteritia. Lineage (NCBI taxonomy): Eukaryota > Metazoa > Arthropoda > Insecta > Lepidoptera > Noctuidae > Xanthia > Xanthia icteritia. The sequence goes on from OX421932.2 coordinate 19,080,328, forward strand.
AAAAAAAAACTACTTAATCTTATTTGGGGTAACCACAGACTGTTCTGGAGTGGAGATCGCGTATCGGCAAGCATAGTGTAGGACGCCCCCCAGCCAGATGGACCGACGACCTTCAGAAGGTGGCTGGGATAGACTGGATGCGGAAGGTCGGGGACAAGGTGTTGTGGCGCAACTTGAGAGTGGCCTATGTTCAGCAGTAGATTTACAGAATGTCCAACCAATCGGATCTGTGTTTTACCTTCCTTGCCGTGGCTTTGGTAACTATCATTTTGTGATATAAATAATAAGTTTATTGTTCTTCTCTCACATAGAATTTTACAAACAATATAAAAAACAAACAAACAAAACATTAGCGATAATTGTTATGATCTATGCGAGAGACTGGTTTCTGTACTAGGAGACCTGTATGACAGATTACCAGCCTCTCCAGACTCCGGACAATAGGTGACAGCTGTATACAACATCAGTGAGAAGTAATAATTAAGAGGGAATAAGCTATGTGCAGTGAGATTGTTGAAGTTATGGGGGTACAAAGTGGTGCAGTGAGATTGTTGCTGTTATGAGGGTACAAAGTGGGTGAGAGGAACTAAATTGCATGAGTGAGTAATTGAGTATGTGTGCGAGAGTATGTGTGCGCGAGTGTGAGTGCGAGTGTGTGGGAGCGTGTATGTGCCTGTGTGAGTGTGTGCGGGAGAGAGTGAGTGTTTGTGTGAGTGAGTGTGTGCTGGGTGAAGGATATGCAGTTGGTTAGGATGGTACAATAAGCAGATTTTCAGTGTCATCGTAGTTGAGGGACTTAAGCCAGGCAGTAATAACCCTCTTACAATTAGCTCTTGTAAGAGGGTAAACTGTTAGCTTCTTATTTTACTTGATATGGAACTAAACCATTCCTTCGGAACTAAGGCTTATAATTATGATCTTCGCTTTAGTTGTTTATGTAGACCATGTTTGAAGAACACTCAATACAAACATAGAAAGTAGAGCTATTTCACACTCGCCCGTTATTAAGTCACTGACAAACATTGCATCGTCAGTTAGATAACCGACGATCAAGTGATGATCACTTACCTAATGACATGATTGATTCCTCGCTAATTGGTGCGCACAGTTTGGTAATATGTTGGTGTGTAATGTGTGATGTTTAGGTTTCTAATGATTGGTTAAATTGGTTTAGGAAAGCGATATCATTTGCAAGGTTAGAAGGTGAGTTGATTGTGATTTAAATATTTAAGTTAGCTGTGGTTCGTAAGATTTAGTTAAATAGGTACTTTTATCTATATCTATACATATTATAAAACATAGTCGCTTTTCACGTTTGTCTGTAAGTCCGAGTTGTTCTTCTAAAATACGCAACGGATTCGATGAGGTTTTCAACACAATTTAGAGAATGTTTATTATGAAGATTTATGTTTATAATACATATATATTAAACTTATAGATAATTAAGAAATCTCGATGTTTTGTCAAAACCTTGTGAAGCAGGGGCGGGTCGCTAGTAAATACCTAATATGATAACCTCCTCCTTTTTGGAAAGTCGGTTAAAAAATGAAATGCTGTTCCTTGGTATGCGCATCATTTGGGAACGGCTGGACTGATTTGTTTTTTTTTTTCTTTGAAATATTCGTACTAGTCTGAATCAGTCTCTTACGGAAAGAAAAATATGATAAGTTGCAATATTCGGGACAATTGAAAGTGCATTTTCTTTGGGAATTTTGTATGAACTATCGAAATTTGGACAGAACGTCTGTCAGGTCAGCTAGTTGGTGATAAATATTGAAATGCGGTAAATATTTTCGGAAACTAGCATTATTTTTTAATCTACCTAAGTACCTACTGAGTTGTTTTTTCTTTCAGATCTATCTTAATTGTGGTATTTTCACGACTTGATACCAAAGCTATAGCTACCAGCAGGGCCTTAAAGATGAATAAATATATTTACTTACCTACTTCTCTTCTATGCGCTAGGTATTTTTTATAGTTATTTTTGGGTATAAAGCTTAGAACAAAAGGGTCTTAAAATCGACATAAATACCAGTACTACAAAAAAAAAGTATTCTCATTAAAAATATACCTTTCTACGACATACAAGGTGTTACGATAATTTCCGTAATTTCTAAAACAGCACACGTCGCCACACTCCATTTATTTCACATAACTCATGGGAATTGTAACACAAAACGGTAACACTTACCATAATTGATATACTTATAGCTTATACATTATGTACTTGTGTTTATGAAATCATTTAGTTTACATAACGATCGGGCCAATGGGAGTGTAATATCTTCCGATGTGACAACGTAACGAGAAGGAAAGTTTATGATGGTGTTGATGACTCTGTGCCATCATGTGTTCTGTAGTGTAATACATATTACAAAGGTAAAAGAGGGTTTAAATGGTGAGAAAATTAATAAGTAGATTTTAAGGCACATTGCAAAATAAAGTCAGAAGAAAATTGGCTAAGACCAACACTTTCCATATTCAAAATGCCTTCTAATTTGGTAATGTACGGCTTAGACCAACACTTTCCATATTCAAAATGCCTTCTAATTTGGTAACGTACGCGGCCACTTTGAAAAAAAATCGAGAACCTTTCATTGTTTATTTTTTGCCATAAAAACGTAATATCATAGACAAAAATATGATTGAATGAATCGGAAAACGTGCTGTTTCCTTTGAGATCCTTAACTCTTTTAAACTGACAAAGATCGAACGGAAAACTGCACTTATTAACACATTACAAATCATGGTCAGGCACGATGTGTTAAAAATATACTTATTATTTTTTGTAGAAGAAAATTCGCAAGATTTTTGTTTTTCATCGTTTGTTCGTTTTTGTCTGATCAGTGATCAGTGTGATCACATAACACATACATTAAATTAAAAGTAATGTGGTTTTTTGAAAAAAATATAGGGAGTGGCATTATTATTTTATTGTCAATAAATCTTGCAATATTTCGGTTTAAGTATTTAGACCTTGTCGTAGAATTACCTCCATAACATATAATTTGACAAATTAGGTACAACACTGACTCATCAATGAATACAAATCACATTTACAACAATAGAAAAACAATAAATATGAAAATCTCTAACAAAAGAATCATAAGGAAACTTAAATTTTGGCATAAACCTTTTAGGATTAGCATAATCGATTCGTATAAGATCACGCGGCGTTTTATTCGAGGTCATACTTTATTTGACGTATCGTCTCATAGTTTGTAACTAGGTGTATTTAAGGAGTGACTCATTTAAAAGAAAAATATTTAAATAGTTGTAAAGCAAACACATAATTATATGTGAAGAATTTGATGGTCAAACTGTAGTGTGGGATGGCCGTAAGATGGATGAAATTATAAGTTAAAATGTTAGTCGGATTCGATTTGATGAAGGTAAAAAAGAGTTCGTTCAAAAAATTGGAGAAGTCTTTTTCCAGCAGAAGTTAAGCTAATTTAGACTGTCTGTGCAGTTTTCATTTTATAGCAGTTGTCAAACGGCTGCATTAACTACAATAGACCTAGATTCCTACTGGAACGCAGCAATTACATTACAAACAAGATTTAGCCCTAATTGAATAGGAATGTTTAGAACCTGTTGGTTATGAATAGAGTTCTAAATTATTACTGCTGTCCTATATTTCATTCATTACTAGCTGCGCCCGCGGTTTCACCCGCATAAGTCAAGATCCCGTGGGAATATCGGAATAAAAAGTATTCTATATCCTCACCCAGGTCATGGACTACAAATGTGCCAAACTTCATCCAAATCCGTTTAGCAGTTTTAGCGTGAAAGCATAACAAACACATATACATAAATCAAATCTTTTCCCTTTATAATATTAGTTTAGATTACAAGCCTGTGTTTTTCCACTGCAGGGCAAAGGCCTGTCTACTCTCCTTCCACTTCTCTGTGTCTAGGGCTACTTAACTAAGGACCAGTCATTACATAAAGAGTCCGGCTCATCCGACCATCTCCGTCTCCGTCTTAATACAACACTGCTTAAGTCTGACTGTCCACTGGAGCGGAGAGGAGAGGAGCGGAGCGGAACTGTGCCAATATTAACCAATGGAATTGCGTCTCCGCTCCGCTTCAGTGGACAGGGATTTGCGAACTAGTTTAAAAATTCCTACAAAACCGGGAAGCAGAGCGAGGAAAGCGAGCGGGGAAGCTGAGTGGGGCAACGGATCGGGGAACTGGGCTCCCACCGCCGCACGGTGGATCGAAAATCGGCTGTAGAAGACATAGGACCTCGATTTCTTAAATGTTATTTTTTTTTGCTGGAAATGACTTCTGCTGATCATTACTGTTCTATAAAATGTCATATGAAGTAATTGTGTGCACAAATGGAAGAGTTATAATTTTTATAAGAAAAAAATGTATGGAGCTGACATGAAAAATGAGGATATCTCTGGAATCGAAAGGTTGGCCATTATATCCTTGCACACTGTTATAGTACTATTTATTTATGAATTTTTGACATACTTAATATTGCGGCATCACTTGCGATTTTTTTTTAAAAAATCGTCAAAATTAAAAAATTAAAAATGTTTATGATATGTACATTTTAATGCTTAAATATGGCTATGCCAAGTGTAACTTACAATATTTTTTATGCTTAGACCAAAACATTCTAAGAAATCACAAAGTCGTATTACCTACTTTGTGATTTTCATTTGAAATGACATGGTAATTATGAATTACGTAATACGTAATCTTGTCTAATGCCTCAAGTCCACATTAGCTAATGATTAATAAAACTTAATACCTATATACCTGTTAAAAGGATACGTACCATAATGAGGGTAATTAGATAAACGTGATCATTAGTCAATAACAATAAATGGTAAACTATTGTATGATTAAAAATAAAAGCAAATTATTAAAAAAAAATATTAACTTAACCTAACCTAACATAAACAATAAAAGTTAACTTATTTTATACTTCGTCACCATCAGAATCCACTTCAGAATCAGGCTCTACAATAGATATAACTTCTAAGAACTCTGTCGGAGCTTCCTGATCCTGAAGTTTTAGTAGTTCTACTGTTTCCTTAAAGTATGTCTGCCTCTTGTGGGCATTTAATTTTGGTCTTGTGGAAGAAATTAGAGGATCAGAAGAGACGATAAGCATATTGAGGATATCCTCGTTTGATGCTTGTCTACTCTTTTTCCTCGAATGGTGTTCTCTGAACCTCCTAAAGTCTTTGTTTCGGGCCTCTGAAGCTTCTTCCGAAAGACTTACAGTTGGTACAATAGCATTTTCTGCAATTATGTCCCCTCCGTGAATCAACAATTTGTGGACGGTTGATGACATGTAGTACCAATTTTTAGTTGTTCTAGCGTATTCTTTAAATTTCGGCACGTCTACAATCTCTCCAGATGTGATAGCTTGCAGAATCACAGCAAATCTGCGTATTAGGTCTTCATCTAATCCAGTGATCACTGCAGTTTTATCAGGAAATTCAAAAAACCGCCTTGCTGTGTTCCCGTCGTTAGTTGTGCCTGATCCTTGCTTAACGATGTCAATCAAAAGGTTGAGATCATCTTTGAATCGATCTTGAATGAGTTTTTTTCGTGAATGCAATAACTCTTGATGACCTTCTCCTCTTGCAGACCACTTTTTGAAGTCGAGACGATACGCTATGTGTAGAAGACATTCCATCACATTAATGCGGGCATGAAGTGATGATAATCCGAACTCATACACACCAGAAGAAATGGTTTTTGACGCAATGACATCTAACTTATTCATTTCTGTAGGCTTAGCCAAACACAGGTAGCAGGCCGCATTTGACTTAGCTTCAGACAGATATGTACAAATTTTGCCGTCAATCATCGTCATCATTAATTTGTGACTAATTTCATGTCCATGACATTTTGAGGGAACGAGAGCTTCAATTTCGTTATCCATTGCAGTTTTTTCATTTATGACAACGTCTTTGGTTTCTTTCACAAAACTAAACTGGACTGGACGGCAATACCTAGGTGAGCAGGGTTTTGGATTCACCCATACGGTATCACCGTCAGCTGTCAACTTTAATGGAACCAAAGAGGTCATAAATATGCTGGAATCATCTTGACCACTCTCTATGTTTTGCTTATATCTACTTTGGTTAGATGCACCGTCAAATCCCCACTTTGATATTAATATCAATTGTTTATCTTGTATCGCATCAGGACTACAAATAGTTTCAAAAATTCTGTTCACTGTTAAATCTAGTAACGCTTGTAGTGCAATCTTAGCAAATGAATCCGTTACAGTCACAAATGTCTTCGGAGGGTAGCACTGTAGCTTAGCTTTTTGCACTTTATAGTAAGACGGATATATCTCCTTTGAACCTTCTCGAATAGTCGTTTCCCTTAACATGATATATTGCCATTTCGATAGTTTTAATGAAAGTAGCAAACCCAGTGCTTTTTCTGGTGAAACTATTGTTGAAGGAGCTGGTTTGTTCAACATTTCCTTGATTTTTGCTGCTGCTTCTGGATTTTGGAGCATATGTTCAATAACAGATGCAATATCCTCACGACCATCTCCTTTCAAAAGTGCTGCAGCTGAATAAGCTACTTCATTAGGGTCATTGCCTATATGTTCATCAAATCGCCTCTTCTTCTGCTTGTTACTTAGATCTTCAAACGGCTTTCGAGATCTTTTTGTCATCGTTGAAGTTGATTTCATTGTTGAAGTTGATGGTACAGGTTCAGGTACAGGTTCAGTAGAAATATTTTCACTTGTTGATTCTTGAATGAGCACATTGGTTTGCACGCAGTTTGGCCAGTCAATATTTGCCTCAAGCCAATTACTGTAATCACGTCTAAAAACTTCACTTTTCCTGTGGGATCGTAACCATCTCTTTTGAACTGCCCGTGTAAATCTTCGACAAAATTCTTTCACGGTAACACTGTCTTCATCTGAAAGGCTAGACCCCAGTCGAATAACAAGTGTGTTGAACAATATTTCATGATCGAAAGACGAAGCATCCTGATTGCTCAGAATAACAAATAAATCCAAATTTGTAATAATGCTTTCCATTATTCACGATCACTGAGTAAAAAGACACGGTAGGATAGATGTTAGTATTAGAAATGCTCTAAATGAACTGAAGTTGTGAGTCCAATGTTTGACTATTTATTGTTATTGACTAATGATGGTATCACATTTATCTAATTACTTTCATTAAGTTAATCCTGCACTAATTGTTAAATTAGCGAGTACCCCAAATTGTTTTGGTACTTATCCTTTTAACTAGGTATATAGGTATTAAGTTTTATTAATCATTAGCTAATGTGGACTTGAGGCATTAGACAAGATTACGTATTACGTAATTCATAATTACCATGTCATTTCAAATGAAAATCACAAAGTAGGTAATACGACTTTGTGATTTCTTAGAATGTTTTGGTCTAAGCATAAAAAATATTGTAAGTTACACTTGGCATAACCATATTTAAGCATTAAAATGTACATATCATAAACATTTCTATTTTTTTAATTTTGACGATTTTTAAAAAAAAAATCGCAAGTGATGCCGCAATATTAAGTATGTCAAAAATTCATAAATAAATAGTACTATAACAGTGTGCAAGGATATAATGGCCAACCTTTCGATTCCAGAGATATCCTCATTTTTCATGTCAGCTCCATACATTTTTTTCTTATAAAAATTATAACTCTTCCATTTGTGCACACAATTACTTCATATGACATTTTATAGAACAGTAATGATCAGCAAAAGTCATTTCCAGCAAAAAAAATAACATTTAAGAAATCGAGATCCTATGTCTTCTACAGCCGATTTTCGATCCACTGTGCGCCGCCCGCTCAAATTACTCGTCGCGTGAACTCGGCTTAGCTCCGCACAGTCCGCAACTCCACTCCGTATTACTCCCTCGCTTCGCTCCGCTGCCTCGCTCCGCGTCAATGATCCCTTCTTCACGGTGGTGTCAAAGTCAAATCATTTATTTCAATTAATTAGGCCATTAAAAGGCACTTTTCAAGGCAAGATCAAAATTTTCAATAAAATTGGTATAACTGATTCTAGGCGCCCTTTTCAAAAGGTAGCATCGTATAGAGAAGATAAGTTGATAAGCCTATCCCGGATAAGAAAGCAATACACATTGGTAAGAGATGAACTGCCCATCAATACAATATTATCGAGAAAGTCGATGATTAGTTGAAGACATTATCGCAGACATTATCACACGAATACTATCGCATGCGGATTATGTTACTTATCACGAAGTTATTGAATAATTTAACTTTTTATTCAGATGCATTAGGTATTCATTACATTATTGTGAGAGTTTTTCACTTAATAAGTTGTCAATATGAATGATAATCGACTTTTCAACGTAAGTAGTTTTATGTCCTGGCTGGAGGCCTACATTTATGTCCTGGCTGGAGGCCTACATTTATTAAGGCATACACGGATAGTCCAGCTAAGCAGCCGACAACCTCACAGGTTGACCGGCGAGAGGTACCCCTTAGTAAGACTGGTTGTCAGACTTTAGGGCTTCTGACGACCCGTAACGACTGTCAAAGATCCACAAATGACAGCCGCGATCAACGGCTTAGCGTGCTTTCCGAGGCACAGAGGATGTTAAGATGGTCACCCATCCACAGATCAACCCCGGCAAGCGCAGCTTAACCTGATGGATCGAACCGTGCGGCTGTTATTACTTAGCCACGAGCTCCTCTAACCAGTACCTACTTTGGTATTTAATGTTAAAATATGTAAATATATTTATTTGTGATTGAGTACATTAATTGAAAGAAATTAATTAGAAGGCAGACTAACAAAACCTTTGGAACTTTCTCTTCTCACATACCTTCACAAAGTATCTAATTAGTGTAGGAATTTAAATTATGCGTAAAATTAAATTATACAAATTATTATTTCATTTTTAAATAGTGTTGGAATGTTTAATATTTAACGACATTATTATATCAGACACTTAAAATAAAATTCGTTTTGTCGAAAAAGTTAAGTTTTTAATTCAACCGATGTTTTTTTCGTAAACGTGTGAGGTTTTTATTGCTAATTACTTGTTTATTTGTAAATAGCTTTGTTATAATACTTGACTATTCACGACTTATTAATTCGTGATATTATCAAAACAAAAAATTACGATGAAAAAATCTTATTGAGTTAGCACCTTACGTCATAAATATTTTACAAACTAGCCATAGAATTGTTATTGTAAGTACGGTATTTTATTCGATCAACAACCACACAAAAAAAAGTAAAATATTATTGTATACATATAAAAATATATATTGAAAGAAATTAAAGGAATATCCCATTTTAATTCAATTCTTAGTACGAAAAGACACCAAAAAGGTTTTTTTAAGTACCGTAAAAAAAATAACTTACAACAAAATCCAGTATCCAAAAAGCTTCAATACGTCCAACAATTAGGAAACCCAAAAACACAAGTTCCACACACTATTCGTTCACTCACACAAGAAAATTCGGAAAACCTTTCGGTAAAATTCACTCAAACACTTAAAAAAAAATTCGCAAACTCAAGTAAAAACAAAATCGAGGTAAAATGAACTTTGTTGCGAATACTATATAGTTGATTTTCGCTCGTCGTACCGATATAATGATGTCCGCGAATGATGCGTGTTTACGGCGTGGTGTGTGCCGCTATTTTGCGCGCGCGCACCTGTGCTCGCCCACAGCCCCGTAAGTGGGTGACATAGAATTCAGGTAAAGCCAACAGGTTTAGATTTTGATTATATTTTTTTGGAGATTTTAGAAAACGACAGTGAAATATTTTTCTTAAGCTTCTGTTTGATAAATTTAATTTATGTTGTTTTTTAATGAAATTATTGGAATCAAAAAAGTGACAAAAACCATATAAATGGGTCGTTCACGAAAGTAAAACTGCCAATATATTTCTCAATGCAAAGTATGTACAGTCCATGGAATCTACTGATAACACAACTCTACACGAAAATTTTCAGTTTCCCTATTTTACTTTAACTTAGGACACTATAATAGTAATTGTGGCGATATCTTTCAACATAGATATGTACCATTAAATAAAAATCATAAGGATTGAATATCTAATTAAGATAATTACTTAATTGAAACCAAAACCTGAATTACCACAAAGCAATTATGCAATTATTATTATTATAAAGAAATTAAAACACACTTTCTCAATACTGCCCGGAAAATAAGAAACTACACGCGGTGGTAAATAACTTTCTGTCAATTGTGTAAAATAAACATGATTGGTTGGTTTAGGAAAAGTTGTTAAATACAAATACATCTAAAACGCTTAACCGAGCTATCTAATTACGCAACACACGTAAACGATTACGACAAATTTGTTTCATTTTGACAGTTCAACAACGTTCATTGTGTTAATTACGTTGTTGAGAAGATATTTTTTCGAACTAATGTGTCAATGGATTAGCAATTTGTTTCAAAACGATTCAAATTCCGATTGAACGTGTATTACGTAATTAGGGTATAGGTTCGCACCGACGTATGTTTTACGCGCCGATTTTTTTTCGCGTATTTGATTTTCGACGCTCTGTTTAGCGCCGAGAGTTGAATATCCAACAGTGTGTTTTCTTGACGCGCTGGATGCGCTCTGTTGGATTCTCAATGCTCGGCTCAATACCAAGAGTTGAAAATCCAGTGTACGAAAAAAAATCGCTGCTAAAATAAAAATAGTGTGGGCTTAGCGTAAACATCTGCGTGCCGGTCTGTGAACACAGAACAGACCTTAATTATACTCTTACTTTCACACACTTTAGACAGATTATGCTCATCTTCACAATATTTTGGACAGGTTAAGGTAAACTGCGTTGAAGAGTTTATAATCGTTGGTGCTCAACAAAGGTAGGTCAAGGGTAGCTTAGATATATTGAGGCCCGCCACATCCATACTAATTTTATAAAAATGCGCAAGTAAGTCTGTGTGTTTGTTACCTTTTCACGCCTTAAGGCGACGATAACCGACTTTTAATGATTTTGCACTGATGATCCCGTCTAAACGAGTAAGGTTAATGATTTGGAAAAATTATGTGTCAAATTAGAGCATTTTCTTAATAACTTAATCTGTGAATATTTTAGATTATGTTTATATTACATAGTGAAATTAATTTGTAAAGTTATGTCTAACGCGGATACAAAACTAAGGATCACGCAAAATCTATCAAGCGTATTTTTCTGAAACCTTCACCATTTTAAAGATAATTTAATTATTGATCTTTTAGTATACGTTTTCTGTTAAAATACCTTTTGTTTTTAGTATAATAAATTAATAATGCGTCTAATTTAGGACAGCGCTCCTTGATGGGCGAGTCCTATTACTGGCTGGACGTACGATGCGTTGCGTGAGCTCAGTACAGAACATGCAAGCTAACCACTCAAGGTCACTGGCATATATCTGCGTCTTAACAGCTGAATGGATTACGATGAAATTGAGCACACATGTAGACCATGACCTGACACAGGATATTTTTCATCCTGGGAGTATGTTTCACTCGGATTATTTCCGACGTCCACGAGGGGAAAGTTCCGGATAAAAGATAGTTGTTCATGCTTAGGTTACAAATCTGAGATTTAAAGCGAATGATATAAACGAAAATTACATTTTCTTAGGATAAGCCTCACAGTTATGGCTGCACAGTTGTAAAAATTATACAGCAAGGTACTAAAGAGACGATTTCAGTTTTTCAGGTTTCAGGTAATTTCAGAGTCTTTGCAAGACTGACTAAACACGTGCTGGCTAGGTACTAACCTCCAGTTTCTGCTCGTCAGTTAAAAACTACTGTCAAACTCATGTCAACACAACTGACATTTCGATTTTCGAAATGAGTACTTGCTTCTTGTAGTTCGAAACTTATTCCGACTGAACTCGGGTTTAAAATCAGTTTTCGTATTAAGAACTATTTAGTAGAACATCGTACAAAAATTCCCCTGAAAATCTACACTTTTTAACGACAAAAGTTACAAAAGCCAGCAGTACCACTCACTTTTACCTACATAAAATTAGAGTTAACAGCAAAACCAATGTAAGTATCTACCTACAAAATATACCCCTGTGATTCTAAATCAGAGCCTGCAGCATGTGGGATTCAGCAACTGGTTGCAACCACAGGTACTCGTAAGTTGTATAACATTATTTTATTCCGTGACCTCCGAGCGGCCTCACACCTACGACCAAGTTGTAATGCGCTTTTACAAAGTCAATGCTTCGAGCTTTGTTAAGAGGATTCTATGTACTTAGTCTGTAATTTATGATAGAAAATAGTCATTATTGATGAAATAATATTAAGTATTGAAATAAAATACAGTCTGTTTTGAATTTTTATGGGAATCATGAACGACACGCGCTCGTTCACTCATACTTGTTTGTAGTACAGAGGCCAGCAGGTCAACCTACCCGAAACTGTCAAATTTTCCCAATCAACTTTGAACCTTATGGTTTAGTGATAAAGTTGAAAATATATTAAAGAAATTTGACAGATTGTAGTAGGTTGATGTGCTGGCGTCTGTACCTACTAACAATATTATTGTAGTAAATAAAATTAATATAAAATAATTCTGCTTCCTGTAGGTAGTAGGTAACTGACAAAAGTTGAGATAATATCAACTTTTTCAGGCTTTCCAAATAAGCCAAAATAACACCTTTCATGTCCTTTGCTGATCTTAGAGGTTTTGAGTCCTAACTGAAGTCAAACATCCTCCAATTTTCCGCAAAAGAGGAGGAAAAACTTTCATTTCAACCCCAGTTTCATTAAACCTGCCAACAGCAAATCACCCATAAAAAAAGAAATCACCTGGACTAGAACCTAGCACTTTCGTCGTGTACTGACCGTGGGCACCTCGCTGTTACCGCCAGCATACTTTCGATATAATTGCTCGACAGTGTACAATTAGACACATGTACACTGGATAGATTAACGCCTTCTGTATTAGAGATCTTTATGGCAACAATAGAAGCTCAGGTGGTTTCGGTCACAAAAAAAACTAGTTTTTTTGTGTGTAACAATTTCCCTCTCGCTTTCCTGCTATCAAAATCTAAATCTAAATAATCAAAGTCAAAGTCAAATTATTTATTTCAAATAGGCCCTTATAAGGCACTTTTGAACGTCAAAATGTACAAAAAAAGTAATTGATTCTAGTCGCCCCTTCCAAAAGGTAGTTTTCGCATGTAGAAGAATGGGCAAGAAACTCCACCGTTACTCTTTTTAAAATGTTTTACAATATTTTTTATAAGTACATTAGTTATATTATAATTATATCTGAGGACGATGCACCTAGAATATAATTACTATACCACAATAGGTAAAAAGAATTAAGAATTAAAAATGCAGCAACAACAGATAAATTAATTATGTGATAGATACATGGTGCTCACATATTTACAAGCATTGTAAAAGTAGACGATTTTCCTAAAATTTTACAATCAAGTCTGTGGGAGTGATTTCGTGAAAAGGGACGGAAGTGTGTAACAGGAAACTGGTGAAGCGCGCGCTATTTGATTTGACCAATGATCGCGCGCGGTGCTAGAGTTGGCCGTCAGATGGTACCAACCGAGAGCTTGTAAACAAGATGATGATGATGATTACTGTCACCATCGACGGTAATTTTTTGTAAAATTTAAATGAACGGCTCGCCACCGTTCATTTAAATTTAAAAAAAAATTATTTGTAGGTATACTCGTATATGATAGAAACAATATTCATGATCATCACAGATAAACCCTGAGAGGTATTTGTTGTGTGGCTAAAACCAAAGTGTTATATAGGATAAGGGTTTAGAAAAAAAAATACATACGTCAGCCAAGGTCAAGATCCGGTCGAGAAAATTTGCCAAAAGGAAATTCTCAGTAGAGCATTCCTGAGGCTGATTTCACCAATGAAACTGAACGCGATCAGCATCTCATAACTGCGTTCAAGAGCTGTCAATGTCAATATTCCTCAACAATGATGACTCTGACAGCTCTTGAACACGGTTTAGATGTGTTGATCGCGTTTAGTTTCATTTTTTTAATGGTGAAATTCGCGCTGAGTCTAGATCATTGAGCGCGCCCAGTCACTGGGAATGGGCTCAATGTGGATGTAGGTAATATAGACCTGTATGCCTTCCTTTTCAACAAAATACTTTCGTGATGTTTGAGTAAAGGTTAAGTAAGGCGCGGGACATACACAAGGGGTCATCCATTAATCACGTGATGTTTTTTAGCAACTTTTTAACCCTGAAATAAATATGAAACGGCTGGTTCAATGCCCGCACCAATCATCCTTGGAAATCATCCTTTAAGCGTTATTACTTATTCGTCCATCAACTGTTTGATATTTGTTGATGACTGCTATTGGTACATTTATCGCTTTCACACTATTTTTGGAGGATATGTCCATTGTAATAATTAATGAAGTGCTAAGACCTTCTGAGTGGTACTCCCTTTCTTCTCCGAAAATTATTTGTCTGAAAATCATTATCCATAACACGTTTGCTATACTACTTCAGTAACCATAATGTTCAAAAGTTCGAAATTTTGTTTTACATAATTATCTTTACTTCTAGAACTATTCTGTCATAATATCGAGTATTATAATAATTGAACCTCCTAATTTTGTATGAAATAAAGTCATATATCCTGAGTATTGTATTATATAATGTGTATTATTCCGAATGTTCATTTATAATAAAATTGTTAGTCCTAAAACATTTGATAAAAATTAGGTTTCAGTGACGAAAACGAATCGCTGTAAATCCGACTCCACGCAGTCTTGTCTGCCCTACCCCTAGAGTGTAATTTAGAATCGCGTAGGCCCGGAGTTGTGACTTGAAACTCGGGTTGCGGGTTGTAACTCTTGCCGCCGCGGCTGAGGCTGGTCGGCTTCGCCAGCCAGCAGGACGAAGCTGCGGTGGTGAACGTCAAGCCATCGGCGACGATAACCTCACGTGGGACTGCTGGAGCCCCGTAGTGCCGGAGCCCCGCAGCGCCGGAGCCCCAAAGCGCCGGAGCCTCGCAGCGCCGGAGCCCCGCAGCGCCGGAGCCGTGACAGAAACCATGCCTGCTGCATGTTGCATGCTCGCTTGCATGCTGCATGCTTGCTTGTATGCATGGGGTATGCTTGTTTGCATGCTTCTTACAGGGAAATAAAAACCACATGTTCAAATTTATTTGATAATACATGCATCTCCGGAGCCGTGACAAAAGCCTCTTAACTGCATCTTAACTATTTATGTATTGTATCAGTTGGTAGGATAAATAAACATTACCTAAATCATTTGAATTTAGGACTTTATGATTTTTATTGAAAACGATTTTAAGTCTTTTGTATATATATATTATTGATTGTAATATTTATGAAAAGCAAATTTAGGGCATATTGCATTTAGGAATTTCAATTTTATGGCATGTTATATAATGTGACATTAAGATCGGGCAAGTTATCATTCGGACAAATGATGATTAGGACAAAAATGGCATTTTAGATTATGGATAAAAAATTTAGGGAACACAATAGAGAACCCTTCTGAGTTCATGAACCTTCCATAGTTATTAAGGCTGCCGCAGACAGGCGCGACACAACTCTGGTGTAACAATTTCTTTGAAAACTTCACGGAAATTGTTCTACTTTATGAAATGAATTCAAAACGTTGTTTTATTACTAGATATATGAAATCAAAATTTTATAAATAACACAAACAATTATGTAAGTGGCTGAAAATAAATGTAGGTAAGTACGAAGAAAAAACTCAACACGAAATTTATACTTGACATTGACCGCCAGAATTAATTAATAAATATATATTCTAGAAAGTTATGCGTCCGACTATTTTACTTTCGATCGTAAAATATTAAAGTTGTAAATAAATTGTTTGTGATTTGGCATTTGGAACTCTTCGTAAATCGAATTCCTCACGATAATTGGAGTGTTGGACAGTTCATTAGAATTTTGTTTTACTTTTCCTAGTAATTCGAATGAGGACTCCCAGGGAACCCTCAATAGCTATACCAATACACGGGCAGAGCATTTTAAAATCTCGAAACTTAACAAATCAATATTGATGGTGTAGCAACTGTCTATTTACCTACTTAACAATATAAGTTAAACTTTACCCTAATGGTGATTTATTACGATATCCACAAGTCCTAGATGATTATACCCAATTTGTAAAACAACCACAGAAAACTGTTCACAAAAATTACCGGATAGAAGGTATGCAATACAAAAATGAAATGGAAAGTGAATACCACATTCTATTCTCGAGGTAACAAATACCACTGGATTAGACCACGTTCACCACAAACTACAAATAGTTCACTAATCGATCCGGATCTTGATTCTGTTACAAATACCAGGTCGGTAGTACATACCTATTGCACACACTGTTCCGAGTCGTTAATTAAAATTGCGTCCAGTTTTTAAAGACAAGTCAAGCAAAAACTTGTCTTTTAGTGCATGGACGTATTTTTATCGCGGTGATTTTTTTTCGTACACTGGATTTTCAACTCTCGGTATTGAGCCGAGCATTGATAATCCAACAGAGTGCATCCAGCGTGTAAAGACACACATGTCAATGATAGTCTGGCAGTTCTTTCGAAATGGTTCGCAGCTAATAATCTTTTACTTAATGCGAACAAAACTAAATGTCTTAAGTTCTCATTACCAAATGTACCTCAAGTAGGTCTAAATTTAAAACTTGATGGCAAGAAACTAGATGCTATTACGGAAACTGTATTTCTAGGAATTACTTTAGATTCGAGATTGCAATGGGGCGCCCACATTAGAGCTCTTTCAGGTAGATTAAGTTCAGCTGCATACGCTGTAAGAAAAATAAGGCAGTTGACTGATGTAGCCACAGCTAGGTTAGTATACTTTGCTTATTTCCACAGTATTATGTCTTATGGCGTTCTGCTGTGGGGATCGGCAGCTGACGTAGATTCAATTTTTATTTTACAAAAGAGGGCAATTCGCTCTATCTATAAAATGGGTCCCCGCGAGTCCCTTAGAAATAAATTCAAAGAAATTGATATACTAACGCAACCTTCTCTTTATATCTTAGAAAGTATTTTGTATGTTCGCAAAAACTTGGGACTTTTCAAAATAAGAAGCGATTTCCATAATATAAATACACGTAGTAAACATGAAATTGTGATACCCAAATTTAGATTAACTAAAACTAGTAAGTCATTTGTAATAAACAGTATTCGATTTTATAACAAGTTGCCAAAGACGGTTACAGAACTTAGCGATGGAAAGTTCAAAACCCACATCAAACGTGTCCTTATCAAAAAAGCATATTATAAGATTAAAGACTACGTTGAAGACAAGGAAGTTTGGCAATAATTCCTTCTGCACATGTGGCTTCCCTGGTACCTCATTAACGGCATAACTATGTAAATTTCTATTAACGGCTCCCAAATTAAGATGATTATTTTATTTTATTTTACCTTTTTTTCTTTTACATACTACCTTGACATAATCTCTTCGTTATTTGACATTATATACCTAAAATATTATATATTTTTTTTATTTTTTATAATAAATAAGTATTGTTACATACAGCTGTAGTGGCAATTATGTCATTTGGTCTAAATAGCTTTTTATTTTTATTATTTGATTTTGCTTTTATATAGATTCTTTTCTTTTAGAATTTGTGAATGTGAGAACGTTGTAGGCTTAAGAGACTGTAGATCTATCGACCATTTTCTATCTTGCTAAGTACCTGGTACTTGTTGATAGGCCTACACTGTCCTCTCATACCTATTAACTCTGTAATTTGAAAGCATTGTAAATACCATTTATTTTTAAAAGAGTAACCATGGAATTTCTTGCCGGCTCTTCTCCATAGGAAACGACCAATTGGAACCGTGCATCTAGCTTCTGACGTTTCATAAGTGCCCTTATAGGTTTATGTGAAATAAAATATTTTGAATTTGAATTTGAAAAAAGAAAACACACTGTGGGATAGAAAGAAAAGAAAGAAAATACGTTTATTTGCGGTAAACATGACGCAAAAAAAAGAACACAAAATAAAAAAAGGAACAAGTTTAGGGAAAATATAATAAATAAAAAAATTAAAAATCTTTATTTATCCAAAAAACATACAGAGTTTTAAATACAGTGATATGTGGTTTAAAAATATATTTATAGTTTATGTTGCTAATTCTGTACAAGAATACTACTCTACCTCTTAAACTAGGGTATACCTGTATTTCAAGAGGCAGTTTTAGTTTACGGTCAAGGTTTACAATGATAAACAAAAACTTATCTCAAGTGGACTGTGTCATTCTACTGTATGGTACACAAAAAATAAAATAAAAATAAAAATTGAAACACAGAGTAAAATTGTATGTACCTATAAGTTGTGTTTGTGTGCGGGGGGGTGTGTGTATGTGTGTTTGTGTGTGTGTGTGTGTGTATGTATGTGAGTGTATTATAATATGCGTCACATCCACGCAAAACGGCCATCGCTCAGCATAATGCTGCGACCATTTTTATGCAAGACAGAGCCCCAGCGCTGGTTTTCAGCGACAGCCGGCGTTGACGTTATATTCAACTCTCGGCGTTAAGCAGAGCGTCGAAAATCCAATACGCGAAAAAAAATCGCGGCGATGAAAATACGTCCGTGCGAACTGGACTTATCAGTCTCTTATGATACTGGCCTACGTGAAGGCAGGCTAGACACCGAAATTAAAATTAAGTGTGTCATATAAACTAGTGTCACGAAAAATTAAGTAAGTATAGGTTCCGTTGCGAAAGGAAATGGCGGCATGAGTTTTTCCATCATAGAATTTATCTTTTTCCAGGTGCGGGAAAGCGCTAAGGTTCAACATACCTATTATAACGTTACGACTAGCCCTTCGGCTAATCGTACATCTACGGGAGGCTTCTGCCGTCGGGGGCACTGTAGTTGCGTGGCGTAGCCCTCATCTCTGACCTCTCCTAGGTAGGGAGGTCTCCGACGCTGCGAGGCATACCTCCCATATGTCGTAGGAGCCCAGGTAATACTCCTGCAAAACGCCTCCGCTGTCCATCTCTCTATCAGCGTGGCGTGAGCCGCTGCAAAGTGTACCCGTTGTCCGCTGTCCCTGCTACACCACGTGGCTGGGATACCTACATTATTGGTAAGTATAGGCACTATTCTAAATATCACTTAATCCAATTTCCTTTGGGCATATTAACATTTATTTATTTATTTATTTAAGGACAAACAACAAAGCATATACCAAAAATTCATTCAATTCATTCATTCATTCAATACAACACAAACATCGATGACAGGTTTGGAAAATTTAAAACTGGTTTTTTGACATAAACATTATAACTGACCCCAAAACCATACCTTGTTTAAAAAAAATGAAAATATAGCTACTTATTATCCATTAATTTTTAACAAAAACGCTACGTAAACCATTATACAACAAACACCACTCACCCAAAAACCAACTGTATCACTGACTCATAAAATTCACATTCCCTTGTTTGCACGTTCCAGTTCTAATCGATTCAAATAGGTGCCATATTAGCCCATGAATGGACGTCCATCACATTGGTAACGGGAACAGATCCTTATTGGGCCGGTGAACGGTTGTTAGCTGCGCGTGCGCCGACCTGCGCGCTCAATATTTATTACTGACGGATACTCTACAAAAAGTTTTTACTAACTCATAAATCTGGGCATTCTAGGTTTAAGGACAGCGGGGTATTGGGACACTACCTTATGGGGGAATGGACAGGACCAAATCTTAGGCCTGTTTTGTCCTCATTGTCTATTAAGCGTGTCTGTTGTTTAAAAAGAAAATCTTCTGTGAACGATGAATAATCTGTATATTAAGCTTGGCGATTACTTACGGCAATTTGAATGTTCGTAATAAGTTATAAGAGGTCTTTGAGAAACGATTTATTAATGCCTGCTGATATAGCAAAGAACTCACAAGAATCATCGAAAAATGAAGTCCAAAATATCAACCTATAATGTTCCCACTGCTGGTACAGAGGCCTCCTCCCTTCGAGAGGTAGTGGGCTGTAATCTACCACACGGGCTCAATGCGGGTTGATAAATGTCACATATCTTCGAAGTTTTGTTTCTAGGACATTTGCAGCCGTTTTCCTCTCGATGTTTTCATACACCCTTTTAAGAACAGTGGTCATGAAATTATTTACACAAAGTAAAGCGCCTGGCTGGTTTCGAACCCACGTTCCCCACAGTATTATTTAACATTATTTGTACTTCGCTTGAAGCAAAATCCACTCCAAAGCAAAAAATTGATCTTAAATACATTAAAAAGCGGCTGAGAATTAGATGAGGTCTTTGATCTTACACCATTGACGAAAATGAGCTTCAATTGCTCTCAAACCGACTATTATACTATCAACGAGATGGGATCTGTTTGAGATACAAACGCTACTACAATTGGTCACTTTCACTGACCACAGTGACCACCCATTATCTTGCCGTGTGGTCACGCAATCTTCTGGTTTCGACTTACAAAGCAAACTTGTGTCTATTTCTTAGAAGGAAAGTATCGTTTCTTTTGAGCAGAATTGTATATTCTTTTGAAAAAAAAAAATATACCTAATACCTAACAAGGAAAGTAAGTAATTAGCTGTATGCTAAGATAACAAATTCAATTTGTAATTTTAGCGTGTCTTCTTTCGTTTTGCAATTTATTTAATGTTTTCAGATGTAAATGTCTTAAATTAAGTTTCTATTTTAATTAGGCAGAAAAAAAATCTTCAGTAATATCTGTAATTTTATGGTGTACAGGTAGGTATACTATATTAGATTATAGAGTATATTGGGGTTTTTACCCGACTGCCAAGAAAGGGTTACCTATGTTTTTTGCGCGTATCTTGTATGTAAGTATATTGCGTCTCATAATGCGAAGCATTAGAGAGTGCTCTGCGATCAGAAAATGTTTTGCCTCCTTTCTGCAACTGTTTTTATTGTTACACTCAACTTACGTTAATTTATAAATATACCATTGCATAGATAATTTAATGGAGAATAATTCCGTACTCTTCAAAAATTGATTTAATGCAGCAGAAACGAAAACATCATAAAAATAGTTTTTTTTTCCATAATTGAAAAAATGGCACCATGACAGCAGTTGACAGCCATTGTCTGTTGGACCAAAGTCTGTGGCTAACCAATGTGGTTTTTTACAAAAAGTTCGGATACGCAAAAGAGATAGAGAAAATATAATTATTTTTATCTCGTTTACTCTTTACTATACTGGGACCATGGAGGACATGTGTGACTGGACCTAATAATAACGTCCTTGTCTCAGTTTCTTATTATTATTTTTGTTTTTTCTGTTTTTTAATGAGTGTTATGATGCGTGCACTTTTGGTTTTTCCAAACTATTTGTAAATTTCTTTATTACCTCGTATCTTCCAAAAGGCTGTATGGATTTCGATAGTTAAGGTATCGTTATATTCGTCTTAAAAACCCAAGTGTCCTTAGAGTGGTGTTTGAAAATGGCGGACAAACCAATAATCTGAAAATATGGTGTAACTTTTGTTTGTCCCCCGCCTGCAATACCATACAATTAATGCTTGTTTTTTTCTTTTCAGTTATGTGATTTCGCAGTCATCTTTTTGTTTTTTTTTAATATTTATATTATTGTATTTCTGCTGTATGTGCAATTTTGTCCATTAGTTTCAATTTCAGAAACTTAAACACAGAAACACGGCTGAAATTGGTATTATGGTGACACAGCAACACGGCAGAAATTGGTACGGTGATATAACATCCCTTTATGAACTCATTCACAAAAAGCTTCACTACAAAACCTAGGAAAACATAAATGCAGGATGTTGTTTATATGTATTAATTAAGACCAACTCAATCACGCAAGGCCTACATTAAATTAACCGATCCTAATTTACGACAATTATCAAATAAAATCAAATCCGTTTACAATTAATTTATTATTTATAGACACTTCATTAGCCAACAATTAAAATTGATTTTATAATTACAAAATTAATTCAAAAATTTGCGCTTAAATAATGAAATCATTCGTAATACTTCAATTATATTCGTTGACCTCAGTCAATTAGAATTTACATTTGTTTTTAACCAAGACCATCCTAAATGCGTTAATTGATGACACTGTGTGATTACTAAAACAGGCTCATCAATGTACCTAGTTAATACATATAGGGTGCAAGGCCACCTAATTACATAATTTTGAGCGGCCAACTGTTTAAGGCATACGTTTATGGAAAGCTAAGCGAGGACCGAGCGAAAAATATACTTTTTATTACATCAATTCAAAAAGAGCCAATTTGTTCTCCGTAAACAGGGACTAAAATAGCTTTTTAATCCCTAGGGACTAAAAGTGATTTGAATTTGGAATGTGGATATTGTTAGTAAAAGTTCCAATCACTAAAGAGATCAATCACGAACATTGTATGAACAAGTAACAGGCTGGCAAGCGAGGGAGAGAAAGTGTGAATTTGGTCAAAATAAAAATCCAAGATGGCGGCTGCGAAAATTTTTCGTCATTGGTGTTGTTTTCATAGTTTTCGAGGACGCTAAAGCCGATAGTGAGGTCAAAATGTAAATCCAAGATGGCGGCTCTGAAAATACTCAGATTTATCATCGTGGATATCGTTTTCATGATTTTCAAGGGTGCTAAAGCCGATAGTGAGGTGTTTGCTCCCTAGGCAAACAATCTACTATTGGATCACCGGGTAGATAAATTCATATTTTCTCACTGGCAACGTTGTCTCCCATGCCAAGTCAGAGAAATGAGCAGGTCCATTGACAAGCATCGTCGGTAAAATCGGATAAATTGCACCACTAGGAGAGGAAAACCGTTTATTTCTATAATACTCTCTACTCAAGCTCTTAAATCTATACGTAGTCCAAATATTCATCATAACTAGTGATAATATTGTCTGCTAACATCAAGTTGGCAACATTTAACAACGCTACGCTAAAGACGACCATAATATGGCTTTTCATTCCAACTGGACTGACACCTTTACGCCTAGAATCCATCAACGAATTATGGAAACTTGAATGACCATTTGAGGATTTCGTTAAAAGACTAAAGAGCACATGAGATTCAGACCTTTGAATACCAAGTTGTACAATCCAAAATATGCCCATTCAATTTATTGTTGACATACCTACTGATTTTATTTACTTGAAATATATATTACAGCAGATTTTTAACGATTTTTTAAGACCGGGTAAGAGGGAAATGCATGAATTTCTCAGGCTCCCTAAGCTTCATAGGAAACTAATGTTAATTAATTTTATTTAGCTACCTACATCGAGATAAGTGCATCACAATTAGCATATAACATTAGTTAAGAGATGCGATTACTACTACCTACTTGTTTTCGTCTTGTTTACATATCGTGACTCAACGGGAATCCCACGTTTGTATTTCCTAAGTATATAAAATACTTTTTGCCTTTATGTCTAACAGAGCTGAAAACGATTTTCTTAAATAACTACTTGAGGTTTCCTGAAAACTTTCCATGAACTGTAAAATGATCTACAATGTCAGTCAATTCTTATTACAAATCGTTTGTGATTATAATGGAAATAGTAACTCGACGTTTTATTGAAAGTCGGTCGTTTTTCAATCTGTTTAGGAAATTTAGGATGAAATATACTGCAGTAGCCATGGTCTTATAAATGGTGCATAACGAATTTGCCACATTTTAACTAGCTATTGGATACCATAAAATTTTGCGCCAAATAAAAATGGTACCCTAAAACAGTTGTATATTACATTCAAGTTGGCCACGCTTTTTTTTTTATTGGGTGGGAAATTATCAAATAACTTTTGGCATGTCAGACTCTTACTGACTAAAACCCACCCGTGTTCCTTCAGTTGCCTGTATGTTGCCAGAGGCCACGGTGTCCTTTTCGGACTTTCCCGCAACCCCGGCAGGCCTCGGTCCTATCGGACCCCTTCAGTTGCTGACATCTCTTTGAGGCGTGCGTGGAACACAACGCGCCGTCGACCCGGGCCTGGTCCTTATCGGACGGCAAGCTAGCCATTGCTCACCGTCCGCAAGCCCGCGCCTATGGTAGCCGGGAATCGGACACAACGGAACTTGGAAATCGGAAAAACAAGGACAAGGAGACAATAAGCGCCTATTTATAAGTTGTAACACTCATAGCCATAATCTCCTCTAATCTAAGATTCGTTTTGATAAAACTAACGCGACCTAAGTAAAAAATAAAACTCCTACTCCAAGTCAAGTTTACACTAATAAAAAAAACCCTAAACATATGGTGTCGCGTCACGCCTGTCTGCGGGAGCCTTAAATTGTCTAACTTAATTAACATTATCATTCCACAAGAGAACCTGACATCTTAAAAAAAACATCTTCCGAAATTCCATTTAGATTTCTGTATAGGTACCTTTTAGCTGGTGCCCTACCTGACATTGGAACTGCAAAAAATAGGTTCAAAGGAATGAAGACCCAATTTGGATTTAAACTTAGCCGACCTTTGCAATGTCATGACCTAGACACAAGTCGAGCAAAAAGAGCGAATTGTTTTTGTTGCAGTATCTGCGATCGATGCATCCGTAAAAGTTTAGGCAACTTTTAATCTGAATGTCAAAGGTTACACATGAAACTGTTAGGTATAACAAAAGATAATTTTGTAGCTATGTATTTGTTAACTCTTTGATGACAAAAAAATTACTAACGTGGTAGGTAAGAAACTGTTATTTTGCTAATCACGGTGCAAAAAGTAGGATCACGACTATGCTTGTAACCTAAGAGATATAAGATGAGTACTGAAGATATTGTATGAGTTTTATTCATGAAATACTAGGAAAAGAAGTATTCTAACTAATCACTGATTATCTGGTATCTATCTGCGTTAAAATGTTAAAATTTAGTTACTAGGATACTCGCAAGATAAGTCTGCGCGCGGCTGAAATCTAAAATAATCGTTTGCCGTCTTGTCGTTTATGTAAGGTCAAAGTAAGCATGGACTTATTTAATCATTTTACATAAATATAAGATTAATAATATTAAGATTAAATTATTAACATAGATTTAATATTTTTAATATTACAGTATAGAATTAATCACGCCAGCGCCACGCGTCCGTTTTACTTACCTACTGCTGAATAAACTTTTGCATTTTTCATAGAGTATGAAATAAAAACCTGCTACCTACCTACCTAATCCTACCTTATCAACGGTTACTAACCTGAACAAATAAAGTAATATACCTAATTGAACTCGCCTTCACAACGCTTCATTAACTCTTAATCAAAACTGCAATTTGCCTTTGAATGTAACAGTTTCCGTTAATTAAAACCCTATCAAAGAGGACTTAAGGATTTGTGCAACAAAAGTATTCATTTCATTTTTTATGACCTCAGCAAGTAGGTATGATCACTTAATCCTTCCTAAAATAACACAATACAACTCAATATCATATAAAAATATCGATAATCTCATCCTAAGGAATTATTTTCAAATCGATATCTCATTAATATAATCTTTCCAATTCAACTTTTGTATCAAATTATCCGTAAAAAGTTCAGCAAAAATACTTGAATTATCTGCTAATCTTTCAACACATTGAATTAAATAAAAGATATTAAAAATTATCTATATTTATAATGAAGTTAGTTCGTCATCTGCCCACACGACGTCAGACAATGGATTTGATGTAAGGTACCTACTTATGGTGTCAAGGTGAGATGACTAGTGTTTTCAATTTACTTTGGCAAGTTAACTAATTGATGTACTTAACTGTTAGGTATCATATAAATCCTTTTTCAGGAATAAAGATACAAAAAATTCAAATGTGGAAGCTAAATTGCAACTAGTAACAGGTAACTGTAGAGGGTGCGTATACCCGATTCAGCGACATCCACCGACTGGAGCTGGGTATACCCGATTCAGCGACACCCACCGACTGGAGCCGAGTATACCCGATTCAGCGTCACCCACCGACTGGAGCCGCGTATACCCGATTCAGCGTGACCCACCGACTGGAGCTGGGTATACCCGATTCAGCGACACCCACCGACTGGAGCCGAGTATACCCGATTCAGCGTCACCCACCGACTGGAGCCGCGTATGTCCGATTCAGCGTCACCCACCGACTGGAGCTGGGTATACCCGATTGAGCGACACCCACCGACTGGAGCCGCGTATGTCCGATTCAGCGTCACCCACCGACTGGAGCTGGGTATACCCGATTGAGCGACACCCACCGACTGGAGCCGAGTATACCCGATTCAGCGTCACCCACCGACTGGAGTTGGGTATACCCGTTTCAGCGACACCCACCGACTGGAGCCGAGTATACCCGATTCAGCGTCAACCACCGACTGGACCCGAGTATACGCGATTCAGCGTCACCCACCGACTGGAGCCGAGTATACCCGATTCAGCGTCACCCACCGACTGAAGCCGAGTATACCCGATTCACCGTCACCCACCGACTGGAGCCGAGTATACACGATTCAGCGTCACCCACCGACTGAAGCCGAGTATACCCGATTCACCGTCACCCACCGACTGGAGCCGAGTATACACGATTCAGCGTCACCCACCGACTGAAGCCGAGTATACCCGATTCACCGTCACCCACCGACTGGAGCCGAGTATACACGATTCAGCGTCACCCACCGACTGAAGCCGAGTATACCCGATTCACCGTCACCCACCGTCTGGAGCCGAGTATACCCGATTCAGCGTCACCCACCGACTGAAGCCGAGTATACCCGATTCACCGTCACCCACCGACTGGAGCCGAGTATACACGATTCAGCGTCACCCACCGACTGAAGCCGAGTATACCCGATTCACCGTCACCCACCGACTGGAGCCGAGTATACACGATTCAGCGTCACCCACCGACTGAAGCCGAGTATACCCGATTCACCGTCACCCACCGACTGGAGCCGAGTATACACGATTCAGCGTCACCCACCGACTGAAGCCGAGTATACCCGATTCACCGTCACCCACCGACTGGAGCCGAGTATACCCGATTCAGCGTCACCCACCGACTGAAGCCGAGTATACCCGATTCACCGTCACCCACCGACTGGAGCCGAGTATACACGATTCAGCGTCTTGGACCGACTGCAGCAGTAGCGCTTGCGACCACTAGACCAGTTAGAGATGTCTTTTCTATTCTATTTCTAGTTAGAGCAAGCAAAACCGATGTCGACCATTCTGCCAATGTCTAAAGTGAATTTAAAAAATAAGGAAAACATTGCTTGCAACTGATAAAAACCTTCGTTGGATATGGCAGTTTCAGTTGTTGACCTAAATTAATTAAAATTGACAACTCGAATATATATTAATTTATGTCCGTCCTATTCTTGGTCTATTACATAGAAAAAGATGGAAATAGCCTACATTAAGTTAATCTTGTTCACAGCAGAATCGGCACCAAATAATTTAACAGTTGCGATCCCTTTAGTTATTTCATGAAACAGTTACATAATTTATTTCACATAATACCTATATCATAATTTGAAATAATTAACTTTAAACAATATAATTATTGTAATTAACTACACAAATTATTGTATGTTATCTGTGGTGTTGTAACATCTAATTATACAGGAGACGATGGCATTATACAGGACACGATGGCAGCAAACTTAAGAGATCTAGTGGAGCCCGCTCCAGCAGAGCTAACATGACAAGCACGACAACGCTCTCTTTCACAATTTGTATAAAATTCTGACGTCATCCAAATATCTGATATGACTGCCAAGCTCGAGTAAAACGAAGAGGGCACTTTGACTCTTCGTCTTCTCGCGACGAGAGACCGATATACCAAGTTATTAAAAACAAATCATTTTTAGGGTACATGTCGTTCTGTGTGTCGTCGAAGTCATTGGTTGCAGTTCCGATGGATGGATGCATTGTCTTGCAGCTAGTAATGAGTTACCTATAGCTAGTAATAGTAATACCTAAGTTATGATTAAGGGCTGATTTCAATCAAACTGTTCGCGATAAGCATTTCTAAAACGTGTTAAAGAGCTGTCAGTGTCAAAATTGTTATGGAATATTGTACACTGACAGCTCTTGAACGCGTTTAGATGTGCTGAACGCGTTCAGTTATTAAGCATGAAACAATACAAACATGTGGGCGCGATGTCAGACAGAGTAAACCAAAGAATAATAAAAAAAAAACGGGTTACAAAACCAATAATGAGTTATTATAAATTATGAATGTTAATTACATGTTATGCCTACTAGAGGCATAAAAATGTGATAAAAAGCCGGTAATCATGATTGATATTTATATATTTTTAATAGATCGATCATCAGGAAACGAAAATTGCTCATTTATTATAAAACTGACGTGAAAATCATTGCTTAAAAGCCGTTTGTTCGCACTTCACGATCAAAACAGAGTTTTTAATTATAAAATTACATTATATGACATGATTTAAGGAATTAATAATACGTTTAATTATAATTTTGGATGATTTATCGCTTCGTGATTAGTCTTTTATTTTTTTTGTAGACCCCTTAGTATCTTTAGTAGTGGGAGGTATCTACATAAATACCTATAACACCTGGTCCATTTTGGTATAGGCGGATCTTTGTTAATGAGTTGAGGAACAATGAATGCTCAACTAATACACATAATGTTAATTATGTAGATAAGGATATTTGTATCTTGGTTCTATAGAATCACGACCTAAATTAATTTGATAAGTAATTAATTTGATAAGTAAAGTTTTCGTTATTTGATACTATCTTTAGAATTATAGAGAAGATAGATTTTACCTTTAACTTTACAGATTCTGTAAAACATTTCTGATACGAATAATTAATCCTTCCGACCCAACATTCCGAGACACAAAAATTTACCTTACCAAATTCGCGTCGCATCCAATATTAGAATATCTAAATAATTCATTCCATTAACTTTCAATTTCTACTTGTTATAGGCAAGAGAACAACGACTTAATGCGCCTCCTACATGAGAATTAACTAGAATCCCTAACATCGGACTAACTATCCTTGTGTAGCATGCAAATGTCTGCGCCCACGCCGCCGTAGAAATAACTAAACAAATGCTAAACTAATTGTGTAGAAAGGGAAATGTGAGATTAAACTGTGGGGTGGCTGAATTTAATAGGAGGTGGTGTTTTTGTTTTTAGCATATCGGTAGGTTTACAGTAGCTTTTTCAGATTTTACAGGCTGAAAATGATGATAAACTGAAGTTGAATATATATAAGCAGATTAAGAGGGAACAGGGCGTGCGATTCTCCATACAAAATAATGTATTCTCCTTTTTTCTTCCTGAATAATGCCTCTAGAGCAATCATTTTTTTTTCATTAAATCAAGGTCTGCTGTAGTCACGTCCCTATTATTTCCTTTTTTTCAGCAACTTATCATAAAGGAAATATGACCATCCAGAAATTACAAAAATGCCCCATTTTTACCGATGTGATTAGAGGAGTACCAGACAAATTCGAAAAGTTTTTAACATAAATGAAAATGATAGAAACCTAGACGTACTCTTTCTTAAAATTTTAATGTAAAAACTAATTGAATCGGTTCAGTTTTCGAGGAGAAATAAGGGGAATACGAAACGTCGACGATTTCGTCAATTTTTTTTGTGATATAATTGGTCTGAGCTGTAGCTATCCCTATCGCACTCTACGGGGGCTGACTTGAGTTAAAAAGACGGCAATAGTTTCTTCAAATACCTATCTTTCTATTTCTTCAAATATCTGTTTTTAAATTACTCTAATAATATATTCTGAAAAAAACAACAACACATAAACCGACACATAAAATGCTCTCGTCTTAAATCCTAATCGAAAAAAGTTTAACAAAAGCAGTTTTTATTAAAATTCTCTAAAGAAAGACATTCGGAATTCCCATCACGGATCTGTCTCATTTTAATACGTTATCTCATTAGCAAAAAAAATACATACAAACCGGCATAATTCGTATAGATACGAATTAATTTAATGAAAACAATTAAATGTGGGAAACATTTTTTATATTGTTGTAAATCACAGGATATCCTGATCAAGAATTGATTGGGATTGGATCATCGATACTTTTCGTAATATTTGTCACAACCAGAGATTTATGGCTAATTAGTTAATGGCAATATGACGTCACTAAACCACAACGTTTTTACGAGCACCGTTTATTTTTCGACTGTCAGTTTTTTTCACATACAGGGGCCGTATTATGACGTATTAATGCCACCATTATTCCAGTATGAGTGAGAGACGGAGCTATACAAGGCCGCTAGCACCATCCTTTTTTCGCAGTGGAATAATGATGGCATTAATACTTCATAATTAAGCCCCTGGAACTGCTAACTGGTAGCAAATCGTGAAGGTTCACACTTTAAGTCTCAAGCACCTATCTATTACTACCTACGGAATGGAGTTAAGAAGTGGTACAAAAAGGCATATATTATGGTAGGTTCAAACCAGGGCTGAATTTGCAACATATTTATTAAGTAAGTCTATCAATCTGCTTACCCTTTTCCGAATTATGTTGAGGTTGACTTCCAGTCTAACCAGATGCAGCTGATTACCAGTATTTTACATGGAGCGAGTGCCTATCTAACCTCCAAAACCCAGTAATCGAGTAATACGATACCAGTAATTTGGTAAGAGTGGTTGCCAGACTTTCGTACTTCTGACGACCCGTAACGACTGTCAAAGATTCACGAATGACAGCCGGGACCAACGATTTAACGTGCTTTTCGAGGCACGGAGGAATCTCGATATGTTAAGATGGTCACCCATCCACGGACCAACCCCGGCAAGCGTAGCTTAACCCGATGAATCGACCCATGCGGCTGTTATTACTTAACCACGAGCTCCTGTAATTTCGTCGTCTTCGTTTTTTAAAGTCTACGATTATCTACTTTCAAAAGTGAATTAAGTAATTG
Organism: Xanthia icteritia; assembly: GCA_949128155.2. Lineage (NCBI taxonomy): Eukaryota > Metazoa > Arthropoda > Insecta > Lepidoptera > Noctuidae > Xanthia > Xanthia icteritia. The sequence goes on from OX421932.2 coordinate 19,111,219, forward strand.
AGCTCTTTGTCTGTTTTTCCAAAAAGTTCTAGGTGACAAAGAAATAACCTGGAAAAAAAAGCAGGTGGTAATACGATTTCTTTACGGCTGTAATCGCTAAATTAACAGATGACATCAAATATAAAAAACATAACATCGCGATTTGTTATATTGATGTCCCATGATAACTGCGAGACGTTGACTAGTCATTCGTCTGTCAGGGCCATAGGTCAGCTTTAGAATATGCTTTTAAGCTTTTTGTTCTTTGGGTAAAACAACAAGTTTTTTGATACATTCCTCGCATAGTAGCACGTAGTTTATTTATAAGCGTTGCGTTTATGGATTAACGTCTGCGTGACCATACATTTTTGACGTTACACCTCTCTTAACTTTATAAACGAAACCCTTTGAGCCTTGGCTTTTGATACCAAAAACTTGTTATCTTTCTAAAACAACGTAAGATCACGCTGTCTGAACTGTGCCTCATATTTCTTTGAACTGATTAATAAATGTTGGACAGTAAATGGAAATATAAAATCAGAATTATACACCATTTAATATATACCTATAGTATGTATGTTTATATATTTAAGCTCTATGTATTTATTTAAGTACCTATATATTAATTTATTACTTTATACGTGTAGGTTTATTTCAATATTTTAGTTTAAGACTTCGCATATTTATATTTTTCTCTTCTTGTTCTCACACACTATTGTCTACATTTCTTTCTCATTTCTCCTATCGCAGGTCTGCTGGAAGAAATTTCTTAAGAAATAAGCAGTACCTTTGTACTCATAATTATGATTATGTCTTATCTGTATCTATTTTTCTGTGTGTACATAAATAATAAAATAAATTATTTTGCGCCTACAAAGCCCACAAGTTTTTTTTGTCTAGCAGTTTGTATGAATAGAAATTTTCTATTCCTTTGTTTCCATATCAATACGGCTCCATATCACAATATGATCCGCATACCGAGATCGAACACCATACAACATTGTGAAAGCTATATGAGAAAATAATAATATATTCATAGATTATTAATGATATAATCAGTGAAAGTTCCAGCCTTTATGGTCAATATATTGATGACGTGGTCTAATGAAGGTCAGAAGGTCACTGGCAAATGTCAAGTTTATGACAATGTCGCCGGCGGCCATTAATTTAGTCTCTTCGTTTCTTCATTATGATGAGTCATCCTCATGAATAAAAAGTTCGCACATATTTTTTGGGTAGATTTTATTTAGGAGTTAGGCGTGTGAGTTAGTTAAAAGGTCAGTTTAGTTTTGGGATATGATTTCAGTTTTTGTGACTCATTGCAGCGTGAAGATTTATACAAGGTGTTCATTTTGATATCCCATAACTGTAGGGTATTACTACCATGGAGACCATGTCAAAGAATCGACTGGCATATGAATTAATGATTTATTTCTCTCAAAAAGGTACAGAATTTGGTTCATGTCATATTATGTCAAATCAGATTTGTAACCTTTGTGAGAGCTGGAGTCTATAGTGGGTTCGGGACCTGTATGACAGATCTCCAGGCTCTCACCCTCTTATACAATACTATTTAGAACTAATTTGAACACATCAAGGCCTTCATGTACAGAGAGGAATATTATAAACTAAAATAGAAAAATTTAAAAACAGAATTACAAAAAAAAATCTGAGTGTGTAGTGAATGGTGTGTCTGTGAGTAGTGTATAGTGTATGGAGTGTCGATATTATATATGAATATTATTGTTTTGTTTTTTTTTTGTCATTTGTCATACTTACAAAATAATTCAACAAAGTCACGATTATTTATGTAAATCACTTACGTGAAAAAAAAAACACTTAATACAGACTGTTTTTGTTACAAAAAAAATATTACATCGTCGTATTTTCTTAGCTTTAAATATGAATGATTGGTTTGTATGAAAATGATTTACCCGTACTTATCAATTTAACTTAGATACACACATCGAGAGTATAGTGTTATGTTATCTTCGAAATTGTATTCGATTATTGTATTTTTGGAACATTTGTTCTAGGACTTTTTGTATTATTTTTACTTATAGCCTTAGAGTTTTGGGACATCATAATGAACACGTTGTATAGTAAAATTTTTTTCTGTAATTCCGGCCAACGGCTCGCTTTAACAAAGACACTGTCATTAATTAGAGCGCGAGAAATGAATACAATGAGATCTAACTTAAAATAGGTAACGATCTTTTGCAAGCGTAAATGAAAACTAAATAAACGTTAAATATCTTTAATTCTCCATAATCCTGAATAACAAAACATTTACAAGTAGTGTTGACTGAAACTTTTCGAAACAAAAGCACATTTATTTTGCTTTAACTCTGACAAACTTTCTGAAATAAACAATAGACGAAGAAAATCTGACTTCTCCACATCTAGGTCAACACAATCAATGTTAAATTAACTCAAGTTATTACTATTACAAATGATGTGCAGCAAACCAATGTATTCAGAAACACAATTTCTATACACAAAATGTATCTTCCTCTTTGAGAGAAGCTAAAGTCATCGAGATACTTAGTTGCTTTGTCATTTAAGAACGTTTTGTCGCACAAACTCTTTAAATCTGCAACAATAAAGCAACTCCTGCCAGGTTCCATTTGGATGGCTTGTCCTTGGTCTTCAGGTTGAAGGTCCATACGTAAGTTGGTCCTCGTGTACGAGTCTTATAGACAGGGCACTCGTACATGTTTCTGAGGTCTTGTTTATCTTGTGTTATGGCCTGAAAAAGAATTTGTGAAATACATACATTTTTCATGCTAGTTGGAGCCACAATCTTCACAGGGTGACTGGATGAGCAAGTGTGGAGGGCCTACGTCCTGTCCTAGACTACCATAAGCTGATGATGAGGTCTACACTATATTATTTTATTTACAGAAATATTCTAATAGGGAGTATGAATAGCGATCACCTTAAAATTCTCAGTGAATGCTTAGGCAATGTTATATTGGATCTTCTTTGTGAGTTTCGAGGATTTAAGAACTCACAAGTTTCGAGAATAATCCTATCTAAAGGACAACCAACTGACAGTCGAAGGAAATATGTACACAAAGGTCTAAAATCGTCAACTGCCTGTTACTAAAACATATGCTCTTTTTGTTTAGAAACCAAGCGCTCTTTTTTTGAAGTCATAGTTATGTATTCATAAAACTCTCCCACTCACCCTAACATTTATCACAGGCATGGGTGGGAACAAATCCTTAAGCTTCGAATCCATAATGATGCCAGCTTGCTGGTCCCACCGAGCTCCTTCCATCAGCAGACCATGCACGAAGGCACCGTCCCGTGGTGCTGACCGAGTGTCCGCGATCCTAGAGGAAATGTGGCGTTAGAGTGAGGAAGGGAAAACTTGGCGATGAATGGTGTACTCTGGTCTTTAGCTGTAGTTGAACTGCTAGCAGGGATAACTTCTAATTTGATGATATGAAAAATAGTTAGAGAGTAAATAAAGATATTGTGCTGGGCACTGTGAAAATATTACCCTGTCACAAGTGAATAATGGTGATCAAATCAACTCAAAACCTTTGCTAAAGCTCTTCTCTTTCTTTTCACCGATGTGTGGTAATTCTTATAACTGTTACTATAATTTTTTGACTTAGGCGTAACTTTGCGGAAATCCATTATAAAATGCAATAGACAATGAATATTTAGTAAATTAATCCGCTTAAGAACCCTGTAAGAAATTGACACGTGTTTCACCTCTCAACGAGGCATTCTCAGGATGATGATCAACACGTCGTGTCCGGGTTCGCAACGAGACAATCGTCATCCCGAGGATGCCTCGTTGAGAGGTGAAACACGTGTCGATTTCTTACAGCGTTCTTAAGCGGATTAGGTTACTAAATATACGTCGTCTATTGTATTTTAACTGTTTAATGAAGAATTATGTAGAAGTAGATATATGCAGCTTTTATGGTAAATTTTATTTATTAAATATTAATAATTGATCATACGAAACTTCAGGTACGTACTTCCTCATTGCAGTGACTTCATCATTAATTTGAATAAATCAATTCTCTTTTGTTACAATATTATTTTATTACGAGTTGTATAAAAGCTAAAGACCGGAGTTCGTTTTGATGGTTATGAATATTTACATATTACTTACTTAATTAATTTAACTTGATTTACAGATTTTATTATAAAAGCGTATGATACAATGCTGAAACCCATTCTGTTCAAAGGAGGTTACCTACAATACCAAGTTAAAAAGAGGATAGAATTAAGCCTAGGAGAAGAATGGCAGAAGAAATGAAGATGAGGTGGATGTATTAGTTGAGATAATACAGCATTCCTTTTACCTTACTACTTAGATATTATACAGATTTACAATTATTATAATTATGTACATCTACCATACCATTTATCTACTTGGTCTCACCTTTTATTTAACTTATTTATTAATATTTAAGAATATTTAAGTGGTTTTTATGTTTACCTACCTACATAATTATGTACAAAAAGCTCGTAAGCAAAGCGGTACCTCCAAAAGACTGAAAGAACGAAGATAAATCGTACTCTCTACTGGAAAAAAGATACATTTCACCTTGTTCAAAGTCTTTCTACCCAGATTAATGATCTACTAAAAGCTCTCGAAAGGAAAAACAATGTTACAACAGTTACAAGACTTATATTCTGAACCTGTAATATACCTTGTGTGCTGTTCATATTTGTCATGCTTGTGATTTTTATGTAATTTCAGCCAATTATTTGTTATGTCTACAAAGGCATTTAAACCGATTTAAATTAAATACTTAGAATCCCAATTTTATGAATGTCGCGTTGTTACTCACCAGTACCTATGAAAAGTACAAAACAATGAAGAAATGTTGACAACATTAAATTAACCACAGATAAGTTTAAATTCAAAAGTGTGTCTCATTTCCTTGCTTTATTTCCTCATTTCAAATCGAATCGTTCATTAATAAGAATAAATATAAATATTGAATAGTTACGAAATACTCGAATCTTTTATACTTAAACCGAAGAAACAGTAGATTTACAATTTTTAGATGGATAAACTGTGTGTAGCAGAGATGTTACAGAGCTTCGATTCTAATTCCGAAAGGTCGGAACTTTCGATTAATATTACATCTCGGACTCCGACTTCGGTTCTGATAATTTTGTATCGATTTATTTATACAGTAGATCGAAACGCAGCACGTGCACGATGCACGTGACTAGAGCGCGTAATACAAACACCTTTTTACTTGTCGCTCGGGTAATTTTTATACACGCTCGCGCTCGAAGTGTCATTTTATTGTTTTGTCAGACGCGTCACGTAATTTTTTTAAATTAAGTAAAGACCGGTGTATTAAGTAGTTTAATTGTTGTGATAAGTTAATTTCAATATGAAGCCAAAAAAAGTGTTATATGGAACATATCTCTTCGACCTCCGCCTCCGAGTCCGGTTCTGGTTCCGACTCCGACTCCGGTTCCGACTCCGATCAATCAAATTTAAAACCTCCAACTTTGGTTCCGGTATAACAACCTCCGTAACATCTCTAGTGTGAGAGTGTGTAAGCATTAAGTGGAACGCCTATTCGTCTTTTGTGGAAGCATCTGGTTATTCCTTGACGTTATTATCATGTAATTCAATATTCATTTTTTATTTTTCAACACTACTTAACGACTAGTACTCACGTGAATTCTTCCTTCATCTTCTTAGTGACGTCACACTGCAGACACATCTTGTCCAGGGGCAGTTCATACCTCCTAGCAGTGCTCTGCATGATGGCCGTCAGTAAACTTTGAGGGTTGAAGAAACCGCCGAGCCATACAGATGCTGGCAGCTAAATCATGCAAAATATAAGTGAGCACTTACAAGTCAATTATCTACAGATGATTGAAATGTTTTAATTTCAAGGGTAAGAAGATAAAGAAGAAAACAAAAAAATGAGCGCCGCTGCCATAAGCGAAAATACCAAAAGATAAACATAAATTGGCAAATAAAAAGATATACAGGGTGGATTTCTGAGACGGGGCAGTAAGGGCAGCTACCTTAACTGTTATAGCTACAGGAAAACGGTCTTAGGAGACTGTCCTTAACTTTATAAGACATTTTGATCTGCATTCACAGATTTTGAAAAAAAATACAGTCAGCAAGAAAATGGGCAGTTTTCACAAAAACTATTTATGATGCCAATCGATCCTGTTTCATATAAGGATCAAAAAACTTTATTGGACCAATTGAGGTTTGAGTACTAGAAAAGTCAGAAATCTCAAAAGACACACAATAAATTTAAACTTCGAACGAATACGTGTTATAATTTTATTTCTTTAGAAAACAAGATAGTTTGTTGCTTGTGATTTCGGACGTTCTGAGAAAAAATTGCCTGAAATAATTTCGAACTCTCAGACTATATAGGAAACGTTAAAAAAGACTTCGTTAAAAAAGTCAGATTTCACAAAAAAAAAACCTTTGTATCTGTGAATGCAGATCAACATGTCCCAAAAGTTAAGGACAGTCTCCTAAGACCTTTTTCTTGTAGCTAAAACGGTTGAAGTTGGTCCTTACTACCCCATCTCAAAAATCTATCCTGTATATAGTAAACAAACACAATCCAAAAAAATGGGGTCGTGTGTTTTACTTGAATATGGGTATGTTACGAGTAATATTTTTCCTTCAGCTATTGAGTGGTGTGTACTTAATTAATTTTTTGGATTTAGATGATAGTATCAAACTGTATCCTCCGATTTCGTTATGATCATATTTTTTAATTACCTAACACTATGGAAGCAAATTTAAAGACTTATTCACGTCAAATATCAAATGTTATAATGAATATAATTCTTACGACAAAGTCTGTAGCCCATGTTTCAAGTTCTCTTAACCGCAACGTTAGGTCCACGAACCAAGCAGACAGACCCAGCAGCGATGGGTATGCACGGCTGGACCAGATCGCAGGTACCTGTATAATAAATTTATTATACCTACTGAAATGACATATTAGTGGATAATCTATCTGTCGTGGCCAGATCTTAAAATTGATAATTTCATGAAATGAACTACATCCACTGGTCACATCATGATGTGGCCTGGCCAGATCATTGAATACTCAACGTTTAATGATATGAATAGTTAAACGTACGACTACTTCATGATGTGGCCAAGCATTAGTGATCATATCGTAAAATAGTTAAATTATCCACCGGTAGAGGCGTTGATGTCGCTGTGTTTTTGTTGTTAAAAATTTACGCCGCTTATGTGGCACCCCGACCAAATGGGTTAGGTTATGTTAGAACTTTGACCAAACGCGCGCGAGCCGAGCGAGCGTAGCGAGCGGTGCCGCGGCAGCGGCCGGCGAGTGCCTCTTCCAAGTTGGTCGCAGTTACTACAGTTGCTTGACTATTTGTCCTTCACCTTACACCATGGATACCCTACATTAATGATATGGCCAAACGTCGACTGACATATCATTAAACGTGAACGTTTAAACGATATGGCCAATGTTAGCTGACCATTTCATGAAATTGTCAATTCTAAGATCTGGCCACCTCATATCTATCTATACAAATAAATAAAATTGAAGCGTCTGTTTGTAATGCCAACATAACAGCTTTTTTTATTTAATACATATGAAAATATATTACGAAACGGCTGGACCGATTATGACGGGATTTTCACCGGGTGATGGCTGATGTTATAAGGAGTAACGTACTTACCTACTTTTATTTTAGAAAAAGCTACGCAGGTAGCAGCTAGTAACAAAAATGGCTGTTACCAAGGTCCAGAAACAGAAATTACTATTAGTTTAGTTATACCTAGGAAATGGCTCCCGCATAAAGTGTTATCATCCCTATTGAAAGATTCTTACTTACTTGATCCAAAAACAATGCATTTTCCAAATCTTCCATATCTGATGTAATTGTTAATTCACCCTGAAATATGAGAAAAAATACTAATTATAATATTAATATAATAATATTATAGATATAAATATTATTATATATTAATATTATTATTATATTAATTATCATATTAATTTTGAATATGCATCCAAAATTCTAAATATTTTATTTAACATAAACCTACAAGGGCACTTATGAAACGTCAGAAGCTAGGTGCACGGCAAATTTCAAAACATCAAAGTGCTTGGATTTTAAAAACAACGCATATCTCATAATATCTTGTTAAATATACATCAGACTTTATTTTCACAGTTTATAATGCTGTATTCGCTAAGAAAAACCTACATTTAAAATGAGCCCTCCGCGAGGGCTCCCGGCATCTCATATGCGACTAGGTGAACCCTCCAAGAGGACTCCTGGCACTGAACGTGTTAATAGTTACCTTTAGGCCCAAGTCCAGTTCCCTAAGGGATCTCTTCATCTCTCCAGTCAGATAATTCATTCGCTCACATTCCTGGAAGGCCACTATTACATACGGCGTCCTCTCTTCAACTTTCCCCATAATTTCTGTCATGTTAAACTCTTCAGGTAACTTCTCTATTATCTCGTCTAGCATTTGTTTTACCTGATAAAATACAGGTGTCATTTGGATTACACCTTAAAACCACTAATACCTACACAAGCTCGTAAAGAATGGTCCTTACGAGCTTGTGTAAGCATGCTACTAAAACTAGCATGCTAATTACTAGACAGGTTTACACACACGCATAAGGCTCCGTGCACGAATAAAAAACCTCTTTTGTCAATTTCTTATCTAATTGTAAGAAAGCTTGGAATGATTGGAACATTTAGTCTGTTTTCGTGGTGAGTGCTAAATCATTCGTGTCAATCACAGCACTTCTACGCTCTCAAAAATATAGTTTATTTCGCCTCTGATTTACTTAATGGAAATATTGTATAATAATAAAATTAAATTTTGATTTTATCTCAAGGATAACTGAAGACTAATGTGTGATTTTTAAATTTCTTTATAAGGTTTGCTAAATAATAGGAAAAAATACATTACTGACTGGGTTTTTAAGAAAAAAATTACATACATAAATAATTTTGTTTAAATTCTTTTTCCTTACTCGCAAACAATAAACAAAATTGATCAAAATCAGTCAATTTCGTGCACGGCCCCATAATATTAAATAGCAATTGCTCATCAGTCGTGTGATTCTGTGCTAGTATTGAGTATTTGAGTCAGTAACTTTTGTGATTTACTATAGAATTTTCTTGATCTATTTCACAGTCAAATAAATTGTATGTATTGTTTTTTAAATATATGTTTTTAAAGAAAATCTGACTAACCTTCTCCTCTCTAGTCACAGTAGCAGCTCCAGATGCTTGAGCATCTCTCGGTTGCATCTCAAATATAGTCCTAAATAGATTCTCAGACGTTGTAGTAAGGAAACCAATCTCAGCATTAGGATGTAAGCCGTAAAGGTAAGGGGATTCGGCAGGCATGGCGTCTTCTATGTACTGGTGATAGCCCACGTAGTCTGTGTTAGGAGGGGCGGGGAAGCCAGGGGCTAGTTGGAGTTCGCCGTCGACCTGGTAAATGACGAAGATTAAATTATTTAACACATCCAACTTAAAAGCAAAGAAAGGAAGCTGGCATATTATAACATCACTCATACTGGTATAGAGGTGTGAGGAACACGGTGTAAAGTTCACTCATCCTCTATAGTAAAGGGAGGATCCTCCGACCAGACGGGTGTCGTGTCTGGTGGGCAAATGCCCGACAGTGATGTCGGGAAGTTATATATATGCTGATAACGCTGCTTGCGCGATGCAGAATTTGTGTGACGTCAGGTCTTTGATTTGATGCGTAGTTCGCATGTGGCATCGTAGATGCCGCCACACTGGTAACTTGCCTCCGCCTCATAATTTATTTATTTCTTTAATGCACAACAAAAACTACATAAAAGCGGACTTAATGCCAGCATAATCTGCCAGTCTTCTTTTATATAATTGTTTATAATTTTACTTTATATCTCAATTTATTTTAATTTATTGTTGACATAATCTACTCATTACAATGTTTTTTTTATTAGTTGTATTGCAATATGTGGTTAGCTAGCGACCTCGACAATTTTTTATTTTACCTGGATGGTCCTAGTTTATCAATTGTAACTTCAAGTTACAGCTATATGTAAGCGGGCACGCCCTTTATGCCTGGAGGCTTTTATTTAGATATTATTTTCGTTTAGTTATTTTTTTTCTGCCTGAGTATAGTTCTCGATGTTTTTGGTTGGTCATATGGCTATTAATTTTATAATTTAAATTATGTTTTGTGTTGCGTAATGTAAATCATTTTGCATACTATTATATACACTTCTGGACACATCTATTGGCCCACCTTGTATTTTCAGTTTCGTTTGGTCCTAGCAAAAATTTTATATTAGGTCGAGCAAAAAGTTTTTATGCAGTTTAGAACCTGGCACATTCACAATTTCATTCAATAGTCTTTTTTTGAATTTCGAACACAGAATTTAAAGAAACAAAAGACAATTTGGAGCCTGTTTGTTGATATCAAACAATCGAATACTAAGAAAATTTGGTTTTATTGGTTTACTTGGATTTAATTCTTGAAAAAGTGATTGATATCTTTGGTTTTGCAACAAACATTACTTATTCTTAACATTAAGGTGAGGTTCTATCAATAATCTATGGATACTTCACCTGAAGTCGCCGCCCAAGCTGTGGCACTTATTCAGGCCGGACACAGCCAAAGAAACGTGAGTGCTCAACTTAATTTAAGTCGATCTGCGGTCCGAAATGTTTATCGGAGGTACCTAGAGACTGGCGGCTTTGTTCGTTGCCAAGGAAGGCCACGATCTCGGGTCACAACTGAAAGGCAGGATCGATTCATCGTGACGACCAGCTTGAGAAATCGTCACCTTACCTCCATTGAGATACAAAACCAACTTCGCGACTTCCACGGAGTATCTGTGAGCGCTCGAACTGTGCGGAGAAGGTTAAAAGAACGCAATATGGTACCACACAAGCCAGCTAATGGGCCCAAACTAACGCGAGCCCACCGAACAGCGCGCCTTCATTTCGCACGCAGTCATTTAAATTGGACACAGCAAGATTGGAGCCGTGTACTCTTTTCTGATGAGTCTAAAATTGTGTTACATGGCAATGATGGAAGGAAGAAGGTCTACCGACGTAAGGGAGAGCGTTTCGCACAATGCTGCTTTGAAGAGAGGGTTGCTTATGGCGGTGGCTCATGGACTGTCTGAGAAAACTCAACTTGAGGTTGTTACAGGACCACGGCTGCCAACATTGAATGCTGAAAGGTACATTCGTGAGTGCTTAGAACCTCACGTGATACCATACGCGGACTATGTGGGCCCAAATTTCCTTTTTATGCATGATAATGCAAGAGCCCATGCGGCCGGCATCGTCAGGGAATATCTTCGGAATGTGAACATCACAGTTATGGACTGGCCAGCCAGAAGCCCAGACATGAACCCCATTGAGCACATGTGGGACGAGCTAAAAAGACGTGTTAGGGCTCGTCAGCCAGTTGCCCAGACGATGCAGGAGTTGAAAACTGCCATAGAAGAGGAATGGGAGATGATCCCTCAAAATTTCATAGAGCGGTTGATAAACTCTATGCCTAATTGTATGAGAGCTGTGGTAGATGCCCATGGAGGCAACACGCGTTATTAAATTAAACCTTTATTTGATAAAACATGTTTTTTATTCAAAAATCAATTGCCTTTAACAAGGCGCGTATCCGACTTGTTAGGCGTAGCTCCATGTCGTATGGTATTCTGAATTCAAATTTAAAACAATACGATCGAAAAAGATGGTAAAATGTATCAGGTTTAAAATTGCATCAACAGTTTTTGTTCAATCTAGCAATCATATTTCGGTAGGGGCCATCGAAACCTAAACTCTAAGGTGGGCCAATAGATGTGTCCAGAAGTGTAGAATAATTTTTTTCTAACTGAACAGACAGCTGTGCTGCTGGGGAGTTTGTTGCGCCACTTCTTCTTCCCAGCTAAAGCACTAGGAAGTGGTGAAGGGCGGGCGTTTTATTTATTTATTTATTTATTTAATACTTCAAGCACAGAAATGTACAGAGGCGGACTTAATGCCATAGGCATTTTTTGGCCCGTTTTGGGGGACTGTCTTATGTAATTTTGACGTTCGAAAAGTGCTGATTCTCAGCCTAGTTTAAATAAATGACTTTTGAATTTTGAATTATAATCTTTTAAGAATGAAAATTTTATCCCACTATTTTCAAAATTATGAAAAGCAAATATGATTAAGCAAGTTTCTAAAAATAATAACATGAACGTACTAGTTCAGGCTGCATCAACTCTTCCAAGTAAGCGTTACACAGCCTCCGATCCCAATCATCAGTGATGTGCCCTCCGTACATAATCTCTCCGAATAGGTACCTGAGATCTTCCCAAGGCACTCTAGCATTCGCTTCCAAGTAGTTATACAAGACGAACACGCTTATTGTTAGATCACCTGAAGTGAAGCACATGATGAGATATCATTAGGAAAGTGACGAACATAATATTGGTTCACAATAGAGCCTCTTAGTGAGTTAGGATTATTAAAATAGTACTTTTTTTTAAACTAAAGGGACTAAGCAACACTTAGAGATCTCGCGCACTAAACAACCACGACTTTTGGTCACACCAACCAGTACCCTAATTGCGTAATACACGATCAATCAGAATCTGAATAGTTTTGAAAAAAAATTGCTAATCCATTGCTTGATAAGTTGAAAAAATAAATCTGCTCAACAACGTAAATAACGCAATGAATGTTGTTGAACTGTCAATATGAAACGGATTAGTCGTAATCGTTTACGAAAATGTGTTGCGTAATTAGATATCAGGTAAACTATAGAAACCGGCTAGTTGGTTTTTGCGACCTAGAGCGCAAATTATTAAGCCTGCACTACACTACTCGAGAAGTTGATCAAAGTTAAGCGAATACGAGAGTGTAGAAGGGTACTTCGGTTCGCTTCGTGCAACCTCCGCTCGCTTCGAGCGACTTCCAATCGTTGTCGGTTTTTGCGCCCGAGTCCAACGACTCGAAGCGTCCTGTACTTCTTCGCACGAGTGTGTAGTCACGTACTTCGGACTTCGGTCAACTTCGACGAGTACTTCGTCAAAGCAACTTTGCGAGTAATGTAGTTTTAGAACAAAAGAAAAAACGTATTCGTAGATGATGGAGGTCATCAACACTTTCCTCCACATCGACACTTTTTTAATAGAAAAATGTGAGAACAGATATGGAAAACTCCTGAAATACACACCAACATTAAACGGATAAATCTTATTCCATCCCTGTGGTCCGAACTTTCGCCTCTCAGCGACCACAGCGTGGAAGTAACATAGTGCGAATAATATCGCTTTGAACTCCGCCTCCTTACCACACATTTCTAGTGTTTCTTGATTGAAGTTATCGAGTGCTTTGTGGATGTTTGCCTGTTGGTACAAAATCATAGTAAAACTATAAGCGATAAATGGTAGAGGAGGTAAGATAAAAATTGTTGTTTGAAGGTAAAGGTACCATTCCGTAGCCGACCAACACGTCGGAATTCATAGAAATACATAGAAACCAGTCGTGTCGCGGCGACACATCGCCTGCTGCTGTCGCCTGCGGTCGGGTACGGAATGGTACCTTAAGACAAAATTAACTTGGATTTTATCTTTTAACAACAGATTCGTAACACTTGACTTAAATTTAATGAATCCCAAAACAATAACTATTTTTCAGATATTTGTTCTTTTAGGTTTTTATCTCAGAAGTTTTTTTTTTTTTTTAATTTTTTAAAATGTTTTTAAATATTCTAGCCATTAAAATTTGGACAGAATCACACTAATACATTTAACGCTGTGCTGCATAGCTGCAGATATAAAAGAAAATGTGTCGGTTTTCTGATTACGTGCATTAAATTACTTCTTCGAGACTTTAAAACAACTCACCTGCATTCCCGTAGGAGGTTCATTAGTAATCTTGATGCTAGACTCCAGGATGCCCTGCGGTATGATGTGAGCCGCAGCCGTAGCCGCCGGCTCAGCCGACATGAACAGGCGGAAGTTATCGTGGCATCCGTTTGCGAAGCTCTCCATCTTCTTCTCAAGGCTTGGTAACCATTTCTTTACTAAGTGAATGTTCTGGAAAAGGTATTACAAGCTGTTTCTGGGTTTTTTTTTGTTTATGAAAATTGCTTGATAAATTCTCGTCAAATTTAGTAGCAATGTTTCTTTTTTTTTATGGAACTTTGTAATGCAACGTTTAGAAACTCACTGAGCACATCCGAATCAGCATTAAAAGTGGTCTCGACATTATCAAGTATATTCTCTACTCAGTGTTCGAATATTATTATGATAGGTCTAAATATCTTCGTACCTTCGGGTACTCATAGTATTTTTCGGGAAACTTCCAAAAAGTGAAAAGATTTCTTCGAAGATGTATAATCTATTTATCAAATTATTATAATAATATATTCCATATACCTGCAACACCACCCAATGTCCCTTCTGCAGTCCTTCATCCATGGCCTGCTCAGCCACAATCTCCTGCCCCTGACCCAACGACACATTATGGAAGTTCCCATTATCGGCCGTGAATCCCATAATCTTGCCCAAAGCCTCCACGTCCTTCAATGGGTTGACTCCAGGAGATAGAATGAAGAATATTGGCGTTGTAGGACTGGTCTCCTCGAAAGACTTGCTGAATTCAACTGTTCTGTTTTCTACGTATTTGCCGCCCATTTTTTCTTCAATGTATGCTCTAAAGACAGTATTTTTGTATAAATCGAGAATTTTGCATTTGAGTTCAAATATTGCCAATAGGTATTTGTTTGTACTTACGCTACTGCATACGTCATCCTATCTGCTCTCAAAGCTCTTAACATACAAAGTCTCTGAAGAGCTAGTTTTTTGCTCCATTCCTGAAAGTTGCGTAGATGTCAAAAAGGACCAATATTTAAAAAAAACTGATGTATGCCTTTGTAGTTTTAAGAGACCTATTACATATTTCTTACATTCATGATTTTTGACGTCGTAATTTTCAGCAGTAGTACGATATTTTAATTATTTTATTATGAATAACGATAGTGCCTCCCTTTCTTGTAAGTGGGTGTTACATATTTTAATTTTGCTTTTCGTGTAATTGACTATAAATATTTTACGAACTCAGTTTACAAGAAAACCCGTCAGCGATGGAACCTTGACGCTCAAAGTCACATTGTTTTATTCAATTCTAAGAAAAGCTAAAATGACTAAAAGAGAAGTTGAATGTTTTACTTGTTTATTGAAGTTCTAGAATTTCTTTGAATTCCTTGATTTTTCACGGAAAAAATCGTAAATAAAAACAATCAATGTCATATTTACCGCAAATAAACGTATTTTCTTTGTTTTTTTTTTCTTTTTCTTTCTTGATTCAGCGTCCATTATATTCCAAATAAACACAATTTTATCAAATAAACTAATATGATATAAAACTTATATCTACAATGAATGAGTTTCATTAGTTTTCGTTTCTCAATATAATAAGACAAAATTACAATAAGTAAAATTAAAGTACTACATATACACTACAAGTACAGACGCCAGCAGGTCAACTTACCCGAAACTGTAAAATTTTCCCAATCAACTTTGAACCTTGTGCTTTAGCGATAAAGTTGAAAATCTATTAAAGAAATTTGACAGATTGTAGTAGGTTGATGTGCTGGAAAAGTACTACATATACACTACAAGTACAGAAGTCAGCAGGTCAACTTACCCGAAACTGTAAAATTTTCCCAATCAACTTTGAACCTTGTGCTTTAGCGATAAAGTTGAAAATCTATTAAAGAAATTTGACAGATTGCAGTAGGTTGATGTGCTGGCGTCTGTACTATATATTCATAATTATTTACTAGTAGCACTATATAGTCCGCGTCAATTCAAACAAATTACACGAAAATAATGTGTAACTCCAATTTACAAGAAAGAGAATGGCACTATTGTTATTATAATCAAATAATTAAATTGTCTTACGGTTGCTGAAAATTATAGCGACAAAAATCAAGAAATTTCCGTAAAAAAATGACCGGTTGCTGGCTCAAATAACCCACAACCTTTCTCACGTTTCGGTATAGATTAACATGATTAAATAGACAATTAAAATGGTAAAAGTTCATACCTGAGGAAACTTCTCTCTCTCAGGACAGTCAGCTTCCACAATCTTCTTCCATCTTTTAGGCGATGTCTCTATATCTCTGTCCAAGTTCCTGAACTCTTCCTTACCAGCCAGGGTACAAATACCGCCCCAGCTCTGGTTAGATAAGAAGTCCACTGGACTCGTAACATGAGGCTTAATAGGAAACCGGAGGAAGAAATCCAACTCCACTGATGATACTTCTTCACTCATGAGTAGCACCTAAAAGGAAAGGTTTTTATATCGTTTTTGTTCAACCATACAGCTAGAAACTTACACGCTCGGTTCGTTGCGCACCTTTCGCTACGGGCCGAAGTCCAGTGACGATGAATAATGTTTTCTATACCCTAATCGCTTTAGCGTGGCAACAGTGGTCATTGACCCACCTACATTTTCTAGCATTCTTTATTTAAAAAACTGAAATGAAGTCCTTTAACGTCCTGAATCAATATCTATTCTGATATTCAAATAACGAAAAATGATACATAGTTTATTGTTTGGGTTCCTACGGAGAAATATTAGGGAAAGAGCAATGACCGTTATTGCCACGGTAAAGCGATTCGGGTATATGACGATAGTTTAAATTCACTTAACAAAACTGTTATTTCAATTACTTGTATCTCCAACGCTTACCTGAAAGGTCATTTGCGAGGCAAATATAAGTTTGTCGCACTCAAACAGTCCCCTGGAGGTGTACTGGTACACAGAGAAGCTAATGCAGTCGATGAGGTTCTTGATCCGAGGGCCGAGCCCCTCTGCAGGCTCCGCGCGAGATATTGCCTTTTGGAAGACTACGCTGAATGCCTGGAAGTGGTCTTGAGATATGAACATGATCACAAAATCTAAGTCCAGATCAAAGTATTCAGGTGATAATATGAAATATCTTATATTATGCTTTAAAATGAGACTGTTACATAGGGTACGGGCAGCAGAGAAGGCAGTTTTGTAGAAAAAAAGCCGAACGTTTTGTAATGCTCATATAGAGCCTATAATGTTCCCACTACTGGGACAAGGCCTCCTCTCAGTGAGAGCGAGTGGGCCGCAATCCACCACAGTCCAGTGCGGGTTGGTAGATGTCACATGTCTTCGAATTTTCACGATGTTTTCCCTAACCGTTTTGAGAGCAGTGGTGATGAAATAATTTACACAAAGTAAAGCGCCTGGCTGGGTTTGAACGTACGACCTAAAACACCAGCCCCGGATCTAGGGGGGGGCAAACCGGGGCCCATGCCCCGGGCGCCAACTTCAGGGGGGCGACAAACTCAAGCGTAGCAGGCAAGTGCTCCACCCAGCGCACCGCAGCTTTGCAATAAATGAGATGCGCAGCACTTAGATAAAATCTTTCACTGCGGGTAATCACTATATGCGTAGGCATATCCGTCAAACGGTGTGAGTGGATTGCGAGCGGGCGCATTTGAATTCTGGAACACAATGATAAAAAATAATTCTCTGTGGAAAAAAATTAAGTAAATAATCCTTGAAGATTTACTTCGTAATTCTGGCATCCAGCCCTTTCAGAAATCTGTACCTGCAAAGGAGACACGATTTCCTTTAATTTTCAGCATAGTTTTGGCGCCCCTGTTGGATTGGCGTTTTATCAACGCTCGCTCTTACAGTTTTGTAACTCCTTATTATTAATTAATTTATAATTCTTAAATCGCAAAAGAAAATCGAACTTATCTCAGGCAGGCTGTAAAATTTTTCGAGCTCGCTCCGCTCGCTCTTGCATTCTAGATTGTTTTAATTGGTGTTAAACTTTCTGCATAAGTCAATTGAAAATCGGACCGCACATCAAATTAGTTATGGTTCGAAGAGTAAAATTCTAATATGCTATAATATCACGATTTATTCAAACCCTATCCTGTCCTAGCCTAATTATAATAGAAGAAAAAAGAAAAGAAAGAAAGAAAGAAAATACGTTTATTTGCGGTAAACATGACGCAAAAAAAAAAGAAAACAAAATAAAAAAATGGAAACAAGTTTCTGGGAAAATATGCGTCACATTCACGCAAAACGGCCATCGCTCAGCATGATGCTGCGACCCTATGCAATACAGAGCCCCAGCGCTGGTTTTCAGCGACAGCCGGCGTTGACGTTATGACGTCGACCGGTGCAGCATACCATGAATATAATTAAGATATAAAAAATAAAATAAAATACAATAATTAATTCTACATAAACAAAAAAAAAAAAAAAAGTGTAATATTTAAAAATGGCAATAATAAATTTCCGACATGTCGATGTACAGACGCCCGCAGGTCAAACTACTCGAAACTGTCAAATCTTTCCAATCAGTGTTGAACCTTATGCTTCAGTGATAAAGTTGAAAATCTGTTAAAGAAATTTGACAGATTGTAGTAGGTCGATGTGCTGGCGTCTGTACATAAAAAAAAAATAAGGCTTCATAGAGAAACATAAAGTTTAAAGGGTTGGCGAGGGGCGGCAGACGGTAGTTCTTGCCCCGCCTCGAAAAAAATCTAGATCCGGGGCTGTAAAACACGTAAGTCTCGGCCATTACCACTGGGTCAGCACTGCTCTAAAGCTCGATATGTGATAATTACACCCGAGTAGTTTAGTACTTTTAATTTCAAATATAATTCTGATCAGAAAAACTTATTCAGATTATAACTTGATGACCGATGACCAAAATAGGTAACAAAAAGAAAGGTAAACACGGTATAAGGAGAAGAAATAACAAAAATAATAATATTTTATATATTTGCCTAACGAAATATGTATGTAATGTAAATAACCTTCAAGGAGAACTGGTAGATAGGATTGATGGTGTTCAGATCGTTCAGGATGAAGTATAATAAAGACGCTCTGGCTGAAGCCGGCCGATAGAATTCACGAGCTACATCAATCTCTCGTGAAGTTATTTTTGCTTCGGCCACCTAAAACAAAAACAAAAGCACGTTTAAATTGTAGAAAAAAGACATATTTTGAAAAGTTTTAGTTTATTTAAAAAAAATGATATTATTATGTTACCATGCAAATTCAAATAAGTTTTATCTCACCTTTTTCTCAATATCTGCAGCAGTTCTTTTGGTAGTCTCCAAATTCTCTACTAAAGCCGTATCGCCAAGAATATCATCACCGGCCGAAGACAAACGCGAGAGCAAATCATCCTCAAGCGATTTTAATTGAATCTTGAATTGATTCTGCTGTTTCGTTAACTCTGCTTTCAAGTCTTCTAGATCTGGTCTTTCTGCTTTCACTACCTCAGCTAGAAGTTGGTCTTCTAGACCATCGCGAGTTACTGTGAAATTGACTAGAGTTGTCTGAGCTTGCATCTCTGGTTTGTAATGTGGGTTAGCTAGTTTTGTATGTAGGATTAGTCGAAAGTTTGGACTGTATTCTACTTCTTTGTCGCCCATTTTGATTGCTCTGTAAGTTCAGGAATCAATGTTAATTTCATCAGAATAGTCTTCATTATTTACTTCCTATTCATCTTCATATCAGCCATAATTATGTCGTCTACGGGATATAGACCGGAAAAAAAGCCAAATTTTCCTTGATAAAGAATTGAATTAAATCTTACCTTCCTTTCTTTATCAGAGTTCTCCCAAGCAAAGGATCTAGCACAGGATCAACAGTTTCACCAATGTTCTCAAATAGAACAGTTTCTCCCTTTATTATCGCTTTCTCTATGGCATCCAAGTAGCCTCTTTGTCCTAACCTAATCACTCGCAGTTTATCGCAGTACTTTTGTTTGATCCATTTTACACCTTGTAACTGTAAAGCATGAGTATACATAAAAAACTTATATTAACATGGAGTAGCAGAAAAGACCCTATTTATGATTACCAAATACCAGTTTCAATAATTATACTTTTTTTCCCGAAAACTAAACACTGTACAAAATCAAAATATTTACGTAGATGTTCGAAGTGAATCTTCTTAGGCGGCAATTCGATAATTGGACGAGTATTGAGAGTGAAATTTCAAGGACGCGACACGTAATGGCACATTTCGTTACATGAGAGAGATATTATAACTCTCTCTGTCGAGAGACACACTCATCCTAAATCTCTCTTATTCTTTATTTTTTAAGAAGTTTATTTTACCGAAGAAAAATAAAGCCCCACCGTGTACATCAGTACATGGCTGGTACACGCGGCTTTAATCACTATTTTTACTGCTAAATAAGGGCTAATATCGTCTGGGGATGTTTCACTCCGTGTCCTGATGGGTTCTTATCAGTTAGAACTAAAATAATCAAAATATGACAGATAACACTAAACATTTTCGAAAGTGACGTGGAGTGCGCGTCAATTTCAAACCGCGGGGATGGAACGTAAATCGTCATTAGGGGCGGACCTTGTATGAATATTCACATATTTTGGAAATAGTAAAGTTGTTAGTTGTTGCGAAATAATAAGTAGATTGAGGAAGTAGCGCTGTGATGAGAAGCACATGAATCATATCTTATGACGTCGATTGCAGGTCCCCGCCCAAAGGCCACATAACCACTGCGCCATCAAGTGCCCCATATGCTTATTTCCTACCCAATGACATAAAGAAAAGAAATAGTAGATTGTTTGCCTAGGGAGCAAATAACTATTTTTAAACAAAATTTGTGCAGCCGCCATCTTGAATTTACATTTTGACCTCACTATCAGCTTCAGCACCCTCGAAAACTATGAAAACGACATCCATGACGAAAAATCTGAAAAATTTCGCAGCCGTCATTTTGGATTTTCATTTTGACCTCACTATCGGCTTTAGCACCCTTGAAAACCATGAAAACGATACCCATGATGATAAATTTGAAAAATTTTAGAGTCGCCATTTTGGATTTACATTTTGACCTCACTATCGGCTTTAGCACTCTCAAAAACTATGAAAACGACACCAATGACGAAAAATTTGAAAGTTTTCGCAGCCGCCATCTTGAATTTTCATTTTGACCAAATTCACACTTTCTCTCTCTCTTGCCCGCCTGTTACTTGTTCATACAATGTTCCTAATTGATCTCTTTGGTGATTGAAACTTTTACTAACAATATCCACATTTTAAATTCATTTCACTTTTGGTCCCTAGGGATTGAAAAGCAATTTTAGTCCCTGTTTATGAAGAATAAACCAGCTCTTTTTGAATAGATATGATAAAAAATAAAACGTATATCTTTATCTTACCTGAGGATCAATCATAAGCGGCCAACGGTCAGAGTTAGACAGTATGGTCGCATTCTCAGTACTCATGCGGTCTGATGGTAAGCCTTCGTTCTGCCACATCGCTATCGTCGTGTCATCTGTTAGCATCGTAAGTGGGTCCAGGCCTTCTGTTATTGGTATAGGTGGCTAGAAGTAAAATCAAAAGTCATGACAGTCCTAGTCATACATAGAACAAAGAGAAGCGACTTGGCAACGCAACAACTTTTCACACACTTAGGCTTCGGAAGATATCGCCGAGTTTTGCGTTGCAACATCACGTCACTTGGATGTCTCAGCCCTTAGAATTGATCAATTCTAGTGTTATTAAACGAATTATTTACTAAAGCTCTAAACTTTACTAAATCATTCAAATTGATGTCTGTTACAAATCATGTTGTCACGAACTTTAACATTATTTTCTGCAAATTCATTCAAAATTGGTAAAAGCAACTAAACTAAACGCCGTACTAAGTGACGGATAAAAAAAATAGTATACAAAAATTATTTACATTTAGGACATTTTAATACACACCTCTAAAGTCTTCAAGAAGACAAGCCAGTTCTTGTGCATCAGGTCCAATCTGAATTGTTTAGTGAAGCACCCAACATAAGATATAAAAGCACACACCAGAAGTACGTCCCCTGGCATTGTTGTACCCTGTTGCTGTAGGCTGGAAGTTTGAAAGAGAATATGAAAGACAATGGTGCCAGCAAGGTCTAGGAACTGACTGCCCAAAGTGCACCAAACACACAACTAAGAATCGCGACTCGTTGTGGAGTATTTTATATTTTAATGCACCCATGACGACTGAGGTCAGTTCTCAAGCAAAAAGTAATTAGTTTTATAACCACCAATTAAGCTCATATTTTTTTTATATATCTAAAGAAAAGATGGATGGACGTTGTCTGTACCGGTGTGAAAGACAATATGGCTAGAGGGTGACTACCGAGATGACGACTAATAGAATCGTCGTAATAAATTGGGATAAGGGCAGGAGATAGGTGGTCTAACTTTTAACCCTTTAACAGTCATAAGCATAACGATTTAGCAATCGGACAAAATGACAAATTGTCATCGGTTGTAAGTATTAATGGTAGAAAACATTTTTTTTTTTCTTTGAATATTTAGTCAGTGACTGATAAGTCTTCAAATACTTGAACCGCAATTTTTGTTTTTTGATATGTAAAATATGGTGGTAAGAATATTCCCATATAAAGGGTTAAGACAAATAAAGGGAAAGTCTCTATTAGTATGTCCCTATTAGATCTTCTACTTTGATGATAAAAACTATAGAAGTACCTAGAAACCGCTTCAGCCCAACGGACATTTTCACTAGCAAGTCCATTGACCAGTCTGTTAGCAAGTTGTATAATAGCATTAGTAGCATCTGCTTCCTTCTGACACTTCATCTTTTCTGATGTTGCCTTTTCGAAGTCTGCCGTCAGCATCGCTAGTTTTTCTTCTAGGGACTATACATGGGAAGAATATTATTATTAATATGAGTGACTGATATTTTTGGTTCAAAAACTTCATTCATATAAATATTGATGCGCATTGGACCCCCGGGGGTCGTGAAACAACCTCGACTTATGACACACTGTTAATTATCTACACCATGTAAAAAAAAACAGTCCGATACGTGAGGGTGTTGTTAAGTATCGTACTGAGAGCCTATAGTGGTAATTTTTTGGAAATGGTTATTACGTGGGGCGCGGGCATAACATACAAGTCATAACTCCTGTTGAAAATTTGCTAATTTTGAATGGATTTGGGGTATATCAAAAATGTAAATGTTTAAATAGCAATAACTGTTTTATTTTCAATAATAATAAGAATTTTAATAATTTTTAGTAATGTTATTGCAGTATCTAAGTGCTCCTTTCGAATCAGACATGTTTTTTCGAATATATTGTATAATAGATTATTAACTGTGTGTCAATGAGTCGAGGTAGATAGGTTGAAGCCATTTTTAACATAGTATGTTATTAAACTAAAGTTTGACCGAAACCGCTGTACTGCACCCGCTGTAGCTTTTGTTTCAAAGTCTACAGAACTTCAGGATTACTTACCATTACTTTGGCTTTGATACACTTCAATTTCTCAGTAGCTGCAGCTAACTCAGCGTTAGCGGCTGCCAAAGCTTTTCTTTTAGGCTCAACATCACAGAATACTTCGTAGAATTTTATAATATTGATCACCCAAGCGCACAGACCAGCAGCTGCAGCTGATTTTGATCTTATGAACTCTAGAAATAAAATATAATTTTGATTGTTTCACCTTGAGCTGGAAACTAATGATGTGACGTGGTTTTAACTAACCAGGCTCAAATTCAGCATCCTTCAAATAAGGTTGAATGGCTTTGATGACGTCAGGGTGAATATTTTCTTTGTCGTATTGTACAAGACAGTCGAGGAACACGTCCACTTTGGCCATCACCACCTGTGAAGGGATACTTCTAATAGTAGATTATTCACTAAGGGTATAAAGCAGCGTCTTATGTCACGGGCGCTATATTGAATCCCGAACGTAATGAATTAGTAGTTTATGAAACTGTTACAATAATCGGGTAATTCCTAGCTATAAGCAGTTTCATACACTATATAATTGAAACTCAGTGCAATTTCATCAATAACAAAATAAATAATATCGTAAATAAGACGCCCAAATCCAATATTCTAACTCAGGTGTGCGCGCTACAGCAACCGATCAGCTGTTGCGTTGCGATAATATGCCGCCATTAAAAATAACTTGCTTAAGTTCTGGTTGAATTAGTGTAAAAATCGTTTATAGCACACTAAAAATGTCAGTGTTTTTATTATTTTATGTATGTACAGTACACTAGGCCGTTAATAAGAACATGGAATCTTGAAAATGTTCGACGTTGAAGCTCGTCTACTTATTCAATCATATATGTATGACCGTCTCTTTCCAAAACGAAATCGACGTTAGAAATTTCAAATATCATATAAGACAAGCATTTCAATGGCCTTATGACATTTAATATTTCCACGGTCGAAATGTGACATAGTAACACCTGGAGACTGTACTTACAGACATACATAGTTACAAAGATATAATTCAATAATGCGTTTAAAATATTCGTATAAACGCTAAGAGCTAACCTTAGCGGCTTTCCAGCTTCTATCCTTTGGTATCTTCCCACCCGGTGCTAACAACACCATGACAGCTGCAGTGACATTGGTCACAGCCCCCGGCGGCGAACCGAAAGACTTCAACTCAGTAAGGTTAGCTTTATTAAGCGTATTCAGCGCTTCTTGAGCAGCTATTAACGCTGGTTCAGCTTTTATCAAGTCTTCTTCACAATCTTTCTGTTTCTTGGATACTTCTTCGGCTATTACTGCTACTTTTTCTTCCTCTTCGTCGGCTATAAGTTAAATGGTATGGATGGATCAAGTTTTTTAATTTATGTTGATGATGTTCATTTTTGTTTTTTTTATAATAATTCCTAGCGACCTACCCGTGCCCTTGCTTCGCACGGTTTTTATGACTTGATAAAATATCGTTATTTCTTTATTATGTAAGTTTATACAGTATGTTAACTAACGAAGGGCGTTTCCGTTAACCCACAATAGTATGGGGTCTATACATGCGGCTACAAAGAAACACTCTGTACACACGCACTTGTGTTTCAACGTGGAAAGACAAGTGCGACAAGTGCGCATGTACAGTGTTCCTTTTAGGTATCAATTTAATATATTATTTTTTGTGATTATTTTATTATTATTTAAAAAAAAATGTTTTTGAACGGTAATATATGTTCTTGCATGTATGGACGCTATACTATTGTGGGTTAACGTGAACGCCCTTCGTTAGTTAATGTACTGTATTCGTTTATTGTGCACCATAAACCTTTCGCAAAAAAATCTCTAAATAATTGGGAAATTCGCATTAAAATCCGTTGTGGAGTTTAGACACGAAAAGCTACTTTACTTTACTTTATTATTATTTTTAGGTCCTTAGCGGTTAATTAATAATTTAGTAGAGATATTTGATTTCACTGTTTTTTTATACTGATACCGATGCCAATCCGCACTGGGACCGCGTGGTGATTACGGCCCTCTAAGAGAGAGGAGGCCCAGCAGTACGGTATATAACAAAAAACATTGTTTTTACAAATCTGTATTAAATTGAGTTTTCTTGCGTACACTGTTAAGTACAAACGCAGGTAAGGAACTAAATAGTAAAAAGTATTATGTGAACAAACCTTACCTAGTGCTTTCTCGCTCTGCACTTTAGCAGTCTCAACGCCGACCATCTCAATAAGTTTGTCGGCTGCCTCATTCTTTTGATGTAACTCTATTTCTTGTACGGCTAACTTTTCCTTTAATGCGTCCACTTGACATGAGGTGCTAGCAAGCTTTTCTAAACCATTTTCGAGTCTGAAAAAAAATAAAAAAATTGGAAAACATGTGGTCACATCCACCAACACGCACTGAGCCCACATTATAGATTACAGTCCATTCGCTCTCAGAGAGAGTGCATTAAGATTATATTAATATTATGTTACGGGTAAGTAATCTACTTGCTGTGCGATCTCAGATAAGCTAGTTATCCACGCAGCGTCTTCAGCTGATTAGTCGCTAGCGAAGTCAAAATCTGTCGCTGGCGATTAAAGACGCTACGGGTGTGCCTAGCATTATCCATTTATATTAATATAATGTAAGTTTTATTTAAACACTAGCTTTTGCCTTTCAAATTTATAATTGTAGTTTGGATGTATACCTTACAATCTTAGCACGTAGTTCATCGGTCTTGTTATTGACCAGCTTAGCGTACAAGCTAATCTGTTCCAGGTAACTCTTGGGTGTGGTATAGTTGTATCGTCTCTCATTGGCTAGGTACGCTTTAGACATCGTGTTTACTGAGGTGTGGACGTACGCCATAAATCTGGATATCGAGTCTCTGAGTGTTATCTGGAAAAAAGGACGAATTATAAAAAAAAAACATCAAGATTCTTCACCTGTCGATCAAACTGACAAAATTTTACTGGCCAAGGTAATAAATCGAAAACAATGTACCTATCTTACCAAATTTATCGAATTAGAGTAACATTATATTTTATCTTATAGTAGGTATTCTGGCGGCTTACAGCAGTTACAGCTTACAACACAAAATATAAGGACAAAATAAATTAGGACGAGCCACTCACAAGCCTCCATATTTAGCAAATGAGTTTCGTTGAAGAAGCTATTAAGTGGATATTTGATCTATTAAAAGTAAACAAACTATTGAGATTTATTTACCGGCAGATTATGCAGCTCCTCCATGAATCTCATGGCCACAGACACCAAAGCCTCCTGTGGCCACTCATGGAACCAGTTGATGGACGTACAATTGATAAGTGCGGGGAACTTTCTAGACCTCACTCTGAGGGTTGAACCGACGGGAGAAAAACATAGGACGACTTTAAGCTGCTTACGAACTCTGTCTATGAAGAATTTCCAACAGGTTTCTCTAGTGTCGGGTAGACCTGCACCTTTTACCTAAAATGTTGGACTCTCATGAAATCCTGCTTGCACCACTGATCACTAAATCGTTAAACATATTTGTACATCATTTTGTGTCATCTTCAAACGAATGACAATAACAGAAATATGGTTATTTGTTTAACGCTAAACGTATTAAGTGATTTGTGGTCCAAGCGGGCCTACGTTTTAAAGTAAAGTAAATTTTATTTGCATAGATTGCTGTACATAAAATAAGATATTACAATAAGATGGGTGAGCCTTGTACAATCTACCTTATATAAGGCATGTAAACATTAATGAAATTGTTCACTAAATTGAAAATTAAATTAAATAATGGAAATATAATTAAACAACTTTAAAACATTAGTTGGCATAGCACAATACATAAATAAAAAAATATAAAACAAAAAAAATCGCTTAAATACAATCTTGAATAAAAATAGGATAAGTTGAGAAAAAACATTAAATTTTTAAAAAGTCAGTCTCATTTTAAAATTTTGTATTGTGTCATTTTTAATTATATTGGGTACTTTATTATAAATTATTGGGCCCATACTAATAACACTTTTTTTGAGCAAAGCAGTATAGGTCTCTTCCTAGTTTCTGAGACTGAAGTGAAAATGTTCATGTTACATTTAACGAAGAGTGCGATTTCTAAAATATACATACTCGGGAATGTTAAAAGTTTTAGCGACTTAAACGCAGGAACGCAACTATCCGTCACTTTCATGCTAAGTATTGCCCTTATGCAACGTTTTTGGGCTTTGAACACCTGTTCTCGTAGAGTACAGTTTCCCCAAAAGATTATTCCATATCTTAAACTTTCGATTTTATTACATATTTTTGCAGCTCCAAGAAATCTATTTATGAAGTTCTTTATTTCTCATATTATGTGCTTTGACTGTCTGAAAAATAATATTTACCTCATTCCTCACACCGGCAATAATATTTTCCATTTCATCATCAGGGAACAAGTCAGCCACTTCACCCGATGCTAGCAAATCGTTAATGAGTACCAAAAACTGTTCATTGGCAACCTGAGCGTCCGTCATCAAGAACATTATGCCAACGTTCTTTAATCCGGTCTTTATATATAACTGAGATAATTCATTCTATAAAAAGAGGAAGGTTTCAGGTTTGTATGACTAATACTAAATACACTTGGTTCGGAAAATTCATGTCCCGTGTTGGGCGGCAAAAAAATATTTGGCGCCCAGCGTGGGACAATTTGTTTAAACTTTTAAAGAACTATAAAACGTAAAACTTTTATTACATATAAACCATAAAGCCTGGTGGTAGGGCAGTACAGTCAGGAATTTTTAGGTGACGAGTTGTAACTTAATATTGTGACAATTTAGT
Organism: Xanthia icteritia; assembly: GCA_949128155.2. Classification (NCBI taxonomy): domain Eukaryota; kingdom Metazoa; phylum Arthropoda; class Insecta; order Lepidoptera; family Noctuidae; genus Xanthia; species Xanthia icteritia. The sequence goes on from OX421932.2 coordinate 19,139,310, forward strand.
TATTAAATAATAAACAATGTTCGTAGGTACAGAAAGAATTAATGCGTTTGGATATCAAGTACGTCTTTAAAAGTAACACTTATTGGTTCTGTGAAATGTCCCACGTTGGGTGCCAAATCTTTTTGGCGCCCAATTTGGGAGTCTTTGTTATTATATCTCTACCTTTAAGTCAGAGACTCCATATCCTTTCTTGAGCTGTATCTGTAAGACTTCCAAACTCGATATGAAAGCTGCTAGTCGGGACAGTGACTGTTTGCCGGAACCTCCTACACCTACCAGTAAAGCGCTGCCTCTTGGACTTTCCAGGATGCGAGAAATTCTAAAGAGAAGAGTGGATTAAACAACCATAATAATAATAATAGGGCGTCTTTATACTTAATGCTGTCTTAAAAAAAACTATTTATAGAGACTCTGTTTTTAGGATGGCTCATTTGTAAATTTCATTTGTAAGTTACGTTGCGAATATTTTTAATTTACTTTTTTACGTAACTACGATACAAGGAAAATTATGGTACAGAGCACAATTTTTGTTTAAAAAATAAATTTTGGTCAAACCGTAAAAACTCAAACATAGAAGAATTTGCACACTAATAAATAAAATATAAGTAAATCACCTGCAAATATGCATCATAGCGTCCTCAAACAGCACCAAGTTCATGGCAGCGATAAGATCGTTATAACTCGCCATAGCTTCAGTGAGCAGTTTGTTCAACTGTTCCCAATTCATGATGGGCATGTACTTCGGCTCACCAATACCGCCCGCAAAGTGACAGTAGATGTTAGGACGCTCAAAAACTACGCCCTCGTCGATGTCCTAAAAGCAACAAGTTTATTTTAAATTAGAGAGACAATCATGCGAGGGATGGTAATATTATTTCCTGCGGTTCTTTATATCTTTTATAATGGCAATGGATTCATAATACTCGTCAGTATTATGAATCTAATATGAATTTAATTCCCATAAGAATTTATAATTCACTTACATCAAAAATATTAAACTTACAAAAAAATATTTTGATTGACGCACAGTAAGTTTTGATAAAAATTGCAGATATCAAGAAATTTTCTAAAAATGTAGGGTAATTGTTAATTATTTAACCCAGCCAAAGCTTAAACATAAACGGAGCACATCTCATCAGATTCCTTCATTAATTACAATGTGATTTACCTCAAAATTCTTTTTGCATAGGTCAACTTGAACTTTGAGGAAAGCATCGATATCTTTTTCCTCTGTCAACTTGTCGCAGTACACACGACTTGTTTCATGAAGCCACAAACGAAGTATATCTGATGTAGTCTCTAAGCATTCATTGGTACTGAACAAGAAGCCCTGAAACAGAATTTCGGGTAATTTTTTAAACCTTTATGAGTACTAAAATTTTAGTTTTACAGACATTTAAGTTACCTGAAAAACGTTTGACAAATCTCTTAAGTTGAATATGTAATGGAATTTGATCGCAGTAGGTAGAAAAACTTGAGATATTTTGTTATGTAGAGTTATCGTTGCCATCACAACGTTAGCTGAAATAAACATATTATTCACATATACAATTACGACATTATTAACTTTGACTGTTTGATACAAAGTTTAAAAAATCTAAATCGTTCGTTTACCTTTCAACTAGTAAAATTTGAAAAAAAAATAAGCAGTATCTTACTCACATGACAATTTCGCAATTAGTGGGTTAATCCTTAACTCCGGATTGGCCAAATGCTGGCTCAAGATTGAATGATAGATATAATTGAGAGCATCCGTATTAGGAAAACTGATCGCAAACACACAGAAATGCCTCTGTAACCTCGGATTTATGGTAAAACTGCCTGAAGTAGGGTTCATACAAGACACATATTGTGTGTTGTGGATGTCTTTCAAAGATAATTTCGTACGATCGTACCAATGACCATAGTCCATGTGTTGACGAATTATTGTATGAGGTTGGACAGTCCCGTAAGCATCTACTTCGGGCATATTCATGTCATCAATAAAGTAAATCAGGGTTTTGTTTCCAGGAGGCCCATAGTTTCGACCAGCTTTTTTCTCTAGCGGTTTTTCGAGAATTTTCTGAAGCATCTCTGATGAAGTGTAGAAGTTGAACGGTACAGATTGAATTGCGTAGGCTTCCGATAAACTGAAACAAAATAACAAAGGAATGAAATTATTTGAACAAGCATGCAGCAATGGTCACATTACTACTCATTTCGTTGAATTTAACAATGATAATACCAATACACATCAAAATAAAATTGCACAAAAAATTACAATAGGTATAATTGCTTACCCTTGTAACTTTTCATTAACTAGAACAGTTTTTCCAGAGCCAGCGCTTCCGACTAACATTACAGGATGCTTGTTCTTCATCAACAAGTCTAAGAAGAATCTAACCCTTATCGTTTCTGCTGTTGGTACAAGCACAGCCTAAAAATAACAATTGAAATTAGAAAAATACAAGACCAAAGGCCAAAATAAAACTTATACAACGATTATGTCTAGTGTTACCTGTAACGGCATATCAGAGTCCAACTCAAACTTTGGTATCTTCTCAGTCCACGGAGTAAACTGCTTAGTATCGTGATCGATATAGTAATCGAACACAGTCCCACCAGCGGGGAATTTGATGATCTTAAACTCATTGTTCCACCATTTTGAAAATTCTTCAATACATAAGTAATATTAATTTTAAGTTAAAAAGATTCGTATACAACAGGATCAGATTGAACTCTATCCACATAAAGAGCGCATAAAAGAACTTCTGCGTCATTTTCTATAGCCAATAACGAAGAAATTTCATCTAACAGAAATGCATATCTAAATATAATTAAATTAGTATCTTAATCAAACTTACCAATCCTATAATCAACGCTACCCTCATGGAACATCGCAGATCCAAAAGCCCAAACACAAGCAAACACAAAGAATATATCGTGCCACTCCTTTGGACATTCCGCCGGCGTATTCTCAGGTACAAATAGACAATTTAGTAGATGACATAGCATTTGAACATGAGCCATATCTACTATGGGGGTGATTTTTTTAAAACGAGTCCTCACTGTTTCTAAACAGGATGGAATATATTTGTCAAAGAGTACGACTAGGTTGGACTTTTCTGCTGGTATCTTTCTTGTTTCTACCCAACTTGTTACATATCTGTAAATACCCCAAAGATCAATAAGTTAGACCAGACTGAACCGTCATACCAAATCAACATGACTGTGTCGTTTAAAAAAATCTTATTCTACTTACGGATTCCATCCTAAATCCTGGGAATTAATATACAAAATACCAGCTCTAGAAACTGTAGCTGGGGTAGCAGTACGCAAGTTAGAAATCTCAAACATCAACCTCATTACTGGAGTTAAAGCTATTCGTTCGTTACTAGCCAACGTTAATATCTTGTTATCATCCATTACAGTGTTCAAAGATTCAATCCACATCGGATCTATGTCACCATCAAGAACTATCCACTTCGGATTGTCCCCAGCTAAGTTAGCTTGATCCCTCATTATCACTGACAGCAAACCATCTTTCCATTCCCTAGTAGCCGGATTTATAATACCAAACAATTCGTCATTAGTCACAGCTTTAGGATTCAAATCGTTGAATATAGGTTTCTTTCGAACATTCTGATAGGTTTTGAATAGCGTTTTCCATACTTGCGTCTTTCCTGTACCAGCGTTGCCAACTATGAATACTGAATGTCGGACTTCTAACAATTCCTCCAATTGAACGACTTTTAAAATGAAATTATCTTCCGGTTGTAAAGACAGGTCCATTGCAGCTTGTTTGACTGTCCTTTCGAATTCTAGATCACGTTTCCTTGGCACTTCTAGAGCGGGGAATAAGTCACCGATGAGTCCCATGAATACTGGCATATCATCTGTTACTATCTTTGGTATGTTGAAATCTCGGAGAGTTCTCATGAGTACTTCTTCTTCAGGTCTTCCTGGGTCACCTCTCTGTATGAATAGATGAGGCATTTTAATCACAAGGTTTTTTTGTTTATCTATAATAATAAAGTAACCGTTGATTTCATGATTTTAGTCTAACAAAAACGTAAAACGTTCATCGGTCAATTACACTAGTTAAAAACAGCACTTAATGTGACCCGACATTAAAATGATTTCGACATGGATCTACAACCAAGTCCCGTTTAATTGCTTACCTTCAAAGACCCAGCAACAACAAGCACAGATTTGATAGCTCTCAGCCCCCAATCATAATGATCCTGCTTCGACAGCAACTCCTTACACAAAGTATACAGCGTAATAAACTTCCTGGCCAATATCTTAGCTTCTTGAAACCCTTCAGCGACCAACATGATCTCACAAATCAGTTCAAAGTCAGGCACCACCATAGCACACGGTCTGAATAAAGCCTTTAGATTCTCAGGCAATTCTGTACGACCGGCGTAACCTGGATTCATGGTGATGAAAATACCGACTGATGGTGTTAAGGATATTATTTCGCCCATAAAGTTGAATGTTTTTTTTTTGTCTCTGAAATATGAAAAGTACATTCGTTATTTATTTTATGGCACAATATCAATACGAAAATATTCAAGAAATCTAGTTCTTATTCAATAATGACACAGGGATCATAATTCATGACAGAACGACCGATAGAATAGAGGCATATAATTTCTAAGCAAATTCTAATTCAGATGCTATTCCTTTTATGACTTACCTGATAGCATCCTGAACAGACTTCACTTGCACAGCAACGACAGACAACACCTCAACTGAGATTCGGTTGAACTCATCAAAACATCCCCAAGCACCCGTCTGAGCCAGTCCTTTGTAAATGTTGCCGCAAGACTGAACAAAGAAACACAATTTAGTATTGCAGTATATCAAACAGGAACTTACAATATCAAATTAAACACACGAAAATAAGGCATGATTTTATTGGTAAATTACCTAATTGAGACTAGTTTGGCTTTTTAGGGACAAAGGCGGTAAATCTAAATGATACTTTCACGCGTTTAAGTTAAGTTTCTTGAATCTTGTAAATTTGAGTCACACAATCAGCTGGAACATTGTTCCAAAAAGGATTGCGAATCAAATCACGTCATTGCCGATAAATGACAATGTTAACTACCAACTTAACGATACCTTTTACTGTCACCATAAAATTAGCAATAGAACGAACCTGTTATTTTTCTTAGGCAACTCACAAATAGTTTCCTTCTCTTTCATTACAAAACGATTTCTAACAATGGTTAAACCTTAGAAGTCAGTTTTTGTATTCAAGACGGTATCTTTGTCTGATAAGTTTCAAAATACAAAAACTGTTACAAATCTGATCTAGAGATAAACCTTGTTTAAAAAACAAAGTAAGGCCGATTGAGTATATTTTTCCACAAGAATAGATTCATTAATCTGTAAGTAAGTACCTGATAGTCCATCTGCTCAGAGCAGTTGAAGACATAGACCATAATTCCCAAAGCTCTTCCCAAATCTTTTGTGGTCTCTGTTTTACCGGTACCAGCCGGACCTGCGGGCCCCCCGCCCATTATTAGATGCAAAGACTGAAAATAAAATAATATACTTAAAATATAGTGGTGGAAAAAAGCCTTTGGTAGGCCGACTTTAATAAAAGAAGAGTATCTTGAAGAGGTTGGTCAAAACAAAATATTTGAATGATAACCTCACAGAATTATACTAAGCCTATATTTGCCAGGAGACAAAACTGTATAAGAAAAAGCGTCTCAGAAACACCATGTGTGTAAACTATCTCACCTGAGTCAGTGTGATGTAGCATCGATCAGTCAATGGCGTGATGACCAGCCTCGGAGTGTTTCCCAAGTATTCGTAACTGTATATAAACTGAGCATCGCAGATGTTCGCAAAACAATGGTATTCCTTCTCGCCCCATCTAAAAACCATCGTACATTACAGTTCCCATTCCTGTGCAATCATTTTTTGTGCCTCAGTATAATTATAACTACTATAACATGAAATTAAGATTATAACACATAGGCATAAAACCTTGTTCCTAATTGGTATAAAACTAGAATTAATGTTAGATTTGATGAATTATAGTGATTAATGCAGCATAGTTTTCATTTCGAGGCGCATCGTTGTAAACAAACCGTGTATCTATGTAAGAATTGAATACTAAACATTACATGATTAAAGCTCGTTAAATTGAAAATTGTTATATGTATGAGATTCTACTGAAAGGAAAATTGAAATGCTTCAAGACATATTGAATTTACTAAGTGATCTAATGATTGTACCATTTGAATCTAATACATAATTTAGTAATGAGAATGCGGTGCAAGAAGTTCCAGATGTGAAAATACTAAAACATAAAATAATGAAAGTGAATGAACCTGATACAAGAAAGTGCAGATGATTCAACTTTAGCTCCAGCACCTGTGTCTAAGCTGAGACTGCCACATAAACGCCGACCCGGCCTCCACCTTCGCTTGAATCATCTTACTCACAACGTCACGTGAATGCACATCTATAGTACATATCGTCATGATCTTCTGCCTGTCTTGCTTCGTCAGCTCCCCAATCAGTAAAGAAATCAATGTGCTTAACTGAGACAGCTGTTTCTTGTAGTAATCTTTCAAAGCATTGTCATACCCTTCTTCTAGTCTTGCGAAAGCCATGTTGACTTCAGTAGTCCACCAGATTTGGGAGCCGCATAGTGCTACTTGGGCCATGAAATCGAAGAGCCATTGTTCTCTCGGCTTTTCTTCGTAAGATATCATTGATTCTCCGAAATAGTGTCGGATGGCAGATCTCATCATGTCTTGTAGTCTGTTCAGCCAGATTTCGACCTGAAATGTAAAGTTACGGAATTATATTATTCTACTGTTATCTTCTATTTATGAAAGTTTTAATAATTAAACTAGGCGGTGAAAGTATTGTAAATGTATTTGCAATTATTGCATTTTTTGCACTCACAGCTCCAGTACAATCGCATGTTCCATGAAACGGAACGAGTTCTCCATCTTTAGCTATCATACCGGATGCCACCTTCTCGCCTGGTTTCTGATCATCTATGAATTTCAGCTTTGCAATCGAATCAAAAAGTTTTGTTAAATGCCTGAAAACGTAACCCTTATTGTTAACAACTTCCTTAAGAACAAGCAACATTACATACAAGCTTTATTATTATACAAATGTGTTAGTGTGTGTTTTAATATGAACAATTCAATTTAAAGTGCAACATTTTTCAAACTTGTATAGCTTACCTGATAACCAAATCAGCTTGATTTCCGTTAGACAAAATATCTAACAGATCAGCAGAGGACACAAAATAGAACCTTGGGAACGCCAATCTCTTCGTTTCCAAGTACTCAGCTAGAGCCTTCTCACAAATAATCAGATCTTTCTGTATACTGTCGAGATGCTCAACCAAACCTTCTTTGTTAGTACCTTTGACAACATTTGGAGTTTTCGCCATTTCAGTGGACAATATCTGGAAATTCCAAAAATTATCGGATCTTTACTTATTTTGAATGTAACAAATGTAATCAATTTTATGTGTATGTCTTTATTTTTTTACCTTAAATTCGCCATCAATCCTATCAAATCTAGCTGAATCCTCAGGCAGCTGTTTCCTGATATCCTCGGAGCTCATAAAAATGCTCTCCAAATGAGTCCAAGTTCTTTGAACTTCAAACCAGACTGTGATCACTTGGTCTGCTATGGATAGCTTTTGCTGCCAACCTGATACTTCCTCCAAGAAGTATGCTATGAATTTTGATGTCATTAAGTTTTGTAGTTGAACCTAAAACATAATTTAATATTTTAAAATGAGTTCTACTCATGAACTAAAGGCAATGAAATTGTATGTATTAACGGTTTTTCCACGTTATTTACCTGATTTTCTTCTAGCGTCTCGATCAGCTCTTCACTAGCCCTCAACAGGGTACACTGAGTTCTCGTATGTACCTCTTGTTCAAACTCCAATTGACTCCACGTAGTATTCAAATCTTTCAGAACCTTCTCCATAGACATTTCTTTTACCGCTTTATCTACAATATTTTTCACTTCTTCCTCGCATTCGTGCAAGTTTAGTGCAAGTAAATCCGCAAGCGTTGTGTTTAAATCCATTACGATTCTCACCTGTTTTATTATACAAATATTTAAATAACGATCTCAAACAAGTTAGAGGAATGAATATTTACATTGACTTGATGAATAAAGTATTAACGTCTACGAAATTTTAATTATTTTTTTATGTCAATGGTTAAATTTGTTTAAATACTTACGTTAGTGTGATTTTCTTAGACACAAGAATTAAATATTTAATTTATGTGAAGTATAAACTAACATAATTATGACATAAATCCATACGCGCTAACACGAAGCAGTGTAAAAGAATATATTTAAAAAATATGTGAAGATGTCGGAGATAACAAAGTAGGTAAATATTGAAAATAATATTAGAAACGATACTTAAATTATTTAACACGAAAAATAATATTTACACTATACACACCGCGGCATTGTCATACTTACAGTGAGCTCACGTGGTAATGCTGCTAAGCTCTGTGAATCACAAACATATTTACATTCGCATAACAATTCATTCGATGCATACTTCAAACATTGACATTGTATAATACAAAACTCAGGCAATAATAAACTGTACAGTTATGTGAACATTTCATCCAAAGCAAATGCATGCCGCATTCAAACGGAGAGTTACCATCACCATTTCACACTCACACAATGTTTTATGTTTTTGCTATACTAAATCATTAGAAACAACAAAATCTACTGAAATGTTGAATTCATTTCTGCTAAGTTCCAAGTCTAGTATGATTCCTGACAAATGGAATGGTAACTTTAAACGACCATGCAAAATGCACAAGTAAAATTCCAAACCCATCAGCTGATTCGCAATCCTGATCTCGAAGGTGCTAACACAACATTCATGTTATATTTACATTTTAGTTTATTTATTTACAATTTTAATTATTTATTTTGCCCGAATGTTACAAATTTCACCTTAGTTGTACTCATGAGTGAGTCCCAATGCCTTTCTCTGATCGCTGGGTTTTGTAGCTCACCCACTGCTCGTAAGGATGTTAGCATATTCTTTACTGTTGCTTCCAGGACCATGTATGTATCCCAACTAGAAACATATGATATAAATGCGTTATTTTCTAAATTATCAATTTTGTTTATATTTTCTGTTGTGCCTTCAACTTACCTTCTCATTTCCTTGTCAAGTAATCTAATCTCTTTAGCAAACTTTTTACATTCAATGTCCATGTTTTCAACATCTATCTTACGCCATGGTGTCGTTTTCCAATCTTCTATGCTCGTTCTCACTATGTGTACGTAATCCCAAAGTTGCTAAAATTTTGTATTTTAGTCGTTAATTCCCATACTTTTTCTTTGAACTTTTGTGATATTATTTTTTGCATATAAAAGTACAGTACCTTTAACATTCTCAATTCCTTTCTGCATTGCTTCAAAAGCTTAAATTCTGGTACGTTCACTTCAAATAAGGACCCTGACTCCTGTATCCCTCTCATATCTTCTTCCAAGAACAGAAGTTCATAGTCCACCCTCGACATCACTTCGTAAGGATCTTCACAATCGTATTTGAAGAACTATAAAGTAATCAACCTTTATAATAAGCGTGAGCATAATATTCCCTTATGTAATTTTTCAATCAAAAATAAGTTAACCTTCGTGAAGTATCAATATTAATAATCCTACCTCGTATCTCTTAAAAACTTCTCTATAGTAAGAAACATGGCTATCAAAAGTAGATATCTTCTTCCTAATACCGGACACTTCAGCCGCTTGCAGTGGTGCCACGTGCTGTTTCACTGTTAATGCTAACTTCTTTGTTGCTTGCCATTGTTCTGGTAGTTCCTAAAGGACATGAAAGAAGTTAAATTAACCTCAATTATTTTTTTTCTCGCAATACATAGAGAACTTTGCCTTAGATGTTTATTATCTAAGGCAGAGTTTGGGACTCATGAGAAATGAGATAAAATGAGAAATGAAATGAGTAAATAGTTATGTGAGAGAATCAATGCGCTAGTTTGACTATGAAAAAGATTCAAGAATCAGTTATATGGACTCCATCATAGCAACTATTGAATTGCAAATAACATTCACCTATATCACAGTAGCTTGGTTATGCAATAAACAGCAATTATTTAACATTTACCTGCAGCAATACATTAACTTCTTCAGGAATATCCATATCATAGAACTTCAGCAATTCAATGGTCTCAGTTAGAGGCTGGAACATGTCATCCGTAGTTACAGTTCGGTCTTTGACGTGCATAAGGTACCCCATTATTCTGACTAGAGCTTCGTAGTCACCTTCTGGTACTGGTTGGAGTAGGCCTGAAGAACATTACGAGTAAAAGAACTGATGACGGAACAAAACTGACATATTTCAATTATATTTTTATAAGTTTACGATGGTGTACTTTAGCCAGAAGTTTTTTATTTAGATGAAATAAAAACGAAGCAGTTACAAAAAAACACTATTAATTTTAAAGATTTTCGTCTCTAAATTTTACGTTACTAATGCTATCATTTCTACATAATATCTTTTTTTTTAAATTGTGTATATGAGTACCTTCATCAGCATCACGTATGAAGTTTCCCAAGTCACTGAGACTGCATGTGACTTTGTTGACCAGATGCTCTTTGTACATATTACCCCATTTTCTCACCGTGTTGAGTAAAGCTTGCCTAAATGGCCGGATGTCCACCTGTTGAAATAAAACAGTATACCTTTTGTGGAGGCTCTACGCTTTAAAATTGAGGAAGTTAAAAGTGTTAGGCCCACTTATATAAAAAACCACTAAATGCATTTAGCGCTAAACATTATTTAAAGCATCGTTCTGCCCCAGACAGTATCTTATATTTTTAGATTGTCGAATTTGATGGATAAAAATATACTAATTGCCAGATTAAACTAAGATTTTAATTTACTATTACAAAGTCTTTACCTGAAACCAATGATTAAAGATTTTGTGAGGCTGCATATCTTCTATTTCCATGAACAAATTCTCATAATGATCAATTTGCTCTCTAAAGCCTTCCATTTTAGGTTCACAGGGTACCGGACACTCTCCTTCAACTCTATCCTTTTCGTCCAAAGCAAGCTGGTCTACTTCATCAGGGGTTAGTATTCTGCCATAAGTGAGGAATATTTCCATCACTGCATCTCTTTCTTCAAGCCATAAATAGGAGTAATTCTCAAATGTTTTGCAGAATTCGTTGGCGTCTTCGATCACCTGAAAAAGGATCAAACCTAGCCTTAGAATTTCTTTGGATTGTTTAAAAACTGACATTAATATAGAATAAATGAATAACAATTAATTATACAGGCCGATATTGAATTAGTGATATTCATGTTGTCAACATAAGTTACCTTTTCAATACCATTCAGAATTTCTTCTTTCATCTCAATAACATCATCACTGCCAATGATTTCTTTTTCATACGTTTGATCTCTCTGTTTATCAATTCGTTCAATCAGAGTAGCCATTTTCATGACATCGTCAATAAGACCTTTTATCAAAGCTGTGAATCCCTTTTCAGCGGTTGGATCTAAACTCGGAGCGAATACAATGTCTGGGTCAAGAAGTTCCATTTGAGCTTCAAACAAAGGAGCTAATTTGTTTTTAGGATTCATATGTTCTGATATGTAGCCCAAACTGCAAAGAAAATAAATAAATTAAGATAAGCTTAATCATCATTCATCATCATTACTGGCAGCCTTGATCAACCCAATGCTGAGTAAAGGCCTCCTTCCTTTTGTGCCATGCTTAATCATGTCTTTTACCATATAGTGGTTTAGATTTTTAAAGATACTCTGGACCTGTTTTATATTGTCATGATAGATACTATCCACCAGATAAATTAAAATATAGGTCAGAATTATTTATTTGCCAAATAAAATATACGGATCGTAGCAAGAGATAGTAAAAAAGGCCACAAGACTACTAGACTTCAACTTATAAATAAACAGAGAAATCAAGACATCACTAGACGCAAAAGATGTTACCTGCATGCAATGGTCTTGAACAGAGCTTCCTCCAACAACGCGTCAATAAAAGCCACGTAGTTCATCCAAATCTCACTGTTTTGGTTATCCTGCATGTTGAACAGTTGCATGTTCTCGTTTAACAACTCATTGATTCGATTAGCCGTAGTCACTATGTCGCTGTAACGTTTGACTTTCTTGTCTGGCCGATCCTCTAAGTTCATCAAAGTATCCTGTGAAGAGACACCACACAAGTCAGCTGCCGAAATGTTCTTTAATAGGCTTTGTTTGATGTTATTATTCTTTGATCGTGTTGCCTACCTTCTTTCCCTCCTTTCGTTCAAACAAAGGCTGTACCGACCAGTCCTTCATAGTTTCTTTGATTTCTACTAAGTTGTCCTGTATTTTCGACATCCTCTCAAACAGATTACCAACTAATCTGTGTAGTTCTTGCAAATAATTCCACAGATCTAAAAAAAAAAAAAACAAATTTGCTAACAAGACTTTTGAAAAGTTAACGTTCAGTTCTGCCTAAAGGATAACATTTATGTGCCAAAACAAGTTATGCTGTTCTAATAACACTTTTAAAGATTCTGCAATATACAAAGACTTATTACAAAATTTCACTAATAGCAATGGAAAAGAAATCACCATCAGAATTCCAATTCAGCTTATTCTGTGCCATTTCAATCCTCTGATCAATGGCCTTTATTTCATCTTCCACTAAGTCGAACTCCACTTTCTGACTGTTCTTCCTAATCTGGTTATACCAATCGATAGTTATGCCCAAATTGATTCTGTACTGTCTATAAGTTTCTTGCTTCTCGAATATCGTTAAACCATCTTGTGGTAGGAAGTCTTTATACTCGTCGTTTGAGCGTAAATGATGAACTTCCTTCAGAATTTCTAGAAGCTGCAAAGGAATGTTGTTGCCGTTTTCATTTGCTTAATAACTAATTATAACGTTATAAGTGAAATTCTTTACATTAAATCGCAGACAAGCTTATTAATGTTGCTACAACTAACGCAAGTGGGAATATTTTATTTGTATCTATCAATATAGTGTTATCAATAGTAAATTATATCGCATTTTATTTAATTAGCTATGTTCAATTAAATCTATTTTAATATTAAAAGTATAGTTTTGACTATTGTAGTACCGACTGAGTTCGTAGATGGCACGACTAACCAATCACAGTGCATTACCAGTCTTTGGCGGGAATCAGAATGGTGGGAGAACGCCACTTTGATTGTCGTGCGAGTCCTGCGAGCTCAGTCGTGCATTAGACGTCGCGAGACGAGTACTAAAGCTCGAGTTGTGCTTAATACGATATCTAGTGGTGATTGTGAAGTTTATTTGATTTTGTGTGCTGGACAAATACAATAAGTAAGTACATGAACAAGTGTCTATTATTTCTAAAAACCTTATTTTAAAAGCCATGAACCTGAATAACAATTAGTTTTCATATTTAAATATTGTTACTAGATTCTCTGCAAGAGTACAGAGTCCACATCTCAGAAGTGGGATAAAGATTCCTGTTTTGGCCAGTAATAAAAAAAAAAAAAATTTTTCTACCCTTTATGAGTTACCTGCGGGTGTATTAAACTATTGTGATATTTAGCTTTTGTGCTCTTCATTGGTTAGTATTTTTTCTTTAAAAAAGAAAACCAAATAGTGGTTACGTTTACAACTGTTTTGGTTCTTGGCTATTATGTTATTAATATTCCTATTTCTAGTAAAAACAATTTAAATAGTTGTAACGAAACGCTGCCTAGCTATGTTATTACATATCTATCTGCTTCAGTGTCCTTCAACTGATTATTACTCAGATAAACCTATACAAATTTGATTTATTTTAATACGAAATGGTTTCTTTTATTTTTTTTTTCAACAACTACCACGAGTTTTACTAACGGGTGGATGTTTTAGTATTAGTGGTACTTTGTTTGACCTTACATTTACAATACACTAAGTTATTACGATTATTATGACGCTTTAATCGTTCGAGCCAATGTTGGTTTTCTAAAGACTGATAGATGTACTTAACTTAGTAGCTTTATAAAAACCAATTAAACATTTCTGCGAATTTTACGTACATGACGTGCTTATGTTATATTTTGTATTGGGCAAAATTTTTGGTTTTAGAATGTTTTAAAGAACTGAATTCTTTGGGATACAATTTACAATTCCAGGGTTATCCTATGGACGGGGACAGACGAGAACGTGTTGTCTACACCCCGACAGATCCGACAGGGTCACCTACTGCTAACCGTCGGTCACGCAGTCCTGCAAGGCGTCAAGCCTGCAGTCGGGACTTAAGTCGGTCACGTAGCCGGCCGAGCCGTCAATCAAGAGGGCGCCTGAGTCGCTGCTCACCAGATCAACCGGTGCAGCCTCGAAGGCGGGATAGTCCCCGCTCACGCAACCGGCTGAGTCAACGACCGCGCAACTCGGAGGCCCGACAGCGAAGCGAGCAGAGGAGCCGCAGCCCGGACCTCCGGGGATCGAGCCGCCCGGACCGCCGAGCATCGAGCCGCCCGGACCGCCGAGCATCGAGCCGAGCGGACCGCCGAGCAGACCGCCGAGCATCGAGCCGAGCGGACCGTCGGGCATCGAGCCGCACGGACCGCCGGGCATCGAGCCGCACGGACCGCCGGGCATCGAGCCGCGCGGACCACCGGGCATCGAGCCGCACGGACCGCCGGGCATCGAGCCGCACGGACCGCCGGGCATCGAGCCGCACGGACCGCCAAGCATCGTGCCGTGTGGACTGCCGAGCATCAGGGCATCTCTCACCTGGCCGTGCAAGCTGCCGTTCGCGAAGCCCATTGAGGCAGCCGCGAGCTAGCGCGGTGAGAGACGTGCAATCCAAAATTCAAGATAACACCAGGGGTGAGTCAACTTCTCTAGGATTATCTACTCTTTCGGATCTTGTCAATGTTTTAAAGTCTATGTGCAGTAATAATTCAGATAAGTTAGGTTCCCTTAATAACACAGTTCCCGAGTTTGACCCAAGTAAACGGGAACAGACAATGACTATGTGGCTTCATAAAGTCAATGAGTGTGCAACCATTTATGCGTGGTCGGAGAAGCAAGTTATCCATTTTGCATTACCAAAACTAAAAGGTGTTGCTCAAAGATGGTACGAGGGTCTTCCGTCGGTCCTGTTTACCTGGGCTGAATGGCAGGCAAAACTTTTGACTACTTTCCCATCGGAAGAAAATTATGGCCAAATGCTAAGCGATATGTTGGCAAAACGGGCTAAGTTCACGGACTCCTTAGAAGAGTATTATTATGACAAACTGACACTAATCAACAGATGTGGTATAAGTGGGAAAAGGGCAGTCGAATGCGTTTTACATGGCATCGACGACCGGTCGGTTAGATTGGGTGCTGAGGCAGCTCAGTTTGATGACCCTAACAAACTCCTTACATATTTACGTAATGCTCGAAATATAAAATTCAACAACGAGCGTAAAATTATTAAGGGTCAACCTCAAAAATACCAAAATAGCTCTAACCCTAGGCCTACACGTTGTTCGAATTGTAAGAAGGATGGTCATGTTACATCTCAGTGCACTCAACCCGTTAAGAAGTGTAGTAGATGCAATAGAATAGGTCATGAGGTAGAACAGTGCTATGCCAAACTGCCGACGACTGAAGAGAAAAAGGTCATGAGAGTAGTGGAAAGGGGCGATGTAGGCGCGGTTGGCTCTTCAAAAATAACCACTCCAGTGTCGGAACCGAACAAGAAGTATTTCAAAACCGCTACCATTAACGGTTTTTCCATTACTGCGTTCATAGATTTTGGGAGTGAATGCTCAATGATTAGGTTGTCAGCATTTAGAAATATAGGTTCGAGTTATAATGTCGATAATCTTCCAGTACTAAGAGGATTCGGCAATTCGGTTGTCCATTGTATAGGTAAACAACGAGTTCAGATAATTATTGATCTTGTGGAAGCTGATCTAGAATTGCTGATAGTCGCAGATAGTGCAATGCATGTACCCCTTTTAGTAGGTCAAACATTTACGGAGCAGCCACACGTAGTCATTCGTAAAACTAGTGACGCTTTGGAAATCTCTGAACTTGATCACCAATATGTAGTACCTAATAGCAAAATAAATTTGTTCTGCAAAGAATCTGTTGAAGTTTTGGGTCGTGCTGTTGTGGACGTTTATACAGATCCGTCACATCAGGGTGACATCTTTGTCGATGGGAGTATTCGATTTCAGAGGGGTGTTCGCTATTTAGTAACAGCTGGATTGTTCGAAATGAGAGAATGTGGAACAGGACAGATTGTTGTCATTAACACTTCGACAACACCATTGGTGTTTTCAAAAGATTTCCTGATTGCTCGTGGTCGTGTGGCTCGGGAAGAGTCCGGTGTGCAAGTTTTGAACGTTTTGTCAACTGTCAGCAATGACTCTAAGAGTATTGCTGAAGCTGATTTAAATCTGGAAGACGTACTCATTCCCGAACATAAGATCCAACTCCTCAACCTGCTGAATAAGTATCGATCCTGTTTTGCTATCAATTTATCTGAATTAGGGAACACCACAGCTGGTCATATGACTATAGATCTGCAAGACAACGAACCCGTTGTATATAGACCCTATCGCTTGTCGATCAGCGAAAAGGAGAAGGTTAGGGAAATAGTTTCCGAATTATTGGAGAATGACATCGTAAGACCATCAACATCATGTTACGCGAGTCCTATTGTAGTGGTTAGGAAGAAGTCTGGCGAACTTCGTTTATGCATAGATTATCGTGCCCTTAATAAAAAGACTGTCCGGGACTACTATCCCATGCCGCTTATTGACGATCAGCTGGATGTTCTTTCTGGTAATAAATACTACACGACTTTGGACCTTGCTTCAGGGTATTACCAAATACCAATCCGGGAAGCAGACAAACATAAAACTGGGTTCGTGACGCCGGATGGTCATTACGAATTCAATCGTATGCCATTCGGTCTTGCAAATGCCCCGGCCACCTTCCAACGTATTATGAACCAAGTCCTTGGGTCATTGCGACATAAAGAAGCCCTAGCCTACTTGGATGACGTCATTATTCCCTCAAAGGATATCAATGAAGGAATGTCGAGATTAGAGTCAGTGCTTCGCCTGTTCTCCAATGCTAGCCTTACATTAAAACTCCCCAAATGCTTCTTTTTCTGCAGCTCGGTCGAATATTTGGGCTTTGAGATTTCTGCTAGTGGAATTCGTCCTGGAGAGAGGAAAGTAGAGGCTGTGAAACTCTTCCCAACTCCTCAGAGCCAACATAATGTTCGCCAGTTTCTTGGGCTGTCTAGCTTCTTCCGCAGATTTGTCCGAAATTTTTCGGTTATTGCAAAACCTCTTACACAACTCTTGAAAAAGGACTCCAAATGGTCATGGGGTACGGATCAGGAAACCGCATTCCGTTGTTTACAAAAAGAGCTCGTACAACGTCCCACTTTGGCTCTATACAATCCGAAGGCAGATACCCAGCTTCATACGGACGCTTGTAAGATTGGAGTGGCAGGTATCTTGTTGCAAAAGGATAAGGACGATGTGCTTAGGCCAATCGCTTATTTTAGTAGGCAGACAACTCCCGAGGAACAAAACTACTCGTCATACGACTTGGAGACGCTTGCCGTAGTTTCTTCCTTACATAAGTTCCGGGTTTATTTAGTAGGTATCCCTTTTAAAATTATAACCGATTGCAACTCTCTTCGTGCAACCTTTCAGAAGAGAGACATGATTCCAAGAGTCGCTAGGTGGTGGGAACAGATGCAGGAATATAATTTTAGCATTGAGTATAGGGCAGGTCATCGCATGGCTCATGTCGATGCACTCAGCCGGAACCCTATGCAGCAGGCTCATAATGTTATGATCGTTAGTGATGGCAATTGGTTAGCTACAGTCCAAGGCGCAGATAGTGAAATTCAAAGGATCGTTGGAATTCTAAAGGATCCTCAGTTTGATGACGTAATTGACATCAAATCAAATTTTAAATTGAAGAATGACAGGCTCTATAGGGTAACTAGTGACGGCGATAGGTGGGTCGTGCCGAAAGGGGTAAGATGGCAGATTGTTAAACAAAACCACGACGACATAGGCCACTTTGCACTTGACAAAACTCTGGAACGCATAAAAGCGACATATTGGTTTGCAAAAATGCGTAATTTTGTAAAGAAATATGTCGGTTCTTGCCTAGAATGCGCTTATTCAAAAGCTTCTGGAGGGAAGAAACCTGGTAGTTTACATCCCATACCAAAGATAGATATTCCGTTTCACACTATCCACGCAGATCACGTTGGCCCCTTTGTACGCAGTGCGAGAGGAAACATATACATCTTAGCTCTGATTGATGCATTTACTCGGTATATTTATGTAAAACCCGTAAGGAACACAAAAACTTCTACCTCTATAAAGGTTTTCCGGGAGTATTTTGGTTTGTTTGGTGTTCCAAAAAGGGTCATAACAGATCGTGGAACCTCATTTACTAGCGAAAACTTTAAAAGGTTTATGACCGAAAGGAACATTAAACACGTGTTGAATGCTGTTTCTACCCCAAGGGCCAATGGTCAGGTAGAACGCTATAACAGGACACTTGTTGATGCTTTGACTACAAAGTGTGTTGGTTCCCCTGATAATAAATGGGATGAGCATCTACCTGATGTTCAGTGGGGCATGAACAATACGTTCAACAAGGGCATAAATCGAACACCGTCAGAGGCTCTTTTCGGCATTAGACCATCTGGTCCAAGTGACTGTAGAATTGTATCTGAACTGTCAGACGACTTATCTGGTTCTTCTAACTACCAAGACCTATCACAAATTAGAGAAGAAATCAACTCTCATGTCAGTTCCTATCAAGAGTCGCAAAAGAAGGCTTATGACGCAAAGCACTGCCCAGTTCCAAAATATCAAGTAGGTGATCTTGTGAGACTCGAACGTCAAGTCCCAGCTACAGGAAATAGTAAAAAACTTGTTCCGAAGTTTCAGGGACCCTATAGAATTACTAAAATTTATGATTTCGACCGGTATCAAATTGAGGATACTCCTCTCACACGAAAATCTAACCGGCCTTATTCGACAGTTGTTGCAAGCGACAAAATTAAGGCTTGGTTGAACTTCAATATACCACATGACGAATCGTCCGGCAATGACAGCGAATAACCTAATCATGTATCCCTGCATCAAGTATCAATATTATTATTTAATTCGTGATTAATTAACCTTTACTTATTTCAGTTTTACCTTTTCAGTATCTGGGCCATGAAATAATGCCCGTTACTGTCTACAATCTTTTTAGACCCTTAGACCATGAAATAATGTCTACTGAGGTCAACTCTGGCCATGAAATAATGCCCGTATATGTACATCGAGCCATGAAATAACGCTCGTTATTAACTATAGGGGGCCATGAAATAATGCCCGTATATGTAAATCGAGCCATGAAATAACGCTCGTTATTAACTATAGGGGGCCATGAAATAATGCCCGTATATGTAAATCGAGCCATGAAATAACGCTCGTTATTAACTATAGGGGGCCATGAAATAATGCCCGTATATGTACATCGAGCCATGAAATAACGCTCGTTATTAACTATAGGGGGCCATGAAATAATGCCCGTATATGTAAATCGAGCCATGAAATAACGCTCGTTATTAACTATAGGGGGCCATGAAATAATGCCCGTATATGTAAATCGAGCCATGAAATAACGCTCGTTATTAACTATAGGGGGCCATGAAATAATGCCCAAAATTATGATTTGTATTAAAATAATAATCAATGTTGATAAAATAACAATTGTTAGTACCTAATTCTATAAATTTATTTTCTTTACACCTATTATAATGGGAACTCCACAATGATGTGCTAATGTTAGAACATAAATTTATTATTGTAATGTATTAGTTTGTTTAATAATTATGGTCGTGATAACATTAAGGCTAGGTATATTGAGGGCACTGTGTTTGTGCTTTCTTTACACGAGGACGTGTATTGTACCTTGGATGGCCGACTGTTATCAATAGTAAATTATATCGCATTTTATTTAATTAGCTATGTTCAATTAAATCTATTTTAATATTAAAAGTATAGTTTTGACTATTGTAGTACCGACTGAGTTCGTAGATGGCACGACTAACCAATCACAGTGCATTACCAGTCTTTGGCGGGAATCAGAATGGTGGGAGAACGCCACTTTGATTGTCGTGCGAGTCCTGCGAGCTCAGTCGTGCATTAGACGTCGCGAGACGAGTACTAAAGCTCGAGTTGTGCTTAATACGATATCTAGTGGTGATTGTGAAGTTTATTTGATTTTGTGTGCTGGACAAATACAATAAGTAAGTACATGAACAAGTGTCTATTATTTCTAAAAACCTTATTTTAAAAGCCATGAACCTGAATAACAATTAGTTTTCATATTTAAATATTGTTACTAGATTCTCTGCAAGAGTACAGAGTCCACAATAGTCTATAAGTAAACAAGATTTGGATCTTACCATTGGATGGAAATTCAACACTAGATCGCAGCCCTGTCGTGCAAGTATCATATTATTAGTCGTCTCCTCAATAATCTTCGAAACAGTTAACGTCCAGTCGTGGAAATATTTCTTCTTGAATGCATTGATTTTCTCAATCAATTCCTCGTGTCTAATGAAGATTTTCTTCGCTTCATCCGTACCCTTTATCCTGATATTTGAGAAAATACAATCAAATGTGTTCGTTTTATTTAAAATATATACTTAAAAAGCAATAAATGTAGTACAGGTTATTTTTAAAGTGCTGGAAGTAACTACAGAGCCAAAAACCGTGAAGAATAGGTATTCGGCATTAAAATGACAAAATCCAAAGACTTGAAACCTTGGAACATGGAATATTGTAAAGAGTATGGATGAGTGTAAGCCAGATAATCAGCTTTCGCAATTTGCCCCACCCAGGCTGACTTACGGGTGCGGCAAATTGCGAAAGCTAGCTATAGGCTTGGTTATCCTCGCAGCTAGCGTAGTCATGAACAGGAGGCCGCCGGCGACGGGAGGCAGGTAGGCATCCACTTCCATCATGCCGTACCTCTCCAGGCGGTTGCTTTGTTCAACGAACAGTTCCTGAAAGATTGTCTTAGTTGCACCCAATTCTACTGCATATTTTATCGAAATTCGTTTACACATACGTCATTTATCTAACGTAATCGCTTTGATTTGTCTGGGTGAAAATATAGACTTACTTCGCAAGTGTTAATTTCTTCTTCGAGCATTACAATGATCTCGACGTATTTTGCCGTAAATTCATTTCTAATTAGAGGTCGATCTAAGACCGAACCTACAACATCGATCAGCTGAAATCGATAAAAAAATAAAACAGATTATTTATATTCGTGCGATCACTGAACTAATTGTGTAATAGAGTTTTCATTAAATAATCTAATACAGACATGCAATCCTATTACCTTGAAAATAGATTCTAATGTCGTGCAATTATCAAACGATTCAACCAAGACGGTTGAAAGTTTGAAATCCAAATCAATTATGTTCTCTTGAAAATCTCTGAAGTCAACATTGAATGTGTCATCGTCTGGGTCTAGAACATCATAGGATTTTGATGCAAAGCCAGTGAAATAAGCATCAAATTCTGCTGATATGTCTCTTATTTGGCCACCGAGAACTCTGCCTTTCATTCCACCAATCTCAATCTTCTCCAATTTTTGGAATTCCAGTACTGTTTTGAAGAACCATTGTATAGTATTCATTCTGTCCAAGAACCTGTTCAGCCTCTCAAACACAACGTTAGGATGGAATGTCCAGGGGATCACTCGCCTGTCCACGAAGTATTTAGCCAGGTTTTCCTTGAAATATTCGAACGTCATTTTGAACTTCTTCATGATGTCTATCGTGCATTGAATACGTTGTGTCGCTTCGTCTATGTCGCTGTGAAACAACGTGGATGGGTCGAGACATTTTTTGGCCTAAAATGGAGATTACATGTGTTTAATTAAATCGCGCATTTTCACATTTTCTAGTGGTGACGAGTCGGGACTAACTCTTTTATAATAGTAGCAAACAACTTTGATATTAACTAATGTTCTTTTGTCACTTTAACAACACATTTATGAAACGCATCTGCTGACGCGTACCTCTGTAAGATACAATATTCTGTCCATTAAGTACCATTTCTACCAATAGGTACCTAAGTCAGTATTCCAAGTATCTGACTCCGATATCCATACAGTCAAACGTAACAAATAAATCTCTGCTATAAAATGTGTAAAAAACCTAATCTCCCGCGTGTTTTGTACCTTCGTGATAAGTTGCAAGTTCGTAAATCCTGAATTTATTAACTCCACGTCTATTTTCGTTGTTCGTGAACATCCGAAATTAATAATTCATACATTTTTCTTTGAAATATCTATGAACAATATTTTGACAATATCGCGAGCTGGTACCGGTTTATTTTCCACTATTTAAAGGCATATAATGACGAAGTATTAAAGTAGTAACGCAATCTTAGGAACCGCATGTAGTTCATACATCTAGGCATTTAAATATTAAGCAAGTTTTAGTAAGCGTTGGATACTTATAGATTAACATGAAGTTAAATTATTCAAGAATGTTGAATATCATTGATGATAAAATAAAATAAACTTAATCAAACCGCGAATATTTAGGTATGTAGGTGCAGATCTTGTCTAATTAACTCTACCTTAAATAGAATAAGCCCGAATTATCGTAATGTTAGTTACAAATTTTGTTTACAACTTTGGTACGAAACCCTACGAATTCGTGATATGTGTTTGCATGCGAATTAAACCACCTGCACTCATGTCAGTCAGCACAATGAATGATTGGCAGTACGTCTATTCATATCGCACCGCTCTTCGCTATAACGAGATACGTGCCGAAGCAATTTACTTAGAAAACAGTTTATATGATTTGAAAAACTTTCAAGCCATAGTTAATACTGAACACTGGGAGAACTGGGCATGTAAACTACTATTCTGTTGCTATCATAGTTTATATGTTATTAGGGCCACATTTAACGGGCACGTTGGTTTTCTCAGTATGTTCTATGAATAAATTATATAAGCATTTTCCATATAGTTCCGTTGCCTTTTTAGGCTGCCTTTAGTTTTTGATATCAAACTTTGCTTTGTCATCGCCACTAGATTGTCACGAAAAAATGGCCGCATTTAAAACAATGGGATTACTTTCTACCAAGAATAAAATACTTACTTGATAAATCAACAAGTTGGATATCTGCCTCAACAACACGATGAGTTTGGACGAGTTGCAGTAGTACTTGGAATCTCTCCAGATCATGCAGATGACGTGGAACAGAGGTCGAAACAATGGCTGACATTCCATGAAGTCAATCTCCTCTAGACCCTGGAAGTGCTTTTCTAATGTTCGTAGATATAGGTCTATTTCACGAGCTTCCGCTAGCGCTGCAATTTTAATTTCATTTTCTGATTACTGTGGCTGTATCTATATTTTATATCGTTCTTCTTCGAGACGTAATTTTTAATCAAGATGTTAACCATTGGTCATAGATTGGTATATATAACTGAAGTTAAGGTGAAGAGGTGAGGTGGTTGAGGAGAAGTTAGTAAATGAGATGCAAGTAAGTAAGTGTGTGTTAGCCAGGGCTCAGTAGGTGATACTAACTTCATCAGCTCCCTCTTACTTAATTAATCAAGGTACCTACTGCCTGGATTCAATTTGTTTCAAGGTCATGGAACTATTGGCATTCCGAGCTTAAACTCTTTTGGCTCAAACACCCGAAGCGAGTATTAATCATCGAAATAAGAAAGATTCTACTCATACAATTTCCATACAAACCTGAGACTATATTCTTGAACAGTCTGCTGAAGCAAGGGTAGTAGGCCGACGTTGTTTTCTCCAGTATCATTGCCATACATCTCACTCTCTCTGTACGCAACTGATCGTAAATGTAGTTCAGATTACGCAGTCTTGATTTCCAAAACGCCAGTTCTAGGAAAAGGCGTAATAATTTGTTACTTTTGGGTTAAAACTTCTTACTAATTATATAAATATGCGTGTAACAATCGAAACAAGGAAGAATGGCGTATGTCTTATGCCTTTCAGTTGAAATTATAAAAGGTAAAGGTAAGAGAATAAGCCTTCCAAAAAATTGCCAATTCAATGTTGCTTTTAGCTTACTTATTGAATTGGCACTCGGCCATATTTTGTAGACACAAAATCGAGATCTCTTACCAACACTCGGCGATGGATTCTGTCCATTATCAAAGGCCTGCCCAGAGTCTTCCATCATGACGTCATTGATCTGCTGAGCCCACTTGATGACCACGCCTTCTATAGCACTTTTCAAGTACAAGTCTACTTCTTTTCCTCGAAGCAGTTCCTTTTCAGCATCGTGGACAAGTTCTACGCCCACTGGCATTGGTAGGACTGTTTGGCCATTAACTTTGCCTTTGACCTAGGTAAGAGAAGATTACGTATGAGGATACTCACTTGCGCAATATAATTTAGCATTACGTGCGCTAATCTACTTCTGAATTTACTATTTCAAATGTACTTAAGATCTGTTCTCTTACCTCATATACAGTGCTCTTAAGATTGTGAATTTGTTTAAGGATATCTTGGGAGACGACAAGAGGCCAGCCTTCATGGTTCAATGGATTCGATAGAAGAGGCACGAAGACCTCGTCTACTAATGCGGCCAGTTCATCTATTAGTCTTGGTGCCAAGTCACCTACACGAAAAATAAAAGTAGAGAATATTACCAATGAAATACGATTCAAAAAGTTGGAGGATCTCCAAAGTATTGATTGGCAATATGTGTATTACTGCTAATCCTACAAAACACTCTTTCTCGACTCCTGCAACTAGTGAAATAAGGCGTCCTAATCATAACTTCCTAACTAATATTTTAAATGCGAAAGCAAGTTTGTTTGTTTGTTACGCTTTCAAGCTAAAACGGATGAACAGAATTTGGATGAAATTTGCCACATGGGGAAACCATGACCTGGATTATGACATAGAATACTTTTTATCACGATATGCCCACGGGATCGAGACAGGTTGGCGAAACCGCGGGGCGCAGCTAGTAGATAATAAATACTTCGTAATGAAAAGTGACTTACCAAATATGACCATCTGCGCACAGTCTTCTTTCGGGACAGCATCGGGCTTTTTCTTGACAAAGTAAACGGCTTTGTTCTTCAAGTAACATGGGAACGATATAACTGGTACCAATTGCAGTGCATTCGTCAGGACAACTACCAGAAGCATTGGAAAGGGCTTGTCCACAAAGTCTTTCAATGTAGACCTGTGTTCTTCCACACCCAACACCCTCATCCATTTTTCCGGCTTCAATTTCAAAGATTTTACTGCGTAAGACCCTATAAAGTCGAAACGAGGGTCCTGATTGGACGATGATGGAGCAGCCTGCTCCATTATTGGAGAAAGTAAGTCAGTCTAAGTCATTTTGAGAGGTTCCTTCTGCTGCGCCGGTTGAATCGTCTTTGACAAAGTAAGGACTGCGAAAGGTAGAGGCAAATGGCAAGTCACGCGAGTCCCAACGGCATGCCATTATGGAACGATGTCTCCTTTGTAACGAGCATCGGCATCGCTATACTAAAATAGATTAAGGGTAGGGTGTACAGAAAAAATGGCTGAAGTTTAGGTATAAAGTAAGATTTAGCTGAACTTTTTTTCGCAATAATGAGTTGTTACCGCTTTAATATTCAAAGGTATACCTTACACTACACCGATACACTATGGTTGTAAGAGGTCTTGCTTTTAGCCGTAGGTATTATTATAGAAATATTTTTTTTAATTTAGTACTTACAAGATATATCCTACCTATCTATAAAGTTAATCTGCCGTCATCTTAGGTCTGCCGCGAAATAATTGGTCCAATGACTACGTCTAACGTCTATTATACATTGTAACAGAAAATTAATTTTCACGCCTCCCCTTTAAAAAAAAAATATTAATTAGAAATCTAGAAGAAAAAAAAACCGCGAAAAATCTCGGGTGTTCTGGTAATACAATAGCAGATCTACCAATCAGAGACTATCAATATTTCAGATAGTTAAAATTTAAATCTCTTCAGTCTTGATCACCTTTGTCACCAACCTAATGTAACAATACCTTCCTGAACATGAGATTTAATGCAGGTGAAATTGTCCGATGTTGCGTCACTGGATCGGACTTCATGCGTTTACAAGTCCGTACTGCATACTGTGGTGTAGTGGATAGTGTGAGGTCCAACTCCAGACTTACCTAAGCATAAGATTATGTTAAGGTTTTCTTTACTAACATTACTGGATCATGGATAATCTAACACGCGTGGACCCCTCTCGAAGAGAGGAGGTTCTGTTTCCCAGCACTGGGTACTATCTCTGATAATAAAGGTTTTATTATTGTTATCAGCACATTTATATTAGTGATCAGAGACTTTATCAAGATTTCAGAAACTTGAATACGCTTGCTTGATCTTCTTCTTGGCTCGATCGCCTTTATCATCGACCTACGAAAAATTTATAATCCTACAACATCAACTGCTTCTGCCGCCAGTACACCTACCTAAGTGGGCAGAAGCGCGTACCAGGCAGCCAGTGCGCCGCCCCACGCCCGAGCCGCCCGCCAGCAAGATGACACTCGCGCGACGTCGCCCAAGAATAAGGTCAACTGTCGCTGATACAACCTTCGTGTGGTACCAGTGATAAGCGGGAACCAGTTATAAAAAGCCTTGGTTGAAAAGATGGTGATTCTAACCGATGTACTGATCAACATTCCCTAGGAAACCTTACTTCGAGTAGGAGTACCTAAACAGCTCCTAAAGATACCTACTCTCCTAGTCG
This sequence comes from Xanthia icteritia, assembly GCA_949128155.2. Classification (NCBI taxonomy): domain Eukaryota; kingdom Metazoa; phylum Arthropoda; class Insecta; order Lepidoptera; family Noctuidae; genus Xanthia; species Xanthia icteritia. The sequence continues at coordinate 19,166,141 of OX421932.2, forward strand.
ACAAATACCAACCTTGTGTATTATGTTAAATGCAACATACTTAGAATTAATAAAAAACCAAGTCTTATCCATTGAGGTTCAATGTAAGGTATTACAAACAAAATATGTGTCCCAGCGGATGTCAAATGTGACAACCGCGGTGTATTCAGGTAGAGTGCGTTCATTACCGATACATTGACCCGTGACGCGATTAGTAGCACTTTCTGTCAGTTGCCTTTTGAACTGTACTAGTATTGAAACTAAACTTGACAAGCAACGGTGCCAACATGACGGCAAGGGACAAGTTATAGTAAACGGTCTGTAGTAGACTGAGACGTTTGTTGTCCCGGACTCGGACAACAAAATGTTGCACAAAAATGTTCGCGGTGTCTGCTCTAGTTTACATTGAACCTCAATGGTCATACTCATAACCTATCTGTCAGAAAGTCGATAAAACTGTTGGTCGGCAAGAAGGTTGTAAATACCCTATGAATATAAATAACTAGTAAGTAATTAACAACGTTATCAAACTAAAATATAATCAAACAAATTCACACAGACATGTCAAGTCATCAGTCAACTCAATATTCACAGTCCCATACATAGTAAAGAAAATAGCGCCCGCTGTAAGCTTATGGCTTGTTTCACTGTCTGTGCAGCCATACTGAGTTAATCGTTACATAAAATTATAGCTTTACCTTCATGAGTTATAAACTGACATGAAAAATGAAATGCTTCATAATTTATTTACCTTCTGATCAACCTTACTTTTACCTAAGTACTTGCATTTACTTACTTATTCCTTGAAATTCGATGTATTCCTTTCACGCTAGTCTACATCGTTCTTCCGGAAATGCTTACCGAGAGCAAAGACCGAATAGAGCTATTAGAACTAATAGAATGAACTAGTTCACTGTCCGAAATGAACTAGTACGGAGCGATCTTAAAAATGACCGAGCAGGCACAAGACTAGTTCTTCCTGATAGGTAATAAACCATAACCAAATAAAATAAAACTAATTTTTCACGAAATGTATTCGCGCCGATTTGTTTGTCATTGTGATTCTAACCACTTTTTTTTTCCTCACCAAGATCTGACAACAGTGAACCTATGCAGCCAATTTTTTATTTTTTATAAAAAAAAAGTTTTATTGATTTTGATTTCTTCTTCTACCTACAGAGCGTTTCTAAAAAAACAGTCATAGTCAGATTACTTATATCTGAGTTATAAATATTACGGTTCGACAGCTTTTGTATGGAAAATAAGTTAAACTGACCATATTTATTCGTCAGATAACAGTAATCTGTTCAAAAATCAACCAATACTAAAGACTACAGCTAATTAGATTTTTTTTTGTTACTAGCTGACCCGGCAAACGTTGTTTTGCTTTTTTTTTTTTAAATATATGTTGGCTGATTCTCAGACCTACTCAATATGCTCACAAAATTTCATGAGAATCGGTTAAGCCGTTTCGGAGGAGTACGGGAACGAACATTGTGACACGAGAATTTTATATATAAGATTTAAAATTCCATGTATCTTCCCTTTGTTACAAAACTGGCTGGCGGTAAAATTGAGTGTATGGATCAATTTTTAAATTTTTGTTTGGTTAGGCTAGGGAGGAAGTTATTTATGTCACAAATTATTAAAATTATTGATATTTATTTATTAAAATATTTTATTTATATTTACTATCATACTAAACCTTTTTTGATCAGCATGCGAGGCCAAGACTGGATTTACTTTTCATCAACTGTAATAAGTTTTTCTAGCAAAGTTTATCGTTCTAGCTTCTATCCACCTAATGTAAGTCAAAATCATCTAAATGTGTACTGGGTTCTATCTATTTAAGGGTATCTACAGGAATAAAATACAAAAATAATATTTTATAATACATTTATTGATAATGACAGCGATGGTTGACTCGAACTTGCTACTTGGCAAAAATATTTCCACTAGAAGTGAACTATTTTTGTATTTAAATATTAAAATCTCTTTATTATGCATTATGTGTATAGTAATGAAGATGCAACCATCTATGCTACAAAGTAGCTGCCTAATTATCACAAAAAGAATTAGAAATACATACATTACTTTGTCATTTATTTATTTTACACTTTCCAATTCTGGCAAATTAATTTACTTAACGTTATCTACGCTAAAATAAAATCCATGCGTCACAATTTCATAAAATAATAATAATTACATTCACATTCGTAAAAGCGTGTGATACTTGAATTGACTGCGAATAATACACACAATTTTCTAAAATGAAATAATAATTAACAACAAATTATTTCAATTACCTAAAAACTATTTGTTTAAAACAAAAGCACAGCACATGGTCAGCTTAATTTCTAAAAATTAAATTAAGACCTACGAGACGCTGCTTTTAAGGTCACTATTTGCCTAAACCTAGGAGCCCTAGTGCACACTCCGATACACCTGACCGACCTGGCCTCTCCAAGGCGTCGTACCTGCTTCGCTTGACAGCTAGTCCTTTGCCCGTGTTCTACCAAACTACTGGACATAAGCACATCAAGAGTTTCAAAGACACATCCTACTATATTTGAAAATACGTATATTTCATTTTAGATTTTTTTAACGTCGACTACACATTGAGCTGTCCTAGTTAGGGCCAGATTTATTTATTATAATGGTAAATATACTTTTACATTCAAAGTTAAAAATCGTCAAATGCAAAATAAACGCCATATAAGTCGCATTCTGTAGTTCAAAATCTAACTAATCACTGATAAATACTACTGAACGTTTGCTAGAACGATAAATGTATAGAAAAAATGGAATGTTTAAGTACGACAGTCTAATAAGCATTCGATAAAATGTAAATCGTAATAACTCTATGTATGTGTGACAAATATGATGTCAGTCAATGCTTACAAATTATTTGAGCCGCTATCCCATAGCGATGTGTCGAGTGACGTCATGACATGCACGTTGACAATACAAACGAGTTTGAAAGTGATCGTAGCGAAGAATATCTCGCCACGTATAGCTCGTTATGGAATCGCGGCCCCACTAAAAGTTGGCATTAAATTCTCGAGTGCATACTTTTGAAACAGCTGTTTTAATATTTTTGAATAACATTTTATATTAATTTCTTACATTTAAATGTAAATATACATATGTTTACAGAGGTATTCGTTGACGTCACATGTTGGAATGCAACTCAGCGACGTATGCGACACACAACACATTCGATGATACGTTTCAACGAGACGTGAACTACAATGTTCTACGATGTGACGTCACAGAATGGCCCTCGAGGAATGGAGGCAAGTGGCGGACTATGAATGAACGCTGAAAGTGGGACTTACAAACACTAGTAGATAACCAGGCGTGTTACTCTATTTTGTGTACTCATTTAGTGTACTTACGAACGATTACGTTACTAAAAGGATGGAATATACATTAGGTGATCTAAGACTATTGCCCCATATTACCACGGAGCGAACAATGTGGACATTACCTAATACGATTACACGCGCACTATGCCGCTACAATATATCTTGATAATTTATCCAAATTAGGCTTTATTCAAAAAATTAAACTATAACTCTTTATATTACTATAATGGAGAGAACGTCGATTAAGATTTTTGTTTCACTAATTACAGATAGATACCTCATCGATTTATTGTTCGTATGTGGATGGAGATAATAAATTGAGGACAATTTTTTTTAGTACTGACATTTTAATTTACAGAATGCCGATTCACGACTACATTTACATAAATTTTCGAATATACACAACCTAAACGATATAATGTGTGTGGCGCAAGCGATGAGTGAATCTATGACGTCACATCTGTCAGATTTGACAGCATCTACTTGGCAAGAGGACCTCGTCGCCACAAAAATGACGATGGGTGCTTATTCGATATTTAAAATTTAATATTAGAATAGAAACTATTACTAGTACTTTTATCGAATAACAAGCATTTAAATGGCAGTATTGATTGCATGTTAGTTCGCTCACCGCTTACGCCGTACATCGGAGCGTCAATGTCTGGACTTGAGTTATCCGTCAGTGGCTGTGTGTACTAAGTACAAAGTCTTTTACAAGGACGAAGATGTAATATTGGACGATTTCATAAACTACTTGAGATACACCTTTAACTAAAAGGGGCAAAAGCAGGCGTCGAAATAAAAAAATATGTTTTTTTTAATAGTTAGGTGGCAAGATACTATCACAATCGAGACTGGCAATCGTGTGTCGAACACAAAATGCACGTGAGCAGTATGAAGTATAGGTAAGAATATTATTATAAGTGATAGGGTGAAGCATACAATTACTAACGCTATGGCATCGGCACGTGAAACACTCACAGGTATCGAACGGAATTTCGAAATAAAGATGTTTTCATTTATTTTGAATATCCGTTGTTCGATTCTAATTTAAATAACGTTAACGACCACTAACAAACGCGGACAACAATCGAACACTTCACCCTAAATTTAAAAATGTCATATAAAATGTAACAGTGAAGAGAAACAGTAAAACCTCAAAATCACAGAGGTTATATTCCCTGTGCAGAATATAAAACTGTGCGAGTCTCACGAGGGTAAGCAGATACAGTGGTCGATGAGCTACACATATATAAATAAGTATACATTACCGTAACATCTATCACCACAAACTATACATTAAAAAGAATTTATACAAATAACTTAATAAACAATATTCAATCACCGATGATCATTAAAAATAATAATACACACGCAAATCCACATATTTACAGGAATTTCTCAAAAATGATAAAATTAAATCACATTATAATTCCATATTAATATTTACAAATATTTGAAAATAATTTCATTTAATTCATTAATACAATAAAAACATAACGACTAGTACAGTCACCTACAAAATTGATATTGTTTAAAATGAACACCAAATATTACATGTAATTGGATCTTATTAATATTATATTTGACTACATTTCCTTATTTATATTAAATTTTATTAAATATCACGACAAAAAGTGAAGAACCTCTTAATTTTATAGAGGCAAAGATATTAAATACATTTCCATTTCATACAAGGTGTCCAATTACGTGTAATATTTGCTGAAAACTGACATATCACTTCTGTAATCAACTGTACTCACATCTACAGGGCGGTCAAAACTTCCGATGACTTCGTACTTTAGGACATCGAAAGTTGCACATTCCGGAAACATCGCGACATCTTCATATTTTATTGACATGCTCAATAAAACCGAGATAATAGTTTCCCCTTTTCTGTCCCCGACATAATAAAAACGAAGGCGAACAATATTGCTTCAAGGGTAGTAAATAAACATCTACAATACATATAAGCACCATACAAGTTACATGACTGCAACGAAAAAATGCGGATTCTATGATACAAGTAGTTGTGGGACGTTAGTATAAATTCGGTCCGATACATTGCCGGCTTTGTCCGCGTTCTGTCTGAGTGTTGTTGCGTGGAGGCGCAATGTACGCCGCGCGCCGCGTGTGTCGTCTATTTGCTATTCCTAGTTTTGGTGCCGACGGCGTTTATGCTGTCACCGCGACTCCGCGATCTGTGTAAGTTGTGTAGGCCTTCTCCTGGAACAAAGCGAATTCCCTCTAAAACCTGAACTACACAATTTTATTTGCCTTCTACATCAATTCATACCTTGTTGACTCTTTTATAAAAGTAAGGGAGAAGCGCACTCTCCTGCCGGGGTTGCGGGAAAGTCCGAAAGGGATACCGTGGCCCTGACAACGTACAGGCAACTAAGGAACACGGGCGGGTTTTAGTCAGTAAGAGTCTGACACGCCCTCCTGCTCCACCCAGAGCGGGAGAAGTAATTTAATAATTTCCCACCCAAAAAAAAAAGGCTAGCGCACTCTTACATGATTATTTATAACAAAACATATTGGCATCATCAGGCAACTAGTATGATAATCCTGGTGGAATTTAATTTTCAGCAGAGGTTACGGGGCGATGATAATTTTGATTCTCGAACTAACAAAAATCAAGTTTAATGTTTGTAATGAGTTAGTTAAGGTATTTCAATGAAAGTTAAGGTGGCAGATGATTTGTTTCTTGCCGGCTCTTCTCCATAGGAAACGACCAATTGGAACCGTGCACCTAGCTTCTGACATTTCATAAATGACCATGTTTTTTTCAAAATTTTGTTATTTTGTATGCTACGTGATACCAGTGTCAACTAGCTACTTTCATGCCGCCACAGGTCTTTTGTGAGCTAATACCACAGTTATAGGGATGATGACTGGGTCAAAAAAAAGTAATTCTTTTTAGTCCGTCAGTCAGATAATAAAAAACTATTAGACTCGTATTTTTTGCTTTATCATATGATGAGTAAAATACTTAGATAAAATGCATTAAAGTTGGGAAGTGGGGGTTGCTACGTCACAAGTAAGTATAAAATCTACATACTCGTGACGTCATGGCACATTTTAACGCAATGTATCGCCGTAACTTTTGATAAAGTAAAAAAATAAAGATACGTGTCCAATATTTTTTAATAATACAACTGAAGGACAAAAAAAATATTTTTAGTCATATTATAATGTCAGGTTAACCCACCCTTGCTCTGCGCACGCTTGAGCTCGTTCTCGCGGTAGGCGCGCGCGCTGCGCCCGCGCCGGTCCTGCACGATCTTGTCGGGCCGCACGAAGATACCGTGCCGCGCTCGACACTCGAAGTACCGCTGGCCGCCGACTGAGCCGTCGTTTTTGCCTGTTGAAGAAAAATGGAATAACTTGGGTACAGGAGTGAATAATGAAAAGAAAGTGTATTAGTTATGTGCCTATAGTCGTCGTATTTTGAATTACAAAATCACTGCTTAACTATTTCCCAATAAGAAGTTAAAATAACAAACTAATATTGTGGATTAGCCATTAACTTGGGCAGGGAGCAGTATGTAACCTTTGGAGACACTGAATTAGCTTATTCAGATATGGATCTAAGGCGTTTCCCTCTACCTTTGGAGCAGACATGAATCACAGTTAATATTGGCAAAAAAATATCTAACTTTAAAAATGAAATCTAACTTTAGCCCGAGTTTAAACCTTCGAGCTAGTTTTTGTATATCGAATTTTATTTCGAACGATGTAAAGTTTTGAATTAAGAACTTTAGCATAAAGTTCGAAATTGAAAAATTACTCCATGGCATGGATTAGTACAGGGTCTGAAGATAAAACTTGTTTTTGTAATAAGAATGAAAGTATGACAGCGGTTATCTCGGTAAGTAATAAAATATGTAGTAACTTACCAGTAGGCGCATCAAGTTCGATGCCGATCCACGTGCCATGCGCGAAATGCGTGGGCCCGGCGTACGCGATGATGCCGGTGCTACTGCTCAGTCGCAGCTGCACGCTCTCGCCGACCGTCATCCACGGTTGCAGCATCGGGGACTCTGATGAATCATCTATTTTGCGGATATTAGTGTTATGTGTGTTATGTTATGCAAAAAAGAGGAAAATCTTAATGGAATAAACGTATTTTTTTGCTGAACTGCAAGTTCATAAAAAACTTTTTCCGATGATTTTATTACGTTAAATTTATTGTGTAATGCATACCATAGACATGTAGACCATAGACCGGTAAGCAACCTGAGACCTCACACTAGTCGATGATACAATACAGTTACAAGTCATACTACCTATGTCATCCAGCTAACTATGAAATCTAATATTACTCTATTGTTATTCAACTCTTTGATTTCACATAACTAAATGTTCAACACTTTAGTACAAAAATTCTACGAGACACTACATAGTATGAAACAGCTAACTAAGTTTTTGTCTCTTACCATCTCCAATGCGTTCAGTAGAAGACGCAGGCGTGTCGTGTAGCGCCGGCTCGTGTGCCGAGCGCGGCCGCGCGCTGGGGAACGACGCGCGCGCCGCCGCGCGGGCGCTGGCGCCGCCGGCGCGGCGCCGCACCACCTGCGGCCACACGGACGATATCAAATATACCCGCGTGCCTACTCAACAATGCTCTGTAGTGTAGTTCAAAGATAATGGCGTTCATAGGTCATAGCTCTAGCAAGGCATGAACATGAATATTTCTACTTTCAACGGCATTCTTTGCCAATTGCTGATTAATAGACGCAATTTTTTTTTTTGTGATTATTTGCGATGATATTGTGTAATTTTTCGAAAAATTACACAAAATCATCGTTATCCATAGGGAAAAATGACAAAAGATAGCTCATGTTTATAAAACTTATGTATTGTGTTATTTTATGGATAAAAGACGTATTTCTCGATTTGCATCAAATTCTCTTTATCTTAACCGGAAAGGCCAACAAACAAGAAGTTACAGTTTGACTGAAACCGCTGTACCATCCCTTAGGTATGTGTGCTGCTTACGCTGAGGCAGTGCAAGCCGCTCATTCGTCAACGCTCACAGCGTCCCGCCGCTCATTCGTCAACGCTCACAGCGTCCCGCCGCTCATTCGTCTACGCTCACGGCGTCCCGCCACGCATTCCTAAGGTGCGATACAGTGTCTCGAGTAAACTATAATAAAACCCTCAAGTAACTCTTACCTTGCCAGCAGGTAGCTGCGTCTTCACAATAGGCTGGTCAGGTCCGGTCGAGGCGGAATCACTCTCACCCACAGACGAAGCTTCCCGGCTTCGTTCCGCGTCATGACTCGACTGTTCAGAGCTCACTGACTCCACTTCAGCTTCACCTACAAACATTATGGTTGCAACTTAGAATTGAATACTATGCTGCTGTAGGTGCAAATACTTAAATTGAAGACGAAGATATCGAACGACTTCGATATGTTGGGCCACGGTGAAAAGTTGATAACTGAGTACGTGATGAAAATATATTTGAAAAGTACTCATTACTTCCCAGAGTTTGATCCTTATTAGCGTCATTATCGGACGATGCGATAATACACGATGCTTGCACAAAAATGCCCTGGACAGCCTACCAATAATAATTATTTATATTTTACAACTGCGAATTAGTAGACTCTATAGCCGTTGCAAAATCTTGAATCTTCCGTCTCGCATTTCACTTGAGCCACACAAATGTCGAGCTTTAGTTTTCCTCAAAGGAACATTTCTTCCATTATTTATAATTTTATTTTCGACTATGAATTATCTGTACATCACTCAGTCCATCAGTCAGTCATTGAAGTATTATTTATGTATTATAACGGGAAACTATTCAAACTCAAAGCATTTATTTCAATTAAACCATTTACAGGCACTTTTGAATTGTCAAAGAGTCGGTCAGTTAGTCAGAAAGTTGAAGCTAATACTAGCCATTCCTAAACGTAGAAACGTATTCCTGACGACGCGCGGCAAGTGGGCCGCTCACCGCGATAGCAATAATTTAATAACGATTTATGAACTTTTCTACCTCTCCCCGAACTCAAATGTACAGACGCCAGCAGGTTAACCTACCCGAAACTGTCAAATTTTCCCAATCAACTTTCAACCTTAAGCTTTAGTGATAAAGTTGAAAATCTATTAAATCAATTTGACAGATTGTAGTAGGTTGATGTGCTGGCGTCTGTACAACACCAATGTGTAAGTAGTAAAGTTTTTCAATACATGCGTGTGTTAAAGTATGTATAAATAAGTTCTACTTACCGAACGACGTATCATGCGACACGTCATGTAACACATCATTATTTGGCTCATGCGTCGTATCCCCATTCACTTGCGTATTCTCAACGCTCTTACTACTGGTCAACACAGAACTCTTAACAGGAATCGCTCCCAACGGATCTACCATTTGACCGTTAGACTCTTCTTCTTTGGCTGCTTCCTCACAATCCCTTAAGAACGGATTGATACGATTTCTTGAGCCGGGAGTTAGTACTGGCGTTTTCGCTTTTTCGAACAACGAATCATCTAGTTCATGTTTTGATTCGACGATGTCGTGTTTCAAGTCATTAATATCGTTCCGTAGTTCAGTGATTTCGTTGCGGAGGCCTACCACGGAGTTCTTGGTTCTACTGAGGTGGGTGTAGTCCATTGTTTTGTCGAAGTCCGGTGTGTCGTCGACTGACATGCTTCGAATTGAGAGTGTGTCGTCGTTCGTCAGGTTTGTTGATGATACTGCTTGTGAACCTGAAGTAATTTTTTTTTTTTTAATCGAATTTTATGCAAATGATTACGAAATAATTATGTTGCTTTTTTATGTTGCAGCAAAATATCGTGTTTAGAGCCTTTTTTTGGACCCAAGACCCCGAGGTTTAGCTTTTTTTTCTATTTAAATTGTTGGTTTTGTTTAGCTTCTTAATTTCTTATGTAAATTTAAAATCTTTCATCTTTCTTTATTTGATATGCTACTGTTACCGATCTTCGTGTTAAAATACCCAACAGCTTCCTCTTATCCAAACATGTTGGTACATGTTTGGATTTGAAAATTTACTCCAGTGCATTTTTTACAGTTCTAGATTCTTCACTTTTGATTGAACTAGATTTTCCCTATCTCACTTTCTCTCACATCTTTATCTTTACTTACCATAACCGCTGGATGATATTGAGGGCGAGTTCTTGTTGGGCACTCGTTCGCACGCCAGTTCGTGTAGCGAGTCTAACGTCTTCGATGTCGGCAAGAAACCACGGGACGTGGCGCGGCTGCGTGTGCGCTATTGAAACAAAATTCATATTATTTCATATTTTCTTAGCTATGGGAAAAATACTTAGACAGCAAACGGCTATTATAAGGATTATAATGCTAAATCAGGAGTTATTGACTATTCTCAAAAGACCTAATAAAAATGTCGTCATTTAAAATAAAGTGATTTTCCAAAAAAAAATAGTTTTTTTTAAATTATTAGTTGTTAATATTTTCAAGTCTGATTCACACAATTTTATTAGTAAGCCAACTTTAGACGTACATAAGAAGCTTCGACTTCGACAGAAATTAGGATACGTGCAGAAGGATGGATGTCGCTTTTTGACTTACATGGGACCGCGGCGTGGTTAGTTCATCAATGGGCGCCGATTCAGGCTCAGAATGAGAATCCTCATCGTTTCGCCGGCCCGGTTCTTCGTGAAGCGTAGTCATGCGTAACCCGAGCTTGCCACTTGCTGGAGACGCTGCAATATTATAAACTATTTAGTATTATGTAATAAGTTGGTAATACCGGATTTGATTCTGGTAGAAACAAAGTGGTCAAACTGACAAAAAACGTCGAACTTTTGAGTTATTTTCATGTTAAGTTCAAAAATACTTGAAAAACAAAAGTGATGATGAAATCCAAATCCATAAATATTTCAATAGATTAATTATGATACTGTGTAAAAGATGTGGTAAAGAGGTTTTAATAGTAATACTTCAAGTAAAATAGCTTGTGTTCAAGAAATAAGTTAGTATAAAGACAAAAAAATTGGCCCCATCTGGGCGCCAATAAGAAACAAAGTGTAGTAAAGTTATACAGCTTGCTTTTCAATATAATCAATTAGATTCAAACAATTAACAACTGTGCAATTCCCTCAGCATTTTACCAAATAGCGAAGTGCCTAGCTTATTCTAAAGAAAGTAATAGCTTAAATGATTAACACACCATGAATGAGTTAAGTTTAACATAAATAACATCGTATAAATGAACGCTTCCATGCTTGAGATTGTACAATGATTGAGTCATGCCAATATTTCCACTATATACGAACTAACTAGCTCACTATGAGATGTAGCAAATAAATAAAAATTAAAACTATGTTTAACACTTTACGAGGCCTAATTCTTTTCAGTGTAGATATGCGTAACATCATATGATGCTTTTTACAACAATATTGAAATCAACTTTAAGCCCAAGGGACAGAAATCTCTATTTTTGGTTGTCATCTGACTTTGGCAAACCCAATTACTGGGCTATAATGATATTCTTAACTTAACACTAGAGCTGACTATACCCTCAACCGTCAGTAGTAGCAGTCATTAAGTTTATACGTATTTATACGTTCTTATGAACTGGAACCAACGGTTTCAGGGGCTCCCGGAAACACGGAGGGCTCTCAATGTATAATGGTCTTCCTCTAGGATGTACTTTTGGTTGTCATTATATTTTGCCTCAGTGTAGATATGCACGTTAATATACATGGACGAAACATTGTGCTAGCTCTTTTTCAGTAGGTTGATCTCATGCATACACTGACTTAATATGACTAGGGATCAAAATTTCCGAAAAAATTTAGCGGTAATATTTCGTTCATAATATTCGAATACATGCTATGTAAATCATGTTTCAAAACGTTACACTGAAAAGATTATACAATGAGCTTTACAAATAATACAAACATTTAAAGAAAACCGTCAAAAAAACAAGCGAAACTAGTGATTCTACGACTTAATAACTGGACGTACACTTGTTTGGTGTCTGCAGACGCAGAGAGTTCAGGTTCAAATTCAAGTTTAGGAACGTGGGCCGGGCTGCAATGAAAATATCAATGTCTTCATCAATACAAACCTTTAAAAGAACACACACATTTTGGGAAACCTTACAGAATAACAGTTCTAATTTTTATTTTTATTTTACAGGACTAAAAAGTAAAGTAAATCTCTAATACATAAGTTCTCATCTTAAACTTAAAGGAAATTAAGGGACTATATAATAATTACGAATTAACACAATTGGCACAAAATTAGGGACAATATTTACACAATGTGGCTAAATTGAGGTTATTCTTTTCCAATATTGTAAATCTATTGTTAAACTATTTACAATATTTTCCCTGTAGTCAAAATTAATTATTCTAGTTTATGTATTACAGAAAATATTGCTAAATTCTGTACATAGCTTTAAAGAGAAAAATATTCACTTACGCATAATATACTTATCTAAATAATTTCTAAATTAAAGGGTACGAAATATCAAACCTACATTACAATGTTTATTGTCTAGCACATGCGTTTTAAAATATTTATCCACGAGGTATACCTCTGCAAATATTTGTCTACAATACATGCATAGTTTCACCTATCACACACACATACCTACATCCAATTTCATTGGTCTATCACTACTATATATAACTACGAATACAAAGATAGGACTGCTTTTTAAGTGTTTACGCATCGCACAATATATCAAATGTACAATTATTTATCAGTATTTGGCTGATATTACAGAACCCTGACACGTATAAGCAGTATTCGTTGTCTAAAGTGAAAGCGTCGTTCGTTTTTCGAATCCACAGCAAATAGATCAACGTAGAGGAAGTGGGAAGGAGAGGAAAAATCACAGGTCATGCTGGTTCATGCAAATGAAAGAGACACGCAAACAAACAGACAGTCAACACAACGACAGAAGCCTGATGCTCGAAGCTTGCTTTCCTCTAATAGCCATACAGGGTCTAATTTTATCAAAATGAACTCAGCATCGTATTTGTTCTCACTCAATTTCGATATGCCAATAGTTTCAGATGATATTTTACAGCCAATCAATGGGTAACATACAAACAAAAATTTCTTATGAGTAACAATGATCACAACACATCTATTTAGTTTTTAATCGTTCGGTTGCATTCGTCTAATAATTTCGCAATACAGTTGCCATTCCGATTTAATACCATATTGTTTTCTCTGTTTACCTGATAGGAACGAGCCTGAAGGTAGCGGGGGGTTAAGATACAGAAAATATAACGTTAGTTTCAGAGTCTGGGAATCATTTTTGTGGTCCTATTCAACCTTGTTCTTTAAGATCTATTGTAATGGAGCCCAATAAAACGTGCAAATTTAGATTGAGATTAAAAAATAATAAAAGAAGAATATATTGGAAAAGCATTCAATATTTTAGAAAACATCGTAATCTGTTAACATACTTGGGGTATTCGACTCCATTCGCATTCAAAAATATCTCAAAGAAAAAGATGGATAATAGAAGAAATATTAGTAAACTTATAACAAGTCACATCAAAGAACATGACAGTGAAAGAAGTAAGTAGGGGGAGAGACAGAAGGGGAAGTTGTTTGAGCCATAGCGTCGCCACAAAGCAATTGGAAAATAAAATAATGTAATAGTGAGACCATGAAGAGTGGATGTTTTAGTTCTGTCGTGACAATTTTGTGAACATGAATCGCCGATTTTTCTTTTGATAACTTTCCTATGTAATGTTACTATTAACTCCAAATAGAATACTATTCTAGATTGTCTATCGTGCATCGATATCTGTACATACTAAATCAAATTTAATGTTACCTATTCTACTGAAATGCACTAAAAATTATATTGTTTGTCTAAAATACGGTTTACAACTTGATGTTAGCCTATGACGTAGTTTGATGCGCTATTTGTATGCACATGGTGCAGATACTGCAAATAACGTTTTTTATTAGAAATTATATTTAAAAACTGTTAGCATGACAATGTTTATGAGTGGTAAAGAATGAATGTATATTGGAAATAGGAGTGTGTTGTACTGTAAAAAATATATATTTTAGTTCACAACATGGACGAATTTATCAGGATTTTTTTATAGTTTGTAACTTACCGAGTCCGAAAGGTTTGGTAGGTGTTGGTATTTCGGGGTCGTTGTGTGAAGGGGCTGCGTAGGAGTGGCGGTGCACGGAGCGACGCGGCGTTTCGTCGGCTAAGTCTGCCATACTGCCGGCACGGTTTGATGCGAGTCCAGCTAGTGACTCGAATGACGAGTCCAGGCGCATGAGCTGGAGAATGTTTAGTTATATTAACGCTTCATATAGGCACATTCATTCGTTATTTGTGGGATAGTTTGAAAGCAACATGGACTTACGAGACGATAAAAAAATAATTGCCTGATATTTGGCTTCACATTAAGCTGTTAACAGCAAGCTTGTATTGAATTTTTAAATCGGACCCAATAGTTTGAAACTGTCGGCTACAAGAGTAATAAACGATGACAGTTTTACTGAATATGGTTAACACACACTGAATATTATTTACAAAATAATTTTATAGATGCCATGGAATACTAAATGTACGTAAACTAACTACGTGAGAATAAGGTGAACAGCTAAAAATAATTATCGACGGCGAATAAATGAAAAAGGTATATAAAAAATAAAAGATGAACAGGAAACCATGAACAGGCGTTTCCAAAGAAAAATATATTTCTTTTTTAACCTTGAGACGTTAACGTGATATTCGAACGAAAGTTAGAAGTAAAACATTTAGTTGAAAATTATTTTTACATCAGAATATTCGAAAAGATTGTCGGGAGAGGAACATCGAATTCAATTGAAAACTATTACTACTTTACAACTTGCGATAAAACTGCAATAAGGATTTTGTAACTAACAAGAGAAAGTTACAAATTGCTTGTAACAAAAGAACCAGGATCAAACTCCTTTACAATGATTTAACAATGAACGTAAAACAGACGTCGTGCAAGCTTGACATTGTAAAATTACCTGACACCGCGAAGTCTATTCAATTCAGTTGTAAAAAGAAAATAAGAGCACAATAATAGTAGGTGCTAACGAAATGAAACTAGAACATTTGAACCTTACACCGTGCAGCATAAGATCTATGTTGGGTTTGATGAAAACAGGAGTAAGCATAGAACAAAATTGAACTTCACAATCTGGCTTTATACCTTGTAGCATAAGATCTCAATTAGCTTTTGAAGCAGGACCGCAAGGACCAAAACTGAACAACTAAATGAGAACCTTATACCGTGCAGCATTAGATCTAGACTGGCTTGTGAAACATAATGGAACTAAAGAAAAAATGCGTGTGTTTCGGCCATGCTGTTGACTCACGTTGTTTCCGTTCTTGGCGACGCTCTCGAGCGCCTGCGACAGCTGCGGCCGGTGCGTAGCGACAACACATAGGTTAGCAAGCGTACACACTGCTAGAGACTCGGTTGGTGTTCAGGGTTGAGCGATATTGGTGGCCATTTTAAATGATTTTAGGACATTTTTTTACGGGTACTAAACGCCAAAACTCGCGGAAAATGCGGTGAATATTAAATACGGGATTTATGAGAACTCTTTACTGAGTTCTCGCGTCGTATCTCGCGATTATGAACGCACCCGCCACGAATGTTGGCGTTTAGGAGAGATAAAAACCCGCATTGACAAAGCTGAGCGATGGACGAACATTACTTTTTATAGTTTTAACGCTCGCTCATTTATGGTAGATTTTTTAAATATTTTTTCCAAACAGGCTTCCCTCTATTACTTGACGAATAGTGCGTTAGCAAATCTCTCCATGTTTTAAAAATATGTTACATATACAAGGCATATCAAACTTGCCCTGAACAGCAACCGATTCTATACTATATTGCCTATTCCTAATGTGTTATGTTTATTTACATCGTGACTTACATAACTGTACTTTCGTGTATTAATGGCGACATCGACTTTTAATTACTTGTGTTCGTTAATTAGGTGTTTACTCGGCTTCAAAGCTTTACAACATCTATAGAATAAATTAACTTACAGATAGAAGAAATCGCGCCTGGAAATTCGTAATATTTTCATAATGTTTTTTATTATTGGAAGCGTCTTATATACCATCGACAATCGACATTCATAGCTTGACATTTTTTTTAAATCATCTTTTAAGTGTTGTCGCTGGAACGTAAGACGCTTGTACTTCGCAGCTTGGCCCTAATATAACTCACTTTTGTACAATACTTTTGCCCCATAAAATTTACCTCATAGTTTTTACTTCATGTGCAGTAAATCAACTCTATCTGGCGTGTACCTACGTGCTTAAACTAGCATCGACTGTACGTGTGTCTATATAAAACTGTGTTATATTTTGACGGCATCTCTGTACTACGTACTATTGACATGAAATGTTGACGACCGCGAAGAACAAAAAGACAACTGTTTCAAAATTCACCAACTCGAATAATTCCAAAGAATACCTATTAGAATAGGGACTTCTTTTAATCTATGAAAGTGTGTCTCGCAAATCGTTTTCGTCGTGTACTTTGCTTCCATTTGATTTTTTTAACAATATTTTCGTCTTTTTTGCGTACAGTTTTCAAGTACGTAGTACAAATCCATCGTTATTTCTAAACCAACATAAAATAGCAGTGCTTGTACCTGTGAGAAGTTCGGCACGGAGGCAGTCTTGCGCATGGTGATGGGTTGTCCGCGCGCTTGCTCCAACTCTTTGACGGCGACGCTCTGACGTAGTCGGTCGAGCGTCAGTATGCTTTCCACTGCGCTAACGCCGCGCGTGTATTTTTCTGAAATAATAATCCTGGTGATTATCAGAATTCTACTGGCAAACAATTCAAACGGGGAGAATCTCTATATTTATCTCGTTTCGTAATTGCAGCAATCTGTAAAAGCGACATAAATTTGCAATTATTCATTATTTGAATGAGTTGTTTTGTTATTCTGAGCTCTCTTTTTATTCTGTGGATATTTATCGGTCAACTAGTTATAAAAGTATACCTTACGAGGTATATATCCTCATATTTTGTTAACATAGGTGGTTTGTTAGCATTGGTGTAGCTTTCCGGCCGAATTCTCGCAACGCAACTGATTTTTAAATCTCATTTAATCTATGTAATGCAGATATAGTTCGATTCAAAGTTAATGGCGGCTCGGAAGTTAGCTGCTCGCTGCGCAGTACCGCACCCCTCACTCCCGCTGACCCATGAACTTGTTACTGCGCAGCGACTCGCCTCATGTTCAGAGCCGCCATTAAGTTTAAATCGGTCTGTACCATGATTTCCTATCGTAGAGACAAAAAGACGGATTTGAGAATCAGGGAGAAAGTCTCCAAAGGGATGGCTGTTTCTAAAATAATCCAGTGTCCTTACCGATATACGTCTCCCCGTCGGCCGCACTGGCCTCCTCCCCGGAGGCGGCGATCTGCGCCAGGCTCTCGCGCTCCTCCAGCTCCTCGGACGCCTTCGGGATGTTGGACACCACCTCGTACGTCACGCCGGTGTGCGTCAGCTGGTCCGTCCTGTCCACGTAATAACTAACAGATTTGTATATTACGTATGTCAACTTGTTTAGGTGATTGATATTGTTTGGAAGGAAGAAGATAGAGTTGAAATTTTTGAGATTTTATGTAAATTGTAGATATTAATTTGTTAATTACGAATGACTATCGAGGCACTGTGCCTATAAGATAGATTGAGAAGTCAGTGTGACTGGTAGCAAAAATTAATTATTCGTGCAGCCTTTCACGAAGGAAACTAATTAGCATCGGCATACAGGATACATAGAAGAGGAATTTAAAACTCATTTAATACCAAACAACATGAACAAGAAAAAAAAATTTGGAAACGGTTAATGAGTTACTCTGTGCTTATTTTAAATATTATAATGGCCAAATTAAACGTGTTTATCTACATTATTTTAACCCACCACCAATAGTTTACGAGCACAACGCCCAAGCCTAATAGAATATATAGGCAGACGCAACAAAAAATATTTATTTTTTTAACCCTTTTTCAACTCTACCACCCATTACAACAGATTGGAAAGAAAGCGAAGACACCAGCTGGTTGACGACTAACCTGACGATCTTCTTCCGTATCCTGTCGGTGAAGCTCTGTCGCTTGTAAATGTTTAATCCTAATCGTTTCCTAAGTATGAGATCCATGGGGGCGGGGTGCGACAGACGCACTGTTGTCTTCAGTATCAGGTAGACGCGTTCGTTTGCTGGAATACAATGGAGATAATACGTCATGAATTTGATATGCATGATAAATAACAGTTCAAGCCTCGTCGTATTTAGACGATGCAAGTCATTTGTTGCTTCAATTTTATAACGCCATAATAATGTTACAGGCAAGAAACTTGCATTGTGTAAATGAGGCTTCAGGCTCAAGCAGGTTGGTAACCTGCCCGACACCATGAGGTATACTTTCTGTTAAATTTCCCAGTAAATTTGAGTTTGTTTTTAAACTGTCTTTGCATAAGGTCTATATTAAAATGTCACGCGATCGTGAAATGCAACAACCGTATAATGCTATCACAGCACGTACCTTCAGTGATCCGGTTGAGGTACTGCGAGTCGTGTATGGACGAGTCCCAGGAAGCCACCGCAGACACGTCCTTATCGTGATGGTGTAATAACTGCAGTTCGTAGAACTTGTTGCCGTGTTCCTTTGGTAAGATCGAGTGTAGGCCCGCTACTGTGACTTCTTCACCGCTCGGGTGCGTTGTTAGGTCATCCGCTGTGAACAAGATTATGTAGGCATAAAGTATTTTGAATACTGAATGTCTCATGAATTTATTAATTAGGACTTCAATTTTATATTTAATTTATTTCTTTTGTCTTCGTTTTTGTTCTCGTTTCTTCACTTGTGTATTTGAATTGTATCTGAATGTGACTAGAATCCTTTACCAATACATTACTATGACTGTAAAATTAGATTCTAAGGTGGTTTCTGAATGTAGCTCGTCTTTTTTTAGGGTTTCGTACCCAAAGTGTGCCAAACGGAACCCTAACTAATTAACAAGCCTCCGCTCTCCGTCTGTCTGTCAGCGGGCTGTATCTCATGAACCGTAATAGGTATATAATTGAAATTATCACAGATATAATAATACAAAATACTGTAAAAAATTAAAGAGGGTTTCCATACAAGAAACGTTTTTATAATATAATAATAATAATAATAATATCTGTGGCCCGACTGTCAAAATGACGGTCAGACAAATTTTTCTCCGTGATAATTTTTAGTATTTTTACATAATAAAACATTCAAAAATCTTGTAAAATTAATAGTTCTTATACCATCAAAATGGAAACGCATATACACCACCTGGATGCAAGAAAATGGATATAACGAAAGAACACGGAGAGAACTGAAATGTTGACGCGAAGTCGGGCACAAAAACTGATAAACACACAACCAACATCTTCGGGTTCGTCGCTCAGCTCCGCCTCGCAGTTGCCGGAACCTGCTCCAGACGTGAGTCCAGTGATACCGGCCGCTGCAGTTGCGTCGAGCTCGAGTGACGAATACTTCTCGCCGCCGACGACACCACCACCAGTACGTCGGCGCGGAAGAGGCCGACCACCGGCCAGCTTGGGACTCCGAGGCCCACCGGCCTCTGACAGGGTCCCCGCTCCCGGTGGAAGTGTGCAGCGCATGAGGTGGACACAAACTGTCAATGAAAATGTCATGCGCGCATACTTTGGGGCTACAGAGGGGGGAAGTAACTTGACTGCGTACCGTGGTCGGATGCTCTCTCTGTTTCAGGTGCTTGAACCAGCTGTCAACGTGTCGGCGCAACGACTTTCGGATCAGGTGCGGGTCATCCAGCGTAACCATATGCTGGATGACGCCGTACTGGATCGACTACGCCTCGAATCAAGGAATAACCATGTTACGCCTGCTTCACCACTGGTCGCGGTACAAATGCAAAATTCACCCAGTGCTTCACCGCGACCTGACCACGTTGGTGAAGAGGATGATGATGGGGTTATATCCGTGACTTCCCAATGCAATGCACGGTTGAGGAGCGCTTTGGAGGATGCTTTCCGGGAGTACCGCTCCACTCCGCCTGAACTTAGACCACGTTTACCCCATTTGCCCATGCACAAGAAAAACAAGGCGCTGGTGTGTACTCTAGACTCGTTGCTGTCAAATTGTTTTAACAGCAGCAAAGACCTCGCCGATACCCACTCGATCTTGTACTGTGCAGCTGTAGCGGCATGTCGTGTAGCTCATGTCAAATTTCCGACCAGTGACAGAGCTCCACGACCAAAACCAGCTGTACCAGCTTGGCAGTGCAGGATTGAGCGTCGTATCGGTGAGGCTAGAGTACTCATCGGCAAGCTAATCTGCTTCAGGGAGGGCAATACTCGCCCTAGAGTGATGCGCTTTGTGAGGCGGGCGTTCTCGGGGACTGATATTAGTTCTCGAGATTATTTGACCCGCGTCACAGAGCGTATCGACCTCCTGAAGCAGAAGATCTGTGCATGGGCAAACCGTATTCGACGGTACAGGCGGAGAGTGGAGCGGTACACTCAGAATCGCACCTTCCAGAGTGATGAAAGGTGGGTTTATAGGGCTTGGGAGCGACCGGACCAAGGTGTGGTTGACACGCGCCTTCCGGATGATGATGCCATGTGTTCTTTCTGGCGAAGTATCTAGTCGGCGCCTGTCAGCCACACCGAAGGTGATTGGACTCGGGAAGTCGAGCGAGCGTGCGAGCAAATACCAGAAATGGGGGCACTTACCATCAGCCCCCAAGATGTAGCTCGTGCAGTCCGTCCGTTGCCTAACTGGAAATCTCCAGGGCCGGACGGGCTGCACAACTTTTGGATAAAATGGTTTCAAGGGTCGCACGCCCGATTGGCATCCCAGTTCCAGTCAGCCTTAGAGTCACGGTCGCTGCCTCAGTTCCTAACAACAGGAATAACCCACCTGCTCCATAAATCAGGTAGTACTGCGGAACCCAAAAATTATAGACCGATCACTTGTCTACCGACGGTCTATAAAGTTTTTACATCCATTTTGAGATTTAAAATTAACAATCATATAGACACTAACTCCATCATGTCTGCCTCTCAAAATGGATGTAGAAACGGATCCCGCGGTACTAAGGAGCTGCTCCTCATCGATATGGCCATTAGCCAGCAGGTTCGTCGTTCCCGAAAGGATCTGTCGACATGTTGGATAGATTATAAGAAGGCCTATGACTCGGTGCCACATACATGGCTCATGAGGGTGCTGGAGTTGTATAAAATAGATGCAACCCTACGCACCTTCCTGATGTCATGTATGGGGCAATGGAGGACGGTTCTTCGCTATCCAGGATGTCGACATACCCAGAGGAATAGTGAACCGATAAGGATCGAGCGAGGTATATTTCAGGGCGACAGTCTGAGTCCACTTTGGTTCTGCCTGGCCTTGAATCCTCTAAGCACACTGCTGGAGAATTCAGGGCTAGGCTATCGATTGAGGAGAGGTGGTCAGGTTATATCTCACCTCCTTTACATGGATGACTTGAAACTCTTTGCCCCCAACAATTTGCAACTAATGGAGCTATTGAAGGTAACTAAAACTTTCAGTAGTGCCATCAGGATGGAATTTGGTGTGGACAAATGTGCGGTCATGCATGTAAAGCGAGGGGGGATTGTGGAATCCGTGGGAACCCAACTCTCGGATTCCATACACCTAAGATCCCTCTCCTCATCCGAAACCTACAAGTATTTGGGTATGTCGGAAGCGTTGGGCATCAATGTTACTGACATGAAGCAATCGTTGAAGGAGCGCTTCTTTGGCCGCCTAAAGAAAGTATTTAATAGTCTTTTATCAGGCGGAAACAAGGTGCGCGCCTTCAACGGTTGGGTCATGCCGGTTTTGATGTACTCTTTCGGCATACTCAAATGGACTCAGACCGAACTCGACGCCCTGGATAGGAGGGTCCGTACGCTGCTAACTGCATATCGAATGCATCACCCACGGTCATCGGTAATGAGACTGTATATCCCGCGAAAGTGTGGGGGTCGAGGCTTTTTAAACGCTAAGACCCTCCACAATCGCGAGGTATGCAGTCTCAGGGGATATTTCCTAGAAGCCGACGTGGGGATGCATCGAGATGTGGTCGCGGTGGACAAGGGCCTTACCCCGCTCTCCTTGGCCAAAGAGAACTGGCGCAAGCCTGTAGTGCTTGATACTAACGATCGCAAGGAGGTATGGCAAGGCAAAGAGCTTCACGGACGCTTTTTCCGGGCCCTACATGGGCCTGATGTTGACTTTTTAGCGTCTGTATCCTGGCTGCGTTTCGGCGACCTCTTCGGGGAAACCGAAGGTTTTGTCTGTGCGATTATGGATGAAGTTATCATGACGAATAATTATCGGAAATACATTGTCAAGGACGGTACGGTTGACATCTGTCGGGCATGCCACCGTCCCGGTGAATCAATCCGACATATTGTTTCCGGTTGTTCTCGTCTTGCTAACGGCGAGTACTTGCACAGACACAATCTAGTGGCTAGGATTATCCACCAGCAACTTGCCATGCAGTACAACCTTGTGGAGTCCGAAGTACCATACTACAGGTATGTGCCCGACCCAGTTCTCGAGAATGGTCACGCCACATTGTACTGGGATCGATCTATTATCACTGACAGGACTATTGTAGCCAATAAGCCTGATATTGTGGTAATAGATCGACGAGAGCGCCGTGCAATGATTGTTGATATCGCTGTCCCTCATGACGAGAATCTCGTGAAAGCTGAGAACGATAAAAAAATCAAGTATCTTGACTTAGCACACGAGGTTGTCGACATGTGGGACGTGGACTCTGCAATCATTGTACCGATAGTCGTGACGGCCAATGGCATAATAGCCAAGAGCCTCGACCAACACCTGAGGAGGCTCTCGCTAGGCAGCTGGATCAAGGGCTTGATCCAGAAAGCGGTACTTCTGGACACGGCGCGTATCGTTAGGAGATTCCTCTCTCAGGAGCCCTGACTACCGGTAGCTTGGACCCTGTTCCCGATACCGGTGGGCTACTATTTTTTATATTTTTAAATGTTTTTGTTTTTCTTTGTTTTTATAAAAATATTTAAAAATGTAAATTATATGTAAATATATGAAATAAAGAGGATAATAATAATAATAGCACAACATATTTATAGCAATTCAATTATGTCTGTGTCTCAGAATGGATGTAAGAATGGGTCCCGCGGTACTAAGGAGCTGCTCCTTATAGACATGACCATAAGCCAACAGGTCCGTAGAACCCGGAAGGATTTGTCGACATGTTGGATAGACTATAAGAAGGCCTATGACTCGGTGCCACATACATGGCTCATTAGGGTGCTAGAATTGTACAAAATAGACGTAACTCTACGCACCTTCTTGATGTCGTGTATGGGGCAGTGGAGGACGGTCCTTCTCTATCCAGGATGTCGACAGATCCGGGAGATCAATGAACCGATCAGGATTGAACGGGGAATATTCCAGGGCGATAGTTTGAGTCCGCTTTGGTTTTGCTTAGCCTTGAATCCTCTAAGCACACTGCTGGATTCAGGTCTAGGCTATCGGTTGAGAAGAGGTGGTCAGGTGATATCTCACCTCCTTTACATGGATGACTTGAAACTCTTTGCTCCCAACAAATTGCGACTGTTGGAGCTACTGAAAGTAACAGAAACGTTCAGTAACGCCATCAGGATGGAATTTGGTGTAGACAAATGTGCAGTCATGCATGTAAAGCGAGGGGGGATTATGGAATCCGTGGGAACCCAACTCTCGGATTCCATATACCTTAGATCCCTTTCCTCAACCGAAACCTACAAGTATTTGGGTATGTCGGAAGCATTAGGCATCAATGTTGCCGACATGAAACAATCGTTGAGGGAGCGCTTCTTTGGCCGCCTGAATAAAGTGTTAAATAGTCTTTTATCAGGCGGAAACAAGGTGCGTGCCTTCAACGGTTGGGTCATGCCGGTTTTGATGTATTCTTTTGGCATACTCAAATGGACTCAGACGGAACTTGACGCTCTGGATAGGAAGGTCCGTACATTGTTGACGGCAAATCGAATGCATCATCCACGATCATCAGTAATGAGACTGTACATCCCGCGGAAGTGTGGGGGTCGAGGTTTCTTAAATGCTAAAACCCTCCACAACCGCGAGATCTGCAGTCTCAGGGAATATTTCCTTCAAAATGACGTGGGGATGCACCGAGATGTGGTCGCAGTGGACAAAGGCCTCACCCCGCTCTCCTTGGCGAAAGAGAACTGGCGCAAACCTGCAGTACTTGATACTAACGATCGTAAGGAAGTATGGCAAGACAAAGAGCTTCACGGACGCTTTTTCCGGGCCCTACATGGGCCTGATGTTGACTTTTTAGCGTCTGTATCCTGGCTGCGTTTCGGCGACCTCTTCGGGGAAACCGAAGGTTTTGTCTGTGCGATTATGGATGAAGTTATCATGACGAATAATTATCGGAAATACATTGTCAAGGACGGTACGGTTGACATCTGTCGGGCATGCCACCGTCCCGGTGAATCAATCCGACATATTGTTTCCGGTTGTTCTCGTCTTGCTAACGGCGAGTACTTGCACAGACACAATCTAGTGGCTAGGATTATCCACCAGCAACTTGCCATGCAGTACAACCTTGTGGAGTCCGAAGTACCATACTACAGGTATGTGCCCGACCCAGTTCTCGAGAATGGTCACGCCACATTGTACTGGGATCGATCTATTATCACTGACAGGACTATTGTAGCCAATAAGCCTGATATTGTGGTAATAGATCGACGAGAGCGCCGTGCAATGATTGTTGATATCGCTGTCCCTCATGACGAGAATCTCGTGAAAGCTGAGAACGATAAAAAAATCAAGTATCTTGACTTAGCACACGAGGTTGTCGACATGTGGGACGTGGACTCTGCAATCATTGTACCGATAATCGTTTCGGTTAATGGCCTAATAGCGGAGAGCCTCGATCAGCACCTCAGGAGGCTCTCATTGCGCGGCTGGGTCAAGGGCTTGATTCAGAAAGCAGTACTTCTGGACACGGCACGCATAGTGAGGAGGTTCCTTTCTCTAGAGCCCTGACCACCGGCAGCTTGGACCCTGTTCCTGATGCAAAATATAAAAAATAGTGGCCCATCGCCACTATTTTTTATATTTTTAAATGTTTTTTTTTTTGTGTTATTTATAAAAATATTTAAAAATGTAAACGATATGTATTAAAAATAATAATAATAATAGCTGGCAACACTAACGTCAACAACTCATAAAAATAGTTTTTTCAGTTTTAATATTTGTATTCATTTTAGACGCAGTTTTTATTTATATCAGAAGCCTAGAAGCTTAAAAAATCAAAATAAACCATACAAATAACAAAATAAACCATAGAAATAGACTTTTACGACAAAATGCCATAGCAGAGGTGAACTGACAGATGTCACCTCCAATAAAACCATGCTTTAAAAAACTGAAAACTAAATGTTGACGAGATCAGCTGCACGAGCACGCCCACCACCTCCGGACTCGTCGCTCAGCTCCGCCTCGCCGCCGCCGGTACCCAGCCCCACCGTGAGCGCTGTGACGACACTGCCCGCGGTAGTCGCGTCGAGCTCGAGCGATGAGTATTTTTCCCCGCCGACGTCGCCAACACCTGTACGTCGGCAGGGGAGAGGCCGGCCACCGAGGAGCTTGGGACTTAGGGGCCAACCGGCCCCGAGCCGGGTCCCCGCTACCGGTGGTTGTGTGCAGCGCATGAGATGGACTCAGTCTATGAACGAGAACGTCATGCGCGCATATTATGGGTCTACAGAGGGAGGAACTAACCTCACTGCGTACCGTGTTAGGATGCTGTCTCTGTTTCAGGAACTAGAACCAACCGTCAACGTCTCGGCCCAACGACTGTCGGATCAGGTGCGGGTCATCCAACGCAATCATAGGTTGGACGATGCCGCGCTTGATAGGCTGCGCTCAGAGGTACTGAGCAACCATATCGTCTCAACTCCGGCACAAACCGCGGTACAAGCGTCACCTATTGATGTAATCCCGCCGCGGTCCAATCATAATGTCGAAGAGGAGGATGATAGGGTTGCCACAGTAAGTAGCCAGTGCAACGTCCGATTGAGGAGCGCACTGGAGGATGCGTTTCGTGAGTATAGGTACACTCCGACCGATCTTAGACCCCGATTACTACGTCTACCTATGCACAAAAAAATAGGGCGCTAGTGTGTGCCTTGGACTCGCAGCTCAGCAACTTTTTCGAGAGCAGCGAGGATCTCGTTGATACACACTCGATCCTGTATTGCGCGGCTGCTGCGGCATGTCGTTTAGCTAACGTCAAGTTTCCAAACAGTGACGGAGCTACTCGACCAAAACCAGCCGTACCAGCCTGGCAATGCAGGATCGAGCGACGTATCGATGGAGCCAGGGTACTCATCGGCAAACTATACTGCTTCAGGGAGGGCAATACACGACCACGAGTGATGCGCTTTGTAAGGCGGGCATTCTCGGGGACTGGAATCAGCCCTCGAGAATACATGTCCCGTGTCACAGAGCGCATCGACTTCCTGAAGCAGAAAGTTTGTGCATGGGCGAGCCGTATTCGGCGGTATAAGCGGCGAGTCGATCGATACATGCAGAATCGCATGTTCCAGAGCGATGAGAGGTGGGTATATAGATCTTGGGAGCGACCTGAACAAAATATGACGGACGTGTGCCGCCCGGATGATGCCGCCACGAATGCATTCTGGCGCAACATCTGGTCGGTGCCCGTCTGTCACGCTGAGGCGGGCTGGATGCAGGATGTCAGGCGAATGTGTGAAACTATTCCAGAAATGGACGCTATACTGATCACGCCATCAGACGTGGCCAGAGCAGTCCGTCCGTTACCGAATTGGAAATCTCCGGGACCGGACGGACTGCACAACTTTTGGTTAAAATGGCTGATTAGTTCACACACTCGCCTGGCATCTCAATTCCAGTCATCCCTAGAGTCTGGGTCGCTACCGCAGTTTCTAACAACAGGCGTTACCCACCTGCTCCATAAGTCAGGTAGTCCCGCGGAACCCAAGAATTATAGACCGATCACATGTTTGTCAACGGTCTATAAACTTCTTACATCTATTTTGAGAGCGAAAATTAACACACACATTGACAGTAATTCAATCATGTCTGTCTCTCAAAATGGATGTAGGAACGGGTCCCGTGGTACTAAGGAGCTACTCCTCATCGATATGGCCATAAGCCAACAGGTTCGTCAATCCCGTAAGAATCTGTCGACATGCTGGATAGACTATAAGAAGGCCTACGACTCGGTGCCACATACATGGCTCATGAGGGTGCTGGAGTTGTACAAAATAGATGCAACTCTGCGCTCCTTCCTGATGTCATGTATGGGGCAATGGAGGACGGTCCTTCGCTATCCAGGATGTCGACAGATCCAAGGGAATAATGAACCTGTATGGATTAAACGGGGAATATTCCAGGGTGATAGTTTGAGTCCACTTTGGTTTTGCTTAGCCCTGAATCCTCTAAGCAAGCACACTGCTGGAGAATTCAGGGCTGGGCTATCAGCTGAGGAGAAGTGGTCAGGTCATATCTCACCTCCTCTACATGGATGACTTGAAACTCTTTGCCCCCAACAAATTGCGACTGATGGAGTTACTGAAGTTAACTGAAACATTCAGTAACGCCATCAGGATGGAATTTGGTGTGGACAAATGTGCAGTCATGCATGTAAAGCGAGGGGAGATTATGGAATCCGAGGGAACTCAACTCTCGGACTCCATACACCTTAGATCCCTCTCCTGAGCCGAAAGCTATAAGTATTTGGGTATGTCGGAAGCGTTAGGCATCAACGTTGCTGACATGAAGCAATCGTTGAAGGAGCGCTTCTTTGGTCGCCTGAAGAAGGTATTAATTAGTCTTCTTTCGGGCGGAAACAAGGTGCGCGCCTTCAACGGTTGGGTCATGCCGGTTTTGATGTACTCTTTCGGCATACTCAAATGGACTCAGACCGAACTCGATGCCCTGGACAGGAGGGCCCGTACACTACTGACCGCAAACCGGATGCATCACCCACGTTCATCGGTGATGAGACTGTACATCCCGCGGAAATGCGGGGGTCGAGGCTTTTTAAATGCGAAGACCCTCCACAACCGCGAGGTGTGCAGCCTCAGGGAATATTTCTTAAAAGCCGAAGTGGGTATGCCCCGTGATGTGGTCGCAGTGGACAAGGGGCTCACCCCGCTCTCCATGGCTAAAGAGAACTGGCGCAAACCTGTGGTACTTACTACAGAGGACCGCAAGGAAGTATGGCAAAGCAAGGAGCTTCACGGGCGCTTCTATCGGGCTCTTCATTAGCCCGGTGTAGATTTCCTAGCGTCCGTATCCTGGCTACGTTTTGGTGACATTTTCGGGGAAACTGAAGGTTTCGTCTGTGCAATTATGGACGAAGTTATCTTGACGAATAACTACCGAAAATATATTATGAAGGATGGGACGGTTGACGTGTGTCGGGCATGCCACCGTCCGGGTGAGTCCATCAGACATATTATCTCTGGTTGTTCTCGTCTGGCTAACGGCGAGTACTTGCACAGGCATAACCAAGTGGCCAGGATTATTCACCAGCAACTTGCTTTGAAATATAAACTTGTGGATTCTGAGGTACCGTACTACAAGTATGTGCCCGACCCAGTTCTCGAAAATGACCATGTCACATTGTACTGGGATCGGTCTATCATTACAGACAGGACTATTGTTGCCAATAAGCCTGATATAGTAGTGATAGACCGATTAGTGCGACGCGCAATGATAGTAGATGTTACCATTCCACATGACGAGAACCTCGTGAAAGCTGAGAAAGAGAAACAAATAAAATATCTCGACTTAGCACACGAGGTTGTCGACATGTGGAACGTGTGCTCCGCTATCATTGTGCCGATTGTCGTAACGGCCAATGGCCTGATGGCCGAAAGCCTCGACCAACATCTCTCGAGGCTCTCATTAGGCGGTTGGATCAAGGGCCTGATTCAGAAGGCAGTACTCCTCGATACGGCTCGTATTGTGAGGAGGTTCCTGTCTCTGCAGCCCTAACCACCGGTAGCTTGGACCCTGCTCCCGACACCGGCGGAACACTATTTTTTATATTTTTAAATGTTTTTAATTTTTTATTCTAATATTTAAAAATATAATTTATATGTATATAGTTAAATAAAGGAGATAATAATAAAAAATAATAATATAATATAATATTGTACGGTGGTACGAAAACTGATAAATTGGAGCAGTGGAACTAAATTCGATAATTCATCAAATTAATTAGTGCCTGGTTTCATTTTATTAAACCGACTCCTAAATATAACTTGTATATGCTCTGACTGAAAGAAACCTTTTTTTTTAAAGGTAGGTTTCTGGAACTAGACACATAACTTCATTTTGTTTTGCATTATTAACACAAATATTTTTGTTTTGGTGAGACAACACTGCATTCTATTATGCTGGGGTCGCATCTGCGTCTGTCGTGACGAAGCTCGGGCTGCGTAGCATTTATCGCCCGGGTGGCGGTATATAATAAGCGTGGCGCGTGGTCGGACTAGCGTTGGTCAATTCGACTGTTGTTTCCGTAAACGCTCTGTCGAAATAATGGAGAGCCATCTAGGATTATTGCACGATAATTCGTTAAAATTATGAAGCCGCTAATGTGAACACCGCATTAGCGCGATAACATTTTAGCGAGCAAAACACGATAGACGCACAGGCGGCCGGGGCATTACCGATATTATTATTTGATTGTGTACTTACCGTTGAGATCTAGAAACAGCACAGGTATGTGTTGCTCCATCCCTAAGGGCGGCACCCAGGCGGCCGGCGCGCCCGGGATGGGGCTGCCCGGGCTCGGCACCAGCACCTGGCGGAGGGAGAATAACAAAATTGTTAAAGTGCACCAACCGTCGGGGTCATGAGCATACTGCGGAAATATCACTTAGCAAGTGAAGTTTTCGCATGATACATGATAACAAATGATACTTATTTCTGTAATTTGATTTAAAAAAAAACACTTTTACACGTCATAAATAAATTATGTTTTAAAAATAGATCCGAGTTTAGTGTTTATTTTTCTACTACTCTGAGAAGGAAGACCGAAACAAACTCCAGTCTCTTTAAAGTCCAAACATAATCTGGGTGAGACCATATGAGGAACATGCAGATTATTGTCTAAAATGATCTTTTGAGGAAAGAACCACACAGATTTGAGTGGAGTTGTCCAGTCAGTACAATGTTTACTTTCCAAGATGAAGTAACAGGTACAGTCACGAGCTTTAATTTGGGACCCACCTAAGGTTGAATATCGTGTAGCAAACTTGCGCCATTTAGAGCTATTATGTTAACGCTGTCACTGCACAAACAATAAACGTCATAATGTTTACCATCGACAACTTTACGTTTCTAGGGGCTAACGTCAACTGGAGCGAGGGCAAACGATCATTACCGATTTCCGAGTAATAATTACTTTTTGGTCCTGTGGTCCCATAAGAAAAAAGAAACAAATAAAAAAGAACAAAATTATATTGTCAATATATGATAGCTAGTCAACTAACCCGCTTATTCTTCAAACCTATATTAGTTAAAAAGTTTTGTCTCTTTCTCAAACATAAATATCAAAGTGACGGATCGAAACAACATATTTAAAATAAAATAGGTTTAAAGGCCGTTTATGATTATGGGGGCTTAGAAGATTTCAGCTAAAATATTGATTAATAAAATCTTTAGAAAAACAAAGTTTTTTATTCTTTATATTTATTAAGACATTTATGACACAAACCTCAATCTTAACACAATTATATAGAAAGCATGGTTAGCGGTGCACAAAATAAACACTTATCACCGAAGGCTACGACTAAATTAATTTAAATCTCTCCAGTAATTTTTTTATCATAAATACTCAAAACCGCGTATATCCACCTTCATTGTCAATCACAGCCTGGAGCCGGTTACGCATGGATCCAATCAATTTGTCACATATGTCAGTACCCCTTAAACTTTCCCAGACTGTGAGGCAGTGATCCATAAGTGCTTCTCTAGTTCTTTCGTTTCTATTTGACCATTTTTGAACCATTAAGCCCCATAAATTTTCTATAGGATTTAAATCGGCACACTTTGCAGGCCACGGAATACGATTTAAATTTGCTCTATTATTGTCGAACCAAGTTCTAACGATTCTTGCCGTATGAATTGTTGCGTTATCTTGAACAAAGTTTATTGGAGCAACATCTTCTTGTGGATAATATAGTTGCAATGTTGGAAGGACACTCTCGTCTAATAAATCGACATAATCTTGAGCAGTGGCCCTGGGTGGTAAATTTATTAGTTCTCCAATGCCGGCTGAACTAATCCAGCCAGACATGTTAACTGTAATGCGACCAGACGCGTTGTTAGCTATGACGTGGTCTTCCGTGTATCGCGTCCTGTCAATTCGCCACAAATGTAGTCTGCCCGTTTGGGAAGATTGAAAAGTCTTTTCATCGATGAAAGCCGTCGTCGTCCAATCAAAATTTAGATACTGACGTGCGAAAATAAGTCGAGCAGCTTTATGGGCATCCGTCAACGCAATTTTTTTTGCAGGCCGCCTGTGATGCATTCCCATAGCTTTAAGATGCCTTCTAACTGTTGAAGGGTGGACTTCAAACGCTTCCGCAAAATGCCTCGTTGGCGTAAATCCATTCATCAGGTATTGCCTTTGCATCAAGCGGCTCTGCTCTTGTGTTATAACTTGCGGGTGATGGTTGTTTCGTCGTAAGTCAATAATATTTTCCTCGTTCCCGTGGCGTCGAACCCAGCGGCGAACTGTGTTTCTTGTCACATTTATTCGTCGCAATATCTCGTGAATGCCTACTCCTTGTTCGTGCAAATCAATAATTTGGAGCCTTATTTGGTCACGATTAGCCGCAAGCATTTTATTAATTGGTAAATTATATTTTGTGAAAATATCACATTAAACTATTTTCTTAAATGACACTGACACGACACATGTTCGTAATTAGAAAATCGTAATGATAGCTTTTTGCAACGAGGTTATCATTTCATAGGTCGATTAGATAAGACATTTTATGTCTTAACTTGACATTCAACATTTCAACCTTAAAGCAAAGTTTCAAAGTTTCGACCTTATTGCATTATGATTGTTCTAACAACATTTAACGGAAATGGGTCCCAAATTAAAGCTCGTGACTGTACTTTTGTAGAAGGGACGAAAACAGTCAACTATTTATTATACATACATAAATGATCACGTTTTCTACGAGGGTATTGGGGTACGATCCGTTCCTATGGAGGTATGGGGGTACCTGTTACGAGCCTTACATACTCCTCTTGCCTCGTTTACGTTCATACATCTGGTCATATTACATGTAAGCCGGCTGCAGGAACTATGCCCCTGACCTTTCTGAAGAACACCACCAATAAGGTCATGTTATTATAATAATTATGAAAAAAAGCTCTACTCACAGCGTTTCTCTCCTCGGTGAGCGAGACCCACTGTTCAACGAGAGATTGTTCTCGTTCGTTGTCCCGATCATTCTTCATTGCCGGAGACATGTTCACCAGTTTCTGTGCAAAAAAATAACAATAAAATCACAAATAAAGAAATTATGCTTACTTTTAATTTGATCTGCTATCAAATACAAGAAAATGACATATAGGCCTGAATTTGCTACGGAACGTTGTGAAAGTCAAAACATTTATTACAATTAGGCAATTTCGAATGTCAAAATTTACAAGAAAATAGAGTTGGGAAGGCCGGTCAAAGGTAATTGTAGATGGCGTGACCATAGTTCAGTTCCTATGTCGTGGCCAGATCTTAGAATTGACCATTTCACGAAATTGCCAGCTAACATTGGCCATATCGTTTAAACGTCAACGTTTAATGATATGTCAGTCGACGTTTGGCCATATCATTAATGTAGGGTATCCATGGTGTAAGGTGTAGTAAAAATAGCCAAGTAACTGCGACCAACTTGGAAGTAGCGCTCGCCGGCCGCTACGCGGGAACGCTCGCTTCGCTCGCTCAGCTCGCGCGCTGTTGGTCACTGCTCTAACCTAACCCAATTGGGTGGGGCTGCCACGTAAGCGGCGTAATTTTTTAATATTTAGAAACTAATTATAAGTGCTATGTTGCATTTCGAACGCTACTTCCAAGTTGATCGCTTTCCATAATATCATATTTGGAAACCCAATAAAAGTCTATCGACTTTTTTTGCGTGGTCACCCCACTTTGTTTGAGTTGTTGTATGCCGCCGCCATGATGCACAACAAAAACACAGCGACATCAACGCCTCTGCCGGAGGATAATCTAACTATTTTACGATATGATCACAAATGTTTGGCTACATCATGAAGTAGTCGTACATTTAACTGTTCATATCGTTAAAAATTGAGTGTTCACAATGATTTTATCAGGTCGAGTCATGATGTGACCAGTAGTCGATGTTCATTTCATGAAATGATCAATTTTAAGATCTGGCCACAACACCTACACTGAATTTTACATTTCGTCCATTCCATTTCGTGTTCACTCCTGAGTTTGGTTTGGTTGTTGTTCCAAAAGGTAGTTGCGTATGGAGAACAATGGGCAAGAAACCCCATAGTTAGTCTTATAAATTTTCTTACAATATTTTATATAAATATTGCTTTAAATGTTTTTTTGGCGCAATTAAGACTAGTCTGATGATTAATTTATTTCAGGTGTTGTCATAACGTAAAGTTTTACCTGTAACTGAGCGTGTAAATGTTGTCGTCTACGAAACAGTGCGTCACTCCACCTTTCCCGTAACACCGCTAAGTCTTCGTCTTGATAGGAGTCTAGTGGCATTTGTAGACGTGACCTGAACGATAAACAAATGATTAAGATGATATAAATAATGTATCGATACATCGCTTACGGAATCGGGATGTGCCCCTAGCTAACATTCTTGATAGATTTTGTGTTAGTTTAAATTTGATAATACGGTTCATACAATGTACAATGTTTTTTTGTGCGAAGTGCGAATACTGGATATGCGCTAAGTTAAACCTTAAGCTGCGCTTGCACAACTGGTACCCCTTGGTAGGTTATACAAGACTGCGGCTGTGTGTATCAAGACCCGAACGTAGGAAAAGGTCTTCGCGTTTTGTTTTTCCCCAAAAAGTAACACATATTTCCACTGTATGTCTGTGTACCATATCGTACATACCTGACGCTGACAGATCCGACTTCAACGCTGAGTATCTGCTGGCACACGAGCGGCAGGGTGCCGCAGTTGAGCGCCGGCCGCACGCGCACCGCGATGCGCCGCTGCTGGCCCTGCCGCACCTGGTACACGCCGCCCGTCCACACGTCGTTGCGTTGGACCACCTAAGGAAACAAAATATAAAATAAATTGAAAATCGAACACCTCTATGTGCAACGACAGAAACCCCAAAAAAACGGGAGATCGTTGTTTTTTCCCAACCGTTTCATTAAAAAATAAATAAAGATTTCAAAATATTTTGTGAAAAGAACGGAGTGCATGTGTAGTAAATTGGACAAAAACTTCCTATAAGTGCTATTTTCGTATTGTATTTTAGCAGTAATTAAATATAAAAACATCACTTACTTCAACAGGCGCATATTCTCCGTTATCATTCAGCTCGTGAATCTCGACCCACAGCTCGATCTTGCGCGTGAGTTCTGTCCACCGGTCGGCCAATGAGCGCGCTTTAGCTAGTTGTTGTTGTTCTACTTCCCAGTTTCCGCGGGCGCGACTGAACCCGGCCGAACGATGGCCCCAGACTTCGATTGATAGGGCACCCTCTGGGGAGATAAGTAGTTTTAGAATGGTCTACATTCAATTGTTTCTAGAAAGTGTTATTTTGTGTGAATGTTCTGATTTTATTTTCGCAGCCACCATCTTGCATTTACATTTTGACCTCACTATCGACTTTAGCACTCTCGAAAACTATTAAAACGACACCTATGACGAAAAATTTTAAAATTTTCGTAGCAGCCATCTTGATTTACATTAGACCTCAGTATTGTCTTTAGCACCCTCAAAAATTATGAAAACGACATCCATGACAAAAAGTTTGAACATTTTCGCAGCCGCCATCTTGGCTTTTCATTTTGACCTCACTATCGGCTTAAGCACTCTTGAAAACCATGAAAACGATACCTATGATAACAAATTTGAAAATTTTCAGAACCGCCATATTGGATTTACATTTTGACCCGGTTATTGGCTTTAGCACCCAAGAAAACTATGAAAACGACACAAAAGACGAAAAATTTGAAAATTTTCGCAGCCGCCAGCTTGGATGTTCATTTTAACCAAATTCACACTTTCTCGCCTTTTTGCCAGCCCTGTTACTTGTTCATACAATGTTCGTGATTGATCTCCTTGGTGACTGGAACTTTTACTAACAATATCCACATTCCAAATTCAAATCACTTTTAGTCCCTGTTTACGAAGAATAAACTAGCTCATTTTTAATAGATGCGATAAAAAAAATCTAAGCATTTTTTCCTTTAAAAGTGTGACTGGATGGCAATGTCGTCGCGTTTGCGGTACAGTATGTTCCAGAACAGCAACATAAAACCATGTCGCTGCAACAATGTTGCAGAACTTCTGTTTGGCATGGATGCGTAGCAGTGAGTTTTTTTGTCTGAAGGTACAATTTGAAGTGTGACTGTTTTTATTCTACGAGCGCCACTCACCCGCACAATGCTCGATAAACTCTTCCGTCAGCGGTATAGTGAAATCCTTCTTATGGTCGAACCGGAACGTGAGCAGCGACTGGTGGCGCGGCGACTTGGGCGGCGCGGGCGGCGCGGCGCCCGCCTCGGGCGGCACCACGACGGGCTCGGCCGCGCCGGCGCCGCCGAACACGGAGTACTGGCAGAACACGAAGTGCGACAGCGACGGCGGCAGCCCGGTGGCTTGCTTTATCGCGACGCGGATTGTCACCTGCGAGCGAAATATAACGGCTTTTAATCATCAATATGCTGCATGATAAAAGATCTGAGTAATAAAATCAAATAAAAGCTGAATTCACATGAGGAAAGTTTCTCGACCGTCAAGAGGCAAGAATGCGCGTGTTGACGAAAACCGCCAAGTGATTTATCGCACCCATTGTGTGTTTAAGCAACGTTAACAAGACGAGTGTAAACATTTTGTCAAACGGTCGATACTCGAGAAAATCTCCTCGTGTAAGCACGACGTAATTATACTGTTATTATAATCACTTTCGACACTGAAGTTTGATTATAAATAACCAAAAGCAATAAAAATAGTTTACTTGTTGCGTTGCAGAATCAGCAGGATCATCATCATCTCTCATATCACCAGAACTGTCCGAAGCTGCTTCACAAATTCTGTCTTGAGGGAACTGACCAGCTACTCGACTTATCTCAACCTAAAAGAAAAACATAATACATAAAATTCTGAACTATAGTATTAATACATGTGAGAAAACCGGCTGGATTTCCGTGACAATTTAATAAGGACGCTTTGTAACTTAGCCCATGCTCACGCACCATTTTTGCTGTAAAAAGTACTGGTGATAGTGTTTGGCTAGTTGCTGGTTTTATTTAGTTGTTTTCTTACCAATGGTAGCTTTTTTGATTGCCAAACTGGACTTAAAAATAGATTCGTAAGCTAATTTTACCTGTGATAGCTACTTCCGTATGAAAGGGTCTACTATGCAAAACTATGAGGTCTTTGCTTCATTATTGGTAAAAATACAAGAGTCTTAATTTTATCCAATAACGGACGGAAAACTCTTTAAGTAATTATAAATGTAAAACTGCATTAGTAAAAAAAAGTGTCCTGGGTATGGCTCCACGCATTTATAATAAAATTCCAGACGCCATAAAAGAATTAAATTTTACACAATTTAAGAAAAAAATTAAATTGTTCTTAATTAATAAATGTTATTATACTATTGACGAATACTTTAATGATGAATTAATTTAGAATTACAATAATTTAACATTGACATTAAATAATTTTGACATTTTAATTACTTTTGACATAGTTTTAATAATTCCTCATTTAGGTTTGACATAATGAGAGTATTTAATATGTAATTGTTTAATTTATTTTCTAATTTAAATAATACCATTTATGCATGGTTTCAAGTATTTTAATAAATTTTAATTTGTAATCCTTAGCAAGATCTGCTCAACACATTTGTACGCCTCCTGGCATAACATAGCGCTCTGTTCACCAAACACCTAAGATCTGTATTTCTTTACCTATGTTAACAAATAAATATTTGATTTGATTTGATTTGATTTGGTCAGTAAATTATAGGAATCGGCCATGAGTGACCTTATCAGATGACAAAAGGTTCCATAAAAAATGTTCTCTTTTCAAACGTACCTGTAACCTGCCAGCCACTTCGCCCTGCTGACTGATGATGGGCGTGTGATAGTCTAGCGTCACGTCATGGAACAAAGCCTCTAGGAACACGTTCGCTACTCCGATGAGGTTGTGATTCTCTTGGGACTCGTAGAACGGATCTAAGGCCATCTCTGCCGGTTCCGTCTACAAAAGTAAAATTTTAAAATTATCTTTATCTATTCTATATCTAATAAAAAAATAAAAAATAAAATTAAAATAATTGAATTTTTGTCTGTTTGTGTGTATGTATATCTGTTTGGATGTGAGCGGCACGCATCACGTTAAAAGTACGAAACTAATATCGTTAACTTTTATTCACAAATGCTTAACTCGTAGTATGGCCGCTGGCACGTAACTTGGCAAGGTTTTGGCGTAGCGGGAGTAAGTTTACGCAAGTACACTTAATGCAACAAAAAAAATGGCACTTTTGTTGCTTGTCATTATTCTATGTTTATTGCCATAATTTATTTTTACAAATTAAAACGCATTCTGCGCATATACGACTCTTGCCAAGATACATGCGTACGGCATCTGTACGCAATCGCGTCACAGTAGCAATAGATATATGAATTTAAAGTGTACAAGATTAATTTTTCACTGGTAAGTATTCTCCTCGGGGATAAAGGTGTCTTCGTCTTGGGCGAGCTCGAATTCCACATAGCGCCCGTGACATAAGACACTGCTTTATCCCCTTGGTGAATAATCCACTCTTTTTTACCACTTCGGTGTCATCGGCTCCCGCACATTGCTGCCTCCGGCGCCAGTCGTCGTACATGTCGCGCATGTCGATCAGCTTGTTGTCCAGCTTCTCCATGGACCAGACTTGACCATTCCGCCCGGGACGACGCACCATTATAGCAGGCTCTGATACGAAGGCGCCGCGCTGCAATGAACGTACGATTGTGTTAATGTTAACAGTTTTATTACCACCAGTATTTTCATGAAGTCTTCCAGGGTGCCGCTTATATATCGCGGGAAACACGCCACGCGACAATGCATAATTAATTTTTTTATTTTTTTTTACCTGGGCATCTGCTAAAATCATCAAATAATCGGGAAATTATTCTACTGATTTTAAATAAAGAATAGAGGCTAATTTAAAAGAAAAAAATTGAAAATAAGTATCAAATCACGCGATACTTGTCAGCGGCATGGTAACTATTAAAATAATGTCCTTATCTGATCAAATCCAAATAAATCATAATTATAAAGCATTGGTATCAAGTTCCAAGTGCAAATACAGCCGTTATTTAAGAAAGAAAAAAATAAAATTTGTATTTATTACAGCTCATTATTATCACTATTGGAAGAGACAGTAATTTACGATCACAGTTTGTCTTTCATCGCTTTTCACAACAACGTCACGGGAATGGCTTTTTATTTTCCAGGATAGCGCTTATAAATTCTTCTAGATCAAAATGTAAGTCGGAAAGATCATTACCATTACCTTTCTGTTAGGACTAAGGTTCTGCGGCGGTATCTGCAGCGTGACACTGAAGCGCGTGTTCCTCCTCATCTCTTCGGCTAAAAAGTTGGCCTCTTGTACCAACGCGTTGGCTCTCAGTATGTCTGCTTTGAGTCGTCCGAGTGAACGTTTGAATGTATCGTCGCGTTCAGCCGCCCAGCGCTCTACGCGGGCTGCTGTTGTGGGTGTGCATGCTGTCATTTTACCTGCAAAATATTATGATAATTTGTTTCAAGAATGTTTCAAAAGTTCAACTGTTATAGAAGTTTAGCTGGTGTAATCTTATGGTCATCGGGATTGGTTGTGGAAATATAGATAGGCAAGATAAGACATTATATTAAATAATGACCCATGATCAGTAGCATAATATTCAAAGTATGTTCCATGGATAATGGTAATGACAAAAAAACCGGCCAAGTGCGTATCGGATCATAGACTTCTTATAGGCTTTCCTGTAATCTGTTATTATAGAACTTATAGAACTATTCTCTGTATTTTTTCCAAAATTTACACTCAGCAGCAACATTCCTTTATTTACGTTAAACATTCGTGTCACAGAAATTCATATGTGTACCAAATTTCAACTTAATCGGTCTAGTAGATTCGGAGCAAATCGGCTGTGACAGACGAACAGACACACGAGTGATCCTATAAGGGTTCCGTTTTTTCATTCGGACGTACGGAACCCTAAAAAACGAATAAAGTTGGTTGTCGTTTAATGGTATTTCTCTTTGAGTATTTTTTAGCTGATTGAATAATCGTAAAGTTACCTAGTTTGAGAGGGTCATACGCGTATGGCGGGTATGGCGTTGAAGGCGATAGTATATTTCTCAGCTGCTGGAACTGCCGCTCATATTCTTGTCGTTGTTTCTCTAGCGCCACTGTAAATCAAAGAAGTTTATTTGAAATTCATTAATCTTTTGGAACACA
This sequence comes from Xanthia icteritia, assembly GCA_949128155.2. Classification (NCBI taxonomy): domain Eukaryota; kingdom Metazoa; phylum Arthropoda; class Insecta; order Lepidoptera; family Noctuidae; genus Xanthia; species Xanthia icteritia. The sequence continues at coordinate 19,206,301 of OX421932.2, forward strand.
AGGATGAATAAAAAGCATTCAACTTCACAAGTATTAATTAATTATAATTCCTAATTTTAAATTGTCCAAATCATTGTGTGGCGGCGGCATATAGAGGTATAGATATATGTATGTGTGGAGTATAGAGGCATGAGAAACAGGGTGTTAAGTTCACACATCCTCCATAGAAAAGGGAGGATCCTTCGACCAGACGGGTGTCGTGTCTGGTGGGTTACTGCCCGACTATTGATGTTCGGAGGTCGTATATATGCTAGTCGCGTGATAAACACTGCTTGCGGGATGCAGGATTTTACGTGACGTCAGTGTGATGCGCAGTTCGCATGTCGCGATGTAGATGCGGCCGCGGCCACAATTGTTATCAAATCCTGAATGACGTGAAATCTTTTAAAAACTTTAATTAAATTGAGAAATTTACCTTGTTTATCCTCCTCATGTTGTTTCTCAAGCCTGGATATAGCAGTCTGTATGGGATCGTTGCTGAGTTCATTCAACATAATCTCGTCCCTCGCGAAGTTGTAGTCGATCGGCTGCGCAGGAGTTTGAGGTTCGGACGCCGCCGCTGTGGAGTAACCAGAATCTTGTTCTACAACGTGACGTTAGTAGAACAAAATGAGATGTCAAATAAAAAGCGAATAACGGCAAAAAAGTACGAAATTGTGGAGGCAAAATTAGAACAAGACATACTTTGTTGTTGAAAGAACAAAAGCGCAACTGTAGTTAAGGCAATGATTTGCTTTCATGGTACTTCCTCTTAGGATAGAAATAATACAATATGATATGCCACACTTTAATATGTTGACAAAAACGTAACACAGCCATAGATTTGTAAACAATAAAAACTAATATCCGCAACGACTTGAGAAGCTCTTCCTTTTTCCCGTCGGTTAAACATAAAATATTGGAAGAATTAGACCATAATACATGTATGTAAGTGAATTATACGTATAAATTATTGCTTACACATGGATTACAAAAGCATGTTTCCTTACCTGTAGCCTTCGGACAGTTAACCCTGAAGAAGTGATGGTTTCCCCACAGTATCCTGTCGGCATGCCCGAGCCTCACGCGCGACACGACGGGCGTGCCGTTGACGAAGCACCGCGCCGCGCCCAGCGGCTCCATGTGCAGGCCGCCGCCCTCGACGAGCAGTTGACAGTGTTGGGGCTGGATGCCTAACCCGGAGAGTTGGATGTCTGCTGCACTTGAGCCGCCTACGAGCGTGCGGTCCTGAAGAGAATGAAAATATTACGACCAGTTGACATTCATTTTGGTCTATTGCCTGTAGCTAGATTGCCCCATATGCGTTTTTAGTGAGAAGGGATAAATAGAATGGGATATTCTTAGTTTACTTAGGAAGTGTAAAATGACCAGCATTCACCTGTAAACTGACTTCATGTGATTAACCTCTAGTTTATAAAAAGCCTTCAAAAATTTGCTTTCGTAAGATTTCGTATTTGTGCTGATTGGCCAAAATAAATAAATAATAAAATTACTTAGAATTATATTAAACTGCACAGACTTTCAGAAAACTGGAGTCATATCTTGCAGCTGTCTATGAGATATTTCCACGTTCAGTAGTTGGTGACCAAAACAGTCAGTAGACATACCTTGAGATAATAAACAAGCAGTTCGTTGAGCGATGGATCCGCGTTGAGGTTGACGAGGTAATATTTGTTCTTCTCCACTTTGATACCACTGGCTTGCACGCTGATACCCATCTTTTCTAACGCCTGCTGACGCTCGCTTTGTATTCGACCTGCAAAAAACATTTTTCTTATTATTAAAGACTAAAAATGTGTTGTTGTTACTTGAACGTCCATCACGCTAGATGGTTGTCAAAGCACTGATTCTTACAAGTTACCAATGCACTATTGCATGTAGCACCTTATTCCACATTACATAAGTAATTTTGTGAATGAACCATTAGGGGTTGGTACTAAATGAAGGTCAGCTCATATTGCAAAAAAAAAATATCAACGAAAAAAATCACACCTGTTATATTCGGTTTTTGATGAGTTTTGAACAGATACCGAAACCGGTATGATCAATACAGTTATTTTCTCGGTTACAAGATTTATATTTTTACAGGTATTTTTAAAGGTTACCTTAAATTGAATACAACTAGTATTAATACCGGTTAACGAAATAAAAATTACGCCCTTAATGCCGGCGGCAAGTGTAAGATAGACGTGCCGTCGGCATTAGTAGAAGGGCGCGCATCGCCTGTGTGTGTGTAACCGGTATTAAAACCGGAAACCTAAAAAGGTAACATATTCCTTCTTCTTGGGTTATCCAGATAGCGGTAACCTTAGTGGTAAAAGTAACCAAAATTCTTCGATAGCAGGGGCCATATTATGAAGTATTGATGCTTAATATAATAATTATTATTGCTTATAATAATTATTCCACTGCGATAAAAGGATGGTGCTAGCGGCCTTGTATAGCTCCATCTCTCACACTAGAATAATGGTGGCATTAAAACGTCATGATATGGCCCCTGTAGCGTAATTTATAAAGGTTTTCGGTCCGTGGTTTTGAGCTACAGCAGACTTACATAAACGGTTTCTAATGGGAACTAATGATTCAATAGCGTGTGAATTATATCGACAATACAGTGTAACATAATGCGCGAAAACGTGTTAACTATAAATCCATATTATAAGGCGTTTCCTACCTGCTATTCACAGAAGTAGCCATAGTAATTATTTAAGAAATGCAGCTTTTTCTCATTAGTTTAGTTTTAGAAACAGCATCACTGAGGATTGGGGATAAATAAGGACTACAGAATAACATAAGTACCAGTTTCAACGAGTTTCTCTTCCCACGTTCGTGACATTTCCTTCAGCAGGTGGTCGCTTTGCGCCAGCTTTTCATGAACTTCTTCACCCACTGGGGAACCCTGAAAAGACATTTCAACATTGAATTTAATAAAAAAACATTTTAGGTTACAAATATTTTTATCTACCGGAAAATTTACAAAGAAACTTCAATACGGTAGTTACATAATAATACAGAGAGTAGAAATTTGAAGTAGAAATTTCGACTGTATTTTTTATTCCTCCTTTTCGATCAAAATGTTTGTACCTTGAGTTAATGAAAGGAAGATTATATGTCTGAAAGAATATTCCATAACAACGAAAAAGCAAAAAAGATGTGAATAAGCCGTGTAAAAATAAATATTTTTTTAAGGGATTAAGTACCACAAAATTATCAAGAAATTTAAAAAAATATATAACTCAAAAACTATCAGGAATCGGGGAAAATACATGGGGTATTTTCGGATACCCCTGGGCATGAGGAATAATTTTTTTTTATGACGTCTCTATTTGGTCCATCTTGTATAATAATATCGTGATTTGAATCATATTTCATTTCATGCTTTAATAATCCTGTTGCCAACTGACTGTTGATCAAAAACCATTACACACTAAACCATCAGGTATTAAATGTAATTAATTTTCAGCAAATTCCGAGGATACGTAACAAGAATACTAATCCTTCAGGAAAACAGATCGTAAATTACGGTATCGCCCGCCCCTTTACGATCGGGAAATGAACAAGTTCGGGTAGCGTATTTAGGCCTATGTTTTAGGCATAGTATCTTTAGGTTAGATTAGGCTATTTACGACTGAAAGATTGCCTATTCTAAGCAGTTATTTTTTTATTTATTACTAAAGCTCTTTACTTTTTCACACCGAATTCAAAATAGCTTAGAAAGTATTATGAAAGTCGTTATCACACGATATTTGGGTTTCAGGACTCCTGTATAAATATATCCTAAGACCTTAGAAGACAAAAGTTGACAAACTTAACAAAAAATATCGGCATTCTTCTTAGCTTGTCGATGGCAATCTAAAACAGACTCTATTTAAGGCCTGTAAGGCCCAGAATTTGGCTGCAAGTCTGGCATTTTCAGTAGTGCCCTCAGTAACGTCAGTAGTATATAGTCAGAACCTTTGCAAATATTGCTTCCGGTAAGCCACAATGAATATGAAATTCATCAAGTCATTGTAATACTTCGCCATGACACAGTTTAAGTCCCCCTTGAGTGTATTGATCCCTTGAGTTACCCACGTATGCGGCAGTTCGCATGTTATATGCACATTTGTACAGCACATGGTGTTCCTTCAGGTCGTTGAGCCGCCTTGGATCGTAAGCAGTAAGACCTTGTTTTCCTTGCATTGTAGATGCTCTGATAAGAGCTGCCTTTGATCAAATTTTAGTTCCTCGAATAGTCAAGAAGGACCTCTTAGGTTATTAACTTTTACCTTGCTTTTCTTTATGCTTTGTCAAATTTAAACCTTTGGTTACACACATACCTACATGCTCGCTAGACCTACAGCTATGCTTCTTTCTTTTGACATCCCCGTTTTTAAAAGATGTTAGTAACTTATTATTACGCTCTGCTAGCGTGCGCTACACTTTTCTCTTTAACAGCTTTGTTCAATTCTATTAAAATCTTCACTATTTTAAATGTTATTATTTCCATCAAGTTTTCTAGAATGTGGAATCTATTGTCTGCCATTCCTGCCATGGGCGTACTCAGGGGGCAGGGGAGCTGCCCCCCCCCCCCATTTTGCATGCTTAAAGTACCTATTATTGTCGATAGAAGTTATGTTAGAGTCACGTTCAGAAGACATACTTTGTAATTACAATATATTATGCATTAATCTTTAGAAAAAATCTTTTTATTAGCAATGCCTTATTCTACGGCTACAATTGAATACACTTAGATGCGTAAAAACATGGCTGAGATCAACAATGGTCAAAAACAGGTTAAATGGGCTTTGCTCTGTCATGACATTTCAGAACAAATCTATGTAGATTAATGATTCTAAAGATAATAATTCTGTAATTCATTTGTTATGGTGGCAAATCATATCTTAATCAAGATACAATCTGACACCGACTGCTTGCAAATTGCAAAAAACGTAAGAAAATATGAATTTCGCGGGCTCTCTTTGCGAATCCACGCTCACGTTAAGAAATTTATGTTTACTTAAGGTCCGTACAAAATAGGTCTGGATCCGGACCGCGGTCCACCATTTCGTGACTCCTGTGTAATAGGATCTATAATAATCTTCTTTGAAGTCTACGCCGATTATGCCACATATCTAAGTCCTCAACCATGCAACTGTTAAAAAACCCACACAGACTGCGAGTCCAACTTACCGTGCCACTTACCGTGGCATATTTCAACATCTCCTTGAGGGTCTCGACCTCCTGCCTCAGCTCGCGAATGATGCGCGCGTTCGGGTCCTCGTTGACCACGGCGTGGTTGACGATGCGTTTCGCTCGGTCGGCGTACCGGAGAGTCGATAGCGTTTCCTCGTAATTGTCAGCGGCTGGTGATATTGTAGCCACCTGTGAATTGGAGACAGTTTTTTTAAACAAATGAGGAGCAACAAAAGAACTGCTTAGAAATCAATCATAGGTAAAGTATCAATATCCATCTAAAAGTTGAAAATTGGAAACATAAATCAACTTCTAATGTTTGTATAAGCATCAAAGACGACTCAAAGTGCTTTCTGTATTACTATTTTCTTGGAAATTGGCCCTGCAATGAGAAATTGCGTCAAGCATGGACATTATTATCCATAGCTACGTTGTAGGTAGTTATTAACATAACATCACGCCTGTATTCCCCGAAGGGTTAGGCAGAGCTGTATCTATAATACACCCACATTTCGCCAATTATGTTTAAGTCCCATGTAATAGGGGGCGAGCCTATTGCCATCAACCGGGCACAAATCCAGACTCCGGCTGCTACTGAGAAATCCAAATAGAAAAACCAATAACATTATGCCCGACTCGGGAATCGAACCGAGGACCTCATTCTCAGCAGTAGCGCTTGCGTAATTATTAACCTTAACCATTATTCCCTTTAAAACATCTGCATCACACAATACATCTACTAATTACTCTGATGCTTTAAGAGCTACTCTCATTACATCATTGCATAAAACAAATGTAAGAATAAACAAAGCCGTTATATCTCACATAATATTACACTTAATGCCAATCATATTAAAATCGTCCTTGTTTACAATAGAAAAGTGCTCCTATAGACAAATGGTAAGTACTCATTTTAAGGTAGACGAGGTTCCGTAGAACATTTCTATGCGCGACGACGAAGCACGAGTGTTTTGAGTTGGGTGCGGTGACTCAAAGGATGCGGCGGTCCGTGGCCGGAATTTGAATTTATTTCAAGTCTGGAAAGACCCTATTTGCATTATCTTTCCGCTTTAAGAGTTTTCTAAGTGCAAATTGATTGAGTTACTGTTACAGTTTCGTTGGAACAGTTTTGCCAACTTTCGCTTCTAAAATATAAAAGTAACATCTTGTTTTCGACAGTTATTAGAGCCTAAACAAAGATAACCTAAAATACATTACAAAACTACCGTTTATACCGAGACATGAGTACTACATGACAAAGGACTATAAAGAAAAGAACTTACTAACAATAGTTTGGAACTGTTCTTCAGTTCCAACTCCTTAGTGACATGTTACAGCTCACTATATGACTTTAGCCGCGTCAATAAACTCGAACACGTATTGATTCTTTTTTTGTGAGAGTCGGTATACCCAACTTTGTATCTTACATAATATGGACAATGAACACATATCGCTCTCCGTTTTATAATATTAATATATCTATATTACATATCTATTATCAACAGATTAACTAACGTCCACTGAAGAACACCTGTTCCCACTTTAGAATGGCGTCCACTTGCGGTCTGTATTAGCTAGTTATAGTTCGATTCAACCTTAATGGCGGCTCGGAAGTTAGCCACTCGCTGCGCAGTACCCCAACCCTCACCCCCGCTGAGACACGAATTCGTTACTGCGCAGCGACTCGCCTCATGTTCCGAGCCGCCATTAAGTTTGAATCGGGCTGTACCTTAGAGTTATTACTTTATTAGACACAGGTGTCTCCTATTCCCAGCACTATTGATATGATACTGTGGCATGTATGTTTTCACAAGTCCTGAGATGTGCCAGAGCATTATTCTGGACATAATAATGCATTTTTTTTTCATATCATTTCTCGGAAATTGTTTTACCTCACCAAGTAATGGTTCTTCAGGCTATATCAACTGAGTAGGACCCTGAATATTTATTTATATGTGACTGCTCTATCATCCAAACTAGTATTATAAATGCGAAAGTGAGTTTGTTTGTTACGCTTTCACGCTAAAACGGCTGAACGGATTAGCATGAAATTTGGCACATGGGTAGACCATGAACCGGGTTAGGACATAGGATACTTTTTATTCCGATATTCCTACGGGATCGAGACTTATGCGGGTGAAACCGCGGGGCGCAGCTAGTATATCATAAAAGATCTTTACACTTACCATTACAGTCTTGCTGTTCCCTCCAAGATTGTCTTTGAGCAGCCACGTGAGCACAGAATCTCGGTATGGTACGAATTTGTCTTTGTTCTTGTTGCCAGAAGACTGATCTGCGAGCTTTGATATTACTAGCCCGAGTGTTGTTAGGGATCTGGAACAAAACACAATTATTTACAAGTGAAATAATATTACAATTTTTAAAAATCCCGACACCAACATTTCCTTGTTTCTCTTTCTTAGTCCATCACCAGACCCTGTTCATGTTCAGACTGGTATCGTATTTGGGCGCACTGGAATGGTCTCGACCATTCCAATGCGCCCAAATACGATACCAGTGCTGTAAGTTGGTAAGGGAGTTGGGTATCCTGCAAATTCCAGACGATGCTTCAGCATCAGTTCAAGGTTACTATGTTCTTCTAATGTCATTTAAGTAACAGAATACCACATTTCAAATCGATCAGACCTGTGGAAGACGCTCATATCCATTCATCAACTAACATAACATGTGTAAGATGTTTTATCAAAATCGGTTCAGCCGTTTGAAGATTATCAGCTCTTTTCTAGACATCGCTAGAAAATCTGCTTTCAAATAAAAAAACCGCATTCAAATCGGTTCACCCGTTTAAGAGCTACGGCGCCACAGACACACAGACGCGCACACATAAGTAGCAGTCAACCTTACAACACCCCTATTTTTGCGTCAGGGGTTAAAAACATAAACCTATTTTAAACAAACCGCATAATCAATTAGCATCAGGGAAGGTGACTGTAAAACGAGAGCATATATATTGAGATAATCTTAGGGATCCTTGTAACTACCAAAGTCACCATTTCAGCCGAAAGATGTCCACTGCTGGACATAGGCATACACCAAGCACCGGCACTTCGATCGGTTCCGTGCTTCACGCATCCAACGGATTCCTGCGGCCTTCACTAGGTCATCGGTCCACCTTGTGAAAGGCCTTTATAACTACCATAATAATTTGTGAGAATCATATATTATTGTGTAGAAATGTCATTGCACAGAATGTAACAAACGCGGGAGATTGTCGCATCCCATATGTTGGACAAGGTACAATGCTAGATATAGGTTGTAAGAACAATTCCACGGAGAGTTGAGAGTCCAACAGTCGAGTTGGAAAGTGGAACAAACTCACTATCACTTCATAATGTATACTCGTACGTATTCCGTGTGCTTTCAGTTTCAGAAATAGGTAAGTAGAGCAATGTTGTAAAGTTATAAATATAAAGACGATGCACGTGAGTTTCGAAGCCTCACGACGACAGCGAGGTTGAGGGATATGAAGCGTTATTAATATTTTAGGCCTTCAATTGAATCTTCCAACAACACTTATTGTTTTATAACTTTCTAGAAACCTAAGTTCAGCTTTTGTATTTGATAAAACCGTTCCTATCGAAGAGAAACCGGCACGAAAAGCTAAACGTAATCTACGACGGTCAAATACGTTTTCACAGCCCCTAAAGCTCCTATTTTTCCTCTTTCCACGATCAATTACTTTTTAATATTAGAGGCTTCTTTCATCCCTTCGCCGATCGCGTCCGTCTTTCTGTGACCAATTCCTCGCACACTGACTTATTAATTGTAAAATTTTAGGAAAATCGTCTACTTTTACAATGTTTGTAAATATGTGAGCACCATGTATCTATCACATAATTAGTCTACCTGTTGTTGCTTCATTTTTAATTCTTAATTCTTTTTACCTATTGTGGTATAATAATTTTATTCTAGGTGCATCGTCCTCACATATAATTATATAACTAATGTACTTATACAAAATATTGTAAAACATTTTAAAAGAGTAACGGTGGAGTTTCTTGCCCATTCTTCTCCATGCGAAAACTACCTTTTGGAAGGGGCGACTAGAATCAATTATATTTTTTTGTAAATTATTGACGTTCAAAAGTGCCTTATAAGGGCCTATTTGAAATAAATGATTTGACTTTGACTTCACTGCCCTTTCAGACCCCGCGAGAAGCGACAATTGTGCGACTTTCTCACAAGAGAAATGACATCACACAGCTTTTATTAACACGAGAAATACTGTTGTTTACACCAATACTTACTTGTTAATATTAGAGCCTTCTTTCAGCCGGTCGCCGACAGCGCCCGTCTTTACTGCTCTTTCAGACCCTGCCAGGTCGACGAGCGACAATCGTGCTACTTTCTCGCCGGAGACGCCAGTCGCAGCGTCGGTCAAGGTCTGTGTTAGTACTACGCTGAAGACTGCGTGAGATCGTGATGATTCGCTGTTCATGTTTGTTGCAGCAACTGTTCTTGATTTGTTGCCTTCGGTCATTAAGTTGTCGATGTCCTGTTGACAAGAGAGAAACGAAATTAATTAGTTGTATTCGAATTTAAAACTCGTCTCGAACGACACGCTCTACTCGAATCTAAACTCGAGACATTATTATGTTTCGACTATCATCGCAACAATGTAGAATATACAAGGAATTTCACTATGATATTTTGTCAAATAGTTTTAGGTACCTGGAATTCGTACAGCTATCTGTCTAATCAAACACCAAAACTTGTAAGTCAAAACGCTTCAAGAATACCATTTTAACGGTGAGTCCGCAATCCGCAATATAAAACGAGTTAAAACTTTTACATCTACGTAACAAAAGTTTGCACATCGCGATGTCAAAGTGTCTACGAGTCTGCTGTTTCGAGAATAATGCAGTTACATCGAGAGAATGGACGCGTCGAATAGAAGAAAGTCGAACAAAAGCTTTTCCAAAAATTATGGCCAATGTGGCCTTTAACTACGTTATCCATAGGTCACCATGTGTCTGACATAAAAAAATATGCCAAAACCTACTTCATCTGTCTTATCAACGTTTTCTTATATTATTAAGTGTATGATTAAAATGTTTGTTATAATAGCTATAGTCTACAACAACTATAACTGATCACAAGGGCTGAGGGTATTCTCATGCACTAACAGCACAAACTATTTAAGATCTGTCGATATACAATAGTGGTATTCCGTGCAAGCTGGCCAAATGCGGCTACCCACAGTCGTGTCTATAACCGTTGGTAGTCTGTATTGCATATAGCCCGCTCTGTATATTTAAGCTGGGCTTATTACATACTGCTATGTTAGTCTGACGCTTATGCATAAGCACCAGACTTTGCTTGCGGTTTACTATAGCTAATCCTCTTGATATACGTACAGAGGTTCGTAATGCAAAGAGCCTAAAATCCAACTAGCTAGAATAAACTAATTAACAAAGTTCACAGAAATGTTTTGATTAAAACTACAGTGCAGAGGTCCCCAAACCTTTTTATGTTGTCGACCACTTGGCATGTTTTTCAGTTTTGGGTAGACCCCTAGGGACCCCTAACCCTGCTTACCTGCCCTGCTATATAGAATGTTTGCAAATTCATCAACTTCAAATGTGTTGTTGACAACTGGTATATTGCTACTGACTTTGAAAGATTTATTAAATTTCTAACTGTAGTGAAGTGTAATGTGAATAACAAAAAAAAAACAAGAAAAAAGAAAATAATATTTATACTACAGCTAAGATTTTCATTTTTTCTGTGCACTATAATATTCCCACTTCGCTAGGTACTAATATTATAATTGCGAAAATAAGTTTTTATAGAAAACCGTAAGTAGTAGTAAGTTAGGTCTGTTTATTACGTTTTCAAGTAAAAACTAAGGAACAAATCTCCGTGATCTTTTGCACAGATAAATTTGGAGGGTTAGCCAGCCAAAAAGTTAACACAGGCTTTCAATTTACCGCGTAAAATATTTTTACAACATAAAATATTACACGCAGAGAAAATAAAAACGTAACTTACTCGTATACAAGATAGATTTCTGTGTTTATTTTTATATTTATAAGAAAGTATTATGGAAGTAAATATTGTACGTATTATATGTGTATAAGTATGGATTATTCCATTAATGGAAAGCCAAAATTAAAGTCACGACCTGCTTAAATGAGATCCACTATCGTGGACCCCCATTTACATCTCATGGAGGTCTCTCTTGCAGGTCGCCGTCGACCCCAGAGTGGCGATATAGACCACTTTGGGAATCACTGCTATAGTGGGATATTGAATTCTGTAAAATCAGAGCACTATACATAGGAACTAACTGGAAATTATGATGGAATTCAATGCTCTATAAAGGACTGTTTTCGGAAACTTATCTGCTACAAAATCTACTGATGGAAAGAGGAATTCCTCTACTTGTTTTGATGCAGAGAATTTCGAAAAAACGTTTACCAGATTGATGTGAAACGCTCACTTTCAGATTAAGGCAACCATCACTCTGTTATCGTGATTGAAATCACAAAGGTATTTTGTCTCCGAGGGAAGGGATCGTTTACTTTCTTGGTTTTCCTGATTTACAATATTTAGAGGAAAGTATAAATAATACCCCTTCTATCATATGACTGTGTCCTAAAAGACCAAGTGGGCACCACAGAACGAAGCAACAAGAATGATGTAACCAGGATTTTGTAATATCCTGTTTTAAAAGAGTGTCCTTTGAGTTTCTCGCCAGTTCTTCTCCATAGAGATCTCGTTTTGGCACTGCTTCAACTTTCCGACTAACTGACTGACTTCTTGACAGTTCAAAAGTGTCTGTAAATGGTTTAATTGAAATAAATGGTTTCATTTTGAGTACGATAGGTGACACAGCGTTAAACCAAGGCGAATTCGGCAAGACGAGCTTGACTCCAAGAGAAACGACTGGCTCGTATTAACATAGAACAGAATATTTGGAAAAGGGAGAATACAGGTTAGATAGTAATAGAATAGAACCGCAAATTAGCAAAGCAAACTCACAACCCTTGAATTGCTTCATTTAAACCAATTCGGAGAGAGAAATTATTTCAAACACGTTTGCGCTAATATCATCTCGAACTTGTTTAGTTAAGGCCTCTGCTGATACTTGGGAATTCAAGTTCGGTTTGAATTAAATTTCATTCATTGAACGAAGTTACTCTGTGAGTAGGGTTGACGGGAACAAAAATACGTTTTGGAACATAATTTCAGGTTTTAGCCCGAAATTCCGAGTATTCCTAATTTTAAACTTTTGGCGGAATATTAAAAGTGTGGTTATTTTGCAACGGTAAATAACTCTGGAAGCAGGCACAGAAAGATCGGTTATTGTCGTCATGTTTGATGGCCTTCGTTGTGCAGTAAAATATCCTGATGATTGAATTAACTTTATGCTGGCCTTTCCTGTTAATTTGCCAACTCATGAAGTGTTCAATTACAATCACCTATAAAAAAACTATCAAACGAGCTGAATAGTTAAAAAAAATCTGTATTTTTACAAGCAATCCAAAAATAACTGACATCCCTACCCTCTACTGAGGGCGCCGGTAATTTGTCCACGATTGAAGGCAACAAGGATAATCCAGGAGGCGCACATGATTAAACACTTGCTCGACGTTTGTGCGGCACACTTATTAACAGTAAGCTGATTAATTTTTAAATAGGGAAAGGTAAGCCATTTCAAAGGTCAGAGTCACATTGAAGTGTTCTGTTTGGGAAAGAGTTTTAAATATTTATGACCACTACCTTATTTCATGGTATGCTATAGTTTATCAGCAAACTAGTAATATATCTATTGTACACCCGCACGAGGAGGCCTGCGACCCAGCAATGGGAACATTAAAGGCTGATTATGCAATATTATCTATAGCTTAGCGTTTTCATTATTAAAATTGTGTTATATTTCTCTACCTGCCTACAAAATTCATTTTGTTGATTAACCCTCTTCGCAAAACTCACAAAATTACCATAGATAGAATACCGCAATAAAAACCGAATCAATATGAAGAAAAGTTGTAAAAATGAATGTTAATTTTAGGTAAATAAAATTCACATGAGGAGCAAGCATCCAATCATCTTCCAGCGAGGGTTGTTTGCGCCGCGCCCTAAAATAAAACTCCAACACAAACACACCAAGACATTCGTACTGAAATTGTGTTAGCAGGGCTGCCAGATGACCCTCTGCGGTTAGCGAGTGTTTAAATATGGACCGGATGAGATAATACAAATAATGAGAAAGAGCTGCTAAAGGTAGAATGCTGAACAAATCTTTGAAGTCTCAGGAGTACTCATCTCAGGACCGGGCATTAAATGATACCTCGGGTTTTAGAAAGACCTGTTACCTGTCATATCAAAGGTATAAATCGATAATTTATAAAGACAAAGACAACGCTCTACAAAGCAGAACTTACAACTTACAAACTATATACGGTACACTTACTGTATTTAAGTTTGGTAAATTATACTAATTCGAAAGCTTCCCTTTACCTGGGACCTATTGGGTGTGCTGCCAACCCTACGAGTTGCACGGCATCGAAATTCAATTTGGTGGGAAATGTTTGTTACATCTCTTTTCATTTGGCTTCGTTGAAAAAAAGTGGAATATGTATGTATGGAATTAGACCTTTTTATTCACCACAAACCGTATCAAGTGTTTTCATTCAATCAATTTCTAGAGCGTTTTGTTAGATATTTATCGTGCAATATTTCTGGCAGCATTTGTGTATTGATAATTCTGTGAACAGACTTGCAAATTCAATAGATTCGGCAATCAAAGAATTTATGATTGATCGAAATTAATATGTGAACGTTTTGAATATTTAAAGAAATGACGTATGTCGTTTAACATCACAACTTGATTAATTGTTTCTAACACTAACCTGGCGAGGTGTAAGTAAACAAAAGCTCAATAGTGATCTAAATACGTTCTCATATTCCTGAAGGCAGATATAATCTGTACTGTGTCACTTTATAGCTATGACCCAAATAACAGCCAAAAAACTATACTTAGACTTTCGGCAAAACAATTTTCAACAGCCGAACTTCTCAGTCAGAAATTAAATCGATCATGTACTACAAATCTATTACACCATGTACTCGCTTAATAACCTGTAGTTCAACCAAGAACCTATGTGACAACGCATTCGTAGTCTCCCCACGTACCTACACTGGTACAGTATTAACATATTGACTCTTAGATCACAGCAGCATGTGATAAATTGCCAGCGCATACGACTACTGCAAGTAAATCTGAACACGGTTTAATATTTCGATATTCAAGTGAAATACTCGAAGCCACGGCTTGGCTGGAACGTAGACGAACTATTTCAATACAAAACGGGTTTCAGTTTTACAAAACGGTAGTTTATTTTATGCTTCATCATGTTTGAGGCTTCGAGGTTTCGCAGTGCATAGAGAAATGGTGAAACGAATGCTAGCGGAGTTAAAGTGTAACGCATTAACTTTGTGTCTTTGTAATCTTCTTTTCGTGTGGTTAGTGATAACCTGATGTCAGAGTTTTAAAGCCGCCCATGGGCCTCTGACTTGGCTTCACATGCCATAGAAAAATGACTCTCAGGTATGCCGAAGTTTCCTCACGATGTTTTCCTTCACCGTTTTTGAAGCAAGTGATAATTATACAATACGCACATGAATCCGAAAAGTCACGAGGTGCGTGCATTGGGTTCGCACTCGAGACCTATAACTTGGCAGTCCGACGGTCATACCACGAAGCTATCACTGCTGCTATTTGTAATTGGATCCTAGGATTGGCACAGTCTAGAGCAGGAAATAGCGGTCCTGGGGCCTTATTATGAAGTTTTAATGCCATCATTATTCCAGTGTGAGTGAGAGACGGAGCTATACAAGGCCGCTAGCACCATCCTTTTTTCGCAGTGGAATAATGATGGCATTAATACTTCATAATAAGGCCCCTGAACTCCTGAAGAGTCCTCCTTAAAACTTTTTTTTCAGTACAGGAGTCTGTTGAAAGTTTGAGGACTATTAGTACTTTCTTTGGTTTTGATTTGATGAAGACAAAATTCGGATATAAAAAAGTGCATTCGGTTATGGTTTTAAAGCAGACGAATCTATAAATAAACAAGACGATGTTTATTCAATTGTATTCAATAAGATATCGGACCGACTCTAACATCCGGTCGCGGATACATTGGCTTCGGTCGTAAACTGCCACCATTGTAGTGATTTCCGAACATTATATCCACATGTGGCTTCCTTTTCTTTTCTGAGGATCATACCTTATTCATATGTAGTACCGTACTTATGGTAGCCAAATATCCCGGAAGTCTCGAAGGGACACTGATAGCTTTTGAAACCAGTCATCGTTTGTAAGCACAATGGGGATGTAGGTAGGTTGGTGCGAAGCCACAATTCTTGCAAAAATTAATGCCCATACAAGTATGATGGTCCTCTATAACACAATGCTATGCAACGCTATGCTTATAGTAGTCTTGTCAAATAGGACTTCAATGAGTCGAACGTCTATAGGAAAAAACTTCCAAAAATAATATTTTATTTAATCACTTTACTAAAAATGACTATAATATTACTTCAAAACTACTAACTTTCTTTTAAAAACTTGAATGTAAACCATCTATCGAATACAAGGTCTATCGGGTAAACTTTGGTAGAGTTTAACAAACTGTACCAAAGTTTTAATACCCGTTCACCCAAAATAAGGCAATCGCATTAAACAATCGGGCTTCCATTAGGGTTGAATTGACAGCGCGACTGACAGGTTCAAGGTTACCATTGACGTAACGACTCCACTAAAACCAAAAGGACAAAAGCACCACTTCACGCTATACGCGATAATAACCTCACCTCACACTTTAAGACATGGAGAGAAACAAAAGAATCGCGTGCAATTAGAACTGCAGTGGTTCGGTTCTGTCAGAGCCTAAAGCCGCACTGCAGGTGGATTGCTTAGTGCTCATAGCTTACGTGCCAGGAAACTGGCAAGGGCGCTAAGCACGCAGGTCGCCAGGTATCAACGAAGACATCTAGTACCTACGTCAACTTTATAAATAGTTATTCATAAATAAGCCTTATGGAAACCTCAACACCACACAATATGGCCTGAACTTTTGGATTACCTGTGCATATTATAAAACCCTTTCTGTAAGTAAGCCTACTGTACTTATCTACTTCATGCCGAAACCCTCCAACGGTCGTCAAGTCGTCCCGACCGGGATTACGATAACGTCAAAGTCAAAATTCTGTCACTAGCATTAACCTATGATAGTTTTACTGAGAGATTTATTTAGTGGACACAAAGGAAAATAATCTTGTGTCATGTTTAGCCTACAAGGGATCGGGACTGACGTATGAATAGTAGAAATAAGATATCCTTCATACTACAATATACAGTGTAATATAGTTTCACAGTAAAACAAGGGCACAGACAAATGGCAAGTTAATGTAATAACAACAGAAGAAAGTATGGAAGATGTAATCCGTCTTGGGCTTGTATTAGAAACTAAATTACGCTGTAATAACGAAGAAATTATCTTTGCGTTGAAGATTTGATGGGGTCCTTACTGTCCTAGTTTTCCAAGAAGCGGCGGGATTACATACAATTAAGAGGGAACAGGGCCTGCGAGGAATTAGAAAAATAGGTATTTGAAGAAACTATTGCCGTCGTCTTACCTCAAGTCTGCCCCAGTAAAGTGCGATAGGGACAGCTGCAGGTCAGACCGATTATATCTCAAAAAAATTGACGAGATCGACGTTTCTTATTCCTCTTTTTCTCCTCGAAAACTGAGCCGATCAATTATTTTTTACATTAAAATTTTAAGAAAGAGTGTCTAGGTTCCTATCATTTTCTTTTATGTAATTTTTGGAGTCATATTTTCTTTACCAATAAGTTGCTAAAAAAAAGGAAATAACAGAGACGTGTCTATAGCAGACCTTGATTTTATGGGAAAAAAAAATAAGATGGCTCTAGAGGCATTAAGGATGAAAAAAAGGGGAATACAATTGTATGGAGAATCGCAGGTCCTGTTCCCTCTTAAGTATTTGTTTGGCATCTGTTACAGCAAACCTCATGTTCTCAGCTAAGGAGTAACCAAAACAAGACTAGGAACTTTAAAATCAGCCTATAATGTTCCAACTGCCGGGACACAGGCTTCGTCTTTTGAGAGGGAGGGATCAAGATCTACCACGCGGGCCCAATGCAGAATTTCAGATTGTTGGATGTCACATCTTCGAATTATTGGTTTTAGGACTCCCCCGCACGTAAACCCATCGTTTGTATGATTGTAGTTTATCAATAAAACAATAACAGACATCGAAAAATAACATAACATTATCATAATTCCTCATTAGGCTGAATGGATAATTGGACACACTGAGCTGCGACGCAATCATCCCATCGATCAAACCAAACTGATTCTGTTGCCGCGCAAAACGAGAGCTTTTAATCAGGATTATGAAAATGATTTTAATAACCGCGCCTACCGCGTTTGAAGCCAGCTAAATTTATTTTGATGGTTTTATGTTGAAATTATTGAAATTATTACCAGTGGATTCAGTGAGGTTTTAAATGTTGCTAATAATGAAATATTAAAAAGTACGATGGCGACTTATGGAGAAATTGTATTCTGAGGCCAGGTCAAAATAGTAACTACCTCAGAAGTACTTTGGAAACAGCTACCCGTTTCAGAAGTACCTTTGAGGTAGACTATGATGATAATAAAGAAAGATCAAGTTATTATAGGAAAACTAAAAAAAAACTAACAACACCACGTCTGTTTTCCCCAAAGGGATAGGCAGAGGTGTAACACGGCTACACATCAAGGTATACATTTCCCGTATAAGCTGACCTCGCATTAAACGGAAATCCTGTACAATGCGAGATCCGTGTAGCCGTGTGTACCAATAGTAAACCCACATGAGAAAAAAACGTATACATATAGCTTACCTACTGTTTAGTTACTAACAGTAGAAGTGGACAGCTATTTCTACTTTAAAAGAAGTCTTTAAAGTAGAAATAGCTGTCCACTTTTTATCTGAGAAACTTAATTTTAAAAACCATGAAGCAACTATAAGCTTATTAACCGCCCGATTGCAGCAGCGGTCTTAAAGTATTTCTATCATAACTTTTTTTAATCGCAATGTATGGACGTTGCGATTAAAAAAATATATATTCTGTCTTTGTTTGCGCTAGTTTATGAAAAGAATAACAAAATAATTAATATTAAAAAAAAATTGCCCGCAATACGATTGGACTCGATGGACTTACTAAATTGATCGGCGATTCTAGAGAACATATAAATCGCTTTTATTTATGCTTTCATGAATCTTGAATCAAATAAACGCATCATCAGCCATGACCCGAGTCATTGCGTGTAATCAATCACGCGTTTGACCTGTAGCCATCCACAATATGATGAATAGCTTCGTCTACATCTCTGTCGGCACAGTAAAGAGGGAATATAAATAATTGAATACTTATAGCTGTAGGATATACATACATACATAAACTCACGTCTTCTTCCAATGGGGGTAGGCAGACACTACAGAACGGCACCAACACGCTTAGCATGTCCACAAAAGAAACGGGGTTTATCGACGGAAGAATAGATAAAATGACAGATAAACAATCAAAATCTGTCATTTTGTCTATTCTTCCGTAGACAAAACCCATAGAAAATCCGTTTCTATGGTTGTCATGCTACGCGTGCTGTAGGATATCGTACAGAATATTCGAATTTTGATTTGGTTTTTACAATAATTCACTTGAACAATAAAATTATGAAGTCATCTTTCATTAGAAACAAACAAGTTTACAATCGTTAAAATTTATTACCAAAAGTGTGTTAGACATTTACGTTTAGACGTTCTCCTACCAATTATATTTATTAGAGAATATATTTTGCAAAAAACATCTCTTATTTGAAAATATAAGAGTTGATTTAGCCCCGCTACCTTTCAGCCAGGTCTGCGGTTCTGTACTTATGTAGTATAATAGGAGAAGTATTGAACAAGTTTTAATCATGCCTCAAATACCTACTCAAAAATGTCTAACGGCTCTCCGACTATTGTTTTCTATTTACGAATGAAAACAGATCTTTCTGATAATTAACAGACAAAGATTCATGTTAAATTAAATTAAGATATAAGACTTTAAAGCTGGGAAAAGTTTTAGACAAGCCAAGAGGGACTCTCGAGAAATGTTTGAAGGTATACTTCGAGGCGATGTTATTATTCACAGAGAACGTGTACGCGTTGAACTGAGCCGAGTTAATTGAAAACGAAACAAGACCAACAATAACAGTCTGTTACAGGAATATTTGAATTTTGATGCGCTGGCGCTAACTGAATTTATTTTGAGGGAAGCTAGGAAGTTCTCTTAGGGAGGTTGAGGTTTAGCTTGGAGTCCTTTAATATTATTAACTCTATTTACTCTCAATGGATGGGAACGCTGCAAAATCTCTCGATTGTAACAATTTTAATCTATATAAATAAATAATATTGAAGTGTTTGCTTGTTATGTCAAAATAACAGTGTTTTACTAAATGCATATGAAAGTATATACGGTACTTATAACAAAAAAACTTTTATTTTTATTTATCTGGCTGTCTGTTTGTTCCGGCTAATCTCCGAAACGGCTGGGACAATTTTGACGGGAGTTTCACTGGCAGATAGCTGATGTTATAAGGAGAAACTTAGACTTTTATTTGAATAATTATTAGAAAAAATAATTAGGGTCCACGCGGGCCAAATCGCGGACAGCATGTAGTTCAATATAAATATATTTTACTAGCTGCGCCCCGCGGTTTCACTCGCATAAGTCTCGATCCTGTGGGAATATCGAGATAAAAAGTATCTTATGTACTAATCCAGGTCATGGTCTACCCATGTGTCAAATTTTATCCAAATCTGTTAAGACGTTTAAGTGTGAAAGCGTTACAAAGAAACTCACTTTCGCATTTATAATATTAGTTAGGATTTTTAAATACCATAGAGTCCTTTACCCTAACTGATTGCAAATAGCATTTTAACTCTCAATTGTAATCCACTTAGCATAGTCCAAATATTATCGGCACAATCAAAGAACCAACAATCCTATGCCAAATACCAATACGTTCACAATAAAAACATGGAAAACAATGTCGTGTCTATATCCTAACCCAGGTCATGGTCTACCCATGTGCCAAATTTCATCCAAATTCGTTCTGCCATATTAGCTTGAAAGCGTAAATAACAAACAAACAAACTCACTTTCGCATTTGTAATATTATTATAAAGTTAGAATTTGTATCCCAAAAAGTAATTCGTGGATTCAACTAGGAACTGCGGATATCAGTTAGTATATGTATAATGTATATGTATCTCTATTTGTAAGGATAGTCATATAATATGCGGAATAAAAGAGCTACTCTCGTAGGTTTAATTCTCTGAGAACTCTTGGAAAACTATCCCAGTTCCGTAGAAACATGGTTCTGCAGTGCTATTCTGTAACCATCTCACCGTGAAAACTTAGGTGAAGTGAGCTCGGAGTGAGCTGTCAGTCCCTAGCAGCACGTAGAATGACATCTCACTCCGAGCTCACTTCACCTAAGTTTTTACGGTGAGATGGTTACAGAATAGCACTACTGTTATATATTATTAATAAAAAGCATTTTTCTGTTTCTTGAAATTGGATGCCAAATAAGATTCTTCCTTGGATTTTATGAAGTACTAGCCTTCGCCCGTGTCTTCACCCGGGTGGTGGGAAATTATCCCACGGGAACGTACTACCGGGATAAAAAGTATCCTATAAATGTTAATCCAGGTTACAAACTATCTGTGTGCCAAATTTAATCAAAATCCGTTCAGCCGTTTTTACGTGATTGATTAACACAAACATACAAACTTTCACATTTATTATTTTTATTATAATATATACTCGTATATATACACCGTGAAATTTTAATAGTTGTTTTCCCGCGGCAGAACAACTTGCCATATTAAGGAGTACTTTCGAAGCATAGAGTAAAAGAAAAAAAAATAAAGATTTTTTTTGTTTAAAAATAATTTAAAAAATATCAACTCGGAAACGTGAGATTCAATAGTAACAGGTAACTTGTAGGTACTAATTGAACCGCACGCGCCGCTGACAAAGGGAACAGCGATGCATAAATGTTCAAAGCAAAATAAACTCTCGCACGTGGTGATAACACAAAATTTGTTTTCAAAATTGTTTCTAATATTTTATTTGTTTATATCACGATTGTATTACCAAGACAAAACCATTTCACTGCGGGAAAACAATTAAGATTTCACGGTGTATATCAGTAGGATTACTAGGATAAACATGTATTCTGTATTTAGATAGTATTTTAAACCTTCTCCTTTTAATACTTGCTCATCCAGTTTTATATTTTCTTATACAAAGTGATTTATTAAGAGAAGACCGGTTTAAATTTTTGCCGAAGTATTCAAGAAAATGTTTTCATCTTCTTCGAAAATAGAATAATTACAACAAAAAAGTCTTCTTCACAATGAAAATGATTCTCATCTAAATATGAATAGTAATTTATTCAACGAATATGAGCAAACACAGACGATTCATTCAAATTAAAATGACAATAACCTTATATTGAATAACAATGTCTACAACAATACTCTTTTTGAACCGTAAAATATAAAAGGTACATACTTAACTTTGGTAGAAATTAATTCAAGAAGCAAGAACATAATGTAGCATTTTCTATTGAAATCAGTTCAGTCTAGTTTAATTTAGAAAATCGATCACTTCAATATTGAATAAGCTTATAGGAACCTACTGCCTGAACTAAAAGTCTGCCTAAATATATAAAAGAGCTTGGAAGTTAATTGGAAATCAGAGAAACGAAATTGGAAATTGATGTTTAATTAAAAGTTTTGTAAAATAATATTTTTAGGTAAAGAAAATATTTCACAATGTTTAGGTACGCATTTTCATAGTAGGTACTTTGTTGTAACGACTGACGACCTCAGCAGCGGACGTATTCAAGAGTCCCTGATGATGATTACTTCCCAAACATAACATATGTACAGCCCCGTTGGTCTCGTGGTCGCAAGCGCGACTGCTGAGGTCCTGGGTTCGATTCCCGGGTCGGGCAGTGTTATTGGGTTTTTCCATAAGGAATTTCTTAGTAACAACCCGGAGTTTGGAAATTGGCGGGGTGGTACCCTCGTGCCTCGGAAAGCACGTTAAGCCGTTGGTTCTGCACCTGATCTCTCTCCGGTCGTGTTGGATTGAAGTCCCATCGGACTATGAGAGTGAGGGAAGAGAGAGTGCACCTGTGTCTGCGCACACACTTGTACACTATAATATCTCCCGCGCCGAAGGCTAGTCTCCGTGGCCGAAATACGGTCTGGAGAACTATATATATGTACAGTGTTACTTAATATTATGTAGCACTAGCGACCCGCCCCTGCTTTGAACGGTTTTCCGACTTGATAAAACATTGAAATTTATTTATTATATGTCAGTTCAATATGTATCTTTCATACACATGAACCTTCCAAAATAAGTTCTCTAATTTATTGTGAATACCACACCATAATCCGTTGCGTAGTTGAGAAGAATAACGCGGTCACACAGACAGTCAAGAAAAGCGACTTAATTTTATAATTTGTATAGATTAGAGCAACTTATGGCAAATGTCAAGACTCGAAATCAGACATGTTGAAACCAAACAAAAGATAATTCATGACGGTACGGGATTCAGTAATTTAAAACGCAAGTTTTGGTATTGCAACATCGAGAAACATCAGCATTTGATCGAACCATACTTTAACGAAAATGGATACTCAACGATTTGATTGCGAATGTCATCTGGTCTGGCGGGTCCATCTGCGAGATAGGATTCTCAATACTGAGAAATACATTTTTGCTCGGTAGGTACTGTCAATATTGATCCAATATTTTCATAGATTCCAATGTATTCATGCAGATGCCATTGCTAGATTCAAATAATAAAATATATTATATCCAAACATTTTAATTTTATCAAGCATCTCTTCTGACACGAAAGTCCCGCTGTTACCCACCACTGTTAGACATTAACTGCGCTCGGAATAAACTTTTCGAATTAAAAAACAGTTCATCATATTTGATTTATGAAAAATTGGAATCAAATCACAAATCACACAGAACGAGTTAAAGAAACTAGAAGTTTATTTCGCCCCAAAAATTGCCGGTGAAATACCAATATTATTTTTATAAATCGACACAATAAAGAACCCCACCTTATTGACATAAATCCAGCAAACAGCTTAATCTATAACATGAATAAGGCTATCCTCAATTTCTAAGAAAGAAAGTCTTACAAGCTTATCATCAACTACCAGCAAACACTAGAGCTGAAGTCTATTATTAGATTAATTCATCAAATAATATGATTCAGCAGAACTAAACCCAAATATTAAAAAAATGCGTATGATTGACAAATGATCAATAAACTTTACTGGACTATAAAATTGGAGTCGACTTGGATAAAAGCCGTTTAGATTTACGATCCTTCAAATTACACTGACTTGCAAAGTTGTTAGGGCAACCATGCAAAGTTGCGCTCAATCGACTTTGATAGAAATTGAAAGCGCCAATCGGAAGAGATAAATACAGGATGTCATGGGAAGCGATAACGATGAAACGTTAAAGAGCGTCAGTGATCTTGTAGCAGTTGAAATATAGTCCGTTTATTTCAAGTATAAACTATGACTAAATCACGCCTTGTAAACTAAGAAATAAAGAAAAGAAATTGGTACTCGCACAGGAAGATCACATCAAACTAAACACAATCATAGAAACATAAAAGAACATATTAAAAAAAGGAACAGAAAGTCGTGTAAGATAGCGAAAGAGTCCTATCTCAGCATGATGCTGCGACATTAAATAAAGACTAAGAAAGAAAATTGGGACCAATCCCTGTATCTTAAATAGAATTACGGCTAAATGAGCACTTATACCGGAAGAGAGGGCAAAAAAAAGAATTTGATAACAGGCAAATCCCATTTTCATGTTTACAATATAATGAACTTTGCCGAACGTTTCTATACGCAATTGTCGGCGAGAGGCAGAACGTCGATAGGAATAAAAGCAACGCAGCCCCTCTGGCAGTTCTAAGCTATCTTAATGAACCTGTCAAAAAGGCTATTCGACTTGGAGAATGATATTTGTTGCCAATGATCAACTTCTTTTTCATACTTTTCTCTATTTTTTGTCTGTCAACAGCGGAGTTTATAAATAGAACTTTTTATCCAATTAAATCAGCTGGAAAACTGTCCATAAAATTATTATTCCATTTCATTAACATTCAATAAAAAGATATTCAACTGTAAAAGAGGCTGATTCAATTCAATACGACGATATTTTGAATACATAGGTATATTAGTCTGCAGCGAACGTGAAACATTCGCCAGTCGAGAACTTTTCAAAGTATTTTATGGGTCAATGAAAATTTAATCTGGGAGAGAAAGAGCGGGTATAATGAGCGACAGTGGATCGCAATTAAGGGTTGAAACGAGCCCCGACCTTTCGCCCTGTACACAATTTAGCAATAAAAATACCACTACAGCTCACTGGCTTGGTGTCAGTTTCGACGCATAATGACCCAATCTATGATCAGCGATTATATGTAGATAGACAATAGATCGAAATACGCATTTCAGTAGCTATCAGTCGTAGTGTAACCAATTAAAAGCTCGAAATGGTTTTTTTGCGTAATGAAAAATGGTAACATACATATTTCCATACCAAATATAGTTCAGTTTATTATAACAGACTATCATTCAATTCAGTGGAAGTCCATAAATGTTCCAGAATCGTTATTTGTTATTTCATTCGGAAATAAATAGCGTTATAGTCTTCGGAATGACGTCAGCGCGACCGGAGCATCAATAAGTCGTTATTACGAACTATTACTCGATAAAATGTATTGGCCGAGAACGAGAACTACCCTTTTCGATAACTTAAGTTGCTTTTAGTTTTATTTAGTTATATAAATAGTCGAAAGAAAGATAGTAGTGCTAGACTTACCCGCATTACTAAAATGCTCGTGTCTATCGTTCTTGAACCACAAACTTCTTAATTCTTTAAATAATCTTAAAAATTATTAAACTTTACGTTATTTAAAGAACGCTAATAAACAAACGTAAATATGCGCTAAAAGAAAGTTGTTCAAACAACTCACAAACTCAATGAAAATGCTTTTAGAATCTTTGAAACTGGAAGCATATAGTTCTCCCGGTATATATAGAATCTAAATATCTCTGGGACGAAAGGAAATCTTTTGTAAAAGATCAAGGTCAAGAATTTTGCGAGAAGAAACTTCTGGAATAATATTCCATCGTTTATGAGATAAGAGCGTCGATGGGCCGTAAATATGGAGCTTAGGCAGGTGAGCTGCGTGCTAGTACTTTCTGCTGAGCCATTGAGGATGAAAACTGACACTGTAAGATGATACGGCGAGACCGTAACGACAGAGATACTTCAGATTTATATTTATGGTCGTTCAGTGAGGGTTCATCAGAGTATTGTTAAGCCGAAGAGTGTGATTCATACAATACTTAGGTGATATTCTAAAGCTTTTAACGAGCTGCGCTTTCATGAAAGCGTTAGTTGTGACCGTAAAATATAATAGCAGTACTGTCTCACTCCGAAGTGAATGGGATTAGAATTGAATGTTAACCTGGGACGTTTTACGACCAATATGAACATCGAGATTAACCATTTATTGCAACACAAGTTAATCTTTGCTAAAAATTTGCTTTATTATTTTGATAAAATTTGCTCGCGACTTCACCGCGTGCAGTTCGGAAATTATCCCACGGGAATGTTCTACCGGGATAAAAAGTATCATATGACCTAAACACCCAGGTCATGTTCTACCTATGTGCCATTTTTTATCGAAATCCGTACAGCCGTTAAGGCGTTAAAAGGTTACAGACAGACAAAGTAATTTTTAATATTACGTAGATATAACAAAATACACATTAATATTATGGTTCTAATTATAGGCAGATGTTGGCATAATTTCATGAAAACGACTTCTATTGATCCTCCGACTTTGTGCTTATAAAATAAAATCCTATTACCCTTCAACATACCTGAAAGGAAGAAACAGCAAGCTGCGAGAGCCCGTCCACGTAAGGTCCGAGCACGGCATGCTCACGCACGCGTAGTGATCGCCTCGTCGTCTCGGGATCCAGCAGGTCGTGTACTCGTTCGTTGTATATCTCCATGTATGACACCTCCACCTGGTGAGAAGAAATGATAAGATTTAGAATACACACACGGTATTAGGGACTTCCAGCGAAAACTATTACCAAGAATTCGGATTCATGATTCTAAACCCAACAGCGTAGAAATTTTTAATCGTAGAAATAACACGGTCAAAAGAAAAGAAAAACGGATTAACTGTTTTTTTTTTTAATAACCGACGAATGTATTAGACACTAGACTGGTCTAGAATCAAAGTCAAAGCATTTATTTAAATTAAACCATTTTTGAATTGTCAAAGAGTCGGTCAGTTAGTCAGAAAGTTGAAGATAGTTGCCCATTCCAAAACTTAGATCTCTATGGAGAAGAACGGGCAAAAAACTCCAAGGACACTCTTTTAAATATAGAAATTACAAAATCCTGGGTACATTACTCTTGTTGCTTCTATATGTGAGAACAATGTAAAATAAAAGAATAATCAAAAACTATTAAAAATATAAGATTAAAATCATGAACTGAATTTATGGTAACTGCGCGGCTGTATCCCTTACCCGCTACATAATTGCACATATTTAGGCTCTTATAAAGCTGCCATATCTACAACGTGTTCCTTTTGATGTCCCATAACTCTATGGTTATTTATAACTAAAAATAGTACAAAAAGTCCTAGAACAAGTGTTCCAAAAATATGTAGTTTCAAAGATAACTTACCACTAGACTCCCGATGTGGGTAATATCTAAGTTTCATTGACAAGTACGAGTAAATCATTTTCATTCAAACCAATCATTCATAATGTAAAGCTAAGAAAGTGTCTTTTTTCGGACAAATAAAGTTTTTTTTTGGGTTCCGTACCTCAAAAGCAAAAAAAAGGAATCCTTATAGGATCACTCGTATGTCTGGCTGGCTGGGTGGGTGTCACAGCCAATTTGCTCCGAAGCTAATGGACCGATTGAGTTGAAAATTGGTAGGTACACATGTAAAAAACGCCCAAAAACGGACTTGTAACGTAAATAAATGAATTTTGAATATGGGGTCACTTTTGCGGGGCAAATAAGAAAATTTAAAAAAAAGTTTTGCAAACTGTACCATGTGATCAAATAAAAGGGCTTAATGCGATGATATTTTTTTTTTTATTTCTTAATTTTAAATTGAATACTTATAAAGATATTTAAGAAAATCGATGAAAATTGTCCATTCTCCCCCAAACTACAGAATCTGAAATTTTGAAAAAATGCAGGTAATGGTTCTTTACTCATAGATTACAGGAAAACCTATAAGAAGTCTATGGTCTTAAAATAACATGGTACATCTATGTCAATATTGTGCGTACAAACTTACATTTGCAGTTGGAATGTATGGGAGACCATGTTTTTCAACTACAATATTAAGTTTGTTTTTGGGATAAATTCATCCCAACTACGGAACCCTTATTGTGTGTAGTCCGACACGCACTTGGCCGGTTTTTTTTTTTAATTTCACGTAATTTTGTTTTGCATAAATAATCGTGACTGTCGAATTATTTCGAACGAAAACACAATTTTTTTTTATTAAAAAATGATTCATATGCCAGTTGATTCTTTGACATGGTCACATTAATACCCTAGAGTTATGGAATATCAAAAGAAACACGTTGTATAGAGGCCCAAAGATCAAGCTAATAGAGAATACTTCACTACTACTTTTTGAAATAAGGCATAAACCTTGCCAGAAAATACATCAGAAAGTCAGAAACAGTATCTCTTGATTAGATCACGTTTACTCCTTGGACATGACAAGACCAAGGCTGGGCTTCTAGATTTAGACATTGCCTGTGGCAAAAGATCATACAGTCATTATAATAGAACTTCATCAGGATTAATCAGAACACTTCTGATCTGACATCTTACTTAACACCAGCAAGGACACTGCTCTGTCTATGATATAGCAATTACGTTTAATAGTCGCAATTAATGCTGCCAGGAGACAGATTGCTAGACCATCACCTGTGAACGTCATAATAACGCGTTTCTGTTAGTTGATATTTCCAATTAAAACGATTAAAGGCTCGTGCAGACCAGCGCAACGTGAAAGCGCGACGCGACTCGAACAATACAATTTCTAAGAAAACCTCACGGTATAACAATGTGCCGCGGTGCCGTTGTCGCGTCGCGCTGGTCTTCACGAAGCTCAACGGTATATTCGTCGGGTTTGTATAGGCTGTTAAGAGGACCGTTTGTCATTATCAGATGCCACGAAAGGACTGAGGCAATACGAACAAGAAGATTTATCAGCATACTGTCATAGTAGCTTCAAGAGGAGCTCGTGGCTAAGTAATAACTGCCGCACGGGTAGATATATCAGGTTAAGCTACGCTTGCTGGGGTTGGTCTGTGGATGGGTGACCATCTTTACATACCGAGAGTCCTCCGTGCTTCGGAAAGCACGTTAAGCCGTTGGTCCTGGCTGTCATTCGTGGATCTTTAACAGTCGTCAGAAGCCCGAAAGTCTGACAACCAGTCTTACCAAGGGGTATCGTATTACCCAGTTAATGGGTTGTGGAGGTCAGATAGGCAGTCGCTCCATGTAAAATACTGGTATTTAGCTGCATCCGGCTAGACTGGAAGCCGATTCCAACATAGTTGGGAAAAGGCTAGGCAGATTGATTGTCATAGTAGCTTCACTAATCATCTAGTTAAGTGTTTTGCTCTAGTTTAGTTTATGTTCAAAGAAATATTTTACTCTGTGACGTAGTTTTAGTTTTATGTTCTCTTGTAGTGTCAAACAAGCTGCCCCCCCCCCACCTCATGGTAAGTGGTAACAGCCGCCTAGGGCCATCTGCAGTTCTATGGGTACCACAGCACGCGTAGCATAACCACAATAACAAAGGATTTTGTCGACGGAAGAATAGACAAAATCACGGATTCACAACCACAATCAAAGGACTGTTTTCCGCCCTGGGCGTCGGGAATCAATAGCCGATTCCCGGCAACCGTGGATGCGGGCATGCGGACGGTGACCAATGGGTAGCCCGCCGTACGATAAGGACCAGCCGATCTATTCTGTATAAATCTCACGGTGAAGTGAGTGTGAAGTGAACTGTCATTCCACCTGCTGCTAGGGACTGACAGCTCACTCCGAGCTCACTTCACCTAAGTTTTCACGGTGAGATGGTTACAGAATAACACTACAGGCCCGGGTCGACGGCGCGTTGTGTTCCACGCGCGCCTCAAAGAGATGTCAGCACAATTGAAGGGGTCTGATAGGACCGATGCCTGCCGGGGTTGCGGGAAAGTCCGAAAGGAATACCGTGGCCCCTGGCAACGTAAAGGCAACTGAAGGAAAACGGGTGGGTTTTAGTCAGTACGAGTCTGACACGCCCTCCCGCTCCCCCCAGAGCGGGAGAAGTTATTTGATAATTTCCCACCCATAAAAAAATAACAAAAGGACTGTTTTCGTATTTTTCTTGAAGCTATGTCATAGCTTCCTTCATATTTTCTGGTCGTTCGTCATCTTTTGGCGCCCACAAAGAAAGAAAGAAAGAAAGAAGTGCCTTGATCTGAGTCAAATAAATTTATTTTCTTTCTTTCTTTCTTTCACAAAGTGGCCCTTTAATCCTTGTAAGACAATAATTGTGTTACCTTATAAGTGAGTGCCGGTGGTGACTGTTGTACTTTGATCCTCTCGAACAAAGAGTCGCATAACCGTGGGATGATGCCACCTTCATCAGCCCCCGGCGAGCCCATCATTGTATACGATTTCCCTGAACCTGGACAAAAAGAAAATAATATGTTAGAAATATAATTCACCCATAAAAATATAAATATAAATTATAGCCTGGAATGTCTCATGCTGCATGAAGGACAGCAAATCCTGCCTTATATGATGATTTTTGCTGATCTTTGAAGCTCTCTAGTGAATCCTATAAGTATAGTTTCCGCAGAGTTTAGCTAGTGCTTTCAAAGGAGTGTGAACAGTACCATTAGAGTCGTAGCACGAGGCTTTCCGTAGTTTTGCATAACCCATGGGACGGACAGTCGTGTGAATTTATGTATCTGGAGCACTACTCGTACGAGTAGGAACTGCAATTGCGTCTCTTCCGGGATGACAATAATACTGGCATTCGAACAGAGATTTTCGTAGAAATACTATGTTTTCTGGATAGTTTTACTTTTATAGCGATCCCAGTTTACGGGCCCGAGGGAACTATGAGTGTTTATTCTTTAACAAATTTGCGGACACTGAAGTAGACAATATAAATTTTATGATTATGACGGCTATAGTCATTTTAAGGTCGTGAATGACTTTCTGAACACATTATGATAGACTTCCTCTCAGCTACTCAGTATCATTCCATTGCAATCAAGTAAGGAAGCAAGCTGTAAATAATTGCAAAATTCTTAAATCTCATCAAACGAAGCAGATCAATAACAGGCACTTTCTATTTGAAAATTGTATTACCTCAATTACCCACTATGAAACCAGGTGAGTAAACACAAATTGAAACTGAACGCACTCCGCTCTTTCAATCAATCCGAAACGTTTCGCTCACTAGACGTGAAAGCGCTTCATTTGTAAACAAACCTGCACGTTACACAGAACTTTATGTTCCATGACAAACTATTATTTTGAATCATAAATCAAAGGAGTAAGAACTAAATTGCTTTACTACGTTGAAAGATCTGAAGGTGTGTTAAAATAAACAAATGAATTTTCGTTTATGTGTGTAAACACGATTTCAAAGTATTGCGCTTCTGAAGATTTTATTTAGTCGTTAAAAATAAGTTCTGAGTGATTTGATTAGGTTTTACAGCTCTCGTTCTCATGAAAAACGATGAACTACCTACAGGTTTCATCAAAAACTCGAACGGTGACCACGGTGTCCTAAGCACTCAGTATTTCTCTTTTCAATAACTTCATAAATCTAGTACCTCAGACTTTCTAAGTTAAGTAACAGAACAATTCCAGATTTGGAATAAGAAATAATTTAAACTAATAAACAAACTAAATCTAATAAATTGTATACTCCCTCTGATTTCACAAGAATTGATTGTCAGGGAATAGCGTCTAAATGTTTATTGTCACAGGCCCAGAACAATTTCGAGAGTGCTAAGTTGTCCGTAGATAGCAGTTCTGAATGAGAACAATACAAAGTTTGGTATATCTAGTTCACAACTACTTTATGTTTATAGATTATTAACAGCAAAATTACTAAGTTTGAAGAAAGTTGTTTGTTTGGGCCCAGCGGTAGTATAATTCAATTAGGTAGAAATTAAACTATGGATGAATTACTCGAAGTTTGGCGGTATCGGAGCTAATTGTTCTCCTGTGGCCTAACGCCTTATAAGGTACACAATATGAAACTTGGTGAACGGCTATCTAATTCGCAACACATTTTCGTAAACGATTACGAAAATTTTGTTTCATTTTGACAGTTCAACAACATTCGTTGCGTTATTTACGTTGTTGAGTGGATTTTTTTTTCGAACTTAGGAAGCAATGAATTCCGATTGATCGTGTCTTTAGGGTACTGGTTTACCCTCGTGGCTAGCTGAACGTTTTAAAACTAACGCCGAGAGACAAAAAGCCGTATCAAGTCTTTGATAAAAAAATCTGCTGTCAAGTGTTATGACAACAAATAAGTAATGGGACACGAGATTGCCTATCTCACCTCACCAGTTACTGAGTAACACGATACCCCTTGGTAAGACTGGTCTTGGTGGGCCAACGGCTTAGAGCGGTTCTGCACTAGAATCGATGAATGACGGTCCAGTAGTCATAGACCCATATTACTATTTGTATGAAGGGTTGCGCACTAGATCCAAACTCTGTCCTTCCGAATTTAGAACATTCCCAATTCGGATTAAAATCGGGTCTTGAATCCGGCTCGGACGCAGTGCAGAACCGCTCACGAGCTTTCCGAGACAAGGAGGGTTCTCGATATGTAATGGCTGGTCACTCATCCACGAACCGACCGGGGCAAGCATAGATTAATCTCCGATCGATCCGTGGGGCTGTTATTACTTAGCCACCACTTTTTTCGTCTTCTCCACTAGCACTTTGGGAATACGCAGCAGGGATACCTACATTTTGTGTTTTCGCCAGTAAAGCTAAATATATTTAAGCAGGACAAGATCAAACTTCCCGTATCAATATCAACTACGATCGACTTTCTTACAAGTATAAGTAACGCCATATCAAGTTAATAACTTTCCCTCGCGATACAGTAATAAACTTACAAGAAACATATTATCACATTTATCTTACTGACACTAAACAAAGACTTACGGTACAGCGGGAACTTTGAAGACATGCTTTTTAGATTGAATCGAATCTAGCTCAAGTTTAAACACACATTCATCATTACTTCATCAGCTACAGTCTCATTGTTAAAAATGAGTTTAGGTTTTCATTCAATTCGCTTCTATACGATCCCATTATCCTTTTAATCCCACACACATTTTCCCTTTCATGGCTTACCTCTAGGTCGAGGTTTGGTTCCATGTGTCTCGGCATCTTTAAGTGCTCGCACTTACAGAGTTCAAAAAATCTTTCATAAGGCGAGATTCAACACAGTGAGATATTTCAATCAGTGAATTTGAAACATGTTTCAGCACTTAATCCAGCGAATTCATTAAAATTAATAACTACCTAGTGGCACAGACAGAAAACTGAAGTAAGACTCATATCAATGTCACATTTCGTGAGACACGACTGCGTGTAAATACTGTCTGAATTTACACGCAATGTCAGACAAAAATGCTACACACTATATTTCAGTCTTCGACAGAGTAATACGAAACTTGAGTACAACGTCTGCTATTTTCTGCCGTAGAGATACGTCGATTTGTTCACTGTCATTCGTTACTTGAGGAAAAAGTTCTTTTACCTTACTCAGTTAATAAAGTAAAGGAAAACTTTATTGGCAGCACGTGTAATGTGTTTCTTTGGGGGAAAGGTAAATAGGTAGGTAGGTGAATATGGCGGGCTTCGGACGGAAATTACTTAATCTGATATTGACAGTAATGTATGCGCGAAAGTCGTTACTTTTAGATACGATAAGTTTACGCTACAATCGATTAATTTAAGTTTTTTTTATATTTTATTTTTATTAGAAAATCATCCAGAACAGTCAACAATGTCGAAAATCTAACTACTAAATGTGTAACCGCAGAGCCTACATTCCAGTCGTTCAATGTTTCAGGCCTCGATGGACGTGCTGCATTACAAAGGGAATCCTGAATAACTGAATCACATGAGCTACAAAGGGCGGTGGTAACAGCAGGATATAGTACTGCGTCATCAGCATATGCTACGTAATTACAATGCATAGTTGTAACGTAATAATACCACACAATTTGTACCATTCCACGAAACAAACTTAGAATTTTCTACATTACAGTAGAGCACTAGTATTGTTTCATTAATAGTGAACCTTTTTGTGAGTACAGGCGAAGGCGTCTTGAATTTTCATCTAAGCCATTAGCATAACATCACAACATAAACGAAACGTTATTTCCCTAATTTAATTTAGTATACCCGATTTCGACAAACAAAAAAGTAAAAAATCCGGAGTCACTCGTAATCTGTTCGATTTATGCCCTAACACGTGTAACTCCGGATTTTTTATTTGTCTGTCTTGTTTATACCTTTTTAGATGACTTAAATGTATTTTTATTTAAATTATTTTGGGGTTACCTATAATATATATATTTTTTTGAAATGTACTAATTAAGCCCTTTCATTTGATACGCAACAGGGCATCATAAAAAAAAATGTTTCATATTCAATTTGTGACGGCACATAGCCTATAACCAGCGGACAATCAAGACGCTTCCAACGATACCTCGTTTGTCAAATTATGATGAGTAGTTTAGACTTTATGAGGAAACAGATGAACATACATACATACCGGTCAAAATCATAACTCTCCTTTTTGTTTCGCCGTAGTTCGCTATAATCGGGTAAAAACAAAACCAACAGACATAAGTAAAAGGAGTGACATTTTATTAAATGGAAATGTCTTGATCCAGGTCGAACCATAAATATTTGCGGAAAATCATGGAAAAGGGCTGACACCTTTCTCGTGTCGACAGAAGATTGCCTATATACAAATCAGGGAACGACATGCTGAGTGTGAGTACCCACGTACAGATTGAATATTCAGATCGCGTGTATTACTACATGTAAAGAAGAGGAAATATGAGGGATTTGTTGTATATTTTGGTATTACACGTCAAGGTTCCGTGAAGTTATTAGTCTGTTTCGTTTTACAGGTGAAAGTGAAGGTTTTGTGATTACTTCAGACCCATTTTGCTCTACAATAAGAATATAATCTTCTTCTTTTCGTGTCCCATGGGCCTCCGACTTGGTTTCACATGCCGTCGAGAAATATCTCTCAAACCTCACGAACCTCTTTCCTCACGATGTTTTCCTTCACCGTTTTTGAAGCAAGTGATAATCATACAATACGCACATGAATCCAAAAAGTCAAAGAACAAAATTAAGTATATTATTAATTTATTGTTTAGTTTATTAAATTCTTTTTATATTTATAATTAAGGTCGACGTACCTAATACATAAAGTAAAAGTTATATTGGAATGTAGCACTGCTTGTAAATTAAATACATTATCCAAGAGTACTATCACATTCCATATCTCTCAGCTGACATGATAATTTACCAGATACCACGAAAAAAAAGACATTGTGTGACAATCGGTCCCATTCCCAGCTCCAAAACTCGGGGAGCTCTAAAATAAATCACAAAACAACAAAAGGACGAAACACCATGGATTACGGGGTCGCACGAAACATTGTGCCGACATAACTCTTTCCGACCGCTCGCTATAGGAATGTCAATTTTTATTTGAGAACATACTTGTACCGTTCGGAAACGATTTTGTTGGAGAAATCTATATTGGCGGCCGGTGGATTTTATTGACTTTGCTGTTATTTTTTGTTTTCGATAGGTTAACGTAGGTTTGAAATTAATTATGATGCAAAAAAAGAAGGAGTTTCAAATGAATGGGACTTCCTTTTTAGAAAAAGACAAGATAAATTATGAAAAGCAATAGATAAACCGCAAAGGCTGCAAGGAGTGCCAAGGGGAAGTAGCTCATTACCTTATTGATAACTGATGAATAATCGACTATTCATGAGGTAAAGCCTCTTCACACACCGCATCAAAACTACACACACAATAGTTCCTGTTTTAAGCCTAAACAATTACGAAGAAATTCTGTCCTATCAGTACGGACACCATCATTCAGAGAAAAATATAACAATATAAATTAATACACATTTACTATCTGAAGCACAATCATAGCTTCATATTATTGGACTTATAAAGATGAAAATAATGTTCCTTCGCTCTATGTTCATTCTTTTTCCTCCATACTCATTCATATTAATATACATTTGATTTTATTGAGGTCTTCGCTATGATTTTTTGCCAAGTTTTACAAGATCTTCTAAATATTGGTTTAATAATTCTATGAAGAAATCAATTAATATTTCTTTCTCTCAAAAGGCACCGGTGGCAGCGCTATTCAAATCAGTTAACTTCAAATCAATATTTGCTATTATTCGTCAGTAGCCAATTAGGTAGACGCTCGAAATTGAATTATAACTTGGATGGTGACTATACGTAGATATATTAATTAAATTTACACGTGTTCTATTTGACATAGAACCCAAAACAAGTGTCTATTGTTTTGTGATTCAATTTAGCAGTTTCTTGGAAATTATATCAATCCAATTAATTTATGATTTCGTATTTTCAGGTTCGCTAATTGAGTTGGCAGTCAAAGCTTGAGAAGTTAGTTTATACATTGATTGAAGTACTAATTAAACGATTATGGAACCTGTGATCACCGTATCTTCGATATTTTTATTTGATGTACAATATCAAAGTCTCGTTTAAAATTATAATAAGTATTAATAATTTCCAAACCACCAATTTTTGGAACATAATTGAAAAGCAGTCTGTAATTTTCCGAAACAAAACTGGAGTCGTAACTACATAATACAGGGAAAGGGATGATCAACCCACTGGCGGTCCTCCGACACCAGAATATGAAGCGTCAGCATCATTACCGACACTCATTTATCACAACCACTCCCGAAATTAAAAGGTGTAGGTGAAAACCATAGTTAGGTACACGTAATATCTGTCTTGGTCGAAGAAATGATAACTAAAACATTTTCTCTTGGCAGTTTACGGACGGATTTCAGGCTCTAGAATCTGCTGTTATTCATTATGTTAAGTAATTATAGAGGTATCAGGAACAATAGAGGTACGAGGAAAAAGGTGTAAAGTTCCTCTTCTTTCATAGAAAAGGAAGAATGCTCCGACCAAAGGCCTACCCGAAGGTGGGTTTCTGTATATGCCAATCGCACGGATAATTCTGCTTGCGCGATGTAGGATTTTGCGTGACGTCAGGTGTGATACGTAGTTCGCATGTGACGTCAGGTGTGATACGTAGTTCGCATGTGACGTTATAAATAGATGTCGCCACTTAGACAATGGTCCTTCAGCTTTAGAACTCCAGGAGTGACGATATTAAATTTCTAGTGTCCAACGCTAATAGGTTTATAAGTGCAAATGTGATACTGACCCACAAACAATGTAGCATTTAATATCTTATTCAGAATGTCCTGTTGCCTGCAGGTACAGGAACTAATAGATGCCAAACTCATGGCCAAATTCTGGGCTGACTCTATTCAGATTGCCATCGACACCCTTAGAAGTAGAAGGCGTATATATACATCAATAATGATCGTGCCTATACCAGCCGTGAGGCACACACCATTATTGATATAAGAATATTTTCACTTTTTATTTTGTTTTACGTGTTCCACGAACGGTGTCCAAATAAATATGATTCTTTCTTTCTTTCTTTCTGTACCAGAGAGAAGTAAAAGAAGATCAGCAAATTCCTAGAATCCCATTTACACCAATTTGTTTAAACAAAGTCCCAATCACAAGATGCATACGAAGCTAAAATTCGGAAGTCCAGTTAAATGGACGTAACAAAGTTTCAATCGTTAGTGTAGGCACACAGGGGATGATCAGCACTCTGGCGATCGTCCAAATCTTCAGAGCAATGCGTTAGCGTCATCAGGGAGCCATTCGTCAAGCTTCCTAACCGAATATCTCTTAAAACATACATAATGTTTGTATTATACAGTATTTCAGTCATCAAAAGTTTAACAAACGTTAAATTTTATGAATAATGGACAAACTTCAAAATTTATAAGAAGTACAGTAAATTCGTCTCGAGGGAGAAGTATAGTCCCAACAGGACTATAAAATCAAAGTATAAAAACTGTCTGTGTGCATTTTTATCTAAGAGATACTCGTAAATGTGTGGTCGCATTGGAAATGTCGTAACCGAATTTCGTTCCAAATTACTTCCGATCTTACGGTGGTCTATTTTCTTTTATTATACACGTGGTAGATATGTGTTTCAACATACAAACAGCGTTAATTCTTTCCATGTGCGTGCCACATGCCGTTCTATTTAATTTTATCCTTATTCCCACATCAATCACGGTCGCTGATGCAAGCACAATTGACGGACAACGCGCAGTGCTATCAAAGCAATCAGCTAACATCTACTACTTGAAGACCGTTCTTGACTAACTGTGAAGTATGAATATCTAGAGTTAATAAAGGGAATACTGTAGCTTATTGCCTGAGAGCATATTTGTGTGAGAGACATAGAAGACTTTGCTTCAAAAGACAATATTAAAACTGCCTGAAAGCAACTTAAAGTATGCAAAAGTCTCATAAAATACGTAGCGCGATATCTAAACGTATAAATTACCAGTTTTCTCAGTTTCAAATTACCTAGGTTCTTGAGAATTTACATACACTTCAACTACAGCGAAATTACATTTGAGCTTAAAGTGCTTGAGACGTCTTCCTCGCTGTTCCTGCACTTAACGGAGCTCGAGAATGTGGAATAATCTTACGTGGGTGTGTACTTTTAGGCTATCGATCGACAGCTAAGCCCCGCACCTCGACAATTAACGAGCACAAACATCGAACGGTTAAAACTTGGCCCCTATGAGACGGCCAAGATATGAACGTTTGGAAGGTACGTTCATTTAATAATGATCATTTATTAATCAATCACATTTTTCGTTTTAAATTTTAAGGGAGAACTGCATTTTTTTTAATCCTACTAATATAATTTTATAAATGTGAAAGTTTATATTTTTATGTTTCGATGTTTGTTACTCAATCACGCAAAAATGGCTGAACAGATTTGAATGAAATTTGGCACATATAGGATACTTTTTATCCCGGTAGTACGTTTCCGTGGGATAATTTCCGACCTCCACGCGGACGAAAACTAGTTTATAATATAAATAAGAAGATGACGTATAGTTACTAATCCAAGAAATTCACAATAATATGATGATCAATGAACGGAGAACAATGTAATGCCGATAACCAGCAGCTGGAACTTTACCGAGGATATTTCATAAATGCCTAAAATATGTCTTTAAGGAATGCTCTTTCATCTGTGAAGTAGAATTTTTCCGTCTGGTCGAACGCCAAAGCGAGGGAAATGGGCACGACCGATGGATATAATCTTGAACAATATAAATAAGGACGCAGGGAATTTCTTCAATGACCTAGCTATAACGCATAACATGTTTCATACAATAACTTTTGTGAATGGCATTTATGCTTATGGAATCTATGAGCATGAATGATCCATAAAAAGGATCAATTCGGTTTTATTGATGTGTATATTGGTTCTTAAGGAACTCCTGAATAAGGCGTTTTATAGATTCTAGAAGGAGAATATAGCGATGTATGCAAAACGTAAATATATTACGATAATATATAAAGAATATTAATCCATAAAATATATTAAATCCACCTATTTTACAAGACCACCGACAATAAGTCTGCATTATAACGAATGTAGAATAAGTCCAAGTTTAATAATAAATGTACGAAAGGATCTTTGGATTAGCCCAAGACCCAAACTACGAGTCATATAAACTTTCATAATATAATACGTAAATTCTACCCAAAACGGCTTTAAACTATACCCAACCCGAAATAATCCAAATTACTAAATCTCCTTCATTTTTCAACCAACCAGTCTTGTATGCTTTTTTTTTCCAACCATATTACAGGACACACTCAAACTAAAAGTACTGCACGACATTCACATTTTGGAAACCATTTTTACAACGTTTTCCGAACCACCGCTGTCAGTTTACCGTTTGGACCCGACAGCGCGACAGCTCTGGCACCTTGCAGCTGGCACCTGCAGTTTTAGGTCACCTGGAGCGGCACCTGTCCCAGCCTCATTGTTCTTATTCCTGTCCTATTTGTTACGTAGGTGCAGCCAGATAAGTGCTCCGTCCCACGTACAGTAATTACTGAGTGCTCTGGCTTAGGGCTTAGAAAAATAAATGGAGGCTTGAGTGTTTTTGTTGCGACATTGTCTTGTTGGTTAGATTACAGTATCTTCTGATATTTTAAAGCCAGGTGCATTCAATTCTTTGAAGAGCAGAGGCTTTCCCACATTTATAAAAAATACTCATAAATAAGATTCGATTTAAAATTCAAAACATAAAATAAATCAGTGTTTTAGATTGCTCAACGAAATAAAACAAGATCAAATGAATATGATATATGATGCTGGTGGACATCAAGATTAAGTTTTACTACCTCATAAATAAGCATTGGTGAAGCAAGAATTAGCTCATTTTTTATGCTAAAAGTCATAAAACAGTACAATTTTCGTTAACCAAGCGACGGGCAATCACCGCAAGCCTCATTTTTCAGTCTCAGTTCCGATGTTCCGATTGCACCGCTACGTTCGCTACGGCGTAGCAACTTCGTAGCAGGACGGCTACGAAACAAAATATTACCGTACTACGCTCGACATATCATACCTATAATCAAAATTAAGATAATATTTCGAGAAACAATATAAATTCCAGATGAAAATTTATGTGTAGAGTTGAGCAATAAACCCCGCTTGAAAGGAGTTTGCTCGACCAAGTTTCATTGCCACGCCAATACAGGGACCCTTGCAAATTCACGGTGCTAACTTATCGCTAGTATTTGCATTGCTAAACATTTCTAGGAATGTAAATACGTGTATTGAGCGGAGCGGTTAATAAAATAAGCGGTAATACATAACTTGTTGCATCTTTTACCTGTACCTGGTTTAGTTATTTAAGCATTTGTAGTTTGTTTTTATGCGGTACTACAGGTACAACTCTGCCTAACCCTTCGGGGATTACAAGCGTGATGTTATGTTATGTGTGTTACGCATTTGTTTGAAATTTTATATCGCGAGGTGAACTTTTCACTCAAGACTAAACTGTCTTGACTCAAGACAGTTTTGCTGATTGCTTCATTTACAGTAGGGATGATAACTAACAAATATTTTTTGTCCGCCCGGTAGTTTATAAAAAAATATTGGACACGTATTTTTTCTTTTTTTACGTAATCAAAAGTTTACGACGATACATTGCGTTAAAAGGTGCCATAACGTCACGAGTATGTAGATTTTATACTTATTTGTGACGTAGCAACTCCCCAACTTTAATGCGTTTTATTTAAGTATTTTTTTAATAATATGATATAACAAAAAATACGTGTCTAATATTTTTTATGATTATCTGACTGACGGACTAAATAGAATTTCTTTTTTTTTACCCGGGCATCATCCCTGTTATGCTTCAGCTTTACAGTTTATAATAAACGAGAATTTATGATTTACACTCGTGAGCTGTTAGCAATTCGTCACCCTCCCCGCTAACTGTTGTATCTCACAAACTGACGTATCTGCACTGACATTACCAAAGTGTTCATAACTTTTTCGTGTTTAAAAGTTTTGTGGCCTTAGGGCTTTAGGGCAACTACTAACTCGAAGAGCAATATAAAAAAGTTATTAATTCATTAATGA
Organism: Xanthia icteritia; assembly: GCA_949128155.2. Lineage (NCBI taxonomy): Eukaryota > Metazoa > Arthropoda > Insecta > Lepidoptera > Noctuidae > Xanthia > Xanthia icteritia. Next base: position 19,247,613 of record OX421932.2, read on the forward strand.
ATTCATAGCTAACACAACTACAGTAACATGATTGTAGCGCCCGACCGAAATATCAATTGCTAGTTAGGACAGTTAGCGGGGACGGGGAGGGTGACGAATTTTCTATACAGCATGTGTTCCCACTATTAGGTTCAGCCTTTATTGAAAATTCTGCCGATAATTAAATTCAGTCCAAACTTTGCGACTAAGCTAGGGCACAGATGCTCTTGCCGTCGGGGTTTCATCTGTGGGTGTGTCCACAGAGCTTTTATGTAAAGCCCACGAATTAACGTGACGTTTATGAAAAGCAATTAAACACAAAACGTATTATAGTTATTAAAAATAAGGTGTGATTTTTATTCTCTTTCCTTTTTAGAAGACCGTAACTTTAGGCAAAATGTTCAATAAAATTACGAATCACTGACTTTAATTTTGACAACATTTAAAAAACGATAAATATATATAAAAAGGTCGCAACAGTGACAATACCATTTCTTTGCCATACATACGTTTTTTTCCTTTGGTTAAGAAGAAACCTGTGCTATGGTGCATACATTCTTCCGCATATTCGTTTATACGTTTTTATAAAACATGCTAATGAAAATTGACAAACTACCCAGATCCTCATTAAAAGGGAAAGCACGAAACTTCACACGTCATAGAGAAACGTAACACAAGATGGGATCCTATATTGACAAAAGACAAGCCTGACAAGGGTAGCTAAAACACCCAAGTTATCGTAAAATGCCGTTTATGACTGCCCACGTGACTGGCTTAAACGAATGAGAATAAAAATGGGCAATAAGAAAATATAAGCCGGCACGTCTGAGACATCTGTCTTTTGAGACAGACTGAGAAGTTTTTAATGGCTGACGATTAAAGCGAAATATAATTATGGACATATATATTTATTGTGGGATACAAATGCTTGATGCTCTAAGTGTGTGAGCACAATTGGTGGTACATTCCACTGTGTTCTTTAGCGATAGATAACCAAGAAAAGACTGACACGGACGCGCTCTTAGAACTACCATAATGATAACCATATAAACGATGCACGGTCGAGCAAATATTGTCTTGAAAATAAGTTTTGCATATAAGTGTCCTTTTGACAGGATCAATGAAAGATAAGAAAGAGTTGTGCGAAGACCAAATAATCTGAGTACCTACTGTACTGACATGGTTCATGAAGATGTTTATTCCTCTAAAGAAGTTGCAAATTACACATTTTAATACGTTTTGTATTTAAAATCGAACTAATGAATTATAATGTTTATAATAGAGTGCTAAGCTTATATTTTATCAAAATGAAAGCTATGAAAATACGGAATCCTCATTAAACTAGGCTGCTAGTTAACCTGTCAACTGCGTGACCAATAATATGATTTATTACCTAAATACACATTTACTGTTAATGGATGAACTCGTGCAACCAAATATTGATAATAACAAATGGGCTCCCTACATACCTACCTCGCATTATTATGTATAAGAATGTAATTTGTGGAGATAAAGAATCCTATTTTGTAATTTTTTATTATAAAGTTTACACACGTATTCCTGAAGAACGTATGTGGTAGAGGGTAGGAGCCCAATCCTTGGCATCAAACACAGCATACGGAGACAGCATTTTTGCATTTATAGGGGAATAACCAAAAACGCGCTCCTAAAATACTCTTTTCATAAAGATACCCATACCACAAAAGCCACAGTAAACACAAAATATAGTACAAAAAGCACATATCAGCATTGTTAAGCGTGGGTACGTGTCAAGGGAGCCGTAAGTTACGTATACCTCAATATCATGTAAGTACCGAGCCGTAAGTCACCCCTCGACGCTCGTTCAGACACCGCAACTCAACATCCAAGGAGATAGCACGAGTCACGACCTATGACCCAGATTTTTCCTTTTTTTACTTTAAAATGCAATCAGCCGTTGCATTAGAGGCGGAGATTATGTGGTGCGCATCGTGCTTGATTTTGCAGCAAGGATAACTGGACTTTTTGGTTTTGTTTCGGCAAAAGTTGCTGTTTATTTTAAATGGATTCGAATTGGATGTGAGATCATAGCTACAGAGGGAAAGTAACCATTCAGAAATGTGTTATGAATTGATCAATTATATCATAACTAATCCCGGAGAGGTGTGGCATAAATCACTCTGCGTTTTAGCAAGCCAACACGTAATATTTGTGTTGTCACATCAAATAAAACGGTATGTGCAAGATCAGCAGCCAGTTGCATCTCAGTAAGTGTAAGTTAAGTTAAGTGTATTGTTACATCAAATAACGTAACGGAATTAACACTTACACAACAAGACAATACATTAACAAAACACATTTCAATATGCAATCAAGTCAAATAAAATTACATCAATACATGTATTGTACGAACATGAACGGTTGACGGACCGTTAAATCCATAATTCCATTCGAGAACCGCTCTTGCGTGCACGTGGTTGTAAAACTTGGAGAATATCCAATGTGAGTCAATTTGAATCGTCTTACGTGTCCAAAAAATCGTTGAAAGCCGTATAACTGAGGTCTCAGGAAGTAATATTCCGGAGTTGCGACCATTATGCGTGGCGTCATGCCAACTTGTGTGCGTAGGCATTAGCTTACGAACGTAACAACAGTTGTAATACAAGTTCGTAAATAGTATTTTGTTTGCTCGTAGACGCTATATTTTATACTGCAGTGCCTTTAATGAAGGAAGTTTTGGACTGCTCATATTTAGCTGAACCGCAGTAGGAGGCATTATTGTAAAATGTAAATTGTATTTTCTCTCACTTTATTATGTATGACCATAAGCTGTAAAGCTCTGCTCATGAATAAAGAAAATAAACCCGCTCCATCCTCTACAATTTGATAAAATCCAGGTCTATCGAAATCCATTCAGAGAATAAAGAACAATACGTTCCAAATTGAACGCACAGTAAATGATCGAATCGAACATCGACAAAATCCGCATCGATACTCCAAATTGTTCAGATACAATAGAATCATTGCAGACATATCGCAAACAATAAGAGATACAGAATAGCTCAATAGATAGTACATGCAGCAGAACCACTCAAAAGCGGAGTGTACACAGATCGTTATTGGAAAATGTCGGAAAACCACGTCACAGCGGGGAACATATTATTGTACATGCAGTAACAATATGAGGTTTCCAATACGTTGCACACACAATTTACGATCGTGGTACTGTTGTTGAAGTATGCTAATAACTTCAATAAAAGTGCTATAACGACAATAATGTTTCTGGGTTTGTTATGGTAATGTTTACTTTAATGCGTTTGTTTTGATGTGGTAAACTTCGTGATATTTTCAATTTTGCTTTACAAAATGTTGACATTCTAGAGATATTCAACTTTCTTTGTACATTTTAGAATTAATGCAGAATAAGTGCACGTCCTTGGAGCCGGATAGTATCGAAAACCATAATTTGGCTCTGAAAGATGAATACCCTCTGAATTCATACGTACACTTCCTTTATCCACTTGCAACGAAGCACACACTCAGTTTAACCGTTGAAAAAGCATGCAAAAACGGGGCAACCTCGACTGGCATTGATTGCAGCGCGTGAATTGATGGCGCGGAACACAAAGGGTTAGTGACGTATCTAGGTGAGCGGCCTGCGGCATCGGCTTTTGTTCTTATATCATGCCACCGAGAACTTAAAACGTTAGAAGATAAATTAAGTATGTGGGTGCTGGCGTGGTAGGTAGCTGAGTGTGTATATATATAGAGAAATTTAGAACGGTACTGGAAGATTTTTCGACTTTCCTGCCGCAAACTTTATTATTTTCTCAAGACTTGTTACTTTTCCTTGAAAGTTTCGATGATGTTCACTAACGATAGAAAATTGTTAACAAGTTTAAGCATGGTATTATAACGACACAGATCATAATCTTTTGCATTGCGTTATTCATATCAGAATTACGATATAACTGTACTCTCTAATGATTATAATGGAATGAAACTTAAGTTCTTTAAGGATCGAATTGTACAAAAAATGCCAGTTGCCTAGTTTCCGCTGTGTCAGTGAGGCGGGCGTTTCGCTGAACGACTAGGGATAGTTAGAACGTAAATTGCCGCGTTATAGTCGGAACGAAAGGATATGGCCCTCGAGAGAATAAAATCTAAGTTAGGGTAGGTTACTTAACATGTTTCATTATGTTCGACAAGACAATGGGGGCTAGACTAAGACTGTATTAAGTTCTTGAATAAGCAATCAACTGTACAAAGAGTCATAAAACAAAATGTTTGTTCAGTGAATTGTAAAAATAATATATGACCAAGCAAACACGTAGTAATCTGCAGATCGAGAAAAATTAAGAGTAAAATTAAAATGAATTAAACAATATAAAAAATACATATTTTTTTAACCCCTAAAACGCTGTAAAATAAGATTTCATCAACACCAAATATTCAATTCACAGAGGCGACCAACAGTTTGCGGGCAAAAACCGCTGTACAAATACCGTTTTTACATAAAAACTCGAATATTCTAGCAATGTAACTAGGGTTGTCAATTTTAACGCCGCACCTTTGCTAATACTCTTCAATAAAACTTCTAAGAATGATACGGTATTAAATCAAGAGAGCAAGTTTTCACTTGGGCTGTACCGACTACTCAGAATTGTGAGGATCGTGGCCTTAACTTGAGGAGCTGCGGTCTTGTAAGGTAAATTACGACTTAACTCTGTGAAAGGCGTTCGGGCCGTCGAGACCGAAGATTCGACCGGCACAGCCAGACCCTAGTCAAATGGAAGTGACAGCCCTAGTAGCTGGGCTCAGTTATTGGGTATGAATATTCAAAGTTATTCGCCAAACGTTCAGTGCGTACTCCCATAGGAACATCCGAACGCATGGCATTCTGGGTAATGAAATATTGAGATGGCATAAATATTTGACGTTGGTCGAATGCTATTGGGAAAACATTTTGGGATCAAAATGCTGGCGAGGGTAGTTTTGAAATTTTAATTAATGAGTTTATTTACGATTTCCACTTACCAAATAATACCAGCTAGAAATATTCTCATAGCAGAGCAAATGCCTCTGTTCGGCAACACTGCGCGTCTCTTTAGTGTTGTTCATTCGCCTAACAAAGTTTTATCCATTAAACCCCGAGTCAAAAGATATGAACATAATCCATAACATTTTCATTAAACCAATTCCCCTTACATGGGTTCGCTAAGTAACAATTTGTTTCTGAGCCATGACGTCACGAAGGCGAACATGTTTATGCACTTGCGCAACTCACAGTATCGCACTGTATACGTCATTTAGATGTAGGTATGTGATAACCTCAAACAAAGTTGATATACGTACTACTTAAACGTTATGTAATTGAAAACTGTTTGTCGGTATTGATTTAGTAGTGTATTTGCTGTTGTTGACATTTATTTGAATTAATTATACCAGTAAAATTGGAGGTTACGTAACTATCTCCTTAAGTAAATACGCAATGTTTACGTAATTATTAATTAGGAAAATTATATACGGTATGAATAAATCATTGAAAGGGCTTGACTAACCGATGAAATCTGACGTAATCATCGTTAAAATGTCGGACGTAAAATGTGCTATAAAATATTACTTACAACATAATATTACTGAGACATTCTACAGCCCGTCAAAAATGACGGAGCAACACGTTAACAAAAAGTGGATATTAATTAATGACAGCGTCAAACAACGTTGTTCAGCAAGGCATCCCGTGGTATTTGACATGTAGGACGTACGTACCTAATTGGCCCGCCCGCTTCCACCGAAAACGTTCAATGGAGGCATTACAAATTACAACAGACTATGGACGCCTTTGAGCAACACAATACAGCCTATATAGGGATATATTTTGGTTGTTATAAATTAAGGTCCTTTATGGAATTTGAAACAAAAAGACCAGGCGATATTTTAAACTTTACCAAGCCTTTGAACTCTTTGGACAGTTAGTGTTTCGTGGGACGTCGTTTGCAATCATTACTTTGCGATGAAGACCAGAATTACAGCTGGGTTGCAAAACTAAGGCATGATAAACGTGGAAATACCTATTAAAAGGTTTAGTTTTTGTGACTATAAATTGATTACTTTTTCTCTATTTGCTTTGAGTTTGTGATAAATACATAACATAATCAGCCTATAATGAACCCACTGGTGGGACAAAGACCTCCTCTCAGTGAGAGGGAGCGGGCCGTAATCCACCACGCGAGCCCAGTGCGGGTTGGTAGATGTCACACGACTTCGAATTTTTATTTCTAGAACATGTCGGTTCCCTAAGATGTTTTCAAAACAGTAAAATATGGAGACTAAGATATCGAAGTCATGGCTCACAGACATAAAGCCATAAATAAGGGCTTATAAGTAAACAGACCAGCCTTCTGAAGTCAGAAATAAATAGTCAATTTAAACCAAAGCACCGAAGAGAACCATTCAGTGAGCTTATTAGCTCCATTTTAGAAATACGTCCATAAAAAGCGAAGACCCAGGCAAAACAAAATCAAAATTTATTACAAAACAGAACGAGGCAAAAATAAAGCGTAATTCAAAGATAAACCATCCAATTATGAGGAAGCGCAAACAAAATTAGAGATATTTAATAAGGTAATACATTCAGACGGAGCTTTACGTAACGCCTGGCTCGGTAACGAAATGCAATTTAAAGGAAAACGATGTCATTAACTCTGAAACACCCGAAAAGGGGTAGGCTCAATTTATAAACGAAGAGGAACTAATAAATGGACATCAGTACGAACCTGCTATACAAAATCAGTGATAAGTAACTGAAACGATTAAAGGTTAAACGTCCAGCATGCATGCATCTTTTGGAGACCTTCAAAGGTCTATTGTTTAACATTTTCATTTCCACCACTATGAACAGTTCATCAACCATGAAGGTCATTTGCATTAATCCAGAAGGCTGACGGCCTCCAAAATAATGTGTTAATTAGATCATTGCCAGCTCGTCGCGTCCGCTCGTTGCTTGCACTGTCTGCTGATTGAACACCCAGCACTGCAGCATTAACGTTTTAAAATCAATTTCCTGACGGCTTCCAATCCAGGCCTCCCGTCAGGAAATTACCAAGAGAACATCGTCCCAGGACTTCATTCAATCTTGGCTGTGGACCATTTTAATATGATTTGACTGCATTCACTGAAGCGGCAGAAAAAGGTTTAAGTGCTATTCGTACAGTAACTGTATGCTTATGATATTTGAGAGACCAGGAGCTGCCAAAAGCCTTGGAAGTCCCAACGTAAAAAATCCCATTTTTAAAACTATGAATATGATCCAAAAACTTTTTATTAAAAATATCGCGGTTCACCACTTGCTTTTAACGCAACCTGTTACGCAACCCTCGAGTCGGCTTTAATACCGTAATTCAACATTTTCCGAGTATTCACGGGGTGGATGGTGCATACTTTTAATTGGCTTAATGTATTTTAAAGGCCTTTAATCATATTTTTACACGTTAATGAAAGCTACAGGTGTAATGTATCACAAAAGTATTAGACACTACGGCTCCCATGGGTACTGTGAAATATCAATAGAGTTTTATGAGGAGAGGGATCCAATTATGATTTAATGAATTCATAATGTGATCATACGTTTGTTTTCTGAGCGTGTTGTTTATTGGAAGATACCTGGTTTATCTGTTATGGCAGTCTAAGAGGGATTGTGTCCTGCAATAGACACTAATTTGGTAATTTATTTGTCGGGATCGTTGCGTGTGAAAACCATTTTAGGATTCAGGAATTTGTTTACGAAATAATAAATTTTAAAGTGCTAATTTTCTTTAGAGTCGTGTGTGTGCGTGTGTGTCCCGTGCCAGCTAAATGGTTGGTTTTGGATATGTGAAAAAATTCACGGCAGTAGTATAAATAACCGAATTGAAAGGAAAACTATCACAGTTAAGGGTTCCACAAGTTAACGAGTAATAATCGACCAACTTACATTTGCAGTTGCAAAAACATTGTTAAGTTTGTTCTTGGGATAAATTCATCTCAATTACGGAACCGTTCATTGTGCGTGGTCGGACACGCACTTGACCGGTTTTATTTATATAGATGGATATTGGTAGGTAGCTCTTGATCCTCGTCAATTTGTAAAGCGTTAGCTAAGTTATTAATTACTTCATGCAGGTGCTAGACAAACACTACCATAAGTCAAGATTTACGGCCGAAATAGTTTTAACAAAATAAATAGATAGTTTAGGATACATGAAGGCTTTTAAAACAAGTTTTCCAATTACCTGAAGCTGTTAAAACACCCTCAGGTAATTGATTGTATGGGAAAACTTATTCGTTGTACACACAATTATTCGATTTAATTACACAATAAATTAAGCAGTTCATTAGACGAAAACACGAGTTCGCAATTAAATTAACCGGGTGAAGACAACGCTTATTCACAATGTTCAGCTAAAACGTGGAGATGGGAGACAAAAACTTACTTTTGTTGACTTGCCGTGTTCAGGATGTTTATTTAATTCGTTAATGAAGTCTGTATTGTACCTTGAATCAGTTAGATGTTCACAATATGACATCAATGTATTGCAGTGTCCCATCTTAAAAAAATATCCGTTTACCTAACCAACCCCAAAAGTTTAAGCGTTAACTTCTTTAGCCAATGTTTTCAATAAGATATAACTCCCTATGATCACAGAAAGTGACAATGAAAATAACGGGTTGAACCAATCTCAATACCAATAAATCTGAATACGATATCCCCAAAAATAGCAATCCCAAATTCAGAGTATAGCTCCACCAATTTACTTCTATCTATACATCTGACCCAACAGTCAGCGGAAAATTTCACGGTCGGCAGCCTAGAGCTATCCCAATTAATCTTATGCGCGATGCCAAATGTAGCTGAATAGCGTGACTATTCAGCTACATTTGGCATCGCGCGAATGTTCGCCTCTTCGAGGACCCCTGGTTTTAACCACAAAACACGACAGATATGGAAGATCTATTTTCATGCGAATAGAAAGAATAAACGCTTGTAAAAATTGGTATGTTTGTCACTGAAACACATGCATACAAACAGAGAGAAGAAATTTGGCTGACGCTCAATCATCATTAGATCATCTATAAAACAAAAACATAGAGCTATGAATGTCATTGTATACAGCGTGTTTATTCAGCGGCTGGACAGCTTTGGGGGTATTCCACTGCTTTCATTATTCCAACATAGTAAAGTACGATCCTTTTAGAGTTCTTAGAAGCAAACCTTCTGCATTTCCTTTGTACGATGGCGTTAAAACCCAGTCAGGTTATGCCGGGATCGCCAGAAGTGATCAATTTGCAGCCAAAGTGTGCAATTTTTTTTGGGTTACCGTATATCTTAAGAAATACGGGTCCTTCCGATCTGCTTACGTGGGTTTTCGTAAATCGTAGATTCTATCTGGACGTACTTTTTGGTTTTTAGTTTCTGCATTGAAGACTATTTCATTAAAAAAGTCTAATTTATATTTTCGAGATCCACCGTCGTAAATATTGGACTGGTGTTCCATTAACCTGATTAGGCTTTTTAAGATTAATAAAAGCTTTTTTATTTATTTCTTTTTCCAACGTATCAATTCACGATATTTTCCTTAGCGAGAAGCTCAAGGGAATGTTCCGTTCCTGTTTTTCTAGATAAGGCATAAATTCACAAAGAATCCTAAGGGAGCTGTGGGATATAGCAATAAAAGAATATCTTAGAGTAATGTTGTATTGTTCTTTCTCAGAAATAATTTCACTATTCCAATACTGTTTCAATATTGTAAATATCATTGACTTGTGTCAACGTACCCAACGTAGCTGGTTATAAGGCTGTTAAATTAATAACGGTCCATAAACATATGAAATATTCAAGTATTAATTTCAGTAATGTACCTATGTATGTTTATCGTAGATCTAAAATCTATCAAAACTAGTTTGAACAAGGTTAATAGATATCTTAATATAACCGCAAATCAATTGAAAATTATAGACAATGTTATAAGAAATTGTATTAACTGATAGCTGTGCATATTTTCTTCTAGTTGATTAACGTTCAAGTTTCGTGTAAGGACGAAAATCGTTGAGGTACATATCGTATGAGACGTAACCGAAAGTCTTTTTGAGGGTCAAAAGTTCTCTAATAATAACTTATGAGTACCAATAATCGAACAACAGCGTCCACAATAAACAAACATAATATACATATCTACCAAAAATGGAATAATAGATGAGCCATAATGGAAAAAGCGAGCGCTAAAATTAGATTATCTCGTGTAAAGTGAAAACGAAAACATATTTATCAGCGCAGACGTTTCAGTAGCCGAACTTGAGACAACTATGTGACGTAGAGACAGTAAATTTACTCAGGAGGTAACAAACGATGCATTAAAGTGATGTCAGTTAAATGTGTGAGTTAGATGGTTTAGTTTCTAAATGTCTTCATTTAGGACGTTAATTACCGTATTTTGATCTCATTGTTGCAGGTTATTTTGGGTACATTGTATGGATTTAATTTATGCATTTGATGATGAGTGTATTCGTTTTCGCCACAGAAGCTTAAAATAAAACAAGACGAAGATTAGAAGAGGCTTTGAATAAAACATTCTGAGTAGGTACTTTTGTTTGTGCATGGTCATTTTGTAGTTTTGCGAATGCAACTTCTTCTTTTGAAAACATCCCACCGCATTCCATTCAGTAAAAAGATACAGTTTATTGGTTTCAGTAATGTACCAAAGGACCAAAACGGAACAGCAGCACATATAATCCATTCAACTTTAAAAGATAAAACCACATTTATACTTTTATTACCAGTTAAATTCTGTATCAAGTCACGAACCATGACATTTCGCATAATAACGGAATAATAATTTAGACTTTTTTATTAATTAGCTTAACCGCAATTACACTGGTCGGTACTGTTACTAGTTAATTTAAGTAAAACGGTACCTATGAAGAAGGTCAGGGTAACAAAGTATGGAACCAATGCTTAGTCATAACAGTATGGACTATTTCTGTTGTATTTATAGGTGATGCGTGTTGCATGAGTTATGATTAAAGCTAAGCTATTGATAGGTAGTCGTTTTCCTGTGGACGTTATTTCTGTTTTACTTATTGATTCATTAGGTTCTTTAGTGCTTGTAGACCTTTCTTCACTGTTAATCATAAATGATGTCGAGGTCACTTAAAGAGGGCACAGGCGTCCTCTCAGAGGAAATGGGCCGTGGTTCACCAAGCGGGCCCAGTGCGGGTTGGTGATGTTACAAGTCTTCGATTTTTTTGTTTCTAGGATATGCCTGGTTACCGGTTTCCTCACGATGTTTTCCTTCACCGTTTTGAAAGCAGTGGTGATAAAGTGCCTGCTTGGGTTCGAATCCACGACCAACAACTCGAAAGTTACGGCCGCTACCACTGGGCCACCAGTGCTCTCCCTTTATTTGGAGGTCAATACTTATTATTTTATTTGCATTCCACAATATATACTTAGGTGGGTAACATAAAATACAGAAAACTATTCGCCGCCGGGCACAGAAAACTATTCGGCGCTACAACCATGTCTTCCTCCTACATACACAAATTAATATGTAATTAATGACATTCGATTGAGGTCCAATAGATAGTCGGATTTCTCAACACATAACACGAATGCGATTGTGTATTACTAAGAAAATATCAAGTACCCATTTCTTTCACTTCACAACTAAACAAGTCGTCAATATAACCATTCCTGTTACTGCAAAACTTAATCGAGGGAATCGGGTTACGGTTCTTAAGCTGTAATGTATAGGTTTGAACGCTGAAGTCGTTAAAGAAACCGCTTTGGCGTACAATTGTAAATTATGCGAGAGCATAAAACATTACGCTTTTCTTTTCATCACCAGAAGAGCACAAAATAAAAGCTGTTTTTAGTTAAAGCTTTGCATTATTTATCTTTACGACCCCCGTGTACATGTGACCGCGAGTGGAGTTTGATGTTGAAAAAGTCGGGGAAATTAAAATTTCACCCATTTAATAGGGAAGCCAAGAGAGTTGCGAGATCTGTACACGGGTTTATCTCACACATCCGGATTAAATATTTCTATCGTTCGTTTATAATTGTTGCCATGATAAACGGATTCCCTTATTTATCTCTATTAGAAAGGAGCTAACCAACGAATCGGAATAATTCGATACTTTGTTCAACTAAAAAAAACTAAAAAAGTCCACCATTCTTTTTACTCCGAAGCCATTCATACTCATTCCCGGTCCAGAGCAAGGGATTTTTTTCTTTCAAAGCCGCCACAAAGTTTCCATCCTTTTATTTTCCAGGCTCCGTTATCTTGTCTCTAGGGAAATAGGATAGAAATTGTCTAGAAACATGAAGTATTACGCCTTTTAATTTTAAATTATGAACCATTATTGGAGGTTCCAGATTCAATATCGCTTAAAGATTTATTATTCAAGTTCCTTTGACTATCATAATTTATATCCTGATAGCTCTCAGCTGGGGCTGTATTATGGAAGCTGTCTAGCTTATTACATTATTATTGAAAAAGTAGGATAATTTTCTAGGAAAAATGATTACTTTTCTATTACGTCATTTTGAAAAGACTATGTTGATTAGGGATAACTACAAAAATTTTGAACTGTTATTTATTCATTGTGAATATCTATACTCCATTTGTAATAAGATTAGATATTTAAATAAACCTTTTTTTACAGTCCGTTCAACCGATTTTGACTTCTATTGCGTTGGTGGCATGACAAATGGCAGCTGCAGTAAACAGTTGGTATTGTAACCACTTTTTTGCTTTGAATGCCATCCTTATGCCTACGGTATAGAAGTCGGAATCGGTTGAACGGACTGTAAAAAAGGTTTGTTTAAATGCAAAATCTTATTGCAAATGGAGTATAGGTAAATGTAGACGTTTTGATAGTGTGACGGCTGACAGTGGAAAATGGAAGAAAAGAACGTGTTGAACCGACTCCAAGTAACATGGGACAAGGAAAGGAAGATGAGAATGATGAAGAAGAAGAAGAAGAAGATGATGAAGATGATGATGATGATGATGACGATAAAGTAGTTATTATCGAAGAACTCCATATCTAAGTAATATGAATACAAAATCCCGTGAACACGATGACCACATCTGTTACCGCCCCGGTTCTATAGCGGCCGAGTGCTGCAAACAGAAATAGTCCTTACGGTGTATAGATATGAACTTCTTCGATGGTACATATAGATCTTTAAGAGTCAATATTTACTAAAGCGTTTGTAGCGATATGAAGTTTCCTCAATACACGTGTTGCCTAAATTCAAACCATCATTGTCCTAAATACACAGTTAATTAATCTAGCCTCATGGGACCAATTAGAGCTTGTTAGACCAATGATGCAGAACTGAATTGATTACGTTATGCAGTTTTGATGTTGGTAGCGTATTAATTACTGTCGTCAATGCGATAATACATATCCCACCAAAAACATTTTCATGTAAAATGTTGCCAAGACGAGACCATATGGCTCGCACTGTCAAAAAATTATCAGATTTCATGTAGAGCCAAACTTCTAATCCTACACGCCTTAACTCTACAAGCCCTAACTTCACAAACTCTACACCTTAGTCAAAATATGTGGCTTGAAAGAAGGGGGTGAGAGGGAAAGTTCCAAGTTTTAGAATTGTTTTGTATTTTGAGTACTAATACTAGCTTACATACCAAATTTCAGCTTTCTAGGACCTCGGGATGTACCGTAAGAATTTTGATGATCAGTGAGTCAGTGAAGAAATCGGGTTTTTTTAGATATCAATAAAATCTAAAGTATAAGAGCTATGCAATTGAAACGTTATATGTTTAATAAGGGCACTATTGACATCATATTTCGAGAATCTTGTTTGTCTGGTATAATCCAAACACAAGTTACGAGGGTTCAAAAAAACGACGAAGCGCTTCGAGAAAAGGTAGGTAGTGCCCTTGCGCTTCGCTTGGCTTGTCTAGGCAGGGACACTACCTTGCCCCCGGATTTGGGATGTCCAAACAATGAATAAAGAAACACCTTGATATCGAACCGATCATAGTGATGACGTATTGCAATTAGTTTCTTGCATACTTCTCTTCGCTTCAATGTGTCACATATTGGAAGTAATGGAATTTTAGAATCTGCAGAAATGTTGCAACTAGTAAGTACTAACGCGATTTATGGATTTTAGATAATGCCAGATATCCCTTCAATACATACACTGTAAAATACATGCGGGGGAATAAGTAGCTTAACGTAAAATACTGATATTAGTATTTAGAGTCCGTAAAAAAAACCTAAACTTGAGCCAATAACAGTTTCAAGTTTCTGCTTAACACCCATAAGAATCGCGACGTGGCCCCAAAAATATTTAATATTACACTTCGCTTACATTTTTACGCCATTTGACTTGATACATTAGACGTAAATTGCACATTTTGTTACCCCAAAATTACTTCGCCGACGTTCCCGCGTTCATATATATTTTATACTTTAATATTCCAATGTAAGTGTGACTTAGGCGCTTATCACATTGGAGGATGTGAGTGTTTTTTCAGCGATGCGATTGGTGAACTCATTTGCCCCGTGTGCACAGCGTGTTCGCCACGTTGTTAAAATATTCTATGCTTGTTTCGCTCTCTCTCTGTACACTCGTCTCAATCGCTCTCGTTACGCATACGCGACGACCCTTCTGCGTATACGCGGCGGGCGCGATGACCAAACAGCTCTTTGGAAAGACTCTCATAAATTTGCAGTGTGAAAATGGCCTTACTTAAGATAGATAATATAGAATGTTCAGAGTCTATATGAAAAGTTAATAGCAGTCGGGATTCAGTCGCTATTTCGCCTGAGATGGTCCGCGAAGGAATGAATGAACGTTGTATAACTATTTTGAGAACAGATTCTATTTGATGGAATGTATCTGTGTAATGAATGAGCTTTCTTTATGAACTAGTTGTATCGTTTCATTCAAGACTGGTGATTGTGATGTGGCAATCAAAGTGTTGTGTACCAAAACGCTGCTTATAATTTTCTTTTTCATTATTTATAGTCGTGCCTACTATTCATATTCATGATACACAATAGTCGATACGGAACCATTAGTTACTTCAATTTAAAGCAACAATTTTGGAAAAGCTATTAGTCAGATCAGTTCCAAATGTTCACATTAAATGTCCAATAACCTTACAATAACCGGTTATTTAAACGCCTCCAAATAAACAAACCGGTTGCCTCGCTGACGTCACTATTTCCATATATTATGCAGAATCTGGGCAGTAAATATTGATCGTCGATAAGTTTGACGGCAGTCCTCTGGATTTCGGACCCAGATGTGACGGAATATATTCTTACAGACTGTATTTTTTCTAGCATGTCTTTTTTGCTAAATAAAAACGGTACGAAACACACTAGTTTTCGCATCAATCGCATACTTTGAATTAGATATAATTAACGTCAAGCTTTGTAAGAAATAAAATGGTATCAATGACATAAAAAACTACATCTAAATCTATGTTGGGGTTGGCTTCCAGTCTAACCTGATGCGGCAGAATATTTGCTGAGTAAATTACATGGAGCGCGTCTCTATCTCTCTATCTGACCTCCACAAACCAGTTACTGGGTATCACGATACCCCTTGGTAAGACTGGACTTTTAGGCATCTGACTACGACTGGGTAACGACTCACAAGATCTGACAGCTGGGACCAACGACTTAACGTGGTTTCCGCGGCACGGAGGGGTCTCGATATGTAATGGATGGACCCATCCACGGACCGACCTCGACAAGTGTAGCTTAAACTCCGTTCGACCCGTGCTACTGTTATTATTTAACCATGAGCCCAACTACAAAAAACTACGACGAAATACACATTTTAAGATATTTATTTTCCCAAAATTGAAATCTCGGTACGCCATATTTGTTTAACAAAAAAGTAAAGAAAAATACCCTTTGCCATAGCCTATTTCAAATAATCCCTCAAAATGTGACAGAAATGATGGATGGCAGAGGTTCGAAGACGTACACTACATAAGCTTTGACTTTATTCTGAACTATCAAAATATTTTCTATCTCAAATCTTTCGAGATTTCACGCAGGATTTATTTCTTTATGTAGTTGGATACTTTTTGTTTGAACTGAAAGTGAAACTGTCCTTTGAAAGTTTATGTAAGTATTGAAATGCGATAGAGAGAATTATTTCTTAAACTAGCTTTACCCGGCCCGGCTTCGCACGGGTAGCACTAAGTACTTATCGATGGTACACCTACCTACCCTACCTAACTACCTCACCCTACCTACTCTACCCTACCTACCTATTTTACAGGTAGGTAAAATAGTAACCCTACCTACCACCCTATCTACCTACATACCGACCTACCTACCTACATACCGACCTACCTACCTACATACCTACCTAACCTACCTACTTACCTACATACCGACCCTACCTACCTACAAACCTCCAAACCTACCTACCTACTTACCTACCTACCTATGAAATAGGTACTATCGTGAATTCGTGCAAGCCTAGTACGTTAGGATTTATGGCCACGACAGCTAGGAACAGTTTGTATGAGAAAATAAAATTGTTGGTTTTACTATTTTCGTCGCAGTTTTTCCATATTTTCTCACCGTTTAAACCTACCCTGGACGTCCACAAATATTTCAAAACCAACATTAGCCAAATCGATTCAGCCGTTCTCGAGTTTTAGCGAGACTAACGAACAGCAATTCATTTTTTATTATATAGATAGAGTTTTCTATACCGTACACGTGGAAACATTACGTATATTTTAGTGTTGAAGGTAATTTTTTTATCTTACGTAGGTACATAATAATAGGTCATTTTTAGAAGAATAACAAAACCGTCCTAATATAGCTCCTTAATATTGTTTACGATATCTATCTGTTTACATCGAAGGCGCTAAGAATCCACCGGTCCTACAAAAATAGATCCGGTATTTTGCAAACATGTAATGCATCGAGGTCGTTCGGAAGAAAAACATGTCTAAATATAGAGACAGTCCATATCTCTATAGAATTAATCTGGTATTCATAAGTACCACATTAATTCTACAGAGATATGGACTGTCTCTCCAAGGGTTAAGAGGGA
Organism: Xanthia icteritia; assembly: GCA_949128155.2. NCBI lineage: Eukaryota > Metazoa > Arthropoda > Insecta > Lepidoptera > Noctuidae > Xanthia > Xanthia icteritia. The sequence goes on from OX421932.2 coordinate 19,264,684, forward strand.
ACAGGGCCTGCAAGGAATTTGAAAAATAGGTATTAGAAGAAACTATTGCCGTCGTCTTCCCTCAAATCTTTCTCCGTAGAGTGCGATAGGGACAGCCGCAGCTCAGACCGAATATATCACAAAAAAAAAACAACGGGTTGCACTCCGGGAATGCCGGCAGAAGTGAAAACTTGAATATTAACGTTGCGGTCTACTCTCTCTCCATCTTACGAATTCTCGATCAGGTGTCTTGACGCGAGTTTAAATTTTTTACTCATCACAAAAAAGTGCACAACGCCACTAAAGAAGTTTTCACATCAAAAAATGACGAGATCGACGTTTCGTATTCCTCTATTTTCTCCTCGAAAACTGAGCCGATTCAATTATTTTTTTCATTAAAACTTTATATGACTAGGAATTTTATATGACATAATTATGTCTAGGTTCCTATAATTTTCTTTTATGCTAAAAACTTTTGGAATTCGTCTGGTAGTCCTCTAATCACGGCGGTAAAAATGGGGCATTTTTTGTAATTTTTGGAGGGTTGTATTTTCTTTACCAATACGATGCTGAAAAAAAAAAAAAGAAATAACAGAGACGTGTCTACAGTAGACCTTGATTTTATGAAGATAAAAAAAGATTGCTTTGGAGGCAATAAATCAGGATGAATATACGTTTGTATGGAGAATCGCAGGCCTTGTTCCCTCTTAATAAGATAACAATCTATTTTAAACTACTCTTGTCACCACAGCAGTTACTTATTGGTCGTAATCCCTTAAACCTATTAAACACGTCACTAAGTAGCTACCCCAGTTACATGACTTGACAAAGGCGCCACCTGATATCGATTTCTCTATCCGTTCTCATCACCATATTATAATAGTAAAATTATTGAATTGTTTTGTGGAACCGAGCTCTAACGGCTACTTACTTACTACTTGCCACTTCCCATGATTGACTGCCGCCTCCCGACTAACTTATCAGCTGCGTACAGTTACAGTAGTCATAAATGGCCACAGGGTCATTTAATAAACACGTCTTTGTCATAGGGGTCACAGAGAGTCCACTGTGCAGGGCCTGCACGGAGGAACACGAGACAGCAGCTCATGTGCTTCTAAACTGCCAGATAGTTGCCATATACAGAGCAAAGTACTTCGGTAACCCAGGTACCCACCCACCCTTAGGGCTGATTTCACCAATGAAACTAAACACGATCAGCACATTGTTTGAAAACTGAAACTAAACACGATCAGCACCGCGTTCAAGAGCGGTCAGTCTCTTCTTTGTGGGGAAATATTGACACTGACAGTTCTTGAACGCAGTTTAGATGTGGTGATCGCGTTCAGTTTTATTGTTGAAATCAGCCCTTAGTGAGATCAGTAACACCAAGGCGTTGCTGGCTTTCCTTGAGGAGCTGGGGTGGCCTGTTTTGCCAATTACCAATTACTACTAAGCAAGTTTCTTTTATAGAATTTTCTATAATATAATAAAAGTGTGATGGCGGTTAGCATATCAAATCAGAGATGAAAACTGTTACCTACAACCACGAAGTACCCGTTGGACGTCACGTGCAATATGTGCACATTCACGTCAAAGCATTAAGTTTTAATAAGGACCATAATTTAAAACTGCCAGCGAACTCTTTGCTAACTCGTCGAGTAGCACGTATTCGTTTTACCTTTGCGAGTATTCCAGTAATGATTCTTTGAATAACTAAAGCACTGTTTGCATATGAAACGTTTGAGGGTAAAGGATTGCGTTTTACATTGGGAATACATTACAAACACTTCATGTGTTAATACTCTATGCCCCATGCTATGTCATGGTCCTCAGCTGATCGGTTTCAAAGACAAAACTCTGTCCGAACTTATCGTATCCTATGCACCACAAAAAAAACGGTGAAAAAGGTCATACACATACTTGTTTATTGAATCTACAACCCAAAACATTCCAGACACTACTTGGAAAATACAATTTTACTCCAAATAAAACTGACCATTGAGCAATTTGTATCCTCAATAAAAAGCACTGAACCATTTTCAGGGCGAAGTTTTGAAATAATCCTAACCTTTTCTAGTTACATATTTGTAAACATAGGAACCTAGTATGAAACTGAAATTGCTCTCCACATCGCAAACTTGAACAATTCCTAAAGCACACATTCGTGAGGCGATGCGAATAATTAAGTGCGAGCCTGTAATTAAAGCCTCTATAAGTGTCGCTAAGAATGTAGGTTATACAAAGTTAGCTTTGCTTAAGCAACTGATAAATTCAAACGAACATTTCCCGGGCTTATATTCACAATATTTTTTTACAAAGTTGGAATTAATTAAACTAAAAGTACACAATCAGCAGCAATATCGTTGATTTAACGGAGATATTTTTTGGCGAAATTGGAATAAAAAAACTAGAGGCATAAATCAAAGACAGTAATTATTCCCAAGAGTTTTTCAGAAAGACCCAGTAAGGAGCAGCAACATTGTTCAGAGTAATGAGCTCAAAAATAACGTTTATACGCGAAACTGCGACTCGCGAGCTTTTCGTACGCCAGTTAAGTATGTAGGCATAAACATTTGGATATCATTAAACTTTCTGTGTCAACAATGGAACGTGCTGAATAAGGTCTTTCATAAAGAGAAGGTAGATTTAATGAAATATAGCGTCAGTCTTTGCTTGCTCTTGAATTATTAGACATATTTTCATATCTATGGTATTTTCAGCGATCCAATTTCAGAAATAGACTTTTAAGCGCCCATCAAACGATGCCCCGCCTTCTGTCGTCCTCTCTGTGGAACAACACCTGCAATTTAAAAGACCTTTGCAAGGTCAAGGCTAACGCGCTTTTGACAAGGCTGGATTTTGTTTGAAACTTATACAATGCGTTTCAAAAACCCTGTCCGATATGAAAAGGGCACATAGGTACTGCAATAACATTACAAAAAAGTAATAAAAAAAACTTATCATTATTGAAAATAAAAAAGTTATTATTATTTAAAATTCACGTTTTTAGTACAAAAATAGGAATTATGACTAATAAAAATATTATGTCCGTCATGTAGATTATGAAAAAATAACATACACGTATTTTTTCTTTTTTACGTTATCAAAAGATTACGGCGATACATTGGGTTAAAATGTGCCATGACGTCACGAGTATGTAGATTTTATACTTACTTGTGACGTTGCGACCCCGACTCCCCAACTTTAATGCGTTTTATCTAAGTCATGTTTTATTAATATGATAAAGCAAAAAATACGCGTCTAATATTTTTTGACGGACTAAATAGATTTTTTTTTTTTTTGACCCAGGCTTCATCCCTATTATCCCAATTCCATTAAAAAAAAAACGGTTAATTTTCAACAGGGTTCATATCATAAGTTATGAATGACTTGTAGCCACCCGATAAACGATGGCCGCCCGCACCCCTGTAATAAATAACCTGGCATAATTCCCCATCGAAAAAAAAGGGGCGATTTTTTTTTTCCAGCAAATTGCCACATAAATATTCTCAGTATGATTCTTAACAACACCATCACTGATCGGTTTTCGTTACACGCTGTATAGATAAGTACAATCATCGATACGACGAAGAAGATGAGCTCAAAATAAAAAAATGCTCCAAAACATGCGACCTCTACTTTTACCTGGTAAAGAAAAAAGGACCGCCATGTAAAATTCAACAGGGGCAATATATCGGACGAGTGTAACTGTCTCGTACGTGACGTCACGGAGTCACGGAGCGGTGCGTGTACAAATCCCTTCACGGTCGGGCAGGCGCCGGCGCACGTCCCACCCTTCGCGAGCCATTTGTGTCCACGTGTCGGAATTTTTAATAGAACCGGAACACCGTCCGTCTGTCCGGTGAGTGAATCATGGTGAAGCTCGTATGGAATTGCACGGACGTTTTTACTCGTTGTGTTTTTGTGTAATATGGTTTACTATTTTTTAGTAGCCCTTTGGGAGTTGATGAGGGTTGGGCAGAGTTTTAATTTAAATGCAACACTGTTTTGGAAGCTGCATGACTAAATTGCATTCTCGGTTCAGCAGCAATGTTGCTCAGAACAATTTATGATAGAACACAATCTAAGGATCAGCCACGAAGCAAATAGCAATCTGCCTGTATTCAATTTGTCGATCTTGAAACAGATACCTGGATGATAACGAGCAAAGCTTTTAATTTATATGCATTAATCAATACAATAATATTTGTCACGTATTACATCCGGCGCTTTCAAAGGACCCAATAAATATCAAACAAGCAAGATCTTTTTCGAGAGAAAAAGTTTGCCTACACCACTCTAAATTATGGTCCGAATAATTGTCCATAATATCTTTGACTAAATTCTTTCACACTACATAAACTTGATCTCTGGGGAATAAAAGAAACCTTTGTAGAGGCGGCAGAAACCCAAAAAGCTCGGCGGGCGGCCACAAAAACTAAATTTTCACATAAATAATTCAGCAGGCAACATTTTCAGCAGAAAAACAAACGAAATCCAAGCACAGCAAAAGAATTATGGGCGTTATTTCTCAAATTTTGAAATAATGCTACTACATAAGGAATACATATTTTTCGTCGGCCAAGAGCGATAAATAAGATTAAAATTACACGAAGCGAAGTGGGCGAGGCTGGGGCATAAATCTGGAAGGAAAGCTGGAGTTGAACGACTAGTTTATAGTACAAACAAAATGGTCAACAACGACAACACAAACACTTGAAACAATAACAGCTACCAGGTTGCGCTATGAATATCTAATGAAAGAGAAAATTATACTGCTGAATGACTATCATAAAGCTGAGAGGACAATGGAAGTTCAAGGCCGCCGACAGACGCTGCATATTTCTGGTACGGAACATGTGCCATTTACAAAAGATTACTCTCCCTTACATACGGTCGTAAAAGTTAATACCCGTAGACAGTCGTAAACACAAGCATGATCCCAACGAATGAACAGTAAATATTATCCTATCATTTTGTTATGAAAGTGAGAATTCTTCGGGGCCAAAACATAATTACGAAGCATAATTAATGTCGCAACTTTATTTAAGGGTCTGGTTAAGAAAGTTAGCTGAGAAATTGCTCGACAACTAGAACGAAATATATTTTATTTGGCTGCAGCAAAAAAGCTAAAGTTTTACTTTCATAACAATATTATCATTATCTTACATATACTTAAATATTCTCTCAGCGCACGCATGAAAAACGCCAATTAAAGTCTTTTATTTGCAAAAACATTTAAGTCTAACATTGTTTTCGAATTTGTACAGCTGAAAATAAATTTTGGTCTAACAGAATATATGCTTCAGGGATTTTCAAACTGTCATTTCTAAATCCTTTTAGTTTGAATTACATTATAATAAAAAGGTGGTTGGGAAAAAAGGCCAGAATGAACCTGGATTTATAAATCTTACAGGAGACCGTATGATTTAGGTAAATGGACCTTCCTTATGGTAGTATAAAACCAAGTAAATGAAAGGAAAATGAAGTTGATAACGAGGAAGTACCATTTAATTCAAATAATATATTAGCATTTTTATGTGTGTCTCTAGAATCTGAACTCTGTTCGGTCAAAGCTATTTCTGACATAGGTCGAAGCTCTTTCTAACATATCTTTCCATCGGTCAAAGTTCTCTCTAACATATCTTTGGCCAGTATTACTGCAGGGCACTTTAAAACCCTCAGGGCATCAGTTTATCTGGCGAAACACTAGTCGTTCCCAGGCCATTGCTCTTGAGACATAAATTAACATTAACTAGACAAGTCTGGACTGAATGCTATTTTATTTTACAAAATATATTCCATTCCACAATGTAATGTTTGTTTATTCGTCTCAAGAGTGAGAGAGAATTTCACAATAACAGCTGAGTAGGACATGAATTTGTTGTTGTTACATTTATTATTTGTACGTCTTATGTTTATTGTAAAAATAAATGAATAATCATCGACATTGACAATTTGACAGCACGAACGCTATTCACGGAATTCATCATCATTATAATCTTCATCTTCCACCTCGTAAAGGTCATAACCTACTACCTTAGCATCCATGTGTGCTCACTCTGACTGAAATAAAATAAAAAGAGACAATCGTTTTGGGAAGTCAGAAGTACGTAGAGTTTTCTCCGCGTAACAAACTAAGCTTAATAGTAAGCCTGTCCTGTCGGGTATAGTTGACAATATTTTTAGTTGCTCGACGATTTCCGGGAATATTGGGCATGGTTCCCGGAATCTCATAAGCTTCGTACCCTAGGGTGGTGAAATAGTGTCTGGGGTAGAAATATGTTAACAACAGAGCATTTCAGAGTATACCGAAATCTTTAAATAGTTTCTGCTTTTATGTGATAGTTCATTTGAGTGAAGGCCAATTTATTTTGTAGAATTGAATTAGCATTCGCTGTTTTGTTTTCATTTTTGAAGTGAAAACTTCTTTAGCGGCGTTGTGCACTTTTTTTGTGATGGGTAAAAATGTTAAACTCGCGTCAGGACACGTGACCTGATCGAAAAATCGTAAGATTGTCATGTTTGTGTACGATAGCGCAATAAATGAATATTGTATTTTACCACATAAATGATAGTAGTTTTATACTGATAATTAAAGCAATTCGTGCAAAATTATTTCCTAACCATTCCAAAATATCAAAAATAATACTTATTCAAGTTTTCACTTCTTTGCAGGAGTGCAACGCGTAGATTTTTTTTTTTGTAAATTGTACATCTCCCAAATTCAGGCAAAGTAATTTGTCTCATGTTTTGAATGCAGTTGAATTGGAGTTAACCTGTTCTACTGCTTATTAACATTTACGTTACCGTTTTAAACGCCAATGGATGTGATCCGTTTGGAGCTCTTGGTGAGCCAATGGCACCAACCAATTTCTAAAAATAAAACCTAGAGCACAACAGATAATTATAATTTAGAGGCAGCATATGAGACAAACCAGGTGATTTATTTTATTTTATTGTTTCTTAAAATAAATTACATGATCACTTACCTGTCTGGCCATAGGCGAAGATACAAGCATTGTACCCATCGAATGCATTGTCGAGTATATCCCTGCCAAGACATTCGAATACTGTCTTTTGAGAGGCAAAGTGAGGCAGGGATGGGTCCAGGGAGTAGAAACAGTGGTCGAACGCAAAAGTCTTTGGTTGTCTTCTGAAAAGAAAGAAAATATTTTTTTAGGTATGTGATATTTGGGATAATGCAGTTAACTGCTCGTCATAGGAGCTTTCTGAAGAGACTTGGCATATTGCTGTCTGATATGACTAGTAGTAACTACATCTTGATGCAATTAAGTATGTAAACGAAAATAAATAAGCGCATTTAAATTTGTGATAGCTGATTGCTTTCATGACGACTCGATAATTTTTTCACATAAACACAATTTAACATTTTCATCAGAAGAAAACAATGGGAATATTCACAGACAAGCTATAACACTATCATTAAACAACACAACAAAAAACTTTACAACAACACAACTCCAATAAAAAACTTTACTGTCTCGGTACTCTAGTGGTGAAAAACGCTACTATGAGCATGAGTCCACCTGACGGACTAAGTGCGGAAACCAAACCCCCTAACATAGAACATAGAACATAGATGAGCATGAGATCCTGGGCTCGATTCCCGAGTCCGGCAAAATGTTATTAGGTTTTTTCCATCTGGAATTTCTCAGTAACAGCCCGGAGTCTGGATTTGTGACTGTTTAATGGCAATAGGCTCGCCCTCTATTACTTGGGACTTAAACATAACTGGCGAAATGTGGGTGTACTATAGGTACACTGCTGCCTAACCTTTCAGGAATACAGGTGCGAATCCAACAAAACTTGTGAAAATGAGCACATTTCGGTGAGCAGTTCGGAGGTCGTCTTGAGTTTCAAACAGCTACAATTTCCTATTTAAGGGTACGGTAACCTACACATAAACAGAACGATTTGCTTAAACGGCTCATGGACGGGCAATGACCACGTACGTGGGTCGTCTAATCAAACTATGCTAATGGTCGTAACTTTTAATTAATTGCACAAGCAGCCAGACCTTTACTGAATCCTACGTTTGTTAAAACACTATAATTTCATCGAAACTACGCTTTTCGGTGTTGTAGTTAGGTTATATTGGGCACGATTTTGATAAGGGATTCAATAATTTTGGGTTCTGTTATTAGTTTGGTTACGTGTTTGGCATTTCCGGAAACGATCTTTATTCGTAAAACTTTACAATAACAAAATTGGTATCACAAAATAAGTTTTTTTTTTTTAAATAGTAAATGCAGTGGCACTACTAAGTTTTGGAAGTGTCGTAATTTTTTGTGCATATTTTTCATCTTAACAAGCATAACATGACCTGACATGTCAAAATGGCGGAGTGTAGCACATCTGCTTTCCCGATAACCACGCTCTAGCTAGCTCCACATACCTAAATTGGAAACCGTTTTTATACAAAATTTACCGAGAAAAAATGGTTTTCTAGGAAAATATGCTAACCGCTGTCATGTTTAAATGCTTTCATAACTTTAGGCCCTTGTCTCTCTACAAACCGTAGGTTTTCGCCGGTTTGTTCGCCGTGTGTAGGCACAGTCGTCAGTGTTGTATGGATCACTGTGGAAGCTTGTTGACTGACATGTTTTTTCTACGGCACGGTTTAGACGCCATACTGCAAAGAAACAGTGGCGTGTACAAAGGGCCTTATGGTGAAAGGCCAAAGTAGTTTAATCAAAAGATGAAGTAAGGAAAGGAAGATACGAAGGAAATTTAAAGCTGAATAAACTCCGAATGAGAACAGTAGCAATAAAATCCGATCACATTATGACACGAGCCAATAGCCTTCTCATAATATATGTTCCTAAAGTTGAATCACTTTATATCCCTCCACAGCTAAATTCGAGCTGCAGAAATTTTCAGCCAAATACGGCTCCCAGCTGAACTTATTTTTCCGATCCAATATAATCTATCCCGTTCACCGAATCGCATATAGAGAGGGACAGAAAAGGAATAAATTCCCTCAATACTTTTCGTTTGGATTGGATACGGGTAGTGTGCCAAAAGATAATGTTATTACTTCGATTTATTGACCTAATTGCTGTTTCTTAACGATAGCAGGGTGACTGTTAATCCTACTAGATTTGTATCTGTACCCCTCATTAGTCCCAAGGCTTAATGTTTTGCTTGCTTGTTTCGTTAGTAGTTCAGTGACCTTAGTTTTGGCGCATTTGCTAATGTTAGTAACTTTGCTAATATGCTAATGTGTTCTCGTAGCTCAAGTTATTAGTTTAAATTAGGCGCCTGACGTTTCAGAGCTAACCAGGAATTTCGCTTTATTAAAAGGGGGCCTGGTTGGTATACATTTTAATTAATTACCGCTAGTTTAGGACAAGCTACATTATGAAACTGGATTAACAAGGCATCTTCCTGTAATTTAGGTTTACTCCAATTTATCCTTCTAAGCCAAACATTCCTAATTTGCAAGGCCTATAGCAACTAGGTAGTACCTGCATTCCTCGGTCAGTGCCCCTAAAGTGTAGGAACCCCGTCTACCCACCGGCCAACACGCTATGGCGTGTTAATGAGACGTTTAACACGCTCCCTGCAGGACTAGGAAGCCATACCTTACTACTGTTTACTCCAACGTTCGAAATAGTCGTAACTTACCATTTTCCTGCTCCTGGCAAGTCTTCAAAAGACAATGACCTCCGTGAAGTCATTATTCAGCTTCCCACTTATTCCTCAAAAGGCGTAGGTCGAAGTTCAGTAAGCAACAAAGAGTATCGAATACCCTGGAACTTAGATTTATTTGTGGTCTTCTAGAACTTTATTCGAGTTAGGTAGGTAGTTACACAACAGTAGAGTGTATTGACCTTTCCATACAGTTGCTCATCCTCGTGGAAATTTTATATGAACCCTTTTCACGTTTCTAAGAGCCGAATTCTCAAGTTTACTTTCTGAAGAAAGACGATACTTTTCCAAATTTCCGATAAGTTTGTAACTTGAAACCGGATTAAACGATAAAGGAAGAAGTGAAGTTTAGTTAAATATTCGAGATGTATCTAATCATAGCCACTTTCCTGGAACATTAATATCATCGCAGTCCCTGGATAGCATGTTCATTGTTCATGGCATAATGTTCGACTTGCAAATTGTTGAATCCACCAAGAAAATCTTTGGAAAATCCCAACCATAATTACATTTTTCGGATCCACGAAAATGAAAACTTGTAACCTAGACGAAGCATAACAAAATTCATCAACGCCAACGTCACCACGGTTACACACACTACATGCAGGATTCAGGTGGTTATGACAGAATTCAATTTGGCAAAGCAACTGCTACGTCACACCTACGACCATGCAAGCGTTAGTAATCAACGCCCAGACATGCTTTGCCAATTTCAGCTCAGTATTAAAATTATGCAAGGCAAGGAAACCTACGTGAAAGGGAAAATTGCGCAAGACGGCAATAAATAGATCTCAACTGATAACTATGTGCAAATGCTTGTAACTGTCTGTGTTTGAGGCTTATGTTTGTTCAACATGAATGTTAATTCAAATACTTATTTAAGTGACATAAGGTGCTGATACTCGTAAGATATGCTGTGTGGTCTTCAGCTAAAGACAAACAATAGATCTTTATTTGTATTATAGTGATATAATACCATAACCATTTTGCGGATCGTAATTAGTGAGACCCACCTGGTAACACCAAATTTTGATCAAATATGATATAAAAGACACTACAAACAATACAGTAGCAGTAGTATCGAGTTCAAACCCAAGGCATGCACCTCTGACTTTTCGGATTCATGTGCGTATTGTATAATTATCACTTGCTTCAAAAACGGTGACGGAAAACATCGTGAGAGAACCGGCATGCCAGAGAGATATTTCTCGACGGTATGTGAAGCCGAGTCAGAGGCCCATGGGCGGCTTTCAAACTCTGACACCAGGTTAGTCACTAACCACACGAAAAGAAGAGAAGAAGTAACAGTTAAAAAAACTGTCAGCCTTTTCCCAACTATGTTTGGGTCGGCTTCCAGTCTTATCCCATGCAGCTAAATACCAGTATTTTAAATGGAGCGAATTCGAAAAACAATAGAACACGACCAGGTAGAAGGCAGTATACAACATGCTACGTGTTAGTGGTCATAACACTGCAATAATAAGGAAAAGTGTTATATGTATGTGCCCGGTTATCCGGTATATATAACAAAATACCCGATGGAATAAAAAAAGAGTCCATTCCACTGTTTAAAAGGAAATTGTCAGTCTTATTAATTGATAAATAACTCCATTTGTGAATTTCTAAATGATAAAACTTTATAGTTACCTAATTAATCCTGGCATCTTTAAATCTTTAATTCTTTATTTTATTGACCATATTATAAGAATTTTCATATTGACAGTATTTTTAGATTATTAAGCACTTTTATTAAATGTTTCCATGCTTAATTTAAGGTAGAATGTATAAGGATCTCTATTATAAAACATCAGCATTTTTTTTGTACCTACTTTCTGTGCAAATAAATAATTATTCTATTCTATTCTATTTTAATGGCATGGCCAAAGAAAAGACCAATTCAGAACCAGAGCAATCACTCCAAAACAAGCCATGAAGTAAAACTCATTCTCTGCCAGATTCAGAACAAGCATAATTTCAGTTAATTTGTGCAGATCGCAGTGAGATTAAAGTTGCTAACGAGCATCGCTATCCATACTTAGATAGAAATCGTGGAGCCGTTCGCAAGTATGGCAATAAGGCTAAGCTTTAATGACGAAAGCTTGACGGGCGTTTGATGAACGCGAGCTTACAACGTCTAATGAGGTAGGTACGCCTTTCTAGGTGAACGCCTGACGTACAAACCGTGAGTGTGTACGTATAAACGGGAGTCAGGCGTTTGCCGTCTGAACTTAGCATAGCTTAGCGTATCTGGGAGGGTAAAGTTGTAGTTTCCGTATGCAGCCGGGACTTGGTGTTCTGATTTCGGATGTAGGTGAATGTTTGATTTTGGATCGTTGTTGGGAGTGACGAGTAATTGAAGACGATAATTATATAGAACTGGGGCCTTATTATGAACTATTAATGCCACCATTATCCCACTCCGAAAAAAGGATGGTGCTAGCGGCCTTGTATAGCTCTGTCTCTTACTCACACTGGAATAATGATGGCGTTAATACGTCATAATACGGCCCCTGGAAAATGGCTGTTCCCGAAAAAAAAAAAAACATTAGTTAGACACACAGAGACACGTATTGTCACAATTTCATTAGACAACAACGTGTATTCTCATATTCTCACCAGATAACACTGAACGAGAAAGTTTCAAGAGACTACGCTTCGAAAGAACCAAGTTTAATACAAACCAAGTCAGCCATAATAAAAAGCATAGATTAATTTGTGTAGTGAGAGTCACAGACAAAATGTATCGTGAATCTACCGCCAAGTCGAGCAAAACAAACACAAAGGCACAGCCGTACCATCTTTTCTTGAAGCCATTCAGGACAATTTCGACCTGAATTTTCACCATGAGGACTTAATTTAACCATGAAGGCTTAGTACAAATAGGCATATTCCCTAATTACATTCAATTTGAACCTGTAGTTTAAGAACTATTGCAGGTCCAAGTTCCTTAATTTTGTCACTGACATACTCACACACTCACTGACTCACTCACCGATCATCAAAATCCCAAGGTACTTCTAGCAGTCACACAAGCTTAAAATTTTGAACACAATTAGTTTTTAGCCTATAAAGCAAGGAAAAATTAAAATATACCGCAATTTCAGTCCCGAACTGCATAAGTAACTTTGTAATCGCATATTACTTATATAGGATTACAAGGTTACTTATGCAGTTCGTAAAACGGGACTAAAATTGCGGTACACTTGAATTTTTACTTGCTTACTTTTTCAGTTCATGCAATTTTTCGTCACTTACACTACCTAAATAGATAGATAGGTAGGTAGGTACATATGAATTTCATACATAAATAAACAGTTTATAAAATTATTTATCACCTATAGATAGGGACTAGGTACCCAGTGTATTTGATGTAGGTTCACTATTAGTATCGGCCTACAAAAAGAAATGAGATCCCATCATGTAAAAAAATGCAAATCTCGCAACGCAGTTCTCTCAACTCTCTCACCTCCGAGCTGCTACTGAGAAATTCCAGATGGTAAAACCCATTAACACTTTGCCCGACCCGGGAATGAACTTAGGACCTCATGCTCAGCAGTAACGCTTGCGACTACTAGACCAAAGAGGCAGTCAAATGAAGCATGGCAGGAAAATGTAGTCTTGTCAATTTCTCACTGCTGCATGCTGCGACTGTGAGTCTGTGACATTCAAAGGGCTTGAATTTCACAGTTAGAAAATATGTTTATACTCGTCTCAAATCGTGTCAACTGGCAAAGTTGTTGTGTTTACTGTTTGCCCTCAGAAAGGAAGGTAATAAATATCTGATCGTAAAATTATAACTGAGTTTTCTTCACTTTCCTTTTAGAAGGATCACAGGAAAATTCTCCAAGTTTTAATTGATTTATTGGCTTTCTCTAAACAACGCCTACATTCCTGAGCTAATAACGTTAATGTAAAAGTATGTGCGGAACTTTTTTTCTTTAACGTGATCGAACAATATCTTTTCGGGTATCGACTACATTATCAAGTATTACCATATGCAACGGTATATCCAAAATTGCTACGTTTAAAACTATTAATTCTGTTCTAAGGTCGAAGCCCTACCTTACGTCTATACCAATTCCCTAAAGTGCTATACACAAGAAATGGTAGTTCAATTCCATTAAATTTAACAGCAATTTTGCTTATAACCTTGTAGATAAACTTAGTTAGGTAAACCACAGACAAAGTCCTGTCTAACTTTGCATGCAACCGAGACTGGCCCGCCTGTTTTACTATGAATTTTTGAAGTCCATGAGCCCCGAGACATCTAAGAAATTAATTCAGATTGGAGCAAGACATACTACAAAACTTTTCCCACAAGAATTTTATATAAAAAGGTAGGCGCAATTTTCAAGTCGGTAAAAAGAGTCAATATCTCAATGTTCGTTTTCGCGCAATTTCCTGGGATGTCTTCAAACAGTTCGGTACGTTTGAGAATTGGCTCGCAGTCAAATAAACCACGGGCATAACAACGAGCGCAATAATGGCGAGTGTATGTCGAAGCGGGAAGACCGCGGCGGCAGGACGCCGGAAGGCTCTGCAACGTTTGCTACAAAATAACATTCTCTGGCAACAATCCAAATGCTTACTCATAATATGGATGCGGAGGGACCGCAAGACATCGCACGTCAAAAAACTCACGATAAATTTTGCAACACAAGCAGTTTCTGAAGGGTTTTATGACGACGACTCGGTTCAACGGAGTCAGCTAAGCTTACTAAGGATTCAGGGATCATTTGAGTGCAGACGTAAAATAGAGTTCTGAAGTAATGAAACGTTTCATGTTGGAGGTAAAGCTTACACGTGAGACACCTTTATTTAGATTAATACCATTTTGTTTAGAGCTCACTTGACAATAAAGTACAAAATTCGTTTTACCAGTTCAACTTGAAAGCTGTTGAATGTTTTTTTTTTTTAAACCCAGCCATAAATTACCTTGGCAAAGGCGCAGTTTCTGAACAAAGTGTAAAGTACATTGCTAATTAACTGTAGAAGTATTTTCAAACTCGCTCGAACAGCGGTAACAATTAAAATTATAAATAACATCCTTGAACTCAACACGAACGAATCGAGCATAACTTCCACTTCTATATAATATGGAAGTTTTAGCTGAAACGAGCTTAGAGAACTGCAAGAACTGAATAAGTACTTACTACAAACTGTGGGCTCATTAAGATATTTATGATAGTGCTAAAATCGGTGTTCTACGGATAAACGACCACTAGAACTTCGCTTAATCGACAGTGTAGTCAATAAAACTGGTTTTTGAACGTGTAACTTTGTTATAGCTGTAGATTTCTATTCCCTTTCTGACCGCGTACGAACTTTTTCTCAATTTTGTATAGGCTTTTACTAGGCTAACTTTCACTGTTATTTATCATATTTCCTTAATAAATACGGAAACCACAAATCATTACTTGGTTATAATCTTCTCTCGTATCAGCGAGTCATAATATGAAAAACAGCTTATGGTGGTCGAAAAGTAGGTCTGTCAACAAGATTGGATTGCGCCAAATGCATTTCAATATAATCACTTGTGGAAGTGGTGGTGGCTCTTTTACTTAACGCACACAGTGTCATTATTATAAGTACACTAGTAAGGTAAACAAAATAGTAATGATAAAATCAATAACACAAACAAATCGAACAAAGAATTTATCGCTGTTAAAGGCATATTAGCACAGCTCAAAGGAACAATAAATGCTCTCAGCTTGGAGAATGCAACTGTGGATAGTCGTAAGCATAGGAAGTTTCTAGTTCACCGAATACGAACGAGACCTATTGAATCTTGAAAAAGAAGAACTATTGATATTATTTTCTTTGTCCGCCAGTCTTTTACTGAAATTATTATTATTATAAGCCTTTTGTGTCCCACTGCGGGCCCTCCGTCGAGTTATCCCTTTCTATTACTGTGTGTACTAAAAATATTTAAAGTAATGCCATTTCTACTTAAGTCTTCCGAAATTGTTCTACGTCGGTTTTTTTTCGGCGAAAATGTCTTGTTAAATTACTTTTTTTGTTAGGGCTAGTCTGTTAACGACAGAGAATATTGTTCGCCCAGCAACTAACTCCGAGTTATTGTTGCTATACATCTCAGGTGAAAGCCATCCTAGTTGCCAATTTGTCGGGGTCGGAGAAATAATTCTTCATTTTGTTGGTAGAAATATGTAGGTGGGATTGGCAAAAACTTATACTCATTCTTACAAAACTCAACCATATTAGTTCTTGGAAACGTAGTCAAATAATTACTTGGCTTTATGAATATTCATAATAACATACATATAACTTCCTTGACAATTCTTAGAAGAAAAAAATTGCTTAGCTTTGATTTTTGAATAGCTTTTAACTAATTTTACCCGCGGTTTCGCCCGCGTGGAGTTTGGAAATTATCCCACGGAATCGTACTACCGCAACGCGCACGCCATTAAATCTCCCAGTGGACATGTTTTTTTTTCCGACATCTTCAACAGTCATCGTCAAATTTCAGCCAATTTACACAAAACCTTAAGAGGGAACAGGGGCTGCGAGGAATTTGAAAAATAGGTATTTGAAGAAGCTATTGCCGTCTTCTTACCTCAAATCTGCCCCCGTAGAGAGCGATAGGGATAGCTACAACTCAGACCAATTATATCACAAAAAAAATTGACGAAATCGACGTTTCGTATTCTCCTCGAAAACTGAACCGATTCAATTATTTTTTAAATTAAAATTTTAAGAAAGAGTACGTTTAGGTTCCTATCATTTTCATTTATGTTAAGAACTTTTCGAATTTGTCTTGTACTCCTCTAATCACGGCGGTATAAATGGGGCATTATTGTAATTTTTGGAGGGTGATATTTTCTTTGCCGATAAGTTGCTGAAAATAAGGAAATAACAGGGACGTGACTACAGCAGACCTTGATTTTATGAAGAAAAAAAATATTGCTCTAGAGCAGTCTTTCCCAACGTGGGCAATAACGCCCCCTTGTGGGCGCTGCAGGCCTAAAGGGGGGCGGTAAGAGACCCAGAAAAAAAAGGGGGCATTGTGTAGGGCAGTGATGTCAAACCCCCGTCCCATGGGGCCCTTAGGGCCCCACGTGAGATATTTCTTGGCCCCACTTATCAGTTAAGAATCCCCACTTTTTTGTGTAATAGGCCCCACCAGTCGTTTGAAATTCCCTCTTTTTTGTGTAAAGGGGGGCGTTAAAAAATAATTTATTCTTATAGTGGGCAGTAGACAAAAAAAGGTTGGGAACCCCTGCTCTAGAGGCATTATTCAGGAAGAAAAAAGTAGAATACATTTGTATGGAGAATCGCACGCCCTGTTCCCTCTTAATGAATTATACGCCTAAACTTCATGAATCGCTTCGTCCATTTGTGAAAACCGTATAAAATCCGTTCGGTAGTTTTTGAGTTTTATCGAGTTCAGACAGACAGACGCGGCGGTTTTTTTATAAGATGTAGTGATAATTGACAGAAATCTGTTGATTATAATTTATTCTACAATGTAAAGAAGAATCTTTTCTAGAAACTTTTGCTCTCAATTCCCTGAATGGCCGTAGAAGAGTGAATCGAAAGGAAAAACCATTTTCTCAGCTTCGTGAACATTTGTTGAATGTTGTTTTTCAGTAACACTTGAGAACTTTAGATATATATACCAGATTGTTTAAGACAGAATTTAAACAGAGTTTGAAAATACGTATGGAAATTGGAAAGCTAGAATATTTAAGTACGTTAATACTTAATTAACAGGGTTAAATTGAGACGGATCTCCAGTATTTCATTCAATTTCATTATTATTTATTCTGCAACATTACATCATCATGTATCCCAACCAAAAGTAACCAAAAAAAACCCTAACAACTTTAAATAGAGAATCAATTATTAGTTAGTAGTTACTAGAATCAATTATTATTTAGATGTTGACGTTCAAAAGTGCCTTTTTTGTGCCTAATTGAAATAAATTATTTGACTTTTCAAATTCAAAATATTTTATTTCACATAAACCTATAAGGGCACTTATGAAACGTCAGAAGCTAGATGCACGGTTCCAATTGGTCGTTTCCTATGGAGAAGAGCCGGCAAGAAACTCCATGGTTACTCTTTTAAAAGTAAATGGTATTTACAATGCTTTCAAATTACAGAGTTAATAGGTATGAGAGGACAGTGTAGGCCTATCAACAAGTACCAGGTACTTAGCAAGATAGAAAATGGTCGTCAGATCTACAGTCTGTTAAGCCTACAACGTTCTCACATTCACAAAATCTAAAAGAAAAGAATCTATATAAAAGCAAAATCAAATAATAAGACTTTGAAATACGTATTTTTACTTTCGGCCTGAAAATCTGGGTGTTTAATTTCAACAGGATTAAAAAATTTACGATGGGTAAGTACTTAACTGAATCTGACACACATACGTCTGCAAAACAGTGAGCCGTCGAAAAATATCTACCCAAAGCTATTTCTGTAATAACTCGAAAATCCAATCCCGTAATGATTCACGTAACATAAAACATAATCTTCTGATTTCATGGAAATTAAACCCATTTAATGTCTTAAACTCGATGTTTGCAGAGCAGGATTAGTCGAACGGCGAAATAAAATGTACGTAGTAACATTAAATTTGATTTCTACGACCCACTGAAGGAGTACCTTTTAGAATCAACTTGAATTTGGGCAGCACTAAACATGGATCCCATTACATCTATGATCAACGTTATAGATTCGAATAGCCTCTAAATCTATGTCGCATGTTCACCAGTTTTAGAAACCTATACATATTAATTTTATTACACATTCAGTCAAGCAATAAAGTAAGGTCCATAAAACATCTAGATATATGAGAATCGAGTAGGATATACAGAAAGATACTTCAGACGGAATACAGTAAAATATCTGTGAAGAGAAAACCACGGCTAAGCTCATCAAACAGTATATTAGCTGCTTGAATGCCAGCAGAATCCCTATAAACGTGACAGAACAGTGAATGGAAAGCAATTAGAACACACTACATTTATTAAATTGAACAGCTACAACAGTAATACGTATCGATAGTCCTACAAACAGTAGCGACATTTTAATTCGACAGAAAATCGATGATATACTATGTTTCATCTAAATTGAAACCGATATACAATAGCATGTCCGTCAAGCCTAAGGTCATAAGTTGGCAATGATTCTGTCAGACTATTATCAGTTTTTTTATTTTTTTGTTTATTTATTTTTTATTTAAAAAAACGTTGCCACTACACTAGGAATTTCTCCTGTATTGTGGATGCGTTTACAAACATAAACTCACATACACAAACAGCCAGACCCGGAACAACTAATTGTAGGTCATACAAATATTTGTTCTGTGCGGGAATCAAACCCGCGACACGCAACGCAGCAGTCAATCGCTTAACCACTGCGCCAACCATGTCGTTGATCTTGATACGTACAATACTCCATTTGAAATACGATTAGACATTTAACTAAAACTTTTTTACAGTTCGTTCAACCGATTTTGGTTCAGTAGTTTAGGCGCTACGGTGGATCACACGTAAAAGTAAACAAACATAGACTACTAAAATCATGACCCTTCCTTTTGGCTTTGCCGTAGTCGGGTAAAAACGTGTTTGAAAAACTAAATTAGGCACAAAAAGCTTTGCAAATTACATTGTTGTAGAGAAAGAATCGCAGACAAAGGCAAAAATAAAAACAGGACTAACGTGTAAGAGGGAACAAATTGAATTAAGTATAAATCTACATTCATGGTCTTTTGGGAAAGGGTTTAACCACATGGACGGAATACAATTGTCCCCTTTCTTTTACAAGAGTCCATAATTCAAACTCACAAGTAATGTGTTTTAATCCTTCACGATTAACATTTTACCCAAAAAAATACACAAAGAAAACCGGCCAAGTGCGTGTCGGACCACGCACAATGAAGGGTTCCGTAAATATTTACCATGTTATTTTAAGGCATAGCCTTCTTATAGGGTTTCTTGTAATCTATGAGTAAAGAAACCATTACCTGTATTTTTTTCAAAATTTTAGGCTCAGTAGTTTCGGAGATAAGACGGGGGAATGGTACATTTTCCTCTATTTTCTTAAATATCTTTTACAGCATTTATTTTAAAATTAATAAAAAATATATATTTGAGATCTTCAAAACAAGGCCTTGCCTTTAATACGTACGTCACGCGGTACAGTTTTTTTTTTTTTCTTCTTTGCCCCTGAAATGTGGCCCCCATATTCAAAATTAATTTATTTACGTTACACGTCCGTGTTTGGGTCACAGAAATTCATATGTGTACCAAGTTTCAACTAATTTGGTCAAGTAGATTTGAAGTAAATTGGCTCTGACAGACAGACAGACACCCAGCCAGACAGACAGACACACGAGTGATCCTATTAGGGTTAATTTTTTTTATTTTTAGGTACGGAACCCTAAAAAGCCAGACAAGATTCCCACAGCCAAGATTAATTAAATTAAAAAAAACAGGTCCCAACGAGGGAGAAAATATTGCAGACATTTTAAGAACACACCGATAGCTGATGTATGAAAAGTATCCAATTCGCGGGTAGTCGAAAATATTGGAGAAGAGTAATATGGTCTCCCCTTCAAGTGTTAATCTGTCGTTTCTGTAAAGTTACATAGTGATAATACGGGCGATATTGCTCCCCCTGAAGATTCTTATGTCTGGCACGTTGAACGTAAATAGCAAGTGGGTAAATAGGCAGGTGAATAATGTAGTGAAGGTTATTGACGATAACATTGAAATCCCGATTTTAGTGTTCACTAAAGATTTTGTTGAGCTAAATTCTGTGCAAAGGAACATGTTATGAAACAACCTATTTTGATAGCATGAAGACGACATTTCATTGAACGTGAAGTGAACGCTTTTTTTCATGTTTCGAAATGAAACTCCTTTGACCGTGACCAAGAGCACCAGTTTTCAAAACTTATAAGAATTAAAAGAAATTAATTGAATGCTCTGTAAAAGTTGTTGTTGTTGTTGTTCCTCAAAGTTCTCTATGATGTTTTTAAAAACTTTCATCCATTTAGGACACCGCATACCTGCATTGGTTGGATGTCATCCATTTTTGTCTTCAGATATCTTTGTTGGATTTCAGTTTTGTTACGTTGCTAGAAAGTATTAAAAGTTTTAAGCTTATTTCACGAGTGAAATTGAGGATCAAAAGACAAACAACAGCCATTCTTCTTACAAAGCTACTATAGTGCTATGTACTCAGCAAGTCTTCCAGTAATCTCTCTGAGGGAAAGATTTTAGTTCAATATTCTTCGAGGTAAGTATTAGAGGATTTGTTGGGTTGTGTTTTCCACTATCCGATGGATATTAGTTTCGTAAAATCATGGATAGCAAGAAAACTGTAAATATATATTATACATTGTTACAGCTAATCAATATTCACGCCTCCCCTTTATGATGTAAGTAATATTTTTTTTTTATATTCGGATTGTTTATGACCTAAAGAGGTGCCATAAAGAAGAATTAAAAACCTTAAAATAATTGCTTCAATTTACTATACATTGTAACAGCGAATCAATTTTCACCCCCCCCCCCCCCTCTCAAGAACTAGGCGAAATATTTTTTTGATATTCGGATAGATCATGGTACAATAAAGAATATTAATTAAAAATATCAAGTAAGTATTTAAAAGTTATGCAACAACGCGAAATTTCGCGGGTATTTACTCGTTTTCTTACAATACAATATTTCAACGTTATTAACGCTGGACTTTGTACTTCCATCCATAACCACAATGTCCACGTCAGAAGATATTATCATCAGCTGACCGCAAACTAGCCATCCTTTTGAAGAAATAGAAATCACAATAAAAAAGGTTTTGGTTGCGTTAAGTAAGAGACAATAGAGCACAAAAAGTATAAAAGGCCACTTTCTAATGATCATGACCTGTGGCTTGCGCAAGCGTCAGCCATGACGTTCAGTTAGAACTGTCGTTACTCGTTTTCTTTTAATGTGATAACATATCTTGCTTACTTTTTTACCCGACTACGGCAAAACTAAAAGGAAGGGTTATGATTTTAGCAGTCTATGTATGTATGTTTGTTTGCTTTTACGACGATGTAAATCGATGCTTTTACGTGTGTTCCACCGTAGCGCCTAAACTACTGAACTGATTTTGATGAACCGTGTCCGGGTCACATAAGCTATATAAATTCTCCCTTAATTTAATATGGTGAACTTTACACATATATTTTATTTTCAAAGTAAATAAATATGTTTAAATGGTTAAAAACAAGCAAAAGTGAGACTGCTACGTACGGCGCGAGATGATACCAACGCGCAGTTAATCAAATCTTAATAAATAGTAACGATTTGTAATGCCGCTCTTAAGAAGAAAAACAAATACAACAAAATATTTGCTTAGGATTTCTTCGAAGCTCAATATATGGTGTTGGCGTCGAAATAAATCGCGCTATAGTTTCGTTCAAGGCACTATGCACTGCTATTTGAATTTAAAATATGTTAATTACTGACCTATTGTGTTACCCTTATTTACGTTGTCATTTATCAGGCGTTAAAACGGAAAAGAAAAGTTTTAAGAGACTGTAACCCGACTACGGGAAAATAAGTGATCTAAAAAGTCGCATGGCATTATAATTTTGTAGGTGTTGCTGGCACCCACATGGTTACCATGCGACGACGGCTTTAAGGCTCGTGCAGACCAGCGCGACGCGACGGCGCGACGCGACTCGAACAATCCAATTTCTATGAAAACTTCACGGTACAACAATAACCTGTGTCGCGTCGCGCTGTTGCGTCGCGCTATTCTGCACGAAGCTTTACCCTGACCATTTTTGTACCTGTCTTGATTTCTGTATGAAATATTTTCTTGTTTCGTACTTTTTAGATCACTTTTATGTTCCCGTAGTCAGGTTACAGTTTTTTTAAACATATTTTTTATCTCTCTCTGTGTCTATACAGGTTCAACGCTCCTGCTGAGCATGAGGTCCTGGGTTGGATTCCCAGGTCGGGCAAATTGTTGAGCCCGGAGTCTGGATTTGTGCCCGGTTGATGGCAATAGGCCCGCCCCCTATTACTTGACTACGGGACTTAAACATTTAATAATAATAATATTTATTGCATAAAGGGTATTTGTGGTACGTATTTTATTTACAAGCGTAATTACTACTTACATAATTAACGCTCTGTCTATTAACGTTATTAGAATATTGTGCTGTTAATAGGTGTGTTCAGTTACACAATACAAGTGCGTGTCGGACCACCCACAATGAAGGGTTCCGTGGAAAAAAAAAAGATAAAATCACAAATTACGATTTTCGGACTTTTTCCTTTACTTGTGCTGTGAGACCTTGCTTCCTGCCAAATTTCATGATTCTAGGATAGCGGGAGGTACTCTGTAGGTTTTGATTTATTTGCGAGTATCAAAATATGTCACCGTTGCTTAGAAGCTTGATTTTTTGAGAGCTCCAAGGGACCACAGACCTTTATTTGATATTCATTTCAACTTGATACCTCCACACGTTCATGAGAAAAAGGGCCTCGACAGACTGACAAACAGACCGACAGACAGACGGACAACGAAGTGATCCTATAAGGGTTGCATTTTTTTCCTTTTGAGGTACGGAACCCAAATAATAGTAATATCATCATTTTCGCCCCCTATTACATAGGACTTAAACATAACTGGCGAAATGTGGGTATACTATAGGTACATCTCTGCCCAACCCTTCGGGGATTATAGGCGTAATGTTATGTTATCTCTTGCTTCTCTTCTGATTCAAAGTAGTGCCTCAGGTCCTTTCTTTTTTTTAAGTACTTACCATATTGAACCTTCTCTGTTATTATGAGCATAAAGTGGAAGACAAGTCTTTCATAAACGAAGTATTTGTGAAGTTAAATATAAGCAAAGAACAAAGACAAAACCATTTTCTTCTTTACTAAACATGTCAGACGTAGTATAAACAAGTTTTACCAGAATCATATTTTTATTCATTTTTCTATTTAAATTGTTATCTTGATTTCTTTGAAATACACTAACTCTTTATTACATACACTTTAATTTTAAGACGACTGTTTAAAAATAGATTAAAAACCAGATCAAAGGACTTATAATTCTAAACCTCAATTTAAAAGTTAGCCAATTTAAATTGTATACCCGTTATCAATGACTTAGCCGTCAATATCAAAGCCAGAACAGATTAAAAGGGCTATTAATGTTTTAAAGAGTTTCTTCAAAATATCTTCGGAGAGAAAAGCGATAGTGTTAAGGCACAGTGACAATGATTATGATAATGAATCCGGACAAAACTTATGAAACTTGTAATGGGATAAGTTTGCAGTAAAAGATCCGCATACAAATGTTTGTATGGCCGTGACAAAAAGAAAAAGATACTCCTAGGAGACGAGCCTTTAACTGGAAAACTTTGTGATGTTTTATTACGGAGACATTGTACAGTTCTTTATTAAAAGTTACTTCAATTGCCGAGTATAGAAAAGACATCTAATCGTTAGTTTGAAAATACAACGCAGAGTAAAGAAAATCCGGAAAATAGAAGTTTTCTTTCGCTTATAAAACTTGCGAGTGCACAATTTTGCTTAGCTTTTTGTGGTTTCCAAGAATATGCAGACCTGGCGTTTTTAAACAACAGTATAAAGTAGAACATCTTAAAACCACAAAGAAACTTGTTTAGAAATAAAGAGTTCTAGGTTTATATTAAACTCAAACAAAATGCACGAGTTATGAATTGATCTCATTCTCTGTTACCACGTCGACCCACCCACCAATATGGCAAAATTAATGACCATCCAAGTTGATGACCAGTCCTTAAATAACATTAGAAGCAGTGTAGGCGAGTCATCGCAAAGGCTAGCAGACTTGTAGTTAGCCTTCCTCAGCTTCGCCTAACCAAATCTGGATTTAATATTCGTCAATCCACATAGTGACATCATGGCCCCGTCGTTCGCGGAAAATGAAGTTAGATCAGGTTCTGAAATCAACGGTAGGCGTCGAATAGTGGCACACGTCAGGGCACGAGCCAGGCAAACATGACACGAGGGTCGTGTTTACCCTATATTAAGGGCCGAATGCGCTACGGGCGAGGCGATGACGTCACGGGGCGGCGCCCCGATGGCTCGGCGTGTTCCAACTGTGCTCGCGTTGAAACGCCGCCGATGAGACGGTGAAATGTAAAAATGGCGCGAATTTGCATGTGCCAAAAGCAATAACGTTGAATACATTGAAAATAAATACATGCATTCATGAATTGTATTCGTGCAGTTGAGGAACATGCATATCTAAAGGCTTTTGCAGTCGCATTCATTCTAAACATGGAATATGGCTAAAATATTTACAGGAACATAACCGGAACATCCACACACAAACAACAAAGAATAAAAAAATCTACTGCACCTACACTACTTCCTCTACATAGAAAAAAAACCGTTCTATGACTCATCATAAACACGATAAATCTATAGGTACATGAAAGCTGACATCATTGATAACAGCTCAATTTATCGCGACACGAAAACATTGTGAGTATAAAACAATTTGCTTCAACTCTCGGCTGATTGGATAATAACTTTGTCGCTAAACAGTTTTGTTTGCGTCTGTCATCTCATGTGTAACAACAGTCTGACACGCAAGAGATTTAAGAGGTTAGACGATGTTTCTGGTACGTTATGGCAAACATTTCCTACCTTACATTTAGAACCAATGCAAGCATAATATAAAGTAGATCGACGCGCGTGTTTTTTAGGGTTCCGTACGGACCCGAAGGCAATATTGTCTTTGGTCCGTGGCCTTGACATCAACCGATGAACAACATTGTATAGCGTTTATTTGTTGGATAAATACGAGGCTTTTGGCTACTTTTGTATTTGTGTATTATGTTTTTTATTTAAACGGCGTTTTGTTTGTGCAGAATAAACGTATTTCTTTCTTTCTTTCTTTTCTTTAAGGGTGCCAAACGGAACCCTATTACTAAGCCTCCGCTGTCCGTCTGTCTGTCAGCGGGCTGTATCTCATGAACCGTAATAGGTAGACAATTGAAATTTTCACAGATTGTGTATTTTGTATTGCCGCTATAACAACAAACAATAACTTAAGGAGGTCCCATACAAGAAACGTGTTTTATTTTTGGCTTTTTTGCTTTGTATTAATACGGACCCCTTCGTGTGCGAATCTGACTGGCATTTTGCCGATTTTTTTCAATAACAAAGATAATATTTTTATCAATTTGGTCACGACCAAGGTTAAAATACTTCTTTGAAATTTGCGCTTGACATATTCCCTCATAAATATGTGAGTATTCCCACACCCTGTTCCATGGGTTGTTATTGTTATCAGCCGTTCGTGTTCCACTGCAGAGCAATGGCCTCTTCACTCCTTTCACTAATCTCAATCTACTGCTGTAAGTGACCAATCATAAAGTTCCAAGAGTAGTTGGAGTAACAACCTCGAAGTTTCAATGGATGAATGTCTAGTCCGATATAACCCTTTTCATTCCCTTGGCCTTTGGCGGCTAGTCTCAATGGGGATTTCCCCAGGTATAAGAGTTCATTCACCTATGCGTAATGCAACCGCAGAGCGTTCGCGCACTAGCGCATCACCTGAAAAAGCAAGGCAAACAAGGGTGGTACTGGTTACATAGAAAGCTATACGTGGATGTTTTAAGACTAATTATTAAAATGATCAAGTTCATGCTTCATTCGGATACATTTTATCTACCAACGGAAACCCCCAAAACAACGCCATGTATGTATTTTTAGTAAACCATGAGTCAGATCCGCTCCTGACATAACATAACCTACATTACCTACACTAAAAAACATTTCGGTTTACAAACATAAGCCACAAAGTGAATAGCCACTAGTTGTGACCACACGAGGTCTCTTTGTCCTTATTTAGTCAGGCTTTGAGAAGCTGTGACCTCTTCTCTCCTTTTAAGTCGACTTGGACTTAAAATTAAACGGCCTAAATGTGGACTTCGCGGTTGTAATATTTGTATGCATATCTCAACTATTTATAAATCCTACTTCCTACTAATATTATAAACGCGTATATGGATGGATGGATGTTTGTTACTCTTTCACGCAAAAACTACTGAACGGATTTTGATGAAATTTGGCACACAGATAGTTAATAACCTGGTTTAACTTATAGGATACTTTTATCCCGATATTCCCACGGGATCGAGACTTATGCGGGGAAAACCGCGGGGCGCTGCTAGTTCTTTAATATATTTTTGTGATTTTACTGTACAGACTCTAAATACGAAACTAATCTCATTGAGCCAGAATATTTATCAGAACTCAGCTGACTTAGGGCTTAAAACCCCATTATAAGACTCATTTCAATTGTAGAGTTTCTCTTACTAATGAGCCCACGACTTAATTCTTTTCAGCGAAGCGTGCGGCGGCTTTAAACCGGGAAACCCCTTTAGGGCTAAGTAGGGCATTTCAACCGTCTTTAAGGCAATACGCAAACAAAACGACGCGATGCGACGTTTAAATAACGAAGAGAACCGCAATACGTGACGGTAATTGATATTAAAATTTGAATAGACAAGCAATAAAACCCAGCCGTGGAAACGCTATTATCGCTAAAAACATCTTCCGTTCGGGACACTTAATAATAAATGAAAGAGGAAGCTTTGTAAATGGCTGTTTCTCAATCAAACCCGCTTTATTGCGGACACATTGACAGCTTGACTAATTTACATCAAGTCGTTATTAAACGTTGTCAAGTGTGAAGCGAAGATGACAAAATTTGTAAATGGTTAAGAAACTAAGAGGGAAATAACATTATGAACAATAAATTCAATGAGAACAGATCTCAGGTGAAAACGGACCTACTCATTAATTGATTGATTACGATTAAGGCTTAAAAATAGGGTCACATTCCGGCGCTATCAAAAGAATAAGACAGTAATCTTTGAACATCCATAAACGAAAATTTGTCCAAAGCTTGATAAAGTCAGATAATTCGGGGTCAAATCTCTTCTAAATGATAGATGAAAATATGAAAAATCTATCGTAAACGTTGAGATAGACAATAGGTTTACAAACGAGGGGGTTAGTACAAGTTCAACGAATGAGAATGCACGGAGTTCAGCACAAGATACATCATTTTAGACAAAACCCTACCCTTTTATATAGTCCGGCCACGGCGGCCAATCTCAACGGAGACTAGCCTTCGGCCAGGAGATATTATAGTGCACAAGTGTGTGCACAGACACGCAATACGGCAATACGACACGACCGGAGAGAGATCAGACGCAGGAACAACGGCTTTTTTTTTTTTTTTTTGGGTGGGAAATTATCAAATAACTTCTCCCGCTCTGGGTGGAGCGGGAGGGCGTGTCACTCTTACTGACTAAAACCCACCCGTGTTCCTTCCGTTGCCTGTACGTTGCCAGGGGCCACGGTATCCCTTTCGGACTTTCCCGCAACCCCGGCAAGGAACAACGGCTTAAACGTGCTTTCCGAGGCACGGGGGTATCACACCGCCAACTTCCAAACTCCGGGCTGTTACTAAGAAATTCCTAATGGAAAAACCTAATAACACTTTGCCCGACCCGACAATCGAACCCAGGCCCCACGCTCAGCAGTCGCGCTTGCAACCACGAGACCAACAGGGCAGTTCCCCTTGTACTTAGAAGGGGAACAATAAAATGATAAACGACATCCTTACGTCATAACGCTGCAAACAAGACAACACTAATTATTATCATATAATGCCGCAATTTATCACAAGGGAGGGTAGTGAGAAGCTCGCCACTCAAATTAAAGGGATAAATAGCTCGTGATGGAGAATTTGCATTAATTTTCCAGTTCGTCGCCACCGTAGGGAGCGCCGGTAATGATATGAAAATTCTAAGATGCTTGAAAAACATAGTCGAGCCACTGGTGCGATATGTGGGTTGAGCATATGAAGGAATACGCGACGCATTTTGGAGAAAATAGGTCACATTAAAAAGATTTAAGACCTCTAGACTTCCGTAATGTGTTTGTTTGATGGCAATTTTGTGATGAATGATGTTAAAATTCAGGTAAATAAAGTTACGGCTGTGAATTTAAATGATTGTAGATTCAGTATTAAACCCACGCTCATTTGAGACGTCTACTTCGAAGAGACGTTCAAATCCGCGTGGGTATAAGATCTGCGTTTCGTTTGTGAAAAAGAATACACGAGAAATCGTAGTAAACTTTGTTTACGTAACAGTAAATAGAAGAACTTAGCTTATTATTGACAGACTTTATTTGCAACCTACGGTTTCAGTTTCCATTACCTACTTATTGCACTATTCCCGAGCGAATCTAAACAATAAAGACGAAGAAGAAAATGTAATATTACCCCTACTTCTGTTTATTCAAAGGATTCAAAGTTAAGATATTACTTTCGCAAGTTATTTTAAAACTCCCAACAGTAATATAAGTTAGATAATGCTGTATACACACTTGATTTCCCGTTTTCTGTCAAAGTTAGGGAAATTCTTTTTTTATGTTCGCCTTTACAATGACAGAATAAAAGCCCACTTGAGGCCAATTTGATTCGAAACTATAATTTATTCAGAGTTTAATCGAATACTAGGAAAAGTTGATTTAAATCGGATTAATTAAACAATAACTTTATGAAGATGAATTAATTAGTAACCACAATCTTATAATCTTACTGAAATTATGGTGTAAGTTTAGATTACTAAATTGAATTTGAAGTGAAGTTTAAGACAAGTTACTTGCAAAATATCGTGCAACCTTTAAGATTTTTTAAGAAATACCTTTTTTTTTTTGATGTGAAAATATCAAATAACTTATCACGCTCTGAGCGGATCGGGAGGGCGTGTCAGACACTTACTGACTAAAACCCACCCGTGTTCCTTCAGTTGCCTGTACGTTGCCAAAGGCCACGGTATCTCTTTCGGACTTTCCCGCAACCCCGGCGTGCATCGGTCCTCTAGGACCCCTTCAGTTATGCGCCGTCGACCTGGGCCTGGTCCTTATCGGTCCTTAGCCTTATCCTTAATACCTTACATCCTTTCTCATACATAAGTGTTATTATTCTGTATCATATACAGGTAAACTATCGTTCGCCTCGTTATAATATATTTTATTTTAGACATGTTATTTTATTTTTAATTCAGAATACGACCTTCAGATTTATTAGAATGTAGAATTTAAATTTAATACCAAAACCTGTAAAATTTGATATTCTATTAGTTACTTAGCTTCTGCCCGCAACTTCGTCAGCATTTACCGGGATAAAAAGTATCCTATGTCCTTCCTCCTTCGGTTAGGAGGAAGGACATAGGATAGGATACTTTTTATCCTTAGGTCATGGGTTTACCCAAATTTCATCCAAATCCGTTTAGCCATTTTAGCGTGAAAGCATAACAAACAAACTCACTTTTGCATTTATAATATTAGATAGGATAAGTACAATTTTTTGCACGCCAAGTGGTAGAATGTACCTGGAACGAAACATTATATTGTAACAACCTGTATACCTTCATTCTATGTAAATAAACATTTTCTATTCTAATCTATTTTTTTTTTTTCATTAAAGTCGTGTTTTTAAAACACAATTTCAAGATAGAGCTGAAATTGTTTGAGGTTCTTACCTCACATGCCCACCTACCATGAGCGAAATACCAATCCTCATCTAAATCGCTTCTACGGTATAATACAGTGCTTAGACACAGTCGAAACACCTTAATGTACAGTAAGCTTTCCATAAAATGTGCCATATCGTCTAAACGCCTCTGTAATGTTCATGTCCCATAATGGCGGGAAAGCGATACAACATGCAAAATGGCGGCAACGAATAGTTATCACTGTGAAAAATCACTACGTATGTTAATGTGGCTTGATGTTTCTTTAATTTCAGACTATTATAAACCCTATTCGGGAAATTAAGTTCACTGTCTTGACTGGAAATGCTGCAAGGCAGATTGGATTAATTTTATCGGATAATACCAATAAACAAATTCGTTTCAAATGTCTTCTTGGAATTGACACAGTCGTCAAACATTTTCCCATATTTTCTTTTACATCAGCCTGATAAAAATGTATATTATTTTTCATTCTATTTATCTTCCTGTAAAAACTCTCGAAAAATCCAATGATTTGTAAAAACTAAAACAAAAAATAAACAAAGAGCATACCGCCCAGTAATTTAATTCGGCGAATTTCCACCAAAGCGTAGGTAGATATTGCACAAACGCTACAGAGAAAACCTTTATGGAAGTAGCATAACGCATTCCGTGCTCCAAATTGTTTCAATTATTGTCTAGTTTTTAGAAACACTGAATTCTGCGGAAAAACTGAAAATGGTTGAATAAATTCGTTTCGTTTTAATTTTAAATTAAACTTGAATTTTTATTTCACATAAAGAGAACTAGTTTGATTTTATTTTTGCTGACTTCCATTTGATTATGGCAACAAATTTTCTGTCAATAAAACCGTCGATTACCTACCTACAGAAGATATCTCAGAACCTACCCAAAAGAAATTCACTTATACTTGAAGTCTGAAGTGGCTAAAATCGACTTAAATATTGCTTTCAATTCCCTCTCATGTCCTTCAGAAACCTTGAAGCCCAACCTTGAACCACGTCCTTGGGCTTAACCTACTTTTCCATTTCTTTCATTCAATCGAGTACTCAAAAAACATCATTATAACAACTGGAGCATGATTAATATTGGCTTATCAAACGTTAGCACACAATGCGATAACGGTCACGTGCTAAATGATATTAAAAATGGCGATACGTTTATTAGCTGTAATGTGTTGTAGCAGTTTATTTAGAATTGTGCAATGCATTGCAGGTCTCGCTTTAACCCACTAAGATAACTTTCCATTCTCTTGCAATTCTACGAACTTCCCTTTCAACATAAAGGCATTTTATTCAAAAATTATCTATATAATTAAATAACTTGATAATGAGTTCACGGAAATTCCTTTGTGAGAAATTTTCCGCTGAAACTGAAGCGAAAATTTGACACGTTCTCGCTATTTGCGACACAACGTAATAACGCCTAACACGTCTGAATGCTTGTAAATTCAGCACGTATATTTATTTCTCATGTTGATGTGACATAGTACATAAATAAGGAGAGGTTGATACTTTATCTCAATGACAGAATACCTGACTGAAACCGAATGAAAACATGCATCAAGTGGATGGAGTAATAAGCAGAGCCAAATAAATGATTTTGATAAGTCTCTCTGATTACCTTTATGACCAAGAACTTGAGTAGTTTCTGAAGTGATTTTTTTTTTTTTGCGCGTTGTGCACTTTTTGGTTGAACAAAAACCATGGTACTCGCGTCATCGTCATCGAACGCTTTCCATGAGCTATATGCTATATGTATTCTATACTGTGTATATGTGTACTTTTTGGGTGAACAAAAACCGTGAAACTCGCGTCACCGTCACGCTTAGTTTTCACTTCTATCGGCAGCCGCCAAACACTGCCCCGCATGTTTTTTTTTCTGAGTCACAAATAACATCACTCGCTGTATTTTACTTATTGATACAAATTGCAGAACCAGCATACTAATCAGAGTACTGTGAAGGTTTACCTGTCAAAACCAAGAAGTCTTGCAGCTTAACATAGACACTCACAGTGGGTACATTAATTGCTATATGAAAATAGACAAAACATTCGCCTACATTGTAAAACTGTACTAGACAGTCAATAATAAACCACATATACAGTGTAAGTACGCTACATCGCGACGTTATACAACCCGCAATACGTCTTTATTATTTCAATTTGACATTTACAAGCGTAATTACTACTTACATAATTAACGCTCTGTCTATTAACGTTATTAGAATATTGTGCTGTTAATAGGTGTGTTCAGTTACACAATATAATAGTAATATCATGATTTTCGCCTCTTATTACATCCTAACTTAATAATTGTATAAATGCGAAAGTGAATTTGTTTGTTACGCTTTCACGCTAAAACGGCTGAACAGATTTGAATGAAATTTGGCATTTGGGTAGACCATGACCTGGATTAGGACAAACGATACTTTTTATCCCAACATTCTCACGGGATCGAGACTTATGCGGGTGAAACCGCGGGGCGCAGCTAGTAGGACTTAAACGAAGCTGGCGAAATATGGGTGTACTGATGCTATGTTATCATAATTTTGATAGAACCACCTAAACGCTTTCTGGTAGTTTCATATAAGTGCCAAATTACAGAAGAAAATTGATGAAAACTATGTAATAATCGAGTTAAGCTGTATATTTGTAACCAAGGTTACAAAGCCTTACCTAACCTATTGTGCTGCCTACAAACACATTAACGACAAATACATTTTTTCCCGATCCGAGCCGATCTAAAAAAGAAAAGTTCGTTATCGTTCAAATTCTATCAACGTAATGGATCTAATGGCAAAATTAGATTCAGAGAATGTTCTCCAGTCTTTCTTTCGTCTGGTTTTCGAGAAATCGTTAAATTAAATAATGTCGGTAAAGGTCGTCACAGGAGACCAGTAATTAAGAACAACTCAGTATTAAACAAAGCTTTAACTTCAGACAGCTTCAAAGAAAGCTCTTCGAAAAGTTTTTTCAAAGGACCTTTGACAATCGGCATCTTCTCGCAAAAAACAACGTTCCACAAAAGACAATGCCCCGTGAAAGTCAACGTCTTAAAATAGAAGACATCTTGAAAAACGTCATTACGTAAGACAAGCGTAATGTGTACCCCTTGGGGGTTTTGTCCATAGTTACTAGACGTTTGTGTTAAAATGTTCAGAAACATTTTGGCTCACAAAAACCTACCTACCAAAATATTTTTACATAAATATTTATGCAAAAGTAATTCAAGACAAGCAACTGATGACATTATAATGCCTTACTAGCATCCCTGAGGGAGCTTTTTCGTCCGAACTTGTCACCTCGCCCCTCGGTGGATGCAGAGTGAATACTAATTCTACACGTTCCCATATAAGGGCGTCGCATAAAATATCCTTAAAGATATGTACGGTGCGTGGAAGCAGCATATTCTTATGTTTATTAAATGACACCGTCAAACAAAATGGGGCAGAGTATGCGTGTATTCTTGGGGTGTCGACACAATATTGCGAGATAATTCGTCTTTGGAGTTCACCCCTACAATTTTGCTGAGACGGTAAGCTCTACGGGTGTCGGAACGCTACTTTACGCAGATCCAGTAGATTCTCATGTAAGAATGGCGTAGGTAAATAAACATGATATAAGTCGCATTGTTAATGCCCTGTACGTCTCTCGTGAACCTAACAAAATTATCCTTTCTGTATTCATTCAACATTGAAAACATTGCGCATTCGAGAACATTTTCGTATTTGATTAAGAGCAAACATTTTCTTTGAGATAAAATACATATTCAACTATTCAGCTTTCGTTAAATTGATCTACAAATTATGTACTTTGAAATCTTTCATCATAGAGCTGTTTCTAATAAACCTCCACTTAAAACTGTGATTTAAATAAATACCTACTGACCCAATTTGTGCTACGATGAAGTTTTATTTCAAAAAGATTCGTTTGATATTTTACTAATTGGTGTATACGGTTACCCATAAATTGCATCGAAATCCGATCTCCATCCCAAAAAGCGAAATTATGTACCTGAAACAAATAATTGGTTTATTAGTCGGTTGGTTCGTTGAAACATTTATTTTCTGTAAAAAAACATCGATGTAAAAGTTTTGAATAGAAACCTCTAAAAAATAAAACCAACTACTTCCATAAACAGTCCAGTGGGACATCTAAAAGTTTTTATTCCCAAACTCTATGGAAATGTCTAGACACGTCATAAAAACTTTAAATCCACTTGAATTGGAATTCTGCTCAGCGACTTTCAGTTCATTGAATTCAATAAAAGAACAAAAGCAGCTTACACGATCATTGAACGCCTCGGTTCACAATGCGAGCTGCACGGAGGAAGCGCTGCGCCCACAAAGAAAGCCAAACCCCGGATAATTTTCAAAGTAAACCTACTTAAACCTCATAGTTTCTCCTATATGTTACGAGGAGCAACAAAACGTTGTCAGGCTAGGAGATAATCAGATTCGAGCAACGAAGTTTTGGCGCTAAACGATTAACTTTGTTCTTCTTCGGGCCCAATACTAATTTTGTATTGGATTTATCGTGACAGAATAAATAACAACCAATCTACGATAGAAAAAGCAATACTTACATTGACTGTAATAAAAGTAAATTGCAATTCAAGATAATAATAGCACGTCTGATGTTATGATTATTAAACACAGATTCATGAATTGATATAACATTGACAGTGAATTGATGTCATAATAATGGTGGCCATACACCATGCTGCCTATCGTCCAATCGGCATGACGCTGCCGATTGGATCAAGTAGAACTGATCGTGTGTGGGCGTGAATTGGCATGTCAGTGCTGTATTTTTGAACAAAAAAGTTCAAAAATATGCTTACTTTTGAAACACTTTTACTTTATAATAGAATACCCTCTAGCATAAGAATTCTACACTCATTCAATGCATTTAAAACTCAACTTGGTTAGTATATAATAGCGGAGTGATCGCTTTTGGAAAAATAAAAGCATTGGATGAGTATCTAGTTTGTAACTGATGACGACGAACTTTGTGTAATTTATGTTTGTTTTAGTATTGTTCTCAAGTAAGTGATATACCTATATGTCTGTATTGAGAATAAAGTTTCTTTAAAGCTAAATTCAATTCTTTTGGTTTGAACAAGCTGATTGGATCATGCCGATTGGACCGTGTATAATGCCAAAAACGGCTAAAACATTGTCGTCCGTCATTGGTGAAGTCAATGGTTTCAACTGAACGTCGCTGTCGATTGGACAGTCTAAATTGATCGTGTGTGGTGTATATGAACGAACTGCAGATTGGATCAAGCCTGCAGCGTCATGCCGATTGGAGGATAGGCAGCATGGTGTATGGCCACCATTAGACATTCAGAAAATAAAAACAGAAGATCAAAGGGTATAAGAAGCAATAACGATTATTCGCATACAAACATTTGTCTGCGCAAATGTAAACTCGCATCATTAACCAATCGAATCGGTCGCCTTAGAAACGGAACGTAAACATTAGTGACGTGCCACGTCCGCGCGTATCGATTCGACCGAACACCGACCTCGGAGACGTCACCGTATTGATACTGATACAGTTACTTGGCCATTAAAGAATTTATTACGTTATCTTATCGATACAGCAGCATTGTTATCGTCGGACCCAGATAACTCGGATCGATTTAGACTGAGTGTTGGGTTCGCGTTTACGTTAATACACATATTTTTAGTCAGTTTTGTTTTGGCTTTGTAAATCGGGCTTATGCGATTCAAACAGCAGTTACTCGATTTATCAATAAGCTCTACAGATTTTCGTTTGGAATCCAATAAAAAAATAAAAGCCTAGATTTACAACATCAATAGGTCAAAGGCATCAAAATCTTGGGATCAAATGTTTTTCTCATATTCAAGGCTAAATTAGTACGGGATTTATAGATAGATGAAAGATTTTACTTCCATTTTACATCAGAATACTTAATACAGGAAAGAGAACAGAGAATCCCCCATTTTTTTTTTAAGATAAAAAAGATATCATGAAAAATTTATTTAAACATTCAAATGAAGTAGATATGCTGAATTGCCTAGATTAACGCGAAGGCCATTTGTCTATACAACTACAACATGAATGAATTTATTGAGAGGCCGTGTCGAGGTCATTGTCGAACACGTGGACCACGTAGCCATTCAATTTAAGGACTAGCTAGTGTAATAGATGGATTCAATTTGACTCTATTTCCCACTTAATGGAAGTGATCTAGGTCTAAATGAACAGATTTACAGAGAGAAGCGGTTTCTGACTGCCACCGTTTTGCGAAGTCTTAAAAATATGTGACATTCTATTTTGATAATATTATATTTTGTCAAAACAGGAAAGGACTTCTTGTTAACTTAACAACGATCTTTTGGACAAACAAACACAAAGTCACCATGAAAAAGTCAAACACTGGGAACCAAAATAAAACATTGGACCTTCGTTTCGTCTCCCAGAGGAGCGTACGTGCCTTATGCCGGAGCCACGGACCCTAAACTAATTCCCCGATTTAATCCTATACAATTTTCGACATTTGTTTTGAACGGCAACTGCCGAAATTGAGGTTCCGTGGCAATTTTAGATCCACTGAAATTCCAAAATGTTTACGAATTCTCGCGCGAAGAAATATTCGGTTGGTATTTTCACGGGACCTACGGGGTGTGGTCAAAATACTTACACAAAATTAGATTTACGAAAGGGTAATAAAGGTAATCAAAGTAATAGTGTTTTTTTCTGTTACAACCGCAAGCGTATTTGGTAAAATTCACCACAATACCACACTGAATTTGAGGATAGCAAAACAGCTCAATCACGCAAAACCATTATGATAATGTAATTAACTCAGCAATTTGTTAATTGCGTTCAGTTTCTACCTGCTTCTACCCTCAATTGTTCCTGACAAGTCATGAAGATATATCGTTAGTTGCAGACCGACACCTTTTTCCTCGGTCAGGAGTAAAGTTATTCGAAAGGCCGAAAGGAATTTATTTATTTATTTATTTAACAACATACATCTACCATTACAGCTAACCAATGTTTTTACCTAACATTGATTGTCCGAAACATTTAAACAACTCTAACAATTTAACTAACAGCAAAACGAATTCGTCAGTCTTATCAAAAGAAAGCTGTTATTAATGGCTCGTGGTGAATTTAATAATAACAGGGCGGTCGGGGAAATTCCCTAAAAGTTTTCTTTCCCAAGTAAATGACTAGTGGGAATAAAAGTATAATTTCATAAGCTTTCCCCCTAAATAGGGGCGAGGGCGCGCCGTCTACAAAACGCTGACATGGCAACGCTGACTGCGGTCACGACACAGTCACTGAGGGCATTGCAAAGCAAATTGTAAGTTATGGAGTCCATTTTTCCTTTGACTTAATTTTGGTAAATGCGTTCGTTTCTGTCTTTGTACCTTCGTATTTCCCAAAGAAAGGACTTCTTTTGCTAGACTTGTAGCTTGCGTGACGAAACAAATACAAGTAAATATGTTTTTTTTTTTCACAACGGGGAGCCTCTTGGCCTGCAGCTCACCTGACGGTAAATGATGATCGGGCCGAAGGTATTAGCGAGCTTCACTCGGAATCTTCAACCACAGAGGAACTAGCTATCTTACCTCTTACTGCCGAAACACAGCAATGCTGCTAAAATTGTTGTTATGGCGACAGACTTAGAAAAGATGGTGGTAGCTAACCAGGCGTACTTAGAAGCAGCCCTACCACCAACCAAAACGAGCAGAAAGTTTTGCCCGCACTGGGAATCGAATCCGGGACCTCTGGGTCGCAGACAGGTAGACTACAGAGGCGGTTTGGTAGATACGAAATGCATTGATAGCGGGTTTTCATTATTTGTAACTCAAAAATCAAGCTTGAATCACAATATTAATTAAACATTGAAACTGAAAAGCATGCATTCATTGAAAAAACCCAAAGAAAAATTGGCGAGATTCCAGTAACAGTTTTTCACGGAAATCTATTTGAGTATTAAATACAAAAACTAAAACATAAATAGACAAAAAAATCAGACGTGTTCGCTACGTTACCACTTGGATATTAATGTCGGAATCGATTTGGTATCCTCTTTGACCAACCAATAGGTACACTAATAAATAGTGAGACAAAGCAAACAAGTACCGTTTACAAAATCATGCTCCATGTATTTCTTGTGTATATTGGACCGCGCGTCACTGGTTACAAAACAAGCACAAACTGGTCTCTTATTCTATTGAAACTCCCTATTACGCTAGGCCAGATTAAGATCAAAGTGTGACTACTGATGTGCGGTCATCTGCACAAGAGCACGAAGATGTCCATGAGAAACTAAGATGCGTATAATCAGGACCATTACATTGAACAACTCCACTAAATTACACACCCTCAAAATCGATCTCACATTTCTGGGATGCTTCTTAGTTACCCCAAACTGGTTCTCACACTATCAAGCCACTTCAACTATTACATCACCACAGCTTTGGGACCACAATGCGGATCTTATAAAAAAACATAGTAGAAAGCAGCAAGATCGGAATAATCATAACCAAGGCACAATAACTGTCCGAAAGGGATACCGTGGCCCCTGGCAACGTACAGGCAACTGAAGGAACACGGGTGGGTTTTAGTCAGTAAGAGTCTGCTACGCCCTCCTGCTCCACCCAGAGCTGGAGAAGTTATTTGATAATTTCCCACCCAAAAAAAAAAAAAGGCACAATAACGGACCCAATATAGATAGCAAATACACCGGATAATATGACTGGACTACGTCATTAAACAGTGGTCATTAAATTTTGTGGAGTTACTAAATTAGATATCCATAGGACATTCTCAAATCGAGCTCAAAAATGCCACGCTAAAAAGCAAGTACAACTGCTTCAGCACCACTGCTTGGGGACTCTAAAGCCGATCTAATAAATAAACATAGTAGCAAAAAGTAGTAAGATCGGAATAATCATAACTGGCCCAATGGCGCGATATAGATAGCAAATACACTGAACGATATAACAGGAGTATATTTGGTGGGTGCGGGCGACAGCCTAATGAAAGCCAAACACGCGAGCCTCCACCCTGCACGCACCCGAATATTGTTAATTACAATAACATAGCTTACTACTGTGACAGCCTTACTGTGAAGTTATTGTATGTGACAGGAATGTTTGTTTTCTTCTTACTGAAGATATTATTCTTCTATTAGTGGGCGCTGTGTTTGACTGTTCGTAATGGGTTGGTTTGATTCTTGCTCTTTATTTTCTTGGACGGTAACTCTTGGAACATTCCTTTGTCTATCTACACTTCAAAATAGAAATGATAACCGTTGATTGAACTATTTACTTTGATAAGATAATATTGTTGTAACAATGCCGTCTCTACTTCTCCCCTCTAGTCTAGACTAGAGGGGAGAAGTAGAGACGACAATTTAATTTAAATCTACTAAAAGATGTAGGAATCTAGATTCCTACATTTTTAGTAGATTTAAATTAAATTTACTCCACACAAATCGTGAATTCATTGAATTTTTTAGTGAACTCGTTTGTTTAATCCTCTCCGCACCTAGCCGAAACGCATTAGCGTCCAACTCGACGCCTAAGTTCCAACCAGTGGATGTAAGCATGAATATAAAATTCCCGATTCCAGCTCAGAACAACTGAGTCGTAAGGTCGTAACTCTTGTATCTCTCAAAGCAAAAAAATATGAGTATAATTTCCATGGTCGTTAACATCAAATCCCGTACGATAGTTCTTTCATTTTATTTACGTATTTACATAAAACAACAACAACGTGCTCCATGTTCGACACTGTACGTGTACATCGAATATAAAAATGTTTTTGGACGAACTTCCATTCCAGGTCAATTCACATGTGTGTCGGGACCGCGGAACACAATGAATCGAGAGCGTTTTACCGCAACTGGAAAAAATGACAAAAATGTCATCGAGTTCCACGCCCCCCCACGTTACGGAAGTTATGTTTTTTTTAAGATGTCTCATTGCAAAAGGGAGAGAAGCAGACGCGTTTTGTAGGCGGCGTTAAATAAATAAGCAGCATTCTGTACGGGAACGACCTTCGCCATCTGTGGCCGCTCTAAAAATACC
Organism: Xanthia icteritia; assembly: GCA_949128155.2. Lineage (NCBI taxonomy): Eukaryota > Metazoa > Arthropoda > Insecta > Lepidoptera > Noctuidae > Xanthia > Xanthia icteritia. The sequence goes on from OX421932.2 coordinate 19,305,006, forward strand.
ACCCCGCCATGCCACAGACCGACATATTTTACCTCAAACGTCCCTCGAATTTCTGAATAATTAAAGGATCCTGTTATGATTCATACCATTGCCTTATAGCACGAAATAAAATGAGCCTGGACAAATAAGATAAAACCAGTAAAAAAAAATATTGTGGTTTTTAGAAAAAACATAAATGGTACGTAAATGTATTGCTAGAACTGTTCACAGACAGAACAAATTGATTCTCGTGTTTATGAAGAGAACTGGACGGAGTGGACGGTCAGGTGAAGCCAGAAAAATACATTACGTGGGTACCTTCTAAATTCACGCATGGTAGCTTTAAATAGATTTTCGCTGATAAAGCTTTGTTTTTGAAATGTTGAATAAAGTTCACTTTATTTATGTAAAGTGCTTTAATTATAAAACATACTGTTCTACTCGTATTTTTAGACAAGTACGCTTACAGAGTTATTTTCATACTTAAATAGCGGAGCAAGCGAAATAAACAGGAACCGTTTCCAACTCATACTGTGCTGGTTAAGAATCCTTTGCGGGAATGAAACTTGGTGAATGTGCAAGCAAATAGCTATTGACGAGCTAGCTGAGGGCTCGGGGGACTTCGCGCAGAAGAACGTTACTCTGTTAGCACTTGGAAATTTCATTTGGAAGCTGTACGTGATGCCGCGTCGAAATGCGCCCCTTTCCAGAGGGTTCGCGATTTAGATAGAAACTCTTTGAAACTTATTCAGACGAACGTTCGTAACAATACCCCAGCTCGTTGCTACGGAATTGAAATTAGGACCGTTACCATCACGCAACACTGAGTAAATAGAAAAGTTCCAATATGGGATTCAATCTCACAAACTGTATCAATTCGACACACGGTCCGTGACCTCGGCCTTGGGTGAATTACGTATCCGAATATGTATCTCAATTGCGAAGCCCTTACAGAGCTTACACTGTTCTCGTTTGACACGACCTTGTATTGAGAAGAACAATGGGACAGTTGTTGCTGGGCCAGTAAGAATCATATCGAGATGGTACATGGGCACAACCTTGAGAGAAGGAAATCTCAGTTGCAGATGTCAGCATTGGAGTGCTCCCGTGAGAACAATAAGGTTGGTCGCCGGTCGGCTTTGTTATGGCACGTAGCGTGTAAATTGACGAGCACGTGCGTCACTCATTACTATACCTAGTACACCACATAGAGTTATACCGTGTTTATTTACAACGAGGTCGACGATTACAAAAAGAGATTACATTATACTAACGTTCTAAGCGCACCCCGACCATTTCTTGAAAGTGGGCTCTATTCAGCTTCTTTACTTCCATAAGCACAATAGAATGATCATATTATGAGCACAATACATGCTCAATACACAATTTAAAATATGAGAAGGGTATACTAAACAAGGCAAATATTATGCGGGGTGGGGCTGGGATGCCACTTGCCCGAGTAGTAAGAACGTTTGATTGATACCAGGCATATCAGAAGCGTCCAACTCCCTAAAGAACCGTAAAAAGCAGCAATAAAAATAAAATTTAGTCTAAGATAAACTATTTAAAAACTGTACCTATAAATAGCAACGCAGAGTGTCGCACAAGAATCGTGGCCGGTAATATCTAAGTAGGGGATCGTTGACTCAGTCAAGTTTGCGTAGGAATACTTGTTATGCGCACCATTCTATAAATGCAATAACGAAGAAATACTGCAGAAACCTTCTTAAACGGTATGGTAATGAAATGGTTGAAATGTTTAACCGCTACGCGAACTGCAGGGAAAGCAAACAGCAATTTGAAGGCAATAAACGACTATTCGTTTGAAACATTAGCCACAAATAAGGTTTTAAACCAAGAAAGGATATAAGAACGTTATGAAATATTCTCCTCAGGAATCCACTTGTTTCAGCAAGACCAATATATGTTGAACTTTAAATCCTAACATATTATACAGGCTGACTTGTAATTTGACGTATTCCTTCAAGGACGTAATAGTGTGACCCATTTGCAACAATTAAGCACCCCATAAACCCTAGGCAAAAATTCGTAAAATCGAAAAACTTTAAGTATTTTTGAAAATTTCCCAGTTTTCGTCACTAAATATCACTTTTCTCTAAACTCGCAAATTGAATGCCCTTCATTACGATTTCATTAGGTACTTTAATAAACCTTTCGATGTAACCAAGTTTTCTAAAACATCAAACAGTTAAAAAATAAAGGAAGAAGATTATTAACCATTTTCTTAATATTTATTTTAATAATTGTTTCAAATGGGTCACACTATCACGTCCTGGAAGGAATACGTCAAATTACAAGTCACCCTGTATATCTTGAAAATCTCCGTTGGCATTTCATCGACAGCTAAATTGGACACGAGTATGTATCACGACATTGCAGCATTTATGGTCACATATATTGCGAACTTGAACTCTATACTTAACACGTGCGGTCGTGCAAATCCAATATAAATGGAATTAGCGCCCGTGCTCGGTAAACATCGTTAACTTGTCAACTATGTTATGGACCAAGATTTGCGGAGGCGAAATCAGGTCTATTCGTTCACGTATTTCTCTACTTCGTGTGGGCGACATAAGAACGAAGCAAATCGACTTGCAAGCTGCTGGGATTGGCGCGTCGAATCTTAGTTTGATGGGATGACATCTCTTCAGTTGCATTATGTAGTAGTTTACTTTGCTTGTACTTCGATCGCAGCTTATCTGACGAAAATACTCTCGTCATTCCAGAAGGATCAAATAACTAAAAGTGTTTTCTACATAACAGTTTTGAAACTTTCAAGTTAAATTCCCACTCATCGTTTGGTTTACATCCTGTTTACAAACATTTCTAAGTCCTGACAGGCGCAGACGGTAAGTCACGTGTCGGGGGCAGTTTCGTCATTGTGGCTGGTATACACTTGCGCAAGTATCACGAGGCCTCCCACGTGGCGGGAGACAGGCTGGCTGAGACTCGTGAATCACGAGTTACACCCGCCTTTATATTTTACACGAATTATATTTGCATTCACACTCAGTTTAGCATGAGCACAATTATGGAGGACCTTGCATGTGCATAGCAACTGTTCAAATTATCAAGGTTTGTATGTGTGAATATTTTTTTAAACGGCAAAAAACATGGGTATTTAATTTTGAAGGAGACTCTAAAGTATGTTAAATGTATTATATTTTCCTTATTCACAATTCTCTTAGTTATTCTAAATTCTAACCACAACAACTGTTTCTCTTTGACTCTTTGGAATTCAGTCTCGTAGAGAAACCTTACACAAAGCTACTAAATAATACTGACTTGGAATTCATGACCGCAAACAGTGCAGTCCCAAATCACGGAGTGGAAAGCAAAACCAACTAACTTAATTATGATTTTACTTCCAAAATGTAAAAGTTTGGAACCAACATTAATGGGAGTTTAGAAGGCGAAATGAAAATAAGAGTTAATCCGGTGGTAGCTGTTGCAAACACGTTCTGCCTCCTACTAGAACAAACATAAGTTTCCTTTCCAAAACTGGGAATTCACAATACTGTTGCTGTTCTTATGAATATTTCATAAGAACAGCAACAACACCGACTGGACAAATAAGTAACAAGTCTGCAAAACTAGAGAAGAATAAAGAGCTTAAAAATTTACTCTCATTGAAGATAAGTGATACAAATTATGCAGCTGTGTGCAAGTTAAATGGGTGTTAAATATTTATTAGCCATTGATACCGAGAGCGATCCGGCGTGACGGCACCTGATGATTGGACGCGGTAGCTCGGAATTAATCGACGTCATTATTCTGAGCATGGTTCATACGACAAGTTATTATGTTATTTATGGACTATTTATGGTCTGAAATAAAGAAATCTTATTTTTTTTATTTTAATATATGTTTCGGAAAACGTCTGGTGGTGCCAAGGATTTTTATATGATCAAAGATGGTTGCTCTTCTTTGAGTTTGTGTTTGTTACGGTTAGACATTGGAGAAATAAACGTATTTTCTTCCCTTCTTTCTAAATCTGTTATCAAAAAACGTGTAGGTATAATTTGTTTTATATCTTAGAATGAATGACATCATCTACCTGTATAAAATTGCTAATCTATTGTTGCTTTAATCCATCTTCGATAATGAACACAGAATATTTGCGATCCATAAGTTTCTACCCAACAAAATCATCACTCTCCAACTTGCTTAAAAATACAGAATCAACTTAACAGCTCGTCCGTTATTTTGCTGGTTAGCTTAAGACAAAACTGTAAACTTTGGTAGTTTACGCCTGTTTTATTAACTAACTATTCGTCGTTAAGACGATGCTAACGCTTTAGTGTTCTGTTTCGAGTTAGGGGATTTGGCAAAGGCAATCGACTTCCATAGATACTTTTAAAAATATCGTAAGTAGTACCTGAAGCATTTTATCGCGGCTTCGAATTGAATACAGCCAGCATTTTCAAAGAGAGGATATACCTTCTGTGTTAGCACATTCTAACACAGAAGATACAATTGAACTCGGGATTAATAACACGGAAACGGAAAGGAAACTGGAGAAAACCTTTACAAAACTCCAAGCCTCATATAAAAGAAGTAAAAATCTTTTCTGATACACACGCGGGCATTTCGATGTCAGGGATCAAGTGCCAGGGACGAAATGAAAATCCACGGAGCAGTATTGAAAATGCCAATCACACTGGCTACGGCCGCGCTCGATTTGTATAGGACTCGAGGTTCATATTCTTTTCCTGCCATTCACTCTACGATATTGCGTAATGAAAATTCGTATGTCGCCAAACGTTTGACTTCTATCTGGTTTAAATGAAAATCCTTGTTTGAATGGAACATAGTCTACGGGGGAATATTGTGCGTCAGATAGATAACCCGGAACAAATACAACCTTGTATGCTACTGCTCCTAGTTCAGTAAAGCGTTTGTTCAAAAACTAGAAACGCGCGTAGTATGAAATCTATTGAATTATTAATCTAGTTTAGATCCAGAAAGTATTAGTATAGCCAGTATCTAAGCTTTTCTGATAGAGTTATTTGGTGAACCCCCATTTAAAACTTTTATAAAATTGTTTTCTTTTTACAACAGACGCTGTGTGCCTTTGAATTTTATTCTTTGAATCAATGGTCTTTAGTGTGTAAAATGCATATCAAAGTTTAACATTCAGCATTGTTCGAAGACTTGTTTTTACCTGACTGGAACTTGGCTTTCATTGCCTTAGTCTTTTCCGTGTTACCTAGGTCCTAGTCTGACGTAATATGAGATATTCAAATACCAGTCGTTTACGTGAGATTTCACGATGTCAACAATCTCTGTAAATCCACAGCTTGTGATGGAATGATACATTTGTATATTTGTATATTTACACAGTGAATCAGCCTTCGACGTGGCGTGTAAACAAATGTTAATACCTATTCTTGAGGACGCGTAGAACAAGTCGGTTTGTGACGTTTTGAGGTTATGTTTAAATGTTACAAGTCAAGAGGTTTTAAAGATGACTATGTTTATGTGTATCTCGATGACATTTTTGCTGTTGGTGCATTAAGAAGGAAAGATAAGTGCATCGTATAAGGAAAATCGAAGAGTATTAACCAATGATTGACTTGCCGTATGCTAGTTTCGAATTCAAATAACGCGTCCGCAATATTAACTAATGACTTTAGTACGTTCGAAGAAACACAATAATTATACAACAGAAAACTGACACAAAATGTATTGTAATTCATTGTTTCAAAGTTATATTAAGGAAATGATAATACTGACCTTATCGTTATTCTATGAGCTCATAAGCGTTTCCTTTATTGTGTATCGATATTCATACATTTGCGTTTTACACAAAGTCACTGTATATAAGCTAATATATTATAAACTATTATCAATATGTAGAGACTAGAGACAAACCCAGCACAATTTAGTCACAAATCCCCGTGATCCAGGATCAACAGTAGAATCCAACAAAGACTACGAACAATGAAGCCTTCCCGGAGAATGATAATTCTGTATTGTTCAAACACGAGTTGCTTAGTTCGTCCTTACTTCCCGCTGTTATACAAAGAACAAATTCCGAAGGACACCCTAAACGGCAAGGAGGTCCGCTATCTGTAATAAGGAAACGGGTTTGCGAAATTACAAGTTGCCAAACAACCTAAATTGCAGAAACAGGCAGCTCTTGGGGATACTATAGTCTGATGAGTTTGTTTCATACCTCGCGTACTGTGCGTAGAATTGAGTAGAAACGCAAATATTTATCATCTGGGCCTCGAGCATTATCAGAGCGGAACCTACCGCAGCCGTAGCCTTTGTTGATGCAAATGGCATGTTTACTTTATTGTGCCCGATCTCTCTTCACACGTAACCCTTTATGTTTTTGATGAGGAAAATGTACATTAGAAAACGATCAAATAAACGACACCAAGAGGGACCTGTAAGCCACTTTCCACATTGACTCGTACAATTTGCCTCACATTCTAACTAATTTGAAGCCCATTAGGTCTAAACCAATAATACAGATGTCAAACGAAATACATGTCACATTACGTACAAATACATAACCCTACAAACATGTCAATGGATGACTCATGCTTTCCAGCTCGATGTAAAACATTGTTAATTTTTACCTCGACATTGGTGGTATGCATTTAAATTGTTCCTCGGTTTAATGGTTTTTGTGTGCGCATATGTTTCCTATATGCGACCTTTTGTTATGCCACTTTTATTTTTATTTCCATAATTTATGTGTTCGGCAGGTTGTATTTACGTACCGACATAAATATAATAATTATGACTTAGGGGTGTTTATTTTTGCAATTATATATTGAAATGATCATAATAACAATGACATGAGTTTTATATTAATCATAGAACAATTCTAGGGAATATTTTACAGAAAACTAAGTGAATATTCGGAAGACGTGAAATTCGAATCGAGAAATGATAAGTAGTCATCAAATATCTAATCAGTATCTTTAATATACTTACGACAAAATTGAAACATTGACATAATAATTGACCTCCACCTTCAGGAAGGCACCTTACGAAACAAAAGTTAATTCTGTTCCAGATCATCTAGATCTTAATCTACGTTCTTCGATGTAATTCTTCGAGTGCCTGGCATAAGAGCAAAGGTCGTGGATATTCAATTAAGGACCGAGTAATGATGCTTCGTTTTAAAACTATGCTGGTCTGCAACAAATTGCTTTAAACAATCTTGAAGTGGAATGATTGAAAAACACGTTCGATTGTAAGTTTACTTGATATAAAATATAAAGATAATACTTGTCTCGTCTTAAAACTATGCTCGTCTGACAAAGGAAGAGAACCGAGTTTTATAATGCAACTTTTATAAAACCATGTCATGCAGTCAACTGCGATAGATTGAGCTGAAAACTTAAGTACCCTAGTGACTATAATCCTAAACTTTTCTTTAAACAAAAGCCTTTCTTGGCATACTTCCAAAGCCGGCTAACCTAAAAATCCTAATCGCATGCTAGATAAAACCCTCCTACTAACATGTCGACCCACCCCTGCTTCAATCTATCGCCTATCCCTCCTCTGATGAATAAATAACTACTAGTTTTACCCAAATGATAACATATCATCATTCAAGCTTCCGTGTACTACCACTATCATCCTCTCACATCCCACAACACATTTATCTCATGCACATCAGTACTAAATCACAAGACATGCAGTTCAATCCTATGGGAACGGCAGAAGACCATATAATTTATTCACTTGCTCTTCACTTATTGATACTGGTAGTCTCAACTAATAATTGTATGCGACAGGGACAGATTTTGAGGCCATGACTGTGCGTAATTTGTCTGAAATTACAATAGTAAAGGAACAGCTTCGAATCTTAACTAGATCAAAGAGTTTTGTATGGAGATAATCACGATAAATGCTACGGGGTTCTCCGAAGGATATGTCGTATATGTCGTACAGATATTCTTATGAATTCAAACTTAGCTGGGAAAATCACAACTTAGTTTTGAGAGAAGCTAATTAGAAGTTGAATTGTGAAAGTATCTTTCATAATCTATTCCCATTCCGCATTCGATAAAAATATCAATGAGAACTATCCAAATTGATTGTACTAAGCTAAATTTCCTTTGATTTCAGGAAAGAAGTTTAAAAAACCAGCCAAGTGCATGTCGAACTACGCACAATGAAGGATTCCGTAGTTGGGATGAATTTATCCCAAGAACAAATTTAACATTGTAGTTGAAAACAATGTTCTCCCATACATTCCAACTGCAATAATGTAAGTTTGTACGCACAATATTGAGAGAATTACCATGCTATTTTAAGACCTTAGAATTCTTATAGGTTTTCCTGTAATATTTGTGTACAGAACCATTCTCTGTATTAAATTCAATATTTTAGGGTCAGTTGTTTCGGAGAAAAGGGGAGAATGGTCAATTTTCATAAATTTTCTTCAATATCTTTAAAAGTATTAATTTTAAAAATATATATTTGAGGTCCTCGCAATACCTTAGCCTTTTCATTTGATATGTCACACGGTACAGTTTGCAAAACTTTTTAATAAAAAAATACATGTTTGTCCAAAAGTGACCCCCATATTCAAAATTCATTTATTTACGTTACACGTCCGTGTTTGAGTTACAGAAATACATATTATGTGCACCAAATGTCAACTAAATTCGGCCAGTAGATTCAGCGCAAATTGGCTGTGACAGACAGACGGACAGACAGACAGCCAGCCAGACACACAAGTGATCCTATAAGGGTTCCGTTTTTACCTTTTGAGGTACGGAACCCTAAAAATGGAAGAAGACATTCTACACCGACCCCAAATAAATTAGGATACGAGGTTAAAAGTAAACTAATACAAACGCCAACTGGAAAAACGCGGAACTTGTCAAGTTCAGCTCCTGTTTAACCTTTGCCTTGCTTTATAGTGACAAATGATTGTCAATATAAAGCAATGGAGGCTATAAATAAAACTGTTCTCGCCAACAGTATTTATGGGAATTGTATTATTCATGATGAGTCTATCTTGTAATATTGGGTCCTAGAACCTGACCACAACTAGGAATAATGTTATTGAGTTACATCACACGTCTTTATCATGCTTAAATAACCAACTTATTGTGCTTGAATCACAGTCATGTAAGTAAGGACTTCAAAGCTTTTGAACCTGAACTGAAAACAATTCGTACCTACCAGCACTATTTTGCGACTTGACTAGACTAGACTAGAATTCATTAGAAATGTTTTTTTCTGGCTAAATAAAAAGTAATAGAAAGAAGAAATCTAATAAAAAGGGATCCATAGAGAACAATCGAGGGTCAACCCGAATCATTGTTAGTCTTCTTCTATTCGTGTGGTTGGTGACTAACCTGGTGTCAGAGTTTTAAAGCTGCCCATGGGCCTCTGACTTGGCTTCACATGCCGTCGAGAAATACTTCCTTCGGTTTCCTCATGATGGTGTTTCTTCACCGTTTTTTAAGCAAGTGATAATTATACAATAGGCACATGAATCCGAAAAGTCAGAGGTGCGTGCCTTAGGTTCGAACTCGAGACCAATGACTTGGCAGTCCGACGGTCACACCACTTGCCTATCACTGCTATAATTTATTGTTAGTAGGTAATAAAGCTTGTACCGGACGAAATGGGTAGCTAATAGAATGAATCAAATTCATTGACAAACAAACTACTCTTCAAGTTACTTTCAATCAAATACGCAGCATCCAGCGTCGTCAATTCTGATGAATCTTTAGATAATAACGAGCGTATGAGAGCTTCTGATTTTCCACCAAAACCAGCGACCCGCACATTTAGGTACTGGAAACGTAGGTTAATTGAAGGAATAGCTAAATATTTTCGCTTGCAAGGAGCTCTACGTAAACGTTAGGTTGCCGCTTTGCTAAGTCAAGCGATAAAATAAATCTTCAAAACGATAATTAACAAAAATATTAACAAACTTCAGTCAATTTAGTTAGTCTTGTACTTGTTTGAACAAAAGAAAATGTAGTCGTATTTGCTCAAGATCTTTGCTTATTTTCTGTTTGTCATCCTACTGGCGTTGAAGGTTGAAGGCAAGCCTTGTTAGGGGTAACGAAACTTTTCGACGCCGTCCCAAAGGCAAATAAATAAACCAAATTGATAAATCGGATCACTGGCGCGTCCAATTGCTCTTTCTGTGTACGAGAGTAGTTATTTTATTTCGATATAAATTCTGATGTAGAAATATAGAGCTGGTAAAAATCCACAAATATATTTAAGAGATCGATTGAAACTTTATTTTTGCCCCTAAGCCCAGATCTATCTACAGAATCATATAATATAGGTAAACACAGATACCTCGTTAGGACTCTGAAAGAACCGTTTAACCATTGACTCATCATTTCTCTCAATAAAGCCTAAATCAGCTAATCCACAAGCTCAGTCCAAAGCTGCATCTGCATCAAAGAGCGTCAGTCTTACTAAAACATTTCGGCTTAACGATCGTTAGACTGACTGAGTAAACGTCAATACGTCTTGCACCGTTATGTAAACAAGACTGGGTATATGTAGCACGTCTATCAGCTATGTGGCACTTACATCTATCTGGCGTACTGTTATCTTTAATTTAGGGTTGACAGAGAAGTAGTCAATATAATATTGGTTTACAATAAGTTCGCTAGTGTTCGTTAAAGAAAACCAAATTTGAATTGATGTCTCTCAGCTGCATCTCAGCATGACCACGACGGAAGAATAGACAAAATGACAATATATACAATCACAAACTGTCATTTTGTCTATTCTTCCGTCGACAAAACCAGTTTTTATTGTGGTCATGCTACGTGTGCTGATGTTATTGTAAAAGAAATTACTATTCTCAAGTTCAGTGCAAACTCTACCTACAGGTGCGCCTTAAAATTAGAGTCAATAGAAGATAACCACGTAGTTTTATCTACGTCACGTGTATCCGAAACTAACTCAATCTTACTTATCAATCGTATCTACTACAAGTTGGTTACTACAAATGACAAAAATCTGTATCATCTTATTCATTATTTCAGTAAACCCTTCATCAGTTCATCCCTTGCGATACGCATCTATGTCATCTCGTTTCGTTTCTAAATCGGCCTCAGCGGCCCCGTACATCTTCAGGGAAAATTGAAAAGTGTCAGCCCTAACATATGACATACATGTTTGTTTACAAGCTGCGCTTCGAGTATAGTTTAATACACCTTCACTATCTACACTTCGTCGTTTTAATCCCAACAAAGAAACCTAATGATCGGAAACTTATTACTCATAGATTTTTTTTATTCTAGTCTTAGGACTTTTTGTTTGTAGACTCGTCCTTTGTAAGCTAATTGCTTTGTGAAAGTACTTGACCGAGCGATCGAAGCGTCTGGCATCAAGTCTGGTAAAATTTGCTTTTGTGTGTCAGTTTGTATGTACTCCTCTACAGGTCGTATTTTACAACCCATCTGGACAAAACTTGGCATACAGGTTTTACGAATATTTTTTTTGTGTGCGAGGTCTAATGATAGAACAACGAAAACCAAGTGTGATAAATGCAACAAATTTATGCGATATGAACACCACACTAAACTTTGTGATTCAAGTATTGTGCCAATTAATTGATAAGAATATGTAAATACTGTTTTACGAGTTTATTTTATGTTGTTTTCTAAAAGCCTTATATTTTTGTTATGTTAAGATGTACTTAAAGTTCCTATATAAAATTCAATTCAAAATTCAAAATATTTTATTTCACATAAACCTACAAGGACACTTATGAAACGTCAGAAGCTAGGTACACGGTTCCAATTCGTCATTTCCTATGGAAAAGAGCCGGCAAGAAACTCCACGGTTACTCTTTTAAAAGTAAATGGTATTTACAATATTTTTAAATTACAGTGTTAATAGGTATGAGAGGACAGTGTAGGCCTATCAACAAGTACCAGGTACTTAGCAAGATAGAAAATGGTCGACAGATCTACAGTCGGTTAAGCCTACAACGTTCTCACATTCACAAAATCTAAAAGAAAAGAATCTATATAAAAGCAAAATAAAATAATAAAAATAAAAACCTATTTAGACCAAATGACTTGATTACAACTACAGCTGTAACAAATCTAATTAATTATAAAAAATAAATAAATATTTGCACTTATTTTATAATATATTATGTCTCTTTTTCACAAATAAACTTTGGGGTTCACACAGACCCCGTGCGACTAACAGTATGATTATTTTGGCACGACTAACTAAAGGTTAATTGTTGCCAAACAATTTCGAGGTCTACTGTTCCCAGAACTACTAGTTATTATTCTCAACTTATTATTGCTAGACAAAACGAGTCACGAATACAAATTCTAATAGTTTGTGCCAAACCATCAGCCGGCCATAACTTCTTTGTTCACTACTGAAGATCTTGATTTCTCTCAAGTTCTTTTCTCAGATTGTACAAGTTTCTCGATTTTCATTTACTCACCCATCATTTAAAGTCAACTGAAATGCAATTATCTGTAGCTTCATTGATGTGTTCGTCTATTAATAGCAGTGCAATCGAAACCGGTCTCACGGCAGAATCAACGTGAATGAACAACCATTATATGGATGCACTGCAGTTAACCGTACGGCACTAACTAGTCAGCCTTGTACACAGTGCTAGCTAGCAAGATATAAGACGAAGCCTGGAAGGTAGTCAGAGAACCAGATCGAGGATGTTAGGAGAATAGTTCGTTAAATGTTAGAAGAAGTTGTAAGTCTGACAGACTCCTCAAAGCCTTGCTTTCTGTAAACAAAATTATTTTTCACTTGTACTCACGAATGATGAACTATTTATTTATTGAGTTCCACCTTCCAATTATGTAGCACACTTTCCATCACAATCACAATGATTTTGAAGGCTAATCCATAGGTTCATATGTTCGAAAAATTTGTCCGTTCAACAACGTAAATTACGCAATGAATGTTGTTGAACTCTCAACATGAAAACCAGTACAACTGTTAGTAGTATGTTATGCAATTACCCACCCCGCTGGAATACGTTAGACATATTTCCGAAATGCACTCCCAATAATGTTCCACCGCATCGTTTCGGTAAATCAAACGTCAAAATATCAGAATGTCGCGTATCAAGCGCTCATTAATCAGGGATTCATCGTAAATGGGTCACCGTGTTGTACATGTAACAGTCCTCCAATCTGTCACTGTTCGAACATATAGTAGGTAATAAGGTCTTGCACCAATTGACCTCGTGGCGTATCTGTACATCTTTATGTCACTTGAATTTTATGTATAAGGAAAAAACGTGACTAAAATCTTGCTGATGATAGTAGGAAATTCGAACAATACATGAGTACCTTTCAGGAAATGTAATATAATGCAAATACATGCACTTCTTGAACAATACTCTGATTACATAATAATGGAACTCATCAGATATATATAATTAGTCACAGCCTCTAATTGAGGCAAGTCTATACAAGGTCCCATTGAAATAGATGGACAAATTTTAACACAGCGTTCAGTACGTCTAACCAAAGATATCCAAGCAAAAAAACACTGATTAAAGTGATTTTATTTTGCAAAATTTTTAGTGTATTTTCGTTAGCTGATTTATTTTTCTAAGTATCTAATGCCTTTTATCTTATTTATTTTATCATTGTCCTTATTTTGGTGGTCTGAATGATTTCTAAAAGTTTGTCCATCTATTTTAATGGGACCTTTTTTTTTTTTTTTGGGTGGGAAATTATCAAATAACTTCTCCCGCTCTGGGTGGAGCGGGAGGGCGTGTCAGACTCTTACTGACTAAAACCCACCCGTGTTCCTTCCGTTGCCTTTACGTTGCCAGGGGCCACGGTATCCCTTTCGGACTTTCCCGCAACCCCGGCAGGCATCGGTCCTATCGGACCCCTTCCGTTGTGCTGACATCTCTTTGAGGCGCGCGTGGAACACAACGCGCCGTCGACCCGGGCCTGGTCCTTATCGGACGGCGAGCTACCCATTGCTCACCGTCCGCAAGCCCGCGCCTACGGTGGCCGGGAATCGGATTTTAATGGGACCTTAGATATGGTTTCTAATAAACACATCAAGCGCTGTTCAAGTTTATAGCCCTCGATATTACACTAAAACCGACGTAAGCTATCTAGACGCTACCGTCTGCTATTAACAGCCAGTAGGGTGTAATCACGTCGTTAAATCTACTGTTCGTCTGGCTGCAACTAACGGGCAGTCACGCAAGAATCGCGCTGATACCCTGCCATTGTTTCAGGTAGGCCTAGCTGTTTTTGCGTAAAACCTACATGTTGGAGATACTTTGTGTGTTGGATGAGACTCAAAAGTAGACACGCCTATATTATATTCTGTCGGACGAATCCAATTAGTTTGTTTGCGAATATTTAATTTGGTCACAAGGTCGCCCCTGTAAAGTCGTATGAATCAAACAAAAATATAAATCTTCTGTGACCTTTTTGACGACACTGTCTCACCCAGACCTGAGTATCTAAAAAGTCACGATATGAATATGCAATGTACTCTTATGTGATTATAAACACCCCTGAAGCATGGTTTTTAAGGCTAGGTTCGGCGGTTATTTGTAGGAGGCCAATGGTCATCACTATTCAGTTCCAGGAACATGAAGGACAAAGATGTAGTAAGAGGACTTGCCAATTTTGTTTAAAATTCTAAACAGGAATAGTAAATTGCCGTGTCGAGACGAGACCAGCATAACAGGTTCAAAGGCACGCGCCCTGTCTGTCTGGACGGCAGCTTTGTGAGTCTGAAGTCAGACGCAGCTAATGATATAAATTACGTAGGCAAATAAATACAGTAGAATAGTTATTAAACTTTCGTAATAACGAACAAATACTCTCTCCAATCGAATCATAAGCCTACTCTTTTTCCACAAACACGATCCTCAGTTTTTATCCCTGACCAGAAGCTTTTTTCTCCACACATTTCCCAAACATTAAGCTCTCAAATCCGCAGCCCAAAAAATACAACCTCATAAAAATTACGCGAAATCTGTCAGCCGCAATAATTTTGTGGGTAGTCGATACAAAAGAATATTAGGATGTTTCACTTGGTCGGGTAGGCGTAAATTTTCACAGACGTCATAAAGAGTAATGGCGGAGTCACATAACCACGCATTGGGACGGGCCTAAAGCTCAGCACTCACGTTGATGAGGAGAAATAACCCGAACTAGGGTTACCAGAATTGTTCATCTCTATCGGGATTTATTCGTTTTGATGTTTATTGCGAGAGTTAAATCGTGCTGATACGCTTTTAAACTTTTCTTAACAGAACATGAGTTGTAGTGTATAATACGCATAAAGAATTATCGGACAATATTATTTGTACTAATGGTATAATATAAAGATTGAGTACTTCATATCTATACATCATAAGGACTATTTCTGCTTGCAGCCTTCAGCGGCTATGGAACCGGGGCGGTAACAGATGTGGTCATCGTGTTCACGGGATTTTGTTTTCAAACTGCTTAGATATGAAGTTCTTCGATAATACATGTAGATTAATGACATGTTCACTGTAAAGACGAAAAAACATAACGCAAAAACGAGCACACGTGAGAATTTTAAAATAGGTATGTCATGTACAGAACCGGTTCAAACATATAATGTAGGATCCCTTAAATAGACATACATAATTAATTTTGATTTATACGCAGAACATACTTATTTGTATCGTATAGAATCTACACAGCTTCCTGCTCACCTATATTCACTTAGTAAAATGAAATTAACGTTGTAGGTAGCGGAAGGGAATAACAGGCACCCTATCCGGTCTCCTTATAAATAATTCCGCTGGACCGCGAGCCCGGGCCGGGGCGACCTAATGAATAGTTTAAGCTCAGCTTTATCGGAATTAGTTACATTTACCTACAAATGATACATCTTCCGTTCTGACTTTAATTTATTTGTTTAGCGTGATTAATACGGCAGTACCACGTAACTGGTCAGTGGTGGTGAAAATAGAGAATGCTCATTTAATAATATAGGACAGTGCCTACTAATTCCAGGTATAGTACTTACTAATTCCATGCTGCCAATCTGCCGTGTCGTTATTCTAAGGTAGCCATCTTGTGTTAAATGTTACAATAAAATACCTTGTGATATTTTACAATTAAATGAAAGAAAATTTAAAACTCATATTAAAAGTACACTTTGTAAACAAGCATATTACAAATTAGAGGATTATATCCAAGATAAGAATGCTTGGAAACATGCTGGTCCTGCTCCATAGGATAATTTAGAATCAAGACAAAATCAAACTGGTTGCAAATTTAAGTGTATATTTTATTATATGACATTGATTTTACATTCTGTGACCAATTCCTCGCACACTGACTTATTAATTATAAAATTTTAGGAAAATCGTCTACTTTTACAATGTTTGTAAATATATGAGCACCATGTATCTATCACATAATTAGTTTATCTGTTGTTGCTTCATTTTTAATTCTTAATTCTTTTTACCTATTGTGGTAAGTATAATAATTTTATTCTAGGTGCATCGTCCTCACATATAATTATATAACTAATGTACTTATACAAAATATTGTAAAACATTTTAAAAGAGTAACGGTGGAGTTTCTTGCCCATTCTTCTCCATGCGAAAACTACCTTTTGGAAGCGGCGACTAGAATCAATTAATTTTTTTTGTAAATTTTTGACGTTCAAAAGTGTCTTCTATTTGAAATAAATGATTTGACTTTGACTATGACTTGTTCTAAACTTTCTCTGCTCGGATGAAAATACGGAAAAAACGAATTTTCCCAGGTATGAGACCTAGGCTAGATCGATTTTTTGCCCCCGTAAACCCCTATACTGCAACTTTCATCGAAAAGGGCTGTATATGTATATACAAATATTGCTCGTTTAATAGTATAGGATATTATTGGTCAACCCGAAAATGTTCCCGATAGGTAACCTACACAACATTTTTGAACGTGGCTCCCGACGAAGTCTACCTATGGTACCTATAATCGGAATGGTGTAATTTTTGACCAAAGTATAAACCTCATTAGGTAAATCGAACACACAGTTCCAATCGATACGGATATCCAATGAAACAATGAGCCACCCAATACAGAAATAACTGATTAGGTTTGGTTTGACGTTTACAGTGTGCATAAATAATGACAGGTTGGCTGACCACCTACGAACACCTCAAAGTAACCCGGTTCTCTCGTTAAATATTGTAACAAGCGTGGGTTGTACAGCTGATACCACAACATAAATCAAAGTTACCAACGTACGTCCGATGTTCGAATGGAGCATAAAAAGAACTGGGATTTAGTACGTTAGTGTTCGGATACAGGATCTCGTAGAATTTGGCGGAAGGAACGCTAGTTGCTTTTATTTTTATGTTCGTTCGAGAAAAGCGTTAAATAAAAAGAAAGTCCCCAATTTATGGCACTGTAGTTCAATAAGGAACGAAATTAGGGCAGATAATCAGATCTCGCCAAAGCTTTCAAATAATTCGTCAACGGATTTACGACAGCTATAATATCGCTTGCTATACTGCTCACGTCTTATACATCAAATCGCAAGTCACTCACACACGAAGCCTCCGTAAGTCACTCCCCAATCCATCAAGAAATACCACCGATATATTTTATTTCCCTTCACGAATACTACCAGCCAACACGACATCACTACAGTTTGGTGTATCCCTAAATCCTCGACACGACCCACTCAGCCCCAAGGCTCAAGTAATGCAATTAGGTCTATTTTCCGACAGAAAGGGACTCAGAATACAAAGCTAACGGCAATTTTAACAATAATGGCTATACCAGCCTTGTTGCAAAATACGGTGAGCGACGTATTAAGCTAAAAGAGCGTAAAAGATATTGGATTTTGTAATCCGAAGAAAAATTTGAAAATAATGGAGTTGGGGCTTACATTTTTAAAGCTATATTGACGATTGGGTTTGGTATCCAATATCTTTTCAGATAAAATGGCAAATATATCTTGCTTAGACTCAAAAAGATTTCCATTAAGAAAACTAAGGATGCTTAAAAGGACTAAGGACACCTAAAACCTCCAAATTACCAACCTATTAACTCTAGAAAGGTAAATGGAGGACATTAACGAACCAACATGTAGACCCCAAATGACTTCAAAGGAAATCTAGTGATATTTGTTCCAACCAAATTCCGCAGGATTATCGCCTTAACTCCGGAATCTTCGTGAGATCTAACGCGTTACCACGGAAATGAACAAGGGTCTAGTATTAATGAGATTACATAGTCGATTTATTGTTCGGTAATCGAGATTTGCAGCCGACGTAAGTAGCTGAAACCATTTCGGCGTTTCGCAAGTCTCTAATCGTTTGAAATGGGTTTCCTATTTAATGGGCTTACTGTATAAGGCGATTAATTGCCAGGTATCGAAGCAAAACTGCGTAGATATGCTATAGATAATTTATAATTTAGATATAGCCTTAAGCGGGAACAACTAATCCAAGTTCATATTTCACGCGGTATTATTT
Source organism: Xanthia icteritia (assembly GCA_949128155.2). Taxonomy (NCBI): domain Eukaryota; kingdom Metazoa; phylum Arthropoda; class Insecta; order Lepidoptera; family Noctuidae; genus Xanthia; species Xanthia icteritia. The sequence continues at coordinate 19,323,460 of OX421932.2, forward strand.
TATAGTGATTGTCATACCTAAATATTGATCATAGAAAAAACAAAGGCCTTTTCTAGATTGCTGAACTCAGTTTAGCATTCTAGAAAAGGCCTTTGTCACATAGCATATTCTTTAGTAGCTTATAGAACAGTGCACACCTATGTATAAGGAGCAGGGCACTGAATTGATTGATAACTGCACTCGACCATTTCCAACAAGCAAAATAAACAAAAAATTGGGGTACTGTATATAAACAAATATCTATATGACGTAACTGTTCATTTTTGTGTAAATATTGACATATTTTTACAGTTCCTGCCACTGAAAATGGTCACTGTGATTTGTGAGCGCAACAAAGTTTTCTACAATAAGTGTATAGCGAAAACAAATACCTATTCAAAAATTGTCGTCTTTTACTCTAAATTACATCGTTGCCCTATCGGCATCCACCTCAGTTCATCAAACCGTCCATTTGACGTTATCGTGACGACTAACTGGAGCTGAAGGCGCTGCCAAATTGCGCTCACGTACTCTTCACAATCTTCAAAGTAATTAATTTTAAGAGCAGCAGTTTAGGCGCCTGTGCCATGGAGTGAATCTATTTGTGTAGTTTTACCCAATTTGAATAACATGAGAGCTGCTATATAGTGGGACGAGGCAAAACAAGACTCTTATCGCGTAAGCAGTACAAAACAGTAAGAAAATATATCAGACATTCTTGATGTGTTTTAGTTACATTTAGGCAGGACTTTACATCGAACATAGAATATTCTTATTTTCCACAATTTTCCCACATTGTGAAGAACACCAAAAAAATACAGGTTTTAAGAATTCTGAGCCCGTTTTAATGGTAGGGCCATTCAGACAGGCTCAAAATTCTTAAAGCCCCAAAAAGTTTAATAGAAAATTGCGTCTAAATGGAATACTAATCTCGTTTGTTCTCAGGAGTCTTTAAGTACTTAGAGCAAAGACAGTAAATTGTCACAGTTTGCTACTTCACGTAATGTAATTAGTCTGTCTTCTCTCTAGAGGAACTTCAAATTGAAAGAATTCCTTTTGGGTTTTTTGTAAGAATTTTGACGGCCTCGACTGTGGCACTAACTCTACTTACTTACCTACTTGTCCTTTGAAAGGTGGGTCGTGTAACTAATGAACACTTGGAATTTAATAAAGGCACTTCTTGATGAAAGTGCCTTTAATATCTTAAAGTTAAGAGACTTTTTTTTTTTGTTTATGATAATCATGACTCAACTCTGTCATCCACATTAGGAACGTACCAAAGACATGCATAAATCTTAGATTCGTTTTAGCCCTGAATAGTTTCATAATGATGAAAAGTATTGCGAAGTCAAAAATTGAAACACGACTAAAAGTACTCAAATGCAAACTTAGGCATCATCTGTACGTGTAGATGTTTATCCGACAGCGACTTGGTGGCTCTATTAAAAGCGAGCATTCAACACAAAATGAGGTCGTGCACAAAGAGATTGTTAGGGGTCCTCGGGAAATCACGAACAGCATGGCGTCTAAGCCGAGCTCTTGGAGAAAAAATACGAGATTGCTGCGGTAGGGAAGAGAAAGCCAAACAACTATTTGTAAAGTGTGCCACTAGTTTGGATATTCAAAGAATACCTGCAGAAAATCTCTTTTAAAATTTTAAAAGTTAAAGAGAAATATTTTGAAATTTGCACTGAAATGAAAGCTTTGAATAAAAAGTACCGCCTGTTCGTTCCGCCTGCGCCAAAAGCTTCGGATAAGAGACGTCCAAAAAAGCGTATCCTTTGTTAATCTGGTTTATGTTCCCACATATACCAGATAACCTGACAAAGGCTAGGCATATTTATTGTAACATTAATAATAAGCTTGTTGTAAAACTCTACAAAAAGACCAATGAAGAAAACTGAGCCAATATCTGCCTAAATTGGTCGTCCAAAAGCTGTAAAATTTGCTTACTCCAAGACTGGAATCTAATTCGCCGAGGATTTTCCTGGTTGATACTTGAACAGAAACATATATATAGGTACTTTAAATTGTTATGTATGCGGAAAACTGTTGCGTTCAAAAATAATGGGTCTCGTCACGAATAGCTAATTTTCAAATGCTTCAAGCAAGCCATGTCATGGCGAAACTAAATACGTAGTAGTTCAGGACTTTGGAAAGTTAATGGATTAGGTAAAAGGTCATTGTTTCCCTTTGATTAATATCCTTTTATGTAAGAACCAGGGATGGGAACGTTTAATATACAACCGCTAAGCCCGTAAGAGGCTTATATACGGCAGATTGTTTTAAATATTTCAAGCCTGAAAGAGATGCGGTATCATGCTGGAATATTTTAATAAATAATACGTACATGTTAAATTTCTGCCTCGTAGGTCTAGTAGTCGCAAGCGCTACTGCTGAGGACGAGGTGCAGGGTTTGATTCCCGGGTCGGGCAAAGTGTTATTGGGTTATTCCATCTGGAAATTCTCAGTAGTAGCCCGGAGTTTGTTCATGCCCGGTTGTTACATGGGACTTAAACATAATTGGCGAGGCGTGAGTGTACCTACTATATAGCTACACCTCTGCCTACCCCTCTGGGAAATACTGTAATCGTGATGTTAATTTTGTTTTTACTAATGTCATTCATGTCCTTTTGTTTTTTTTTTGGTGGAAAATTATCATATAACTTCTCCCGCTCTGGGCGGAGCGGGAGAGCGTGTCCGACTCTTACTGACTAAAACCCACCCGTGTTCCTTCAGTTACCTATACGTTGCCAGGGGCCACGGTATCTCTTTCGGACTTTCCCGGAGCCCCGGCAGGCATCGGTCTTATCGGACCCCTTCAGATATGCTGACATCTCTTTCAGGCGCGCGTGGTTCATGTCCTTGCTTCATAATAAATAAATTTGAGCAATCTTGCAAATTTTACTAGCACAAGTGACGAGTTTTAAGGCAATGCGTTTTGTGATCATTATGACGCATCGACAATTTTAATTTGAGCTAAGTTTGAATTATTTTCTATTTATAATACGGAATGCTCATTGATCATTTACTGAAATATCGACCACAATAAATAAAATACCAAACAATAATTGTTTGAACGAAAATTAATCATCTGGGTTTTAAATTACCTCTATAAAGCCTTTCAGCGACGAATATTTGATCGGTATAATTTGGTAAATGCCAATTACTATTACACTCTCGATTTGTGAGCTAGCAGGTGGCATCTGGCAGTGGTGGCCCGTTGGTAACGGCCGTGACTTACCAGTTGTACGTCGTGGGTAGATCGCCACTGTTCTCAAAACGGTGAAGGAAAATATTATCGTGAGGAAGCCGGCGTGTCCTAAAACTAAAAATTCGAAGACATGTTACATCCACCAAGCCGCACTGGGCCCGCGTGGTGGATTACAGCTCACTGCCTCTCACAAAGAGGCGGCCTGTGGAGCAGCAATGGGGACATTATAGGCTGATTATGAGCTGGTGGCAGCTGAATGAGAGTTGTCGAGGATGGAATGAATGACTGGAGAGGTCTTTGTGCAGAATAGACTGCTATTAGAGGCTGATGATGATGATAAATAAACAGAGATTATAAGTAATCCACAGAACTAATTGTCCCATGACCTTCCGGCGCATTTCGCACTCCCAAAAATAATAATAAAACCAAAAACAAAAAGTTTAACAATAAATAAACATTTGAAAAAATAAAATCTTTTGATACCATTTTCATTTCTCTATCTTAATAATTGAGGACGCACTTTTCTTCAAAACGGGTACTCTACTGAAGCGATCGAAAAAGCATTTTCAATGCCAAAAAAAACAGGTTATATAAAACAGGAAGCATATTCTTTTCGAATAATACTTTAACTTAATTAAAGTACACAGCAAAAGCGTCCATAAGACTTCGCAATATCCTCATGCACAATCTTAATTTATGGCCGTTGCAAAAACTCGGAAACTTTGACGCTAAAGAAGCTTAAATAGAAATCGTATTATGAGTGGCTATTGGACGTCTACTTGCCAATAAGAACACGCTAAGATACGACAAGACACCTAAACGAATGCCTAAATAAAAACATGCTATTGCATTTTCAACTTTCATCTTTGAGCCGAGCATTGAAAACCCGAAAGCGCGCTTTTATTTAGGCATTAATTTAGGTGTCGCCTAGTGTTAGTGAAACCGGGCATAAGTACATTTGGGTCAATCGATACGACAAACGACTAGTCGCGTGTCGGGTCGTACGGCACGCACCTCCGCTTTAACTATTTATGATTGAATCGATGACTGTCTATTATACAAGGCTGAGGAGCTACTTCGGAAGGAAGAAAACTACCGGCCACTCCACCACTTTTAGCAAGGTAAATCTACCTATTCCGCGTTCGCAATTAAGTTTCCAAAAAAGTAAACAAATACTTGTGTATTTCGATTTTTGAAATAACTACCCATAAGTTTCTTGAATAGTACTTACTTATAAAATAAAATATAAGTAAAAATCTTTTTAAAATAATCGTTTTGTGTTTTTTATCATTACAATTTGATCAAATATCTGTTCTATCACCTTCACTTGTAAGGTACATGTCAAGGCAAATCCAACGAGACCAACACAACAGGGCTACCTTATAAAGTTGAAGTGTTCCTGTGGCTACCTTCCGGCACTATCATCAGACCCTAGAATACACCTTGGGCTACAGTTTCAAGACAAAACTAACGAGCCCAAACAAATCAGGGCTATCATATTTAGTTGAGGAGTTCCTTTGGCCACTTCAGTTCTTCTGGCGTCACTCTAGACTTCAACCAGGATTATAGTAAGTTTAGTTGTATTATTTCGAAAGACAACGTCAACGACTGGCTATCTTGTTTCTGTGATAGTTCCTATTGTGTGCTCCCGGCTCCTTCATCAGGTCCTGGGCTGCACCTTGGGCTAACGTACCTACTTGGCAAGACATATCCAAATAGCCAGAAGACAACGGGGCTATGTTGTTTAGTTGAGAAGTCCCTATAGCCACCATCTGGCTCCATCTTTAGATCCTAGACTTCATCTTGGGCTAATTTACTTGTGAATACAAATCCAACTAGTCTAAACTAGATAGTTCTGTCTCGTGTTTTTGAGAAGTTCAGATTGGCATCTTCTGGCTCCATCATCAGACCTTGAACACCATCTAGTAAAATAGTACTTATCAATACATATCCATATATAAAATTTCGCGTTTGTACTGTTGACCGTTGAGGAGTCCCTCATCTGAAACCAAGCCTGTGTGCGGCAGCCAGATCATGGTGGACTTTAGAACAGATATCATAATTAAAGCGTATATTAAATTTCGTATCTGTACTGTTGACCGTTGAAGAGTTCCCTCGTCTGAAGCTAGTTCTAGGTGCAGCAGCCAGATCATGGTGGAATTTAGAACGGACTATCATAATTAAAGAGTTTATAAAATTTCGTGTTTGTACTGTTGACCGTTGAGGAGTTCCTTCGTGTGAAGCAAATCTTAGATGCAGCAGTCAGATCATGGTAGACTTTAGAACGGACTATCATAATTAAAGCGTATATAAAATTTCGTATCTGCACTGTTGACCGTTGAGGAGTTTCCTCGTCTGGAGCCGATCCTAGGTGGCCAAACAGGTCATATCATCACAAAAATGCATTGTCTTCGGAACTGAACCAACATGTAAAATGTCAACTCTGTAGAATATGAGGAAGTGGTTTTAGTTCAGCTTGCAAGATTTGCCCTAATCAAACATACTAACTGACATACAAACATTGCAAGTTGAATAAAAGCCTTTAATTAACTTAATTTACAGTTTGGTAAAGTTGATGTTTGTTTAAGTGGAAATGACATCAATTGGAAACAAGGATTTGAATAGACTCTACGTCACGGTAAATTCTATCGAACAGCGAAACGAATACATGATGTTTTTTTTAATATACTAAATTATATTTGCATGCACCAAGGGCAAGATTTGTTATCAAAAATCAGAAGGTCAAACGAAATTAATATTTAATAACTTCTTTTGATTATGAAACTTTATAAAATACTAACAATTATATTACTACAGTCTAGATTTTAGAGGACGTCGCTCTCACGACCATGAATACCTCCTGTTTAAAGCTTACATTCAAAACAAACACTTTCATAGTAAATTACAATATATTCCGCAACGAAAACTATTGGTGGCCACATAAACTTTTTATACAGTAACAAAATTGAGAGGTGTAATAAAAAATTATTGGCTCTACAGCTTCGCGAATAGATCAATGACCTGAGATTCCTCGCCTCGCACGATGTTGTTGTAGGTACTTCAGAAAAGAGCAGATAAGTAATCTGTGTTGTGAATGAGATGAATGCAGACAATTCATTTCTGAATTATCAAACAAACAAAAAAGCCGCGGTCACGAACCTCCGATTCATGTTGCTAAATAAGAACTAAGATTAATACCTTGGTAACGGTACTAGATCTAGATTCTATACAAAACTCAACCAAGCAAAGAGAAGACCGAGACCCAATTACGACACGAATTAGATTTATTATTCGTTTTACATAACTACTTGTACATTTTACGTCATTTTCAAACCTCAAAATACAGTAAGTGGTATTATATATTTTAAAGTAACTGACGTAAGAAACTAATTTTGCCGCAAACTCGCCAACAGCGATTTGCATAATGCAGGTGGACTGCGTTTTATAGTTCCCATTCCATGTTTAATTTAGTGTATAAAATGCATGGACAATATAATTCATGAGCTACAATGTGAGTTGGAAAAAGTTCACTAAGTAACAGTAAGTAGCATCTGTGCTTTTGCAGCGCGAGACAAAAATATGAAGTCATGTGGTTAATATTCATATACTTTTAACAGAAAAACTTTTACGGGAATTTTGCGAAATTATTATTAACAATATCCCGTAATAAATGAGTCTGCTAATTAGATTACGCTCCACTAGACATTTGAGATGTGAGAATTAGACACATTCTAATCTATATGGCAGGAATTATGAAGAAACATATTACAAAAAAAAATATCTGCGGCAGAGAAACAATGGATATTATTACTACTTACATGGTGCAGTAAATAGTAATATGGAATATGTAAATAACAGCGATTTAATTTAAATTCAAATGTCATGTAAAACAGGGCTCGTCGCGAACGTAGGATGAAATTGAAAGCGCGGAGTCCAAAAATAGTCGTGCAAAATATACGACGGCTTTCAAGTTTTCTTTTTTCAAATGGGTCACGCTGTACTGTGGGAACTCACAGGGGATCCCAGCTTTCCGGACTAACACCCAGCTATTATAGCAACGAGCGCCATCTGGGAAATAGGCGATACACGTCATACGGGTATTGCCACTGAAAATTTTAGCTGCAATGTAGTTTCAAGGTATCAGACATACTAATGTTTTCACATTTATTTTTCAAATGAAACTGTAGTGAGGATTTCTATGCCCTCGTTCTGTACTGTATGGATTGCACCATTTCTCACGCTTGTCGATAAACTGTTTACTGGTTATGGAAAGTATCTTTGTACTTAGGTAATGAAGTAGTGAAAATGGCATTTATATATTATAGGGTCATTTGCAGGCTGTACTGAAAAAAATAGGTGGTGTATGTCGCTGTGACAGTCTGTCAAATATTCTGGCAAAGATGTGTTTTCGAGAGCTCTCTAATCTTTATCATCCTATGTTCATTGTTTAGCCTCGTAGCGGTTTCACAGGTATAATAAAATCATATTTTCAAGCGCAAAAGAGTTTTGCACAATAATCGTGTGAAATGAAATGCAAAGCTGGCCTTTCTTTCAGAACCGTTCCCGAGCACCCATTGCCGCGTGGGCGGATTTAAACAAGGCGTTAGTGTAAATTTAAAAAACTACGCATTGATTTATGTGTTTGGTGTAACTGGCTATTTTACGAAATGAAATGAAATGAAATGAAATTGTTTATTCTGTAAATAGGATATTGGAATCACTTTTACACGTCATCTTAAAAAAATTATTAAAAATTAGCTAGATGAGTTCGGCGTTTCCTATCTGACTACTCTGAGAAGAAAGGCCGAAACAAACTCAGAGGTCACAGTCTCTTTTAAAGTCCAGACATAATCTTGGTCAGGCCATATGAGGATCATGTAGATTAATGTCCGAAATGGTCTTTTGAGAAAAGAACCACACAGATTTGAGTGGACCTGTCCTGTCAGTGCAAGCATTTGTCAGTAATCGTGGAGCTCAACCCAGAACTTAAGGAGCTCAACTTTAGTACCGTAAAGATTATCATAAGAACTTCATATCTAAGCACCGTAAAGATTATTTCTGCTTGCAGCGGTCGGCCGCTATAGAAATCTCATCAACCAATAGTATCGCAGAATCAGATTTTTTATGTGTCCCTTGTTTTTGTAAATGAAAAAAAAAGGCAGTAAGTAAACATTAAAATTAAAAAAAATCTTATCTTTGTTTCCTTTCTTTTGTTCCTAGTGGTCGAAAAAGGGTCAGAAATCTGTGATCATTGTAACAGAGCCTACAAAATACACGAACAACAAAAAAAACAAAAACGACAAAATATTACTAAGTATTTTTTGTTGCATTGTACGACGCAAATAGGGGCGTTAAACAGATGTGATCAACGTGTTCACGGGATTTTGTTTTCAAACTGCTTAGATATGAAGTTCTTCGATAGTACATATTTTATTATGTTGGTACCGAAACTCGGCGAAAAGGTGAAATTACATTCCGTATTTATTCTGTGTTCGAAAGTATGAGCAGTTTTCAAAATCTACAATAAATATTATTCTGTTCTGCAATATTTACTGAAGTCTCAAGTAATTTGTTTTAATTAATAATAGTAATTTAATTAATAATGTACTATCGAAGAACTTCATATCTAAGCAGTTTGAAAACAAAATCCCGTGAACAAGATGACCACATCTGTTACGCCCCGGTTCTATAGCGGCCGAGCGCTGCAAGCAGAAATAGTCCTTACGGTGTATAGATATGAACTTCCTCGGTGGTACTTTCCACGACACAGAGATAGCGTCCGCTTATAACATTTCTTGCCATATCAATGATTCAACATTCTCTAGTTATTTATTTATTAACAATCAAAATTCATGAGTATTCAGTACCACCGTATATTTCCGATTTCCAGATATACATATGAAGCGGCCAGATGCCAGATACGCTTATTGTGCTGTGTCAAAGATATACCTTAAATCATGAATTAATATAATTAAATTACGTTATTTCCTTCACCCAACAAGTTTTGATTAAAATCTTTACGCTTTTAGAGGTGAATTCACTAAAGGATTTAATTCTTTACATTGAGTCTTCCGTAGGTATAATATAAAATAATCATGACCTAGAAACAACAAAAGGTGTCTGATTTAATAACAGCTAAGCATTATTTATTGCAATGGCGCAAAAAAGTGCTCTAGTTTTACTACCTATACTTAGAACATTATTTTCACAGTAAGTAATAGTTAAGTTTACAGACATGCAAGAAAAGTTTGACCTTTCCAATGAGGACATAAAGGAAAAAAAAGAAAAAAAGAGGAAATAAAAATATGAGCCCAAATTCAAGTTCAAAAATAATTCAAGTTTATACCTATCAAGAAAGCCCAACTCCAAGGTTAGACAGGCGCTTGTAATTAACTGTGGAATAACAAAACCGCGATAAGCTTCAGGCTTCAACCGCAAACGCTTTTGTTTACTTCAAATTTTATTTTCTCCTCAAACATTTTTCGTAATTAATTACACTGCTAAACTGGGCAGCCCTTGGGCTGTTTCAACAAAATTTTCAGCAAGTAATTTTATTATTTTCATGAACATTCGTAGACAGTTTTTTTGCAAGGTAATAAAAATGTATTTCGTTTGAAAATAATAAAGCCTAATGAGTATTCTCCAGAAGAGGTAACATGTTTCATTCGTTCCAATATCTTGGAGTACCTAAACTCACTGTCACTATTCAATGTCTTGATTATTACACATCATTAATACTTTTACAACTCTCATTTCCGTCAATGTTCACATTTGCTCGTTTTTCTGCGCAAGCGCCACTTGCGTAACGAACCTGCGGCAGTAACGCGCCAATCAGAGCATCTCGATTCGCAAGGTATGTACTTACTTAATGTGACCGCAAATTTGGCAACGCAATTCTGTTACGAATAATTTTGGTGGAAATAATCAACCAAAATCCCAACTCATATTATAAATGTGAAAGTGAGTTTGTTACGCTTTCACGCTAAACGGCTGAACGGATTTAGATAAATTTGGCACATGAGTAGACCAGGACCCGGGTTAGGACATAGGATACTTTTTTATCTCAATATTGCCCCGGGATCGAGACTTATGCGGGTGGAACCGCAGGGCGCAGCTAGTTCTACATAACTCCGAAAAACATGGAATTCAAGAAACAGTCTTGCTGGTCTTCTACTAAGCGTGTCGATAGCAATCTAAATGGACTCTGCCCAGAAATCGGTTAGGTGTTTGTCAGACTTGCTGGTGATATAATAAGAAAATACTATTTTCACTTCACCAAGCCAAGCCTTTAATCTTATAGGGGTATGAGGAACAATGTGTAAAGTTCACTCATACTCTATAGAAAAGGAAAGATCCTCTGACCAGACGGGTGTCGTGTCTGGTGGGCAACTGCCCGACGATTGAAAGTTAAGTTTATTGTCGGAAAGTTATATACATATATGCTGATCGCGCGGTAAAATATGCTTGCGCGATGCAGTTTTTGTGTGAAGTCAGGTCTTTGATGCGTAGTTTGCATGTGGCGTTGTAGATGCCGCCACAATCTTAATCGAACAACTTAGATAATATTGATAACAAAAAGAATAGCTTCAAGAAACTTGATTGAAGAGCGCATTCGACCTTACTTCAGACTTCCTATTCGCTAAGCTAGTGTTCGCCTTCCATGTAGGGCAAGGATGATTTGTGAGGTTGATACGGAAATACATTTTTACAACACGAAGCCACTATGTTACTAAACCACATATTTCAAACAATGGTTTCTATATTGAATCTTACTGCTGAAATAGTTCCAATCAGGTAGGTCTGATAAATGATTATCGCTCAACAAAATAGGGTTGTCTAATTCACCTTCCTTTGTATTTGGGAGTCAAAAGGCTTTAAAGGTAAATTACATATCTAAAAGCAACAACGTAGAGATAAGTTTTCAACTTTTGTTACACAAAATTTTCGACAGATGTATTTTTTTTATGAGAGAAGATTTTAACGCAATAATAAAGAATCCTTACATTAAAAGGAGTAATTTGTGTTTTATGCAAATTATATCCGTTATGGTAATGAGCAGAATACAATTAGAACTTTTCACAAACATTATTTGACCGTACCTTTCTTTTTCGTGCGCCGATTGAGGAACCTGCAGTATCGTCTGCATACTCTCCATTTCCACCACACATTGTGTACCCAGTTCGAGTTCTGGAAAAAAACAACAACAAGTTTTAATAGCCGAAAGCAAAATATCATCGAAATATTGATAACTTCTAGGTAATAAGTTGGCTCAAAGACCCAAAATATTGATCACCTCAAAGAATGACGATGACAGAGGTTGACGAACGACGTGACGTGTCACTACGTGCCAACGAAGAATTTCATATCTATACATCGTAAGGACTATTTGTGCTTGCAGCGCTCAGCGGCTATAGAACCGAGGCGATAATGGATGTGATCATCGTGTTCATGGGATTTTGTTTTCAAACTGCTTCGATAGTACGTTAGTCCTATAACCTTTTGACCTAATGGGCAACGGCCTCCGTAGGTTATTGATTTTAGGAGGTGTATAATAATTTAAAGTTCCTGCACGAAACCGTATGACCAACATACATCTGTGACTCATTCGAAGACTAAAAATATGTAGAAACGGCTTGGAGACGCAAAACATATGGTCGGACTCGTGCAAAGTAGGAGCAATGAAAATGAACACCATAGTTGATAAAATTAATACAAAGCTGGATGAAAGTAGCCAAGGATCCACTTAGATGCTATTAGCTGGAGATGCTGATTTAAGGAGCAGTAAATTGTAACATATAGAAAACAGTGGCAAGTCAGCAGAGTCATTCTTCTAACCTCTGGCACACCTCTCACAAAGTCACGAAGAGATAACAGAATGTAATCGAACCAGCGAATTTAATGCCAGTACAGAACGGGAACAACCGCCTACAGGAATGCTAATCACCTTTAATTATTTCGTGTAAGGGTAATGGTAGACCTTAGACTAATAACGGACTATTTAGTATTCAGCCTATTCGCTAATCAATGGTTATTGGTGTATGTGTTAGATTAGTAATACAGTATTATAGCAAATGGTTTCCAGATAAGATTAAGTCTCGTACTCGTTGTTTAGGTGACATAGAATTGGTATTATTAACAAGTAACAGGAAAATACGAGACTATTATTGTATTGGTTGAGTGCTATTTGAGTAAATAGTTATCACTTCTGTATTATTTACTTGTTCATTTTCTCTATGAATCAAAATCATAAATCATCATCGAGTATTTTAAAAGGATATTATATTTACCTTAACCTTGCCTTCTACCATTCCATGCCCGACCGCAGGAGGTAACTGCAGGCGACTTGTCGCCGCGACACGACTGGTTTCTATGAAATACCTTCCGTAGCTAGCGACACATGCAGTCCGACCGCAGACCAGTAGTTCCGTCAACGCTCGGGCAATAACACGTTTTCTTCTATCTACCGACTGGAATACGGTCTGCTACCGCCTGCGGTCGGGTTCGGAATCATGAATGCAGCGACATGACGCCGCGACACGTCGCGTGCAGTTGCTGCCTGCGGTCGGGTACCGAATGGTACCTTTAATTGTTTGTTGTCACTAGTTTAAAATTGTACCCATATTGGTTTACAATTCCATAAAATGTTCAACGTTTATAGTATTATTCATTGAATCGAAGCAGAGTCTAAGCTGTCTAGTCTGCACGACCTTCGCTTTATTACCAAATACCTAACCTATCAGAATTTTAAATTAAACATCGAATGGCATTCCATATTTTATGGGTTTCTTTTGAAATTGCTTGCCTGCTAGCTAGGGTTCTATGGACCTACATGTATTGAGGTTTTTTTTGCCTCCCATGAGATCGACGTGGGCGGTTCAGATTCCGCTTCCTTAAAAGGAATTGATCGAACTTCTTTTGGACATGTTTCTGTCACAAACGCACGAACAGTTCCAACACTCGCGAACTACAGGCTAGGCCGTCATCCGATTAGGTAGACTAGAGCAGCGTCAGTATTCGTACGTGTGGCGAAAACCTCTAACATAATACATTAAACGGGCATATAATACTAATTTAAATAGTAAGTACGCAAGCGGTGAGTCAAGCCGAGGTCGGGCCGTACGTCCGTGGCGATGCTCTTTCAAATCCGGTTTTACTAGACCATTTCATGTACGCTAGGCTTATGTAAATCAAACGGTATTAACTCGGCTAGACATCGGAACAGACTACTGTATGAAGAGTTTACACTTCACACGAAGGTAGTTCAATAATCGGAACAAATTATTATATGTTCCAAGTGTTTAAACACTCCAGAACAAACCGTGAATGAAACGGCATATCATGAGATCATGCATGAGTTAAATATAGCTAATCTTGCTTAGTATGTATTTATTCGATTCTCCAATGTCAATATGATCGGAAGAGAAACAACAATTTTCACAATTATACTTCTCGGCTTGCAATTTCTGGTAATGCCGACGCGCAGCGATATTTCTTTCGACGTCGTAAGACACTAAAAGATACTGAATTCCTGTGGTAAAAAAAGGAAATAGTGCTCATCGAGGCGCTGCGTGTCGCAACGAACAGTCCAGTCTAGAATCGATTTGACAAATTACGTAAAGACGTTTCGCTAAAAGTAGAGCAGCGGCAATCACACCGAGGATTTCCACCGAGTTTATTTACCATGACGAATGCAAGTGAGCGTGCATTCTTGTACTAAAATGATCTCGAAGTTTACACAACTATTTACTAACAAAGTCATTGAGTCAGACGTCTTTGTCAAGGTTAAATTAATTGAATTGATATGTAATTCTTCACTGATCTTTAGCGTTGTGAACGGATATCGATTAAAAAATGTGTATGTTATCGATTTCGGTTTCAAATATCAGTTACTCCTCCAGCGGCTTCGCCCGCATCTTTATAAATATGTCATAACTGATAATAATCTCTTTTGAATCAGTCCAATAGTTTATTAGTTTATTCATCAAACAAAAACACAAATCTTTTCTCTTTATATTATTCGTGTAGACTAAGTAAGTAGAGATATATGGTTCACTCAGTCTGGTGAGTGAATTAGCAAGTCGAATGACCAAAAGAAGCCCTAGCTTTAGAGATTATCTTCATAAACTTGTTAGAATAATCCTATAACGATTATCTATCTAAACAACCTTCTTATTACCTTCAATTTTGATGAAAAATTCATAGTTTTCTAGAAAAGTCGCGTGTTTTCAGCAGCATTATTCTCCATACACGGTGCGGTCTGCGACGAAGTTGCGTAGTATAAATTAAATACTGATGGGATTCACAATAGGGCTCATGATAGATATGTAGGTCAGGCAGCTGTTGTTTCACAGCGCCTTTATGGCTGATCCAGTCCATCCATTTTCATTGTACAGCCGAAACAGGTGTAGTCAGAATAAATTTTCTTTCAGTCTCCCCAAATCTGTTTTCGATACCGGATCTTGTGATAAAATGACGTTTATCGATAAATTTATTAATTTATTTATCTGGGTCACAAGGAATTGAGGTACTTCGTAATTGAGAAGGCAATTTGCATATCGATATCGGTTGTGGTTCGTCAAATTGACGACTTTGATAAGCAAGTTGAACTAAGAGTTGTTGCACGATTTGGAAATGGACTGTCTCTTGTAAACTGTTAATTTCATGGCCACCTCAAGTATTTACATTCTTCTAATACTACTGTTATTGCACTGCTTGCCTATAGTAAAGCTATGTAGTACTATATTTGGTGCCTTTGAATTATATAGACAAATGAAAGACGCTTATTTATAATCAGACTAGCTTTTGCCCATGACTTCGCCCGCGAATCTACTACTTACTGGGATAAAAAGTATCCTATGTCCCAACCCAGGTCATGGTCTACTTGTGTGCCAAATTGCATCGAAATCCGTTCAGCCGTTAAGAGCGTCCATCCAAAAAGTTGGCAACGTCGCAAAAAGCTGTCAAATATTTACCTGTTTTGATTAATTTGGCAATATTACTGTATGGAAATAAGAAATGTGGCTAACTACGAACTAGAATATTAATAATGAATTGCAATTATAGAATAGAATAGAATAGATTTATTTATTTGCAATGAATGTAGGTACATATTATTAGGTGTTACAAAGTTTTATGGTTCCTTGTACATTCTACCTTAATTGGCATGCAAATTTACATTTTAAAAGAATTTAATAAAACATATAACACTGAATTTCATGTTGTAACCGTTTTAGGTGTAAAAAATGGCATTTGGAAAGTTACCAAATACTTTATTACATCTAAAACTAAATATTCCGTATTACAATATAAATTATTGCATTTCGTAATCAATATTTTAGCCATATTTCTTATTTCCATACAGTAATATTGCCAAATTAATCAGAACAGCGAAATATTTGACAGCTATTTGCGACATTGCCTACTTTCTGTATAAACGCTCTTATGGAGTGAAAAGATAACAGAAACATAGACTTAGTCACTTTTGTAACAACATTAAAAGTATGAATTAGCATAGATGTCCACCCATCACAAAAATTTTGCTAAGTAATATTAAAGCATGTTAGTAGCAGATTCAAAATCATTTACAATTAAAATAATTACACCTCCAATTTGGCACAAGGTTGTATTATTACATTCAATGAGAAGTACAAACATGTTTAGGTCTATTAAATATCCTGTTTTTATCTTAAATGCAGAGGAAAATAATGCTTAATAATGTTATGAATATGCTCACAAACTTCAATAACAATTCTAGAATATATTTACATTCAAAGAAATGCTTATAGTAACAAATTAGTTTCAATGGGTAGTGCAAACAAGACAATAAAAGAAGAATCAAATACTTTCAAATTAATTAATTTCCCAGTACCTTAAGAACATCAGTAGATTAATAAGCAAATCTTTCACAGACTACCTGCAGTATTATCTCTCCTTGTCCCTTTAAATCCATCCAAATATTGTCTAAAAATACTGCTTTTGGCGATAAGACCGCCCATTGTTTCGCCCTATGTAAAATTTCGACATTCATATCTGTTACTTGTATGGTGTACATAATAAAGAGACTATTTTAAAGGCTGCCTCATTGGTGTAATGGTTGCAACCACTACTGCTGACAATAAGGTCCTGGGTTCAATTCCCGGGTCGAGCAGTGTCAATTTGGGTATTACCATCTAGAATTTCTCAGTACTAGCCCGGAGTCTGGATTTGTGCCCGGTTGATGGTAATAGGCTCGCCCTCTATTACATGGTTCTCAAACATAACTGACAAAATGTGGGTGTACTATCGGTACAGCTCTGCCCAACCATTCTTGAAATTACAGGCTTGAAAAATATGTACAAAGAATCACCTTTGTACTTATTTTTCTATTCTTTTCTTCTTGTCTGTTTATATATGTGTCTACATAAATGGTTAAATAAATAAATAACATCAAGCCTGTATTTCGTGAATGGTTGGGCAGAGATTTCTTTAGAAATAAGCAACATCCTGCTGATGTTATGTTATTGACTAATCCAACTTTAGGACAAGTGTTGCGAAATATGAAATGAGTTACATAGGTAGCAGGAGACCTAATCTGAAGTTTGTAAGTGAACATGAACACTGATGATGACGAAACTTGAGATGTTACATAAACAATGAATTCCTTTTTAGTTAATTAACACACTAATACTAAAATGAGGCAACAGCAAAAATGTAAGAGTGATTCATTTACTTATATGTACTCTGACAAGGCTATACTTATTCTGAAACATGAGTAACTTGTAGATTGAAAATGATAATTCAGAGAATATGACTAGTCAATTAGATTAGGTAAGTAATTCTTGATAGCACATAATTATGTAATGTTTATTAGGAATCCTATCTGTAGCGCTATTAAGATTGAGTTCCATTATGGTTCTTAATGTTTTTCATTTCTATTATGAAGCATTTTAGTAGTTCAATGGATGGTCCATTACCAACAAACATGACCAATAAGCTGTTGATATGAAAATTACAGATGTTTTCTCCTCTTCTACGTAATACTACTACGGTAATAACTGAAAATGAGAAAGCAAAGCTAAATATTATGTATAAAACAATAACCACAAAAACTACCTGTTTGCAGGAGGGCCCTATGGATTTTGTAAGATTTATTGAATTATCAACAAAGTCAGGCTATGTTACTTAATAATAACATGATTATCTGTATTACTTAAAACATGGAAGATAATATTATACCAAAAAACAGTAATTTTCAATACTTAGCTATAATTTTCTCATTTATCAAAAAATACATTTGGGTATTTTTATTAATAGGATACCAGGATGTGTACAAAAATAAGCCAAGTACATCAAAAGCGAAAATATTTATGAAACTGTGTAATAATAATCAAGCCACGCAATGTGTAATTAAATATTTAGGAACAAAGGCTCTTTTATGCAGTTGTAAATAAACAATAGTTGAGAATACTAAAGAGATTTTTCCGTTTTATAATATCCATATCGTTTTAAAATATCCATGTTATTTAGAAATCGGAAAAAACCATTCGATTTACGTTGCTAAGCTATTCCAAATTCATCTTAAGTGCTAGAACTGAAAATAATTATTTCCACCAAAGTAATCAATTTTCTGTAATTATATTGTACAGAAATACATACAACTATCACTCATTTTATCTTGTATATTTTATGCACAAGGTACACAGATAAACTGAAACAACGTAGTCACCTGAGCGATAGCGATTTCTTTATTTATTACCAAAATGAAACCAGCTTACCTCGCCTGTTAAAAGGACGAACCCGAACGGCTACTTTAATCTTATCCGTGGCCATTTTCACACTCAAATTACACAAATACAATTAAAACACAACACTTTGCACACAATTGTTTAGTAAATTATTGCACATATTCACCCATATTCTAAAAAAACATTATTCATTATTTCACGTTACGATCACGACGTTCCCGGATTGACACTGTCCGCCATGTTGTTTTTACTACGTTCGATAGTGCTTGACGTGTCTTCTTGTGCAGACGATAACGCTTTGAAACATGCAATCGATTTCTATTCGCTTTAAGTAATAATCGATTGAAATTACGATTTAAACTTTAACAAATTCTTCAATAATTTGTCTCAGAGACTACACACGGCTACACAGGTAAGCTATACATTTCCTGTATTAAGCTGACCTCGCATTGTACGGAATCGTATACAATGTAAGATCAGCATAAACTGGAAATGCCCATGTGTACAGATAATAAGTTAAATAAAAGAAGAAAAAAAATAAGTTTTCCAAATCTTCATTTTTTCAGTCTTGTATTACTAAAATTAATCTAAAACAAGCCAATCAGGACACTCATGGAAGGAGAAGTAAAATCAACTCACCATCATTTTCCTGCCCTTATCCCAATTTATCCCAGATAAATTGGGATAAGGGCAAGCGCAACATGTCTTGTCCTTCCATACTTCTCTATTAGTCTTACAATTACAGCAGTAAAATTGAAGTATAACAATATTATTTTCATGTCCCTCAGGAGATGATGTTATTTTATCCAGAGATCAGCTTGCCAGCTGTCAGTTTGAATGCTGGCTACTACAAATCTGTTTTCTGTTTTTTTTATAAATAATTCAGAATTTCGATTCGATATAGTTCTATAGCAGAACAACACTAGCGGTCACATTCTGGATTGTTACCATGCCAAAATATTTACTGGTTTTTTCATTGAAACCTTTTAAGAATTATGAAAATGAATTATCTAATTAAGATGTAAAGGTTTTTCATTACATTCACATGTATTAAATAATGCCAATTCATTAAAATACTCGTATCGCGTTAGCACATCGAATCGTAAAGAAACGTAACAGTTTGTGACATCCAGCCGGCTACTAATGTCAAATTTGACATTAACAGCCGAACCGAAGCAAAACATGACGCGTCTTTTTCAACTTCTCAGGAATTTATAAAACAAGAAATTTTACAAAAAAGACCCTGAAGAAAGATTACCTAGACATACGTAAGATATTTGTCTCAAAGCAAAATACAACACGATCACATCGATATGGCGGCCGATGCACTATTTGGCTGGGATTTAACTTTTAAAACCGTGGAGAAAGACATCAAGCGGAAATCTGATGTTATTATTGCATTTATCCATTGGAACATAACGAAGAGGGGATTTAGGAGTATTGGAATAGGAGATGAGGTGAGACACTTAGATAATAACTAAGAAATAACTAGACTTGCACTACATTAGCATACTTGCAAAGAGAATGTTAAGGAAAATGAGTGTTTTAGTACCTATTCATTTTTGAAGTGTTATCGTTAAAAGTTCTTGGCGAAATAGATATAATAGCTTTAGTAGTTGACCTACTGACTGATTTTTTATCTGAAATGGACCTACGACAAAATATTGCCATATATTGCATATGAACTGTATTTTTAACACAAATATCAGTCACATCCATAATCAAAATATTGAATACAATACTTTTCTATTTCAGAGGACTTTGTCGGGAGATGAAGAAAAAACCGAGCTGTTGCCTACTGGCTGGAATGACAAGGACAACTATGCCCTGCGATATGTTCTTGATAACAAACTGTTCATTCTACATGGACTGAATACAGATGGCAATCTCATTGTTAATCTCATGGTAATTATTTTTGGAATTGTTTTAACCATGCAGCCTAAACACCTTGAATAATTTTGTATTCAAAATATCCATGATTGAACCTTGGACTCCTTGAACAAAAAATAGTTTTAAATGTATTTAACCTCCTATGTTTCTGACAAATCACATTTTTTGTATCTGTTGAGTGTGTGATACTGAAACGTAAACATGAAAACATTTCTTTATTTGTCCTGAAAAATGAAAACATTTCTTTATTCTTTCATAGTACTTATTACAAACATGACTTGACAGTATTAAGTAAGAACTTTATTCTGTTCCTACATAACCTACTCAAAATGAATCCATTTCAGAGATCAGAAGACTTGGCGGTGTCCAACATAGCAGTAAAGATAGATGATACAGTGAAATACTTATCGGGACCTATCGATAAGATGATACCTAATCATAAGGAGTTGATATATAATGTGAAGCGGGACCTAATCGACACAGTCACGGAGAGACACACGGTTACTACTGAGACGCAGACTATGAGAAGTATGGTCAATTTTTACATAATTTCATTCATTACCATATTACATAGTTTACATCTGAAAAGGACCAAAACTAAATGTGTCAAAATATATATGCTGTTGACATATCATATTAATTCATAAAAAAAATTATTTTAAACTGGTTTTTACATATTATGAATGTACCAAGTGACAAGGTTAAATTAAGTAAGAATTACATACTTAGTTACAACAAAAATAAAATATGGCAGGATAATAACAATGTTTCTCAGAGTGAGTAAAAATACCTAATAAATGACGGCATAGGGGTAATTATCATTTCAGTGCTAATACCTTTGTTAAAGCACAAGCTAGATTCATTGTTTAGTTTTAATAATACTTAACAGTGGAAACATTGTTCTTTATGAAGGTTTTCATGACATTCATTGCAATATTATTTAATAAACAATTAATTTCAACATATATTTTTTAGTCTCAGTAGTTCTAGATAAAACTTGTTGCTCTATACATATCGCACACCGGGTGCAATAATGTCATAAATGCTAAAATTGGTAAGATGAGTTCTTGATCACAAATGATGTCAAACATGCATCTACATCCGGTGCAGAAATATCATAAATGTAACTCTCAAAATGACCAACTGAGGGTTTTTGTAAGCGCTACTGCGAGAAAGTCCTAATAGGGATGATGACTAAATTTTCTTTCTTTTTTTCAATCTGTAAAAAACGTCATTTGTTACTTATGACGTTGTAGCACCGGGTGTGCGAATATGTAAATATGTATTTATGTAGCTTGAAAGTATAAATAATAACAAGCATGTGATATGTTTTCATAACTTTCACCTTTTCTAATTAATTATATCTCTTTATCTGGAGGTCAATTTCTCAATGGAAAATAACTGAAACATATCAGACATTCAAACACACTGCAGTATCAGATTCTTCTCATTTGTTATTCTAGTTTTAAGAGTCAACTAAGGAAAACAGGTTATTGGATTGCTCATAAATAATACGGCATTGCAATCTATCAAGATTTTTACTCAGTTGTGACTTTATACTCGAAACAATGTTATCTCTAAGTGATGTGTTAGTTTTAGTTACACTTGGGGTACTGTTTACCCTGAGTGTTACTGGAGGTAAGAGATATTATTAAAACAAATATTTCACCTTGAGTCCTGTACAGTGAAACCATACACTACCGACGACTAAGCATTTTTACATAACTTTATTAATGAATATCAATTGAGCAATTAGTACTCGATTAGCGGTCATCGTGTGTGCTTCCTCGCTCCTTTATATTATAGCCTTTGGTATTTTTACTTTACAACGCAGAAGTATCATTGACTATCTTCCAACTTTCTACATGGTCATTCGAGCCAGTTTTGAAAACAACAAATGTTTTTTTTTTTAATTTATGTTAAACAAAGTTTAACATTGTCAAGTTGTTTATGTCGTTCAAGTTCGGTTTGTAGTTTATTTGACACCATCATGTAAAAATTCAAAGCAATCCTGTGGTGTTTAGGTGTGTTACTATAAATTATAAAATATCTGCAAGTTGCTAGTAGATTAGACCAACTACTCAAAAATAATTATTATCAAAGCTGCATTAATAATTAAACAAAGGTCCAAATCTGCTGTTATACTGAAATATGTAGATCCGATGAAATCTTAGTTCAGTGGAGCAAAAGACTCAAAAGCACAGATACTGCAAGACAGCCCTCATAAAATGTGGTACTATGAATTGTTGCAGGCGAACCATCTACAAGGAGGCCTCCGGAGGATCCCCTGAGAGTACCGCCCCGACCAATGCCTGGAGTGAACCCCGACACCCCAGACCTATGGTACCTTTAAGTAAAGCCCGTTAACATTGGCTACTTATTTTTTTTATCTGACCCATACTATTCTATGGAGTAAAAGAAAGAAAAAATAATCTTTATTTAAAATACAAAATAATCAAAAAAAAATAATCATTCAATAATATATTATTGAATGATTATTTTATTTTATTTATTTACAATAATAGTGTGTGCCTCACGGCTGCGCCAAAAAGGTTCAAAGGGTAGAAGAAAGCGGGGCGAGCTAGACAAAACAAACGACCAGTGGTCCACATTAGCCCTAGATCGCAAGAACTGGGTCATGGGGGCCTTTGCTCAACAGTGGGATGATCCAGGCTAACAGGCTGTTACGTTAACGTTACAGATTACAATCACGTAAAACTAGAATTTCGCTATTGGATTTCTATGCAATTTTGATGTACAAAAAATTTGAGTTGAAGTTTGTACAGTTTTTAGTAGGAGCCAGAATAGCGAACCAAAACCATATGAGAAATGAGTTTCTAAAAAAAATCGCTTAAATCGTACCAAGGCCATTTAAACAGAGTAAATGTTTTTGTTTTCCAGGGGAATGCCACCACCCCGTCTGCCGAACATCGGCAGTTCCGACCTGGACCCGTTCGCACCCGGCGGCGGCGGTATGCTGTTCAACCCATTCGATCCTCGCAGGGATCTTGAGAACCCTGGCCTTGGCATTCCTGGAGGATTACCGAGGTCTTGTTGAATATGTCCTATTTAATTTTGGCCTTTTCCAATATGCATAAATACGTAGGCTTCAAAATAACACCCTTTTTTATTGTGGGCTAAAAGTGCTGAGTGGGCTCGTAAGACTCGTAGATTACAAAAAATTGGGGAAACCTGGCAAATATTGGCGATGTGTAGCCTTACCTGCCCCTGGTAATCATAAACCGTGAGCTATTTTTCTTAATGCCTACAGTGGGGCCGTCGAGAAAATTCGTTCCTGACACACCTCAGTTGGATAATTTCTAGTACTAATAAGAATCAAATTCGCAAAACACATTTATTCATTAGTATGAAACGCATTCTCTCAACCGCCGGACTGTACTCTGATGGTGGTACTTCACATTGATATTCGATGTTCGTGTTTTTTACTGTGTTTTATTCGGCGAAGTCCGAATAACTCGAACACACCGTCCACACATCGTCATGAACAGCGAATATGCCGAACATTCAAGAATATTTTTGCTATCTTTTTGCTATTCTGAAGGCAAAGATGGACAGGAGCTACTTATTATTTCCTCTGACATGTTATGCTTACATAAAACACCGCACTCTACAGAGTCTAATAAGCAAGCCATGTGTGGACGGTAAACGAACTTATTCGGTATATTCGCAATCCTTTGATATGTGACCAAAAACCGACAATCGGCAGATACGAGTTTTCGTGTATTTGCGTATTCGTCTTATTGGTGAAAAATAGGCAAATATAGGCGAATAGAGTAACTTCACATCGTATCTTCGTCGTATTTGGGCAAATAAGACGAATACAAGAACACGAACAGCGATGTGAAGTGCCACCATGAAATAATATTTGTACAAATAGCGTTTCCAGGGAAATACTTCGTATCTATTCATGCCGCTAAACGCCCTATTTCTGGAACGAAAATCAACACATAAATTTGCTAACAAATTGTCAAGCGCGCGTAAACTGCTGCGATTGGTTAATTAATTAGCAGCAGCCAATTGCGTCACTTGATTTGCGTTTAATTTTAAGGCGTCGATAATAATCGTTTCAGAAACTGCACGTAAAGCTCGACACACACGAACAGTTAAATACATCAGTTGTTATCTGATCAGTTAAAACGGATGTAATCCAAAACGATTTCCCCACTCACTGGCTTCAAACCGACTTTTATTTCTCGATCGACGGGGCCGCGCGTAGTATCTGGCTAGCCAATCTCTGACGAACCGCCGTCGCGGTGAAGCTCCAACTGACGGCAAACGGATGTAAGCACGCGAACTCACGGCACAGATTACAGTCAGTTTGGCGTCATGGAAACGAACTGAAGCCAGCGGGATACGGTGTGCCCGGAAAAATCTGTGGGTTGCCGTTAATTAAAAATTTCACACTCACGGTCAGCTTTTGGATGTACAGACGCCAGCACATCAACCTACTACAATCTGTCAAATTTCTTGAATAGATTCTCAACTTTATCATTAAAGCATAAGGTTCAAAGTTGATTGGGAAAATTTGACAGTTTCGGGTAGGTTGACCTGCTGGCGTCTGTACGTCAGTTCAACTGATCAGTTTAACTGACCGTGAATGCCCAGCCTGGTTCCGGCCAACCTCTTACCGTCAGGGGGACGTCTGCTTGTTTTGTTTCCCACCAAATAAAATGTATTATGGTATTATTATTAGAATTTTAATTGTTATTTTTGCCATCGACACGGTAAGAAGAGATATATTGTAAAAAATACTTCTGTTTACAGAGGCGCCGTGCCGCCCGGAGCTCGTTTCGACCCGTTCGGCCCACCCGGTGGGCCCATGCCGGGTCGGCGACCAGCGCCGCCGGATGCGGACCACCTGCCGCCCCCCGGATTCAACGACAACATGTTCATGTAGCCGCTGTAATAGTATTCTGCCCTTACTTTTGTCCACATCAATATGAATAAAAGTTAATTTTGAGGTATTTGTTTTTTATTCTCACATATGACAAAAATAAGTAGCTAATTATTTTCTAAATACTTTAGTATTTAACCAGCGAGTATTTATTATTATAAGTTTTGCGACTGCAGCCAGATTTGCACCGTAAAATGACACGTACGTAATACCTACTTGGTCTTGGTCTTGTTGGTCTAATGGTCTCAGGTAAAGCGCTACTGCTTAGAATGAGGTCCTGGTGATCGATTCCCAGATCGGATCTCTCAGTAGCAACTCGCAGGATTTGTATCGGGTTGGCAATAGGCTTCTTAACCCTTATTACATGGGACTTTGAAATAACCGGCGAAATGTGGGTGTACCTACCATTGGTACGTCTCTGCCTGCCCTGGGGAATACAGGTTTGATGTTATGTTACCTTCTTGGTCGTATTTAACCTATTTACCTCCCCAGTCGGATTAATACGACAAATGTTATCCTGCCCGTGTCGCCTCAGTCGTATTTAAATGACTGAGAAGTGAGAACCTATGTTCGTTTTATATTTCATTGCTCTACCCTATTTTGTCGTAGATATTATTTGTCGATTTATGAGCTGGGCGCTGGGGGCACGGCAATTGATATAAAACCAAGCGGTCAATAGGTTACAGATCAAATGCATTCCTGCTAATATCTTATAACGCATTTTATATGTATTTTCTTTCTTTAATTCTTTTGTTCTTTAAATGTCGATTAAATCCAGGTCTTTCTTTTTAGTCATTGACCTACCAAACCAAACCAACAATAAAATATCTGCTTGTTGATAAAGTAAAACGACAGGACTAATTCTATGGTTAAGATTATAATAATTATATTAAATAGACGAAGAAATATACAATTCATTATATCTACATAAAATACCCATAGGAAGTATCTATATACTTCAAAAGTTCATTTCCAAATTCTGCATGCAAGATGAACTCGGCTTTTGAATTGAATATTGGCGCCATGGCTGAATGACACTGTCATATCACAGGCTAAAAATACTACCACCACATGGTAGTAATTTATGAATAGTAGTTGAACCTCGAATCTTTTGTTCGTTTTAGCACAGATGAATACAGATGGGACACTGCATTTTAGGTATGAAGCTACAAGTACGCGGCGGGTTCGACTTCTTGGGCCAATTCAGTGAGTGTAAAGGTGCCCTTCCATCAAAATAGTGTGCAGCACATTTGTTGACAAAAAAATTGTCCAGAACCCCTGCAGTGCGTGTCCTTGAGATTTAGATGTACTTTGTCTGTCTACACCGGCAAAACTGTACGCCAATTTTGTAAATGTGCTGTGCAGCACATTTGTATACGAACATGTTCTCCGCGGAAGCGCTCTGCTTGCTCCCGTGACGTGATTGTCTCAAGAACATTATAATGATGTGATGGTTTTTGACATTCATTAATCCAACGTTTTTGGTTTTTTTTAGGCATGCCATGTGGGCGCGGTCCTATTATTTTACTTAGCTTAGTAGAATTTGGATTTATATGATTGCAACACGTGATTGTAAAAATGAATTGTCGCGAATGGCAACATCACATTTTTAGTTTAGCAAGTTATTTGTGCGGTGCACACGTTTCCCGCGTGTGTAGTGAATTTTCTTGGCTGCTCACGGCTGCAACCGTTCAATTTCTATTCAATGTGTATGGCTGTGAAGGTAAGTTACATTGTTTAAATACGTCAAGTATGCTTACAGTCACCAATTTGCAACAAAATCACTTTAAAGGTCGTGCCCTCGCTGAGCGACAAACGTCAGCAGGCGTCACGAAACTATTTAAATTATAATAAAACTTACATTATCCTGTTGTTATTAACTTCTGCATCATTATCCACGTATCTCGCGTTAGGTAGTTATGATGATAGGGTATTCAGAATTTATGTGGTCCCCGCCCCGTGGTGGAGTTTTAGTTTCCGCTACCCCGCCACGGTTCTTGTCTTACGCGTGGTCTTCATTTCATTGTTCGAATCCTAATTTTGCCGACCAAATCGCCGGTCGATATACCGATGTCGTATTGTCGAATGAGTCACGCAATAATGTAGACATAAAAAGTTATGATGTTGCTGAACAGCACATTTGCAACCTAATATAGCTAGGTAAGTAGGAATTTTTCGCAGGTACTTGGAGTTCTAGCTATGTATGTAATTGGAAAGTGAAGTTGTTGTAATGTTGTTGAAACTTTCAACTCAGAACAAAACAATGTTGTTAGTGAATCATTTGCAGCTTGCTGCATAGTTTATATTTAGCTGTAAGCTTGTTGAAATATTAGGTCAATTGGATATAAGCTGTTGGAATTTTAATTAATTAAAAGTGTTCTACATACATACAATTAATTGAATATTCTGTAAACTCATTGAAATTAATCTGAATTAGGTATCTACTTACAACAAACTTTCTTAATATTGCATGTTTAAATAACACCATGACCTGTAATTTATTATGCAATGCATGATAAACATGCCAAATCCGATAATGTTTTTAAACACAATATTACGTTCATATGGCATCACTTAACACCTTTTATATTTATTATTTGATTGATCATGAAATATCAATTATTTAATTCACACTTAAATATTTATAAAGAATTTGCATGTTACAGCACTCATTTATAAACCAAGCTGCAACTGTATGATTGTTTCCATTTAAAATGTCCATTGTCTTTGATTCGCTCATGCTCATTCCATGTTAAGTTGACAGGAGTGTTCAGTGCACTCATAAATGATTTGTATGTACTTTTGGCATAAATGATTCAGAATGTCTGCACTAATGTGCAGGAAGTTTGTGATTATCCAGTTAAGGATCTTTGTTTATTGTCTTGTTCAGACTGTCATGATTAAGAATCTTAGGAAGTTATATTCCTACAATATTCAGTCAAGGGTACAACTTACAAGAAATTAAAATGCTTCCTCTTTACTCTCTTTATAATTAAGTTCTACATCTGTAATTATAAAATACCAAACTTATTGTTCTGATAAAATCACTAAAATACCTTATCAATTCATGAAAGTTTAAAACTTATAAGTACCTTCAATTCACATCCTCAGTTTCTAATTTTTACCCGGCTATGGCAAAGCCAAAGCAGTATGATTCAAAATGGTGACTGACAAAAACTTGTTTACAAACAAAAGTTCCCTTCCTGTAGCAAGGAATTTTACCTGACACATTGGAATGTATTGCTACTGTTTTTTTATAGTATTCTTGTTCAGAATTGTTACCTGATTTTTTCTTATTGTCATTATGAATTAATGGAATAACTTTTTTATATGTTTTTCATGCAGTTCTATTTCTAGAATGATGTTATAATTTTATTAGAGTTTTGCACCAGAGTAATTATAGTGTTTAATGTGTGTATTTATAACTCTATTCTGAATTACGACCAACCGATATTAGATCGGTTGGTCGTAATTGAATAGCAAACATCATGAAATATCGTATTTGTTACTTTTATTACTTATCT
Source organism: Xanthia icteritia (assembly GCA_949128155.2). NCBI lineage: Eukaryota > Metazoa > Arthropoda > Insecta > Lepidoptera > Noctuidae > Xanthia > Xanthia icteritia. Next base: position 19,351,705 of record OX421932.2, read on the forward strand.
AGGAAGGATCTTTCTAGATAGAAAACACGGCGCACTTTTATTTCAAATAACAAGCAGCGTTGACGTCACTAGCATGCCTACGTAAATCCGCGCGTCCACAAGTTTCCTATACTGCAAAACCAAACTGCAACGTTGGGAGGTAATTTATTACGTCAGAATTGCATAATGCAGTTTATCGTTAAGTTGTGAAATATGAGCTGCCTGCTTAGACTCATTGTTTAACACAGCACTTCATGCACGTGTAGAGTCTACAAATCTGCATGCTACGTAAGACTAAAACCTACTGGATGGTTATTTTACGCTGAAATTTGCGCACAGCTGCCGAAACGTTTACATATGGCGAGATAAGCGTCGATGTGTGTATCCTTATGCGGTTTAAGACCTTGCATGCAAACGCAACGTGCTCCGTTTGAAGACCGCACACAGAGTAACTATAAGAAACTGCTCTATTTTTAATACCATTACTGGGAACTGTACATTTATGGGAGTATATTGATTGCACCGGCGTAAAATGTCTGGATTCCCTGGATAGAGCGTCGACCCGACCTTGACTAGCGTGTGTTGACCCTGCGCAAGCGCTGGTCCGTTACCCCGAGCACTCACGTTCCCGCCTGACTACTCGTAGAGTGCGAAGTGAGGCCAGACCGTTTTCTACTGATTTCATCCAAACCTTTTTGGCTGACAATGATAGTTTTATTGACGTCACCACTCGGCTAAGGCGGTTAGTCTGGCGATATAACGCTATTGTTTAAAGAACTTTAAAGTATTCTTTTAATAGGTGGGCAGATGATTCGTTATTTGGTTGCTCACATTCTTCAACGAGTACCTACGTGTTGTTTTCCCAGTCCATGGTTCATATAAACGTTTCAACCATAAATTAACTTTATGTGTATAAACACGTACTATTTCTCGGAAGCTATCACTATCAGTCTTGTTTCTATTTGGTATTTTTCTAGAGACTATCCTAATACCAGACTACCTATGTATGTAATTGCAAATGGCGTGATTAGTTAGTGACTGTAATTACCGTTCAGTTTATTAATATCTGTCAAGCGACGTTAACAGACTAAAAAAACAAATTGACTACGTCAGAAAATAGTAATTGAATTGATTATAACGTCGAGGAATTTAAACTACCGATGTATTTATATCACAGAGATGCCGCAAACATACAAACATTTATGAAATTTCCGGAAAGCGCCACTCAGACTCGACTTAGAGCTGTTAAATGGCGTGGCCATTAAGCGCCGCCTGCCTCGGGGAGAAGAGGGTCGCTTGACAAGCGATAGCTACGTACTACGTAGGTATATAGAAAAACTCGGGCTGCTATTCAGTAAGGGCTAAGGTCGTTGCTCCGAGCTCCTTGCATAGACGGGCTTTCGAACCGCAGGACGACGCACCCAACATCGTCCTTTTGACACAACACGCACATTATTAGCATGATTGATCGGTTTTTAACCGAAACCAGTAGGTAGGTATTCATTTAGTATTGGGAGTTTAAACAATATTTCTAGGTCATGAACAAAAATACATTTCTCGATAACGAGACAGCGTGAACGAAGCGGCGCGCGTGTATTTATTAATTTTCCGGCTTTTGTTTTACACTTAAAAATAAAACATTTATTTTGCTGAAACTTCTGAAGCTTGGTTACGAAACTGTGCAACGTCTTTAGAGTCGTGTTTCTCAATGTAATGCGCTGTGTATACGTCTTCATCTACTGAATCATGAAACAGATGATGAAATACTAAAATATGAAATGGAGAAAATTCTCTGCTACTTTCAGAGATTTTTATATACGAAACTCTTTCGTTTTTCTATTCCAAAACGTCCTTTTTTCCTCCGGAAATGTTTGCCAAATCGTTTGTATATAATCGAGCCAACCTTGGTTTTCTATTTAATGTCAGAATTTGTAATTAACGTTGCATTGCGCGCTCTATGTATAGACATAGGTCTATTCATGATCGTATAAGTGCAGGTAAAGGGGGTCAGAGACGGGGCGCAGTCCGCGCGGGCGGATCCGGGTCACTGAGCCAGGTCGCGCCGATCGCGACCATCACGGTCAGGACGACTCTCCTCCTGATCTGGTTAAAAATAGCATCCAAATCGAGTAATTACAAGTCTTTATTCAACTTTTTGCAGATAATCCTACAATCTTTTACATCTGTTATCGTCATTATAGGCAATTTCTAATCTTAAACCCAAAACCTCGCAAAAACTAAAATTGTCAGGCAACTGTTTTCGGAGTTGATTGATAACCGGTTAACAGATTTGTTTCTGTAGATACCTACTCTTTTTATATGCTTTCGTGACAAAAACAGATTTTGGAGGTGACCTAAAATCACGCAACTTTTTACCGTAACTGAATGAGTAAAATGATCTTTGCAGTATTCCTGGGAGCAGTTAGGCTGATAGTAGACTGAATTCTGGGAAAAACTAGTGCCCTAAATATAGTCCATCGGCCACTGCGCGTGACGTCATGCGCAGTACGTCACAGTTAATACGTCACGCCCCGACTCTCATCATCTACTATACATTGTAACAGTAAATCAATTGTAAGACATAGGCCAAATATGTTTTGATATTCGGATAGCTCATGACGTAAAAAGGTGCCTAAAAATATATATAATGCCATAAATAATATATCCCATCAAAAACATAAAATGTAAAAGAAAAGCAAGTCTCGCAACGCAGTTCTTCTACCGCAAAAAGATGTGAGATCTAATCTAAAACCAAGTCTGTTCATTTATTCAGTACCTATCTATTTGTCATCTTTATTTCTTTAATAAAAAGAAGGGCTAGGCCATCGCACGGCAACATAATCACATAAGAATAATCTACTATTTTAAATAGTCCTAATTAAATAAAGCGTAGCGTAGCGCAGCTAGTAAAGAACATGAATAAAAAAAATACATATTTATATATATAAATCCGCGAAATTAAGTGGGTTAAAGTTAGTTAAGTACATTCTGCTCGTATTTGTACCTTCATATTATAATCAAACAGTTGTAATTAGGTAAAACCAAAATTCCCATTTCAGAAAAATATCGAAATTATCGCAGTTTACTAAAAGTACTTATCTATTTAAAAAGATTAACGGTTATATCGTCATAATCTTGAGACCTTGAAATACCTGTCGGTACGTTAAACTTGTCGTTCTGGTTTTCAATCCCTAAGTTCATACATCTTATTAATGGTAAATAACATTAACAGACTACCGTTAGCTATGCTGCAGTTATTCCCAGTTATTAAAGGAGCTTTTTGAATCAGTATTAATTCCTCGGAGGTTCTCGTCTCGAGGCACAAGTCAGACGGAGGAAAATTGACGCTAGACCAAAAAATCTGAACATGTTCCCCGAAAAAGAGAGTAAGAATTGTCATGCAAGCTAACATCACACGGTGCTATGAAAAAACCAATTAAAGAGTGGTGGTCGGTGGAGACCACAAATCTGCATAGGTACAAAGCGTAGACGCAACCTGGCCAGACTGTTGTAGAATGCGGCTGGCAGACTTGATGTGGAAGTTGGGGGACACATACTTCCTGTATTTGAAAATTTGAAGCAACTTGGCCTGTATTTGAAAATTTGAAGCAACTTGGCCTGTATTTGAAAATTTGAAGCAACTTGATCTGCTGAGGTGAGTGAGAAACACTGAATCTGAACAACAAATTGTTACACTAGCTCAGTACTAAAATCACCGAATCATTTGTGACAGATCTTGTTAACAGCGTAGGGTGGTGATCTTGTACCTAGTATACGATTGTTTACGACGTTTGATGCAAAGTTCATCGTAATAGGGTTCACCCGTTATCATCCTGCCAGCCACACGTCGATAACATGCCGTTCATCAACCGAACATCTGCCTGTTGATAACTCAATAAAACGTCACAGATTTATGACCCTTCCACAAACATTTAGAAATGTTTATGCATTACCAACATTCTTGCTTTAAAAATATCTCGCACAAGCATCTAAATAATAATAATTTATTTTAAAATATTGTGCCAATGTGCAAAATATCCTTCAGGAATAAAGAAAATTGTGAGCATTAACTCCTCAGAGACAGCGACTATTTCTGAATGGTCTCACACGGTTTTCTAAATGCAATTCTCAATGGTCAAGCTGCGGAAGTTACTAGGCCTAACATAAGTTCAAATCCATGTCTGTCTGTAGACATGTAGGGGTTACGCGCGGGCGGAGTCGATGACCGAGTATTGATCCCGACGAAGTGTGTCGCGACCCGTTTTCCGTTGCAATACACCCAAGGGGAGCGATGCAACGGTCATCTCGATACAACATTGCATTAGGTTCAAGCGAATAGGATGACGCTTCGCCTAAACGTGGACTTGTTCTAGATAGATAGCTGTATACAGGTGGTGCCAGTGTTATTTTCTCCTTTTCCTTCAATAACTTATGAACCCGACAATATTCCTGGTATGTTGAATTGTTGATATAGGTTTAACTTGTTTATGTCAGCTACGTTCAACTGATAAAAAGGAAAACTGTAAAATCCTTTCAGCGCTCCCAATTTCTGACTTATTGATTCTGACTACGTTGCCGTGACTTGGTTCCGTATAAACTTTACTTTCTATTTATAGACTTTGATAGTCTCATTTATATTGTTGAGTTACAAAACAATTTAACTATAAATGTATTTACAGATATGAAAGACATTCATATTTATTTCACGTTCAGTACCCGTTCATTTCATGAGCGTTGCACAGGACGGTCGATGTGGTGCGTGGCCTTCGGACGTTTAGTACCAGACTTGCTAAATGTCAGTCACGTCAATTCTGTGTTTTGCGGTAACCGGTACGGAGTTATTGCCCAGCTATCCTGCAAAATTTTCGTTAATTCTTCAGTAAACTTTACACCGAGCTGTAAACCTCTCCTGGTGGCTGCAAAATGAAGACCTGTATCCTCTTTTTTACCGTATAACCTGTCCGTAAGTTGGCTTGAAATGGAAATTCTGCTGTAAATAGAAAGTCTGAATAATTCATGTCAGATAATGAGGTCGGGTATCGATGGAACGCTTTCCTTAGCCGGGTTCGTTTGTGTGAAACTGCTGAAGGCACCTACGTCGAGGCGGTAAATCGTTGTGATTGGTCCATTGCTTGGGTAAGTAAGTATTAGTGTTGTGAAAGTTGATTTGCACCGCATATTCCCCTCCATGCTGCTAAGGTGTATGGAGCGTTCACTTTTCACTTCTGGAATGAGTGTCTTTGTTGGAAGACCTACTCATATTTCAAGGAAGTGTGCAAGGTGCTAAGTATATTTGCGAGATGTCGAGCACGAAACGTCCCGAATTATAAACATTCCAAAATAGATCGGAGAGCTTTCCTTATACGTGTTGGTCCAATTTGTAATCTGTATCGTTTTCGTCTAAATATGAATAAGAAAATTCCGGGCTATATAAATCATTCTGTCGTTATTTTATCTAAATCGCATACTCATTCTTGTATTATCTAAAAGCTGTTGTCGGTGATTCTAGAAATCAATTTTTGTGACAGCATAGTCAGTCAATGTACTTACTATCCCAAAATAATCTACTACACCCGTTGCCATGTCGACGCGAATGGATTTGACCTTCGGAATGCTTATATTACATCATAAAGATTTTGGCGCCACAGAGTGCAGTCGTTTTTCTTTATGGTAGATAGAAAAAATAGAAGTCTCGGGATATCCTCCTCATTTTTGCTTTGGGGTTATTACTAGTGAAACGAATTTTTTAAAGCAACTTTAAAAAAATCGTTTGGCATTGCATCTGCAGTAATATAGGGTAATCCATGTATTATACCAGTACTCGTACCTACCTGTTATGTTGTTAATGATATCACTGCGGCAAATACCGACGCGTTTCGTTAAGATAACTACGCTTTAAACACATATTTTATCTGATAAACACATCAAATCTATAATTACTGCGGTATGAACCGAGTTAGGGTGAACTGATTTTAATCTGCAAGGATTATATACGAAGACGCCCTACTCTTCTTTCTAATTGCTTACAGTATAGCTTACAATACAGTAATCGCGTTTAGGAAGAAGACTGGGGCGCGTCTTCGTGGATGGCACTATCTATACTCGGTAGTTTATGCATGACGTTATTGACGACATTTCAATTTGGTAAAATGGGTAAAATTGATTAGATATCTGATACTAGGGACGTTTATTTGCAGTAGGAGTTTGTTAAAATCCAACCAACAATCGCCCCATTTTGATTATCCTATAAACGCACGTTGGGGCTGGTGCCACGTGCTGGAGTCACGTGGGTGATACATGAACACGTTGGAGCAAACCCTATTTCATCAATTAAATTAATTTACTATTTATTGAAGCCTCGTTTACTGAAAGTCTTTAAAGACTGAAAGCTTCGTGGAACCAGTATACAAACCATCGTACGCAGCTTTATGCCACAATGCCATTTAATTATTTACCTAATAAATTTTCGAAAAAAGCAACGTGCATGGGCCTCGCAAAGATCGGAACCGGGAAAAGGCAATAATACTATTTATTGCCTTTCCTGGTTCTGATCTTTTAAGAAGTTATAAATGAAATATGTACTTATTTACGCCATTTCCTGATCACAGTCATTCTTCTTCCTGTCCTAGTTCCAATTCATTTGGAGTCTTTCAGCATCTTTTTTAGCCGTCACCTCAGTAGTTATCCCCTTTCTAGCCGTATGTCATCGTTCTCACTAATCTTTTACCCATGTTTATCATTTCCTAATATTCCATCATTTTCCATTTGCAAGAAAAGACTTCGATGTTTATTCGATATTTGACCGCAAATCCTCACTATCCCATGAAAGGACACCATTCACGTTTCGTTCAAAGTTGGGCCCAAAACCCAGTCAGACAATTCCGATAGCTGTTTTTTAAAATTGAGAAATCTAGTTACTTTGAAGGTCTCTATCGCGTCTGGGAGGAACATTTTAGTGACGGAGCCTGTTTCACCGTTCTTGTATCTTCGGTTCCACTTGACGAGCAACCCCATACGGATCTGCCACTTGACGAATGAAACCAGGCAGCGGTCATAGTCCGGCTTCTTTTTCAACTTGAGTGTAGCCTCTTTGGCAAGGTGGTCTGCGCGTTCGTTGTCCTCCAGCCTTGCGTGAGCTTTTACCCAGAATCAGGAAACATCTTTGCTCTGGGATAAGGACGTGCCCAGTTGCCCACGTTAGCTCTCGCCTCTGCCGCTAGGAAGTGGAGGGGACCGTGGTTCGCCGGATGTGGAGTTTTCGCAAACGCCACCACACGCTTAATATACTTGCCTGAAGGGTTGGCTGGGGTACTATTTGCCTCATACAGGGCGGACCTCATATATTCGGACGTCCAGTGGGAGTATCCCAGCCAGCGTCGCTGAACGCATTCAGCGAAACCGTGCGGAGCTTTTGGGCGAATACTCATTGGACCGTATGTCCGTGAACTAAGATTGGAGTTGGTGTGCATTTTCTGCACTCCAATCTTCTTAGTTGCCGGCGACCAGGCGATTGCCTCATTCATCACCACCGGCTCCACCGCTGCCGTGTAAATGCTCCGTATAACCTCCGGGTGCAGCCCACTTTGGTCGCTCTAGATAGCTGTTTGTAGATTCTACACACGTAAGCGGCGTGGATGTTGAATGTATGCTCAAGATTGGGACGTCGTACTTTAGCTTCCTGGTGACTACCATTGCACAGGTTTTATGTGGTGCAAATTTCAGCTTATTTCGGATGCCCTATTTCCGAATATACTCGGCGGCATAGGCCTGTCTTTGAACCTCCAATGCTGGGTCACCGCCGAAGATCATAACCACATCTTCAACGAAAGCCTGGCAGTGATCTCCCCGCTCTTCTGGCCCCTTTAGCAGTGGGTCCAGAAGTATATTCCAGAGGATTGGATTCCCTTTATACCTGCACCATCCCATCACCCCGCCCCGCCCGCTGCGACAGTAAGTCTTTCAAGACATTAATTGTTTTTAACTTCATATAATAATGATTTGTTTTTTTTTTTGTTTTGTGGTATATTTGCAGTGATTTGTTGTTATAGTAATACTTTTCGAGGTAACGTTTTTATATTTTAATTAAATGTAGGTACGTAAAATAGACTTGGTGACATACTTACTTTTTTCGTTGGCCTAAAAAGTTCCTCCTAGACGTGATAGATGCCTTCAAGGTACCTAGATACCCCCGTCAGGAACGAAGTTCCTTCTCATGATTTAAATCAAAAACAAAATTTTCGTATCCGCCATTTAAGATCTACATTTTGCCCCCACTATCGGTTTTAGCACCCTCGAAAACTATGATAACGACACAAACGACGAAAAAATTGAAAATCTTTGCAGCCGCTATCTTTGATAATATTTTGACCAAATTCACACTTTCTCTCTCTCTCATGCAGTGTACTCGGGCCGATGTGTAAAATTTTATCACACGACACTGTAATCACTTTACTATTTTCGTTTGTTTTTTCTTTTTTTTTCTGCCGGCGTTCTTTCTCTTTCTTTCTCTTTGAATTAGAAGAAGACCAAACCCAGGGTAACACATTTTTTTCGCTTTGGGTTTTGGGCCCAAAATGAATGATCTTCTTTGTAAACGTAGTGAATGGTGAACCTTCAAGCTATCCTTGTGTGCAAGCTATCTTCTGCTTATCAAGTTCTCACAAATATTAGCTCAATAGCTCGCTTTACTTTAACATTCTAATCAGAATAAGGATCTGAAAATAATTAGAAATCTTTTCACTGATAGTGAACATCAACGGCATATTGGCGGCGTATCCAATGATTGAACTTATAAATCTACGTTACTGCCGACAGTCTGTCCATAAATATTTATGGATGATATAGTATCATTGATTTGGATTAAGACAACACACAGCTTATTCCGTCTAACATAAACCTACCTACATTATGATAAACACTAATTTTGCTCAGTTTCTATACTATACCATAATTCCCAATGGACTAGAAAATTTCCTCTCGCCGTGGGTGGAGCTAAATTTATCCGAGGCGGGTTGTAGTGGGCAGGCTTCGATAAAAACAGCAGCTGTATAGCAAAGCCTGTTTTTCCATTTAGACGTAGGACGATGCCAACATCTCAGTGCACGTAGTGATAATATTCTAAATCTGCTAAAATGTCAGTTGACAGACTTGAGACCTACATGCCGCCGAGCCGGTGAGAGCGAACGAGGTCGCTTTAGCGATAACCTTAATTCTACATTTTCAGGATTGCAAAGTTGTAGCTCACGCGCTAAATCTTTCTCGAGGGCGATAGAGAAACCTCTTAAGATTTTTCTTTTACGAATGAATCGCGTAGCGGTTTTAGGAAATTTCTTTTTAATAATTCAAACAATCCTCCCTTAAATCACTTTTTATTGGGTGTGTGTACAGATAGCCACGCGTGGGAGTTTCTTAATACGAATTCTTTCTCGTTTTTCTCGCTATTATTAGAATGTGACCGTCGGACGGCGTCGCGGTTGCTAATCGAATCTTCTCGGTCACAGATGCGTCGTTTGAAATGCAATTGGTTCAGTTATATCGCTCTCGATTTATTTTTTATCTCACCAATTAGGAACTGTTGGAAAAAACCCGAGATCAATCGGTAACAATTAGATAAAAACTGTAGCGCGTTTATTGGAGCAATTGTGTTAGTTTTGCGTCTTTTAATGAGTGTTTGCAACATGATTCTTAACTTCTGACTGTTCGAAAATGAGATCTATCAAACAATCATTGTTTCATTCATATGATGGCTCATAACTTGTGAAAAGTTTAAAAACTTGTGCGAAACGAGTGGGCAGACGTTGGTGTGCGTGTGTGCGATGTGGACAGCGAAGTACGTCTGGCAAGTGACGCCAACGCCCCCGCCTGCTCCGCCGGCGCGCCGCACGGCGTGACGTTCCTCGCGGCTGGCGCTGGGGCGGCGCGCCAGTCTCTGCACAACCGCGGCACCGACAGTGTCGAACCGTTGCGATGTAAACGCCTAACCTTCTAATCTGTCTACAACGACAGCCTCAGTTGCGTGTGCACGATAGTTTCAGTTAATTTCCTCATCAGTCTATTAACTTAATTTTTGTGTTAATATAACAGTTTTGTCATCCGCCGCGCCGGATTCATGTAAGTGAAGTTTTTGTGTCATCATTAAAGTCGGTGTCCCGCATTACTGACGCGTTTTGAACGAATCCTCAAGAGTCATGCGAGCGTGACCAAAGTAAGACAGTCTGGGGAACAGTACACCATTCAATCCTGGTCGGTTGGATATGGTCAAAATAGGTGACCAGGTAATTTTTTTAAATTGCACAATGTGTTATTTTGTAGTGATGCATTAAAAAGTAAACTTGGAATCATTTCTAGCGTTTGCATTTAAAATGATTACTCACTTTTGAATCAACAGGTGTTCAACTCAAAAGCGCGGTTACGCCTCGCACTTAAGAAGTAGCGTAAAAAACAGTAGACCGGTAGCTCCACTTTCATATTATTGATATTTAAATGATATAGTTCTTTGCCTGTGATCACAATTAAATAAACATAAATTAATGTTGAAAATAATTATAAAGTCAGCCCTGAATATGGACCACGAAAGACTAATGAATCAAATTAAGTCAACAATTATCCGATTGTGATACAATCTGCCCTTTGCAAAAATGACCAAAATTGTAGCAGGGTGTGTTGTGGAAATGGAAATACACGTTTGCTTAACGACCTGTTTTTGTGTATTGTGTTAATTTAATACCACTTTAATCGTTCTTCGCGGGTGCGGCTATCTACATGACTTCAATAGGTATCACTCCTAATTAACAGATACTTCAACCAGTATTATAACGTTCGTTATTTCCTGTACCTTGAATACATCTCTAGTTTCTATTATTATTTAGGAAGTGTATAGAATGCCGCTAGCGGCATCCCTATTTGCGGCAAAATAATGGCGCTGCCTCGGCTCGGCTAAAGTGCCATTCAAGCATTGCATTGTCATTGTCGCTGTTACTTGTCATTTTGTTTGATTGTTGAGATTAGTTCGCCGCCCTTTGTATTTATTGAACGTATTTGTTTTAGATAATTATATCAAAAGTCACTACAATGACTGAATTTACGAAAAATGAAGTAGCAAATGAAAATGGCCGAAAGGTATGCTAGGTTAGGTTAGAACTGTGCCCACACAACACACGAGCCGAGCGTTGGCGCGGCAGCGGCCGGCGAGTGCCAGGGTTCGTTTAGGCACAAGAGAATGTAATGTTTTGGGAATATGGTGTTTTACAGCGAACTAACCTCAACAATCAAACAAAATAACAAGTGACAGTGACAATGACAATGCAATGCTTAGGGCACTTTAGCCGGGTCGAGGCAGCGCTACTGTTATGCCGCTAGCGGCACTTTATCCGATAGGGATAGAGTACCGCTAGCGGCACTCTATACACTGCCTATTATTTATACGTTTCCTCATTATATCAGATTTCTTCGACCACATTACCACAGTATTACGTGAGCTATCAATGTCACGGTCACTTACTATATTTATGTATTATGTATGTAGCATAGCATCTCCTTTGTTTGTTGCTAGTAGATGTTGTTTATCGTCTTCACTAATGGTCTTGGTCGACTAATTTTTACCCGACTACAGCAAAGCCAAAAGAAACTGTTATGATTTTTTACTTATCTGTTTACCTTGATTGCGTTCAGTTTTTCTCTTATTGTTAAAATATTATGTTCGTTTACGTTTATTGAAGTGTCAATCTCAGCAAATCAAACTGAGTCATCTAAATACCTACCAACGTCTAACAACAACATTTTTGCATTGATTTTTATTACATTCAATTATCTACCAGTAATCGATCAGGAATTTGTAATGGTTATTTATTGTTAATGTATTTATGGTTCTGCTCCCTGTATATCGAGTATCTTTATTAATACTCATTAGTTCTATACATCATACCTTTTAAGATGTGGTGTTTATAATAACTTGAATACAACATGAAATCTTCTACCTATATTCGACTCGGGATCCACGTAAACCGTTTCATATTACCTCTTTTCTCTTTATTCCAAGCCCTTTCGAGTCTTCGAGGTCACAGGTAAACGTGCCACCGTGTCGTAAAAGGCGCAAAACTCCCTGTAATAAGAAAAAAATCCATAGGTAAAAGCGAAATAAATTCAGGTATGAAAGTTTTACGAAATACGGAAGTTTATTTTGTTATTTTCTTTTACATTCATCTTTGAGATATAAATGAAGGTATCCTAGATTTTTGGACTTAACGAATGGGTTTTATCAAATAGATATACTGAAGTGGTAATGAACTGTAGACGGCTAATTATTTTATCTCGAAGATGTTGCTCGAGTTGTTCCTATATCGAGATAGTGGCAGCGGATATGACTTCATTCGGATGATTACACATAAATTATTAAACTTATAACGCTCGAGACAAATACTGATAACATTCTTGATTATATATTTTCGTAAATATTAGCATGTTTTCAGTTTCATTTGTGATTCACTCGTAACTCGTAACCTAGCTTAGTAGTAAACATTTCAGAACGAGCTGATGGAAGTGTTGACGCAGTTTGGTTTTTATTGGGAAAATTATTTTACGCTTTATTTTTCTTGTGAAATGAGTCGCAATACGATGACCTGGTAGCTAATGAAAATGAAAAACAGAATGAGTCAACGCGTTCCACGCCCGAAAATTATTAGTAGGAGCTTTTATAGGCTGCTCACGCTGACAAGAACAAATGAACTTATCCTCCTAATGTCCTAGGCAACCAATCTAGCGTTCTCACTACTTGCTTTGTATAGATCATCGTTAATATTTTTCTAATGGTAAATCTAGTTACCCCATTTGAGATCACAATTTACAAGCATGATGTCATGTATGTATGAGCCGCATTTTAATAGGTAGCACACGAGGTGCGTTGGAGCAATTCAAAGTCAAATCGTTTTCAATGTGCATGTTGCTATTATGCTGTATCATCATTTATATGGGTAGGTATTAGATAGATAAATACTGCTTGGTCCAGTCAAGAGTAAATAAATCTTTACTCAAGTGGTCCAGTTTAGTACCAAATAGTTCTAGGAGGATGATGCAAAATCCAATAACCAAGCAGTAAGCACGGTAACCCCAACATAGTTTATTTAAGAATATTATGAAGCCAAATCGTTTGTAGGAGGATAAAAATTCACATATTTCGCGGCAACATGTGTGCTTTGTGAGGTACCAAACTACCTACGATAATATAAGTATGTCGCATTGATAGCACATACATAGGTATTTTGTTTATCTGCTGGTGGCCTTCAGCTGCGCTGTTGCTTCGTGACTAAATCGTAAGCTATCGCTATTGTTTCATCAGTTCATAATAATCCCGCGAGATAGGCGGATATCGGTATCAGATTGATCTGTTTTCCATTACCATGATACGAATGAGCACTCAGTGTGATTGGTGAATAGGTGCAATAAATCTTTAGTGCCATCTGCTATTGAAGTTTTCCATGAGAACTCGTAAAAGCAAAGCAAAACTGCTCAGCCTGTTGAAATCCGAAAGACTAAGATAACTTGTTGAATAACAAGTTTCTTTAGTCCATCTTGTCGTTTTCCGGACTTATTGTCAGACAAAACCACCTTTTCTTGAAAGAGTCGGTTGTGCACTGATTAGCAAGCATACGTTGGTGTCGCCTGGACGGTTTCACATCGAGAAGCTGGTTTAATGTGGAGCTCATTTCATCAATTTTCTGCAGCTACTTGAAAGATGTATGATATAAGCCCTCAATTGTCTGTTACGACATCCACGGGAAGAAGTGGGATGTGCTATTCTTGGCCGGGAACCGCACAACAGATTTTATTAACTTTAACTGCAGAAGTTATTGGTCTGTTGTATTATTGTATCAGTTTCCCAAAACACCTGCGTTGTAATGAAAGAAAATTGAATTCTATTACACAAAAAGAAATTGAAACTCTTTAACCGCAAAAAGTTGTTGTTGAAGAAATTGCGTTTTAATTTGACTTGGGGTAAACAACATCAAGGTTTGTAACGACCGCTTACTGGAATTACCTGCCGGTAATTCCAGGAAGCGGACATTTAGCTTCATTGCCATGAAGCTAAATGTGCAACTAGTTGCATAGATATTGTTGGGCGACGGCCTCGCCCTGTTTCCGCCATAACGGCGATACTTGATGCACTAGAAAATCTACCCTTCGGGGAATGCACCTTTTTTTCTGTCTGGTATGTAGTCGATCTAGTTGCTCAGTTAACCGTGACTCATCGAGTGGAAGTTCAATTATAAATATTTATAAACATACAGTAGTTGAAAATTGGGGAGTCACTCTTTCCAAGACCAGTCTTTTAACAATTTGCATATATTTAACGGACTGACAGTACTTGTTAAATATCATTATCCATTTTAAACGTAAAAATTAACAATAGTTAATACTTGTGCGTGAGTTTGACCAACACAATGGAGTACATTGTTTCCAATAATTGTTTGCGGTTGCTCAAGTACGATGTTACAAGTTCAACATGGCGGTGTTAGCCACGTGTCGACTCTATAAATTCATGCTATGTTTTGCTAGTGTTCGTCCATTGAATTCCATAGCTAGACTGCCAGTGCTATTGATAGACCAATAACATCCGCATCCTCGTGCCCTTGCACACATGAAACGTGCATTGTGTCAAAAATACTGTTCACATCGAAATTATTCGCGGCGGAATAATCCAATACAGTACATACTGTTAAGAGTACAATAATTACCTAATAAATAGTGATTGAATTGGACGCATAGAAATTAGATTGATTGCTTGGAGTTTATAAATGACGATTTGTGAATCAGAGACAGTGCATTGTCAGTAGTTGAACCTTATCCAAAGTGATATAATATGTAAAGATACGTGATAATGTTATTTATTATATTAAAGATCCAGAAATTCTTCACAAATCTTTGAGCAGATGTTTCAGTTCCAGTATATACCAACAAATTGTTGCTGCCAACTGAGTTTGCATATAGATTTTCAAGTACCAACGGTATCAGTTCGTGGTCCCGGCTATCTCGGCTAGACGTTCTCCCGGGTTCAGAAATTACAGATGTTGGTCTGAACCGTCTGCATTGTTGCACATGTGTGCAGTCTGGCTTGGGTTTATCGACCGTAGCGTCTCGTTCAGATAATCTTCCCTGCGGCTGCGACTGAAGACTTTTCCCTTTGTCTTACAAGTGTTTTATTGGTCTCTTTTTGTTTCCTTTCATGCGATTCATAGCAACTACCTATTTTTATGGATGTTCACAAGTACTAAAACAACATTTACGTATTTGTGAGCGACTTGGAACATAAAATAAATCAGTTTTAACAAAGTAACATCGTTATTGTAAACTCATTAACTTATTTTGATATTTTAGTACTTCACGTGTTCTTAGATAGTATCCAATTTATAATATTATAGAAAAGGAAAAACTGCGGAGAACTTCGCCATTCCACTGCGGAGAACTTCGCCATTCCATAAATCAGTAGTGTGTGTAAGCAGATAACATACTATTTCGGCGACATCGTCACTCTTATTTTTATCTAAGGTTTTGACCGTTCCATGTTGAATAGATTGAACGGGCAATTATCTCGTGCAGCGTAATGACTTTGTTGCTACTAATAAAACCACGCAAATTGAATTGTATCTCTGTTATGAAGATTAGAAGCTCATTGTGTAGGATCAGGCATCATCTATTTGCGCTCAAGGAAAATCAAATTCCCGAAGTGAAATATGTTTGCTTGCGTCAGCACGAGCCACTGTTCCTTTTGGCCTGAACCCAAGTCTGTGCCGTCTCCTTGATAAAATCTGAAGGAAAATAAAGCAAAACACTTCAAAATATTCTTGAAGATTTTCGCACAGTTAGGTATTGAGTGGGGGAGGAGAGTAAATTCGATTGCGGCCAATGTTTTGCATCTAGACTATACATACACGATTGTAAATTTAAATGTAAACATATGACGTGTATATGTAAATCCCACGCCGGTATCGTGGCTGCCAACATCTCGTACGCCGCTGTTTCAGAGTCGTGACCGCGCCGCTCCTGTAATCCGTCGTCTTTATTGTTTTGTGCTAATTGTGTAAAAATTGTATTTTCACATTTCAAGTGTTTAGTGAGACCCCGCCCGAGCGAGTCACGCGTAAGATGCCAAATATTTTGGGGGCAAACGATATCATTTATATTGTCCTAACAGCACTGTTCACTGTTATACCGCATTTGTTAAATAAATTTCGTGATCTCCAGTTGTTTAGGAATGTGTTGATAAGTGTTTGAACTATAGAAGTAAAATATAGCATGTGTTCCATAGCTATACGTGAATAATCATTATTCGTTGAAGTGTGAATGCCATTCGTCTAAGGATCGATAGGTATCGTTGATATCCAAGACATTTATTGAATAAATAATTTTATTTATCTTGCATGCTCCTTTGCCATCGATCAATTATTTAACTGGAATATTTATACATATATCAGTTTTATATTGTTCATTGGAGCTATTAATATGTGACTTCCAAGAACCCCATTATCGTTGTGCATAGTGTAAACAACAGCTCTGAGTCACAAGTAAGACATTGCGGCGTTTTGTTAATTGATGTTATTTGTTTGTCGCAGCTGGAGATCCCTTCTGTGGCGACATTGATGGAGTTCCGCTTGGACAGCGCGGAGTACTGCCAGGCCCAACACAAATAAACTGCAGGGCGTTTCGTGCGACGAGGGAGCAGAGCGTGCCACCGCTGGACCCATGCTGCCGGGAGCGCAACACTCTACGTACCCCAGGCGCTGTACCACGTACACACACCCACAGGTAACCACAAGCTCTTGCTAACTACGCTCAACCGTCATATTGAAATCAGAGTGGGGTGAACTGAAGCCGGCGTCCCACGGCAAAACTATCAGTTGTTATCTGCTCCTGACCAAGACAAGAACGCGATACCGGTGATAATACTGTAACCGAATCCGTTTACCTAACGCGTTACATCACTATAATAACATAGGTGCACTTGTTGAGCAGGTATTTATCGAAATAAAATAACAGCAATGTTGTTCAGATGGCGCAGTGTTTACATATTGTGTTATCAGTGTTGTGTTTAAAAGAGTGCTGAGCTGTGTGAGGCACGTCCGAAATTGACGCGATGTTGGCTCTGGATCAGCTCGGAAATACCGATGTCGATGGACAGACATAGGCGTTCAGAACATCGCACGTCCACATGACCGAAACTTCGCTGTATCCCGAACACTATTTTTAGAAGCTATTTTTTATTCCACTTCAGTCGTTGCTCGAGCTTTGACGCAAATACGCTTTAAAAATGATATTCGTCGTAAATCACAGCGCGGTGCCGGCTGGATCGCTGACATTAACAAAACGATTATTTTTGTTTCAGTTACCTTAAATTCGGAAGTCACAGAAAATTGGAGCATATCATTCAGTTGCCGAAGTTCGTGTGATAACAAAACTTATGTTTTTCGCATAATTTCTTTTAGTTCCATTCCACATTCTGAACTTTTGTTTGTTCGTCTCCGAATGCGATCTAGTGGTTGAAAGCGACATCCATGCGGGTGGTTCTCATTATATAATTGGACCCTTTCTAAAGAAAAGTAACGAAACTGTCGTGTGTTGTGTGGAAATAGAGTGACAGTTTGTCTGTTAGACTGTGACGGACCGTGACATCTTTCTCTGACGCGTGTGACGTGAGTACCAGCCGGGTGCGTATCTTGTGTGACCGGAGAGCAGCGACTCGATCACGATGAAGCAGAAGGACATCAGGCCGGCGCCCTCGCTAATCGAGTACAAGAACATGCGGTTCCTCATCACCGACCGCCCGTCCGACGTCACCATTCAGTCCTATCTTCAGGTAAATATACTTTATTAATACAATTTATCATTAGCATAATGTAAATGACATCTTAACGCTTAAGTCAATATATTGAATTAGTTTATTTTGAACTTAGTAAGTTACTTAGTACGCAATAAAATGTAGGCCACTCAGACATTTGGGAACTAATGACTTGCATCATTGACACAATTTGACTGTGTTACAATTTCTATAACTTGGCTTGGACTAGAACTAGAGATTTAGCAGACTGATGTTCTTCAAGTTAACCCATCAAATTTTCTTTTAATCTTTATTTTTATAAATTTAATTTTAAAAAAAAAAAAACCTTAAAAGTTTAAATCCAGCTTAACTGGCTAAAACTTGAAAAATTAGTTATTAGGCGTAAAATGAAAGGTTACTTTTGTTTTCTTTCAGAACTTTCAATTAATCTTGCTTAATTCAAAATCTTTACTTAGATCTTTCGACTTTTCAAGATCATAAAGAATCCTTGAATACCTAATATAATTATGACTTACTTAAAAGTTATTATCTGCGGCTAGGCCCTTTGAGGAATTTCTAACGCATCAGTGACTAAAAAAATATTGAATGAATTAACTCTTCATTAACTTCTAGCTAATTAGCAAGGTCAAAGCTGTCAATGACCAGTTAACTTAAGAGTCATAATAAATTATAATTGTGGCAAAATTCTAAATTTAAATAAATATGGTGCGCGTGGGAATGTTTCTTGCCATTAGAAATGCTATTGAGGAAACACTCGCATATTACTTTTAATCTCAAAAAGGTGAATAAACGTAGATTTTCTGGTTCCACGATTGCTAATTCGCAAAGTATATTAAGGAAGTCTTATTACTCGCAAAGGAGATAACACTTGGAATTCATGTTGAAAAGTCAATAAACGATAATGCCTTTGGCAGCAATACCGGTCTCACAACTTGTGTGGCGGAGCTCTGTAATTCCGTATAAAATAATTATATAACTAGCTGAGGCTGGCTAGTTAGAGTAGATAGAACCCGATACCTGGAGAGACGCTAAGCAATATTATAATGAAGAAAATACTGCGGTCGATAGCCATAAATTGAGTGCTGATTCCTAGACCCTGAAGCCTATCTTGCCTTTCTTCATATTTATTGCACTTAAAACTTGATTTGCGAACTGGATTTTATTGAAATAGTCCTCTCTGTGCAATTTTTAGACCTTATTAATTGGGTCTGACTGCACGATCTATGGTCGGAGATTCAGTTTCACTGCTTGAAATCATGATTGTTGGTGTAGCTACATTGATTCTACAGCGTCCAGCTTTCTGGTCAAGGCACTCTATCAAGTCACTGCAGTTGCATGCCCAGAAGGCTAAAACCTGGAATTAGGAACATTCAAAATCTAGTTGTAATCTCATATCAGCTACAATCAATATCATAAACTTGTCAAAAATGTAGGGAAATTAGAGATATTTTGAAAGACAGTTTCACGATGTTATACGTCTTTGTTCTTGGTACAGGAACTGAGGAAGCACAACGTGTGCACGGTGGTACGCGTGTGCGAGCCCAGCTACGATACGGCGCCGCTGAAGGCCGAGAGCATCGAGGTGCGTGACCTGGCTTACGACGACGGAACCTTCCCGCCTGCCAACGTCGTTGACGACTGGTTTGAGATTCTGCGCGAAAAGTAAGTATCCGTTACCATTATAACAATCATTTTTATAAAAACTTGGGTTCGGAGTTGTACCACTTTACTTTTTTCTTAGTCCCGAGAAGTTAAAGTCAGAAATTGCTCGCCATTCTGAGGGTTTCTTCCTATGGGTGCTAAAATTGATTGAAAACGCCCGAAATGCGTTCTAAGAACCCCCAGATTGTTAATATGGCAGTAGTGGTGTTCGAAAGAGATGAGGTAGATGAGTATCACTGCAGTAGCGTGTTAAACTTTGGTTCAGTGATAATTTAACAAATTATCATTTTGGCGGCGTTTCCATATTCCCTAGTTTTAATGCAGTCAATGTTTCTTTCTTCAATTCTGATGCAAATATTGAAATTCAGCTGTAATAATATTCGAGCCTCACGAAGTAACATTGTTCAATTATTATAGTAAATTCTATTTGTTATTGAGTGACGCATATTCAAAGTTATTATTACGTAACTGCGGTGTGACGCACTGATTATGATCGACATAATTATGTACGATATAGTTCGGAATCGCTGGTTCATT
Source organism: Xanthia icteritia (assembly GCA_949128155.2). Classification (NCBI taxonomy): domain Eukaryota; kingdom Metazoa; phylum Arthropoda; class Insecta; order Lepidoptera; family Noctuidae; genus Xanthia; species Xanthia icteritia. The sequence goes on from OX421932.2 coordinate 19,371,710, forward strand.
TAATACCTATTAAATTGATATATTACGTCGTGTTATTGTAGCTTATGTAAATTTTGTTATGTTTGGTGTTGTGGCCACTTTATCAAACATTCCTCTTGTTTGCTTGGCTATTAGCTAGACACTGACAACGGCATAATATTGACTCATTATCAGAACATTCGCTTTCCTTGAAGAGCAAAATAATTTTGGGGTACAAATGATAGGTTACACTGACCCTGGTTGATAATGTTTTAAGAACTGTAGGATGTCCTCTTAGCTAGCTTTTACCCACCGACATTCAGGAGAATCTGATATGCACTCAGTAAGACATTTTGGGAGAAGATAGATCGCCTAAAGTACTGGGCCAGATACAATTTCCGTGTAGGATCATCAATTTGAGACCAGCACGCGTAGCGTGACCACCGTATAAATATGACAGAATATGACCAGATGGCGTTCTGTAGTATCTGCCTGGCCCCATGGGTAAAAGGCGTGAGTCTATGTATGTATGTCCTAATAAAAAGCTAAGAATAAGAAAATTCGCGCAGTACAAAAACTGTTTTCATTAATTCCCCAGAGCACAGAACAAGCCTGAGGCGGCGGTGGCGGTGCATTGCGTGGCGGGACTGGGCCGCGCGCCCGTCATGGTGGCCATCGCACTCATCGAGCTCGGCATGAAGTACGAGGAAGCCGTCGAGACTATTCGAGAGTGAGTATTGTGTAGTTAACGTAAAGCTAACATACATCCACCCCTTATAGCAGTTATATTTTAATCTTACTTAAGTCTGGGAAAGAGACGGAGCTATACACACCGCAAAACAGTACAATAGTGCCGTCACTGGCTGCCACTAACAGTGTGATAACAAGACGTATTTTATTGTTAGAATAAATGACTATCGGGAAACTGAAAGCGAGAAATGCCGCTGCCGTAGAAGTTGTGATGTCGCGTTCGAAATTAAAACCGCAGCGGCTTGTCGAGTCGCTGAAGTCTGTCGTTGCGATTGGGCGACATTGCTGCTTGTGGTCGCCATCGGAAGAGCACCTTTATGACTTTTAAACTTCCCCATTATCATTTTAATTCTTTTATCAAGCGTGGATGTAAAGGCCTCAAAGTCTTTGCGCATACGGTTGCCGGAGCGAAAACTATTTGCGGCGTCATATGGATAAAACTTTTTTACAAAAAAAACAACCGACTTCCAAAAAAACACTTAAAAGAGAAAAATAAATTGAATTTCGGAAGTCGGTGGCAAAAACAATAGTATTTTATTAGATACATATATAGTAATCCCTAGGGATATAACTATATCACGGCTTCAACTATGCGAACTGCGAACCATCTTAAAATATAACTATATGGATCTGTATTTTCGTTTTTGCCACCGACTTCCGAAATTCAATTTATTTTTCTCTTTTAAGTGTTTTTTTGGAAGTCGGTTGTTTTTTTTGTAAAAAAGTTTTTATTTTTCACTTTTTAGTTGTGTTTATACCTACCCCGCACAAATTCGTATACCAGTCGAATAATGGAAACATAACAAAAGATTTTTTAAAAATTAACGAATCATTCCAAGCGCCCCGCTGGTGGGGCAAATAGGAATGCCTAAAAATTTTCAGTGGAATATGCCCCACTAGTTCGACTTGGTGGGGCAGATTCCACTAGTCTAAAATCTTTATGGATTCTGCCCCACTAGGGTTGGCACCTTAGAAATGTGTAGGTAGGTATGCTCGTATTTTATATTTGTTTGGAAAAGAAAGAAATGTATAGTTAAGTAAAATATATATTTTTTGGTAATTTAATATGTTATGATGGCCCAGAGGTTAAGGCCTCGCCTCTCATGCATGAGGTTGTGGGTTCTAATGTGACTTTTCCAATTCATATGAACTTTCTGAGTTTATCTTGGACATTATTGACATCAGTGAAGGAAAACATCGTGAGGAAACATGGACTTATAGTTAATATTAGTCTGAAATCACCAACCCGTTTTGAGCAAGCGTGATGATCAGTGCTCGTGCCTTCTCTGTATGAGACGAGGCCTTTGCCCTGCAGTGGGACAGTAATAGGCTGGTATTATTATTTTATTATTAATTTTTATTTACTAGTTGTTTCTGGAAGGAATTGGGTTGTAAATCATACGTTAATTACACGATTTGTTACAAATAAAATCTAAGTAAATACAAGTCCTAGTTACATTTTACTTACATATAAATTTCGTTCGAAAAAGGTACCACGATGACATATCGTAAAATGAGTGCACAGCCGTTGGAACGAGAAAGGCGTAAGTGGCGTTACATCAAATGGCTAGTAGTGGATGAAATATCCATGGTTTCCTACGAAAATTTGCGTATAATTCACTTACGCCTTCAGGAGTTTAAAAACAATAATTTATTATTCGGTGGTATAAATGTGTTGTTATTTGGCGACATCATGCAGTTACCACCCGTTAAAGGGCATTGGTGCTTCGATCAACCCCCGTGGTCAAACGCAGAAATACATTTATGGCAACAGTTCTCCTTCTGCGAACTCACCATCAACATGCGTCAAAGTAGCGATATGGAATTTGTTGATTTATTAAATAACTTGCGATTTGGTGAGCTCACAATCTCACAATTGCAACTTTTGTGTGAAAGACGGCGAGTTGAACAGATTGGTGAATTCGCAGATGGTGCTGCAGTAAGGATTTTTCCAACTCTTAAATTGGTAGATAACTATAACACTAAGATGACGAACCAACTATAATAATAATAATAATAATATTTATTCAAAAAATTACAAGGCATAATTTTTTACAGATTTGCTTAAATGTAAATTATATTCCTAAGACTTACGTGCCTGAACTAGGTAATCCTGTGTTTCAGGCGGGAAGAGCTTAAATAGACTTATAAAATAAATAAATAATCAAAAGCTTCAGTCAAGTCTCGTTTACATCTTGCGTGCTATCGATGAGTCACGAGAGGCAGCAACCTACGGAAAACGACCACCATCTAATGTTATTCCTGCAGATGTAAATAACTGTGGTGGTTTGTTGCACGAATTGCAACTTGGCATAGGCTCTAGAGTTATGTTGAGACGTAACATTTCTGTTACTGAGGGCCTGGTTAACGGGGCAATGGGGATTGTCTCTAAGTTTAAATGGCCTGCCTTTCGTCGCGATCAAATAGAATCAGGCGAGTTACCCGATTCAGTTTTTATAAAATTTGATGATGACACTATTGGCACAAAAGTGAAAGACACTGAGGGGTTAGTTGCCATAGCGCCTGTTTCAACAACATATCAGGCAACAAAAGGTTATGGGGATGTTGAACGGAGGATGCTGCCGCTGATCCTTAGTTGGGCGGTAACGGTGCATAAACTTCAGGGCACCACCCTAAACAAAGCCGTGATTAACTTAGGCAAGAAAAATTTTGCTAAAGGCCAAGTTTATGTTGCGCTAAGTCGTGTAAAGACTCTGGATGGTATTGCTCTTTGCGACTTAGAGCCAAACAAATTGCTCAAGAAACCGCATGACGAAAGAGCATTGCGTGAAATGCAACGATTAAGGCAATTGTACATTTGTATAAAAATATAATAATTGGCCAGGCCAAAATGATTAAGGCTGCTTTTTTTTTTATTAAGCAGACAGTAGAGTGGGTAAGAGCCCACTCTAGTGTCTGCTGAGGAATCAATTCTCGACGTCAACGAGTATGTCTATCTAGGACAAGATATCTTCTAACTCCTGATCGATAAGGAGTTGTACCTTCCATCATCAGCTCAACGGAATATAAGAATACAAGTAACGGTCTAAACGTGCCTATAATATTCAAAGAATTATCCCCTAACCTTCTAACCTTTCACTGTAAGTTCCTATATGTACTGTTCACCGATGAGGAGTTCCATGCGGTATCTTCGAAGACTATAATTAGTTCACCACGGATGGATAGATAACACCAGCAATTATTTTTGATCTTTAGTACAATATCCAAATCACATTACGTGTACTGTTTGTTTTTGAGGAGTTCCTTCGTTTATCTCCCAAAGTATACATCAAATCTTCACAAAATTAATATGGGACCACCTCAGGAGTATACCCTTACGAATAAAAAAAGAATTTTCAAAATCGGTTGACAATTGGCGGAGAAATCGGTGAACATACATAAAAAAAAAAAAAAATACATACAGTCGAACATATAACCTCCTTTTTTTTGAAGTCGGTTAAAAACTGATATGGTTGTTTCGTGTTTGTGCAAGAATTCGATCATTTAAAACGTGAGAATTATTTGACGATCATTGTCTAGTAATGTGCAGACGAGACAGTAATAATTTGACCTTCCTTTTTCGAAGATGCAAAGACGCAAATCGATCTACGACAAAAATCATATTCGATACGACGCAATTTTTGTTTGTTAACTATTTTCGCCATGCTAATCATAGCTTCACGATTCTTCGCCGAAGTCCAATAATATCTCTGCATTTAAAAGTGCTTGCACGTTATAACGCCTTATACACTGCACAGGATGCTAAGGATCGTGACGCACATGTTAATTAATAGGGATGATGACTAAAAAAATGATTTTTGTCCGTCATTTTTTGATACGTGTACGTAATTTTTCTTTTCTTTACGTTATCAAAAGATTACGGCGATACATTGAGTTAGTAAATCGTTCGTTCGTTTTCGTGTTGTAGTTATTTAATCGTGTTTTTGTATGTTGTGCTGATTTTTGTGCACTAAATAAACGATTATCTATAATGTGCCATGACGTCACGAGTATGTAGATTTTATACTTACTTGTGACGTAGCGACCTCCCACTCCCCAATCTTAATGTGTTTTATCTAAGTATTTTTTTATTAATATGATAAAGCAAAAAATACGAGTAATATATTTTTATTATCTGACTGACGGACTAAATAAAATTTCTTTTTTTTTTTGACCCAGGCATCGTCCCTATTGAACGGGTAACGCGTAAAAGTGTATATTTAATATATACACATGTTTAGATCGAGGTGTGGAAATAGGAGTTGCCTTACTGTATATGGCTATGTTTATGCAGGTAAACTGCGTTGTATGTTGCTCTTGTCGCGATGTTCAAGTGTTCGTTCTGCATTGCATGACTTTATAACTGAGTATTTTTTATGTGGCCTTCGGAAATGTCTTGCAGATCTGGTAGCGTCATGTCGCCGCAATGGCTCTTACTTCAAAAGACCCTTCCTGACATGGCCCTGCATTGTTAGACTCTCATAATATCTTATTAATATAATGTTTGGAGTTTAAAAGAACTCCCGAGTTTTTTCAGCATTTCTTCATCAGTCAACTAGCATCAATTTTTAAAATATTGACCGAAAAATTGACGTGTAAAAGTGTCTTAAAATATTTACTTACAGAAATTAACATAATTGAATTTCATTCCAGTCAACGCCGCGGTGCCATCAACGCGAAGCAACTGTCGTACTTGGAAAAGTACCGCCCGAAGTCGCGGCTGAAGAAGAACGGGCACAAGGGGCCCAACTGCTGCGTCCAGTAGCGTCCGTGGGAAACCGTCCTGCGCCCGTAACAGCGAATGTAGCTCTGCTTTCACACACACACTGACACAGGGGAGCATAGATAACAATCAATTAGTTTTTTATCCTAGTGTCGCCTCTTTTTGACGACTATTTTCTTTATTTCTCGTTTCGTTGGGGGGTTGTAACCGAATTCTGCCTTAACCTGCAAGAGCTTGGAATTACCACATTCCTTTTGAGTTAACCTGACACGACTGAGAATTTGGTTATGATCTCGGTACGTTATTACCCGTTACGACATATTTATCTCGGGTTTTCTATGAAATTTAATTGAGAGCCTTATTGTAAGCTAATGTTTGTATGTTGAAAGTAAAGGTGTAATAACCCTTGTGCTGTAATGTGTACTAGTGGAATATGTTAATAGAAGCGAGCCACGATTTGTGTTCATAGTTGAAACAGTTAACTCAGGTATTCTTATGCCTATATTGAATCATAATAAATTTCAATACCCATAATAATATAAATCAGTCAATGTCACTTAGATTTCTTTCCGTTTATATTAATATGTCGTTGTGTGGTGAAATCATGTTTTCCTATTATTTTCCTTTGTAGAGACTTATATTTACCTATATAATAATAATAATTTGAGACATAATAGAAATGTTATGGTTTTGTGTTTCTTAAGACAATTTGACATGAAATTCAATAAATTTTGCTTTTATAAGATATTGTGAGAGATACAATGTTAATTTGAATGCTTTCCACTTAGCTTGGGTTAACCACAAGCATTCAGCCTTTGACTAGTTGCCCAAACGTGATGAAATTCTAATCAAATGCAATATAACCTGACTCACCGAAAAGTTCCAATGAAGAAAATAGCTCTTTGATATTATTTTTCTATTTCTAATTTTATGAAGATTATTATCGAAATATATGAGAAAAGTGTAACTACAAGAACTCACATTCTTAAATAAAAATATTTATAAGCAAAATGGATGTTTTATTTTAGTATATTGTTTACAAAAGTGTTCAGCTTATGAGGTAAAACTTAACATAACTGAGGTAGTATTTGGAGGTATTATGCACACAATATTATACATACAGAATATCAATATTATACATAACATGCTTAACAGAATCAGTTTTAAAATTAAACAATAATTTGATATATAAATATTATGCCATAATATGAAGATACATAATTAATATGATTAATATTCGAAATTATTCCTGTTAACAATGACAATACAATTATAAAAGTACTGATACTAATTATACACAACAATAAATAAACAACATTAGGTATTGTATACCGTTTTCCCTCTTCATTTGTACTCTTTGTTTACTTTAATTTGCACTTTAGATTATTTATAACTAGGTACTTAAATTATTAAGTACTGAGATAAGCTTTTATAAAACTGCCGATAATTCGATATACGTACCCGTTATAAAAACTGGAATAATCGTGCAGTTTTAGTTAAACTAAACCAGTTACCCAGTAACTGGGTTGTGGAGGACAGATAGGCAGTCGCTCCATGTAAAATACTGATATTCAGTTGCATCCGGTTAGACTGAAAACCGACTTTAACACAGTTGGGGAAATGCTAGGCAGATTCATTGAGTTAGTAAAACTAAAAACTTACTAATAGTAACAATTAACTAATTCAAAAATTAAAAGTTGGTAATACTAAAAACAATATAACTTACTTCTAAGATTCAGATCCTTTGTGTAGCAGATCTTTCTCCAGATAAGATTTTAAAAGATATATACTCTTATTTCTTCGGTACATACTTGTGTACTTTCCCGCCATACCGGGCTATGAAGGCTTTGATATCGAACTTGCGCTTGCATCCGTCGTAGTTCATGAACCGTATCTTGCCGAACACTGCACGCTCCGCCCAGCCCTGGTCGTGTATACCGCAAACTGACCACATGCAGCCTGTAAGATATATGTCACAATAACAACATATAACACATGCATTATGCACATAACAACTCATGCATTTACTGGTATGTACTTTTTTTTTTATGAGAAATTATCAAATAACTTCTCCCGCTCTGGGCGGAGCGGGAGGGCGTGTCAGACTCTTACTGACTAAAACCCACCCGTATTCCTTCAGTTGCCTGTACGTTGCCAGGTGTCACGGTATCCCTTTCGGACTCCCGCAACCCCGGGACCGATACTCCTTCATCAGTTAAGATTGGAGACATTTATTGAACCGTTTTCATTCGAAACTAAAAATGCAGTTCAAGTTTTAGTAGAAGTTAAAAAACATAAACCTGTCGTTTACTGTCGCGCGGTCAGGTAAAAATAGAGCACGTGCCTTCTTTAATAAATTTGATTTGCGTACAGTCGAGGAATGTAAACATTATGCACACCTTTAGGATCAATTATGCGTGCACTGTGCATCCAAATTTTGGTACACCTGCCATCCTGATGTCAATATGGCGGGTGTACCTAAATGTTGATACAATTTCGATCTGAAGTAGATTTTTATTAAATTTAGGTAAGTACTTAAGAGGGAACGGGGCGTGCGATTCTCCATACAAATGTATTCTCCTTTTTTCTTCCTGAATAATGCCTCTAGAGTAATCATTTTCTTTCTGAGCAATCTTCAAGACATGTATTTCATTTTTTAATACAAATATCCAAGGGCAGTACTATAACGTGTTAAGAGGGAACAGGGCCTGCGAGGAATTTGAAAAATAGGTATTTGAAGAAACTATTGCCGTCGTCTTACCTCAAGTCTGCCTCCGTAGACTGCGATAGGGATAGCTACAGCTCAGACCAATTATGTCAAAAAATATAATGACGAAATCGACGTTTCCAATTCCCCTTTTTTCTCCTCGAAAACTGAACCGATTCAATTATTTTTTACATAATTTTTTTTAATAAAGAGTATGTTCCTATCATTTTCTTTTATGTTAAAAACTTTTCGAATTTGTCTGGTACTCCTCTAATCACGGCGGTAAAAATGGGGCATTTTTGTAATTTTTGGAGGGTCATATTTTCTTTACTGACAAGTTGCTGAAAAAAAGAAAATAACAAGGTCGTGTCTACAGCAGACCTTGATTTTATGAAAAAAAAAAGATTACTCTACAGGTATTATTCAGGATGAAAAAAGGGATATACATTTGTATGGAGAATCGCAGGCCCTGTTCCCTCTTAAAGCCATAATTGTTCCAGTGTCAGAGAGAGAGATGGAGCTATACAGGACGAATAGCGTTATTCCTTTTTCACAATGGAACAATGATAGCTTTAACGTCATAGTATGGCCCCAAGATGAATTTTAGCCTATGTTCTCCAGGTACCTATCTACCATCTGTTAAATTTCTTAACAATTGGTTCAGTGAATTATGCTGAGTGGAAGCCTTCTTGTCACAGTCATGACGTGCAGCTGCCGAATATTTCTGTTGTTTATATGTTTATATTGTTGTTATTTGTATACACGTGTTTCTGTGACAAATAAACCTATTTTTCTTTCTTTCAATGGTTTAGGCGTGAAACAGTAACAGACAGGGTTACTTTCGCATTTATTATTATAATAGTATGGATGTAAAAAGAGGGTGATTAATATTTACGTACCAACATATCCACTAGGGTCCCTTCCATCAATACTGTAGTGATCATTCAAGTATATCGCATACTTCAGCGCTTCCTCGGGAGACGGCGTCCACTCCAGGATCTTCTTGGCCCAGTACATGCGCAGGAAGCCGTGCATCTTGCCTTCCTTCACCAGCTGGATCTGTGCCGAGTTCCACAGGTCGTCGTGTGTCTCAGACTTAGCTAGTTGCTCAAGTGAGTAGATGTGTGATCTTTTGTCTTTCCTAAAATCATAAGCATTTTAGAGTACCTACCTACTACATTCACGAGCTAAAATACATTAAACTTCCGCAAAATTCAAACGCGACTTTCTCGGGAAATACCAATTGCAACTTTGAGAAAAGACCTATTTCATATCAATAATTATTTTAGGAGAAAATCTTTTTTGAGTCTTGCTAAGTGTAACGTATTTGTTCGTGACTGCTGGAATATTTCAGCACCTCAGATTTATCTAAGCTTTACCCTTTACTCGGACTCGCCCCCCTTCTCAGTAATATAAAAAAGGAATGAATATTATAATTTGACGCCATTGCAAATTATGTTTTGTGCAATACGAGAGCGTTTGGTAACCATTTCCTCCAATCATCCATTTCCAGATTCTAGGTAGTGCTGAACAGTTATGATTTCGCGCGCGCATGAACTTGAATTTGCAGGTCATTGTCAGGTTGTATGTTGATTATAATATGATTCGCGACCGTAACAAATATGGCTTTACAAAATTATAATCATTAGAGTCAGCAATAAGCTTAAGTTAGAATTGGCCTCAAATGTCATGTTTTCATGAAATAGTCATTCAATAGGGTAATATGAACGTAGATAGTTGTTATGATGATTTGTACGATTATAATTCTATAAATAAATATTTGATACGGTCGCGAATCGCATTTAGATCAACATACAACCTGATACTGACCGAATTACAAAAAACGTCAGAAAATTTGAATTTCGCGACCTACCTTGACGCTATCGACCTAAGGCCAAAGGAACGCATAGGATTATTGGTTGTTGAATACACATAACATAACATCACGCCTGTAAAATTTATAAAAATAGAGAAAGATAGGCGTGGCTGATAAAATTGAATAATAAACTTTGTTTTAAGCGTCATAAAGTGCAAAATTTACCGAAAATTAATGCAGTTCCTCAGGCGTTCTAAAGCGCGCTCGCGCAGTTTCCTTTGCACTTTATGACGTGGATTATAAAGTCTTTTATTTAATGGCATAAGTCGCTTTGGGTGAGCATTGTTGTTGGCACGGTAAAATGAAATGACTCAATTATTGTTATTTTATAGTTATTATAATATTGTGTCGTTATTCTTGTATTTTGATATTGCGCATACTAACATAGTTATAAGTTTCTGTTGTTACTAACCATTATGGATCAAAGTTGTCTAATATAATAAATGAATTGAATTGAATAAGTAATTTTTTATATAGGTTAAATCTTGGTTTATACCTGTGATCATCCAGCGTTTTCTGCGCCCAGTTACTGGCACCTTTGATGCTGTCGTAATGTTCGCAGTAGAAACAGAAGTTATCTGCCAGCTCGCGACGTACGATAGCCTCTTCCAGATACGCATTCACTGATTCTGTGCTCTTTGCTTTCTGTTCTTGAACACATAGGGCCACTCTCTGGACTGATATTTGACCTGTAAATGTGGATAAAAAAATTAAGTGTGTAATGATCATTATCAATTGCACTATCGCTCAGTGAGCCCGGTGTTTTATTTTTGGAAAAAGATCCGTGTTTGATTTTTTGCCAAACTGCTTTTTTGAATACTATACTTAAATGTAGTTTTGGTTTTCTCTAAAATCAAGCTCATGTTGAGAGATATCCGCTTTCGCACATCATTAGCGGCCATTCACACGGCGCTGTCATTATGATAATTTACGGTAAAAAATTAGGATCACACGTCAACATCAATGTTCATATGGTTAAAAACGAAACTGATTCCAAATTATACAATAACAAAATATCGTTCTGATCATCGCCATGTGAACGGGCCTTACAATTAAAAAAACAAAAGTGGTATATTGTCTATGGTCCCAGTCCCACTATTGTGTTGAACTGAATATATGAAAAAAATGGTGAGTCCTTCTCCATTTGTGGAGTTTGGACGTCCAAATACTTAATTATTAATGTTTATAGCCTCAACTGAAAGAAAAAAAAGAACATACATTTATTTAGCAGAGACTTAAAGGCACACAAGTAAAAATTAAATAAAATAAAAAGAAAAAATATAAAAGTGCGTTGTAAGATACTAGCAGAAATGTGTGCCTCGCGGCTGCACCAAATAGGCCCAGTTTAGCAAAATAGCCAGACAACTAGTGCCTTTGGTTTTCAACTGGACCTGAAGTGTGAGGTGACGGATGTATGTATGTATACTTAAATAAAATAATGTTATGTAAGATAATAATAATAATGAATATTTCAATAGTTAGATATAGGTATTAAATAAAATTGCAAGACAACAAACTTAGTAATAAATGAGATGGACGCATGATAGAACTGCACCACACTCTCATTAAACTTTATTAATTCAACTTGTGGTTGTGGAGGTCAGATAAGCAGTCTCTCCATGTATAATACTGGTATTCAGTTGTATCTGGTTAGAATGGAAACCGACCTCAATATATTTGGGAAAATGCTAGGCAGATTGATTAATGGCAGGTCCTTAATAGCCGAGGAAAGGTCATTGACCCCTGTCAGTCATGGCGCCACGCCGTCAGCCATAATTATTTTGCTGCGCGTAATTTTAAATAATTTAAAGTAACTTTTATAGTATTCATTTAAATAATGTGATGTCCAGGCATATTTTAATCCTAATTAAATGGCCAATTTTAATAACATATTTTATCGGATATGGATTAATAATATACTAGTCAAAATAGCTTCAGAAATATATATTTTTTTAAATGAAATTCTGAAAGATAAAACTCGTTACTATGGGTCATCCTTAGAAGATAGACATATGCTATCGCAAACCTTTCTGTAGATTTTGTTAAGATATACAATCCTGTAAAACATAAATTTTATCTATCTGTTATGGTTTAGTCAGCGCACGCCATGTAAGCGCTCAAAAAATCTTGACAAAACGTCAAGTTTCAGTACTACTTTTACGTTTAATATAAAATAATTATTATATATAAACCTTCCAGAATAGATTCTCTAAATAATGTTGTAAACCTCATCAAATGCGTATTTTAGAAGAACAAGGCGGGCATACAGACAAACCGCGAAAAGCGACTTTGTTTTATAATATTTAGAGATTAGGGAAGAGATGTACATGGTGCACCATTGACTACCTGTAGTATTGTCTCTCCTTTTTCTCTTTAATCCATCCAAAGGTTGCTTGTAAAAGATCGCTTTTAGCTATAATACCGCCCATGGATAAGACCACCCAATGTAAAATTTCTTAATTTATGTCTGTAATTTCTATGGTGTAAGTAAATAATAAAGAGTATTCTATCTATCTTTCTATCTTATTTTATTTTACTTCATTATTTTCTAACAAATATATGAATTGCTTACCAAAATGAAACCACGGTGATAAATTACTCAACGCGTCTTTAGTAGGATCGTTCCTTTTTGTAGCAAAAACCTTCAGCCTTTGGTCAAGGAAGCTCTTCAACATTTTTAGGGCATTATCATAGCCTGGCCGGGCCCATTCTACAGGGCCAACGTTTTTGTCTGCCTCTCTGGATACTATTGCTTCATCCCAGTCTATGGGCTGGAATTTTATGACAAAACAATAAGTCAGTACTTCTATACAACTTTACAAAAAAGCACAACCGACTAACTTAAATTTCGGAAGTCGGTCTTTGGTTTTTTATTTTCGTTATTTGCCACCAACTTTTTTTTTATTGAGTATAACGTTTTTATTTCTCGCTTTTTAGTGGGTAAGTTTGTAATTTATCTAAATTACAATACCCTAATGTCAACTGCTCATCACCTTTTACAAAATATTTCTTCACCCCATGCAGGGATATTAATAGTTGAGGAGTTCTCCTAGTACATCACCATCAGCTCCACTTCTCCAAATGCATTGTGACAAGCATAAATTGCTTGGCAACCATATTAAAGTAATTGAATAGTAACAGTGGTCATCTGTGGTCTTCATCATCAGTTTTACTTCACCAAATGATGCTTTCCGAGAGTAACTGCATGAGTTACTATAAAAAATACCCAAATAGCTATAGGTGTGCGTATACTTGAAGAGTTCCGTCGATTTCTCCAGGATCCTATCATCAGATCCTGACCATACTGAGTATACTTGTTGGTATACCATTTCAAACAAAAAAAGAATTTTGCAAATCCGTCTATATATGACGGGAGTTATGCCCGAAACTAAATAACAAAAAAAAAAATATTGCCTTCAACCGGGCACGAATAGAGGCTGAGAAATTCCAGATAGAAAAACCCAACGACACTGTCCAGCCAGGGAATTACGCAACACATTTTCGTAAACGATTATGACAAATTTGTTTCATTTTGACAGTTCAACAACATTCCGTGCATTATTTACGTTGTTGAGCAGATTTTTTTTTGATCTTATGAAGCAATTTATTTCAAAACGATTCAGATTGATCGTTTATTACGCAATTAGGGTACAGGATAACAGAACCTCATGATCAGCAGTAGCACTTGTGCCCACTAAGCCAATGAGGCAGTTTGCAATAAAGTGGAAATTAAAATAAAATAAGTTTATTTTGCTCTTACCTCCGGCTCAAACTTGGCAGTGTATGGATGTTTGATAACTGGAGGGAACTCAGTCAGGTATTCACCAAGTTTAGAGTTTATTTTATTTCTGATTGTTCTTGCAGAGTATTCCTGTTTGTCTGAGGCTACCCAGCAGGGCACTATGTTGTGGGCATCTACCTGGAAGATTAAATAGTATTGTTGATATTACAGGTGGTGATGCAGGAATACTAAACAGAGATATGTTTCAGGTAGTTTTTTATACAGCTTCATTTCTATAACCCAACAAATTTTAGTGTTGTATGTACCAGCAATTCCTCATAAGAAAAGTACACTCATTAACAACAATAAATATAATTGTGAACACTATTGAGCGATTACAAGCAAATGGCTTCTAGTAGTTTTGATGTTTTACGGGTTAATGAAAATATTTCAAAAGGTGAAAGATGGGAGTTTCAGTGGCAGTTAAATTTACTTTTTAAGTTACAATATGTGAACTTATTTTTGCTTGGATATGTTCAATAAGGAAACCAATTTAGAAATGCATTATTCATCTTGCAGTGATTCAAACAGTAAATTGAGTAAAATAAAATATTTGAACATGGCTGAAAAATGAATGATTAAAAGACCCAGGTTTTCATTCAAAACAATATAGGTTCATCTTCAACTACTTTATAAATTATACCTGTATAAGTGGTACATCTTTCTTAAGTTTCTTCTTACAACCTTCCAGCCAACCCAGAGGCACTCTCAATGGATTGAAGTCACAGACAACAGCCCCTATGTTATGTTTCACAACCCACTGAGGAAGTACCTCTGCCCCGCTCCCTTCTAGTAGATGAAATGATATGTTGAGCTTTTTGCAGTCAGCTGCCACTTTCTCTAAACCTGAATATATGATAAAATACAGTGTAAAAAAAAGTAAGTTTAAAAATTAATTTCTACTTCTAAATATTATGATTTAGGAATTTGAATTGTAAATATGTGGCAATTTGGTTATTTACCTTTCACAAGAAAATCAAACTGTCGGACAGAGGCATCTAAATACTTGGCTATCAAACAAAAGCACACGTGAAGAGGTACTTCGTTTTTGAGCGCGAGTTTCTGTGCGAACAAAAAGGCCCAGTTATCCTGAACCCGGCTATCTCGGGACATCCAGTATACCACCCCCTCGCACTTATCAGGCACCATCTGCTCCTCAGACACGATTCTTACACGTTTTTTATTGAACTTATACTCTAAAATTGACTTTGCCGTATCTTCGCGTTTAGCTTGCAACTTCTTCATAAATTCTTCAACATTGGAATTTGAAGCAATTCCATTGCTCTTGCTTGACACTGAAGCTGCTGTAGAAAGCTTGAGCTTTTTTGCTGCAGATGCCATTTGTATTGCAATAGTTTGTGTCGTTAGGAAGGGAAATCTCATAAAAGTTTTTATTAAAATCTTTATTTTGAAGTAACCCACAAACTAGTTAAAACGAGCCATAACAAAGCCAGTAGAAAATACAGATTAAAAATATAAAATGACACTAATGACATACACATGATAGCTTGTTGTTTTATATTATTTTTCTGTTAATTTTGTTTTACGCAAAAATCTTGCATTTTCATAATAATTCTTTGTGCCGTTTCTGTTTTTGTGGAGAAATCAGATATGAACAGAGTACAAAACTGTTCTTACGTACCTGATTACCTACTTACATTCTACATTGATCATTGCACAAGATTACTGTCATGCACGAGTAGAAAAATACACAACAGATTTACCGATAAGCAAGACAATAATTCGTGTGTCGTGAATTAGATAATTTCTTCAGAATTAGTTTCGGTTTCTTCGGGAGTTGGGAAGTATTTTTCCTTTAAATAGTTACTGCATGGATGACAGTTCAATCTATCAATGTTCATTTTCATGCATTCAAAAGAGCAAAAACCGATCAGATTGCATGAGTCGCACGGGATCTTTACATCTCCTAGTGGTAATATACATTCGAAGCACACGTTGAACTTTTCTTCCTGAAAATATAATTAAAACATTACCTAAAATAAGCCTACCTAAACGGCAGACCAAGGTGACAAGCTTATTAGGGTAGGTAAACCTAATAAGCAGTTGACAACAGAAAGGAGGGAGGTAATTTGTTCTGCTAAATACCTACCATTCACGGTAGGTACCTATTTATCATGACTAACCAGTTACCAATGGCGTAACTACTAAGGTGCAAAGTGGTGCGGAGCACCAGGGCCCGCAATGTTTGGGGGGCCCTACTCGGTGTCCGGGTCGGGATATCTGCCAAACCAACAACGCAACCGGCATAGGGCCACAGAGGGTTTTAATAATTTAAGCTAGCTACCTACTTTAAGAAAGAAATGAAATTGTATAATCTGTAAATAGGATATCGGAATCACACACGTCATTAAAAAATATAAAAAATAAGCTTGGTGAGGTCGGCGTTTCCTATCTGACTAAGTACTCTGAGAAGAAATGCCGAAATAAACTCAAGAGGTCGCAGTCTGTTTTAAAGTCCAGACATAATCTTGGTCAAGTCATATGAGAACCATGTAGATTTGTCTGAAATGGTCTTTTGGGGAAGGATCACACAGATTTGAGTGGACCTCAAAGAGAGACAGAGACCCAAGCATTTGTCAGTAATCGTGGTGGAGCTCAACTCAGAACTTAAGGAGCTCAACTCGAGGAACAATACCAAAGATGCAGCCTACCAATACATTTGGGTAGGCCGCATCAACTACTCAAACAGCCAGATCACCCAACATAGTTTAAATACACTGCCACTTACTTATTTTGCCTGCGTGTGGCCAAAATCCCTATTAGGAGGAGGAAGCCCTCCGATTTAAAACGACATCTGTCTATCGTCGATACGGTTTAAGTACTGTTTGAATTTCGAGATTACCTTTATCTTCAAACCTGTAGGTACTTAGCAGCTGTACTCTTAGTGACAAATACTATGCACCGATACAAAAAAATATTAATACCTCTTTGACCATAAGCTCGGGTGTCACATACGGCCGTATTGCTGGCACCATATCCGGAGATGACATGGTAGCCAATCTATGTTCACGCGTAAAGTCCGCTACTTCATTTTCTATAAATTCTTTCTCTTGAAATGTGATAGGGGGATCATGCCAAATTTTTGTGATAGACATATCTCGTAGGATTGTCGTCCTTTTAAAATAAAAGTGTATTATACACAGCACTTGTTTTAATATCTTTCCATCCTTGTATATTGTTTTCTTAGATGTTTTTAGGATATCCCAAATTTCCAGGCTGCGAACCGCAGTCAACCAGAGGCTTGTACACTTCTTATTTTTATGTTCTTTTAAAATCATGGTCCAATGGCGATGTTTGTACCTAAACAAAAAAACGTAGTTACCAGTCTTCACTTTCAGGCAAATTCGATCGTCTATCCAAGTGGTTAAATGGTTTCGCCCGTTTAACATTTAAGCATTCGTTAATAGGTACACACAACATATTTCTTACCAGTCTTACCAAGGGGTATCGTGTTACCCAGCAACTGGGTTGTGTAGGTCAGATAGACAGTTGCTCCATGTAAAAGACTGGAAGCCGACAAAAGCTGGAAAGGTTCTAAGCAGATCATGATGATGATGATAGTTCTTCCATGACTTACAAACAAAGAAGACCAGAATCCTAATTGCAAAACACACTTACAGTAGCAATGGCTTTTGACAGTTCAACAACATTCATTGCTTTATTTACGTTGTTGAGTTGAGCAGACAAATTTTTCGAACATATATGAAGCAATGAATTACTTAGCAATATCCTTCAAAATCATTCTGATTGGGATTGAAAGGGTGCAGCGCTTGTTTTAGTAGAGGCTATAAGATCCCAAGATCCTATAGATTCCTTTGTTATGAACTTAGGACTGCAAAATATTATTAAACGCTTGAA
The DNA here is from genome assembly GCA_949128155.2 of Xanthia icteritia. NCBI lineage: Eukaryota > Metazoa > Arthropoda > Insecta > Lepidoptera > Noctuidae > Xanthia > Xanthia icteritia. Next base: position 19,389,384 of record OX421932.2, read on the forward strand.
CGATACATACTTGTACACAACTTCAATGAGGTCCTTCATCAATGTGCCCTGCAACCATCTAATGTACAGCAGCCTTGCGCACTCCACAACCAGGTCGACAGCTTGTCTGTAATCGCCTTGACAATCATCGACTATTTTCCCCGATGGCTTTGTTGTAGCCTTTAATATTACAGATTTTGCAGCTTTCTTTGGCTTTGCTTCGCTCTTCACATTTTTTGGATTCTCTATAATCCGAAAAGGGTGGGTGGAAATTTGTGGTATTAGTCCATAATTCAAAATATTTTTATTTCATATAAACCTACATGGGCACTTATGAAACGTCAGAAGCTAGGTGCACGGTTCCAATTGGTTGTTTCCTATGGAGAAGAGCCGGCAAGAAACTTCACGGTTACTCTTTTAAAAATAATGTCTTTGCACTAGATAAGTAGGTTTTATCCGCAGACATGATGAGGATCGATTTGGATCAACAATCCCTATGTAGTGACATTACTTGGAATATTAGTTTTTCTTGTGTAAACTTCACAGACATAATGAGTAATTGGGTATCGATATCTAGACACGATAAAACAAAACAAAAAACCGATTTTCTTTTCTTCAAGTAAAAAAATCAAAGAAATAAAATCATCAAATCATCTTTTTTTTTCTTTCATCGTGTTAACACTTTGAAGGACACTAAACGCCCATAGACACAATGGAAGTTTTATAGTTATCTATAAAACTTCCATTGTGTCTTGCACAGTGTCCTTGAATGCTTTAAAGCTCCCGCAAACAGGCGCGACGCGACACCGGTAACTGTTCTTAGAGTCGCGTCGTGCTGTCGCGTTGCGCCTGTTTGCGAGAGGCTTTTAGATGTCGACATCCATCAAGTCGGCGGAGTTTCGCTAGCTAATTTAAGTCGACCTCATGATTGCTTTTACCACTTTTGTCAGCAATTCCCAGTAAATTGAAACTTCACTAAGGTTGAAAGTATATAACTGTCACAATCAATCTGATTAGCCTTTTCCCAACTATATTGGTGTCGGCTTCCAGTCTAACCGGATGCAGCTGAATACCAGTATTTTACATGGAGTGACTGCCTATCTGACCTCCACAACCCAGTAACTGGGTAATACGATACCTCTTGGTAAGACTGGTAAGAAATATGTTGTGTGTATTGAGGAATGCTTAAATGTTAAACGGGCGAAACCATTTAACCACTTGAATAGACGATCGAATTATGCCTGAAAACTCCTCTAAAGTGTATAACTGTCACATAGACAAATAAACCTGGTCGTTTTATGACGTGCAAATGACATTCAACCTTAGGGTGGTAAAGAAATTACGAGGTCGACTGGTGCCTCTATTATGTCAGAACACCAACAGAATATTGTGGTCATAAAATTATTATGGATAAGAGTTATTAGGCCTGTTTCACAATGGCAGGATGGTCACTTCTACGGCAAATATCTAAATAATAAACCGGCCTAGTGCGTGTCTCACCACGCACAATAAAGGGTCCCGTAGTTGGGAATTGGGATGAATTTATCCCAAAATATAAACTTTCCTATAATAATTGTGCTGTGAGACCTTGCTTCTTGCCAAATTTCATGATTAGTTGTATTTTTTTTTATTGCGTTGACTTAGAAGCTTGTTTTTTTTAGAGCTGAGATTCATTTCGGAGGGGGGGTTAGAGTTTTCAACTTTTAGAAGAAATAAAGTATTTCTGATGAAATGAGAGAGTAAATAAAGAGTACAAAAAGATTTTGCTATCTTAGACATTCTAAGTCAGAATTTAAATTGACGAAGAGCTTACTTATATCAATGTCAATGACATCTTTAACCTTTAAAGCCTCTTTAGATAATGGGGCCGTTATGGGGAATATAGCATGCAAATGTTTAGCATCCCCTAGGAATAACTTTTAACATTCATACAGAAATTGAAGTAAGTTTATCGGCTTAAGCAGCACCCTAATTGCGTAATACACGATCAATTACAATCTGAATAATTTTGAAATAGATTTCTCAAGTTCGAAAAAAACTGGTCAACAACGTAAATAACGCAACGAGTGTTGTTGAACCGTCAAAATGTAAAAGTAAAATCCAACCTCTGTTCAAAGGCATACCTACTACTTATTCTATCAACGACTACTTAAATGATAAGCTGTGATTAACTCAAGACAATGTTTAATTGTTCTTTCTCCAGAATTAGCTTACTTACTGACAGTTTATATGAGTGTATATAATTATTTATAATTTTACTTTATAAGCCAATTTATTTTATTTTAATTTATTGTTGACATAATCTACTCATTACAATGTTTTTTTTTATGAGTTGTATTGCAATATGTGGTTAGCTAGCAACCTCGATAATTTTTTAATTTACCTCGATGGTCCTAGTTTATCAATTATAACTTCTAGTTACAGCTAAGTATATGTAAGCGGGCACGCCCTTTATGCCTGGAGGCTTTTATTTAGATATTGTTTTCGTTATTTTTTTTTTATTTCTGCTTGAGTATAGTTCTCGATGTTTTTGGTTGGTATATTGACGTGTGCTAGCTGTCATATGGCTATTAATTTTATAATTTAAATTATGTTTTGTGTTGCGTAATGTAAATATCATTTTGCATACTATTATATTAGAGTCATTTTTTTTTAACTGAACAGACAGCTATACTGCTGGGGAGTTTGTTGCGCCACTTTTTCTTCCCAGCTAAAGCACTTTAGGAAGTGGTGAAGGGTGGGCGTTTTGGGGGACTGTCTTATGTAATTTTGACGTTCGAAAAGTGCTGATTCGCAGCCTAGTTTGATTAAATGACTTAAGAATTTTGAAATTTAACGGAATAGTCTTAATTACTTACGAAAATGTGTTACGCATTTATATAGCTGGAAAGGTTGAGAATTAAGAGTATGTAGGATGCAAGAGCGAGCGGAGCGAGCTCGAAAATTGTAGCACTCAACCTGGTATAGGTTAGAGCGTTAGACTCTCTCGGAGAATGCTGAAGTTGCAGGAATTCATTCAATATAAAGTCGGAGTCGATGAAAATACAGTATTTTAAGCGTACTCTTACTGCTTTTGTAGATTATAAAGTACCTATGCCAAATAGATTACAATTTATTATCTGTATTAGAGTACGGAGGTACACTAGGGGCGGTCGAACTCTGGATTGAGATTCTGATTTCCCACTTTTCGGGGCGGGTTTGATCTCCCAAAACCTCCCCCTACCTACGGTCCTGGCTGACAGACAAACTGACAGACTGACATGACACACAGACTGACACATAGATTGACAGACAGACAACGAAGTGATCCTATAAGGGTTTCGTTTTTTCCTTTTGAGGTACGGAACCCTAAAGATTATGAATACCGGAAGTTATCTGGCAGATACTTATGTTGCAAATCAGGAAATGGTGAAACAGGCTATAAAAGTTTAAGCTCCTTAATTATATTAAGTATTAGATAGGTACTTGATCCTGTCGGACTTGATGCCTTAGCAGTGGGCGATGAACTCATACCACTTAAAACGCTTTTTACAAAAACGAACAGGTTTCCATACTCGTCTTTTCCATTCTGACATCTTATTAAAGGGTCTGCGCCAAACAGAAGCAGAGTCGTCAGCTGAAAATATTGTAAGAAAGAGGTGAAAATTTAGAAAAAAAATTTAAAAAAAGGTAAAGTAAGTATTTGGTATAAAGGTTTAAGGGTGTTATTGAGGAGGATAGAAACGCATGTGACCGAAAGAGTGATAATTAAAAATATTGATGGATGGATAAAGAGCGAGAGGAAGGCTAAAGAAAAGATGGATGGACTGTGAGAGAAATTATATGAAAGAGAAGGGAGTGAAGTGAAGTAGCGTTACGGTTGACAGGGGGGAACGGAAGAAGTAAACGTGTTGCGACCCCAAATAACATGGAACAAAGGCAGAAGGGAAAACGATGATATTTTTCAAAAGGTAATCTTGTAAAAAACCGAATTAATGGGATTTTAAATAATAAATAGGTAGGTACCGTTTGTAACTTTTCCGAGAGAGGGATAATTCTCCAAGAGGGCAAATGGAACATTTTCACCAATATAGACTGATTAGAATCATTGATGACGGTATTGAGATCCGTCCTTGGGCTTTTCAAGAAGATGTCAAATAAATCTAAACTTTTATTCAAAGCCAAATCCACTGCAGAACGACCTTTGTATTGGGTCATCGGATTGCAGCCATATTGAACAAGCATCCCCAAGAGTCGGTCACGAAGCTAAAAAGAAACGATCTTTGATCATTACAGTGCGTTCATTATAACTTGACCCATGACGCGATTGGTAGCACTGAATTTTGCAGTCATGTGATCGGTAGTACTGTTCTGTCAGTCGCCATTTTGATTTCAATTAGTACTGAAACTAAGACTGCAAAATTCAGTGCTATAAATCGCGTCACGGGTCAAGTTACGAGTATAATGAACGCACATTAAATGACTATAAAATGTCATTCTAAATTCGGAACTAAATCGGATATGAAAGTAATCCTGTCATACAAACTACACGCGACTTTAATAATTGTAATAACCGTATTTTAAGTACAGACACCAGCACATCTACCTACTACAATCTGTCAAATTTATTTAATAGATTTTCAACTTTATCATTAACATTTAAGGTTCAAAGTTGATTGGGCAAATTTGAAAGTTTCGAGTAGGTTGACCTGCTGGCTACCTAATAGTTTTCTTGAAAATTCCTCGATATATTTATTTATTGGATGTCCAACAGAAGCTGCACAATTACATTAAAGTTTACAAGAATCATAATTAATTTTAGTGTGCGCTTCCAATTATAGCAGACCACATCCTTCACTTATAAATAACCTAGGTACCTACAATCTACTTGACACCTACCATTTAGTAGATATAAGAGGCAACAATCTCGAACTTCGAAAAAGTCGCAATCTTTGCCGGGTCTTCGTCGTTATCATCGTGCCCCACTTGGGGTAGGACAATAAGTATCTTTATTACTTTCTAGCGTTTGCCCTCGGTTTCACACGCATAAGTCTCGATCTTGTGGGAATATAGGGATAAAAGTCCCATGTCCTAACCCAGGTCATGGTCTACCCATGTGCCAAATTTCATCTAAATCCGTTCAGCGTTTAAGCGTGACAGCGTAACAAACAAACTCACTTTCGCATTTATAATATTATTAGTTAGGATTATAATTTACTTACGTCAACGAGGCGAGTATCTCCTTCAGAATCTATTTTTCTTGCAAGCACCGCATGCAATAAAGTTGGGCCCTCGTCCTCAGTCATAACATCTGGAGGTTGAACAGCAGGAGTGGTTGGTGATATTGGTTGTGGAGGGATTTTCAGCGTGATGTCGGGGTCTGCTCCACACTCGAGTAATGCACGAATGACCGCTAAGTTGTCATTTGTCAGCGGACCGCTTACTGCTATGGCTAAAGTTGAGTATCCATACACCTGAAGAAATCCTTGTGGATTAGAAAAATATGGTTATTATAAATAATCGAACGCTATTAACCTCGTGAGTTATGGTTTATACACCATTACTGCATGAACCATAAATCACATGCATCTAATCTTAGCTTATTCATGAGTCTTATACCTACACACATACCAATGGATTAATAAATAAATATTATCATCATAGTTTTAGTATTGGGAATGAAGGCTATCTTAGAAAGCTTTCAATCTTCACTCAGCAGGTCAATGATTCCGTATCTTTTTAGGCCTCAGACGGAAAACGAAATTAAGAATAAAAACATTGTTACTTGTGGGTAAACTTCATTAATATCAGCGCCATTCATGAATAAGTGTTCTATTAGTTCTGCGCACCCGGACACGGTAGCAATGAACAGCGGCGGTTGAGGACACCGGACTTTAAGCGGGTCCGCGCCATCGGACAACAGCTGTAGGATTGTCAACAATATCCGAGACATTCTGCAATACGTGAAAATGTAGACTCAGCTGTATGTAGAATAAACTGTAAGTATACCGTAAGCTATAGGTATATGCTGACGGGAGCATTTAAAGAGGTTATAAAAGTGTCAATAATTCAATAATAAAGGGGATATTACACTATCATATCTATGATCATAGATATAATGAAATAGAAAAATAGACATATTATGGGTCTCTGTATATCGTATACCTATCTACGAAGCTCACAAATTACCCATATTATGTCTATTTACCCGACTACAGCAAAGCCAAAAGGAAGGGTTGTGATTTTTGCGGGAAAGTCCAAAAGGGATACCGTGGCCCCTGGCAACGTACAGGCAACTAAAGGAACACGGGTGGGTTTTAGTCAGTAAGAGTCTGACACGCCCTCCTGCTCCGCCCAGAGCAGGAGAATTTATTTGATAATTTCACACCCAAAAAACAAAAAAATTGGGTTAAGATTTTAGCAGTATATGTATATATGTTTGTATTTACGTGTGTTCCACCGTAAAGTTTAAAACTACTGAACCGATTTAGATTAATGAGGTATCAATAGATTTGTAATAATGGTCCGGGTGACATAGGCTATATAAATTGTGTAAATATGTAATTCTGTGAATAGGATATTGCAATCACATTTACAAGTCATAAAAAAAAAAAAAAAATTGCTATATGTGTTCAGGCGTTTCCTATCTGACTACTCTGAGAAGAAAGACCGAAACAAACTCAGAGTCACAGTCTCTTTTAAAGTCCAGACATAATCTTGGTCAGGCCATATGAGGACCATGTAGATTAGTGTCTGAAATGGTCTTTTGAGGAAAGAACCACACAGATTTGAGTGGACCTGTCCAGTCAGTGTAAGCATTTGTCAGTTAATCGTGGAGCTCAACTCAGAACTTAACGAGCTGAACTCGAAGAACAATACCAAAGAAAGGACATTTGGGTAGGCCGCATAAAGTACTCAAACTGTCAGACCATCATTAAAACTAACTGAGAAAGAAAAAAATAAAGAAAGAGGAAAAAATAAATATCCACGTAGTCTTCACATTCACAATAATTAAAACAATATAATACTTTACAAAGTAATCATGTCATTTTGTATATAATTTTCAACAATGTTAATATGTATATAAAACTGGTATAATTTAATGATTTAACATAATAATTAAAATGTCACATTTTATGGTTTTATCACAAGGCTTAGCAGAGCGAGCAGCTCAATCCCACGCTTTTTTATCTTCTAAATAATCTGAAATTTTATAGTACCTTTTATTACAAAGTTTGGATTTAATACAGCTTCTAAATCGTTTAATGGGTAAGTTTCGAATGTCAATGGGAAGTTTGTAATCTAAACTATGAATATCGGTCATTTCCTTAAAATTTGATATATTTTTGTGTACATACAATAGGTTTTCAAAAATATATTGTGAGGCTAGAGTCAGAATGTCTATTTCTCTGAATTTTTCTCGAAGGGAATCTCTTGGACCTAGGTTGTAAATGGTTCGAACAGCCCTTTTCTGTAGAACAAAGCTAGTATTAATGTCCGCACAGGTTCCCCAGAGAAGAATCTCATAAGACATAAGATTATGAAAATAACTAAAATAAACAATTCTGGCGGTATCTACGTCAGTTATCTGTCAAAAATTTTTAACAGTGGCCGATCTAAGGCCTCCTGACAATTTTTCTATGTGAGGGCCCCATTGTAATTTACCGTGAATACTTATTCCAAGACAAACTGTTGACTCAACAGGGTCCAACTCTATTCCATTAACTTGAACATTGGTAGTTAGCTGCCTGACATTTAGTGTTGAGAATTGTTAAGGAGTTTAGTCTTTTTTTCGTTCAGGAGAAGATTATTTACATTAAACCAATGCACAACTTTAGAAAGTGCATCGTTTACATTACAAATCTGTAAATATATCATATTATCAAAGTAAATAAATATGTTTAAATAGTTAAGAATAAGCAAAAGTGAGACTGCGCTACGTACGACGCGAGTTAATCAAATTTTAATAGGTTTATAGTAACGATTTGTAATGCCAATCTTAAGAAGAAAAACAAGTACAACGAAATATTTATATTTTGGATTGTTCGCTAGTGTGTGGTGGTGTGGTGTGGAAATAAATCGCACTATAGTGTTGGTGTCGAAATAAATCGCGCTATGTTTTCGTTCAAAGCACTATGCACTGCTATTGGAATTTAAAATAGGTTAATTACTTACCTATTGTACTTATTACTTTTATTTACGTTGTCGTATCGTTTATCAAGAGTTAAAACGAAAAAGTATAAAATAAAAAATTTAATCCCGACTACGAGAAAATAAAATGATCTAAAAAGTACGAAACAAGAACTTTTTTTTACGATTTCGTTATGTCTATGTCTATCAATGTTCATAAATATTATAGTTTAATATTCCCCTAAGTGCAACCAGATAAGTTAAACCCACTATAACCTAACTCATTGATTATTCTTCCAACATAAGAGAAAAAGTCTGCAATTAGGTACGGTTGTTGTTCGGATTACGATTCTATCGAAGACAATCACACGGATCTAAGGTTGGTCTTTGTCTTAGTAATTAATATCATCATGAGTTACATTTCCTTTTAGCCTTGCTAACTACAAAAGCACTGTAGTTAGTGACCCATTGACAATGTGACATATTAATGTTGCACAACATTTAAAGATAATTTTAACATTAATCTATAAATCAAATAGAACATTTACTCACTTTTCTTGTTTCTTTCGTTCTACAGTATCTACCAAGGTATCCTCTTTATCCTGAAACAGAGTGTCTCTGCTAGGCTTTCTCGGCAATTCTTTAATAACTTTCGAAGATTTAGCGTTCTTCAGACTCTTGTCTGCCATTTGTTTTGTTTCCTCTTCATTAAATAATTCTACGTCTTTACACATGTCGTTTACTTCAAAAATATACGGTATAGGATTAACCGCACTGGGTTCTGAGAACGCTTCAGCCACTCTTATCAAATATTCATTATTAATATTATCATTCGTTCGCTTATCTTCGGCAAACGCATCAGTACTCGCATTTATATCCTTATCAGTAGGTTTTAGCAAGTCCTGTTTTGAAAATACATCAGTTTTCTTTTTATCAAACAGATCTTTTGTAGAAGTCTTTTTACTTGGTATATTCTGTTTATAATTTGCCTGTGCCGGTGATTTGACTTTGTTTAACCCATTTGCTGCTGGCGGCATGTCTCGGTTTTCTCGGCTAATGTTCCATTCAAGTATATTTACTTCCGGCGACGGTGCTAGAAATTGACCAATATTTTTGAAAATCCTCATGTAAATAGCAATCTGCTGACTAAATGTAATCGTTTTTTTTGGTGTTACTTTTCTCAATAGTTATAAATGATGTGTGGTAGTACCATATGGTCGTATTTCCGTGGATGACCTAACTCTCAAAGAGTTCTACCACCCTTCTAATGACCATGCTGTTGGTCCGGCTACTAAAAAGATTACTTGCTTATTTCAATAAGTATTTTATACTCACGCGGTACTACAGGAGTGGGGGGTGGTAGCAGAGCTTGGAGCATTGCATTGTATTCCACACCCCGCTTCTGTAGCACATATCTTAACAAGGTGATGCCCAAAGGTGTGCAACAGGCGTCATTGTAGGCGTCAACCGCAGCGCCAGCTTCCACCAGGAAATGTATTATTTCAGGTTGATCCCCACACTGTCAAAAGGGTTTAAGTAGTGTTTATTTTGTAACTACAAGAGTGTCTGTTAATCAATCAAATTACGCCGTTGATTCGATTGAAATCTTAAATCAATCGAGATCTTAAATGCTATTTAGGATCTCTGCTCTGTAGTCCCTAACCTGGTATCTTAGATTAGTAAATCTGCTGTCAATCAAAACTCCCGTTATCTTGTTAACATACCAACTGTTTTTATGTACACATTATGGCATGCAATAAAGTATTGAGTATTGAGTATTGTGTTATGGATCATTGCAAATTTTGTTAAAGCTGACGCAACAGCAGCTGCACACACATGATAAAGTCTGACAACAAATTGATTGATCATAGTAAACGGCTTGAAGCTTCTGGGTTTACTAACCCTTTTCATACCGTAGTTAATTATTTAAGAGTTATACTCACTGCTGCATACATTATAGCCGAGTTTCCTTGTACATCAGTGACGTCTGCCATGACGTCGCTTTCATTTGTAAGCGTGGCAACGTTCGAGATGTACCCCAAATAGCTTGCCATTAATAAAGTCCTAAAAATACGAGATTTATAAAAAAATTATTAATACCGCTGCATACGAAAATTGAAATGGTCTAGGACTAACCTGAAAAGTTCGAAAATCTTGAAGACTTTTCGAAACTAGTGAGTGGCAAATATAAGTCATAAGTCAAATAATTTATATCAATTAGGCACAAAAAAGGCCGTCAACATTTACAAAAAAATAATAATTGATTCTAGTCGCCCCTTCCAAAAGGTAGTTTTCGTATGGAGAAGAATGGGCAAGAAACTCCACCGTTACTGTTTTAAAATGTTTTCACAATATCTTGTATACATCAATTATATAATTATATGTGAAGACGATGCACCTAGAATAAGATTACGATACCATGATAGGTAAAAATAATGAAAGATTAAGGAATAACAGATAAATTAATTATGTGATAGATGCACGGTGCTCACATATTTACAAACATTGTAAAATTATACAATATTCCTAACATTTTTACAAGTAATAGGTACTAATAAGTCAGTGTGTGAGTTCAAGTAATCACAGAATGTAAAATCAATATTTAAAAAAAATTAAAATATTATACAATTAAATTAGCTACCAGTTAGATTTTGTCTAGATTCTAAATTGTCCTATGGAGCAGGACCAGCATGTTTCCAAGCAGTTTTATCTTGGATATAATCCTCTAATTTGTAATATGCTTGTTTACAAAGTGTACTTTTTGTATGAGTTTTTACATTTTCTTAATTCTAATATATCACAAGGTATTCTGTTGTAACATTTAAAACAAGCAAGTGGCAAGTGGCAAGTTATCAAGACACGTTAGAAGAAGAAGAAGGTTGATTATATACAAACCTGCAATCCATTTCATGCTTGCCAGCCCTTTTAAACGAGGACCTAGGCCCAGAGAGGATATTCTCGAGGAGTGGCAAGTGGCAAGTTATCAAGACACGTTAAAAGAAGAATAAGGTTGATTGTATACAAACCTGCAATCCATTTCATGCTTGCCAGCCCTTTTAAACGAGGACCTAGGCCCAGAGAGGATATTCTCGAGGAGTGGCAAGTGGCAAGTTATCAAGACACGTTAGAAGAAGAATAAGGTTGATTGTATACAAACCTGCAATCCATTTCATGCTTGCCAGCCCTTTTAAACGAGGACCTAGGCCCAGAGAGGATATTCTCGAGGCTGAGTCTATGTTTGCCCCTCTGCTCTTCGTGAGTAAAGGAATGCTTCATCATGTGGATTATTATTTTGTTATTATTCCACGCGAAATAAGTCGTTTTATCGGGTTTACTAATTTCGGTGCCGCTGTAGCTGCTTTCCTGGGTATGAAGTGTGTAAGTGTTACTGTCATAAATTAAAACTGTCGATTCACTGGCGCAGGAGAATGGTAGGTACTACACGTCTCCTTTGTTGCAATTTAAACCCTAATACCCCGTTACTGAATTGGAAATTTTAAGATCAGGACTTGTCAAACTCTACTTTATCATTCGTTCAATGTAGTCCGCCAAATTCACTTAGTTAGGTAAGTTTTTTTTCACAAAGATTTAACTTTAAGTATATGGTTTGGTTCGCAAACCGGGTATAAGTTACGATATTCTCGGAAAGAGTAAAGATAAGATAAAAAGATAAAGATATATTTATTGCATAACTGTGTACATCAGTTCTTTTTCTAAACGTAAACATTTTTAGGCTCAACAGTCTACCCATGTCGTATGTGCAATAAGCAAGGCAAAAAAATTTCAAATAAATTAATAGATTACAAAAAAAATACAAATAAGTAAAAGCCCATAATCCGAAATAGAATTGCTAGATTATCGCCGTTATACAATAGCGAAAATCAATTAATACGCAAAAATTTGTTTTGCACTAAATGCAAAGAGCACGAAAAATAGAGTAGGATAGTATTGTTAAGTAATTTTTCACAAAATGTCAAGATAACTGGTTTTCGCTGTATAACGGCGATACGTACAGACGGCACATCAACCTACTCCAATGTGTCAAATTTGTTTAATACATTTTCAACTATATCACTAAAGTATAAGGTTCAAAGTTGATTGGGAAAATTTGACAGTTTCGGGTAGGTTGACCTACTGGCGTCTGTACTATGCCCAGTTATTAAAAGTGTGGTGTTACACACGGTTTCAGTAAGGTTAAAAAAAATTGCTACACTCTGTCTAAGGAAGAACAGCACATGATTTCTAGTTCTGATGCAAAGAAATACCTTATCAGGCTCAACAGCTGTAACCTCATTGAGCGTATTAATTCCGTTGACATAGTAAGCCCGGTCAAACGCCTCCACCTGGCACAGTTGGCTCGACAGGTCTGTGCAGTTCTTTGAGTACAGCTTCGACCACTTGTCTGTAGCTGCTAGTGGCTCACAACCAGATTTTTTTAACAGTTCTAATGCGGAGTTTACTTGACCGATCTGGGGAAAGATGTAGATCCTAATCGTACTTAAGTACAGACGCCAGCACATCAACCTACTACTATCCGTCAAATTTCTTTAATAGATTTTCAACTTTATCACTAAATCATAAGGTTCAAAGTTGATTGGGAAAATTTGACAGTTTCGGGTAGGTTGACCTGCTGGCGTCTGTACAATGCGGCCGATGAATTACGGCCGGTCTGAACATTGCGCAAAAGGCTGTAAAATATTTTTTTTTATTAACCAAATGAGGCGAATGAGAGAGGACACGCGCTAAAGTTGGGACAGCCCATGTTCAGACGGGCCATGGTTCATTTGTAAAAAAACTCTGTCCGATCCGAAAGAGGCTTATAGGTACTTCAATAAAATTACCAAAAATTAATAAAAAAAATGAAAATAAAAAGTTTTTGCTATTTAAAATTTACATTTTTTGTAGGTACAAAGATTATCCAAAATCTATTAAAAATTTGCAAATTTTTAACAGGGGTTATGACTTTTGGACACCCGCTAAACGATGGCCAGCCGCACCCAATGTATATACCGGCAAAATGCCCGGTAAAATTCTCCATTGAAAAAAATTGTGGCAAATTATTTTTTTTCTTTTTTCCTGAAAATTTCCGTATATAAATATACTCTCAGTATGATACCTAACAACATACTCACGGATGGGACAGGGTTTTTTTTACATGTTGTATGAGCTTTTATTTGCGAGCTAGGTACGTATCCACCCGGGTTACCTAGCAGTTCACTTGGTGAGGTGGATACGTCTTTCGGGTCACTACCTATCTACCTACTCTTAAATTAATTTTCATTGAGTTTTCCCTCACATGTTTTTACGTCCAGTTTACCATCTAAATACTTTGTTCGATTCGCCCAGTTAACTAAATACATTATTCAATCTTTCACACTTTACAACTTCTAACCTCCATAGCCCAACGCGGTGTCTCCAACTTCGTGGTATCTTCTTACATCGTTTTATTGATGTTAACAATATTCTCTCGTTGCTTACGACATTGGAAGTGGCGACGTACTCAAAGGTAACGTAAAATATAATTAATTTTCATTAACACTTTGAAGGACACTATACGCTCATAGGCGTCATAACAATAAAACTTCTATTGTGTCTCGTACAGTGTCCTTGAATGCGTTAATTTGAATAGCACAGGGTTCAGAGTCTTCTAGTATAGTACATACCTTTGCCCAACTTTTCAAGGTATTACCTACAGGCTAGATGTAATGTTATGATATAAGAATAATGTACTAACAATCTTAACATTCTTCTTCAAAAGTATGCGATGCGGCGTGACCGTTTTAGCCCCAATAGGAGTTGACACCAGATCGATGGCCACGCTGGGCACTGCTGGCCGCCACGCCAGTCTAATGAGCTGGTGTCCATACCACAGCCCCACATCCTCTCGAAGACACGTATGGGTCTCCACGCCGGGACCCCAACGCATATTCTTATGAAATAGACCCTGAGTTGAATAAGGAAGAGGATGTTTAGAGAACAAGGGAATGATACTGAGGGCTTTCTCCAACGTCAGATACGTATCTCATATCCGTGGAATAAAATTGACGTCAGACGATTTTTTTTATAATTCTTTGACCATGGTTGTTAAATGTGATGTGGCAGTACCCTACAAAAAAAAATATGGAAATACTGCCAAAAATTCAAAATTAATCCTCGGATAAAATAAATATTTTCCGATGGAAAAATCATCCCGTAGGTGGTCCAGACACTATCAGTAATAATGAAATTACATTCAAGTAATGTGATTACTACTGACAGTGTGGTGGTTAGAATGATGATGTGATCTAAATACGTTAATAGTTTTGCGTCAATATTGGAAAGAATGGCAGTAATACTCGTATTAATGTCATTAATACCGATAATGTCTGGACCGCTTTAGGATATTGTATTTTGTTGCTCAGCTACTCGGTACTCGTTTAAGATTCCAAATTCGAATTTTACGAAGTGTTGGCCGTCGGAGTAGTCTTCGGATAAACTTGGACAAGCTTCAAGTTATTTTCACCGAAAACGCACTCCGGGAAAACTCTGCAGTTTGGTAAGAATAAGAACAACGTTAAGTAGGAGGCTAGCAGAAGAATTCGGCTGGGCAGGGCAGCGATTGGGAAGCTCCGTTGAATTTCTCGTCGCATATTCCGCAGAGCCTAAGGACTGAAATTTCAATCAGTGCATCCTGCTTATTATGACTTACGGAGCCAAAACGTGGACACTCACGATACGGCTTACGGGTTCATAAATTCTAGGTCGCTCAGCGAGCTGTGGAACGAGCTATGCTTGGAAGATATTCCATGCATAGCTCGTTCCACAGCTCGGGGATAGAATCCGGAATGAGGTAAACCGGCAGAGAACCAAAGTTGTTGACATAGCTCACAGAATAAGCAAGATGAAGTGGCAATGGGCCGGCCAGACGTGTTCTTGAGTCGAGACCGCCAATCGGCAAACGTTAGGTAAGACGCTCTCAGGCTAGGTAGAGCGACGATCTTCGCAGGGTGGCTGATAGCAGCTGGATGAGAGTTGGCGAGAATCAAGCTGAATGGCATGCGATTGAGGAGGCCAATATCCAGCAGTGGACTGCTGTAGGCTGGTGATAATGATGTGGACATCGAAGAGACTGTGTAGTGCATCAACTGTACAGTGTTCGTGGTCTGAACAAACCTGGCTGTCCAGGGAAGATATTTTACTTCGTATTACGGTTACCGGCTCCCCGGACTGGTACTTAAGCATACTACTTACCCAACGAAGGAATCTAAATTTCTCTTGTTTTTTTATTCAGAGTGGCTTCAAGAGATTGTCCAGATATCGTTAAAGTTACAGTTTCAAATTCAGTTACATACTCGTACATTTTATTGCGATACTGATAAATTAATTTATAAAAATTTGATGTAGCGTTATTCAATGTAATGAATTCTACGTGTGGATTTTACAAGGTCTTGCTTGCTAGGGTTAGTGAGTACAGAGCAGCAACCATTTTCACTAAAGCCAAGGATACTAACTTTGAATACGCGTCCATTAGGATAGGACATGACGCCGTAGCCGTGCATGGAATTGTTGTAGAACCTGCCCTCATAGGTTGTGGCTAAGTGGTCGGGTCCTAGGTACCGCCAGCGATAGTCACCATCACCATGCATCGTATCGCGTAGCATGTGGCCGTTGTACCACTCTAGAGACTGTAAAATTCAACATAGACAGTAATGTAGACCTATTACTTCACCAAGAAAACTAAAACGTATAGATTTGGTTGACGGTTGTCTACTTTTTTTGGTGCATTAACTACGTATGCAGGGTGGCAGGGACATTGAGTTGCAAACTGTAACCATGAATTCAGCACATGATTCTAGACCCCCTAGCGTATACAGGGTGGATTTTTGAGATGGGGCAGCAAGTACAGCTACCTTAACCGTTATAGCTACAGTAAAATGGTCGAAGGAGAGTGCCGTTAACTTTTTGAGACATTTTGATCTGCATTCAGATTTTGAAAAAATCTACAGTCAGCAAGAAAATGGGCAGTTTTCCGGGATAGTTTCATAAGTCACAGATTTTCTGTCTACACTAACCAGATTGTAAAAAAAAAAATTTTTACTATAGTAGTTAGTTTAGGCTACCTTTATACAAAATGTAAAAACAAACCTATGCGATCCGTAAGGGTGTTGCTAGGAATCGTACTGAGAGTCTATTTATGTGGTAATAAATAAAAAAATAAAATTTCAGGATAAACAACTTTTTTTTTTCAATGTGGAATTTTACCGGGTTATTACATGGGGCGTGGATGGCCGTCGTGGTTAGCCGGTGTCTACAAGTCATAACTTGTGACTCCTGTTGAAAATTTGCTAAGTTTTTATGGATTTGGGGTAATTTTGGAACTAAAAATGTGAATTTTAAATAGCAATAACTTTTTTATTTTCAATAAATATAAGATTTTTTTATTTCTTTTTGGTAATGTTATTGCAGTAGCTATGTGCTTTCGGACAGGACAGGTTTAAAAACAAAATATTTGTAAACCTTTCAAATTCTTATTTATATCGGTTGTGATCGATAGGCTAGGTACCTAAGTGGAATCTCTACTAAACGGAAATAAACTACAAACTTATGTGTTCAACTAATAACTTTGAGATAAATTTTTCACGAACCTATTCATCTCGCTACGTCGTACACGGAGTTTTTTTGGGCAATCTGTCCAAAGGACGCTAATACAAGTAAAAATACAGACGAAAATCATTTTAGCTGGAATTAGGTATTGAAGGTTTAATGATTTTCGTCCGTATTTTTATACGTGTATTAGCGTCCAATCGAAATAAGAGGTAAAGAGCCGGGATACCTTCTTTTCGCATAATGTTCTTTGCCCTAATATACTTCGGCATAACGATTTTGGCACAATTTGTTTTGGCATAATAATACTTCGGCATAATTTTTTTAGGCATTCATTTTATGTTGGCATAATCATCTTAAACACTAATTTGTTTTGGCATAAATTTGATTCGCATAACGTTAGTAGGCCTAAGAACCGAATTGCTGCAAAACCGACTCCACGTAGTCTTGTTTGTCCTACCCCTAGAGTGTAATTTAAAATCGCGTAGGCGCGTAGGGGCGAGGCGGCCCGCGGGCTGAGGAGCAGGCGGCTGCGAGCCAACAAGCCGAAGCTGTGGTGGTGAGCGAAAGCCGTCTGCGACGATTAGGACGCGTGGGGCCGCCGGAGGCCCGCAGCGCCGGAGCCGTGACAGAAACCCTGCCTGCTGCATGTTGCATGCTGCATGCTTGCTTGTATGCTGCATGCTTGCTTGCATGCTGCATGCTTGCTTGCATGCTTTAACTTTATGCTTAATAAATTTATGCTTTAACTTTATGCTTAATAAATGTATGCTTTAGAATATTATGCTTAATCATTATTATGGTTACAGAAATTATGCTTAAAAAAATTATGCGTAAGCTGTTATGCGTAATTATATTATGCGAAAATATAATTATGCCAAACAACATTATGCTAAGTTATATTAGGTCTTAAAATTTTATGCAAATGGATAGGGAACCTAAAGAGCCGACTCATATGGCTAACACGGATATACTCCTCAACCGCATCTGTGGTCTAGTGGCCAAAGGTCCCAGATTCGATTCCCAGTTAATTTTCTGCTCGGTTTGATTCGTGGTAGGACTTGTTCGTCCGCCTGGCTAGCTGGTAGCTATCTTAGTAGCCATCTTATCTAAGTCTGTCGAAATATCAACAATGTTAACAGCATCGTTGTGTTTCGGCAGTTACAGGTAAGATAGTCTGCTCTGTGGTTGAGGATTCCGGGTGAAGTTCGCTTCCACCTTCGGCCTGATCATCACTACCATCAGGTGAGATGCAGGCCAAGAGCAACAAGTAGCGGTTAAAAAAAACTTATCACATGGTTATGCCCAACCTTTTAAATATTAGTATGCGGCTGACCAGATTATAAGTAGGTGGTTACCGACGACATCTGCAATACCAGAGGAATCGCAAGCATTCGCAGGTGCGTTGCCATCCCAGAAGTATAGCTGAAATATGTTATGTGCCTACTGCCTAAGATATTATTACGTTGTTATAATAATAAAGTAACCTCAGCGCCACTCCAGTGATGTGACCCCTTCCCACTCTTTCTATTCTCTTCATCTCTCTCCCCGATGTAGTACTCCTGATGAAACCACTTGGTTTCGGCATTGGTATTCGGTGGAGTACAAGGCTTACAGATGATTACGGTTGACATAGATCACTATGTTGTAAAAATACCAGTTTTCGTGTTTCAATTTAGATCACTTTTTTTAACAAAAATAATACCAGTTTCGTATAAAGTATTCGAAATGTTGTGATTGTTTACAACAATCATTTTGACAGCTGTATATGCCAATTTGGACAGCAGTATAATATATGAACATCATTATCGATTTTGATTAAACCTTTTTTAACTATTGTTGTTTAATATTTGTTATGTTAGGAAAGCACTTCCAGGGTTATTTTTGAGTGAAGGGGTCCGATAGGACCGATGCCTGCCGGGGTTGCGGGAAAGTCCGAAAGGGATACCGTGGCCCCTGGCAACGTACAGGCAACGGAAGGAACACGGGTGGGTTTTAGTCAGTAAGAGTCTGACACGCCCTCCCGCTCCACCCAGAGCGGGAGAAGTTATTTGATAATTTCCCACCCAAAAAAAAAAAAAAGGGTTATTTTTGAACTTGTTGGTTGCTAGGCGACACTTGACTATTATGTCCCTTTGATATTGCACGCAATATATATTTTGTAAAAACCTAATTCCACTGCGTATACTTTAATATGGTAGCAGAGCGTGCAAAAACGAGAGCTTAAAAGTTTTATTTTTATTTCCTAAAGAATAAAAGTTCGAAAGAATAAATCATATTGTCTTCAAAAATTAAACTTGAAATAAAACTATTCGATGGAAGCAACTGGCCGACCTGGAAATATAAAGTGCTGCTGCGGAGTAGGCACCTTAGAAGCGGCGCAGGGTACTCTAATAAAGCCGGTACATCCGGGTGAAGAAGCTAAAGCGGAAGCTCTTACAAAGTACAAGGTAGTGTGTCAGCTATAATAAAATAGAAAGCACTGCACTATTACTACTGACCACCAATATGACCGACGAAATGTTGAAAAAAATAATGCGTTTTACAACTGCGAGTGATATGTGGGACAAATTAAACTATCTTTACGAACGAGGATCACAGGACCGAACCTACGATCTGTGTATGCAACTTTTTAACTACAAGAAAGACCCCACTCATGACATGGGTTCGCATATATCTACGATAAAAAATATATGGCATGATATGAATCAAGCTTTGTCAACACTTTGCAATCAACTATCAGAAATTCTTTTGATATGCAAGATATTGGATTCCCTGCCATAAGAGTATTTCAGTTTTAAATCAAGTTGCTTACTGATAACATTGAAAGATCGTACAATTGAGAACTTGACCATTCAGTTGTGCGCTTACAAGTGTAAGGTCATTTATTATTTTAGTAGATAATTGTATTACAAATGTTAGTCGATTGATGTGGCAGGAAGTCATGCACTCATGAATTTATTAGTTTTCAATGTTTTTAATAACTTATTCGTTAATAATCTTTTAATATGAATTTATCAGTTATTAGTTTGTTTGTTAAAGTATTTTAGTTGATTTATTTATTCTTGTTGGTCAGCAATTTCATTAAAACCTCCCGCAATGGGAGTAGTGGGCTACATCAAATTGACATCTGGACGTATTATTGTCATCCGGCTGACGTTATGGTTATTCGATATGAGGCGCATAGATTAATATAAAAATGTAACAAGAGTAAATTGTACTGTCATGAAGAATAGAAATATATAAGAATATTGTTACGTAACGCGTTTTATTCCTGGCCAAAAGTTCAGAAGCGGGATATCCAAGAAAAATTAAAAAATCTTTCCACGTCCACAGCTCGGAAAAACCGCAAGTAACGTACTTTATATGATTATTTCTGGATTTCGTTAAATACCCAGTCTTGCGTTTTTTTTTTTTCTTCTCTCTATCTTGTTTTTGTGAGGGATATATATATTAAAATATACGCATGACCAAAGATCTCTTCGCTTTTGTTTGACACTCCTGTTAGAGGTATCTAAGGTAAAAAGACAAACGACATGCAGTGTCAAATGGTACTGGATGATCAGTACTCACAGTTTTTCCCTACTTTTCAAAATTGCGATTAATTATTAGATTTATTTCCCTTTAGATCATCATTCTATGAAATTGTAGTTCTAACCAGTCATGATTAGAAGTTGATGGGGAAGTTGCGTGTGTCAGTGCCCAGTGAGCAATAGGTCCACCCTATTACATGGAAATTAAACATAAGTTGGTGATATGTGGGTCTACCACACGTCTACCCCAATCACTTTGCGCAACAGGCGTGATAATATGTCATGATTGTGCATGTGTAATTATAGGTAGCACATGACAGATACTAAGCTTATATTCGAAGTTTCAGACTGAGATGGATGGACATGAAGGAAATGCCCGAGGTAAAGGGCTTTTTATAAAGGCAACCCGAGGTAAGGGCCCTGTTGCAAATCAAACCCGAGGTAAAGGGTTAAGGAATTCTTGTGATGTGACCAGTCGAGGGGAAGGACTGGCACATACGAATTCTTGTGATGTGACCAGTCGAGGGGAAGGACTGGCACATACGCAGGAAGGAGAACCCGAGGTAACGGGTCAAAATCTAAACTTGGAAAGGAATGTACACGGCTCGAGGCAAGAGCAAACAAATTCGGATGGAAACCAAAGCGTTATATTAGGGACAAAAGGTCAGAAGGAATATGAAGACTGGAACAGAAGAAGAGAAAGACGAAGAACGGAGATTGCAAAACGATCATCACGAATAAGGCGATACTACTCTACAACTTCGGAGTCGGCAAGCGAATCACCATCACCAAAAAGAACAAGGAAATCGAAGGGAAAAGTGTCTAATAATAGGTTAATGGACAAATTTCTGACTGTTTTAGAAACATTTAAGGGTTCTGATAAACATAAGATGTCTTTTAACACTAATGTTATACCGGAGTTCGACCCTTTATCTAAAGAACAAACTATATTGACTTGGTTGACCAAAATTGAGGAATGTGCCGAAATTTACGGCTGGGAAGAAAAAGAAATCATTCACTACTCTCTACCTAAGCTAACCGGTGTAGCAAAGACATGGTATCAGGGTCTAACTTCGATATTGCATACATGGTCAGAATGGAAAAGGAAACTGATTGAATCTTTTCCGTGTAGGGAAGATTACGCAGAGCTTTTAACCGAAATGCTTGCTAAAAAAGCAAGATATGGGGATTCACTGGAGCATTATTATTATGTAAAGATTAACCTATTAAATAGATGTAAAATATATGGTAGGCAAGCAGTAGATTGTCTTCTTCATGGAATAGACGACCGTACGGCGAAGGTTGGCGCTCAAGCAGTCCAATTCAACGAACCAGAACAGGTACTAAAATATTTTAGGACTATTAAAAGTGGTCCGAGTAGAGAGGTGCAAGACTCTACGCGGAAACTAAATGATCGACGTTCGGGAAGCAACTCAAATCGACCAGGCCCATCTAAACCAGGTACGAACACTAATTTCAATATAAAATGTTTTAACTGTAACGAAATTGGTCACCCAAGCTTTAAATGCGAAAAAGCTCTTGTAAAATGCACGAATTGTGACCGGCTAGGCCATCAGACCACTAACTGTCTTAGGAATAAACGACCAACAAATGAATCGGATAAAAACAAAACACCAGGTAATGACCAGGCGCAAAAACAAGTTTCAAAAGTCACAGTAGAAGGTTCCGGCTTAAGCAAGTACGTGTTGGCTATCAAGGTGAACGAATTGACAATCTTGTGCCACATTGATCTGGGGAGTCAATGTTCCCTCATCAAGGTAAGCGACGCAAACTCCTTAAATCTTCAGATTATTAATCGTCCGAATCTACCGATACTCAGAGGCATAGGTGGTAACTTGATACGTCCGCTTGGAGTTGCAGTGACTTCCGTTGAAGTCCAAGGACTACGAGAAATAATAGATTTATACGTTGTCGAGGATTATGTGCTGGTACATCCTGTTTTGTTAGGTCATTCATTTACAGAAAGGCCTGACATATTAATTATTAAAACTCCAGATGAAATCAAATTTCAGAGACTACCGCCAAATAAAATAGATATTATGGTGTCTACTGATACTGAAATCTCTGGCAATAAATTACAAGCAATAAAAATCTGTACGCATACGCAGTTAGATTGTGATGTTTATATAAATGGTACTTTACGAGGTACTGAAGGTCATGAGCATTATTTACTTCCTGGACAGTACGAGATCAAGAACGGAAGGGGTGCAGTCTTGATTTATAATATATCAGCGACCCCTATGCACATGACTAAAGGTACCCTTCTAACTCGCTCTCTCCAAAGAAACTCTATCTCATCGAGTAATACACTAAATACGTTCTGCGTAACGTTCGGAGATACTGAAATGGAGACCTCGGTAAACTGTAACCCTCGTTTAGATGAAGACCAGTCCAAGGAACTACAAGGTGTGCTTGCAAGGTATAGTGATTGCTTTTCTAGTGGACTGCATGACTTGGGTTACACGCCAGTTACCGAGATGACCATCGAACTCAACGATGCAGATCCCGTGGTTTACCGCCCGTATCGCATGTCGTTTGCTGAAAGGTCGATGGTAAGAAACATGATACAGGAGATGTTAGACAGTGATATAATTAGGGAATCATCGTCGCCTTACGCGAGCCCGATCGTCATGGTTCAGAAAAAAACAGGCGATAAGAGATTGTGCGTCGATTACAGGGCACTCAATAGAAAGACCAAGAAGGATCACTACCCGCTCCCCAGGGTGGAAGATCAACTGGATCTACTCGCGGGTAACGCTTTGTTCACGTCCTTAGATCTAGCATCTGGCTATTATCAGATTCCTGTATCTGAAGAATCCCGTCCTAAAACCGCCTTTGTGACACCTGACGGGCAATATGAATATAATCGCATGCCCTTTGGACTAGTCAATGCACCATCGGTTTTTCAGCGCACCATCAACAAAATATTAATGAAAGCCAAATTAAAATATGCAATTATATATATGGATGACATCCTCATTCCGTCCAAAGATTTCAGAGAGGGACTACAACGGCTGGAAGAGGTACTACAGTTACTAAAAAAAGGTGGGTTAACTTTAAAACTCAGTAAATGTCATTTTTTTATGAATTCCATAAATTTCCTGGGTTTCGATGTGAGCGCTAGCGGCATCAAGCCGGGTAGCAGAAAAACTGATGCAGTCTCCAATTTCCCAACACCTAAAAATCAGCACGATGTACGGCAGTTTCTTGGACTTTCCGGGTTTTTCAGACGATTTATCAGAGGATATGCTGTGATTACCGCACCTTTGACGGACCTACTAAAAAAAAACACTGGGTGGACCTGGAGCAACGAACAAGAAAAGGCGTTTACTAAGGTAAAAGAGTTGCTCATAAGTCGCCCGATACTTGCTTTATATGACCCGAAAGCCGAGACAGAGTTGCATACAGACGCCTGTAAGGACGGTTTGGCAGGTATATTACTTCAACGAAACGCGAACGGTGTACTACAACCAGTATCATACTTCAGCCGTAAAACAAATATTGACGAACGTAAGATGCATTCTTATGAACTCGAAACGCTGGCAGTAATCTCATCATTAAATCGTTTCAGGGTTTATCTGGTAGGTATACCGTTTAGAATCCTGACTGATTGCAATGCACTCAGGTCAACGTTAGTAAAACGGGATCTCATACCTCGAATCGCACGTTGGTGGGTTGTGCTTCAGGAGTATGACTGCACTATAGAATATCGTCCAGGGGCCCGAATGGCGCACGCAGATGCACTCAGCAGAAATCCAGTGGATAACCCGACAAGTGAACCACATATTTTGGACATTTTACCAATACAGCAATCTGATCAAAACTGGATCTCAACTGTGCAGTCCGCTGACGATGAAGTCAAGAAAATTAGAGAAATTCTTTTGGACTCATCTGCTGAGGAGGCTATTGACGTGCATAAAAATTATAAACTAAAAAACGATAGAGTTTTTCGCATAATTGGGGAAGACTTGAAATGGCTTGTACCACGAGGCGTGCGCTGGCAAATCCTTAAGATGAATCATGATGATGTTGGTCATTGCGGGTTCGAGAAGACATTACATCGAATTAAGGAACATTACTGGTTCAGGAAAATGCGCCGATTTGTAAAAAAATATGTTTCCTCCTGTCTACAATGCGCTCACCACAAGGCTCCTGGCGGTAAACGGGAAGGTGAATTACATCCTATCGAGAAGGTTACTATACCCTTTCATACCATTCACGCAGATCACCTAGGACCATTCGTAAAGAGCAAGGCAGGAAATTGTTATTTACTAGTAATTGTAGACGGTTTCACAAAATACGTCAGCTTAAATCCAGTTAGAAATACCAAAGCTGTAACTTCAGAAAGAGTGATGAAGCAATTTGTAAGTTACTTTGGAGTTCCAGCACGTCTAATTACTGACAAAGGCACGAGCTTTACCAGCAAACATTTTCAAGACTTTGCTGAATCCCATGGCATAAAGCACATCCAAAATGCTGTTGCTACACCCAGGGCAAATGGGCAGGTGGAGAGATTCAACAGGACCATTCTGGATGCTTTATCAACCTCTAGTCATGGTGGAGATGATAAGTCATGGGATGATTACATTTCCGACATACAAGTAGGCATTAACACAACCAAACATAAAACGACTCAGAAGAGCCCGTCGGAATTGTTGTTCGGATTTAATGTTACTAGCAGAACTGAAGGTAAGTTAAACGAAATTATCAAAGAAACTCTCAATCAGACTCCTGTGGAAGAATTAGATGCATTAAGACAAAACGTAGGCGAAAAGATAAGGGAGCAACAGGTAAGAGACACTACTAATTATAATAAACATAGAAAACCTTCAACCCAGTATAAAGAGGGTGACTTAGTAAGAGTGGAGAGACACGTGCCGCATGATGGTAAATCACAAAAACTTACTTTTAAATATCAGGGTCCCTATCGCATAATAAAAGTGCTCCCAAATGACAGGTTCCTGATTGAGGATACACCTCTGACACGTAAACTGGGGAGAAAATATGAAAATATTGTAGCAATCGACAAAATTCAACCCTGGATGAATTTCACTAGAGACTTAGAATCTGATTCATCTGGAAATGATTACGCCAGTGATAACGAACAGACGTGTGTACAAAACAAGGAATAGTTACCCAAAATATTAAGCTAATAGAGTATTAATTTATTTTTGATTTGATTTTTAATAAGGGAAACAAAGCGATGGGTCTCGCTTGAAACAGGATGGCCGAGCTGTAAGGTCATTTATTATTTTAGTAGATAATTGTATTACAAATGTTAGTCGATTGATGTGGCAGGAAGTCATGCACTCATGAATTTATTAGTTTTCAATGTTTTTAATAACTTATTCGTTAATAATCTTTTAATATGAATTTATCAGTTATTAGTTTGTTTGTTAAAGTATTTTAGTTGATTTATTTATTCTTGTTGGTCAGCAATTTCATTAAAACCTCCCGCAATGGGAGTAGTGGGCTACATCAAATTGACATCTGGACGTATTATTGTCATCCGGCTGACGTTATGGTTATTCGATATGAGGCGCATAGATTAATATAAAAATGTAACAAGAGTAAATTGTACTGTCATGAAGAATAGAAATATATAAGAATATTGTTACGTAACGCGTTTTATTCCTGGCTAAAACAAGAGAACTTTGAAAGATAAAAATAAATCTGAAGCTGAATCCGACATGGAGGTACTGATAGTACATAACAGAAACCAAGATTACAAAAAGAATTAAAGTGCTGAGCAAGCGAACATCGAGTTAAGCAATGCAAGAAATGAATTACGGATAGTAGACCCCCAAAACCTCCAAAGAAATCCACATCAAATGCTGCTACATTGACAAGTTTAGCTACATCTCTTGGTGAGATTATTGATAAAGACTGATGGTACGTAGATAATGAGCAACAAGTCACGTAACGTAGAGGAGATCAGTATGTATCTTTCGAGTACTTTAGCGAATCTCACAGAGTAATGTCAGCAAATGGTGAAAATATTGAAGCTATCGGAAAAGGCTCATTACAAGTAAAAGCTGATATAAATGGCCAAAATGAAAAAAATACGCTTCTAAATGTTTGGTATGTTCCCTGCATATAAAGAAATTTGTTCTCAGTTCTAGCCGCACAAGATCTTTGTGTTTATTTAAGTTGACGGTAAGACAAAGTTAGTCGGTAATCGGGATAAGTATGGAGGTTTGTACAAAGTTAAAATATAAGTAATTGCACCTAAAGTTGAGATTAACCAACTAACAGCTACTAACCAACTTCAATTGTAGCATGAACGTTTGGGACACCAAAACAAAAGACATGTCAAACAAGTTATGCAAAGAGAATTTGCTATGCAATTCAAATCTGTAAATAATAAAGAAGTTTGCGAAGGTTGCGTTTTTGGAAAAGCCCACAGAAGGACGTTTGGGACCAGAGAAAGAACTACAAGACTTGGAGAGCTAATAAAAAAGGAAGAAAAAAAAAAGAAGAAAGATATATGTTTATTCTGCACAAAAAAACGCACATTTAAAGAAAAAACATAAATTACACAATACGAAAGTAGCCAAAAGCCTCCTATTAAACCAAAAAATAAACGCTTGAAAATGTTGTTCATCGATTGATGTATTCAATCTCAAAGTATAGTAGTATACTTTGTTCTATTCAAGGATGATTTCACCCGTTTTCGTTACGTATACTTCTTAAGACAAAAGTCAGAAGTTCAAGCACGTTTGAAGGATTTTCTCGCAGAAGCTAAGACATCAGGATACGCCATTCAGGAGTTGCTGAGCGACAATGGAGGCGAATTCTTATATGAACATGTACGAAGTACGCTAAGACAACACGGGATTAAACAGAAGCTGACAATGCCATACACTCCTGAACAAAACGGTTGTGCTGAAAAAAATAATCACACAATTGTTGAGATGGCAAGAGCTCATGATGAGATACCTAAAGGTTTATGAGCTGAAGTAGTGCAAGCTTTAGTGTACATATTAAATCGTACAAGACCCACTCCAAATATTGAAAAGTCACCGTATGAGTTATGGTACACTAAGAAACCCAAAATAAATCATCTCAGAATTATTGGCTATGTATGCTACTTTTATCGAGAAGCCATGCAAAGTACTGAAAAAGACAAGTGGGTTGAGGCTATGAACAATGAGATAAATTCTCTGAAAGAAAATGAGACATGGAAACTGACACAGTTATCAAATAACAGAAAAGCGTTTAACTGCACATAGGTATTTAAGATAAAGAAGAACCCTGATGGCTCGATTGACAAGTTTGAAGCGAGACTAGTTGCATTTGGCTATTCACAGAAAAAGGGAATAGACTACCACGAGACATTTAGCCCTGTTGCGAAACTAAGCACAATCCGAGTATTATTAAGTATAGCCGCAAATGAAGGTTTATAGCTAAAACAGTTTGACGTCTTAACATATTTCCTATATGGCAAGGTGAAGGAAGAGATATATATGCGACAACCTGAGGGATACAATGACGGATCTGGCAAGGTGTGCAAGCTGATAAGAAGTCTTTATGGACTTAAACAATTGCCTAAATGTTGGAACGAGTGTATTCGCGACTTGTTCATTGAATCTGGATTTAAACAGAGCGAAGCAGGTCCATGTTTATACGTGAGACAACGTGGAAAAACAAAGATTTTGCCAAGTCGCCATCGTACTTTCTTGGGCTAGAGTTAAAGCGACACAATGATGAGACTATAAAAGTTCATCAAGCCGCCTATACTAAAAAGGTTTTGGAGAAGTAAGGAATGAGTGACTGTAAAGCCGTTGGAACACCAATAGTTAAAGATATTCCTGTAAAAAAGTTGGCGGAAGAGATCTGTGACACAAAATTTTCCTATAAACAAACTGTGGGAGCGTTGGCTCATCTCATGGTGGGTACAAGACCTGATATTGCCTATGCAATCGGAGTCGTAACCAGAACCTTAGATAACCCTACTAATAAGAATGTGTTACAAGTGAAAAAAATCTTTCGTTACCTCAAAGGAACAATCGAGACTGGTCTAGAGTTTAAAAATAATGAGAGACGACTCATGTGTTACAGTGATGCGGATCATGGAGGCGACAACTTGAGTGGTTGTTCTACTAGCGGATTGATATGTATGTTCGCTGGATCAGCAATCTCCTGGAGAAGTGTGAAGCAAACCTCAGTTGCGCTGTTGTCCACAGAAGCAGAAATATTAGCTGCCAGTGAGGCGTGCCGTGAAATGATTTGGCTAAAGAGATTTATTATTCATTCATAATGAATCTCCAATAAAACTAGCTCACAATCCGCCTTACCAATATCATCGCAAGACAAAGCACATCAAGCTAAGGCTTTTCTATGTAAGGCAATGTGTGTCTGAAGGAGATATCCAAATTGAGCAAGTGCCTACGCAAGAACAATTGGCTGATATATTCACAAAGCCATTATTGAAACCAAGACTGGTAAAGCTTTGCAAAGACTTCGGTTTGAAAAAGAAGAGGGAATGTTAGGAAAGCACTTCCAGCGTTATTTTTGAAGTTGTTGGTTGCTAGGCGACACTTGACTGTTATCCTACCTTTGATGCCGCACGCAATGTATATTTTGTAAAAACCTAATTCCACTGCGTTTACTTTAATATGTTATATATTAGTGTAATAAACCATAGAAATCTATGGTTTATACTACTAGCGTTAAATACAAATATTTCCCAAAATGCATATGTATGATTGTACTTTTATTTTATTGTATTGTAATCGAGATTTGCGAACACATGTTTTGCATAATAATTAGACTCCATGAACATTATAACCATTTATTTTATAAAACTTTTTAGTATGAAATACAATCATAAGCTTATTTAATTAATTAGGTAAGTATAAAATAAATCTATAGGTAGGTATAAATACCACTCCACCACTAAAACATTTTAATTGGTGGAGTAATAATTTGGTGGAGGTGCAGTAAATGCTGTTACATAGGCTTGCCCTCTATCACATGAGGCTAATATAGATTCCTGTCTATCCTTTCATTCAATACAGGCGTGATAATTAACAGTTATCCTTACACTGTCTCTTAACAACATCGGCAACAACTCGATTTTCCACTTTCGAAGTAAGTGTACTCCTGTAACAATAAAATAGAACAATTGATTACCTACCTTCACAGAATTAAAGGAATACCTCACTTAGATTTTAAAAATAACCCTATAAAACTCCACTAACTTACATGATGCAAGTTTCTTGCCTATGGCACACCATAAAATTGAAGCAACAAATGATTTGCATCGCCATTGTCTAAACACTGTTTAAACGGTACAACATTAATTACAGTCGCTTCAACTTATGGTATGCTGCGGTCGCATGTAGCAATAATATCGCACACTGTTAAGAGGGAACAGGGCCTGCGATTCTCCATACAAATGTATTCCCCTTTTTTCTTCCTGAATAATGCCTCCAGAGCAATCATTTTTTATTCATAAAATCAAGGTCTGATGTAGTCACGTCCCTGTTATTTCCTTTTTTTCAGCAACTTATCGGTAAAGCAAAAATGCTCCATTTTTACCGCCGTGATTAGAGGAGTACCAAACAAATTGGAAAAGTTTTTAACATAAAAGAAAATGATAGGAACCTAGACATACTCTTTCTTAAAAGTTTAATGTAAAAAATAATTGAAACGGTTCAGTTTTCGAGAAAAAAAGGGGAATACGAAATGTCATTTTTTTTGTGATATAATTGGTCTGAGCTGTAGCTATCCCTATCGCACTCTACGGGGGCAGACTTGAGGTAAGACGACGGCAATAGTTTCTTCAAATACCTATTTTTCAAATTCCTCGCAGGCCCTGTTCCCTCTTAAAGACCGTTCGTTCTTTCGCTTCGTTGTAGATTTTCTGTTCTGCATTCCTTGGACATAGGTACACTCGATAAAAAGAAAGTCTGGCTGAATAATCCTTTCATCACGATGCTACATCATCTTATCAATCATACACACGTTATCACACGTACGACTCCACTACATCAGCGGAGCTCGGGGCTCTTAGGTTAAAAATAAAGTTATAATATCAAAATCTTACCAATAGGAAGGCAGCAGCCAATATCAGAGCTTTGTGTTTCGGCTGCACAGCAGGGGCAGGTACTTGCATTGTGGTGGTGAAGCTGTTCAGCTCTCTGTCCCAGCCGTGTGCTATCTTACCCACCTCGCGAAGAGAATCACCTGTCATTATCTGGAAATTGCATTTTCCAAAATAAACCTTCCACTAGGAAATAAACCAACGTTTGGGAACAGAAAATGTGAGCATTTTTTTTTACTTTTGTCGTCCCTCTGCTGGGCAAAGATCTCCCCATTAGTTTTTCATTGTTACTTGCGCGTTATTTCGGAAAGGCTCTAAAGATTTAAGAACTATTATTATTAGTGCTAAAAATGATCCTGATAAATCTGAGCATCCCACCATGGTATAGACCCATAGTCACTTGCTCAACATCATGGAAAGATACAAGGTAGCCTCGCGGCCTACATAGCTCTAACACATCAACATTAATTATCAAAATCGTACCTTAAACTCAGAGAGTAGCAGAGCACTCTTCTGCATCACGGCAGGTCCTTCCACCACGAACAGCACCTGGTCATTCGCATCCCGGACCAGGAAGAAGGGCACCATCCATGTGCACTGTTGCTGCACACGGCCCACATAATCACCAGGGGGAGTTACTACTTGTATTTCCTGGAAAAAGAAACAGGCCCTATTTAAGATATTTCATTCTCTCGCTGTCAAAATGTTTATGAATTCATGATGTACAGGATTCGGTTACATCTAGAGTTAGCTTTATAAATAGCTTTGATTTATAGTAAGTGAAAACAAAAAAATTATGTTTAATCCGGTCCGGTCCTTCATCATGCTCCGAAAGCCACGATGGAATGTAAACCTGAGTCCTATTCTACGGTGCAGAAAATGTTCACAATTTGCATAACAGCATGGTCCCCTTTAGAACAAAGTTTTTCATTTTTGTTACCTAGTATTTTAGCGCTTACCTACATAGTTCGGGCACTACTGCCTTATCCATGCACGTTAAAAATTAAGGTTATTTTGAAGGCTTTTGTGATGTCACATGTAAATGAAGGCTTATTCAAATCGCTCCATAAGAAAAACTGACCTGCAGTCTACAAGGGAAGCAACACGAGGCAGCTGCAAGTCTTCTGGTGAACACCATAGCTTCTTGCCTGGTGTTATCATGGAGGTGTAGGGTGAAAGCTCGTCCAGTACCACACAGGCATCGCTGGGTAGAACTGGATATCTCACTGGCAATGTACAGCGCTTCACCATTTGGTATCCTTACTATGTATCGGTTTTCCGACTCGATTCTAGATGTTACTGAAAGTTGGTGAAGAATTTTTTAAACATAGCTGTCTCCTGAGTTTACTGTAGCAACTGCTGTAAGCTTTTGTTAGCTCCAAATACAAGCAAAGTGCAAACACAGGTAACTTCATGAAGTTTGCAGGTATGTGGAAGTGACAAAGTCGAGTCCCTAGTTAAGGTAATTTTCAAGCTTGTGGAACCTCTGCTTTTTAGGAAGTTCTCTTTTCAGTGTATGTATATCGTTGGAGTTTATCAGCAGATGGCGTTCTGTAGTATTTGCCTACCCCCACGGTAACAAGGCGTGAGTTTATGAATGTATATCGGAGGTGAATTTTCTGTTATAAAAATTATTTGAAATTAGGTAATTGAAATATCCGGATTTATTTAATTTTAGAGGTGCCCTTTTTATTGTGTATTTTAGACTCACCTTATTATAACATTGTGCATTGTGAACTTATTCGCAATATGTAGATAAATTTTATCAGCTATTAGGAACAGGCGTATCTACTCTTTATTTACAAATGTTGGATTGTCTTATTTGCATAAAGCTGCAATAGGGATGATGATTTTTTTTTTGTAATACCTAATCAAAATATTACGGCGATGGATTAAGTTAAAATGTGCCATGACGTCATATGTGAATATAATAAAGCAAAATATACGTGTCAATTTTTTTTTATTATCTGTCTGACGGACTAAATAGAATTTCTTTTTTTACGCAGACATTGTCCCTATTACAGAAGAGTCGTGACGAGAATACTCGTAAGGCAGAAAACTCTCAAGTCATGCATTTAAAGGTTTAGTTTTACGATAGATATAGATCTTTTTATAATTATTGCAAATGAGGCAAATAAAAATATCTATAGGCGACATTTGCAATGAGCAATAGTTTGATGACGTAGTTGTACTTGTGAGTCATTCTATTGAGCAAAATTCTTCAAGATAAACGAAATTCCTTCAACGCCAAAGTCGAATAAATATCACCTACGTAAGCAAATATCAGTGGTTCGCGCTCGATTCGATCAATACGCAGAAAAATGCTACCAATGTGCGGTTATTTTTAGGGTTTCGTACCTCAAATGGAGTGCTAAATATTTTCCATACTATCGACATTCGTTTCATTCTACTATTTATGTCTAGTAAAATGCTGTTACCTACGGTATAATTGATTATACTTACGATCAGTCAGCTCCACGGTTTGCTGGATCAGCAGGCTGGAGACTCCGATGAGAAAGTCTAGCCCATGAACCGGAATGAACTGGCCTCGAGTATTTGAGCGCCAGTCCAGTGTGGACACGGGCAGTTGGGCACGATTGGTCCCTAAAGAATATGATTTCAGTAACAAAATCTGAAAATTTCTGTTTTCTCTTAAGTTTTTACAGCGGTAAAAGATGTTATGATTAGAATGCTACTTCTGTTCATGAATGTGTTTAATTAGGCTTTGTTCAATACTCTTTGTCAAGCGGTGTATTTGTAGCTGGCGTATCAAACGTCATCTTCTTTTATTGTGTTTCGTGAGGTATAATATCGTTGAATACACTTCCAGAATTTTGCATAGTCCAGTCTCCTCATTCTATGAAATCGAATGTTAGAGATGGAATAGCTTCATCTGTGTCAATATTTTTATTAGCTTCCTCATCAACTTGTTCATGAATCTTTAGAAAATGCTTTTTTAACTCACCGTTTGTAGGTTGCACACTTATAACTAAATCTGGTCTCACGGGTGTTCCATCGTCTGTGGAAAGAATATTATCATCGAATCAATCGGAGTCTATCCGTTTAAGTTCAAGGATAAAGTAAAAGTAGTGCTTATGTAGTTTTAAGCCCTGTGATCTATTCAGACAGTCATTTAAGCAGATATCAGATGCTTCAATTTTTGTTCATTTTTGTCTTTCTCTCTTATTTTTTCCCATCTTTTATTCAAAGTGAAACGTCTGATCACCAAATGAATCAAAATTGATTTGTGTTGTTTTTTTTTTCATCAGTGAACCTATCAAACGATGTTGGATTTCGGCATTCGGATTTTTTTACACACGAGGGAAGCGTCTCATATTATCAGTTTTACATACCTTCAAGAAAACTCTAGTTTTGCCTTTTGCCTGGAAAACCCATTCACACTTTACGTGAACTAACAAAACATACTTCAAAGTTCCTTGATCGATAACGTAGCGATCTTAATTACACTTAATTTCCAAGTCTTTTGTTTCAACAAGCATTTTGTGTACGAAGTTATAATTTATAGGCTCCTTATCTGTTTGATGATTTGCAACATAATTAACGTAATTACCTTCAGTTGCGCCACGGTTATCAATCCCTGGAACTTCTGTTCTTAATTCTGTTCCCCCACTATCACCCATTTTGACAATAACTCCTTTTTTCTTTTGCACAATTTTTCACATTCAATTCACTTTATACAGGTAGATGTTATTTGTTGTCAATGCGTGGTCAAACTGTGTTATCGACAGTTTTTACTCGTCGTTATCGAGTTATCAATAAAAGATATCTCAGCATTATTATCTAGTAGACATCGATGTGTTGTAGGTACTGCGATTGGCACATTAATTACATCAACAGTAATCATGTGTGTATGAACATGTGTTTGTGTGTATTTTCCTTAGAAACAGCGTTATTTTCGATATTTATTACGTATTGAAAAAATTGTTTTTAAAGTCATCCTTATCATTTCAGCCGAAAGACGTACACTGCTGGACATAATTCTCCCCTAAGCACCACCATTTTGACCGGTTCTGTGCGTGTCGCCAAAAACCCAGCGGATTCCTGCGGCCTTCAAAAGGTCATCGGCCGTAAGTCATCTGTCATTGGTTGATGACATACGGCCAATGACATGACCTTAAGTACCTACCTTTATTTATTTAAGTTATCCGTAATCAATCATTATAATTATTATAATAATTTCCAGAGGCTAAGCATTGCCATACAATGTGACAATGCGGCCAGTCTCTTGGGTACACTACCAGTCGACAGTGATGCGGATGAATTTTTCGACGCTATATTTTAGTTTGTACTTAGTTTGTAAGTATATTTGTTAAGTTTAATTTTAAGATTTTTCTATTTATGATTTATTAATTTAGTTGTTGAATAAAAAAGTAATAATTCCGTAATCATCATCGTAAATTGCAATTTCTTTTTTGCGGATGTCCCATGCATATCCTTTGCCCGCCCCAGGGCGAAAGACATTTATGAGATGACGGGCTTGTCAGACTCTTAGTGACTAAGCCACACGATATTCTTCAACTACCTTTGGCCGGGGTGCTGGAAGACTTGCGCATTTCGTCACGTGAGGCGCCAGCCAGGTATTGGCTTTGGAACTGCGGTCGTATACGGCGTAGTTCCTCATGAGAGGCGCGTGCGGCACGCGGGACGCCGCCGTCTCGGGCCTGTTTCTGTTCGGGTGGCAGACTGTCTCACCCGCACACATTCCTTTCCTATCCGGACTTTCTACGCTCTTATTTCAGTTATTTCTGGAGGAACTATTAAAGTACAGGGAGCAGAAAAATTAAGATGTGATTGAAACAATTTTTATTGAAAACCATTTATATTCGGGTGTTAGTAATAATTACTTGAATAAAGTGATAACATTCAAGTCGTTAAAATGACCGGTACATACCGTACAGTATTTTTTAATAAATTACATTCATATATTCTATCTAATTCTCATCACTCCGACTAACATTTATTGTAAATGTCGAGATAAAACATTGTAAATTTCGCATAGGGAGTTGTAAACGACGACGCGGTCAGATTCGGTACAAAGGACACATTTGAAGCTAAATTTTGATCGGAAGACTTAGAGGCCGAGTGCAATATCCACTCTCTTAAAGACACTTGGTGACGTCAGACCGGAGCCGACGTCACGTGTGTAAACGAAACGATTTATTGTCCTAGTATAGTCTAAAGTGCCGCGACTAATGCAAATGCGCTCTCAATCTCAGGCCTGATGGTTTGTCTGTGGGGGCGATCTGACAAAGCAATACTGTTTATGACTCACTTTTCCAATTATTTATTCCTAAATATCATTTTAATTAAACGAATAGAAAATATAGATATAAATAAAGGTACACATTTATGTAAAATGTACCTATATGATATTTCTCATTTTCTCAATACATTGGAATATACTTCCATATAGAATAGTCTTATATTTTGGAATTACATTTAGTATTTTGATTAGCTTCAATACTTACGTGGACACACTTAAATACAAATATACGTAAGTAAATACTTAACAACAGTAAAGTTACTATCTCACTACATTCATAAACACATCAATTTTCCGAAAACCTCACATCTAATCCTGCCCCGAGTTCACATTATATTAGATGAGTCTACACTTGAAATACAATCGCAAAAACATATCTAGCAAAAGTCCATACAACGTTCAATATAATATAATAATAATAATTTCAAATTACATTTAACAATGAAAGCGTAGAATATTATCGCATAAATAACAGCTAGCTGACGTAACTATTGAGATCAACTTTGTGTGAACCTTAACGCTATATCCCTACGGGTCTATGGCTGGTTAGACTCGTACGAATACAATAACAAAGTTTTAACTAGTTAATACTAATGGTGAAATTATATACCTTTAGGTGACGATTTAAAAGAAAGTAGATTAATACCATCGGTCACAAGTACAGCTCGCCAAGAGACATGTAGAGAAAGCCTTAGTCCATTAAATGTGACACGGCTGAAGTGATTCTCGCCTTGAGTTATGTTCGCATGCGTATGTTGATAGTCTATCGTTGGAAGGCTCGCTGCCAGCCCAGGTTGAGCTTGAGGGTGGCAGGTAGACAGGGACTGGCCTCACATTCTCCATCGAGCTCGTCAGCTAGATTGTCGTGAAGTTCTCGAAGGGCCATGAGCGCAGAGCGAGCAGCCCGTTGGCAACTCATATCTCCTTCGCAAGTCGTATCAGCTTCAGAAAGGAATACCAGGTCGCAGGTCGTTGGTGGTGCCTCTCCCTATAAGGAAATAAAAATATTAGATTTCAAGAAAACATCTACTGATGAATGGTACCCGATGAATGAAAAGAACTTCTTACGCAAAGATAGCAGATCTGATGCAAGCTACAAAGCGGTAGGAACAGCTGTCCGCGATCGCCAGCCAGCAAGTCTACTCCTCGGCAGCGCTGCACAATCTTCGCGAGAACCGGGCACGCGCCTGACGCACCTACTATAAAATGCAATATGGTAAATATTGTCTTTGTCAACGATAAACGCCGGTTCTTTTAGTTTGTAATAATTACCTGAAGCCATTGCGGGAATGCGATGTCTACCGCTGCCACCCATGTAACCTTCAGAGTATTGCTCCTCAGTTTTTCCATTTAAGTAGTGACCAGCTCCTTGCTCATCTTCGAAGTCATTGTTCCTTTCATCTCCCTTTTCGAATCCTGGAATGTCATTGTTCATAATTTCCACTTTCTCCTTCTTTACGGCTACACGTTTGTCTTTAGACTCATCAGTGGGAATGGGACCCGGTTGCGCGTTCGGTTTCGTCTTTTGGATTTGCAAACTTTGTTTAAACTCTTTCAAAGCCTTCCTCATCTTTTCCAAGCTATATGCGGCCGCTAAGCGTGATAATAGCTTTTCCTTCATTTCCTGCTCCTCTTTAGAATCAAGCTCTTCTACGTTCGAATAATGAAGTGCCTCGTCTACAATCAATCCTTCCATGTTTCTTAGTTTTTTGTCAATATTGTCTAGTTTAGAATCGTTGTCAGTAGCTGCACTCCTCTTGTCTTCATTCTGAACCGCAAGATGTGCTCTGTCTATTTGAATTTCAGTTTCTTCGTTGGGCTGTTTCGTCTCAACATAGTTCCTTTTAACATTGCTGTGTTTGCGGAATGAATTTAAGGGATAAATCACTTCCTTGTTAAAGGTGTCGAAGTATTGTTTCCTCAGTCTATCTTGTGACAAGTCGTTTACAAATGAAACCGGTTTGTTAGAGCGTTTGTCAATTCCGAAGTAATCAGACCAATCAATAGACTTCTTTCTGACGATAATTGGTTTGTCTTTATCGCTGTGGCCATGATCCTGCGCATGGTTATGGTCATGGTCGCGTGTATTGTCATGTTCGTGTGAATGGCTGTCATGGGCATGCTCATGTCCGTGTTCTTGTTCTTTTCCAGAAATGCCTGGATGATGAATATTATGACCGTGATGTTCGTGGCTATCATCGTCGTGCCCAGCTGAAATGTTGTGTTCATGAGTGAGATTATGTGCTGGTGTTAGCATTGGAGGCTTTACTTCATGGTCGTGCTCTTCATGATCAGTATTTCGTTTCACTGGGTTTTTGATAATTTCAATCTCAGAATCGCCAAATATTTTTGAAAGATCTTTTATTAACTTTGGATCAGTACCGGCGCTGCTTCGGAATGATTTCACTGTGTCTCGTTTGTTTTGATTTGGAGCAAACCTTTTCTTTTGTGAATTGAGGCTATAAGAACCACTACTTCGTTTTGTGACAGGAAAACGCTTTTCAACTGTATCGTATGTGTATTGATCTTCATCCGCCATATCAGACAAGCTATCATCATCTAGTGGTTGAAAAGCGATGGCATATTCTTCACGGAGATCATCTTTATCATCATCAGAAGCATCATAAGTATTGTAATTATTGGGGTCCACAGGGCCTGGGATTTGACTTTTCCTGTTATCATAATCGAACAAGATTGGTCGATCAGAATCGGAGTCAGAACTTCGTTTCCTTTTAAAAGCAATAGGACCCCAATTATCTGGGTATCGCTTCTTAACGATTTTCTCTTTGTACAGTTTTACCACGCCTTGAGGGGCAGTCTCGACATTGTTAGCATGTTCTTTGTTGTATTTATACTTTGACCAAAGTTGTCCTAGAAGCAGCGCGTATTCAGCATCATTGTCGGGTCCATCTTCAAGTTCCTTCTTCTCTTCAGCTTCGTTTTTATCCATGAACAATTCCCGTAGCCGGTCATTGTCAGAGTGGTGACTCCTCTCACGAAAAGCTGATTCTTTCTTAGACGCTGAATTAGCGGTATTCTTTTTCTTGATTAGTTTGTATTCGTAGGCTTCAGGTGGCCTTTCATCGTTATCTAGTAACTTCACAATGTATTTCTGATTTGGTTCATCTTCAATGTCTTCAACATCAACAGCGTAATCGGGTTCTGAAATAAAAAAGGATTTGAAAATATTATAGCGATTTCATAGTAAGCGGAGATCATCTTTATTAGCAAAATTAAAATGAATAATGACTGCTATAATTACAACTAAAATTAACACAGCTGTATGCATTGCTGGACCGAAACCCGAACGAAAATACTTACGATAAAGACTCACACTGACTTATTAGTATTACTTGTTAAAATGTTAGGAATATTTTATAAGTTTTCAATGTTTGTAAATGTGTGAGCACCATACATCTATCACATAATTAATTTATCTGTCATTCCTTCATTTTTCATTCTTTTAAATCTTATTCTAGGTTCATTGTCTTCACATATAATTGACGTATACAAGATATTGTGAAAGCATTTTAAAAGAGTAACGGTGGAGTTTCTTGCCCATTCTTCTCCATACGAAAACTACCTTTTGGAAGAGGCGACTAGAATCAATTATTTTTTTTTGAATATTTTGACGTTCTTAAGTGCCTTTTTTGTGCCTAATTGAAATAAATTATTTGACTTTGACTTGTGAATTGTGCATGAGACGCTAGTGACGGGAACCATTCGTCACGGCAGTACAGTAGTGGACATAATGGGTATAAAATACGCTCAAAGAAGCGGAGAGTCACTTATACTACCTGTCGTTGTGTTTTTTTTTGTACTGAATACGGGAAATCTCTGTAAGAAAGTTTCCAGTTATTCCTGGGAACCTTCTGGTTACGGAGATATTAAAGACCTTAGTTCCAACTTTTTCACGAAGCTAAGTTTTAAATGTTATCAACAAACCATTTCTATGTTGTAACAGCCCCACAACTCCTGTACAGTTGCATGCACAGTATATTTATCTCACGAAGCGACGTGCGTTTTACTTGTGGTACCCAAGTGTTAAAACACACTGTGAATGTGTGAGTAAGCGCAGGAGCTCTCGGTACCGTCCGAAACATGGGCAAAGTTGGAAGTGTGTATGTGTATGTGTGCGTTATGTGCTAACGCTGCTCGTCTTTACACACACATGCACAGAGGGTTTGTACACTTGGTTACCACAAGTAAAGCGTGGTTCGTTTCGTGAGATAAAAATACTGTAATATTAAGTAATGTTTTGCGTTACATTGCGCGCTGCCGTAAACAGCGAAACTCGTTTCCCAGCAACAATTTTTGCTCAATGTTACTTAGTTTGATGTATACAGAATGCGTAGATAACAGCTATGTGAGGGGTCTTTTTACACCCTGTACTCCTGAAATGATGATGAAAGGAGGTATTCATTCTGTACATACCGGGGTATCCTTGCGGTGGTACGAATTCATAAAGCGATTCGTAGTCCGGTTGTGGTAGGATAGGTCCGTGCATTCGTCCTCGCTGCCGACGCTGCAGCGCCTCAAGCGCACCTCGTAGTGATGAGCCACCGCGGTCGGCGCTCGCGCATGTCAGCGCGCACGCCGCCAAAAGTAGCCATGTTAGGCCCATTGTTGTCAATAGGGTTTCTGGAAAATGGATGAAAGAAATAAGATAGGAAACATTTGGTAAAAGAATAACTTAACAAGTTAAGTAAAAAAAAAAAGTTTTATTTTTCATATTTTTAAGTATTATAGTCTTGTATTATAAAGGTTTCATTCTGTAGTCGTATTGACTTAGTATTATAATTTTACTAGCGATTTCTTTATTAAACATATGTAGATTTAATATCAATATATCATACAAATAAATCTTTCGGAATAAATTCTCTAAATGAAATCCGCACCCGCACCAACATTCGTAAGTCATTTATTCATTTGTTTAACATAGGTGCAATAATAATGGTATAAAGATAATAAAGAGTTCGCTATGTTATGCCAGAGGGCGTACAAATGTTTAAAATGAAGTGCACATTCAAGGCAGACAAGTCTCAATAATTAAATTAAATAAGCCTGGAGTAAAAATAAAATTATAATAAATCACTTATTTCACAATACAAATTAATTAATAATCAATAGCAATAGAAATCTATGGCAATAAAAAAGAGAAAAAAATCTAAATCTAAATTTCAACTGATAAGTCTATGTCAATAAACAATAATAATGTCAAAAAACTCATGTCAAGTACAACAATAAATAAATATATTTTACTAGCATGTCAACATTCTGTCATTAGATTCTTGTCTGCTATAAATTCCGAAATACTGTCATATGCTTTGTAATAAGCTCACGTTCTATTCTTTGATTGACCGTGGTATCTGGTCAAATATGACTGGCGCCATGCAAAATACTCTTTAATAAATTTATGCTGTGTGGTTTAGAAGAACAATGCGGACACACAGACAAACACAAATAAGTAAATAGATAATCCATATCTCACGCACGTGTTTCTGTGACAAATAATGTTTCTTTCTTTCTTTATTTACTTATTTGTGAATAAAATAAACGCCTTCTGTAGCATACTGACACATCCTTACTTAGTTTTGCAATGTTATTAATCCTTGCCAAGTATAGAGTACTTATGATGACTCAGTTATTACTTAAAAACAAGTCCTTAACATTATTGGAAAACGGAAGAAAATTAAAGAAGGCTTTTCGTGTGTTTTATCTGTGTGTCCGCATTGTTCTTCTAAACTACGCAACGGATTCTGATGCGATTTTCACCATCGTTTAGAGAATGTATTCCAGGTTCTATAAGGTTCTAAAGGAGGAAAGAAGAAGAGAATATTATAAAGAAATCTCGATGTTTTGTCAAGTCGTAAAAACCGAGCGAAGCAGGGGCGGGTCGCTAGTTAAATTAATAATTTGAAGAGGGTTCTCCGTATGTCATTATTTGGCTTTCACATAAACGTCTTGTTTCATTTCGTATTACGCGGAAAACGTCTTATATTAGTTTTAAATCATGGTCTTTCGTGTTTTTAATGTTTTAATTTTATTTGTTTGTCCTGAGCATGAGGTTCGATTCCCAAGTCGGGTGTTATTGGGTTTTTCTCTATAGGAGTCTAGAATTGTGCCCGCATGATGGCAATAGGCTCGCCCCTTATACACATAACTGGCGAAATGTGAGTGTACTACAGGTACACCTCTGCTTAACCCCTCGAGGATTACAGTCGTGATGTTATGTTATGTTATTGAAGTACCTACCTAATTACAGTGTTTACCTAAAGAAAACAGACATGAGCCTGCTGTAATAACTTAACCTTTTTGATAATTAATAAACGTAATTTTCCGATCACATACGTACGTAACTTACTGAAAACGAACTTATGTATGAAAATGATAGTCGACTATGATTTCGCGAAAAGCGAAAATATAACTTACTTGAAAGGACATTTTTTTTATAGGTTTACCTTTTTAATCCTATTGTTTTTTTGTTTTTGATGGAAATGATTAAATAACGACTCGGAGGGCGTGTCCGACTCTTACTGACTAAAACCCACCCGTGTTCCTTCAGTTGCCTCACGTGTAGTTTCTACAACGATAGCTATCATAAGGCCGATTTGTAACAAATAAAGTATTAGATTACCAAACCTGAATCTAATCTAAATTCCTCTTACACCAGAATGCGTCACACGCTCTTCCATAAATGCTTAATGTCCGCAATATCTTGGTCTAGTCTGGACGCGTAGGTGTGAGCGAATGCCGGTATTATTCAAATAAGGTTCCAATCATAGATATAGATATCTATGATTCCAATATTGAATGTTGCTGATATAAGGCAGAGTAAGCTTAGTAACGTACTGCAATGAACATTCAATATTGGAACTACGAGTGTAGATACCTAATGACTTATATCAAGTTGCTCAGAAACGTCTTTGTGGTCCGCTGCCATGACATTACTTGATCACCCCAACAGCTATTTGTACTATTAAATGAGCAATATAATATATATGTCGGCGCGAGACGATGGTGTCAACTCACACCTCGTCCATTTCTTATCAGCGTGAGACGAATGTGTCACTCTCACCTCGTCTAACTCTTAAGATCTTATCTTATTGATATTAAATAATGAATAATTGTTTCCGATATGGAAGGCGACGACGTAAACCTAATTGCGTCGAACGTGGCCGGGGGTCGGCTTGCATTTCTCGTGGGAACGTTTTAAGACGATAAGAGTTAAGCATCAGAGCCTCAGAGGAGCCTGAATGAGGCAGTCAGTTCTATTCAGACCGCGAGATCGACTGAGCGCGACCCGCGGACTCGTTAAGCCCTTCATTTAAGAATAGCGACAGCGACACTAACTAATAGTAACTAGCGATTATATTTAACCCGCGCGTTTCCTTTGCCCACAAAGTAGACAGACAGTTACATAATGAACGTTTTAATCGATAATTACCCTTCTGATGACGATTGTGAGAGCCCGGCGGCGCCCCGACATATATATATATCGTCTGGCGAAAGATCAATTAAGGTAAGGGACAAAAATTCGAAAATGAGTTATAAATGCACTTCTACTCAGTTTTTTACGCTCTTTCTAATGCTATATTTTAAAAAAATCTAGCTTTAAAAAAATTACCGGATCAGTAAGGATTTTTCAATGCTACAAAGCAATTTTTTTTTTCAAAAATTAGTGTAACGGTCAATGTATTCGGTCCAAAAAGTCATATTGGAGTTAGTCCTGCTTACAATGGAATCCGATTAACGTAATTGTCGTAACTCTAACTAAACATCGTTACTTTACGTTTTTGTTTTGATTTGATTTAAGTTTTGTTAAGTTTTACTTGTTTAAATTATGAGAATCTCTAAGAAGCCGACGCGCGACGTAGTAACTTCGTTTTGATCT
The DNA here is from genome assembly GCA_949128155.2 of Xanthia icteritia. Classification (NCBI taxonomy): domain Eukaryota; kingdom Metazoa; phylum Arthropoda; class Insecta; order Lepidoptera; family Noctuidae; genus Xanthia; species Xanthia icteritia. Next base: position 19,432,835 of record OX421932.2, read on the forward strand.
AAATAACAACAAAAAAAAAAGTCAGGTTTGATTATGTTCCCTTAAAATTGATGCTATAGTTTATTATGTTTTAAGATTCTTTATGTAACCAAGCTACTATTTATGTTCCTTTTTGTTAAGTAATAAAACGAAAATGGGTATTACCATTGTGTTTGTTTTTTGTAAAGCAGCATAGATTATAAACGTTCCATCCTGATTTTAATGCTATAGTTTATTCGTTTACATAAGAATATCTAAGTAGACTATAGATTTTATAGTTCATTTTAGTTTTAAAGGGCAGTTTTCGTATGCTGTGTAAAGAGTTAGAGTTAAGGAAATCATCAATTCCGTATACTGAAAGGAAAATTAGCTAGGTATGTAAATTGATAATTTGCTTAACTTTAACTTTCACATGAGGTAGGTCCATACATAATACATACATATATCTATGTACCGATGTGTAACTATAATATTATTATTTTCTGTAAGGTTGATTTTGATTAAAATAATATAAAGAAGGTTTATTTTATTTGTTTTTATGTGTTTTACTTAAATACCTAAAAGAATATCTAAATGATGTAAGGTCACAATAAATACATTTTTTAAATTTCCATTCATTTTTTAAATACTTAACTTAAATGTGAGTAAATTTAATTTCACACAATCTATTTGCATTAAAAGAAAAAACATCGTTGGTTTTGCTTTTGACACTTACATTAAAATGTCTCAATAAAACTTAAACTATATCAGGGCCAATTTAAAGTAAGGGATCACTTGTCAACATTACATTAAAGTAAGGGACAGCTATCTTTGAAAGTTTCGTGTTTAGGAAAATGGTCATCATCAATAACAATGAGCCGTCTTAAACTAAATAATTCTGTGAAACTCGATCATAAATAGCCTTAGAATTAAAAAAGTTATGTTTAAATTACCCAAAAAAAAATCTTTGTTGGCTCGTACTGGAAAATTGCATTTTGTCCCTTACCTTAATTGATCTTTCGCCAGACGATATATTTGTTATCACGTTCTCTAAAACTGCTTTAACGATCTCGATGAAAGTTGCAATATAGGGGTTTACGGGGGCGAAAAATCGATCTAGCTAGGTCTCATATCTGGGAAAATTCGGTTTCTCCGTATTTTCACCCGAGCAGAGCTCGGTCGCCTAAAGTTTAGAACAAGATGGCTACCTTAAAATAATTGACATTGTCAAATGACTACCTATTTTACATGGAGAGACTAACTGTCTGATCTACAGAACCTTGTTACCTACTGGGTAACCAATATCCTTTGGTAAGAATGGTTGTCGAACTTTTAGGCTTCGTACTACCCATAACGATTGTCGAAAATCTACGAATGTCAGCCGGGACCAACAGCTTAACATGTTTTCCGAGGCATGGAGGGGTCTCGATATGTGACGGATGGTCCCATCCACGGACCGACCTTAACAAGCGTAACTTAACCTTCGATTGACCTGTGCGGCTGTTATAATTATTATAAGTATATCTGGCGAAATGTGGGTGTATTAACTATACGTACCTACAGCTCTGCCTAACCCTTCAGGTAAAAACAGACATCATTTTGAAAAATGGCGTATAATGTATAATATAATATTTATCGGTTACAAAGAAGCGATCGTTAAAAACGCCAGACAACGAAATATAATAAATCATAGTCGTCATAAAGCTGTCGCGCCTTAAAGCGTTTGAAAAAAACACAAGCTGTCTTCTATCAGTAGGTATATTGCTCGCAAGATATCACATCAAATTTAAAATTGATGAATCCTTTCATGTCAGCATGGTATACAAGCAAGCTTGATATAGTAGAAACGAATTATTCAAAGACACATCTATTATGAAAATTAAATTCATCTAACGTCCTATCCTAGCCAGTTATTCGACTCCGAGGAACGTGAGGAATGTCCTTTATTAAAGCTAGCGTACCTAAGTCCTCGACGAGGAGATATGAAGGGTCATGAATATTTCATGGGGGACGTGATGTATTCCGTTTTACTGTCAAACTCCTACTATTGTATTCGTGACGTCATTGACTTTAGGCAATGTTTTAGTCACAAAGTTGTTTTGATTCTTGTAATTGGTTGAGTTAGGCTTTGGGTACCTATTAAGTAATTGACTTAACTGTCTCGTTGGTCTCGTGGTCGCAAGCAATACTGCTGCGCAGGAGGTTCTGGCTTCGACTCCCACGTGGGGCAAAAGTGTTATTAGGTTTTTCCATCAGAAATTTGTCAGTAGCAGCCCGGAGTCTGGATTTGTGACCGGTTGATAACAATATCCTCGCCCCCTATTACATGGGTGGTTATGTGTAAGTCCCACATTACTGACGACATCAGGGTGCAGGCAGAGGTGCACCTATAGTAACACCTCTGCCTAAACCTTTCTGAAAATAAAGTCGTGATGTTATGTTGACAAAATTGTCGTGTTTGTGTATCTCTATTTGCTTCTTTATCTGCGATAAGTTCATTAAGTGTCAATTCTTCTTTTCACTTCGTTCCATTTGTGGCTAAATAATAACAGTCGCACGGGTGGATCGAAGGTTAAGCTACGCTCGCCGCGTTCGGTTCGTGGATGGGTGACTATCCATTACATATCGAGACCCCTCCATGGCTCGGAGGTCCCGGCTGTCATTCGTAGATCTTTGATAATCGTTACGGGTAGTCCGAAGCCCAAAAGTCTGACAACCAGTCTTACCTTACCAAAGGGTACTGGTTACGCAGTAGGTAAAAGGGTTGTGGACATCAGACGGGTAGTCGCTCCATGTAAAACAGGTATTCATCTGCATCCAGTTAGACTGGAAGCCAACCCAAACATAGTTGGGAAGATACTAGGCAAGTTGGTATAGACTGATGCGGTTCTATCTAGCTTAATAGTCATAATAGCAACTTACTGCAGTAAATACAAATAGCGTTATTAATAGCTAGGTCCATTAGTGAGTCATCTTGAAGAAAGCGCCATTAATAATCCCTGTTCTAGAGAATTTACACATTCACAGTCTACCTCACCATCTTCCTGCCCAGTCCCAAGTCACTTTTGGTCGGCATAACACGTTTTCTTCTTCTACTCTCCCCTGTCGACCGTCACGCTGTCATTGACTCCCTTCTCTTTCATATTATTCCTCTCACACTCCACCCATCTTTTCTTTGGCCTTCCTCTCCCTCTTCGTCCTTCAACATTTATATTCATCGCTTTATTAGTCACATGCGTTTCCTCCCTCCTGGTCATTGGTCGTAAAGGATAATATAGTCCTCCAGAATCTCAAATGAGACTAGCCTTCGGCGCAGGGGATATTATAGTGCACAAGTGTGTGCGCGGACACAGGTGCACTCTCTCTTCCCTCACTCTCATAGTCCGATGAGACGGCAATCCGACACGACCGGAGAGAGATCAGGCGCAGGACCAACGGCTTAACTTGCTTTCCGAGGCACAGTGGTATCACACCGCGAACTTCCAAACTCCGGGCTGTTACTAAGAAATTCCTAAACCTGGGAATCGAACCCAGGACCCCCACCCCCACGCTCAGCAGTCACGCTTACCGTGACCACGAGACCAACGGGGCAGTCGTGAAGGATAATACACAGCTACCAACCTGTATTTTAGTAACTATGCTAAATTGATAACATAGCCACTGTGTTAACAAAATAAACGTCATGTTACCATATTATTAAGTAACCCTTGCTTTTCTTTCATTTCTCTATTGACAAGTACAACATTTGTAACATGATTGCCTACGTCGTTCAAAATATTGTGGTTATTGAATCAAATATGTCATTCTTTGAGGCCGTAAGGAAAAAGATAACACAAAAGATTTCCCAGAACTCACTGAAGATATTAAGATATTGAGGCTTTTAGCATATCAATGGGATTATTGTCAGGAAAATGTTTTATGTCATTATTTTGCTTCAATTTAATAATCACATCATTTTTATTATATGTTCTTTGCACTTGTTTCATGATTATTATTGTTTATGTTTTATGTACGAGTATGTATGTATTTATTGTGTAAGTAAATGGTACACCGCAGACTACCTGCATTATGGTCTCTCTTTCTCCCTTAATCCATTCAAAGATTGTCTCTAGAAGATCGCATTTTTTTTGGTATGACGTTTCCCATGTCGGCCTCGAAGGTTGTCGGCTGTTTAACTGGACTTTCGCGAGCGACGCCCTAGGCCGAGGACCGTACCCCACAGTGGATACCCTTAGGGGCCGCGTCCACGAGCGAGAGAATCGCGGCGATATTATCGTCGTGCTATTAGAAACTCTATGAACCAATCTCCACACGGCGATAATTTGAAGGCACAACGTGACTACCGCCGCGGTTCTCTCGTCCGTGGGGATAGCCGTAGCGTGTAACCACTTAGTTTACAAGTTTTATGCCCTGTCTGGAGGCCTTAATTTATTGAGGCACTCCCTGTGGGGTACGGACCTCGGTTTAGGGCGTCGCTGGGACAGGACAGCAAAGGTCAGACTGGATCGGATTTGTGTCACCCTATGTAATATTTCTACTTTTATACTTGTAATTTTATGGTGTACATATTAAAGAGTAGTCTATGTATAATGATGTAACCATTTAAAACTTAACTAGGCATACCTATTCTTGGATAGGTATATTATGAAGTTTATTCAGAATTAAAATAAAATGTATATAATTAACAACTTATTCCTACCCTTTAATACACTCAACATGTTTGCGATATTTAAAGATTAATCCTTCTTTTCTCTTGGCAACAAGACAAAGCCTTTATCACTCTTTGTTCATTTTACCTTAAATTCGACAGTTTAAGGGTTCTATACCCAAAGGGTGCCAACGGGACCCTATTACTAAGAGTCCGCTGTCTGTCTCTGGGACCGTATTATGACGTATTAATGCCACCATTATTCCAGTGTGAGTGAGAGACGGAGCTATACTAGGCCGATAGCACCATCCTTTTTTCGCAGTGGAATAATGATGGCATTAATACTTCACACCGTCCTTTTCATTTACTTACTATCTAAATTAGTAAAATATGTTTTGTTTTGTAACTGTTTCTTTTTTTTTGTAACTGTTTTGTAACTGCATTTCCTACTGCTATGTTAATGCATGCCGTGGCAGCCTTTAATTAAGGCTACACTATAATATGTAAAAATAATATGTGTATTTTAACATGTACTTTTGGTGTATGCTTTGTTGGTTGTCCTTAAATAAATAAATAAATAAATAAATAAATAATAAGGTCCCAGGGCTGTATCTTTAGAACCGGAATAGGTAGACCCTTGAAAGTTTTACAGTATGTAACTAAGTACTACTATGACCGCTATTACAACAAATAATAAAAATAAAATAATTATACGGTGGTACAGAGCCCTTCGTGTCAAACTCAAAGCATTTATTTCAATTAAACCATTTACAGGCACTTTTGAATTGTCAAGGGGTCAGTCAGTCAGAAATATGAAGCCTATTCCAAAGCGTAGGTTCCTATGGAGAAGAACGGGCAAGAAACTCCACGGACACTCTTTTAAATCATAATATTGTTACAAAATATTGGTTACATCATTCATGTTGAAATTATACATGTGAGAACAATGTAGAAAGACGTGCACGTAAAAAGCGTCCGTAATAAAAAGATAAAAACAATTCAAAAATTTAAATAAGCCGTGGCAGATAAGAGATGACCAGTCCCTACTGACGGCGCCCGTTCACGAAAATAACGCATGGATCAGCACCGTTTAGCTCAACCATTTTGAAGGGAACTTAACGATCCAACACACACGCCACCACCAGCGAGACATTTGAGTGAGCATGACATACTCTCAGCCGCCAGGGCACATTCAAGTCAATGAAAGACGTACCCAGTAAATGGTAGCTTCATAGAAGGTACATGGTCACAGTGCTCACACATGTGCTATGCAATTATAGTGTGCGAGTACGACTCGCACTTGTCCGCTTTTTTCACTTGAAGTGAAACGTGTGAACACAAAATGAATCAAAAGTTCTTATTCCCAGTAGTTCCATGTAGCTAGTTCCACATGGAACTACTACAACACAAGTTCTGTGTATGGCACTAAAACTAAGTCATCAGCAGAGCATAGTTTAAAAGTAAGATTTAAAGAAATCAAGATTTCATTCAGTGTTTCAGTAAGTAGGCCCAAAAAAATATTGAGTTGCACTGAGGAGCGAGAACTCCACGATTTTATATGCTTCTATAATATACCAATGCGAAAACATGATTATCTAATCCAGAACTCTCACTCAACTATCAGCAGAGCATGGGTAAACATTTAAGTGAGTTCAAAATGACATTTAATTAAGTGTATCATTTTTTTTTTTTTTAAACAAATTGAGTAATACTGAAGGGCCGGAACCCTTAGTTTCCTGATGCATCTTTAAAAGAACTATCGGAAAACAAGAAACAGGAACCTAGAACTCTGACTTAGGCATCAGCAAAGCATAGTTTAAAAGTAAGATTTGAAGAAATCAAGATTTAATTCCTTTAATGGCCTTTATTTTAAGTTTAATATTAATATTTTTATACCAGCAACGGTAGTGTACTCGTATGTGAAGCTTTTTACTAATATTAAGATCTTGATATACCGTGTACTGAGAAATAAATTATATCTTATCTTATCTTCCCCGTAGTTCCATGTTCAGAATTGTCTTCACTATTGTCTAATTATCCGTGTTTTCGCAATATCCCTAGGCGTTAGGTAGTTACTGGCGGACTATCTTAGGCCCTTTCTTCACTGGTCGGTACGTCTGCGGTGCGGGGTCGTTTCGATAACGAGTGACACCGAAAGCTTACCGAGCGCCGAAATTTGGCACATGGGTTGACCATGACCTAGATACACAACACACACATAGACTCACACACAGGACACACCGGATACAGGGAGGGGGGGGGGAGGATACAGGGTGCATAGGATACTTTTTATCCCATTAGTACGTTCCTCGTCGAACGAAGCCGATGGCAAATGCCAGTAAATTATATAGTACGTGAGCCCACGGCCAAAACCATGTCACATCGTTTTACGGCCAAAACCGTATAAAATAGTTTTGATAATTCTGAACCCGACTCGGTGGGCAGTAGCGGTCGGATACATCACAGTTATATCATGGGAGCCTATTTCTGCTAGGTCAAAATAAAAAAAACACAATATGCTGTTTTTTAAAGACGTCATGAAGTACGTAGTTCTAACCTCCCAGAAATAATAAACCTACCCAAAGTAACCTGAATTTAAAGCCCAGACATTTGACAAAGTGATAGGCTGGTAAACTTGAGCTTTCATTATATATATATATATATATATTTTATATGAGTTACGTCTCACAGTGCCATCAATCATGTTGCTACGTAGGGACAATGATTAACTACATAGAACATACAACGTAAGATGATAAATATCTTTTTTTAACAAAGAGAATATTAGTACCTAAGGGTATTTCAGCCCTTTTTACAGCAGCTCCAATCAATTTTATCTTTTAATATATCTAATTATCTTTTGATGTGTGTGTTACAAATAATCAAATCTGTGGGAGTGATTTCGTGAAAAGGGACGGAAGTGTGTCACAGGATGCCGGGGAAACGCGCGCTATTTGATTTGACCAATGAGCGCGCGGGGTGATAGTGTTGGCTGACCTTGACGAGGCCCCGCCCCTTTAATGTTGCTTATTACCACATTACTCGTTACACACCATATGAGACTAATATTAGACACACTCGTTTAAAGGTTCGTGCAGACAAGCGCGACGCGACGGCGCGACGCGACTCGAACAATACAATTTCTAAAAAAACTTCACGGTATAACAATAACCGGTGTCGCGTCGCGCTGTCGCGTCGCGCTGTCGCGTCGCGCTGTCGCGTCGCGCTGTCGCGTCGCGCTAGTCTGCACGCAGCTTAAAAACGGACCCTGCTCTTGATCTCAATCTCGCGGCTCGCCTGTTTGAAAGTGAAACGAGTGTACCCAGAAGATACTTGTTCACTCTAACTCTACTTCAAAAACCCATAACACTTTGTCCGACCTGGGAATCGATCCCAGGACGTCAAGCTCAGCAGTAGCGCTTGCAACCAACGAATAAAGGCTCCCGCAAACAGGTGAGACTCTCGCGACGCGACTCTGGTGGAACAATTTCTATGAAAACTTCACGTAAATTTGTTCTACTGGTATCGCGTCGCGCCTTAAAGACTATCTCTCTGGATATTACGCAAGTCAAAAACATGTCTACTTTAAACAAAGTGAAAATGTTTTTAAACGATAAAAGGGAAACAGGAATTTCTTGAAGGCTTTCATACGAAGCTGTCATGTCATTTTTCGAGACCGTGTTATTACATTGTGTATTGTGTCTGCCGTCTAGGAGTAAGCCCATTGTTGACAAAGAAATATGTTTCGCAGGAAATAAACCTCAGCAATAATAAACTACCTACTTGTACCTAGTAAGTAAAGAAAAATAGATGAAAATGTTGAAAGCTTTTAGTGATTTCTAGTACCTAGTGATATCTTGATAATAAGCAAGGTAGAACTTGTCAGACATGACATCACTATTAAATTGAAGACATATTTCAATTTTATTTTATTTTTTGCCTCATCATCAGCGTCATTTCAGCCGAAAGACGTCCACTACTGGACATGGGCCTCCCCCAAGCCATCACCACTTCAACTGGTTCTGTGCGCGATTTTCGCATCCAGCAGATTCCTGCGGCCTTCACAAGGTCATCGGTCCACCTTGTGGGAGGCCTGCTAACGCTACGTCTTCCGGTACGTGGTCGCCACTCCAGGACCTTTCGGCCCCGTCGATTATCTGTTCTGCGAGGAATGTACCCTAACCACAGCCCTTAAGTTTGGCAATTCTTCGGGCTATGTCGGGTACCTTGGTTCTCCTACGGATCTGTTAATTTCTGATTCCATCACGGAGTAGGGAAACTCCAAGCTTGACTTTCAGCCTTCTAATAAAGCACATGGTGAGCGACCACGTTTCAGTACCATAGTCATCGCTGGCAACACGCACTGGTCAAAGACTTTCGCTTTGAGATACTATGTGACATGAGAAGATATTACTTAGCGTCCTGAACGCCGCCCAGCCGAGTCGAGCCGAGTCGAGCCGATTCGACGAAGGACCTCTTTCTCGAAGTTGGACTTACCTTACTGGAAAGTTTGTCCTAGGTAAACATAATCATCCACAACTTCGAGTGTAGAGTTCAATCTGCATAGGGGTGGGTGTAACATGGGCATTTGACACCTTCTTACTTGCATTGCATAGTAACTTCACTACATTAAAATCACCTTGCCCAAAATGTAAAAAAAACATTGGTAGGTAAGATTGTTCGCCAGTAAATACCTAACGCTTCGATGGCGTGTCGAATAGTAGAAAACCACACACCGCCTAGGGCCGTCTCATATCGAAAAGCAGAGTTATTGAGTGAAAACTTATCTTTCTTTTTCTCAGTTTCCTGACCTTTTAGACTCGTGAAACTTTTCATCTGTTAACTGTAGAATACAAAAATTGCAAAAATAAAACAATATTTGCTGCACATTGATTTTAACACTTAGGCAGGCACCCATAGGCCCACTAGTCATGTCAAATCAGAAACTACGACACTAGTTGTTAATACACGTTGCTAATTAAATATTATTTTTTTTTAAACGAGAGAAATAAGAAATACAAAAATAATTTTAAAAGAGTGAATCTTTTCTTAATTCAGGAGTTAAAAGCCTGAAATTAAATATGAAAAGCCTTACAAATGGAATAACAGATTGTTCGTGTCCTTATTAAACAAAGTTTCTTTATACCAAGAAACACTGAAAGTAACGAACTAAAACACGAAAAGGAAATGTTTATTATTTCTTTCTTTCCGCTTTTCTATCTTTCCTTATTTTGTTAGGCTTGGTGTATGTATTTAAATATCAAACGGTTTTCATGAACACGAAATGTGTTTCTTTTTGTTTTATTTTAAGTTACGTTTCTTTTGTGTACCTATCTTTTATTTTTCGGAGAATATTATTTATGGATTTTGCACTTGGATGAAGATATTTTTCGTTTTCAGTGGCGTGTATTTTATAACGTTTCAGTATATAAAAATACAGAAAACTGTAATTACCCAAAGTATAAAATTGTGATAAGAATTTGTATGAATCACTCTCCCTTCCTATGAAAGTAAATAAGATAAATAAAGGCTGATAAATCCAAATTTTATACATTTTCACGTAATATAGTAAAATGCTATCTCCAGATCGTGCATACTTTACGGCCGTAACATAAAACCGCCTCTTCGATGTTTTATTCCCGAAGGACCAAATTTATGAACGCAGTACAAAATACTGGCATGAAGGACCAATTCTTTTTTGTTACTAAAATATAAACAACTTTTAAGGATTAAGTTAATTTAGTCTGAAGCATTCTGCTTGTTAAGATACATTGTGCAGCGTTTATCAAGGCATGTCAAATAACAATTTTGCGCTCCTGAAAACATTATTGATCACTAATTTAATAAATGCGCCTCTTTTTGTGAACCTTAAATAATTACTATTTTGAGGTCCTAAAAATACTAAATAGCGCTCTCCGGCCGCTACAAAAAGTTTTATTGATTAATTTAAAAGCCTACATGATTAGAAGGTCAGTACATTTTTAGAGGATCACTTTAAATATTTCCCGTTTTTTAAACAGTTTGCTCTACGTGAACTTTAAAAGCCCGTAAAGAAATGCGGCAGTAAGTACCTGCCTAAGCTGAGTGTTACTGTAAGCAGGATCTGTCTGATAATGAGACCCACCAGCCAACTGTGGAGTTCTGAATAATTTCTTCATTTAGTTAAGCCCGTTCAATGTCATTCATCGAGTATTCTCCGAAGCCAACGTTTAGATTTTGATGTTTTCGGGTTATGCCTATACCTATGTGTAATGATGGTCTAATCGCATCCTTTACATCCTTACTTCCTCTTCATAATAATATAGGTATAGGATGCATCTACTTTTGTATAATGTACAAGTACGGTAATTAACAGTGCCATGCTTTCCTATAATTTATAATTATGCGATACATGCAAGATATATAATTATGACTGAAAGACTAGGTTAATACTGCGTATCTGTTTAGTTGATAAGCCTTTAGACTTCACTCGCATAAGTCTCGATTCCGTAGGAATATCGGGATAAAAAGTATCCTCTGTCATAATCCAGGTCGTGCATGGTCTACCCATGTGCCAAATTTCATCCAAAACCGTTTAGCCGTTTTAGCGTTTCTTTTAGATTTTGTGAATGTGAGAATGTTGTAGGCTTAGCAGACTGTAGATCTGTCGACCATTTTCTATCTTGCTAAGTACCTGGTACTTGTTGATAGGCCTACACTGTCCTCTCATACCTATTAACACTGTAATTTGAAAACATTGTAAACACCATTTACTTTTAAAACAGTAACCGTGGATTTTCTTGCCGGCTCTTCTCCATAGGAAACGACCAATTGGAACCGTGCACCTGACGTTTCATAAGTGCCCTTGTAGGTTTATGTGAAATAAAATATTTTGAATTTGAAAGCTTTACAAACAAAAAATCAAATCTAATAATATTAGTTTAGATAAATAAATATCGATTAAAATTTATGGGAAATTTACACTTTTATTCAGCTTTCAGTTATGATTTTCCGGTTGAATTTTTGGCAGAGAGCTTCTCGGAATTTTGAACTCGTAGTTGTTTACTGGTTTTTATTGTTGTGGCATTATTGATTTGCTTGCCGTTGTTTTTCATGCAACAATAGAATTTAGTTCTGTAGAATGGTTCAGCAATTTGCAGAACTGGAAACAATAGTGATACCACAACAAAGCCTTAATGAGGCCTACGTGTGTTATAAAGGACTAGAAGCTGGAAAAGGTGGCCTAAATATAAACTGACATCCGAGCCGAAGATACCCTTAAATCCTTTTCTCATCTGTCAGGTACCCTAAATACATAAGCAATCAAATTTGAATGGATTTAGGTCTCTCAAAAACCCGATCTCAAACTTATGTTAGAAATGAGTTTTATTGCGTCGTTCCTATTTCAACTTTCTGAGAATTTTCCAGCCAATTGGCCCGGATAATTCGGGATTAGGAATCCTTTAACCCCTTTTTAATGGTTTGCTTTGCTCACAAAGTAAACCATCCGTAAACCATGGTCATTATTTTTCTTTTTTTCTTCGTTAATTACAATATTTTTGTTAAAGGTACGGGCTTCAAATTATTCACTTAATATTTAATTCTTTGCTGTTTTTAATACTAAAACTAACAATGTGTTTGGTTATTTTTTCATCTTTATACGAATTTAACGATTAGTTTGTCGTGTTTGAATTGTAAGATTATTTTTCTATAATAACAATTTAAATTAATGTCAAAATGTTATAATAATAACTAAAGAAACAAACTAGGACTCATATGTATTTTTAAGGATCAGTTTCAGTTTGTATTTACATAATTATATTAATACGTCTTTCATATCACCACCCTATTACATAACTGGCGAAATGTGGGTGTAACATAGGTAGACCTCTGCCTAACTCTTCCGCGAATACCAGCGTGATATTATGTGATGTCAGCAGGTCATATCATTCGCTTATGAGATGTCAATACTAAGAACTACACTATCGAACATAACATATAACTAGGTATTATCTTATCTCTAGTTCTAGTACCTATAGGTAAAATCACAGAAGTGCATTAGGTGGTCTTTCAAGTGCTGACAGACCCGTATAACAGACGTTGACATGAATATTTACTTTGTAAAGTATTATATTATTTTAATTATTGTGAATGTGAAAGCTATGTGGGTTATTGTTTTTCTTTTCCCAGTTAGTTTTAATCATAATCTAGCTGTTTGAGTAATTTAAGCGGCCTACCCAAATATCCTTTGATATTGTTCGTCGAATCGTTGAGCTCCTTAAGATCTGAGTTGAGCTGCACGACTACTGACAAATGCATGCACTGATAGTACGGGTCCACTCAATCTGTGTGGTTCTTTCCTCAAAAGATAATTTCAGACACCAATCTACATGGTCTTCACATGATCTGACCAAGATTATGTCTGAACTTTAAAAGAGACTGCGACCACTGAGTTTGGTTTGTTTCTGCCGTTCTTCTCAAAGTATTCAGATGGGAAACGCCGATCTAGTTTTTAAAATATGATTGACGTGTAAAAGTGTTCTTATAGTAACTTATGGAGGAAAGACACATAACCTGGCTGGAAAATCAACGAATCTAATCAAAATCAATTAATCTGCCTAGCATTTTCCCAATCATGTTGGGGTCGGCTTCCAGTCTGAATACCAGTATTTTACATGAAGTGACTGCCTATCTGACCTCCAAAACCAAGTGACTGGGAAACACGATACCACTTGTCAGACTTTTGGGCTTCTGACTACCCGCAATAACTTTCAAAGAACTACCACTGACAGATGGGGCCAATGTCTTATGTGCCGACGCACAGAGGGGTTTCGATATGTAATGGATGATCACCCATCCACGAAATGACCGCGGCCAGCATAGCTTAACCTTCGACGAGCACCTCAAAAATAAAATAAATTAGAACATGAAAGCGAAAAAGATCAAAGCCTTACATAAATAATGACCTGTTTTTATAATAAAATTACAAGCCTAATTTATGTAAGTACTAGCAGCGCCCCGCGGTTTCACCCGCATAATTCTCGATTCCGTGAGAATATCGGGATAAAAAGTATTCTATGTATTAACCCAGGTTATAAACTATCTGTGTGAAAAATTTCATCCAAATCCGTTCAGTAGTTTTTGCGTGAAAGAGTAACAAACATCCATCCATCCTCACAAACTTTCGCGTTTATAATATTATTAGCACGATGTCTTATACAGTCACGCTGTCGGATCTCTATTCCTTTTAGTCTGGAATGAGCAGACGAAGTAGGTAAAATGTTCAAACTCAAACTCAAAGCATTTATTTCAATTAAACCATTTTCAGGCACTTTTGAATTGTCAAAGAGTCGCTCATTTAGTCACAAAATTGAAGCTAGTTGCCCATTCCAAAAGGTAGGTCTCTATGGAGAAGAACGGGCAAGAAACGCCAAGGACACTCTTTTAAATATAAATATTACAAAATCCTGGGTACATTATTCTTGTTGCTTCTTTCTATATGCTTTTTTTTTTACTTTGTTGTCACAATGTAAAAAAAAGAAACAAAACGATTACAAATATAAAATTAAAAATAAGCCCTGGCAGATAAGAGATGACCAGTCCCAACTGACGACGTCCGTTCACGAACATGACGCGTGGATCAGCACCATCCAGCTCAACCATTTTGTAGGGAACCGCATAATCCAACACACTCGCCACGTTCGAGTTCATTACTTTAATTAAAAGGAAGGACGTACCTTGTCTTTGTAATTTGTGTTACCTACGTTTATTTAATTAGTTCTAGGACAGAGAAAGAGTCTTTTTTTTGTGGATGAAAAGCAGCGTTCATTTTTGCAGCAGAAAATAGGAAAAGGGAAAATTGTTTCTAGTAAAAGTGACAAAAAATAGGTTTCACGTGAAACAATATGTTTGTGTATTTTCTATGTCTCAAAACAATTGTATGTAGTTCTGTATCATGCACGTGCTAGTAAGTTCTAACCGATGAGATAAGCTCTAATATCAGGCAAAATAGACCTTGAAATAATCTACTTGGTAGAGTGTCAATTTGTGGCTAATGTTTCAGTCGCTGCAGCCAAAGATTAAGAGAAGGTCGCATACAAAGCCGTTAAGACCGTCCTAATCCTTTGAACTTACCCCGTTTGATTTGGTAGACGGCTTATGACTGTCCTTAGATTACTTAGATTAAATAACTTTTAAATGCCTTTGAAATTCTTCAAGGTTAAAAAACCTACAAACATACGAACGAAGTCCTTTCGGATCTGCGGCCCAAAAGACCAAAAAGTAAAAAGAGAGTTCGAATTAAAGAAAAAAAAAAATGTCCATGTAGTACAAGAGTATAAAAAGCTTCGACACAAATTAAATAAATTACGAACGTAAATAATCTGAAATAAGTAGTTGAACAACTCTCAGGTCGTTTAAAATGCAAATACAAACTATAAACAATATGGTTGTGTTTTTCATTTTACTCTTTAAGCTTGACTGGTTTGTAAAGAATATTATTATCCTGTAGACTTTATAAGTTACCTACAAGAGATCCTACCTTGCCTTGGTATTAAATATTTATGCATAGAAACATAAAACGCTTCCAACATGTATATTTTATATTGATGGTTCTCGCATCTGCTGCATAGTTGAAATGATAATGTATCCCAAACATACAAGAGTCTGGTAGAGAATGTCTTGTTGCATTAAGTTCGCCTATGTAAAATTACTGTACATAAAGTTTAAATAAATATATAAAAGCTTAGGTTTTACAAATGCTGGTTCTTTATTTAAAATCAAGGAGATTATTGCACGCTATTAAAACGATTTTTTTGCAATTTTCGATGCATTCAAGTAGTACCTTACCAAACACGTGATAGACATCTAGGTATCCCGTTTACGAATACAAAAACAAATTATGTATATGTTTAGAATTCAGAAGAAAACCGCGTTCAATATTTTACGTGAAACAAATAAACGTTGCCGAAATATCTGATAATTGGCATCTTTCTAAATATTTGGATCATAGGCGACGGCACTGAAAAACAGTAGACTCTTCGGAAACTGTAAATGACGCGACGCATCAGGAAAACCGCTGGCTAAACATTGCTGATGATAACCATGATTATTATAAATGATTCAATACAATACCTTAATTCTAAAAATCAACCCTGTAACGGGACAATAATGACTGTTGACAGCATTAATTAGGATGTCAATTATAATCGTCCATTCCCATGATACATAGCAATTGGAGCCTAATCATATAACAGCTGATTTAACAAACAATTACCGTGGCGCCGCATTTTGACGTGACCTGATTAATTACTTGTTTTATTGCCCCATGAAACGAGCTTACAGAATGACCCGTCGGGGCACAACGTTCATGATGGTGTACACAAATAATTCCAGAGAATAGGCTGAAAAACAAACTGATGATTTGTTAGACACTTACCTTAGAACATTTATCGCGATTGTCCACAACAAAACACTGCTGAAAGTTGTGCAAAGCGTTCGTACACTCTGGGGTTTAGAAAACAACTGAGAGTCAGTGTTGGGCAACTTGCGCAGCACAGGATGCGCAGTGACAGGGTTGAGGCTTCGGGAAGGAGCGAGCGCGGACCGCCGGCTGCGGGACCTGACTTATGAATGATATAGCCTGCGAAAGGTATCTTGTGTTAGTCGGGGCACGGCAAGGGCGCGCGGGGAAGGGTTATATAACGTGCCCGATCGATACCGGGGGCGGGCGCGAGCGTAGGGCGCGAGCACAACTATTTTTCCTTTTTAGCGGCGAACTATACTTCGGATACTTCGGCGGATTACTCTTTGTTTTATTGCGGCGTTTGTTACATCCATCAGTTTTAGATGACACGCTTTGTTAGTTATTGCACTTGCATCGTGTAATTGGATGTTTTATTCAATAGGCAAGAAAATGGTTGGAAAACCTCAATTTAAAAAGCTTTTTTGTATGTTGCAGGCTTTAGTTTTTTTTTTATTCAACATCTATCTAATTAGTCTGTGTTATCCTACTGCAAGGTAAAGCCCTCCCTCTCCATTTTCTACACAATTCTGTCTATTGCTAGTGTCGGCCAGTCCTTTCGGTAAGAGTCAAGCTCGTCCCGGCATCTTTGTCGGCCATCTTTCCCCGGCCTGCCGCGATGTCGTCATGCGTTTAGTGGGAACCAATCGTTGCTTCTCTTAGCCCTTTCATCTGACATGCGGCAGACATGTCTAGCCCAGTCCCACTTAAGCTTAGCGGCTTTCTGAGTAACGTCCGTGATCTTGGTTTTGGCGCGCAGTGTTCTGTTTTTTATACGGTTCAAAATTCGAACCCCCCAGTATAATGCGCTCCATGGCTCGCTGGAAAAGCTCGAGCATTCAACATAATATCATAAAATAATACGAGCGACTTTGAGTTTTAATTCAAAACGCCAAATTGACACACCAAAAAAAAAACATGACAGCTGTCATAATCATCTTCCATTCCATTATCCTTTGATATACAGAAAGTACCCACCGTATTTCCTCTGCCAAAACCAAAGCGGACCTTTCTTTATGAACGGAGTCTAACAATAGGTGCTATGGCTTTCATTCTCTTAACGGACCGTTTAATACGAGGTGCAGGGCAAACGAGCCATTTCATGCAATTTAAATTAATTTAAACTTAGCCCCGTAAGTCCCAATGAAGTAATACATACTCGTAGGTACAAAAGCAAGATGAAAGAAAACGGAATGACCGATTATCTGACTGTTGCTCTCCCTTGTAACTAAGTATCTTTATTCTATATTATTAAACAACCAATATTTGTATATATATATCATCATCATCATCATTTCAGCCCAAAGACGTCCACTGCTGGACATAGGCCTCCCCCAAGCACTGCCACTTCGACCGATTCTGTGCTTCCCGCATCCAGCGGTTTCCTGCGGCATTCACAACATATATTATATATTTGTAATCACGTTCTCGAAAACGGCTTTAACGATTTCTATAAAAGTTGCTATAATTCGTTTTCTCCGTATTTTCACCCGAGTAGAGCTCGATCTCCCAAAGTTTACCACAAGATGGCTACCTACCTCAGAATAATGACATGGCACCATGGAATTAGTAAGTACCAACTATCATAGCAGCATGGAATTAGTATTTACTATACATGGAATTAGTATGAACTATTCTATACTATTAAATGAGCAATCTCTAATTTCACCCGACCAGAGCTGAGTCCACCAGGTACTTTGCATAAAATGTGGTAAATGTACAAGAAGTTACAGATATTTTTAGTGCAGGACATATTCTGCCATAATACTATAGCATGCAAATGATTAAAAACCAAACGTTTGAATTTAAACGAGTTTTTTTTTACTTGCCTTGTTTTTTGTTTATTATGATGATAAAGCTTTTAACTCTCGAATCCTCTGGTTGACATACAGAAGCTTAGCAGTATATGTAGATGAACTGGTCACGTGGATTGTAAATTAGACAACACAAGTCTAACGAGTAGAGACCAAAAAATACATCCCTTTGTCGTTGGCCTTCATCCAACTATCTGGTAGATAATACTCCACCTCTAAAATATCTAACACAACGTTACCTCTGTTCTGTTTATGTGAACTTAATTTAGCTAATAGATATTTTCTGCTGTTATACATTAATAAAATAACGGAAATATTTAACTGATCCTCTAAAAACTTATTGGCCTTCTAATGATGTACGGTTTTTAAATTAATGAACCTCTTTTGGTTTTTGGGTTTTTAATGATGCATTAATTTTTAATAAGTGACCCTTTTTTTATTTTCTGGTTTATTTTCTAGCAGTTGGTCGCAGTGGATAAGCTGGAGCACCCCGACCAAATGGGTAAAGTAACGTTAGAACTGTGACCAAGCACGAGCGAGCCAAGCGAGCAAAGCGAGCGGTGTCGCTGCAACAGCCGGCGAGCGCTACATTCAAATTGATCGCAGTTATTTGGCTTTTAGTATTTTTAGGATATTAAAATAGGAATTATTTGAGGTTCATAAAAAGAGATGCAATACGCATATTAGAGTGTTCAATAAAATAGTTAGAAAAGAAAAATATGAAAATAGAATTTTTTGAGGCACCAAAAATGACAATAAGACGTACCGATCAATGTTTGGTTTTACAATCCGGATCTAAGGACCAAACATTAATCAAACAATAAATCATTATTTTCAATCATTCTGGAATGTCGAGAGATTTTTAATAACGGTCTCACCGCAAAAGCAATATTCTTTTCAATTTATGAAACGAGGTTGACTGTGTGACATGACGACAGAGCTTTTTTTGTGTTATTGCGCCTAATGGGAGCGCGTTAATGAAACAATTAAACGTGGTTGGTTTATTACATGTTTGTTGGATTAATGTTGACTTGCAATAATAGAAAATTATGTACCTATGTTTGCTGTCAACCTTTCTGGGTCAAAGGTTTTGGAAAATGCGTGTTGCCATTGAATGTATATCTATTGCAAAGAGAAGTACCTACCACAATTGTCCGAAGAATTGCTTACCTTAGTTTCTTATTAAATTTTCATCAAACAAGCCCGCTACTGCAATGTCTAACTGCATTGCTGTTGGGGCTGCCTCGCTTCTGTAGTGCATCGGGGATGTTTGTGCTGTATCGCACTAATGGCTTTCATGTCACGTCATCCGCAAGAAAACGGTATCCCTGATCCGCAGAATGAGTGGCAACTGCAACGGAATTCTGAAGACTGTAGCGGACAGGGTCTCTTCTCTGTTGTGGAGAACCTTTGTTAAGAGAGTAATTTAAATTAAATTTTAATCTTTAATTTTAATCGAATGAATTGTATGGATATCGGAATTAAATTAATTTTATTTTTTATTTTTATTGCCTAAGGTATTGCAGCTCCTGCTTATTTATTTATTTATTCCGGTTTTCATCCAATTTCATATTTTTTCACAGGTTTCTTTTTTATCAATCAAGATATATTCTGTATATCTACAGTCATCTCATTATTTACATTCTTACAATAAGTACTTATAACACTTAAATAATTAGACGTTCTCGGCAATATTTGCAAGATTAAATTGAGCTTCACTAAATAAATTTGTTAATTCTGTACAAGTTAATTTGGCATCACCATTAATAAACTTGTCGGTATTCGCCAAGCTTAATTAGTATTTTAGGTAATTTTGGTTCAAGGAATATTACCATAATCATGTCTGTGAAATTAGGGTAGATTTTTTAATTCCCTAAGGACCAGAGTTTATTTGGCATTGAGCACGGTTTTGGGGCAGACCGTATTAGATAATTTGGGCAATGTGGCGCAAGGGGAGGTAATTTAGGCTTCTTAGGTAATTGTGGACGAGAATTATGTATGTACTTTCTACCTTCTAGTATAAACTGGAACTATGACTTAACTACGGTTTTATTAAGTGTCCTTTATGTAGGTAGCTTTTACTTTTGGATTTATTTATTTTATGCGCACGTCGTAGCTTGTCAATGCTGGTACTAAACACAGTAACATGAGATTCAAAGTAACTTAGTTTTCGTCATCCTTGGACCAAAAAACTGACGTCGTTAAGTATTAACGTTTTATTCCATAGAGCTATCTCTTCAATATCAGCACGAGCGTATATTAGACTCAATAGTGTAATTTCCTAGGTCATATTTGAGGCTTCAAAGTCACCCTTAATGGAGTACCAGGGAGGCCGTATCAAATAGCCTTGACTTGAAAGTGCAGTAAAACTTCTAATATTGTTTCTAACAGCCCTCTCAGACCGTAATGTTCTAATTAAATGTTTTATTAGGACCTAAGCATCTTGTGTGAGGAAAAACGCCGACTGTTTTCTACGGCTGAGCTAGATTTTCCTGGTTGAGCACTGCCTGCCCATATTTTATTTCAGCTACACTATTTTCTCCCAAAATATTGATAGAAATGCAATGGTGTTACGGACGTCTTATCTCATCAATCGTTATTTCATCAGAAAATCGCTTTTGAACTTTGCGTGAATTTATTGTGACTGTACCTATTTTTTTTTTCTTATGGTGTTGGCTATCCTGGTGTCAGAGTTTTAAAGCCGCCCATGGGCCTCTGACTTGGCTTCACATGCCGTCGAGAAATATCTCTCAGGTTTCCTCACGATGTTTTCCTTCACTGATTTTGAAGCAAGTGATAATTATACAATACGCACATGAATCCGAAAATTCAGAAGTGCCTTGGGTTCGAACTCGAGACCTATGAATTGGCAGTCCGACGGTCACAGGACTAGGCTATCACTGCTGTGCCTACTGAAAGGAATGAAAACAGAATTAACATAATAATAATAAATAATTTATAAAAATATTTAAAAATGTAAACGATATGTATTAAAAATGAAATAAAGAAAATAAATAATAATAATAACAAAATAATAATAATGATTATTATAATAATAATAACATAATAATAATATTACGATCACTGAAACCCTGAGCGTTTATTTTGAAAGTGGGTAACGTCGCAAAAATATGTCAAATATTTCGCTGTTTTGATTAATTTGGCAATATTACTGTATGGAAGTAATAATGCCAAATTAATCATTTGTAATAAATATTTGACATCTTTTTGCGACGTTGCCAACTTTTAGGATAAGCGCTCTTAACCTTCTCTTTGTTTTGTCTAGTTGGAAGTTGTGAAACGTATCGGGGGCTCAGCTGAACCTCACGGGTTACATACACGACGACAGGTAAACCTTACATGAATCATTCCGGAAAACCCCTTAAGCTGAATTTACGTAACGGAAATAATTCGTCCCTTCTCCAGAAAGGTTGTAAATCAAAATATTGTCGTCGGTTTATTACTGGTCTGGTTGTGCAGTAATCGTGTTACAAATATTTCTCCTAATCGGGTTTTCTGGCTTTCGTTAATAACGTTACTCTAATTATAAATTAAGGATTACTTATTTACTTCGAGAGGCTGTACAATATTAACACACGCACACTTATTATCTCCAATCATCATGATCATCATTTCAGCCGAAAGACGTCCACTGCTGGACATAAGCCTCCCCAAGCACCGCCACTGCGACCGATTCTGTGCTTCACTGAACTATCTCCAATAATTTACATACCTATTCATTAATTTAATTAACGTATTACGATAGAGTACTCGAATGGAAACGATGGATGGACTGTGCAAAAGATGATACCTATGGCTAAAAAAAGGTGACTACTGAGATGGGGATTAAGTGCCAGCGCGGACTGTGCATCATCAGTCAGTGCAACAAGATGCAGAGTTGTCATTTGCATCTGTGTCTTGCCGTTGCGACTAAACTCAGGGCGTTACGAAAGACGTCGTGCAGGAAGTGATCATTTTCATTGAGTACGAGACGGTCGTGTTTTTCATTTTGTGAGTAAATATGGACTCTTTGGTTGCACTTGCCTTGCGAAGGCGGAGAACATTATTGTGTGCTTCAGGTGTGCGCTTGCACCTAGTCGTTGCTGCAAGTAGCGAGAGCGTGCGACTCGCCTAGTCTGTCATTGCGACTCTGCAACTCGACGTCAAGTGTGCGAAGCTATGAACCTTTATGAAAATTGTCGGCCGCAGCCTGTCGTTGCGTCTAGTCACCGAGCTGTCGCAGTTGCATGTCGCATAGTGTGCTGCATGTTGCGCCCAAATAAATTGGAACAAGGGCAAGAGAATGAAGATGAAGTGTCAGCGCACCTACCTAAACATGGAAGCATGTAAATATTGTATTAGGAGATGCGTTTCTTCTTCCCTAGTAGATTTCGAATGGTAAATACAAAATCAGTAGGTAGGTTACCCAACTACGGTAAAGCCAAAGGAAGGTTATGACTTTAGCAGGCTATGTATGTATGTATGCTCGCTCATAGTCCTCGTCCTCGTCCAGTCAAGTCCTCGTCGTATTTTGACAAATAAGGTATCGTTGGAACCTTCATGTTGTTCCGCGGGAAACAGATAACGAATCCGGAGTCACACTTTTCGATTTATCCCTTACATGTGACTCTCGGATTTTTAATTTGTTTGTCTGCGATGTCTTGTTTATACCTTTTATGTTGTCGTAATTGGGTTTTGGTTTTTTAGGTACCATTTATTTGTAAAGTAGCCGAAATGTATAGCTTCAACCTTCCAACTAAGAACATATTTAATCAGGATTATATCTAAATAGGTATAATTCTCATTGGTTAGCAGTTGCGTCATCTGTCCGTAGCGACGATTACGTGTTAATGTTTCATAATTACTCTCGTCCTAAGCTCGTGGGTTGTGAGACTGGCATGTTTCCCAAGGCTGAGTGATATACATATCAAAGCCTGTAGCCACATGCGTCAAGAGAAATCTTGTTTAATGACAATGTTTTGTGAAGTCTAGCAGTTTTTATTAAAGTAAAGAAGAAAGGAAGAGAATTATGATGATGTTTCCCAAGTTTCGTTGAAAGCATTTAAAAAGTTGGTCCTACCTACAGATGTTTCAGTAGTGTTCAGAAAAGTTCAGAAGCGAACTCTCAAATAATTATTTTCCCGACTGGTCCAGAAGAAGAGTACAGGGGGCCTACCACCACCTCTTTAAGCAGTATTATTTTAATGTTACTTCAGTGGGGGAAAGAGATGGAGCAATACGTCCTGTAGAGCTTCATCTCTTTCCCACACTAAAGTAATATTAAAATAATACTGCTTAAAGAGGT
Source organism: Xanthia icteritia (assembly GCA_949128155.2). Classification (NCBI taxonomy): domain Eukaryota; kingdom Metazoa; phylum Arthropoda; class Insecta; order Lepidoptera; family Noctuidae; genus Xanthia; species Xanthia icteritia. The sequence continues at coordinate 19,456,060 of OX421932.2, forward strand.
GGTGGTAGGCCCCCAGGACCTATAATGTTATTGAACTAGATAAATCATCTAGTTTTTTAGTTTTTGTACTTTTGATTCGGATTTTAATTATTTTTAATTTGGTATCAATTGTGATTTTAATTTCGTTTTTAATTTTTGATTGTAATTTTGATTTTAATTTGACTTTTAATTCGGATTCCAATTTTGCTATTATGTACTGTTTCAATGTGTTTCTGTTCAATTTTCCTACTGTAAATGATCGTTTTATATATATATATATATATAAGTATATAGTTTTATACCCCACCACGTAATGCTCGTTAAACCTATTAATTTTAATTTTAGTTAAGTACTCAAATATTAATCTTTAATTATAGTTCAGTGCTTGTGGCACATCTTATTTGTTTATGGGGCATGCGGTGCTAACCTGTAATTAATTGTTACACTAACCTTAGATGTTATGTACTTACTGTAAATGTTATGAGTGTAAACAATTGTTGGTTGGCCAATAAAGGAAAAAAAAAAAAAAAAAAATCATCGTGGATTCACACACTCGATACCTTTTGAATTTCGACGTGATGTTAATCTATCCTTGTACAAGCTTTATTGGTCTAAAGCTGAATAGTGTTGCGTCGGTTTGCCTCGACAATGAAGTAAGCCTGTAACCACGTAGTCGCTATGATAGGACGCAAATTGATGACCGCAGAGCTTTATCGCAACGTTGCATGCACCGCCGCGCGCCTGTGCAGTGTGAGGTCGACGTTTTGAAAGGGGAAATGTGATCCATTTTATGTCGCAAGTAAATGATTTTGTTTTATTCCTGAAATACCTAACTGAATAAACTTTGTACCTACAATGTTCTGTAGATTTGAGAGAACTTAATAAAAACAGGGACATTGGTGCCGATTCTCTTGTACACCAAACTAAAGTATCACTAAAAATCCTTATTTTTGGCTATGGGAATTTTAAAGCTATTCTGCAAAAAAATCTCTAAATTTAAAAATAGGTTTGACAACTAAAATAGAATTTGACAATCGCGATTAAAAATACCCCGTAATTTTTTTTTAGAGCCGCGGCTTCCTCGACGTGTTTTATATGGAGTTTTTCACTTTTTGTGTAGAAAATATGAAAAATAATTCGATAATATTTTTTTTAATTTTCATTATTTTTGTGTGTCCTTTTCGAGATATAAGCAAAAGAAAAGAAAAAAAGATACAGTACTGTTTTTGGACCTGAAGTCGAGGTGTTGGTATGAATTTTAGTTCATGACAACTAATTTTATCCCAAACCTTTTTAATCGCGATTAAAAATAGTCAGGTTTGGTTTTTTACAATCAAAATTTTAGGTGAAAAACGTAAAATTCCAGAATGGGAAATCGTCGTTTGACATGAATACAAAAAAAAATGTGGTTTTTAGTCTAATTTAGAGGCATTTTTGACAAGAGAATCGGCACCAATTTATCTAAAAACATAGAATGAGAGATGAGTATCTTTTTAAGGACATATCATAGTTATTAAGTCTCCTCATTAATCCATTTCATTATTTTATTTATAGATTGTAAAGAAGGCTGATTCCTACGTCCCAAGCCCACGCCCTTCTTACATGACTCATTACCAAAGAAAGGGAACCCTTAGGTACAAAACGCTGATGTAATCACATCACTGAGTCGGGAACTGATTACCATCGGCATTCGCGTGGGAGGCCCCTCGGCACGAGTGGACTGAAAACGATAGACGATATTCACTAGATGCATGAAGTGGAACTTGTACCTATTGTACCAGGACTATTGGAAAAATCCAAATCTTTCCGAAAATCTTAGGATTTTTGCAAAAAAACTGTCTTAGTATAAATTCAAAATTCAAAAGTCATTTATTCAAACTAGGCTGAGAATCAGCACTTTTTGAACGTCAAAATTACATAAGACAGTCCCCCAAAACGCCCACCCTTCACCACTTCCTAGTGCTTTAGCTGGGAAGAAGAAGTGGCGCAACAAACTCCCCAGCAGCACAGCTGTCTGTTCAGTTAGAAAAAAATGAATCTATATAATAGTATGCAAAATGATATTTACATTACATTACATAATAATATAGTGTGAACGCTCATTGGCTGATATGATGCACTGACGAATGCGCTTAGGTTTAGGTTAACAGTTACACTCGAGCCATGTTCAGACCAACCAAAATAGAGATGTTATGAATTGACTCTTAAATTAGACAAAGAAGCTCATGGCTAATTGATAACAGCCGCACTGACAATCAGTCGGAGTGGTCGCCAATGTTCCTCGCCGCTGGTTTCGTGCCTGCCCGCAGTAACTTGTTTGTAGATGTCAGATAGGCAGTCGCGCCATGTAAAGTACTGGTATTCAGCTGCATCTGGTTAGACTGGAAGCCGATCCCAAGATAGTTGGGATCAGGCAGATTGATTAACAAATCGGCTTTCAAGTTTCCAATCGTCCTAAACGGATTGTTATTTTTTTGCGAAATCATGATATTACGAAAATCATTCTTTTTTTACCAATAGTCTGGGATGTTTAGAATGTATCTATTCTACTACACGAAACATGCACATCCTTGGTGCACCGGGTTCGGGCTAGCTCCAGCGGCATCCTCAGGGCATTCGCGCCGAGGTTCGACTGTCAGTAGGTACCTGAACCATTGCCTTATGGTTCGCATACTGAGCAATCGAAATCTGTAATATTGTTATGTGGTCTTTTTATTAATATATTTTTTTAATTTTGTAATTTTGGTGCTTATGTATAGATCGTTTTTAATATTTAATATTCCGGTCTTTTGCGAAAATCTGGAAATTTCGGAAAGAATCGCTTGTTCCAATTATACTGCAACAGGAAGGTATATCTTTTGAAAGAGAACCAAGTCCGGTGTGTGGGTTTATTTCAGACCTTGGAATATAGAAAACATCTTTATTGTAATGTAATACAATGCTACGTGGGACAAAACCGTTGAGTTAGAAAATAACTCTATGAAGCCTTGAAAGAAAAAGTTTTGTTTTTTTTTAGCTTACAAGGAAAAGTTTTGCAACGTTTTTGTAACGAGTGCATTGTTTGGGACAATAATGACAAAAAAAGCCCGTGAGTGACGTCTTTGGCATAAATTGTGTATTTATCAGGTTTCAATATTAATAGAATCAGCTATCGGTTAGTTAGACCATAGGGGAAAGGTCTCCTCTGATGGGGATTAGTAGAAGGTTGATCACAATTACTGCAAATGGTGATCTCGAGACAAAAAAGTCCAGATCTTATACGATTATTCCAAAACCCACGAAAATTCAACTATCCTATAGAATTTTGGTTGAAATTTTTGCGACGAGCATAATTACTATCACCTATACATACATAGATATGAATAATCTTAAAACTAAGTCAATAAACCCGCTCGTTTTTATTATGAACCTGTGTTTACTTCCCCGTAAAAAATACTTCAACAATTTTCAATTTCCGATTCACATTTCAAACTTAATGTCCGCGTTTAAAATGCTGGTCGAAAATAAAGTGCTAGCTTGTCTGACAGATAGACAGACAACCCTTATCGCCAGCCTTATTGAACCAGGATTCGGCATCGAGCGCATAAATCGCAGCTTCCCGTTCCACCCCATTATTGTTGTGAGATTTCAGCTCGCTGTTATGTCGAGGTAGAAAACTGTCGGCCATTGTGGAAGATGGCCACTGATTTGACGCGTCTACGCTTGCTTTGTATTTTTCTATGCATTGTCATCTTTCCTGCTTCACAGAAGATTTTGTAGTTGCGATTCTTTTGATAAGTGGTTTTCACTCTTCGAGTTAAAACGTTTCAGACTTATGTTTTGTTGATTTCAGGATTTCAGGCCGACTGCCGACGAATTCAAGAGTAGGTAAAAGTCTTTACAATGTGTAACTGAATTAATGCACATTATGAAAGTAGCTTGTTCAGAATCGTATACTGAATCGATTTCTGACCTTTTTAATATACCTCGTATATTTATCTCATCTACCTATTCGACGTCCGTATGTCACTGCAGGGATTCAGCAGAATATCAGCGTCAGGTATATTTGCCTGGCACATGCTGTACTGGACTCTCATTTGGTGCAACCTTGAGACGCACACCGCACTTTTTTATGTTCGTTGTTGTTATTATTTTAAAGTGTGTCATAGCCAATAGTGTCATCACAATGTCTTGTTTTCTTCCTAATCGTGTTTTTTGTGTGCACTAAATAAACAATTTATCTATCTATCTACCTACGTAATTTTTTATCCCAAAAACATTCGCCCTCGTTCGCACGGACGTAAAAATATCGCGGCGGGATTTTATCGCGCACTGGTTTTTCAACTCTCGGTGTGAAGCGAGCGTTGAGAATCCAACACGCGGACGCACTCTCGCGCCAGCGCGTTGAAAACACACACTGTTGGATTTTCAACTTTTGGCGATAAGCAGAGTGTTGAAAATCCAGCACACGAAAATAAATCGCCGCGATTTTAATACGTCCGTGCGGACGTGGGATTCCACTGTAAAGTCAAATCAAACCAAATTGACGAAGTATATACGTATATATTACGCTAGATCCTTATACGTGTGCGACTGTTGACAATTGTGGTCATAGCACGCATGATCCCCATATTCAAAATTCATTTTTACGTTACACGTCCGTGTTTGGGTCACAAAAATACATATGTATACAAATTTCAACTTAATCGGTCCAGTAGGTTCGGAGCAAATTGGCTGTGACAGACGGACAGACAGACACACAAGTGACCCTATAAGGGTGCCGTTTTTCCTTTTCAGGTACGTGTAATAAAAACTATCCTTGCTCTAAAATAACTAATTTAATTCCGAATATAATTATTTAACATTAAAATAGATACTAATCCCAAAAGAAGCTTAAAGTCGTTACCCCAATATCATAATCTAAAACTGTCTAATAATTCAGGGATAAGGAAAATAATATGAAACACCAAGATATTTTATCATTCATTTATATTTCTTTGCTAACATGAAATTCAATATTCTACACCATACCATCACATCTCCTATCCTCCACATAATATCACAATTTATTTAATAATCTAATAATAACAATGAAACTAATAGGTTACCTTAATTTGCAGTACATCTCTAACCATTCTATCCCAATCTATATATATATATATATTTTTATTTTTTTATTTATTTCATAACAATAATATAATTACATTGTGTTGAAAATTTAAAAAATAACATTATACAATTGCAATTAAAATAAAATTCATTAAATACATTTAGAAACATCAATAAAACAATAACGGTTAATTAAAAATTCAAATACATATTAAATGTCAAAGTAATAAAATCAATCATAAGGTACAATGTCTATTCTATTCTATTTTTATTAAATGGCAAGCAAAGCCGATGTCGACTATTCTGCCAATGTCTAGAGTGCATTGGAAAAACAAGTGTGCATGAAGATAAAAAAAGGTACAATGTCATATTATAACCGAAACAGCACGTCGTACCGTCACGAGCGCTCGACCCAGAAGGCCGTTGTTCCGCCATTTTGACATATCGAATCTTTCAGTGTTGCCAGTACAGTATCCAAAAATAACGTATTAATCAATTTATAACGGAATCCTAGAAATGAAATAATAATAAACACCAAAAACAAGAATATTGTTACCAAGTTTTGGTAAAGCAAGAATTTATTGTTTTATCGTAATTTAAAGTTATTTGAAGCTTGAACTTTCGACGAAAACAATAAGTATTTATGAAAGGAAATAACAGTAGGTATACAAATCGGTAGTAGGTTTACCTACCAGACATTTTGTTCGAACTGAAAATAATATATATGGCGGACGTTGTGAAAACACTGCCTGAAGCGAATTGTGCAAATGTGATAAAATGTATGATTGTGACCCTTATATTAAAGAAAAATATGAATGTTATGTTTGAAAATTTTATGGGCCTCGAAATTATGCCATGTTAATTTAGAGAGAACACAGACATTTGAAGGGTTATACCTTACATAAAATTAAAAATAAATTAAGAGCATGGCTTATGATGAAACAGAAAATATATTGGCTATAGAATCATAACTTTATCAAACCTACATTGAAAAAAAACTTAATATACACTCACACTTCACATACACACCTCCCTACACACAAAATACACTCATATACACAACCACAATCATTCACTCCATTTGCTGTGTTACCAACCACTGTAAGCAAACAGAAAAGTCACAGTTGTATTATATAAATAGAAGTCGCAAAATCTCCGACTCCTAAGATACAGGTCTACGTACCTAGTTTAGGAGCCCGGAAAGCTGACAATAATTTTAAACTTGATAGTACAACCCACTTTTTCCATATGTACTGTGTTGTTGTTTTTATGTACTTATAAACTTATTATTATTATTTCTGTGAAAGAGAAACTATCGCTATTTCCCTACTAGTGTGTTGTTTCAGTTTTTGTGTATTATGATACTATCTTATCCAATCCATACATATAATAAAATAGTAACGAAGTCAAAATTGTACATTAAATATTTAAAAAAAAAATTGCTATGTGGTGTGGGAACGAGTCTGATGCTGAAAATATAGTTTTTTTAGATTTTTTGTCCGTTTGTCTCTTCGTCTGGGTGTATGTTCCGGATTGGCGCAAAAACGCCTAAACGGATTTGGATGTAACACAGATAATTTTACTGTTCATCCCGGTCGGTAGTACGTTCACGTGGGATATTTTGCGACAAGCAAGAGCTAAGTATAGATAACTGTAATAATGGAAGGATATCACGACTTTCATGTTTCGCTTTCATTATGAACGTAATTGAGTAACAAAAGTATTATGGTTCGTGTTTTTTATAAGCTTTCGTTCCATGTATTCTTAATTAAGTTATTGTTTTACAATTTAATGTTTACGTTGGTCTGTTATCATTGATTTGGTGAAGGTCACGGGAATCCACCGTATGCCGGGCGTGATGGCCACACTTGGGGAAGGCCTATGACCAACTGGGAGCATCTATTGACTAAGATAATTCAAATTCAATTCAAATTTATTGGAACAAAAACATAGCTTACATATTTGTGTACGTTAATACTGCGTTAGTTAAATAACTGTGTCGCAGTTATTAGCGCCCACCGCAGGAGCGAAATACAACAGAGTTCCTTATCAACAAATTTGTTACGAAAAAATAATAAAGAATAAGTGTGTGTGTGTGTGTGTGTGTGTGAGAGAGAGGGTGTGAGTGAGGGGGGGTGGGGGTTATGTGTGTGTGTGTGTGTGTGGGAGTGATGCGTATGAGTGAATGCGGGGGATGTGATATGAATATTGTTTTAGGTTTGTATGAGGCTCTCTATTTCCTCATATGTCAGGTTTTGGAGCCATTTTCCAACTTTTTGTTTACACTCTCGAAACGAGAGCGGATAGATGTTTAATTTCTCATTAATTTTGTTGTACATAACTGGACTCAAAACATTATAGTGTCTTCTCGCAATTACCAGATTAACTGTCTCTGTCTGACATATTCTGTTTACTCTACGTTTAAGAGTATTTAAATTAGGGTCAAATTCTATTTCAGTATGCTTACGTAATAATGTGCTTATCACAAATGCTTGTCGTACAGTAGGAACTTCACAAAGTTCCTACTGTAAGACAAGCATTTGTGATAATGATGATTATTATTATTGAACAATTAATATAGACACACTACACATAACATCATGTCTTAAGAGGGAACAGGGCCTGTGAGGAATTTGAAAAATTGGTATTTGAAGAAACTATTGCCATCGTCTTACCTCAAGTCTGCCACAGGTCTGAGCTGCAATCCCCAAAGAGCTAGGAAAAGAAGTTCCTATAGAGTACACCCATATTTCGCCAGTTATGTTTAAAGTCCCGTGTAATAGGGGGCGAGCCTATTGCTACCAACCGGGCACGATTCCAGACTCCGGGCTGCTACTGAGAAATTTCTAATGGACAAACCCAATAACACTTTGCCATACCTGAGAATCGAAACCAGGACCTCATACTATACTAACTATGACAAACTCAACAAGTTTACCGCGACGTCTCTCTCTCCGTTACTCCAATGTGTGACGTATGTCTGTCTGGTCAATGTGTCATGTAGGTATGGATGGAATGCACTAAGCTCATATATGTTAAAATCCATCAAGCCGTTAAGGTTACAGGGTGTGCCAAAGAAATAGACACACATATATAAATATTCTCTAAAAAGATTACCCTCCTTCTGGGGCAGTCGGGTAAAAATATCTAAATGTTCATTTAGATATTTTTACGCAGCAAAAGTCATTTAATTTAAAAGCCAGCCGTTACAGCATTGTATGCGGTTGTACATAAGATTCCTATCTCAGGAATGGTGGCGCGTCTCAATCTAATGAAATTGTCGGCGCGAGTCGAGGGCGACCCTGATACCCTTCAGCGGTTGACATTACAGGAACACCACACCGATCGAATAACGATCCAAGACTATAGCCTTCATTGATCAGTGTTAGACGAATAATTGAATCTTTTAATCGAATCATCAAGGAAGGAACGGTAGGAAACCGTTTTCTCATTCACATTTCCGATCCAAGACTGAATTTAATTTAAAGGAAAATGCATTAAAAATAATAATATTGAGATGGTCTGCTAAGGTTAGTTAATTTCATCTAGACAGGCGCTCATAGACATTGATTTTTCAGCTTAATTTCCAGCCCATATAAAAAAGGGCATCCCGTAACAAAAAAAAAAAAATGTGATTCCTCATAGCAAACTATCTCGTATTCATTGCGAACTATGTATCACATTGATGTCACGCAAAAACTAGCATCACGCAAGAAGGATTTACCGTGCGACTAGCATATATATAACGTCCCTGCTTCAATCGTCGGGCAGTAGCCCACCAGACACGACACGCGTCTGGTCGGAGGATCCTCCCTATTCTATAGAGGATGAGTGAACCTTACACCCTGTTCCTCATAATTATAGACATTTATTTCCATTTATTTAACGGAATTCAATGTTGAGCTAATATTATGCTACAGAACACCACAATAATCTCATCCATACTATCGCAATCCTAACTAATATTATAAATGCGAAAGTGAGTTTGTTTGTTTACTACCCTTTCACTTTTCATCCAGGATTGCAGACGAAGTCACGGGCAACAGGTACGAGTAATAATGTTATAAAGTCAAAATTAACTCTATCATCTGTCTATTACCTTTTTACGCCTTAACGGCTGAACAGATTTCGATGGAATTTGGCACACAGGCAGATCATGACATTAGGACATAGGATTCTTGTCATCCCGGTATCACATTCCCGTGCGATAATTTCCGACTTCCACGAGCGACTACGCCGCGTGCAAAAGTTAGTAACAACAGACTGTCAGCTGCTAGAGTTCTCATGTTAGCTATAGATGTTATAGAGGGTAATGGAATCAGTAATGGAACAATCGGTATTATGTATGAGACTAATCGTTTTAGCATTGATCGGGGATATTAATTGGATGTGTTGTGCCTGGTTTATAGACTAGACTAGACGAGACTGGAGGAAGGGGCGTAGTGTTGAGTGGGGGTGACTTGAGGGTCGAATATTACCTATATGTAGAAGAGGGGTGGCTCAGTTGTAATGGGACTTATGCATGCATCTGCATGTTATCAATCATTAACACGACCAATTGGAACCGTGCACCTAGCTTCTGACGTTTCATAAGTGCCCTTGTAGGTTTATGTGTAATAAAATATTTTGAATTATTTCTCATTTCTCATTTATGTGGTGTTGTTGTAAGGAGATTAATTAAACATTTACACCATAAAAAAAAACAACCATTAGGGAATCAAGATTAGGTAGAAATGTAATGTATTTTTTGTTAGTTGATATTTCTTTTAAATAACAATTATATAGCTGCAAAATACTACAAAAAAAACGGCTAACGCTCGGGGACGCGCTTTTTAAAGTAATAGGTTTGAACCCAAGCTAGCGCGTACTTGGATAAGAGCAAAATTTACTTCATCACCCTGCTCAAAAAATGGTGAAGGAAAATATCTTGAGGAAACTGATATAACCAAAAATACAAACTCTCACAGAGAGATGGTGTGAGCCCAAGCGCATCTTTTTTACCAATGTTGTGGGAAGATATACACCCATGATATTAGGTGTATATAGTAAGTCTAAGAGAAATTGTCATTTGTCTCAGAATTTACGTACATAATAATATTACGTCTTTACCTATGAAATTGCCGTTCTGCAGTACTGGCCATTTCAAATCAAAATAATTTTTGTTTGGCTAAGAATTCTAATTTCAAATTAATTTTATTTTAAAAACATGTTTTTTTTTTCCAAAAGTAGTCATTATTTTGTTTATTGATTAGTGTTACATTTTCATCGCATTTCAATGTTTTTCGTCATCATGCATACGTTAAAAATTCGAGTAATTATGGAATATGAGTACCGTCGTGGCAGCAACGCGGCACAAGCGGCATGCAACATCAAAGACGTTTACGGAGCTAACACTACAAACCAACGCACCACCTGTTATTGGTTTGCTCGCTTCCGTTCTGGAAATTTCGACCAGAAAAATTAACCTCGCGGTCGTCCGAGAACTTTGATCGAAGATGACGAATTAAAGGCGATTGTGGAAGCTGATGATATACAATCTACGGCTGAATTAGCAGCAGCTTTCGAAGTTAGCGTCAAAACAATATTGGTTCATTTGCGTCAAATTGGCAAGGTAAAAAAGCTTGACAAATGGGTGCCCCACGAACTCAATGATCGCCAGCGCGAAGTACGCGTCGAGACGTGCCTTGCACTGCTCAACAGACACACAAATGAAGGAATTTTGAACCGCATTGTTACCTGCGATGAAAAATGGATTCTGTTTGATAACCGCAAGCGCTCAGCAAGTTGGTTGGATCCTGGTTCAGCACCTAAACAATGCCCTAAACGAAAACTTACCCCTAGAAAAGTGATGGTCACTGTTACTCACGGTCACTTACCAAACGGGGTGAGCATTACTACAGATGTGTACTGTGAAGAACTGAACACAATGATGGAGAAGCTGGCACATCTCCAACCAGCATTGGTCAATCGCTCGTCTCCGCTGCTCCTGCACGACAACGCGCGACCTCATACTGCACAGCAGACGGTCTCCAAGTTGCAAGATCTGGGGTTGGAAGCTCTCCGTCATCCGCCATGCTCACCAGACCTTGCGCCTACAGACTACTACTTTTTCCAGAATTTGGATAACTTCTTGGCGGGAAAAAAATTCAATACCCGAGAGGCAGTACAAAATGCCTTTGAAGAATTTGTTGCCTCCCGTCCAGCTGATTTCTTTAAGAAGGGCATCAATAAACTGCCACTGCGTTGGCAAAGATGCATTGATTGCATGGGTGATTAGTTCGATTAATACTAATAAAAAATACATGAAAAAAATTCGTTTAAATTTTTTCATACAAAACGGCAATTTCGTAGGTAAAGACCTATTATTAATGAAGAGAGGTGTTCAATTCTAGCAAATTATATTAAGGCACTTTATGAAGGCAAGGCACTGTCATCATCATCTGCCTACAGTAGTCCACTGCTGGACATAGGCGTCTCCAATCACAGCGTTGCGTTTCGAAATGAATAACGTTATTATTTCGTTATACCGATATATTAATAATGATATATTGTTTCGTTCCGTTTGTTACTATCGTTTTAGCCAAGGAATTAATTTTGTTACGATCCTGGTAGAACGGTACAAATTATCGTTACCGGAAATAAACGTAACGTTCTTTTGAGTAACGTTTCAAGTCCCAAAATAAGTCATATTTAAGAACATGTCTACCCAGCGGTCATTGATTCTACGGCACTTGAATGTATGATAAACCTTACATATTGAATTGTTTCTTTGAAAATGCTTTAGTTCCAAAGTGGTGTCGTTTAATTCAATGCTCCATTGGCAGTCGACCTCTCTAAGGCGCGGGCCACACACAAGAGACGTGAGACGAGGACGGGACGCAGACACGGCGTCCATTTCACGTACCTTCATTATTCTTCATACAAAATGTATTATCGCGATCTAGCTTCTCTTTATATCTTAGAAAGTATTTTGTATGTTCGCAAAAACTTGGGACTTTTCAAAATAAGAAGCGATTTCCATAATATAAATACACGTAGTAACCATGAAATTGTGATACCCAAATTTAGATTAACTAAAACTAGTAAGTCATCAAGTTGCCAAAGTCGGTTACAGAACTTAGCGATGGAAAGTTCAAAACCCACATCAAACGTGTCCTTATCAAAAAAACATATTATAAGATTAAAGACTACGTTGAAGACAAGGAAGTTTGGCAATAATTCCTTCTGCACATGTGGCTTCCCTGGTACCTCATTAACGGCATAACTATGTAAATGTCTATTAACTGCTCCCAAATTAAGATGATTATTTTATTTTACCTTTTTCTTTTCTTTTACATACTATACCTTGACATATCTCTGCGTTATTTGACATTATATACCTGAAATATTTTATTAAATTATTTTTTTATAATAAATTAGATTTGTTACATACAGCTGTAGTGGAAATCATGTCATTTGGTCTAAATAGCTTTTTATTTTTATTATCTGATTTTGCTATTATATAGATTCTTTTCTTTTAGATTTTGTGAATGTGAGAACGTTGAAAGCTTAGCAGACTGTAGATCTGTCACCATTTTCTATCTTGCTAAGTACCTGGTACTTGTTGCCTACACTGTCCTCTCAGACCTATTAACACTGTAATTTGAAAACATTGTAAATACCATTTACTTTTAAAAGAGTAACCGTGGAGTTTCTTGCCGGCTCTTCTCCATAGGAAACGACCAATTGGAACCGTGCACCTAGCTTCTGATGTTTCATAAGTGCCCTTGTAGGTTTATGTGAAATAAAATATTTTGAATTGAATTGAGCGCGTCGCTTTTCCTCGTCCTATAGTAGGACGCAGACGGAAAAGCGATGCGCCTGCGACTTTTCCTTTCTGTTTGATTTTTGCTAGATCGCGTTAATACATTTTGTATGAAGAATAATGAAACCCAACAAAAACATTTCATGTAAAGTATGTTGCCAGGACTTACGTAACGCTTTCATTGTTAAAAAGTTATCAGATCTAATGTAGACACAAACCCCTAACTCTACAGACCGTATATTTTGGTCAAAATGTACATACGGTTGTCACTCCTATAGGCTTATGGTAAGAAATTAAATCACTGGTCTTTAATGTTGTGTCATCCAATAGTTTGATGCTCCAAAGTGCCCCTGCTTTTGTTTTTGGCTCGTATTGGTGACAGTGCCCCCGTGCACCCAAATAGGACAAGAATTGTTAAAATATACTAAACTGACGAGACGTGGTTTCAGCGGTGATCGCTGAACTCAAAATATAAATGTCATAGCTCACAACCGCACGCCACCGCTGCTGCACTCGAAAAGAAGTGTCAAAGACACTACATATGATACGTTTTAATCCCGTCCGTGTCTGCGCCTCATCTCTTTTATATAATTTGAAAAGTTGCAAGTCCTCGTCTCACATCGCTTCTGTGTGGCCCGCGCCTATCTGTATTCTATGTATGTAAAGAGTATTCATAAAAGCTCTAGTCTATTTTTAAAACACTTGTTAAGTTATTTCCTGCTCAGCAAGCCTAATAAAATGAAAAGATGTAAAAGGAAGCCTCTTAGTACCATCCGGTTTATTTCTCGTAGGTACCTGGGTTCCTACAAATACAAGTAAGCGTCGTTAAAACAAAGAGTACATCTCCAACAATGTTTCTTCCCTATAATAAAACGGAACAGTTTATTACGTTACGTTAATAAAACACGTAGCCTGAGGTGAGGTATAGTGTTATTAACGTTATTCCGAACGTTTATTTGCTGTACCGTACCTGTGTGACTTATGTGGCTTTTGTGGCCCCAGACTGTATGTTTAAAGTGGCGGTCGTGCATCGTACATCATTCTCCAAGAGCAGCCGATCTATCCTAGCATAAGGTGGAATGACAGCTTCCTTCACTTCACCCAAGTTTTCACGATGAGATCTTTACGGATTTTTTATTTTTAGGGTTCAAAGTCAAAGTCAAATCATTTATTTCAAATAGGCCCTTATAGGGCACTTTAGAACATCAAAATGTACAAAAAAATTGAATGAATTCTAGTCGCCCCTTCCAAAAGGTAGTTTTCGCATGAAGAAGAATAGGCAAGATTCTCCACCGTACATTAGTTATATAATTATATGTGAAGGTGATGCACCTAGAATGAAATTACTATACCACAATAGGTAAAAAGAATTTAAAATGAAGCGACTACAGATAAATTAATTATGTAATAGATACATGGTGCTCACATATTTACAAACATTGTAAAAATAGACGATTTTCCTAAAATTTTACGATTAATAACTCAGTGTGTTAGGAAGTAATCACAGAATGTAAAAACAATGTCATTAAAAAAATAAATTATACAATTAAATTAGCAACCAGTTTGATTTCGTCTGGACTTGTCCTATGGAGCAGGACCAGCTCATGTTTCTAAGCATTCTTATCTTAGATATAATTCTTTAATTTGTAATATGCTTGTTTACAAAGTGAACTAATATGAGTTTATAATTTTCTTTCATTTAATTGCAATATATCACAAGGTATTTTGTTGTAACATTTAACACAGTACCTCATAAAATATGTGTGTACTTTAGATAATCTGAAAAATGGTTGATCTATTTTATCTTTATTTCTAGTATTAAAATTATGTCTATCACTTATTTTATTAAAAAATGTAGTTTTTTTTTACATACCTACGTTATATTTTTATAAATGAATTGGCAAGGTACCGTCATAATATTAATCCTTTTAAATAGTTCCCTGAGAGATTCGCGGTGACGTAGATTATAAATGGCTCTGACAGCTCTCTTTTGCAAAATAAAGATGGATTCAATGTCAGCAGCCCGACCCCACAGTAAAATGCCATACGACATAATGCTGTGGAAGTAGCTAAAATAGACCAAGCGCGCGGTCTACATCTGTTAACTGTCTTTCTAACAGTAAGTGACCGAGCTTAGCCAGAGATGTTATGTGAGATCCCCATTGTAATTTCTCATCTAACGTGATTCCTAAGAAAACCGTTTGATTAATAAATTCCAGTTTTTCTCCATTCAATATTGACCGACAGACCTCCAGACAGTGGTACAACGCCTTTGGGTGAAACCGTACTGTTGTTCATGAACGATGGAATTTTTTATTAAAGTGACGTAACATTTGATTGAGCATCAACTTTTCAAACACCTTACTGAGAATTGGTAGAATTGACACAGGCATATAATTGTTGGGTTCTTTACTATCACCGGATTTGAACAATGGAACTACTTTACTGTGTTTCATGAGATCCGGAAAGACTCCTTGGTCTACACTGGTGTTAAATATGAAAGCTAAATAGGGTGCAATGGTTTCGATAATAGATCAACAGGCTTTTACAAACATTGCCCAGAGATCTTCTGTTGATTTAATTTTAAAATCTTTAAAAGCTTTTATATTAACCTGGGGTTTTGTATGCTGAAACCTGAACTCCAAAGAGCATGCCTTCACATTCTGTCTAAGTAAGGCAGCAGAAAGCGCTGGTGAGGAATTTAAAGCTTCAGTAGTTTTAAGGGGAATATTAGCAAATAAATGGTTTTCAAATTCCTGAGCTGTTTCTACATCTGAGTTGTTAGGCTCATGTGCAGTCTATAAATTAAATTCAGTATTTCGCTGTTTTTTCCTACCTGATTCATTATTTATTATTTGCCAAGTAGTTTTTATTTTATCATCTGCTGATTTTATTTCATTGCTAATATACAGAAGAGCTTTGGCTATTTTGCACACGCTTTTAAAAGGTTTTGATTATTTTCCAACATACTTATGAATGCTTGTAATATTCATATGTTGCATAAAATTCAAATACTTTTTCCCTGCTTTTACAAATATGGAGTCGCCCAATCACTGAATTAGAGCTTTGTGTAAATAATTTTAATCTTTAGTGGAAAAGTGTCATTAAATTGCGTCTTTAATAGTGAAAAGTATTCGGCGTAGAACTCATTTGGGTCACCTATATTATTAAAACTCTGAACACATAATTTACTGGCCAAAGAATTATTTAATTTCTCTAAATTTTACATGTAATTGGCCTAAACCTTATTTGAATGTTTTGTAAAGGTATGTAGGAACAAAATGTTATTGTTTATCCACTGTGATCTAATGGCAACTTGTTTACAAATTGTTTGTGTAAGTAATCACAATTACAAAAAATATTATCTAAATAGGTGGCAGAAGAAGCTGTCACTCGGGCTGGTTCAATAAAAAAATTTGACAAATCAAATGACCTAAAAAGACTTAATATTCTGACAGTATTCGAGTTATTTTCTAATAAGTTAATATTAAAATCACCATATATAAAGTAACTTGGAGGTTTGTATACGCATACTATAACATGCTTATCAAGCTCAACACAGAATAATTCAATATTAAAGACAGTTCGATGATGTCTTTTCAGTTCCGTACCTCAAAAGGAAAAAACGAAACCTTTATAGGATCATTTCGTTGGCCGTCCATCTGTCTGTCTGTCAGTGTGTCAAAGCCCATTTTCTCAGAAACTCGTGGAGGTATCAAGTAGAGATTAACATCAAATACGTAAGTCTATGTTCCCTTAGAGCTCTCAAAAAATCAAGCTTCTAAGTCAACGCAATAAATAAATACGACCATTTATGTTACATATTTTGATACTCGCAAATAAATCAAAACCTACAGGGTACTTCCCGTTGGCCTAGAATCATGAAATTTGGCAGGAAGATTTGGATTTCACAGCACATAAGTAAAGTCCAAAAATCGTTAATTTATAGTTTATTTTTAATTGATGTAACAAAATTACATTTGTAATTGGAGAATTGACCGTGATGTGTATCGATGTTTGGGAGAACATGTTTTTCAACTACAAAGTTAAGTTTGTTTTTGGGATAAATTCATCCCAAATAGGGAACCCTTCCTTGTGCGACACGCACGTGGCTAGTTTTTTATTGCAGAATCGCCCTTGACCTCGATCTCGCCTGACAATGCGAT
Organism: Xanthia icteritia; assembly: GCA_949128155.2. Lineage (NCBI taxonomy): Eukaryota > Metazoa > Arthropoda > Insecta > Lepidoptera > Noctuidae > Xanthia > Xanthia icteritia. Next base: position 19,473,097 of record OX421932.2, read on the forward strand.
GGATGTGGTCTATGATGGAAGGAGCGTGCCCAACAGATGCCTGTTCACTCTTGCTTTGAAGGCAGACGAGTTATATATGTGGAATAACACAGACGCTGGCAGAGAGTTCCACGCTTTGCTTTCACCTTTTGTGGGACAAGGTCGAAGATCATTCTGCTATTCATCACTATGCGTCGTTCTCACTTTATTATCTTCTTGGTTTCTAATTTCATGCCAAGGACAGGCCTCCAAAAACTTTGCTTGTAGAAGCAAGGCCAATTCCTAAAAAAAAAAAACCGTGTTCACATTGTCCTCAGCTAATTAAGCTGATGACAAGCTGCTTTGTATGGGAAATCGGTTTCAAATAGAAAATAATTAAGCTTATTTATTACTAATATGACGCATTAATTAAACTTCAAAAAGAAAATATTAAGGATGATGATGTTAAGGATCTTGGTCTGCATGTTGACACATGTCTTGACTGGCGTAAGCAGGTCACGACTGTAAGTAAAACAGTCACCGGAACGCTGCGGTTGCTCTATTGGTTGAAAAACCTTCTCCCATCACACATAAAGGCAATGCTTGTACAGTCCCTAATCTTTCCCATAATAGACTATGGTGATGTGTGTTACTATGACCTGAATGCAGATCTCCTCAATAAACTTGACCGCCTTCTAAATAACTGCATTCGATTCGTTTTCAATCTTCGAAAGTACGATCATATGTCTGCGCATCGATTGCTTTTAAAATGGTTACCCATACGTCATATACTCGACAAACCCACTTCTCCTTCTTACCTGACTTCCCATGTTCAATACCTATGCTCTGCCTATAGTAAAAATCTTCGTTCTACCAACAATCGTCTTCTACGATGTCCTTCTCACCGCTCTGGTTTTATTCACTCTTCTTTCTTTGTCCAGGCGGTATTTCTTTGGAATGCGCTTCGTCTGAACATCAGGATGGCAACCAGTCGGTTTTCTTTCAAACTGAAGGCACGTGAACATATTCGTGAAAAGTTGGCAGAACCTTTGCAGCGCTGATTTGCTGGATTTTTTTTCTCCTTTTCTCCTCTACCTATCGTTATTTCTCCTGACAAAGTTTATTCGGTTTATATGTATGTATCTATGTATGTATGTATTAGTAAGTATTCATTTTCAAGTTATCTATTACTTATATTGCACCTGCCATGTTTTGTCTCTGCTCCACCTAAGGTTTGGTAGCTCTATGTGAAAAATATAATTTCCCTTAAACTTATGCAGGTGACCAAATCAATAGTCTATCCATTTATTTTTAACGACTCTGCTTCCATCTAAAATTAGACGGTATTAGTCTAATTTAGATCCTTCGAGAATCACATACGATCCTCAGATTCACCTGTATGAACTCTATATCCCAGGACATCATGTTATTTCCTGGTCAAACGTCCTCTAAAACAAATTGGATGAAAACCTGTTATCATCCAATTTGTTTTAGAGGACGTTTCGGCATCGAGATTCTTTTCTCTAATAAATTCCTTTTGACAACGGAAACCCTTTTATCCCAGGCATGTCGGTAAAATATCTTGTTTCATAAAAGTTATAAATTGGTGATAAAGTGGATATCGAATTTAACCCTATTCTGCATACGTAGGTATGGCATCTCCGTTTGGCCGGTCAAAGTGAAATGATAATAGGTCCAGGGAATTCGTCATTTGTTTTGTGTTGTCGGGGGTCTGCTCGCAGTACTTATCCCGTTCACAGTTCCATTATGACCCACATGAGGGCCATGGCGATAAAGAAAATTTAAAACTCATATTAAAAGTACACTTTGTAAACAAGCATATTAAACAAAGAGGATTATATTCAAGATAAGAATGCTTGGAAATATGCTGGTCCTGCTCTTATGGAGGACAATCTAGAATGTAGACAAAATCAGACTGGTTGCTAATTAGTTAAGCTAAGTAGTTTTATGACATTCTGTGATTACTTCCTCACACAATTTTTTTTTTTTTTTTGTGGTAAATTATCAAATAACTTCTCCCGCTGGGTGGAGCGGAAGGGCGTGTCAGACTCTTACTGACTAAAACCCACCCGTGTTCCTTCCGTTGCCTGTACGTTGCTAGGGGCCACGGTATCCCTTTCGGACTTTCCCGCAACCCTGGCAGGCATCGGTCCTATCGAACCCCTTCAGTTGCTGACATCTCTTTGAGGCGCGCTCTCGCTCCGTACCATGGCCTGGACCAGGGCCGGACGCGAGAGATCCCCGCCACCGATCGCCTCCAGCCGAGGACACGGCGATGCTCTGCCCAAGCCGGGCAGACCTCCACCGTATGCTCCACCGTGTCCTCCGGGCGATCCACGCAGTGATAACACCCGGGCGTTTCCTCCCGCCTGATACGAAACAGGAACCTCCCGAAACAACCATGTCCGGTGAGGACATGCGTCAGGTAGAAGGTGAGGACGCCGTGGCGCCTCTCTAGCCACTCCTCAAAGAGGGAACTTATCGCCGCAATAGTGGCGTGCCCAGCACTGGGTTGCGACAATCGCACTCTCCATGACGCCATGAGATCCCGCCGGCGCCGGAGCTCAGTCCACTGTGCCGCGATTTCTCGCGGAAACGGTGTTACGCCCCGGCGTTTCGACTCCTCGCGCCACTCCCAGATGTGCGCGAGGACTTTTGCCTCCAGATCCCATGGCGGTAATCCGGCAAGGAGGCTCGCCGCCTCACCGGAGACCGTGCGGTATTCCCGGACCAGCCGGGTGGCCATGACCCTCTGGGACGCGTTCAACCGGCGGGCTGGCCGCCGCCTCAATGAACGCGCCCAAACCGGTGCCCCGTAAAGGGCCGCATGACCCCCGCGTATAGCCTCTGGCAGGAGGCGTTTGGACCCCCTAGATTGGGCAGGAGCCACTTCAAAGCAGCCCCGGCCCGCTCCAGTCTGGGAGCCAAACGTCGGAAGTGCTCCACGAAGTTCCACCTCCTACCGTTATTTGGGAACCCGACGGTGGCGCGTTCCGAGGATCATGAAAACACATGGCCTCAGACTTATGCAGGGCCACCTCGAGTCCCAATTGCCGGATTCTGTCCACGATTGTCGCAACCCCGTGTGTCGCTAGTTCGGCCGCCGCCTGGTGCGACCTCCCCTGCGCCAGGACCAACGTGTCGTCAGCGTAACAAACGACGCTGACGCCGCTAGGGAGGTCAGCGCGCAGCTTCCTAACACACTGATTTATTAACTGTAAAATTTTACTTTTACAAAGTTTGTAAATATGTGAGCACCATGTAGCTTCATATTTTAATTTTTAGCTCTTTTTATATGTGAAGACGATGCACCTAGAATAAAATTACTAGTAATTTTATATATAGGTCTCTTCCACGGAGACTTTTATCTCTGTTCCCTTGTCTGGTCAATGTGTCATGTATGAACGGAAACCCTTTTTTTTTTTATAACTAAATAATTTTATTTAAGTATTTAATTTTGTTATTCTGATCAAAATAGAGCTCACTTTATGACGCCAGCCCCAGGATTAAAATTCCTTTTGATATCAGCTGTTTTTAATATAGCGTGTTATTTACACGTAATTTTGCAGTAGATATTATTGGAAAATCGATTTTGTTGACGATATGTCCTAATATTGGGGACTTTGACTGATAAATGGTATAATGAGGCAATTGATAAAGTTGGCACCTACTCGTTATCGGCTTCAGATTAGGCTTACAAGCGTGGTGATTTATAATTTTACCACAATTTTAAGGTAATTTACATGGGACTTAAATATAACTGGCGAAAGGAACACTTCTGCCTATTTCTTTGGGAAATACAGGCGTGATGTTATGTTATCTGTGTGTGTTGTGTTTACCTAAGGTAAATAAATAAACATTTTTTCTTAAAAAATATTTTTACTTGACCCAAACCCAATAAAGTAAGTTTATGCTAAATCATAAAAAACAAATTATTATATTTCATACAATTTATTTTTTTCACTTACAAAACATGAATATCAAAAATGCATTGTTGCATTTTAACTTCTAAAAGTATTAAATACGGATACCTACATATGTACGTACAATAAATTATTTTAAGTTTTAACGTTAGTAGTTACTTATAATATCAATGGTATAACAGATCTTTCGATTGATTCCTCGATATATTACTAAAATACACGTAAACATATATTTCAAAACAATAAAAAAACACAAAAAATATTAATTTTAAAACTAACAAAAATGTACCAAAAGTTTGCATTGCCGTTCTTTTTTTGCCAGAATTAAATAGCTGGCAACACATGCAAAATGTTGCTAGGACAAAAAATACAATAAATGTAAATTCAACGAGGTCGTTTCCATGAACTATCTGTTTCAGAGATTACGCCAACATGATGCCAATACTAAAAAAACTAATTAATTTGTTCCTATAATTACCGCTTCGTAAACCCATAACAATGGCACTTTCTTGACTATTATAACAATATTATCACTTTCCAATACATTTGTAAAGTTATATTACAAATATATTCAGACAAAAATCTAGACTAACATCAAGTTAGGTGAACATGTTCCAAGTTTTACAGTAACTCATCAGAATCTTTGAACGAGCTAAGTCTGCACCTGAAAATTTGAGGAAACTTTACTGTAATTACAATACTCTTGAGATTGCTCCCTTTCATGTAAATGTACTCGATAATCCTGTACTAGAAAATGTTTTTAAACACCAAATTATTGAACCACCAGACAAAGTTACTAAAGACTAACGGAACATGGAGGTACAGAGTCTACAGCTCCTGAACAGGATCCTCTGCATCAGCCAGCTTGACGAGGCCGATAAAGCTCTTCTCTGGCTGCATCAAGGAGTGTCTGTCACCCCCTGTGTTCCTGACTGCTAGTCTGTCACCAGCCTTTAGGAACAGGGCGGCTGCGGAGAAGCAGGAGTTGGGCTTGTCGATTTGTTCTGTGGAGTGGGTAGACTGAGCACACTGGAGCAGAGTCTCACGACCCTCGATTTCGGCATTCGTGCGGTGGAGAACCCAGGAGATTATGTCGTGGCTGTCCAGATAGTAGATCTGAGGAATAAAAATATATATTAAAGTGACTTCAACAAATATACCTGTCGACTTGAGAACCTCCGACTGTTTTTCGTCGGCTTAAAAAGAAGTAGGTTTCCAAATCGGCGATTATTTTTGTTATATTTTTTCGTAGTATAAACAATAAATAGACACATGAATCTTTATTCGCTTTTCAGTACAGGGTTTAAGGACAGGTTTTTTTGCAAAAGTAAATAAAATATAGAATTTACAAATGGTTTCATGGCTTTACGCCTCTCAGTCTTTATTTAAGAGCTCCTAATTGCCTCAAGGCAGAAAGTTATACCAAAGTACATAAAGTAAGCCAAAACCCAAACTTAACTCTTATAAATCTGCCTACTCTGGATTTGTTTATTGACTTAACTAGGATTACTACTTACTTAAGTAAGCAATTTGTAAGCTCTATTTATTCAAGGTGGAGACTATTTATTGTTAACTCATTTCGCAAAGTCTAGACTCCTAATCCAACGCATATTCGCAGTGAATTTTTTTGATAGAAAAATGCTGATTGAACCGAGCTTTTGCCGCTAATAAATGGTATAGAGCGGGAAAAAGAATGATAGGTTCGCGCGCTAATTTAGGTATTTCCTTCTGTCATTATTTCCAAATATTAATAAGATTTGTAGTGATTTTAAATACAAAATATGAAAATTAATAGTATGTGATTTGCCTCAAATGATTTTTGTATCAGTGTAATCATGAAGTTTAAAAGGACTCCGCTACTGAATGTCGAAGTTTGAAATGTCGACGTATGTTAGTTCTAAACCTGTACTTTAGAACTAACATCTATTTATGAATGTGTTTTGTTTATTACCTATTACAATTGTTCCAATAGCGATAGTGTCGATATCGAACTTAGAAAGCATACGAGTGCGAATAGTCCTATTGCACTCGTATGCTTTCTAACTAGTACGGAGGCATTTCATACTTCGTAACAGGGTAATTTCGAACTGGCGTACATCGCACTCGTATGCTTTCTAACAAACGATACGTCGGCCTTGCATACTTCGCTCCAGTGAACTTTCGAACTGGCGTACATCGAGATCCTGTACTTTAGAACTACTTCGACCCTCGGAACCTAAAGGATATCTTTAAGAAATCTAAAGTCTATAATGATATTATATTGAGTATCTAATGAAATAGTTTGTTAAATATTGCTAAAAGTATACCAAGTTTCTATTTGTGCAAGAATATAAATACAGGAATATTAGTATTTATTAGTTTAACGGCACGGTTGGCGCAGTGGTTACGCGATTGACTGCTGCGCTGCGTGTCGCGGGTTCGATTCCCGCACGGAACAAATATTTGTATGACCTACAAGTAGTTGTTCCGGGTCTGGCTGTTCGTGTATGTGAGTTTAAATGTTTGTAAACGCACCCACGATACAGGAGAAATTCCTAATGTGGGGCAACGTTTAAAAAAAAAAAAAAAAAATTGAAAATGTGTATTATTTCACTTCGTATTATTAAAACAAATATACATTTTGCAAATGTACCTAAAATGTGTATACGTTATCGAAAACATGTAGTTTTGTTATTATTAAAAAACTGATGAACTACCGTGAAGTATTTACGCCGTATTAAGGGTTTATGTTGTTTTTTAGAGATTAAGTTTTGATTTTTTTTTCTATAGCGGAAACTACAAGTAATCGTATTTCTAGAGTGTACGATTTATAGTACGAGTGAATCCTCAAATATTAATTGCATAACTAAAGCTTATCGTTATTAACGATGCAGAAAGGGATCAAACGAACGCAATTATTTCGTAATTTCCTCGTCCATTTAGAACTCATGGGCGTTGGGTAATGATGACGTGATGCCTTCAGAGTTAGGTTAAATGTCAATCTTTAAAACGTAGCAAATCAGTGACTTGCAATTTATTAGAAAGCCTGTCCAGCATGAACTGCTGTTTGTAAAACTTGGCTTGGTCATCGTCTTTTACTTTACCTATCTCCACAGAGCGGCTGCTGATACCGAGACGTCTCCGTGCCCTGTGCAGAAGTACCTAATACATGTGAGGTGGCATCTACAACGCCACATGCAAATTACGCATCAAAAACCTGACGTCACACAAATTCTGCATCGCGCAAGCAGAGTTTACTGCGCGATCAACATATATATAACTTTCCAACATCAATCGTTGGGCAGTAGCCCACCAGACACGACACTCGGACACGTCTGGTCGGAGGATCCTCCCTTTTTTATGGAGGATGAGTGAACTTTACACTCTGTTCTTCATACTCTATACATGTGTAATTTAGATAGTTTACCTGCACATAGACGAGATACACGCCAGTATGATGAACATGCACGTGGCCGTTGCGAGTGAGCGTGGGGCGAGGGTGTGGGGACACCACCGTCCAGGGCGCCGGGTACCACACGTCGTGAGCCGCTCCGTGAGACACACGGACTAGGCCATTACCTGGAAAAGAGAAGGAGATTATTAACCAATGTTGAGCTTTACGTGGAACCGGTGTCGTGGTACAATTTGGGAGAAGCCTATATCCAGAACCGCGTTGATTGATCCTTACTAGACTGACAGCCTAATCGAAGCTCTGAAGGATAATTCTCGTATTAAAAAAAAACCTTTTCACTTCAAAAATACATTGAACTTCAATGCGCAATCTCATCTCAGCGAAAATCCATCTCTAAAACTTGTCAAAAATGTAGGTAAATTAGACTGACAGATTGAGACTAAGATTAGATGTGAACGAAAAAATACAGGACCTGCGCCTCAGATCACTACACAAATCTTCCGGAAAAATCTCACCAAAAAATCTCTGGTGAAGTGCGCTGTCATTCCAAAAGTGATTCTAGGGATTGACAGCTCACTAAGTTTTCACGGTGAGATTTTTGCCGAATAGCCCTACTGACATTGTATCACATGTTGGGTTGTGAACTTGTGATTCGTAAGCGGGAAAACAGGAGTCAACCAAATCACGATGTGACATGACACTCGACGACAGAATAGGCATAAGGACACCGTGGGTAAAAAAGCAATTGATGATTCAATTTAAAACTCAATTCGTTGCGAGCACGAAGTTTGCGTAAACATATCAACATGTTGAGCGCTGAATTATCGTCCTAGGAATTGACAAATCGAGTCAGTTTGACTGTGCCTTGAAACGTGAGTAATTGAATTCAAGCTCATTCCCATCACACTGCAAGCTAACTGGAGTCACGGAGTTGTGTAATAAAGCGCTTGGTTTCGCTGAACAGGGGTATATGTCGCAGTAAGATGGTTATAGCCGTGATATAGTTATATCCCTAGGGTTATAGCTATATACTGTAATATAATTATATGAAAGTGTTCCATAACTGTCTTACTAGTAATATAACTATTATAATATAACTATTAGGGCACTCCGACCAAATACGTTAGGTTAGAATTGTGACCAGCTACGTCAAAATTTGTCGCAGTAACAAAATTAGGGCACTCCGACAGTTATAAACCGCTTTTACATAACTATATAACGGTATAAAGCTATATCCCTAGGGATATAACTATATCGCAGCTCTTACCATCTTACTGCGACATATAAAGTCCGCAATAGACATGCCAGGTAACTTGCACAGAAGTATGTGAGTAGTTTGCATGCTAGTGAGTCATAACAACTTCTGATTGGGGAATTTTAGGATAGCATGCAAGTCACTTGCCTATTTTTGTGCCAGTTACAGGCATGTGTATTACAGGGTTTAAGATATTGCATAATAACGATATTGTCAGTTTGTCAGCGTGGTAGTAAGCGAGATTTCAGAGTAAAACATGTAAAAATGATGAAAACAAATGTATTTTATGTATTAGAATAACTCGGTCAAAATTACATAATGTAAAGGCAATAAGGCCATTTATGTGACATATTGTCATACTCGCAAATAAATCAAAACCTACAGGGTACTTCTCGTTGACCTAGAATCACGAATTTGGCAGGAAGCAAGATCACACATCACAAGTAAAGGGAAAAGTTATAAAATTGTTAATTTGTAGTTTTATCACATAGGTATATATTTTTTTTTTTGCTATTACTAACTTACATTTGCAGTTGGAAAATTTAACGTGACGTATATCAATTTATGGGACAACATGTTTCTCAGTTTATGTTCAGACAAATCTCTGACCATTCCAAGGTTGCCTGGAAGAGGTCACAGAAAGCGATAAGGCCGTCCATTGTATATTTTGTAGTTGTTGATTTATTTTTTGTTATGTATTTTTGAGGTGTAAAATAAAGTAATAAATAAATAAATAATAAATATTATAAAAAAATAACACTAATGTTGGTGAAAGTCGTACCCGCAGATCTTATCTAGTACTTATCTAAATATTTGCCAAAATAATTATTTTCTTTAGACAGGACATTACGCTGAAACTGACACACTATAGGTAATTAGGAAAAAAATTACGTTGACCTAAAAACCTGACCGTGAAAAGGAAGTCACATAACGGCAAAAATATTACAGAAGATTTTACAGCAAATTAATTTGTTTATTCTTTTAGCGAAGGAGAGAAGCCAATAAAGTTAGCTGAATAGACTCTTTCAATACCGCTTTCAAGTCGACTTGTTGAGGTTCTAATGAAAGTTCACTTTGCGTTGACTTTATTAATAGTAATCCTATACTATTAAGGCTTGTACAGACCAGCGCGACGCGACAGCGCGACCCGACACCGTATATTGTTATACCGTGAAGTTTTTTTAGAAATTGTATTGTTCGAGTCGCGTCGCGCCGTCGCGTCGCGCTGGTCTGTACGACCCTTTAAACAGTGGCGGATCCAGGATTGTCGTTTGGGGGGGCTTGACCCCGCTGAGGGTAAGCTTTAGCGAAGTAAACACTAAAAAACCTCACAATATTTTAATTTGCTTAAAACATAACCAAGCCTCCTCGGATAACTTTTCGCAAATTCCTCAGTGACTTCGTTAGGTTTTTATAGACTACCAGAGAACTCTCGGTGAATATACGAGTACATGGCGGCCAAACCGAGCAGCGTGAGTGGTAGAATAACGGGCGCGCGGATTCAAAATTCGCCACGTAAACAAAATATCATAAAGAAAAAAACTTTAAAACCTAATACTTATTAATTTAATAGAGATAATTAACAATTGTACCTTAGCTAGAGTAATGCTTGCTAAAAACTTTAATTAATATAGAATAATATCAAGTTTATGATTTGCACTTTATGATTTGTCACGGAAGAACTTAGATGCTTTTGAGGGGAGCTTGAGTATTATTAGAGTCGCGTCACGCCTGTTTGTGGGAGCCTTAATGATTTCGATGAAAGTTGAAAAGCTAGGTCTAATATATGGGAAAAATCTAAAAAAAAAAACACCCGACAGAGCTCGGTCGACCAGGTACTTGTAATTAAGAGAGTTATGGAAGGAAATTATTTCAGGAACATGAAATTAAGGGTATCTAGAGAGAGACGAGGCCTTGTTTTCATAGGCAAAATCGACAAAGTAAATAACCTGGATACGAGTGGATGGTAAATACTGTAGGTAAATATTTACCTTATGGAAGTAAGCAACCGAATTTATTATTATTGACTAGCTTCCACCAGCGGCTTCGCCCGCGTGATATCTTTATAAATTCTAGCCTATGTTTCTCAACGATAATATACCATTCTACTAGTAAAAGAATTTTGTAAATCGATCCAGTAGTTTTTGAGTTTATTCATTACAAACAAACAAACATCCAAAAAATCAAATCCTTTCTCTTTATAATATTATTATAATTTAAACAACATGAGTAATGAATGCATATGTTTTCATTGTTTCATGGCAACGATAGTCTTTCAATTTATGTCAATACAGGTCGTGTGTCCGAGAGGATTGGCCATCGTCGAGAATCACGAACTTCCATACAAACTTTTATCCCTTATTTAACCTATAGAGGTATGAGGAACATGGCGTCAAGTTCACTCATCCTCTATAGAAAAGGGAGGATCCTCCAACCAGACGGGTGTTGTGTCTGGTGGGCTACTGCCCAACGATTGATGTTGGGACGTTGTATATATACTTGTCGCGTGGTAAACCCTTCTGTCGCGATTCAGGATTTTGCGTGACGTCAGTTTGATGCGTAGATCGCATGTGACGATGTAGATGCCGCCACAAACCTCTTTATGGTTATGTTTTTTTTTTAAATCCTTCCTTAGTTCCTCATCTTCGTTATATAAGGAACTCTTGCGTAAAATATCATGCTTCTAGACCCAGTGGTGTGGGTGTGCGTTGGCTGCCAGTAGTGAAAGATTGAATACTCATAAGATTCTATTAAGTAGTTAATTGGAGTTTATAACATCTGCACTGTAAACTTTAAGTTGACGCTAATTTATTGTGAGATTTTCCGAAGAGTCAGGCCGCGTCATATTCAAAAGTGATCGTCGCGATCATACTTACATACATCTAGAATTCTATATATTCTACCCAAGTACGACGTCTAGAAAACAGAACAGAATACCAACCTAATGTATTCTGTTTTCTCGTAGCCTTGAGTAAGTAATTCTTATTGATATTCTAGACTTGGACGCAATTTGATTAAAAATGGGTTGTACCTACGTTGTTTTATAGCTAATAGTTTTATAAAATTTCATTTCACATTAAAAAAATCTTGTATTTTCGTTTCATAAAATAATTAATACGCAGAATACTTTGAAGATTTTTAAATCATTGATTTTTGTTTCACATAAAGTTTAATGTTCGAATAATCATATCATAGAATAACAAATAAAATATTCTTGATCCATATATTGTTTATTTAATATAAAACTTATTATCAAGATTAACATTTTATCGAGTGACAGTTTCTAAACGTTTTAATTCATACCGTTGATAAAATGCATACCCTCCTATAAAATTACAACACCGTGTTCACAAAAATAATGCGGGTAAATTCTTGTCAAGTCTCAGTTCTAACCAAACCTACTGCTTGCTTACTGCAAGCAAGCATGAAGCATGCAAGCAAGCATGCAGCATGCAAGCGAGCATGCAACATGCAGCAGGTATGGTTTCTGTCACGGCTCCGGTGCTGCGGGGCTCCGGCGCCGGCGGCGGCGGTCCCACGCGAGCTTATCGTCACAGATGGTATTCACGCTCACCACCGCAGCTTCGGCTTGCTGGCCGGCCGAGCGTTAAAACCACCTGCTCCGCAGCTCGCGGGCCGCCCCGCCCGCCCCTCCGTGCCTACGCGGGTTTAAATTACACTCTAGGGGTAGGGCAAACAAGACTACGACGTGGAGTCGGTTTTGTAGCGATTCGTTTCTGTCACTAGCTTAGAGAACAACATATTGACTTTTTAAGACAGTATTTTATTATTTAATCATATATTTCTTAAACGCTTAATTAATCTTAGTAAATATTTATAAGATATTTATTTATAAAAATAATAATTGCTTTATTTTCAGGCAACTAAGAACCATAGACAAAATACACAAAATAATCTTATATAATAATAAACTAATACATAATTTAAAAAAAAAACATCACTACAAAATCTAGTTACTACGTTGTGTCGGCGAAGTATTGTGCTGAGTCGTGGTGTCATGTAGCCTTCCGCGAAAACGCCGATACACGACACCCGTCGGCCAAAATTCCTCCTTCATGAATGTCTCCAGGTGATGAGTCGGAACTCTCACCATAAAAGATTTGAAGTTAATCTTATGGCGCGACTCCAACTTCTCGACACTCAAGGTGAACTTGGTCTTCATCCTGTACCCCACGACCTCCTCTTATAAAATGATGGATAGCATAACGTCTATTTTTATACATTTTCGTTAAAATAAAATACCATGGAAAAATCCACCGAACAAACAATATTCGTTAAAAAATAATTCCACTGTTTGATAAGTTTGTTACAAAAATTAATTGAATATGTTTCATTCAATTAAATAGTCTTTGAAACAATAATATTCGAAATAAAAATACCAGGACCAAATATTATATTCAGAAACATTTTCTGGGATAAAACGAAATTCTATGAAATATCTGACGCGAAACAAGGAGACACCTTAAATATGACATGGTTTTCATTCCAGCATCTTTATTAAAAGCTTTTTCAATATTTCCTGTCTATTTTCGAGTTAAGAGAGAAAAATTTAAACCCTTGAAAGATGACTTCGTTGTCTGTCAAGACCCTGTTTCTCAGTAACACGTGGAGGCATCAAGTTGAAATAGATATTAAAAACTTAGATCGACGGTCTCTTGGAGCTGTAACAAAAATCAAACTTCCAAGTCAACGCAATAAAAAAGTACGGCCATTTATGCCGCATATTTTGACACTCTCAAATAAACCAGTCTATTTGGTACTTACTGTTGGTCCAGCAGCATGAAGTTTGGCGAGAAGCAAGACCAAGTAAAGAGGAAAATCCGAAAATTGGCCATTTAAAGTTAATATGCTAGCTTTTGCTCGCGGCTTCGCCAGCGTGGATGTCGGAATATATCCCACAGAAACGTGCTACCGGGATTCAGAGTATCCTAAGTCCTAACCCAGGTCATGGCGTATCCGTATGCCTTTCATCTAAATCCGTTCAGCCGTTACGACACGAAAAGGTAACAGGCAGATAACAAATCTGTTTTAGGGTTTTGTACCTCAAAATTTAAAATTGAAACCCTTAAAGGTTGACTTCGTTGTCTGTCAAGACCTTTTAGGATTTGTTACTAACATAGTTTTTAAGTAAAATGTAGTACTAACACTCTATGGGCCTTGATGCCTGATAATAAAAATTTTGATTTTTTATTTTTTTATAGCCTTCTCCAGGATCCCATCTATCTCCTTGCCAAATTTTTACGAAATCCGTTCAGTGATTTAGCGTGAACAGGTAACATACCGACAGACAGACAGAGTTAATTTCGAATTTATAATATTAGTATGGATGAACTGCAAAGTTAAGTTTGTTCTTCAATCTGGCATCAAATATTCATAGGCCGTGTCTTGAAGTAACATTTAGTCTGTATTTCATTACTCTATTAGAAGTTATTTTCAATTGAACACTAAAGTTTGTCAGCCGTTCGGGCAGCCGAGCAAGCACAGCTTTAAGACGGAACCCTCTGGGCGCAATTCCTACTCACACATTTTCGGTAAAAAAAAAACAGGTTTAAATGCTGTGATTCTAAATGCTTTACTTAAAATACTAATTATTAATTTAAATATTATTATCACCATTAATTTGTAATACCTACTCTAGCGCCGCCATTTAACATAATAATATACCTACATGTTAGAAAGGTTAGTTTGTGACTATAAATTGTAATAACTTTTGAACGAGTGGGCCGATTTTAATTAAATAAATACTTAATGTTAATTTAAGATACGGACTATTACATGTGAATTTTAAAATCATCCCATATTTTACCCCTTTAGGGGATGATTTTACAAAAATGCTGAAATGCGTAATTCTTTATTTCGTATCAAAGGCAAAATTTGAATTTTCATATGCCTAACTTAAGAAATACTGGGTTTCCCATACAAAGTTTAATCCCCTATATCACCCCCTTAAGTATTATTTTTGAAACAAAAAGTACCCTATTTCCTTCTCCAGGATGCCATCTATCTCCTTGCCAAATTTTATCGAAATCCGTTCAGTGGTTTAGCCGTGAAAAGGTAACATAAAGACAGACAGAGTTACTTTCTAATTTATAATATTAATATAAGTATGGATAAAGTTAGGATGTGATGTTTGGTTGTATGTTCACGCAAAAACTGCTGAACGGATTGGGATAAAATTTGGCACACAGATAGACAATGACCTGGCTTAGGACAAGATTACTTTTTATCCCGGTAGTACGTAACGTACCCGTGGGATAATTTCCGACATCCAGGCGGGGGAAACCGCGGGCAACCGTTAGTCATAAATGAAATATGCGAAAAATGTGGTATTTAATAAAACGCGTTCTTGCTATTTAGGTTCATAAATATGTAAGGAATAAGAATAAGTTTATTTTTGGACCATGAATGGATTTAATAAGAGTATGAATGGATGATTTTGCATATCACAAGGTCTTTATTTAAAATCGCTAAGTGGTGAAGGCTAGGCTGTAGATGTAGGTATCTAGTTTGTAATTTATTAGCATTTAGCAAATATTCATTGGTAGAAGAAAATACCGGGCAAGTGCGAGTCGGACTGACTTATTTTCAATTGATGTTATTTCCACTTAAACGAATAACAAAGTGTAAGCGAACGAATATCAAGTTGTTTTTTCCGAAAACACATATTTGTTTACATGTTTGTGAACTAAATCGCGAACGAAGTATATGTCAAGGTATTACATATACTTCGTTCGCATCTTAGAAGTATGCCTTCAGTTAATAGGTATAATTATTACCTTTGTAATGCTCGTGTATCTCGGGGCTCAGGTGTGACGTGTTGCCGTGGAAGTGAGCCGCTACGAACGGCCTCCTCACGCCGTCCTGAAACGGATTTCAGTTTCAGATTAGACACCTTTTGGGGGTTAGGAGGCATCAAACTCAAACTCAAACTCAAAGCATTTATTTCAATTAAACCATTTACAGGCACTTTTGAATTGTCAAGAAGTCGGTCAGTCAGAAATATGAAGCTGCCCATTCCAAAGCGTAGTAGGTACCTATGGAGAAGAACGAGCAAGAAACTCCACGGACACTCTTTTCATCTACTGATTATACCTGATCATAACTAAGTAAATAATCCACACTATTGCTGACGGTTGACGAACACATTTAGTTTGAAGGTTAGCAGGAAAATCGAGAAACCATTTTTTTTTTATTTGGATGGGAAATTATCAAATAACTTCTCCCGCTCTGGACGGAGCGGGAGGGCGTGTCACACTCTTACTGACTAAAACCCACCCGTGTTCCTTCAGTTGCCTATACGTTGCCAGGGGCCACGGTATCATGGAATCGTGACCTTAGCTACCTTTAGTCATACAACTATTATAGAAGTTCAATATAAATTTAAATATCGTACCTACATAGGTACGATATTTAAATTTATATTGAACTTCTCTGAGAATCTGTCCTGATAAGTACATACTTATCAGGACAGATTCTCGAAAAACTCCAAAGAAAAGTACTTTATAAAATGTTGAGGTCCTCTGCTCCCGAAATAGCACATTAAAACGAATTTGATTAAATCTTAAATAATTTAAGAATATACAAGGTCCCATTAAAATAAATGGACAAATTTTAACGTCTAACCAAAGATATCCAAGCAAAAAAAAAACCTGATTAAAGTGATTTTATTCTGATCTAAAATAGTAAATGGCATTGGGTAACCAACATTTTTAGTGTATTTTTGTTAGCTGATTTCAAAGTCAAATAATTTATTTCAATTAGGCACAAAAAAGGCACTTTTGAACGTCAACATTTACAGATAAATAATAATTGATTCTACTTAGTTGCCCCTTCCAAGAGGTAGTTTTCGTATGGAGAAGAATGGGCAAGAAACTCCACCGTTACTCTTTTAAAATGTTTTCACAATATTTTGTATACATCAATTATATAATTATATGTGAAGACGATGCACCTAGAATGAGATTACTATACCACGTTAGGTAAAAATAATGAAAGATTAAGGAATGACAGATAAATTAATCATGTGATAGATGCATGGTGCTCACACATTTACAAACATTGTAAAATTATACGATATTCCTAACATTTTTACAAGTAATAGGTACTAATAACTCAGTGTGATTTATTTTTCTTTTAAGTATCTAATGCGTTTTTCTTATTATTTTTTTACCATTGTCGTTATTTTGGTGGTCTGAATGACTTCTAAAAGTGTGTCCATCTATTTTAATGGGACCTTATATACTCAGAATTAGTGTAAAAACTTGTGGTGTTAGTGGTAGTAGGGGGCCTGTTCTAAGTCCGCCTGGCTAGCTACCACCATCTTGTCTGTCAGTCGCCATAGCAACAATGTTAGCAGCATTGATGTGTTTCGGCAGTTATAGGTAAGATAGCTAGTTCCTCTGTGGACTACCGGTGAAACTCGTTTCCACCTTCGGCCTTTTTTTTTTTTTTTTTTTTTGGGCGGGAAATTATCAAATAACTTCTCCCGCTCTGGGTGGAGCGGGAGGGCGTGTCAGACTCTTACTGACTAAAACCCACCCGTGTTCCTTCCGTTGCCTTTACGTTGCCAGGGGCCACGGTATCCCTTTCGGACTTTCCCGCAACCCCGGCAGGCATCGGTCCTAACGGACCCCTTCCGTTGTGCTGACATCTCTTTAAGGCGCGCGTGGAACACAACGCGCCGTCGGTCCGGGCCTGGTCCTTATCGGACGGCGAGCTACCCATTGCTCACCGTCCGCAAGCCCGCGCCTACGGTGGCCGGGAATCGGCTTGCGATTCCCGACGCCCAGGGCGTCTCCTGCGGCGGCTAGGGGCGTGAGGGCGCGAAATTTGCCTCTCCCTCACGCGTTCTGCCTCCTCCTTCGCGAGCATTACTGCTTCGCAGAAGGAGGTGACGGCCTCCCATGCCCTCTCGCTCCGTACCATGGCCTGGACTAGGGCCGGACGCGAGAGATCCCCGCCATCGATCGCCTCCACGAGGACACGGCGATGCTCTGCCCAAGCCGGACAGACCTCCACCGTATGCTCAACCGTGTCCTCCGGGCGATCCACGCAGTGATGACACCCGGGCGTTTCCTGACACACGGGGCAGGATGGTGGAGGACTGGGCTCTGGAGACAGGCCTGGTCGTCCTGAACCGGGGTACTGTCCCCACGTGTGTGCGGATGCGGGGTGAATCAGTGGTGGACATTTCGTTCGCCAGCCCCGCTCTGTCGCCGCGTGTAATTGACTGGCGCGTCATGGAGGGGGTACATCCGGTTTGACGTCTCCGCCCAGACCTCGAGCGCGCCGGTCCGACAGGCCCCGAGTGGTCCGCGGTGGGCGCTGAAGCAGCTGGACCGGGAGCTCCTCCTGGAAGCCTCGATCGTGCAGGCCTGGGTGTCACCACCGGACAGGCCTGCCGACATCAACGACGAGGCGGAGTGGTTCCGGGAGGCCATGCCCGAAATATGTGACGTGGCAATGCCCCGGGTCCAGCCCGGACGTGCCTCGCGCCAGGTGTACTGGTGGTCGCAACAGTTGACGACACTGCGCAAGACGTGCGTTGCTGCGCGACGCCGGTACACCAGGCACCGCAGGCTCCACCTTCGGCCTGAGCATCACTTACCATTAGGTGAGATGCAGACCAAGAGATTCTACGTTGTGGATTAAAAAAAAAACTGCATTGTTTTTTCGAAACCCAACTATACTGGGGTCGGATTCCAGTGTAACTGTTACAATACCATGAACACGAGTTTTTTTTTTAATACTAAACTGCAATACCTACACGGTGAACATGTTTGGAACTGCAGATTTTTTTTTAATAACCTACGAAAATTTTCTTCCCTAACGGTTCTATAAACATGTGCTGAATGCACGTCCATGTCCCTTACACCCTGTATGTATAAGTACTTACCTCAAAATCACTGTTCCTGACAGTTCTGGTCACGGTATGCATCGCCATCTTGGCAGAGGGAGCGTTGTCCAAGTTCGGAGAGAACTTCTTCGTTTTGCGTCTGAAACAATATTACTAGTTGAAAAACTTTCTTACAAGTTAATGCAATAATGAACGGACATTATTCACTAACAATAAGCAACACCGAAAAAAAAAGGCGCTGTTGGTTTTTCTACGGTCGACTCAGTGGATAAAGTTGAAAATCCAACAGCACGTTTTTTAAGTAGGCATTCATTTAGGTGTCGTCTAGTGTTGGTAAAAACGGGCATAACTCCAATGAAGCTAAGCTGAGGTACGAGAAATAATTTCCTACTTAGGTCCATAAACTTTGCCGTATTTATTTGTCGGCAAAGCTTCAGTATTTTCTGAAGCAGATTAATCTTAGAATCTAAGAAGTTTCATTTTGCTGAAGAAAATTAATTTTCCCGTATCGGTAGCTCTTAGGCGCAGATTTTTTTGACTCAAATTAAAAAGCTTATCTTAGCGATATAATATCTAAAAGTAGATTCGAATCTTAAAAAGCAAAAAAAAAAAGTCGTATTATCATAGGAACACGTACCTACTTAAAAAAAGATGTTATAAAAAAAAAAAAAAAAAAACGATTAATAAAAGAAAAACATCAATTATATCGAGAACAGAACAGAAATAGCTTATCATAATGTTCTTTCTGAAACAATAATTAACATGACTATCATGAATTTGAGAAAAATTAAGATACAATACATCAAAATACGAAGTCCATCAGACATCTTGTTTAGTTTTAAGACATTATAAACAGAGGTGGGTATTACACTATAACATATCTAGGATCACAGATCTATGAGTCATATTTATATGATAATGTAATACAAAGATATGAATCAAACCGTCTTTGATCAAAGATTTTTGACATTTGTTGTTAGATACGATCATAGAAACAGATCTTGCCATATTGAATATTATATATTGAATTTTCACAATTTCCTGATACAAATACCGTCCACAAAATTATGTGATTTTGCCTTTTCAGTTGTCATATTCTAAATTGACGGATAAATAGTAAGTACAACGAAATTTTGGCGTAAGTTCACAATATGCTTAGTGGAATTCTACAATTATTGTTGGCAACACTGCTGTAGGTACTAAAAAAAAGCAAACTAACTGCTGCCGGGCAGCCGAGAGTTTATTGTTTTGGCTTCATTGGTGTTCTATAGAGTTCTATTTGTTATATTATGTGCCGATGATGGGCTTCGGTGTTTTGTTTTAATAGATGATTGCGACCACATATAAATGACAAAAAATAGGATCCCAGAAATATGATAGTGCAATACACAGATATGATTCTTGGGGTCATAATTATATGTAGGATAAGGGCCAGCGCACACCTGGCGAGGCGCAGCGCGGCGCGGTTGTCACCGCCAAACAAATATCAACGTTGCTTGCCTAAAAATAAAGTTGAGTATAAATTACTTGAGACGTGCGCCCGTTTCCGGTTACATGTTAATGGAAGTTTATTTACTTTCAACTTTATTTCAACTGCACCAAGGTCGATATTTGTTTGGCAGTGACGAATGCGCTGCGCTGCGCCTCGCCAAATGAGCGCCGATCCTATGTATGATCCTAGATATAATAGGTTGGGGAAAAAGTTTCTTCGCATTTTTTAAGAAAATTCAAAACATTTTTTAACATAGTATGTTTACATTTAACTAAAGTATGTAGGTACCATTTTGTTCGATAACTTTTTGCCATCTTGTAGGTAGGGACATGATCCCATTGCTATAGAAATTTTGGGACTTCTGATCAAAATACCGCGACAAGTGGTTTTGGCAGTCCTCCCGTGATGTTAACCTGACACTGCCTAAAGAATTCTGAAGAGACCGAAACAGGTGGAAATCTGAAGGTGCAAGGTCAGGACTATACGGCGGATGCATTAACACCTCCCAGCCAAACTCTCTTAATTTTTGCTGAGTGGCTAAAGATGTGTGAGGTCTAGCGTTATCATGATGAAAAACCACACCCCTTCTGTTGATTAATTCCGGCCGCTTTCTCTCAACTTCTTGCTTTAATCTCATCAGTTGTTCGCAGTAGAGTTCAGAATCGATGGTCCTGCCTGGTGGTAACAGCTCATAATGAATAATGCCCTTCCAATCCCACCACACACACAGCATCACCTTGTTGCGAGTTAACCCGGGTTTTGCCACAGTCTGTGAAGCCTGACCGGCCTTTGACCACGACCTTTTTCGCACGTTCTTGTCGTACGTGATCCACTTTTCATCACCAGTTATCAGCTTCTTCAAAAATGGTTCGGTTTCATTACGTCGTAATAAAGAATCACAAATGAGTACACGGTTCATTAGGTTTCTTTCAGTGAGCTCGTGAGGTACCCAAATATCGAGCTTTTTTGTGTACCCAGTTTTTTTCAAACGCGCCAAAACTGTTTTGTGGTCAATTCCCAGTTCTTCAGCTACGTCGTAACTACTAATATGCCGATCTTGCTCCACTTTTTCAAAAATGGCATCCATTTTATCCGTAATAGGGCGACCAGAGCGACGTGCATCTTTGACATCAAAATTTCCGGATTGAAAACGCTTAAACCAAATTTGTGCTACTCTCACAGACACTGCACTAGGTCCATAAACATCGCAAATTTTTTTCGCGGCTTGCGTTGCATTTTTACCTTTTTTGTAGTAAAATTTTAAAATGTATCGAATTTCTTCATTAGATTCACTCATCTTGACAGTACGAAAAACAAATAAAAATCACACATTTTCCTAATTTGAATTTGGAATTATGTTCTTTAAAATTTAAACTTTCAATGATACCAAAACCAGCCAGATACACATAGTATAGCCAAAGAGATTTTATTACAAGTTCATACATACTATAATGCGAAAAGACTTTTTCCCCAACCTAATATGATAGTGTAATACCCCCCAAAGACCATGAATATTCATCCTTGTCCCACTATGTTCCTGAATTTTCAAACATTTTTTTATTTAATAATCAACCTTTTTTTTCCTTTAAAATTAAACGTTTTTGAATTTAAATATTTCTAAGTAGTCCGTTCGCATGTTTTATACTTATCCAGGTTATATAGGGAAACCTATTATTAGCCGTAACGACATATTCTGTAACATACTGTATGTATCGCTGTTGGTTACCTATATAAAGGAAAGAAAATAAAATAAAATGTTCCATCTCGCTAACGTCCCATTTCCGCCCCTACGTTATACAAACTTTGGCTTAGCTCCACCTGTTAGCATCACTCACACCTTAGCGCCCTCATTAACCGGCCAAGCGTGACTTACGGCAAGTTTACCTCATCAACGTCCTTTAATTAAAATCTCGAAACTTAAAAACTTCGTTTTAATTACTTTTGCTTTGTATAGAGGTTCTCTTCAGCTGGCTTTGCAACGCTCGCGCAGAAAATATACATTCTTTTATTTATATAATTACTAGCGACCTGCGCCTGCTTCGCAAGAGACTTCTATATATCTATACATATTAAAAATTATAGTTGTGTTTCGTGTTTGCCTGTATTTACGCGTTGTTCTTATAAACCTCGCAACAGATTTTTATGAAGTTTTCACCATCGTTCAGAGAATTTATTCCCGAAGGTTTATGTGTATAATACGTTAAGGCGCTGACAAAACGGTAAAAGTAGGCTTGACTTAAACAAAAAAATTGGCAAATCTATATAGTTTGTGGTAGCGGCAGAAACATACGAGTATGTGAATCTCGAGCATATTTCTCAGAACTTGATAGTTACCAGAACACGTTTTGAAAAAAAAAACTCGGTACAAATTAACGTTAAACTAACCTTTTTCCTTGAATTCTAATTCAAAATATCTGTATTAAATAGAACGTACGTTGGTATTATAATTAATAACAAGAACGTCTTATTTGAATCCAGAACTTGGTTGTTTTTCATTACCGATTACTCAACTCATTTTTGAATAAATCGATAATTGCTTCATATTTTGCAATAAATTACAGGCGTTGTGTCATCGCGCTTCTCTTTCTTTTCTATGCAGTCCGACAGTGACCGCGGTTTAGCTGTTGTCAGCGTCTTAATATTGAAGTTACCTAAAAAATCTCGATGTTTTGTCAAATCGTAAAAACCGTGGGAAGCAGGAGTGGGTCGCGAGTAAATTATAAATGAAAGTCGCTTTTCATGTCTGTCTGTGTGACCGCGTCTTCTAAACTACGCAACGGATTTTGATGCGATTTTCACCATCATTTAGAGAATTTATTCCGGAAGGTTTATGTTAAAAATAAATTGATTAGTAGGTACCTTTCATGTAATGAAGAAATCTCCATATTTTGTTAAGTCGTAATAACCGTCCGAAGCAGGGTCGCTAATTATGTGTAGATATTAGAATTATTTGAATTTGATTTATTTTAGAATTTTTTTTTTTTTTCGTAGAATTATTTGTACATATAGATGTTCCTACCTATACCTAATTATGCTAAAAACTTGCCTTACCCGTCTTTATGGTATTTTACTATCTCCTGAATAAAACAAGTTAATATCAAAATTTCGACAAATTTACACAACACCCATCAGTGTTTTTTATTATAAATTATACTAAAATAATAATTATTCAGTTCAAGGACAGTGACTTGAAACACTTCGCCTTACCACAGTATAATAAAGTAACAGTATTATGTCTCGGTAGTGACCTTGAAATAATTACCTATGGTCGCGCGGTCGATAAACCTACCGCGTCCGTGTGTAACTACCGCGCACTCGAGACTTTTGCGTACACTGAGATTTCGAAGTGTGTTGTTTCGGCCGTTTTCTATGAAGACATAATACTGTTCCTTTTTACGCTGTGACCTTACTAAAGTTGTTATTTGTCACTCGTACGAGGACTCGAATGGAGCGGAGAAAATTAGGAAAATTACATTTGTAGGGGACCCTTTCTGTTGGGTTAAATCTAATCCAGTGAAAAAGTCCCAACACTATAATCCCTTTCCATCAACGCGTTGTTGGATAAAAAATAATCTTTGTTTGCGTCAGTTTTTCAACAAAAAAAATATATATTGGAGAAAATTCGGGTTTTCTTTGTTTGTAACTTTGGTCTGTGACAGATTATTTTCCTAAATTATATTGAATGTTTCTGCTAGAATGCATCAAAACTAGTACTTCACCAGAAACGAATGCAGAGAATATTAACAAATTCACTTAATAGTTTTATATTTACAAGTGGGCACATAACAACTTATAACTAATGAATTAATAAAATAGCAAAATTATACACCGTGAAATCTTGATGCTTGTTGTACGATTCGAGTAGTTCCTACAAGTTACCTGTTACTATTGATTCTCACGTTTTCGAGTTGATGAATATTTTTTAAATTATTTTAAAACAAAAACACCTTTATTTTTTTACTTTTACTCTATGCTTCGAAAGTACTCCTTATGGCAAGTTGTTCTGCGGCGGGATGACAACCATTAAGATTTCACGGTGTTAACTTACAGAACTAAAACTATTTAAAAACTAGAATATAGCATCGATAAATTCATCCGCATCGCTGTCGACTGGTAGTGTAGCCAAGAGACTGGCCGCATTGCCACGTTGTATGGCAATGCTTAGCCTATTATAGTAAAAGATTAAATCTTTTACAAATTCAATGCATAATAAATAGTTTGTTCCTAAACTAAATTATTTTTTTTTAAATGAGCGAGCCTTATCACCTTTGTAATAAGCAACATTAAGGTACTTAATTAGCAAAGGGGTGGGGCCACGTCAAGGTCGTTTCTGACGACCAATTCTAGCACCGCGCGTGCTCATTGGTACGCAAATAGCGTGCGCTTCTCCGGCTTCCTGTGACACACTTCCGTCCCTTTTCACGAAATCACTCCCACATATTTGATTATTTTTAGATTTTTAATAATTGCGGGAAAGCGAGAGGATAGATGTTACACATTAAAAATCGACCGTGTACTTAACTGGTTTAATTAATAGTTCCTGTTTTTGTACTTTCCGAATACTTAAAAACACTATGTACTTATTAGGTAACTTAGTATTAAAATGTGTGACTATCTACTGCCCGCGACTGTCTGCATCGACTTCAGAATTTAGTCTATTTACAAAAACACACATTACATTTGTAAAGTATCCTATTTGTTAATTCACATTATAAACTATCCTTGTGCCAAATTTCATCCAAATCCGTTCAGACGTTTTTGCGTAATTGAGTAAGAAACATCCAACTAACAAACACAACAAACTTTCACATCCATAATATTAGTAGGATTAAGTAGGATCATCAACCTCCCTTACTTAAAGATTATATAACTTGAAAATTATTTCAGTCTGAATTTTCATAACGAATGCATTTATTTATAAACTTCTTGGAAGCTCCTACAAAACTCCTACCAAGAGCGGTAAGGCTTCCATGCAATATGCCTTTCCGTAGAACCTGGTGAGTGCTGTGAACTTGGCAAGGCGGCACGTGTCGGTAATGTACCGCTCTTACAAGTTTATCAACAATGTTTGCAGTTATGTCGCCTTGAGTGGAGTTACTCTGTGTATTTTCTTAGGTATGTTCTTGCAAGTGGACTCAGCTATTATTTACCTAACTCAGCGCCAGCCCTAGTTCTTGATCAGGGTAGAACGAGATTGTCTTTCGGCGTCCTTTGATCGACATAACACTTTCACTTCACGTAAATTCTACTTCGGTTTCATGTTATATAAATAATAATAAGGACCCAAATTTTAAAAAATCAACTTTTTTTTTTTAAATCAGCATTTATTGAATTTAAATTAAATTTAGTAGCTATTATTATACTCTATACCATTAAGAAAGCTTTTTCTGCTATATAATTAAATTATTATTTAATGTTAGCTTCAATCAGTCGCTAAATAAACTCCCGCGCCTCTCAAAAGGCGCCATCAAAATTTTATTTGCGCTGGAAATTGTTTTTCGGATTTGGCTTTTTGGCGCCCCTTGCCATCTGGCGCTTAGAGCTCCCGCTACATGTGCTATACAAGGTGTAACGTAAATTACGCAAGACCTCTTAAGGGGTCATTGTACTCATCATTATGAACAACCCTGAAATCGCGAAAACAAAATCAGCTGTTCAGTACATTTGTGTTCGTATAATTCGTCAAAATGTACTGAACAGCAGATTTTTTTTTTCGCGATTTCTCGTTTGGTCCCATAGTAAAAGTTGTTCATAATGATGAGTACAATGACCCCTTAAGAGGTCGAGGGTGTGATGTCGATGCCTGCATCTTTAGGAATATAGGCTTTGCAGAAGAATTGATTTTAAGACTGGCTATGTCTTCCACTTCGCCTGCGTGGAGGTCGAAAATTACCCCACGTAAACGTACCATCTGTGTGCCTTCAGCTAAATCCGTTCAGCCGTTTTTGCGTCATTCAGTAACAAACATTCAAACTTACAAACCGCAGGATTCGCTCTCGATTAAGCTAATCATTCGAGTAATAATAAGAATATCGGGATGTTTACGCACATACGCACATGTCAGTAAGGCGCCATTTAGTTTTGGTCTTGATACACTTTGGTCTCTCGAGATCCGAACTACGGATTTGATGATAAAATGGATCATGCCCGTCAGCGGATAGTAATATATCATAACTTAAGAATATACTGTTCTAGTCCAAGATATAAATAAGTCTAGATAGACAGTCAAAGCTGTGAACACGTCGAAAAAAACAGCGTCCAACAGTTGGCCGCTAAATACACGCACGCTAGAAAAGCACAAAGACAGCGCAATGACGTGCGGCGAGTGTAAAGCTGGTAATACCTCGCCGAGCCAAGGCGAGCACCAACGTACCTACCTACAGCCCATTTGTCTAGCCTCGCCATTGCTCGTCGGTGCTCGCCTAGCTAGTCGAGTGCAGGCGAGCGCGAACGTGTATACGGTTCGTTTGGCGTGCCTTGCCACCAGTCGGGATCGCTCGCTACGACTCATCTCACTTCGGAACATTGTCGGTTTTTCTGCACGAATCAAAGGCGCTCGCTTGCAAATGGCAATTAAGTACAGCATGTGGATAGCTCCACAAAAACTCGTGAACATTGGGAGTTGGCATTGGTTTCTTTCCAACCAACATGTAGACCGTACCACTCGCCTTGTATCAATTTGCCCAGGCTCGCGTTGGCTGAGGCTTGGCCAACATGGATTGCCGGCTTAAGACGTAACTGTGACGCACAGCAGCTTAACAAAGTTAACTTGATAGTTCTCGTTTTGTAGCGCGACACTCTATCTTGACATTTATAATATTCAAAGGTTCTGGTATTGGAAAGGTTTCCATTCGACGGTAGATGCAGGAGACAGGAGAATTCTTAATGTTGAAAAAGACTATTGATCCGCCCACAACAACATCAAGTGCTTATTGCCGAACTACTCGATTATCCACTGAAGTATCGACATACGGTTCGATACACATGAATAACGTTCAGAGTGGCAAATATTTGTGATGTGCCCGAGGCAGAGTGCTCCACAGTAATTGTGTTACTACTTCATCTGACACCTCCCTTGAAAGGGGTGACTAACCAAATATTTAGGTGCGCATTACTATAATAGGTACCTACTAATGAAAGAGAGAAAGAAAGAATAATATTTATTTGGACACAGTTCGTGAAACACATAATACAAAGATAAAAAGTGAAAATAATCATAAAGCAATAATAGTGTGTGCCTCACGGCTGCGCTAAAAAGGTTCATTTCAGCATTAATTTAATGCCCGACAAATGCTGTCTGACGCTGGTTTTCTAATGAACCCTTATGGACAAGTGACGGGGAGTACCAACAGTTTCAACATACCTAATACATAATTTTTATACCTCTAAATAAATAAACTACATAACTAGTACATACTAGACTAGGCTTGATAGTCAAAGTCAAATAATTTATTTCAATTAGGCACACATTAGGCACAAAAAAGGCACTTTTGAACGTCAACATTTACAGAAAAATAATAATTGATTCTAGTCGCCCCTTCCAAAAGATAGTTTTCGTATGGAGAAGAATGGGCAAGAAACTCCACCGTTACTCTTTTAAAATGTTTTCACAGTATCTTGTATACATCAATTATATAATTATATGTGAAGACGATGCACCTAGAATAAGATTACTATACCACGATAGGTAAAAGTAATGAAAGATTAAGGATAGATAGCTGTTATCATCGATTGTTGTTTGATCAAGTTGCTTTGACCATTCTTTCTTTGACTCGACATTTATTTTTGACAGGTGAGGTTAAAAAATTAGACCTAGAGTCGCCATGGTCAGTAAGCTATAAAAAAAATATGTCCTGCCTGACATTGAGTCGTATTATGTGGGTGATCTGGAATATAATATGTTATATTATATTCCAGGGTCCCGTTTCACCCTTTGGGCACGGAACCCTAAAAACGCATTACATACTTACAACAAAAATAAATCCACTTACGAAAATACACTAAAAATGTTGGTTACCCAATGCCATTTATTATTTAAGGTCAAAATAAAATCACTTTAATCAGTGTTTTTTTTTTTGCTTGGAAATCTTTTGTTATACGTACTGAACGCTGTGTTAAAATTTGTCCATCTATTTTAATGGGACCTTGTATTGTCTGAAGTTTTTCTCTTAATTAAAGATATCGAATAAAAAGACTCACTGTAAGTAATTCTTCCAACAAACACCATTAAGATTACAATATTTGTGAATCCACCTCAGATTAACCAGAGCGCTACGAAGATGGCGCAATAAAAAAAGCTATAAACATTATAATGCATGAATATTTCTCATGATGAAACCCGAGAGCGTTGCGGTCGCATTCCTGATTGCTTCGCGCCGAGCTGCCGACCGTCACAGTCACCTATATACGTACATATATATTTGCTTCTGCTATCTATACTGGAATTTGTGGTCAGCATAACGTTTAGGACTAGATCTTCAAGTAGTTTGACGATTAAGTTTAATATGAGAGAATTTGATGTTGGACGACAAACTACATTCGTAATACTAAGAGTGTATACACATGGCGCCGCAGCGGCAGCGTTTTCACCGCCGCGGTAACAAGACTCGCCGCTGCTGCCGCTGCGGCGCCATTTGTAAGGGTCCATATAAATCCAAGGGTGACCGCACAGGGGCACCGCAGCGGCGACGGTGCCGCTGCTGCCGCGGCGCCATGGTTGTATGGCCTTAGGGCCATACAACCATGGCGCCGCGGCTAGATGACTGATATTAGATCTGAGAACAATATCGCCTAAGCACAACTTTGTAATCGCGAAAAAAAACAGCTGTCCCATACAGTTTAGAACGGTATTAAACTTTACTTTACAGAATATTTTTACTCGATTTCTCAGTTTATCCCTTAGTAAAAGTTATTTAGTTCCATGGTCTAAAGCACCTCTTAAAGTTTCTAAAATTAACTTTTTAACACCTTATACAACGTGTAACGTTAAATGCGCAAATCCTGAAAATAGTTAGATCAGAATAACGAGCAGAATCAATTGAACCACTTTTTAATATAGATCACATTTTTTTTTTAAATCTTCATTTTAAACGTTGAAGTGTCTATTTATTAATAGGTCAAGCCATCGCATGCACAAACCCGCTAAAATAGGTAAACAAACACAAATTGTTGTCGACCAATTTAAATTTTCTCATACGCGGGATAATAATAGCTTTTATTTCAATGCAAATAAGAATCTTCCATACAGTAACCATGAATAAGACAAGAGCGTCGTCGCAGACGCAAGAAACGATCAGAATTGCCAGTAAAGCTAAAACAGCACATAAAACCTTTACAATTATTTTAATGATTTTTTTTATCTCTAAAATAGGTCAATTAAATTAAAAATCAGTTGGGGTGTCTGAGGTTTTGCGCATTTAACATTACACATTGTCCTGTATTGAATTAATGAATCTAGCACATCAATAGTGTAAGGCTAAGTAGCTAGTAGTCTAACAATTATGAGATCATCAAATATGCATCTCCTGCTGTTAAGTTATGTAGATGGATGAGCCAGTTAATCAGCTCCACTACCAATCCCATCATGTTGGATTGGTACTAGAACTGATACCAGGCTTTGCACTTATGTTGCCTTTTATGTTAACACTAGCGAGCCGCCCCTGTTTCTTACGGTTTTTACGACTAGACAAAACATCGACATTTCTTTTTTATATATTAAAGTGTTAATATATAAACCTTCCGGAATAAATTCTCTAAATGATGGTGAGAACCGCATCAAAATCCGTTGCGTAGTTTAGAAGAACAACGCGGTCACACAGACTGACACGAAAAGCGATTTTAATCTTAACTAATATTATAAAAATGCGAAAGTGAGTTTGTTTGTTTCTTTATTTGTTACGCTTTCACGCTAAAACGGCTGAACAGATTTGAATGAAATTTGGCTCATGGGTAGACCATAAGCTGGTTTAGGAGTGACATGGGATACTTTCGATCCCGGTAGTACGTTTCCGTGGGAAAATCATGGTTAATGTACCTTTCATCAGTCTTAGCCATCATCCTTGGTGCTGCGTACTCATCGACGTTGTCAGCTGATGAGTCAGGGAAGACGCTGCGTTTTGTCCTTGTTCCTTCTTCGTCAGTTGGCTTGGTCGGATGGACTGCTGCTGGTACTGCAGGTTGCAGTTCTGGAAGAGGTTACAGACATGAAATATGGTAATTAATAAAATTAGGGTAAAAGAAAATGTGCGGCTAAAAAGACCACATATTAAAATTGAAGGACAAACTTATTTAGTGTTTTTAATGTACTTTCTATGAAATACGGAAAAAAAGATGTTAATAGATTGTCTCAAAAGCTCCCAGCACAGGGGCCGTATTATGACGTATTAATGCCACCATTATTCCAGTGTAAGTGAGAGACAGAGCTATACAAGGCGGCTGGCACCATCCTTTTTTCGCAGTGGAATAATGATGGCATTAATACTTCATAATAAGGCCCCAGTTCGGAAACGTTTGTCTGTTGTATGACGCTGTTTGTTGTTCCATTCCAACTTGACTGACCTGAATTTCATTGCACCTGTCATTCGTTTCCTTAAGACCAAACTATAAACATTTATTCCATAGTATTCCTATGGGAGTAACATTCTTCTCGTCAGAGTGAGTGGTTTCAGTTTAATACTAGTACTAACGATATTATATCAGACAGCAGTATGACTTGGCAGTCCAACGATCACACAGGTCTCGAGTTCGAACCCAGTCTCTGACTTTTTGGATTCATGTGCGTATAGGGATGTTGACCGGGGGAAAAAAAGCTATTTAGTCCGTCAGTCAGATAATAAAAAAATATTAGACGCGATTTTTTTGATTTATCATATTAATAAAAAATATTTACATAAAACGCATTAAAGTTGGGGAGTGGGGGCCCGCTACATCACAAGTCAGTATAAAATGTACCGGAGAGTGACGTCATGCCACATTTTAACTCAATGTATTGCCGTAATCTTTTGATTAAGAAAAAAAGAAAAAAATACGTGTAAAATATTTTTTCAGTTTTGGCATTTTTAGTCAACATCCTTATTGTCCCTATAATTATCAATTGCTTCAAACACGATGAAGGAAAACGTCGTGAGGAAATCTGTATGCCTGAGAGATAATTCGCGACAGCATGTGAAGCCAAGTCAGAGGCCCATGGGCGGCAAAAAAACTCAGGAACCGAGCAGTTTACAACATAAACATAGAATTTATCGCGAAATAATTTGGCAAAGTTGCAAAAGGAAGTCGTAACGGTTTGATTATCCAAATATTACAGCTGCGGTCGCAAAATGGCGAGGATTTACTACTGGCTTCCATAAGACCCTGAACAGTTTGGCAAACGAAAACCACTTTCGTATAGTAACATAACATAACGGCTGTTTCCCCAAAGGGTTAGGCAGAGGTGTACCTATAGTACACCCACATTTCGCCAGTTATATTAAGGTCCCATGTAATAGGGGCGAGCCTATTGTCATCAACCGCGCACAAATTCAGGCTCCCTGCGTCTTACAATAAAATTAATTACAACTATATTTTCCCGTGACGATATTTCTTTACACTTCACAATAGAGAAGTAGGCTTGATATTCCTTTAACTAATTCATCTACAAAAGCCTCAATTTCTTGAAAACCTTCCAGTCTGCCAAATCTTTAAGTTTATTGGAAATGGCGGTGAACTTTGAAATTGTTTAACGGCCGTGGCCGAAATACGGTCTGGAGGACTATATATCTACTCCAAAGTGATATTTTAGAATGGAACGATTTCAGATACTAACCGACGCGTACTTGTACAGTTATTACCTGGTAAAAAATCCTAAGTTACGTATCTGCACGGAACCACGGATGAATACAGATCGATCACTCCGCATTTAAGGTATGCAAGTAGGAACGCGGCGGGCTCGACTTGTCGAATTCAGTGGGCGTAACGTAGTCAGGAGATATAAGAGTTACGCGGCAGAAAGATAGGCAGTTTGTAGGTGAATATAACTGTAGGTAATTAGCGCTGTGCGACCAGAATTGCACTTTATTGTGTCGTAGTAAGAGTCACTTTTTATTGAAATGATTTTGCGCAGTGACCCATCGGTACTAATCGGTGACGGAACTTGGACATTTTTTTCTGAAAGCGAAGAAAAAGAAGATAATGTTAGAATATGTTGATATTTAATTTCAGTTGATAGTTATTTTGATTTTATATTCTGTGATTACTTGAACTCACACACTGACTTATTAGTACCTACCTATTACTTGTTAAAATGTTAGGAATATCGTATAATTTTACAATGTTTGTAAATATGTGAGCACCGTGCAACTATCACATAATTAATTTACCTGTCATTCCTTAATCTTTCATTATTTTTACCTATAGTGGTATAGTAATCTTATTCTAGGTGCATCGTCTTCACATATAATTATATAATTGATGTATACAAGATATTGTGAAAACATTTTAAAAGAGTAACGGTGGAGTTTCTTGCCCATTCTTCTCCATACTAAAACCACCTTTTGGAAGGGGCGACTAGAATCTTTTTTTTTTGTAAATGTGACGTTCAAAAGTGCCTTTTTTGTGCCTAATTGAAATAAATTATTTGACTTTGACATTACTTTTCCAAGCAGTAAATTATGGAAGCGAAACACAAGTTGCGCCGGCCCCAAATAAATTGAGATATGAGCAGAATTATGTTGACTTTTCTAAGCTTTATTACCTACTTTATTAAAATCGTTATTTTATCTAAAAATAAACATTAGGTAAATGACTTGAAAAGAACACCTACGCTAAAAATATATATTTCTTAAGACGGTACAGATTACATCGACGCAATATGGCAGCTTAACTACCACAGCAACTTTGCTCGAGAAATTCTATACAACTTTCTGCTTTGCAGAAAAGTACTGAACATTTACTTGATAGTTCGAAGGCTTATTACTGCTTTATCTATTTCATGTATTTCTTTTCTCAAGTATCGATTACTTTTGCATCTCTCGTTTCAATTCCATTTTTTCATGAAGGCAACTAATCATTAAACATTGTTTTTGTTTGCAGGTGTATCTGTTTCCGAGATCCTGGACTCGATTCTCAGATCGGGCATTGGGTTTTTCAATCAGAAATTTCTCACTAGTAGCCCGGAGTCTGGATTCACGGCAATAGACTCGCCCCTATTACATGGGACTGTAAATAACTGACTAAACGGAAATTTGAGTGTGCTATAGATATATACACCTCTGCTTAACCCTTCAAGGAAAACAGGCGTGATGATATATGTTATGTTATCTATTCCACTTAGATCGAGACGAACTTAGTTCGGGTGTGGTGTGGCAGTGAAGTTAAGTGCGTCAAACGGCGCGTGACGATATATTTCTTACCAAGCAAGTCAGGGTCTTCTGGGTTCTCGTTCAGCCTTCGTTTGATCTCCCTGATGTTGGACATCACAGACTTGTCTCCAAAGGTGACGTCGCTGTCCACGAAGTCTTCAGGACGAAGATGCACCATGTTCGTTGTACCGATCTGAAGAAGAAAATATTCGATAAGAAAGACTACATTTAAAAGGAATATTATTGGTGACGGGCCATTAGAGGTAGAGAGAAACTCGAAAGTTTGATAGCCAGTCTTACCAAAGGGTATGCCCCAGTGAGTGACATGTGGAGGTTAGATAGGCAGTCGCTCCATGTAAAAGCTGCCTCCGGTAAGACTAGAAGCAGACCCCAACATAGTTGGGAAAAGGCTACGCTGATGATGGTGGATATATAATATAAATGATAAATCTTAAATATCTAGTTAATAACAACCAGAACAGATAAGTTGAATAGATATCATAAATATTAATATCAAATAGAATTTAACTCATATACGCAAGTCGATTTCAACATTGAATAAAATTGAACAAATAAGTCTAATATAATAAAATTCACTAAATTACTGCAGAATTTATGTTAATTATAAATTTATAACCAAGGAAACAGAATTTCATTGATTAAGGTTATTTCTGAATGAGAATTATTAATTAAGATTTAAGATTAATTCAATGTGAACAAGATATTTAAAAATAAAATATGCTAATAGCGAATGACAAATTAAGTGAAATGAATGAATATAGATTTATTGAATTATTTATCAGTTATGTAATCTACTCGCACATAATAAAAATCTTAAATTCATTCATTCATTCATTCATTCATTCATTGACAGGCAAGCCTAAACCTAGAAGTATGAATTTTGCTGTAGAGTTCATCCCCTAAAGGTGTTTAACACTTTCGACTCCACCCACTTTTCATAGAGCTGATACGCCCTGCCACCATACATATTGGAAGTGAACCCTCCGGGAGGGTCACCGGCATTACGTTTGCGCTACAGTTAACCATCGCAGACGGTCAGCAGCATTATAGGCTTAAAACCGTATTATAAAACCATCTAAAACGAACTAAAATTGTGTTTTTTTTTTTTTTTTCAGGACCTTCTTCGCGGGCACGCCACAATTGCGGCAATAAGTCCCCTCTTTGAGAAGTGGCTAGAGAGGCGCCACGGCTTCCTCACCTTCCGCCTGACGCAGGTCCTCACCGGACACGGTTGTTTCGGGAGGTTCCTGTTTCGAATCAGGCAGGAGGAAATGCCCGGAGATCACTGCGTGGATCGCCCGGAGGACACGGTGGAGCATATGGTGGAGGTCTGCCCGGCTTGGGCAGAGCATCGCCGTGTCCTCGTGGAAGCGATCGGCGGCGGGGATCTCTCACGTCCGGCCATGGTCCAGGCCATGGTACGGAGCGAGAGGGCATGGGAGGCCGTCAGCTCCTTCTGCGAAACTGTAATGCTCGCGAAGGAGGTGGAACGCGTGAGGGAGAGGAAAATTTCGCGCCCTCAAGCCCCTAGCCGCCGCAGGAGACGCCCTGGGCGTCGGGAATCACAAGCCGATTCCCGGCTACCGTAGGCGCGGGCTTGCGGACGGTAAGCAATGGGAGATGTCAGCACAACTGAAGGGGTCCGAAAGAACCGATGTCTGCCGGGGTTGAATATTTGTAACCGTGAGCAACAAAATTTTTGAATTTTAATTCTAATTTATTTATTTTAATTCTAATAACTCTTGTTGAAATATACATCAAATTTTATTTTAACGGTTTATAAGGCTGTATTCGCTAAGAAAAACCTACATTTAAAATGAGCCCTCCGCGAGGGCTCCTGGCATCCCATATGCGACTAGGTGAGCCCTCCAGGCGGGCTCCCGGCACTGAACATGTTAACAGGGGAAGAAAGTTTGTACGCAGGTTCGTAATTGTTGTACACATGGCTTGTATTTAATAATGTTACATAACTTGCGTTCGTTACCAAAACAAAGAAAGATTTGTAATAATTACTTTAGATTAATTAAAGCAATGTTCGCAAAGCTTCAAAAATGAACAATGACCTACTAAAACAAAGCTTAAGTAAATCGCTCATAATAAATAAGGGAAAGGAAACATTGTGGAACTCTTAAAAGAAGTAACAAACAAAAATTCCACAGAAGAACCATTTTTAAATTTTGACGCATTTATTTTCGCGACCTCAGAGGGTGCCAGTAGTGCTACTATGGAGTTTGATGTGTCACTCCTTCTTCCCAAATCCCAACTAAAGCATTAGGAAGTGGTGAAGGGCGGGCGTTTTGAGGGACTCATCTTCATCATACTCAGCCTATAATGTACCCACTGCTGGGACAAACGCCTCCTCTCAGCGAGAGTCAGGGAGTGAGCCGTTAAGGTACCATTCCGTACCCGACCGCAGACGGCAACTGCAGGCGACGTCGCGGCGTCATTGTCGCTGAAGTCATGATTCCGATCCCGACCGTAGGCGGCAGCAGAACGTATTCCAGTCGGTAGATAGAAGATAGAAAAACGTGTTATCGCTCGAGCGTTGGAGGCACTACTGGTCTGCGTTCGGGCTACACATGTCGCCAGACGCTCGCCTGTTGCTCGCCCGTAGCTGCCAGCGACGTGTCGCTAGCTTCGAAAACCAATCGTGTCGCGGCGACACGTCGCTGTCGCCTGCAGTTGCCTCCTGCGGTCGGACACGGAATAGTACCTTTATCCACCACGCGGGCCCAGTGTGGGTTGGTAGATGTCACATGTCTTCGAATTTTTGGTTCTAGGACATTCTCTCGATGTTTTCCTTCACAGTTTTGAGAATAGTGGTAAAGTTGATGTTTGTTTGGGTGGAAATAACATATTATGTTATGTAGTTTATTTATTTATTTAGAGGTATAAAAAGTATGTATTAGGTATGTTGAAACTGTTGGTACTCCCCGTCACTTGTCCATAAGGGTTCATTAGAAAACCAGCGTCAGACAGCATTTGTCTGGCATTAATGCTGAAATGAACCTTTTTGGTGCAGCCGTGAGGCACACTATTATCGCTTTATAATTATTTTCACTTTTTTATTTTTGTATTATGTGTTTCACGAACTGTGTTCAAATAAATATTATTCTTTCTTTCTTTCTTTCTTTAAATAGTTTACACAAAGTAAAGCGCCTGTCTGATGTCGAACCTACGACTTTACAACTCGTAAGTCGCGGCCGTTGAGGGACCGTCTTATGTAAGTGCTGATTCTCAACCTAATTTGAATATATGACTTTAGAATTTGATTTAGCCGAGATGCCGAAAGCTGATCAAGGCAGGTAATAAATGGAATAAATCTGAAATATGCTCGTGAATGAAGTTATAGACACAATCATAAAAATGTATACAAAGGATGCCACGCATGTGTTTTTAAACAAAGTTTCATCTCGCCTTTTATGTGACTGAACGAAGAAATGGGTAGGTATCGTACTTACCACCCGTTTTAAGATGTTCCCCTTCTGTTGCTCTTTGTTTTTTAATGATGACTCAGTGAATGGAAAACCGGCAGATAAGTGCCCGCGATGATAGCAGTAAAAGTACAAACAGACGATGTCGGAGAACTGAACGATAAATAAGAACTCTGAGTCTGCTGAAATGTTAAGGGATACAGTTTAAAAAATATTTTACGTATTTCGTTTTCCTGTTTTCCAATTAAGTTAATAACTTTCTTTTGTTTCCGAAAGGCGAATTTATAAACTCTTTTGCAGTACTTCACTTTTACACCAAAAGACAAAGCTGGTTCCAATGTACCTACTATCAATACTAAATTACTAATGTTATAACTGCGAAAGTTATTCTGTCTGTCTATTACCGTTTCACGCCTTAACGGCTGCACGGATTTCGATAAAATTTGGCACGCGAGGATCCTCCCTTTTCTATAGAGGATGAGTGAACTTTACACCCTATTTCTCATACTACCTCTATTAATAGTACAATGAAACTGACTTGTTTGTAACTAGAGAGTAGGGATCGCTTATTATACCAATAATTGGTATAATAAGCGATCCCTTTGTTGTCTACTAAACAATGGCTTATCTCAGGATCACTCTGGATTATGAATGTTACAACATTAAGAAGAAAATGAACTCTGTTGGTTTTAATGACTATGCACGATCGTTTAGCTAGATTTATACTAAGAGCGTTATCCTTATCACATTGATGATTTGCCAGCGTGTTTCCAGCGAAGCGATTTGTGAACGTGACTGCCGCGTTTTCACAATATTCTCACGTCGCTCTCGTTCGCTCACGTAGCGTACTCGATACGCACACGCAGCGAACGCGTTAAAGAAACGTTTCGCTGGGAGTACGCTCACAAAAGGCCAGTGTGTTAAGGCCCTTAGCGGAATTCGATGCACATTAGGTGGCTACAGCAGTGCTCTAAGATTACAGACAGCTGTGCTGCTGGGGAGTTTGTGGCGCCACTTCTTCTTCCCCGCTAAAACACTAGGAAGTGGTGAAGAGCTGCTGAATTGGAAGACTATCTTATGTAATTGTGACGTTCAATTGAATGAATGATTTTTTGTTTATTTACGAATTTAGGTTCGTTTCAGTCATCTAACTTAAAACGCCTTTCATCTACGGGCAGATTTCACCAACGAATGATACAGAACGCGATCAGCACATCTAAACTGCGTTCAAGAGCTGTAAGTGTCATCGCATTGTTGTAGAATATTGACACTGACAGCTCTTGAACGAAGTTTAGATGTACTGATCATCCATTAGTGAAATTCACACTAAAATGTACATAAGTAGAGTATTTCTCAATAAACTACCACACTGGACAATCTTGCGGGATCATTGCCCAAATCCTCTTGGTAAAATAAACACAATAAATACAAAGTGTTCTTCAAAAAGCACTCAAAATAAGCGATTGTCGAAAGAGACACGTCAAGGCGTCTCGGAGATGAGTGCGATGGACAGAGAAGTACCACTTGAGACACTTGCGCCACTTTTAAGTACCGTCAAACGGAGGTATTTAGATGAATTACTGACACTGAGACACTACTGGGAATGGCCGAAACAAGTCCAGGGTTATACAAATGAATAGGGAGAAACAAATGAATGACAATAAGATGCGTGGTATACACGAGATGCCCATTAGGTACCGCGGGGTAATTGCGTAACACACATTAAATGGCAATTGATTGCAATCTATTTAAAAAAATATATAGATTTGTTACAGCTGTAGTGGCAATCATGACATTTGGTTTTAATAGTCTTTATTTTTAATATTTATTTATCTTTTATGTAGATTATTTTCTTTTAGATTTTGTGAATGTGAGAACGTTGTAGGCTTAACAGACTAGATCTGTCGACCATTTTCTATCTTGCTAAGTACTTACCTG
This sequence comes from Xanthia icteritia, assembly GCA_949128155.2. Classification (NCBI taxonomy): domain Eukaryota; kingdom Metazoa; phylum Arthropoda; class Insecta; order Lepidoptera; family Noctuidae; genus Xanthia; species Xanthia icteritia. The sequence continues at coordinate 19,511,744 of OX421932.2, forward strand.
GTACGTCTACACTGTCCTGTCATACACTGTAATTTGAAAACATTGTAAAAACCATTTACTTTTAAAAGAGTAACCATGGAGTTTCTTGCCGGCTCTTCTCCATAGGAAACGACCAGTTGGAACCGTGCATCTAGCTTCTGACGTTTCATAAGTGCCCTTGTAGGTTTATGTGAAATAAAATATTTTGAATTTTGAAATCAGTGTTTGACAGTTCAAGAGATATTGAGTTTTACTATCTGGAATTTCTCAGTAGCAGCCCGGATTCTGGATTTGTGCCCGGTTGGTGGCAATAGGCTCGCCCCTTCTTACATGAGACTTAAACACACACACACATAAACATTGACATTTTATTGTTATTTTGATGATTTTTAATGTGGTAATTTTGGAATGTTATTATGATTTTATTTATTATTGACATTTTATAGATTTTTAATATGAATGTATTTATTGAATGAGTTTTACTATGGTGTTTTATTTTTATTGATATTTTAATGATTTCTGTGCTTTTTGCGACTTTTATTCTCTCATTATGGGTATTTTTGCCTGAAATAAAACACTTTTTTTTTATTATTAAACGTAACTGGCGAAATGTGGGTGTAGGTACCTGCTACATGTACACCTCTGCCCAACCCTTTTGGGAAACAAGGCGTGATGTTATGTTATATTTGTCAGTTCATTGCGTCATTTACGTGGTTGAGCAGACGAATTTTTCTAACCTATGGACCAATGGAAAACCTTGACACCATAAAAAATACCCTAAAGTCTTTGTGACAATTTACGGGAGGCCTAAATCTAGCAGGGGGCGTCTTTCAAGCTTTTGGCTGAAAATAATAAGATGATAATATATGCAAATAAAATATCAGAATTAATATAATCGTTCATTTGAGAGTTGAATAATACATAAGCATATTTCACGACTATTTAATATTAACAAAAACTACTCTAAAAATTCTCGATCGTCTTTCGTTTTTGTGGACCATACTACTCGTATATGTTTTATTCATGAAGACTCTCGCATAAAATAACTTAACTTAACTTTAATAATATTTTGCCGATCCTCAATATTTTCAATGAAATCAGAATAAGTTTTAGTAAATTTGATTTGCTTTTTACAATCCTAAACAGAAAATTATGAAGGCTCCTGGCATTAAGAGGCGTATCTTGTGGAACAATTTCTATGAAAACTTCACGGAAATTGTTCTACCGGTGTCGCGTAGCGCCTGTCTGAATTTCAAATTAAATATTAATGAACTATTAAGGCATTATAGAACAAGGCGGGCAAAACACTGTAGTAGAAGTTGTATGCATTCATGAAAAGTTCTAAAGTAAATCAACAGGAGACTGACGTAATCTCAAATGCCCAATATATCTTTACTGAATATACTAGGTAGGTAGGTACTACCACAAAGGTTTACATAAGAGGTTTCCAGCAAAAGACGGACAAGCTAGGGAACAATATTAATGAAATATTCATGAAACCACAGATTATACATACGTAAACGTGTTCATATACAACGTGAAACTAAATATTATGATGCTCCCTTAACACAAATAACAGAGGTAAATTCTAAATCCCTTAGCGTGTTGCGGTCGAGCTTCAGCCATCTTTGCTCCATGCTCCAACCTAGCCGTGCTTAATGCGTATCGATTTTCATTTAATATTCAGATTCAGATAATATTTTGAGTAACTAAAAAAAATATTTATGAACGTTCAATCGACATTTTTATTTTATGTTCCAAAAATGCCTTACGATAATATATTACCTTCCAAAAATTATATTATAAAAATAAAAAATAAATATTATAAAGTAAAAAGTATTTTTGGAACATATCACATTTCGATGGCTAGTGTTGTATCGTCAGACCGAAATGCCCTTAAATTTTAGTAACAGCTCATTTTTTTTAAGTTTGATACCATTAAAGAAAGAAAGAAATAAAATACTTTTATTTAGCACAGACTAAAAGGCACACAACACAACGTATTGTACTAAAAGTAATAAAATAAAAACAAAACAATAAAAAAGTGTAAAGTTCGATTGTAAGATATTAGCAGCAATGTGTGCCGCGCGGCTGCGCCAAATAGGCCCAGTTCAGCAAAAATCTCAGACAACTAGTGCCTGACGTTGGTTTTCAACTGGACCTGAAGTGTGAGGTGACGGATGTAAATCAGTTGAAATAGAAGACTATGACGACCATGACCATGAAGATTTATTTATACAGACAATAACCCTATATTATTTAAAATTGCAGCGAGTAGTGATAGCCTGAGCTCCTTAAGTTCTGGGTTGAGCTCCACGATTACTGACAAATGCTTGCACTGACAGGACAGGTCCACTCAAATCTGTGTGGTTCTTTTCTCAAAAGACCATTTCAGACACTAATCTACATGGTCCTCATATGGCCTGACCAAGATTATGTCTGGACTTTAAAAGAGACTGTGACCTCTGAGTTTGTTTCGGCCTTTCTTCTCAGAGTAGTCAGATAGGAAACGCCGAACTCATCTAGCTAATTTTTAATTATTTTTTTAAGATGACGTGTAAAAGTGATTCCAATATCCTATTTACAGAATAAACAATTTCATTTCATTTCATTCCTAATGGTGTGACCGTCAGACTGCCAAGTCATAGGTCTTGAGTCATAATCGAGAGTCATAGACCTCTGAATTTTCGGATTCATGTGCGTATTGTATAGTTATCACTTGCTTCAAAAACGGTGAAGGAAAACATCGCGAGGAAACCTGCCTGAGAGATATTTCCCGACGGCATGTGAAGCCAAGTCAGAGGCCAATTGGCGGCTTAACTCCGACACCAGGTTAGTCACCACTAACCACACGAAAAGGAGAAGATTTAAAATACACTTCTGTTTTATTTACTTCCGCAACTTTCACTCGATTATTAATTAATAAAATCTATCCTATATATCTTACATTAATCTAACAATCTACGAGGACAATTTCAATGAAGACTGTTCTAGACTAAAAAGCCTGCATAATCATTATCCGAAGTGTTTTCAGTGTAATGTGCCCGAAGGGTGATACGGCTGGTTGCCCCGCCAATAAAATTAAATCTACCTATGTCAGTCTGATGCGTACCCATTATCATGAACCTTTTTAGAAAGTAGGTACTTACCTATTTATATCTATAAAGACTGTTACTATATAAGGTGTTAGGTTAAACGAGGGATATGGTTTAAGGGATTGTAGTACTTATGAAAATGAACAACTGTCACTTCTGAAATATATCTCTGAAAAAATCTAAACCATATGCAGTCAGGAACGAAATTCCTTCTCAAGTATGATTTAAAACAAAAACAAAAACTTTTGAAACTTGAGACCTTGAAACTGACTTTTCCGGGGATAACGCTTTTTCGTTACGTGACGATTTCTACCAGTCAACTCCTACCGCAAGGCGCGTTAAAGAACTAATCAACCCCGGCAAGTGTAGCTTTACTTGATAGATCGACCCGTGCGGCAGTTATTACTTAGCCACGAGCTCCTCGTCGCCGTGAGAGCCGTTTTCATGAACGTGATAACAAAAATATATATATATTTGTTATCATGTTATATCCTATACTATTAAATGATAGGATAGGATACGATAAGATAAAAATAATCAAGAACTGTATTTCGTTCATGAGTAAGTCATGCTTGCTTTTTAATGCTAAAAGGTTCGTCTGAATAAACATACAGCTCTCAAAATGTACACTTTATAAAATAAAATTAGCATAACGTGCAAAATGTTAGTAATTCATTGTGCAATGCATTTAAATTATACTTAAGTCTTTGGTAGAAATATAGCAACGACCTTTAGTATTTTTTAAAGAGCATCTATTTAAACATTTGACTGGGTAAAATAATAATCTACTGACACCATACCATAAACAAGGTTGAAGCTTAATAAATGAGCTTATTAATTAAGCTTCACAAATTGTGTAAGTAACTAGAGGCGTCTTTTAAATCATGTTTTAATATTATATGAGATTATGAAGTACAAATTGTGTATTAAAGCTCCAGGTATTTCTAAGAAGAAATACTTGGAGCTATTATACCTAAGCTTTTAAGCTGGAGCTTTTATCTGTTTTTAACCAACTTCAAAAAGGAGAAGGTTATGGATTAGGCGAGATCTTTTGTTTTTCAATGTATAGCGTTTTATGACTTTTACAGTTTCACAGGACGTATTCAAAAGACATGGACAAGTATGTACTTATTTATATCCTAGGTTTTTATGGACATTATAGTCATAAGATATTTAAGCTAAGTCAAAATAAAGTAAACTTTTGTATTCATATTAGCACCTTGTAAATACGTTCATTACATAAATCCTTATCACTCAAACATTTCGTCAGACAAAACAATTTCACTCGAATTTAAAAGCTTCCAGATCTTTTACAAAAGGGATCGCCATTTCCACAAAATCGTGAACATATTTTCGTCCTCTGTTTTCAGGGAAAATACCAAAATATCTCTTTGTTTTTCCCTTTACGAGTACTTCATTTTGTTGTTCTGTGTTGTCAATTACGTTAGGAGCTTGTGTCCAAGTAATAACAACCGCACGGGTCGATCCATCAAGCTAAGCTACCATCTTTACATACCGAGACTCCTCCGTGCCTCGGAAAGCACGTTAAGCCGTTGGTCCCGGCTGTCATTCGTGGATCTTTGACAGTCGTTACGGGTCGTCAGAAGCCCGAAAGTCTTACCAAGGGGTATCGTATTACCCAGCAACTGGGTTGTGGAGGTCAGATAGGCAGTCGCTCCATGTAAAATACTGGTATTCAGCTGCATCCGGTTAGACTGAAAGCCGACCCCAACGTAGTTGGGAAAAGGCTAGACAGATTGATTGTGTTGTCAATTACGTTAAAATATCCGGATGCCAATAACTGATCAATATTTATTCACTCCAAACTTTCAAACATACATATCCTTACAGACTAGACCCAATGCGATATTGTAGTACACTTAGAAGTAAAAAAGTTCCACTACTTGTACCATAACAAATGCTACAGGTTCTTTCAAATTCAGCCAGAGCGCAACAGAATATGTCGACGTCATCAGAAATGAGATTGAGAGCGCGGAGCGCACTCGTCAGCGGAAATTAATTGATGGATATTTAAAATGCAGATAAATCCTAAATTAATCCTTGAAACATTTTTGACAAAAACACCATTATAATATAACCCACGATTTCATTAATATTATTACCTATATCGCTAGTATTATTTTATATGGTGCCTATATAAATTATACATATTGTAGGTGCGTTATTTATTACCCAAGCCTGAAACTATGTCGCATATATTTAATTTAGAAATAGGTACAAAAAAGTATAGAAGCAGTCGAATGTCACTCAGGTAATAAAACTCGTTCCATCGAGAAATGTCAACTGAAGCGAAACGACGTGACGCATGTATAAACTAACCTCGACCCCTGACCGCTGCATCACCGCTCATATAAATAGTTAATAAATTTACTTGTCGATACGCTATTTTTTTAATACCATGATCGATCAATGAAGTGAACGTTACTCGATTTTCTCGATAACACGCAATAGTATTAGAAATGTTAACTGGCAAAATGTGGGTGCGGTATACCTCTCCCTAGCCCTTCAGGGATTACAAGCGTAGTGTTGAAGGTTATTTTAATAGTCATATAATTTTTTTAAATTTTCAACAGACGGTTTTGCCTAATGTCCGCATTGTTTATGAATTTTTAACCGACTTCAAAAAAGGAGGAGGTTCTCGAATGCTGTATTTTTTTTAAATGTTTGTTACGTGATTACTATGCCAATTATGAATTGATTTTGATGATTCTTTTTTTGTTTGGTAGTTCATACTTTAGAGATGGTCCCAAATAAATTTTATTAACTTTGCTTGGGTCGTTTTTGAGTAAGCTTCAATAATACGTATCTTTCCCACTTAGTATATATGGATGATGTTATTGTTCCTGTCACTGTTATTTACATATAGCAGGTAGTGGTATTCGAATTTGTGTGGGGTAGGTCCACTACTAAAAAGTGAAAAATATAAACTATATCCAAAAAAAAAGAACCGACTTCAAAAATAAAAACACTAAAAAGTGAAAAATAACTTTAATTTCGGAAGTCGGTGGCAAAAAACGAAAATACAGAACCAAAGACAAAAAAGACCAATAAGTTTTTGTTTTACTTCGTTCCACACGTGTTCTTGTATTAGGACCCAAGGACCAATTTTTGAACTAATTTAAAAAACCAAATCACTTAGCCTAGTTTCCAGCTTATTTCGATAGGTCTGTATCGAAATAGGCTGAAGAATAGCGAAGTCATCATGATTAATCATGACAACAAGCATATATAATAAAATGCTTGTACATTTTTAGCAGTAAACTACATATATTTCAAAATTTGTTTCATAATTTTTTACATAAAAGCAAAAGTACATGTCACAAAGAAGATTCTACTAGACTAAATGTTACCAGTACATAAATACTAGTTCTGAAAACATAAATGTTGCCAATGCAAATAAAATTATTCATGTTTCGATTATTATTAAACATAGTTGGACTGGGGCCATGCAAATGACAAATGCTGTAACTACAGATGATCATGATCCTTTACATCACTCAAAGAAGCAAGAGACTTAAAATAAATTGAATACATACCTCATCTTTTACCTACCCACGGCCACAAAGGGATTACTATAAATATTGCAGTCGGTTTTTGAGAAATCAGATATTACAACTTAAATAATAAATTACTTACATGTTGAGCTCTCTTATCATAGTCAGGGTACCAGTCCCCACTCTCAGCATCCTCGCCAGTATCCAGGAGGTCCTCATCGTCTCCAAGGTTGTCATCTTCCAGCACGGTGAGACCATGCAGTTTCTCCAGGGAATCGTACACACGGTCTTTCACATCTTCTTTCCCGTCCACTATGCTGCTGATGTCGTCGTCTGCGTAGATCTGGGGACAATAATAAAGTATGGTTAAATACGACGGGAATTTATATTTTGCAGTAGTTCTTGAAATACATGGCCAAACTCTTTAACATAACATGGCTAGTAGTAGTGTCTAGTGGTCACTAGCGCTTCTGCTGAGAATGAGGTCCTGGGTTCAATTCCCAGATCGGGCAAAGTTTTATTGGGTTTTTCCATTAGAAAATTTAACAATTTTTTTTTTTTTTTTTTTTTATTGAAATAAAAATAACAGGCGTAATGTTATGAATGTAGTGTAATGAGTCTATGTAGACCGTTCGGTATTTTAAGGGCTCCTGCAGACAGGCGCGACGTGAAAGCGGGACGCGACTCAAGTAGAACAATTTGTATGAAAACTTCATGGAAATTGTTTTACCAGAATCGCGTCGCATCGTCGCGTCGCGCCTGTCTGCGGGGATTTTAATCACAATAATGAATAACAAGCTGGGTATAAGTTATCTCGTGAAATTAAAATCAATACGGTCTAGCCTATAAAACATGACCTAGACTGACTAAATCAAGATTCTCACAATAGGCATTGTGAGAATCTTGATTTACGTAAAACAAACATTCATGATAACACTCGACTCCTTAGACAAAACAAACTAAAGTCCTATTTCAATGATAATTGGTATTTTAGCAGTGATAGCCTAGCGGTCTGACCGTCGAACTGCCAAATCATAGCTCTCGAGTTCGTATTGTATAACTATCACTTGTTTCGAAAACGGTGAAGGAAAACATCGTGAGGAAAATGTCTGAGAGATATTTCTCGACGGCATGTGAAGTCAAGTCAGAGGCGCATGGGCGGCATAAGAACTATGTCACCAGTTTGGTCACTAACCACACGAAACAGAAAGAATGGTAATCAAAATTTAAAGGCAACAAATGTAGACCCGGCACACCCGTGTGTTGTTGAAACAATAAAACAACTTGAACAACCCATTTCTCTCCATTATTACGACACACGAGGACTTGTATTGCAGTAGGTATACTTTCTGTTTCTGTTTACTTTCCTCAGAAAACAAAACATTGAACAAATAATCAGAGAGTTTATTTGAACATGAGAAAGTAGGGAATTGTGGATTTGATTCTGTGTCTTTAAGAATACAGAATGATTTTCTTTTCTTTGGAAAACTTTGAAGTGGATGAAAGTACTCATGAAAAACATCTTTAACCATGGGACTAATTCTGAAACATCAATTATGTGCTGGAAATATGATACAGATGCATTTGTCTCATACATAGTTCAATTATTTATACCCATGAGTAGATACTTCCATCTCTTCTTCTTAACGTGTTCATGGCAAAATACATTTTTCCCATCCCCTGAAAGATTGTCAACCAATTCAAAGTTAGCCTAGATATAAAATAAACACACTAGGGTCAGTTATTTAACTTAATTATTAGTATTTAAGTAAACATAATAAATTATCTATTGTCACTATTCTTAAAACATATGTTAAATATTGTTTAAGAAATCAGTTGTCCTAATTGTAATAGGAATGACGACTAAACATTTTTTTTTGTCAGTCATGTAGATTATGAAAAAATAACATACACGTATTTTTTCTTTTTTTACTTTATCAAAAGATTATGGCGATACATTGAGTTAAAATGTGCCATGACGTCACGAGTATGTAGGTTTTATACTTACTTGTGACGTAGCGACTCCCTAATTTCCCCCCCCCCTATTTTCCTCCCCACTCCCTAATTTTAATGCGTTTTATCTAAGTCATTTTTTATTCATATGATAAAGCAAAAAATACGCGTCTAATATTTTTTGTTTATCTGACTGACGGACTAAATAAAATTTCTTTTTTTTGACCCAGGCATCATACCTATTATAAGAACTCATGCCACCTGTGATACAGGTTTATCCTAGTACAGGCATCATACTTTGTAATACCTACATTATTTCTAAGTTTTATACAGTATTTTATCTATTTTTATTTTTGAATAAATTTTATTATTTTTATTTTAGTACCTAAAGATGTCTTAGCTATTCCATGCCATATGCACGCTGTATTATTTTTATGGCCACTGTGCGCCATTAATAGCAAGGTCACGTTCGGAACGGCAAAGTGGTTCCTAAGTTTTTCGGTCAACTTAGGAACTTTTAGATAACATAACAGAACATCACGCCTGTAGTCCCAAAAGGGTAAGGTAGGGGTGTGCCCTATTGTACACCCACATTTCGTCAGTTATGTTAAAATCTAATATCGATAGGGGCGAGCCTATTGCCATCAACCGGGCACAAATTCAGACCCTTACAGATAGTCGTGACCGAAAGAGCTCTGTTTACTTATCTGTTACATTGCTTGATATTGCTGGTTTACTTAACTGTCATATCGACTGACCTCGTGTCAAGTATTATTTTATAGTTATTTCAAAAAATTATGGCGGGACGAGCCAGAGAAAACAAACGACCAGAGCCATTTGCCCAGCCAGTGGGATTATGGAAGCTAACAGTAACAGTAAAATTACCCTAGGTTTATCTAGATCTAAAATATAACCAACAAAATACTATATAAAATAATATCTCTTCAAGTTGGACCCTATAGGTGATTAAAGCAATTTGTCATTTCAAGTGAGCCACATCAGCCACATGTTCCTACAATGCTCTATGTAATTGATGTGAAAGATATGTGACGTAGTTACCACAATGTAGATAAATCGTCAGAAGACTAACTTCACTGACAGCTTTGCGCAACAAACTCTGCAGCAGGGAGAGTTTGTTGCGCCACTTTGTGGATCGAAAAAATGCTCTCGAAGACATTGGAGCTGTATTACACATTGGACAATGGACTTATACTGTCTGCGGAACGGAGAGAATAACCTTTACATTCTTGCACACGGTGATGTTATCATAAATAAATAGTTACATCGCCGTGTGCAAGGATATAACGGTTATTCTCTTCGTTCTGGATATATAAGCATTAGCTCCATTAATTTTTTTGCAAAAAAAATATAAGTTGCCAATTTGCCTACCAGATTGTATCCTATGATATATTTATACATAATATTGACTATTAGAAGCCATTTCAAGCAAAAATCTACACTTTATATTTAAGCTCCAATGTCTTCGAGAGCGTTTTTTCGATCTACAGTGCGCCACTTTTTCCCAACTAAAGCAATAAGGAAGTGGTGAAGTGCGGCCGTTTTGAGGAACTGTTTAGTTATATAATTTTAACATTCAAAAAGTGCTGATTCTCAGCCAAGTTAGAATAATTTTTAATCACTTTTGTTTTTGAAGGACTTTTTGTTTTGTAAGATGAAAGCTCTTGAATTCATCTGATTCGCTAAAAATGTAATATTTCTACAGCTTATAATGTTACCATTGCTGGGACACAGGCCGGCTTTATGATAGTGGGAGTGGGCCGTAATCCAACACGCCCCCCTGATTTTTGTATGCCTAACTAACTACCCACTGTTGTCGATAAAAGCTAAGTAAGTCATGTTAAGACTTAATTTACAAATACAATATAATATGCATTAGTTTTAGAAAAAAAACATTGTAATATTGGCATTCAGGTCTTTTAGTACACTCAGACGCGTAAAAATATGTGTGAGATGATCGAAAACTGGTTAAATGGGCCTTGTATGCTTAGTATTCATAAAAAAACTTTTAAACTTGTAACCATTTTGCTGAAGATCCTAGAAAATTACTTTTAAAATATATTTCTAATTAAACAATTTAAATTAAATAAATGCACAACTACTTATAATTATGTATGCTTATTTATTTTACTACCTATAAAGTAAGATCTCCTGCGGGTGTTTCCCCACACTACATACACCTTCCTCATGTTTCGTCACAGGTTTCGTGTAATGTTACCCTACACGTGCGGGGGCCCGGCTTAAGACGCAGATATATGCCAGTGACCTTGAGTGGTTAGCTTGCGTTTTCTGAGGCCCTAATGTGAGTTTCTTTTAACCATCTCGACTTTACGCATCGACCGCGACATAGCGTTTCCTCAAGATGTTTTCCTTCACCGTTTTAAGCGTATCCTATACAGCTAACAAATCGTCGAACGACTTATTTGGTTAAGGGCCAATTTCCCAATGGTCGAACTACTTTTATGTAAGGAGTATGTGAGAGTAGTAAGTGAGTATGATAAGGCAGTTGTACAGCTTTTAAAGAAAATATGTCAAACTGTTAGATTTATTCTTCAGAAGGAAGATATCTGACGTTTGAAAACTTAGTATGGTTATTATAATTAGTGCACAGATGACAAGAGAATGTAACTGCTGGCATACACATTGACCAGTAGTCGCATTTTCACAAGCAAGCCTTTGGTTACAGTGAACCTTCTGCATAATTCTATTTTCTATTGCCACGGGCTATCAATCATAATAAATGAATGTACGATCGTAATATGACGGCCCTTAAAATATTCCTTTAGGGTATCTCTCTAACAGAATTGTTAATATATTTTCTTGGAAGTTGTACAATATGAAAATGATTCATACATTTTGGTTAGACGGTTATTACAAAAATTTCTGTGTTATTAAAAGCTTATTTGCTAGAATAAGGATTATTAAATAATGTTCCAGAGAACTTTCTCTATTTTTCTTGCGTATAAATAGGTAATATGAAATTAATTAAGCTTGGAATTCCAAGAATCCAAAATCCACTTTTGTGGAAAAAAAAATTCGGGCTTTTTTTACCTCGATTTCGATTTGATTTGATCAATAAGTCAAGCGTGTCCACAATCTAAATGTCACACAGTTTACATGATGTGACGTCTATATGAGACGTCAACAGCATAAATAAAAAATTTAAAACACCCCCGACACAAACATTTCCTCATTTCTGTTTCCTACTCCATCACCAGACCCTGTTCATCATCTATCTATAAACTATTCCTTGAGACCATTCCAATAAGCCCAAACACGATACCTGTGCTATAAGTTGGTAAGGGAGCTGGGTATCCTGCAAATTCCAGGTGATGCTTCAGCATCAGTTCAAGATTACTATGTTCTTCTAATATCATTGAAGAAACAGAATACCAAATTTCAAATCGATCCAGACTTATGGCACATCCATTCATCAACTAGAAAAGAGCTGATAATCTTCAAACGGCTGAACCGATTTTCTTGAATCATAGCTAAGAACACTCTCGATCAAGTCACCTTAAAAACAAAATCACAATTGGTTCCGCCGTTTGTGAGCTACGATGGCGCAGACTGACACACAGATACACACGTTAAACTTATAACACCCCTCTTTTTCTTTCGGGGGTTAAAAACAAACAAATATAAGTAAATCAATCAAAACATTTGCCACATGTAGCATTGATTAAGAATCCCCACACGGACGACTTAATTAAATAATCCTTTGAATCGCGAAACGTGACCTGTACAGTATCGCATGTCTTCATCAGCAACCTTCGAAAAATACATCCATCTCATTCACACTTCATCCAGAACCATATGAGTAAAAGAGACAAGGCATGTTTAGTTGAAAGCTCAGCATCGCATTAAACGCTTCGCTACAAAAATAAATCGGTTATCACGGTGTTTGATCGTAAGCCGGGCGAGCCTGGAGATTTTATGCGCGTGTTATTTTATCAGATGCAATAATGTAGGTGCAGAAATAATGGCACGAGTCGTCGATCCTAATAAAATAATAAACATAACGCTCCAACAGCTGATGCCCATCAACACATAATTAACTTTGAGACTACACAAATGTTGATCCTTTGCAAGAATTGACACTGCGGATCTAAGGAACAAAAACTGCTATACTTATGTATTTTTTGAAAATTACAATATTTTCTTACGCCATCACATAAATAAATTTAAATACTAAATTATGTTTGTCCACCAAAGTAAGAGAGCAAGCCGTCACTTGCTTTGACAGGGTTAGTCACAAGTCATTTCATGGTGTATTTAACACGTCCCATTTAGCCCAAGTACGTTAGCGACATACGCCAAACAGACATAAACACAGTATATAAACACTTATATACACATCCACTCTCCCACGAACAACAAGGGCAAAGTACAAATATTTGTAGCTCGGTGTAATTATGTATTGCGGTAATGATGTGGGAACATTTTTGTATGTTTACGTACCTACCTACCTACTTAAAACTGCACATTCCATATCTGTCTTTCACATAATGAGTTCAGATTTATATGCGAGGACTGCTTTGCTTTGTCCTGAATGTCCTCACATGGTAAGCTTATCTAACAGAAGTGTAATATTAGGCAAATCCATAAACGATAACGGACAACATATTATGTTGGTCACCCATATATAACTCGTTAACCGATACTGGATAATTGTAGAGAGACAGTACTAATCAACAAGACTAATATCTAATTAATACTAGCAACATAATCTAAATAAAAACACGAATAAAGGAAAACATTTCACAAGAAATCCAATACATTAAAACACGTTGACAGTTAATAGATACGTCTCTAAATACATTATGTATAAGAAAAATGGCTCCCAAGCTGTACCTGACATATCAATTTATAATCGTCACGCGACAACGAGTAGTGAAGACATAGATCGAAGGACCAACCATCCGTAACAAAAGGTTAACATGTGATGGATCATGAATCTACTCTCGATATAGATTCTATAATGCAACAGGCGTTTGAACAACTCGTCACACCTTTCTAGGAACTGGCCACAGAATAATATGAGTAAACTAGGAGTATTAATACATTTATTTTAGTATTTAATGGTTAAGAAATGACAAATAAAGACGATATACTTCCAAGAACAATAAGGCAAATGACTGGTAAAACATAAGACAACAAAAAATTTAAAACAAGACGGATTCTTTAAACATTAACACTGTTCGCACTCGTTCTGACTAAGGGAAATACAGTTCGATGAAGCCAATTAGAATATTACAATTTCCGATAAAGATATATCCTATAAACTCGAAGGACCAAAGTTTTCCAATCAAGACGTAACTTGTCAAGTATTAGGAGGACTCTACTGTATGCGAAGTAGCTCTAATAGACATTTTAATATAGTTCGCCAATCGATGATGTTATTGAACGCGGAAACGTGTGGATGAGAGAGGTGAATGGCCGGCAATTGTGGCGCCTCTTCGGAACTGTATGTAGGAAGGTATATGTCCCACAATAGTCGATCTATAATAGACTTCGGAGAAATCTCTAATATTTGCGTGTGACATTTCTAAGCAGTTGTTTTGAACAAAACACGGCTCGTTGTTGACTTCCTCTAAATTAAACTCCTTGTTAGCATTTTATGTCTCTTTTATTGTTGAAGTAATTGGAATTGACGAGAAAGGAAGAAAAGGTCGGGCCCTTCGGATAGGTCAGTGTCGTACTCATTACCAGACCAGCGCACATGTTTAACCAGATGTTACGGGAATTTGTAAGGTTGGGGTCACATTCTTATATGTAGTGTGACAGTTTACTGTTCCTATGGAACTTGAAAGTGTGATGTATGGCAATCGATGCGGTTTATCAAGTCTAGTATGATTATTCAAACATAACTGGCGAAATGTGGGTGTACTATAGGTACCTCTGCTCAACTCTTCGGGGAAACAAGACGTGATGCAACGCATTCTTAATCCTAGTCCAAACTTTATAATTACGATTAAAATATTATTATAATAAAATTATATATTTTATTATTTATGTTATATTTATATTTTATATTATTATATTATATAATATTATAAATGCGAAAGTGAGTTTGTTTGTTTATTTGTTTGTTACGCTTTCACGCTATAACGGCTAAACGAATTTGGATGAAATTTGGCACATAGATAGACTATGACCTAGGTGTGGACATAGGATTTGACTTTTTATCTCGATATTCCCACGGGACCGAGACTTATGCGGGTAAAACCGTGGGGAGCAGCTAGTATATAATACTCTCAAAAAATCAACAACATTAACACATTTTCCAGTAATTATTTATAAGACACAGTATTTTCTTAACTCGTAAACCCAGACTTTTTATAACTTCAATTTCAAATTTTATACGCAGTGCTCTGAATCAAGGTGTTTATATTAAATTAGACGGTAATAAATTCGAACGTCACACATGATCAATGAGATGACGAATTAATGTACAGGAATCTTAAAATAATAGTATGGAGATGAAAATGTAGCCAGTCAAGTGAATAATGGCGGAGTGGGTTCTTGTTACAGTTTGTTACGTACATATAGAAAGGTAGTTTTATATTAGTTAGGTTTGATACGTTTTACATAAGATAAAGTAGGGCCTGGAATTTAGGGCACCGTCATACACCTTTTTATTTTAACTCCTTGTTTTTCGGCATTCCTTTAAAATGTAGGGTCCGTTTATCTGCAACGAATCCTTTCTTATGGTAAATTGCCGTGTAAGTATCGTTTTATCTTCTCGTAAATTATAAGCCACGGCTAAATGTAAAACGACTAATTAGGCGGTCCAAAGGCGCGCAAAAATTAAAGGCCTTTGATTTCAAAGCTTTAAAAATAAAATTTAAATCCTTGCATAAGAGCATTTTACCGCCAAACAGACCGGTGCGTAATTACGCGGTTATTTTTATCACAAAGACGCAAAGTGAATAAAAGGCGCATGAATTTATGTGTGCTATCAATTCACGTCTAAATTGGTCCTGACAGCCGCGGGCTGCCACTAAGGACCACGTGGTTTGGTGTTTAATTATGCTGTCATGTTATGCAAGTATCCCAAATACTTTAATTTAGAGGAATCTTAAAATAATAGTATGCAGATGAAAATGTAGCCAGTCAAGTGAATAATGACGGAGTGGGTTCTTGTTAGTTTTGTTACGTACATATAGAAAGGTAGTTTTTTATTAGTTAGGTTTGATACGTTTTACATAAGATAAAGTAGGGCCTGGAAGTTAGGGCACCGTCACGCATTTCAGAAAAAACAAAATTGTGCTACAATTCACGTCTAAATTGGTCCTGACAGCCGCGGGCTGCCACTAAGGACCAGGAGGAGGGGGTAGGAGGGTGGTTTGGTGTTTAATTATGCTGTCATGTTATGCAAGTATTTGGGGTTATGCTTGCTTTAAATATTGTTTGTGTCATATTCGGTTTTGTCTCTACCGTACTGTATCAGGCACAGAACAAGGCAGACACTTCCTGTCTCTATAATTACGCAAATATCGTTGGATGCAAATGAAAGCTTCTGTTCCTATTTCAGTAAATATTACATCAGGTTTGGCACGTATCATCGTACCTACCTGCTAAACTTTGCATTTCATGAATTTTGCCATCTGTTTTTACCCGACTGCCCCAGAACGAGGGTAATGTTTTTCGAGAGGATGTGTGTATGTTTATTTTTAAGTAAAAACATAGGTACATATGCCATCAAGTATTATCGATTTGAAAAGAAGAAGAAATCAATTAAGGCCTGATTAATCTTATAAGATTAATCTGGCCTTAATGGATTTCATATATACTTTGAGTATATGTTAATATACTTTAAGTATCTAGTAAGTACTCAAAGGAAGTTTAAAAAGAGAATAAATTGCTCTTAGCCACCCCTAAATTCCTCAACGTCAGCGTACAAATTGCATGACGATGAATGTGTAAACGTTAGGTTCTAATACTACATTCTTTGTCGATGTTCAGTAATGGATTTCCCTATTAAACCTATACATTATTCTGAAAGTCTGCCTTAATCCACTATTTCCAGTATCCAGTTGTTGCTGGAAATTATTTCCTATTCCAACCATGTTTTTATTTATTATATCTGCATCTATAAGAGCAGCTGCAGTGAACGTATCAAATAAACAAAAAATATATAAAGTTTTTAGAGAAACGGAATAATATCTCTGGCTAAAGAAAGAAAGAAGATACGTTTATTTGCGGTAAACATGACGCAAAAAAAAAAGAACATAAAATTAAAAAATAAACAAGTTTAGGGAAAATATGCGTCACATCCACACAAAATGGCCATCGCTCAGCATAATGCTGCGACCCTATGCAAGACAGAGCTCCAGCGCTGGTTTTCAGCGACAGTTGGCGGCTGCCGGCTACTTGCGAACAATTTTTTTTTTCTGGATGCAGCACCAGGAGGACCCAACCCTTTAAAAAAATTGTGGTCGCTTTGGATTAGGAGTCACGAGCCATACATTAAATATCAAAACTATATCCTCAATTAGGGTTGTGGTCATGCCCACAAATTTTGATGAGGTTTTCACCATCGTTTACAGAATTTATTGCGGAAGGTTTATGTGTATTATACGTTAGTATTAAAGTTACGTAAAACTAAATAAAACCCCGATGTTTTATCAAGTCGTAAAAACCGTGCGAAACAGGAGCGGGTCGCTAGTGTCTACATAATATTATGCCTTGTTTTAATACATATATACTTATATAGGGCATAGAAAGCTTTAGTTCACTATTATTTCACATAACTCAGCGACGCCTTTGTTTTCAAATGATCCTATTCAGTCCGCGTGCTCCCTCAATTGATCCATAAAACATTTTCAAGTAGAATTTAAACGGTTGGGTAAAATGAATGTTTCATACGTCTAACGAATTATTCAGCGTTTGATGAATTCAACATTAATTTAGTTTTAAGAGCTTTTAGCTTCAAAGTCAAATGTGTTATGTGATTTTAATTATTTAAATTTTCTTCTTGTGATCATTTAGATGCGTTTACGGGAGACTGGCCAGAGAAGGCAACACACATGGAACAGCCGTGGGATAAACAAGGTTGTAAAAAAAAAACTTCTTGGTTTTCATTGCGGTCTTTCACAATCAAACTGTCAGTCTAACCATTTCGTTCGTTTCTGAGAAATGACGTTCACCATCTTCAAAAATGCACAACGCAAAAATACCTCACAAAACTCAAATTATATTTTATGAAATACTTATTGTATGGAAAAAAATCTTCGAGCGTTAAAATTGATTTCAGTACGGTTAACAGTAGAAAGTTATAAAATTTTATACCCTTACAAAATTTAATAACTTTCTGCTTCGATGTAAACTGAAACATTTTAAAATGACAGACTGAAATTCGGTATATAGGTCAGCCGAACCATCGTTCACTGTGGCCTGTATTAACTATGCATTAAACAACTAAACAATAGCATTCATGAATATTTATTGTTTCGCGTTTCGTTGTTAATTGGCATTTATTGATCAATCAAACCTGACTATTGTGCAATCATAATTAATTCGTGTTGATTGTAAATAATTGCACGTAATGATAATTAATTGGTGACATGTGCTTAAAGCTAATGCCATATACCTAGCTGCGTTAGCCACCGTGTTTTATTAAAATATAGAGGACGCAAATTAAACACAGGCATTTACTGCCACCGCTAAACTCATAACTCTTCATTTACAATTTGCTCAAGTCGAGTAAGATGAGAAAATATTTGACAGCGGTTTCCGCGCAAACGGAGAGGTGACACTACATTGCATTTCAAGAAGATTACTTTTTAACTTGTTGTGCTGCCAGCAAAGTAAATTTAAAGCTGTAACCTCATCAGTAACTAAATGAGAACTGTATTCAATGAGAGCATGTCTTATTTTTTGTAAGTATCGGTGTTTTTCCATTGCATTGCTAGGTTCCGCATTGATAAAAGCAACCAGTTCCAGATCTGAAGTGGAATGTTTCTGGTTTTCCGAGAAACGAACTCAACAGGATACATTTTTAGCGTTAAAACACTATCAGTAAGTAATAAATGTTCAACGTATTTGGTGTAATCCCATCAAATAATCATGTTAAATGCACTGAACACAGCTGCAAGAATTTCGAGAGTCAAGACCACACGCCAGTGAAGCCCACAGATAAGATAAAAACAAAATTTATACGTGTGAGGATTATTTCTCAATGGATTCCATTCTTATATGGCAACAGAATTTTAAGCACGTTGTGTATAATTCGATAATCCGAAAATTTCATACAGGATCGATGTTTATCTCGTACGCCTGGCAAGATATCCGTGAGCAGATAAAATACGCGAATTTTGTCCGCAATATTGTTTTCGGGGCACACGATCTGGGGTCTTTGACCTATACCGGCTTACAGAAACGCATATATTTTCGAAAATATATTCATTATTCCTTTACATTAAACCTGACCTATTTTCTCGAAAGATAATCTAAGCAGTTTTGTGATGTCACCTATTTGCTGCGTTTAAATCTGCGACTAAATTGAGTGGGTAAGTAGATTGGTTCCATTTTCCATATCCCCCCGGAATCCCTCCCTGGTGACCCGTAAATGCAAAATGGCGGCCGGGAATGTAAGAAAATGGCCGCTTAACTATTTTAATATAAGACAAGTGGAGAAGTTTTGCGAAGTATGTTGTTTGTTTGGTATGTTACCTGTTTAGTTGACACGTTAGAATGTTAAATTATGTAAGAATGGCGTAAATATTTGAATTTTACATAGATAGAGCTAACAAATAAGATTTTTCTTTTACAATTATTTCCGAATAATAGGTAGATTCTTAGATATCACAGTCGCTGAAACTCGAAAACTTTTTCAATTTCATAATGTAAATAAGTAATAAGACAAAAGTTTAAGTTTTCGTTCTATCTGAAACATTGACACAATTTTCTCAGCACCAAAAGAAATAAACATTTCTAAGCATAGCATACCTCCGTGATATATTTCCGCTATAAACAATAAAGTCTCATTCTGGGCATTTCTGGGTGGTCCAAAAACGTTTTACGATTTCCGTGCTTCAGACGATTGATAGGCATCCTCCTCGATCCAATTTACGGAATGACTGACATGTTTTAGCTGACCCGCTGAAAATATCCTTCGCAGAATAAAATTTTCGGTGAATATAATTTTGGACGTAGGTATGTGGTTTTGAAATAAATAATAATACAGTTACACAGTAAAAGTGTGGCCTTTTAGAAGCCCACATAGCCATGTATTGAAAACAACAGACAAGAGAGTAAGTCAAAACAATAGGGAATATAAAAGTCAAAATAGAATTTAAAAATATCTTTCTAAAATAGGCCAGTGTTTGGATTATGGAAGAACAGTTAATCGCATATGGTGCAAAACTGTAGTGTTTGGTGGTGTAAGCCCTAATAGGCCTTAAGACTAGATGGGAAATTGAAAGTGGCCTATATGAATCAGTGTATGTGAATCGATAGAACAGCAACTTCAGGGTAAATTCTACTGTTTTAGTATAATTTTTATATAGGGTAATCCGCTGCCCTAGATAAGACCGAGGACATTATCTTTAGACGTTGAGCAGACGATGGACAACTTGTCCGTGGACAATTAGTCCGCGAAGATAGAACGTATGGAAATCTTTGCAGTACTCACACAGAAGAGAAAACGACCGTTCCGCTGATGATTGCTGGATCAGCTCTCTCATGCTGGATTAGCGGTCAAAATGTCCGACGTCTGCCAAGACATAAAAAAAGTAAGTCTTGTAAGACAGTGGTCTACCACTTTGTTCTTAGACAATAGTAGGTTGTCAGCGGTATGCAAGATTTCGTTGTTTATTCAATATGGTGAAATGTAACACGTGCCAAATAAAGATAATGATCGAAATACAAAACAAAGCTGTTGTTGTGGCATTCTCGTACAAAAAATACACATGGCTTCAGATCAATGAACTCGTATCATTTAGCGATGCAACTCATCTAAAATAAAACAAAAGCAAATAACTAACGCAAATAGTCCGCGTATTCTTAGACGGAAGATTTGCTAATATTGTAAAAATTATTTATTTATAATTTAAACGTAAGCATCTAATTGTGAAGAAATTGATGAAAATATTAAACCGTTCAGTGCCGGGAGCCCATCTGGAGGGTTCACTTAGTCGCATATGGGATAATAATGGGTAACCTCGTGGAGGGCTCATTTTAAATGTAGGTTTTTCTTAGCGAATACAACATTATAAGCCGTGAAAATAAAATCAGATGTATATTTTAACAAGATTTATTAGTGTATGCGTTGGTTTTAAAATCCAAGCATTTTTATTTTTTATGTCATTTTTTGTTCACGGTTACAAATATTCACTAAAAATGTAAAAGGTTGGAAACTACGTATAGCGACAAGACCCCCTGAAAATACTATTGTACGACGTTTTATAGCACGGTTTTAAACCGAATGCCGTTCGTTACCCATCCGCGATGGTTAACTTTAGCGCAAACGTAATGCCGGCAACCCTCCCGGAGGGTTCACTCCCAATATGTTTGGTGGCATGGCGTATGATTTCTATGAAAAATGGTTGGAGTCGAAAGTGTTAAAGCACTAGGTACCGCCATTAGTTTAGCCCGAAGAACAGAAGAAAATTGCGTGCATTGGAGGAAACCTACAATACAGGTGGAAGAAGAGTTCATAATAATATCTAAACCTGAAAAAAACGAGAAAACATGAACTAAGAAAAAACAGTGGTCTTACGTATCGCATTCTACATAATCATATTCTATATCCCTTTTAATAAACGAACTATTTCCCGAAGTGATGCAAAACCACATCCTGTGCAGTTTTCCGACGTCTTTTGAAATTGGAACACCCACTTATGTGTCTACTAATCATACCTACCTACCTATGTTGTGTGTGGCAAGGGAAACAGTTTCATTATTTAGGACTACAGGCTGACCTTTGCATTGCTTGTCTGCTCCCACGCACTTTTCCCTAGTTCCTCTAGATACTTGGACTTTGACTCAATTTCTACAAAAGGATTCCTGAAACTGTTTTTGTCCCCTACATGTGTAGGTTTGTTTCAGTATAGTTTTGTTAGTCAAAGTAAGCCAGTAAGTAAAGTATTATTTAATATTCCACAATGTCACAGTCGTTCTGCAAGAAAAGTAGTAAATATGATGAATGTTTTATAATATTCTTAAAACATAACTTCGTAAATCTTTGATTTTGTTTGTCCCAATTATTTTTTGTTTACTTCACAAACATAAAAGAAAAATGTTTAAGTAGATAACAAAATAAAATTGTGAGTATCTAATAACTTTCGGTACCGTCCTATATTATCAGAACAATTTCTCTATCAACACCATTTCGACGCGATGTATTTTTTGGTCCTAAAGTCCGAAGTCTATTCCTGCACTTGTTATTCTAACCGAATGACGCATGCACTAGAATTCTAAGCACGCGTGTAGCTATACTATGCCTTAGAATTGTAAACTTACAAACACAATAATGTACCATAGTTGAGTAAATAAATAACCTACTTACTTTAAAATTATGGACTTATTGGGAAAATGGATAGTGTGTCAGGGAAGTCCTAGCCTTAGGTATTTAATTGTTTAGAATAATGTCGCTTTTTGTAAACGCAAAAACTGACGAATAGACTTAGAATTAACATGATTTTTATTTATAAAATAAATTAGTACATATATTTTGGCAATAGACTAAAAGGACCAATTTTTTTTATTCATGCTAGATCCTTTAACTTCTCTTTTCCAAAGCTTGCTGTAAGCATTGCACAGAAACCTAGTCGTATACTTTTTAGCTATGCCCAACCAAACTGAGTTTCACTTTGAAAAAATATAAAATACCTATATCTAATATAAATATATATTATTTTATACCCCCCGTAAAATAATCCTCTGATTTACGCGACACATTAGACATGATTAATTTAAATTCACCACTGAGTATGCAAATCGTTACTTTCGTGTATTATAAACGTCACGGGATCATTCGAGGTAGGGCGAGAGGAAATGGAGCGGTGCCAGCAATTGTTTCGCTACTTCCCATCGTTTTAATTTTATTTTGATCGCGTAGCTTTCTGCAACTAAAGCGTCATGCGGCGTGTTTTCGTCTGAAACTAGCACATCTTGGCTAAAGGCACAATTCCGTAGCCAACCGCAGGCGGTAGCAGCAGGCGACGTGTCGCTGCGACACGACTGGTTTCTATGAATTTCTATGAAACCGACGTGTCGCTAGCTACGGAAGGTCGTGTCGCGGTGACACGTCGCCGTTGCCTGCTGCTGGCGCCTGCGGTCAGCTACGGAATGGTACCCTAATAGTGACTGCACATGCATAACTGTGGGGTGCACTTGTGGTCCCCGCTTTGGGCATACTTACATGTGTTAAATAATTCTCTTAGTAGTCAAGAATGTTTATTTAGTGTGTGTTAGTATAGTATCTAAACTCAAATTTTATTATATGCCGTAATTTCGTATTAAAATTAATGCATATCCCGATTTATATCGGGATCTGGCAAACTGATATCGGGGAAACTGATTTTTACAGTACATAGCTATCTATGTACTGTAAAAACCAGTTTCCCGATATATATCGATCCCGATAGCAGTTTCAACCAAGCAATTACGTTAAATCTTTATTTTTCCTTAATAGGAAAAACACGAAAGCTTTTTTCCTGAAGAGGAAATTGTACTGAAATTCTTAACGCTATATAGACCAATCCGGTTACCTCTCCGATTCACATGAAAAAAGAACGGTTAACAAGAATCCCAATACCATCTGTATCTCTTCACATAAAAATAGCAACAATAAAGAACTATATAATGCTTTGCACATACGATATATTGACGCGCGAATCTGCCGTGCGCATGCGCATCAAGAGAAGATACCATCGTAAATTATTGACGCTTAATTCAGACGTTGAATTACTGTCAGTTTATCTGCAAACAGATAATGGAGGATTTAAACGTCAATGGAGCTTAACGGGCGACCATTCAAGGCCAGTTTTGCACGTCGTTTTCTAATAATATAAACCGTTTAGATTGAGAGATAATATGCTTTTACTGACTGGTTGGTATGATAGGATCTGTGCAGCTTTCAGATGATTCTGAGTATCGTATGCGTAAATTCTATAACATTGTGCGAATATTTTTTTATCTCAACTTTTTTTTTCGGAAAACTTTCACCCATAGGATAACTTATCTCAGGTTTTAATCTGATATTCTATTTTGGTATACAAGTCATAAACAAGAATGTATCAATATTTCTAGATATGTGTCTACTAGAAATGGCTTTAGCAACTGTACAATAATTGAACTACATATAAGTAAGTTGTTTTCTTCACAAAAGTAATAAAAACGTCAGCGACCGAAATTGGTCCTTAGATACGAAAACAAAAACTAGTTCACAATACTGACAACAACATTTATCTTGAAATGAAATATAAAAACATACGAGTATGAGAGTTTTCCGACATTGTACACAATTCGCCCGTCGAGCGCAGCTGACATCCTTCTGTCCCCACTTGTACTATACATTGGACGCGCATATTTAACCGTACATTATATACTATTACGTAAGAACGTGCCCAATACGTTCTAGAATTATTGAAAATGTTCCTATTTCAGGGTTTGTTGACGTCAAACCTGGAAATAGCCAAACATGTGAAATCTTAGACGAGCCAAAGGTTCGTTATAAAGATTTTAGAGACTTAGGAAGAATCGTTGCACTGCAGCCAGCATGTGCGCTTGTTATTTATTGATAGTGTTGTCCACAGAATACCAGAGCAGAGAAGAATGCCATTTACGAATGAATGAATTAATGAAATGCACCGACCCCAGCGTGGTTTACCAGACTCGATAAATCGAATGAACTCCAAGATGCTTCATGAGGCTACAGAGGCCATTGCATATCAAAGAGTAGACCGGGGGGCGTGGTCCTAGCGGAGAAGATCGCGATCTACACACAAAAAGGTGGTTTAAAAGTATGACTACTAGCGCCTCCCGTGGGACCCTTTGGCAACTTAGATATTGTGTTGTCAACCTATGCACACTGTATAAGCTCAAGTATGCGTATACCTCTTCATAACCTAGATAAGAAATACATGATAAACTACGTATTTACATTACTAACAAACATATATCGGCTGTTTAGAAAAAATCTAAATAAATCATAAGGTAAGGTAAAAGTATCAGCACTCAAACAAAAACAACAAATAGTTACCAAAATTTGAAGTTGATTGGATAACTCCAAACATATGTACGCCTACGACTATACGAAAATAATATGATTTATCTCGTACGTATCAGTTTATAAATATAAAAATGTGTAAACACGACAACCTACGCTCACATGAAATATAGTACCATAAGTAAAAATTTTAAATTTTTATCATTAGGTATGGCGCAATGAGCTTGACAGTAGAACCTATATGTCCTGCAATGGGTGCTTCAGGAGGGGCTTGTGGCTCAATAATAACAGCCGCACGGATCGATCGAAGGTTAAGCTACGCTTGCCGCGGTCGGTTCGTGGATGTGTGATTATCCATTATATATCGAGACCCCTGCGTGCCCCGGAAAGCACATTATTCCGTTGGTCCATGTCATTCGCATATTTTTGACAGTCGTTACGGGTAGTCAGAAACCGAAAAGTGTGAGAACCAGTCTTACCAAAGAGTATCGTGTTACCCAGTTACTGGGTTGTGGAGGTCAGATAGGCAGTTGCTCCATGTAAATTACTGGTATTCAGCTGCATCTGGTCAGACTGGAAGCTGACCCCAGCATAGTAAGGAAAAAGCTAGGCAGATAGGTTGTTTCAAGTTTTTACAATAATCTATTCCTATAGTCATGCAAAAAAACAATTTGTCCTAACGAAATTAAATGAAATGAAATTGTTTATTCTGTAAATAGGATATTGGAATCACTTTTACACGTCATCTTAAAAAAATAATTAAAAATTAGCTAGATGAGTTCGGCGTTTCCTATCTGACTACTCTGAGAAGAAAGGCCGAAACAAACTCAGAGGTCATAGTCTCTTTTAAAGTCCAGACATAATCTTGGTCAGGCCATATGAGGACCATGTAGATTAGTGTCTGAAATGGTCTTTTGAGAAAAGAACCACACAGATTTGAGTGGACCTGTCCTGTCAGTGCAAGCATTTGTCAGTAATCGTGGAGCTCAACCCAGAACTTAAGGAGCTCAACTCGACGAACAATACCAAAGAAAGGACATTTGGGTAGGCCTCATAAACTACTCAAACTGCCAGACCATCATTAAAACTAAATAAGAAAGAAAAAAACAATAATAAATAAAAAATCCACATAGTCCTCACATTCACAAAAATTTAAAAAATTAAATTAAAAAAATACTTTACAAAGTAATAATGTCATTTTGTATGTAATTTTTATATAATACTGGTATTGATTTTATGATTTTTGCACAAGGCTTAGCAGAGCGAACAGCTCAACAACACAATATATTGCGACTATTGGAGAAATAGTAACAAATAACATTGTAGCACAAACACTCGTGGTCCTACGTTCCACAGTTCCAGACCAGACCCAATCAAACTACAATGCAACAAATATTGCAACAATCCCGAAGGATTTGAGAGAAGTCGGGGCAAAGCTGAAAATGTTATTTTGTAAAGTTTAGGTTTTAGAATCTTTTATCTAATTTTCTTAGACTTATCTCAAGCTTTTAAAATTCAACCCCTTTTCTTACAACGAGGTTGTTTTTTTTTTTGTATTTTACACGGAGCGATCATTGAGCGAATTTCGATACATAAACCCACTAAGGCCTTTTTTTTTTTTTTGTTTGGTAGATTATCAAAAAACTTGTCCCGCTCTGGGTGGAGCGGGAGGGCGTGTCAAACTCTTACTGACTAAAACCCACCCGTGTTCCTTCAGTTGCCTGTACGTTGCCAGGGGCCACGGTAAACCCCAGCAGGCATCGGTCCTATTGGAGCCCTTCAATTGCTGACATCTCTTTAAGGCGCGCGTGGAACATAACGCGCCGTCGACCTGGGCCTGGTCCTTATCGGACGGCGAGCTACCCGTTGCTCACCATCTGCAAGCCCGCGCCTACGGTGGCCGGGCCTGCGATTTCCGACGCCCAGGGCGTCTCCTGCGGCGGAACCCACTAAGGCCTTAAGGATACTAAGATCCACTTGCACCACAAATCACGAAATGCTTTAAACGCTAAACTTATTTATTTAAAACATAATTCTGTTTCTGATGATCTTCAAATGATTGACAAAAATAGAACAATGTTTTAGAATCGTTTAAATTTTGTGATTTATGGTGCAAGTAGGCCTTAACCACAATGTTCATAAATAAAAATAAATAATAAATTCATTTATTTCAGGTAGTTACACCCATTTCCAAAAATAATTTAAAAAAAAAAACAAATCAGATTCAATGGAATTAAAAATAAATTAAATCGAAATACCTAAATGGAATCAAATAAATAAAATTAAATGACATCAAAATACATGTAAAAGCCAAAGCAAAAATAGTTATAAAACAGCAGTAAATCAATAGTATCTAATTTAATACACTCTCAAGGACCATTCTAAGTTGGTTTCTAAGCGTCTGATCCCCATAACATAAAGCAGTTATTTATACGCCTACGTATCCTTAGTTTGACTTTCAAGCTTTTGTCTGCCTGTATCGACCATCATAGATTCTATTCTCGTATGACAACCAAAGCCGACGTGTTTGTGTCTAATGTTCATTTATTATACTTTATAATAGGACGCTACCCAATAGCATCCTCCGGATTTACGTCTAATCGTCCACCGCCTGCAGATTTTGCATCTTTACTCCGACAGTCGGACATAAAGCTATTGGTACAAGTAAACGGTGGGATGTGATCGTCCCTTAGCTGTGTTTACTGCTAAGAGCCTCTACTTTGTATGAAACTTATCGGTAGAAAACTACGTAGTGTTTAAGAGGTTCCCTATCCATTTGCATAAAATGTTAAGGCCTAATATAACTTAGCATAATGTTGTTTGGCATAATTATATTTTCGCATAATATAATTACGCATAACAGCTTACGCATAATTTTTTTAAGCATAATTTCTCTAACCATAATAATGATTAAGCATAATATTCTAAAGCATACATTTATTAAGCATAAAGTTAAAGCATAAATTTATTAAGCATAAAGTTAAAGCATGCAAGCAAGCATGCAAGCAAGCATGCAGTATGCAAGCAGGCATGCAGCATGCAGCATTCAAGCGAGCATGCAACATGCAGCAGGCAGGGTTTCTGTCACGGCTCCGGCGCTGCGGGCCTCCGGCGGCCCCACGCGTGCTAATCGTCGCAGACGGCATTCGCTCACCACAGCAGCTTCGGCTTGTTGGCCGGCTTCGCCGGCCAGCCTCAGCCGCGGTGGCTCGCTCGCAGCCGCCTGCTCCTCAGCCCGCGGGCCGCCTCGCTCCTACGCGCCTACGCGATTTTAAATTACACTCTAGGGGTAGGACAAACAAGACTACGTGGAGTCGGTTTTGCAGCAATTCGGTTCTTAGGCCTACTAACGTTATGCGAATCAAATTTATGCCAAAACAAATTAGTCTTTAAGATGATTATGCCAACATAAAATGTATGCCTAAAAAAATTATGCCGAAGTATTATTATGCCAAAACAAAATGTGCCAAAATCGTTATGCCGAAGTATATTAGGACAAAGAACATTATGCGAAAAGAAGGTATCCCTGTTTAAGAACGTGGTTTAGTATTTGCATATCCTGCTCGAAAACTTCCATGTAAGCTCGGTACCCTGAAACCCAGCTATGAATTGGCTGACTAGTGACTGGCTCTTTAGTTTTGCCAAGACATCCGCATGAACTGTTGCATAGTACCTGGTCAACCGAGCTCTGCTCGGGTGAAAATAGATTAACATATCATCCAGGTATACCAACGTTGTATCACATTCCAAAGGCTGTGAAAATAGAGAAAACAATTTTTCCCAGATATGAGACCTATCTAGGTCGATTTTTCATTCCCGTTCATCGAAATCGTTAGGAGCCGTTTTCGAGAACGTGATATATATAGCGAGCGGAATGCGGATGAAATTCGCTCGTGCCGAATGTGTCAAATAATTAGTAGGAAAAAAAAAAAAACAACACGTACAATTGTTGCACGATACGGGCAATTAAGTTGCAGTAGTCAAAACTGGTTTAACTGGTTAAACAGCACGAACAATAAAATTGCATTCAACTCTAGAAATATGAACAAATGAAACAAGTTCAAAAAAAAATTGAGAAGACGTTCAATAATAATGAAATGTTTGACAACACAATACTTGAATCAATTGTGCAAAAACATGCAACTCTGTGTAAACGAAGTAAAACTAAAACAAAAATCGCCTTACAATAAAATTGTCCGTGGTGTAAAAGTCGCATGCGTGTAAACACTTGCATGCAATTCTTGAATGGCAATAATTGAACGTGCTCTATGGCATGCGACTATTGCTCTTGAGCGTTCCAGAAACTTGCACCGTGTAAATGGAGCTTTAAGAAGGAACAAGGCGTGCGATTCTCCATACAAATGTATTCTCCTTTTTTCTTCCTGAATAATGCCTCTAGAGCAATCATTTTTTTTCCTAAAATCAAGGTCTGCTGTAGTCACGTCCCTGTTATTTTTTTTTTTCAACAACTTATCCCTAAAGAAAATATGACCCTCCAAAAATTACAAAAATGCCCCATTTTTACCGCCGTGATTAGAGGAGTACCAGACAAATTCGGAAAGTTTTTAACATAAATGAAAATGATAGGAACCTAGACGTACTCTTTTTTAAAATTGAAAAGGAAAAAATAATTGAATCGGCTCAGTTTTCGAGGAGAAAAAAGAGGAATACAAAACGTCGATTTCGTAAAAAAATGTTTGTGATATAATTGGTCTGAGCTGTAGCTATCCCTATCGCACTCTACGGGGGCAGACTTGAGGTAAGAAGACGGCAATAGTTTCTTCAAATACCTATTTCTCAAATTCCTTGCAGCCCCTGTTCCCTCTTAATCATAAGAACAATAGACGCGCGCAGTTGCGTCACACATCCCGCGCGGGATTTGCCCCAGCGGGAGCATTATCTTGAATTTAATATTCTTTGTGAGCGTTATCTTGAACATTGAACATCTTTTACAAAGATAGGTATCTAAAGAGGGATACAGACAGCTGTTTAAAAGAACGTGTCTCTATCTTTGATATCAGAATCTTGTGTCACCTGTGCACACAATACCCCACTTCAAGACATGCCGCCTGCGAACTTGAGTAACAAATAAGTTTTTTTTATTTATTCAGGATTTTCTGTCGTCCAGATAAACAAGTTACTATACTTATCAGAAGGAACTTTTGTTTTCAAGTAGTCTCTAGTCTAGCATCCAATAAAATTCAAAAGTCATTCATTCAAACTAAGCTGAGAATCAGCACTTTTCGAACGTCAAAATTACATAAGACAGTCCCCCAAAACGCCCACCCTTCACCACTTCCTAGTGCTTTAGCTGGGAAGAAGAAGTGGCGCGACAAACTCCCCAGCAGCACAGCTGTCTGTTCAGTTAGAAAAAGATGATTCTATATAATAGTATGCAAAATAATTTACATTACGCAACACAAAACATAATATAATATACCAACCATAAATCTGGATTGATTATAATAAGGTCAAATTAAACGCAGACGTGACGAGTATCGATGTTTTTTTTTTGTGTATCCTCTTTCCTGCAATCTGTGGGAGTGATTTCGTGAATAGGGACGGAAGTATGTAACAATGAGCCGGGGAAGCGCGCGCTATTTGATTTGACCAATAGGCGCGCGCGGTGTAAGAGTTGGCGTTGGAACGACCAGGTGAGGGTGAGAGAACTTTACACCCTGTCCCTCATACCTCTAAATTGGTGATTCCAACGCGATGGCGAATCACCGCAGACAGTTCCAACTCACCGCGAACCATGCGGCACCCGCTTCCGACTCACTGGTACCTCAACTGACACTGTGGAGCATCGCAAGATACAAGACTCAGACCACTATCGACCTCCGGCCTCCGGAGGGGAGTGATGTGGCGGCATCTAAATCGCCACATAAGTATGTAAAGAGCGTGAATGATTGAAATCGTCGACGCAAAAGCGTTGGTGATAAGACCAACCTCTTTGTCTTCCTCGGCTTCATAGAAAAGTTGCTAATGTACATATAATAACGTTGAACGTTCGCACTGAAATTCAACCTTTCAGGAAAAATCCAAAGAAGTTGATCTGATTTTATATAATGTGCAAAAATATAAACACTCATGGGATTTGTTTTCGTTAAAAGCTTCCCGCAGACAGGCGCGATGCTGATGATTCTGGTAGAACCATTTCTACTACTAAAGTCATGTCGCGCTGTCGCATCGCGCCTGTCTGCGGAACCCTTAATACTGAGTGGGATTCATAAAATATAAATTTATATTCTTTACAGCGTATTATGCCTTACTCAAAGTATTTTTCATTCGTGGAAACTGTGAAAGGTGTGTATAATAGAAAGGCAGTCTCACAGAGAGGACTGAGGATTATTTTACGAATTTATATTTTGCTAAGTACCTGGTACTTTTTGATAGGCCTAAATTGTCCTCTCATACCTATTAACACTGTAATTTGAAAACATTATAAAACCATTTATTTTTATAAGAGTAACCGTGGAGTTTTGTGCCGGCTCTTCTCCATAGGAAACGACCAATTGGAACCGTGCACCTAGCTTCTGACGTTTCATAATTGCCCTTGTAGGTTTATGTGAAATAAAATATTTCAATTTTTTTTTTAAATATTTCATTACTGATTTCAAATTATAGCCAAGCAAATTATCAGTGTTGTTGGAATTTAATAAATAAACAAAAAACTAAGAAACACTAAATTATATACCCTACACACGTGGTCTTTTTCTTTGGTGGAAACTGTGCCTCCAAGGTGGAAATACAAAGTAATCTGGATAAGTGGAATCAAAAGGGACCCCTAGAATTATTTACATTAACGACGATATCATCGTTGCGTCCACGTCCGTATAATGTATACGTACATGTTATAACGTTATCGTGGACAGAAAACAAGCGTCTTCATAAATTTCCATACATTTTACTTCCCTGTGTTATCGTGATGCCGTCGACGTCCACGATAATATCGTCGCGTTAGAAATTATAAAAAAGCCCATTATTTGTGTATAAAACACCTAAATTCAACTACTTATCAATCAAATGCGTAAGCTCAAGTAAGCTGATACTTGAAGTTACTTAAAGTAACGAATTTTCCAGAAGGCAATCTTCCTGATATAGCTCAATCTGCTCGTTTCAAGGGTTGGAAAATACTTTTTAAGTAAAGGCAAACACTCGAGCCAGTAGCATAGGCTTGTTTTTAAGTAAAAGCAAACCAAACACTCGAGCCAGTAGCCTTGTAAACATGGGCTTTTAACAAGGATAGGTAACATTTTTAGGCGAGTATATTTTATTAGAGCTTATCCGAGCAACTCGAACAGCTCACGGTTGATAAATAAGTTGTAAGACTATGTTTTCTTAAAAGATTCCACGTTATAATGACATATTTATATTAACGCTGTCAAGTGAGTTACACCGATCTATACTCTACATTTATTATAAAAGAGTCGCTTTTCGCGTTTGTCTGTATGTCCGCGTTGCTCTTCTAAACCACGCAACAGATTTTGACGAAGTTTTCACCATCGTTTAGAGAATTTATTCCAAAAGGTTTATGTGTATTACACGTTAATATTAAAATAACATATAATTAAGAAATCTCGATGTTTTGTCAAGTCGTAAAAATTGTGCGAAGCACGCGGGTCGCTACTTTAAGTATATTTCACGTCAATCTTGTGCAAGATGAACGTAGAAAAAAATTGGTATTAAAACAATACGTGTATATTCCCCTCATGCAACTTCACCCACATTTCGCCAGTTATGTTTAATTCCTATGCATAGATAGTGCCATCCACGAAGACGCGCCCCCCTCTGCTCCGCTAAAGAGAGATCTGAGATCGCTGTACTAAAGTACAGTAATCTCAGGGCAAGTCTTTATGGATGGCACTATCTTTAATAAAGGTCAAGCCTACATCTATTGTGCACTAACTGGAAGCAAATCCGTGAACAAAAAAAAACTAATCTGATGTCGAGGACGTATTTCAATTCTATCTATTAGGACCCTTTTTGTCACAGTTGATACCCAATCAGCGGTGAACGTTTTTGCTATTAATCTGATTGTGTGATCCCACAAACTTAATGAGTACATAGAAAATTTTCTAATTTCGTTCTACCTATTGAAATAAATGGAGACTTCTAAACGGTTTTCTGCTCGACCGAAACCGAATTGACATGAAGGATTCTATAAGATGTTTATCGGTCATCTCAACATGTTACATAAACTAAGGGTGTTTTCGCACTGCCTCGGAACGTTTGTCAAATGCCTACACGGAATCTACCAGGTGCCTACGCCGATTCTACGAGGTGCCTACAGCGAGTCTAAGAAGTGCCTGGGGCGAGGCTACGAGGCTCCTCCGCCGAGTCTACGAGGTGCCTACGCGGAGTGTATGAAGTACCTACGTCGAATCTACGAGGCTACTACGCCGAGTCTACGACACGCTTACGCCGAGTCTACGAGGCACTTATACCAAGTTTACAAAGCGCCTGTACAAGCTTACGAGGCGCCTACGACGAGTCTAAACAAGGCGCCTACGCCGAATCTACAAGGGGTCTACGCTACGAGTGTATGAAGCACCTATGGTGAGTCTTTGACGCGCCTACGCCGAGTCTACGAGATCCTTTGACCGATTCTACAAAGCACCCACGCACGACCAGTTCCCAATGCAAAGGCATCTTAAAATACATACTCAACTATCTATTGACAGTAAAAGCTTCTTGCTTCACATGACACATGTATTCTCGGGTCTCCTAACGAGCCGACTTGAACGATCACAGTCGACCGATTACATACAGAGGATGCTTTGATGTCGAGCAACTCGGATGTGACCGCAACTGGAGCAGTTTGTAACGTGAATAGTAAAGTGAACTAACTATAGTGGGCGTGATTGGAGCCAGTGGGTGGATGGCTTTGAACACACTTCGTTCTTTCAATATATATTTTTTTGTTGAGATGTTGGGTATCATACTACCATAGGAAAGTTAATTTATCATTTTAAATCTGTCTACCTGCTTAATAATATTATAATAATAAGTAGGTAATTGAGTTATTTTCAGGCGACACAGGCCCATAGATAAATAAATACCAACATATTTTTACTATAAAGCAATTATGTTTTAAAGGCTCGTGCCGACTGGCGGGACGGTAATTGTTCTACCGTGAAGTTTTCTTAGAAATTGTTTTATTAGAATCGCGTCTCGCCTATTTGCGGGAGCCTTAACCATACTTGTGACACCAAAGTTTTCAGTTTAGCAGTAGGATTAATAAATTATTTCCCCACAAGAGGTTGTTAGTAGTGATCTCTTTTAGGTAATTAGGTACGACTGAAAATATAGTGCCTCATGCCTATACATTATGATGACTGTGACGTTAGTCATGTGACAAGTTGTAAACAAGCATATTACAAATTAGAGGATTATATCCAAGATAAGAATGCTTGGAAACATGTTGGTACTGCTCCATAGGATAATTTATAATCAAGACAAAATCAAACTGGTTGCAAATTTAATTGTATATTTTATTTTTTATTACCAATTCCTCGCACACTGACTTATTAATTGTAAAATTTTAGGAAAATCGTCTACTTTTACAATGTTTGTAAATATGTGAGCACCATGTATCTATCACATAATTAGATTATCTGTTGCTGCTTCATTTTTAATTCTTAATTCTTTTTACATCGTGCATCGTCCTCACATATAATTATATAACTAATGTATACTTTTATTTATATACAAAATATTGTAAAACATTTTAAAAGAGTAACGGTGGAGTTTCTTGCCCATTCTTCTCCATGCGAAAACTACCTTTTGGAAGGGGCGACTAGAATCAATTCAATTTTTTTGTAAATTTTTGACGTTCAATAGTGCCTTATAAGGGCCTATTTGAAATAAATAATTTGACTTTGACTTTGACAGCTGTGACACATTTTCTCCAACTTATTAGGTAATTGATTTGGTGATCCGTGAAAGGTCGAGGCACAGAAATACCTAGTCTGTCGGGAAATACCTATATAAAAAGAAAATTTTACAAATCACAGTAAACTATTTGAAAATTATGTTGTAGTGGAATTAGTGAAGAATGAAATGTTAATCCATATTACCCTTGACATTTCTCTGAATGTTTCTATTTTCAAAACTTTGTAAAACGTTTTTATAAATAGAAATCCATTAGTAGGTTTTGTAACAGGGTGGCCGTTAGGAAACTGAAGAAGTTTTGTAATTATAATTAAACAAATAAATACGTACCTAATAGTAGAATGTATAATCCGTAATTAAAATCAGAATTATCCTGGGCAATCTAAATCTAAACTAATATTATAAAGAGAATATATTTGATTGTTTGTAATAAACTATAAACTAAATAAATATAAACTCAAAAAATACTTAACCGATTTAAAAAATTCTTTCACCTATAGAAAGCTACATTATCAGCGAGTAACAAAGGCGTATTTAATTTTGCAGATCCTGCGATAATTACAATTATGTACCTAACCCAAGGTATCAGAAATTTGCCTGTTCTATGTTCTATCTATGTTAGGGGGTTTGGTTTCCGCACTTAGTCCGTCAGGTGGACCATTGTGCGTGGGCCATAGCGGCCGAAATTTGCCTGTAAAAGTCATTCATTATTTGGCGTACTCTGCGAAAACTATTGATGATACATAACATAATGTATGTAAACATGTATGTTTATAGTACACATCGTTACCCACAAAAAAGTCCTCGGGGCTATATATCTAACTATTATAGCTATGTCACAATAACCGTTTGTTGTTCAAATTAGTCAATCAAAACACAGGTAGAATTGAAAGATGATGATATTCGTGTCATGATATGAATCCTTATCCAACTAAATAGTTTCATCGTCAAGGTTGATTATCATCACGCTATGACCCTTAGGAGACGAGCAAAAGTAAAAAAGTTTGAAAGAATGCTAAGCGAAAACGAAGTAAAAGCGCACTAGGCGATGCGCAGGAACAAGAAACACGCGGACTTAGTCGCGGGCAGAAGCTAGTTTTTATATTAAATTTATGAATATTTAAATTTAGATCGATGTAAATATAAGTAGGTTAGCTCAGAAATAATTAATTAAATAGAGCAATTTGCGTTTATGTTACAGCTGTGCTTGTATGTAGGAAACTTACCTTTTAACATAAGTATGTACTCAGTAAAAATCACTTTTATCTCGACGATTAACAATATCCATTGCATTTGAGTTCGTCATTACACGGATTTTAAAACTAAGGGTCAGTTCACACCGTGACGCGACGCGACGCGACGCTCGGCACACTTTAAACAAATATCGATCTTATTTTCTTCACGAAAAGATATAATTTCGAGCGTGAACGCGTGTAGAAGTACGCTCACATGCGCGGTGTACCTTATTGTGTAGTAAATCAATTCGATATAGAATCGGAAATTAAAAAAGTGCGCGTCGCGTCTAATTTTGAAATTGTCAGAATGAAAGCGATTGTCATTAATCATAATCAGCCTATAATGTTACCACTGCTGGGGCACAGGCCTCATCTCTTCGAGAGGGAGAGGGCTGTATGCTACCACGCGGACTTAGTACGGGTTTGTAGAGGTCACGTCTTTGAATTTTTGGTTCTAGGACATGCCGGTTTCCTCACGATGTTTTTCCTTCACCGTTTTGAGAGCAGTGGTGATGAAATTATTTACTCAAAGTAAAGCGCCTGGCTGAGTTAGGTACTCGTAAGTCGGGGCCGCTACCACTGGGCCGGTAAGCCTGGAAGCAAAACCCAAACTACTGTGGAAAAAGCTTAGTATTATCGGGTCACGAACTCGGGGAAGGCTGGATCGCTCCAACGCAAATGTATACGTACATCCGTGGTGGGGCGACCCAGACTGCCAGGCACTTCTTCTCATGCAACCGAGCGGGTGGGCAGGTTGCGGATAGCCCAACTTCGGCTGCGGGACCGACCACTGATGGTTATATTGGACCGTTAGTGGGCGATCCTGCACTCGGAGCATCTCTCTTAAGATCCCGGACAAGAGAAGTTCTCGAAAGCCAAATCCCAGGCTTAGGGTAACCTTTATACCTCTTCCTATGCTACCCACCAACAAACCGAGCCATCCCTCCCTATTCATACATATCCCGTCGATCCTAAACCCCTAGGCCAAATCCCAAGCCTAGGGTGACCCCCAAGAACCCACACCCTCCATCCAACAAACGCCGTCCCTCCTTCTCCTTTATCCCGTCGGTCCCAGAGGAAGGGTAACCTCGATTCCAAAAAAGCCCACCACCCGTTACAATGCAGCAGGATGACGAAATAACTACCCAGGTGGGTCCCGGCCAAGCCGGGGAATCCCACACCGCTCCGGCGGTCAGCCCCCATCGTATTCTGGGGGGGGCATCAAACTGCCTAATAGAGAGATTGTTGCCGCGCTTCTTAGCGCGGCCGGCTGCTGACTTAGCGCCCACTACACAGGCTGCGTCAAACGCGCCCATACACCCAACCTCGGCTGCGACCAACGCGCCAATACCCATGACACGGGTTATGCCTCCCACGAGCCTCTGGCAACAGAGCACCGTGCGGAACAGCAAAACAAACCCGGACAAAGACCCAGACCAACACAGACAAACAGAGACGGGGGAAGATGATGGATCTGGCAACCCCAACACTCTTCCGGCTGCCTGTGGTGAAGTACGCCTGCTGACTAAGCGCGAAAAAATCCAGGCCCGGAAGAAGAGAATCGGCGAACGAAAGCGCAAAATCCGCGAAGGCATTAGCCAGCGCGAAGCGCAATCGGACGTCGAAGGGGAGGTGCGCGTCCGGCCCCAAGTCCGCGAAGGGGAAACCCAGCGCGAAAAGGGGCCGGATGCACGCGACCAGCCGCGAGAGCGCGAAGGGGAAACTCAGCGCGCAAAGCGGCCGGACGCGGAACCACGCCTGCAGGGGCGTGCTTGCGAAGGGGCAACCCAGCGCGAAAAGCCTCTGCAGGCGACCGAGTCCGCCGGGACCGACAGCCGACCCCAAGACAAAGACGGATCCCACGACCGACCTCGACCAAAACACAACAGGGGCAAGCGGGGTGGTGCCTCACACCAGACGTCGCCGGCAAAAAATAACCAGCCTGGCACCTCTAAGCCGCGACCTGGACCGAGCGGTACAGGACCGGCGAAGAGGGGACGCCCTGACGACACGGCCTCACCGAGCGCGATCCAGGGGGACGCCAAACGGGTGAGAATCCACTCCGCTCAAAGGGAGCAGAGGACCTACGCGCGAGCCACGAAGGACATCCCTGCGCGGCTGGCCGTAGCAATCTGCCTTCCACCCCCCTCCAGAGACCTGACAAAGGACGAGGCTGAACTCATCAAGACTGGACTGGAAAACCTGGTCATGGACACGGACCCGACGGCGCCACTCCCTGCTTTCCGCGGATACCCAAGGGTAGCGGAAGGTACCGTGCAGATGTGGTGCGAGGATGACTGTGCCCTGACCTGGTTGACCCAGAACGTGCCCAAAATACGACTCCCAGATACAGACCTGACACTCACGGTACTGAGACAGACTGACGTGCCCACCCGTGTCCGAGTCTCGCTATTTGTCCCTCGCTACAGAGGTGACGTAGCCAGACTCCAAGGTATTCTGATCCGTCAGAATACCTGGTACGACATCGCCAGGTGGTCACTGTACAGGGCGACTACCGTCGGTGGCGACAACTACGGGACTTATTTGACCCTGGGTGTGCCACCGGAGGAAGCCGTAAAGGTCCGGGCCAGGGAGCGACGTATATCATACCTGCTCGGGTCGATATACGTACGCTTCTGGCCCACGGCCGAACCCTCTGACGTCCAGACCGACAGCGACCTTAAGACCGCACAACCGACGCTGACACAGACGGACGACCCAGAGATCGACCAGCTGGAGGAGGTCATGGCCCGAGCGGTCATGGCCGATGACGCCGACACCAATCCGCCCGAATCACCTGGCTGGAGCGAGCGTCTACTCGCCTCGTCGCCGGGGGTAGAGCTCGATAAATACAGAGAGGAGGTAGGGGAGAGGCTGTCCGATGGATCCACCTCCGACTAACTCCTCTCCATCGCCGTCAACACCCATCAACATCATCCAGACCAACCTCCAGCACAGCCAGACTGCCACGGCTAACCTACGCAGGGCACTGGAGGTCAAGCCCCGAACCATCGCACTGATCCAAGAGCCGTGGATCAGGAACAATAGAATATGTGGCCTCGGTAACATCGGAGGTAAGCTAATTCTCAACACACACAGCTCAGATAAGCCAAGAACCTGCATCTACATACCCAAAGACATTCCTATCGCACCACTCACCCAATTCTGTTCCAGAGATCTGACAGCTGTCAGGCTCCAGACCGAAGGTAGCGTTCCAGATGTTGTACTGACCTCGGTATACATGCCAGGCGAGGACTTAGACTGCCCGCCTAAAGAGATGGCCGACCTAGTGCAACACTGTGAACGCGCCGAACTAGACCTGATCATCGGCACCGACTCGAACGCCCACCACCCACTCTGGGGCAGCGACGCACCGAACTCCAGAGGAGAGGTACTATCCACCTATTTATTCTCTACTAACCTTAATATTATAAACCGCGGCTCAGAACCCACTTGGGTCACAGTCCGTGGACAAACAATTATAGACCTAACACTTGCTACGGAAAACGCGACAAACCTTATTACAAACTGGCACGTATCGGACGAACCTTCCTGTTCTGATCACAGAAGGATCCGCTTCTCACTAAATACCAACACTAGAAAACCCGATCCGAGGCGAAACCCAAGGCGCACCAATGTTCCCGGGTACAAACGCCTCCTGGCCTCCCTATTGGCTAAACACCTAGCGCAATTTACCATAAGAGACCGAACACAATTAGAATACACCGTAACAAAACTATCTGAATATATAACCGAAGCATACCACGCATGCTGTAAACTAAGAGCGCCACAGACCAAGAAGGAGAGAAACCCCTGGTGGAACGCTGAACTTAGTAAACTCAGAGATGCGCTACGTAAGCAATTTAACAGAGCCAAAAATACTAGACTCCCGGACGACTGGGAGTTATACAAAGAAACCCAATATATATACAAAAAGCAGATTAGAACCGCCAGAAGGACAGCATGGCGTAAGTTCTGCGAATCCATCGAGACAAACAATGAAGCCGCAAGGGTAAGGAAGATCCTGTCAACCGATCAGGACCGAACCCTCGGCGCGCTTAAAAAACCCGACAACTCTTACACACTGACTGACCGTGAAACCAGTAAGGTCCTTCTCGAAACCCACTTCCCAGACTGTGCAGTCCTGGAGGACAGGACGTGGGAGGCTGAGCCAGAATGGACCCCAACGGATCAAGACTGGTCACGAGCACGCAACATGATAACAGATGACCGAGTAAAGTGGGCTATTAACACCTTTCAGCCATACAAGTCGGCAGGGCTGGATGGCATCTTCCCAGCCCTGTTGCAGTGGGGGGTGGACTATCTCACACCATGGCTAGTGGAGATATTTCGAGCCTGCATAGCACTCAGGCTCGTACCTGTCGCATGGCGCGAGGTGAAGGTCATTTTTATACCCAAACCTGGCAAAACCGACTACACGCAACCCAAGGCTTATAGGCCCATAAGCCTCACATCCTTCCTACTGAAAACCCTTGAGAGACTCTGTGACAGGCACATCCGAGACGGACCTCTCCGGGTAAAACCACTACACAAACAACAGCATGCGTACTCCACAGGCAAATCAACGGAATCAGCGCTCCACAGCGTGGTTTCCAAAATTGAATGTGCAGTGGATCACAAGTGCTCGGCACTGGCTGCCTTCATTGACATCGAGGGCGCCTTTGACAAAACCACGTTCAACAGCATAAACACGGCCCTCGACAGACACAGCATAGACTCGACACTGAGTGGCTGGATCACCAACATGCTCAAACTAAGGGCTGTACAAGTCACAGTAAATGACACTACGAGAGCCATCGTTGCGAAGGGATGCCCGCAAGGGGGAGTCCTCTCGCCTCTCCTATGGAACCTGGTAGTAGACAGCCTCATCAAAACACTCAACGACAAAGGTTATTTCACCGTAGGCTACGCTGACGACATAACCATAATAATTAACGGCACCCACGAAAACACTCTATGCAACCTCATGCGTCATGCCCTGAAAATAGTAGAGGAATGGTGCAACAATCACCAACTCTCAGTAAACCCTACAAAAACCGAACTGGTTCTCTTTACGAAGAAGAGGAAACTGACAACACTACAACTGCCACGATTCTTCGGAACAACCCTAAGCCTCTCAACAGAAACCAAATACCTGGGCATCTATCTGGACAAACAACTGAACTGGGCAAAACACACGAACTATATCACCACAAAAGCCAGCATATCTCTGTGGCAGTGCAAACGACTGCTTGGCCGGAATTGGGGAATCAGCCCCAAGGTCACCCACTGGCTATACACCACAGTTATCCGACCGATTATCACATACGGCTCACTGGTCTGGTGGCCCAGGACAGACCGGTGCACAGCCCAAAAAGATCTCGAAAAACTACAGCGGTTTGCTTGCGTCGCAATCACTGGTAGTATGAGAACTGCACCCACCGCCGCTCTACAGGCAATGCTGGGACTGCCACCTCTGCACCTCATCGTGCGGGAGGAGGCGGCCCTGGCCACCTTTAGGCTCCATTTAACAGGAACCCTATGCAACGACTCCAGAGTTAAGCACATACGCATTAAGGAGGATGCGATCAAACGTGAGCCAATGATGGCATCACCCTGCGACAAAGCCCCGAAAACACACCACTTTCAAAGACACTACAATATAACACTTACAGAAGAACAGTGTGACTACTCAGGCCCAAAAGAGATGAGAGTTTACACCGACGGATCAAAGACCGACTCAGGTACCGGAGTCGGAGTTTTCTCACATGACCTCAACATAAATATATCCAGACCGCTGGGAATGTTCAACACCGTCTATCAGGCGGAGTGTGTGGGCATCATACAAGCGGTCCACGCCCTAGAAGCCAGGAGGGTTACGGACAGCCACATACGCATACTCTCCGACAGCGCCTCAGTTCTCCAATCCTTACGGAAGAAATATACTACCTCGAAGCTAACACTAGAATGTCACGATGCACTAGAACAAATAACGGTATCTAGCCGCAACACGGTGACACTGCAATGGATAAAAGGACACAGCGGATCGCTAGGTAACGACGCGGCTGACGAACTTGCTAGACGTGGATCCAGCACGGCAGTCTGC
The DNA here is from genome assembly GCA_949128155.2 of Xanthia icteritia. Lineage (NCBI taxonomy): Eukaryota > Metazoa > Arthropoda > Insecta > Lepidoptera > Noctuidae > Xanthia > Xanthia icteritia. The sequence goes on from OX421932.2 coordinate 19,553,716, forward strand.
GGACCCGAGCCTATCGTACCCATACCCTTCAACCAAATACGCAGGTGGCTGCAGAAGTTTACCCACACACAAGCGGAACGTTGGTGGACCTCGACACCAGGTTGCAGGCAGTCAAAGGAGGCTATGCCATCTTTGGACAGCAGGCTGACCAGGCGTTTGCTACGCCTGGACAGGAACGGCCTGCGCCTGGTGACGGGGACCATCACGGGACACTGTTCGCTAAACAAGCACTTCCACACAATAGGCATAACGGACAGTCCTCTGTGCAGGGCGTGCATGGAGGCTGAGGAGACCGTTGCGCACGTGCTCTTCGAATGTACGGGCGTCACCCAGATTAGAACAGAAACCCTCGGGTCACCCAGATCATACACAGACGTTCTAAACAGACCAGGAGACCTAATCAGCTTCTGGAGGGAGGTGGGCTGGTTGGAATAACCACCAAACGGCCGCTATGGCCCACGCACAATGGTCCACCTGACGGACTAAGTGCGGAAACCAAACCCCCTAACATAGAACATAGAACATAGATCGGGTCACGAATTTTGAACTCCTACCTAAATGACGTTTAGAGTTTTCCATATAATACCTACAAATGAAAATATATAGGTATACATAGCATGTATGGGTTGTACCTAACTATGATTCAGCTGACACCTTCCTTGTTTGCGACAAGTAACAAATAATATTATTTTACTAATGAATAAGAGGAAATTAGTACCAATGTAGGACACAATAGGAATAGCTCTAATAAGTAGAAATCAATATGTTTTAGTACACACGACTATACATCAAGCTATACATTTCCAGTTTACTCTGATCTCGCATTGTATAGGATTTCCGTACAATGCGAGTTCAGCTTATATGTGTCGCCGTGTGTACCCAAGTTTATTTTAATTTTGAAATAAAATTGTTTGACCACAAAATGAATAATATTAATTGTGATAAACAATGTGAATCATGAGGAACATAACAATAACATAGTGTCTATATTATGTATTTAACTAAATTATGTCCGCGATTTTGCCCGCGTCCTATGTACTTGGCAATAGTATTAGCTTCATATCAGTGAAAGATTTTTTGTAATTGGATTAACAATAATTATACCTCGTTATCACATTAGTTTAAATTTATACTAGGTACTTGGTACAAAGGTTAGACACACTTGGCTGTCATTCGTGGATCTTTGACAGTCGTTACGGGTCGTCAGAAGCAAATATCTGACAACCAGTCATACCAAGGGGGTATTGTATTACCCAGTTATCGTATTAACATCACGCTACGGGTAGTAGCGAGAACTGGGGTACGATAACTAGGAGCCGAGTAAAAGAAAAAAAAGTCAAAAAGAACGCTCAGATAAAACGAAGTAACAGCGCGTGCGGACGATGCGATGCGAACTGCCGAAATTTCACGCAGACAAGGTCACGGGCAGAACCTAATGTAATATAAGTAATTCTTATCTTATTTCCCAAAAATGGTACCGAATAATTTGTGAAAACTCTCACGTCTCCCTAATTTCACAGTTACGAGCTCACAGATGAAAATTGCTCGCCCTAATTGGATTGCTCAACAGTGCTCGACACTCATTGCTCGGTTTTTCATTTTGTATGTCCTTATATCTTGTCTTCAGTGTCACATAAGCAAAAACGCTGTACATTTTCTTGGATGTGAATATAGTATAATTTGGTATAGTAGTATCTAGTACTATACCAAATTATACTATATTATATTTAGTTATAACAACTAATTATACCTAGTTATAGCAACTATTGCCTGGATTTATAAACACGTTAAATCACCAATAATCGAGGAAAATGCTGATTTGGTTTAAATCCTAACTAATATTATAAATGCGACCACCGACAGTGAGTTTGTTTATTTGTTACGCTTGTGGCACATGGGTAGACCATGACCTGGATTAGGATATAGGATAGTTTTTATACCAATATTCAAATGAAATCAGGACTTATGCGGGTGAAACCGCGGGGCGCAAATGTTATTAATAAGTACGAGACGTACTTATATAAATAAAGAAACAATTATATTAAATTATTAATTCAATTTCCATAAAGTCCATAAATAGCATTGTCATACTCATAACTAATGATTAATATTATTCCGAGAAACCTGGAAATGCCTGGAGTTTATAATAATGGTTCGGTTTTTGGTTTGAATGCTACCATAAGTCTCATATTACACTATTTACAGTATATATTACATTATGTAAACTATTTACAGTACCTCGGTAATTTCGTAGCTACATGGCACCCGCGGGGACTTCAGAATTGAGTCCAGAGAGAAATGAAAAATTGAGTTCAGAGAGAAATGAAAAATTGAGTCCAGAGAGAAATGAAAAATTGAGTTCAGAGAGAAATGAAAAATTGAGTTCAAAGAGAAATGAAAAATTGAGTCCAGAGAGAAATGAAAAATTGGGTCCAGAGAGAAATGAAAAATGCAGACAGACAGTAGCGTTGCTACAGTTTAATAGATCCTTTTAAGAGGAATAGTCCGTAATACATTTTTTCATATCCACTTGGTTTTTGGTTTGAATGCTACCATAAGTCTCATATTACACTATTTACAGTATATATTAAATTATATAAACTATTTACAGTACCAAGGTAATTTCGTTGCTACTTGGCACCCGCGAGGACTTCAGAATTGAGTCCAGAGAGAAATGAAAAATTTAGTCCAGAGAGAAATGAAAAATGCAGACAGACAGTAGCGTTGCTACAGTTTAATAGATCCTTTTGAGAGGAATAGTCCGTAATACATTTTTTCATATCCACTTGGTTTACGCGGCGCACGCCAGTAAAGTTTATTAAAGCTATGGAATAATGAATAATGGCTATGGGAGCTTGCTCGCTACGCACACGCAGCGAGTGCGTTAAACAATCGCGTCGCTGGAAACACGCACGCATATTGCCAGTGTGTTATGGCCCTTAAGAACTTTTTAAGAGGGAACAGGGCCTGCGAGGAATTTGAAAAATTGGTATTTGAAGAATGTATTGTCGTCGTCTTGCCTCAAGTTTACCTCCCTAGAGTGCGATAGATCCTTAACGCACTCAGACCAATTATATCACAAAAAAAAATACGATGTCGAGGTTTCTTTATTTGTTACGCGTATTCCCCTATTTTCTCCTCGAAAACTAAGCCGATTCAATTATTTTTTAAATTAAAATTTTAAGAAAAAGTATGTATAGGTTCCCATCATTTTCTTTTATGTTTAAAAACTTTTCGAATTTGCGTGGTAGTCCTCTAACCATAGCGGTAAAAATGGAGCATTTTTGTAATTTTTTGAGGGTCAAATTATCTTTACCAATAAGTTGCTGAAAAAAAGGAATGAAACAGGGACGTGTCTACAGCAGACCTTGATTTAATTTTTAAAAATGATTACTCTAGAAGCATTATTCAGAAAGAAAAAAGGGGAATACATTTGTATGGAGAATTGCAGGCCCTGTTCCCTCTTAAAGTACAGAATCGTTTGAGAATTTCCCGTTTATCGATAAACTCCTCAGGTATCGATACTTTTCTTTTGATCACTAAGTGCAGGTGCTCTAAACCGTGTGAGTGACGCAATTTGCGCGCATGAAACATGCTAAATTACGTTAACCTAGATTTGTGCCTGAAATAGCCCAGTGCATTCCTATTTGGTTTCAACGCACGGACGGCCGTGTTGGTTTGATATAGAGAATTTGTTATGAAAGTTTAATTATAACACGATATGGGCCAGCTTTTGCACGGAAATTACGGGTTGGCTTCGATTTGCATTGATATAGGTAATTTTCGCCCTTGGAAATGGGATTATGCGGGTAGACCTTCTATGTAATTTGGGCTTAGAAATTAATATGATTTCTATTGTAGACAAGAATCTAGTAATTGCGTAAGTAATAAAAACTAAAAATCACTCTTTTACACGCACTATAAATTATAAAATAATTAAATTGACTTGTACATACGGCTATACATTTCCAGTATAACGTGACTTCGCATTGTACGGAAATCCTATACAATGCGAGATCAGCGTAAACTGGATATGTATAGCTTGATGTGTAGCCGTGTGTACCTATCCAGCTTGTCACTTCTCTTATATCCAATAATTAAATCAAAAAGCGTGGAGCGCTTTTCACCTGGATACTTTAAAGCGTATTTTTTCTGGTGGTAAGAGTTAGGGGGGCAATGGACAGATAATGGAGAGCATATTCAAATTTTCACAACTTGAGAATAAACTGAAATAGTGTTCTTGAAATTAAACGCTTTCGTTTGATTTTGAGCGCAGGTATATGAGACCTCAGGCGCGTTATTATTCGCGGTTAATACCTACCTTTATTTAAGTTGTCTGTTGATGAATGGAACTAAATAATTTACGTTTTTGTCAAACTCGTAAACTTGCTACCTTAAAAAATTTAACAGAAAACTGATGAAAATTTTACGAACTTGGTAACATACACAAAATATGGTCGATTGACCTACCAATGAGTAATTTTTTTTTTCAAAAAAGAACAAATAAGTAACTAATCCAGTGACAGAAAAAACCTCAACGATGTTACGAACTGTGAAAATGTTACGTAGGAAAGCATCTATATTATATTCTTATTATAATATGTCTTATGTTCCTACAAGTATTTCTAGAGGACCTTTGGTTAAATTTTCTCAGAAAAGTGCCAATGACGGCTCTCGCAAACAGGCGCGACGCGACGGAACATCGCGCTGTCGCGTCGTGCCAGTCGGCTAAAACGACACTTAACGACCCACTTTGATAATAATGTAATGGATATGATCTAAGTACTGGCCATTTAGAAAAAAAATGTCACAAGTTACAGTCTACTGCTAGAAAAAACCTAATCTATAAGGTTTTTAAGTCTATTAGGTTTTTTTCAGCAATAGACGGCAACGCGTACGAAATGAATTTTCATTGACCTAGTTTTGAATTTAAAAAACAGGACGTTCCATTTCTTAAACATAACATCTTAAAAGCTGGCAACACCATACGTTAAAATCCCATTAACAGCTACAATAATTACAAAAGAACGATGTTACACTAATGGAAGCAAAGCATAAAACATAAAAACAAAACCATAGCTTTTCTTTGTATAAGATATCATGAAACAAAGAAAATAAAGGTAATCTGGACGTCTAATAGAAACTGTAACGTGATACTGGCAACATTAACGAACAATACTTGTTTGTGTCAAAGTTCTATGTGTGTTATGGCAACACTTTTACACGCTTTATGACAACACAACCCTCGTCCACTTTGACCCCGTTCACCGTTGAGTCACCCTCCTTTGTCTGTCGGTTAACAACTGATGACTTTACGCCATTTATTAGCGGTACCTATACCTAATAACAATCAGACTTTACTTTTTCTAGCTTTTATTATCTTCCTAAGCATAATAATATCTGCCGATCTATTCTGTAAAAATCTCACGGTGAAAACTTGGGTGAAGTGAGCGTGAAGTGAGCTGTCATTCCACCTGCCGGTCTATTCTGTAATAATCTCACGGTGAAAACTTAGGTGAAATGAACGTGAAGTGAGCTGTCACTCCACCTGCAGTGCTATTCTGTAACCATATCACCGTGAAAACTCAGGTGAAGTGAGCTCGGAGTGAGCTGTCAGTCCCTAGTAGCAGGTGGAATGACAGCTCACTTCACGTTCACTTCACGTAAGTTTTCACCGTGAGATTATTACAGAATAGACCGGCTGCTGTTAGGGACTGACAGCTCACTCCGAGCTCACTTCACCTATGTTTTCACGGTGAGATGGTTACAGAATAGCACTACTGTTTTCTTCAGTGGTATTCTGTAACCATCTCACCGTGAGAACTTAGGTGAAGTGAGCTCAGAGTGAGCTGTCAGTCCCTAGCAGCAAGTGGAATGACAGCTCACTTCACGTTCACTTCACTTAAGTTTTCACCGTGAGATTATTACAGAATAGACCGGCTTATCTCCAATCACATCCCAAACACGACTAGTTTTCGTGTCATTGTCATTATAAACAAATTCTACTCGAATTTCAAAAATCAAGTTACATGAAAAGAACACTATTTAAAAAACGAACATAATATAGCAAGAAAGAAAGCTCAAAATCGTTTAACTACCGTGTTTTCAATATCCAAAAATCTGCCTATTCAGCTATCTAATAATGCTGTCAGTAACCCTAGATATTTTCAATATACACCAGTATTTGATAGTTCAAAGTCTCCTATATACGATTATACCTACCGTCGGCGTGGGAGCCATCTGTATTGGAAACGACATTCAAAATAGACTGGATGTCGACATCTATCATCTTTTCAATTTCTATGCATACTTAACGTAATACAGTACCTATTGAGTTTAATAGACGAAGAAGGTACAATAAACAAAAATCTTTAAATCAACATTCCATTTTATTTTCATACGAGTATCTAGCTCAGTAATATTGAATACTTTATAAACATTATTAAACGAAAATGTAGATGAATTCAAAATATAATACTTTGAGATTTCCCTTAAGGAAAATATCTTTTGTATTTATATCTCTTCGGAATCGAGTAAATATGTCTCGGATTGATAATGTCGGTATCGATACTTTCATCGGATTACATCGGACCGAGACGTATCGACACCTCTTTCTCGGAGAAACCTATCGGTGTAGCAGTACCGGCAATGCCTTCATCAATAACAGATCCGAAACGAATTTATTGAACCTCTAAATAATCCATGGATTACCGGAGAACAAATAATGAGATAGCAGCTTAAGATAAAATGTTTATTGTTTTATAAATATTTTAGGAAGTAATTTCATTGGAAGCAGATTCGAGCTTTTGCTAAGCCGAAAGTGACTCGTGATGAGACAGTTTCGGTTAAATAACTATTGTTTTAACTTAACTCGCTATTATTTCACAAGGACACGAAAACAAAGAACTCAATTGTTAAATCGCAACTATTATCCTCAGCAGGTCGTTATCCAATTAGCGTTAGTTACAAAAGTACAGATTCTCAGATTCTGATACTGAAAGCAATGTGTTCCTTATACCCGTGCATTCCTATAAAAGAAAAATCGAACAAGCCCAGTTTGTCCCATTATTTTCGAAGAAACAACGCGTTCATTATGTCATATCCAGCTTTGCTCCGCAAATTAATAGCACACATTAACGTCATCACCAATGGGATCCATTGTACCGTCATCACTTCCTAGGAACTGCTGCTAACTGCTTTAATTTCCACTGATTAGTGGAGTGCATTCAGCAATTATGACAAACGCTGCGTGATCTCAATTCTCTATTTTTAGTGCGAAGTGCAATAGGAACGAATTGGACCGCAGTATCTATTGCTTTTATTATTGCTATTAAAATAATTAATATGTCAAAGTTGAGCTACTGATTTAGCAGAATGTTGTAGATAAGGAATGCAAGAATGTAAATGAAATAAATGAGTGTAATGTGTCAGGTTTGTCGTTTGAATTTATTGATGTGGCTTTTGGAAATTATGGTGAAATCGAGCTAAATGGAGTGTCACTCATGCCGACTGCTGTCACAGTACAATTAGTAGTAACAAACAGAACAATTACTGAAACTCAAGCGCAGATTAATGTAATTTATCTTCAGCCCACACGTAATCATTCCATAAACACTCAGTAAACGGTACCTATATTGTTGAAAAGCCAAAACAAACTTAGTTCATTTCAATGTGTCTTTAACCTCTGATTCAGAATTCGAGCTTGGACCTACAGGCATCATTACTTCGTATATTTACGATTTGGCGTTTGTATCAATAAAACCTGGAGAACTTTTAATAAAATTTGGAAACATATACATATTTATTTCGTAATCAATACAAATATCTATCTTACACTTGACACGTGCACAATAGGCAGACACTACAATGCCTACATAGAGATATTCTTCCGATATAATATATTTTACGACTAACTCATCGATAGCGGTCTCTATCAATTAACAAAGGTCAAATTCATTCATTTCAACTCATTCAATATATTTATTGTTCATATCAATGACTAGCCTAATAGACTTGTTTTGAATTTTATCACCAACTGCACGCAGTACTTTACAATAGAAGATACTATTAGTAATAAACTTATCTGTTTCTTTTTGTTTTGCAAGGAAATTATGACTGACTTAAAGACATCTTCATCAAATTCAAACTTCCCAGAAATTCTGGGACACCTTTTTTTTTTGGTGGGTAATTATCAAATAACTTCTCCCGCTCTGGGCGGAGCGGGAGGACGTGTCAGACTCTTACTAACAAAAACCCACCCGTGTTCCTTCAGTTGCCTGTACGTTGCCAGAGGCCACGGTATCCCTTTTGGACTTTCCCGCAACAACGGCAGGCATCGGTCCTATCGGAACCCTTCAGTTGCTGACATCTCTTTGAGGCGCGCGAGGAACTCAACGCGCCGTCGACCCGGGCCTGGTCCTTATCGGACGGCGAGCTACCCATTGCTCACCGTCCGCAAGCCTGCGCCTACGGTGGCCGGGAATCGGCCTGCGATTCCCGACACCCAGGGCGTCTCCTGCGGCGGCTAGGGGCGTGAGGGCGCGAAGTTTGCCTCTCCCTCACGCGTTCCACCTCCTCCTTCGCGAGCATTACTGCTTCGCAGAAAGAGGTTACGGCCTCCCATGCCCTCGCTCCGTACCATGGCTTCGACCAGGGCCGGACGCGAGAGATCCCCGCCACCGATCGCCTCCACGAGGACACGGCGATGCTCTGCCCAAGCCGGGCAGACTTCCACCATATGCTCAATCATGTCCTCCGGGCGATCCACGCAGTGATGACACCCGGGCGTTTCCTCCCGCCTAATACAAAACAGGAGCCTCCCGAAACAACCGTGTCCAGTGAGGAACTGCGTCAGGCGGAAGGTGAGGAGCCGTGGCGCCTCTCTAGCCACTCCTCAAAGAGGGGACTTATCGCCGCAATTGTGGCGTGCCCAGCACTGGGTGCGACAATCGAACTCGCCATGATGACATGAGATCCCGCCGGAGCTCTGTCCGCTGTGCCGCGATTTCTCGCGGCAGCGGAGCTATGCCCCGGCGTTTCGACTCCTCGCGCCACTAATTCTGCGTTACCTAAGATTAAATCTGCATTGAATATCAATTTGGAAGAGCGGAAGACCAAAGATATGATATATAAAAATATACGTCCTGCCTGGCTATGCCAAATCTAAATAAATTACGATAAGGGAGGAGGGTGACAATATTATGGAAATTCCACAAATAATAATCACATCTACTTCTTCCACTCAACTTCTACTAAGTCTATGTAACAAAATTAATTTAATACGCCCTGAGCCTTTGTACGGCTAGTCTAAACAATGCCAATCATAAGGTTGTTAAGGTCATTTGACATTTAAACGTCAAAGGGAGCCCATTTCAATTAGGTACCTACCACGAAGCCATGATGGCCAGTATTAGACACGATAGTATCGATAATGAACAGACCGACAATTTGCAATTCTATGAGCTATTTCAAATAGCAATGTACCTACGATCGCTTTGTACATCTAAAGTTGTTTTTATTCATGACTAAATTCAGGCCACGGTATTATCTTCAGGATAAAATTCTTATTTGGAAGAAACAGCTTGAGTAACTACTCAATAGACTATGTATGAATCAAATCTAAATTTATCTTCGTCTTGGTATTGTGTTGGAGTTTGTGACGTTTTTCATTTCTTCCAGGAAATACAACAGATGAGCTGGTTGTCCGTCAAGAAACGCCCTATATAAGACCCAATTCAGAAGTAAATTCCCTACTATCTATTTCGAATAAGTATAATATTGTTTACTTTGGACAATACAAAATGTTTCAGCCAAATAAATAACATTTTCTCTTTTATATCTCATCTGTTTTTTCCAAGAACCGTTGGCAGAGCAGAGGTAACACGAACAATATTACTTTTCCACGTATTTTTCCTATTTACCTAAATTCTCCTGTATTTCTTTATTCGACATGGAACATCGAGTCTTGTTAGGTGGAGCTTGTGACAGAAGCACGTGGGCGTAGGTCAGCGGCCACTTTAATTGTTAATCCCTGTTAGCATCGCCCATGATTCAACTGAACGTAATGCCTGGAATAGCAATCAAGCTTCGTCGGAACCGGCTTGAATTTCGTCATTATTTCATTAACTACTACACTGTTATGTCGATAATAAGTAGGTAGGTAGATAGGTTCCCTTATTTTGCCTGTTACAAATTTGACTAGTCAGATTTTATTTTGTTTCAGGGAAGAAAAAGTGATTATGGATGCAAAACACACGAGAATACGTTTGCAAAAACTTCCACATGAGAAAACAGCTGAAAAGAAAATCTTTTTAAAAGCTGTCTAAAACCAAAATATGAAAGAATAGTATATTTAAAATATCTGATTGTATTTACTAGTAATAATACACGGAGCTTTGCGTTATACTTGGAACGGTATCATAGACAATGATTCCATACAAATTCAACCCAACTCCTAACTATTCTATTCAGTTCGGTTCGGTTCGGACCGCATCATTAGTATTGCAACTAGGTAAACGACTAATAGCTTATATCCTTCCGACAAGGACTGGGTTTCTCCGAATTCGGGCGTCCCAGTCCAGTCTAACCGGTTTGCAAATCAGGTTTCTGAACAATACCATAATTTGGGCGTTCATTTTTATGCAGCTACTGGCTGGAAACATGAGCGCGGCAAAATGTATTGTAGATTGGCTGCGCCGTTTTTTAAGCGGTTTGAATTTAGAATAGATAAAATAAAATGGGTACTGGTCGATGATTTGACATAATGTAACGTCTTTCATGATCAATGTTCTATTTATACCAATAGAGCAATGGGTATCAAACTTATTCAAAGTGGGTTATTAAGTTAAAAAGATATCAGACAACATTCACGAGACTGTGCCAATCGCAGCAACTATAATGTATCATTCTGGGAGTTAGATATAAACTGCAATAAAATATAAAAAACCCTTGGACTAAATCGATATGTATACGCATTTGATTTCACAAACAAAATAGAACAGTTTTCGATGCCAAAATCGTAAACGCCAGATGAAATAGGACAACCTTACATATTTTTGGATCATGAATTCATGACTGTAGTAATTACAAACATTATGCTTAATTTTGACTGAAAAAACATCAGCTTCATGTCCTAATACGCGAAGTGACAAAGGTTAAACATAACATTTGGTTTCTGTCATACTCAAAAGTGCCTATAACTAGCTCATATTTGAGTAAGCTCAAGGTTCTGCCATATATAGGTACCTCGTTTTATTTCCTAAGCTCTGCCAATAAAGATTAACACCAAATGTTATTGCTGAATTGTGCTGAATAATTAAATAATTTATTGAATATTAAGGGATATTTTACGAGGATATTAAATTATAATATTATCAAACATTATCAAACATATCGTCAATATTATCAAACATACGTTATAATATTATCAAACATATCGTCATTATAACATTAAAATTATCGTGAATCTCATTTCGGTGCGTAGGCGCTTTCACGTAATCAGTAATCCAAATCTGGTCAGTTTTACGACTGTTCATACGAGCTGGTAAGCAAAAAGACATTCTGATTATTTACATGTCGTTTTTAACGATGAGAAACAGAATTTGTTTCGCCAACATTTCTGCCCACTGAAATCAACTTTCATTCTGTCTTTAAATATCAGCTTTTAAGTAAGATATCTCTTGCAAAAATGTTTAAAAATAACAGCAATGCATTAGTCGGAGATTAAATTAATTTAAAGATACTTTTTGTACATGAATCATCTTTACACCCGGTTCATTATTTATGCATAATACATACGTACGCGGCTCGTGGCTAAGTAATAACAGCCACACGGATCGTTCCATCAAGTTAAGCTACGCTTGCCGGGGTTGGTCCATAGATGGGTGACCATCCTTACATACCGAGACTACTCCGTGCCTCGGAAAGCAGGTTAAGTCGTTAGTCCCGGCTGTCATTCGTGGATCTTTGACAGTCGTTACGGGTCGTCAGAAGCCCGGAAGTCTGACAACCAGTCTTACCAAGGGGTATCGTGTTACCCAGTTTCTGGGTTGTGAAGGTCTAATAGGCAGTCGCTCCATGTAAAATACTGGTATTCAGCTGCACCCGGTTAGACTAGAAGGCGACCCCAAAATAGTTGGCAAAAGGCTAGGCAGATTGATTGACATACGTACGGAACGATTTTCTTACCAAATCATAATACATGATAATGTCTGATTGGTCATTTGAAAAGCATAAAAAGACATCAAGGCATTTTTTTGCCAATACTACGCCAGCTCTTCTAGAGCATGAAAGCTCCTACGCAAAGCTGTGCAGACTACGCTATTGATTTTACAAAATTATCATTAAATAATCCTATTAAACGTCACAAACAAATCTTTTAATTAAATCTCAAATATAAACGATTACCTACTGCTGAGCGTCGACCAGCACCCTAGTCGCGTAACACACTTCCGAAGGATTGAATTCCTTTTTTTTCCATTGCTTCATTATAATATTTTTGAACAATTCGTCTGCTTGACAGCGTAAATAACGCAATGAATGTTGTTGAATTGCCAAAAAGAAAGGCATTGCAATTGTCAGTGTGTTACGCAATTACCCCGCTGCTTCTTGACAAGCTACAAACCTCTACCATCGATAAAATGCTCTTTAAAAATTATATGTAATTTAAAAATACAAGACAAATCTTTTACTACCTAGTCTGCAACCTTCGGACCATATCGCAAGAAGTTAATTTTTTTAAAGCTATTCTTCGAACTGCGACGATGATATGAAATTTTATCTTTACAGCCCGCTTTGAAAGGACGTACCTAAAGTAAAGAAGTAAAAGAAATAAGTACAGGATAGAAGTAGTAATTAATCTACAAAAAAACTGTTATCGCTTCTGCAACGTCTGCATCAAACAACAAAGCCACGAGACTTTTTTATGGATTTTATTATAAGTTCTTCTTTTCAAATGAATCCTTAAATGTTTTCCATTAAAAAGAACTACGTTCTACTAGACTAAGTGCTATATTTTCTTAGTTCTATATTCTCTTCATTTCTTTACTACATTATCTCGATTAGGTATAATTTATGTAACCACTTCAAATTTTATCGTAACTCGTGTCACAGGTCACAGCCATATGACTTTATATCCAAAACAACTACGCTACAGCTATGTATTAAGACTTGGGACTTTCTTCGAGTTACATAATATGATAATATGAAAACGCTCACGAATACACAATATTTTGGTTAGTGTTTGGGAAACAAACACACTTTTTCCCCGTTTTCTGCTACAAAACAATGTTGTTGTAAATATTATTAGCAACAATTCCGTACAAAATACGAATCAATAAAATCTAATTCGAGGAACTAGCAATAAATCTCTCGTAGCATCCCATTTACTTTTTAGCCCAATATAATGCTTCAGAATATCGTCAACATTCGACCTGGGTCCACTATACAGTCTGTCAAAAATTGGCGCCAATCCAACCTGGGTGTTTGTAAACTTTCATCTTATACGCTTCTATATTTATTCGGAGAATTTTATGTGCGGCTTCGAACGACCTCGCCAAACGTTTTCCGTTACAAAATATGCCAAGAGTTTGGTAGAAATCTCAGCAATATGCTAGTAGGCTCTTACTTAGTATAAATTAATATCATTAGGCACTTCAACAGTTTGTCTCTGGAATAATTTGTATTCAGTAGTAGTGTTGTCTCTAAAGTGTGATATATCTCCTGTATATCCGCTGTAATATACAGGCCTCCATCGTAAACGTTTTATGACTTTTCACACAACTGATGATCGTAACTTTCTGCAAATTCCTGTCTTAAATTGTCTTCCACTGCTGTACTATTATATTATTGTATTTATGTTCATCAAGCAAGCGTCACCTGTTATGGTGTTTTTAATCATTTTTCTCCATAACTTTTGACGCACATAAACCCACGTTTAAGCACGTGCCATCTTCAAATCTTTTCGTTAAAATATGAAAATAGCATTCTCATTTTAAATGCCATCAATTTATTGAAAATCCATATCATATGTCTACCTGTCTGTTACCTTTTCACTCCTTAACGGCGGACTGGATTTTGATGAAATTTGGCACACAGGTAAACTATAACCTGGGTTAGGGCATAGGATACGTATTTATCCCGGTAGTCGGTCCCGTGGGACAATTTCCGACATCCAAGCGAGCGAAGCCGAGGGCAAATTATATTGTGAAGTTCTAGAAAATCATAAAGAACTTATGATCATAAATTCATAACACAAACGAGTCAGTAATCCTCTCAATCCCTTAAGTACCATTATGATCGTCATCATATAGATAAGTTTACTACAATCACTATTTCATTATGGTCACCAATAACCATGTTTGTATGTTCTGGCTTCAACAGGAACATGCTAAACAACGGGTGTGACTGTAATTACTTTTCCTTGTTTTTATCGTACACAGCAATATCATTTACATAAATCCCTTTAGTTTTGTACACAAATAGTGATGCTAATTTATTCATAGATTATCGTGTAATATTAGTTTCGTGGTCAACGGGCGCGGCCTAATTTATTTTGTAGTATTAACGAGAGAAACCCAAATATGAACGATAGTCGATACTACCCGTATTACGAATAAAGAATTTGTTCAGAATGGTTGAAAGATTTATGAGTCGAATGCTATAGTATGGTATGGTATAAGTATAGTACCCTGAGGGACGCCTTGTGGAAACAGCTTTAGCCATTGTTACTGGTCGACCATTCAAAGACTCGTTAAGCCTCTTAAAGAGGTTCTACTTAACAAAAATAAAAGTCTGTAATAGAAGGACGGTTGATTTCTGTAGTAGTTGCAACTTTTTTAGTTTCTTCATCTTTACGTTTACTAATTTTCTTATCAAAACTAGCTGTTTGTTCATTAGAAAATGTACAACTTCAACCTATACACACGGCTACACATCAAGCTATGTATTTCCAGTATAAACTGACCTCGTATTGTACGGAAATTTTAGACAATGCGAGATCAGCGTAAATTGGAATGTATAGCTTGATGTGTAGCCGTGTGTACCTTCATCATGGATGTGGATTCCTTCCCGAATCTAAAATATGTTTTTTGGACAATCCTGCCTCAAGATCTATGAACATTTACTCTGAAATTTTCAGCTTGATCATCTATAAACTGCAATGGTGTGTTATTAACACACTGTGTAGTCGATATTCTCTTTAGCCCAGCAATTAATGTTAAGTGATCAATCATCCTGTACCCTAATTGCGTAACACACGATTAATAACAATCTGAATAATTTTGAAAGACATTGCCAATCCATTGCTTCGTATATTCCAAAAAAAATCTGCTCAACACCGTAAATAACGCAATGAATGTTTTTGAACTATCAAAATGAAACAGATTGTGATTGATCGTGTGTTACGCATTTTTTTTTTGTTTATTAATCAAAAACAGTTTACATACATTTGTTTAACTTTTAAACATACTACAATAATCATCACTGTTCACCTTCTTAGATAATAACAAATTAAAGTTCTATCATAAATATATTACAGTCTACGTAAGGTAGCTCTTAGAATCTAATAATATTTTTAATATCTCGTTAATCGTTCGAGTGGTGTGAGGCAGACCGTTAAAAGTTAAACACCCATACATTTTTATGTTCTGTTTAACTTCTCACGGTATCGAGTGCTTTGTTGCTATTTATATTGACGAGCTCATTAACGTTAATTTTATTTACATCTAATCTTGAGTAATTAATGGGAATTTTTGGCAGCTCTGGGTTTTTTTTTGTATTCAACTTGTAGGTTAGATTGATCATGAGAGTCAAGTAAAATTTAATCCAAATTTAATCCTTTGCATCAATTCTTTAACAGACATCTGTTATTTAAGAATTTACCAAGAGCTCAGCAGGAGTACCTACCTAAAGTCTAAGATCGGCAAATATGGTACCTATATACAGGTAACACTGCCATATAGACCCAGTACTATGTACTATGGTTTGCCTACGTTACCGTGATAATGTTTCAATGTTGCCAGTACCTATCATTTGTTTTGTCTACAAGAAAGGCTCATGTCTAACATTAGACGACTTCTAGTTGATGGTTTATGGTGAGATAAACATTTAGAATAAGAAGGTGTCACTATTGTCCGCATTTGATATTTATTATCTACTTCCAACTTTCGTTTTCTCGGAGAAACTACAGCCGCTAATAATCCTATTCTAACAACAATAAGTTAACTGGTTAGTGGCACTTTGAATAGTAGCCAAGTGAACCTGCCATCTTTGAACAACTAAAACATTAAGACGATCGTAGAAACCGAATGGTTTGTTTGTTTTGCACGGTAATAGTTTAAACTTTAGTATAACTCTTAAGTCAGTAACTGACTAAAACCCTACAGACAGTTGCTCAATGAAGGTAAAATATTTCTAAGATACTCGTAGAATGTAAACTCTCATAACACTTAAATAAGTTTCAAGTAATCAGAACTGCAAACATTTTAATAAACTCCCAAGTACAATACAGATAGATAGATCCTACAGTAAGAATGAAGATCTTAAATGAAAAGATTTAATTGTCGTCCAATTAATACGCCTATGCCACAAATGATATGTGTTGCGCAAGACCGGCGCCTGCGCCGCTCGGCACGTTTTTGTTTACATTCGTAACTGGTTGTTGTGTTAACGAAACCAGTTTCGTGCTCTCTAGACCCACGCCGAAGTCCTCCCAATATCCTCTAAGTTTTGTAACTAAAAAAAGAACCTTCAAAATATATTCAACAACTTCTCATTCTGAACAGTTCGCGAAATAGACGTGTCTATGAGGATACAAACCGTTTTGACGTCGTCTATTAAATTGCTGCCATGCCAAGCGATCGTATCATTGCTCACTCAATTGACTATAATATGTAGTGTGCAGTGTTTATATTTTAGACCTTGGCCACTAACTACCGAGCTTCTGAGGTACCGAGCGACGAGTGAAGTGGCGAGTTATCTACCAACAGCATCATAATACTACGCTAATTACATAAGACATTCTCCACACGTTCCGGGCCCCCGCTTCGCTTTACCTGGAATCTGATTATCTATTCGCTAAAATGTTGTTGTTTACAAGTTTCCAATGTAAATACAGTTAGGCCTAGTCCTGTTTTGGGTTCGCCCGAAGGCCAAATGGATTTTATCCTTTGTATTATTTTTACCTGACAACGCCATGTTGTTGTTAGGGATTAAATAAACATCCGTTCAAAACGAACTGCGTACCTATCACAAAGCTAAAACAAAATAAAAATGTGCAATCATCTACTATTTACGTTTATTTTTTGTGTTTTGTCCTCTTCGCGTTTTTAGTTCAAAGTCGTTGTAATGTTGACACCTGGTTTTGTAATCAGACATAATCTGCAAGTAAACAAACGTGCTGTCTTATGATATGGACTCACCGTGTCCTGCAAGTCCTTGAACTCGTTGAAAAGTTTGTTTTTCTCGATCTTCTGGCTGAGAGACTTGACGTTAGCGGACATGGCGATCATGTTTGCGGTCAGCTCGTCGACCTCATGTCGTAACTGCCGGATCTGCACCTCCCGCACTATTGTAAACACCAGTAGCCAAGCCACCAGCGCACCAACCACCACTGCCAGCGTGATCAGCCACGTCTGCCATCGCCTATCCGTCTTCTCAACCATCGCACCCCTAAATTGTCTTTCAAAATCACCGCTCATCAAATTCTTCGATATGTCTTGCGACTCCTTCATGTTCGTCTGAGTATACATCGAGTTGGCTTCGGGTATAAGTGCGTGATTCTCAGCCATCACAGCCCTGACACTGCACTCGCGAACCGTCACCCGTCACTCGATCCCTAAGTGGTAAACTACGCGAGTAATTAGCTTTTATCGGCCCATTATTGAAGTTCGTGGAAGGCCGGATCGAGGGGCCCGTGAAAGAGATAGAGTAAGTCGGTGCACGTGTCGAGTAGTTCGGGGGAGGGTAACACGCGTGCACAACGAGACGGATCAGGAGCGAGTGCGGAGCGGCCGTATGTAGATGGGTGCGCGCGCGGCGGACGACTGGACACGGAATCGAAACACGGCAGCCGGCGCGCGCGCATCGCTCGGACCGATCCACCGCAAAGTTGGTGGAACCAGAAGTTCAACTCCACACATATCTTAATTTTTAGTTAACGCATACAGACGACAAACAGAATAAAAATACCATAGGTAACGCGAGAGATTGCAGTAGTTCGAGAATTTTCTATGGTATCTGCTATATCGAGACTCAAACATAATAAGTTCCTTTATCGAATAACGAAGGACAGGACCTTCGGTCTATACTATTCTTTGTCGGGGGACCGGGATGATCCCGCATATCGGTGAATACGGCGCATGCATTATAAATAATAAATTAATAACCTTTATTGACCGCTCGAGAAAGATAAAATTTTAACACCAGTACGGATATGAGGTAACCTGTTTATGCGATTAACAAACAAAACAAGAAGACTCGCGATTAAAATATACGTATGCAAAAAAATATATTACTTGTATGTAAGGTTCGCAGAAAACTAAACTTGTAGTAAAAAGTAAAAACGTCATAAAATTCAAACTTATGTACATTTGCAGATCTTAACCATTCGCGAAAGATAACAAACTTTTACAACAGCACTAAACCAGAGTTATACCAATAAAACACAATCTTTATAAAGACGAAATGTTATGTAACCGAAATAACGACGAAATGTTAGGTAAGAAATAACCATAATCTTAATAGACCTATTATGGGAATCGGACAAAGATCCCTTTACAATTCTAGACAAATTTAAGAACAGTCCAGACTTGCCGACGCACTCAGAATTCTAGTTAATTACAGATAACATATATAAATACATACCTATAAAATGTTTATTCAATAAATGAGTACGTCATAGAGAGTGCTGGAGTAACCGCACTCTGTGATAAGAGCATCAGTAAACAACATTAATTAACGCAAGTATTCCAAACCATACTCAATGAATATGCATATTATTCATTAGCTAATATCTATGTATGACGACGAACTTAGGAAAGTAACTAGAGAAAAATAACTGAAAACATAGATACTAACCATTATGGTTTTAACGCTCGACTCCGTAGCTATAGAATTTAAAGAAGCGCACGCGTTCTTTATTTTTTTAGTGGTTAGTTATATTTTATCAGCATCAACATCATTTCTCTTGCCCTTTTCGCAATTTATGTAGTTATATTTTCATTGATTTCAATTAGACCTTGTAAACGTCGTTTTCTGGAGTAGCATCATCCCCAGGATTTCCCCTTATAGTATGTTAGGCATTTGATACTGTGTCAATCCCTATACGTAAGGGAACTCGACAATATTTAATATAAAATAAGGGTATTGCCGCATTGGTTTGATAGAGAGGTTTGATATTATATATTATTATCTTCACGGGCCGTAGCAATGCAGGAAAGTGATAATAAATCCTTGTCAACACCTGAGAAGATTTTTTTTTTTTTTTTGGTATACCTCAAGGCAGCATTTTGGGTCCCTAGCTTTCACATAATAAAATAATAAAATCGCCGTACCTCGTTATCGTAACTCCCTATAGACGACGAACACACATGGTCCATGCTTATTGCCGTCATGATTATTAGAACCGTAATCCAAAATACCACATCGAGCTTGAAACCTCTTGGTGACATAACTACACTTCTGGCAACAAATTCAATTCAATCTGGACATCATATTTAGCATACCTACACAGGTTAGCGTGATCGACCGCGACGCTGAATTATATGAGCCGTAAACAAAATGTCGTAAAAGGCTTATCAATCAGTTTTTTTTAGTTAGCCAATGCTCACTGCGCAGTCTTGTCGGTAGTGGACTTGCAAAACTTTGTTACAACACAGGCAACAGTTTGTGTGTTACACCAGGCTATTGTACTACCAGTAGGATTATTGTAGCGGCTAGCTAGAGGAATCAGATCATTGATGTTTTTTTTTTTTAATAAAGTGATTCCTTTTTTTCAGCAATGTATTTTATTTAACAAATCTTAGGTATTAACACTAGTAAAGTTTTATAGTGTAAATTTTGAGGCTCATCCTTTTTTTTTTCTTGTGATAATCCTCATGGATATCCTCTGTCAAAGTCAAATCATTTATTTCAAATAGGCCCTTATAGCACTTTTAAACGTCAAAATTTAGAAAAAAGAAATATTGATTCTAGTCGCCCCTTCCAAAAGGTAGTTTTCGCTTGGAGAAGAATGGGCAAAAAACTCCACCGTTACTCTTTTAATTTTTTTTACAATATTTTGTATAGGTACATTACTTATAATTATATGTGAAGACCTAGAATAAAATTATTATACTACAATACGTAAAAAGAATTAAAAATGAAGCAACAACAGATAAGTTAATTATGTGACAGATACATGGTGCTCACATAGGTATTTACAAACATTGTAAAAGTAGACGATTTTCCTAAAATGTTACAGTTAATAAGTCAGTGTGTGAGGAAGTAATCACAGAATGAAAAATCAATGTAATATATAAATTATACAATTGAATTAACAACCAGTTTGATTTTGACTAGATTCTAGATTATCTTATAGAGCAGAACCAGCATGTTTCCAAGCATTCTTATCATGGATATAATCCTCTAATTTGTAATAATGCTTGTTTACAAAGTGTACTTTTAATATGAGTTTTAAATTTTCATTCATTTAATTGCAATATATCACAAGGTATTTTATTGTAACATTTAACACAGTACCCCATAATAGATGTATGTACTTTAGTTAATCTTAAAAATGTTTAATCTATTTTATCTTTATTTCTAGTATTAAAATGATGTCTATCACTTATTTTATTAAAAAGATGTAGATTTTTTCTTACATACATAATATTTTCATAAATTAATTGGCAAAGTACCGTCATAATATTAATCCTTTAAAATACATAGTTCCCTGAGAGATTCTGTCTGGGAAGAACGAAATTAAAACCCCACTGTTCCTTCTAGTAACATAAGTCGGCGCCCGGGAGATACTTGTACATTTGCCGCACCCCTGACTGGTTGCGGCTCATCCAAGGAAGTCCCACCACCATACTTATTTCTACCTATAAGCAGTACTGCTCATATGTTACAACAAAAAACCAATTACATCATACACCACACCAAAAAATGCCATTCAGCAAAAAGGAATGCACAAAAACGACATCAAAATAATCGAAAAATCCCATAAAAACGTAAAGTAGGTCAGTTAGTAGAAACTGTAATCTTCAGCGGACAATACGGTGTGTGTTTCATGAGATTTACGGGTAAGTCCACGAGGAACATCCTTATAATTTATTGACATCATTCGCTACGCTACCGCGCTTGATATAAAGCGATGAATATAAATGTTGATGGATGAAGAGCGAGAGGATGGCAACAGAAAAGATGGATGGACTGTGAGAGAAATGATATGAAAGAGAAAGGAGTGAATTATAGCGTGACAGTGGACAGAAGGAAGAAGAAAATGTGTTGCACCAACCCCACTTAACATAGGACAGATGATTATGAGTCGCTACGCTACCTAAGTACTTATATGTGTCCTAAGAAACAGTAGAATGGACTTGTTCATATTTTGAGTCAAAGGCATTGTAGACCCAAGCTTTGTTTTCCAGACCAAGCATTGTCTATCTTCCACCTCGTCCTACACCTGCAATAGGGGGGAGGAATTAATTAGCACTGTCAAAAAACATCACCCTCCTTTTGGAGCAGTCGGGTAAAAACGTTGTCCTTCGATTTCCATGGCATTTGCCTGACAATTTTTGTTATATTTAGGTATATGCAAGAAAATTATTTACAACGTAAGTAATATTAAACAAATGGGAATATAAGCTTAGCTAAAGTGTTTTTACCTAAATATAAAACGAATCTCGGTTATTTTGTAATGACGATGTATTTCCAATTGTTTTATTTCAATATTTGCCTGCTTAGGCATTACTTTGCAGTTATGGTGGAATAAACATATTACACAAAGGTATACGTGGTCAGTAAAATATGATACTTGTAAAGTACGCTTGATGTTACCTAATCAGAGGGATGAAAATAGTACTTTTCGTCCCGGGGAAACGATTTTCCAGCATAGTTTTAAAATTTTGCCAACTTTTTATACAGCCACTCTTATATTGCGGCGTAAAATTGTAATAAATAGGCGATTGTTTGCCTACGGAGCTATCAACTATTTTCAAGGAGAGAGTGTTTCTTTGAATCCAGAGCGGGTCGAGGGATTCAACACACTACATTCCTCGGAATTCTCTCCGCAACCTTGTACTTCCAAAGACTATCCGGAGCGAAGTAAAAACCTTTCTATTCCAGCTGAAGAAAATGACAAAAAATTGCTTTCTCCAACATTTACAGAAACACAAAAAGCTCAAATTTCGCAAAAAATATCCAACATTAATATACCAGGAAAGAACGATTCCCTTACATTTAACAATTGCTCTAATTTGAATATTCATTTTAAATAGAGATATTATCTTACCAACATTGTATTTATGTTTTAATAAAATATTGTTTGTTTAAATAAACAGGTTTTTATTTACTTTCCTCATATTCGAAATGAAAAGCAGAGTGTTTACCTCGGGTAAAAGACCTATTTAGGCACTCGAACTATTGACTCACGAGCGTGCCTAAATAGGTTTATTTCATCCCTTGCATAACAATCTACTATTGAATCACCAGCTTGATGGCATAGCCCTCCTTTAACAAAACTTTTATTTCTTACATATCTATTTAATTCATAAATGGCCCCATATTTCGTTAGTTCAAGGTAATTTTCGGCTAAAATTCTACCAGGTTGCCAGCCAAACTAGCATGATATTAAGAAAATTCAATCAACTTTAATCAATAGCTATTATATTAAAACTGATGACGCAAACATTCCAAACAGAGATCGGTCCATTAGATTTCTAGCACGGATGCGCGTACGCCGCACCGCTTCTTATGTCAATTGTGTAATAGAGACGCGCCCGCATACTATCTTCATATAATTGATAATAATCTATCAATGACTATGGGAATAAGTTGGCCACTCTGATGTGTTGGATTGCCAGGAGTTGCACACATAAAATGAATCCTTTAAAGTGCTGCATAAGTATGTAGTTGGAGCTGCATCATCATTCCACACTATACGCGGCGCGCGCGCCGTCCGTGTGGCTAACCGCGGAGCCCTAGCGGTCTGCTATCGCCACCGCGATGGTGGCGCCCCCGTCGTGAGTTTTGACAACTACAGACTAATACGTGCTGTGCCTAGGTACATAACATTGAATCTTTCTAATTGATTTGAAATAGTTATGTAGTAAATTTTCTATTAACTTGAACTGTGGAAAATGTTCCCCTGTCAACTTATCTTAATTTTGTTTCCAAAGCCAGTTTAAAACTTGCAAAAATTGTTTCAGGAAAATTGAATTTTCTACATCACCCAATAGGTACTCGTTTTATAAAGTAAACAGTTTCGCCAGCCAAACAGTATTACGTTAACAAAAGCACGTTTAGAACGTTAAACAATAATATTATGCATTGCACTAACAAAGTAAAATAACTTAGATCTAGGGAAAATAGTTCTATAATACCTAATTTGTAGCGACCAAACCTTCCGCGAAGGGGGACTCTGGCAAAATGTTGACAATATCTGTTTTAGAGTTCCGTACGTCCGAATGACAAAACAGAACCCTTATAGGATCACTCGTGTGTCTGTCTGGCTGTCTGGCTGGCTGGCTGTCTGTCTGTCTGTCTGTCTGTCTGTCTGACCGTCTGTCCGTCTGTCACAACCAATTTGCTCCAAATCTACTGGACCAATTTAGTCGAAATTAAATTTAATTAATTAATTAAATTAACAAATGAATTTTGATTGTGCTGGACCACTTTTCGGGGGCAAATTCGGAAAAAAAACGTGTTGCCAACTGTACCGTGTGACAAATCAAATGAAAGGGCTTGTTGTGAGGAAAATTATATTTTTTTTTTAAATTTTTATATAGATATTTAAGATAAAAATAGATGAAAATTTACCATTCCTCGAATGGTTCTTTACTCATAGATTACATGAAAACCTATAAGAAGTCTATGGTCTTAAAATAACATGGTAAATCTTTCAATATTGTGCGACCAAATTTACATTTGCAGTTGGAATGTATGGGAGAACATGTTTTTCAAATACAAGGTTTTTTCTTGAGATAAATTCATCCCAGCTGCGGAACACTACATTGTGCGTGGTCCGACACGCACTTGGCCGGTTTTTTTTATCGTACCAAGTGATGTAGGTGTATGAATTATTTTCACGTGTGCCATTGATATAATGACGTGTGCTCATAAAAAATGAGTCTCTGACAGAATCGTGTAACAGCTATATTTTTAACGTTCTATTTTCAAATGCGCCAAAAACGTAACGTGATGCATGACAGCAGGCATCACGATGCCAACTTTCTCTGCCGTTGTTGTATTTAAATAAATAAATGAAGACATTTTAGTGCAAACGTTTTCATTATTTTTACAGTAGTTCTAGAAAAGTTTACCTATTCTACGATTCATTCAATTTTCTATAAATCTGTGATCATTTTTCTATGAATCTCTAAGTATGCGACGTATCTATCTACCTCATCATCATCTGCCTAGCCTTTCCTCAACTATGTTGTGGTCGGCTTCCAGTCTAATCGGATGCAGCTGAATACCAGTATTTTATATGGAGCGACAGCCCATCTGACCTCCACAACCCAGCTACTGGGTATAATAACATGATACCCCTTGGTAAGACTGGCTGACGTACCTATCAACCTATCTTCTTCAAAACAATTTTCGTTAAAAGCACATCGGTATCTCACCAACAACAAAATAAAAAGTCACTTCGAGACCTCATAATACATTTTTTTTTTTATTTTTTTTTTTTAAACTTTGCACGGCTTTTTAAACGGCTGTATCGTGGGTGCGTTTACAAATATTTATACTCACATACACAAACAGCCAGATCCGGAACAACTACTTGTAGGTCATACAAATATTTGTTCCGTGCGGGAATCGAACCCGCGACACGCAGTGCAGCGGTCAATCGCTTAACCACTGCGCCAAATTTCATCCAAATCCGTCAGCTGTTTTAGAGTGAAAGCGAAACTTCCGCATTTACAATTGTATATAGGGTGACTGGTAATTAGTGACCGATACTTAAAAACGTGGTGAATTTACTCATCTTTGTGAACAACTTTTACTTTCGGACCAAAACTAAAATCGCGAAAAAAATCTGCTGTTTCATGCAATGCAATACATGACGAGTTTTGCGAATATGAACCTATAGGGAACAGCTGACTCTTAACCGTTGTAGCTACAGAAAAACGGTCTTAGGAGACTGTCCTCAACTTTTTGAGACATTTTGATCTGCATTCACAGCTATCAAAAAAAATACCGTCAGCAACTAAATAGGCAGTTATCACAAAGACTATTTCTGATGCCAATTGATCCTGTTTCTTATGAGGATCAATAACTATCGGACCCACTGAGGTTTAAGTAGGTACCGTAAACTGCCCTAACTTTGCCTGGCGTCCTAAGTTTGCCTATAATGAAAATGATGTAATATCTTTTTCATTTTACTTGTATGGCAAAGGAAACTTTGAGATTTTATAGACAGCTTTAAGTTTCGATTGCCATACAAGTAAAATGAAAACGATATTACATCATTTTCATTATAGGCAAACTTAGGACGCCAGGCAAAGTTAGGGCAGTTTACCGGTACTAGAAAAGTCAGAAATCGCAAAAAAAAAATCCCAAACATTTGGGGGAACCTTCAATATAAATCAATATATAAATATAGGTGTTTTTTATGCAAAGTCTGTTGACTTTGAGGTATCAAAAGTTAAAGCATAACATTAATAATTTATCTAAAGTAATAGAAACTCCCCAGGCGGAATATGAAACAAGTCTAGTAATTTTACGCACGAATTCACTGAAAAATCTAAATTACGTTCGGCCCAACGTGAAAGTACAACAAAAAGATTAATTCCCTATACAAATAAAGCCTTTGGGGGCAAAGGTAGCGATTTCATTGTAATTAGGTTGGTTAGTACAAGGTACTTACCTACTATAATAGATAACGTTACTGTAACTGTGGTTGGTGGTAGGGCTATTGTTCTAAGTCCGCCTAGCTACCACCATCTTATCTGAGTCTGTCGCCATAACAACAACATTATCGGCATTGTTGTGTTTCGGCAGTTAGAGGTAAGATAGCCAGTTCACTCGCTTCGCAGTCTCTTCCACCTTCGGCCCGATCATCACTTACCATCAGGTGAGATGCAGACCAAGAGCTTCCAAGTTGTGATTTAAAAAAAAGGGCTTTAACATTTTATCACCTTTTCATGTTCCTTTTGTGTAAAGTAGGTATTCTGTGATGATCGATATGACACAAATAAAACATATCTACCTATTTAACCTTATTTATGGTCAGTCAGTAAACAATAAAAGAATAAATAATCGAATAGGACTTGGAAACTTTATGCAACAGTATAAAAAAAGCATTCATCATGACACGTGACGTGTCATTTCGATAACCGTAAAATGATCAGAGTATAGTAACGTCACATGGAACCCACATTATAATAACAGGAGTATATTTAAACAAGTACATTCACAAGCAAGCACTAAAGATGTATGCGGCTGCATTCAGTCTAGATTCCGCACTGCTAATAGATTCATGTTATACGAACAAAAAGAAACACGACTAATCTCTATTTGTAGACTAGGTATTCTAGACCAGCTATTTTGCATTCTGATCAAACTCAAACTCAAACTCAAACTCAAAGCATTTATTTCAATTAAACCATTTACAGGCACTTTTGAATTGTCAAGAAGTCGGTCAGTCAGAAATATGAAGCTAGTTGCCCATTCCAAAGCGTAGTAGGTACCTATGGAGAAGAACGGGCAAGAAACTCCACGGACACTCTTTTAAATAAAAAAATTGTTACAAAATATTGGTTACACCATTAATGTTGAAATTATACATTTGTGAGGACAATGTAGAAAGACGTGCACGTTAAAAGCATCCGTAATAAAAATATAAAAACAAAGAACAATTCAAATATTAAAATAAGCCATGGCAGCTAAGAGATGACCAGTCTCTACTGACGGCGCCCGTTCACGAACATGACGCATGGATTAGCACCATTCAGCTCAACCATTTTGAAGGGAGCTAAATGATCCAACACACGCGCCACCGCCAGCGAGACATTAGAGTGAGCATGACATAATCTCAGCCGCCAGGGCACATTCAAGTCAATGAAAGACATACCCAGTACCTAAATGGTAGCTTTATAGTCAGTACATAGTACTCACACATGTGCTATGCAATTATACAATGCTAAGACATTGAATTTATACAATGCAAAGATAAATCTTCAGCAGCTCCAACGGTATTTTCAAATGCTAATTAATTAGTTTATGCTTGTGGAGCAGGACCAGCAATGAGCCAAGCATTTTTATCAATTATGTAATCCCCCAACTTATAATATGCCTGCCTACATAGTGTGCGTTTTATACAAGATTTGAATTTCGTCTCATTCAGTTGAAGTATGTGGGGAGGAATTTTATTGTAACATTTTAAACAGTACCCCATGAAAGATGAGTCTACTTTAGCCAGTCTGAAACCTGGTTGAACTAATAGATCCCTATTTCTTGTACTATAATTATGTCTATCACCTCTTTTACTAAAAAGATGTAAATTTTTTCTTACGTACATGATGTTTTCATAGATATACTGACAAGGTACCGTCATGATGTTAATGTCCTTAAACAGTTCCCTTAGAGAATCGCGCCTACGGAGATAATATATGGCTCTGATAGCTCTTTTCTGCAGAATAAAAATAGACTCGATGTCTGCAGCCCGTCCCCACAGCAGAATACCATAAGACATGATACTATGAAAATAACTGAAATAGACTAGCCTGGCGGTATCTACATCAGTTAATTGACGGATTTTTCTGACAGCATATGCTGCTGAACTTAGCCGTCCTGCAAGAGATGTTAAATGAGGACCCCATTGTAGCCTTGAGTCGAGCGTGATTCCTAGGAAAACAGTTTTATCGACAAATTCTAGTTTCTCTTGATTCAATACTATCTCACAATTACTATTTTTAACATTTGGTAAAGAAAATTTTATGCACTTAGTTTTTTTTCCATTTAATACTAAATTATTAGCAGTGAACCAATTTTGGACCTGCAGTAGGGCGTTATTTACGTCGTCAAAATTTGTAGCACGTCTATCTACCTTAAAAATTAAGGAAGTATCGTCAGCAAATAACACCATTTGTGGTTGATTTTTTAATAAATGGAGTAGATCGTTAATATACACTAAAAAGAGGAATGGACCCAAAATCGAGCCTTGTGGCACACCCATTTTTACTTTTAAACCTAGTGAATTGATACCGTTTATTTGAACTTGCTGTTGTCTATCATTTAAATAAGATTTTACTAAATTGAGTGCAAGTTTTCCAAGTCCGTAATGTTCAAGTTTCGAGAGTAAGGTTTCGTGATCGACGCAATCAAATGCCTTGGAGAGGTCACAAAAAATTCCTATTGCGTCTTGGGCCTCTTCCCACGCGTTAAAAATGTGTCTTAATAAGGTTACACCGGCGTCGGTC
This sequence comes from Xanthia icteritia, assembly GCA_949128155.2. Taxonomy (NCBI): domain Eukaryota; kingdom Metazoa; phylum Arthropoda; class Insecta; order Lepidoptera; family Noctuidae; genus Xanthia; species Xanthia icteritia. Next base: position 19,582,341 of record OX421932.2, read on the forward strand.
GTACAACGTCCTTTGGTGAAACCATACTGTTGATCGTGGAGGATTTTATTTGTGTTAAAATGATTCAGCATTTGATTAAGCATTACCTTTACAAACACCTTGCTGAAAACCGGCAACACGGATACGGGTCTATAATTATTGGTGTCTTTACTGTCCCCGGATTTGAAAAGTGGTATTACCTTGCTGTATTTCATTAAATCCGGGAAGACTCCTTGATCCACACACAAATTAAATATTAAGGCTAAGTAAGGCGCTATGGTCTCAATTATGGAGGTACAGATTTTAATGGACATTCCCCAAAGATCTTCGGTCAATTTGATCTTGATTTGCTTAAAAGCTTTTATTACTATTATGGGGTTAATATGCTTAAAGTTAAATTCAATCGGGCATGCTGAAACATTCGCCCTTACTAAATCAAAAGAGAGCGAGGGCGAGGAATTTAAGGTTTCAGTAGTTTTAAGTGGGACACTGGTAAAGAAATTTACAAATTCTTGAGCAACTTCTTTGCTATCGCAAATGAGACCACCACATGACGCCTTCAGGGTGTACTCCGAATTATGCTTTTTGTTCCTGTTCGTTTCATTATTGATAATTTTCCAAACCGTCTGTATTTTATTGTCTGCTGATTTAACCTTGTTGCTAATGTATAAGGCTTTAGCTGTCTTACAAGTGTTCTTAAAAGTTCTAGAGTAAGAAGCAACATATTTATTAAAAGTTTCCGTGTTAATATAAGGCTTAAGGCCATACAGCTCGAAAAGTCTATCCCTACTTTTCCTGAGTCCTTTAGTTGCCCAGTCACTAAATAAAAACTTAGGGCTGATAGTCTTAGTGTTCTTTTTAAAAGAATTATCGAACTCGGTTTGGACTAACGAAAAGAATTCTTTATACAAAATATTAACATTGTTCATTGTAAAGTCCTGATTACTTAACTTACAAACTAAAGTGCTATTATATTTATTTAAATTAACAGATGTTATTGGTCTGCATTGTATTTGCACTTTTTGTATTGGAATGTTGGACTCAAAAGTTATGGTTTGACCACTGTGATCGGAAGGGAGATAATTAACTATTGCTTTATCTAAATAGTCGCAGCAACAAAACACATTATCAATACATGTAGCAGTAGTCGTAGTTATTCGGGTTGGTTCTTCAAACACATTTGACAAATTGAATGATTTGAACAGATTTAGAAATCTAGTGGTATTTGAATTATTTTCTAAAATATTAATGTTAAAGTCACCACAGATAATTACTGATTTATTACCAGTTGCAAGTTTTACCAAAACATATTCCATTACTGACTCAAATGTAGAGTAGTTTTGATAATTAGGGGGTCTGTAAACGCACACTATGACATGCTTATCTAGCTCAACACAAGACAGTTCAATGCTATGTTCTACCGATCCGAACAGGATACCTAGGATTAGAGCTTGTTCTGCACTAACTACTGCGTGCCTTTAACGTTAATTAAGGAAATGAGGTAGGTTCATTTCATGATTGATTTACACGGTGAGATTTGATTCCCTGTGGCATACCACAAGTTGAAGCAACAATAAAAAAGACAAGCCACAACAACAAGTCATTTGTTGCTTCAATTTTATTATATGCCACAGGCAAGAAACTTGCATCGTGTAAATGTAGTATGTAAGATAGTATTTTTTACTTTTTTTTTGGGTAGGGCATCTCGCAGGTCCACCTAGGAGGTTGTCGGCTGCTTAACCGGACTTTCCTGTGGGTGCCTTTGTCCAGCTGAGGCATACAACTTAAAAACTATAAGAGTTTAAACGCTAAAGCCTGTGGGGCACGGACCTCGGCTTAGGGCGTCGCTGGGGGACAGCAAGGGACAGACTGGATCGGATTTAGAAAGATAGTCCTGTTTATCTAATACATTTTGAAGAAGATTTTGCTCATGCCTATTCAATTAATAATGGTCTTAAACTAACAACAAATGAAAAAAATGCTAATTACGATTCCAATTTGAGCATAGAATGTTGACTTCTGGCTGGCAGACATTATTATAGACTGAAATTTCCTATGAATTTCAGGAACGAAACATCTGATAGAAATGTTTACATTCAGGAGCTGGAGAATGCAGAGTACCTACAGTTTTTCAAGTACGTAGTTACTAGGTAGGTAGGGGAGGGTGGACCGATAACGGGGACGCTAACGAAATCTATCAATAAAACAATGTTAAATGTGGTTACAATAATTTTATTTAATCATAAGCTTTTGTTATTTAGTCTTCTACAATTTGGTACAATTTCTGGTAAAATAATTACGTAATATACTTAAACATATCAATTTTAAGCAGACTCTAAGAAAAATCCGTTATGCCCCGGGGTAGGGACAACATGGGGTACCTAACTAAGACAAGGTCGAAAAGTACTTCCCCCCTTCATAATATCTTGTGACTATGTATGTCAGTACACTCTTCCCTCTTACTTGATATTCAATCAAATCTTTAAAGTGTTATTTATGTTAACAAGTACTACCCAAAACGAAGCACATTCGAAGCATGAAAGCATCGAAATCGTAGGTGGAAATCAAAAAAAGGTGCGTAGCATTGCGCGTGCGCCTGATAGTATCGCAACCGCAAAACTACCGTTTGCGTTATATTGAACACTAGAAGGACGCCAGTTTAAAAACAAATACAATCTCTCATAGCTCTGGCTGTAGTTTTTATTTCTCTGGGATATAGTAAACACAAAAAATACAATATAACTGTAATAGCAATATTGTGAGGTACTGCAGATTCATCAAGAGCAATGGTGGCCCAGTGGTAACCGCTGCGACTTACGAGTTGTAGATTCGAACCCTGACACGCGCTTTATTTTCTGTTAATTATTTCATCACCACTGCTCTCAAAACGGTGAAGGAAAACATCGTGAGGAAACCGGCATATCCTTGAAACTAAAATTCGAAGACGTGTGATATCTAACAACCCGCACTGGGCCCCCGTGGTGGATTACGACCCACTCCCTGTCACCGAGAATCCCAGCATTGGGAATACTGGCTGATTATGCTTATGCTGCAGATCTTTATGTTCTAACATTACTCCGTAAAGTGAAAGAAAATTGTAAATTACTTTATAATTATGTTGTAAAACCACTTTCTGCAAAAGTCCTCTGTTGAAATAAAGTACCTAAGAGTTATATAGACACCATAATAACAAAGCAAAAAAAAAAAAAAAGCATAACGTTGTTACTGTCACAGATAATAATCTATGGTACTATAGTGATTTTGGCAGGTTGGCCTTGTCAACCGACCTCCACGGATGCTTCACCAGTTGATGGCATGTTCCAAATTTAGATTAATACAGAAAAAATAAAATAAAATAAGTCATTAAAGTGATAGAAATAATTATCCTATATTAATGTCTCTCACAGTACCGTTCGCCTACATATTAATACTGAGCAATCGATTGCTAAAGGCGTAAAACGAACAAGAATATGGTGATCACGAATATTGAATACTTTGTTCGCATGTGCGTACCGCTAACGGACATCAAACTCTGTGTTCGTCAAAAACAATCGCGGCGATCTAATTTCGTTGTTCTGTAAGGACGGTGTTCGGGGAAATTTTATGCAACATTGCGAACATTGGCGAATCTATGGCTACTAAAGAGAGCGGGTGGTTAAGCATGAACACATGTCGAACTATGTTACGAACGAACCAAATATTCCGTGTTCGATGTCCGAGTTCACCAAGTTTTTGTTTGTTCGTGCGTACACGCCTTTAAAGTAGACCTCCTTTTGTATGTTCCAATAAAAGATAAAGTTAAAGTCAAGATTATTATTAACATTTATATGTATAACATTAGTAAGGCCAATAGTTTGTACAGTACATAAGTACCCATAGTTATCGGTCTCATAACTCGAGTTGCCCCTTTTGAAAATTAATAGCAAGCTGTTTAAATCCACACACTCGTGGCTAAGTAATAAACAGCCGCACGGTTTGATCTTCAAAGTTAAACGACGCCTGCCGAGATCGGGCCGTAGATGGATGACCATCAATTACATATGGAGATCCCTCGAAAGGTACATTAAACTGTTAGTCCCGGCTGTCATTTGTAGATATTTGTCAGTCGTAATAGTCAGAAGCCCGAAAGTCTGGAAACCAGTATTACCAAGGGGTATCGTACCTATTACCCAGTTACTGGGTTGTGGAGGTCAGATAGGCAGTCGCTCCATGTAAAATACTGGTACTGCTACATCCGGTCAGACTGGAAGCTGACCCCAACGGAGTTGGGGCAAAGCTAGGCAGATGATGATGAGCTTCAATATTATTTAAATCCAAAGTGTGTTTGGCCCAGTAGAATAAAACAAAGTAGCAGTATATGACCAGAAACTCAAATGGTGGCTGTATTATTCTATCAAATCTTACTTTTGATAGAATAACAGCCACAATTTGAGTTACTAATTAAAAACTTTCTATTCTAGTCGCATCTCATGTCAGCGACAATCAATATCAAAAACTTGTAAATAATGAAGGTAAATTAGAGGTACCATGTTTAACAGATTGAGACTGAGATTATGATCCGAACATTCTTAAAAATAAGAGAATTACCCTTCTGCTCCTAGTTGTTGTAGTCCAGTCTCAATCTCGATAGCTACCTAGGTAATAACCATACAATATTTTTTTCCATTGGCCACGTCTGGTCCGCGATCTCGCCTTGTCGAAAGCGATGGTTGGGTACGATAATAAGCTTAACATAAAATAGATTTCTTGTTTAGCCAGATCATTGAACACTCAACGTTTGACTATATGAACAGTTAAACGTACGAACCCCTATATATTATTATACTCTTTGCGTACGACTACTTCATGATGTGGCCAACCATCGATCATATCGTAAAATAGTTAGATTATCCAACGGTAGAGGCGTTGATGTTGCTTTTTTTTTGTTGTGCATCATGGTGGCGGCATACAACAAATAGGGTGACCACTCAAAAAACCTCGATGGACTTTTATTAGATTTTCAAATTTGATATTATGGAGAGCGACCAACTTGGAAGAAGCGCTCGCCAGCCGCTGCCGCGGCACCGCTCGCTGCGCTCGCTCGGCTCGTGAGCGGTTGGTCACAATTCTAACGTAACCTAACCCATTTTGTCGAGGTATCACATGCGGCGGGAATTTTTTAAAACTAATTATAATTGATATGTTGCATTTCACGCCGCTTCCTAGTTGGTCGCAGTTACTTGACACTACACCTTATACACCATGGATACCCTACTTTAATGATATGGCCAAACGTCGACTGACATATCATTAAACGTTGACGTTTAAACGATAAGGTCAATTTTAGCTGGCCATTTCATTAATACTACCATTTCATGAAATGGCCAATCACTTCATGAAATTATCAATTCTAAGATCTGGCCACGACACATGCACCTTGTAATCATTGATATATAAAAACCACAGGGTTTTTTAGTACTTATATCAAGACTTGTGATGCACCATACTCCATAAGAAAACAACTACTTTAACAAAGTATAGAATTATGCAGCATTACAAAATAATCACTTATTACTTAGCTATTATTTAATCATCTATAATAATTGTAGAGACAATAACATATTATTGTTATTAATGGGAGGAATGTGGTGATTTAGCGATCAATAGAAACTTGAGACTGTATATCGAGGCATTTCAATATAATATGCTTTCAATACTAATTAGATACTTACTCAATCGCTCACAATGAGCCTGATTAGAAGGCTGAAAGTCAACTAAAGGGCAATGGAGAGGGCTATGCTAGGAGTTTCCCTACGTGATCGAGAAATGAAGGAATCGCAGGATAACCGAGAACAATCGACATAGCCCGAAGAATTGCCGAACTTAAATGGCAGTGGGCAGGGAATGTTGGCAACTGAGAAGACGGCCGATGGGGCTGAAAGGTTCTGGACTGGTGACCGCATAACGGGAAGCGCAGTGTTGGAAAGCTTCCCTCAAGGTTATCAAATGACCTTGTGAAGGCCACGGACATCCACCGGATGCGAGCACCGGATCGGTCACTGTGGCGACGCTTGGGGGAGGACTATGTCCAGCAATGGCCGTCTCTGGGCTGAAATGATGACTAACAATATTTTATTGATAGTAATTTTAAATAGGTAGTAAAACGGCCCCAACTAACAGAAAAAAATACTAAAATAAGTACTTACTTATGATTTCGTAGATATTATTATTGTACCATTATTATTTAGGTACTTAATTCCTGTTTCCTATCCCTAATTTCTAATACATTGGTGTCATTGATGGTCCTTGTAATCATAAAAAAGGTCTAACAAACGCCCAAAGGTCCACATTTATACAAAAGCTGAATATGATGACAACCATCGACTCTTTCCATAATTTGAATGGAAATGGAATTAATATTCAGTATTTATTGTTTTAGTGAAATTAATTAATGAGCAAACATTACAAAGTTAATGTCTTGAAATGAACAAAAATAAAATCGATAGTTCGCCTGCCAAACTCATTTTCGAATTTCGAAGCGTATTCTTATAATGGCTGCCTTTGTTAGTAACTTATCGTGATTGCAGAATCCATTAACCGCAGGCCTCGAGGAATGCTCAATGAAACTCTAACGTTGTTCAGCGCTGAAAGATTACCTACTTACAAAGTTTCAGCACCTTTTCAGATAACAAAGCAATTGTTTACCCTTTGATTAGACCCTAATAAAAGCCTGGATTAGAGAAGTAGAGTCCGCGCCATCACTGAAGTCCTTTTGACGCGGCGCTAGTGTCTCGCAATGTGTCATTAACAATGCATAAAAAAATGTAGTTTTCAATTTACCTCAGTGGTAGCGCGGACCACAGGCGCGGACTTAGATGAAATGATAATAGGAAACACCAGAGACAATTTCAAACTTGGAACGACAAAAAGTTCCTAACAGGCTCCAAAGACAAATATAGAATAGTGCCAAAAAGGAAATAATGTGATTTTGCTTTCAGCCCTTGATCTAAATTGCAACAGCCTTGAACTATATATCCTAATAAAGCGTTCATGAGTATCTAAACATGATATCATCGTGCTATTGCATGGGTCGGGTAACACGTGGCGCGTTACTCTGTGGCGTGATGATCGTACACTCTTGTTGTTTTCACTATTACAATGTCCACTAACACCGTGGTTTCAATTCCTTGAAACACGTAGATTACCTGTACCGGATAGAATTTACTTCCTTATGTCTTGACATAAAAAAGTTATATTTTTTTAAACATGTACCTACCTAGGTGTTCAGACCAAAATGAAACTTGAAAATTACTTTATCTTCGTTTATTAAAAAATATTTAAAGTCTTAGTTCTTAGATTACTCCAGCTTATTCATCATAATCTCTCTCAAAACCTTTCAAATTTCGAAATCACTTTAAGTTTTTTACAGGTACAGTTCTTTTAAGTAATAACCGCAGATAAGGCTGCATTCAGACAACATGCTACTTTATTAAAATTACCAAACATAAAAAAAAAAATTGGCTATTGTGCTTTTGTGTGGTATTTTCAAATATATTTATTATTCTATATGCCATTTTGATTATTTTTCATGATATTATTTATTAGTACCTATTCTATATGGCATTTTGATAATTTTTCATGATATCTTACCTAATTATTGTTTTTATAGTTCAAAATTAATATTTTTATACTGTTCTTTAGTTTTATTTTGAAAGAAATAATTATAGTACCTACCTACAGTATTAAATTGAGTAAGTGGAAAATTATGCATAGGGTACCTACATGCTTAGTTTGTTTTGTTTATTATTTTTGGGAGCGATACTGACCCAGGCATCTGCCTAGTTTAAAAGTCAGGGTAAGTATAATTTTCTGTGATTTTTGCCTACTTACATTTAGTACATCTTACCACTTAAAACTGTTTTGTATGGCTTTGAAATAAATTAAATTTAAGTACTGGTAACGTCTCTAGGTATAGGAAGATGGCGTAATAAAAACTGTAACAGAAACTTTTCCCGAAGCCTCCAGACAGCACGGCACCGCACTGTTTACTATTCACCAGAAACCTATATCGATTCTCAAATCTGTCGGCTTACGTTAACACCTAAACGATTGTTTTGAAAATAATCAATTCTTCAGAAAGATGCGCGATAACTCAACAAAGTTAACACTTCAGTTTACGGTAATAGATACTTTTCTCGAAGCCTACTTCCAGACAGCACGGCACCACACAGTTTACAATTCATCAGAAAGCAATATCGATTCTCATATCAGGCAGCTTACGTTGATAAAAGATTGTTTTGAAAATAATCAATTCTTCAGAAAGATGCGCCATAACTCAACAAAGTTAACAGTTCAGTTTACCGACTTCGTTACATCCCTATTCTGATACCATAGAGTTAAAAATGGCGCGTTATTTTCAATTCCTTTTTTAAATCGACTGAATACGGAAATGTTGAATGAACTTACGATTCCCTGCTTGCGTGACTCATATTGGAGTATCGAGTGACGGATTCCCATAACTAGGCATTGGTAATGGTAATGACCAGCACGTGGACGTCAACATTACCTATAGCCTACTGCTCCTGAAAATGACCATTAAGTGCGTAATATTGCATTGTACACAAACTTCACAATCGGTTCGTATGACATCATTAATGCAAAAAGAAGTGCTTGTTTTCTGGGTTATTAGGGCCTGTTATGATTTTAGTTAATGCTTGTTAGGACGTGTGAATTATGAGTTCGTGACTTGTTTCACGCCTTTGGCTTGAATGGATGATGAAAATGTGGAAAATCTTCTAAGACAATCCACAACTAAATTGTAGATAGCATACTGAAGCGGCAAGAGCTTCATGATTAGGCAGGTACTCAATACAAGAAATAAAGTTTTCCGAATATTTTTTTTCGAAAACTGAAAGGATTAATTTCAATGAGCAGAAAAGTAAAAATCTTTTAGCTGCCAAAATAAATACCCGGCCCGACCCAGTCAAGAAAGAAACAATAGAATTTGCTTTTGTCTTTGGCCAATTGATTTCTAATTACAGCAAAATTAGGTTTTAGCGACCGCGCCACCACTGAAGTCTGGCGAAAAATTGTGTTTTTTTTTTTTAATGCAATTTGATGCAATGATATAGACACTAGCGTCACGTCTACCGGACTTGATTGGTGGCGCGGACTCTACTATCTATGTTAATGGCGACTGGCGTCCATGGGCTGGAAGACGCGTCGGTCGTCCGGCGGCGAGATGGGCGGACGACATTATTACCATCGCGGTTAGAATCTGGATGAGGCTGGCACAGAAGCACAGGATTGGCACATGAAAAAGAGGCCTATGGCCAGCAGTGGGTGAAGTCGGTCTGTGGATGATGATCAATTTTAATCATCAAACAACAGTTCATAGGGGCTCCTGGCTAAGTAATAACAGCCGCACGGGTCGATCGATCAGCAACACTTGCCGCGGTTGATCCGTGGATGAGGACCATCTTTACATACCAAGACCCCTCCGTGCCTCGGAAATCATGAAGCTTTCTTTGTCAGTCTTTACGGGTCGTCAGAAGCTGAAAGTCTGACAACCAGTCTTACCAAGGGTAACGCATTATCCAGTAACTGGATTGTGGAGGTCAGATAGGCAGTCGCTCCATGTAAATTATTGATATTCAGCTGCATCCGTTTAGACTGGAAGCCGTCGCCAACATAGTTGGGAAAAGGCTAGGCTGATGATGATGAAACAACAGTCCAGTAAGAACCGGAAGAATATCCGCATTTTTTCAGACTAAGCCTAAAAATATACGATTTGCGATTTATTGTGCTACTCTTCGCATTTTTTTAATGTACTAAAAACGTTTCACCTTCCGACTGCTATAATAGAATAGGTAAAACATATAAATGTTGATAACAATAATTTACCTGCTCTAAAATAAACACCGCAAATGTGCAAACGCAGCTACATAGCACATACGGGACATCAACTAGTGCAACACCTTATGCCCTCGATATCTTAAAAAATCATAGAAACTCAAATTACGCCACAAGGTGCATAAATACAATAGTTATAATAGTAAACAATTTGTCGATATCATCGGCTCTTATTTCATAGATCAATCAATAATTCCAATAATATCGATAAACACGTCAAAATGGCCGAGTCAGCTGTTACATAATCTTCAATTGTGTACAACTTTGGCGCGGAAATGATCTATTTTTCTCATTATTTAATTTCTACGTAGATAATACAATATTATTATGTTTTTTTTGTTTGATTACAATAGTCAGCATCTACATATAACTACCTAGAACAAACAAAATCAGCGTTAATATGTAAATATTTACTTATTAGAAACTGCGTCTATAAAACTAGGGAAGGTCGTATCATTTATTACATCATTGATACATTGAGGTAGATCAAAACATGACAACAACTAAGATCTATGTCATAAACAAGGCCGTATTTAAAAAAACATTGCAACGTAACATTTTCTCTAGGGAAAATTAAATAAGCATTGTTTCTTTTTCAAATAATAGATGCCCATGAATTAAAAAGAATTAAGGCTCTATGATTAATGTACAAATATAAATTTATTAGAAAGCCGAGAATGAGTCATGGACCGGTTCAAACCCATATACAGGCACACCTCACCTAGGGTTGCTAACTTTTTTTGAGAAAAATAACGTAGTTAGCAAGTTCTTGAAATAGGAAAAAAAAGTAACTCGAAGAAAAAAAGAAATTATTTTTCAAATTTAGGTTCTTATTCCCTTCAAAGCATGTTTTTGGGTGCTTTTAGTATCTGAAAGTTTCAAAGGTAGGTTGGTTATTTCCAAAACTTGTTTTTTACTAAATTTTTGGACAATCTGTTTCTCTATTCTCGCCACTTTCTTCAGATTCATTACCGAAAAAACTCTCAATGAAAGCTGAAGTAGCAGGAACAGAGAACAAAATCAAAACTATTTTTAAGATTGCCATTTGTATAAAGTATTTTTCTCTGAAAATTCTTTATCATTAGGTACAAGATTCGATTTTCTTATATAAGTATCGACAAATTGTTCAGTAATAATTACGTATGGATACGCATAATATGTGAGTGTTTCGGTTTACGCATCACAGTGAAGATTAGAAATAAAGTATTTTCGCATAAGTACTTAATTTTTATGCAAAAGTAAGAAGTATATACGAAACGGATATATTTATCGAAAATAAAGTAGGATACGTTATTATAAAATATAGTTGGCAACCTTAACGACACCGCCAACGATATCGTAACATAATACATAGTAGGTAAAATTGGTTAAAAAGTAGAGAACGACACAACATTATTACCTAGGTAGTAAAGATAGTCTGCATCATAGAGATATACTTACATATATTATAATCAATGCTCTGCATGGTCCTCTCGCTTAAAACGAAAGCATGAAAATAAAACACCAAAAATGAAATGGTTAAACTTTTTTCAAGTCTAATTCCATCGATCAGTAATAAAAGGTCTTCCGTTACTGCATAGGCGCCAAAACAAACCTCATTTTCAATATACAAGTCTGTTGACCCCGATTCCGCGACATTATTTTTGAACTAGAGTTGACGTGACCGCCATTTTTTCAACTTTTTGTTCTCGAACAGGCTTTCACCGAGGCAAAGGAGATGTGACTGTGAGCCTAACGGTCCGACCTACTTACACAAGGATCACAGTTAAAAGAAACTGCTTGGTGTAAATGAGCTACGAAATTAATTTACCGTTGGTCCTTGCAAGATTGTATTTCACCATGATTCATTATGTAGGTACCTACTTATGTTGGAGTGTTGAAGTAAAAGATATTAATGATGGATCTAAACCACTAGTAGGTAAATACCTAGTTAACTACGTCACAGTATAATTAACTTTAATATACTGTGACTACTTATTACGGAAACTCGTCAAAAATTGAATGACGGCTTTAATAATTTTCCTGTTTTCTCTTTGTAGCCAATATTATTCATTAAGCCTTAAACATGAAAACAACTAACATCTGGGTCATAAACGAGGCTGTATAAAAAAAAAAACATTGCAATGTAATATTTTCTATGGGGAAAATTAAACAAGCAACAAATTGTGTTTCTTTTTCAAATAATAGATGCTCGTGAATTAAAAATAATATAGGCTTTATGATTTATGTAAATATTTTATTAGAAAGCCTACATTGCCTAAAAATTTATTATTTCCCAACCTGCTATAATAATGTTTCCGATCCGGTCAGTTGCCGAAAACAATACAGGCTTTTTATGCGAAAAAAAATCCGTACGGGCAGTGAAATAAATTCGTACAGCCTGGCATGTACACTCGCTTTTCCGCTGCATTATAGCAGCTTCATTCGAAGTGAGGTATACACCTTCGGTTGAATATTTTCATGAATAATATAAAGACATAAAAAAATTGCAGGCTTATTACAAAACACGAAAATGAAAAAACTACAAATACTTTTTTGTGCTTTGATCATTTTTAAAACCCTGATGTACCTACAGACGCCAGAATAAATTTGACATATTGTAATAGGTTGATAGCACATCAACCTATTACAATATGTCAAATTTATTTAATATATTTTCAACTTTATTACTAAGGCATTAGGTTCAAAGTTGATTGTGAAAATTAGACAGTTTCGTGTAGGTTGAAAGAAAGAAAAAGAAAGAAAGAATAATATTTATTTGGACACAGTTCGTGAAACACATAATACAAAAATAAAAATAAAAATGAAAATAATCATAAAGCGATAATAGTGTGCCTCACGCCTGCGCCAAAAAGGTTCATTTCAGCATTAATGCCAGACAAATGCTGTGTGACGCTGGTTTTCTAATGAACCCTTATGGACAAGTGACGGGGAGTACCAACAGTTTCAACATACCTAATACATACTTTTTATACCTCTAAATAAATAAATAAATAAACTACATAAGGTCTATTTAAATAATTGTTAGTTTAATTGTTGACCTGCTGGCGTTTGTACCTACCCACTGTAAAAGTACTGTAATGGGTATATCTGTAGTAGGTTACTCCGGGCCTCTTATACCTACGGCCAGACCATGCTGGACCATACACTGATGGGTGGGTCATCAGAATTCAAATTGTTTACAGGTCAGACACTGGCCGGAAATACGAGCACTTATGCTTCGGCAACGACTTCCGACAGTCCTAAACTCCTAACACTAAACAAGGTCTTAGCGTCTCATGTTTATAATTAAGGGTCAGTTATGGCTGGCTATGATAAGAATGTATAAATTGAAACCTAGACGATAAAATTTCGTCTAACTTCGGCAAATCCGCTTGATAAAAATGTGGTAATTAATTCGTAATAGGTATAGGGTATTCGTTCGTAACTGATAAGGATGTCAATTCAAATTAAAGTTATAAGTCGTTTCTCTATGTATTTACTGTGTGTACATAAATAATAAAATAAATAAATAATCATATGACCGTACGTACTTATGGAACTGCAATTTTTCAATTAGAACCATTTCATTGTCAACTGCGTTATTAATTTTGCTTCACCGCTGTCCTAATGCCAGAATATTAGGTACAGACGCCAGCAGGTCAACCTACCCGAAACTGTCAAATTTTCCTTTATTTTTTTTCATTTTTGTCAAACTTTGAACCTTATGCTTTAGTGACAAAGTTGAAAATCTAATAACGAAATTTGACAGATTGTAGTAGGTTGATGTGCTGGTGTCTGTACATCTCCTGTTTTAAAACATGGGTTACATTTACATGGGCTGTCTTATAAAATGGCTGTATCTGCCTGCTTTATTCCCAATAGAGTCGGGCGGGGCTATTTCGACTGTGGGGTAATTCTAACTAATGACAATAACTGCTGAACTACTACACTCGAAATAGCCCCGCCCGACTATACTTACAGACTTTTTAAAAGACTATCTTATGAAATGGCTGACTTGCTTTAATCCCAATATTGACATATATAGGTTTTAAAAAAAACAGAAATAAGTAAAGTCAGTGCATATTATGACGAGGCATCTGCTGTTGCATCTCAGGTCTGACGATATGTGGCCTAGATATGTGGGTCAAGTACATAGTCACCTAGGCACATATTTATACAGTAATTTGAGTAACAAGAATGTGTTTCTAACTTGGATAAAAATAGGTACTACCTACTCCGTAGATAATACTTTATCTGTGGAAATTACGATGATCTGAGCAATCCCAGTTGACATAGCCGAGATGACGTTAAGTAAGTAAATAATTCCTGAACAAATTGTGAAATTATACGTAGGTACCTCAGACCAAATAAAAAACCAAGACATAGCGCTGCGAACAATACAGTGAACCATGCCAAAACTACACCTCCGCTCTTTGCATACACGCTCACGCATTATAAACCATTTACCATCAAACTACCTACACCTCACTAAGTGCACACATGTTTACGAAACTGGCCTCACGTCACTGTTAACAGCACTATGTCTTAAAAATCGAAATACAATCATCAGCGGCGTAGCTAATCCTAAAAGGGCCCCTGTATCAAAACATGTTGGGGGCCCTTTTTACCCGATCACGGCGATGATCAAAAGGTATTGTTCTTATTACAATATATAACATCCCATAAGCCGGGAAGGTATCATTGTGAACTTATATAGAAAATACAAAAGCGAGTGAAGCGGGCTAGTAAATTGGAGCACCCTGACATATATAGGTACGTTAAGCCTTCATTAAGGAGCGAGCAAAGCGAGCTCGAAAATTTTTATCGTTCTGTACCGCGATTGATTAAACTTCGTTGATTACGATGGAAACTTAACCAAACAATTGGTACCGGTTTACTAATCATTTACCAAGAGAATACAAAAGCGAGCGAAGCGAGCTAGAAAATTGGAACATCATGACTCTGATAGGCTAGAATTAATTAATGCAAGAGCTTGAGAATTTCATATTTTCATAAGGTATTCATACTTTATGATTCATGAATAAGAATTTGAGGTTTTGGATAGTATTTTACGAATTTTTGCTTACACACTATCATTATATCATTGATACGACTGATACTGCGGCAGACAATCATTTATTTGTAAGAAAGAACCAGCTTTTCCCGCGGCTTCGCTGGTGTGGATGTCGGAATATATCCCACGGGAACGTACTACTGGAATTAAAAGTGTATAATGGTAATCTAGGTTATAAACGATCTGACTGCCAATTTTCATCCAAATTCGGTAAGCCTTCCTTGCGCCAATCCGGAACATACATCGTCTGGATGTATGTTCCAGATTGGCGCAAACAGACAAACGGACAAAAATTATAAAAACTATATTTTCGGCATCAGACTAGTTACCACACCTCGTAGCAATTACTTTTTCCAAAAGTATTAAGTGTACATTTTTAACTTCATTACTATTTTATAAATGTTATTATTTTTAAGAATAATGCCATTCATCTATCCATGGCATCCTTATGGCAAGCAAGGGTTGTATTCAAGAAATAATTGAATGAAAATTAAGGAGTGAGTACCTACAGCTGCCGGTCTATTCTGTAATAATCTCACGGTGAAAACTTAGGTGAAGTGAGTCATTCCACCTGCTGCTAGGGACTGAGAGCTCACTCCAAGCTCACTTCACCTAAGTTTTCACGGTGAGATGGTTACAGAATAGCACTGCAGAACTTTCCCAAAACGATAACAACTTTGGGCTCTTCAATTAACTTCTTTTTTTCTCTATTAAGTGTTTTTTGTGTAAATAAATAAATAATAGCTTTACCTACTGAACGAACTTCACTCAGATTTTGTCGCCGCGTGCACCGAACAAGCAAGTTGACCAACACAGAGAACAAGCAAGTTGGCCACCACAGAGAAGTCATTCCTCTCTCATCCCTTCGAACTGATGATACCTACGATGAAGATCGGAGTGCAGCAGAGGTTTTCTGAGGCTGAAAATTCCAAATTGAATCGATAACACCCGTACATATTTTTTCGTCAGACCCCCGTTGTCAGACTGGCAGCCAAGGATTTAGGCAGGATTGTGTCAAGGATACGTTTGCAATTTCCATTCCTCAATCTACATCGATAACGCGCCAACATTGGCCATACAGTAGACAACCTATTGACATTCTACCACACCTAATTATCACGTAGGACAAAGGCCTACATGACTAAGATACCGTTTACTTTCCATAAAACTCCTCAGTCAACATTCTCGTTCATTCAATCTTTTTTTTTTCATATTATCTGACTCACTGGCCACTATGCAAACTTGTAGATGCCGCTATTTCGTAATGAGTAACTTTGTTTGTTACTATATCGTATGAATCTAGCTGAAGGAATTTGCTGAAATGCGTTTCCTTTGAGCGTTACGCAGCGGATGTCACATAGGCCCCGTGCGACCAAAAGATTAATGTGTGGACCTTTATTTCAGTCTTCTCTTCTTCGTCTTTTCGTATGGTTAGTGACTAACCTGGTGTCAGAGTTTTAAAGCCGTCCATGGGCCTATAACTTGGCTTCACACATGCCGTCGAGAAATATCTCTCAAGCACGCATTTCAGTCATGAAAAATTAAAAAAAAAACTTTTCTTCAAATATTATTTAGGTGCCATAAAATTACATATGGTGAGAATGAGTTCCAACTTTGAAAATAACTTATGGCTCTTTTGCTAACTACGACCAATTATTATACAAAACCTTACATTTTCTTTCAAATCAAAACAAAATTAAAAGCTTACACTCCTCGAACTTACAATTAGGTCAACAGAAAAGTTTAAAAAAAAAACATTCGCTGATCTAGGACACCAACTGCAATGTACCGATTAATCAATCGAAACCTATCTCTAAAAATCCAATCACATCAAAGTGGTACTGGTTTATTAAATTAAACAGAACTTTCTGAAGTCATGACTGATAACGTTAAATATTTGAGGTTCAAACAGAACTCTGTATCAGTAATTTTATTAATCTAAATAGGTGAGCGTGTATCTCTATGGGAATGCCGTGTCAACATTGCCGTATCAAGAATGTAGGGCAATGGCAGACGGACATCGGAACTAAAACAACTGCGGGCCAGGAAACTGGCCAGTCTGCAGATGCTGCCGAATTCTTAAAAGAGAAACATGATTTTTTTAATATTGCAACATTGATACAGAAAGTTACTTACATCAGGCTGTTACCGTTATTTTTAACTGTGAATGTTCGATAATCAGAAAGTGATGAATCAGCACAACATGTACCTACTTTAGTTAGAGAATCTACTTATCAAGTCAATCATTATTATTAATTTTTACTATTTTTAAAACAGCTGATGTTTGAAATATCACTCGTAAACGTTTTTTGATTGCTGAGCTTGGGTATTTTTTCATTAGCCAATTCAAAAGGCTATGGTCATTTTAGCTGGTGCACAGCGGCCTACGTTAGTTCTAACATTAAACCTTTTTGGTAAGATTTCACAAGAACGATCAATCTTGAGTTACCTATAGTCAAATAATCTCAATTTTTACCGACTATCAAAATCCATTGCTCTAAGCAGGGTATTTTGACAAAATTCTAGAATGAGTTTAAATTCGGTTCGAAAACTCAGTGGGTTCGAATGAGACCATAAACAAGTCAGTTCACGGCAGCGGAAACATTTCCGAGATTTTATTGTTGTCAGTATCGAAAACAAAAGAGGTCAGTATAACAAAGCAGGCACAACTTCTTCATCGGAATAATGACTGTAAGCATATAGTGCAGTGGATGCGTGAGTCAAAGCAGACAGTCCCCCTTGTGACTCATGCATGCAAGCTCTAATTTCTTCACCAAACATACACTCATTAATAATTCTAGGTAAATATTAAACGAGCGCGATCAAGTTAATTATCGTTTGCTAATTAGCTGACGCTTCATCTTTATTACGGCGACTTAATTTACTAACGACACTTCGTTCTTTATTGAATTTAGCTGGTCTTCTTTGTGAGAGTTTAAATCCTGGGATTTTTGGGTGACCTATAATATAAATATGTAATAAGTTGGCTGCCTCATTGGTCTAGTGGTTGCAAGCGCTACTGCTGCTTCGTGCTCATTTCATGAGGATCGCTTCATGAGGGTTCCTGGGTTCGATTCCCAGGTCGGGCAGTGTTATTTGGTTTCTCCATCAGGAAATACTCACTAGCAGCCCTGGGTCTGGATTTGTGCCTACTATAGGAACACCTCTGCCTAACCCTTTGGGGAATACAGGCGTGATTTTATGTGTGTATCGCGTATGCTATAAATCTAAATTGAACTTAACTTTTTAGAATTTCCCTATTGGCCCAATTAAGCTTAACCTACTGACTTCATGTTAATTACCGTACTAGGTGCGAAATCATGGCACAGACCCTTTTTACTTTGCGGCTGGAAAAATTACATACACACATTCATATACGGATATACCCACTAGGTAGGTACCATGGGCATTTGTGGCAATCCTTCAAAGCCAGCTTTAGACGTCTTTCAACTGAGTTAATGATGATGATATCATTACCTATCCCTGGGACTACAGCCTACAGGCGTGATATTTGATAAATTAAGCTACCTACGTGGATATGGATAACGTACCACACTCAACATTTCTTAACAAAGACTTTTCGGTACTAAACTGCAATCTGATGACAAGAGCATCACAATTGCATTGCAAAGCATTGCAATCTGATGACAAGTGATAGATAAAGAAGGGTTCTTGAAGTGTTGAACAAGCTTGAAGCAGTATTTGAGCTATTTATAAAGCAACTATGTAGCTTTTCCCGCGTCTTCGGCCGCGTTGCGTTCGGAAATTACCCATAGGCACATCCTAACACTCAAGGGCATGGTCCATCTGTGCTGTGTGCCAAACATTGTTTTTTTTTTTGTTTTTTTTTAACTATGTCATCTCGCAGGTGACCACTAAGGTCATGGCTGCTTAACCGGACTTTCCTGTGGCTGCCTTTAGCTTCTACACTAAGAGCCTCCAGCCAGGTGGCCAAACATTGAAATCCGTTCAGCCAATATTGCGTGAAAAGTTGACGAACAGATAGACTGACAGATATACAGATTTACTTTCGTTCTCATGGAAATTAAGTATGGAGGATATAACATAACATAACATTACGCCTTGCTTTCCCGAAGGGTTAGGCAGATATGGAGGATATGTTAAAATGTATCCCCCTTTCTAAGGTATTTAATTGACTGAGGGGATGACGCGCGGTTTTGTCTTTACAACTAGCTTCCGCCAGTGGCTTCAACCGTGTGATATCTTTATAAATTATAGCCTATGTTACTCAGTCATAATATAGCATTCTACTGGTGAAATATTTTTTTAAATCGGTCCAGTAGTTTTTGAGTTTATACATTACAAACAAAAATACAAATCTTTTCTCTTTATAATATTAGTGTGGAAAACATACTTCAACTTTTAAGGATACCTAGGTTATTGCGAAAGCGCCAGGGTAGCCCGCGAAATTCAAATTTTCTTACGTTTTTTGCAATTTGCTGGTCAGTAGGTATAATTATACTTACTAGTATCAGGTTGTATGTTGATTTAAAAATGTTTCGCGGCCGTATCAAATATTTATTTAAGTATAGAATTATAATCATAAAAATCATCAATACAACTCTCTAAGTTCATATAATCCTAGTGGACGACTACTTCATGAAATCATGACATTTTAGGATTATTCTAAGAAAAAGTTTTAAAAAAGTTTAATATTTCATAAACGTAGCCAAAAAGGGTGCGTGCACAAAAGTCAAATATACGAATATAAATAATTGTGTTACACACGATTCACTATAAGAATCCAAGGAAAATGCGTATGGACACTGTGTATCCATACTCCAGAAAATAAGGACAAAAAAAAATGATTTTTTTTTTACAATAAGTTAGCATTATTTTAATTGAAATACGAACATCCATTTCAGTTTGACCTCCGTGTGAACCCTCGTACCAGTAAATCCAGTGAAATCCGAGTCTATTCTTGCCATAGCTGTAAAAACATGGCCGGTATGTACATAACTTTGCGAAATCTTATGGTGTAGAGTTTGGCTCGTGTAGAAATAGAACAGGCCTGCAGGGCTGGAACTACCACGCTGTAAATTACAGATTAAATAAGAGATACGTAGGTACATTATACTTTACTGAATGCAAGCAAAACTTGGTATATTATGAGCAAAGTTTAAAAAAAAGAACCTAATATTTTTTTCATCTTGCGATTTTTCCGGCCCGTTCTATCATCTATGGTTCGAATCTGGATTCATAAATCGAATCAACCTTTCGCAGTCTAAAGCTAAAACTACAGGCATCTCTCAAATTAAGTCAAATTGGGCCATAACACTTTGTGCTCAGATTTCTGTAGTAATGGTACCTAATAGCTATCACATGCAGCACTAAGAGTTACGTAGCTCTGTTCTTACTTGTAGTACGTAGTTTTTTGCATTTTGTGACCCTTGAAAGTTGGAGCTTCGCTAATCAACATGAATTATTTATTAACATGATTGTCTCGCTTTGCTTTTGTTTTTCTTTGTTATCATACTAAACTGCGCAGTTTTTATGTCCACGTGTATTGGCCTATTGGTACATAAACAACTGCCTTTGGGCAATGTTTATTTTTTTCTATAAACGCCACACATCCTCCACGTGGCCCTATGCAGTTGTATCTACGATGTTTTTCTACCATCCTGTGCCTACTTAATTACGGAAAATTACTTGAGTATTTATGCCTTGTATAATATATAGGTGTTATTAACATAATCCCACCTGAGTGGTCCAACCGGCTCATAACTCATTTCACGGACATTCAAAGTGTCCTGAAATAGAAATCGCAGGCAAAGAAAGCACAGAAAGAGTATCTATAAAATGTAAGGTAGGCAATGGTAATAAACAGCAAGGTAGCGGTAGGTATGCAAACCATTACCCACAGCCACACCCGCATAAGATAAGATCTAAAACGGACGCAACATCCCTAAAACAGACTATATCCGTCCCAGCCGAGATAACTACGTCTGAGACGCGAGCAGCTGGTCCCGCATACCAGCGCGGATTCGCGACAATGTTTCTCAATGTGCAATACTATACGACAGCTCCCCAAAGGCCGCGTTTGTTTAGAGAACCAAGCACGTTTGGGTTACACTTTACTACCGTTCGGGTAATTACCTGGCGAGATAAGGGTTTCGAGAAACAAGATTACCTATAACAAAGGTGCAATTCAGGTAAAGGACTCAGGAATTTTGAAAAGTTTAAGCTCTCAAGGGCCTGTGGCGTGTGCGCCGATTTTGTTTGCTTTATTTTAAAAATGAAAGTTTAAACATAATATAATAATATTATATTATTTAACATAATATTTATTAATATTATATTTATAACCTACACAGCCTATGAAAATAAGGAGATATTTATTGATTAAGTATATCATTTCAAAACAAATTAAAGTAGCCCCTGACCCCATTTTTATCAATTTTATATTTAAACATGAGCCTTATCAATAAATAGAGGTAATCCCCGAATAATAAAAAAATTGCTATTTTTGATTATTTATGCACCTATTTAGGGAACATAAAAATATAATGTTCCATCTATTTTTGGTAATTACATAATTGTTTTTGCTGGCGACCAATATTACGCCTATCTATGAAGTTGGTAGAATCTTCGAATATATATCTTATTCGTCAGCATCGAGTTTGCTGAATTGGTTCAAATTCAGTGTGTTCTACGAATAAAACCGATATAAGCATGCACGCCTGTACCATTTGTAAAAGTTACCCGTCGCGTCGTCCACTGTCCACCGGTGAATATATCCCAGCCTGCTAATCGCGGTCATTCCGCATTCACTCACTAGCATCGCATCGCTGTTCGCGAGGTTCGCAGTTTCGCACGCTCAGTTCGAATTTGGCGCGCAACCGGTACCGGTCAGGCAGCCAGCGACGAGCGCGCCTTTGCCCAAGGAAGTTGTATTGAAACGAAACGAAGTGAGGGAGCGAAAACTTTTTGTTTGTTGTGTTTACTTTTTGTTGGAACTTTGGAAGTCATCGAACTGGTTTTACTTTATAATGAAATATTTTGTTAGTGTAAGCCTTAGTGAAGAATATTAAATTAATAATAGCAAATACAGTGCCAACGGATACGTATATGGTATGTAAAGTGTGTTGTGTTTTTTTATCAACTCGCGGCTATCATGTGCGGTCAGAGCGAACTTATTTGATTGAGCTTTACATCTTACATCCTTTGTTTAGGTATCAACGGCGACGCGTACGCTTACGCCCGAATAGTAGTAGTACCTCGTACTATAAACAAATAGCCGTAGTATTTATAATGGACGGCGAAAGGAAAATCCACATGAGCGAGGGTGTCCCCTTGAACACACCAGGTGCGGCTAACATTTTTCTGAACACTGGTAAAAATACTAAAGTTAATTCACCCGAAGGGACTGTCATACATCTCAATACAGGTGACTTATTTAATTTATAGAATGAAATATATTTTAAGACACGAATATGCAAATAACGTGGTGTTTTATTGATTGCAGAGAAACCATCAGACCTCGGCGTGCATATAAATACGACGTTCTCAATAGCGTCTTCCAAGAAAATAAAGCTTTTGTTCGTGTTGAATTTTTTGTTGAGCGTGATATGTATGGTGTTAAGTTGTTCAATAGCGTTCTACTACTGGAACGAGATGATATCGATGAGGAGACAGCTGGACATGATAAACGACCACTTTATGCTACACAACGTGAACCAGGACAGAGGGGTGCAGAGTGCCCTGGTGGCACGCCCAAGGACGCCGGGCGTCAATGAGGCACGAGAACCGCGAACGAGGCCGTTTGACGACGACAAGGTCCAACAGAATGCCAGGAAATACTATGTTGAGGACCTGGGAGAAGACATGTTGCTGGTCGACTCCAAGAAAAAAAATGCAAGCAAAGACAATGCTCCTATTTATGACTTAACGGTGCTACAAAAAGGTTAATATGAACCTACAACATTTATTTTAAGTTATAAATAAACATGTGTGTCATAATCATCACATTAATGTTTGTTTATAATTAATTACAGAGTTGGTGGTGGCTCAATTCAATGGTGCTCTTCGAGAAGTAAATATGGGGAAACAACGTGAGTATTAGATACTTTTTTATAAATTCTGTCTTCATTTTGGTAAGGTCAATTAATGATAACCCAGCATAAAAGTTATTAATAATTATAGTAAAACAAGAAGATATAAAAACTAAAATGCAATAATAAAACAGCTGCTGATATTGCCCCTGACTAAGAAATAATAATTTATGTAGTTACCTACATACTTTGTTACATAACAACAATTATAAGCAGATAAATCCTTGATTATTAAGTTAATCTCTACTAAAACTAGTTCTTATTGCAAGGTATCAAGCTTCGTATTGGATTGCACATGTTCACTAAGCAACGGAGAGATAAAGGAAACTCTGTATAACTACCATAGGCCACATTGATCACAGATAGATACTCTTTACTGAATCAAACTCTTCATTTATGTACTGGCTTGATGTAAATCAACATAATTACCCACATATTCTACTACAGGAATTTTTAAATTTCTTTTAAATTTTTAGAAGAAAATAGTAAATTCAAAATTATTAAAACTTCTTAATTCAAATAACTTGTTAAGTTCTTATTTTATGCATTAATTTTGTAAACAAAAGAACAATACGATTTTTTATACTTAGATCTACTACTACCGCAAATATGTGATTGAAATTATAATTTATGTTATGTGACACACAGGATACGCCTAGATATTTGCATTGTGTACACTACAATTACACACTATTTTCATGCTTAGACGGAAGTAATAAGGTTGATAATCCTAAGTACAGAAAGTTACCAGCCTGACTGACATAGTTACTTTGTATAAAGAAACTTGGTTCACAACTTATATGGGATGGATGTGTTGTCGTAATTAATCTGCTCATAATAATTAAGCTTCCAGACAATGTTACATAATTCCTTTTGTATCATCTGCATTAATTAATTGTGGCTACCAATTTATAGCTAGCTGTTAATTAATAGTTATTTAAGGACTTAGATTTGAACGCGGCGTTCTAACGGTTTTACAAACGTGTCTCTTAACCTTTAAGCTATCTAAATGAGCTAAAATGCACATACATTAAGAGAGATGATGTAGGTACCTTCTATTAGAATTTATTTTGTAACTAGACCAATTTGAGTCTATTGATTCTAGTCTCTCAACATGTACCATGTTGATATAGATTCACCTCTTTCATGAATCTAATTGACCCCATAGAATCAAACTAGGTATTGCAAGTAGGTGCCTACTCTGTTATAGCCAGCCAAAATTTTAATAATAATCCTGTTTTATGCATTTGCTGACCATGTTATTTTGCTGAAAAATAAAATAAGTTTTAATAAAATAGGTAGGTACCAACACACATTTATGTCACATGGCTAATGGCTACTATGTTAAATAAAGGGGGCTCCCCTGTAGGAAGTTATTATTAGACATAACATGCTGTAATCATATTCTTTATTCAAATGGGTTATCAGCTTTATGTAAACAAACATAAAACGCAGTAAATCCCGCCAAAATAAAAATTACTTTCAATGATGCCAGTATCTAGAAATAATAATAATATAGCATGCTATACTTAATCATTTTTTTTTTAATTGTGTTATCTATCACTTATCAGCTTTATGTAACCATACATAAAGCGCAGTAATTCCCTCGGAAATATAAATCACTTCCAATGTTGCCAGTATCTAGAAATAACAATGATTTTTGTAGCATGCAGTACCGTATAAGTTACAATAAAGTTACCAACTTCGCAACAATTGTTAAAACGCAATAGTCTTGAGTGTTAGATCAACGATGCCCACTTACGACATTCTAGATAACACAGTGTAATTGGAAATTGTTATCGAATGTAGTGCTTTTGACAACTCACACATAATTATCTTACATCATTGAACAACAAACTAAGTATCATTGTCCAATATTATGAATCCAAATCAAGTGTGTCTGTATGTATGTTTGTTACATCTCCACTCCTCAACTGCTACACCGATTGCAACGAATATTGGCACAGAGCTTTATTTAACACGACTAACACCCTAAAATGACATAGTATACTTCTTATCAGAAGTAATTCTTAAGCGACGTCTGAAACCAGCTGCTATGCTTATACTTTATAAGTTATAACACTATTCCTCGGGGATTAGATGGAGTTTCATACTTCTAACTAGTTGTAACTGCATTGTATTGTTTGTAACCACAGCAACCGCAGTCCGCAAGGCTTCAAGCTTGATATCGTCTCTGGAATGGTAAAACTACTTAACCGCCAGGTTACCAATTCGCCGGTTAAGTAATTTTGTCTTTCCAGTGACGATATCATGGCATGTTGACATGGCTTCCTTCCTTTACTTGGTTCTGGTATTCTGACCAATGGTCTCGTGGTCGCAAGCGCAACTGCTGGAAGTGACCCGGGAATCGAACCCGTCCCGGGTTCGATTCCCGGGTCGGGCAAAGTGTTATTGGGTTTTTCCATTAGGAATTACTTAGTAACAGCCCGGAGTTTGGAAGTTGGCGGAGTGATACCCCCGTGCCTCGGAAAGCACGTTAAGCCGTTGGTCCTGCGCCTGATCTCTCTCCGGTCGTGTCGGATTGCCGTCCCATCGGACTATGAGTGTGAGGGAAGAGAGAGTGCACCTGTGTTTGCGCATATACTTAGGGATTTATTTATAAACGTTGCTTAAAGTTAAGTAATGATTAGCCACTGTTTAACCGTACATTTTTTGCCGTTTGTAAATAAACCCCTTAATATCTCCCGCGCCGAAGGCTGGTATCTGCTGAGATTAGTCTGGAGGTCTTTTTTTTTCTACTTTTAGGCGAAATTTAGGCCATCAATTATGTTAGGCACTTTGCTTTTGGTTTATCGTTAAATAAGTAGGTACTACGTAGGTAAATCTTTCTTGAAAAAAATAAAGAACAATTTATTATGTATAACTCCCGAATTTGATTTAATAAAATATTATCCTTAAACTTATTACCAAATGCCTTTAATGGCGGTGCTGTTTTGTTAAACCTAAATAATATTAGGTACCTAGACCTAATTTCCTTAAACCTACCTTCAAATACCCACATTCAGTGGCGATGTCTACTTTAAGAATAGTCTTGTTGTTTAAAACAAGAATAATAGGGTGAACGTCTAGGGGTTAGACCACCTGTCTCAGACCCAGAAGTCGCGGGTGAGGTTCCCAGTGGGGGCAAAATTTTCTGCTTGATTTGGTTGGTGGTAGAGCTTGTTCCAAGTCCGCCTGGCTAGCTACCACCATCTTATCTAAGTCTTTTGCCATAACAACAATGTTAACAGCATTGGTGTGTGTTGGCAGTTAGAGGTAATATAGCCAGTTCCTCTGTGATTGAGAATTGAAGCTCGCTTCCACCTTTGGCCTGATCATCACTTACCATCAGGTTAGATGCAGGCCAAGAGCTTTCCCTGTTGTGGGTTGAATTAAAGAAAAAAGAACAACAATCCTAAAATACTTCCAATTCCAACTACCTGCTTACATGGGTCTTAAATGGTTTTTGCTAAATGTGGAATAATATAAAACGACTGTAGTTACTCTGAGTGTGGGCGTATAAGTAGAAAGGAGGTTTAATTAAATAGCTGATTTAGGTAGAATACACACATAGGCAGAATTAATCGAGTTTGTAAAGTACTTAGTTAAAATACAAACAAAAAGCAGCTTAATTAACATTTGGTTATTATGATAAGTTTTAAACGTAGCGGTAATTGAATTACCTCGGGCAAATGGGCAGATCACATACATATGACAAAATGGTAATTAAACTACCCTTACTTTTGAGATGGACATGCATTTTTTAATTTTATTTAGGGAAATCCTAAATGGCAATAATTTATTTAGATTCCGCTTCCTTTTCTTTATTATCTAAAGTCACAAAAAGTAAACGAAAAAATGTTTTTTTTTATTACGACACAAAATAATACCCAACAGCGTTTACTTTATAAAAGCTTAAAAAGTAAACAAAAGAAAAGCACACCAATAATTAATAATAATAAAGTGGGGAATAAAAGACGGTCATTTTTGGTAGTTCATATGAACATTTTGACGAGTCGCACTTACATTTTACTAGCGATTGTACTGTTACATTATACAACTTAAATTCCCTTATGAATACGTGGCAAAGTTATATAATACTTATTTAAAATGTTCAAATGTTTAAAATCCTTCGGCATAGCTCGTCATGTCGTCTGACGTATTAAGATAAAGAAACGGTCTAAATTAATTTGGTATTCATTAATGTTTGGCTAAGTTATTTTTCTTCAATCTTTTTTTAACATACATTTATCTAAACTGGCCTTTCGGGGTCCTAGGGTTAATATTACCTATATTAAAAGTAAAAATATAAAAAGGCTAGACGAGACAGCAGTCTCTAACATGAGTTGCAGCCAAATAAAAAACCTACTCAACCACTTTTTTACGTTTGTTCAGCACGTAGACTAAAACATTAGGCTAAAACATGAAATTAACTTGAATATTTGCATTCCATTATAAAAATGCGTATATTTAAAAAATAACAGATGGGTAATATACCAAAATATTAGCTGCTTATCATTCTGCGTCTGCGCACATTATAAAGATCAAGAACTATGTCAGTGGGCTATGACTGTGTCACCGTTTATTATCGTTACTATCGAAACTGCGATATTTTTAAAAATATTTTATGTTACGCAAAATGATAACATACACTTCTGGTTCGTTGATAAGCAAAAGAAAGTATCGTCGACCTCGTTATTGTTTTGTGATCCTAAGGTTGAATGTTTCTTGCACGACAAGGTCTATGAGTCTATTTGATAGTTGCAAACTTTATACCTGTATGTATACGATACCTAGATAGTTGCAAACTTAGTCAATTTTCAATTTACTGTGAATTGTTGTTAAAAGTGGTAAAGCAATCAAGAGAGGCTCATGGCTCACTTATAACAGCCACACGAGTCGTCGATCAGCTTAAGCTACGCTTGCCGCGGTTGGTCCGTGGATGGTTGACCAAAGCCAGGGTTTCGATATGCAAAGAAAATGACCTCGGAAAGCACGTTGCTTCGTCGATGGGTGACCATCTTTACATATCGAGACTCCTCCGTACCTCGGAAAGTACGTTAAGCCGTTGGACCCGGCTGTCATTCGTGGATCTTTGACAGTCGTTACGAGTCGTCAGAAGCCCGAAAGTCTGACAAGGCTTACCAAGCGGTATCGTATTATCCAGTAACTGGATTGTGGAAGTCAGATAGGCAGTCGCTCCATGTAAAATACTGGTATTCAGCTGCATCAGGTTAGACTGAAAGCCGACTTACACAGCAAGTTGGGAAAAGGCTAGGCAGTAAAGCAATTACGAGTTCGACTATACAAGCAATGTTTGACATCCATCACCCAAACGGTTACATAGATCACTATGGTCTTATTGAGGAGCTAACATTTCAAGGTCACGACGTTGGAATGAAGACATCATTAGGACTTTAGAACAAATATGTTGATTGCATACCATTTCGAATGCTGTCCTGCAAATAAAACTCAAAACTCAAAGCATTTATTTCAATTAAACCATTTACAGGCACTTTTGAATTGTCAAGAAGTCGGTCAGTCAGAAATATGAAGCTAGTAGCCCATTCCAAAGCGTAGTAGGTTCCTATGGAGAAGAACGGGCAAGAAACTCCACGGACACTCTTTTGAACCAAAAAATTGTTACAAAATATTGGTTACATCATTAATGTTGAAATTATACATGTGAGAACAATGTATAAAGACGTGCACGTTAAAAGCGTCCGTAATAAAAATATAAAAAACAAAGAACAATTCAAAAATTAAAATAAGCCATGGCAGCTAAGAGATGACCAGTCCCTACTGACGGCGCCCGTTCACGAACATGACGCATGGATTAGAACCATTCAGCTAAACCATTTTGAAGGGAGCTAAATGATCCAACACATGCGCCACCGCCTGCGAGACAGAGTGAGCATGACATACTCTCAGCCGCCAGGGCACATTCAAGTCAATGAAAGACATACCCAGTACCTAAATGGTAGCTTTATAGTCGGTACATAGTACTCACACATGTGCTATGCAATTATACAATGCTAAGACATTGAATTTATACAATGCAAAGATAGTTTTTAAAATCTTCAGCAGCTCCAACGGTATTTTCTGATCGATAATGTTAATCAATTAGTTTATGCTTGTGGAGCAGGACCAGCAATACATGAGCTATCCTGATATTGTAAATTCAATTCAACTATTTTCTCATAAGGCCGTAGTCGGCATGTACAAAACTAGATAATACACAGCAACACAAATCGTGTGTGGTATATTCATTGCACACGGATACAGTCAAAACCGTTTATAACGACTTCGCTTAAAATGACATACCGGTTATAGCGACGAAATGTTGAGGTTCCATCATTTCTGTTTACTTGTCATTAGTCTTTGGTTAAAATGATTATCGGCTATAACAACCGTAATCCGACGGTCCCTTCGAAGTCATTATATAAGGTCCCATTAAAATAGTTGGACAAACTTTTAGAAATCAGACCCATCAATATAATGACAATGGTAAAAAAATAATAAGAAAAACGCATTAGATACTTACAAGAAAAATAAATCAGCTAACGAAAATATACTAAAAATGTTGGTTACCCAATGCCATTTATTATTTTAGGTCAAAATGAAATAACTATATTCAGTATTTTTTTTTGGCTTGGATATCTTTGGTTAGACGTACTGAACGCTGTGTTAAAATTTGTCCATCTATTTTAATGGGACCATAGACGAATGGGACCTTGTATATGGTTTTGAACTGTAATTATTCTGATGGACAACTAGATAATGTGACTGCTTTATCCAATCCTTGCAATCTTACAATCTTTAGCGACGACCCTCATCACCAACATTTTCCATCTGCTACCAATTTTAACTTATATTCAATTTCTTGTCCTCAGCCATAATGGGTCCCTGGGTACGCGACGAAGAGGTGTCCTCGAAGGGCAGCGAAGACAAGATCGAGCTGAAAACCAACTACGTCAGCATCAAAGATGGCGGCCTCTACCTAATATATGCTCAGGTATGTATCTATTTATCATCATCATCATCATCATCATCATAACGTCATTAGTCATTACTATATGGATATCTCAATTCACGAGCGCGCGTCATTATGACTCTTATGTCATTGTAAAAAGGTATAAATTGGAATGATTGACGCGTGCTCGTGAAATGTAATGAAACATCTGTACGAGTAATGAGGTGATCTTCACTTGAGTTTTTATATGTCAGCTGTACATAAATGTGACGACTGTGGTCCTATAGGATAGGTTGAGCTTTAACACCATACAAAGCCTTCATTAATAATGAATGATGCTTGAAATTTTGTTATATGATAGTCATATTCATGGTGTCGTGTAACAGGGTCGACCTTATCACCATTTTCCGGCTTCCGTATACACTTTGAATTCTGGGACAGCATACAAAAAAATATTGTTACTGCAAAGTTTTGATTATATGGAATATCAAATTGATTAATGATACTTGCTATACCAATAAATATAGCTAATGGATCAGCAAGAATTATATTCAAGTCTTCATTCAAAACACAGTTATCTCTCCAAGAGAATATTTTAAAAGGGACATCGTCTATCGTATACATATGTTACGCCGATGACTGTTTACGTTCCACATGATAAAAAGCTTATCGTTATTTATCGAACACTACGCACAGTAAACGACTCAAAACAAATAGTTATAATAATATTACAGTTTTATTTTAAAAAACTGGGATTTTTTTAACCATTGAGTATGAAATTCTTTGAAATATTTTCTTTCGATATTTTCGCGAGTACTTTTATTAAACACGGATAGCAGAGCATATATGCCTACATTTTTTTATGTGTCTTTCCGCTCGCTTTCCTGTCAATCTCAATCTCTGGGAGTGATTTCGTGAAAAGGGACGGAAATGTGTAACAGGAAGCCGAGAGAGCGCGCGCTATTTGATTTCACCAATGAGCGCGCGCGGTGCTTGAGTTGGCCATCAGAAACGACCTTGCTTATTGCCAAGGTTAGATGTCTGGTGTTAGACATCATAATATGTTGTGGCTCGCTCATTTTTATCTGTCGTTAGTGTCGTATCAGCTGGTAGCGTCGAGCATGTGGGTTATATTAAAATGTAAATGATGTTCTACTGGGAGAATTTTTAATGTACTTATTTTATTTCCAATTCTGCAAATATTATGCTGTGGTGATAACTTCCCCATTGATCGTAAAACAGGCATGACGACTACTTAAACTATTTTATTATGTAGTAATATAAACAAATAGGTAAATAATAAACAGATCCATCCATACCATATATACAGAACATGATTTATCAAAAGATACGCAAAGCCCACTATAAAGCAGTTCATTATAGTCTTGGTATCGATTTAATTACTAGCTGCGCCCCGCGGTTTCACCTGCATAAATATCGATATCGGGATAAAAGATATCCTATGTCCTTCTACAAATCATGGTCTACCCATGTGCCAAATTTCATCCAAATCCGTTCAGCCGTTTTAGCTTGAACGCGTAACAAACAAACAAACTCACATTCGCATTTATAATATTAGTTAGGGTGACTCACTTATTTCAAACGTAACAACATGCGGTTTACGTTACTATATCAAATATACATATACCTATATGTATATATGTTATAATATTCCTTATTCGCAAACAAAATACATGAAACCGTAAGCGAATATTGACAGTGAAAAGTAGGCCTTTTCGACCGCAAAATAAAGGGACTGACGTAATACCCAGTGGTTATGTACGTCATTATTGAAACACAATTTTACGGAATATTTAATTAATGAGGGCACTGCTCCTACGACGACCTACTTGACCAACTGCTTAGACTTAATTTTCCTTCTACCTCTAGTTCAGAATTTGACAACTTGTGAATACTGTAGAAGCACAGTCGAAAGAGTCTAGCAGAGTGGAAACAACCAGAAACAACATCATTATGTTTGTGTAAAGTTGAAATATCGGTAGGACAAAACCACATCTTAAAACGAGGTAGAAGAATGATTCGGTAAAGATAAACACCATTGTCTTCTCCAAGTATACGCGAAAGCTTAATACATCCCTAGCAACAATCCTTGTATCAAGTACCAATGAACTTATCCATACTTCTTATTCTCTTCAGGTGGTGTACCTAACCCAATCACCGAATTGCTACTTCATATGGGCGCGACAAGGCTCCGAGGAGCCTCGTTTACTATCAACTTGTGCAACAGGCGACGACTCGAGCCAGCGGCCACTGAGCAAGTCCCAGATGTCATGTTCCGTTCAAACCGTCGCCAGACTGCACAAAGGAGACATCGTGAACATCGCTCAAAGGGAACCCAACAGAACGGTATGGCTCAGACCAGGCTACAGTTACTTCGGTTTCGTAAAACTTAGTTCCTAAAAGGCTGTGAATTAATTAAGGATGTTAAGGTAAATGGAAGTTTTGAATGAAGCGAGCATTCAACTGTGAGTCAGACGCGAATGTTATGCAAACAGTGAAAAACCTCGTCAGTGTGGTGAGGGAATTTTCTTTTCTTAACAAGGTCAGAAGTAAGAAGTCATGTTTTTTTATTCCGCAAGGGAATAAAGA
Organism: Xanthia icteritia; assembly: GCA_949128155.2. Lineage (NCBI taxonomy): Eukaryota > Metazoa > Arthropoda > Insecta > Lepidoptera > Noctuidae > Xanthia > Xanthia icteritia. Next base: position 19,614,922 of record OX421932.2, read on the forward strand.
AGTTTTTTAAGACAGAAGAAAGGAAATCCCCGTTATTTATGCGAAGTTAACTGCTGAATAAATGAAGTTTAAAATAGACTGGACCGAACTCTGTTTGAACAATTGTTGCTATAGTCCGCGCGCGACTGTTAGTCACTGCCTCAGGTAGCGGTGAGGCGGGGGAGGACGTAATTGACAAAACTGTCAGACTGAGTTAGCCTTGACCTTTCTCAATTGTCCCGTCTCACCGCTCACATACTTTTTTTTTTGTGTGGTCATTATAAAATAACTTCTCCCGCTCTGGGCGGAGCGGGACGGCGTGTCAGACTCTTACCGACTAAAACCCACCCGTGTTCCTTCAGTTGCCTGTACGTTGCCAGGGGCCACGGTATCGTATCCCTTTCGGACTTTCCCGCAACCCCTGCAGACCGCTCACATACCTCAGGCGGTGACTAGCAGTCGCGTGCGGACTATAGCAACAATTGTTCAGACAAAGTTCGGTCCAGTCTATTTTTCAGAGAACGAAAAGTAAAACCAATTTTCTTTCGCTAGACATCTGTCTCGTTAGTAACTGCCGGTCTATTCTGTAATAATCTCACGGTGAAAACTCAGGTGAAGTGAGCTGTCATTCCACCTGCTGCTAGGGACTGACAGCTCACTCCGAGCTCACTTCACCTAAGTTTTCACGGTGAGATGGTTACAGAATAGCACTGCTGTTTGCATAATTTCGCGTAGTTAGTGGAGTGTGATAATTTATCACTGCCAGTGAGAGGATTGGTGCTAGATACGTATAGGAATATCCTTGTTACACTTGGTGACAAAAACGAAAGGTTTGCTAAAGAAATGCGAGCTCAAGGCAATTGGACGTATGTTCAAATATTTAGGTGATAGCGCGTGCCATAATGTACATAATGAGTTACAAACATTACATCACACTTCGCGTGTATTGTACTTTTAATTCATAATATTGATGTATAAGCAATTAACGATTCGAATTTCAATATTTCCATTCAGTACGGGTGCTACGTATTGTTAATTACCAGTTCTTTGATCTCCTAATTGGTAAGAATAATCCCACTTTTTGTACCAAATTCTCGTGTTAAAAATGAAAAATGTTTATTTCTCGGTTATAATGATTATTGTCAGTTAGTATTGTACATAATATAGTTAAGTTGAAATATTATCGTAGTGTCGACTACTTCTGTTGCTCAAGAGCATTATTTGCATTGAATCATATTTTATGTGTACATGTAATTATACATTTTGTAGTTTACTTTTTTTATGCAATATTAATGCTATGTTGAGTACTAGGTTAGTATAGTTCTATGTTACCCTTATTTGGTATTTACCTTGTAGTATTTGTTAAGACTGTTTAGGACGGATAGAATGCCGGCAACATACAACAAGTCGTCATAGTCAATGTAAAATTATTCTTTTAGAAATTATTTACGAAAAGACAGAGAATTATTTAGAGTAGTAATTTAAGCTACATATAAAACTTACACTACTTTCTTTATTCAGATGTTTACTGTTTGTTCTATCAAGGAATGTAATTGCTAAGCAAATTGACACCCTACGACAATTTGCCGTGTTATAACCATTTCAGTTGTGATTTTTATTTACGGACAATTTTTTGTTAATATCTACTCAATTTGCTTATCAATTGGTTCCCAAGGTAAAACATGTCAAATGCTACAAAGAATGGCGCATATGTGTGTACTCCAAGAAGTTGCTATAAATGGCATTTATCACGTCCATAACTTTTCAGTAGGTGCTCATTTCAATTAAATCCTTTATTACAACGCGTGGTTATACCATAGTATATTCGTTTATATCCAGCGCCGAAAGTTGAAAATCCAACAGTGCGTTTACCTTGGTCTATGACAAACGATAACTATCGTTAAACCTCGTTTTGTAATAAGAGGGATTAAGTCTATTTTTAATGTTGATTAACTGCCTCGTTGGTCTAGTGGTCGCAAGCGCTACTGCTGACCATAAGGTTCTGGGTTCGATTTTTCCATCTGGAATTTCTCAGTAGCAGCCCAGTCTGGATTTGTGCCCGGTTGATGGGAAAAGGCTCGCCCCTATTATATGAGACTCAATAGTAACTGGCGAAATGTGGGTTTACTAAAGGAACACCTCTGCCCAACCCTGCGAGGAATACAGGCGTGATGTTATGTTATGTTAAGTCTATGTTTAGTACATGTATACAGTCAGTTAAAAGTAGCTGCTATTTATTGTGCCTTAAAACCTTGTATTAGTTCTTATATTTGTATTGTTAGAAAGAGATAAACATATATAAATATAATTGAAAAAAAACGTAAGCATTGCTTTAAGGCTTCGCTAAATAGAACGCGTAATTAGCGCGCGTTAGAGCGCTAGCCTGACGCCACGCTAACGTAACGTGCGTAACGCACTACTAGCGCTGGCGCTCTGTTTGACAGTAAACATAAGTACGTCATAGTACAACACAATTCGGCGCTATAGCGCGGCGTCAGACTAGCGTTCTAGCGCGCGCTAAGTACGCGTTCTATTTGGCGAAGCCTTTATATTTTATAGAATACGTCTTTGTTTGTCTAGTGTTAAGCCGGATACACATGAGCAAACAAAAAATCTCTTAAACTGAGTATTATATCAAATTTTCGAGACTATTGGAAAGATGTGTCCAGTGTCGAAGTTCAAATATCCATGAAAAGCGAATTCAAGGTTCGTGTTCGCTCGTGCAGACTCGGCTTATTGTAGAAACCCAGTCAGTATGCAATAACATTTCCAGCGTAGTTTTTTAAATGGAAAATTAACGCATTTATGTCAAATGAATGACATTGACAGGGGTTGGTGGTAAACATTTGTGAAATTGTCACAGAAAAGGTGTTGACAAAACAAGATGGCAGTGTTACTTCCGATTTTAGCCACGCGCCAAAAAAAGCTTGTAGTGCTGTAAGTAGAGAAATAAGGTCAATACAATTACTACAGAGAGCTTCCATAGAAACACAAGTTTTTACCATGAGATCAGTGATTTTCCACAAATCTTCGACTCGTAGGTCCAAAATGTACGAGATCAACATTTGAACGTTAGACACATTCAATTGTTCATCTCGTACATTTTTGACTTACGTTGACGATTAAAGAATTAGTCGAAAAGGCATTTGTTGCGTTGATAAATCGTCTGGTCGAACCCTTATGGGAATATTAAGTATCGATTCATAAATGAGTCGAAAATAACGTAAACAATAAAACTTAGTTTTATTTTGCGTTTATTGCGTGTTTTATTGATAAAAATACACGTTTCATGTTACATTGAGTAGTTATTTAATTATAAGTCATTTATATCGAAAAATGTGATATCTTTAGTAGGTAATAAAATTTAATTTGTATGATTTCGTGAAATTCAGAATGTACAGCTATGTTCATTGTCTACTTAAAATTATTTGGAATACGTGTGTATTTCTTTGTATAATATTTTTGGAGATGACTCCCGTCCATAAATAAATGTGCCTTAATAGTAAATCTGTTCTCTTTTTATTTCATATGCCAGCTAGTCACCATTTTCCCAATCCAGTTTCCTTCCAAACTGAAATAATAGCATGATTTCACAATAACGTTTCATTTACATTGACCAATTCTTTTACCTCTGCCTATACTGCGAATAACTGCCACTCAATTTTGTTGCAAGACAAAAATTCACTTAATTTCAGGCTAATTTAGAATTTCTTGGAATATTCGTCATTTTATAGCTCAGACAACTTTCTTTCTTGAAGTTATGGTATCCTATCGATATTTGTCAAATTGAAAGTCCAGGTGAACTCGGCGTATACGCGCGAGTGTCAAACGTCACTTCTAGGTGGTCCTGTAACCCGATATCCTGCGGGCCACTTGACGATATCTCTAAAGTTTTGTATGGGAGCTGTTTATAAAACGTAAGTCGCTAGAATCGTTAAGTACTGGTTGGTACTACTAATTGGCGCTGGTTTGGAGATAGTCCGCCTGGGTCGGTGGACGCACGTTTATGAAAAACTGGCAAGCTAAACTAACCTAGTTTAGCTCGCGGTGGAGAGTTCGCAATATTACGCTCGTGCCTTCATTGTATGAAGACACGAGACCTTTGCTCTGCTGTGGTACAATAATAGGCCCTTTTTTTTTTTTTTTTGGGTGGGAAATTATCAAATTACTTCTCCCGCTCTGGGTGGAGCGGGGTTGCGTGTCAGACTCTTACTGACTAAAACCCACCCGTGTTCCTTCCGTTGCCTGTACGTTGCCAGGGGCCACGGTATCCCTTTCGGACTTTCCGGCAACCCCGGCAGGCATCGGTCCTGTCGGACCCCTTCACTTGCTGACATCTCTTTGAGGCGCGCGTGGAACACAACGCGCCGTCGACCCGGGCCTGGTCCTTATCGGACGGCGAGCTACCCATTGCTCACCGTCCGCAAGCCCGCGCCTACGGTGGCCGGGAATCGGCCTGCGATTCCCGACGCCCAGGGCGTCTCCTGCGGCGGCTAGGGGCGTGAGGGCGCGAAATTTGCCTCTCCCTCACGCGTTCTGCCTCCTCCTTTGCGAGCATTACTGCTTCGCATAAGGAGGTGACGGCCTCCCATGCCCTCTCGCTCCGTACCATGGCCTGGACTAGGGCTGGACGCGAGAGATCGCCTCCGCGAGGACACGGCGATGCTCTGCCCAAGCCGGACAGACCTCCACCGTATGCTCAACCGTGTCCTCCGGGCGTTCCACGCAGTGATGACACCCGGGCGTTTCCTCCCGCCTGATAAGAAACAGGAACCTCCCGAAACAACCATGTCCGGTGAGGACCAGCGCCAGGTGGAAGGTGAGGACGCCGTGGCGCCTCTCTAGCCACTCCTCAAAGAGGGGACTTATCGCCGCAATAGTGGTGTGCCCAGCACTGAGTTGCGACAATCGCACTCTCCATGACGCCATGAGATCTCGCCGGAGCTCTATCCGCTGTGCCGCGATTTCTCGCGGCAGCGGAGTTACGCCCCGGCGGCGTTTCGCCTCCTCGCGCCACTCCCAAATGTGCGCGAGGACTTTTGCCTCCAGATCCCATGGCGGTAATCCGGCAAGGAGGCTCGCCGCCTCACCGGAGACCGTGCGGTATCCCTGGACCAGCCGGGTGGCCATGACCCTCTGGGACGCGTTCAACGGGCGGGCTGGCCGCCGCCTCAATGAACGCGCCCAAACCGGTGCCCCATAAAGGGCCATGGACCGCACGACCCCCGCGTATAGCCTCCGGCAGGAGGCGTTTGGGCCCCCTAGGTTGGGCAGGAGCCGCTTCAAAGCAGCCCCGGCCCGCTCCAGTCTGGGAGCCAAACGTCGGAAGTGCTCCACGAAGTTCCACCGGCTGTCGAGGACGAGTCCTAGGTACTTCATCGTCGACTCGACGCCGATGTGAACTCCTCCTACCGTTATTTGGGAACCTGACGGTGGCGCGTTCCGAGGACCATGAAAACACATGGCCTCGGACTTGTGCAGGGCCACCTCGAGTCCCAATTGCCGGATCCTGTCCACGATTGTCGCAACCCCGTGTGTCGCTAGTTCGGCCGCCGCCTGGTGCGACCTCCCCTGCGCCAGGACCTACGTGTCGTCAGTGTAACAAACGACGACGTCGGCGCGCAGCACCCAGTCGTATCCGATGTCCCACAGATGCGGCCCCAGGACTGATCCCTGTGGGACACCGCACGACATCTCTCGCCGGTTCCATTCTCCCTGGTGACCGGGGTAGATGACGGCCCTGTCCGTCAAATAGGCCTCGACCACACGACAGAGGTAGGTCGGCATCCTTTGATACCGGAGTGCCTCCCTGATGCAACTCCAGGGCAGGGTATTGAAGGCATTGGCGATGTCTAGAGACACCGCCAAGACGACCCCACCCCGGGCCACAGCGTCCCCCGTCGTGAGGGCTCGCACGCGCATGATGGCGTCCACCGTAGAACGCCCCCTGCGGAAACCAAACTGGCTCTCCGCCAAATCCGGCCCCACCCGCACCAGCCGCCCGACGAGGCGGTCTGCAATGACTCTTTCAAAGAGCTTGCCCACCTCATCGAGCAGCACGATGGGCCGGTAAGCGGACGGAGAGTCCGCAGGGCATAATAGGCCCTCTGGTATTAAATTAATATTACAAAATATATAGTCACGGTAGCGTCAAAGTGAGCAAGATTTATTTTGAATAACGTTTCGTTTCGCATAAAAAGTTCCTAAATTATTCGTTTCAAACTTGACGTTTCAAAGTGTCATCTACGGGGAAACGGAATACAGTGATTTTTAACCTCAAAAAATCTGCGATCACTTCTTGTATTGATAGTTTTATTTATTTGTAAACTTCAATTAGATAAAAGATGCTGACCAGGTACCATATTATTAGTTAATCTCCTAGTTGGTATGTAACCTATCATTCATACATTTCGTTTAATCCATTCTCTTTTATTTCAGGCTCCGATTCAGACAAGACTTTCGGTTTATATTCAGATGTTTATCGGACAAACCCTCAGACGGTGATGGAAAAGTACCTGAATCTAAGCCCAAACCTGCAGAACCACAGAAGCCTTCCGATAATGCCACAGAAAAGATCCAGGAACTCCTGAAGTTGATGATGGCTGAGCCCAAAATAAAGGAGAGTGAATACAAGGGCAAGTTCGCCACTGCACCAGTGATACAAAGAAAAAAGAAGGGAGATAAAATCGAAGTCAAAACAGAGAAAATAGGTTTGTCTTTACATACTGTTAGTAGTCAATATTTAGTTTGAAAATATTTATTTAAGTACTTTAATGAAAATGGTTAAAAACAATTACTTATAATAATTAATGACACAATTCAAAAATATAAAACAGAGAATAGAATAGGCAATAGTATCAATTCTGCTCAAAAAATTGTATTGTTTATTTTCTATTCAAAAGCCTCATCAGATTTTGTGCCATTTAAGCATAACAAAACCAGAAGGATATTTGTTAATAGATACCTACAACTTCAGATATAGACGCTCATGCAACATTACTAGAATCAAACTTATACATTATGTATATTTTCTAGAATCTTTCTTTCTTTCTAGAATCAAACTTATACATTATGTATATTTTCAGAGGAAAGTATCACAAAAGCAGCCAGTGAAGTGGCACAAGCTCTGGGTGGAGATGTGAAGCAGACTGAGGCTGAACTGCTGTCCCGGGTACTGGGCAAGATCAACCAGTCATCAACTACCCTCAGGTAAAATAACATATAAATAAATTAGTAAAGTAAGTCAACACTTCATGTTAAAAGTTCATAATTTATTTCAATGAATTCTAAACTTGATGAGGAGAATTAATGAAAAAGTTTGAGTTCTACAGTAACATGTTTTGTTCAAACAGCCTGTAATAATATTTAATTTATAAATAACAAAACTATAAGAACAATATTTAGGCCCGCTTGCTACACAGATCACTAAATGCGTTTAGCATTAAACACATTTAGGGCAGAATTCACCAATGAAACTGAATGCGATCAGCATACTTAAACTGCGTTCAAGCTGCAAGAGCTGTCAGTGTCAATATTCCATAACAAACAGCTGTTATGTAATATTGACACTGACAGCTCTTGAATGCAGTTTAGATGTGCTGATCGTGTTCAGTTTCAGTGGTGGAATTAGCCCTCAGTGATTTGTGGTGCAAGCCATTAGGTTTTAGCTGGGATTTATACAATAATGACAAACTTTTTCCGTAGCTGTTTTTGTTTTTTCTACTGACTGTCCGCAATCAGTTTGGTATTTTTAGCGGATGAGTTGGAGGTAAATGTGACTTGAGCGAGCCATCTATTCCATATTCGTGCTTGGGTCCACACAGGTGTAGGTGGACTACATGATGTCTTTCCCTTTAAGTCTTTTCCTGTAAATTCTTGTTTTCAGTGCTGCAGCTGAATGTTGCTGTTAAATAACTAACCAGATTATAACTGACTTTTCAGTGACCTGCTAGTCGGCATGAAGATAGACCGCACAAAAGAGCCTGAAGAAAGGAAACAACCAGAGTCTAGAGGTCAGCAAGTAAAGCGCATGGTTAACAAGACTAAGGTGGAAACACAGCAGACCAGGTACTCCCAGAGAAAAGCCAGGCCAGCAGACGGGGAGCAGGGTGGCGAAAGAAGGGAGGGAAGGAGATGGACGTAAGTTGAATTCTTCTTTTTAAACTTAGAATTTCTTCTAGTCAATTTCCATTGTTACCTCTAGGTTTTATAGTTGTACCTGGTGGTGTCAGCTCATATATCAATTCAATACAATTCTTTATTGCCCCGTCTCATGTGTTTTACAAGAGCTTAATAATAATAACAAATTCACATGGGCGCAACAAAAATTTAAATAACAATGATGTAATGAAATTAATAACTTATTCTGTTTTTTTATCTTGAAAGTCATCATACTTCACATTCGATGTAGCTTTAAGAGCGTGCATTCTGAAAGTTCGCAACGTCGCAAATAGCTGTCAAATAATTCGCTATTTTGATTAATTTGGCAATATTACTGTACTGTATGGAAATTGGAAATATCGCTTACTAGTTAACTAAAATATTGATTGTGAAATGCAATAATTAATATCCTAACACAGAATATTTAGTTTTAGATGTAAAAAAAGTATTGGGAAACTTACCAAAGCCCTTTTCACACCTAAAACGGTTACAACATCAAATTCAGTGTTATAAAATTGCAATTCATTATTGGCTGGTTGCTGTATGGTGCTTTAATTTAATTTAATCATTTAATATCTTTATTTCAGACTATACATATTTTCTACATAGCTTGCGTTAGTAAGGGTTGTTAGTAGTACACAAAAAATAAAATTAAAGGTGTTAGTAATTTTGTTAGTAAACAAGTTACACAATAATCCTATTTCTATGCAGGTGTACACCTGCCCAGAACACAGTAGAAGGACTGTCGATTTTGCACGCTATCGCTCTGAGGACAGTGTTGGTGCTACCACAGACCCTGCTCATCATCGATGCTGTTCTTTTCCTTATGATGGCAAAGAAGTCATCGATGGATGCCTCCGCAAACATTGCGGAAGCACTGCAGTACCGGGGTTTTCTCAACACTGCCCTCAGAGCGTCGTTGTACTGAACATGCTTTGCTAGAATACCAAAATTCATTATAAATCTTCATGAGTCCACCCAAATTGCTGATACAAAATTATATCTCTTACAGACCCTCTCAATTACAACCAACCTCAGTAACAACAGTGAATATCTTCAGTGGTGAACCTCTAGGCATTTTCAAAGCTAAGGAATCCAATTATGGCACCAAACTAGATGTGTGGGAGAACCTGCAACAACGAGAACTGACCCTGGCGACGTCCCAGCCGCCTGTTAATTACTTCCAGAAGATGGCGCTTTGGACTGAACAGGGGAAGATATGGAAGTTCCCTATTAATAATGAACAAGGTAAGATTGATAAACGTTTTCAGATTTATTACAAAACAAGGTTTATTTATAGAATTAGCTTTAAACCATCGAGAGATTGAATTTCGAATATATTCAAAACATCATTCTATCTCTGTCATCTTCAAACAATTGACAAAAACAGAACGATGTTTTAAATACGCTTAACGTATATTATAGTGGTATGTGGTCCAAGCGGACCTTAAACCTAAGAGCCATTTTTTTTTTAGAACTTTATGCTGACGAAATTAAAGTTCAAATTACGAATCTCCGCGTTTCAATGGCTCGGCCACGTTCAAACCCTTATAACTTGGTAACCCTAACTTTGACGAATTTATGGTTTTGGGAATAAAATTTTACAATTTTTTACTAAATCTTATTATAGTTTTTTTTTTAAATATCGCCTTGGCCGCGCCTTCGAAACGCACACAAATTGACGTAGTGTGTCAATCTACTAAGCAATTAATTTCCCCAGCTGTATTTTGCATAACATTTCAGCATAGATGACGAATTCTACATATTATTGTTGGAAGCCTAAATAATAGCGCGAAGTATGATTTTCAATTTTCGGCGCTGAGCCGAGCGTTGTAAATCCAACGGCGCGTTTTTATTTAGACATTAATTTAGGTGTCGCCAAATTTTAGTGAAAATTTCCATAAGTAACGTAAATCTTTACTCTTACTTTTATTCCAGGCCTAGAAGAAGAGCAAAATGTCCACTTCTCAGAACACATATTCCTGGACTCCCACCTCGAAGGCTGGTGTCCCAAGAAGGGTCCCATCAGGCATTTCATGGAACTTGTATGCGTAGGTTTGTCCAAAAACGCATTCTACACAGCAAAGGAGAAAAAAGATCATATCTTATGGTACAAGGAGTATTTTGAGTCGAAGAAGGATTTACTCACCGAGGTTGGCGTTTGGGACCACCAAGCGGCCAGTGCCGAGGCTACGCAGAACTAATTTGTAGTTATTATTTATGTATAAATCGTAGTTCCATTTTCGTGTTCAATTCGAGACACCAGTTGCGAGAATTTTTATCACCCCGCCTCAGTTATTCTTTTAGAGTCATGCTAAACGGCTATCTAATTACGCAACATATTTTCGTAAACGATTACAACAAATTTGTTTTATTTTGACAGTTCAACAACATTCATTGCGTTATTTACGTTGTTGAGCAGCTTTTTTTTCGAACTTATGAAGCAATGGATTAGTAATTTGTTTCAGAATGATTCAAATTCCAATTGATCGTGTATTACGTAATTAGGGTACGGGAGAGAATGTAGGATGCAAAACCTAGCGAAGCGAACTCGAAATTCATAGCTTCCTACGTTTATATTTTGCATACGTATGTATGGCGGTTCTAACTCGAAACTGCCTCTTAGTTACCATGTTAGGGATGTGGTGTCATTGAAAAGACTTCTCAAGATTTGGGGGCTCCGTCAACGCCGCAATTGCCAACCGTAACAGTGTTCAGTTTGCGTCAATAAATACTGTTTAGTAATCGACAACCTTGTTCAACCACTCTCTCCGTCTACGGTCTGTCTACAGATTAATGGATGACCTTTAATTGACCTCGACCGTGACCTTTGTCTAATTCTTGTTGGATTTATATTATGAAGCTGTGTTAGCATTATCGCTGTTGAAACTTCATTAAGCAACTGATTTTGCCAGAGTGACATGAGAATCTCTAAACCACTTCGATATTCCACTTGGCTGAATTATGTTGTCTATGAATTCAGACAAGTTGCATTTTGCGTCCTAAAATGGATAACTTGGAATCGACCTTTTTGAGTTTTTCACAAATATCTCAAAAACTATACGTCCTAGGTCAAAACTAATAAAATTTTCATCTCCCCTTGTATTACACCCCCTGGAATTTTGTTTCCGAATTATTAGATGACCTTTAATTGACTTTGACTGTGATTATCTTATTGCTGGATTTATATTGCATGAAGCTGTGTCATCAACAAACGGTAAACTGACTTTCGTAAATTCAAGACCAGTTTAGTCGATTACTAGTTTACTACACAGAATTTTAGTGACGCAAACTGAACACGGTTTTGGTGGGATGTATCGTGCTAAAGCGTGATGATTTCACCTAACCGGTGAACTGAATCGAACACGGAAAAGGAAATGCGCATGTATAAAATATAATTAGTGTTATAGTTACCATTGACTTTTATTTGACCATAATTATGGTTAAAACAAAAATAGCCCCAATATTGATAACTAATTAAGTGTAGGACATTTTGATAAAACTAAATTATGCCAGAAATAAAAACACATTCTTCATTTTACTTCACTTTATTGCACCTAAGGAAGTACACTTCGTTGCATATTTCGTTGTTTTCGATCACTATTGATAGCGACCATCAAGTTAGTTTACAAATTACAAATATTATTATTACGAGTCCTAAGACTCGCTTGGCGTATTGGACATCAAAAAGTCAAAAATGACTTAAAACTATGGAAATACTTTAAAGAACGGATGGTTTAAAAGCGTTTATTCAAATAAAAGTTGGCAACGTCGCAAATAGCTGTCAAATGTTTACCTGTTTTGATTAATTTGGCAATATTACTGTATGGAAATATGAAATGTGGCTAACTAGCGAACTAGAAAATTAATAATTAATGCAATTATAACACTGAATTTGATGTTGTATTCGTTTTAGGTGTTAAAAAGGCATTTGGAAAGTTTCCAAATACTTTTTTACATCTAAAACTAAATATTCGGTATTACGATATTAATTATTGCATTTCATAATCAATATTCTAGTTCGCTAGTTAGCCACATTTCGTAATTTCATACAGTAATATCGCCAAATTATTCAACATCTATTTGCGACGTTGCCCACTTTCAGAATAAACGCTCTTAATCTTAATTCTACCTCTACATCGAGAGAGCATCAAGACACTACAAAATGTATAATATACATACTTAATAACAATTAATTACCTTTACAACATCATGTCGAATAATGACATGATTCAAAGTTATTTTAGCACAAAAAACCTACCCAATCGTTTGTATTTAAAAACAAGGAACTCGTTATATCTAAGTACATATTCTTACGTCGTATACTTTAAAAGCCTCCAAAAACGTTCCAATATTTAGAGAAGAAAAACAAAATGTACAAAATAAATGTACTTAAAAAATCACATAATTTTGTACAATATGTGCGCGTGCACACTGTATTTCCTTTTGACGTCATAATATTTATGAGTCAACGCTGTAAATTCAAAACTAAGTATTATAAAAGGAATGGAAATGTTTTTGAAGTCTCAGGAAGATAAAAACTATCAGATTTTGTAAATTCTAATGTATACGTTAGTGTCACAAGAGGACATTTCTTGCCTTCATGTGATATGAACAAAGATGATAGTATTACACTAAATAGTTAACCGTTACAACAATAAGTTACTAGTGTCCCGAGTATTACTAAAGAAGAATGCTAATTAATAGATTCAAAAGCAGGACCGATACGGTATTTTGTCCTTTTAAAACTGAAAGGAATATCCTGTTGAGTTGAGATGTATGCGGCCTGCAACATTGACATATCAATGAGACAGTTTACATTAATAATAATCGTATACTAACTTAGTAATCATTGAAAAAATACATCCAAATTAGAATAGCTAAACAAACGGAAAATGTAACGTCAGCATTACAGTATTCACTTGTTTTTAGCACCTCTCGAACAAGTAAAAATGTTAATTATTTTATAGAACTGCCATAAAAGTCATGTTACATTAAAAACTAACATAAGAGTACGTTTGTGCACAATTTAGGAGAGTGTTAATGCAAAACTGAGGTACCTTATAGCTAAATACTTAGAAAAACAAACAGAACAAATGACAACAAGTGTAGGAAACAGCGGAAGACAGAAGGAAGCTAGTTTAGTCCACATGGACATGTAACAAATCATTCGCTAACATTTATTTTCATAATCGAGGATTTATTTTATCGATTGAACCGAACCACGAGCATTTAGAACCTCGTTCAACATACCTATACCCCAGTCACTTCAGCGTGGCAATAGCGGTCATTGACCCACCTACATTTTCAAGCATTCTTTATTTCTAAAACTGAAATAAGGTCCGCATCTATCGTGATCTTCGACATGTTCCAATAACGAAAAACCGTACATAGTTCATTGTTTGGGTTCCTACGGAGAGATATTAGAGAAAGGGCAATAACCGTTATTGCCACGCTAAAGCGACACGGGTATAGATGAATCTAGCATAGGCGTGTGCTTTGTTTTTCTCACACACGCGGTACGTTGCTCTAAGAAATCCGTCCTAAGTGACATTGGTCTTTCGTGAAAATAAAATCCCTTTTCGAAGAAAACATTACCCTCTCTAAAGGTTACCAAAAATAAACGAAAAGAAGAACAAGTTAAACACCATTTGGCAAGATTAAAACGATTATTAAAAGCTGCAATTAAATACACAATAGAAACTTAACCTCCACTTAATAAACAATAGTTTTAATGTATCTAATGTCTTTTTAATTTCGTTTCGATTGTCACCTTATTTCGTAAGTTGAGCTTTGAAATATGCTCGAATAAACACCTGAGCTTTTCACTAAGAAATGGACGAAATCGAATGCCCAATATCAGACGAAATATGGAACTAAATTGAAATATTTGTCACTGCACATTGTTTTGGCTTTGCAAGCAACGCCACCATATTGGACACCTGTATATTTGTGGTTGCACGAATTATATAATTTTGAACTTTATATTGATGAAATAAGTCAGAAAACGTTTCATCACCTTTGAAATTACTATGGAGTTCAAAATAACTTTTTGAACTTAACTAATTCTGAGTTGTGAATATATCCTAAAACTATAGCAGCATTATGTGAAACTACAAAATAATTGTACATTCGGAATGATTTAGTTAACATAATTGGGGGCTTGTGCTTTTTGTAACTTCACCTTTTAGGGATATAAAACCAAAATTTTAGAAAATAAATGCTTTATACTGTACGTAAGACTGTCACAAAACATGTTGTAATTACTGAAAATATAATTTAAAAAAGTATTTCGATGGTTTCTAAAACCTACGATACGTTACGTTGTAAAATTGACATTCGAACGATTCTCTACGGGTGATGTATTGATTCATTACACCTACACTAACAATGAGGATTTATGAATAATGAAGCTACTGTATTTCCAAAAGTACAAAATTACTGAGATACTAATGATTACTTACTGGTTTTATTATGTAAGGGATCCTGTACACAATAGACGATATAAGGCCATATTAAAATGTATGCGTTCAAAAGATAGATTTGAAAATATTTTGGTTAGATTGTTTGTAGCGATGCTTGAGGGAGACCCATGTCCAGATGATGAGGCCGCGTCTGGAAATATCCTAACAATACCCTATGATAGTGCAGAACATGGCATCTCAGGATTGAACTCTTGTTTGAGAAAAACTTTATTTTACATAGAGTTTGGCCAGTATCGTCCATTATGTACAGAAGTAGATATGGGTACAGTTACATCGTAGAGCCCCCGGCTACGTACTGTCAGCTACGTGGAATGACGCGGACACCTCAATTGACTTCGCTCCTGTGGACGGCTGCGTTGTGTATGGGACGCCCGATCTCTTACATCACCTGGAATGTAAAATAAGATCTCATTATACAAAAAGGAATTTGATAGTTTGAATACCTACTTTTGGAGTTACCAGATAAGACAGAATGGTGATTTTTTAAGTAGCTGCCGAACCGTCCGTGCCCTATGGAGGCTATGATTCGGAAGTCTTAATGCAGTTTTGATATGCTAAAAGACAACGTCATATTTTTCGCTTTTCGTTTTCGATTATTTCCTACCTCTAACGGTTAGTATAGCTACCACAGTGAGCCCCGTTAAAATGCACCCTGTGCGACATTAAAAACAGTATTTTTTCATCACTAGATATTTAATTTGAAAAAATAACAACAGGAGATTGCGCCAGAACCTACAGCATTTGCCAACCAGGGGAGTATGGGATTCTTACTCACAAAAAAATAATTACCGGGGTATTATAGACAAGCTGAAAAACTCCTGTTAGAGAACATCGATTGGGATACTGTAATGCGGTCTCGCTCGCCTGAGCTAAGCTTAGCTAGATGATGCAGGCAAGGTTAACGTCTCCTCCTCCGAGCGAGCATCTCAACCTACCTGCAGTAATAGGTAATACGGGCTGGTATCCGCAACTCCACTACAAAGCCCGTATTTTGCGTACGGGTGGGAAAATTGGTTATTCGATCCACCCCAGCTCCTCAAAGAAGGCCAGCAACGCCTTGTTGTTACTGACAATCTCAAGGAGGGGTGGGTTACCGAAGTACTTTGCCCTGTATGTGCCGACCAACGGGCAGTTTAACAGCACATGAGCTGCTGTCTCGCAGTCCTCCATGCAGGTCCTGCAGAGCGGTCTGTCTGTGACTCCTATGACAAAGAGGTGTTTATCAAATGACCCATGGCCAGTTACAGCTGCTGTAACTGTACGCAGCTGTTGTTTCGTTAGTCGGAGAACTTGTTTCACGGGGCGGCCTTCGATTGTACGGAGTGCCTCCTTGGCCTGCCTGCACTCTGCTTGGTCTAACCATAGTTTGTGAAGTTGGTTTCTGGATCGTTTCCTTACCAGAGTGCGTAAGTACCCAAAGGGGAGTGGCACGACGGGTTCAGGCCCCACTGGAGACAAGCTCGAACCCTTTCTGACAAGTTCATCGGCTGCGTCGTTGCCTCGCGAGCCGCTGTATCCTTTGATCCATTGAATGGTTATATTATTGAGGCTACCCACCTGGTTGAGGCGCTGGTGGCACTCGTATATCAGCCCAGAGTCAACAGTGTGACTTTTAAGCGCTTGCCAACAGCCAACCATGCCATGATGTCTGAGAGTATACGTATCGAGTGGTCCTTAACTTCCCTGGCTATGATGGCTGAAGCGGCAAGAGAAATACCCATGCATTCGGACTAGAACACTGTGTTATGGACCCCCATGGTGTGGCTGTGTGTATGTTGAAGTCCTCCGAGAAGATACCAGCACCTGTGCCACTACCTGTTTTGGATACTTCGGTGAAGATTCGTAGCTCTGCGGGGCGCAAACCCTCGCATCGGCGATCCTCGTTAAGTTCAATGCTGTATTTTTAACAAAGATAAATTGTTCGGGTACCCGATCATTTATGGCTTTACCTGCAGTATCTGGCTGGCCTCGAAGGCGGTGCCGGGCAGCAGTACGATGGGCGCGGCGACACGTCCGGCCTCCACACACACCATGTTCGGGAACTCGTCGTCGCCGAAGTCCGGGATCTCTTTGGCGTACTCCGCCCAGGGGTTCCAGATTACTGTTAAGAAGATTTTTTTTTAGAATAAATACAGTTTTGGCCCGCTTGCAACACAAATGACTTATTTTAACCGCCTATGTGGTGTAGTGGTTAGAACACCTGTCGCAGACCCTAAGGTCCGGGATTTTATTCCCAGTGAGAATAAAATATTCTGCTCGGTTTGGTTGGTGGTAGGGCTTGTTCTAAGTCCGCCTGGCTAGTAACCATCATATTATATAAGTCTGTCGCCGTAACAACAATGTTAACAGCATTGTTCTGTTTCGGCAGGTAGAGGTAAGATAGCCAGTTCCTCTTTGGTTGAGGATTCCGGGTGAAGCTCGCTTCCACCTGCGGCCTAATAATCACTTACCATCAGGTGAGATGCAGGCCAAGAGCTAAACATATTTAAAACATCACTGTCGTCTTCAAACGATTGAACGAAACAGAACGATATTTTGAATACGTTTAGCACTAAATCTATTTAGTGCAAGTAGGCCTTATTCACACATTTTGTCCAGCAAAGTACTTTTTTATGCCATGCTGCGTGGCTACTTAATATGTAGAAGTGGCCTTCATAACGTTTTTTAGCGAGTCACTTAATCCGATGCAGTCTATCCCTTGCTGTCCTACCCCAGCGACACCCTAAGCCGAAGTCCGTTACCCACAGGGCCCTTAGCGAGTAGTCGCTTTGTTTTTAAGTTGTATGCCCTAGCTGGAGGCCTTAATGTATTGAGGCACCCACAGGAAAGTCCGGTTAAGCAGCCGACAACCTTCCAGATTGACCTTCGAAATGCTATTCATAAAAAAAAGTCGTGGATCACAATATTAGCTGTAGTTGTTGAAATGTAGACACAAAGTCTTCGTGCATATTCTACGCAGTAATATAACAACGCGTCTGTTCGTGCTTTTAACCGTGTAGTTACGTAATCATCAGTGATCGGAGTAGGTAGATTGATTTTTGGTACTTGTATCATAAATGCACACAGAAAGAATAACATGGATAAGCCATTTTTCCGGAAAGCAATTCCGGTATTACCGGATTCAATTAAATATTGTTAATGTTGGTAGTGATATTATTACTACTCAATTCAAAGTTGGTGATGGTATGTTCAACAGCTTAAGCAAACAAACACAATACTAAAAATATTCTTATAGTACATCCAAACGTGCTTTAAACTCCTTGTAACAAGTAAAATATTACTTACCAAAGCTTGGAATCATGACTGTGTGCCGTTAAAAAAATTATGAAGTATATAATATTGCTCGTTTGAATACAATTCCTATCTAAGTTCCGGTTTTTTTCTTAATAATTAACCAATTCCGGAGGAATGTCCATATTAATATATACGTTTCGGATCAATGACCCCAATTCAATCTACCTACTCCGATCACTGGTAATCATCAATACTGAATTGTAAGTATAAAAGTTTTAATCATACCGGTATCAGGGAAGTTGTACTTCTGTATCCTCATCTTGCGCCCGCTGACCACGTTGGTGATGATGTGCTCCTGCATGGTGTTCTGGTAGATCCTGTCCGTCCACTCGTTGATGGTCACTACCTCCCTGGTCTCCTGGTACACGGCGCCTTCTCGCGTCTACAATTAGAACACGTAATATAAATTAAAGTCGCGTTTCCTGTCTATCTGTGTGACCGCGTTGTTCTTCTAAACTACGTAATGGATTTTGATGCGGTTCTCACCATCATTTAGAGAATTTACTCCATAAAATTTAAGAGGGAACAGGGGTTTGAACAGGGGGTGCAAGGAATTTGAAAAATAGGCATTTGAAGAAACTATTACTGTCTTCTTACCTCATGTCTGCCCCCGTAGAGTGCGATAGGGATAGCTACACCTCAGACCAATTATATCACAATTTTTTTTTATGAAATCAACGTTTCGTATTCCCCATTTTTCTCCTCGAAAACTGAACCGATTCAATTATTTTTACATTAAAATTTTAAGAAAGAGTGTGTTTAGGTTCCTATCATTTTCTTTTATGTTAAAAACTTTTCGAATTTGTCTGGTACTCCTCTAATCACGGCGGTAAAAATGGGGCATTTTTGTAATTTTTAGAGGGTCATATTTTCTTTGCCGATAAGTTGCTGAAGAAAAGGAAATAACAGGGACGTGACTACAGCAGACCTTGATTTTATGAAAAAAAAAAATGATTGCTCTAGAGGCATTATTCAGGAAGAAAAAAGGAGAATACATTTGTATGGAGAATCGTACGCCCTGTTCCCTCTTAATACATTAATATTAAGGGGGATGCGCTAAGGTTTTTGCAATTTACAGGTCAGTGGTTGTAATAATATGTTGATTAAAATATGATTCGTGACCGTAACAAATATGGCTTTACAGAATTATAATCATTAGAATCAGCAATACAACTCCTTAAATTAGCATAATCCTCAATGTCATAATTTCATGAAATAGTCATTCAATAGGATTAAATGAACTTAGAGAGTTGTATTGATGATTTTTATGATTATAATTCTATAAATAAATATTTGATATGGCCGCGAATCATATTTTAATCAACATACAACCACCACTGACCTGCAAATTGCAAATAAACGAAAGAAAATTTGAATTTCGCGGGCTACCTTAGTACCTACCTAGCGACAAACAACTCGGTGCCTTCAGTTTCGTTAAGAAATGTTTACAGTACTTATATTAATTTTTATGTTAACACCGCGAAAGTACCCTTCATAAGAGGGTTGATAATTAGTTTCCATACCATGTATCCGATTAGTTGTGCATTCCCGAATTTTCTGGAATTACGGTTTTACATAAGAAAAAAAAAATTAAGAAGCTGCTTTCAGAATTTCTTAGCCATAAATTAACTTCAGGTAAATATGCATCCCATTATCCGATCTCTGGTAATAACAGAAAAACCTAAAACATTTTCCTTCTACGGAAACTGAACGCAGGTATTCAAACAGCAGGACTAGCTTGCGACGTAATAAAGCTGTTTATAATTTAAATACAATTACGCCCCCAATGACATTGACCCCTGAAACTGTCATTTGTGATTGCTTGACAATGCCTATCTGCCATAGACCATTATTGATTACATACCTAAATATTTGCATCGTATTTGAAAAAAAAATTGCTTAACAATATAATTAAATCCTGTAGTATAGGGATGCAAGAAATGCCAAAAAGTATCGATATTAAAAAAAATACCAATATCGATTTCGATATGTCGAAAGAAAATACCAACTAATATCAATATCGGTATATCGAAAACAACAATTATTATATCGGTTTCTAAAAAAGGTTTGTACTCTAAGCTCAGGTTCGCACGGGCGTATTTTTATCGCGCCGATTTTTTTTCGCGTATTGGATTTTCGACGCTCTGCTAAGCGCCGAGAGTTGAATATCCAACAGTGTGTTTTCATGACGCGCTGGGATACACGCTGGATGCGCTCTGTTGAATTTTTAATGCTCGGCTCAATACCGAGAGTTGAAAATCCAGTGTACGAAAAAAAATCCGTCCGTGTGAACCTGGGCTAAGAAGTTCAATTGTGTTTGTTTTTTATTCATATATGTATATACCAAACTAGGAAAAAGTCTGCTTTTTCCGTATGCGACAACGGTGTTGCTATTGGAAAATATCGTATTTGATACATTTTCGATACTAGATATTTTATATCGATATCTCGAAATAATAAATATCGCATATTCCGCGTATATTTTCTGCAAGCCTACTGTAGTATCTACACAGGCTTTTGCCACTGTCGTCTTTAAGACCACAAATTACGACAAATTTTTCGAACATATTATTAACACATAACAATATACACATACAATATTATTTCCATTATTATTATTATGAAGCAATGGATTAGCAATATCCTTCAAATTTATTCAGATTGATTGATCGTGAGGATGCAGATGATTGAATATCTCACCTTATCAATGAACATGCATCCATGCATGCCGGTGATCTGGCAGCGGCGCACGTCGGGAACTTTGAAGTAGGTGTGCAGTAACAGCTGGCAACTGAACGTGAGTTCCTTGCTCGGGTTGTACACGCCGATGTTGAAGTGCAGCTCCTTTTCGCGGAGAATCAGCCTGTATGTCAGTCTGAACCTGGGTGGAGGAAGAAATGGGAGTTATATTAGGCTTAATTTTCGAGATCATGATTTAAGGCATAAGTAGTCCACAATAGAACTGAATCACAGTAGAATTTTCACAGATAAAACTCATGTTCGGTCGGTTTTCATTGTCCCGTAATTTTATACTGGAACTCTAGAAATGCTTATACTATTTCAAATGAGAACACTTTCCTCCATCACAACTAACTTACTTACTATTTTTAAACAGGTAGCAAAGTCCCTAATAACAAAAGAATAATAATTAAAAAAACAGGAAACTTAAACACAGCGACGTAGAATTTCCATGTCTTCGTGTCTCTCTTACAAAGTAAAAAATAAAATCATACTAACTGGAAATGCCACATGGACCTAGTGAAGTCGTCATCCATGAGGCTGAAGACGGCCTCCACATCGCCGCTGGGGAGGCGCTCCGGCATCTTTTCGACGTGCCAGCGAGCTATCCGCGCGAAGCCGTGCTGCGGACCGAAGGCCCATTGTCCGAATTGAGCTGCAATGATGATCCACGTCAGTATTGTGAAATGTTGACCGAACCGACACCCACTGCGAATGCGGTGCTCCTAACCAGACCATGTCCCATATATTGGAATGTCCAAAGTGTCCATACACCTGCACGTCTGAGGACCGAAAAACGCAACTGATGCTATCATTGGTATGGTCCCACAAGGCTCTTTCTTTTTACATTTGCCATCCAATTTGAAAAGAAGAAAAACATTGTGGAATATGTGCCAGAGATGGTTACCGAAGAATCGTATTTCAAGTGTGCTATGGAGGATGTCTTTCTCAACCAGTGAAACCTTGATGGGATCGCAGTAATTTTGTTTGAAATTAAAGTATCTGTGAAGCTCCGAACTGAAGGACCATGTGAAAATTGACAATGTACTCGCTCCCTAATCTAGGAAGACACCGCCTCACAAACACTTTAAGTAGAAAATAAGTCTGTTTACGGGCCTGGTAACGACAAGCATTCCATTTAAAAATATAATAAGAACCAGTATTGCCGACCTAAATACCATTCTGAAAACTCCATAATAAAGTACATATTACACATAAATTCATAACTCATATTTGTAATAATAGCTACAAACTTGAAGAAAGGTGCCGCAATTGGCTTCCAGCAAGCTATTATTACTTATAATTAGAAGCATCCATAAAAATAACAACTTTAATAATATACTTACGGAAAACAAACGGTATCCCTCCTCGTATCGCCCTCTTGCCATCAAATACTGCTTGTTTACTGCAAAAAAAATAAAAAAAACATGTTGGTAATAGCAAACAAATTGCAACGACAAACTTGTCATCAAATCGATAACATACCGAGAATATTAATTCGATTCGTAGCCGTAGGAAACTAAAAAAAGGAATCGATAAAAAATTCAAATAATTACTAAATAGTAATGTCAAGCTAGCAGCCAATGATATTTTAGTAAACAGATATGTTATGAGCGCGCAAAACGTGAAGACTAGAAAACGTCCTGATTGGGACGTCGTATTGTGTTTAGTCTGTGCCACGCACGTCTACGAGTGATACGGTGCGCGCTGCTACGTAATTACCATCCAAAATGCCATCGTGTGTGTTTAGAAAGTGTACCAATTATGATACCAAAATTAATAAAAGACAAGGGATCTCATACCACGTGTAAGTACGCAATATACTTCGATTTATTAATATATTTCAATAATTTTCCTAATATTCCGATATTTGGAGGTTAGAAAAAAGAAAGAGATGGAAAATACATTTTTTGTCGTTAGAACGACAAGGATGCGTGCACTCCGGACATAGAATAAAAGTACAGATGCGAATAGTAGGCAGTAAAGTCATCTTTACTCCAGAGTTCTAGTTTCCTTTCTTTATAATTTTGTTTGATTTAATTATAAATTAAACATGTCATATGTAGGAAAAGAAAATATAAATAGCTTATCGTTACCATAATATGTCACAGATAGTGTTAAAATAAAGCTACGTCTTTTCTTCGTAGGTTTCCAACCACTGAGATCCGGGTTCAAGAGTGGATCGCAATTGTTCGTAAACAAAGAAGTGAATCCAGTTGGACACCTTCAAAAAGCAGTAGAATTTGTAGCAATCATTTCAAGGCTACTGATAAATATACTTCAAACCAAGGTCGAACACTTCTCAAAAATAACGCTGTTCCCGTTATAGAGGTAATTAAAAGTGTAAAAAATGAGTATTTCGCAGTCTACCCCACGATTTGATCTAGCATTCATTCTGGCATTTTAAATAAAACCATAATCATTATTCAACTTTCAGTATAATCTCAATTCGCTACTAGTTTCCCTTTACTTATAACGTCGTTTGTATTAACTTTTTTAGTCTACCTCGATGGTGACGAGATGTATTTAACTTATTTTGTTTTATTTCCCAGGAACACATGAATATAAATATTCAAAACTCCCCGACAAGTCTCGACAATGTCAGCATACCGGATATGGAAGATATTTTTGAAACACCCAGAAAAGCGGCACTTAAAAAACGTGTGCGTGAATTAACATGTAAGAAAAAACTGTTACAGAAAAAAAACAAAATACTAGTTCAACAAAATAAAAGACTGAAGAAACGTGTTGCCACCATAGCCGTGATATTAAGAGATTTAAAGAGAAAAGATTACATTTCAAAAGAACAGTTTTCACAACTTAATTTAAATACCGAGGTCCTAAATTTAATAAATAGAATCCATTTAAAGAAAAAATCAAAGAAGTCATATCGCGTAAAGTATCCCCCCGCACTTAGAAAATTCGCACTTACTCTTAATTTTTATTCTTCTGCCGCTTACAAATATGTAAGAAGTATATTTGATACTGCTTTACCACATCCACGTGTATTAGCCAAGTGGTATGAAAACACTTCTTGTTCGCCGGGGTTCACCCAACAAGCCTTTGATATTTTGGAAAAGAGAAGTGCTTTAACAGGTAAACGTATAATATGTACCCTTGTAGCAGATGAAATGGCGCTTAGGCATCAAACAATTTGGACTGGTAAAAAAACTGACGGTCTTGTTGATTTCGGTATTGGTTTTAGCCCCAGCAATGACATTGCTACACAAGTGTACGTCTTCATTTTAGTTGCTCTTAACGAAAGCTGGAAGTTGCCAGTAGGTTATTTTTTTATTAAAAATCTTTCGGCAGAAACGCGGGCAAATTTAATCAATACTTGCATAAGCAAATGTTACGATGGAGGTGCTGATGTTGTGGCAGTCACATTTGATGGTTGTCCAAGTAACTTGGCTGCGGCTGAACTTTTAGGTTGTGATTTAAAAACGCCAAATAATTTAAAAACGACTTTTTTACACCCTGATTGCGGCATTGAAGTTGCTGTATTTTTGGATCCATGCCATATGATCAAATTAGTACGGAATACTTTTGAAGCAAAAAAAGTTATATTTGAAAATAATAATGAAGAAATAAGACGGAGCTTAATAGTTGCTTTAAATCAACTTCAAAAGTGTCAAGGATTAAAATTTGCCAATAAACTCTCACAAAGACATATCCATTTTCGAAACGAAATAATTAAAGTTAAATTAGCCACTCAGCTATTAAGCAGAAGTATAGCCCGTGCTTTAGAACTTTGTGATCAATTAATAGTATCGTCCAAAATTAAGAATACAGAACCAACCGTAGAGTTTATCTCAATCTTTAATGATTTATTTGACATTTTTAATTCCAGGTCATCAGGAAAATATGATTTCAAAAAACCCATTAATTTAAATAATTCTGCGCAAATTTTAAGTTTTTTAGAGAAAGCCAAGCAATATATTTTATCATTACGAATTTACAATAAAACAAAACGTGTAATAAGGCAAAGAATCATTATAAACATATCCAAAAAATCCATCCTTGAATGCGAATCTAAAACTGGCATTTTAGGATTTTTGATTTGCATTCAAAGTTTAAAACATCTTTTTACCACCTATGTAACTGCAGCCACAACAAAAGGACGCACACCAGCATTAGAGTACATAGCAACTTACCGACTATCTCAAGACCACATAGAATTTTTTTTTGGTGTTATCAGACGACAAGGTGGTTATAATAATAATCCTAACACAGTACAATTCAAAGGATTGTACAAAAAAAATTTCAACCACCTAGAATTACGCAGCGCCTTTAGTGGAAATTGCATTCCTATGGAACATATCCTCTCTATATATGCTCCTCATCAGGTATCGAAAATATTAACTCATCATCAGGATTTCGTGCTTTAGATTTAGATGAAACTGAAAATATTTTAGATAACCCTACACCTAGTGACAAAAATTGTGAAAATAACGTAAATATTCTTTCTGAAATGTTGAATAGTGAAAATTGCTCAGAGTCAGTTAAACAAATAACAGGTTACATTTCTGGTTGGATTGCACGAAAATTAACGAAAATGATTAAGTGTGAAATATGTGTTGATACATTATATACCAATGAAAAATTGTGGTTCCACAAGTTAGTGACAATCAGAGACATGGGAGGTTTATGCTATGCATGTTTAAAATCTGAAACGGTTATAAAATCTCATTTAAATGAAAACGGTACCCATTTTGTTAATGATCAGGATATTGAGAGACTTAAATGTAATATTTTAAAAACTTTTTTAAATTCGAACGTTTTTCTCTCAATTTTGGAACATTCCAAAGACCAAGCACCTGCTTTTAGTCATCGCATACATTTAATTAAAACTATAATTGATAAGTACACAACAGTTCGCCTCCATTCCGCTCATAAAAATAATCCCGAAATAAAAAAGCTCTCTAAGAGACAGAAAAGAAATAAATTGAATCTTTTCGAAGGTGTATGATCGGTATATTATGATTGTATAAAAAACACTTTAATTTCAAACTGTTTTAATTCAACTTGTTTTAATCATGCCAACCCTGTGTATGATTGTTTTTACAATATATATATATATATATATATATATATATATATATATATATATTTCTTTCTTTTTAAAACGTGTTTTATTTTTCACCTTTATACCTTTTAATAGTGTTTATTCGTTGCATAGGCACAAATCCCGGCTACAAATTCTGTACACGCGGTTTGTACCGTCTACCTAGTTAATTTGTTAGTCTATGATGCCAACGTGCGGTGATTGGTGACTCGAATAAGGTTTGTTTACATTCACGCGCAATTGACAACATCTAGCTGTCACTTTTTTTCATATTGGTTTTATCAAGCTATCCTTTTTCTATCCTTTTTACTTGTGGTAGTGAAATGTAAAATTAATGAAAAGTGTGTTTGTGTGCTGCCTCTCGGCGCGACACACTTTTTTCTGTTGTTTTGTAAGTGTATAACATATCTGTTTATTAGAATATCATTGCTAGCAGCACCAATTATAAGAGCTATAATTATTGTTTTATGCGTTTAATTCAATTAACACAACACGAGACAAATGACAAACGTTTAATTCCTTTGACAGTTTAAAGGTTCAATGCAAAGCGTTTCTAGTACGCAGATGTTCTAAGTTTACAATTACTTCGTTATAATACGAAACTGCCATTAACTGTTAATTCTATAGATTTTATCAAGGGGATAAAATTCTTGGATGATTCATGTTATTTCAGGGAAAATCTGCCTAGTCTTTTTCCAAGTATGTTGTGGTCAGCTTCTAGTCTAACCAGATGCAGCTGAATGCTGAATACCAGTACTTTACATTTAGCAACTACCATCTGACCTCCACAACCCAGTTACTGGGTAACACGATACCACTTGGTAAGACTGTTTGCCAGACTTTTGGGCATCTGACTATCGGTAGCGACTGTCAAACAATTACGAATGACAGCCGGGACCAACGGCTTAACGTGCTTTCCGAGGCACGGAGCGGTCACGATATGTAATGGAGGATCATCCATCCACGAACCGACCGCGACAAGCATGACTTAACCTTCCATCTACCCGGGCGGCTGTTATTATTTAGCCACGAGGCCCCAAATATTTAAAGGACAAGAAATTATAATTAACTAGCTGCGTCCCGCGTTTTCACCCGCATAAGTCTCGATCCCGTGGGAATATCAGGATAAAAAGTATCCTATGACCTAACCCAGGTCATGGTCTACCCATGTGCCAAATATAATCCAAATCCGTTCAGCCGTTTTAGCTTGAAAGCGTAACAAACAAATAAACAAACTCACTTTCGCATTTATAATATTAGTTAGGATTTGTATTTTCGAGGTTGAGGTTTGTATTAAGAGGGAACAGGGCCTGCGATTCTCCATACAAATGTATTCCCATTTTTTCTTCCTGAATAATGCCAATGCAATCATGTTTTTACATAAAATCAAGGCCTGCTGTAGTCACGTCCCTGTTATGTCCTTTTTTTCAGCAACTTATTGGTAAAGAAAATATGACCCTCCAAGAATTACAAAAATGCCCCATTTTTACCGCCGTGATTAGAGGAGTATCAGACAAATTCGAAAAGGTTTTAACACAAAAAAAATACGAAACGTCGATTTAATTTTTGGTTTGATATAATTGGTCTGAGCTGTAGCTATCCCTATCGCACTCTACGGGCTATCGCAGACTTGAGGTAAGAAGACAAATACCTCGCAAGCCCCCCCTCTTAACATTAAAATAAAGTTTCATAATAAAATAAAACAACAGCTAGTCAAAGTTTCCCTCGAGTTATCTTACAGTAAGTTTCACTCTCACATACTTATTATTTATTTTCCGAAAACAATCTAACTAAACTTGAAAATCTGAACAAAAATAATGGAAAAATTGCTACGAAAGTCCCGACGGAAAACTCCCAAGTAGTCCGAAGTTAAAATTGATAATGAAAATATTTATACTAAAATATTGTTACGAAACATTCAAAGGGTTCCTTACATTGTTTTTCATCCATTACGAGCCTTTCATTTTGCTCTAAAAACAATCTTCGAAACAGACCATGATTTAAGCATAATCATATTTATAAGACAAGCAATATTAGCCAGTCATGAGTGTACTAATGTATTCAAAAGTCATGCTTTATATCCAAATAGGTATGTATGTTCCTAATGGCAGGCATAACTAATGTTGCATGCACGTTTCACGAGTCGGATCGACTGTTACAATACATACATATTACTCGCATGCATTAGGCTGAACCGCAACAGTTTAGCCTGACCGCACTGAGCAAGCAGTAGCAGCATTACTCCTTCAGCTCACGTTTGATACATGATCAATTTTAGCGGTTGCATTCCAGCGCCGCCGGGGGACGATGCAAAAAGCACCCTTATATTATAAATGCATCAGTGGACAGGTCGGCCGCGACAAAAACGGAGCTCGAGCAAGCCACGTATAAATTATTTATGCCATTTTTAGCATTTCGGAGTTTGTGAAACGAGTGGTCGCGAATGATGACCACGAGCACGACGCGACGGGCTCGTCATCGAAACGCGTCGCGTCGGGAATTTGCACTTTGAGTCACCAAGCTATCGCCAAATGTTGAACGTGCCATTCCCGAAGTTGGACGTTAGCTTTTTGTGCAATCCAGTGGAAATCGTTCAAAAGTAAAGGTAATTTTCGTTTATTTACATTAAAATCGACCTCCCATTTCATCCGATTATACAGACTGCTAAAGTGCTAACATTGATAAAACATACAAAGAAACGATGGAAGATTGGTAAATATTGAATTAATTTATTGTACCTAAACCTGAAGCAATCACAGCGAAAATCCTTAAATATTTGAATTACGTCATTCAAACAAATTTGCTAAATTAAAACGGAAATTATCTATCGATCTACAAATCGGTTCTAGAAATTAAATACATAAATCATAACTCCCACGTTGCCAGCAACTTGGGTGCATGTATTTCACACGGATTATCTACAGTTGAACAAACAGTACCTACCTACGGCAAGTTTCAACGAATTCTATGATCAAGTAAACCAAATTCCAAATATACATGTGTATTTGTCAAAAACCCTTTTATAGTACTCTAGTTATAACCGTAAATACCTGCTGGGAAAAATGTTAATTGACACACAAAATATATTAATAAACATCTTCAGCGTAATGTCAGCCACCTTTTTACTGTCTACCATATATAGAGTTTTAACTTACAGATGATACGGTGCACCGTTAACACTCATCCG
Organism: Xanthia icteritia; assembly: GCA_949128155.2. Taxonomy (NCBI): domain Eukaryota; kingdom Metazoa; phylum Arthropoda; class Insecta; order Lepidoptera; family Noctuidae; genus Xanthia; species Xanthia icteritia. Next base: position 19,643,831 of record OX421932.2, read on the forward strand.
ACTAAGATACGAACCGTTTATTACCGTACAATGTCTTAACGATAATTGCATTTACACATTGATAATACCCAGCGGTAAACGACTCTGTTGATGAAACTGGAACCAATCCTATAGAATAAAATGTAACCGACCTGCAGTGGACAGGCGAACGGAATACCAATGACGCTTTTAATTTAAAATATTTTAATAACTAGTAAGCTCAGTTCGAAATGGCAATTCAATAGTACGTTTTCCACGAATCGGGAGAGGGGCTAGATAAAGTTTTAATTAGAGATTCCGGATGAAATTCCTCCATGAGTCGCCGGGAGCCGATACATTCCCGCTTCGGCACCAGCCGAGTTTTTACCACTACGCAAACTCGTTCCATCCCGCCATTCTCCGGCCAGATAAATAGCGACAATAAATATACCATTGGAGCCAATTGCTTTCTCTATATAACCATTACAATAAAATTTCCCAAATCGTGTGATTTTTGAACCAATTAAAGGCTTGGTATTTGTAACGACCCCCATAAATCCACCCTCCCCGCAATGAAGTAAATATTTTTGGTCCTTTTGCAAACAATATAGCGAATGAGCCAAATCTCTTTTGTCACTAATGATTTTTTACACAGGGATGTTTTATTTTATGTGAATTTAAATAAGAAAAGGTAAACAACCGCAAAATATCTGTTGTTGCGGGATTATGATATTAATGTCAGCACTTAGCAATGTAGACCTGGGATATGGATATCCATTGTTTGATAACAAGCAAGTGATGCTGCCACGGCCTTTTCTCAGTAAATCCAGATAAAAAGCTTCAATACCTAAATTAACGTGACATTTATAATTGATTAAGTTTTTACTCCCAAGAAAAATGTTAATCAGCATTTTATTGGGGCGCTCAAGCGGCCGCGGAGATCACAATATTGTGCAAAAACGCTATGACCTGCGATAGTTTCTCGCGACTAGCTCTCATAGGCATTGTTCTCGACTTTCAAGTAACTATTGATCTCATAAGCTCGTCACGTTTCTCAACATTGTTGTGGAGTTCTCGTGAGATGGGCGAGCGCACCCTGCCGATGCCGACGCCGCCGGGGGCGACACACGCACCCCGCACGATAACATTATAATTAACTAGACGAGCATTTTTATGTGCCGCATCAACCAGTTATGTCCATAAATGGAATTTCATTAATATTGCCTCAACGCGCAGGTCTATTCAGATCACATTTGCAGTAGAGGGTGCTGAGGACGAGAAATTATTAAGGTAATTTGAAAAACAAAGCAAGCTACAATAAAAATGCAAAATGAACTGGTTTTCATAACCAGCCCCAGACGATAAGAAAAAATCAACAATATTAGCGATGAACTAAAGTAGAAAAAATATTGGTAAGAAAACGCACAAAGCAGTTGCAAAGTTAGTCGCAGACATGTTCCAATGGACACCCTTCCTCATAGTTAATGAATCCTCTAATTATTTTAACCAGCGAGCTGATGAAAAAAGTGGCGTTGCTATCACAAAAAGCGTAGAAAAACCTATTTGAAGCGCTACCAAGTTAATGACTCGGAGCGTGTTACTTTGACATATTAAGAGAAGACAGTAAACTGGTTTGGAGAAAAAACTGAGGATAAAGGCAGGGGCTCCTGTGCATCAACAAATTAAAGGTCGCATAAACGATGTGACAATATAGGACGCAATTAGATCTTTTTAGGAGCAGCGATCCCGCAGCCGCTGGCCGGCTGGGTATATCATTATCTACTGCAAATAACCGGTAGCTGCAATAAAAAACTCTTAAAAGCAATATGACATTAAAGCGCACTTCATTTTGCGAGTGGATCAGCTCGCTACTGTGTAATGACTAGTCTTTAATCCGCCACAGCGACTCTACTAGAATTAAACACGATTTAAGATAATGATTGTCATATATGCTCATTATTGTGAGATATTTTTATGTGCACAACTTGAAGAGCAATAATAATAAATTGGTTGTTTAATTAACATCGAGCTAAGTAACTATTATAGATATTGGCTTAATGTACACGCTCGACATTAAAATTGTTAAAGATAATGTTTACAATTTAATTGGATGGGACTGAAAATACTTCAGCATGGATGGATCTCATATAGTCAGTTGCCACCATCCGCGTTGGATGATTCAGAAAATGTGGGTAGGTGTACGCAACCGTGAACTACAACCCATTGATTAACAATAAATTGGTCTTCGGAAAAACCATGAAGTCCGCAAGTCAAAATATAGAATATGAGAATCTGTTACAAGACATTAAATAAATCAGCTAATATAAATAGGTACTAGGTGTCGGTGTTTCAATTGATCGTGTTTTATGTATCCACCTCACGATAGTTCCCGAGGTGTAGTATCGTAACATTGCGTTACATCGCCAACGCGTCGGCCGAACATAGGCAGTAATAAGGCACCAACGAATGGACGCGTACAAAAGGACCAAATTCAAGAATGGGACCAAATCACATGTATAACTCTTTTCCAGTCGATTATCTAGATTCTGTTCCGATTTAACTAAACCGACTGTTAATTTGAGAAAACCCCATCGAGAGACCTTGTGATTACCAGAAAATCTACGGGAGGGAAAAGACAAGGGTGTTTGCTTCCCGTAGCTTTTGTTAACCGGGATAAAGTCAAGACTTAACGGCGGAAATCGGCTGGATGCGGGAAGTACAGAACCGGTCGTTTTGATGATGATTGGGGGAGGCCCAAGTCCAACAATTCACATCTATTGGGTGAATGTTGGTGATGATGATATCAAGCCTGATATGGCATACGATTTTTTAATCCATTCCGTTGAGGAATATGTATAGCAACATATCCCTTATATCCTATGTTGCTTTTATAATAAGCCCTTCTAAGTGACTTGACTCTAGGATTTTTAGCAGCTACCGAAAAAAATTACTCCAAGATAATCGTAACTTATATGTTCTGAACTGAACCAGTTAGTATCATATCAATTGAATATTGCTTTTATGATAAGCCCTTCATAAGTGGACCTTCTACCTTATCGTTTCATAATATAACGTAAAACACCGTTTATTCTCGCTTGAAACTTAGACATCTGGATTAATGTTAACTGGGGTCAGATTACGTCATCACGGTTAATGCCTTTCAAAACATTGATATTTTCTTGGATTCCTTAGCATATTGAATAATATTTTAATTACATGTGCTATTGGGTTTTTACCTCTGGAATTTCTCAGTAGCAGCCGGAGTCTGGATTTGTGCCCGATTGATAGCAATAGGCTCGCCCCCTATTACATGGGACTTAAACATAACTGGCCAAATGTGTACTAAAGTAATTTCACCTTTCCCTAACCCTTCGGGGAAGCAAGGCGTGATGTTACGTAATATTTACATCCAAAAAGCTAATCGCAAAGGGAATTGAAGATCGTAAAAAATATGATCAATTAACCTAATGTGATAAGGAGGAAAAGGGTTACATTAATTTAAGATAAGATGGGCTGATTGATCAATACGGTTCATAATTTATATAGTAATTAATTATAGGCTAGCCTCCTTTCAGTGATTTATGTGGTAATAAAGTAAATGAGGTGTTTAAGCATGATAACCTGCATATCAGCGAGTTATCTACACTGCAGTAAAATGTATTGTTTAGATTTAAATATTGATAGTAAACACAATACTTCAGTTGAGTCAACAGCTTGGCAACATAATGCACATTCATTTCAAATGATAATTAATATAATTATACAGCTCTAGATAGAGGATGCGATTTTTGAACCAAGAAAAAATTATAGACCCTCTTTGAATATGGGATGCATGTAGGATTTTCAACGTCAAAGAACGCATAACAGATAACTAATTTAGATTGGATGATTTGGATTAGAAGTGATGTATAAGTTTATCTAAAATATTATTATTATTTATTATTATGAGCTTCTTGTCTCACTGCAAGGCAAAGATCTCCCGTCAGTCTTTAAATGTTTTTATAATTATAGCCCAACCCTTTAGGTAGAAGTTTAATTCGTCATACCATCTTCTAACATGTGGAGAAGCTAAAAACCAGAATCCCATTGTGGTAGGGGAGGTACTGCACAAAGCTTGCAGATGCCAAGAAGATGCATCAATGAACTTTTATCCTAGACACAGATACTTGTTTGATAAGGATTATACCAACTTAATCAGCATAACCCGACCAAAAACATAAATCCCTTCGTTACACCAACGTACATCGTGTGCCACGGTAACGTAGAGGTGATATAACCTTGCGCAGTGGCAGACCAGGGCCGTCCAATGAAAGTGCACGCTGCCGGAACACGCGTGGGCGCCGGAGGCTGCCTCAGAGGTACTGAGCACGTGCCACAAGTACTTATTGGCTATTGATAACCACTTCTGGGTTTTTTAGGAATGCTTGAGAATAATTAACAAAGAGGGAAATGTTTACGTGACAAGTTTGAGAAAGAAAAAATACAGATAAATAATGTTCAGTAAGATCAACTCGTGACAAGACTCAAGCTAATGCAGCAGCAGGAGTTTGGTTTAAGAATTTTTAACAGTTGATTAGACGTTGAGTAGCAAGATCACTCAAAGACAGAGAGGTCTAGGAATATCAGTTTAAATAGTGTCATAGAAGAAGAATCTACTGCCTTATGAATTAACGGCAAAACTGTTAAACTTTTGAATATTATTTGGTCCTTCGGGAGTTTCCTTTTCGGTCCTGCGAGTCGGAATTCCAACGATGAAAATGTTGTAGTTTTTGCTCTTCTTCTTTAGGCTAATTTAACAAAGTCGAACTTTACTATATAAAAAAACAAAAAGCCTCGCCAATATCCTCCTAGATAAAGCAACTAATTATACATTAATTACGTTTATAAGCTCATTATATTTAGTAAATTTTTCATTGGCGAACACTGATTGATAGAGTGAGTAACTTCCTTGTACCCTATTAGTACAGTTACATGAATAAAATCTAATTACATAAGACTTTTTACATTAAAAACGAAGTGGCAACGTGTAATTTGTTAATACAAGATTTAAGTTGTGATTACATTCAATTATGTACCTATACGAGTTATATGACCTTAGGATAAAATTAACTACTCTATGTGTCTGCATCTACTTGGAAAACGGAACTTAGTAATTCGTAATTAATGTTTTCGAGACAGTTCTAAAATTTTTGAGGTGCCGTCATCAGCATTGCATCTGCCATTATCATCTACTTAGACGTTTTTAGATAGGTACTTTTTGTACTAAACAAAAGATTGGAATTTCTCCCTCTTACACGGTAAGACAGCTATGCTTACTAGTTTATTTTTCAAACCGTGGCCTAGTAGAAGCAGAGCCGTTTTGTAACTTAGCCAGTGAAGCGTAATCCCAACTAGTTTAAGACTACTACTGCCTTTTTACAGCACAGCAGTAAAAGTTTCAAAATAGTAACGATTTTATTCTTACATTAAAATAGCAAAGAATGCTATATTTTTAATTTATTTTGTCTTTCAGTTAAAAAACTCCGCAAAACTTGGAAAACGAGTGTACCATTGAGCATAGTTTTACTTACAAGTTATAAGACATCAAGCTTCATAAACTATGCCATAAACAGAGATAAGTGACTCAGTTTAATCAATTTACATTTTATTGCTATCCATCATTACAGCTACCGGAACAGAATCAATAAAATTAAACATGAAATGTACCATAAAACTACCATTAGTATACCTGTTACATTACGTAATCATTGAAGGTATAATTTTCATGGTACATTTGTTCTCACATTAAATTCATAGTCTCTTTGCTGTGATAAGTATCAATCACCTTAAGGACCAATTCATAAAAGTCTGCAGAAGGACCAGTTTTCTTAGCAACGCGTTTATAAAGTCACGTGAATTCTGTAGGGTATTGGTAATTAAAAGTTGAAACGAATTAGTCGCAAATTGTTTACACACCTTTTAATTAAAATTAAGGGCGATGCGTTATGCCGTGAGCCCGTGAAGCAATTAATTCAAAAAAACGAGATCAACAGTATGCACTGACAGCAGTGCGAGTAAGTTCTTTAAAAGGTCTGTTCGGTTGGCCAGTATCCACACGGTATAATTTGGTCCTTCTGTCCATATTCGTATCTATTCCCTCCTAAGATTTACGGGCCTCACTTAATTAATGTAACGTGTTGTTTGAAAACGGGACAGAGACAAACGTTACATACAAGAACTAAGTGGTCTTGCAACAAAACTCCTTTTGCCGACAGGGGTCAGCGCTGTAAATAGCGCCAGCAGATGGTCCGGACAGCCGATTAATAAGACGGGGACTCCGCCCTGGGGCTGCGGTGGCGACTTAACAGCGCCAATTTAACAAACACCACCCTACCAGATAAGCCGATTACCCGAATCTGTGAGACAAACAGACGTGCTTACGGCGGAGATAATGTGGCTATGCTAATTGTGGACAGTAGCACTGATAAACGCTTACATGTTTATGTTATGCTGGTATCTATTCACGCTGAGGTCGAGATTAGTGCTCTGTATAATCTTGTATGTGTCGCCAGGAATGGTAGACCTTAACAGCGTGTCAATACTCAATACATTTATTGCTTCCACATGTGAACTGAGGTGGTAAGTTTTACAAAAATTTATGATCATTGTGGATTCGGGCACAGCAGAGTACGAGAGAGGAAGAGGGCTTTTTATTTTGACTACTTAGTTGTTATTATTCTATATACTTATTGTAATTATTTTATAAAACTTGTAAGTGTCATTTAAATAATCATTGATATTATAATAGCATTTAGATAATAGAAATTGTTTTAATTTACTTATAAATGTATTCAATTTTTGTTCTTTTTCATTCGTTCTGGTAATTTATTATATATTTTAATTGACATGACTAGTGTACTTGTTGAGTGCATTTTTAACTTAGATCCTGGTAAGTTTAACCAATTTTTATGGCGTAATGTATATTTTGACTGTATGTTTACTCTTGTCGTGTAAAAGTGTTGGTGATTTCGAACGAATTTGCATATTTGTAGAATGTAAAGGCAGGGGAGGGTAAGGATTTTATGTTCTTGGAAATGAGGTTTGTAACTGTCGGTCTCTTCTATATTTACAAGGATTCTTATGAGTCTTTTTTCTTTTACAATTAGCTAAATGTCTGGACCTTCACATTACATTAGCCCTTATTTTACCATTCCACATTTCGGCAATGTGGAATATATTTTATAAAAGCCCTGCATGTCAATAATAGAGACACATACTTACTGCCTCATACAATATCTACTTGTTCAGTTAAACTTGACTTTTAAAGGTTGTTTTACTAGAGATAAATGAATATAATATCAAATAAGGAAAATAAAATAACATAACGTCCAGAGCACATTGACATAAATTATGTGCTCGCATAACAGCATCTTGCAAACTGACTAAAGATAAATGCTACAATGCATAGCAGTAAGAAACACAAATTAGCAGGCTTATCGTCGCCTAATCTTAATTCATGTAAAAACATACAAGGTGCAGTGCTGACATACTGGAGAACAAAAAAATATATTTGACAGCACGCGTCGAATCAATGTGACCATATTTAGCCGGATCCCGAACTAATATCGCGTCACGATCATTATCAGCTGTTACAAGTGTGTAGTCAATAGATCATACGCGATGCGACCATGTAAGGCGGCACGAGACATATTCTGATGATGTCATGCTCTTCGTTCAGACACCAACTAACGCCCGGTACCCATGACGAACAACTACTCGGTAAAAAAAAATGAAGCGTGTTTGTTTCCAACCAGTGTTTGGTGAAGCCAACTTTCAATTCGCTGGACATTTTATAAAACAATATGAACAAATACACTTTCAATTTCAAGGATCAATAACAAGATCTAACCCTTCCCCAGTCAGATAAGCATCATAAAGTCCTGAAAGCAGCATCGACAAAATGCGAACAAATGACACGAATTTGCATCTCAAAGAGTCATGCTGGCAAGTACATTCAAACGATATTAAACGATTTCCCACAGTGTAGTAACAAAGTGGTTGCTTCACAAAACTCACTCGTTTCTTTTGAGCCAACTTTGAAACAGACTTCAAAAGTTGGGAACTTTCAATTCGCATAGCAACTTGTCGACAATTGAGAGCAAGTTGCGAAACTGCAAGTACTTTATTCAAATGAGTTTATTTTAACATCTGGAGCGGCTGGGGGGTTAAATATTTTCTTCATGTAGCATTTGAAGCAATATTTTTAAAGTGGGAATGAATTGTGATAAAATTGTTTCTCTATCCATTATAATGTAACAGATGCTTTGAGCGTTGTCCAAGTAGCGTGCACACTCTTACCCAACTTACATAATTACACGCCTAAACAAAATCAGGCAGAGCCATCATGAACAGACGAAAATTATGATCACCACGCAATGTAAGCGTAGGACGATAATAAGATAACTAATGATATACACATAGCCAACCATACAAAGTAATTTCTTTAATACCATGATCTTAACGCGATTCGGATTTACCGTTCAGCCAGACGTCTTAACTCTCTTGACGTTGATGTTCCTTTATAATAATATATCTTTGGAAATTCCAACTCATATGTGGCTTTGAACAATTCAAAGGTCAAGTTTATTACTTTATGAATTCACGTCAAAATGTAAAGATGTCTTAATTGTGATAAATCATCTACGTAACCGTTAATTACAACTCTGGCAAGATACAGTCACAGTGGGAGATAAATCATGTCCGAGTTAGCAAACCTGCAGGATAATTGTACTAAATCACCGACTAAGCAATCAGACAATGAATATTGTAGGTGGGTGTTGCTTGGATTACTAAATTACATATCGGTCGGCTAAATCTGCCGCGGTGGAAATGACTAGAGCGGTTCGATCCTCTAATATTTCACCGCAGCTGTGTAACGAGTGGAACAATCTTTGTCTTGGGTGTCATTGGAGACGCCAAAAAAAAAGCGCAACATGTGTACACTGTCGACGGTAATGGAGCAAGCACGTGCAGTGGACAGACTTTGTGACGCTTCTACTTTATTAATGACAACATGGCGAAACGACTAGAACATTATTTCGGTGGATCCAAAAAAGAAAAAGTTGATTCCGTAACGTTCCAGCTTCTGGTGGACTCTATCTCGTCGGGGTTAGGTATAATTAGCGTTAGTCGACACCCCGAGCGTTCAAATCAAGATTTATCAAGTGAGCCGAAGGCAGGAGATAATGTGACGGTAGCGGAGCGGGCCTGACTATTCAGCGGAGTCAATGGCGTGTGACCGACGACGGCGGTAGAGAGGTTGCCGGGCGCTGGCCGTTGGGTGACGCTGACATTCTTTACCCACATTTTATTTCATTTTGTTTTTTTGAAATATTAGACCACTCAGTTGTTAAGCACGTAGCGTCGTCAGTCGCTACCGATGCTACCGATTAGAAAATGTCAGATATCCAAGTCGATCTAGCTGTAGTAAAACTTAACGGCGCCATTGTATTTTGCGTAGGAAACGTGCAACCGGAGAAAATAATTGCGAGCATCATCAATTTCCACCTAATGGAGCGATAAACCCGTCTCAGCCATCGTTGATCCGTGAAGCTGGGCATAAAATAAAGCTTGCACTCATTGACGCGCGTCGACGACGATCGATGGGGTAATCTCGCGGTCATCCCATCCCGGCTTTGTCTGTGCATCGGGAGCGGCATAAAATTATCTGGGCATTAGCGGGCCGGGGAGCGAGCGGGGTGTCCGGGGACCATTTGTCATCGGCGGTGTGCAGGGGAGTGGGGGGCGCGGGAGGGGGCGGGAAGAAAGTGGCGGCGACTCGGGGCGGCTGCAGACGCGACCACAAAAACAAGACGCGGAGAGCAGGGGCGGGACTCGCAGCCACCGCACTGCCACTGCCACCCGCAGGGATGTGCCGCGCCGTGTCACGATTCTCTATGTACAACATGCTGTTTGGACACTGCTAAGTTTGAATTGTGGTCCAACTACAAGTTTAAATTCTACCATACACTATACTTAGTATTTACCCGGTAGTAACCTGCTAACTTCCGTCTGAAAATTTTCGCATAGTGGTTATGAATGTTATGATAATCAACTAAAGTTTCGCTAAAAACACTATATGTTTTAATTTTAATTTGGACCAAATGACGTAAATGGGTCCCAAGATACATAAAATTGTATAATTGTAGACGTAAAGCTACAAGGTGGTAAAGAACATCACGAAGGCTTCAAATGATTCAGTTTAATTGTAACTTCTATTCAAACTTCGGCACCGTAATATTTTTATGAATCCTTATAAATAAAATGTTATTTCTTAGTTATTTCTAGGTTTTATAACTCCATCAGCTTCTTTACGTGCACCACTCCTGATACAAAACGCGGATGGTCCTTTAAACTGGTGAAAATTCCTTAGCCTAGCTGTCGCTTCCATACATAGGGTATTATAGTCGTCAGTTCCAAAACTTGGAGCCCTCGAAAAATCCCGCAGTCATAAAAGGGTCAAGCGGTTGCGTCACGTCGGCTCGGCGGAGGCGCAAAAACACCAAGAGTACAAACTATATTGGATATTAGAACAGAAGGCGCGTGCCGACAAGTTTTTGTTGGCGACCAGGGATCCCTTGGACATCGCTTATTTAATTTACTAAATTCCGAGCGAAAGACAGATTAAATTGGTTTTTAATCCAATATTAAAACTGGCTATTAAAACAGATGACATGCGAGGAACCTTAGGACTGTGATGAAAAATTAATAAAGCCCAAATTTATATAGAAATCCGGCACAAGCTGCTAACACCTTTTAACATGATGTATTGATTGATGATGATCGATTAAACGAAATGCAGTCTGTTTATGCGTTGAAAGCGGTGGATATTTGGCAGAAAACCCAACCGCTATACAAACACAAACTGTAGATCTACTCATAATAATATTATCTCTACACTCCATACCTAATCAAAAAGTAATTAATATCCAAGGACCACTGGTTGTCATTAAACAGCCTTAACTATCATCGTTGAAACTCATACTCTAGTTGTAAATAAACTAAATTATGTTGGAATGTTCCTATTAGCTCTGAACTAGTGAAAATTAATACAACGAATCAATTTGTAGGTAATGATACTGGTATCAAATGCGTGGCTACACTGGCTACCGGCTATATGTAGTATATTTATATTGTACATAGAATCATTAGTGGCACTCGGTCGTTTGTTAGAACCATTCGCGGCCCGGAGACGGGTTTTTGTCTCAACGCCAAATTGCATCCGCACAATACGTTGTCAGTAAATTGATTTGGAATTAATTGCGGTAACATAAAGAGATGGTGTGACTTGTACAACAGTCGTGAATTAGGATTTTATTAATGTTTTAAGCTTCCATAGAATTGGAAATAATAAGAAGATTATTCTACGCGTAGGTTTAGATAAATGTTGCGCCGGTGAAGCTATTATAAAAGATAAAGGCTAATTTAGTTTACAAAATATAATCATTTTACATTCAAAAACTGAAGTCAGAGATATTATCGAAATCTTCTGCAACGCTAACAAAAGTTTCTGCAATTCAAGGAGATGTCTAAGCTGTTTTAAATGTCTAGACAAGGGCATTAAATATCCGCTAATGATTTAAGTACTTTCAATTACCGTCTGCTACATTAATATTTCCCATAAAATCGTATAATTAGGAAGCTCTATTACAGATGCAGCCACGGCCTCAAATGGTATTACAGGAAGCACAATAAATGCATCTAGAATTAGAGAACAATTTCTTTTTCTTCGAGATGAAACGGGTCTTAATAATGTGGAAGCACAAGAAAATATTATAGCTGAAGCAACTAAGTAGTATGATAATAAGCAGCGTTAACTAGTTGAGTGAAGCTGCCGATACCAACTAACAATACCCATAATCAATGTATGTATGTACATTCGTAATACGAAGAGATAAGCAAGCACTTCCATTGTATTCAATTAACTAACGGATATGGAAGAACACTGAATCGCATTGTCTTCATCGATACATCGATATTAATAATGATTTAATTAATTTCCGATTGCTGTAATCATCTCGGTTCTGAGAGCTTTTTGACTTCAATGAGCCATTTCATAGTCATTAGGTTGAATAAAAGAAACCTTGGTTTGAAACTGTATTCTTTATCGTGTTACTCTTCAAGCCGTTGAGATGGTTTGCTCACAGATTCAAGGGCTCCAAATTAAACGATGGTAACAGTGGCAGACCCCAAAAAATGGCGAAAAATATAATTAACAGTGGGGTTATGTGCTCCGAATAAGTACTTAGAAATCGATTACTAACAAGCAAGAAGTATCCACACTGAATCTTACGATTTTGATAGTCTGATAAAAGACGGGGTTTGAGAGAGAATTTCCGTTTCAAATCTGTTTTCCATTCCGACTGTCATGAATTCTATCACCACGCGATATTGGAAATAAAAGCTTCTTTCAAATATTTCGTGAGATAATGTATATAAAGCAGCAGAAAATTTCAAAGAATGCGTCAGACGGTATTATCCGAAATTCAGGTTCCATTTTCCTGCAGTAAACTAACCGGGGACTGCCGGGTCCAAATCCCCACTAATCGAGCAAGGGTCATTAGCGGAAGACGCTTGTTCAACCCGGATATACACATGGAGTGTGTTTTTAATGTTCACCCTAACTTAGGAAGCGTTTAATTGCTAGGCTGTCACATTTTCAGTCGTTTGCAGCTCTTAATAGATTTAGAAGAGATAAAGTGTGTATTGATGCTATATAATTGCAAAATCAAGGTTTCCATGTATAAGTACTTGTAATACAAATTAATACTCATCATTATAATACGTTGATACAGTCGAAATCTTGATGATAGGATTCCGGTTTGGAGGGAGTTTTTAGTTTTTTTGAAAGTTTTCTACAAATGTAAGCACATTTTAATTAATCTCCCGCTTTTCTGCTAAGAAAAGAAAAAATATTAGGTCACGCATTCGTGTTTTGGGAGTCATAAGCAACTGCAGTGCAGTGGCCCAATCAGCTACTCGCATTTAGAATTGTAGCTGTTTTTCAGCAACATACGTCTGAAACTATAGGGCCGTTTTTGGCATACGTATCGCCCCTTGGTTCTTTAACAAGTAATTAGTTATTATGGTATCTATTTTTATTTCATGCATAGCTTTTCTAAGTTTTTAATGATCATACGACTGTTATTCGTTCATATGCCTATTTATTTTTATACGTCGTAGACATTAACTAGACCTTAGCTAATTCCGCAAAGACGTGCCTTTGAATGGCAGATTTATACACACACATTCGGACCTCATTCCGTCCATTCTCTAGTCGTCATTGAACAGACATCTTCATGGGCGAACTATTGTCTACGATCTAACCTTACTCATTCCGAAAGTCGCTCTTTGTTCATGAGTACCCAGGATTTAAATACCTGTCTAGAGATCCAAACCAGATTCATAGAAATGTACTAGACGTAACTCCTTTAGAGTAGATATTAATGAGAAAATAGAATCAGGTAGATTATATAATATATATTGTTTTGGGTTTTTGTTCCTTTGAATTTAGTTAGATCTAGCTTAAACGTTTTGAACGGATCGTCACGCTTCGTAAGTCCTTCGATTAAAGTTAAGATAATGTGCAGAAAGTGTGAAATCGAAATCGATAATCTAATAATATGCACAGAAATCGTGATATCTGATTTTTCGAACCTCAATATGCTTTCGATTGGTGACGAATGATAACGCCATATTGTTGGCATACAAGATAATGTGGATCGACCATGTAGTAATTAAAATGAAGTGTAATTAAAATGTAGTCATGATTCTTGACTTGCACGATTATAAGGTCACCGAGGTTTGAAAATGTAATAGCATCACTGTTCAGTAAAGGAGAGGGGTTCCTAAAGGGTTTGGTCTAGGTCCTGCAATCAATTATAGATCTCAGAATTGAATTGGATAACCCAGACTGACACTGATAGATTAAATTGCATGATGTGTTGACAGTTGGGTATTCTAGGTATTCTCCAAACCAACTATTAAATGTCGTAAAACATGACAGATCATATGATTGTTCTTTAGCAGCTAGGTTAAGGTGAAATGTGCAACCGGCGCGTTTGTTAGAAGTATTAGACGTAGTGTTAGAAAAATAATCTAACAAAAATTAGGGCGAAAAGACCAAGCAAGTCAAAAAGACCACAGTTACGTGGGCGGAAACGCACGCACAGTTACACCGCATTAACAAAATTAGGTGTGATCTAGCAACAACAGCAGCAACAGGCTAATATCAATCAAATTGCCTTGCCTATTCAATTGACCCTTTAAATACATATTATAATTTATTATGTTTGCAACACCTAAAAATAAGACGTTTTTAACTTCCCTAAAAGTTCATTTGTGGGACAAAGTATTAGAAAAATCATTTTTTTAATTCGCAATATCTGTCATGAAATAATTTTAATTATCAGGTACTAATCAGGAAACATTTAAGTTGTGAATTATGATCACTTTGTCAGTATCCCAAAGCATATTAATAAATGCTAATACAAATGGCATTATTATGTAATTAATGCAAATTAAATTACAACCACAAAGACTAATTACACGGTGTCAAAGATGAATTAATCAGTCTATGGTAATTATAAGTTAGGTACATTGCTAGAAAACTTTAAATGTTAATGTATGTGTTTTAATTATTGTTATTTGATATTATTGATAGTTCTTTTAGCCGTTAGATATTTACCATACCTAGTAATATAAGCTAGAATGGAATTGTATACTGTTCAGGGTAATGATTTTAATTGTATTTTACAAGTAAGTTAAGTGTTATTTTACAAAATTGATCAAGCAAATATATCTAAATAATTCGAAGAGGCACAAAAACTTTTATGGTTAAAGCTTGGTTGAAGTAGATTTTATTTTTTGTTCATATTGGCTAATAGTAAAATAATTACTGAGAGGGTATTTTTGTCAGTAATTACAAAGGTAATTATGTTTCAACTTACCTTACAAATAACTGTTCTTGATTATTCACTCTCCATGATACCACTGTTGCACCTAAAACAAGATAAAAGTATAATTGTTTTTTTACTGCATTCAAGTAATTTGCACTGTTTCTGCATCAATTAGCAAACAATATTGAATGTCTAATACCAAGAGAAAAAAAAAATTGTTAAATTATATTTCTTAAGTTACTTAAAACTAATGTATAAATAAACATGAAATCTAATTTTAGAGCTGAGACTAATCTCATATTGATGATCATCCTCATTTCCCTAATGTATTAGCCAATTTATTGCTAGAATATGACTGATTATTTTTTGTGAGTACATCAAATACCAACCTACAATTTAAAAGCAAGTATCTACAGTTTACTTCCTACAATCCAATAGCCAAGGTCAGAGCCGCCGCAGACAACTTATTCTATTCAATGTGAAAAAACTAGTTACCTATCAACTAAACACCACTAACTACACTACGTACTCCTTACCCAAACACTTTCCGTGTACTTTAAACTCACATGAATGCAATGATATTTAATTTATGAATAAAATATTATGATAAATATATTATTTTTTCAAGTTACGCGCGTCCAATTTCAAAAATAAATAAAGAAGTTAGGGTTATGCGGCCGCTACTTGTAATGCTCTGATAATTTGCAAAATCATAGAAATTTGATGATAACATATCGTACTCAACTTAGAAAATAATTTAAAACATTACTTACCGAAAAGATTTACGGTACAAGTTGTATTGTTGCCTCTGTCGAGAACGACAACACTCGTCGCTGCCATTTTCCGTTTGACAGCGAAGCCAACTGACAAAAAGCCAAGATATTTGTGTTACCACAGGCACAAATAAAGTACTACTGATGAATAAAAACTACCAAGAAAGTTCTCCGCAATAAAAATTGTTCTAGTGAATTTTCAATTTTATTATTTCATGTGAGCACAAAGGTACTCAAGCTAATAAACAAAATAAAACAATATGCAATCATCAAAAATTATTTGCATTAGACCTTGACTACTTAGACTTGTGAAATATCGTGTGTGTCATGTGTGTGTGTGTGTGTATGTCATGCCTGTCAATGCCATGGAGGATTTTCCAGGGAGTGGGATGATACCTCCACTACACTACTCGCGAAGTTGATCGAAGTCCGAAGTACTTGACTACACACTCGCGCGAAGAACTACAGGACGCTTCGAGTCCTTTGACTCGGGCGCAAAAACCGACAACGATTGGAAGTCACCCAAGGCGAGCGGAGGTTGCACGAAGCGAACCGAAGTGTCCTTATGTACTCTCGTATTCGTTTAACTTTGATCAAGTTCGCGAGTAGTGTAGTCCAGGCTTTACATTAACTAGCACACATCGCCACATCTAATTTCCATTTCTATTAGGTAAATTATTATTATCATTTTGCTTCATTTTGCATGGTGACTAATGAAATGCACCTGGAAGATCCACTATCCAAAAAGAGAATACGTCTGTGCTTATCACAGCAAACTGCTCCAGCTGCTGAATATTTTGTGAAACATCAGAATCTGTTCTTGTAATAACGGTCTAATTGTGCGTTTGCACTGGCGAAACAGTCACTTAGAAACATGTTGAAATCTATATTTTCTGTCAATGTTCGAATCAATATTTGACAGAAAACAGATTTTAACATGTTTTTAGGTGAATATTTCGCCAGTGCAAACGCACAGTTAATAAGTGCTTTACACTTGTTTCATAGTGCATTCATCTGTTGTTTTCTTGTATTTAAAATAACGCGGTGCGCTAGGGAACTTCGGTGGTTAAACATAGGAAATATGTACGTTTAATTTTTCATCATA
The DNA here is from genome assembly GCA_949128155.2 of Xanthia icteritia. Taxonomy (NCBI): domain Eukaryota; kingdom Metazoa; phylum Arthropoda; class Insecta; order Lepidoptera; family Noctuidae; genus Xanthia; species Xanthia icteritia. The sequence goes on from OX421932.2 coordinate 19,660,603, forward strand.
GTGTAATTAATTTTAGGAGATTACATTATATTGGCTAGTGAAAACATAAGAACAGTAGTGGCCCAGTGATAACGACCGCGACTTACGAGTTGTAGGTCGTAGCTTCCAACCCAGGCAGGCGCTTTACTTTGTGTAAATTATTTCATCACCACTGCTCTCAAAACGGTGAAGGAAAACACCGTGAGGAAACCGGCATGTACAGACGCCAGCACATCAACCTACTACAATCTGTCAAATTTCTTTAGAGTTTCAACTTTATCACTAAAGCATAAAGTTCAAAGTTGATTGGGAAAATTTGACAGTTTCGGGTAAGTTGACCTGCTGGCATCTGTACTAGATAGAACCAAAATTTCGAATATATGTGACATATACCAACCCGCACTGGACCCGCGTGGTGGATAACGGCTCACTCCCTCTCAACGAGAGGAGGCCTGTGTCCCAGCAGTAGGAACATTATAGGCTGATTATGATGAAGTGAAAACGTTTCGTATGCGTATTTACTGTGATCCGTACTGTGTGAATATTATATACCTATCTCAAATCAAATAAACTCCGTGTTCTCACTAGCGAATTTAATTCTCAAATTCATTTGTTGCGATTTGGTGCGACGACGACGCGACGGTGCGTGTGAAAACAACGCCAAAAGCTGGCATCCCCATTTGGTAGAAATTAGGTGCATAGTAGTTTTCCAGAAAAGTAGGACTGTTAGTATAGGACTTATTTTTGAAGAAAAATAACTATTCATAATCCTTTTCTTATTATATTATATTTATAATAATATGTTGTTGAATTTTCTATTGTAAAATATTTTTGTATTCAAAATCTTAATTCTCTGTTCAAACTGATGTTCATTTCAGAACGCAACGAAAATAGACCAATCAGAATCAGCCAACGCTGTGCCGGCAAGTGTCATCATCGGCATCATACGTGTATTTTTCCGGTCCTTGTCCTCTCTTGGCTCTGCATACTTTCCTCAGCTCGACTTGGACGGCGAAGAATCGCGCACGGTTTTACAAAAGTGGCGTCAAAAATTTAAAGATGTTGGGATCACTGAAAATTGTATTATTGTTAGGTGTAATTTATTTATGTAGAGCTGCCGAAGAAGATGTGTTGGACCTTACAGATTCTGACTTTTCGTCGGTGTTAGGCCAACATGATACTGCCCTGGTCATGTTTTACGCACCATGGTGAGTAATTAATGATTTATCGTAACTATAAACTTATGAATGGCGTTAAATGAGCTGGATGTTTGATTTGCGTGTGTAATTGTTTGTTAGGTGCGGTCATTGTAAGAGATTGAAGCCTGAGTACGCGGTTGCGGCCGGCGTGCTAAAGACCGATGACCCTCCTGTCGCGATGGTGAAGGTGGACTGTACCGAAGGCGGCAAGAGCACTTGCGAGCAGTTCTCAGTGTCAGGTTACCCCACACTGAAGATCTTCAGAAAGGGAGAGGTCTCTCAGGACTACAATGGTCCCAGGGAAGCAAGTAAGTTCTAGAACATCTATTCGATTTTTCGACATGGAAAACTGCTTTTATGAATTAACTTTGTTTCTGAAGGTAGATTAATAAATATATATTCTGACAATCTCAACAGTAAATAAATGTATTCATTGAAAGTTTTACAAATAAGCTGATAATAATATAATATGTAACAGAAACATTAGATAAGGGATTAAAAACTAATTGGATGAAAAGTTGTGTAGTGACCGATTCTCTACAAAATTTTTAATCCAATAAGATTTGAGAAACTTGGAAACAGTCTAAGGCCCGTATTACAGAACCTCACTCAAAACTCAAGCATTACTTAAAACTCATTTAAAGCCTTTTGATTGGTTGAAACTAGTTTTAAGTAATGCTCTAGAGTTGAGTGAGGTTCTATAATACGGGCTGTAGAGCCCTAAATCTCTATTTAACTATTTAACTGAAGGGCAAAGGCCCCTACTTTCCTTTCACTTCTCTCTAGAAGTGAAAGGAAAGTAGGGGCCTTTGCCCTTCAGTAGGAAACACCAGGCTAATAATAATAACTTTAAACTTGACCCTCATTCATAATCTTGGTGTGGGGTTAGATAAAAATAACAAAAGATAAATTATTACATGTTGAACAAATCATCAAAATATCATCATTATTCTCATATCCATGTCAAAATTTATATGGGGATCATGCAGCAACTCTTTTTGTGAATTAAAAGACTTCATCAATAGAACAAAAAAAAATCCACACACAATTATCAAATGATGACTAAATATACACAGAAGAATCTGTAGCTATCAGTATGTGTAAATTTTATTACGTGGCCCAGTGTGCCATCATAGATAATATTAGATGAGCAGTAAGCTTTTCCTTGCATGTACAGCAGGAAAATGACAAACCAAAAAAAACTTTATTGAATTAATGTTGTCAGGGCTGATAAAGGCAATTGTTGTTTTAATTTCCTGCCATGTTGATAACTCTGACTGATTAGGAATAATTTTAATAGAAATAAGTAAAATGTTGAGTCCATATTACATCAGATCATGATTTGGCACTAAACTTTCTTGAAAAGCTTTAAAAACAGAAAGCAAAATTTTCAATTAATTAAAAAAACATTCAAAACTGGTTATCAACAATTGGTGTTACCAGTGTATTTATTTTTCTGTGCTGGGAGTTTTTCAAGCCTTAATTATGTGAGCTACTTCCCCACTCCTTAATGCATTATACTCATTTATGGTTAATTAAAAAAGTAATAACTGATATTAAGTTGTTAAAAGGTGAATTAAGGCACCCATTATTGAATTTGTATAGGAAATGACAGCTAGCTAGTAAGAAATAATTTTAACACAGATTTGGAAAGTAAAAAATCTTTCCGGACCGGACTGCAGAATGACAACGATCAATGCGCGCGCTCTGTAATCCGGCACTTTTGTATTAAACCAGATTATAGAGTAGGAGACGGATATCTGTGGTAGGAGAGCTAAGTTAGAAAACGCCGGACTATTGGACGTGTCGGATTAGGGAGCGCCTGTAGCGCCTGAACTACTGTACTTACTTTCATATTTAATGAACATTGAACACCCTAACAAACGGTTTTTTTATGAACAGGGGCACAACTCCACGTCCAAGCGCGTATTTTGGGTACCGGTGATATTTTATCAATCAATCTTACTAGCCTTAACTGTCCCACTGCAGAGCAAGACCTCCCTATCCCTTTTCCATTTTATGACAGAGATATTTTATTTTTGAAGAAAGCTTCACCATTAAGTTTTATTCAAAACCAAACTACAAATTCTTTATCACCAGCGGAAAGAGCACTAAGTCGTATTCGTCCAACGAAAACCTTTTTCTTTATTGACTGACCTAACTTTCTCCCACAGACGGCATCATCAAGTACATGCGTGCCCAAGTGGGCCCCAGCTCCAAGGAACTCAAGACTGTTGCCGACTATGAAGCGTTCCTTGCCAAGGATGAAGTGGTTGTCATCGGCTTCTTCGAGAAGGAGACTGACCTCAAGGGTGACTTTGTCAAATCTGCTGACAAGATGCGTGAAGAGGTCACCTTTGGACATACTTCGGCTAAGGAGGTCCTTAAAAAGGCTGGATACAAGTAAGTAAACTTTTTGGTGTGTTCTTATTTTTTACAGGTGTTCATTAAGGGCTATTTTCAAGCGTCAGATAACTTTTATCTTAAAAATGGACGATTTGACAGATTTTCTAAACAAAAGCTGGCAAACCGCAAAATTATTCCTGAAGTAAAAGTTAATCTGACAATATTGAAAAATCGAGACGAAAGTATGCCAAGTATCATTTAATTCAACAATGATAGCAACACCGTAAGTTTTTCGTTTTTTACCGTGTCCTTACTTTAAGTGCACTTTTATCTATAGTAATTATAGCATTCTCTATGGTTTACCCCGTTATTTGTGGTATCTACTGATATCTAACATGGAATGATGTTATAACTATGTTTCACTACAAATACTTTAAATACGTGTAGGTACTATTTAATGTTCTAATTACTAGGATGGTTATAAAAAACTATAAATTCAAAATAAATAATTGACTTCACACTTCATCATTCTCATAATAATTTTGAAGCTAATTATTAAATCGTTCTTGGTAGGTCAAATAATAAAAACTAGTCTACTGCTTTAAAAATGCGATCTATGTACAAAAAGTGAAAATAATTAATTGCTACTCAATTGTATTGAATTCTAATTAAAATACAAAATAAATTAACATTCCATTATTACTAAGTAACACAATTTGAACAGCTGTCCACAGTTGAATGTCACTCATAATAAATAATATTAAACAAAGACACATAGTACCTATGTGTACACAAATGTTACACATCGAACTTATTTTTTTAACCTTTGAAGTCTTTTATGGAATTCATATGACATTTCCCATTAATAACAAGAACATTCATGTTATTTGTTGTCAACAGTGACATAAAAGAAGGTAATATTTTAAATTCTTTAGGAATACTTTTACTGCATAGTTTAAATGTCGTGTAGGGAGGAATAGAGCACTAGTTTACTACAGGAAATATAAATTGAACTCTATTTAATAGTTGCAGCCCAATTTTTATTGGTACCTATGGCTTGGCTTCCCCTATGCACAATTACATAGATGAAATGGCATCATTGCATCAAGATAATCTCAACAGGATAAAAAGGCACAATGCCTAAGGATGTTGATTGCCCTATCCATATAACCACACCCTATAATTATTAGATATCTATTTACTCACAATGCTAATTATTATCCGGTAATTAAATAATCGGAAACCGACGAAATACATAGGTAACAATAAACATGATTAATTAAAAAAACACGAGAAGTTGCCAAATCGGACACAATACCGCATCCTTTTAATAGTAATTATATTAATAAGTGTTATACTGCGGAAAATTGCATCAACGGTGAAACGGTAGTAAATGATCCTCATCCGTGACTTGACACGTCATCGCATTGATACGATCGTAACAAGGCCATGGTACTCTCCAGTCATAATAATGGAGTTCTTAGAAGGCTGTCGGAAATATGTAGCAAGCGTTCCGACACCACGGAAGACAGATAGAATACTCTTACAATTAGAATCCGAGTGAATACAGTGTTGCTTCGAGATGCGTCGCAATCCTCAGCAATGAGAGAACGATGTAGAATCGATATACTATTAAAAGGAAGCTTCCAAATGATACTTAGAACGTCCAACTGAAACAAAAAACCAAATGAAACTTCATGTCCGATGCCATAAAGATATCTTTCATACTTTTACCGGTCATTATTTAAAACCACGTGTACTATACTGACTGGCTTCAACAGACAGGTTTACACGCACGACATAATTTACATTAATTTTATGTCGTGGTCAATATCTCTCGTTTATACATATGTAGTTTGTATTGAATAATTAGTTCTAGTTCAAAATGTATCGCATGAATATTTATTTTATTCGTCGAATTTAAAATTCGATTTATATATGCCCAAGATTTTGTCTGCCTCTTCGGTCAAGTGCGGTTGTTGAACGTGGGTGCGATTTCCAGGTTCCGGGCAAAGTGATATTGGGTTCTTCGACCTGGAATTTCGCAGTAGACCGTATTTGTGCCGTGGTTACTAGTCTATGGGCCAGTTTCTCGAAGATGGTCGCAAAATTAATGAGAATAATAAGCGCACGCAAAAAAAAAGAACCTCCAATAGCAGCAGTTGGGCGCGATTGACAATTTTTCACATTCATTTTCGTTCGGGATACCAGCACTAACCTAACCTAACATACCACTGCCTACCCCTCCACGAGCAGGCGCGATGATTATATTATTTGCCCAGTTAGTAAATAGGCAAGTATACAGAAATAGGTTACCAACCTACTTCTGTTTAGTAAACACTTTCTCTGAAAACTCAATAACTGTGACGCGATGTAATCGATTTTCCACGTTTCACGTTAATTTGGAACCGTTAATAAGCTACCTTTATGACCTTATTGCACATTGTTATGCAGCGAGTGCTTGCACTGGTCTCAAAGTATACAACTCGTACAATGTCATAATGTCAGGGGCTATTTGCTCGAAGCCAGCTGTTAATAACAGCGTTAATTATGAGCATAATAGGCTAAAGGCTTACGTAATAGGCTATAAGTTTTATCAATGTCGAAGTGAGAATTAAGTCGGTACTTAATCCACACTTCGGCGTAATTATTCGGTAATCATTACGTCAAAAATACGACGTAGACTTAATAGTAAAGGCGTAGGTACAACCTACTTATGTAACATGTAAAAATTTTAATAGAAGATTCTCTATAGTAGACAAAATAAGTTCTTGATAGTGTGAAGTGGAAAAAAATCCGTTATAAGTAAAGTCATTGGACACTATCAATAGACACTTTTAATATAGTATCACACTAAACTTTTTAACACCGTATAAGTACTAAAATGTTGGTTTTCCCAAAGTACTTCCTAAGTATTTACAGTTTTCTTTAAAAAAATGCATATTTGGGTACACCTAGAAACTCCTAATCCTTTCCGAAACTACAAACCCAACGTTCAAGTAAAGTGCACCTCAATCTTACTTGAAACAAGACCGGTCCATATACGATATACATTAGACTAAAGTAATGTATTGTCAACAGGAATGACGTGGTATTGTTCCGTCCCAAACGCCTGCAGAACAAGTTCGAAGACTCGTCGGTCGCGTACAAGGGAGAACCCGAGACGTACTCGCTCAAGGCTTTCATCAAGGAGAACTTGTAAGTTTATTTTAAATACTACTTTGTAAGGTTTTAAAGGACTTTGGAGCAAAACTTTGGTCGAGTAAGATAATGTATTGTCATTGTTTCACTTTTTTGAGGCGGCGCCAAACAAACAAGCAAATTAATTACGTAAAGCGTTAAGTGACTGCAGCTTGATTGATCTTCGTTGGTTGTTTGTTTGGCGCCGCCTCGGAATAAGTAACTTACATTAATTTAGGAACTTATTAAGGCGCCAATTCCACGGACGAGAGATTCGCGCGATAGTCACACTGTGTCTTCAAATTATCGCCGCGATGAGATTGATTCATAGAGTTTCTATTGAATTTGATGGCACGGCGAGACTGTCGCCGCGATTTTCTCGCCCGTGGAGATGGCGCGCCTTAGACTAAAAACGATTGAATATAAATCGTTTTCCGCTTTTCAGTTTCTTTTTTCGTCGGTTTTATTATTGTTAAAATTTTCTATTTATCTTACAAATTCCACAATCTATTGATTCATATTTTATGATGTCAAGCCATTGTTGAATTCTAGTTAGAATGGTATATAGTCAAGTTGAAACCGAAGTACATAATTTTAAATTCATAGTTTTGTTCATTAAAACTGAAGGTTTTTCTAATAAAAGAACAATTTCCAGGTGTTCATAAAACAACATAATTACAGTAGACATTATTAAGTTCTCATAACATTACCGTTGCAGTACCGAAGTACTTTTGAGTGCACCTTGTGATCGCCTGGCGGCTAAACTCTTACACCTGCTTAATATTAATTATAAAGTTACTAGTACTATAGTTTTTAATATATATATTTCTAGACAAAACAGGCATAATATATTTTTTGCGGAACTTAAGACTTGCTTAGTATAATAGGTACCTTATAGCGTGAGATTGTTTTCCACGTTTAAGTGTTTAATAATATCTAATATTTCGATCAATGTTTTAGGAAAAAAAATCAGTTTTGAATATAGCTATGAGTATAATTTTTAACCAACAAAACTAGTCGCCTAGGGCCTTAAGCCTGTTTTATACGATGGCAGTGACTGGATCTAGTGACTCGGAATTTCGGACCTAGTCAGTGGGTTCATGTAGACAAGATCGGCAGTAAGTCAGGCGGGGGCAGCTACTGGGCCCGAAAATAGACGGGTAGGTTAGTCAACTGGACTGACTTGAGGGCGTGAAGTCAGCACTGGACTGGGTTGAAACTAGTGTCTACAAGTCTGCGCTACTTACTGTACTGTCACATTACTGGGCTCGTATAAACTTGCCTTTAAATATTCCTGGGAAATTAAATTACGTACACTGCTACAATATCATTTGGCGCTCGAATGACGTTTACAAGGGGGCGCTGTTGGTCACCATTTGTGCGTATACTTTATTCAAAAATGTTCACTGCATTCGGTTCAAACAAAATGGCGGTTAGTTGCTGTTTTAGCCACGCGCCAAAAGAAACTTGTAAACCTTTATCCAAGAAGCTCTATGAGAAGTAAAGTCAAAATCTAACAGAATTATAATTTCTCAGCCACGGCCTGGTCGGCATCCGCCAGAAGGACAACATTCGCGACTTCACCGACCCCCTGGTCGTCGCTTACTACGACGTGGACTACATCAAGAACCCCAAGGGCACCAACTACTGGAGGAACCGTGTGCTCAAGGTACGTCTTTTTTCATAGAACTAGCAATCCTTCAGCTTATATATTCCCATCTTCTTCCCAGCTAAAGCACTAGGAAGTAGTGAAGGCCGAGGTTTTGGGGGACTGTCTTTGTAATTTTGATGTTCTATAAAGTGCTGATTCTCAGCCTAATTTGAATATGACTTTAGATTTTATGCCATAATTGAGCCGAAAGACTACCACTGCTGCACGCGTAGCATGAACACCATAGAAACGGGTTTTGTCGACGTAAGAATAGACAAAATGACAGATTGTGATTCCGTCATTTTGTGTATTCTTCACCGACAAAACCCGTTTATATGGTGGTCATGCTACGCGTGCAGGACTTCTCTAAGTATATAGCCACAAGAACCAGATCCAGTGGTGGACTTCGGCGGCTTCCCACGACCATTACCCAGGTCGGTGGTCCCATCTTGTGGGGGGCCACTGAGCCTGCTAGTACTCAGTCGTCCCTCCAGACTTCTCGACCGCATCCGCCTCCTTATCAAAATATTGAACGGCTGTATCGTAATAACGTTTCTATCATAAACACTCATATTCGTAAATCTTGAGTGTTTTGTCTTGTCACCATTCACCAACAAGGTCCTTATTTTGCAAACTAAGAAGAAGCGTGCAAGAAACGATTTTATCTTTCGTCATCGTCACGGTAATAAATGTTATTTATCGATCGAGTATATTTTACAATTAATGTGACGGTAAACCCACTATTATTTTCAAGTACCTGTCAGGTAAAACTTTAAACTATCAATGTCTCACATATTTTTAAACAATGTCTTAGAGCAAATTATGAATAAAATTAACTTCATTACAGTATCATAAAATCATAATTAGCAATTTCATGCACCCATACTGCACACTTAAATATGCTTAAAAGGTGCTAGCATGACATCCTGTTTGTTTCTGATGCATGTGTAGTTATTTAATTGTAAATCCGTAATTGGCTGTAAGATTAGTTCATTTATCCTAAGTGAAATTGTTAAAGAGCTGTGGATTTTGTGAATAAATAAATAAATACATTTTCCAGTTAATTTCTGTACAGTAAAAAATAGGTTACTTAGCTTAGAATTTACTGTAATAACTAGAAAAAAAGCTTATGAAAACTATAATGTAGGTACATTTCTCAAAACAAACCAAGAAAATATATGTTTATAGATTACCTACATTTTACAACACCGGTTATTTAACACCATGGAAAAAACGAAACAACATTTCGTGTCGTGAAAAATCGATTCCAATCGCACTTAAAGGTATTTACAAATATGACGTGAAAGTTTCAGCCCGACAAAACCTACCTACAGGAGTACTACGAATTGAATTAAATAGCTATTACTAATCTACTATTAATTTATTCTGTCACCCAGAATACCAATATAAACCATACATTATCTGGGTAATAGCTGTCCACTGTATGCCTTTCTAGCACGCTACTGAAACTATAAATATATTTTTATTATTTGTTCTGTTATGTTAGTTAGACCATAACTAGGCCACGTCGATTACATGATCGTTGGACTCGCAAAGGTGCTGGAGTTCGGGCTCTTTCACTATATTTATAGTGAACTAGTACTAAGCCATTGGTCCCGGCTCGACTCATACGTAGATATTTGACAGTCGTTAGCGTTACGAGTCGTCAAAAGCCTGAAAGTCTAACAACCAGTCTTACCAAGGTCTTGGGATACCGTATTACCTAGTAACTAGATTTTGGAGGTCAGAGGCCCTAGTGTGAGTTTCTTTTAACCATCGACTGACATTACGCATCGACCGCGTTCGGCGCTCCGATTGGCCCTTCACTGGCCTTCACCGGTGAAGAGCCAATCGGAGCGCCGAACGCGGTCGATGCGTAAAGTCGAGATGGTTAAAAGAAACTCACACTAGGGCCTCAGATAGGCATTTTCTCCTCGTAAAGTACTGGTATTCAGCTTCAGCAGCAGACCCCAACAAAGTTGGGAAAAGGCTTGGCAGAAGATGAGTATTGACTGATCCATGCATGCCGTCTGTCGGGACAAGTCAACTTAAACCTGCAATGCTCTTTTCTCCAACTTGATAGATTGCGAATGCGAACCAATCATGACCATGTCATTCCTACGGAAATTGCCCCTCTGGTCATGGTCGACCCTTGTGCCAGATTTCATCCAAATATGTTCAGCCGTTTTAGCGTGAAAGCGTAATAAACAAACAAACAAACTCACTTTCGCATTTATAATATTATATAGTTAGTATAATGTTTGGACTTTAAGACAAACAGTTTGTTTCGGCATAACTTCACAGGGATCAGTCAGTTAAGAAATGCTGGCGCTATCTAGTTTTAAGATATTGACCTAAATATTCGTGTCTTACGGAAATAATCATTATTTTATATCATTATTAAGTGTGCAAACCATAAATAAATACTAGGATTGTATTCTCTTACCCAGGTTGCCAAGGAGCTGTCCGAGGTCAACTTCGCAGTGAGCGACAAAGATGATTTCACCCACGAGCTGAATGAGTACGGCATTGACTACGCTAAGGGTGACAAGCCCGTCGTCGCTGGCCGTGACGCCGATGGCAACAAGTTCATCATGACTACTGAGTTCAGGTAAATACAATCAATCGAGATATTTGACAGCTATTTACGACATTTGCCAACTTTCAGAAGACATTCCCTAGAGACAAGCGAGACAATGATGCCGATTCTCTTGTCAGTAATGCCTCTAAACTAGACTAAAAATCACCAAAATTTAGTTTATTCCTGTCAAACGATGATTTCCCATTCTGAAATAGACTAAAGTGACACATCTTAACTATATTTTAGTTTGACAGCACTAAGATGGCACTGAGATTTTAATTTAGTGAAAATTTTGCTATTCTGAATTTGACGTTTTTCACCTAAAACTTTAATTGTCTAACTAAATCTGACCATTTTTAATCGCGTTTGAAAATGGTGTGGAATACTATTAGTTGTCATGAATTCACACGAACACCTCGACTTTAGGTGCAAAAACAATTTATTGTATAAGTATATATTTTTTTCTTTTGCTTTTATCTCGAAAATGGTGTATCCTATCGCAAAAATAATGAAAATTTCGACCCCCACCTTACACCCGCAATGCTCTACACGTAGGTAATAATTTTTCATATTTTCCATACAAAAAGTGAAAAACTCCATAAAAAACACGTCTAGGCTGCCCCCCCGCGCACGCGCCTCCGGCTGTAAATCACAGGGTAGGGCAAACAAGTATGTACCACGTGGAGTCGCGATTGTCAAATTCGATTTTGTTGAGTCAAAATAATTTTTAAATTTAGAGATTTTTATTGCAGAATAGCTTTAAGATTCTCATAGCCAAGAGTAAGGAATTTTAGTAATAGTTTAGTTAGTTTAGTACGGTATACAAGAGAATCGGCACCTTTGGAAACTTTATTTTGTCTTTAAAATGACTAAAAATCTGATGAAACTTGAACAAATCATAGTGATTTGTTCAAGTTTCCTAAAATAAATCATATGTACAGTACTATCTACTGTGCATGTACTATCTATACTATACTATAGTACTATCTAGAAAAGCAGTTAAGAAAAAAAAAATAATCTATTCATCCAAAATCTGAGTCATTGATTTTTATAAAACCGTTGTTCATTTACCGTTAATTCATCACAATGACTCGATTTCCGGTAGTAGAAGTATGAGAAGAAAAGGCGCACGTGACTTAAAACAAATTTTAATGTAAGAATATAAACAGTAGCAAAATTTTCAGAAGAAATTGTATGAAATCCAGGCTATTGATGCTTTATCAAATAAATAAAGTTTTGTGTCCGTCTGTTTGTTCCGGCTAATCTCCGAAACGGCTTGACCAATTTTGACAAGACTTTTACTGGCAGATAGCTGACATTATAAGGAGTACCTTAGGCTTCTTTTTTAAAGATTTTGTGCCCACACGAGCAACAGCTAGTTCAAAATAAACGAACACCTCATATGCACAAGAATGCGTACAACCGAACGCATAAAAACTGTTTGCAAACACCTAACAGGAATCCTTAATTAATTAGCAGAAGCTTGGACGCACGCCAACACTTCAAAACAACACAGTCATATTATAAAACTCATTCCACGTAAAGTGTGTAAAAAAAATTTGATTACTTTGTTAGTCTAGTGGTCAAAAGCAAGATTATTAGGGCTCTGAGCGTGACGGCCTAGGTTCGATCCCCAGGGTCGGGTAAGAATGACTTACTAGCAGTCCGATGTCTGAATTCGAGTCCCGTTAGTGGCATGGGACTTACACATAACTGGCCAAATTTTAGTGTATACCATAGTACCAACCTCTGCGACCTTCCGTATAAAAACTTGAAACAAAGATGTACTTCCATTGTTTATGGAACTGAATATTTTTATGGTCATGTTATCGTGTGGCGTTGTTTCTTGCGATTGTTGTACGCCCCGTTAACTTTTTTCAAAGCATTACGTCGCTGTAATGATAAGAAGGCGATGAAACTAAATTCCTTTTATACTCATTATTGCCTTTCGATGTTATTTAAATGCAATGGTGGCAGGAAATTCGATAAATTCCGTCTGCGTTGTATAAATTATGGACGTTTTTATCTTTTTAATTGGTCTGGAAAAGTGCTTTATTAATTTGTCGCACAATTGTGAATAAAAAGTTACAAAATTATGAGCGTAAATTACACCACATAAACATACATAGATAAACTCACGCCTTTTCTCCATGGAGGCAGAAACTACAGAACTCCACCTGCTACGATCCTTACATACCACATAAACATGATATAAATAAAGCCGAAAGGACTGCCTCGTTGGTCTAGCTCTAGTGGTCGCAAGCGCCACCGCTGAACATGAGATCCTGGGTTCGGTTCCCGAGTCGGGCAAAGTGGAATCGGGTTTTTCCATCTGGAATTTCTCAGTAGCAGCCCGGAGTCTGGTTTTGTGTCCGGTTGATACGTTCGCCCCCTATTACTTGGGAGTTAAATAACTGGTGAAATGAAGGTAAAGAAAAATATGAAAATATATTCGGATTTGTTGTTATAGCGGCAATAGAAATATACGATCGGTGTTTTTTTTTTATTGTCTACCTATTACGGTTAATGGGATACAGCCCGCTGACAGACAGACGGGCGGACGGGCAGCAGAGGCTTAGTAATAGGATTCCGTTTGGCACCCACAGTTGCGGAACCCTAAAAAATTATCTCTGTAACATACCCTTTGGGTGTATTCATATCCTGATAGGCCAAACCCTTCAAAATGCGTACTTTAACAGTTTCTTCCACTCTTTACAGCGTCGAAAACCTGTTGACGTTCACAAAGGACATGGTTGACGGCAAACTAGAACCCTTCGTCAAGTCTGAAGCCATTCCTGAGAGCAACGACGGCCCAGTCAAGGTTGCTGTGGGCAAGAACTTCCAGGAGCTGGTCAGTGACAGCGGACGTGATGCCCTCATCGAGTTCTATGCTCCGTGGTGCGGACACTGCCAGAAACTTTCTCCCATCTGGGAGGAACTTGGTGACAAGGTAATATTACTAGCTAGCATCGTAAAGAAAGAAAACAAAAATTGTTTATAATCATTCTCTTGCTCTTCTCCCAATTTATTTGGCGCAACATGTCTTGTTTTTCCATACGTATTTGTAACCTCTTTTCCCTATTCTTATAGCCATCCTCCACATTCATAGCTAAAACTTTACTCTTAACGCTAGCAAACATTAGTCGATTTGAAAATCTAAATGAGCCCCCAAGATGGCAACAAGATTTTTTGAAGTGAAAACTTCTTTAAGCGCGTTGAGCACTTTTTGGGTGAACAAAAATCATGGAACTCGCGTCATCGTCACCGAACGCTTTCCATGAGCTATATGTACACTGTGTATACTTTACTTAACAGAATAATGACTTGCTTTTATTCATAAATGATCAATGATATGTATTTTGTAAATTGGATAAAAATTACGCTTTTACACGTACGTTTTTAGATTAGAACTAGATGAGGTCAGTGTTTCCTAACTGACTATGAGAAGATACGGACTGATTTCAGTCTCTTACAAAATTTGGCTTGTCCACTCTGAAATGACGCGCCCCACTACCGCATTACCGTGTGCGGAAATGCGGTAGTCGGGCGCGTCATTTCAGAGTGAACAAGCTATACATACAATTGCATTGTAACGGTCAACATATAACATAACATCACACCTATATTCCCCGAAGGGATAAGTAGAGATGCACAACATAATTAACAACAATATTAACATAATTATGATACTACTTGAAAACTAACTAAATAAATCATTCTATTGTATTAACAGCTGAAGGACGAAGCTGTAGACATCGTGAAGATCGACGCGACCGCCAACGACTGGCCCAAGTCGCAGTACGACGTGTCCGGATTCCCCACTATCTACTGGAAGCCCGCTGATAAGACCCAGAAGCCTGTCAGATACAACGTAAGTTTCAACTGAAATAGCATACTTTTTATAAGACTTGTATTATTATTTATTTAGCATTTTTTAACACCCCTTGTGAGGTTTAGAACAAAACCCCCCTCCCTTACCCAAAATTAGGTGTTTTTTTCGTACAAAAAATCTTTAAAAAAAATCGGAATATTTTATCTTTAAATACATGGAGAATCCCTTTCATACATACAGTCTAAATACAGTTCCACGTTTGTTTTGTACCATTAAACCAGAAATGGTTTAATTTGCTCAATGAAATAGCATAGGTACTTTATTTAGTAGGAATAGCACTATATTTAATTCAGATTTTGTTTTTTTTCTTAGTTAAAGCAACCAAACATTAATTGCAAATGCCTACTGTAATGCTACTGTCATTAAATGGCGTAAATATCAGTTAGATTCAAACTACATTCAGTTTGCAATAAAACCAAATCAAATTCTCATCTAATAAATAACAATATATTTCCAGGGTGGCCGTGCTCTCGAAGACTTCGTGAAGTACGTAGCCGAACAGGCCTCCAGCGAGCTCAAGGGCTGGGACAGAAAGGGTACAGCCAAGAAGGAAGAGCTCTAAAGAGTTGTGATGTAAAACTTTCCATGAAAGATCTGTGCGTGCGTGGCAGTGTGCGAGTGTGAGTGACCGTGTTATACACTGCTACAAGGACCTTTTGGCACTCAAATGACGTCATAACTTTTTAATAAGTCCAGCTTTTTATTCATGCTCTTTATGGTACCTCTTGAATATCAAAAAATAGATTCGCTATTTGAAAAAACAAGATGGCGTCTTTAGTTTCCATTTTTCGAGCGGCCAAAAGATCCTTGTACGGTTATAGAACCACTGACATGTCAACGTGCCGTTCATAATCCATCCAGTTGACGCTCAGTGACGTGTTAGTTTTATAAATCTATTTTAGATTGATCTAAATACAGTAATTTTGAATGCATTTCTTTATATAGTGTTGGTGGAATAACAAATAAATTAGGTTGTATTTATAATTTTGTTGTTTTATTTTTTTATTGCCTAAAATATCACATGGAAAGATATGAATTATCATCCAGTTATCACCCACTTTCCTAGTTTATTTGTTTTATTAGGTGTTCATTTATCTACCATGTCTAATCTGTTATACAATTTCTGAAGCAGAACTTTCTCGCAGTATACTAGTCATTTCTGTAAAAAGAAAAATAAAACGAAATGTTAAGTAAACTATATATTCTCTTCCTTCCACCTTTCTATCCACTGTGCTATGTTCTCAACATTGCTCTGCAGCTGATCCTCTGAATCGTTCTGTAGCTCCATCACTATTTCTGGCTTGTATGAAGACTGTGCCTCTTCTAACAATGTCTCAAATATCTCACATTGGATATTATCCTCAAGTTTCTTTCCTGTGTAGCCTCTGGAAAGACAAGAGCATAACTTTAGGACATCAAGCATGTGGAGTATTACCCCAGGCCCTGTCCTATTTAAAAGTGATGGTTGGTCGCGCGAATACACGATCGTTCGAACTTTCTGTTTGGTTCAAAAGTCATTTATTCAAACTAGGCTGAGAATCGGCACTTTTCGAACATCAAAGTTACATAAAATGCCCACCCTTCACCACTTCCTAGTGCTTTACTTGGAAGAAGAAGTGGCGCAACAAACTCCCCAGCAGCACAGCTGTCTGTTCAGTTAGAAAAAAATTGATTCTATATAATGTATGCAAAATAATTTACATTATGCAACACAAAACAAAATTTAAATTAATAGCCATATATCAACTAGCACACGCCAATATACCAACGAAAAATATCGAGATCTGTACAGACAGAACAAGAAAAAATAAAATTAAGACTAAACGTAAACAATATCTAAATAAAATCCTCCTGTCATTAACCCCTCGCCATATTTAAGGGAAGCAGGCAACCCGACCCCCGACGCTACCGCAAGCAGTGATATCTAAGGGAGCATAACGAAAAACTGAACGCGTGGTCGCGCCGACGGAGGGCGCTTTAGTTTTGCGCTAAAGTGACATAATTCTGCATTCGGCCTTACTAGTTCTGGCTCAATAACCTCATACATCAATCGTCGGCATTCTATTAACACTAATTTTGGATCAATTTGGGTGATATGTAAAAGACATATCACCCAAATTGATCCAAAATTATTTGATACATTGCTTCTTTGCATTCCATGTAACAGCTGAGTACTCTTAAAATTTCTTAAAATGTGACTTAAAATTTTATATCAGTACAGATATTTTTTTGAGATTTATAAAAATGAATTGTTATTCAACTTGTGTTGCTGACTGAACACTATGTACATTTATCTCAGACACGAATCATGCATTAAAGTTGTGGATTTCAGCCAATCTGAGCGTGGCCATGCTAATACACTGTAGCCCAGCCACTGAAAATAGTCTATATGTCATGAAATAATGTGGTAGGTACTATTATTTCTCTTTCTAGTCTACTGCCATAACCATGACCTTGTTTAGCATTGTGGCCGGGCCAAAGCAGAACACACCAAAATATTGTCATATTTGTTACAATTCAATTTGTCAATTACATAAAACAAGAGATTGCTGTTGGGAGGGTAGAATAAAATTGTCTATTTCCATTTTTCCTTCAACTTCCCTGAATAAGGAGCCTGCTGGAGTATTCTAAGCAAGCAGGAAGTACCCCATAGAAGTCATCTACTTATAGAAACTATATCATCCATGCAGGATGAACTGAAACTGACCTGGCTGTAAGTCTATCAAACAGTGTTGTGTTGTTGGTCCTGACAACAAATACACCATCAAACCATCGCTCTGGGAAGAATTCACAGCCGTGGTAGTCCACTATATTGCCACCTTTAGCCATCATACCTTCCATAATGTCCAGTAACTGAAATCATGTGTGGAATACCATTAGGTTACAAATTCTAGAGTGAAGACTGAAATAATGTAATTTTCATACTTAGTTTGAGTCTTTTGGTAAAAGGGAATAGAATACGTAGTCTAAAAGACCCGGGGCCGTATTATGACGTATTAATGCCACCATTATTCCAGTGTGAGTGAGAGACGGAGCTATACAAGGCTGCTAGCACCATCCTTTTTTCGCAGTGGAATAATAATGGCATTAATACTTCATAATAAGACCCCTGTACACTATTCTTTGAATTTATTAAATACATACCTAAATAAGTTTCAATAAAATGGTCTTCGAAGAAAGCTTTATAAGTCCTTCCATATTACAGATTAGGGTAGGTGGGTCGTCTTAGGGGAGAGTTTTAGACTCGCTATCTATAAACACTGAGGACAATGCTCAAATCCGTAGAAATGCTGTTGCATTAGTCCCTAAATATATAAGCGTGTACACAAGTATTCAAATTACCTTATCTTCATTCAAGAATGGGCACTGATACTGGGGGTCAAACTCATCTAAACAGCTGTATTCCTCAGCTAACTTGGAAACTTCTCGCCAAGTAAACTTTGTCCTGTCAGCCAGTAGACGAGAAAGAGTAGATTTGCCAACGCCTGGCGTACCTAAAAGTATAAATATTGAACATGTACTATATCTTAGGGGTTTCACACGTGGGATAATAATCTTAACAAAACATACGTACCTGTTACGAGTATATTAGGCACCATTCTTTTGGTGTTAGCCATTTTGACTTTACTGTTTGATCAAAATATTTAGTTGTAAAATATATTTTTATTTTGTGTATTTCTTGGTTATCCCGTTGTTTTGACACAAGCACGGGAACAACCTTGTATTATCTATGGACACCAGGGTTGCCAGACGAGTGCGAGTAAATTATCGTATCAGTATTCGAAAAGTATTGTACCAGACCAAAAATATCGTACAACAACTGCCAGAGCCGTGTGGAACGCGTAGCTAGTTCGCAAAACTAGAAATAGGATAGGAATTTTAGGAAGTTGTAAAATGTACAGACGCCAGCAGGTCAACCTACCCGAAACTGTCAAATTTTCCCAATCAACTTTTAACCTTACATTTTAGTGATAAAGTAGAAAATCTATTAAAGAAATTTGACAAATTGTAGTAAGTTGACGTGCTGGCGTCTGTACTTTATTGGTCCATTGTTACAAAATAAATTTCAATATTTTTATAGTTTTGTATCCTTTCTTACACAGGTATTTAGAAGAAAAAAGTAACATATTTTTTTCAGTTACTTACAGTTACTTTTTACGAATTGCGCTAAACGTTTTGTTGCAAGTTTGTTTCTTATTCTGGGTTTCGTCACATTATTTTTGCTGAATACTCGTTTCATCCCACTTCGGAGAAGGGTTGTTAATTATCGTACTTTTGCGTACGATAATACATATTGTATCGTACATACATCATACAAAAAGTCACTTTAGTCCGTCTTCTCCTGTCTCCTATACACTAGGCGATTATCAATCGTAGTCAAGATGTTGCCGGGAATTTGTTTTGTATTACTAATGCGATTTCGAAAGAAAACCGACATTTTATTCTGTTTTTTTTACCGCAACCGATACAAGCACAACTTTTGAAAAATATGTGTTGAAGTGGTGATATCTAGACTACAATCAAATAGGAAAAGTTCTCTAATTTTCCTGATAATGCTAAACTTCGGAGCAGGTAGATTCGGAACGCGATATGACAATATGTGACATAACACCATCATAACCTAAAAAATTTCAAGAAAATAGTGAATTAAAACTAAAATTAAATCATGTTTATTTAGCGATAACTGTTATTTTTACTAAAATATAATGCGCATTTATAGACCTAAAGGAATTACAAGAGGACAGATTGTTTTAGTGACAGCATTAGGTGTTTTCAGTGGAATTTATATCTGGAGGCCGCTTTTTGACGATTATTTCAGAAAACCTAAAGTTACAAAAGTTGAGGTACCCGTTGAAGCTAAATAATGGATCATCTTAAAACATGGATAAGAACCTCCAGTCCGCTGGTGAAGATGTTGATGGCTGTTTCCCTAACTTCAGCAGCAGTCATTTTTCATAGAAATGTGTACGCTCCCTTCGTAAAGCGGCAGAGGTACAGGCAGGCAGAGGAGTGGGCCAATATGATAATAGAGCAAGAAGAGGCTGGAGAAGGCGGCACAAACAATATCTCGTATTAGTTGTTAAAAATGTAAATAGTAGGTAAAAAAATATAAAATAAATTAATACAAAGCCAACATTCATTTATTTGCTCCACTACACAATAAATTATGAGATACAAAGTCAAGTAAAGGCTAGATTTCATTAAATGATGATGACCCATACCTACCTATTTCAAAATTCCAATCTATTTCTTCCAGAAAATTATCATAACAAGCAACAAACATCCCATTATCAAGTTGCATTACAGTCAATCAGTTAACTTTACTTTATAATCGTGTTCCATACACTCTTCAATAATTTGTTACAAGCAAGTCATAATTGGCAAGTTTCCATTCATCAAACTGGATATAGTACTTACCTACTAAAACTAGGGAATACAATCTCGAGTCGAGATTGGTAACTCGAAATCTCGCGTGCTAACTTCGGTGTCGAGATTGCCCATACGAGATCTCGCCCGGCAATCAGGCGAGATCAAGATTTTAAAATAATTTGTTGAAAAAAAAAAAACTTAAACTAAATACGAATGAAAACTACACCCACTTAGGGTAATTGTCTCATATTTTATAAATAAAAAATCTAATGGAATATCGAAACAAAAACATCAACAAATTCAAATGCTATTTATTCCAACTAGGCTGAGAATCAGCACTTTTCGAACGTCAAAATGGTACGTACCTGTATATAACTGATAATCATTATGCACCACAGAGTACATTTTATATAGGAAGAATATGCACTACGCACACAACGCAACAAATCAGCACCACACATAGCACGCAAACTGAATCCAATAATTATTATAATTATTGAAAACGGCTTCTCAAGAAGCATAATGAGGTAAGTCGAGCGAGCTGTCTCAAACGAGATTCAAGATTGAATCTCGAAAAATGGCGCGTGATCGAGATTGCATTCCCTAACGGAAACCTTTGACTGACGTTAATCGACTCTCGTTGACTGTACCATCACCTCTTGCGCATACCTACCTACCTATAGCATGCATGCTATAGGTAGGTAGGTATTTACGGTTATAATAAACAGCATTGAAGGTACTTCATCCACACATTACCCTGAAGACATAGCCTGAAGATTACACTAAACTGACCGCAGGCGTGATGTCGATTGTATTCGTAGATAGGCAGACAGAATCCCGAAAGTCATGACAACCAGTCTTACCAAAAGGTATCTTGTTACCCAGTTACTGGTTTGTGGAGGTCAAATCGGCAGTCGCTCCATGTAAGCCCATGTTCGCATGGGCGTAATAAAATCGCGGCGGAATAAAAACGCCTAACGAACTTCGTATGTCGCCCTCATTCAACTCTCAACGCCGAGCGTTGAAAATCAAACACCGCGCGATAAAAAGTCGCGGCGGGAGAAAACCACGGCCGTGCGAACAGATGTACCTACCGCTTTCTATTTGTTCCATTCCAAGCGCTGCACGCGATTTTATCCCGCGCGATTTTATTACGTCCGTGCGAATGTGGGGTAAGAAACTAGTAGTTAGCTGCATCCGGTTAGACTGGAAGCCCAACACTGTTGGGAAAAGGCTAGGCAGATGATGAAAAGACGTGATATCGATAGAAACCTCGGCGGCCGCACTACTAGACCATTTTAGATGATAAGATTAATGAAGCTATTATAGTTCATCGATAGACAAAGGGGATTCTCTAAAAACAACAACTACATACGAGTAGGTACCTAATGATTGTACAGACGCCAGCAGGTCAACCTACCCGAAACTGTCAAATTTTCCCAATCAACTTTGAACCTTACGCTGTAGCGATAAAGTTAAAAATCTATTAAAGAAATTTGACAGATTGTAGTAGGTGCTGGCGTCTGTACTATTCCGTAGTTCGGTAGTTAGCGTAGGTATATTCGTATAAGGTGAGTGGAGGGAAGATCGAACGGGTTTTTGATGAGATGAGGAGTGTTATTTTTGAAGTCTTGTAGAACAGTACATATTAGCGTATTTTAAATTTATATAATATGTAGAGTAAAAAGCAAAGAGTACTTATATTTTTCTATCATATTGACAACATTCTGTTAAAGCTGCAAGAAGGCAGAAAAAAAAAATTATCACGAGAATGAAACAGGGGGAAGACGAAAAGACGACGGGGAAAGATCGAAATAGTTTCTAAAATCGTTCAAATGAATATCAGACGTTGTTGATGGCCCCTCCTAGTGTGTTTGAACTTTGAAGTTCCCTGAAAACTAAGAACTGCCTGTAGTGTCAAAATACCTTTAGTTAACAAAGATAATCACGTTTAACGTTAATCTTATCCCACGGGAGAAGATTGAAGTAGAGGTTCTCAACTTTCCCCTTTAATTGCTTAAGGTATTAAAATACTGTAAATAAAACTTCACTATCAATCATAATTATAAATCCTTTACCTTTACTTTATTCTTATAATGAGATATTACAAAACAAAATTTTGCATCTTACTTCCATCTTCATCTTCTATATGTTCATCTTACCCCGTCAAATATTGATGGATAAAGACGGAAAAAATTTAATAAATCCTAAAATACGAAAAATAGCCATAATATATTTAGATGTAATAATATAAACACAACTAAGAATTAAAAATAATGAGTAGATATTCCAATAAAACACTCGTACCTACCACGTCAAATACGTCACGTAAAATTACAGGACACGGGGTAAGATTAAAATACTCTAATAACTTGCGTAAAACTCACTGCGCAGACATTTGTATTTTCACACTCACCACTCACTGGGTGTGTTTGTGGATACATTACTTTGAAGGGTCGACCGAGACAAGTTTTTCGTCCTCGGCCGAAACCGAGAACGAGAATAGAAAAATCGTGAAAAAAAATTAAATGCGCTAATTTTGCATATTATATGTATATTTAAGAGTGTAATAGTTTTAATATACAAAACTAAACAACATGATGTTGTAACACAAAAATAAACAATTTTATGTCGTTTTCACCCATCGACAAGTGTCGCCTCTCGTCGTATAGCTAACTGACCAGTTCTGCTAAAAAGGTGTTCACTTGCTATACTAGTAGGCTGTGCTGATATAAACTTTTTAGCTGCAGGCCTAAGTACTTTATATTGTTACGAATAGCAGTCCTCAAAAATATTTGTATTTCTTTTCAGTCTTGGCTTTCTAAGAAACCTATCAAGTGTTATTTCGATTACAGCATTTGAACTTTTTTTGTCACTGGTCATTGGCTCATCCTCAAACTCTATGGAATCATGAGCTGACCATAAGTTGGATTCATCTGTTGCGGCCATGTTCGATGAGCTAGCTGACGATTCAGTAAATTATTACCATTCAATAAGTCTCCGTTATGGCCGAGAATCTCGACGATATTTAGCCGAGAACCAAGAGAGTTCTCGCTTCGATTCGTAGCCGAGAATGCCGAGACCGAGAGACTCGGTCGAGTCTTAATTACTTTCCTCTATGGAATGAGATGCGCCACGTAAAAAAAAATATGATTTTAACAATGTTGTCATCCTGCAAAAATTGCACTGAATCTGGCGTTATAGACGACTTTTTATGTTACCCCGTTTTTCGTTTTGCCCCCACTCACCTTACCTAATATTATCTATATTTATAGTCTCTTTATCGCCTCATCCCCTTATCAATAGCGACTCGTGTTCTTACTTAGGTACCTAATTGGCGAATAACGTGCGCGACTCAAAGGGATGAAGGAAAGTGGGTTTCATTTTACATAATAAGTAAGGACTGTGGGATCTATCTACGTCAGAAGTAATTGGCCCATCACACTTATCTAGCGCAATTTCTGAACTTGCGACGGCGTCGTTCGTCGAATGTTAGTAGGTAACGTTAGGGGAACACAGCTAGGGATTTTTCCTTATTCATGAAGGGTCATATAATATTTTTACACAATATGTTATGCTACCCGTTGCTGGAAGTCTGAAAGTGGGAACCAAATATGACTTGACGCGCCGCCACATAGGTATATCTATTATGCACTATATTGTGCAATAGACTTGTCCAGAACGGAACCGCTCGTAGTTTTCCTGAGCGTTTGTAACTATTTATCTTATATATCTATATTTATCGAAGTCCCTACCTACTACAATACCTTAACGGTGGTATTATTTATTATAATGTAGATACCCATGGACTAGGTAAACTCTAGGGAAAATCCCACAGAGGGCGCTTCCGATTGCAAGGGTGTTACGCAAGTACCCTAGTCGTCATGTAAGAATCATAGGTAAGAATATAAAAGTCATGCATGATAATTTTCGCGTAACTTACCTACATGATTTACATAAATACGTTTCGTAGGCGCCTCTTAATTATTGAAGGTCGCGGTCATCTACTTGCTATCGCACATTTACAGTCGCCGTTGATTCTCCGTGAAAGGGGCAATGACCCGGCCTAGAGATTATAACGGTAACTTGGGGAATAGGATCAATACATGTAACAAGAACAACCTACCAATAGATAATAAATATCAAAACTTGGCTCTTGCCTCTCAATGAATGCCGGTCTGCTAGAGAAATATTGCGCAAGGTTTCACATTCATTTATTTAATGTGTTTGGACGGAAAATACTTGTGCAAACACAAAGTAAAACAAACATAACATTAATTCGTCCACGCCGCACGTCGGATGGTTCCTCTGTGATTTTCCCCTAAATAAAATACTCGTGTCGTGCCAAACTTGAGAGGACATCAAAAGTAAGGTTATGAACTTATGACTGTTTGTTACGCGCACGATAGGTATCTCGTCAATAGACACTCATATATTTATAAGTACCTACCTACCTACCTATTCATACTCTCCCTTTCAAATAAAATCCCTTTGTCGCATCTGAAATTCTGAAATCTACGCGCTTGGGACAAAAGGACGTGGGTGCGTGACCCTTGACCTTTTCCAATGCCACAAGTACATGACGCACAAATTTTAGATCTTATATTTTAATTTAAACTAGTCTAGACGAAAATTTCAGAAGTAAAATATCTAAAAAGGAGACACGTTTTAAAGTTCTATGATTCTATCTTCCTAGCGTTGCTTAAATAATAATAGGTAGATCTAAAAACTATCAGGTTGATTGAACTTCTATTTCACCAGAATAATTTTGGTCAATAATATTCAACCATAGGTAGTGGGTATTAGTAGGCTCTTAGCTCTCAATTACCTACTCACAACAGTTATGATTTGTGTGACTAATTAATAAAGTCCTCGGGTTTTCCGATTGCACAATGAATAATAATTGATAATTTCATCCTTTCGTATCAATCAATTTGATTAACATTCTAAGGATAAAAAATTGGGCTTCGAAATGATAGTTCCATTTCGCCAGATTGGACTATTGCTATAACTTTATTAGCAGGCACGTTGGAAGCAACGTTGCGCCACGTGAGACCACAAGAGCAAGACTTCCATGACACGTGTTCATGACGTTGATACACGTTGTATAACATTATTGCGACAGTATTGAAATCTTTTGAAATAAATTCATGATTCACCAGATTCACAATACAAACAAAACATTCAGAAGCTACCTTACACTAATATTATTTTCTTACTAAATAAATAATCATGTACAGACAAACCTAGCTAATTCTCGTAAATATGACGCACTTCTAAGATGTGACTGTGACGTTATGTATTTGAGGTGATTCACCCCAGCTGAATCTAGTTAGAAATTAGAATGGGTCCATTTTAATGTACCTATCTACGTATAATTATGTATTTATTTCTTTAAAGCAGTGTTTTTCTCAACCTTTTTCATGACGCGACCCCTTTAGTATGAAACATTTTTTCGCGACCCCCTATCCTCCACTGTTTATACTTAATCTGTATTTTATTATAATACAAATTCGTACCTTCAACATTTTTATTATTTTTTATAATATAGTATCGGCTAATTATATAATTAACAGACATATTAAATCGCCAAACGCCTCCACGGAAAAGCGATACGATGGATTTGTGGGGACAGCGTAGCCACTTGCCTCCTAATTAAATCCTAAGTATATGTTATGTCGTATTTTTTTATTTAATAAAATATTGCCCCACTAGGAATTTCTCCTGTATTGTGGGTGTGTTTTACAAACATTTAAACTCACATACACAAACAGCCAGACCCGGAACAACTACTTGTAGGTCATACAAATATTTGTTCCGTGCGAGAATCGAACCCGCGACCCGCAGTGCAGCAGTCAATCGCTTAACCACTGCGCCAACCGTGCCGTCATAATTGTTTTTTTACAATTGATGGGATTTATGAGGGACATGGCTACGAGGGATTTCCCAGTAGAGTAATTACGTTTTTAAATGCAGCTATAGATGAGAGACAAGTTTGGGAACCAACCTAAAAGAAAATCTGCTAAGCAACAAAATACATTTTTAAACTTCGTGACCCCCTTATAAGAGGCTTCGCGACCCGCCAGGGGGTCGCGACCCATACGTTGAAAAACACTGCTATAAAGGGACCTACATCTTTCACGTACTTGTCGTACGTACCTTTACAGAGTCAAAATTAGAATGTATCATGTATGTACGGTACGTTTGCAAACAGGTAAGTGGGTTATTATAAAGTACTTACCTAGGTATAACTCAAGAGCTTTAAAAGTGAGAGTGGATAAAAAGTATACAGTTACAGTAATTAACTGTTGAAATTCACGAAACTGAATAGTTCGGTGACTCACCATCACACGATGCACTAGTAGTTAGGTACATACAAAGTATAGGTGTATGGATAATTTAATACTTTTAGGTATTAGCCTGAAACCTAAAAATAGGTATCTGCTGTAGCATGAAGAAAAGTTATCCTTATCAGCCGTAATATCTATGCTATCATTTAAATCTGTTCACGCACGTCTAGAGAGAATGCATTTTCGACGTTATAATGACGAGACCAATGAAGCTTGCTTGGGAGAATGGTAGAGATATTATACATAGAAAGGTAAGAAAACCATACATAGGTATACCAATAACCATACATACTCGGCTCGAAAGTGGCCTATCGCTCAAACCTAAATATTAAAATTACATAATAATAATAATAATTCAGAACCTAAGTATTTATGTACCAAAGCACTACTTTCCCACTCTTGTAGGAATGCAAATATTTTTAGAGCCATCAGATGTCCACCCATTTCCTGCTTTCAGAAATAGTTCCAGTTCATTCACCTTTTAATTTTGAAACAGGTAGGTAACCTACCCAGTGGCGCTTGGATGACTTTTTCTTCAACACATGTAGGTGATCTTTTCCAAAATTGACAGGTCAGCAGCATTTCCAGTTTGTTTTGTTTGGATAATAGAACTGAAAAGGTACCTATGTGTTGTGTAGTGGTATGTGTTTAGGTGCTGTAAGTACCTATCTAGGTGTGTGTACCTTCGTTTTGTAATGATCGGCACTTAGTTGACTTTCGAATTGATTTCTTGTGTATTGGTTATTAGGCAAAATGAAAATTCTGTGTAATTTTTACTGGAGGCTACCTTTATTCTTCTATGAATTTACACATTAGTTTGCAGTTATAACAAAATAGTTCAGATATAACCTTATATAAATTATAAAATAATGTTACAGTATAAGCCTTGTAAAAAATATAGAAAAGGAATGAGTTTGTAGCCCTTCTTTCCTTCGGAACACCTTGCGGTGAATGAAGTATCGCAGTTGAATGAAAAATTGTGCTGTTAACAGCGCTAGCTACTTCTTGCCCTTGGTGGCCTTCTCGGCGGCTTTGGTCACCTTACCGCCACCAATTTCCTTGAAGTTGACTCCCTTGATGACACCTACAGCGACCGTCTGCCTCATGTCACGCACGGCGAAACGACCGAGGGGAGGGAATTCCTGGAAGGACTCAACACACAGAGGCTTGGAGGGTACCAGGTTGACGATGGCAGCATCTCCAGATTTGATAGACTTGGGGTTGTCTTCAGTGGATTTACCTGTACGACGGTCCACTTTCTCTTTGATTTCGGCGAATTTGCAGGCAATGTGAGCGGTGTGGCAATCCAGCACAGGCGTGTATCCGTTTGAAATTTGACCAGGGTGGTTGAGCACGATGACCTGTGCTGTGAAATCGGCGGCGCCCTTGGGTGGGTTGTTCTTGGAGTCGCCAGCGACGTATCCACGACGCAACTCCTTGACGGACACGTTCTTTACGTTGAAACCAACATTGTCACCGGGGACAGCCTCTTGGAGAGCTTCGTGGTGCATCTCCACGGACTTGACTTCAGTGGTGATGTTAGCGGGGGCGAAGACGACGATGGTACCAGGCTTGAGGATACCAGTTTCGACTCTGCCTACGGGCACCGTTCCGATACCACCGATTTTGTATACGTCCTGGAGGGGAAGACGCAGGGCCTTGTCTGTGGGGCGAGCAGGGGGCAGGATGGCGTCGAGGGCCTCAATGAGGCATTTACCTTCAGCCTTGCCTTCCTTGCGCTCAACGTTCCATCCCTTGAACCAGGGCATCTTGGTTGAGGGCTCCAACATGTTGTCTCCATGCCAGCCAGAAATGGGTACGAAAGCGACAGCAAGTGGGTTGTATCCGATCTTCTTGATGTAAGAGGAGACTTCCTTCTTGATTTCCTCGAAACGGGGTTCGCTGTATGGGGGCTCAGTGGAGTCCATTTTGTTGACGCCCACAATCAGCTGCTTGACACCGAGTGTGAAAGCGAGCAGAGCATGCTCACGAGTCTGTCCGTTCTTGGAGATACCAGCCTCGAACTCACCGGTACCGGCGGCGACGATGAGCACGGCGCAGTCAGCCTGGGAGGTTCCAGTGATCATGTTCTTGATGAAATCTCTGTGTCCAGGAGCGTCGATGATGGTGACATAGTATCTAGCGGTTTCGAACTTCCACAGAGCAATATCGATGGTGATACCACGTTCACGCTCAGCCTTCAGTTTGTCCAACACCCAGGCGTATTTGAAGGAACCCTTGCCCATTTCCTGGGCCTCCTTCTCGAACTTCTCGATGGTACGTTTGTCGATACCACCGCATTTGTAGATCAAGTGACCGGTGGTTGTGGACTTGCCGGAGTCGACGTGTCCAATGACGACAATGTTAATATGAATCTTTTCCTTGCCCATTTTTGGTTAGTCTAGAACAAAACAAAAGAATCTAGTTAAAAACTGTTATTGATAAGAAAAGTGCAAGGGGTAGAGTGATCCGAGCCGGCATCTGCAAGGTCGCAACCTCATGTATCGCGCGGCCGGCAATATGGCGGCCGCATGGCCGCCTCGCCCTATCTTGACATTTCACAATGGATGTCAGCCATTACGGCGAATGTATGAAAATTAACGATTTATTGCCATTACACACATTCCATTAACTTAGGGGCTTGTTATATTTGAGTGGACAAATTAACAACAATTGGGGAAAAGAGAAAACAAGTGTGCATCAACCACGTGGTGGCGAGCCGGTGAACAAGTGTGACGCGTAAGCAAACGAGCACTGTGTTTTATTCGACATTTGAATATAACAAAGAACAATTATATAAACAAATGAAGTAGTTAAATTTTTTCACAAATTCACGTAACCATACGTTGGATGTAAAACGTGTAATTTATAGGTTTAGAATTACACCACAATAGGGATACAGATAATTGATAGTAAGTTGACGTGAATTCTTGCCAATATTATTGAGAAACACAATCGTTTATGCTTACGGAAAACTAATTTCACTTTTTAACACTGCACTAAACAATTTCTTCTGACACTCACCACGGATTACAATCCACGTGTAATATCCGAGATAGACTCCAACAGAATGGACGAGAAATGGTTGCTCTTTCAGCTGGCTGGAATAGGAAGAGTCACTTCCGGCGCTCGGTGTGGCAGTGCTTTATTTAAAAAGTCCCAATTTCAAAATTAAAGCTGGTAATTCTAAAGAGAAAGGAATGATTGTACGGGGATAAAAACTTCCACTTCCTCGCTTCATAATTATGTCGCTACTATCACTAGTCCAAGAAATTGACAGCTAGCTGTCACTATCCATTTATCTTTTGTAAGCAAGCGACTTCTTTTAAGCATAAATAATTAATTGATATGGGGCCGTTGCGCAGCTGTTGACTGAAAAATACGGAGACCCAATTATTTCCCAAAGATGTTAAAAGAAGAAAAGTGTGAGAGAAAACACTCCGAAGAAAAATTTGGAAACCCGATATTTTGTCGAGACTATGTGCTATCTTTTTTAAACCTGAAGACATTTATGGGAGACATTCGTATACAGGAGATGCTCCCAAGATAATTAATTATAATGTATTCATTAATTAACAATTAACATAATATTACGCCACTGTAATATTATGTTAATAATTAAATTATTAAAGATTCTAGACATGACGCCGGTGCAGCACCGGCGTCGTACCGCAAGATGAAAAAAAATCAGAATACCTCATAATGAGGCTTCCTGTGCATGACGCCGGAGCAGCACCGGCGTCGGACCGCATGTTTGTGCATACGAATTAATATTGCCCATACGCCGCACCGTCATATACAGGAAGTCTTAAGCCTCGTGCAGACTATCACGACACCAGCATTTGTTCTACAGTGAAGTTTTCTTACAATTTGTTTTGTAAGAGACACGTAGCGCTGTCGCGTCGCGCCAGTCTGCACGAGGCTTTACTGTTTCGTTGGCAATGCTTTACTGAACTGTGAACGTTGCTTTATTATTTAACTCGGCATCAATGCGGTGTACACGCGGTTCCAGCGCGGCGACGGTGCGGCGGCGGTGCGGTGCATACGAAATATTCATTCATATACACAAACATGCGGTCCGGCGCCGGTGCGGCTCCGGCGTCTGCTTAAGATGCTTTTGTTAGCTTTAGACGCTTCCCTTTTCCTTAGCTCGTCTTTTAAAGTGCTACACTCCAAGTCGCATACATATATAACTAGTTTTCGATAGTTTGTTATCGACACAACAGTAAACACATACAAAACAATAGTGGTTTCTGGACTAACAGCAGTGCTGCCACCTATCACGAGCTTTCAGTTTTTAACCCCATTACAGTACAGCATGGGCCACGAGCCACAAACAAAGACTACAGTTTTTGATATAAATTTAAAAACCTATATTCAAATGACATGATTGTTATTACAACTGTAACAAATCTGAATGAATATCATATCATTAATGAAGATTTTGAGTTAGAATAAAATTGTAGGTATATAATATCAATTAATAGGAAGATTATGTCACAGAAGTACGTAAAAAATAAGATTAAAAAAAGAAACATCGTTATTTGGGAGCTATTAATAGACATTCCGAGGTACAGACGCCAGCAGGTCAACCTACCCGAAACTGTTCAATTTTTCCAATCAACTTTGAACCTTATACGTTAATGATAAATATGAAAATCTATTAAAGAAAATTGACAGATTGTAGTAGGTTGATGTGCTGGCGTCTATACCAGGGCCGCCCCATGTGTAGAAGGAGTTATCATCTTTGTCTTTAACTTAGTTTTTTAATACGATTTTTTGATAATGATACTTGTTCTCATATTAGAATAAAACAATAACCAAACCTGAAAAACAAAAATGATAGACTGCCTCGTTGGTCTTGTCAAGTGGTCGCAAGCAATTGCCACTGCTGAGTTAGAGAGCATGGTTTCGATACCCAGGTCGGGACGAAAATTTTTGAGCCCTGTCTCGGATAGGAGGATAAGTTTTTTTTTTTTGAATGAACATTCTTAAAGAAATAGGATTTACTTAGTCGACTCATTCAGAAACCCAATAACATTGGTGACCGTAGATCGACACAAAGGTCTTGGGATTTTTTATTGTATTTTTTTTTTAATTTATTTTGTGTTTCTTTCGGAAATTACTTATTTCAATTTAGTTTTTGGATGGTTTCACTGAGAGTTTATTATATCAATTCAAGTAAAATTGCTTCTAATAACTGTCTTCTGTTTGTAAGCCACTCTGTTTACAGATTTCCTTGAATCAGCGCGGTAATTGCGTAACTTAGAATGGCAATGTCTTCCTTTTTGACAATTTAACAACATTCCTCGCGTCATTTATGCTGTCGAGCATACGAATTTTTCAAACATATGAAGCATTGGATTAGCAATTTCCTTCAAAAATCCTTCTGATTGTGAATGAACGTGTGTTACGCAATTGGGGTGCTGGTTACAAGTAACTTATTAAATATTAAAAAATCTCAGTGAAACGATCTCTTATGTTTGTAATTTATTTGTAAGTTAATATAGATTGCAAATGAAAATATCACGTTTTTTGAAAGGATTTTCAATAATTAAAAATGTAAACATTACATATGCAGTTTTTTCGTCTTTATGACGATTCCCGTTATGACGGTTCTCAAATCAAAAGACGGTTGCTTAAAAAAGTTCAATCAAGTACCTACACTTAAAACAAAATAATAGTCAAACGCATTCAACTATAAATAAAATCACACACAACGTATTTTATTTATTATTCTAACTGAGAATCAAAAAGGCTATGCTTCAAGATAGTTATTAAAATAGTCTTTTTAGTAACAAAAAGTACTAGGCTAGCATACATTGAAACCGGTAATTTAAAATTTTATTTTATTCAGTTTTGGCACCACGTAGGCACTAATGATTGAAATACCATCTTACTCCTCGGTTACATCGTACGTAAGCGCCACCATTTTTAATGTCAGGTAAATTATTCTTTAATCAAATTGACTATCAACTTAAATTGTTTGTCAAATCATGACTGTCATTATTTGACAGTTATTTATCGTCAGGCAATAACACGACAACTTGAAGTAGAGTGTCAATTTGCTTAACAATTAATTTCCCTTGTACGTTTATACAGTTGTTATAAACGTACAAAGTAATATGACAAAGTACAAGGTAGGTATAATAAAAATATGTTAATTATCATTTTTTTTTTTGTTTTTTTTATTATTAATAAATATTCACACAATATATTAAATTGATACGTAAAAGAGACATTCTATAATTCATTCTATAGTCTTTCCATTTTGAAAGACAAGTGCGTGTACAGTGTATACATTAAAAAAAAAACTTTGAATTATAATTTATTTTTGCATTTTAAGACGATAGACTATCTTTTTTTTTTTTTTTTTTTTAAAACGTTGCCCCGCACTATGAATTTCTCCTGTGTCGTGGGTGCGTTTACAAACATTTAAAGTCACATACATAAACAGCCAGACCCGGAACAACTAATTGTAGGTCATACAAATATTTGTTCCGTGCGGGAATCGAACCCGCGACACGCAGCGCAGCAGTCAATCGCTTCAC
Organism: Xanthia icteritia; assembly: GCA_949128155.2. NCBI lineage: Eukaryota > Metazoa > Arthropoda > Insecta > Lepidoptera > Noctuidae > Xanthia > Xanthia icteritia. Next base: position 19,693,702 of record OX421932.2, read on the forward strand.
CACTGCGCCAACCGTGCCGTCAATATTGCGGGCTAACGGAAACGCAAACGGCCTTTCGTTCAATAACATACTGCATATTCGGTACACAAGTTCTACTTACCATCGGCTGTCCGTGCTAATGAGAAATCCTGTCACCAATGTTACGACGTAAATAACTGACCCCAGCTTGGTGCGCTTTCTGAAATCTTACATGGTAAGATTGTGTATATAGATGTTGAAGAATGTGGTAGTACGGATTTACGTTGTAATATCAGCAACGTAAGGAGACGAGCAGGAAAAAGGCTAAGTTATCGAAAATGGATGAATATTATATTACAGTAGTCAATTATACTACCTCTATCTTTATCCATCGATATCGTCTTACCCAGTAGCTGGGTTGTGGAGTATTTTACATGGAGGGACTGCCTATCTGGCAGTCCCTCCATGTAAAATACTGGTATTCAGCTGCATCTGGTAAAACTTGAAGCTGACCCCAATATGGTTAGGAAAAGGCTAGGCAGATGATGACTGGGGTGGGTTATTTTCTTAGTGGTGGCAAACGGAACTGCTACGCTCAGCAGTTCCGTTTGCCACCACTAGGAAAATCTAGGTTTTCTGGGTTCATTCTCCGGTAGGGTAAATGCGCAACATACCTACTTACAATGGCAATGCCATTGATTATTTAAATTCGCCAATATTAATTGCGTCATTTACGTTGTCGAGTAGACGATTTTTTCTAACATATGAAGCAATGTATTAGAATTTTCCTTCAAAATCCTTCGGATTGGAATTGAACGTGTAGTACAAATCATAACACATAACAAACATCACGCCTGTAATCCCCGAAGGGTTAGGCAGAGGTGTACCTATAGTACACTCACATTTATGTTTATTTAAGTCCCATGTAATAGGAGGTGAGCCTATTGCCATCAACCGGGCATAAATTCGGACTCAGGGCTGTTACTGATAAATTCTAGATGGAAAAACTCAATAACACTTTGCCCGACCCAGAAATTGAACCCAGGACATCATGCTCAGCAGTAGCGCTTGCGACTAGTAGACCTTTTGTTGGGCCGTATTATGATGCATTCATTGTAACAGTGTGAGAATGACAGAAGGACCAGACAACGCAAGACAAAATAGCACAATTTCTTTATGACAGCGGAGCAATGATGGAATAACACTTTAAAAATTTGGGTCAAAGTAGTTCTTCTTAGCGTGCCGATGGCAAAAATACTTGTGATGGTTTTTTTTAGTGTGGCTCAGAATTTGGCAACGTTAACACCATTTTGCTGACACAGTCATGCTCTTAACTGTGCGTTTGCACAGGCGAAACATGCACAACAAAACATGTTGAAATCTCTATTTTCTGTCAATGTTCCATACGATGTTTGACAGGAACTAGAAATTTCAACATGTTTATTTGTCAATATTTCGCCAGTGCAAACGCACAGTTAGGTGACAATAATCTCTAAAATAAGAACTTAATTTAGATTTTTATAACATACCAGTACTTTGGGGAAGTTTTGTCAAGTCTGGCAACATCAGACTTAAAACGGATATGACGGGTTCATTTGCAAATTCGTTCGGAAATATGTATGAATGAATTTTAATCAATGACAACACAAACAAGACGTGTTATAAAGATGATTGGAAACCAAACAATACCTGTGAACAATACCTTCTACAAATTAATAAAAAAAAGGTTGCTAATGAATTAAAAAATGTGGACATGAACTAGATTTACTACATTCTTTATACATTTTTTGAAGCTCGGTCCAATTTGCAATAAAACAAGCGACTTCTCATACATACATACAAACACTATTACATTGAGATGGATTCAATCAAATTGTTTGTGTATTGTAAAGTTCTTTGAATTTTAAACAATAAAAAAAAAAAAAATGCAGTCTACAAAACATTGGTCTCAGATTATCAAAATACTGAACGTAGGAAATGTCAAATTTTCACCCCCGCACCGCACTGTCCGCACCCCATTCAGGTTCCTATGTCGAAATCGAAACGAAACAAATGAAAATTTGAATGAACTCATAAATGGAATCAAAATTAACTTAGCAATGCGCTCATTAATTAAAATGTTTCATTGTTAGGAATATTTAACGTGATATTGTGGTAAATAAATAGTTGGCAGCATGTTCAAAAGTCGCGGAGATATTGTTTATAAATGTACAGTGCGACTTTTAGAAGATACAGAAATATTAGAATGTGAATTTCACGTGAGTATTTTTATAAATAATTAATGGTTCTTTTTCCTATGAATCTTTAATAAATGACGTTTGTTTTCAGCCAAGTTACAAGGGCAAGTTTCTATTGGAGCATGTATGTCAACAGTTGAGTCTTACTGAGACTGATTATTTCGGACTTCGGTATGTGGACGCCGGTGGTCAAAGGGTGAGCTAATATTCTGTTGATTCATTACCAGTATAATAACTCATAGTGACCCTGGAATGTTTCAGGGTCACTTTGTCTTTAAGATAGGAGAATGAAGAATGAGTATTTTTTTAAAATGTGTTATATTCGAGATCTATAACATGTTTTCGTAGGAAGTTTAAAACTTGTGCAACTGTAAACAGTACTAAAACGTTTTTGGCAGACTGTCTAAGTAAATCAATCGAATAAACAATAAAGTTAATTGAAGAACCTCTTGAATGTTTGCCAAGAATGTAATAGGCATATTAAAAGTTTACTCACTGAATGCCTTATTCAACCTTAACTACTTTTAATGTTAATTTCTTCTTATTATTTCTGCAAGAATCATCATGATAAATAATAATAATACATCTTTATTATGAGCAAAGACTCCGTTGATAACAATGTCCTTAAACCTGTGTATTAGTTAACAATACATCATGGTTACATACACATGTAACTGACAGTAGTGACTTATTTATTATGGAGTGTTATGTATGGGGAGTCTACTCCAGTTTTACTTAACTGCATTTTTTAAATGATATGATATGATATGAGATGACCTTTTCTGTTTAATTAGCTACACTAGCAGCTTTTGCCAAAATGGTAACTTTCAAAATGTTAATGCCGTCTTGATATAATAATTTCAAATATTTAGGCCCATATTACAGATCTTCACTCAAGCTCAAGCATTGCTTAAAACTAGTTTCAACCAATCAAAAGACTTTAAACAAGTTTTAAGTAATGCTTGATTTTTGAGTGAGGTTCTGTAATACGGGCCTAAGAAGACCCATTAATAGATATTTGTCAAAACAATTGATGTTGTCAATCCAACCCAGCGATCTTGAAATTGCACTGCAGAACCTTCTCAAAAACAGTTTAATAATAATATTTGGGACCTCATATGGAGTATAACTTGGTGATCAGCAATAATTCGAGGTCTATTACCTCTCAATATTCAAGAGAATAACAAATTAGCCAGTTCATGAAAAATTCAGTTGGAGTGTGTCCAACTGGAAAACTTTTATTTTATTGCTAGCAGGGGTAAAGTTTTCATGAAGAATCTAATTGTATGAGGCATCTAATTTCTTTAATTGAATGTAGTACTTAATTGAAAAACGAAATTTACAATAAAAATTCCAAACTTAGAAAAATAACATAAGTCCTATGTCATAGTAGGCCATTCTATTATCCAGACAAAACCTGGACGGGCTGCTTCTGAAAAATTCTGAAAGGACAAACCCATGAACACTTTATCTGACCCATGGTTCGATTTCACCCATGGGGTGTATGCCTGTATATCTTTCTGATACACGGAAAGCTCTGCATATTTCTGCAGGGCTTTACGGGTATCACAAAGATTAAAATGGTTTGTTTATAGTGTTTAATAAACAATCAATGACATAGTTTATTTTGTTTTCAGCATTGGCTGCATATGGCAAAGTTAATACTGAAACAAGTCAAAGGTATGTTAACCACCCACATCTGTTGTTTTGTGTATCATTCTTAATTGACTAGTACACAGTTTCAATTGATGGCATTCATTTATAACTCCTACACATTAATTATTACAATTAGGTGAATCCTTATTCACCTAATTGACGTGCAGCTGCCGAATATTTCCGTTGTTTATATTGTTGTTTTTTGTATGCACGTGTTTCTGTGACGAATAAACCTATTTTTCTTTCTTTCTTTGTAATTGTGTGCGCACTTTGGATGCGTTTTTGTATGAATTTTACGCGTGCGTACACTTACGAACACGCAATACCCGAGCACGAATACTAGTCAGACCAGTCCATTGTCCATACGAGAGCTCCATTTAACCCCCAATTTTCTTTGCAGATGCATCACCAATACTGTTTAGTTTCCGAGTGAAGTTCTACCCACCAAATCCTCTACTCCTGAAGGAAGATGTGACTAGGTTCCAGATATATCTGCAGTTGAAGAGAGATCTCCTGCATGGGAGGCTCTATTGCACGTCCAATGAAGCAGCTATGCTAGGAGCGCTTATTATACAAAGTAAGATTATGTCTAGTGTACCTACTGTTTAGAAATGCTCAGTGTAATTTACTATGGAGGAAGATTAACATTACATTTTCCCCGAAGGGTTAGGCAGTGGTGTACCTCTGTACACCTACATTTCGCTAGTTATGTTTAAGTCTTATGTACAAGGTCAAAGCCAACTGGCCACAAATCCAGATACCAGGCTGCTACTGAGAAATTCTAGATAGAAAAACCAGTAACACTTTGCCCGACCTGGGCATCGGACCAAAGACCTCATAGTAGTAGCTTTTGCGACGATTAGACCTACGAGACGAGCTGATGTAAAATTGATCCAGTAAAATGGTGGTTTTATGTCATCATACTACATGCAATCCTCACATAATCACTGCTGGGATGTTTGTTTGCCTAACCTATTATAATTTTAATAGTATCTATGCGCAAGGTGCCAATACAAATAGTAGGATCATGTTTACACTTCAGATCCAATCCATACCAAATGAATGATCTTGACATTGAAATAATTATCAATACAAGTACATTAAAACCAGATCGTGTTCAAAAACACTTGTTCAGTAAAACAGGTATCAATATCACCATAATTATCTGTCTTTGTTGTTGAATATGGAAATTTTTACAATTTTTGAGCTAACATTGTGTTTTGTGGTTACGGTGCTTATATTGCAAGGGCAAACTGATAAGGCCACAGGAAGTGACTGATTTTGCACACAACAGCGTCTCAGTTGCAACGACATGCTTCTGTAATGTACTTATATAGAGCAGTTTAATACATAAGTGGACATTGTACTGTTGCCAATATTAGTAATTGTGAGCTATTGAAATTGCACACATTGTAGTATCTAATTGAAAATGATTATTAACTTGCTCACTGCAAAATTCCTGTATAAAATGGTTGGTTCGTGCTTGTGTTGGCAAATTATCACCTATTTCACGAGTATTTTATTGTGGGCATGTCTGTTGAAAGCGGACTAATAATAAATATTTTTTTACTGCCTTTTTAAACGATAAAAAAAAGACAGAGGTATTCAAGTCGACGCGTATATTTTTAATGGGTCACTTATGAATGTGGAAATTGCAAAATTATATGAAAAAAAGCTAAACACGAAATAATATTAGGTTGGGGAAAAAGTTTCTTCGCATTTTTTAAGAAAATTCAAAACATTTTTTAACATAGTATGTTTACATTTAACTAAAGTATGTAGGTACCATTTTGTTCGATAACTTTTTGCCATCTTGTAGGTAGGGACATGATCCCATTGCTATAGAAATTTTGGGACTTCTGATCAAAATACCGCGACAAGTGGTTTTGGCAGTCCTCCCGTGATGTTAACCTGACACTGCCTAAAGAATTCTGAAGAGACCGAAACAGGTGGAAATCTGAAGGTGCAAGGTCAGGACTATACGGCGGATGCATTAACACCTCCCAGCCAAACTCTCTTAATTTTTGCTGAGTGGCTAAAGATGTGTGAGGTCTAGCGTTATCATGATGAAAAACCACACCCCTTCTGTTGATTAATTCCGGCCGCTTTCTCTCAACTTCTTGCTTTAATCTCATCAGTTGTTCGCAGTAGAGTTCAGAATCGATGGTCCTGCCTGGTGGTAACAGCTCATAATGAATAATGCCCTTCCAATCCCACCACACACACAGCATCACCTTGTTGCGAGTTAACCCGGGTTTTGCCACAGTCTGTGAAGCCTGACCGGCCTTTGACCACGACCTTTTTCGCACGTTCTTGTCGTACGTGATCCACTTTTCATCACCAGTTATCAGCTTCTTCAAAAATGGTTCGGTTTCATTACGTCGTAATAAAGAATCACAAATGAGTACACGGTTCATTAGGTTTCTTTCAGTGAGCTCGTGAGGTACCCAAATATCGAGCTTTTTTGTGTACCCAGTTTTTTTCAAATGCGCCAAAACTGTTTTGTGGTCAATTCCCAGTTCTTCAGCTACGTCGTAACTACTAATATGCCGATCTTGCTCCACTTTTTCAAAAATGGCATCCATTTTATCCGTAATAGGGCGACCAGAGCGACGTGCATCTTTGACATCAAAATTTCCGGATTGAAAACGCTTAAACCAAATTTGCGCTACTCTCACAGACACTGCACTAGGTCCATAAACATCGCAAATTTTTTTCGCGGCTTGCGTTGCATTTTTACCTTTTTTGTAGTAAAATTTTAAAATGTATCGAATTTCTTCATTAGATTCACTCATCTTGACAGTACGAAAAACAAATAAAAATCACACATTTTCCTAATTTGAATTTGGAATTATGTTCTTTAAAATTTAAACTTTCAATGATACCAAAACCAGCCAGATACACATAGTATAGCCAAAGAGATTTTATTACAAGTTCATACATACTATAATGCGAAAAGACTTTTTCCCCAACCTATTATTATGTCGTATTAAATTATAGTTGTAGCCCGCGGCTTCGTTCGCGTGGACCCTAATTATTTTCTGAAATAAAACTAGCCTTAGTTACTCCTTATAACATCAGCTATCTGCCAGTGAAAGTTTCGTCAAAATCGGTTCAGCCGTTTCGGAGATTAGTCGGAACAAACAAACAGACAGACAGACTAAATATATAAATAAATGTATAAAATATATAAATGTTTTTATCGTTTTTTTGTTATAAGAACCGTTTATACTTTCTTTTGCATTTAGTAAAAAGCCATTATTTTGACAAACAGTTCAATTTTATTTTACTGTATAGATTTGTATAGCTGTATATGTACGTCTAGATAGTATTGAAATAGTTTTAAGTTTAAGATATCATATTCAGAGCATCCTAGCCTCAAGGTATTTAATTCACATTTGTATTGTTGGTTGACCTTTGAGTAAAAATCTTCTTTCTTCCTCAGTCGAACTGGGCGACTACGACCCGAACATTCACGTTGGCAACTATGTTACGGAGATGAGGCTGCTACTAAGACAAACAGACACCATTGAAGCCAGGATACAGGTGACTATGACCTTCGTTATCAGATTTAGGGCCTATCCACATGGGCGTGTCCAGCATTTTCTTATGGGTGGGGCAGAAGTAAAAAAACTATATAAATAGTCGAAATTCTTTCTATAAAACTCTATGACTACGCATGCGCGCTCGATTCATCGATACTGCATCGTTTCGCGCGGGAATTTTAATTTTGATTCATTTGGTTGCTTAATAAACCAAATTTTTTGCTTCGAGTTTAGGACCAGGGTGGCGCAGATTTATTTTATTTTATTTATTTATTTAAGGACAACCAACAAAGCATACACCAAAAATTCATGTTAAAATACACATATTATTTTTACATATTATAGTGTAGCCTTAATTAAAGGCTGCCACGGCAGGCATTAACATATCAGTAGGAAATGCAGTTACAAAATAGTGACAGATGCCCCACTGCCCCACCGTGGGTACGCCCATGCCTATCCACACATGTTTAGATCGGCTCATTCTATTCGGCAGTATTTGTTGAACAACGGAGCCGACCCGAATCAATTACCACAAAAAAAAAAAAATGTATACATACATATTGTATGAACTTGATCACACGGCCATTTGTGTTCACAAGTTCAAGGGTCCCGTACCATACCGGCCGGCCATAATATTGACCTCATAATTAAATATTCACACACCACATTCATTCTTAGAAGAGACTATTCATTATGTAGTTAATAGGAATTACCGAATGTGGTCTTTTTAACTCTAAATAATGTAGTAAACACAGAGAGATAAATACAGAAAGTGACAGTATTGCTATAAATTATGTTATCAAGTAAACTTGTAACGTTTTCTTCATTAAAAGTTCACACCACGAGGGGGCAAAGTTGACGCTGTTTAGATAATTATACAATGTATCGAACTCATTCCGATTGACGCGTGTATTATCGACTCTAATATGTTTATTAATCTACTACTCACTTTACACAAGTTAATTATTTAGAATAGACTAAACAATATTGTTATTAGGATGTCGTTAGTATTAAAAAAAAGACCTTCATTTCTCCCACTTTTCCCAATCTTTCAGTCCCAGCAGCATTTGAGCACTGTAGTTTAGAAAAATAATATTAATCCTACAGAGGCCTATGTCCAACAGTGGACATAAGCTAACGATGACTTTCTTCTTCTAAGCGTGTCGACGATACTCTAAATTGAAACAGCCCAGAAGTGGGGAGTTTAGCGTTATCCATTAATTCCTTAACGTGCAGGTACGAGGACATGATATCAAGAGTCCCATCCATTTGCGGAACAGCATCACATTTTGCATTCCAGGCTAGAATCGTCTTTTCATCTGACGTTTTCCTTGCTTCGACCAACCTTGGTCCAGTCTTTAAAGGCTTCTAGGTTAACCCAGGAGAGACCTTGATGATAATGTAACTCATTTTTAAACCCCGACGTATAAAGTGGGGTGGTATAAGTTTGACGGCTATGTCGTTCTGTGTATCTGTGTGTCTGTCTGTAGCTCCCGAACGGGTGGTCCGATTTCAATGCGGTTTTTTTTATGGTGTTGTTCAGGAAATACATAGAGAGCCAGTAGAAGGTACCCCGGGCGGCAGTGGCGGCGTGAAAGGCATGTCGACCCAGGAAGCCGAGCGAACGTTCGTGAAGATCGCCTGCCAGCTCGACACCTATGGGGTGGACCCCCATCCTGTCAAGGTTTGGGTATATGTGTTGCCTTCCTTTATTGGGTATTTATATCTATTTAAGCTTTTAGACCCACTTGCACCAGAAATCACTAAGGCTCGCTTGCACCACAAAGCACTAAATACGTTTAACGCTTAACGAATTTCATCGTAGTCTTTGAACGATTTGTGGTGTAATGCCTTACGCATTTAATGCTAAACCAATTTAAAATATCGTTCTGTTTCAGTGAATCGTTTGAAGATGATACAGAAAGAATGATGTTTTATAGTCCACGCGCGACTGCTAGTCACCGCCTGAGGTATGTGAGCGGTGAGGCGGGGGAGGTAGACAAAGGCCAAGCTTAGGTACTCAGTCTGCCAGTTTTGTCAATGGCGCCCTCCCCCGCCTCACCGCTCGCATACCTCAGGCGGTGACTAGCAGTCGCGCATGGCCTATAGTTACGTTTAGCGCCCACTTGCCCATCAAATCACTCAAAAATGACATATTATTTTAGTATGCTTTTGAAAGTGCATAATAAATTATAGTTTATTTTCTTGCCTTATTGTGATGTAAAGTTTTCATGCACATAAATAATCAAATGTTTAAAATGTAACTTATTTTATACTTTTAACGACTGGTTATAAGATCACATGATTTTTGTATACGTTATCTGTCTACAAAACTTTCATACTTACCCTAGGACCCTAGAACACCACACTTAACAATACATTTCTATAATCCAGGACCACAGAGGCAACCAGTTGTACCTGGGCATCAACCACAGCGGTATCCTAACGTTCCAGGGCAGTCGGAAGACGCATCACTTCAAATGGTCCGAAGTGCAGAAGATCAACTTTGAGGGACGCATGTTTATTGTACATCTTAATTACCCAGAGGTGAGATTTTCACACAGATATAAAGTATGCGCAAAAGTTCGTCTGTTTTGTTTTTTTAGGGTTCCGACCCTGGAACCTTTATAAGATCACTTTTTGTCCGTCTGTCACAGAGGTTTTTCTCGAAAACTATGCAACGTAGGAATTTGAATTTTGACAAAATGTTAGGTTTGGATTACGCGGAAACGTCAGACAGTCAAAGACCAAAAAAAAATCGCCAAGTCGAGTTTTCACAGCAATATTTCCAAAGTGATTAGTACTTTATACCCAAAAAAAAATATATTTAGACGTTATGCAGGAAAACTCATAGGTACATAATAATAATAATTAAGTCTGCTATTATATACTTACAAAAATATTTATTTATCAATGGGGCTTACTACATTTATCAATTAAAAAATATGAGGAAGTAGTTAAATAAAAACCACAGAAGGAAACTGTTAACATTAGTTACTTAATTTAATAAATTATATATTTTTTTTACAATCATCATTCAGTATTTTTGATCCAGTGACTTATTAACAAAAACAGCTTTGCAATTGCAATGCAAAACTACCCTTTAACATTATAATCTGGATACTATGTCCTCCAATAATCAGGGACCGAAACTTTATAAATTTTCGACCGACCTTTATAAATTACGGAACAGGTATCGAAGAAATTTGGTTACTTCTACGACTAAGGTAACCAAGAAGAAGAAACATGTTACCTTTATTTAGGTTACCGTTTTAATACCGGTTACACACACACAGGCGATGCGCGCTCTTTGACTAATGCCGACGGCACGTGTAAGAGAGGTAATTTTTATTTCGGTAACCGGTATAAATACTGGTTGTATTAAATTTAAGGTAACCTTTAAAAATATAAATGTTGTAATCGAAAAAATATCCTTATTGTACATAACGGTTTCGGTCCCTGCTAAAAACGCCCAGGTATTGAATTAAAATAAATTATATAGCAAATTACAGAGGGGTCAACTCAAAGAAGTACATCTGTTCCATAACCTTGGATTATGATCTCAGAATAAGGGAGTCTGGGGCATTAATAATACAGAACTGGTTTCCGAATCAAATAACCGGTACTTAACTCAGTTCCTTTGTCAAGAAAACACGTGTCTACAGTACGTCAATACAGGATTTCCAAAATGAATAGCTCCACATACTTGACCCCTTTAAATACCTAAAATAAGTCCATCATGTACTTAACGGTCAATGGATATTGTGTTACAAATAATGGCCATTTTGAATAACTATTAGCCCAGGTACGGCGATTTTTGCGTACACTGGATTTTCAACGCTCTGCTTAGCGCCAAAAGTTAAGAATCCAGCAGTGTATTTTCTCGACGAGCTGGGTTGCACTCTGTTGGATTCTCACCGCTCGGCCTAACGCCGAGAGTTGAAAATCCCGCCGCGATATTTTTACGTCCGTATGGACGAGGGCTTATGTTTTAAAGAGTAAAAGTAAAAAAAGTACAATTATTTATATCGTGAGTCAAACGCGTAGATTATGATCTCACGCAGTATAAAGTATTTCTGAAGCGGAATATTTGGCCAATTAGCTCATTTGTAGCTAACATTACAGCTGCTTTACTACCAAATTATAATTTGTTACTTTGGAATGGACGCCAGACTTGCGTGACTAAGGAACCCCGCCTTAAATACCTACACTATTTTCAAAGCAAACGTGTACCGTAAACTGCCCTAACTTTGCCTGGCGTCCTAAGTTTGCCTATAATGAAAATGATGTAATATCTTTTTCATTTTACTTGTATGGCAAAGGAAACTTTGAGATTTTATAGACGGCTTTAAGTTTCGATTGCCATACAAGTAAAATGAAAAAGATATTACATCATTTTCATTATAGGCAAACTTAGGACGCCAGGCAAAGTTAGGGCAGTTTACCGGTATTAAATATTTGCGGTAAATTAAATATAAGTACCGATCGGCGATAAACATGACGACCGATCTGTCTGATATAAAAATACGTTAATTTTACCCTCTTCGCGCATGAAACTACATTCCAATAGCCCCTACGTAATTATATTAAATAAACTACCAGATGCAATAAAAGATGAAGCCAGCGATACGACATTTAAATAAGATCAAGCAAATACTGCCTCGTTGGTCTAGTGGTCGCAAGCGCAACTGCTGAGAATAAGGTCCTGGGTTCGATTCCCAGGTCGGGCGAAGTGTTATTGGGGTTTTCCATCCGGAATTTCTCAGTAGCAGCCCGGAGTCTGGACATTGTACCCGATGGTGGCAATAGGCTCGTCCCCTATTACATGGGACTTAAACATAACTGGCGAAATGTGGGTTTACTATAGGTACACCTCTGCCTAACCCTTCGGGGAAAGAAGGCGTGATGTTGTGTATGTGTGTGTGGGTATCAAGCAAATATTAATTAAAAAATCCTACTCGACAATAAACGAATACATATTTGACAAAAAAAAAAAATAACACAAAAGACACCATACACAGTTAGTCGTATAGATACATTCACACAAACACATACATACATAGATAAATATTATAATATGATATATAGTTATTATGTACATATCACAACCTTTATCTGATCTCAAATTTAAGAATTGTTGATTGTTACTTAATTTATTTTTAACATTGTCATAATGGCGAGCAGTTTGAGGCAAGGAACCATTAGCTTTCAAAAAGATTATGTTAATTAATTTTATTTTAAGAATTAGTTTTATACTTTTAGCTCTGCCCTACACTACAGGGTCCTTAGCGTTAAGCCATTGTAACACCTTTATACCTACATTATGGAATGCAAATAAAAATATGAATATAACAGATCCATATTGTATAGTTAGTTTGAATTTAGTTGTGGTGGGCGCTGTTAAACGGGAATGGTCAAGTTCAATAAATATTTGCTGGCTTTGCCACTATGTACGAATCGAAGCCGTGAAGCCGTCCTATGAACAGCACATCGCTTCGGCTTTGTCATTACAGCGTTTTGTTTATACTGGTGTGGTTTTCACCATCATTAATAAGAGATTCCGCAAGCGTTATGTGTATAATACATTAATATTTAACTTATATAAAGCCGAAATTTCTATGTTTTGACATTCGCCATTCGCATTGCTACGATCCAGGAGCGAGTCGCTAGTGTTTTGATAAAATAGTGGCAAATATCTACTAACGGGACACTAGAATAAAATAATGGCAAATATGTATGAATGAGATACTGACATGACCTATTGGGATACCTACAGGTTTTATAAAATCCTAACTATATAAGATTATAAATGCGTAAGTGAGTTTGTTTGTTACGCTTTCGCGCTAAAACGGCTGAACGGATTCGGATGAAATTTGGCACATGGGTCGACCATGACCTGCAGGAGGACATAGGATACCTTTTATCCCGATATTCCCACGGGATCGAGACTTATTCGGATGAAACCGCGGGGCGCATTTAATAAAAAATAAAAATAAAATTGAACTTTTTTAGCATCTAGTAGCGGTCAAACCAAGGATATAATAGAAAGGTAAAATGTTTAAAAAAATCGTTTTATTTAAAAACGTTACCAAAAAGTTAGCCGACACTATACCACTGCCTGTAGTGCTATTAGTGCTATTTAGTGCCTAAAAATTAACTATAACTAAAATATAGTTATTACAGATGCAAATTATGGTTATTCGGAATTAGAATGTTGGGTAGCGACCTGCCCGATCTGTATTCAAACCTGTGTTGATTTTGCATTAATTGTAATTATGATGTATTTATTTATTTAACCATTTTAGAAGAATGGAATATTGATAACTTCAAATATTTATTTCAGAAGAAACACACGGTGGGGTTCAAATGTCCGAACGGTCCCGCGTGCCGCCACGTGTGGTGCTGTGCCATTGAACAGATGCTGTTTTTTACGTGAGTACACTATTTCATATGTGTATGTTTTATACTTGCAGTTTAGTTTTTACTTATTAAGGGCGGCCAACCTGTCATACTTTCCACACAAACGCTCGTACGTGATTATGGCGTTGTAACACATCTTTCTTCTCTTCTTCAAAAAAATAATAATTGAGAAACAAATTCAGTATAAACCTCCAAAAATCTGCTTTTTTGCACAAATTTTACCTGAACTTTGGCCGGTCATAAAGTACTCATAAATTGTAAAAGTAAAGAAAACATCTTCATAAAAACCTCGCACATGTAATGGGGATTCTAAATGACTAACATTTATTTCACAAACTTGTAAAGCTTACTAAAACACACGTATTTCCTGAAACAAATTTTTACTTACCATTTTTCGCACAATGTTATCGGTTCTCACTGGCTTGTTAGCAGTTCTTACTTGCGCTCGATGAAACACTTGTTGTTTCATCGAGCGCAAGTAAGAACTCTTTTCGACCATGCTCGCGTTGAAGATAGACGGACCGGGCCGGACGGACGGGAAGAGCCCTCTTAAACTCAAAGCATTTATTTCAAATAAACCAAATACAGGTACTTTTGAATCGTCAAAGGGTCGGTCAGTCAGAAAGATGAAGCTAGTTGCCCATTCCACAGCGTAGTAGGTACTATGGGCACTCTTTTAAATTAAAATATAGTTACATCATTCATGTTGAAGTTATACATGTGAGAACGATGCAAAACATTAAAACCGTCCGTAACAGATATAAAAAAAGAAAACAATAAAAAAAAAAAAAAACATGCCTTGGCAGCTAAGAGATGACCAGTCCGTACTGACGGCGCCCGTTCACGAACATGACGCATGGATTAGCACCATTCAGCTAAACCATTTTGAAGGGAGCTAAATGATCCAACACACGCGCTACCGACAGCGAGACATTAGAGTGAGCATGACATACTCTCAGCCGCCAGGGCACATTCAAGCCAATGAAATACCCAGTACCTAAATGATACCTTTATAGTCGGTACACAGTACTCACACATGTGCTATGCAATTGCTAAGAGATTGAATTTATACAATGCGAAGATAGTTTTTAAAACCTTCAGCAGCTCCAACGGTATTTTCAAATGCTAATCAATTAGTTTATGCGCCCTTGTGGAGCAGGACTTATGAGTCTATGTCTGAACATGACCTTAACATGTTACCTACAATTTGTATTTTTTATTCTTTATTATGTCCCTTATTTATTTTGTTCTGTGGCAGATAATATTGTATTAGCTCACTGCGTGTATTGAATCCGCGATATTCATATCTAAGTTCTTCTACAGTTGCCATGAGATAAAGCTGTACCTAACCTGTTAGTATTTAAAGGTGTGAGTGGATGCACTTTTTTATTATTTTGCCTTGAGATAAAAATTATAACATAAGGGCTCTTTAAACTCGCGGGAAAGTCCGAAAGGGATACGGTGGCCCCTGACAACGTACAGGCAACTGAAGGAACACGGGTGGGTTTTAGTCAGTAAGAGTCTGACACGCCGTTCTGCTCCGCCCAGAGCGGGAGAAGTTATTTGCATAATTTCCAACCCAAAAAAAGGGCTCTTTAACCTGTACCTACTAAGTAATAACGGACCCCAATCATAACATGATATCTATTGTTGAAATTACGTAAAATTTTTGTTGTTGGGAGCTATTAAGAGGTAAATTATTTATAATATTTGTCTACAGACCGATATAAATCAAAGGAGGGTAGTATTAGAACTAATGATACGTGTCTTGTATCAGGTTGCCGTCGTCATCGGACGCGTGCGTGTACTCGGGCGGCGGGCTGTTCTCGTGGGGCACCAAGTTCAAGTACTTCGGCCGCACGGAGCGAGAGATACTGGAGAGAGACGGTCTACTCGCGCCCAGGGACTCTCAGGTACGAAGCACACTAGTTTGATGTTATTTAGGGATGGTATAAGCCTGCCTGTCCAATGGAGCGGAGATGTGCCAATATTAACCAATAGAATCTAAACTTCGCTCCAGAGTTTAGATTTTATTGGTTAACATAGGCACAGCTCCACTCCTCTTCGCGCTTCGCCGCTCCAGTGGACAGGTAGCCTAAGGCTCGGACTACACCAGCGTGGAGATGTCCGAAGCCTGGACGAGAAGAGATTATTTTCAGCTAGGGTGTATCCACCGAAGGTGTGCGGAGACGTACTGGCTAGACTGGAGCGGAGAAAAAAGAAAAATAAAGAAAGAAATACGTTTATTTGCGGTAAACATAAAATTAAAAAAGAAACAAGTTTAGGGAAAATATGCGTCACATCCACGCAAAACGGCCATCGCTCAGCATAATGCTGCGACCCTATGCAAGACAGAGCGCCAGCGCTGGTTTTCAGCGACAGCGGATGTGCGATGGCTAGAGCGGAGATGTGTGATGGATAGAGCGGAGACGTGTGCTGGCTAGAACGGAGATGTGTGCTGAATAAGGCGACATTTCCACCAGAGATGAGCGAGGATGCGTAGCGAGGGATGTAAATATTGGGATGTACGCGGCGAGCTGGATGTTGAGATGAACGCACATCTCTTGTCGTCTCCGCTTTATACCGCCGCCCAGCTCAATCTCGGCGAGGCACAAGTCACATCTCCGATTCGATCGCGACATACAAATATGATACATCTCCGCTCCGTGGTATCCACTGAAGCTGAGTGGAGACGAGATGTGTGAATAACGTAATTCTACTGTTTAAAACACATCTCTGCTCTCGTCTCGTCTTTGCTTATTTTTGCCTAAGGACTTTTTTGACACAGTAAAACATAGTTAAAAACCGATGTGTGGTTTCTTTTCCGGCTCCTTCCAGTCTCGTTTGTCAGCTAAATCTTTACTGGATCATGTCCTTGCTAAATATTAAAAAAAAAAAAACACAAAAACGAATCAATCACTGACGCCTAAAATTCAAATAAAAATAGAGATCATTTAAAAAGTTCAGCACAGATCTAATATGGTATCAGTTGATTACATTGGGCGGTAAATCGATGGCAATAATTATTTTGTTGTATTGGGCCGGACTCCATAAATGATTTTGTTCTCAAGTGATCACAATTGGCCTTACGAGATTTGAGATTTACGACAATTGGTCTTGAACTTACATTAGCTTAGAATTGATGATATTTACAACAAACAAACTATGATTTAAAAAATCTTGCCCCAACCACAGATGACTACAGATGGTTCACTCCGCAAAATCATTTAAATAAAAAGCGACTGTTGCTTCGACACAATAAGGTGCAATTCAGGTCGCACTGCGCTAATTACTTACAGTTATATTCACCGCGTTCTATAGGGTGCCTCTCTTTCTATCGCGTAACTCTTATATTTTCCGACTCCGTTACGCTCACTGAATTGGCCCGACGAGTCGAGCCCGCCGCGTTCTTGTAGCTTCATACCTAAAATGCGGAGTGAACCATTTGTATTCATCTGTGCCCCAACAATGGAGTCATCATCCAATATTAAAAAACTATTTTATATGAATTTACAAATGTAGGCAATTTTAACTTTGAAACAGCATCAGTTAAAAGTTATAGCATAATTTTAGGTATACTCTTTAATTCCAGAAGGAAGGTTCGAGCACAGGTGGTAAAAGGAAAGCGTCCAGTGTGCCGGCCACCCCGTCCACTCCCATGACCGGAGACTTCGGTATTTATCGTACATATCTATTTCATTACACTTCTATACCTTAGGGAACTATCCTACTGTGCATTTTTTCTTAATTCTCTTTATTTGGTAAACAGACACGGTACACAAATAACGAGTTTCACATCAATCGTGTACTTAAAGTTAGGTATGTATGATCTTTGTAAGAATACCATAAGATTTACATCAAAAACTACTTCAAATTTACTATTTTAACGCATTAATTTTCTCGAAATATCTTTACAGTAGACTGTAAAAATGGCACAGCGCGTTTTACAGAAAGTTGGCTATTGTAGAGCGTTCTCTTTGTGCGAATCTTTCGCGGGATGCGGGACGAAGTTCGGTCGCGACGAGTGTGTCAACTTACTTGCTTGGAGGTGTTCAAATTTACACCCACTTTAGACATATTTGTTTACCAAATAAGTTACTTTAAGAAGGATACACTGTACCTTTTACCCACCATATTGCTCCACACTAGTTTAGGACATGAATTGAATATTTTTCAAAAAAATATGTTTTTTTTACCCCCCCATGCACAGGTTACAGCAGCCTTCCCCGGTCAACGCACAGTGCGCCTCTAGAAGAGAGTGGCGGTGATGATACTTGTAATGGCGCGTGTTTGTTGAGCGGGCCGGCCGTGGACATCGCGCTGGCGTGCACTGACCATCTGAGAACCGTGCAGGAGGAAGCTAAGTCTCCCGGTATGTTGTACTCATATTTTTAAATGTGGTGATGAGATCTCAACTTTGTTAAATTTCGCACACTGTACATTTAGTAATGAGGGCGAATTTCATCAATGAAACTGAACACGTTCGGCACCTCTAAACCGCGTTCAAGAGCTGAGTGTCATCATTGATGACACTGACAGCTCTAGAACGCGGTTTAGATTCGCTGCTCGCGTTCAGTTTAATTGGTGAAATTCAACCTAAGTCTTATTACTTGGTCCATAAAACATGACAACTATTCAGACAACGGCACCAAATATCGGATTGCTTGATAAACATGAAAACACGTAAGTTTTCATCTAATTCTGTTCAAAATATTGCAGCAATCCCAACAGAGTACAGTCTCCGAGACTCGTTCGAGCACTCGTCGTCGGAGTCGGGCGCGACGTCGGCCACGCTGGCCCCGCTGGCCCCGCCGGGCGACGAGTGGGGCCCGCCGGGCGCCGCGCTGGCCCCCGCGCCGCGGCCCTTCAGCCTGCTGCGCGCCTTCGTCCCTTCCTTCGTGGTGGTGTGGCTGTGCCTGGCGCTCCTGGCGCTCCTCCTGTTCGAGACGGACTGGGCGCCCCTCCGCGAGCTCAAGCGCAAGCCCGAGCTCGTGGCCCTCCGGCGCCACTACTACACGCCCCTCAAAGACTACCTGAAGCGCAAGGTCGTTGAACTGTTCTGATTCGCATCCCGGCCGCGGCGGCCCTCGCTCGTCCACTTCCCGAGTGTCAAATTTTTCCGGCGCGTACCGTTAAGTTTTTAAGGGTAAAGTGATTGACCTCGCTGGACAGACGTCAACTCAGCTCCAGCCAAAAAATCTGTCTATACATTACTGAAAATTAGACTTCCAGTACTGTACTAATTCTACAAAATATTTCCTTTTCTATTTTCTGACTCTTGTTCTGTCCTACTACTACAAGCTGGGTTTACGTATTTCTAGCGAGGACGTTTCAACGAGTCTTATTTGTACAAACTCTTCGCGTACTTACGTAAGTCACCGCTATACGCTTTCTTATAGTACAATTAATTTGTAAGCTATCACTACTTTTCTCGCACGGCACAAGGATTTGTGGGGTTTCTACGTTCCTAATTGTTTTTCATACATGGGCCTACTGCTTAGATCGGCCTGACGAACATTACTCCGACGACGTCCAAACTTACAAATATTAGGTCTGTTAATATAAATTTACAATGTTCTGCTTACAAACTGCGATATTATGAATCTCATAATTTTAAACTACAATTTTCACGTAACATTCCACTAATAATTTAGTCTTCCAAAAGTATTGTTTGTAGTGTTTTAAATAATTATTTTTATAGTATCTATTTAATAAATGATTAAGTATTCGCGCACAAAGTATTGAATAATTTATTTTTTTAGATGTGCCATAACTTTATATTTTAAACCTAGTCATAAACAGCTGGTTCTATATTTTCTGCACAATTATTGTATAAGTTTATGAATAATAATTATGTTGTCTAAGTGTTATTTATAATATGTTTATTAGGAACACATTGATTAAATTATTTATTTATTATGACACAATTCAATGTTGTTAATGCCTTACTAGAGTGAGTGTGTTAGACTTAAGTACTTAATTAGACGCTTCATTTTGCCTAGTCACTATGTATGTATGTAAATGATTCTCAAACCTTAATATATTAGCACTAGTTGTAAGTTACATGACAATTGTAAATCATGGCGATTTGATTTTTTTAACACGAAATATGTACTTATAAAACTGTGTGGTGGCCACAGCATCATAGTTTCTAGTAAAAGCTATTCCAACTGAAAGTGAGTTCGTTTCCAGTAATTTAGAAACGATTTGTTAACAGAATATTATACTTAAATGAACTTACTTCATTGCAATACGTTCTAAATTACGGGAAATAAGTACGTTTTCAAAATCAAAGAGACTATGTCATTTAAACTATTTTATAAATTGCAAAACTATTGTCAATGATTGTTGTGGCCAGCACAAGTACCGTGAATTGAATAAAATGATAAAAATGAATCTGTAGCTATTTCGTACCGAAGTAACAACTCTGCTTACCTTCACATCACGTCGCTTGATCATAATTTATTGAAATTGTCAATTAAAACTACTAAATGAAATGTCAAAAAGTAAACAAGTATGGACTGCATCGCATTTAACTAGAATAACTTGTAAAAATGACAGAAAACCTTCGTTGTGGTAGTCTAATACTCGTAGCCAATAAAATAGAACTTTTAATTTTTCTTTGTGGACCAACAGCTATGGAGTTAAGTTTGTATGTACCTAAATACTTATTTTTATACCGTTATTGCTTCTTCAACTCTTATTACGCTTAGAATTAAGAATCTCTTTATAATGTTATGAACAGGAATGAAAGTTGGTTATGTTGGGAATGTTATAGATGGTTTATTTCGACAATGTTTAGATGCCAAACTGAGTTTTTACAGATACGTATTATTTCACTCACTGCGCAGTCTGCTGTGTGCTGGTGCGGAGTCGGCAGTGGCACCTTGTGATCGAACCACTCGTAACAGAAAGCAGAATGCCAGTTCTCTACCACCTTCGTGAACTTGTTATAAATTAATGTAATTGTAGTCTAAGAACAAACATAGCTTTTAGTTAACATTTTTGAAAAATCATAGAGGTTTTAATAAAAAGATCCTGCCGAAATCGATTTCATCTTTTATTATTAAAATACTTCCAAAATAAGCAACAAACAAATAACAATGTAAAAAGAACATTCTATGGTGCTATATAGACCTGCTATTTAAAATTAACACTGTAATGATGATTATTATATGCAATTTTATCACTGTTAAACTTACAGTATATTTTTTTTTATTCATTCATATTTTTTAAATATGGCACTTGGAAGTTGTTAAAAAGTAATACGAATTACAAATATAGGTAGCTTTTTTATTACAAACAAGTATAATGCGCTAAAAGTGCTATCTTACAAGTTGGATTTCTTCAATACGCCTGCGCAAACTATTGTCATTCATTGTCATTATTTGTATAGCATTGCGAAATTTGCGAATGTGGGTCCTAATCCATTACAGTGTTGGAAAGCAGCAAAATTGACACGGTACGATCACAAAAAATACTCTTATAAATTCAGATTCACCCTTATAATCATAATGTAAAATATACATTCATTTGAGCTACGCGGCGATAGTTTTCGTATACAGACAACTCGATGCGCGCACGCAGAGGAAGGCGGGGCGGGGGGAGTACAAGTCGCGGCGCGGCCGCGCGGCCCGCCCGCGCCATCCGTCCACAAAAATCACCACCGCATAAACGGTATACAACTAATATAATTCCATATCCACCCATAAAATACGTAGGAGGTACCTAAGCATAGACAACGTGCGGGCCGGGCTCTGCGGTCAGTCCACGATGGAGAGCTGCGCGAAGCCGAGCAGACTGTTCTCGTCCTCGGGCTCGGGCGGCGCCGAGCGCAGGCGGAACGTGAGCGAGCGCGGCGCGGGCGCGGCGCCCGGGAACAGCACGTCGTCCACGAGGCGCTGCAGCTGGCGCGCCGTGACGTCGGCGTCGCGCGCGTCCAGCAGGCCCGCGCCCACCAGCTCCGTGGCGATGCCGTCGGCCGAGTCCTTGCCGGGCGCGAACTCGAAGCGGATGTCGTTGAGCTCGTTGCGCGCGTTGCGCATGCGCAGCACGAGGTTGACCTGCGGCGCGTCTGTGGCGGCGCCCAGCGAGCCGATGGTGAAGCCGGCGCGCTCGTCGTCGCTGTCGGAGCTGTCGGCGCGCTCCAGCGTGTTCATGGGCCGGTCGCGCTCCGCATCGTCCTCGTCGTCGTCGTCGTCCTCCTCGCTCTCCCACACCCACTCGCCCGTCTCCATGCGGTGCAGGCGGCCCGAGGCGCCGGGCTGGCGCCGGCTGGCCTTGTGCACGCGCGTCTCCATGCTGGGCCCGATGGTCACCAGCGTGGACACGAGGTACTTGCGGTCGCGTGCCTTCTTGAAGAACGAGTGCTTCAGCAGCTCGGTGGCCGTCGGCCGCTTCGCCGGATCCTTCTGCAAACATTCGAATATCATTTTCCTGAATGTCTTGCCGTACGCCTTGTACTGGTCCTTCTCCTCGGCGCCGGTGTCGAGCGTCGGCGGGTCGTTCTGTAGCGTGAGCATGAGCACCTTCATCGGAGGATACTTGTGGTACGGCGCAGTGCCGGTCGCCATCTCGATGGCCGTAATTCCAAAAGACCAGATATCGGCTTTGAAATCGTATCCGTGGTTTTGCTCCATGACTTCGGGAGCCATCCAGCACGGAGTGCCTACGAACGTATGGCGCACCTTCTGCCGCGAGATGTCGCGTCCCGTGGCCAGCCACGCCGACACGCCGAAGTCGGCGATCTGAACGATGCCGTCATCTCCGAGGAGGATATTACCGGCCTTAATGTCTCTGTGTATCTGACCATTCTGGTGAAAATACTCGAGGCCCTTCAGCACCTCTTTCAATACGGTGGCGATCGTCGCCTCGTCGAACACGCCGTGCTTGCAGTTGGATATCCTCATTTTGTGTTTGATGATATCGAGCAAGCTGCCGCCCTCGAGCAGCCGCAGCACGAGCCACAGCTCCTCTTTGACCACGAAGCTGGTGTAGTAGGTGACCACGTTCTCGTGGTTGCAGCTGGACATGGCCTGGATCTCCTTGAGCAGCTCGTCCATGGAGGTGTTCCACTTCTCGAGGTTGATGCGCTTGATGGCACACTTCTCTCCGCGCGGGCGGCAGAAGGCGGCGTGTACCACGGCCGTGGCGCCGCAGCCGATGACGTCCAGCAGCTCGTAGTCGTCCTGGCTGTTGGGCCACGTGTGCCCGGAACCCGCCATATTTACCACCACCTAATGTACCTACACCTGAATTAGCTCTACAGTTACTACTTGTTCTTATATGTACTGCTAATAAGGCCAAATTTTAAGGCATGAACTGAACTACAAACTGTATTTTAAATTGCAGAAAAACCTAGGTAGGTTTTATCTTCCATGTTGATGTGATGTTTTGGTTTGTAATTCTGAATTACTAAGCGCTTCTTCCCCTTTCCGCTTTCCTCCGATTCAAATCTATGAATGGTTTTAGAAGTTTCTCTTAACTCTAATATAGTTTGGTCTATATGGTTAGTTGTATTGTCGTAATAGTTTACACTTGAAGGGTATAATTCATCGCCTGAGAACAAAATAAAGTTATCAGTACAATTAAATTTAATTTGAAAAGATAAGAAAGCAAGAAAACAATCACGAAATAATTACCGGGTAGCAGAAACACGATGCCATCTTTTGCTTTGATTATGAATGGATATGTTAAGTCAGTACCATGTCCACTCCTGTCTCGGGCGAATTTGACGAGCTCTTGTAAGTCCTTCACATGGGTCAATCGGTTAAGCTCGTATCGCTGAGGTACTTGTAGCTTCTTGTCACTGTGTAATACTTCAGTAGGACTCAACCACTGAAATAAAAAACGAAAAACCATTAACCAACTATGAACTACAAACAGACAGTTGCAATTATTATTTATTGGTAAAATGATCTTAAATTCATCAAATTTTATTTTATATATTTTTGGTAAAAAGCCACTACAGAAAAGTATCAAGTAGGTCCAAAAAATATATTGGTTTGCAACGCCAATCTCAAAACCATTTTGGAAATATGCGGTAATTGCTTATAAAGAGTACTAAGATGTTTTGCAAGAAATCTGTTTTATTTATTTCACACTAGCTGACCTGACAGACATTGTCCTGTCCAATTTTCAATATTTATTTATAGCCTTTTTTCAGGGTCATAGTTATATTACAAAATGGCAAAGTTCTCCTCCAACCCCATCCAATTATCCCTGTTCCTGTTGCCTGTCTAGTCCATGTCTTTTCCGCAATTTTCAATAATTCATACAAAAATCACATATAAAAGGGTGTTTCGTTTTTCCCGAATTTTATTTTTCTTTCCATAAAAACCTAATTCGAACTATTTCAAACATTTAAAAAGCAAAAAATAGATAGAATCTATCCAGAAGTCAAACATTTACCAACAAACAGCATTTCATTTTTTTATAAATAGTTTTGGAAACCCACGGGCAAACATTGTAAAAACAAATACCTGAACTTCAGCCACTTCACAGCTGCTTCCAATGCTCTTCGGCCTATTTTCCAAGGCAGTCACAAAGAAAGCAGTGTTGAATCTCTTTGGGATCTTGACAGGAGACAGCCAATTGCTCCAGTAGTGCAGAGACCAGATGTCAGGATAACACTGATGCTCCTCACACAACGTAAACCAGTCCCCAGGGTCTTTGTGTAACTGAAAGTATGGTAATTTAACTAACA
This sequence comes from Xanthia icteritia, assembly GCA_949128155.2. Taxonomy (NCBI): domain Eukaryota; kingdom Metazoa; phylum Arthropoda; class Insecta; order Lepidoptera; family Noctuidae; genus Xanthia; species Xanthia icteritia. The sequence continues at coordinate 19,718,223 of OX421932.2, forward strand.
CAAAATAATTTTTTATTGTTATCAACTTCTAAAGGCAAATCAACAGGTGAGCGGTTACAAAAAGTCAGAAAATTACCCGATTCCACTAATTAATTATACCGTCGATGTTGGTGCCAAAATGATTCATTCAAAAGGATGTTCATTTGCATATTATATTGGCTTATTCATGTACAATTTTCTAGAAGTTATATTATTCCGATGACTTGTTTTTCTAGAAGTTCAGTACAGGTTGTTTCACAATGCTTAGATATGTACTATTATCTGGTAGAATACTTTTTTATGAAATTATGTGCTAAATCATTTAACTGGAATGAAAGGATGGATGCATAAGTGAAAGGCGACTAACACAAGGTATTAACAAGGCAGTTGCAAGTGGAAACGCCCTAAAAGTGACCTTATTGGTGACATTCTTCTGAAAGGTCAGGTGAGTAGTACTCACAAGTGGCAAGTGTATGACCAGATGTATGAACATAAACAAAGCAAAAGGAGTATGTAAGGATCGTAGCAGGTGGCGTTCTGTAGTTTCTCCCATAGGAAGGTGTGAGTTTAGGTATGTGTGTGTGTCAGTTAACTGGAAATCATCCAGTGCTGGTGAAACAGGCCATAAGAGATTTAGCACAATTATCACCATTTGATTAGGTAAAGTACAACTCAAACTGTGTAACTGTGCTAATTGACTAGTAAGACAATCTTTAATATTAGAAGAAAAAAGAAGCAATACATGAAATAGCAATATCTTAATTTCTGCAATACCTATAAACTTCACTCAGATATATGTATTATGCAAATTGCATTTGAGCTCTTGTTTCTTATTGAAACATGTTTAAATATACCTGCAACAAAATATTGACACAACTGTAAGCCATACAACCCACAGTATACATAATACAATACTCACCCGACTTTGCCAATAGTTGACATCAATATCCTCTATGATGTCTGCCCATAGCCCAGTCCTCTGCTCCTTCCTCTTTCGACTGCAGATCAACAGGCCCAACTCCTCAAAAGTCTCTCTGATTGCTGTTATTCTCAGTTGTAAATGTCTATAAACACAAATATTATTTATGAGCACAATTGAAACGCTTATATACGCAATGGCAAATGTTGGCCACACAATCAAGCCCATTACTCGTTTTGTACACAATTGTTTTATCTAAGTGGATGTAATCTGATAATGAATGCCAAAATTGCACCAACATTTGTATATTGGAGCTATAATTGAACATAATATGAGGCATTGTTTGAGGCCAATATATTTAGTGAGGACATACAAGATGTTTTATATGATTGTATTGAGAATATTACTCTTGGCTCAATTAAGAATCAGTTGTGGTCAGTTCTCTTTGTGGTTTTAGTTGGCACAAAAACCTCTATCTAAACTTCCCATAAGTTTGCTACAGAAAAATCTTACCAAGAAGTAGACTAATGTAACCTCAATAATATTACTTCAATGTAGATTAGATGATGTAGAATATAGACTCAATATATTGGGTAAAAAGATTATCAAATTGTGGCCAACCATTAACATACCAAATATGGTTTTAATTAAATAATGCTCTGGCATTTATGTTTATTTTGCATAACCAGTTACTGTATTTATGTAAAAAATTATAAGGAAAACACTCACGCTTCTGCTATTATAAACACAAGTTATATTAGAGAGTATTCATCAAGAAATAATATGAAGACAACCACAGTAACTATGTAAGTATCAGTACAAAACATAAATATACAAGTTAGCTAATGTACACAACACATAAAAATAATTGCAACAGCACTTCACTTGGTGTTAAATATAAAGTGATATACAAGCATTAGTGTTTACTGTCGTTATCATTTAGCGTGTGACTGACGAAAACGTCAGGCAAGATGTCAAGGTCCACAAATATTACCTTTGTATAGGATTATTTTGGAAAATCTGGTTGATAACACTATCAGGGCGGTGAAATGCTTCCAAATCTTGTTTCGAGTAGCCGAAGGATTTGAGGAGCTCCAGCCAGCGGGGGCTCCCGTCCACGGACTCGCTGACTCCGCCGGGAAACACCACGCTGTTGGCAAACGATGCACTGCGCGTTCGAGTCTGCAACAATATGTCGTAATTAACACCGCCACGATCCTCAACGCGCGATAATAACTCGCTATTCCGCTTGGTGAGCACTATTAGCGAAGCAGAGTCACGCCAACTTTTTCCAATAATATTTTTCATGACTGATTTTTAACAGCGAAAAACTGCAAGTAACAGGGTTTAAAATACAAGGTCGACTTACGCGTTCTACGTTACGAGGAACTCTATGAGAGATAATCAAGTGTTTGTGTCTTATCGTTGGTGATAAATTGTTTTGCGACAGCACAAAATGGAATTATAAATACAAAAATAGCACAAAATTGACATTCACTGCACTCACATTTTTTTTCTGTGTCAGCCCGAAGTAGTGTTGTGAACTAAAATCGATACACTCCAAAATAATAAGTAAGCACTCAATTACATACGTAAAATGTATAAATTCATTGAAGCACAAATACCAGTACCAAAATAACAACAAAGTAATGTTTTCTTTTATTTAGTTAGAAAACTGGTATTTTACAATTTTTTTTTTTAAATTGATTCCAGCCAACAAGTACAATCGAGAATGTGGACATCACTATTGCAGTAGTTGTTACTTTTTTTTTTGTGGAAATGGACACCAGTCTTTTAGCGCTAATTAAAAATCAGGTTTTTTATTCTTATTATTAAAAAAAGTGTTAGATTCTGTTTTTTTTTAATGTATATTATTATAATTCGATTATAAACAGATTGTGATGGTTTTGGGTTACCTAAGTGGCTCGGAAACTAAGAAAAGGCCCATTGGCGGACTAAGAGGCGGGGGGGGGGGGGGTAACTACCTTACTTACCTTACCTTTCGTGATTTCGATCTTGCATCCTACATTCTCTTCTATCTCAAAATAATTTTAATAATGTTCAAAAGAAAATTCTTACCTAAAGCGACTGTTACTTAGGGTATCTGTGTACAGTATGTAAAGTATGTAGGGCAAAGGCCTCTTCTATCTAGGAAATCTTTTCCCGCGTCGTTTGAAATCAGACCACGCTCGGGTAATTATAAGGGTAGCAAATGCCCCGTCTATTACACATTGCCGATGAGTACTGGCATAACCCCTCATTCTTTGAATAAGATGGAAGATTGAGTTTATCAAATACTGAAAAATTAATTGTTACCAATATTTTGTACTTACCCACCTAAAATTTGTTTCTGTTTCTACATATCGATTTTACAAGGGACGCTCTGCTGGATTCCTACCTCACTCCTCGCCTGAGATGCAATTCCAAGCGCAATCCATTTCCTAAAACACATTAGTTTCATAGATTAGTTAAGATGAAACATGGAAACGGAAATAGATCGTGAATTTACAATTTACGGTATTCAGATTCTATGAAAAGGGGTACCTAGGTTAGTAGGTTATCGTCGTCTTATGTTTTCTGAAGAGCGTGTTTTGCTAACTACACACATCAAAGGTGTCTGTTGTCAAATTGAGGATTATTATTTTAACTTTATTGGATCGTTATTGAATCTTTTGAGTGAATTTTACTATTTGAATTAATCATTTACTTTAAATTTTGATTAAAAATAGAAAATCAACTGTCAATCAGGATTCCTATAAAAGTGTGTAATAGTATTTTTACAAAACAATTACAATTTCTGTATTGGAACTGAAAAAAATTGCATCAATATGAAGCGACGACATCATTTGACACGAAAAGAGATGATGAGAGCCGTCGGAATGTTGCAAGCAGCAGTGCTATTCTGTAAAAATCCCACGGTGAAAACTTAGGTGAAGTGAGTTGTAAATAGTGCAAAACCCTAGCATCAGTGGACTGACAGCTCACTTCACATAAGTTTTCACCGTGAGATTATTACAGAATAGATCGGCTGGTTCGTACTGTGGGTGTCGCTCTTGGCACTATACAGAACGTCATAAGCCGCCACTGAACACGCTGTCGTATCACGGGCAGCGTGGCCGAGCAACATGGAGGATGATATCGCATCACCACTCGCAGACAGGACCGGTACATCCAAAATACTGCTCGACGGAATCGTACCATGACCGCCATGATGTTGGCTATGAGGCTCCACAGCTCTTCAAGTTTGCTGATAAGCGACCAAACTATCCGAAATCGTTTAGTGGGTCTGCGTTCCCGAAGGCCGCTGATAGTTCTACCTATAGCACCCTCGTAGGGCTCGTTTACAGTGGGCTCGCGAAAACAGAAATTGGGAGAAAAAAGACTAGCGTTGTGTTTGCTTTTCCGATGAATCTCGTTTCGGTATGAGGCCGGATACAGGAAGTTTGGAGGACCTCAGGACGTTAAGAACGTTTAAAATTTTGTCAGGGAGTTCATTCATATGGAGAGGGAACAATAATGGTTTGGACCGGTATTTGGATCGATGGAAGAACCGATCTCTTAAGGATCAGGGGCAACCTCAATGCTCAGATCTTTGCGGAGAGGATTGTTTCAGACGTGATCATCCCTTTGCGAAGTCGGTTGGGTGATTCGTTTCGACTAATGCACGACAATGCACGTCCACACACGGTTAGAGTCGTAACACGCACTCTTGCCAATGCTCGCATCAACGTTCTGCCGTGGGCGTGGCCTGCTCAATCGCCAGACCTCAACTCAATTGAGCATGCATGGGATATACTCCAAAGAAGAGCACTGCTGAGTATGGATGCCATGCATACCACACAACAACTTTTTGACTTGTTAAAAAAAACGTGGGCGGCCATTCCTCAAAGTGATTTTAAGCATGCCAAATCATTGAGATTCTGTGATTCGTGTCAATGGTGGAAAAACAGATAGATATTTTTGGCGCGAACTGTATGTACAGACGCCAGCACATCAACCTACTACAATCTGTCAAATTTCTTTAATAGATTGTCAACTTTATCAGTACAGTATAAGGTTCAAAGTTGATTGGGAAAATTTGACAGTTACGGGCAGGTTGACCTGCTGACGTCTGTACAAAATGTATTGTAAAATAGTAAATTGTTTGTTAAAGGCTATTTGAATTTAAAACTTAAAGTATGTAGGTAACAAACATTGATATCAATATCAATGGTAACAAAGCAAATTTTCGGTTCTTCTTCTTCTATCAGCGCGAAGTACCTAGGTATGGGACAGTATGATTATTCCGTGGTGAAAATATTAGCCAACCTGCAAGGTGGTAGCGGGACTGAGTGCCCTGAGTGCGCCAGACGTAGGGCCCTTTTTTAACTGACTTCCAAAAAGGAGGAGGTTCTATGTTCGTCTGTATGTGTTTTTTTCGATATTTTCGTCAATAGTGGACCGGTTTTGAAAATTTTAACATTTGGTAGAGGAAGCTTGCGCGGTGGTCCCATATAAATTTTATTAACTTTGCTTGGGTGGTTTTTGAGTTAGCTTTAATTTTTTTTTTTAAACGTTGCCCCACACTAGGAATTTCTCCTGTATCGTGGGTGCGTTTACAAACATTTATACTCACATACACAAACAGCCAGACCCGGAACAACTACTTGTAGGTCATACAAATATTTGTTCCGTGCGGGAATCGAACCCGCGACACGCAGCGCAGCAGTCAGTCGCTTAACCACTGCGCCAACCGTGCCGTCACAGATTAGTACTTCAAAACTAGGTACCTCCGTATTTTTCTCACTAAACTTATAGTCTATGTGGATGATGTAAATCGGCGTGCGAACTTAAAGTACGCAGTTATTAAGTTCGCGAACTTACTCGGCTCGCCGTCGGTGACACGTGAAGCTTGCAAAGTCAAAGTCAAATCATTTATTTCAAGTAGGCCCGTATAAGGCACTTTTGAACGTCAAAAATTTACAAAAAAAATTAATTGATTCTAGTTGCTCACACTGTATCGCGATGTTGTCGAATTTTCTGAACAAAATTAAACGAACATTACACAAATGGCAGCTCGCGACTCGTGGCGATGACAGACGTACGAAACTACGAACCAAGGCGGGCTACGAGCAAAATTTCAAACCTTTTTGATCGCCGCCGACGAACTTACTCAGCGGTTTTAAAGTGCGCGTTCTTAGTATGACACACGGGCGAGTATGGTCGCCGAGCCATAAGTACGCGTACTTGCTCGCACGTCTATCACCCCTATTATAATATTTTCCTGTCACTGTTATTTACATAGCAGGTAGAGGTATAACAATTTCGGAAGTCAAAGTCGGCGAAAAACTAAAATTCAAAACCAAGTACAAACGTTCTTTTTCACTTTGTAAATAGTGTTTTTTTTCGAAGTTGTTTTTTTTTGTAACGTGTTCGTGGAGAGGATATTACATGCACCCTCTCCTTTTATAGGCTGTAGGTAGGTAATGCAGATAAACAATATTCAAATAGGTAGGTATTCCAAATGGCCTGTTTAATGCTCATAAAAATTGGTACCGTACCTATATAATGTAGGTAGGTAGTAGTTACTAAACTACAATAGCTTTTAATTTTTACATCTATAGGTACTAATATTATAAAGAGATAAAATTTGTTTGTTTGTAAGTTTGTATGTAGGGGGTAATATCCGGAACTACCAGTCGGATTTGAAAAACATGAAATATATTAAAGTAAGTCCTTTTAAAGTAAATTTTCGTGAATTTTTCATGAATATTCAGAAAAATTCGGTCACATGACCATGGGCGGCATTTTATAAGTATGATTATTTTATATTAAAATGATTAAACGTAAACGTTTGGTCAGATCGTGAAAAAGGCACTTTTTTGAGCGCTTACATGGCGTGCGCTGACTATACCATTACAGGATAAATAAAATGTATGTTCTATTGGATTGTATATCTTCACAAAATCAACAGAACAGTCCGCGATAGCATAAACATACGTCTAACCATTTTTATCTTTCAGAATTTCATATTTTTAAAATTGATTTCCGAAGCTATTTTGACCAGTATATTATTAATCCTTATCCGATAAATATGTTATTAAAATTTTCCATTTAATTAAGATTAAAATATGCCTGGACGTTACATCATTTAAATGAATACTATAAAAGATATCACAGATTTAAAATTACGCGCTGCAAAATAATTATGACGGCTGATGGCGCGCGGCTTGGCGACACTGGCGACATGACAGGGGTCAATGACCTTTCCTCGGATATTAAGGAACTGCGATTATTGAAATTCATTTATGAATTGAATTAATAAAGTTTGATAACAGTGTAGTGGTGGTTAAGGCTGAAACACATTAATAATTAAGTATTTGGACGTCCAAACTCCACTAATGGAGAAGGACTCACCATGTTTTTCATTTATCCAGTTCAACGAAATAGTGGGACCATCCTTAAGGAACAAAAGTTATCTATTGTCATAGACAATAGATAACTAATATTATTATTATATTATTGTGAGGCCCGTTCACACGGCGATGATCAGAACGATATATTGTTACTGTATCTATAATTTGGGATCAACCGGCAGTTTCTTGTTAGTTTCATACTGCATTTTGTTTATAACCGTATGACCTTTGGGATGTTGAAGCGAAGCGAAGCAGGGGCGGGTCGCTAGTATTAATAACTATAAGCCTAGGTTTCCTCAGCGATGTTTTTCCTTCACCGATGTCAGTAATGTTCAAGATAAACTCAGAAAGTACAGATACCTAGATAAATAAAATTATCAAAAGCATACGAAGCTTCTATTAATTTTATAGCGCTCTTATTCGCATAGGAAAATGCATTTTCGACTTACATTAAACCTGATAAAATTGAAAATGAAATTTAAAAGAAGCCAGAAAAGTTTTAAACGGAAAGTCTGCTAGCTGTCAGGTTAAAGCAGAGATAAAATGGTTTTTATTTTTTTTTAAATGTGAAGAGTTTTGCCATTTTAATTTACGGAAGGAATGCTACACGTGTGCAGTGTTTCATGTTTTCCTGTATTATGGCCGTCCCCTTCCCGCCCTTAGGTGCCGTAAAAACCGACTAAGGAATTACAGCAATTAAGAGAATGGGCTGAAATCATATCAGGTTATAATAAAGGACGGTAATTTAAATGACCATGTGCCTTTAAAGTATTGCAACATTTTTTTTCTTATGAAATGAAATTCTTGTTTAGTCATGAACAAAAAAGGTGGCGTACCCGTAGCCACCTTTTTTGCGTACGCGTACTACAAATATTTGTTCCGTGCAGGAAAGAACCCAAGACACATAGTGTAGCAGCTAATAGCTCAATCACTGAGCCAAATGTGGTGTTTCCAAAGTCATCTACTTAATATGTTATTTTCTATAATTGATTATATTATGTTATGAATGTGTTATTTTTTTAAATTTATGATTTCAAACACAATGTGAATTGTTCCTGAATAAATTGAATTGAATTGAATAAAAATCTTAAATGTATTCATTTACTGACAGGCAGGCAAGGCGCTGAGCGAAATTGAGCTTTCCTAGAAAAGCGGTGGCCGCCACATTGCGGTCGCAGTGACGGCCGTCATGAAAATGATAGCACCGGGGTTTGACTTAACGGTGTCAAAAAACGCTCTCTAGGAAAAAAACCGGCCAAGTGCGTGTTGGACCACGCACAATGAAAGGTTCTGTAGTTGGGATGAATTTATCCCAAAACCAACTTAGCATTGTAGGTAGTTGAAAAACATGTTCTCCCATACATCGATACCCTTCACGGTCAATTCTCCAACTGCAAATAAATGTGTGTAAGGATGTAATCGCAAAAAAAAATTGTGTGATAAAACTACAAAGGAGACGTTTCATTATAACGTCTACGTGATATTATTATGTTTTAAATGTAACATGACTTCTAGACGAAATCAGTGGGCAAGTAAGACGACGCCAGGATCAATAGAATATGGCAATAATTTGATAAACTATTATTTTTTGTGCCGAAGAAATCAGGGGAATATTCAGGAAAGAATATTTTTCCTCAATTCGTGGAATGTTTTCCTTTTGTTTCATTACCCGTACACTTTATGGCCGAAAATGAAACATCTCCTTTACTATTTCCGGACTTTTTTCTTTACATATGCTGTGAGACATTTTTTCCTGCCAAATTTCATGATTCTAGGTCAACGGTCAGAGTACCCTGTAAATTTTGATTTATTTGCGAGTATCAAAATAATGTCGCCTAAATTGCCGTATTTTTTTATTTTGTTGCCTTGGAAGCTTGATTTTTTTAGAGCTCCAAGGGACTACGTATTCATCCTTAATCCTATAAGGGTTCCGTTTTTTCCTTTTGAGGTACGGAACCCTAAAAATACGCCAACGTATTTTCATAAATAACGTTTCAGTGACATCATGTGACGGTAAATTACGGACGGTATGTGGCGGCCACCACAGTCTTGGGAAACCCTAGCTTAAGGACAGATTTTTGAAAATTAATCCCCTAAAGGGGTAAAAATTAAATAGGGTTATAAAAATTTATGGAAGTTCGTTATTTAAGTTAGAAAATTGAAAGTTGATACTTAGACTTTTATAAGTAAAAGTTAGTTGAATAATCCTTTTTAGGGTTCTGTAGTAAACAAGGAACCCTTATAGTTTTGCCATGTCCGTCTGTCCGCGGCTTAGCTCAGACTCTTCGTACTAGAAAGTTGTTATTAGGCATGGGTATACATATTAATCACGTCGGTAAAGTGAGTTTGTAAAAACCATTTTTGGATTCAGGGATCTGTTTGCGAAATATTAAGCTTTAAAGTGCAAATTTTTGTTAGAGTCAAGTGTGTCCCCCCCTGCCAGCTAAATGGTGGGTTTTGGATATGTGGAAAAATTCACGGCTGTGGTATATATAACGAAATAAAAAGAAAACCTATCATAGCTAAGTAAGCTTTAAAAGTTAACGAGTAATAATTGACCAACTTACATTTGCGGTTGCAAAAACACGTTCTCTTTCTCTCATACATTCCATATGGGAGAACATATTTTTCAACTACAATATTAAGTTTGTTCTTGCGATAAATTCATCCCAACTACGGAACCATTCATTGTGCGTGGTCCGACACGCACTTGGCCGGTTTTTTGGAAACTCATCGCCCCTGCCGTTCTAATAGAAAAATATGCGATAAACAAACATCCACTGTTCTCCCTAAAACCAAAGGAAAAACGCAAAAATCCCTACATTATCACAGCCCCGATTTTATCCGTGGTAAACTGTCAGAATCAATCAATGCATATATGGTTGGTTACGTGCGAAGGGTCCCTCCTTACTCGTAATATTGTGATCTTTTAGGTTCCTGTCCCACCTCCGGCGATTAACGAGCTGAAGTGAGTAGAGCGAGCAAATAAAAACGAGTTGGCGAGCAGCGAGTGCGCGTCGGCGCGGCGGCGACGAGCGATTACTCGCTATTACGTATGTATGTATCTATTATAGGTATGTGCCAAGCGGGAGACTCAGCGAGTGTTCTGCCCGAGCCTAAGCGACCGTTGCTGAGCGAGTACTCTCCTTGATAGCTCTTGTCGTTGCGACAAACAAGTACTCGCCAGCGCGGTATGAACACAGTCAGCGATCAACGAGCGTTGATTCTTAAAGTTGTCAACTTCGCAAATAACTGTCAAATATTTCGCTGTTTTGATTATTTTGGCAATATTACTGTAGGTATGGAAATATGAAATATCACTAACTAGTGAACTAGAATATTAATAATGAATTGCAATGATAAGTTTTAGGTGTAGAAAAGACAATTGGAAAGTTTCCAAATATTTTTTTTTACATCTAAAACTAAATATTCGGTGTTACGATATTAATTATTGCATTTCATAATCAATATTAGTTCACTAGTTAGCCATATTTCATATTTCAGTACAGTAATATTGCCAAATTAATTAAAACAGCTAACTATTTGATAGCTATTTGCGACGTTGCCCATTTTCAGAATACCTATGCATTTTCGTCTCTAATAATTACACCTAAGTACAATCTTTCGCCCCATTCTTGAGCGAGTAAATCGTTGATAGCTATGTCGCTCCCTCATCGGCGCTGGGACAGGTGCCTTAAGCCCGATATGATATTATGCGCTCGAGACCCGCTCGATAGCTACTCGTACATGCCTCATACGAGGGCTTATCTGTCGCTTATCTTTTAAGGGTAAAGTCTTTAAGAACAACAAAAGCGCTTAACTTTGTTTCAAGAAATCTTTTTAACAACTTTGTGTTGTGTGAAACGAGTGTAGTGTAGTAACTTTTGCTCGTACTTTCGCCCGCGTGGAGTTCGGGAATTATTCCACGGAAACGTATTACTGGGGAGTGAAATCCTATGATCCTATGCCCTAACCCAGGGCATGGTCTATGGCCGTCTGCCCATTCAAATCCGCTAACTGTCAACATGCTCTGTGACTGTCAAGGCGTGAAAGTTTTAAATGTCAGACAGACAGTTCCTTTCGCATTTAAAATATTAGTATGGATGATGAAATGTCATATGCATGAATAATGCATGCATGAAGTCTTCTTATATCAATAAAGTTGGTAGTGTAAACGGTCAGTATAGAAAGTCTGGTTGGTATATTGGCGTGTGCTAGCTGTCATATGGCTATTAATTTTATAATTTAAATTATGTTTTGTGTTGCGTAATGTAAATATCATTTTGCATACTATTATATAGATTCATTTTTTTCTAACTGAACAGACAGCTGTGCTGCTGGGGAGTTTGTTGCGCCACTTCTTCTTCCCAGCTAAAGCACTAGGAAGTGGTGAAGGGTGGGCGTTTTGGGGGACTGTCTTATGTAATTTTGACGTTCAAAAAGTGCTGATTCTCAGCCTAGTTTGAATAAATGACTTTTGAATTTTTGAATTTTGAATTTCTGTCGGTTAAAACTGGTACATAATAATATACCAAACGCTTGTGAAATACGATATGCTACATTCACCCCCTTGTTGCATCTGTCGACGGAATCTTCGCGGCACAAATGTCTACCTTCGTAAAAACATCTTGGAGCTGCAATCGCTGACCACTGGAATAGGCCCGTGAGCGTAGTGTGGGTTGGCTAAGATCAAGAATCATCAACTCAATAATCCGTGCCACTAGCATGTGCACTCGACGACGGAGCAGCCCTACCTAGCCAAGACTGAGGTATATGTGGCCGATGAACTGAGCAGACGTCGATTGCAATAAATAGCGATCGATAAATGAGCATGTGTTATGTTATGTCATTGTACCACAAATAACTCGAATGTAAAATTCAAAATTCAAAAGTCATTTATTCAAACTAGGCTGAGAATCGGCACTTTTCGAACGTCAAAATTACATAAGACAGTCCCCCTAAACGCCTCCACGCTCACCCTTCACCACTTCCTAGTGCTTTAGCTGGGAAGAAGAAGTGGCGCAACAAACTCCCCAGCAGCACAGCTGTCTGTTCAATTAGACAAAAATTGATTCTATAAAATAGTATGCAAAATAATTTACATTACGCAACACAAAACATAATTAAATTAATAGCCATATGACCGCTATAGCACACGCCAATATACCAACCAAAAATATCGAGAACTGTACTCGGGCAAAAATAAAAATAAATAAACGTAAACAATATCTAAATAAAAGCCTTCAGGCATAAAGGGCGTGCCCGCTTACTTATAGCTGTAACTAGAAGTTATAATTGATAAACTAGGACCATCGAGGTAAAATAAATAATTGTCGAGGTCGCTAGCTAACCACATATTGCAATACAACTCATAAAAAAAACATTGTAATGAATAGCTTATGTCAACAATAAATTAAAATAAATAACTAAATGTCTCTGGTTCTCAGTACCACTTACCTAGTGAGTAAGATAATAAGTCCTTAGTAAGAAGAGTAAAAATCTTAATAATTAAAAAACCGAAATAAGTATATGCTAAAGCAGATTCGGGCGAGTCGCGTCTCAACGCAACGCATTGCAAAAGAAAACTCCTTCACCATTCTATCATTGATATATAAAAAACCCCGATAAGTACTTTAATTTTGTATATTTTCTCTGAACCAACGCACGCTACAGACGGGGCGTACCGCATTTTTCTGTATGAAAATGCGCTGCGGCTCGTTGTGGCTGTAATGTTCGCTTAACTTTACTAAAATTCAAAATATTTCATTTCGCATAAACTTATAAATAAGGGCACTTATGAAACGTCAGAAGCTAGGTGCACGGTTCGAATTGGTCGTTTCCTTTGGAGAAAAGCCGGCAAGAAACTCTACGGTATACATACTCTTATACAAATAATTGTTTTTTACAATGTTTTAGGGTCGGTACACATCTGACGGAAAATGCGTCGGACGTAATTTCGATAGTATGGTCGATGCACTAACGCATCATCGGTTGAGTGTGTAAGGTTGAATGTTTTATTATATTATTGTCTGTTCTGGCGTTACGCGACCGATAATACGCGACGCATTTTCCGTCAGATATGTACTGACCCTTAATCAACTTTATCAGTTGCGGACTTCTATCTTCATACCGAATGTCAAACCACGTTACGTCGGCCATGTCCGTTCATCAATCAGTGTTCAGTATTGGGTTCCCAATGTTACAGTGGGCGGCCAAGCGAACGCTGAATTCCAATCACGTGCTATAATTGACAATTTGCAAACATGAAGATCCAATTAGAGTACTGCTAGGGTCTGACTTAGGACCTAAGATGCGTGAGCATTGCTTATTTGACTTGACAAAGATGGTAGAACAATATTTTATTGCCACTGATAACTAAATTAAGTCTTTACATTGGCTGGCCTGGTGGTGTCAATCAATCTGCCTAGCCTTATCCCAACTATGTTGGGGTCAGCTTCCAGTCTAACCGGATGCAGCTGAATACCAGTATTTTACATGGAGCGACTGCCTTTCTGACCTCCATAACCCTGTTATTAGGAAACACGATACCTCTTCGTAAGACTGGTTGTTAGACTTTCGGGCTTCTGACGACCCGTAACGACTGTCAAAGATCTACGAATGACAGCCGGGACCAACGGCTAAACGACTTTCCGAGGCACGGAGTGGTCTCGATATGTAATGGATGATCACCCATCTACTAACTGACCGCGGCAAGCGTAGCTTAACCTTTGATCGACCCGTGCGGCTGTTATCATAAAAAACCGGCCAAGAGCGTGTCGGATGACGCATAATGAAGGGTTCCGTAGTTGGGATGAATTCATCCCAAGTACAAACTTAACATTGTAGTTGAAAAACATGTTCTCCCATACATTCTAACTGCAAATATTACTTTTACGCACAATATTGGAAGATTTACCATGTTAAGACCATAGACTTCTTATAGGTTTTCCTGTAATCTATACGTATAGAACTATAATCAGTATTTTTTTTTTAATTTTAGGCTCAATAGTTTCGGAGATAAGGGGGCGATTGGACAATTGTCGTCTATTTTCTTAAATATCTTTAAAAGTATTTATTTTAAAATTATAAAAAATATATTATTTGAGATCCTCAAAACAGCTAGCAAAACTTTTATTTTGTATTTTTCAATTTGACCCCTATATTCAAAATTCGTTTATTTTCGTTTCACGTCCGTATTTCGGTCACAGAAATTGATATGTGTACAGAATTTTAACTTAATCGGTCCATTAGATTCGGAGAAAATTGGCTGTGACAGACTGACAGACAGACACACGAGTGATCCTATAAGGGTTCCGTTTTTTCCTTTTGAGGTACGGAACTTAAAAATATCGTGAGAAAACCTGAATTTACATCTGAAATCGCTAACATAGCTATAAGTAGGTACCTACAAAGCTAGTGTGGTGAGTAAATACTGAATTGGTGTCAATGCTCTTTCCTTGTTTGAAATGGTAAGGCAATAACTCACATAGTCGTAATCAACTATTCCTTTACCAGAAAAAATATTTTTCATAACAATACGGCTTCCATTGAAATGCACTTTTCATTCGACTTCATTTCAAAATGATTTATCGGGAAAAGGAAAATAAATCGTTAGCACTCAGAGTAAATTGTATTCCACCATTTTAATAACGAGCACATTCTGTTTTTTAAATGCATGAAAAATGTAAAATGCATTTCAGTCATACATGACATATTATTTCCGCGAAACCGGCGCAACTATGGTTGCGCTGCAACAAAATGTATACTTACTCAAACTCAAACTCAAACTCAAAGCATTTATTTCAATTAAACCAATTACAGGCACTTTTGAAGTGTCAAGAAGTCGGTCAGTCAGAAATATGAAGCTAGTTGCCCATTCCAAAGCGTAGTAGTACATTAGCTTAGCTCTTTGTTTGGTTGCGCAACCAGCGAACGCCAGGCTATACCTATGCTTTACCCTCCATAATCTTGTATTCGTTTGTTTGACAGTGTAACCATGGTGTTTCAGTGGAATATAACTAAAGCTCACTCACAAGTCTCGTGAGACTCTATAAAAATGTAAAGAAGCTTCCAACATAAAATCCATGGAAGGTAGTATGTACCTCCAGTCCTTTGATGACATCATTAGGTCTCTGATAGGAGCGAAGCGAGACGAGACGCGAATTCCAATTCAGAGCTATAGATGAGAGGTTTTTTAACAGGATCATCCAATTACCATTTCATCGAACCTTTGAATCAAACTAGAATTTTTTTTTGAAAAGGATGGCTCAAAAATGATTGTACGCAAACTATTTTTATTACTGGCAACCTGCATTTGCGAATAATATTTCATATCTACGTGAACTTGTGCGTTGCATTTGAAATAGTTTCATTCGCTCCGTATACATTTTTAACTGATGCCGATGCTATGGCAAAAGAAAACAAACTGTGGAACAATCCTGAATTTATTTTCGCATCATTTCACAATGGAGTATTTGCTGGTCCATATTTTTCTACGAATATAAATCCTTTTGGGGCCTTTGTCCCGCTTTCCATAAAGTCTGTGTGGATCGGAAAATATTCCTTTGACTAGCTTCAACTATTTGTATTACAAGTTGTTGATTAATTTTCATACAACAATGTGGTCGATCGGGGCAGGTTTGTAAATAAAATGGTTTCTCCTGGTATTTATGGCTAGAAAGTATAAAATCATGGCGTTACTTAGTGGGGTGCTGGGGTCTATTATGTTCAGAAATTACTGCGTAAGGCTGAGTTGATTAGATCCAGGCTATTATTATGTGTAAAATGTACCTATCTATATTATCTATATGCATTGTGGGTATACAGTTTAAAATTGAGTCGGTATTAAATAATTGAATCGAACAAGATTAGCACATTGTTCTTGGTAGTAAGATGCCACTGGCGAAGATTTTAAAGCCACAACTCGCTCTCTGCAAGTGCCAGAATGCGTCTAATTCAGCCCTAATAGTACACTATTAATATCAAACGACAACCTCGACAAGTGTAGTGGTCTATTCTTAGCCGCCATATCAGAGTTCTAGACCACACGGATATCTAATTACAAGATCAACTGCGAGACTCAATCTATTTTCAACAATGGGAAGTTGAACAGCGTCCTTGAAGATTGCCTCTTGATTACACATCTAGTCCTACCTTTGTTAAAGTTATGTGCTAAAGATATCGGTAACGCTAAAAGGTATAGGAGTGAACAAAAGGGTGCATAATGGCACGGTCATCATCGTATCTTTATCGCTGCTACGTTTATGGGAGACTGGCACTAAGGCGCCTGATCGCACCCGCACCTCGGAGACGCACAGCCAGATATTACCTAATAAATGTTGAGCACACTTCAGGAAACAATGCAACGTTATTATGCGCGGCTATTATAGAACTAACATGGGAAGGAATAAGGGCGGTAATGGTGTTCGGGTGGGCTTGCATTTGTTTGAATCGTGCGCGCAACAAGTGCGGCGCAGGTGGTGGTGCGGGATGCGGGGCGCGGGAGATGCTCATTGATCAGCCAGCGCCTGTTGCTCGACCTGATATCCCCCACCCCCCACTGACCTGCCCCCTCGATGGGCCCAACGTGTGTAATCAAACTGACATGTGCGGAATAAGGGTAGGAATAGATTGCTCATCATCATATTTTGAAACAAATATTTGAGCCGCGCGGAATTTTATGTATTTATATAGGAAAAATCTGATCAAATATGCATGACTGGCTGAAACAAAGAGATCGGATATGTACTCGTACTTTTGGCGGGATAGGTTGCTAGCTAATTAATGATCCCCTTTGTATACTAAGTTATTAATACAGTGTAACAGCCCAAACGAGTAATTGTCGGTGCTTATACAAGGGGTTGATGAGCTGCTAAATCAACAGTTTATTGGGGATAATCGCCGAGCCAAATGTGTGGTTTTGTTGAGTGTTTGTTGATAAATAATAACATGCCTAATTAATTAGGTACGCTTGGTACTTACTTATTATTTATACTGTAACATTTTCGTATTACGCAAAAAATGCGTGGGAATCCAATTGTCACACGATTCACATGGTATATTTGACAAAGCATAATCGTGAAAAATTACCCGCGTTTATTTTCCTATGCTAATTTGTGAGTGGCAAAGGTGTTAGGAATTTCGCGTCTATTTTCCCGCGCAACTTTCGCAGGGAAGCCGCGAAGGAGGAAAATCTTTGAAGTAAACAGCGTTGTGGATACAGCAGACATAATATAACCATTGTAATAATATGTCCCAATAAACATTGTTTCGGAGATTTACTGAATCTTATTAAAGCTTATTTACTGTTATGTACAACAGTAAACCTCACTTTGGAACCGATTTATATGAACATTTCAGTGCTCGATAATGGAGCGATTGAGAAAATCGGTCAAGTTGTATTTCACTCTGCTATTTGCCCTTTAGGTATTCTTCGTCTTATACTTTAAAGAAACGTAGGTGAAATATAACACGGTACTTACTGCTACGAGGGTGACACTGAAAGTTCTTAGAAAATCAAAAACTGAACAAACTAGTTATTCGTTTTAGTACACCTTTTCAAAATAGTGTCCATTTACATCAATACATCGTTGTCGTTTCGATGGAAACACTGAGAAAAGCACTTTGCCCACTCGTCCTTAGGGGTATCTTCGACGGCATTTTGAAACGCAGCCACTGAATAAATTTCGCAATGTGCGAGGTCGGGGCTTTAGGGCGGGTGACCCAGTAGTCGATTGTTTGCTTGGCGGTGTGCGACGAGGCGTTGTCGTGGCGAAGGAGGATCCTACTGCGAGGTCGTTTCTCCCGAACTTTTTCGTGTGCGTACGCGCAGCGGAATGTTGTTGAATTTAAAGATTTTAATTATGCAGATATTTAGTGTATGGCGTCGTATAATTGTGTATGTTAAAAAAAAATTTGTGCACGCAACCATTGTGGAGAAATTCACCAAAAACTGATTCGGCTGGGCGAACGTTGTCCTGGCGGAACTTTTTTTAATCCATAGACTTTAGAAGAAAAGAGATGTGTCCAAAAATTTGTGTGTATTTGTGTGTAATTGTGTATGTATGAATAAAACTAGTGCATGCATAAACTTCGGAGAAATTCAAGTTTCCGCTACGCGAACGTTTGGCCATTAGCTAGTTTTCATATAAAGCGCTTACATAGAGAGCTGTAGATTTTTACATACGTTGTTTTGAATTTGTTTATATTTGTTTAAAAAACAGATTTAGAAAAAATCGTAGGGCTTAAAAGATAAAAATATAAACGTAAAATACGCTTATTAGGTCTTAGTTCTTAAAGTATGCACTTTGGGGTCTAGATTTTCACGTTTATACAAACCTTGTAAGTGTCTGCAACATGTTGCAAAGTATCAATGATGTTCCGTTAGTAACTAAAGAGTTATAGGACAAATTTACCATGAACAGATCACTGTTTACAAAGCAGTCAAATATCACGACGTTCTGAAGGAATTGCATGGTAATATGTATGTCAATAATTAGTGTATTCATTCAACTATTCTTATGCAAAATTTCATGTCATTAAATTCAGTAATTAAAGAAAAACAAATTTATAATACTGACGAAGCATCGAAAACCTACATAACCCGACCAAGTTCGGATGGCTACAAAAAAGCGGCCGTGCCATATATCTAAGAAACGTTCTTAACCTTCCAATATAGTATTTATTAATATGGTACAGTTGCGTACACAAGCGTTAGGAAAAAATAAAACAATTGCATTTCTTGAATGAAAATTTTTTTTTAATAATAACGCCACTATCTACGATAAAAACAAATCTTCAATTAACAAGTACTTCTCTATTTAAATATCCGCGTACAAAAATATTTTTAATTACATATAATACTTAATTATGTAATTATAATAACGTTAACAAACGCTTGCAATGACAGCAATATTAAATGTGTTTTAACTAAAATAGATTATGAACTAGCTTTTGCCCGCGACTTCGTTCGCGTGGATGACGAAACTTAGGGTAAGTATAATATTTCGAGCTTCAATAAAAATTAAAATCACATCACATAACTAACCTATTCACTTGTTTAGATTTGATCAACATTAAAAAAGTGCTTATAAACTAAAACATTGGTATAAAAAAGGTATTTTCAAGAAAATATTCTTAAATGAGTAGCAAATACTGTAAATAACCTCAACATTTCTAAGTAGGTATACCTAATATTTTCTAGTTTCAATAATAAAATCACAGATTAACAATCACAGATCACATAACTAGACTATTTAGTTGTTTAGGTTTGAGAGTCTGCCTAATATAAAAATAAATCAACATTTAAAAAGTACTTATAAAATAAAACATTGGTATAAAAAAGGTATTTTCAATTCAATACCAATTATTAAATGAGTAGCAAATACTGAAAATAAATAATTGTGTTATCACCTATACCAATTCAATACCGGTATTATACTGTAAATTTTGGGATGTTACCTAAATATATTGCACGGCCGCTTTTTTGTAGCCATCCGAACTTGGTCGGGTTATGTAGGTTTTCGATGCTTCGTCAGTATTATACATTTGTTTTTCTTTAATTACTGAATTTAATGACATGAAATTTTGCATAAGAATAGTTGAATGAATACACTAATTATTGACATACATATTACCATGCAATTCCTTCAGAACGTCGTGATATTTGACTGCTTTGTAAACAGTGATCTGTTCATGGTAAATTTGTCCTATAACTCTTTAGTTACTAACGGAACATCATTGATACTTGGCAACATGTTGCAGACACTTACAAGGTTTGTATAAACGTGAAAATCTAGACCCCAAAGTGCATACTTTAAGAACTAAGACCTAATAAGCGTATTTTACGTTTATATTTTTATCTTTTAAGCCCTACGATTTTTTCTAATTCTGTTTTTTAAACAAATATAAACAAATTCAAAACAACGTATGTAAAAATCTACAGCTCTCTATGTAAGCGCTTTATATGAAAACTAGCTAATGGCCAAACGTTCGCGTAGCGGAAACTTGAATTTCTCCGAAGTTTATGCATGCACTAGTTTTATTCATACATACACAATTACACACAAATACACACTAATTTTTGGACACATCTCTTTTCTTCTAAAGTCTATGGATTAAAAAAAGTTCCGCCAGGACAACGTTCGCCCAGCGGAATCAGTTTTTGGTGAATTTCTCCACAATGGTTGCGTGCACAAATTTTTTTTTACCATACACAATTATACGACGTCATACACTAAATATCTGCATAATTAAAATCTTTAAATTCAACAACATTCCGCTGCGCGTACGCACACAACTTTTTCCACGAGTGGCAAACAATTGTTAGTGCACTCTGCAGTAACTGTTTTTCGATCCTCTAAAACAATTTGTTGCGTAATGACCTGTCCTTCCGAAGAACGAGGCCACCATCTTTTTCCCACGCTTCGACCTCTCTTCACTTTAGTTGGCAACTCCTTGAAAGGAAACCTCCAGACAGCAGACTGTCTCTTAGTTTCAGGATCATAACAATAAATCCAGCTTTCATCACCCGTAAGTATGTCGAACACAGTATTTGAGTCACCTCCGTTAAATCTTTGAACCATTTTACGACACCAATCAACACGACGGAGTTTTTAGGCCTCTGTCAAATTATGAGGTATCCACCGGACAAAAAGCTCCCTGACCGCTAAATATTCATGGAGGATTTTGTGCACTTGACTCATACCGATGCCTAAGCTTGTCCGAATCTGCTGATAAGTCACTCTTTTGTCAGTCTCTCTCATACGCCGCACAACACTGATGTTATCTTCAGTCGTCGCCGTGGAAGGCCGTCCCTTACGCAGATCATCGGTGAGATTAGTGCGACCACGTTTAAACTTATTAAACCATTTGTAAACAGTGGCACGAGATGGGGCTTCATCGTGAAAGGCCAATTGAAGTCTATCATAACTTTCTTGTTTGCTTGACTTAAATGACATCGAAAGTCATAAAAAATCATTGTCGAAAATTTTCTCGCGTTAAATTCATGCTGACATAACACAGACAATTTTCAATTTATCGCCAAATCGTAAACAAATGACAAATTAATACAATACATACACAATAATATTGGCATAGAGTTACTCAAAATTTGAACTCATTTTTTTTAAATATTGCTTACAAGTGGCCAGTTCTAAAAACTTTCAGTGCCGCCCTCGTATTGTTGCATAATTATTGTAATTTGAATTTAACCTAATAGAAAATTCATCAAGAATCGAGGAGAAATAAATGTTAAAAACGTTTTCAGCGTCACAGGATTTCCACTCTGCGATATAGAGACTGAGCTAATTACATTTAGATTAAGAGAAAGTAAACTGCATTATTGTATCGGATCGGGTTACCGGGCTTATCCAGCTAGCCGGTCGGGCGTAGTGAGCCCCTCACTAATAGGCCGTTATGGCGCTTGGGAAAATGGCGCGAAGCAATACTGATAAATATTTACTAATGGACCGTATCACTTTTATCGGAGAGCCAGCTTGTCTGTTCCTATTAATTCCCAACATGGCAACTGATAAATGAATGTTCGTTCATCCATATTTATGGTTCGTTAACCATCGGCAATGAATGTGTCGCCTTACGGCCGTTACGGGGTGGTACTACAAAGAGCTCTGAATCTCTGATTTATTTCTGTCACTTCCCCGCTTCCGACTAGTGGGTAATATAAAAATCTCACGTGGATACTTAAGTGTGGTCTCGACGTATTTTATTATATTTCGTCCCCAAATTCATCATTGTGTCAGAGAAAATGTTTCCGAAAATGAATTTTCTTTTCTATTCCAATGTAATAACGCCCGTGTATTTTACGACCGCCAAATAGAATCCACGTGAAGTCATTTTAAACGAGCTCATCTTACTTTATATTCGCAGTAATCTCAAATTTCCTGAAGGTTCTGCTTTACGAGCATTTAAAGTATATTTATTATGCTCATAAGCTGCGTCCTAAAAAATCTCGTAAACAAAACTGTCACTCACATTTTATTCCAGCACAAATATTTCCCGAAACACTGTTGACTGCAGTGTTCAGTGTTCTAAATAACTTCGTTGAAGTTACGGACGAGCCACTTAAGACATTTAATCTAGACAAAAAAGGGATACAAGGGACCGAGATACAAGGGAGGGATGAGGCAATTAGGGAGGGTTGACGTGCCGTGCGGTAGTATACGTAAAGTACCATATCACAATATGACAAGATATGAACTAGAAGATACATTGCTGCCTCTGAAATAATTAAGCCGCGGTAGTTAGCGTCGTCGTCATAACTTAAAGAGAACCTGTGAATTCACAAAAGTCTTCATTGCTTAGTGAAAAATTAGTAAAAACACAGCAAAAGAGACTAGTTTAAAATTAATTAGATTTACTTAGGTACCTCAAGAAAACCAAAGAAAAGCGGATTACACAAATTGCCGAATTACCGCGCCTAAATAGCAAATAGCCAAACCGAAATTGTCTAAATTACGTCTTCTAAATCTGATGCGAAGTGCCATTAGTTAACAGCTAGTTACATTCATGTTGTTTGTGCTTTGTGGGCCATCCTAATTAGTGGAGGTCGAAACAGTACGTACTCGTAGGTGCAACGACGTCTGGGTCGAAAGGACGTTACGGCCCGGGCCGGCCGCAGCCGCCAGCCTAGTCAGACGTCCAGAGACAATGAATGTCCACAATTTATGGGACCTAAACAGCCTGGTCCACATTAACCAAAATTAATGGGTTACGATTAATGAATAGGTACGTTTTGCTCAAGACGTTTGTTACAAGACGTAAAAGACACCCTCACTACGTTTGCAATAGTTTATTCATTTTGCGGGCTCAAATATTTAGTTAGAGGTGTTTGAGACTCAATTTGCGTCGCGCCGATAGTGTAGGTATGCGCAAAGTGACAAATGATACAAACGTCCTTAGGGCATTACAGGTATACAAATAATACCTACGTTATATGTGTTTACGTGGGACTCTTTCAAGATGTTCTTATTTACTTTTTAAATGAAAAACGTATTGCTGCATCGAACCATTGACGTTGCAATATCACGTTTCTCTACAATGAACTACGTGAAGGAGTTATAACTTCAGTTTTCTTTAACATCTAACAGTTATTTATAGCCGAAGAGCAAACTGTACCCTAATTACGTAATACACGATCAATAAGAATCTGAATTGTTTTGAAACGGATTGCTAATCCATTACTTCATAAGTTCGATTAAAAAATCTGCTCAAGAACGTAAATAACGCAATGAATGTTGTTGAACTGTCAAAATGAAACAGATTAGTCGTAATCGTTTATGAAAATGTGTTGGGTATTTTCAGTAGCAAAACAAAACACGACCGCGCCAACTTACAGGAAAAGTTCAAAACTAAAGGGAATTTAAAAAAAAAGTGACTTCTCAAGATGGGTCCAATATTCTCGCATTTAAACTTACTTTTCGCCGCAAATTTAAAAGTTTCAAACTGCATAGCAGTTTCGTCTTGTTGCGCGGAATTTGGATTTCAATCTGGCGTGTAATACCATCAAAACTTTTTACAACTGCCGTTATCTTTATGACAGGGCAAGAGTAAAGTCTGTAAACTAGAGCTTGAGTGGCATATAAAAGGAAGTTCTTTGTATCCTAGATAGACGTTTATTTCCTGAATAGCTCGTAACATGCTATGTTATTTTCTCCGTCGTGGAACGCGCGCTATGATTAGTTAAAAGCACACAACACACCAAGCTGTGTGTGGCGCTTCTTAAGGGTAGCTAATGAAAATGATAGGTTAACTAACACGTTAAGTGCCGGGAGCCCTCCTGGAGGGTTCACCTAGTCGCATTATAGGATGCCGGCAGCCCTCGTGGCATGCTCATTTTAAATGTAGGTTTTTCTTAGCGAATACAGCATTATATAAATTCTGATGTATATTTTAACAAGATTTATTAGTACGAGGATATGCGTTGGTTTTACAGTCCAAGTTTTTTTTATATTCAAAAGGTGGAAGCTACGTATAGCGACAAGACCCTCTGAAAACACTATTTTACTTCATTTGACGGTGTTTTATAACACAGTTTTAAACCTAATGCCGTTGACCGTCCGCGATGGTTTACTTTAGCGCAAACGTAATGCCGGCAACCCTCACGGAGGGTTCACTTCCAATATGTTTTGTTTTATGGCGCATGAGTTCTATGAAAAATGGGTGGAGTCGAAAGTGTTAAAGTAGGTGGTATTCCTATTCTGATATTTTAGATGTTGTTAAGGCGTTTGGCATAACCCGCTGCACATAATGATCTATTTGAAAGCCAAACAGTTTCTAACAATCTGTTGCTAAATTAATATTGCGACATCTACAATTAACTACCTACTGATCTGAATTTCTTTTTCTAAGGAGAGCTATAGATACTTATCAAATAATAAAGACTGCATACATACAAGTTATTTGACTTTGATTATAATCTGACGGGTTGTTGAGCAGTGGCGCTTTCGGTCTCTAGATATTGTCAGAAATATTACTCTCTATGACTTCCCGGTACGGGAGCAGTACGTGACTTATACCCATTATTAGGTCGCAAACAGTAATAATATTTAATTCACAAGGATTCTTTTTTTGAAAATCTATACTCGCATTGTTTAAAATAAGGCACCTACGAAATTACGAATGCTGGCTTTTGTGAATCCTCCTGCTTAATCTGTCAAGAAATTAAATGATTGAAATTGGTTTTTTTGAATTAATCTGCTTTGTATCTTTCTTAGGTAGAATTTCGAGATTTAACTTTTCTTTTTGCGATACCTTTTCTGTTTCCCTTTCTGTCACCGTCTTCCAAGTTCAAAAGCCTGTCATACTGAATTATCGACGATACCAGGGTTCGGTAATATGTGAACAGATTGACAGGTGTCGTAAACTTCGGGTTAGTGGCGGGTACTGTGAGTATCGCTGTGAACGGGCCGTCTCGCGATTAGTGCGAAACGTAGAGTTACTTAAAGTAACCGAAAGCTCCGACCCCTAACCCCCTAAGTCATCACGAGCCGGCTTCGTTGACCCGGCACGCCATAATAAATTCAAAACTTTAGACGCGGCCTGCCCGACAAATCTGAGTAGGCACCCTAATTACTCCGAGGGGCGCTAATATCCGGATATACCTATGCTACCAACATTTTAACGAGACCACAAAATTATATTAACTTAATTATAATTTTTTCCGAGCTTCCGTCTATAAATGGCAGTCATCTCGACACCCTAACCGAATTACGGAACGAAATATTGAATTGAAACGTCCGGCAGACTCGCAGCCAGCCAGAATGGAATATGGAAGTAATCTCTGATTTTAAATTTGCGGTATTTTTTAAATACGGAACGACAAAATTGTCCCATTTCCTCGCACTTTATTTTATTTAGCGACGGCGGAGATAAGTGGCTTAATATTTATTTCATTGGCGCTTTTTAAAAGATACTCACCATTATTTTTGCTTTGAAATGTTAAACCTGGTTTACTAGTGCTCGCAGATTCAATTAAATAAAAGTAAATTATAGTCTGAAAACTCTTTTCGAGTAATAAAATAAAAGTAACAGTTGTCGAGAACATTACTTAAGACTAAATGAAATGAATAAGTACTTCGAGTGAGTTCATTAAATTTTCTAACTTTTATGAGTTGTACGGACATTACCTATATTATGCGGGTATCTGGTAGTTCTTTGCACTATGAAAAATGGAATCGCTGTAATTCTCTAGGGTACACTGACATAATCACACAACGCGCCCTTACACATAGAATACATGCGCTCACTCTAGCTTTTTTCAATTGTTGATCGTCCCCCGAAGGCTATATTGATCAATAATAATAATAGCGCAAGTTGATCAGCCCTTTGGTGATCAATCAATTTGTTTTAACGTAATCAATAACAAAGTGGGCCATTGTTCAAAGAGCATTGGATATATTTTTAGACGAAAATGATTTTCTAAAAATACTCTCGTGTATTTGAGTAATGAATGAAATGTGAATGTATTTTGATTAATAGTGTTTTCATAGTCTTTTTAATAAGCATTTTTCAACTGATTTCAGATCGCCTTTTTCCAACATAAAGCGAACGATGAAAAAAATAATTGTGGAGTGGCGTGCAATTTTATAGAGACGACCTCTAAGTCTACTAAGTCTGTTGGTAGAAGATATGAACTAAGTAGCGAATTCTTTGTGCAACAAACCTTCGTAATGCTCCGTAATTTACAAGACTTTATCATTTTTACAGCACGTTTTTTTTCACTGTTAGTATTCTGTTGATCAGCCTTAGCAACAAACGAAACGAGTTACCTCATCCCGATCGCGACACACATAACTAACTAATATAAACCCCAAACAAATAGGGGTACGTAGGGGTATTCCGAGCGTTCTCGTTGTGCGCTTGCCAGAGATGCGTAACTACCTAGTACCAGCAGTATCCTTCAAGGGACTGTTTACTTATGCATGGGAGCCATACTTCATCGTGTGTACTTTACGTGGCTTTAGAGGACACCCACACCCTTTATCATGCCTGTAACTTCGTTTACCCCGTAAAAGGAAATGGGGGGCAAGAAAAATCTGAAAATTC
Organism: Xanthia icteritia; assembly: GCA_949128155.2. Classification (NCBI taxonomy): domain Eukaryota; kingdom Metazoa; phylum Arthropoda; class Insecta; order Lepidoptera; family Noctuidae; genus Xanthia; species Xanthia icteritia. The sequence continues at coordinate 19,745,079 of OX421932.2, forward strand.
CTACAAATGTTTGAGGTTGTGAATTGTGTAAGGAATATTTGTGGTATGTTGGGGGTATAAATAGTGACTGGCAGAATGCGGCGTTACTATACACTTCTGCCAAGCCCTTCGGTGAATACAGGCGTGATGGTATGTTATAAGTTTAATCAATTAGTGATGTGCAAGTCGACCTGAAAGATGATGTTTGTATTCATAGTAATGTACACAAACCAATTTCACGAAACAGTCCGGTATTTATAGTCAGGTTCTGTTACTCATACATAGTCCAATTAGCATTGTATTGATTCAGGTTAATAGGATTATTTTCGTACACCTAAAGGTTATGTACATATTTATAACTTCATTTTACACATGTATATATAACTACAAGACGTAAAATATGCGAAGTAATTTACATGTAAACAAGTAATTTGCTTAGACATCTCCAGCAGACAAATTTAGGAGGATAACAATTTAAATAAAATGTAATTTCTGGCAAGTTGTGATGTGGAGGATTTTATTACAGGAGACATAGTACAGAATATATTATCTTGTCTCTAGATTTTAGTGTCCACCTACATGTTAAAGTGTGTAGGTATAATTCCGTGGAATTATTTGCATTTCCTCTGTATTTGGCCCGCGGCGTACCGGATGTAATACCTACTTTTGAAAAGGTATTCTAATACCTTCTGGTCTTCTGGTCTTCGGTCTGCTATACGTAGTTTGAAGATAACCACTACTATGCAGACCGTAGTTACGTTAGAATGATAGGTTAGTTGAGTTTACTTAGGCACCACTTACTGTTTATTCATGGATCATGGTTTGATCCTCTAAAAAAATTTGGCCTTTTTAGATGGATCCTTTTTAGGGTTCCGTGGTCAACAAGGAACCCTTATAGTTTCGCGATGTCCTTGTAGCTTAGAGACTCTTAGAAAGCTTTAATTCGGCATGGATATACAAATACATATGAATCACGCCGACAACGTGGCCTTTTTATTTTTTTTTTCGGGTATTTCTCTCTAGTTTTTTTTCTCGTCTGTCCCATGGTGTGTGGTGTCGCTGGAAAGGTCGTTCAAAAATATTGGGAGCGTGTGAAAACCATTTTTGGATTCAGGTCTCCGTTTGCGAAATATTAAGCTTTAAAATGCTTATTTTTGTTAGAGTAGTCAAAATGGTTGGTTTTGGATATTTATTTATTTAATTATTTATTTATCACAAACACTGCTATCATTACAGGAAATTCCTAATGCGGTAGCGTGGTCCTTAATTAAACTATCTTAAATAACAAAAAAATATGTCAAAACAATAACAGCAGTACTATATATAACGAAATTAAAAGGAAAACTATCACAGCTAGGTAGGCTCACCAAGTTAACGAGTAATAATCGATCAACTTACATTTGCAGTTGCAAAAACATGTTCTCCCATACATACCGTATGGGAGAATATGTTTCAACTACAATGTTAAGTTTGTTCTTGGGATAAATTCATTCCAACTACGGAACCCTTCATTGTGCGTGGTGCGACACACACTTTTGCAAGTTTTTTAAATAAATGAACCTGTAAGAAGTTATTACGTGTCTAATGATGCACACTTTTTTAAATAATTGAGCCTCTTTTTATCTTTATGACCTTTTCTCAGTTGGTCACAGTAACTAAGTTAGGTACCCCGACCAAACAGCACCCTACGTAACACACGATCAATCACAATCTTTTTCATTTTTACAGTTCAACAACATTCATTGCGTTATTCACGATGTTGAGCAGACAAATTTTCGAACATATGAAGCAATGGATTAGCAATATCCTTCAAAATTATTCAGGATTGTGATTTATCGTGTGGTACGCAATTAGGATGCAGGTTAGTTTAGGTTGGAACTGCGACAAAAAGCTCACAAAAAAATGGCTCACAAAAAACCTCAAATAATTCCTTTTTTGGGGTTCTAAAAATACTAAATAGTCAGGTAACCGCGACCAACTTGGATGTGGCGTACCTTTTGGTCACAAATTAAATGAAAAATTGAATGCTTCATAAATTATTGAACATATTAGTGTTCAATTATTTTATTTCAAAAGAATTATGGGTTTTTTTTTAAGTTCATTTTTTTTAAATACAATAATTTTACTATTTTTATTAATTATTAGTTATAAGTTGTTAAGCGCACTAGTACATGAATAAAGAACTGAAAAAAAAAACATTCATTGGTAAAACAAATGTTTGATTCGCATGATTGAGTTTTTACCTTGACTAAACCAAGACGCGGTAACATACCCCTGAAACAAACTTTTTTATTGAATTAATCTTAGAATTCAACAAATTCTTTGATTCTTCTATTTCAAATGAATTGGAAAAATGAGCCCGTTTAAGCTTTGAATTTATGGAAGACGAACTTTTGATTGAAATAGATGAATGTAGAGCAATTTATCAAACTTTTGTCCAACTCGTACGATCTTTGACAGGTTCTTACTTTAAATAATAAATCCTCAGATTGAAAGTTTTGACGAGCATATTTTATTGCAATTGCAAATATATACCTACTAATCGTAGGTATATATTTTCATTTAATAATTCAGAGTAGGTGAAGAAGGTACTAGTATTTTTTTCGCTTTTATTGGATTTCTACTTTTTTTATGGTCTATTTATTTATGTTCTCTATTATTACGTAGTAGGTATACGTGGGTCATCTCTAAAACTAAGTATATTCAACTTCCTACCCAACATTTTAACCCATCAATTTTCCCAACTATGATGAGGTCGGCTTCTAGTCTAACCGGATGATTCTGAATACCAGTATTTTACATGAAGCGACTGCCTATATCTGACCTCGACAACCCAGTTACTATAGGTAAGACTGATTATCAGACTTTTGGGCTTCTGTTTGACTACCCTTAACAAAGGTCAAAGATCTACGAATGACAGCCGTGACCAATGGCTTAATGTGCTTTCCGAGGCACGGAGGGGTCTCGGTAAGTAATAGATGGTCAGAGCATATACATACCAACCAAATAGAATTGACAAAAAACTCGAGCAAAAAAGAAAGCTAAAAACACCAGTGGAAATGGGAAAGTAATTACCTACCCTAAGTATCTATGTAACCATAGAGTGCATACTTAGTATTCAGACTTATTTAGTACCTAACAATCTACATAATATTCTAACAATAACACGCATTAATGACGTAATGTTTGTTAGCAAATAGGGTTGCCAGGTGTCCGGCTTTTTACAATCGTGTCCGGCGAAATATATACAAGTCCATCCTGTCCGGCTTTTGTTAGGCTTTTGGCAACCCTGCCCCGCCAAAAATGCCTAACGTGTCGCAGGCGGCGCTGGGTAGGTGGACCTCGGCGGCTCATACGAAATGAGCGAAAGAGTAAGTCACAAATGAATAACAGTAATAAATAAAAGTTTTTTTATTTTTTATTATTTTAAAGACCGGTGTGTCAGGCTTTCATGGCAAAATGTCCGGCTAACGTCTGGCAACCCTATGCACACCTTTATTAATTTCCGTGCTCCCTCAAGAATTCCTCGCAGTCCCGTAACACCACTCAGCCCACCGCAGAGAAGAACGGTTCTGGGCGCCAATTCCACTGCAGCTATTTACGACCTTGCAAGGTTATACAAGGTCACACTTTGAAAGTTTGGGCAAATTGTAAGCCAGATTTCTTAAATATCTTCCTAAGTAGATGTGTGTGTTTACATTATATAAAGTACCTTATATTGCCTGCCGGAGTCGCGGGAAAGACCGAAAGGGATACCGTGGCTCTTGGCAAAATACAGGCAACTGAAAGAACACGGGAGGGTTTTAGTCAGTAAGAGTCTGACACGCCCTCCAGCGCCGCCCAGAGCGGGAGAAGTTAATTTACCACCCCAAAAAGTACCTTATATTGTTAAATGTCATTATAATTATCGTTCATTCATTATTTACACTTTAAGATAAGTAATTTAAAACTAGATTAACAATAATCTTTTGTACAACTTTATTATGCGTGCGGAGTTTGCCTGTAAGTGATTGTGGCACAGTTGCATACACACTTTCGCATGTTACCTCTAGCATAGACCCTGTGTAAACAATTGTTGGTGAACCAGTAAAGAAATAAAAATGCAATAAAAATAACATGACCGCCCCACATATTGTGACAAGTTTGAATGGACAGCTAACCCACAGGGAATAGTTGTAGCTACACAAATTGCCCGCTTTAATGTTATAGTAATTTTTAACCATGTGTTGCTTTCCCCTCCAACTACAGCCCTCTATTGTCTGTATATAGGACAAGCCAAACGCAATTTATCGGTTACAATCCAATCCTGAGCTGCGACTGAGAATTTTCTATCCGAAAAGCCAATTGCAGTTTTCCTGATCGATTCGAGCCTCGAGATCGAAGCGAATGAGATAGTTTTAACAGCTTTGGATGGTGGTTTACTGGATGCGTCTTTAAAATATCATAATATTCGAAAATGTGCGCTAATAAGATCAGCAGCGGCCATTATGTGGCTGACACCTGACACCATTTATATTTTTACTAGCTTTTGCGACCGACTTCATCCGCGTAGAAGTCGAAAATGGTTCTAATAGGATTTATAATTGGAATTTTACGTTATTAATTTTGTTATAACATAAATTATTATGTTAAAATGTTTGAATACTTATAAAATATAACAATCTTTATTATAGTGTGATTTAAAGGTGGGAGAAGCAGCTTTCTCTCAAGTCTCCCTGGCTGGTTATGGCAAAGCAGACTTTGTTAGGAAACTGCACATCTTGAATTCGAAGGGGTAATTTGATGGTGTTAGGGGAATCCTAGGAAAAAATACAGACTCTCCTCGAGAACAACCTGTCAGTATAGTTGCCTCGATTACATTGCGATGTAATGTTTTCACTTGCAATCTGGTGCCATTATTGCATAAATCAAAAAATGTATAAGTTGGCGAATGAAAGTCTTGCACAACATTAGAAATTGGTGAAGGTTGAGTACCTAAACGTCGGAGATACAGCCATTTCAATGCCTCGTTTTTTGGCTATTGGACGCTCATCAGTGTTATGATCACCATCGGCATCAGCGTAGGCATCAAAGTGACCATTAAGTAGATAGATCTTGGGAAAAACGTAGCTTTTTAATGGGTTGGTCTTCTGTACCAAATTTGGCATACAGGTTGCCATTTCGATACACTTAGATTAAATACAAATAGGTACATTTGACCGGCTGCAACTAACTTGCAGAGACCGCCATATGTAGAGTGTTATAACATGTTACATGTCTAATGTATACTGTTATTTTGTCCCATGATTGTTGCACTGACGGTCATGAGATATAACAGCAAATTCATCCCAATTGTTCGTCACATGACGCACAATTTCTTTACGAATATCCATTGATTGTTCTTGTGTGCCATACAACAGATAAGAAAGCGTACGGAAAAGGCATGCGCCATCCCCCACTATTGGTACAATAGTAACGTTTATTAATTTCCCATTGTTGTTACCCACTCTGCTCCCATTTTTAAAAATAGACACAGACAAATGTATAATTGTAAGAAAATTGCGAAAAATAATACACACTAAATTGAACTTCTAAGACAAACTACTACCTACTTAAATATCTATAGATATTAAAACAACAAGAAAACTATATTAGGATAGGTACATAACAAATCAAATTCAGATATTTTTATAATTAAAACTAAAAACCTATATTATACATTAACAAATCAAGCTCAAAGAATCATAATTAATTATTATAACAACAAATGAAAAAGAAATTAAATTAATTACACTCAAAATATTCTAATGAAATAGTGAAAATGAACTTCCAAACAAATTATATAGCAATCGCAAATATTCGCTAAGTAGGTAATCTAAGAGATTTCCAAGGAATTTTCGAAGGAAAATGAAGGTATAAGGTAAGTCCGTGGATCGCCCGCAGGACACGGTGGAGCATACGGTGGAGGTCTGCCCGGCTTGGGCAGAGCATCGCCGTATCCTCGTGGAGGCGATCGGTGGCGGGGATCTCTCGCGTCCGGCCCTGGTCCAGGCCATGGTACGGAGCGAGAGGGTATGGGAGGCCGTCACCTCCTTCTGCGAAGCAGTAATGCTCGCGAAGGAGGACGCGGAACGCGTGAGGGAGAGGCAAATTTAGCGCCCTCACGCCCCTAGCCGCTGCAGGAGACGCCCTGGGCGTCGGGAATCAAGAGCCGATTCCCGGCCACCGTAGGCGCGGGCTTGCGGACGGTGAGCAATGGGTAGCTCGCCATCCGATAAGGACCAGGCCTGGGTCAAAAAAAAGGCACTGTTCCCTCTTAACAAGTGTGCTTATGTAAGGCGCAATATCAATGCATTCAATATTTCTTTATATTCTTTTATATTTGACATTCCAATTTTAACGAGTATTGCATTGCACCAAGCTTTTATGTGAGTTCAACGTTTTTTGAATAAAATCGGATTGAGTTTTCAAACACGTGTCAAATTAAAAAATAAATTTAAATCAAAAGCACTAAGGAGTATTGATATCAACTTCGATGCAAATCACCCCCAAAATAACTTTCTTCCCCTTTTTAATCCCGTTAGGCGATGAGTTTCAATAAAATAAGAAACACGACTTCCATCAATTCTGTTAAAGAATGTTTATGCAATATTTGAAGTAGATTGGACCAAGGAATCACGTTGTCCCATACAAACTTTGCCCTAGTTTTTCACCCCCTTAGGGGTAGAATTTCGGAAAATTCTTTCTTATTGGATGCCTACGTATTACAAAGAACACACCCTCCAAGTTTCAGGTCTCTACGATCAGCGGTTTCGGCTGTGCGTTGATCCGTCAGTCAGTCATTCAGGACTAAGCATTTTATATGTATAGATAATAAACTATACCTACTTAATCTATCTTGTTTTGTTATTAGTAATGAAAACATCACACGCAGTCGGTAGATAAAAACTTTGTTTACTGTTCAAATTAAATCAGTTTCCCGATTCTCGAGAGGCCATCCAATAAGCAGTGTTTTTTTAGGGTTCAGTAGCCAAATGACAAAAAAGGAACATACAATTACGTCCTGTCCATCTGTCCATCCGTATGCTACGAAGTCTATGCTACAGATGCACAACTTCAAAGCCAAGCTTCTTAAGCCCAATGTGCCAGTGCCATATTTGTGGCTTTTTGTCCATGACTGCATTAGATTACCTACAAATTATATAAAATGTTTCCCTCGTTGTTGATTTTGTTATTGTTTCATTTTATAATTTAGAACGTAAGTTTGTTTTAATTGTCGATGATTTTGGTGCACGGTTAAACTCTAATGAGTTTATGTTTGCTCCAACTTATTATGTATAAAGAGGTATGTATACTACGAAATGAATAATAAAAAAAAAAGACATTGTAAATATTACTTACCTAGAAGCACCTTATATCGTAACTACATAATAAATGTCGAAAAATGGCACCGCCCAGAAAGAAGATCACCAAAAACATTTCATGTAAAGTAGGTCGCCATGATGATGATTGGAAACGCATATCTGCATAAAAGAGTGATAAATATAAATGTTGATGTCTGCTTCGGGAGAGGAAGGCCAAAGAAAAGATGGGTGGATTGTGTGAGGAATGATATGAAACAGAAGAGAGTGAATGACAGCGTGACGGTTGACAGGGGAGAGTGGGAGAAGAAAACGTGATGCGCCAACCCCACGTTACATGGGACAAGAGCAGGAAGATGTCATGTTATTGGTAGAATACGGAATACGTTAATATGCACATTAACTAGGTTATCTGCAAATTACCGGGAACGATCGGTGAGTGCGTAATTTTACTTAAAGTAGCAGATATCTGTACTTTACCTAGTTAATCTGCATATAAACGGTACACCGTTAAATCGCGGAAGACAGAGAGCGAAACACTTTTGTCTCGTTTTCTGCCTAATTTGATCGTTTATTCCAGTGGAGTAACGAACGAGTTAAATTTTAATTACATAATATTGTATTGATTTTTTTATTACTTTGTTTATGTGTATTTAAAATAATATTAATAATTACAATGAATTCGAATGTTTTATTCAAGCAAAGAACCTGTTTTATTATCCTAACCGTATGATTTATCGTTAGTCTGCAGATTACCTAGGAAGTCTGCAGATTAACAAGTGAAAGTTAGTAGATAAAAACTGGAAAAAAAAACTACTTTTTTAACGGACTCAATCAGATAATCTGCAGATCTAATTGATTTACGCATACCAAATTTCAGCTTTCTTGGACTTCGGAAAGTGCCCTAGAGGATGATGAGTGAGTAAGTGAATCTGTCTGTCAGTCAGTCAGTGACGAAATCGAAGTAATTCAAGTATAAATAAGTGAGCAATGACCTGTTCTTGCACAGATGCGACGCACAGTTTAATTTTTCTTATTATTTATTACAAAAGTAGTTTACTCTGCAATCGGCATTTTTGTTTTTGTTGTCATTTGCCAATGTCGTAACCACAGAGTATGTAATGTTGTTACAGTAATTACGCAATATATTATTGTCTTTGTCTGTGGCCTTGACATCAACCGATGAAGAATCAATTTTTTAAATAGCGTTTATTTGTTGGCTAAATACGAGGCTTTTGGCTACTTTTGTATTTGTGTATTTTGTGTTTTTATTTTATTTAAATTTGTTTGTGCAGAATAAACGTATTTTCTTTTCTTTCTTTATAAATAAAATCCAAAGTATAGAAGCTAGACCAATGAAACCCGCTAAAGTCCCACCGTGCCCAAATAGACACGCCAAATGGGATTGCGGGATTTTAGCGGTTGTGTTTTATAAGTCTGCTAAGTACAGACGCCAGCATATCAATCTACTACAATCTGTCAAATTTCTTTAATAGATTTTCAACTTTATCACTAAAGCATAAGGTTCAAAGCTGATTGGGAAAATTTGACAGTTTCGGGTAGTTTGACCTGCTGGCGTCTGTACATCTTATCCTGAGAATTTGAGCTCTCTAGTATTATCCAGGCCGAAGCTGTGAGGGTTTGAAAATAAGACGAAACGCTTCGAGAAAAGGTAGGTAGTGCTCCTGCGTTTTGTTTTGGCTCGTCTTAGCGGGGGCACTATTCGTACTGCGCGCCCAGATTTTTACTGCGAAAACTTCTTTATGAAGATTTCTCACCGGGACTATATTTATTAAGGCATTAGAAATATAATGTGTGACAAGTAACAACAACAAAATATGGTTTCCGGACCTTTGACGGATATTTATATATTTTTCGCACGTGTTTTTTATGGACTTTTCACACAGCATTGTACCATCGTAATACAATACCAGTGAAAAACTATCATTAGGTATTTTATTGATCCACAGACACAAAAAATATACTGGATTGAGCCTAAGAGTAGTGTCTTATACAGTACGTGTCGTGCAGATTTGAATGGAATAAACAAGGAAGAAGGAATGATTTTAGCAACTCCTGGCACGGTAAATTATGTACAAGTATCAAATAGTTTGACCGTTTCAAAAAAGTTTTTCTTCAGAGCGAGCTTCGCGTCAGATAGCGTTTGGGGTAATCTAAAGAGTGACGACGGAAACAGTTTCAAAATTTTATCTATTCCTGCCGGAATAGTCGCTAACTATAAAGTTTCAGACCAAAACCAAGATATTCGGGATTGTAAAACTCTAACCAGTCTGGTACGGAATAACTACGTGACCAACAACACATTCAAAATTGCTACAGAATATGATGGGCCGTTTTGTGTTCAAGGTGTGAAAGTTAATGGACCATTTTTTTGCAAATGCACACCCGGTTATACCGGTGAGCGATGCGATGTTTCAGTCTGTGAGAACTATTGTATCCAAGGTAATTGCAGTTTCAATGATGAAAGGCTTCCTAAATGCAGGTAAAACATATTCTAGTCCTTGTGTTGGTTTCCTTGTTTAAAGTTATGCCTAATTTCACATTTTTGTTATAACAGATGTAATGTCGGATATTCCGGGGTAAGATGTGAAGTCAACGCGTGCTATGGTTATTGTCTGAACAATGGTGACTGTTCTTTGAATGAAAAGAGTGAGCCAGTCTGTCAATGCACAGGAGTTTATTTAGGTGATAGATGTGAAGTATCAGAATGCTTGAACTATTGTTTCCAAGGTAACTGCAGTTTCAATGATGAGGGACTTCCTATATGCAGGTAAAACATATTCTACTCTACACTTTCGACTCCACCCACTTTTCATAGAACTCATACGCCATGCCGCCATACATATTGGAAGTGAACCCTCCGGGAGGGCTGCCGGCATTACGTTTGCGCTAAAGTTAACCATCGCGGACAGTCAACGGCATTAGGTTTAAAACCGTGTTATAAAACACTGTAAAACGAAGTAAAATTGTTTTTTAGGGGGTCTTGTGGCTATACGTAGTTTCCGACCTTTTAAATTTTTAGTGAATATTTGTAACCGAAAACAAAAAAAAATGCCTTGATTTAAAATCAACGCATATACTAATAAATCTTGTGAAAATATACATCAGATTTTATCTTCACGGTTTATAATGCTGCATTCGCTAAGAAAAACCTACATTTAAAATGAGCCCTCCTCGAGGGCTCCCGGCATCCCATATGCGACTAGGTGAACCCTCTAGGAGGGCTCCCGGCACTGAAAGTATTAAGTTAAAAAAAAGAAACATTATTTCAATTAACATAAGTGCGTTCCTTTACGCTGTTTGTCGTACCTTTAAAGTAAAGAATTGGTTCTAGTTAGAGACTCCGCGACTTCCACGTGTCATTGCCCAATATTAAACAAACGGTGTAGACGGTAAACATTCTAGTTGTGCCTTTGAAACAGGCCACAGAAGAGTAGAGAAAAATAAATGAAAATTAAACTAAACTTAAAATATCATGAAACTACACTCGCGAGCAACCAAATCGACTCAAGCCTTGTCGGCGCACACATACGTTGATACAACTAAAATTATGAATGGAAATTATTAAAATGATATGTCATTCGAAAGCTTAAGATGTCAGCTTTAATTTGATATCATTATCATTGAAATCCATCCATAATTTTTGAAATAAATGATGTCTGAACGCAAGAGTAGGAAAAACGGGAATTTAGGAAAAAGGGTATGTGTCTCGTATTTGACAAATTAAATAAAAAAATGTAAAAATAAAATTAATTTATTTAAATCAGTATTTCGTATTGCCCCCTCTAGCCCTAATTACATCCCGCAGTCTGTTTTTCATGGACCTTATCAATTTTTTGACATTTTCTTGAGGAATGCCGTCCCACTCCTCTAATAATGCTGTCTTTAGCTCGTCTACGCTTGAAGGGACTGGATTTCTGGCCCGAACTCTTCTTTTAAGCTCGTCCCATAAGTGCTCGATGGGATTCATGTCAGGACTGAGCGCAGGCCAGTCCATCGTGCGTAATTCGACCTCTTGCAGAAACTGTCGAGTGACTCGTGCCGTGTGGCAGCGGGCATTGTCGTGCATTAACACGAAGTCTTCACCGACAAACCCTGCGTAGGGCACAACATGATCCAGTAGAATGTCGGTGATGTACCGATCAGCTGTTAGCCCGCCTCCTCGGCCGCCCCCAGGCACGAAAACATGTTCGGTTTTTCCCTCTAAAGAGATACCAGCCCACATCATGCAGGAAACGCCGCCATATGCCACTGTTTCAGCGAAACAACATTGGGAAAATCGTTCCCCCGGACGCCTGTAGACTCGGCCTCTCCTGTCACTGCCATGCAGACACATTCTGCTCTCATCAGCAAACAGGACCGATCGCCATTGCGCAACGCTCCAATTGAGATGCTCTCGAGCAAATTGAAGGCGCGCTTGTCGGTGGCCTGCAGTCAATTTAGGGCCCGTCGCAGGTCTTTTTGGTGTCAAGCTGGCTTCCTTCAAGCGTCTTCTCACTGTCCACTCGCTGACAGCCACTTGTCGTACACGTCTCAGTTTTTGCTGCACATCAACGCCCGTAAGGTGTCGATTGCGCAGTGAGGTTGAGACAATGAAGCGGTCGTCTCTCTCTGAAGTGCACCGGTAGCGGCTCGTTCTTGGTCTCCGATTGAAGGCACCAGTCTCTTGGAACCGTCTGTATACTCGGGATACAGAAGACTGGCTCAAGTGGAGCTGGGCAGCGACTGCTCGCTGACTTAACCCTTGTTGCAACAAGGCAACAACTTGAGCGGCTTCTTCTGGTGTGGTATCCATGGGTTAGCGAAAACAAGGAATGCAATTTACGGAGATGTGTACCGGTCAACCTGTAACAAGCAACTGATAAGATAAACCGGAAGGGGGGGGGGGGGTTTATAGCGGGAGCAGGTAGCGCAAGTCGTGGATTCCTTAAGAGGTAATTTACGCTGACGGCCAATTAAAATGTGTCAATAAATCAGCGCTTAGTTTTTTTTTAAGGCTAATTCTTCAGCTTTCGAATGACATATCACTTTTGTAATTACCATTTATCGTTTTAGGAAAATCAATGTATATGTGCGCCGTCTAGGCTTGAGTCGATTTGGTTGCTCGCGAGTGTAGTTCTACAACTTGAAGGCAAATCGGTGCTCTGGTGTTTGTAGTAGTGGATGTGTGAAGAATTGCAACGTGAGGTGGTATAGTTCCACTAGAACATATCAGTCGTGGTAGTTAGCCCTGCGACATTGTCTTGGGAACGAAAGGGGCCTCTTCCACTAGCCATGATCGCCACAACACGAGGTAAGTGTTGATACCTAGTTACTGGGTTGTGTGGGTCAGATAGGCAGTCGCTCCATGTTAAAAACTGGTATTTCAAGTTTATCCGGTTAGACTGGAAGCCGATCCCAACATAGTTGGGAAAAGGCTAGGCAGATTGATTTTTTGAAGTGATGTTACCTTAGACTCGGTAACATCATAGGTTTGTAACTGGGTACACTTTTTTTTAAGTTGTTCGGGATATTTAGTTCTCATTTCACATTTTCGTAATTTCAGATGTAATGCGGATATTCCGGGAAAAGATGTGTAGTCAACTCATGCTATGGTTATTGTCTGAATAACGGCGACTGTTCGCTGAACGAGGAGGATGAGCCATTCTGTCACTGTGTTGGTACACACGGCTACACATTAAGCTATACATGTCCAGTATAAGCTTACCTCGCATTATACAGAAATCCTATACAATGCGAGATCAGCATAAACTGGAAATGTATAGCTTGATGTGTAGCCGTCTGTACTCACGAGGGATCAAGATGTGAAGCTGTTAAAAATGACTCATTCGCCAACAAGAGTACTCAGGGGCAGTACTCTTTAACGGAAAGAAACTTAACTTTAGCTGACATATTTTCAAATTGGCGAAAACCTATCTCAAAGGTTTCCGTTATTGTTGAGGCATAGTTGAATTTTACATAGTTAGGGAGAGAATATCTGCTTTTTGTAGGCGTTATAAAGCTTTCGGACGTCATTCATGTTCAGTCACAGCCAAAATAGTTTTTGTCTGCTCATTGCACGGTAGAATACCTTTTGAAGTTATGGCACTGAGCTTTTATGCACGGTAGAATACCTTTTGAAGTTGAGCTTTTATTGCATAAAAAATATATTGAATTACTTGTTAACGAAGATCAAAAGATTATATAAGCCTTTTTAATAGTCTGTCTTTAATTTAATTATGAGAGTATGTCAGTGTTACATTTTTAATTCGGTCTGACATGTAAAGAAGGTGGCTAAATATTATTCTACGGTATTGATATTATTCCGCAATGTATAATACCCCACTGTAATACAGCACCTACTACTACAGTACTACTGTACTAGTTCGGAGGTAGGTATTGTGACTGTAAGCCCACGCACGGACGTAAAAATATCGCGGCAGGATTTTAACGCGCATTAGATTTTCAACTCTCGGTGTTGAGCCGAGCGTTGAGAATCCAACGCGTTGGGACGCACTCTCGTCCCAGCGCGTTGAAAAACACACTGTTGGAATTTCAACTCTCGGGACTAAGCTGAGGGTTGAAAAACCAGTGCACGAAAAAAAATCGCCGCGATTTTATTACGTGCGTGCGTACGTGGGCTTACTGTTACTTTATACAACGTGTAACGTTAAATGCGCAAAACCTCAGACTGATTTTTAATTCAGTTGACCTATTTCAGAGAGAAAATATATCATTAAAAAAATTGTGAAGGTTTTATGTGCTGTTTCAGTTTTAGAAGATTCGTATTTGCATTGAAGATTGAAGCTATTATTATCCCGCGTATGAGAAAATTTAAATTGGTCGACAACAATTTGTGTTTGTTTACCTATTTTGGCGGGTTTGTGCATGTGATGGCTTGACCTATTAATAAATAGACACGGCAACGTTATTAATGAAGATTTTTTGAAAAATGTGACCTATGTTAAAAAGTCGTTCAACTGATTCTGCTCGTTATTCTGATCAAACTATTTTCAGGTTTTGCGCATTTAACGTTACACGTTGTATATTGTAATGTCAACAGGAAGGAAAAATTTATTTTTTATTCAGGAAGAAAAAAGGGGAATACGAGTACATTTGTATGGAGAATCGCACGCCCTGTTCCCTCTTAACTTTTACAACTGTCGCCAAATGACAGGCAGATTTATTTTTATTTTTGTTCTATTTACGGACCGACCCAGCCAGTATTTTGATTAATTAAACATTACTTAACTAATTTTCTGTCACTCGTTCTAAAACTCAAAACTGGCTTGAAATTCATGGCAGAATTAAATTACGTACCTGAATTAGGTCTTTATGGAGGCCCATCTAATGGCAATGGCAGGGCACTTCTCCGGAGTTTAAGTAGATTGAAGAAATATTACGATGAATTATGCAGAGTTTTATTTGGAAGGCTTTTGATCTTTCAATTTATTTTTAATACGTCGTGAGCCTGAATATTGTATATTCGAAGTTATTTATCGTGGGTTCGACCGCCCGGAAATAAATTAATTTGTGCTCAACCCCCTGCGCGGTGGTATGCTTTATGGTCTCTTGGGAACGGGAGGGTTATCTTCGCAAATCCGTTTTAAACCGAAAGATTTTCCAAGTATTTGTGCAAACCGCACTCAATTGCGGAAAATATATTATGTATAAACTGACGTCCCTATCATCAAAGGTATGAAAAATAAACATTAAGATGGCTTTTGTCAATGCTACCATTTATGTTAAAAGTGGCACGTCAAAACTTGGCTAATTAGCCTAGTCTAGTTACGTATCGTCTTGTCTCTTTTTCGGTCCCGATAATTACGACATGCCGTCCTACTTCCACGTCTCATCGAATAGTATGAAATTGTGCCCGTTTTGAAGATTGAATGTTGGCTAGGTAAACTACCTACAGCTACCTCTTTTCATTGGATTTTATAATCACATTTGCTAGTCTTTTCATTGTTTAATCTAAACGGCCCTAGTAAACAATGTTTCGTGTTGACGCATGTCTGAAGTCCATTAACGGATTACTAAAGACTTTGGGAGGACCACTCGGGTGCTATTTTAGCCACGCTTAGACGCCACTATTACATTCAAGTGGCGGACGATTAAGTGTTCAATTATTACAGTAGGTATTTATAAATACACTCACTGAGTTAATAATGTTTTGTACTGTAGGGGGATGCGCTAAGGTAGACCGCGAATCAAATTTTTGTTCGTTTTTTGAATGAAAATTTTGAAAAGACGAATGAAAGTTTGAATATGGAGACAGAGCAGTGTCAGGTTATATGTTGGTTAAAATATGACTCGCGACCGTAACAAATATGGCTTTACAGAATTATAATCATGTCAAAAAAAAAAAAAGTCAAATAATTTATTTCAATTAGGCACAAAAAAGGCACTTGAACTTCAACATTTAAATAATAATTGATTCTAGTTGCCCCTTCCAAAAGGTAGTTTTCGTATGGAGAAGAATGGGCAAGAATGAATCAGCAATACAACTCCTTAAGTTAGCATAATCCTCAAATGTCATAATTTCATGAAATAATCGTTCAATAATAACATAGTAAACGGCTCCATGAAAGTCACTAATTATACAAAACTATAGTTTATGAGATTAAATAATTTTACTACCAAAAAGAAAGAAAATCATTATTACCTATTGACGGTATTCAACAATTAAAACTTGCTTAAATAAAAAATAAAGATTAAGTTCGTAAAGTCAGACAAAATAAAAAAGGGGAAGCAACTCTTCCAAATTTTTAAACTAGTGAGCCCAAGTGGCTGTGGAGCAGGACCAGCATTAAGCCAAGCATAATAGGATTACATGAACTCAGAGAGTTGTAGTTATGATTTTTATGATTATAATTCTATAAATAAGTATTTAATATGATCGCTAATCATATATTATTTAGATCAACAAACAACCTGATACTGACCTGCAAATTGCAAAAAACGTAAGAAAAATTTAATTTCGCGGGCTACCCTGACGCTTTCGCCTTAAGTATATCAAGATTATTGCTCGCCTGTTCACCCAATGCTAAGTAAATAATCTCCAATATACTTAATAGACAATCTGCAACACTTGCTTACTACCGTTGTGTGAAAAGCATGGATAGTCAACATTTTGTTAAGTCAGAAATACAATCACCATAACTCTAGCCGTTTCTCAAACCTCAGCTTTCAGTCTGACCAGTCGCCGAATATATTAGAATTTCACGGGACGCCTGCCATCTGACCTCCAACCATAATAGCCTGCATAGCTAACTTGATATAGAGTGTGATCTATCTTGTCTATGCGTACATATTACGGCGGCCGTAACCTCTCACGTGGAAAAATTGCGTGGCTCTTTATAGCCTTGCCGGCCCACGGTAGTTCCACCAATATTACGGCTGAAAGCCAATATTAATAACTTAAGTTTTCTAAGAAAAAAACAAGTAAATAGTAGCTATATTTCACAGAGGTCAGTGTGGTGTCAAATTTTTTTTTTTACTTTGTCGTGTCAGACGGGTCACACAAAACAAAGAGGTTTAATGCGAGGTATATTAATATTATGTTACCATAAACACGCAGGTCTAATGTTGAGTTATTTTCGTTGTGATATGATCGTAATCATACTATTAAATGTAGGTAGTTTTACTGTTTAAGTTCGCTGAAGGCGGCGCGCGGCGGGGAGCCGCTGGACTGAAACAACCGGATCTAGGCAGTTAGTTTACTTTATCCTTTGTGTTTGCTAATAAAAGGAATTTTGTTTGCTTCTCTTTAGATCTTATAAAAGAAGGCTTCAAGGCCTTTTTAGGGATGAAACAATGTAATATAGTTATAAGGATTATTTGAATAAGATGGATTATTTATTATTTGGTCCTAAAATCTGACCTTTCTTGTACCAAACATTTTCCACATTTTCCTAAGTTATTCCACGTTCGGCAGTTTCGAGGATCTACAATACCACTTTGTTATTTAAACACATCCACCAATCTGCCTAGCCTTTTTCCAACTACGTTGGTGTCGTCTTCCCTTGCATTCTAACCGGATGCAGCTGAATACCAGTATTTTACATGGAGTGACTGCCTATCTGACTTCCACAACCCAGTAACTGGGTATTACGATACCCCTTGGTAAGACTGGTTGTCAGACTTTCAGACTTCTGACGACCCGCAACGACTGTCAAAGATCCACGAATGACAGCCGGGTCCAACGGCTTAACTTGCTTTCCGAGGCACGGAGGAGTCTTGGCAAACGTAGCTTAACCTGATGGATAGACCTGTGCAGCTGTTATTACTTAGCCACGAGCTCATACAAATACAAATAAACAAAAATATAAATAATAGTTATTTAATACATATTTACGGTAAATGGCCAAAGTGCTTATTATAATACGGATGGGATCGCAGAACTCTCATCTCATGAAATCGTAATACAGTCATTCCGCGCATTTTCCAAGCAAAAGGTTTTCTTCATGACTTATAAATATAATATAAACAACAAATGAAACATGAAATCAGGTTCCCAACCTAAAAGGTTGTGAACTCCTTACTAAAGTAAGTTATGGCATAACAAATTGTACGATTCAACTAATTGAAGCGTTTGGGTGAGTCGGACAAAATGTACGCTTGTAGGTAGCCCTCAGAAGCTGAGGGTAATTTTCTGTAACCGACCCATCTGTACGTTTCCGCGTAATTAATATTGTAACACGTGCCAAACTCAATCAGAACTTTCGTACCGAGAGGCTGTATAATTCGATGCCTTGTTGTTACGATTCTTTTTTCTTCTATCACGTTTTTTAGTATCTGTCAAAACTTCGTGTATTCTAAACTTGAAATCTATCCGTTTTCTTTGCTGAAGAATGACGAGGTAATTAACCTGATTCAGTAAATTAGTCCAATGACCCCTGAGAGCAAGTGCTTAGAATATTTTTTTATTTCCGAGCTCTATTTGCATAAGAACTCGTAGCAGTTTTACTTTTTGACGAAAGAGCAAAAATTTAATTTCATTTGTTTCAAAGTCCTTCATCATAAATTCTCCGATCATTTTTCAATTTCCATGTTGATGTTTGAATATAAAATCGTTTGCTGGGCGTGTTTGCACTGTTGACAGAACTCATGTTTGAGTAACAAATGTTCCGCGCCACAAAAGATATAAACAAAAGTGGATCCTTGTTTATCTACGGAGCCTCTGTTCCGGGGTCATAATTTACACAAACGAATGACATTTAAATAATCGAGGAAACTGGAATATGAATTAGTGTTTGTGATTGTCGGAATTATGAACGAAAAATAGAAAGTTTGGAACAGATTACATGGAAATTACACTGATTCTATCGGAAAATTCGGAAAGTGGATGATTTAAAGCTCGGAGCTCAATGGGGTATTGAGCTAAGAGTGAAATAATGTGATAAAGCGGCGAGGATTCGAACGAAGACGTTTTACATTCCAACATGTTTGGCGAGATCGTTCGGATATCTGAGCTCAATATAAGGTACTGAATGGAAGTAGATTTAGTGCCTACATTTATTAGCAACGAACTGAAACGGCTTAACTATTATCCGTACGGTTTTCAGGTAAAGTAGAAGGGTATAAGAAGGTACGTTCCGTATTTTCTGTCCTTAAGGGGGATGCACTAAGGTAGCCCGCAAAATTCAAATTTTCTTTCGTTTTTTACAATTTGCAGGTCAGTGTCAGGTTGTATGTTGATTAAAATATGATTCGCGACCGTAACAAATATGGCTTTACAGAATTATAATCATTAGAATCAGTAATACAACTTCTTAAGTTAGCATAATCCTCAAATGTCATGATTTCATGAAATAGTCATTCAATAGGATTACATGAACTTAGAGATTAGAGAGTTGTATAGATGATTTTTATGATTATAATTCTATAAATAAACATTTGATATGATCGCGAATCATATTTAGATCAACATACAACCTGACACTGACCTGCAAATTGCAAAAAACGTAAGAAAATTTGAATTTCACGGGCTACCCTGACGCTTTCGCCTTAAGATAAATCCCGTGAGCTTTTTCTTTCGTTGACTCTTACGATTTATAGCGTTACAGACATCTGTTATAGCCGATTTCATAGCCCTCCCTACCTATTACATTTTTTTCGCAAATTTATGATTTTTGACGCTGTAATTTTCAGCAGCAGTAATATATTTTAATTATTTCATTATGAATAACGATAGTGCCATTATCTTTCTAATTTTACACATTTTAATTTTTCTTTTGGTGTAATTTACTATAGATATTTTAAAAGAAAAACCGTTGGCGATGGAACTTAGACGCTCAAATTCACATTGTTTCATTCAGTTGTAATAAAAGTTAAAATTAATAAAAGATAAGTTGAATGTTTTACTTGTTTATTGGAGTTCTAGAACTTCTTTAAATTCCTTGAGTTTTCACGGATAAATCGTAAAGAAAGCCAATAAACGTCTTGATTCAGCGTCCATTATATTTCAAATAAACACAATTTTATGAAATTAACTAAATGATATAAAACTTCTATCTGCAATCAATGCGTTTCATTCGTTTTCATTTCTCAATATAATAAGACATAATTACAATAAATAAAAGTAAAGTACTATATTATATTCCGCGTCAATTACACGAAAAGAAAAATTAAAATATGTAACTCCTTACAAGAAAGAGAATGGCACTATCGTTATTCATAATCAAATAATTAAAATATCTTACTGCTGCTGAAAATTGCAGCGTCAAAAATCATGAAATTGCGTAAAAAATGTAATAGGGCTCTTAACAAAACTGTCTCGACACATGCGACTAACTAGGTACAGACGCCAGCTGATGTGCTGGCGTCAGTCCGACCTACTACAATCTGTCAAATTTCTTTAATAGATTTTCAACTTTATCACTAAAGCATAAGGTTCAAAGTTAACGCATTCAAGGACACTGTACGAGACACAATAGAAGTTTTATTGTTATGACGCCTATGTACGTATAGTGTCCTTCAAAGTGTTAGGTAATTGGGAAAATTTGACAGTTTCGGGTAGGTTGACCTGCTGGCGTCTGTACTTGGAAATATTTGTGTGGCACAGGAGGGGAACGTAAGTACTTTAAATTTTATTCAAAATAATTATTAAAATGTATCCATAATATGCAGATACCAAATGGCTTTATAAGGTTCGAGTCGGGATCCAAAATGATCCTTTATCGCTATGCCATCGCACTGAGCGTGCGGTGGGGACTTTATCAAAGATTATAAAATTTCCACTCAAAATTGGGAAAGGTTTGCAACGGGGCCACCTGATGTTAAGTGGCCACCCACTGGCAGCGAACCTTCCCCAACTGTTGAGTGATACTTACAAAATTTAAGGGACTCACAAAAATAGTACGACCTTCTAACGTATCTCGTGTGTGCCTATTTTAAGAAATCTGGGATCAAATTGTTTTTAGAAGACAATCCACGTCTACATACATACATATGAATGTGCACGTCATTCATATTCTATTAGAGAAAAAGTGAGTCTGCCCTAGTCGGTGTCGACGGCTAACTGAACACATTTAACAGCCAAAAAAAAAACTTTAAAGTCGGTGTTTTTGGTTTTGAATTTTCGTTTTTTTTCCAGCGATTTCCGAAATTAAAGTTATTTTTCACTTTGTAGTGTTTTTTTGGTAGTCTGTTGTCTTTTTTTTGTAATATGCTTTTATTATTCACTTTTTATTTGTGGTACAAAATCGAATACCTGCTATGTAAATAACAGTGACGGGAACTTAATATAACATCATCCACAAAGGCTAAGTGGGAAAGTAAGAAACTCCTCTTTTTTGGAAGTCGGTTAAAATTAGGCCGAATTTTATCGGGATCCTCATTACCTGTTCACATCACTCTGGAGTCTGTAGTCTAGAATTTCTAAAATAGTCGCAGACTATAAGAATTTAATATTCAGTCCCTAAATTAATTCGGCATGCCTACCAGTCCAGGTCGTTAAGATGACACGGCCTAGACAAGGCCACAAAGCCTTTAGTCAAACAGCTTAGCTTTCAGAGTTTCAGTTAAGATGATTTATTAGGAGTCGGAGGAGTCGGTGGACTCTCGGGGTTTGTTAGCGGTAACGTCGGCTATTACCGCGCGGAATGGACTAGAGATTGCATTCTGGGATTTTAATTAAGTAGGTATAGGTACAGACGCCAGCAGGTCAACCTACCCGAAACTGTCAAATTTTCCCAATCAACTTTGAACCTTATTCACTAAAATAGTGATAAAGTTGAAAATCTATTAAAGAAATTTGACAGATTGTAGTAGGTTGATGTGCTGGCGTCTGTACAATATGTCGGACGATAGAAGATCATCTATACATATTATAAATAAAGTCGCTTCTATGTCTGTCTGTGTGACCGCGTTGTTCTTCTAAATTTATAAAAATATTTTTTTTTAAAGCGA
Source organism: Xanthia icteritia (assembly GCA_949128155.2). Lineage (NCBI taxonomy): Eukaryota > Metazoa > Arthropoda > Insecta > Lepidoptera > Noctuidae > Xanthia > Xanthia icteritia. The sequence continues at coordinate 19,766,810 of OX421932.2, forward strand.
CACTAAGTTGGCAGCTACGGGCGAGTGGCAGGCTACACGTGAAGCCCGACCGCAGACCAGAAGTGCCGCCAACGCTCGAGCGATAACACGTTTTTCTATCTTCTGACTGGAATACGGACTGCTGCCGCCTGCGGTCGGGTTCGGAATCATGACTGCAGCGACATGACGCCGCGACAAATCGCGTGCAGTTGCTGCCTGCGGTCGAGTACGGAATGGTACCTTTAAACTTACTTAAGATAAAGAATCTCGTTGCCTTGCCAAGTCGTAAAAACCGTGCGAAGCACGCGCTAGTTAAATTATAGTAATATACTTAGTTTAGTAACGCTAGTTTTTCACTAAAGTTCATCGACGTGACTTTAGGCAATCTTAAGAAAATCTAATAGTAGAGGATCCGACCTAGGAACGACCTTCACCCATCTGTTTTTAATGGATGAAAGTATTTTAAATCAAATTTAGTATGTTAGAAAATATATCGCGAGTGAGTTGGCTAAAAAATTCATTGCCAGACGCAATTAATAAAAAATTCAAAAATGCCTTTTTTCAAGGATAATCTTTGCTACTAACTCGACCTTTGCCAATTGTGAGTCAATTCGGAGTTAATGACTTAAATAGGTGACTATTTGGCCACCTAAGTTTAGGAATGTTCTTGGCGCCCAGTACCCATAAGTGTTATATCAATGGACAGTGCTTTTTTCAAGAGAAATATTTGTTACTAAAACGAATTAATCGTTAAATGAATGAGAGCAATTTTTGAGAACAGTCTTTTTGAATTTTTTAAAGGTCGTCTCTAGGTCGGATTTTAGGCTATAAGCTGTCACTGGTACCAAGTAGATACCTACCTTAGTCAGGTTTCTTTTACTTTGCAGTTTATACATAAAGTATTAAGAAGTATCTTTCTTTTTCGTGTGGTGTATGGTTAACCTGGTGCCAGAGTTTTTATGCCACCCATTGGCTTCTGACTTGGGTGTATCGTGTTCAAACTCGAGTCACACCACTGGGCTATCACTGCCACTAAAAACATAACTGTATTATTTAACAGCTCCGCAGAAGAACCAGGGTAATAGATATAGTCCGAAGATTTGCCAAAATTAAGTGGCAATGGGCCGGACACATTGCTCGCAGAACATATGGCCGATGGCGCCGAAAGGTTCTGGGGTGGCGACTGCGTATCGGAAGACTTAGCGTTGGACGGCCTCCCACAAGGTGGACTGAAGATCTTGTGAATCCGCAGCAATCCGCTGGATGCGGGAAGCACAGAAGACAGAACCCTATATCCAGCAGTGGACGTCTTTCGGCTGAAATGATGATGATGATTTAACAGTTCATAAAGAAATAATAATTACTTTCCTATCTACAAAATTTACATAATAAAAGCTTGTTACAAAGCGTATTGCTTTATCGAGTTTCAGCCGTTTTTATCTACCGAAAGCATGACACAAAAATGCCGCCCAACTTTTAATTTTAGACGAAAATTCGCGCTATGGAAATGCTCTGTTGATATTTCACGGTCAATTTAAGTGACGTCAGCTGCAGCCCTTTCACCTCGCTTTACCTTCCAACTGCGTAAAATGTCTATAGGAAACATTTTATTTTTGAACGTTTTATTTGGCAGGGTGGACTTTTGTCTCTTGATCGTTGCGTCTCTTTTGTTCTGAAGATTACATAAAGCGGCCAAGTGCAAGTCGGATTCACACACGAAGGGTTCTGTACCACCGTATAATGTTAAACTACATAAAAACATATGTAAAAAAAACACGTTTCTAGAATGGGGACCCAGCCCCCTTTAATTTTTAACTTTATTCAATTTTTTGTTATAGCGACCATGGTAGTAGACACTCTGTGAAAATTTTAAGTGTCTACCGTACAGTTTATTTAGAGATACAGCCCTGTGACAGATGGATGACAGCGGTGCCTTAATAGAAGGGCGCCCTTTGGGTACGGAACCCTAAAAATATAGGTCGACAGTGAATTGGGTTCAGTGCAAAGTGGATTGTATGCACTGGTTTAGAATGCAGTTAGCGCTGCTCGGAGTTTCGGGCGGTATAACGACAGCTATGCATAGTGAAGAGGATAATTTATATGACTTTACACATCTGAGATGCAAAACGTTTTGAGAGATTTATCTCTCTACTAGATCCAGCCCGCGGCTTCGCTCGCGTGATGTTCGAAAATCATTACCAGGATAAGTCCTATGTGTTAATCCAAATTATAAACTATCTGTGAGCCAAATCCGTTAAGCCATATCCAAAGATACAAACTAGGAATAGAATGTGACGTTATTTCAAAAGACCGCTAAAGTTGCCGCTAACAGATTGGTGACCGCGGAATACTTTGTTATAGAAGCTCAGAAAGATACTGAGTCATGTTCTTATCATAATCCTTTTATCTCCCATGGGACACACTCGAAAAGAGGAAGTATCATCCGTAACTTTGAGAAGACTTAAGTAACTATGTACTTAACTGACAGACGATAATATTGTATATGTCACCGTTTATTTATGAACTTCGTTAGTTTATAATCTAACGGTATTATTTCCGTTCGGTTAATAGGTAATAGGTAATACGGGCTGGTTTCCGCAACTCCACGTCAAAGCGCGTATTTTGCGTACGGGTGGGAAAAATCTGCTATTCGATCCACCCCAGCTTCTCAAAGAAGGCCAGCAACGCCTTCGTGTTACTGGCAATCTCGCGTAGGGTATCTGGGTTACCGAAGTACTTTGCCCTGTAAGTGGCGACCACCGGGCAGTTTAACAGCACGTGAGCTGCTGTCTCGTCGTCCTCCATGCAGGCTCTGCAGAGCGGACTGTCTGTGATTCCTATGACAAAGAGGTGTTTATTTAATGACCCATGGCCAGTTATAGCTGCTGTAACCGTACGCAGCTGCTGTTTAGTTAATCGGAGAACCTGTTTCGTGAGGCGGCCATCTATTGAAGTTCCGTTCGGTTACAAACTCTCTAAAAAATTTTAAAATTTAATGCATTATTTTTCGATCCATCCAAATACATATATATCCATAGATCCATTCCTGGGATACCGACAAATTATGGTATCCAACTGGCTTGCAACGCACCTTTGCACCTTCCGCTAATACCACAGAAGAGTACAGAGGTTCCCTCCCCAAAATCATTTAAATAAAAAGTGACTCTTGCTACGACACAATAAAGTGCAATTCATGTCGCACAGCGCTAATTACCTACAGTTATATTCAACTAGAAATATCTTCTGACAACGTTACGCTTACTGAACTTTTTTTTTTTTTTTTTTTTTTTTTTGTTCGGGGTGGAAAATCCTCATGGATGTCCTCCGCCCTGGGGTGGGCAGAGGGGTCTGTCAGACTCTTACTGACTAAAAACCACCCCGGTGTTCCATCTCACACCTACGCCGGGGTCGCGGGAACGTTCAAATCTTCCGCGACCCCGACTGGTGCCAGCCCGCCTCTGCGGGCTCCGTCTCGTCGGGCGGGGGGAGTGAGGTGTTTGACTCCCCCCGCGACGTCTAAGAGGGGCGCGCGTGGAACACTACGCGCCGCCGCCTCGGGTCCAGATGTATGGGGGGCGACGGACGTCCCCGGGTCCGTCGCCCCTGGACCCATTTAGGGGGGCTGGAAGAGGGCGTTGTCCGCCCTCCGCCGACGCCCGGTGCGCCTGCTGCGGGCCGGGTGAGAGGATGAAATCTCTCTCTCCCGTTCCGCAGCCTCCTTCTGCGAGATTACTACTTCGCAGAAGGATACCACCGCGTCCCAGGACTCTTCGCTGCCGACCATCGCACTCACTACGGCCGGCAGCGACAGGTCACTGCCTACTTCACTGATGAGGGCACGGCGCGGCTCCTCCCAAGCGGCACACTCTGCCAGCGTATGCCGCGCCGTGTCCTCCCGACGCTTACTGAACTGGCCCAACAAGTCGAGCCCGCCGCGACTTGTAGCTTCATATCTAAAATGTCGAGTGAACCATCTTTATTCGTCTGTGCTAATACTAAATAGCCTGCCTAGCTGCGAGCAACTTGGAAGTAGCAACAATCACAGTTCTAATCCATTTTACCCAGTTCTCAATTTTTCGACTTAGGTATAATCTAAGGGATCTCTCGCGTCCGGCCCTAGTCCAGGCCATGGTACGGAGCGACAGGGCATGGGAGGCCGTCACCTCCTTCTGCGAAGCAGTAATGCTCGCGAAGGAGGAGGCAGAACGCGTGAGGGAGAGGCAAATTTCGCGCCCTCACGCCCCTAGCCGCCGCAGGAGACGCCCTGGGCGTCGGGAATCGCAGGCCGATTCCCGGCCACCGTAGGCGCGGGCTTGCGGACGGTGAGCAATGGGTAGCTCGCCGTCCGATAGGGACCAGGCCCGGGTCGACGGCGCGTTGTGTTCCACGCGCGCCTCTAAGAGATGTCAGCAAGTGAAGGGGTCCGATAGGACCGATGCCTGCCGGGGTTGCGGGAAAGTCCGAAAGGGATACCGTGGCCCCTGGCAACGTACAGGCAACGGAAGGAACACGGGTGGGTTTTAGTCAGTAAGAGTCTGACACGCCCTCCCGCTCCACCCAGAGCGGGAGAAGTTATTTGATAATTTCCAACCCAAAAAAAAAAAAAAAGGTATAATCTAACGGAAATAATGCCGATAGGTTATAAACTAACGGTTCTCACAATCTTAAGGTGACATCATGTATTCTTTATTTCCCTACCCTTAATCTGGTATCTTAACGTATTTCTTTTTAATAATATAATATTTTCATAAATAAGAATAACGTTTAGTAGCAAAAAAACAAATGAAAAACGTTAGTGTCACGGGACCTAGTTAGCAATAAACTATTCTTTCTTTCCAACTTTGCCGGTCGCCGGGAACCACGAGAGAATACTTAGCACAATCTATTGGTATTCTTTGATACTGAACAATTAAAGTAAGGTATAAGATTTATTTCAGTTCCAATTACAGTGTCCACCATCGGCCACTGTGTAGCCAGCTGCGCACCATTCATAAAGAGTATCTCACCGAGATTTATCTCAGTATTACAGACGAGCATCGTCAGCCACTTTTAATACATACTTAGCTACACAAACAGCTGTATTCGTAAACAAACTGAGCTTAACTTAAATGTTGGTCGGTGATAACTTTGATATGATGTATTTACATTTTTAATTTTGTTAATAACACTAGAGCTCGTAGTTCGTTCTTCGTTTACATACATTTTTCTGTTTTATCTTGAGACTTTTAGATTAAATTCTTGTTCAAGCAAGACATTTTATGAGAAATATCTTGATTAAAACTCGGGGTTGAAAAAAAATTCACACGAGGTTCTGTAGACCACTTGAGTGTAAAACTTACTTAAGTTTCTACTCATAGGTGGTTTTAGGCTCAAAGCCGGTTACCTATACTATAATAATAAAATAATAATAATATAATAAAGAGGTAAAATTTGTTTGTTCGTAAGTTTGTATGTAGGGTATAATCTGCGAAACTACCAGTCGGACTTGAAAAATTACTTTTGCATTGGAGAGCCCGATACTTGCGGAAGGCTTGCGGACGTCGCGGGCAGAAGACTCGGGATTGAAATATTACGTTAAATGTCACATGAGCTTCTGTAGACCTCTTGTAGACAGATAGATAGATAGATAAATCTTTTATTTAGCGCACACAAAAAAACAGCACAACATACAAAAACACGATTAAATAATTACTAATTAGCTATTAGGAAATAGCTGCAAGGTGCCAATATAAAAACAAATAAAAAAGGAAAAAAAAAAGACATTGTGATGACACTATTGGCTATGACACACTTTATAATAATGGATTGACAACGAACATAAAAAAGTGCGGTGTGCGTCTCAAGGTTGCACCAAATGAGAGTCCAGCTCAGCATGTGCCAGGCAAATACACCTGACGCTGATATTCTGCTGAATCCTTGCAGTGACATACGGACGTCGAGTAGATGAGATATAAGACTTACTTAAGTTTCTACTCATAGTTGTAGGCTCAGGGCCGGTTATCATCTTATCATGTACATTTATTAACCGATTTATGTTTTTGGTTTACTCACGTGTTTATTCCGGGTTTACCCAACTAGTCATTTAAGTTATAAGTACATTGTTTAAAGCAAAACAACAAAGGCTTTAAAAACAAAGTAGGCAATGCCTAGCACATGATTAATTAAGCTTAAACGTTGTATACATTTCACTGAGCTTTGTAGAGTACCAAACAGAATACGTAATAACTTTCGGTGTGATCCGTCAAACGCCAGTTGTCAGTTAGCACCACTTACACAAACCATACAACAAGATATTTCACATAATGCTGTTGTTCAGAATTCCGGTCGTTTTTCTGTAATTACGCGCTGAATGTGGCGATAAACGTCGGAACGGTCGATAAAGCAATTATATCCGTACCCCGGACGTAGGGTTAAGTTGTACGACTAGGGGGACTTTTAAGCCACACTCTAGCACCGTGTTTTAAAAAAGATAATACAAAAAAATGGTCAAAGCTAAAATTATTTTACACTAGCTGACCCGACAGACTGTCCGATATTCAAAACACAAATACCATAGGAAAAAGGATGTTAATTTTTTTCCCAAATTTTAATTTTCCATTAAACTTTTCCAATTTTTTTTCCATAAAACTTAATTTGGACTATCACGAACATTTTAAAACAATAAAAAATGATGCGCTTGCCAACAAAGAGCGTTTCAGCGATTCTTATGTCTTTTGTTTTCGAGAATTGCGACGGCTAATCCAATTGGGTGTTTCCGTACTCGGGTTAGCGAAGGGTTAACTTTCACAACGAGTGGGACTTTTGAACCACGTCCGTAGCAAAGTTGCACTTGGCGAAGTTCTTTTTCAGTTTTTGTAGTTTTTCGTTCTAGCGATTTGTCATACTTTTGCTGGCTGAAAAGTGCGACGGCTAATCCAATTATTTCCGTATGCTCTGGTTTGTATAGGGTAAAATGAACGACATGAGAGACTCTTGAGTTGCACTGTTGCACAGAATTTCAAACTTTTTTAGTTTTAGAATTTGTTCGTTCCATTCTAGCGTCAGTCTTTTGTTTGGTTAGTTGTATGAAATCTTGGAATTAGTCAGTACTATATGTATAGTACATAAATGAAACTTATTAACAGCTTGTTACGTTTCTTTTTGTTCTATGTTTAGTTAGTCAATATTTTAAAGATAGAATATTGATTTATTCCGTGGTCTCTTTCCTACATTTTAAGCCGATTTTACAACATATTATGTGACAAATAATACTTATAATTCATTATGTAGTTAGGAACAGGATTCAAAACTTAAATCATGTGCAGCAAGGGATTCAGTTCAGTATTCGCTGAGCGTAGGATATTGATTTTCAATTGGTGCCTGAACATATTACAATAAAAATTATTTATTTACGTAGCGCTAGCGACCCGCTCCCGCTTCACACCGTTTTTGTAACTTGAATAAACATTGAGATTTCTTTATATCTAAGTACCTAGTAGTACTAGTTCAGTGCCGGGAGCCCTCCTGGAGGGTTCACTTAGTCGCATATGGGATGCCCGGAGCCCTTACGGTAGGCTCATTTTAAATGAAGGTTTTTCTTAGCGAATACAGCATTATAAGCCACGAAAATACAATCTGATGTATATTTCAACAAAATTTATTAGTATATGCGTTGGTTTTAAAATCCAAGCATTTTTATTTATTTTTTATTTTTGTTCACGGTTTCATATATTCACAAAAAATTAAAAGGTTGGAAACTACGCATAGCGACAAGACCCTCTGAAAACACAATTTTACTTTGTTTTACAGTGTTTTATAACACGGTTTTAAACCTAATGCCGTTGCCCGTCCGCGATGGTTAACTTTAGCGCAAACGTAATGCCGGCAACCCTCCTGGAGGGTTCACTTCCAATGTGTATGGCGGCATGGCGTATGGGTTTTTTGAAAAGTGGGTAGAGTCGAAAGTGTTAAGTTTAATGTTAACGTATCATACACATGAACCTTCCGGAATAAATTCTCTAAAACAAAAAGCGTCTTCAATTTATAATATTATGTATTGATTTTTATTGGTGATCAAATAGGTACGGTTAAATGGACGTTAGTAGTAACACATGAACTATGGAAACTGTCAATACAGCTACGAAATAAGCGCGCAGTCAAAATAACCCACTTATATCCTGAAAGCCCGACACCCGAGAACGAATAACCATTTTATTTTTTGTTCTTTTTGTGGAGACACTGCAGAATGCATGCAGCCTGGGGCTTTTTCTGCTCCACTGAAAGCAAGCACAGATTTCCTTCAAGCGTATATCTCAATACACTTCCCTAACCTAAAGCGTAAGGCCGCGCGCACTTTGGATGCGTTTTCGTACGAATTTGACTCGTGCGTACACGTACGACCATGGTCGTACGAATTGAGTGCGCACACTGGATACCTTTTTTTCCGTCAAATAGGTAGTGCTCCGGTGATATCGCATTGAACGCACTAAAAATCCCAACAAGTTCGGATTTCTGAACTATACGTACGTATATGTACGACTAAGTCACACCCAGTCTGCGCGCTCCCTTTGTACTTGGAAGGTCGGGATTGTTCGTGCGTGTTCGTACGTGTACGCACAAGTGAAATCCGTACGAAAATGCATCCAAAGTGCACACGGCCTAAGCCTTTATCGAGTAACTATGATAGAGTAGGCAAGGCGCAGGACAGGTGGAGTAAGGCTGTGACCGAGTGGCGTCCAAAGACTGGAAGACGAAGAGTTGGTCGTTCGACGGCGAGATGGGCGGACGACATTGCTACCATCGCGAGTAGAACCTGGATGAGGCTGGCACATGATAAGAGAGGCCTCTCAGGAGTCGGTGAAGTCGGGCTGTGGATGATGATGATGATCAGAGTTGACTAAGAGGACCATTTCATATTATCCGAATAGCTATATATAACCCACACATCAAAAAAGTATTTGGAAATTTTCCAAATGTCATTTGCACCTAAAACGGTTACAATATCGAAGTCAGTGTTATAATTGCAATTCATTATTAATATTTTAGGTCACTGTTTAGCGATATTTCATGTTTACTTTACATATAATAATATTGCCAAATTAATCAAAACAGGTAAAAATTTGACAGCTATTTGCGATGTTGCCAATTTTTTAAATAAACGCTCTTTATAGTCTATTCCAACGATTGTGAGTGAATATCGAATATATTTTTCACAAAGCGTCTGCCGGCTGGTTTCCGTACCAACTGGTAGAACTACCGGTGGCAGATTAGCGCATCTTGAAAGCCGACGCGACGAGCACGACAAATGGCTATTTCCTCCAGTTATATGAATAGTCTAGTCTAGTCATCTGTGTTCATTCAAGAGAACGACATTCGAATTATTGTTACAATTAAATCGTTTATGTTTCCTAAATAACGAATGAGCCGTTTTATAGCTTAAAAATTGATGCCCAAATTACTTAAAGGTCGATTTATCAACGTACAATATAAACGTTATTGATAAGATCTCCAAAAAAAGGTTTCTACTCAATTTACTCCTCATTAACTTGATTTAAAAAATAAACAGAAACAGAGCACGTAGTCTATGCTTTACAATTTTATTATCTGTTAAGCGGGAGCGTCGTTTTATGGACCATCCCTGCTTGGAGAATTTGCAATTAGCGAAATTAAATCAGCTCCGTAGACTAACATTTAATTAAGAAGCTGACGTACCAACACCAATAGTTGTTTAATTATAACCGTTTAGAAGACGTTTTAAATGTTGTGAACAAATGAACTAGCAGAGTTGCATCATGTGGTGTAACTAAAAAACTTTGGCTAAAACTTTTAACCTTTTGACAATGTAATTTATTGTTTTCCGGGGGAAAATAAAGGGGTGCAAAACAGGGAAAAAATGTTAAAATACGCTGTTCGAGATTATGGACTTCTCCCCGTTTAAGTACCTACTTGTAACATTGTTACAGATAATAAAAGTTGGTTGGTATTTTCATTTCGGATTGTATTCCAGCTTGAAACAAAGTGCGCGCCGTCAAGCACCCTCTACGACAGCACACACAACCGGCACAATGAAAATTTGAAAAGTTTCACACTGAATATCTTCAAGTTTTCAGAAGTTAAGGTTTAATTTCATCTACATTTATTACTAGCTTTTATTTTGTTTAGAGGTATGTCTTGAAATATCGCTCGCTGGAAGCTCGTGGCTAAGTAATAGCAGCCGCACGGGTCAATCCATCAGGTTAAGCTACGCTTGTCGGGGTTGCTTCGTGGATGACTGATCATCTTTACATACCGAGACTCCTCCGTGCCTCGGAAAGTACGTTAAGCCGTTGGTCCCGGCTGTCATTCTTGGATCTTTGACAGTCGTTACGGGTATTTAATTAAATTTTTTATCATTTTTATAATATTTATCAATTTTGTCAATTTTGCCCATTTATTTTATCACAATTTTATCAGTTAAATTTTTTATTTGTTAATTATCATATTATACCCTAAATGAAAATAAAAATCGCATCAACCTCCGTTTCGTAGTTTACAAGAACAACGCAGTCGCACGATTTTGCATAGATTTATTATTTGAGTGTAGGAAATACACAGATACAACGCACACACACATGTACGTCACCACATTTTATTTGATTTTGTATGAGTTTGTTTTATTTTATTTTATATTACCATTTAATTTATTTATTATAACGGATATACACTTCCCTATGTTTATTATTCTAGTGTATGGCACTCGTGGGTTGCAGCTGAAAATCAGCGTCAGGTGGTACACTTTGTGTTGTCATCTGACATTATGCTGAGCTGAGGCCCTTTTGGCATTATAATAATGTTTGTTTTCTGTTTTTATAGTTTTAAGGTGTATTTTTTGTAATGCCAATAAACGCATTTTTCTTTCTTTCTTTCTTTTCTTTTAGTCAGAAGCCCGAAAGTCTGACAACCAGTCTTAATAAGAGGTATCGTCCAGTCTTAATAAGAGGTATCGTATTACCTAGTAACTGGTTTGTGGAGGTCAGATAGGCAGTCGCTTCATGTAAAATACTGGTATTCAACTGTATCCGGTTAGACTGGAAGCCGGCCCCAACATAATTGGGAAAAGGCTATGCAGTTTTTTTATGTCTTGAAATATATGTAGTGGAGCCATTTGTTCATGTTTGTTAGTAATTGAGCAGACAATTTATATAGGGGTTAGAAACTTTCAGGAGCGCTACTACTAATTTGTTACTCTCGTAAAACTTCGTCTAACTTCCAAAATCTGTTGCTAAGCCTTAGAGAATTCACTAACTATTTAGATTGCGTATTGATACCACACATGCCGATGATACAACTTAAAATTGGCTTGCGGCTCCCACAGCGCAGAGTCCTGTGAAAATAGATTTCAGAGCATTTTCCAATAACATCTCGGACGTCTAAAATATTCGAATATGTTACGATCGTGCATTACTTATGCAGCAATAACGATCTCAAGTACCTATGTAGATGGAGTCAGAACTTTGAGAAAAAAAATAAAAAGCCTGGCTAACATTTATGCTAATAACATGGAGCCGTAAAATAAACTATGAGCGGTGCGAGTACCGGCAGGGGAGGGTCCTCCCTCAAGTTCATAAAGAAATGCAATAAAACATAAAATTATGGTCCGCTTCAATAAAACTTCGTACAATTCTTTTTTTTTGCGGCCGTTGTTCGCATCGTTTGCACATGGCTGTGTTTGGGAAGTTGTGAAAGGGTGCAAGTCAGCAGGGCGTCGGATCCGGCAGCGTGGCCCGTCCATCCGGCACGGGCCGGTATCTTCCGGCATTTCCCCGCTCCACAATCTCTTTTCCCCCTGCTTCATTATTCGGCGCCCGCCCGGGTCGGAGGGGTGCGGGCGGGCACAATGTTGCCAATTTACTGCTTCGCATTATGCCCCAGATTTTTAGGTAGTCTCCAATCATTTTAAAGTTATTATTCCTTTTATTTACTACTCATGTACTACAGTCTTAGAAACTTAAGGTTAAACTTGAGGTCATTTGAAAGCATTTACCGGTAAGGAAACAATATTAAAAGTGGCCAGAATAAACAAAGAGAACAAAGAGACCGTTTGAATTTGGATTTTTCACCAATTTCCCAGAGAACACAAACCTACTTTACAAGAAAATTTTCATATTTCAGTTACAGGGAAATGGGTGTTTAGCTTGGCAACCCCGGCTTACGTCGAGGAGCGATGTTGGCGGCGCGCGGGTGCGTTAGTCCGCGTGGAGCGGCGCGCTGGCTTGGCTCGCCAGTTTAGGGAGCCTCGGTCCTCCCCGCACCCGGCGCCCGCCTCAGGTACGCTCGCATGCATGACGCGCCACCCTGTTGCGCACTGCACTACAATGTTTACCTAAATGCACCTTCCGATCTTTCTTATCTACACTCGGCTAACTTGGCGGGATCGCACCGTCTCTTCTCTCTATCTACCGCTAATGAACTTCTCTCCAAATGTTATATAGCCATATCGATAGGTTTATTTGTTCTCGCACTTTCAACTTACCTGGATCGATTCGCTCTTCTAAACTTGTAGATTTACACTAGGTAAAATAATAATGTAGGTAGGTTACTATTCGCTCCAGAACACCTCCCTTATAAATAATTGGCTATTTGATGCCTACGCACGCTTTGTGTTCGAAAACAAGGAGTCGCGCTGTGAGGATGTAATTATTGTATAAATGGGGTGGGTGTCTCGGTTTCCCGCCTAATTTCATGACATACGAGCTGAGAGGCGGCAAGGAAAACAATCCGATATTTGGAAAAACAACAGTATTTCTTCGCAAGTATTTTTTCTTTTTGCACAGCCTGAATTTGATAATACAATTTGGAACTTTCGAATCAGTGCGACATAAATATACAATGAAGGGGAACAAAAACAAGACGTTTGTAACTTTTCGATCAAAATAAATTCAGTTGTAACAAATTGGATTTGTTTGTTGACGGAATAATGGACACAATCCATCATAAATAACCTAGATCGATGTTTGTTATCTATAATAATTGACATCAATTTGTCCTACAAATTCATATTTTAATACTTCTTGGGAGCGGCTGATCGCTTTTTAATCATTTTGAGCCTTAACTTATTTATGACCATTTGTAATCCCCGTAATTTGTTACAATCGGTATTAATGTTTAGTTGGAAAAGCTTTCAGAGCAATAAAATGAAGGCTTTATAAATGTTTATCGGATTTCTAGAGAGAATTTTCTAAAGGACAATTCAATTTTAGAGGCGTCAGAGTTGAATGTGTAGTGGTAGTTAAAAGAAAGAACGCAAGAAACAGCCTATTATTGTCACGTCGCTGGGCACGAATATTTCTTGAAGTTCGTCGTTAAATGAACATTGTGAAGCATGAAACGCGGGACTTTTCTCTCTTTGGCATTTCCTATAAAATCCCTCGTTGAATAAAATGAAGCGTGTCGACAATAGACGGAAGAAGGTACCTACGTTCTGCAGTAATCTGCATGCAAATGATTTCTTGATTAAAATATCAGAAATAATCACAATGAACGTTCATTGTAGGAATTTTGGAGAAGGAATACTTTTCTGATTGTGCGTCATCGGTGTTTAATAAGAAAATTTTGGTTTAACTAACTATCTTTGAATTAATTGACAGACTTTCAGGGGCTGAAAAAAAAGTTAATATACCAACGGAAAAAAGAAAAAGAATTGGACGTAATTTTTCATATTCATCATGAGTATTTACTCCTTGAAAGGCTATCAATGAATTGAAAGTCGGTCCGGGCGGTAGGTGTAGTACCTACCTACTTAAAAAGCGTTCACTTTTAATACATACTACGGTCGATGCAAAATTAAAAATACTTATTCATTCATATACCTATTAAAGTTGGAAAAAAATAATCTAAATATTTTATTTCATTTCACATAAACCTACAAGGGCACTTATGAAACGTCAGAAGCTAGGTGCACGGTTCTAATTGGTCGTTTCCTATGGAGAAGAGCTGGCACGAAACTCCATGGTTACTCTTTTAAAAGTTAATAGTTTTTACAATGATTTCAAATTACAGTGTTAATAGGAAGATAGTGTAGGCCTATCAACAAGTACCAGGTACTTAGCAAAAAAGAAAATGGTCGACAGATCTACAGTCTGTTAAGCCTACAACGTTCTCACATTCACAAAATTTAGAAGAAAAGAATCTAAGTATATAAAAGATAAATAAAATAAAGACCTATTTAAACCAAATGACGACTGCCATTACGGCTGTAACAAATCGAATTTAATTTAATAAAAAATATAAAATCCGAGTACTATTCTTAAATAGTACTTATTTAAGAATCCTCCTTTGTTTTCCTTCAGATCCTCCTTTGTTTTTCGGCAGTAAGTAGTTAGGTATACGATAAAACACAATTCTTTTGTTTTTCCGAATAACATAAGCTCACCCCTTCTTTCCATCCTGTCAATCCTTACATACTCCATTTGTTTCGTTTACATTCATACATTTCACGCAACACGTTTTCGTAAACGATTACAACTAATCTGTTTTATTTTGACAGTTCAACAACATTCATTGCGTTATTTACGTTGTTGAGCAGATTTTTTTTTCGAACTTATGAAGCAATGGATTAGCAATCTATTTCAAACCGGTTCAGATTCTGATTGATCGTGTATTACGTAATTAGGGTACTGGTCATATACACATTTTAAACCTGTGACAGAAACTATATAACGGCTAGGTTCAATCTCGAATATGACGATAAGCCCACGTTCGCACGGACGTAAAAATATCGCGGCGGGATTTTATCGCACACTGGATGTTCAACTGATGGATGTGTTGAGCCGAGCGTTGAGAATCCAACGCGCTTGGACGCACTCTCGTCCCAGCGCGTTGATAAAACACACTGTTGGATTTTCAACTCTCGGCGCTAAGCAGACCGTTGCAAACCTAGTGCACGAAAAAAAAATCGCCGCCGGAAAAAATCGCCCGTGGGCTAAGTGTAGCAGTTTTATATCCGTGCTCGAATGGTGGAAGTGGGACAAATGGGACATTGTGTTTTTGTCGAAAATTGAAGTAAACAAATTTGAAAGGGGCGTGCGTTTACACAGTGTAAGCTGTATTTAGGAAGTACGAGCAGTTCCTTTGTGGAAGGAAGTGCGTATATGATATCTACTTGTTATGTGTTGTTTGTATTCACTTTTATAGAGGTACTGTACTTGTAAATTGCTGATAGTGTGGTACTTTGGGGACATCGATGAAAAAGTGATAAAATGGTACTTCGGAGTTGGGGACATCGACGAATAAGCCTAAAGTTTCTTCTCGAGTAGGTACCTACAGATTTTTGTCCTACGTACTACGTGCTTAGATTGATAAGTACTTTTTTGGTTATTGAATAAAACAAGAATGTAACACCAAGTTGAGATAGGTAGTTATAAAGTAATTACTCAGGCAGATATTTGTAAGGAAAATTACAATCTATTCACATGACTGTGTCGTAAGTTGTGCTTGGCATACTATTAATATTCTAATGTAACATAACAATTAAGTTGAAGTAGTTCAGGTCATAAACTGAACACATAAAATGTCTGCTTTAACAGTCATGTAGTACATTTCTGTACAATGCAACCTTCGATTCAGATTTGCAGCTGTTATATATTCGTAAATGAAATCACTTGTTTAGAAATCATTAGACCAATTCATTTTCGGTACCTACTGAGTATTTGAATAAGTTTGTATCAATACTGTCTAGTTCATAATCCCTTACATATCAACTGACAGCTGTCAAGAATGCATTTCAATAGAAAAGTACGTTTTGGTCTTTTTTTTTAACTTAGCCTTTTTTTGTAATATAATTATAAATAATAAATATACTCAATCTGAATGCGCAATAAAACGTCTTGGAAGTTTTTTTAAGAAAGCGGTTTCCAACTTCTTTGAAAACATTTGAGTGCACTGATTTTATAAATACATCCATAGTTTGCCTCTGACAGTCCTAGTTCCCACGTGACAGGAGCCGAGGCTATTGCCATTTATCGGCCACAATTCCAATTCCCGGCCATAATTGAAAATGTTTGTGACAGATATTCCAATTATACTGTGGGCTCTGTAGATCGAAAACTTAGAATTACAGCTGTTGTGGTTCCTTGAGACTGATAAGGTGATACTTGTACTAGTGTTTCAAATTGGTAGGTCATTAATTTGTCCTAACATTTATTTGATCGGAAATGTTTATATTCTTTCTAGTAAGGCTGTTTTTAGTCGTGTAACTAGTTTTTATTGCTGTACGCTTGAATAAATGACAGTAATTAGGAAATGACATAGGCTATCATATTTTTTAATCTGAAGTAAAATCTGAAGTAAATCTTGTAAATTTACCAAAGAGGCGAAGGAAATTAATTTTGGTTAATATATCATATACAAGGTTCCATTAAAACAGATAGAAAATTTTTAACACAGCGTTCAGTACGTCTAAGCAAAGATATCCAAGCAAAAAAATCATCCATCTATTTTAATGGGACCTTATATATGAATATTCTCATTCATTGTGATTTTGTAATGTGTAGGTAGGTACGTAAAACATTTCCTGCTACCAGGTGGAGCAGGACGGTAAACTGACAAACTGCAACAGTCGGCCTTACAAATGGCGCGGACGAGTAACAAATAGCACATATTAGGTTTACGTTTCTATCTACAAAGAAAATATATACGTCCCCTAAACATTTTCCACGAAAATCGTTAACAAAATATATATGTCCGCTAAAGTTTTTCTACGAAAATCGTTAACAAAATATATACGTCCGCTAAACTTTTTCTACGAAAATTGTTAACAAAATATATACGTCCGCTAAACTTTTTCTACGAAAATTGTTAACAAAATATATACGTCCGCTAAACTTTTTCTACGAAAATCGTTAACAAAATATATACGTCCGCTAAACTTTTTCTACGAAAATCGTTAACAAAATATATACGTCCGCTAAACTTTTTCTACGAAAATCGTTAACAAAATATATACGTCCCCTAAACATTTTTCACGAAAATCGTTAGCAAAATGTCTTCAAGACTAATTTAAAAACGACAATCTCAATCTCACCGAAAAAATGTGAAATGGACATAAAATACTTGAAGTCTCATCCATTTTCGTCTAAAGGTCGATGTGAAGATTGTGGAGTGAGTTCGCCCATCTATACTCATAATATAAGTACGAGTAATAAAGCTGAAGACTTTGTTTGTTTTTTGTATAAACGCGCTAATCTCTGGAATTCCCAGTCGGATTTAAAAATTCATTTTGCATATATTATGGCTAAGTAATAAATAACAGCCGCACTCGTCGACCGATCAGGTTAAGCTACGCTTGTCATTATCAGTTCGTGGA
Source organism: Xanthia icteritia (assembly GCA_949128155.2). Taxonomy (NCBI): domain Eukaryota; kingdom Metazoa; phylum Arthropoda; class Insecta; order Lepidoptera; family Noctuidae; genus Xanthia; species Xanthia icteritia. Next base: position 19,784,109 of record OX421932.2, read on the forward strand.
TAGGTGATCTTTAGGTACTCCTCCGGTCCCGGCTGTCATTCGTGGATCTTTGGTATGGGTAGTCCGAAGCCCGAAAGTTTGAATACCAGTCTTACCAAGGGGTATCGAATTATCGTATTACCCAGTAACTCGGTTGTGGAGGTCAGATAGGCATTCGCTCCATGTAAAATACTGGTATTCAGCTGCATCCGGTTAGAATGGAAACCGACCTCAACATAGTAGGGAAAAGACTAAGCAGATCATTGATTGGAAACCCAATTCTTGAGCCGAGCAAAAAGAAGAAAACGAAGTGATAGCGCGGGCGGGCGATCCGATGCGATGCGGTGGGTTGGAGGAACAAGAATTTTCACGCGGACGAAGTAGCGGGTAGAAGATAGTCTATACTATAATATTATAAAGAGCTAAAATTCGTTTGTTTATTCGTTTGTATGTTTGTTTGTAAGTTTGTATGTAGGGGGTAATCTTCGGAACTACCAGTCAAATTTGAAAAATTCTATTTGCATTGGATAGCCTAATTCTCGAGGAACTTTATAGGCTATATAACATAACGCTACGACCCTTAGGAGCCGAGCAACAAGAAAATAAGGCAGAAAGAACGCTCAGCGAAAACAAAGTAATAGCGCGGGCGGGCGATGGGATGCGACGCCATGGGTCGTGGGCCGAAATTTCAGGCGGACAAAAGCTAGTAAATAATAATATTATTGAGATAGAGACAATAATATTGCTTTTTATCGAAGACTCGGAAGAACTTGAACACTTTCCCAACAATCGGGCGTTATTAAGAAAGTTTCTCGGCCTCGAAATTATATTTAGTGTGAATTGCAAGAAAACAAAATGATTTAATTTTATTAGTAAGTGACGGCCTGCTGGTGTGACCGTCCGACTGCCAAGTCATAGGTTTCGAGTTCGAACCCAAGGCACGTACCTCTGACTTTTACGATTCATGTGCGTGTTGTATAATTATCACTTGCTTCAAAAACGATGAAGAAAAACATCGTCAGGAAACCGGCATGCCTGAGAGATGTTTCTCAACGGCATGTGAAGCCAAGTCAGAGGCCCATGGGCGGCATAAAAACTGACACCAAGTGAGTGTTAATTAATATGGTTTTAACTGAAAGTAATTATTGTGGTCGGAGTGTTGTGCTATGGAGACAAGTGATTGCTTTTCTCTTTAAATAGAAGAATTGATATTATGGTGACCTTATTGGTGATGTTCTTCAGAAAGGTCAGTTGCGTAGTAGTCGCAACTGGCGTGCGTGTATGACCAGATGTATGAACGTAAACGGGGCAAAACGAGAATGTAAGGGTCGTAGCAGGTGGCGTTCTGTAGTTTCTGCCTACCCCCCCTGGAAGGAACTTAGAGAGTTGTGTGTATGATTTAAGGCATCTGAAGGCCAATCTCTCATTTCAGCGACAATCAATGTCAAAAACTTGTCATATCTGAAGCCTCGTGCAGACTGGCGCGACGCCACTCTAACAAAACAATTTCTAAGAAAAGTTCGCGGTAAAACGAGTACCGGTGTCGCGTTGCGATGTCTGCACGAGGCTTGAAGGTAAAGATGTATTTTTGACAGATTGAGACCGAGATGAGAATGAGACCGTGAGACCTCAGGTCAATTATGTTTCATATTTCGAACAGAATGAAGAAGCGTCAACAGATTATCACTTAAGTTACGAAACTCAATTCTTGTGAAACATACAATATTAGTACCATTTCCCGCAAGACTCCAAAGAGTTTTCTGTTTGAGCTTACCTAAGAATAGATGTTTGTTCTGTGTATGTTACGAGATTGTGTTCTAACAAAGAAAATAGAAAACTCTTTAACTTAGTTGAAGATATTTCTGAAATATTTACTTTGTTCCTTAGCAGTGTTTTGTTTGATATAGGTACTCAAAACAAGGTTATAATCATAAAAATCATGAACAGATTTATACTGGGTCAAATTAAATTTACGAGCGAAACTTCGCAGACGTGATCGATATCGAAAAAACAAAAAAAAAAAAAAAAGTTTATTTTGGGGTCCAAAAACCGATAGTGTTACTTGAAGTGTGAGTTGAAACAGATTTTAATCTGTTTTATCGTGTTGGGATATCGATACCCATCACGTCTGTGAAGTTTACACAAAAAAAGTGATCTTTTAAGTGACTACAGTACCGGCGGTTGATGACCCCAAGAAAAAACAAAATAAAATAAATTTATTTTTTGTTTTATCATGTTTAGATATCGATACCCGTTACGTCGGCGGAGTTTTGCTAGCTACTTTAAATTGACCCTGTATAAGGTCATACGGTCATACGGTGGATACCCTCTTAATTCTAATAATGTGGCAATAAGCCCCTACTCACTCTTTAAGCTATAACATTTTAATTTAACGGTCTCAAACGATCCCCTTTTAAATATATTCTCAAAAAGATCTTTAATTCCGTCGTTAAGTAATTCATGCGAATACAGTACGTATGTATAATTTGAATTAAAACGCCCAATTACTTTGGTCGGGAGTACTTAACCCCTGCTAATCTGAGGGGATAAAAACGCGGGTGATTCGTTAACCCCTGACAATGCTCAGTAGTTTTTGCTTGTCCACAAGATCTCTGCTTCCCATCGTGGTTCGTTTGTTTTTTTCTCAGCCATTGTTCGAATGAGGTTTAATGCGTTATTTCATTTATTTTTGGTAAGACTAGAAACGTGTTTATTTACTCAGTTATAAATCTTATTACATTATACAAGCTAACACTAAAATATATATTATATTATGTACAAGTATATAATAAAAAATAAAAAGGGTAGAGCTCATAGGACATCAAAAAATTCGTCCGCATCGCTGTCAATGGGAAAAGTACCCAAAAGGCTGGCAACATTGTTATGTTGGATGGCAATGCTGATTCTTTGGGCTAAAAATAGACCAGCCCTCTGGTCACGTGAAGAGTCGACCAACCGCTTGGCGATGTCCCGAAATACTCGATGATCACTCAGACCCCACGGCCCTAGTGTTTCAATCGCAAACGGCTCAAACACGTAGCTCCCAATAAGGTATACTAGACTTGTAAGCATCAAGTAAAAAAAAATATTCAAAAAAGTCAAGAGGTCGTGGGACACTCGTTTGATACGGAGTTCCTTTGACTGTATATTAAGTATTATCATTCGCCAAGTGTGCAGAGTCGGATCTCGCTGCACTAGACAACCATGACTTTTGGTCGCACCGACCAAGTAAACTATAGAAACCGATACGAACGGTCGCAACGACCAACTAGCCGGTTTCTATAGTTTGCCTGGTCGGTGCGACCAAAAGTCGTGGTCGTGGCCGTCTAGCGCGCTAGGTCCCTACAACGTGCGATAAGGAACTTCGTTGCAATAAAAAACACTTTCAATTGTTTCAGCAGACAAGATATGTAGTTGAATTTCGTTTTTTTAAGGTACAGTGGGCTCATTCAGCTTTTTGTTTTCTGCGAATTATGGTACCATACCGTAGCCGACCGCAGCAGGCGGCAACTGCAGGCGCCGCACTATAGGAAAGCCCCATACAAAGCCGTCTCAAAACCGTTTCACGTGAAAGTAGTTGTTATAGAATAAAAAAAATATATTAATATAGTCTAATAAATAAGCTTTCTATTCGCTATTTTTTTTTTTTTTTTTTTTACCACAATATATTATAAATAGGCATCAAAGCTAACTCTTGTTCAATAACGTAATTTTGACGCAATACGTTACTGCAATTCAACGCCACATTACTCGAAAGTTTTTAATATAAATGTACAAGTATTATACATTTTTGGGATGCTTATAATCTCCTTATAAGGTTTCATAAATAATATTATATATATTGCTTTGATAAAATAAAATTAACCAATATAGTTTAAGATGGTATGTTTTTAGGGTATTTTTTTTTTTTTACGAGTCATTTACCCTTTACCGCTGCTTGCCGCTGTCGAGATATTTATTGTATTAAGATCTTTATACATTAGTTTACGCAAGGAGAAAAAAAATAATTGCTCATACTTGCTCTTTTTCTGACACGGTGCCAAAACATATCACGGGATAATTTTTTTTTTTTTCAATTTCTTTTTATTTCTCTTAAAATCATTTGTTATCTATTAAGGTCAAATTGATAAAAAGTTCATAACAGTGATGATTATTATTAATAGTTCTTTGTGGTTTTGATACAGTTTTGACCACCTTACTTGATAAAATATGGTTACTTATCTATTAGGGTCAAAATAAAAACAGGTTGGTTATGGGAAGAGTGCAAATTATTAGTATCTATCTTTTTGCACATAGCACTATTTCATAGGCCTATAAAAGGATGGTGAGCCCTGAACCATTTACAGTTGTAGGTCAAACATTCAGTTGCCCTAAAAAGCAGTTAATACCTATTTTCACTATTTGCAAAGTTGACTGATTTGAAAAATGGGTGAATTTGTTTGTAGTAAACGAGAGTTGTGCAATTTGTTGATAAATGGGAATAATATAGAAGACTACTTACAAGAAAATTTCAATTTGTCACCAGAGGATATGGCTACTGTGGTCTCCTACATTCAAAGAAACTTGGTATCTAAATGTAACGAACGCTGGAGAAATGCATCTCGGATAAAAGACCGCTTTGAAAATAAGAACGTGAGCTGGTTAGATGGTCAATTTCGTGTTCCACTAGAGTGTCGAGTCACGGTTAATGACACTAATATGCCTGGAAGCAGTGGCGGCAGACCCTCGAAACCATACGAAGCATCTTCAGAAAAAACAAAAAAAACATGGAATTAATACAAGAGTACGGATTGGACTGTGTGCTCAATGCATATGCTCAAGAGTTACGGTCTATGGGTGAGAAGGAGGAGGCCGCAATCGTTAATATGATACGAACTGCATCAAAAAATGATAAGAAAAAGTTTGTTAAATACATAACTGAGAACCCTGAAGACGTTACACCTTTTTCAAAGGAAGAAGCACTACGGACATTTATTGACTTAGACCTTAACAAAGAACAGTATGGGAAACTTCGAATTTGTTTGGCGGACAAAAACTGTTCAGTGTTTCCTTCTTATCCAACTTTAGCCGAAGCGAAGAAGATGTGTTACCCACCAGATTCGAGCATAACCATTACCAACATAAGTGCAAAAGTCAATCTGCAGGACTTGTTGGATCATACTGTGGCACGTATATTACAAATTGGTTCAGTTTACAAAAACGGTTTTAGAAAGATGAAACTATTCTGTAAATGGGGTTGTGACGGGTCATCAGGGCAGAGTGAGTACAAGCAAGTTTTGCCCGAAGAAAGCGACTTTATATCCGATGCAAACCTTTTTATTGCTTCACTTGTACCAATTAGACTCATAGATGAGACAACTAATACTATTGTTTGGAAAAATGAAACTTGCTCATCGGTAAGATATTGCAGACCTATATTGTTAGAATTTGCCAAAGAAACTCCTGAAAAAACCGCGTCTGTTGTGGCTGATATCAACAATCAAAAACAAAATCTGTCTCCTTCTCTGATAAATAAGAATGGCGAGGTAATCGAAATTAATCATGACTTATTTGTAACCATGATTGATGGTAAAGTGGCACAAGTTTTAACTGAAACTCGTTCGAGCGCTTCTTGTACAGTTTGTGGTGCTACTCCTCGGCAAATGAATAACTTAGAGGCAGTTACGACACGAGATGTGAACGAAAGTTCATTTCAATACGGACTGTCAACACTACATGCTTGGATTAGGAGTATGGAGATGATCTTACACATTTTTTATAACTTGTCTTTTGAAAAGTGGTCAGCTACTACACCGGAAAATAAAAAATACAAAGACGAAAAGAAAAAATTGGTACAAAAGCGGTTTAGGGAGGAAATGGGACTGCATGTCGATAAACCTCGACAAGGCACTGGAAATAGTAATGACGGGAACACAGCTCGGAGATTTTTTCAGAATTACTCTTGCTCTGCAGACATTACAGGTGTAGACGTAGAACTTATAAAACGAATGTACATAATACTACAAACTATGTAATCTGGAATGGCTATTAATTCAAAAAAGTTCGGTGAATACGCATATAGTACAGCCCAACTGTACGTAAATATTTATAATTGGTATTATATGCCTTCCTCCGTGCATAAAATACTTATTCACGGAGAAAAAATCATTGAGTACTATGCTATTTTACCTATCGGACAATTGTCCGAAGACGCGCAAGAATCCCGAAATAAGGATTACAAAAGTTTAGACTTCATCATTCTAGAAAGTGTTCAAGAGCGGCTACCAATGAAGACGTGTTCCATACCTTATTATACACTTCTGATCCATATATATCAAGTTTGAGAAATACCTCAGAAACAATATCGAAAGAACTTTTTGATGAAGCCAAGGCCCTTCTTGCTATCAACGAAAATATGTAGGAGCTTCCTGAATTTTGTACTTTATTTTTCTCGTTTGTTTCAATTATTCCATTTTAAGTAAATTATAAAAATAAAGACAAATTTTGTTTGTTTTTCATAGAGAATGTATGTATTTTTTTAAGTTTTATTTTTTTTATTAATTAATAAACAGAATTTACAAAATCAAAATTATTTACTTTAAATTGTATACATCCAAGAATATGTGTGCAAAATTACAGCTCAATTAGTTTTGAAACAACCGAGATACGGAGTTTTGAGACGAAACATACGCGATTTGCCCATAGTGCGCCGTGTCGCCGCGACACGACTAGTTTATATGAATTTCTATGAAATACCTTCCGTAGCTAGCGACACGTCGTCGCCTTTATAGAAATACATAGAAACCAGTCGTGTCGCGGCGACACGTCGCCTGCAGTTGCCGCCTGCGGTCGGCTACGGAATTGTACCTTAATTCGCAGAAAACGAAAACCTGAATGTAACTGTTTCGGAACAGAAGCAACTGAAGCCGGGCGCTTCGGAAAGTGCAATTAAGGTAGGTCTGTCGAATTACGCCTACTTAAGGATGAACGTAAATTTCTCTAATTTAATAAATGAAGATGAAGAACGGAATGTGTTAATGAGATGTATGTTTATTATTGTATAAATAAAACACAAAATATTATTGGTCTGTTTATAAAAATTATGGAAAACGATCAGAATTCAAACACAATCGTTTTGGCGCAATTAAACCAATGAAGTAAAATTTCGCCTAAGACAGTTTTCTTAAAATTACTTTTTATTAAAGCATTATCAAAGTTTACTGGAATTAGAAACATAATTAGTCTAAGCAGGACTATCTTAACCATCAGTTATTTTCAGTTTTACAACATGTTTTCACAGTTATACAATCGGGTAAAAAAAAACTAAAATTACTAAGGTAATAACACAAATTAATTTTATTTTCTATTGGCACATAGTTTAAACATAATCAAATAGTCTGTATACAGATTATCAAACAAAAAAAAACAAAATCAAAAATAACATTTATAGGCGTTATTATATCCAGTTGAGGTAGTAACGCCTATCTAAATCTACGTAGCTAGAATGAATCACAACCATCAGGACATCTAAATTCTTCTATGTATTTTTGTGTCAAACCGATTTTAATTGCTTGTTAAAATTGTTAGTAATGCTATTTCATATACATTATGTCTCGCAAAACACAAATACTTGTATCTTACGCAAAAAAGTATTTGTGTTTCGTCTTTCAGCAAATTTAATAATCCTTTTCACAAAATCTTGTTCCTGATCTCCAGTAAATATTGATCTTCTACCTAAATTTAGTTTGAACATTCCTATATATTATAACTGGATAACGCTTCTTAATCACTTTGTCCATGAGGCACGCTATTTCTTTGCAGTTGACATATTTTTTTACCTAAAACAATGAACTTATTACATATTTATTTATTTTACTTTTGCACAAAAAGTACATAGGTAACTTATTACTATATTTTAAGCTTTATTAAACAATTAATTACATTTCGTGGATCAATCAATTCGTTTTCATAATGTGCAAATTAAGTCCTTTCATAACAAGCTCACGAGATGGTTAAAAGCGCCTATGGTAGCATTTGGTATGGGTAATAATGCCTAGGCGTAATTACCGTTAAGGACACTTCTAATAAGTTTGAAATTTAATGGAAAATCGACTGTTTAATTCTATAGAAAAACTGGTTATTAACGGTTGAATAATCATACTAACAAATGAGCCTTATAGTTTACTACTAAAGTTACAAATTTTATTAAAACTTACCGCTAATGTCCCGGTCTCTGTTGTTAAAAATGGCACAGTGACTACTCCCCACGTATGTCAAACGACTACTAGCTTGCAGAGTGGGGAGCGCCGCAGGCGCGACTCGGGGCTGTTTCAGGATGTATGAACCTTGATGCGTGGGTATTAAATTTGATTTTATCTATTACGTAACCTGAGTTATTTATCATAGGCGTAATTATCCTCTAGGCGTAATTCGACAGACCTACCTTATAAGACTTGAAAGATAGGTGGGTGTTCGGAAATCAATCACAATACGTAGAGATCTGACAGAAGTTTAGCTGATCAGCGATTTGACTTGGCTTACAGAAACCGCGGGTGAGTTTGTTTGTAGCATCCCCTCGAGGATTTACTTTGTAAAATAACATCAGTAAAAATCATGAACGTATTGAGGAAAATTTCGCCGCAAAACTAGCGACAAAATATATTATGTATGACGAAGTAAGTTCTTTTGCTTTTGGCACCGCAGCAGTAATAAACTTAAAATACAATGTTTGTACAAAAATAAAAGATTATTTATGTAAGTAGTTTGTTCTGAAATTAAAAGTTTTAAGTTTCAAGTAAGTAGATGCTTACTATAAAAAAGGCAAACAAGTTGAAACTCAACACAAGAAGTTATTTTAGTGGCACTTTAATTTTATTGTGCTACGTAACAAGAACGAAACGTTGTATTTATAATTGTATAAAAATGTTGCAATGTTGACTTCGTGACAAAGGCTATTCAGAAACTTGAGTTAATTAACCGCCTACTAACTTTTTAATGATGTGGGGTGAGGTAAAAACGCAAACACAACGCCTGTAACATATTTCTGGCACATTTTTTTGATCATTCACAAAAGCTTTATAATTTGAATATAAAAAGCAACTTGAGCACAGATTAACTTTAGTAAAAAATGCGCATAAAATCAGATAATGGCGGTATTTGTTTTTATTAAGCCATTCACAAATCGTAGGTGGAAAAGAAGCTTCCAATTTTAAATATCTTTTGAAAACTCTACAGAATGGTCCTCTTTGGTTGATTCTCACTTCTACCACTTCATTTTTTTGTATACTCACCTACAACGATCGATCAATGTCGACATAATCCATCATAAAGAATTAAAATTAGGTATGCCAACGTGTAGGTGGGTTCTACAGAAAATCATTTAATAGATTTTCACTTTCGCAATTTTTTTAAAATTCTTCTTTTATTATTTTAAAAGCTCTGTATCGAAACAAAACCTCTTTTGTAATGAATTACAAATTATGTCACTGGCTGGCGACAATACAGTGCGAGAACGATTTATGAACGCTTTATTGTAACAAATAAAATAAAATTATTCTCGTTTATTTTCATCTGTTCTTTATTGAAATAACTAGCTTTTGCTCGCGGCTTCGCCCGCGTGGATGTCGGAAAATATCCCACAGGAACGTGCTACCGGGATTCAGAGTACCCTATGTCCTAACCCAGGTCATGGCGTATCCGTATGCCTTTCATCTAAAACCGTTCAGCCGTTACGGCATGAAAAGGTAACAGGCATATAACAATTCCAATCTGTTTTAGAGTACCTCAAGATGAAAATTTTAAACCCTTAAAGGATGACTTCGTTGTCTGTCAAGACCCTTTTTCTCAGGAACGCTTGGAGGCATCAAGTTTAATCCCCTATATCACCTCCTTAATTATTATTTTTGAGACAAAAAGTACCCTATGTCCTTCTCCAGAGTACCATCTATCTCCTTGCCAAATTTTATCGAAATCCGTTCAGTGGTTTAGCCGTGAAAAGGTAACATACAGACAGACAGACAGACAGACAGTTACTTTAGAATTTATAATATTAGTATACATTAAATAACATGGCGCCATGCAGCCAGTAGGTCGTAACAAACTTTTATTTTTAATTAAACTTTAATAAGTTCGTCCTTTTTTAATTAACTTTACACGTGTTCATACAAAAATGTGCCCATTTACTGTACGTTTTTATCTGCGATTAAGTTTAACAATATTTTAAACCAAACTTTATCATGTAATCGTTAAATAAATGGGAGCAATATCTCTGTAATATTGTACCAGCTGCTGACGAATTACATACTTTCACTACGATATTTTTTTATATGCTGCCTAGATTACGTTCGTTATATCATTCAGGTTTTAAAAGCATTAATATAAGATTTTCTTGAGTGAATTACACTTTTTATGTTGGCGAGGTAATATTTTAGGTTTATTTCACTTTAAAATGGACCTAATATTTTGGCATTTAAGATATTTTTTCTAAGGATTATTCAGGTTTATCAATAGATTTATAGCTATTAGTAAATAAATAAATCTTTTACATTCGGCTAAGCAGCTGGTTTCCCAAGAAAATATCATATTTATTTAGTTGCGAGCGAGATTAGAGCCAGATTTTTCATTTATTATTTTGCTAATACCTAACAAGATTTGCGTTTTTTGTGAGAAGATAAATTTCCTAATAAGCGCCTTAGGTACCTATATAAGCGTGGGTGATTACTGACACTGAAATCCTCCATAAATAATCTCATAGACATTAATAGAAGCTGTCTGCTTCACATATATTGTTATCTAAACAGATATACAGGGTGGATTTTTGAGATGAGATAGTAAGGGCAGCTACCTGAACCGTTGTAGCTACAGGAAAATGGTCTTAGGAGACTGTCGCTAACTTTTTGAGACAGTTTATCCACAGTAAAAAGTAGGTTGGAGTCTCATTTCCTACCAAATGTAAGGGAAAAGCTTTTTGCGACTTCAAACTTTTCTAGTACTCAAACCTCAGTTGGTCTACTAGAGTCTTTTGATAAGAAACTTAATCGGTTGGCATCAAAAAAAGTTTTTGTGAGAAGTAGCCATTTTCCTGCAGACAGTATTTTTTTTTCAAAATCTGTGAAAGCAGATCAAAATGTCTCAAAAAGTTAAGGACAGCCTCCTAAGACCGTTTTCTTGTAGCTGCAATGGTTAAGGTACCTACCCTTAATGCCCCATCACAAAAATCTACCTGTATAAAACCTCCTTGCATAAAAAACAACTAAGAAACTTAGTCACTGTCAAAGTCGCTTAAGTACAGATTGAATAAAATAGCGTATGTGCAGGTTAAATAGATGTACTGGTGTGCCAAACAGGCCATTACCTGCCACCATTTTTGAACTCTCCCCTAAATTATAGGGCTTTAGTTAACCTGAAACAAAAAGCATGTTCTACCGAGAAAACTAATTAAAAGCGACTTTTTTATAGTCTATTTTGTGGCTCCCATTTTAAGCTCATTTTCATTGGTAATAAAACAAATTTTGGGTCACGAATACACGAGCGAAAAAATACTAGTGAGCATTGTATTCTTCGAACTTGATTTATATTGATTCTTAAAAGTCGGTTCCGAATCCCTAGTTCTAAGAATTATACTGTTTGGCAAGAATAATTCTTAGAACTAGGGAAGGTACCTTCCTACATTAATATAGTTCTCAGTAGTTTCTGGGAGAGTTTTACCGACCACTCCTCACCCGGTTTTACCCGGGTACTGAAAGTTCGATCAAGTTTGTCTAATCTACTGTCAAATATTATGCTGATGTTATCGGTTGAGTGAAACAGCGTAATTAAATAAATAACAGCCCAAACCACAAAAAATTGATAACAATAATTTACAAATACATACTTTCAAATTTCAGGAGTCAGATCTCCCACCATCACGCAATACTGAACAGTTTCCCCTATTATTATTATGAGTCTGTTGTGTCCCACTGCGGGGCAAAGTTATGGTATTTGTTTTCCCTATGACCTCTCAAAATTCGGCCATTGTTATTCGAAGACCGATATTCAAATTTGGAACTCTAGGGTTTGAAATTGCAGCACGTATTGCACCCTACACGTACGATTGATAGTGATATAGATGTGAGATAAGCGTTTAATTTCCCCTGCTTGATCGACAAATAGAGATGGTGCGAGATAGCCATCAGCGGCATGATTGGCACCTCTAATTTCCTAGGCGAGTTCACCGGGACTGTGATCATTTTGCTTGACGTATGTGGAAATGATATTAGGGAAATAGAATCTATAGCTTTAATTTTGATTAATGACTGACATTATTACAAAATCTTGCAGTTTCAGGACTACATTAGGTACCTAATTAAAGAAACTTACATTTTGATCCTAAAACGATGCACTAGCATAGGTAGACTAACCTTGTATATCTATTTCTACATAGTATTCTATCTCTACAGAGTAAAAATGTAATACTGTTCGTTTGTAAGCGCATCACTTGAGAAAAGCTGGGCTGATTAGACTATTGTTTGTTTTAGAATGTTCGTAATAGTCGGAATTCAGTTTTTATGGAAAGAAAAATTGGAAAAGTTTCCCGGAAAATGTTCATATTTGGGAACAACTGAACGACCTTTTTCCTATGGGATTTTTGTCACTTTTATTAAAATTTGGGCAGGACAACGTCCGTCGGGTCAGCTAGGCGTCTATTTAAATAAAAATGGAATGCTTCGTTGGTGAGCGCATCATTTGGGAACGGCTGGACCGATTTGGCTATTATTTGTTTAAAATGTTCTTAATAATTCGAATTAGGTTTTTATGGAAAATTTTACTCGAAAAAATTCTTATTCGGGAAAAACTGGAATTCATTACACACACTTTTTTACACTTTTTTTATGTTCGTTGATCCATTATTTTAAAGTGTGTCATAGCCAAAATAGTGTCATCACAATGTCTTGTTTTCTTCCTTTTTTATTTGTTTATATATTGGCACCTTGCAACTATTTCCTAATAGCTAATTAGTCATCATTTAATCGTGTTTTTGTATGTTGTGCTGTTTTTTGTGTGCACTAAATAAACGATTTATCTATCTATCTATTATTCTGACATTTTCGTATGAACTATTTCAATTTGGACAAGATGACGTCTGTATGTCACTAGTGTTTACTAAAATGTCGTTTCAAATTGAGATACATACTTCACTTGTTGCTTATTTTTGCTTCTATCTGTCACTGAATTCAGTCTATACCCACCTAGTATAGATAGCAGTCAGGTTTCAGCTCTATTCGCCGTTTGCTTCGTTTTTCGTGACTACATCTGAATAGTATTCGTTCAGTCCCGTTCGGTGTCCATTAGCGAGCACGTTACATCTGTGTGTCCTTTTTAGAATATTTTATCCAGGGTTAGAACCATTTCACACTTCGATAGCTCTCTGAGAAAAAGATGTATTGTTAACGTATGATTACCACTATAGGTTAGCAGATGTTAAGGCCTTTTTTCCTGGTGGTATACTAAAAGGAGACGACGATTGACGAGTTTGTTCAAGAGTCTCGTCAGAAACAGTAGAATCCACAGGTATTAGAAAGTTACTTATTTTTGTGGTTGTATCTATAACTTTACCTTGTCTCTCCGGAAGACGTAGCGTTGCAAGGGTTCCCACAAGGTGGACCGATGACCTTGTGAAGGCGGCAGGAAACCGCTGGATGCGAGAAGCACAGAGCCAGTCGAGGTGGCGGTGCTTTGGCGAGGCCTATGTCCAGCAGTGGACGTATTTCGGCTGAAATGATGATCTGAGGTATCCTTGATTATTAGGAACTTTTTAGGTTACCTACCACTGATAGGATCATAGCATTTAGAAGAAGCTAAATAAAGATAGCAATCAGAAAGCTGGTATGGTTAATTCTGCACATGAATTATCTTAAAGGGTCCCCGAAACTATCAATTGTAATTGTCAATGTTTATGTGATGCACAACATGATCGTCTACAAAGTTCAATTGAAACATACCTATAACATCACGCCTGTAATCCCCAAAAGGTTAGGCAGAGGTGTACCTATAGTACACCCACATCGCCAGTTATGTTTAAGTCCCATGTAATAGGGGGCGAGCCTATTGCCTTCAATCGGGCACAAGTTGAGACTCCGGGCTACTACTGAGAAATTCCTGATGGAAGAACCCAATAACGCTTAGCCCGACCTGAGACTCGAACCCAAGACCTCATGCTGAGCAATAGCGCTTGCGACCAATAGACCAATGAGGCAGTTAAATTGAAGCGATTGGCTATAGGTATTACTACGAGTACAATTGCAATTCATCTTTTCGTGGACCCTTTATACCAGAGCAATTTTAAAAGGTTGTAATTCCTAATCAGTCAAACTCAAGACGTGACTGACTTTAAGAGGGAACAGGGCCTGCGAATCTCCATACAAATGTATTCCCCTTTTTTCTTCCTGAATTCCTCTAGAGCATTTTTTTTCTCCTAAAATCAAAGTGCTGTAGACACGTCCCTGTCATTTCCTTTTTTTTAGCAACTTATTGGTAAAGAAAATATGACCCTCCAAAAGTTACAAGAAATGCCCCATTTTTACCGCCGCCGTGATTAGTGGACTACCAGACAAATTCGAAAAGTTTTTAACATAAAAGAAAATGATAGGAACCTAGACATACTCATTCTTAAAAAAAATATGTAAAAAATAATTGAATCGGCTCTGTTTTCGAGGAGAAAAAAGGGGAATACGAAACGTCGATCTCGTCAATTTTTTTTGTGATATAATCGGTCTGAGCTGCAGCTGTCCCTATCGCACTTTATGGAGGCAGATTTGAAGTAAGACGATGGCAATAGTTTCTTCAAATACCTATTTTTCAAATTCCTCGCAGCCCATGTTCCCTCTTAAATTGTAATCAAGCACAGATCCTGTAGAATTTGCCGCATTAATTCCATATTGCATGTCGTAAAAGAATTTTCACGATTTATCTATTTATTTATGGAGTTCGTGTCTTGGAACAGAACTATAAAATACTATATGAGCTTCATTACTTATTCAAATGGGCCCAGTAGTTTAGACATCACGTGAAGTAATACATAAAGACTTTTGAATAAGTAAGTCTCGTCTGTGGTATCTTTGACATTTTGTTGTATTTATTTACTTAGACGATTTTCAAAATCATTTAGATAATTTATGCTGGAAGGTTTATGTCTGTTGCGTTGTACAATTATAAAAAAATCTGTAAGTTTTGCCAAGTCTTAAAAGCCGTGCGAAGCAGGGGGGCTACTCTCTAAGCGAAATCCGTAGTTTCGGCAGTAGTTACGGGCAGGGACTTGAAAACGAAATGAATTTCGTTCCGTTATCATTAATGTTATCATATAACGTTCCAAAATTTGTAACGATACTAAAACTTAAAAATACCAATAACGTTACAAGAAAGAAACGTTAAAGAATATCATTTTCGTAGAACAAAATTTTAAGTAACGTTACAGGTATCAGTAACAT
The DNA here is from genome assembly GCA_949128155.2 of Xanthia icteritia. Classification (NCBI taxonomy): domain Eukaryota; kingdom Metazoa; phylum Arthropoda; class Insecta; order Lepidoptera; family Noctuidae; genus Xanthia; species Xanthia icteritia. The sequence goes on from OX421932.2 coordinate 19,799,531, forward strand.
TAAGCTTATCCGCTTGTAATAACGTTACAGGTGAAACGTTACAGATTCATTTGTAACGTTATTCTTAAGAACTTTTCTCGCTGACTACCGCTCCGTCGTCGCCCGGTAGCCTCGGCACAAGCCACCACTGTATTCGTTCGAGAGTGCGCAACTTTTCCCGACATCTGCCTACTTCTATATATTTATGTGATTGTGTCAACTTTAACTTTTTTTGAATAACGTTATTATATCGTTATACTAATAACGATATATTGATAATATTGTTAGTGAACACTTTAAGATTTCGTTCCGTTTGTCAGTATCGTTATAGCCAAGGTATTAATTTTGTTACGATCCTGGTGGAACGGTACAAATTATCGGTACTGGAACTACGCGTAACGTTATTTTGAGTAACGTTTCAAGTCCCTGGTTACGGGCGCTTCGCTTTTGTGTTATTATTTTTGTTTGCAATGTATAAACTCAAAAATTACTGGACCGATTTAAAAAATTCTTTCACCAGTAGATTGCTATAATATTAACAGAGCAGAGTAACAAATTATTATTACAAATTATATTTACTGTACAACGCCTGACAATTTAATGTGTGCAAAGCTTATACTTACCCTTTGCTATATATTTTTTCTCAGGCGCTTATATCAGTAGCTCGAGAATTTTTTGCTTGACATAACTAGTCACAGCTTGCATATTTAATGGTAAAAACAACAGTTCAATTATTTTCAGACACTTTATATTTTAACTTAGGGTTGCTGGAGAGATGCTCTACAGTAACATAAAAATGAATAGTCTGTACTTTAACCTTTCACGGTACTTTTTTTTTAAAGTAATTGAGTACATATTGGGTACAAAAGTATTATAAAAGGTTGATGAGGAGCATGACGTGTCTGTTATCTACGATTCTTACCAAGTTATGTGCGCCACTATACCTACTAAGCATCAATACATAAATTTATGCTTAAATAGTAGGAACCTCCATTTTCATATTTTCATACCTTTGAAATTAATGCAACATATTATAATCTTTTCCGCTTTTGCAGTCATGTAAGCCCTCTTGTTATCCTGCCCACTCACATATGCACAAACATGTATAGGTACACAGAATGTAAGTGGACACTTTTATTTAATACGCTAGTATACTAGACTAGACTAGCGACCCACCCGGCTTCACACGGTTTTTTACGACTTCACAAAACATCGAGGTTGAAAATTTCCCAGATTGTGTATTTCTATTGCCGCTATAACAACAAATAAAAATAAAAATAAACTTCATAATTAAAGGAGGTCTAGGAAACGGCGTTTTTCCTGCGTTTTTTGCTCGATCCTCATACGGTACGGAACCCTTCGTTTGCGAGTCCGCACTTGGCCGGTTCTTTTTTAAACATTCAAACTCAACTCAAACTCAAAGCATTTATTTCAATTAAACCATTTACAGGCACTTTTGAATTGTCAAGAAGTCGGTCAGTCAGAAATATGAAGCTAGTTGCCCATTCCAAAGCGTAGTAGGTACCTATGGAGAAGAACGGGCAAGAAACTCCACGGACACTCTTTTAAATAAAAAAATTGTTACAAAAATTACATTGTAAAGTCAATCCTCTCTTGTTAATGTTATTTTTACATAACACCAACATTGACTATTCAATATTTATCTCGCTATTCGGGGGTCGCCGGCGCCCATCGTTCACTAGCAGAATGCACCGCATGCCCCGTGGTTGCCCCTTTTTACGCTCCATGAATTTTCAGGCTCTAGTACCTACACAATATTGAGCTCACTCTGACGTGTAATGGCGGAATGGTTGGAAATTTTAGAGGTGAAATGAAAATAATACTGTAATCAAAGTGGTGGATATAGCTAAGTACTAATAAGGTACTTTAGTAGTAGGTGTGAGGGTGGTAAAACTTATCAACGAAAATAACAAAATTAGAAGAATAACCTAAGATTTTTTCGGGACATTGTAAATTTTATTACCTCTCTAATCAACACCCATTTTTCCGTTAGGACCCAATCAGCAAAATTGTACCTGTTGTAAACAAAAAACAGTGCCATGCATATTTCATAGCACAATAAATTCACCGATGAATATTAGTCTCCCGGACACCTCGTTTATCTGCCGGACTTTTTGTTTTCGTTTACATACCCAATTTTATTGTGTACGGGAATTTAGGTAGTACCTAACACAGTGAATTGACGACGGTTTTTATTTATAGACAATGTCCCCTTTGTTTATTTACTAGATTTTTTGTGAGCAAGTCCGACGGATTATCTAAAGCCTTTTGGGAGAATTCATGTAGTGAATCCATTCTAGTAAAGTACGACACAACCTAAATGGAGCATTTCAATGTTACATATGTATTTGGTTTTAGGACTTTACAAGTTATTGCGTTTGCGTAAAGATCATTTTCACCTAAAGCAGTAGTAAAGATTGGTGATTTTGAAGGCGCACTCAGTTCGGATGGTGATCGGTTTTACGAATTTTGCCGATTCTACATATAAATTGTGTCATACTGTACGCGGTATATGGTTACTACAGGCTTAAACACAAATGTAGTAGCAAACAGTAACAGACTTTCTCATCATACATATTATAAATGAAAGTCGGTTTTCATGACTGTCTGTGTGACCGCGTCTTCTAAACTACGCAACGGATTTTGATGCGCTTTTCACCATCATTTAGAGAATTTATTCCGCAAGATTTATGTTTATATATAATACAAAAAGATTAAACTTACATATACCTAATAAATAAATTTCCATGTTTTGTCAAGTCTTAAAAACCGTGCGAAGCAGAGGCGGGTTGCTATTCTAAACTATATTATAAAGGGAAAAGATTTGATAAAGCTTTGTTTGTTTGTAATGGATAATCTCAAAAGTACAAAAACCCTTTTAAAAAATATTTCACTCATAGAAAGCTACATTATCAGCAAATAACGTGGGCTGTATTTTATTCCCCAAAAAATTTGAGATCCTTACGAAAATTTCAATAATGTAACCCAAGGGATCAAAACTTGGCTATAAATTCGACATTTGGCGTGCGCTGCGAAAACTATTCATGATACCTACATAAAATAAAGTACACATCATTACCAACAAAAAAGTCGAAAAACCGTTTTTATGTTCGTCAATCAAAACCCGGGTAGAATCGAAAGGATATCATGATAAAAATCCTTATCCAACTAAATAGTTTCTAAGTTTATTACGTGTATTTACTACTTTTTATCCCAGTCATCCTATACATCCAGGCGGGAGAAGCCGCGGCCAAAAGCTATGTAGTTCAATATAAAATGAAAACACACTTGAAACTGTTTACGAACTTACATTGCAATTACAAAACAAAGCATAATTTTGCGCGCCTCGCTCCTGCAATATCAGCTCTATAGAGGTGCTACGAAGCTAATATTATAACAATATTTTATTTATTGTAATTAGTTCCCTTGCCGTGTTACATTTACCTGTTATCTACACATCTGTCTCGAGGAGTAAGATTCAAAAAGTTCTTTCCAAGAGTGGTGATGTAGTACCTAAACTGCAATAAAATAACACGAGTTTTAGAAAAAACAACTATAATGCCTACACATAAGGTTCAGTTAGTGCTACAACTTCATATTATGTTTTATGACATTTTGAACAGTACTAGTCAGTCTATCAACTTTATTTACACTAGCATAAAGTTGATGTTTGTTTAAGTGGAAATAACATCAATTGGAAACAAGGATTTAAATAGAACATCTTTAATAGTTACATCAGTCTATCATTTGATCATGTTGAGAGGATGAATGAAAAGCGACTAACAAAAGGTATTTACAAGGCAGATGTGAGTGGAAACGCCCTAGGAGGACATAATTATAGTGACCTTATTGGTGATGTTCTTCAGAAAGGTCAGGTGCGTAGTACTCGCAACCGGCGTGCGTGTATGACCAGTACCCTAATTCCGTAATATACGATCAATCGGAATTGCTAATCCATTGCTTCATAAGTTCGAAAAAAATCTCCTGTACAACGTAAATAACGCAACGAATGTTGTTGAACTGTCAAAAAAAAAACACAAAACAAAAAGGGAAGAAGGCGTGAGTTTTATTGATAGCAAGTCAGTTCTTAGAAGTTTTGGTACCTATTCGATCTCGAAATAGACTTACGTTTTGAAATAGCCAAGCTATGTTATGTATCTTCGTTTAATTCTACGAAATCAAGTACCTATTAAAGATAACTTTTACTACTAAGGGAAATAATAGATTTCACTTAACAGTTATGTACTTGTTATATTTCACCGAAACTTTTAACAGCAACATTATTGTTGAACAAGAAATAGTAATTATTCCTTTCACGGAACATAGATCTAAATCCATAGACAATTATGGATGCGTTAAAAAAAAACATAATGATAAGAAAATATCTTTGTTGCCCGAGTAATGCGATTCCGTTCTGTGGGCCCAATGTAATCAACCGAGGTGGTTGCGTATGCCTTCTCAAATTTAAATGTATTAATATTTTAGGGCACCACATCAAAAAGAGATTGAAATGGATCACAATTTGAATAATTTAACATACCTACCGAAGTTACCTTCAATGGAAATGGGATGTTTACTTAGTACGAAACGATATAGCTAACTACAGGATACAATGAAGTTATGTTCTAGACGTGCCGAATAAATTCCTATCGTCCGATTCAACCTTGGCTTCGCCTGACATTGTTCTTGTTATCAAGCATTTACAAACAACACAATACGTAGGTATATAGGTCCGTATTTCTCCGTTAATTCGTAGGAACTCGGGAATATTCTGAGCTCCGAATTCCGGAATTAAAGCAGATATTTGACTATTGAGTGCTAGTGCTCTTCCCGACTTGCCAGCAGATGCGGTTCCCAAGCTAGTGAAGTATCGACGCAAATATTCAACACGTTTCCGCAAACGTCTTTACATTTTTAATACGTGCTACCATACGTTCCCAACGACTAAGGATGTAACATTTGTCGACAGTGAGATAAGGTCTAGCGGACCGAACTACCTTTCAGATTTTTCTTCTTTGTGTCGTAAATAGCTTCCTATCTTGAAAATTTTATGCCGAACCATGTTAGCGTAACAACTGTGTACGTGAAACAGAATCTAGTATTGCAGTAGGTAGACTGTTTTGTGAGATACATTTCATGGATCCTATCAATTTTATGCGCTCGTTTATCACCTCTGTGTTTGGAAAACATAGTACCTACCCACAACAATAACTCTCAGCCAATCATCAATTAGCAAACCTAAATTGCCCACGACCTTGTTAACTTGTTGCCATGTTTGATCTTAGGTAGTATACACTACCTACGCATATATCGATTCCATTGGATGTTACTTATGCATGTATGGTATCTGCCTACATTTGGAACAATAGACTGCAAGCTTAAATGGAGAATTAGCAGAGGCGTGTAATTATAAATGCTGTGCCGAGGAATTATGTGCGAGCGTCACACTTGTTTAATTAACTGTATATATTCACGTTTTTCAATTACGGTGGCGAGGATATTGCCTTCCATGGTTTTGTTCTGATGTTAAATTAATCATACAAAAACAAGACTAGTATCAACAAAGTGGAACTATAGTTATTCTATCCAGTGCCGGATTAAGCCAGCGCGGGGCCTGTAGCAAATTCTACCTAGGGGCCCAAAGACCGATTTTTTATTACACCCCGAATAGTCTACGCTTCCTATTGACCATTTATACTGAAATAGGAGTTATTTTATTGACTAATGTAGAAATGTTTATGAAGGAAGAGAAACTAAGATGCCAGAGCGAGCGAAGTGATGTCGATTTTTGTTGAACCTTCGGTTGGTTAGGTGAGCTATTCACAAAAACTATGAATGAAGAGAAACTTGCTCGAAAATTTTTAGCACCTCACCTCTGAGAGGTTCTTTTGACAATACATACAGGAATAGGAGTTGCTTTGTTGAGTTATGTAGAAAAGCTGTAGAATTAAGAGAAACTAAGATCAAGAGCGAACGAAGCAAGCTCGAAAATTTTTTGAATACCGCGCCTCGGAGGTTCGGTTTGTTTTGACCGTTCTTACATAATATTTCATTGAACCTTCTATCCAAACGTTTCACGTTTTTGTGACATCAAGTAAATTCAATATACCTAGCACGTCTTAATAAGTATCACTCAAAAAATTACGTTCAGACGGAGGTGTTTAGACACGCGGGGCCCCCTTTTGCGCGGGGCCCGTAGCAATTGCTACTCTTGCTACGTGGTTAATCCGGCACTGATTCTATCTATATTTACGTCAGCGCAACGACCGATCCACGATTCATTAGAGAAATTGCATCCGAGTTCTGCCAAGCTGGTATTTTATTTATAAACACCTACTCTACTTTGATTCTTTAATATACTCTACTTTACAAAAAAAAACATTAAATTTTTGTTCGATTATTCTTTTCGTGTGATTAACTGATTAGTGACTAAGTTGGTGTCAGAGTTTGAAAGCCGCCCATGGGCCTCTGACTCGGCTTCACATGCCGTCGAGAAATATCTCTCAGGCATGCCGGTTTTTTCCTCACGATGTTTTCCTTTACCGTTTTTGAAGCAAGTGATAATTATACAATCCGAAAAGTCAGAGGTGCGTGCTTTGGGTTCGAACTCGAGACCTAAGGCAGTCCGACGATCACACCACTAGGCTATCACTGCTAACGCTCTCGTTTAATTAATACTGAGGCAGCTTTTAACTTTTAAAGCGCGAAACTAAGCCAGGTGCAGATTTATTTCCACTGAAATACTTTTACGAATCATCTTTATATAGTATTAAAACTTCAGCCGTGACCAATGGCAGTAACTTAATAAAAAAATAACTGAAAAGGTACGGCCGATGTTGCCTACTTCCACTCACAGAGATTTACGCAATTCCTGCAAATCCAAGCAGTCACGTAGACGAAATATACTTTGAATTAAGGTCAGACGAAACAGATAGAGTGAGCCTGGAATTACTTGGACATATCCTTTAACGTAATTGCTCAGGTTATGTACAAATCTTATTAGGTTGTGCGGAACTTATATCAGTAGAACTTGAATCAATTTTATGGTCCCCTGGCGTATTGTTAAGTGATTAGACGAGGATGCACGGTAATGTACCTTTAGTCCAAAACCTAGGTTGAGCACACGATGCGTTGCGGTGGCGGCGCGGCGCCGGAGCGGTGTCGCTGCGGCGTCCTACATACAAATATGCATGGTATGCCAAAGGTGCGTTCCGGCGTCGCACCGCACGTATACCGGACTTGCAGCTCGCGAGACGAGGCGGGGAGGGGTGCACGCTTTGCGACACCGGAGCACCACCGCTCAGTTGTGTTGTCAAAAACACAGATGTTTGACAGATGACAATTTACGCACTTTGCGGCGCGGCGCCGCTGTGGTGCCGCTGCGGCGTAACAACGCTATGGAGCCGCAGCGCCCGTTTGACCGCCTATGCGGCGAAATCTTTGCGGTGGGCAACGCATCGTGTGCACAGGCTCTAACTACTGTACGGTTCGTTTGCCGGATGCGTTTCAATTTAGCTACCCCTACAGGGTGACTTGTAATTTGACGTGTTCCTTCGAGGACGTGAGAATGTGACTCATTTGAAACAATTAAGCACCCCATAAAGCCTGGGCGAAAATTCGTGGGATTCGAGAAAACCCAATTCTTATGTATTTTTGACAATTTCTCAGTATTCTTCACTAAATATCACTTTTCTCTAAACTCTCGAATAGAATGGCCTTCATATTGTCCATTGGGTACCTCAGACATCAAACAGTTAAAAGTTACAGGAAGAAGTTTATTAATATTTAGGTGCTAGCATGGCATCCTGTTTGTTTCTGATGCATGTATAGTTATTAGATTGTAAATCCGTAATTGGCTGTAAGGTTAGTTTATTTATCCTAAGTGAATTTGTTCAAGAGCTGTGGATTTTGTGAATAAATAAATAAATAATCATTTTCATCAAAAATACATAAATATTGGGTGAATTTTCGCCTCTATAGGCTTTATTTGGTGCTTAATTGTTGCAAATCACACTTTCACGTCTCGAAAGAAATACGTCAAATTACAAGTCATCTTGTATATTCAGGACTTTCTGTAACTTACGGAAAGTTACAGAAAGTCTAATTTTCCGACGCGGAGCACGGAACAACTTTGTTAAAAGACATATTCCGAGGTAGAAGTTTCCGAACTGCTTTCGTTGTTTTAAGTGATTGAAGATTTTTAATTTTAGAAGCTTTCGGTATGTGAAAATGTATGAAAGTTGATTGGATCGGCTTTCCTGATTGGAAAATCTTCCTCTCTGTTCGTCATGTTGAATACGGTGTCCACCCGTCTAAAGCTGCCACTTGCTAGTTTTTATATAATAAATAAAATAAAAAAGAAATAAATAATACCTGAGCTGACTACTTCAACGCAAATAATAGGTCTTTACCTATGAAATTGCCGTTTTGTATGAAAAAATTTAAACGAATTTTTTTCATATATTTTTTATTTGTATTAATCGAACTAATCACCCATGCAATCAATGCATCTTTGCTAACGCAGTGGCAGTTTATTGATGCCCTTCTTAAAGAAATCAGCTGGACGGGAGGCAACAAATTCTTCAAAGGCATTTTGTACTGCCTCTCGGTATTGAATTTTTTTCCCGCCAAGAAGTTATCCAAATACTGGAAAAAGTAGTAGTCTGTAGGCGCAAGGTCTGGTGAGTAGGGCGGATGACGGAGAGCTTCCAACCCCAGTTCTTGCAACTTGGAGACCGTCTGCTGTGCAGTATGAGGTCACGCGTTGTCGTGCAGGAGCAGCGGAGACGAGCGATTGACCAATGCTGGTTGGAGATGTGCCAGCTTCTCCATCATTGTGTTCAGTTCTTCACAGTACACATCTGCAGTAATGCTCACCCCGTTTGGTAAGAAGCTGTGATGAATCACACCGGCGCTAGACCACCAAACAGTGACCATCACATTCCTAGGGGTAAGTTTTCGTTTAGGGCATTGTTTAGGTGCTGAACCAGGATCCAACCAACTTGCTGAGCGCTTGCGGTTATCAAACAGAATCCATTTTTCATCTCAGGTAACAATGCGGTTCAAAATTCCTTCATTTGTGTGTCTGTTGAGCAGTGCAAGGCACGTCTCGAAGCGTACTTTGCGCTGGCGATCATTGAGTTCGTGGGGCACCCATTTGTCAAGCTTTTTTACCTTGCCAATTTGACGCAAATGGACCAATATTGTTTTGACGCTAACGTCGAAAGCTGCTGCTAATTCAGCCGTAGATTGTGTATCATCAGCTTCCACAATCGCCTTTAATTCGTCATTGTCGACCAAAGTCTTCGGACGACAGCTAGGTTCATTTTTCAGGTCGAAATTTCCAGAACGGAAGCGAGCAAACCAATAACAGGTGGTGCGTTGGTTTGTAGTGTTAGCTCCGTAAACGTCGTTGATGTTGCGTGCCGCTTGTGCCGCGTTGCTGCCACGACGGTACTCATATTCCATAATTACTCGAATTTTTAACGTATCCATGATGAATTGATGACGAAAAAGATTGAAATGCGATGAAAATGTAACACTAATCAATAAACAAATGACTACTTTTGGAAAAAAAAAATCCGTTTTTAAAATAAAATTAATTTGATATTAGAATTCTTAGCCAACAAAAATTATTTTGATTTGAAATGGCCAGTACTGCAGAACGGCAATTTCATAGGTAAAGACCTAATATGTATAATGTGTGGTTTTCGACAGGCGCTTGCGCAGGCGGGGCCCCGGGGGGCGGTGCGCGCGGCGCGGGCGCATGGCGCTGCTATACCGCGCGACGCGGCTCAAGGACCGCGCCGACACCCACGTGTTCACCTTCGTGGTCACGCGCTCAGCCACGCGTGAGCCCGACCGCGATGTCACCTCCAAAGACTTCTGCTGCGCGCACCAGCGCTGGGCCGTCGCTTTCAGCCGCACAGACGCGTCGCTCGGTCAGTACCTAGGGTTCGCCAGTCTTATGACACCTCCAGCAATGAAGCTAGTCTAAAATGTCTGATAAGCTTCAACTTGACTATACTTTGTTAGAATTTTGATAATATTGTTGCAGGTGTGTATTTGGTCTGGCGCGGCGCGTGCGAAGGCATGCGGGTGTACGTTGACTTCACATTCACGCTCCTGAGTCGTGATCACTTCACGGCAAACGAGGGCTTTTCCGGAAAACAGGTGCGCTTTAGCGCAGGCTGCGCAGCGCAGGGGCGCGGCCGCTGTGTATCCATCGCAGAACTCAACACCAAGTACGCGGATGCGCGCGGCGAGTTTCAGCTGGAGCTCAGCATGTCACGCGTGCGCACGCTATACTCCTGTGAACTGCGCGCGCCTCGCCTTGACACACCACCCATAGCATTTGCCGGCTTCGATTGGCAAGTGTCAGCTACAGGTGGCGGTGGCAAGGAGCCGCTGACATTAAGGCTAATGAGATTATCAGGGGAAGGACAGCGCTGCCGTGTTAGATATGCTCTTGCGCTCGGTGAGGGCGAAAGAAGACTACACTCGGGGCCACTAGAGTGCGTCTGTGACGCAGATGGTCGCACGCCGCCTTGGAACCCGCGACCACCGTCGCGGTTACTAACTAAAGGAGTCCGACTGACAGTAGAACTGGTGTGGGCGCGTGCGCTGGCCGAGCTGGCGGTGCCGGCGGCGGGGCGCGCAGCCACATGCTATGACCGCGACAAGCAGGCGTGGGCGGTGCGCTGCGACATGCATTCCGAGACGGTGCGGCTGCACATGCTGTACCGCGACGTGCACCACGTGCCGCGCAACCACCTGCGTTACGTGAGCTGGTCGGCGTGGCTGGTGCGCACAGGGGTCGCGGCCGGCGAGCCTGACGCTGAGGAGCTGCCCGGCGCGCCCTTCGAACACTACTACGCACAGGACAGTGCCGATGAGGGGCTCATGATGGAGACGGCCCTGCGCGTAGAGGACATGTCGCGGCCCGGCAGCGCCTTCTTGCACCCGGGTGGTGAACTTCGTGTACGCCTCGAGTGGGGCGATACTTACCTACTCTTTCAAGCTACTTATCATGTCTACGATGACCTTTGTCGGCTACACGCGCATCAGATGAGGTATGTGTGATTGCTGCCGGTGCAACTTATTCGTAAATGTTTTTCTTAAGTAATCACATGAATAATATTTTCAGGCGCGAAATTGCCGTTCTTCAGGCGGAGAACTATTCACTGGAGCGGCAACTGTTCAGCTACCAGAAGAGCCTGGCGTACGCGCAGGCGCAGGCAGGCGAGCCGGCGGTGGCGGAGGCGAGCGGGCGGCGCTCGCCCGCGGAGCGCTCGCTTTCCACCGACACGGAGTACGCGTGAGAAGGGCCTGAGGACCTACCCTCGTCGTCACATTTGACGTCGCCCGTTCTCTACTCTTCTATCTTTTCGACTGATTCTGACGTTTTTGAGCGATTTATCTATTTTTCTAGACGTTTTATGGCGAGGTGCGCCCTCGTCCGCACCGCTTTCCGCCGGTCGCCTGCACTCTCGCCGCTCGATTCTATCGATAGCCGATAATTATACTCGACTACTTTTCTATTTGTCTGTACATAAAATATATTTAGAAGATATTATATATTATGTATATTTCTTAACTTGAAACTCGAATTCATATACTGCAACAGTCGATTTATGAATAAAAAAAGTCCGTAAAATAAATACCAATTTTGTCTCTTTATTTGTATCTTTATTCATCCCTCACATGATCATAATTGAAAAAACGTAAATAATATTGAATTTATTCGTAAAAAATTAAAAATTGGTTGCCTGTAAAGTCGGTATACGGGCGAAAGTTTTACGTGACAACGACTTTGCGTGCCTTTCACTTTTTATGTCTGTCTCTCTCGCTCTTAGGCGGGCTAACCATGCCCGAGTGGAAGGGACGCGTGCCTCTCACTCGCTCTCATTGTGAGCGCATAACGTGAGCGGAGCGTAACGCAGTTTCTTGAAGTGTCACCCGGCAAACCAATTTATAAGACGTTGTCACGTCAAAAGAAACGCTTCTGTCAGATACAACACATTTTTGGAATAGTAATTAGAGCATGAGTAAAAACAGTTTCTTTTTCACTCGCACGCGCGACTCATAAACGACTTGGAGTCTTCGGCACATGCTTAATTCAAAACTATTGAAGAACGGAACGCTCAGGCGTCAGCTGTCACTGTCAGAAATGTTACTATCATGTCATCAATGTCACGACGTCAAAACCACGTTTTGGTGTTTTGTATTTGTGCAAAAATAAATGATTAAAACGTAGAAATGGCTCAAGGCAAACTAAAAGTAAAGAGTAAATTGCCTGCTGGCGCAAAATCAAAGAAAAACAAGGGTAAAGCGGGCAAAGCGGTGACTAGGCGTCCGAATGCGCCAGTGAAGAGTAAGAGTGCCGCGGAGCGCAATAAGATGAAGACAAATGTTTCAAAGATGGTTAATGCTGCAGCTGAGCAGCAGTTGCGAGCTCTGGCCACCACCACACCGCAGCTGTCCGCAGCACAGGAGCGCGTTGCTGCGGCCCCCACGGCACCAACTCCTGCCAAGTAACCTTACTTTAAATTAGTCTAAATGAAGACGTTCGCCTCCTGTTGACCATTCATTAGTGCAGGTAACTTTGTGTTCAAAGTTCTACTAGAATATTAATATCTAATATTGACATTGTGTAAAATGTCTTTATGTGAATTGATCATTTTACTGTGCACTTGTTTGCACTTGCGAAACACAACAAAACATGTTGGAATCTCTCGTTCCTGTCAAACATTGTATGGAACATTTACAGAAAATAGAGATTTCAACATGTTTTATTGTGAATGTTTCGCCAGTGCAAACACACAGTAACACTATGAATATTCAAGTATTAATACCAAAACTGTCTATAAAAATTTGTTAATGTATAATCACAAAATGGTTTAAAAATCAATTTGATTGCAAATCTATTTCTATTAAAAAGTTTGTTTCAACAAATTAATCCACAACCTGTGTTAGGTTTATTTCCGTTTCTACTTTTTTGTTTGTCAGCTAACATAATGGCATTATGGTAAAGCGGCCCATGATTATCAACCAATTAATTCTAAGAAAAAGAAAACAGAATTTGAAATCTACGGCTAAGTTAAAAAATATACTTGTAAGATAAATAGCAGTCTTATAAAAAAATATTTTTGAAAATCTTTGTAATAGGTATAAACAAAAATATTTCTAAATTTTTGTAAAACTGTTAACTATCTTTTCCTACTCTTAATTTCAATGTGTCTTAATTATTGTTGTAATATAAACTTGTTAAATAGAAGTAAGAAAAACTTAGTTTTAAAATAAATTATATTATTTTATTTATTGTTTTCTTTTCTTTATTTACATCTTCTCCTTTTAGTAAGATAATAGAAAGAAGGATTTGAAAATAACTTTAACACAATGTACAGCCGCCAGCAGGTCAACCTATCCGAAACTGACAAATTTTCCCAATCAACTTTGAACTTTATGCGTTAGTGATAAAGTTGAAAATCTAGTAAAGAAATTTGACAGATTGTAGTAGGTTGATGTGCTGGTGTCTGTACAAAAGATCTGTAAGCTATCACCCTCGCCCTCACTAATAATTAAATTAAAGGGTATGTATAATCATACCTCTTGAATTGGGCATATTATAAATAAAATTAAGCAAATAAGTGCCTAATTCAATAATATTTCAAAGAAATGTAAAAACAACACAATTTTAAAGTTTTAATTTTGCAAAAATTACTCTTGAAAAGTTTATTCACAAGCCAATTGGTTTTATGATACCAGTTTCTGTAGTATTTTATGGCTTATGTTAATTAAATATTGATATTGAAAATGCATTATTGTTTCTTTATTAACAGACCAGTAGGTAGTAAAATTTGTAGCTAAATGGTTTTTTGCCTTATTAATATTCAAGAATTGAATTATGTTATAAGGTTTTTACACTTCAATCGAAATATAACATAATTTTGATGCTTAATTTTTATATATTTTTTAAATATATTGCGGTGACAGCGCGTAAAATAGGTACCTAATGAATAAAATTAAGATAATTATGTAAATGAAATGATACCTAATCAAATAAAATTATTTTTATAAAACCATAAGTATGTATGTGTAGGTCTCAAATCGCCAACCCGTCTTGAGAAAGCATGGTTATCAATGCTCGTGCCTTTTCTGTACCAGAAGAGGACTTTGTCCTGCAGTGGGACAGTAATAGACTGGTATTTTTTATATTTTTTATGTTAGTATTGTGAAAGGCGTGACAGTAGCTGCGTAGGTACATAGATTTTTATTAGATTTTGTTAGAATTATAGCTTGCATGATTATATCTTCAGAAAACGGGCGAAACGACACGCTTCAAAATCTCAGTGTACAGACGCCAGCAGGTCAACCTACCCGAAACTGTTAAATTTTCCCAATCAACTTTGAACCTTATGCTTTAGTGATAAAGTTGAAAATCTATTAAAGAAATTTGACAGATTGTAGTAGTTTGATGTGCTGGCGTCTGTACCTATATCAGTATGGAACAGTACAGATTAATTCTGATGGTTCACTCCGCAAAATCATTTAAATAAAAAGCGACTTGCAACGACACAATAAAGTGCATTTCAGTTCGCACAGCGCTAATTACCTACACTCCTACAGTTCCATTCACCTAGAAGTTGCCTTTCTATCTATCTTGTAACTCTTAGATCTTCTGACTACGTTACACTCACTGAATTGGCCCAACAAGTCGAGCCCACCGCGTACTTGTAGCCTCATACCAAAAATGCGGTCACTCCCCATTTGTATTTATCTGTGCCAACAGTACCGAGTGCGCGGCAGTTACGCACGGACGCGGAAGGTTTATCGACCGGCCGAGACATAATACTGTTACTTTATTATACTGTGACAATACCGAAGTTAATGGCTCTTCGAAACAAAGGCCTATTCATTTGAATTATTTTACATGAATAAGATATTATTAGCAAGATTCTCAAAGACCTCGAGTAGAAATTATTTTCGTCATTTTCAAAAACACAAAACTATAGCATAAGCATAATCAGCCTATAATGTTCCCACTGCTGGGACACAGGCCTCCTCTCTGTGAGAGGGAGAGGGCCATAATCCTATGATCTTTCAATTTAATGGTTGTACGATTAATAATAAACATAATTCCTTATAATAAACTTTAAATGACGTGCAGGTTTTGTCACACCCACAAATTCTCGAAAACTCCCGGCGCGTTCATAAACAATTAAAGTCTATTTGTAGCATTCCCAACACAGTAACACTGGTCAGTCCGGGAATAACGAATCTAAACCAAGAACAGGGTACTCGGCAACCAAACAAGCATTACTTAGTTCAGAATGAATCGTGTTTCAAGACGGAATTACGAACACATAATTATGATTATAGGTCGGTACCTAGCCGATAACGGAAGTGCTGCAACGTCAGAAGCCTGGCGACCTTGAAAGTCCTGTCCCTAGGCATGATTAGGATAGGATCGACCAACCTGTATCCTTTGTAGCTAACGAAGAAAACAAACAAATAACAGGTGAATAAACAAGGGAAGCTCACTTCAATACCGTGTAGGACTAGGAATAGGGCAGCTCGGGAGAGAGAGGTGAGTAAGATAGTAAATTAGTGATACTTTATCTTACTTCTAGCTTCTACCCGCGAATCGTCCGCCTATAACCTCAAGAATTGGGCTATCTAATGCAAAAATATTTTTTCAAATCCGACTGGCAGTTCCGGAGATTACCCCTACATACAAACAAACAAACAAATTTTACCTCTTTATAATATTACTATAGATTTAAGAAGGTAAGCGCAACTTGCATCAATCTAATCAAGCCCATTTTTAGGGTTCCGTAGTCAACAAGGAACCCTTATAGTTTCGCCATGTCCGTCTGTCTGTCTGTCTGTCCGCAGCTTAGCTCAGAGAGTACTAGAAAGCTGTAATTTGGCATAGATATACATATTAATCACGCCGATAAAATAAAATACAACTAAATAAACTACCTCCCCTACACGTAAAGTGTGGATGTTTTTTTTTTCTCATCTATCCCATGGTGTGGGGTGTCGTTAGAAAGGTCGTTCAAAAGGTCGTGAGTGTGTGAAAACCATCCGTTCCATCCGGGATCCGTTTGCGAAATATTAAGCTTTAAAGCGCATTTTTTTGTTAGAGTCGAGTGCTAGCTAAATGGTTGGTTTTGGATATGTGTAAAAATTCACGGCATTAGCATATGTAACGAAATTAAAAGGAAGACTATCACTAAGTAGGCTCTACAAGTTAACGAGTATTAATCGACCAACTTACATTTGCAGTTGTAAAAACATGTTCTCAGTTAGTGAGAACATGTTTTTCAAATACAATGTTAAGTTTGTTCTTGGGATAATTCATCCCAACTACGGAACCCTTCATTGTGTGTGGTCCGACACGCACTTACTTGGTCGGTTTTTATTGGACTTGCTTCTTGCAAATTTCTGTGAAAGTAAAAAAATGTATACGGTGTGTAAAACCAGGAAAAAAATAAAAAATTTTTCTTCAATATTTTTTGACTAATTTCGTTACGGGTTCGTTTACTGAGATAACTGGCCGCTTCTTTCTGTTTTTTCGCGATTAGCTTAGCTCTCCACTGGCTCCTGCCCATATCTGGGCCTCAAAAATTGAGCCACTTCACCACAGCAGCATTATCTAACACACACTAACAGCCAGCGTAGTTATCGCGTCAATCCATGATCAATATTCTCACTCATTTATCGGAACGAAATCTTTCATTATTTTGGTATTATTTTGGCATTGGTAGAATATAAATCAATTTTTAAAGCACATAATAACTAAAACCATTTACTTTATCTTTCCAAACGAATTCTAAGAAATCCTTCCTCAGCTTGGTGCCTTCAAAAGTCGGTTTGGTGTAAAAAATAAGTGGTGTATATAAGGCCAGAAATCGATTATATATAGATGCCTATAAATAATACATATGTATCAATTCAAGGCGATGTCGCACGGTGAGTGAACGGCCGTACCGGACACTGTGGTGTCCATGAAATCGGACGGTCTGTGTCCGGCTATCAAGATTCGGTCCTTGTTCAGACTTTTTTAAAGATATTTTATGTTAAAAGTTGAAGTTAGAAATTATGAAGTATGTTAGCTTTATGAACGGAGATATATACAATAATATAGTGAATTGGTAAATCCCCGACCCCCGTTGTTTAGAGAGTTTACTTATTTTCATACTTACGTTTTATTTACATAGCAATATTTAAAAATACGTCTCTACTAGACAAAACAGATATTCATCCGTGAAGTTAATAAGCCAGTAAAAAGTTGTTGACCTCTGATTCTAAATACCTATCAAATTAGGCACTTATGTCAGTATACAAATCCAAACATCTCTAGCTCCTAAAAAAACTGTACCGGAACGTTCTAACATCATCAAAAACCAATTTCACGTAATCTCCTGCCAATATCCTTCTGAACTTTTGGTATCCTCGCGGCGAGGTGAAGGGGAGCGGGGCAGTCTTGTGATGCGTCGATTTCTTCGAATAAGATTAATAAATGCAGGCGGGGGCGGCAGGGGGAGAGGAGGGGGGACATCGCGGCTAATGACACGCGCCGCTGCAGATATTTTTTTTATCGCGAATTTAAAACATAAACTGGTTGCGGTAGCTATACGGAGTGGGAGAACAGAAGGTTGAATTTCAACTAATTCTAAAAGAAATCCTCCTCAATGCACAGTGGCACAAGCTCAGTATGTAGCTAAGGAGACTATTGAAAGAACATATTCTGTTCCGCTAAGCATTCAAAGGGTAAAGAAGTCGTTTGTTACTTCGCGGTAGACACACACATCAAAAGTGTCTAGGGATCAAGTACGTTTTAGAGTATCGCCGCAATTGAGGATTATTATTTTAACTTTTTTGGATCGTTATTGATTCTTTTTAGTGAATTTTACTATTTGAATAAAGAATTTTCTTTAAATTTTGATTAAAAATGGAAAATCAATTGTCAATCAGGATTCCTACAAAAGTTTTTACACAACCATTTCACTATTTCTGCATCCGAACTGACAAAAATTGCATCGATATGGAGCGACGACATCATTTGACACGAGAAGAGATGATGTGAGCTGTCGAAATGTTGCAAGCTGGTTCCACGCAACGTACTGTGGCTGTGGCTCTTGGCACTACACAAAGCGTCATAAGCCGCCTCTGGACACGCTATCGTATCACGGGCAGCATGGCCGAGCGACATGAAGGACGATCTCGCATCACCTCTCGCAGACAGGAACGGTACATCCAACATACTGTTCAAAGGAATCGTGCCATGACCGCCATGATGTTGGCTACGAGGATCCGCAGCTATTCGGGCTTGCTGATAAGCGACCAAACCATCCGAAATCGTTTATGTGAAGTGGGTCTGCGTTCCCGAAAGCCGCTGAGAGTTCCACCCATAGCATCCCGCAATCGTAGAGCCCATTTACAATGGGCTCGCCAACACAGAAACTGGGAGGAAGAAGACTGGCGTTTGCTTTTCTGATGAATCTCGTTTCAGTATGAGGCCAGATACAAGATGTACACTAGTTTGGAGGACCTCTGGACGTTAAGAACGTTTGAAATTTTGTCAGAAAGATCATTCATATGTAGAGGGAACAATAATGGTTTGGACCGGCATATGGATCAGTGGAAGAACCGATCTCATTTGGGTCAGGGGCAACCTCAATGCTCAGATTTATGCGGAGAGGATTGTTTCAGACGTGATCATCCCTTTGCGAAGCCGGTTGGGTGATTTGTTTCGACTAATGCACGACAATGCACGTCCACACACGGCTAGAGTCGTAACACGCATTCTTGCCGATGCTCGCATCAACGTTCTGCCGTGGTCTACTCAATCGCCAGACCTCAACCCAATTGAGCACGCATGAGATATGCTCCAAAGAAGAGCTCTGCCGAGTATGGATGCCGTGCATACCCCACAACAACTTTTTGACTTGTTAGAAAGAATGTGGGCGACCATTCCTCAAAGTGATTTTGATGAACTGATTTTAAAGATGCCAAATCGCTGTGATTGTGTGATTCGTGTCAATGGTGGAAACATTTGCAATTTTTCTTAATTTTTATAAAATATAGGGATAAGTTGTTAACTTAAACAAAGGAATTAAAGTACGAAGTCAGTCTTAATTGGATATTTTTTTATAGTTAAAAATGTACTTGATCCCTAGACATTTTGATGTGTGTAGTTTGATCCGATCATCCGAAGTTCGCAATACGTTCACTGAATGCATATCCTTTTGTGTTGGCATACTAGTCCTTTTCTTCACTTTGTAGTATTGAAGCTACTTTTGCTACCCTATTGTTAGGGAGATTATGTATTATATATTTCAGTTTTGAATTTCATTTATTCTTACATCCTTCAAATGAATACCAAAAATCTTTGGTAAATGCTACGGCTTCATAGGTAAACATTAAGAAACGATACAAGCTGTATGAAATAGTTTACGATTTTTACCGAAAAAGAAAAGATATAAATTTTTGTTTAATCTACACGTATAAGACTCACATTATAAAACATACCTACAAATAAAACAAAGTAGGCAAAAGCCTGGCGCTAACGTAGTACTTGGTTACCTCCCTTTGTTCTTTCTGACTCGAAATTTTGTAGTAAGTAGGCCTTCTATCTTTGCCTTTAGCGGTAGCGCCTGCGCCGCAGCCTCCGCCCGCGCCCTACGGCCTGCAGCCTGCAACTCTGCATAGTTCACCGCTCTTCGCCTGTGCATCGATACTCAACACCACACTAATCACGAGTTAACACCTATTGTTAGAATTTCAGTTTACTCGCAATTTGTATTTAGCTTTATGTTGTCATTTCTGATTGAGTTTTGTATTTCTGAGAACTGGCTTAGTGCTTATCCATTGGCTTGTGTGGCCCTCCCACCCAGTGTGGTGCTCACCTAAAATTGCACAGCCTTGTTCATGAATAGCTGGATGTCATGATATAGCTATCCACAAATACCGTTAAATAATTATATATCCTGAATCATATCATTTGAACCCAATCAGATGACACCGGATACGCACAGTTAATCTTTTCATCTTAAATTTTAACTTATGTAAGATTTAATCTACAGGTAGCAATGTAGCATATCTATTAATTTTCCAGCAGGAGACTGGTAATAGCAGGAATTACTTGTTAAGCCAATTTGTATGTGTCGTAGCGAAGTACATAACTAACTACTATCTTTAAGAAATACATTCACAAATTATAAAGGAAAATTTCTTGAAGTCAGTAGAAAGGTACAAATAATACAAACATATGTTAACATAAACTGAGTGTAAAATTGAAGTAAGCAACGATAATGAAACAATTTTCTTCCTTTAAACACAGGTAAATAGTTGTGTGAGCGTCCAATGTCTTCATATAAAGGGTCTCGTATTACAGCGCGCGCGTTGATGTCTTTTACAAGTGCGTCGACGCCTACGAATGTCACTCTTGCGCAGGTCGCAATTCCAGCCATACCCCGACACTTAGGGCTGTCAATAACAGTTGGAATCTTTCAACAGCTAATCAAGCCAAGCCTAGGAAAACCGGTTACGGTCCGTTTACGGAACCCTGGTCGATTTCTCTGGTTTCCCATCAACGTCGAGGTGATATCGACCGGGAGACAATAAATCCGGTTCTGCTGCAGCGGACGGGTTGCAATTAAACTAGTGTCGCGGCGGGGTTCGCGGACCGTGCGAAAGTGAAGCACGTGGGGGGCGAGCCGGGGGGGGGGGAAGCTCCGTCCGCTCACGCACACAGAGCAGGAACTACAGTGCGATCAGTAGAGCTGCCTTAAAGCTCCCGGTGAGCTTTCGTTGCGTTTTGCGGATAATTTTATACAGAGTAAGATTTTCTTTGTCATTTATGTAACTGGTTGTTTTGCTTCTCTCAATAGCTTTTTTAGAAAATATATGTCGAGTGGAATTTACCTAACTACAGAAAGTCTTAATTTTCTCTAAGTCCTAAAATGTCCATTTGACATGACACGACAGTTGAATTCTTCTTGCTGTCGGTAGTTTGAACCCCAAACGTATCAAATTCAAAGTAGGTGGTCTTAGCAATCAGGGCTACTCTGAGAAAAGGGGTTCATGTTTATCCCCATATGGCATATAGGTATAGATATTAATTCCTTAAACACACTGGTTATTCTACTCTGTGTCTATTGAGGTTCTGCGTGTGTGTCAGCGTGTAGGTGTTTGCGAGTGTATTCAGTCCGCGCGCGACGGCCGACGCAGACGCACGCGCCGCTGCCGAGTGCCATGTCGCGCTAGGCGCGCCCCCATGGTGTACCCCGAGGCGTCCCGCTGGGGCGCGCCAGACGCCGCGCTCGCCCCCCTCTACGATGACGTCTACAGAGGTCAGCTGATATTTGCAACCTCACCTATTTTTAACACATTCCCGCTGTGACTACCAGACAAAGTGACTTTCTGCAATCGTAAAGTGCTCCAACAGCCTGATTTCTTCATCTTAGCCTGGCGTCACTAATCCCGGCTTTTGCCAGGGTCAGACTGATTTACCAGATGATATGGTCTGGTACGAAGCTTATTGTCCCGCGATCAAATGTTAAAAACGAATACCGGTAGACTAATTATCATCAGATAAATCAGACTTTATATTGAGCAATTGAACGTAAAGAAACATCAACGAAATGTTTGGAATTGACATAAGCTTTCGGAAAGGTACGTCATTGTCAACTCCATTCTCTTTATTGAAGTTTCTATCCGTTAACTATTGTTAGAAGTCACTTTTTCTAAAAGATCCTGAAAGCCTAAATCTGGGACCACCAATGATAAACGCTGAGGGAATTTATTTAACTGTCTTAGAACGAAACGAAATGCAACCTCCAGCTCCGCTATGCGAACCTTCTTTGTGTGTCTCTTAGCCAACCTGTCGACGATCCTGTGCCACTTGAGCTTCGGCACAACCATTTAACGACCCTTACTCGTGAATATAATTATTAAGTGGTTATTAACATTTAAAATTCAAAACCGGTGCTTAACGACTCTTTTATAAGTTCTCCTTTTTTGTTTGACCCTAATCAGATT
Organism: Xanthia icteritia; assembly: GCA_949128155.2. Classification (NCBI taxonomy): domain Eukaryota; kingdom Metazoa; phylum Arthropoda; class Insecta; order Lepidoptera; family Noctuidae; genus Xanthia; species Xanthia icteritia. Next base: position 19,821,584 of record OX421932.2, read on the forward strand.
CTACTTTTAGCGCGATTTAACTTTTCAACGTTTCAACCCCGGCTTCAAAAAATATTTCTTTGTTCCGTTGTGCTTGTTTAAAAAATTCACACTCAGTGAGACTGGTCGCTGATGACTCAGTCGACAGACATCTGTTACTTAACCATTATATTTACATTTCAATCGAGCCAGCTCATAATTGTAATGGTTATTTCATATTTGCCGCAGTGTTCACAGTGAAGGGAGTGTTAAATACTTTAAATCCAGTTCAGTAAGTTTTATATCAGAAATAATAACATCCACTTTAGTTACTAAAATATTTACAGCTGAGAATAATATACCGAAGGCTTTTTACGATATTACATGGAATCATAAATAATTACCTGATTAAAGTTCAACATGAGTAAATATCTTCCTACAAAATCCTTTTGTTTGCCGAGAAGTGTATTCCACTCACGTCGGTTTCCTAATATGAATGGTTTGCAAACATTTTCTTTGTTTGGATCTAGTAAAGCTTTGGCCGCCCAATCAAATTATAAATCACCATTCTCAATCCCGTTTACAGCAGATACATGTGAACAATGATCTATACAATCTGTTTGTCTTGGTAATTAAGTAACACAACGGAGAGTATTCTTAATCGCGTCCTTATTGTATCTTTTGAGAATAAAATCCGCGAGCGTATCCTCCACCTGCGGCCGACCTGGTCGCGGCTCATTTTGTAATGACATTACAGTAATTCCATAAAACAGCATAGGGGTATTATGTTCATAATGTTTCGACGTTGTCTGGTCGTGTTGAACGGTTGTTTTATTGATACTTGGGACTTACAGCTCATGTCGGTGCTTTAAAGCTCAATTAAACCTTGCAAATTGAGCTGTTTTAAGGAAATTCAAATTGTGATTTTATAGTAGGTATCTCGTTTACGATCGTCTATAAAGTTTCTATGCTAAGCTGTCGGGTACGATGCGAGATGCAAGAAGGCCTATAGCGTAAGGTACGAGTTATTAAGTGACCTGCGACTTTCCAATCGGCCTACATCTCGATCGCGTGTACATACATTGAGATATCTCGCGATTTCACGATCATTTATCGCATGTGTGGCTTGCTGATTTTTATGTCAATTATGAGATTTAATTGGTCGTTAATATTTATAATTCTATGGTCCCATGTGATTAGCGACGTAGCTGTTAATTGCGTGTTTATGGGCTTCTTTAGAATTTCGTGAATATTTTTCCTTTTTATAGTCGTTTTGTACGTTATAGAAATGGCAAATAATAGGTTGGGGAAAAAGTTTCTTCGTATTTTTTAAGAAAATTCAAAACATTTTTTAACATAGTATGTTTACATTTAACTAAAGTATGTAGGTACCATTTTGTTCGATTACTTTTTGCCATCTTGTAGGTAGGGACATGATCCCATTGCTATAGAAATTTTGGGACTTCTGATCAAAATACCGCGACAAGTGGTTTTGGCAGTCCTCCCGTGATGTTAACCTGACACTGCCTAAAGAATTCTGAAGAGACCGAAACAGGTGGAAATCTGAAGGTGCAAGGTCAGGACTATACGGCGGATGCATTAACACCTCCCAGCCAAACTCTCTTAATTTTTGCTGAGTGGCTAAAGATGTGTGAGGTCTAGCGTTATCATGATGAAAAACCACACCCCTTCTGTTGATTAATTCCGGCCGCTTTCTCTCAACTTCTTGCTTTAATCTCATCAGTTGTTCGCAGTAGAGTTCAGAATCGATGGTCCTGCCTGGTGGTAACAGCTCATAATGAATAATGCCCTTCCAATCCCACCACACACACAGCATCACCTTGTTGCGAGTTAACCCGGGTTTTGCCACAGTCTGTGAAGCCTGACCGGCCTTTGACCACGACCTTTTTCGCACGTTCTTGTCGTACGTGATCCACTTTTCATCACCAGTTATCAGCTTCTTCAAAAATGGTTCGGTTTCATTACGTCGTAATAAAGAATCACAAATGAGTACACGGTTCATTAGGTTTCTTTCAGTGAGCTCGTGAGGTACCCAAATATCGAGCTTTTTTGTGTACCCAGTTTTTTTCAAATGCGCCAAAACTGTTTTGTGGTCAATTCCCAGTTCTTCAGCTACGTCGTAACTACTAATATGCCGATCTTGCTCCACTTTTTCAAAAATGGCATCCATTTTATCCGTAATAGGGCGACCAGAGCGACGTGCATCTTTGACATCAAAATTTCCGGATTGAAAACGCTTAAACCAAATTTGTGCTACTCTCACAGACACTGCACTAGGTCCATAAACATCGCAAATTTTTTTCGCGGCTTGCGTTGCATTTTTACCTTTTTTGTAGTAAAATTTTAAAATGTATCGAATTTCTTCATTAGATTCACTCATCTTGACAGTACGAAAAACAAATAAAAATCACACATTTTCCTAATTTGAATTTGGAATTATGTTCTTTAAAATTTAAACTTTCAATGATACCAAAACCAGCCAGATACACATAGTATAGCCAAAGAGATTTTATTACAAGTTCATACATACTATAATGCGAAAAGACTTTTTCCCCAACCTAATATATTTATGTTGTTTTGATTACATATTTTTTTGTGTATATATTATTTAAACATTAATCTGTATTTATGTTAAAATGATACTTAGGTATATGTTTGTTTTATATAAAATAATTTCAGTTTTTCCAGCTCATTGTGTGAATGTCTGATTTGGACAAAATGTAAATTGGACATATTTTTGGGACTCCTCCAAAATACTATAATTTACATAATGAAGCCCAGGGTGACGGAATTTGTTCCTTTAATTTACATTTGCTAATGGACCAGGGTAAACAAAAATTCATTTAAGAAATCATATTTAAAGACTACAAACATATTTATTTAAAGCCCGGTATCAGCCTTCACAATTTTCAACAACCTAATATTTGACGTTGTTTTAAATTGCAGTTATTGTATCAAATCAACTTAAGCTTTTATTTTTGTCAAAACATTCGAATATTTGCTAAGAGCTATAAAGTATTACAATTTAATAATCGTGAGTAAAGGAATTTCGCTGGTGACGCTCTAAGGCGCGGTTCATTCGGAGATGCTGCGACCGTTAGCAGCGCCTGCGCATGTGGGGCTCCCCACACGGTGCAACATGCACAGGACAGTCTCAGATGCAATCGCTATTATTCTAGAAACTGTGCTTCAAGTATAACAGCACTTTATGCTGTTTGCAAGCCGTCTTGAGATTCATGGAGCAACGATATAACTTTTCGGATATCCGGATTTGTGAGTTTTGAGAAATCTTTTAATTTTAATCATCATCTGTTCAATCTACAGAATAAACGGTGTTCACTAATGGATTATTGAAAAATGCAACCATTTTTATTGTTGAAAACTAATAGAACTAACCTACCATATTGTCGCATAAAGAAAACCAGTGCGTTAGTAGGGTTTTCTAAATTCCTTCAAAACTTCGCCGAGAAGTTTTCTGAAAGTTGCTGTAGAAAGCTTTGAGAGTGAGCTAGATTCGGAATTAAATACCTTGAAAATAGAAAATAGGCATAGAATTGGATATCTGGATAATTTACGAAGGCAGAAAGTGTTAATAACAACATTTGATCTTACGTATCGGATAGAAGGAGGTTTCTGTATCTATTCGTGCGGTTAACTTCACTCCTTTGCTCAATTGGTTCACTCAATTCTCTATTGAACAAGCCAAAGTTTACATTAATTAGGAACGTTATACTGGAAAATATTCTCTTGTTAAAGTTGAAGGCTATCGACGACAGGAATAACAATCCATCTTCGAGTTATTTTAACTTGAATCTGTTATTTTTATTGAGGAAATACTTGTATTTTAATGGTCTGTAGGGAAAATGGACAGAAGGTAGTGCTTCTCTATTATTTTAACATCGTTTTACATTTCAATATAGATTTTGGTGCTTATACAGGCTGGTTAATTTAGACGCCTACGTACGGATCGAATCAGCTAACATAATATTAGATGATGTATGTTGTCCGATTACTTAGCTGGTATTTTTTTCTATGGAAGATTTTCACGTGTATCATTATAAATACCGAGGCTATATCGTGATTATGTTCTATTTACAATTTTAATAGGTCTGTAATTAAATTTCAAAAATGTTATTTCTGTTAAATTATATGTAGAAAAATTAACATAAACAATTAGGGACTATCTAAACTATGTGTATACAACTAACTAAGTATTATACAAATTAAAATATAGCGTCGGAAAATTCATCCGCATAACTGTCGACTGGTAGTGTACCCAAGAGACTGGCCGCATTACATTAGAAAATAGAAAATAGTTTATTGTCCAGGTAATACAGTAAGTAGGTTTACAAGTTATCACCAAATTGAGACGACATGAGTAGCTTAAAATATTACCTATAGCTATGTCACAAAATATTATTTGCCTGTGACAGTTTTTTTTATTTTTTTTTTATTGATGAACACATACATGGAGGTGGTTGATGTGTTGTATTTTATTTGCTTCATATAGTTTCTTATATCTAGTTTAATGTAGTTTCCCTATTTTTAATAATGTTTTGTTTTTATTGATGTCAAGCATGATTCAATATACGGTTATAATACCTACATCGAGGTAAGGTAAAAAACTATACGCAAAAAAAAAAAAAATTGGGTGAATATTAAGACTTGTTATAACTTATTGTAACTCAGACGTGAGCTATAAACAATAATCAGGAAATATCATAATACTTATACACTAATAAATGTCAGATGATATGGTTTTATTGACAGTGTTCCGTTATCTGGCAGTATACTTTCGCATAATCACGAAACGAAGTAGGCAGAAATATCGACTGTAAAGGTTATGATTTTATTTCTCATCTGGAAAGATTCAGATGAAGTCAAGTTTCATGAGCTCCATTTTAAAATAAGAACTCAGTATACTGATTGTGATGTGATTTTCCACAGAACATTGATGGACAAGTCTCTTAACCTTAGTGACATCGTTGGTCCATCTGGGTGGGGTCTGCAATTTTGTGTTTATCGTTGGGAGATTTATCTCGTATGCTCCGATCAAGAGCCATCGATATTTCGGCATACATTGCCAGCTTACTGCCGCTTCAGATTTCTGATTCTGCACCTTCGAGTTTATCTGTGACGTCCGTTCTTCTTCCATAGATAATCTTATTGCGGATCCCTTCAAAAATATGCAAACATGGACCGCTCCAAGTCCTTTATGTTTCCTTAACTTTATGTTGAGCCGTAAAGACGTAATTTAAGTTATAATTACATTTCGAAAACAAGTATTTTGTACAAAATACTTTTACCAAACTGTTTGTCATACTGTGATCCAATTTGAGGAGGTTTTACTCTGAAATACTTCAGTGACGTCACCCTTCTCTCTTAAGGATTATTTCGGATGTCGCTCGTCTGTTGTCAGCCTTAATCTTTTCCATTTTCTGCACTCAATAGGATCCATTCGTCTTTGTAAACTTTTTTTACTTTTTCCTCTTCGATGTAAACCAGTTAATTTAAGTATTGGATTCGACGTTGTCCAAGATTGTTACAATAGGGATGAATATGATGATAATAAATATTTTTTTGTACGTCTTGTAGATTATAAAGTAAAGAAGCAAAAAATACGAGTTTAATATTTTTTTCTTATCTAACTGACGGACTTAATAGAATTTCTTTTTTTTTGACTCAGGGATCGTCCCTATTGTGAGTCATTCATATGCTTGCCAGTTAAATACTTATATCATGCATTATAATATTTAAGACTAAATATTGGAACCGAGCAGTTTTTCTTAGCTAAAACTTATTGAGCTATGTTCAAGATAATATTGTTAACGTTAACATTTGACTTTATGCCCACATGATCACATAAGATAGTATCTCTTCGACGCAAAAGCCTCCATAAAGCTTATCAGTTTCACTGAGAAAGCGATTGTTTTGCACCTTATTAAGATAATTAATAAGATAACACTTACCTACCATAAAACACTCTGTATAAGGTGTCTATTATTAGATTTAGGTACCTACTCGTTCTATAGGATTCTGAGTTATGATGCCAGTTATTGCGCTGTTTATCCTAATTTGTTTAACTTGTATTAATTTTGGTTGTTATTCATTTTGCCTTGTTGTTTCTAAGATAATTGTTTGGTTTTGAGTAAGCTATTTTTAGAACAGTTTACAGCTATTATCACTATTAATCTTACTTTTGCTTCCGCAATTCCTGAGTGGTTGTTCAATTGTCAAGTTTAACATAACGTAATATCACGCCTGTAATCCTCGAAGGGTTAGGTAGAGGTACCCAAAGTACACCCACATTTCGCCAGTTATTTTTTAAGTCCCATGTAATAGGGGGCGAGCCTATTGAGAGATTCCTGATGGAAAAACCCAATAATACTTTGCCTGACCTGGGGATCGAAACCAGGACCTCATAACCAGCAGTACCGATTGCGACCATTAGACCAACGAGGCAGTCAAGTTCAGATAGTAATAATCAAGCCAACAGTATTAATCAATTACGTTTGTTAAATTTGTCGACCGAATTATCAATTTGTAACACGTCAAATAATGTGACATAATCATCGCGTGTAAACGAGAACGTCCAAATAACATGAATGTAATTATGAGCGTTACTAATGAACTCCATAATTTCATACGGTTTTGGCAAGCTCTGAAATTAATTGTTACTATTTGACGTTCTTTATATAAATACAGCAACGATTCTTAACATGAGTCAGTCTAATATTTGCTTTATGTCTGCCGAAATTTTGTGTTTGTTGCTTAGTTAAGGATACAGATTTATTCTCTGGGTTTTCAAGCTGCCATTATCGTCTCGTAAGTCTACCAGAGCGCAGCGTTCCCTCAGAATACAGTTATAAGTTCTATATATTTTTAGAAAGTTTTAATAAATTTCTTCGATTTAGTATCCCCCATATATTTTGATCTGTCTGTAGTGTGGCACTGTTCAATGAATTCGTCTCAACCCCACAGAGGGTCACAGGGGCTCAGTGGGGCACAAAGCGACCCTGATAATGACATAATTGCTTCTCGGCAGGTGGCTATCGCAGGGTGACGCTGCTAACTGTCCATCCACCTGTTATGAACTCATGATCCCTTTGTAGGGCTGTGGTAGGCATCTTTTGTTTAGATACGGTACCTTGGTTTGTAACGTAACTATAGTGCTTCAAGAATGTTTTGGCGCCTGAATGACATTAACAACGGGGCGTTGTTGATAAACATTTGTGAAATTATTACAGAAATTGTATTGAAAAATAAAATGGTGGCGTTAGTTCCAATTTTGGCCACACGCCAAAAAACTTTGTACACACGGCTACACATCAATCATAAGCTCACCTCGCATTTTACGGAAATCCTATACAATGCGAGATCAGCATGAACTGGAAATGTATAACTTGATGTATAGCCGTGTGTACAGTTGTAATTAATTGAAGATTACTCTGTATTAATAACTTAGATACGGCCGTTTAAATATCGATCTCTTGAATTGATGTTAGAAGATAACGTAATTTTATATTATCAAATGTTTAAAATTCTGTTGACGTTTGTGTCTTTGACAGCCCCTTTTGAAATTCTAGTTTTTGGGTTAAGAATGGATTATTAATAAGAAAAGAATGGCTAACATCACAAAAAAAAACAATTTTGGCAACGTGCCAAAATGGTTTTTTTTTTCTCTTGTTTGTTTAGATTTTTGAATCGAGATGATCGCAACCCGTCTTTATTAAGTTTGAATAATACGAAAACTAAACTAAAATAACTTCAGCTATTGATGTATTTTCAGAGAATCCTTGAAAGTTTTAGAAACTGGAATAACAAAAATCCATCCCATCCTTTCACTCCAACTCCTCCACAAGAACCCTTTCCAAGACAACTAAATAGAAAATATATTGCGGAGTCAGGAAAACAATAAAACAGTGGAACTGAGCCCATAAATTGAGTTTCGCGATAAACTATCTTAGGATATATCCGCGACATGATACGCTGACTCACATATTACGAATTCCTACGCCACGGGCATACAGAGTGTACCACAGACCACAGATCTACCGCCCACTAGCACACCACTAGTAATCGCTGAATATCGATAGTATTAACACTGGGCACATAGTTGCGATTTTGCGAAGGTGGGTTTAATGCGATTTTGTCGCAATTCACGGCACTGTTTCACACATTGTTTCTTTAGTTAGATATGTAGGATATGGAATGCGAATGATGCGACAGACATTTGCGCTTTAGGCAATTTAAAAAAAAACCTGTTTTGCAGTCGGGTATCTTGTTTTTTTTTTTTAATAATTTGCTTTATTTCAAGCTTTTCAGTTTTATTAATATATAAATATATATTTAGAATTGACTTACCAGCTTTTATATTGTTGTTATTTATTTTTAAAACCTTCCCCTCCCTTTATTTTGTATTTGCAGATGCAATACATAAATATTATATAGACTATGTCATAGTGTTAATCATACTCGTAGTTGCGAAGTTCATTACCGCGATGTACGTTCACTTCCACAATTAATACGAATCTAACGACAGCTCATATGTTAAAATACATGAAGCTATATAGGCTACAGACCGTGCCAAATAAATAGACATACATACATATATACATACATACTCTCGAGAAACATTACCCTCCTTCTGGGGCAGTCGGGTCAAAATAGCCTAGAACTTTTTGAGACAGAATCTCGGCAAGAAACTGATTTGATTACATATTGTGATTTGCAATATACTGTGAATTAATCAACGCATCCCAAAAAATAAACCTTAAAACATGAAATATTTGCTATCGTCTTGTTAAGCGTCATAGCACCATTAATTTGTGGTTTAAAAACACCTTTTATCATCCTGTACACCTTGGGGTTTATTTATAAACGTTGTTTAAAGTTAAGTAATGATTAGCGACAGTTTAAACATACATTTTTGACGTTTGAACGTCACTTAACTTTAAGCAACGTTTGTAAACACACCCCCTTATCAATAAAGATTTTACTGACAATAAGGACAAAGCTTCGAGTACGCCTCTTCATCATTCTCTTGGCCTTATATCTTTATTTGGGGTTGGTGTTTCCATACTTCTCTATAAGCCTTCATCTCTCGGTAAGATCCCTCCCCTTTCTAGCCATATCATCTTTCACACAGTCCACAAAATCGCGCGACCAAGTCGCATCCATACCACACACCTTAAACTACTTCATTATTCCATCCGCGCGTCATACGATTATTTCGCATAATAATTCACGGATTATTTTGGGTGTTAATACTAGTAACCTACCGTTAGGGTATGCGATGCACGTACGACCTCGACTTCCTTCGAGTATTAAGCCTTAATATGGAGATGTATGAAGTGTTGTAGTGTCAAGTTTTGGAGTACGAATTTCAATATGAATAAGCCGTTTCAGGGGTTACGGTTTTAGAGTAACAATAAGTTTCATTAAGCCAACCTGACTCGAGGGAACAGGGCCTACGAGGAATTTGAAAAATAGGTATTTAAAGAAACTATTGCCGTCTTCTTACCTTTTTTTTTTTTTTAGGTGGGAAATTATCAAATAACTTCTCCCGCTCTGGGTGGAGCGGGAGGGCGTGTCAGACTCTTACTGACTAAAACCCACCCGTGTTCCTTCCGTTGCCTGTACGTTGCCAGGGGCCACGGTATCCCTTTCGGACTTTCCCGCAGCTATCTTCTTACCTCAAGTCTGCCACCGTTAAATAATTTATCGGGGGTCCCTTTACAAGAAACGTGTTTTTTTTGGACGTTTTTTACTCGATCTTAATACGGTACCTACCGGAACCCTTCGTGTGCGAGTCCGACTCACGCTTGGCCGGTTTTTTTAGAGCATTGCAGTAGGTACCATTTCTTAATCACAAACAGAATTTTTTGATAATGCTAAAGTTCATGTTCCTTGACTAGATTGGACTAGCTGTCTCTAGAAGTCTACGCATACCTACTCCCTAGGTAACTAGATGAGATAGACTTCAATAAACAAAAGACGAACTACCACATTCTGCCCAATAATAAAACTTCACGACTACCATCAAACTGCTATCAACAATTTACCTGGCGTACATTGAATTGTTTAATGCCTCTAACAGATCGTTCGTAGTGTAATCTATTGGTAAGGGCCGTTCCCTAGGGAGGAATACCGGCTGTTAACTATGTATGTACCTACGAGTCGTTAACACGTTAGTTTGTGGTTGTTATACAAGGTTCATGTATAACCTAAAATGTATTATGACGAAGCCTCTTTATATAATTTTGTTTTTATTTCCTATAAGTGCCAGACAGATTCGCGAGTCGCGCAATACAAAGTCCAAATGTTTTCATGTGTAGGGTTATCCTTTTAATACTGACATCAGGTCCATTTGCTAGTAGGTACTCTAGTTGTTGTGTTTTTTTTTGTGACAGTAGCGGTCATTGACTCACCTACATTTTCTAGCATTTTTTTAATTTCAAAAACAAATGAAGTCCGCTAACGTCCTGCAGCGATGTTCAAAGTGTTCCAATAATGAAAAGTCATACATAGGTTTATTGTTTGTGTTCGTACGGAAAGATATTAGGCAAAGGGCAATGACCGTTAATGCCACGCTAAAACACAACAACTATAGCAAACAGTAGTCATTCCTACCTACACGATTTTCTTCTGTCGCCGTAACAAGGTGAACTTTGCATTTTCTTTTGTTGTGCTGTGTGACTATCAATTCTACTCGATCCCTCAAGTTGGCAGCTTGATTTATTACAGAACTTGGACACAAAGTAATAGCTTAAGGAAAACGCGTTCAAAACTATTCGTAGTCATGTATTTAAACCGCTTACAACTGTGCCTACATCATTACACCTACATCAAAGAGGTGATTAAACTTAGGTATAATTATGTTCATAGAGGCACGTGAGCCAGCAATATTATTGGCACTTTGTTTGCTACAACTTAGTAAATTTATAACTTTATTGCTCTGAATTTAAGAGTCTATTTGAGCTGGTTTACGGATGGATTGATCAGGCTTTCGTGGGATATTTAAACTAGTTGCATCGTTGGTTTTATATGCTCGTATACATATAATAGCTATAAACTAGCCTATATGCTCTAAAGCTGGGGTTTACAGTACACATATTTATGTATCGTCTGTCTAACCCTTTGAGGTAACAAAGCGTGATGTTATGTGTTTATGTTATATTTATGTGTGTTCGGATTCGGTGTGTTTGGCCTCGTTGGTCTAGTGGTCTAGTGGTGCTGAGCATGAGGTCTTGGGTTCAATTTCCGGGTCTGGCTAAGTGTTATTAGGTTTTTCTATCTGAAATTTCTCAGTAGCACCGCGGAGTCGGGATTTGTGCCCGGTTGATGGCAATAGGCTCGCCCCCTATTACATGGGACTTAAACATAACTGGCGAAATGTGAGTGTACCTTCAGGTACACCTCTGGCCCACCCTTCGATACAAGACGTGATGTTATATTATGTTTATGTTGTGTGTGGATTGATAGTCCATTAACTAAAAAACTAACTGTACTGCTAACAAAAGAGCATGAAATTCAGTTGTGTTATTCTGTAAAGAGAGAGAACTTAGGTGAAGTGAACTGTCATTCAGCTTGATGCTAGGGATTTACACTATTGTCAGATCACTTCACGCTCACTTCTGCCGGGTCTATTTTGTATTAATTTCACGGTGAAAATTTAGGTGAAGTGAGCTTGAAGTGAGCTGTCATTCCACCTGGTGCTAGGGACTGACAGCTCACTCCGAGCTCACTTCAATTTTGAGTCCTTTGTTTTAGTTAGCTAAGAGTTAGCTCAATCAGCAAAACATACCCAAACATATCTGTTCATCTTAGTATTGAAGTAACAAGAGAGGTGTTGCACGTCAAAGCTCAAAATTTTGGCAATAAATTTGTTACCTTCGCGTCATTTAATTTCCTTATTGACGGGTGTAACCGCAGCTGTCATTGAGTATTTGATTAGACGAGAATTGTTAATTGCGTGGGTCGGTACGGGGTCGATACTGATAAGGTCACGTCTAGCGGTAGGAGTTTACAAAGACGTACCTACCTTACAGTTGTAAGATTTATGAGGTAACATTTCTTGACTGCATCAAGAATGATTTATCAAGTAATATGTGCTTATGAATTTGCTGGTTACAGAATAAGAAAAACCTAAAATTGGCTTCTAAAACCGAAAGTTCCCGCCTAGTAGAAATAGGTGACGGTGTCTAAGGTTGCCATTCGTTTTGTTCAAGAAATAAAGTATATTAGGTTCAAAGTGGGAAAATAAACAGTATTTCGGAAAATTAAACAGTATCTCGAATAAAACAGGATTTTAAGTATTTTTTTAAATTATTTAAATAGATAAATAATTAACTAGAGTTGGTCGCACAACTCATCAATTTTGAAGGCTTTGTAAGCCTCACCAAATAGACGAGGAGCAATTTTTTTATTGAATGTATTGAAGCTCTATTTCTGTCGTCCCATCACTTAGCATTCGTCACTGAAGACACTCATTCTGTGAATACTCAGGTTGCGGACCTAACTTTAATACAACTATTTAAAAGGTGTTCTTATAACAATTACTATCTATGTATTTACTTTGTCCTGAAAATGCAAGACATTAACAGTTTCATTCTGAAATTAAGATTTTCTGAACCACTGCGGCCATGCCCAGGTGCATGCACGATGTTCTATGTTCGATGTTCAGTGAAAACAGTATATTCATATACTTTATTTTTGTTGATCAGTTAAACAGTACTTCAGAGTGAAAAAAAGTACACACATCAACACGGTCTAGGGATATTTCATACTCAATTAAATAACTCGAAAAGTACTGGCCGCATTGTAATCTTTCATACACCGATTTGTTTGTAATTTATCTCAGACTAATTCCAAATTCAAATTTTTGAAAATTCTTTTGTTTCGGTGGCATATAAATGTCTTGATGTGTAGGAGAGGGAATTTTCATTTGTGCGAAATTTAGAAAACAATACGAATTACGTTTAGTTACAGTTTTTTTTTCATTTTTAAACGAAAGATAAAGTTAAAATTGAGGTATTGTAGCCATGCAACGCCAACATTTGACGAGGGCGGAGATGTTACGAGCTGTGGGAATGCTGGAAGCTGGGTCTGTTCAGCGTAATGTTGCTGAGGCCATAGGGACCCACCAAAATGTAATTTCAAGATTGTGGACACGCTATCGTGCCACAGGTGAAGTAGCGGAGAGGCACCGGGGGCCAAGTCGCATCACTACCCCCAGACAAGATCGATTTTTGCAAATTACTGCGCGAGCTCAACCAAATGCAACGGCGACTCAATTGGTCCAAAGGCTGCGAGTGGAACACCAAGTGCTTGTGAGTGACCAAACTGTAAGAAGGCGACTGCATGAAAGCAATCTACGCTCTCGTAGACCACTCCGGGTCCCACCTTTACGGAGAGGCAATCGTGGACGACAATTAGAATGGGTTCGGAACCACGTGGACTGGGGCCGTGAGCAATGGTCCAATGTGCTGTTCACGGATGAATCCAGGTTCGGCTTCCATCCAGATTCACGAAGGACGCGTGTTTAGCGAGTTCCTGGACGATGGAGCCGTCTTCAGAACCCTCAGGAAGTTCACCCATACCAAGGAGGAACAATTATGGTTTGGGCAGGAATTCGTCTTGGAGGACGGACGGATCTCGTTTGGGTGCGGGGCAATATGACGGCAGAACGATACGTCCAACAGGTGCTGGGGCCCGTAATCTTGCCCCACAGAACACAAATGGGGCAAGATTTCCTGCTCATGCACGATAATGCCCGGGCACACACGGCGAGAACGGTAGCAGCTTGGTTACATACACACAATGTTAGGGCCTTAGACTGGCCTGCTCAATCGCCAGATCTAAATCCCATTGAGCATGCGTGGGATATGCTGCAAAGAAGAGCTCTGAAGGAATTTCCTGAAAATCTGGCTACAGAAGATCAACTTTTTGCGCACCTCAGAAGGACATGGGACAATATTCCGCAGCAAGACATTGACAACCTTGTTCTGAGCATGGCGAATCGTTGCCGATGTGTTATGAATATCATGGGCGCTTTCTCAGACTAGTAACTTCAAGTTTATAAACACAAATTAAATGATTTTTCTATTTTTTTCAGTTTTTACTCATAAATTAAAAGTTAATTCATATACGGTTTCCGTCTATGCTTCATTTTTTTTCCATAAAATCCTGAAATTTTAATCGAAGTACCTTAACCATTATTAAAAAATGGTAGAATATTAAATAACGTATCTTTTAAATATATACATGTCATATAAATAATTAACACATTGATAGTAATTCGCTTTTTTAAAAATATCCCTAGACCGTGTTGATGTGTGTATAATACTGTTTTTAACAGTATGGTTGCAACCCTAGGTGTCAGTATTTTCCTGATTTTCCCTGTTTTATAGGGTCTTCATACACATACATAGGTACTTAAACTCACACCTTTTTCACATGGGGGTAAACTATAGACTTTCGCTTTGTTTCGTTCTGGTCTCTATAACAATAATATTTATAACTCAATACTTACAATATATTGTTCGATATCATCTGATACTGATTTGATTCACTAATTAGTATCTCTATACAATATGTAAAAAAACCCTGTCCGATCCATGAGGGTGTTGTTAAGAGGGAACAGGGCCTGCGAATATCCATACAAATGTATTCCCCTTATTTCTTCCTAAATAATGCCTCTAGAGCATTCATTTTTCCTTTTTTTCATTTCAGCAACTTATTGGTAAAGAAAATATGACCCTCCAAAAATTACAAAAAATGCCCCATTTTAACCGCCGTGATTAAAGGACTACCAGACAAATTCGAAAAGTTTTTGACATAAAAGAAAATTATAGGAACCTAGACATACCCTTTCTTAAACGATTTATGTAAAAAATAATTGAATCGGCTCTGTTTTCGAGGAGAAAAAAGGGGAATCAGAAACATCGATCTCGTCAATATTTTTTGTGATATAAGTATCGTACTGAGATTATATTTGTGGTAATTTTCAGGAAAAAAGACAAAAAAAAATCGCGCCTCTTTTTTTGTCAATGGGGAATTTTACCGGGTTAATACACTGGGCGCGGGCGGTCGTCGTTTAGCGGGTGTCTACAAGTCATAACTTATGACCCTTGTTGAAAATTTGCTAATATTAAATGGAATTGGTACTAAAAATGTGAATTTCAAATAGCAATATTATACCTTTTTTTTTCAATAATAATAATATTTTTTCTTACTTTTTGGTACAGACGCCAGCACATCAGCCTACTACAATCTGTCAAATTTCTTTAATAGATTTTCAACTTTATCACTAAAGCATAAGGTTCAAAGTTGATTGGGAGAATTTGACAGTTTCGGGTAGGTTGACCTGCTGGCGTCTGTGCATAATGTTATTGGAGTACCTATGTGCGCATTTCGGATCGGACAGGGTTATTTTTACATATTGTATAATACACACATCAACACGGTCTAGGGATATTTCATACTCAATTAAATAACTCGAAAAGTACTGGCCGCATTGTAATCTTTCATACACCGATTTGTTTGTAATTTATCTCAGACTAATTCCAAATTCAAATTTTTGAAAATTCTTTTGTTTCGGTGGCATAAAAATGTAAATGTAGGAGAGGGAATTTTCATTTGTGCGAAATTTAGAAAACAATACGAATTACGTTTAGTTACAGTTTTTTTTCATTTTTAAACGAAAGATAAAGTTAAAATTGAGGTATTGTAGCCATGCAACGCCAACATTTGACGAGGGCGGAGATGTTACAAGCTGTGGGAATGCTGGAAGCTGGGTCTGTTCAGCGTAATGTTGCTGAGGCCATAGGGACCCACCAAAATGTAATTTCAAGATTGTGGACACGCTATCGTGCCACAGGTGAAGTAGCGGAGAGGCACCGGGGGCCAAGTCGCATCACTACCCCCAGACAAGATCGATTTTTGCAAATTACTGCGCGAGCTCAACCAAATGCAACGGCGACTCAATTGGTCCAAAGGCTGCGAGTGGAACACCAAGTGCTTGTGAGTGACCAAACTGTAAGAATGCGACTGCATGAAAGCAATCTACGCTCTCGTAGACCACTCCGGGTCCCACCTTTACGGAGAGGCAATCGTGGACGACGATTAGAATGGGTTCGGAACCACGTGGACTGGGGCCGTGAGCAATGGTCCAATGTGCTGTTCACGGATGAATCCAGGTTCGGCTTCCATCCAGATTCACGAAGGACGCGTGTTTGGCGAGTTCCTGGACGATGGAGCCGTCTTCAGAACCCTCAGGAAGTTCACCCATACCAAGGAGGAACAATTATGGTTTGGGCAGGAATTCGTCTTGGAGGACGGACGGATCTCGTTTGGGTGCGGGGCAATATGACGGCAGAACGATACGTCCAACAGGTGCTGGGGCCCGTAATCTTGCCCCACAGAACACAAATGGGGCAAGATTTCCTGCTCATGCACGACAATGCCCGGGCACACACGGCGAGAACGGTAGCAGCTTGGTTACATACACACAATGTTAGGGCCTTAGACTGGCCTGCTCAATCGCCAGATCTAAATCCCATTGAGCATGCGTGGGATATGCTGCAAAGAAGAGTTCTGAAGGAAGTTCCTGAAAATCTGGCTACAGAAGATCAACTTTTTGCGCACCTCAGAAGGACATGGGACAATATTCCGCAGCAAGACATTGACAATCTTGTTCTGAGCATGCCGAATCGTTGCCGATGTGTTATGAACATCATGGGCGCTTTCTCAGACTACTAACTTCAAGTTTATAAACACAAATTAAATGATTTTTCTATTTTTTTCAGTTTTTACTCATAAATTAAAAGTTAATTCATATACGGTTTCCGTCTATGCTTCATTTTTTTTCCATAAAATCCTGAAATTTTAATCGAAGTACCTTAACCATTATTAAAAAATGGTAGAATATTAAATAACGTATCTTTTAAATATATACATGTCATATAAATAATTAACACATTGATAGTAATTCGCTTTTTTAAAAATATCCCTAGACCGTGTTGATGTGTGTATAACAGCTTATAACTTAATACTTACAATGTATTGTTCCGTTATCATCAGATACTGATTTATTTCACTAATTAGTTTCTCTATATAGTTGTTACTACTACTAATGAATTTCTTATTCCCTGGAAGCATAACCAATATTGATTTAAACCAGGGACCGTGCAACCCCGGTTAAGAGTTAAGCTTTTCGAAAGGGTAAGCCGTTTATGAGGTTACCTTTATCTGATGTAACCCCTTGAATGGGTTCTGTGCTCAAAACCCATTAAAAGGGTTATCTCTTCAATATGGATAACCCATTGAATGGGTTCTATATCTAAAACCCAGTGAAAGGGTTACATGATAACCCATTGAATGGGTTCTATACTTGAAACCCAGTGAAAGGGTTACATGATAACCCATTGAATGGGTTCTATACTCGAACCGCAGTGAAAGGGTTACCCCTTCATTATGATAACCCATATAATATAAGGGTTTTGTTCGGGTTATCATATGGTTTTTCATATGGTTTTACGGGTTATCATATGGTTTTCCCTCTTCTGGTAGAAAGATGTGGGCTGTGGACTTTGGGCTAGTTTTGTTAGTTATGATGTGACTTTACCTCCAGACTTGATGGAGTGACCTGAAGGTGTACTTCGGTGACTGCTACTGGTACTCCTCGACGAGTAGAATTAGATGTGCCGAGTTTGGGCTCGTTTTGTTAGTTATGACGAGACCTTACCTTTGGACGAGATGGAGTGACCTGTAGGTGTACTTCGGTGACTGTCACTGGAACTCCTCACGAGTAGAACTAGGTGCGCCGAGTTTGGGCTCGTTTTGTTAGTTATGGCGAGACCTTACCTCCGGAATTGATGGAGTGACCAGAAGGTGTACTTCGGTGACTGCTACTGGTACTCTACGACGAGTAGAACTAGGTGTGCAGAGTTTGGGCTCGTTTCGTTAGTTATGATGAGACCTTACCTACGGACTGAAAGGAGTGACCTGAAGATGTACTTCGGTGACTGCTACGGGTACTCTACGATGAGTAGAACTGGGTGTGCCGAGTTTGGGCTCGTTTTGTTAGTTGTGATGAGACCTCACCACCGGACTTGATGGACTGACCTGAAGGTGTACTTTGGTGACTGCTACTGGTACTCTACGACGAGTAGAACTAGGTGTGCCGAGTTTGGACTCGTTTTGTTAGTTAGGATGAGACCTTCAGTCCGACAGCATCTCGTCTTGGTTTTGGCATTATAGCGATTGTTCAAAATTCACAAATACGCACTGACTAATAAATACCTAATAATATCGCAAAAGACGTCCGGGTTCAAAAAATCAAACAGCAAGAATGACAATTGTACGGTCCCAGCAAATGCCTGCAATAAAGTAAGTAACAAGTCCAGACATGAAAAAATCATAATATTATGTAATTTCGATATCCAGGCAGCAAAGCTAAAATAAACACTATATTACATGCAATAATGATCATAGATCCCTGTTTAGAAGCCGCTCGGTAAGTAGGCACAAAGGCGCCGCCGCCGCGGCCGCTTAACGCGTGCTATTCCATTTTGCAACCTATGCCCATCATAGAGAGATCATATTAAATTGCTCCGTCAGTCGGAATGTTACGCTGTTATCGTTTTAGGAGAGTTGAAAGTGTAACCCTTTTGAATGGCTTAAATTAAGCCGTTCAAATGGGTTACCCACATCGTATGGGTTTTTAAATAACGGCTTAGAAAAACCCTATCGAAAACCCTTTCAATGGGTAACGGAAATTTGAATGGCTTAAATTAAGCCGTTCAAATGGGTTACCCACATCGTATGGGTTTTTAAATAACGGCTTAGAAAAACCCTATCGGCTTAAATTAAGCCGTTCAAATGGGTTACCCACATCGTATGGGTTTTTAAATAACTGCTTAGAAAAACCCAATCGAAAACCCTTTCAATGGGTAACCCAAATGGTCCCTGATTTAAACTCGTCCGTAGCATACACGTGCTCCAGAAATGTCAAACTGACATTTCATTAGCTGGCTTTTGTTTCGTTAGCAATAACAATGATTATGTATATAGGTGTGGGGGAAAACCATTCGCTGATGAAAAATAAACATTTTTATTATCATTCTGTACCCTAGAATATATAGAAAGTTGAATACCTGTAAAGGCCCATTTTTTGATGAGTTGGGCTTGGGAGTATCAGCTGATTTCGCTCAAATGAGGCACTCTATAGATTTCCAGTATAAGCTGACCTCGCATTGTACGAAAATCCTATACAATGCGAAATCAGCATAAACTGGAAATGTATAGCTTGATGTGTAGTCGTGTGTACAAGCTTATGAGATTATTAGCCATAGACAGTACGTTTGGTACGTAAAACTATACATTTTTATTTAATGTAAGACGTTTCATGCACATACAACCCGCAGTAATTATAAGTGTAGAAAAAATATTAAAGGCAAAGGCTCAATCAGGAAGCTGGCAACGTCGCAAACAGCTGTCAAATATTTTTCTGTTTTGATCAAATTGTCAATAGTAGGTACTAAATGAAATGATGAAATATCGCTCTGTTTATCATTAAAATATGCTATGCATCATATGCATGCTATCAATATAATATTAAGAATTGCGATAATTTATATCGAAACCCTGAATATTTAACTTGACTTAAACACCTAAGTCTAAATATTTCGTGTTATGATATTAGTCATTGCGATTCTTAATCAATAATTGTATGGGTGTGTGTGTGTGTGTTTGTAATTGTGTGTGAAAGAGTGTGAGTGCGTGTAAGATGTGCAAAATTAATCAAAATAAGTAAATATTTGACAGCCATTTGCAACGTTGCCAACCTTCCTTATGCACCTTGTAAAATTCCATATTAATGAGTACGGAGCATCAGTTGATTTCCCTCAAGTCAGTCGGTGGCTGTGACACATGAGTTTTGCCACAAATTGCGAAGCATTTATGAGCCGTCTCGAACTTACATGTGTGATATGTCACAGCAACTTTGATATTACATAGGGGTAATCTAAATTAATGTCTGACATTCAGACGTCGAGGAGTAGATGTGTAAACTATATCTACGGTGATGGGTCATTAAGTTTCAATTTCATTACAGCTGTGAGTTTAATTGATATGTATTTGTTTAATGGGAAACTTTAATTCCTAGGAATTATTTTAAACTGGCCAAATGTACGTGTTCTATTAGGTGGAGACAACTCTGCCCAACCCTTCGGGGAAATGAGCCGTGATCTTATATTGGAAACAATATAAAAATATTTAGTAAGACATCAAATGTTCTTTTGATATTTTCAACTTTTTCGTTCAAAGTGCAGTAGACTAAGATATTGTATTTTCTTCTCCTTTCGTTCTAAAATGTAACAGTAGACACTGGCAATTTAAAATATAAGGTCCAATTAAAATAGATGGACAAACTTTTAGAAATCATTAAGACCAATGATAAAAAAATAACAAGAAAAACGCATTAGATACTTACAAGAAAAATAAATCTGCTAACGAAAATACACTAAAAATGTTGGTTACCCAATGCCATTTATTATTTTAGGTCAAAATAAAATCACTGTTATCAGTGTTTTTTTTTGCTTGGATATCTTTGGTTAAACTTACTGAACGCTATGTTAAAATTTGTCCATCTATTTTAATGGGACCTTGGATAGACGAGCAAAAACACTATGTTTGATTTAAAAAAGTGCACCACCTCAATAGTTCGATTTCCTTTCAAATCCTCATCGTTACAGATTATAATTATATAGTTCATTTATACGACCTTATTTTTTAGCAACATAAAAAGAAATCACATTGTCAGTAAGTCCAGTGAAATAATAAAAACCGCGATGTCGGCGCATGATTGGATGAATATAATTATTTATTGATGTCATAAAGTGATCAATACAAAGTTAAACGTACATAATTAACGGTCGACTAATTCTTTAAAATGATTGGCTTGAGTTTTGTTTCCTCGTGAACAACTGGTTTTTGTAATGTAAAGCAGTTTCGGAAGTTTGAGGTGTAGTAGGATTATGAATTTATGGTTTTAAAAAGTATGCTTGTGAGTCATAGACGAATTTAAATTGAGAATCCTTTCGAGAGGTGGTTGACCTTTTATTTAACCAATTTTTCCTTTCAAGTCAATGATAAAAAGCCTTCGTTCAATTTTTGCAATAAATTTTAAAATTAGAATCATTAACAAAGACCACATAGCGAATAAATAAAAACAGTTGGTATTTAGGTAGTCTTATAAAACATACGCGGAACATCACTTTGTGATGAACATTTGGCACGAGATGTGTCCAACTGTCCAGTGGTGTCCAGTGTCCACTTCACGCTTCTGTTCACACGATGTGTCTTCATTCTGCGAGCGACGGACGTCCCGTTTCACATCCGACATGACAGTGGCGCCATCTGTTGCCGTTTTCATGACTGTCACATTTTCGTTTTACTTATTTTTGGCACTCGCTGTTTCCGTTCGCGTCGCGTCGTGTGAAATTTCTTGGTTGGTTTTCCGGGCTGAAAGTAATGAAAAATTACACTACGACAACTGCGAGTAAATTCTCGTGACGTAGACATTTCGTTCGTTTAAGCTCAATTATTATTGATCTTGATTTATTGTGTGTTTTTTTCGCTCTGGATATAAGCCTACATAAGCAATAAAGTAGTATAACTCGACTTTTATAAACTATGCTGTCAAAATCGTAGGTTATACTAACGTATTGAATTCACCCGCCCGTTTACCTCCTCAGTGCCTCTAAATACGGTCTACACAACTCGTGTCGTCTTCACACTTCTGTCTTATTTTACGTCAAGTTGTTCTTGTTATTATTTAAACCACATACACTGTAATATTTTGACGTTTACAGACGCATAGTTATAAAAATCGGGTTATAACTACTACCAACTGGCTGAATAGTCGAAACCGGCACAATTGCCAAAAAAAAAAAACTACTACCATAGTAACTTGTCAGTCTATCCCTGTCATTGGCTGTCACTCCAAGTGTAGGTACCTACTTACCTATTCTGGTTGATATACCTTCCTTTATTTAATAAGGTTCCCCGCAATAGTTCATCGGTAGTAGGCCATAAATTTAAATCTCAGTAGACCTAAGACGCTCAAGCGTTTACCATTTTCATTATTAAGGTGAATAGTTACTAGGTACCTTTATCTTACTCCCTAAAGCGTATATTATGTAGGTATTAACAATTACATAGTCAATACAATAATAGATATTCTAGAATGTGTTGCCGGATTTCGCTAATACCCCTAACCGCAACGCTGGTAAGGCTTAAATAATTAATTTGGTTTTAATTGAATTGGTATTAGATTTAGTCATTAAACTATTTTGATTTTCGTATATATATTAGTAAAACCGCTAATAAAATAAAATAAATATTAGTCAAACTACTTTTTGTAAAAGTAACTTTTATAATAGAAAATTAAAAATTTCAAAATATCTATGACGTGGCCCCGCAGTGACAGCCCTGACTTAAGAATCGTGGGTTTGAAATTCGAACTCATTAAGGCGCCCGCAGACAGGTGCGACCAGCCCTTGGTGGACCAATCGAAGAAAATTTTCACGGAAATTCTTCTACTTACCGGTATCGCGTCACGAGAGTCTGGAGGTTTTAGCTTGAAAGCGTAACAAACTCACTTTCGCATTTACAATATTACTAGCTGTTGCTCGCGACTTCGTCTGTGATCCAGTATGAAAAGTAGCCTATCTCCTTCTCCAGGTCAAGGTCTACCCATGTGCCAAATTTCATCTAAATCCGTTCAGCCGTTTTAGCGTGAAAGCGTAACAAACAAACAAAAAAAACTTACTTTCGCATTTAAAATATTAGTTAGATATAATTCATTATAAAGTGTGAATTAAGAGGATACTGTATTTCTTAAATTAACTTCACCAAGAACTTTTATCAAAGTCAAAGTCAAGTCAAAGTCAAATCATTTATTTCAAGTAGGCCCGTATAAGGCACTTTTGAACGTCAAAAATTTACAAAAAAAAATTAATTGATTCTAGTTGCCCCTTCCAAAAGGTAGTATCAACGTGCCCATCTACAGGGCTCAAACAATATAAAAACAAAGAAGACTACCATCGACACCTAAAGACGAAGATGAAGATCTTTTACTGGTTAGCATTAATTATGCCAAATCATGAGCGCGCGAATGAAACTTTATCACGAATCCTTTTATCCTCTTATCCTGATGTTCTTTTGTCCGTACCGAACGGGTGTCCAAACTAGCGTTCTTGAATCGCGACGCTGGAAACGGATCAGTTACGGTACGGTAAGAATACTTATATCTGAACGCAGCTTTACTGAACAAACAAAATTGCTAATTACTTTCGTTTGTGGGCGACTAGCGACGCCCAGCATAACCTGACCCGCGTCAAAATATGGAACTAAATTCAAATGTATGTAGTCATTTTTTGACATTTGCCTTTGACAAATAGCGCCCGAAATGCCTAGATGTCTGATCTACTTTCTCATTATTGATGCAAATTACATTTAAAATGAACATTCCCAACTAGGTAGGTAGGTATTCGTTTTGTGTTCGGAAGCGATTTATTCGATTTAATGTTGACCCTATAAGGTGACTAACTCAAACCAGTTTTGATCCTTTTAATGTAAGCGAAGTAAAATGAAAATGTCCATTTATGGGAATAATAATGGTTTATATCAAAATTAATAGAAACCATAAACTTTTGCAAATTGTATCTTTCTATAATAATATAATAAGGCTGAAGATTTTGTTTGTTTTTTTGTTTGAACGCGATAATCTGTGGAACTACCAGTCGGAGTAAAAAAATGAAATAGCCTAATTGAATTTGATAGCCTAATTCTTGAGGACGGTTATATTCTATTTAACATCACGCTACGACCTTTAGGAGCCGAACAATGAGAAAAAAAAAGTCAGAAAGAACGCTAATCGAAAAAAAAAAATAAGTAGAAGCTAGCACAACTATAGGATATATTTTATGTTAAAACAAGAAATTTCAGGCGAACGGAGCCGCGAGTAGAATTTAGTCTATTTATAAAATAATATGGAACGGAACCAAAAACTATATTGGTACGTATTTATCGTCAAAGTGTCAAATATTGAGTAGATTTCTCAATATTTGACACTTTGACGATAAGTTTTCCCAGAATGATCTCTACAGATAAAAATATTCTCATTTCAAAATATTATTGTACAGACGCCAGCACATAAACCTACTACAATCTGTCAAATTTATTTAATAGATTTTCAACTAGATTGCTAAAGCATAAGGTTCAAAGTTGATTGGGAAAATTTTAGAGTTTCTGGTAGGTTGACCTGCTGGCGTCTGTACCTATAACTATTTAATTCGAAATATTCTTTACTACTAAAATGTTTATCAAACGCCCAATTTGCTTTACAATATCAGCGAATAGTTTGCCCTTTGTAAACGCTCGTTTTCTACTCGTAAGCGCGTTTACAAGTTTGAATTTCGACCCTTAAATTTTTCTATCTGGGTCAATGGTCAATTTTGTTAGATAAAACTAGCTACTGCCTGCGGATTCACCCGCGTGTACCCTAATTATTAAAAAAAAATATAGTATCTATAGTCACTCCTTACAATATCAGCTATCTTCCATTGAAAGTCCCGTCAAAATCGGTCTACCCGTTTGGAAGAACCGGAACAAACAGGCAGACAAAAATGAAAAAATAAGTTTGGTTTATAAGTACCGTATATACTTTCTAATGCATTTAGTAAAAAGCTGTTATTTTGACAATACATACAGACACTTCAATTTTATATATTTGTATAGATGTACCTGTAGATGGAACGATAGAGATGTTCTTGCCTTGACCTTTAGTTTCCACGGATCCGACATCCGACCTTTGGGTTCGGGATCCCTTAAGTTTTCAATCCTCCTTTATTGCGAATCCGTTTTTGACATATGACGTTGTGATATGGGAATTATGATTAGTTGCCTGCGTGTAACATGCGAAGGGGGGACGATGTAAGGTATAAAATTATAAGTATGTACAGATATCGCGGCCTTTGTTCTCCATTTTGAACTCCAGTAAACAAAGGAATAATCGTGGTGTTTGCGTAACTGCAATTACGGTAGTAGGGATGGCTGAGAGCTGATTTACTTTTATAGGACATCCATCATGCTATTCTTGTAGTAATGAAAATACTATAAACAAAAGTACTTACAACGCTTTTGACAACCCTATTCGCGATTTAGACCGCTATGAGTTGCGGCTTTGACCCCATCCCGCATTTGTCCCGCAGGATGTTTATGAAGCAAAGGAAATCATTAAAAAATATTATTCCGTCAAGCGAAATAGAAGCTTTGGATAAAAAAGGGCAAAGGACCGTAAATCTCTCTTAGTCTAGTAGCATTTGAAGTTACTATTATTTAGATCCAAAATTTCTCAAATAACCCCGCATCAACATTTCTATACCATACGATGTAACAATGTTGTGCTCCGCTAGGAGTAATTCGTTTAAAACGTTCAGTGCCGGGAGCCCTCCTGAAGGGTTCACTCATGTCGCATATGGGATGCCGGGAGCCCTCGCGGAGGGCTCATTTTCAATATAGGTTTTTCTTAGCGAATTCTGCATTATAAACTGGGAAAATAAAATAAGTTGTATATTTTAACAAAATTTCAAACCTAATGCCGGTGACACTCCTCGAGGGTTAACTTTAGCGCAAACGTAATGCCGGTGACCCTCCCGGAGTCAACTTGTAATATGTATGGCGGCATGGCGTTTGAGCTCTATGAAAAATGGGTGGAGTCGAAAGTGTTAATTAATTAATTTAAATACTAACAAAAAAAAAACTAGTCTAGATTGCCAGACCGTATCTTCTAAATTTTAGAAGATCACGCAGTTGAACTTAATCAACGTCTACCAGACTTGACTTTAAGTTGAGCTAGCAAGCCAATATGTTTATACGTTACTTAGCAAATGCTTTGACTTTATAATAGACATGTTCCCGTCTCTATCTCACACTTTTAGTTTGACAGTTGTGCGACAGTGACAGGAATAATGTTTAGCTAAACTACGTGCTTAGTAAAGGTCTCGGCCTTAGTAACATAAGTTTTAGCAGTATAGTAGAGCACTTCCTGAAGGAGTTCGTCCACGGAAGTACTACAACCATACTTATTTCTGCTGCTAAGCGGCGTTGCTGTGTTCCAGTCTGAAGGGGACAACGGATGTTTTTCATCCAAAAACCAATTTAAAAAGTTTTGTAGGTAGGTATGTAGGTGTCCTTTTTTTTTTGTGTGGGAAATTATCAAATAACTTCTCCCGCTCTGGGCGGAGCAGGAGGGCATGTCAGACTCTTACTGACTAAAACCCACCCGTGTTCCTTCCGTTGCCTGTACGTTGCCAGGGGCCACGGTATCCCTTTCGGACTTTCCCGCAACCCCGGCAGGGTATGTAGGTGTCCTTAAATCCACCCAAAATCTTTAAAGGGCATGCGATAAGGTAGCCCTCGAAATTTAAAATTTCTTTCTTTTTTTGCAATTTGCAGTTCAGTGTCAGGTTGCACAAATATGGATTTACGGAATTATCATAACAACTCCTTATGTTAGCATAATACTCAAATGTCATGATTTCATGAAATAGTCATTCAACAGGATTACATGAACTTGGAGAGTTGTATTGATGATTTCTATGATTATAATTCTATAAATAAACATTTCTTACGGTCGCGAATCATATTTAAATCAACATACAACCTGATACTGACCTGCAAATTGCAAAAAACGTAAGAAAATTTGAATTTCGCGGGCTAGCTTGACGCTTTCGCCTTAAATGATTGCTTTTAGTGAGAAGACCGCCCATTGTATCACCGTATATAAAATGTCTACATCTGCAATTCGTATAGTGTAACATAATAGAGTTATTATATTCTATTTATTACTAGCGGCCCGCCCCGGCTTCGCACGGATGCAATTTACATGTGAAGTCGGTATTCTGTTCACGACACGTTGTGCACAAGTCCTGAGCAGTAACCTAACAAAAAGTACTAGGCTAACATGAATTCAAAATAGTATTTCATTAGTATGATTAAGTACTTCTTTTGGTATTTATTTACATAATATATAAACATTTGGAATAATGTATCTTTCAAATCGTGAAGGAATTTTTTCAAATAGCAGCTGCAGTTCCGGAGATTTTCTCCACATTCAAACAAAAAGATACTTACCTACTCACAAAATTCGCTCTCTCTCTCTTTAAAATATAGTATAGATTACTCGTCATAATATTAATTTAGGTCATGGTTTCATTTGTACTGCTTCGTCACTGCGTCACTGAACCAACTCAATCGTCAATTTACGGACCTGTCGACGTCGTATTCCCTGAAGACTCACGATTCAATTGTTGCTTTGACAACACATGCTCGAGATAGGTAGGTATTCAAATGCATAGCATGAACATACATGGTATAGAATATGTAGGTACTAATGATTTCGGCGTAGTTGGGATATCTTCCGAAATATTACCGTTCGGAATTTCCGCTAAACAAACAGAGCTGAATTGAAAAGCTGTCACGCTAATAAATTAACGAGTTGACCTTTCTGTAAATTAATCTATGGCGCGAAACCCACTTTAACGTCTGAGAAACACGCACATTCATCGGTGCACAGATTTCATCTGCGCGTTAGCGAAATGACTTGCAAAAATGAGAAGAATCATAATGAAAAAACTTGTTAAAATCCCATACGTGGCTTTCAACACATTGTTGAAGAGTTCTTCATTAATTTCTCACGAACTTTCTAGAATGCTTGGAATAAATTGTCATAATCTCCCATTATTCTCGTGTGAAACATATCATCCTCGCGCTTCTCAGTAATTATTGTGTATATAAAACGTTCGTCAGTTATGATCGGTTCGCAATTTATACGTCTATGGACGCACTCGGCTGATTGATTGGTCCAACGGTAGTTTGGCTGGCAGTTAATGACGGCTTCAGAATCAATACTATTGCACACTATGAAACTACGAGTAGCGGTAACGTTGCTATGGGCTCACAACTAAATGGCTACTATTACTTATAGGTTGATTAATGGGTCACCCACCTCATCAGCATTACCTATCTCTGTTTCGATGGGTGTATCTTGTTTTCTTATTAAACCCCTATCTTCTTGGAAGAGCACGTTAAGTCGTGCCCATGAATATATATAACAGCTGTCTCGGGCAAACTCGCAATCTTTCGGCACTGTTGATATTTGAAGGTCATTTGGAAGTTCAGAAAGTTCAATTCACAGTTCAGAAACTTTACACGGAGCTTTTCAGCCGCATCTGGTAGGTAACTAAGACGGGAACTAACTTCAACGGGCTAGCGCTTCTAAAACTAGATTTTGCTTGAAGTTTCGTTCGCTTGGATTTCGGAAACATAAGGAATAGGTTATGCCTTAAAATCTTTACACCCTTCTTGAATAATATAACATGTTTACTCCTTCCCGTTACACCCTTCTTAGAGGTTCGTATTCCTTAGGATCCCAGGTTCTAAAAACCCCGAATCTGTCTTGGTGCTGCTTGTGCAAAGAGCATCAATTGTCTTCAAATCTTCACTGGTTTAGTCTCGGTTTTGTCTGCGATTCAGACAATACATAGTTTCATTGACCACATATTGGTAACTGATGTAATGTTATGACATTTTTTAACTATGTAATGTATTGTGAAATTAAATATTTGCAATTAATTTATTTAATCAGACACTTTGTAACGTTTATAGTGATAACTGATGGAATATTATGACATTTTTAATAATTTAATGTATTCTGAAATTAAATATTTGCATACCACATGTAATGATAGAATGTAAATGGGCCACATTTATAATAAGATCATACTACTTTGTACACTGACATTTTGGCAAATAAAGTATTATCATTATAATTATCGCTGCTTACATAGCTTATGAAATCACGTAAAAACTCACATCCACATTCCAATCAAAAACTCCAATAAAATAAATAAAAACGACTTCAATTTCAGTGCTCGAACAATCTCTATTAAACGAACAATTTTCCTTCAAATGACATCGATATTGGCACAATAAACGTTTGGTCGCTCAACCTCATATAAAATGAAGCTAAATAAATACGTACGACTATTGCAGCTACCTCCCCTGCCTGTCTGAATGCATGCAGTGTGCCTGTGAATGAATGTTTTGTTCCCCCAGTTTCCCCTGGCGGAGGCAACACAGTAGCCACGGGACGAACTGTATAGCCTCGTTTAGCGTACTGACGTGCGGTAACGTTCAATGTTTTTCTCTTGTTAAATACGATACATTTTCCATGTATCCTGTATTTTATAATGAAGTAGTAGTATTTTTTTGTAACTCTGTAAGGGTTCTATGTCGTATTGGACACAATCAATCAACCTAGCCTTTTCCCAACTATGTTGTGCATACAACCTGACACTGATCTGCAAATTGTAAAATACGTAAGAAAATTTAAATCTTGCGGGCTACCCTGAAGCTTTCGCCTTAAAGATAATTAATGACAATTGTACCTAAAGTAGCTTGCTAAAAAGTTTAATTAGAATAATTAATATTATTGTAATAAAAAAAAATTGCAAGCACTTTAATATTTGTCACGGAAGAACTCGGATGCTTTTGGGGGGGGCTTGCGCCCCTTAGCCCCCTCCTGGATCCGCTACTGGTATTTTACATGGAGCGACTGCTTATCTGATCTCCACAACCCAGTTAATAGGAAACACGATACCCCTGGGTAAGACTGGTTGTCAGACTTCGGGCTTCGTATTCGACACAAATGAACTATGAATTCACGCTGCACACTTCTTTAGCCATCGTAAAACTATAGGAAAATTTACTTAAAAGATTTTTCTTGGAAACTTGAATCGTGTTTGTAAGAGCTATGATAAAAACGGTAACTAAAATGGTAGAAAAAGGTAAAAGCAGGGTAAAGGAAGAAAGTTTCTTTTGTGTGGGAAGCATTCAAGAGTACTTCGCACTGTATTTCTCTTGAAACTCGGTGAACGTCAGTTTCACAAGTTTTTTTTTGAATCATTTTGACCTTAATAATTGTGTTAAAAAGATTCCTGTAAAAACGTTTGCTTTTTTAGTTCCGTACCCGAAGGGTTCCTTACGGAACCCCATTTCTAAGTCTCCGCTGTCCGTCCGTCGGTCTGTCTGTCAGCGGGCTGTATCTCATGAACCGTAATAGGTAGACAGTTGAAATTTTCACAGATTGTGTATTTCTATTGCCACTATAACAACATAGGTATAATACAAATAAATCAAAGTTAAAAATTAAAGGTTGTATGGCATTTTTTTTTCATAAAATGGTTAAATATTGTTGTACACGGTGGGTAAGAACCCTTTGTGTGCGAGTCTGACTACACTTAGCAATTTTTTTTTATAAATACAGCTTTTATAAGGATATCAAGTTCAAGATGCGAGTTCACGATATAAAAGTCCAATCTCTGTGTGGTTTTGCCTATAAAGTTTTCTCATTTAGAATTTAGAGGTAAAAAGGTTTACTTTGAAATAATACTGGAAACTATTTCCAATACTAGCTAAGACTATTAAAGACAGAAATAATAAAAAACAGCGTAAAACGCGTGAAAATACACAATGACACAGCACATATTTAACTTATCAGCTACGACATCCTGTTTTTGTTATCGTCCCTAATTACTTTGATCACCCCTAATGTGTGACGTTATACGACATAAATAAAACTAGAGGCGCACTGAAATGTAACCATCGGTAAACCAATAACCGGGATAATGTTTGTATGTTTCATGTTGGGAAAGTCACAGCTCTTAGTTTTCTTTGCGACGCTAGTGAAATGAGGAATTTTCATCGCGACTCGAAGTGACTACTTTCCAATATTGACGGCACGGTTGGCGCAGTGGTTAAGCGATTAACTGCTGCGCTGCGTGTCGCGGGTTCGATTCCCGCACGGAATAAATATTTGTATGACCTACAATTAGTTGTTCCGGGTCTGGCTGTTTGTGTGTGTGACTTTAAATGTTTGTAAACGCACCCACGACACAGGAGAAATTCCTAGTGTGGGGAAACGTTATTAAAACGTTATAGACCCGTGTCGGTTTTGCCGGTTTTCAGCAAGGTGTTTGAAAAAGTAATGTTAAATCAAATGCTCAATCATTTTAATCGTAATAACATCCTACACGATCAACAGTATGGTTTTACCAAGGGACGTTGCACAACCGACGCCGGTGTCACTTTATTAAAACATATCTTTAACGCATGGGAAGAGGCACAGGATGCAATAGGTATCTTTTGTGACCTATCCAAAGCATTTGATTGTGTTAATCACGAAACACTGCTGTTGAAACTTGAGCATTACGGACTGGGTAAACTTGCGCTTAGCTTAGTAAAATCATATTTGAATGATAGACAGCAGCAAGTTCAAATAAACGGTGTTAATTCATTGGGTTTAAAAGTCAAAATGGGTGTACCACAGGGCTCGATATTGGGTCCATTCCTCTTTTTAGTATATATAAATGATTTACCTCATTTGTTGAAAAACCGACCACAAATGGTGTTATTTGCTGATGACACATCACTGATTTTTAAGGTGAACAGACATGCAAAGGAACTTGACGACGTAAATAACGCTATGCTAAAGGTCCATAATTGGTTTACTGTAAATAATTTAGTATTAAATGAGAAGAAAACGAAATGCATAAGATTCGCGTTACCGAATGTTAGAAGTAGTGAATGTCACGTTGTATTGAATAAGGAGACACTAGAATTCGTCGAAAAAACAGTTTTCCTGGGAATCACGCTTGA
This sequence comes from Xanthia icteritia, assembly GCA_949128155.2. NCBI lineage: Eukaryota > Metazoa > Arthropoda > Insecta > Lepidoptera > Noctuidae > Xanthia > Xanthia icteritia. The sequence continues at coordinate 19,853,348 of OX421932.2, forward strand.
CTCAAAACTACAGTGGGGTCCTCACTTAACATCACTTGCAGGGCGGCTGAGTTCAGCCGCTTACGCTGTTTGGAAAATCCGCCAACTAACAGACGTGGATACCGCGAGACTGGTCTATTTTAGTTACTTTCATAGCATCATGTCTTACGGTATTTTGCTGTGGGGACGGGCCGCAGATATTGATTCTATCTTTATTCTGCAAAAAAGGGCTATCAGAGCCATCTACAACCTCCGCAGACGTGAATCTCTAAGGGAACTGTTTAAGAAAATTAACATCATGACGGTACCTTGTCAGTATATATATGAAAACATTATGTATGTTCGAAAAAATTTACATCTTTTTAGTAAAATAAGTGATAGGCATAATTTTAACACAAGAAATAGGAACAAATTAGATCAACCACGTTTCAGGTTGTCTAAAGTACACACTTCTTTTATGGGGTACTGTGTAAAATGTTATAATAAAATACCACTCGATATTCTTCAACTAAATGAGAAGAAATTTAAAACTTGCATTAAACGCACACTATGTAGACAAGCATATTATAAGTTGGATGATTATATCGTAGATAAAAATGCTTGGCTTAATGCTGGTCCTGCTCCACAGCCACTTGGGCTCACTAGTTAACATGTTTATTTTTGGAAGAGTTGCTTCCCCTTTTTTATTTTATTTTTTATTTTTTCTGACTTTACGAACTTAATGTTTACTTTTTATTTTTACTTAACCAAGGTTTAATTGTTGAATACTCCAAAAGTTAATAATGTTTTTTTTTTCCTTTTGGTAGTAAAATTCTTTTAATTTCACAAATTCATTGCAAACTATAGTTTTGTATAATTTAGAAGCATTTTTTTTTTTCAATATTTGTAAATGTGAGTACCATGGAGCCGTTTACTATGTTGTTTTGTTGTATGTTGACTTGAAAGAGCATGGCAGTTGAGAGTATGTCATGCTCACTTAAATGTCTCGCTGATGGTGGCGAGTGTGTTGGATCATTCGGTTCCCTACAAAATGGTTGAGCTGGATGGTGCTGATCCACGCGTCATGTTCGTGAACGGGCGCCGTCGGTTGAGACTGGTCATCTCTTATCTGCCATTGCTTATTTTTAATCTTATATTTTTAATCGTTTTTGATTATTATTTTATTTTACATTGTTCTCACATATAGAAGCAACAAAAGTATTGTACCCAGGATTTTGTAATTTCTATATTTAAAAGAGTGTCCTTGGAGTTTCTTGCCCGTTCTTCTCCATAGAGATCTACGTTTTGGAATGGGCAACTAGCTTCAACTTTCTGACTAACTGACCGACTCTTTGACAATTCAAAAGTGCCTGTAAATGGTTTAATTGAAATAAATGCTTTGAGTTTGAGTTTGAGTAAAAAAAAAAAAAAAAATATCATTTGGTACATTGTAAATGATGAATGTGTGTTAATTTTCCCGAGAAGACAAGCACTCTCATAAATAAAAGCCAAAAAACATACCATCCCATTAGGTTACAGTCAAACAAAGTAGTGTTCGAAATATTAGCATCATTTTTCACTCCGCTTCTTAGTAATGAAACTCCGAAACCGTCTGGGTCTTGAAAATGTCTTTAAAATTGCCTTCCCCGGAAATTTCGCAACCGTTCAAAGGGGAAAAATCCTGTGAAATCGTAACGGATGGGGACAACAGGGGAAGCTGACAGAGAGCCCTCGCTACAGTCGCTTTTCAGAAACAGTCGACTCATTGTGAGATAATAATGTCTACGAGGGAAAAGCCGAGGAAGCGAACCGCAGAGTGCTTAAATTTTTACTTCTGTTTGTACTCTCATTAGTTGAGATATGAGAGTGTTCTATTAAACTATTTATAAAACAGAAAAATGTTCTCCCATTTGTAGTAGTGTTTTTGTCATTGAGGAACTGTTTTTACCTCACCTCTGCTTGATTTTTACAAACCGTGTAGAAAAGCTTTCCACTGAAAACGAGCTTCTGTACGATCATTTCCCGAGAAAAATATTAATCCGGGCCTATACTAAACTTTTTGTAAACTGAAAACCCAATTACACTTCGGCCCCAAAATCTCTTCACTAGAGTCCGGAAGCCGCTTGCCATGAAGAAAAGATTAAAAACTTCTGTACTGCTCGTTCAAAAGCAATCATTATTCTGGGCGAATACTCGCGGTTTTGACGTTTGCAAAGTGATGAATTTTATACAAGCGATTCATAAATTAAACTCGTCTGCGATTTGCATATTTTCTTCGTCACAAAGCGAGTCGAAAGCCTAACTCATTCATTTATGTAACAATGCTGACCCTTTATTATAAAACAATATTTATCCGTTTGAAGTGGCACAGTAGCTTAAAGAATCTTATCAAATTTAGAAACCCCTCAGTAGACTGCAACTTGGGTGGGATCTTATAAGTAATAACGATAATGATTTTCATAATTATTATTACTTATAAGATCCCATGAATCTACTACTGCTGAATATTAGTATACCAATGATAGTGTGGCTCATAGGTAACGGCCGCGACGTGTAGTTGTAGGTCATAGGTTCGAAGCTTATACTTTGTGTATATTATTTCATCACCACTGCTCTCAAAACGATGAAGGAAAACATCGTGAGGAAACCGGCGGGTCCTAGAACCAAAAATTCGAAGACATGTGACATCTACCAACACGCACTGGGCCCGCGTGGTGGATTACGGCCCACTCCCTATCACTGAGAGGAGGCCTGTGTAACAGTGGGAACATTATATAGGCTGATTGAGAATGATAGTGCTAATCATCAACTTTGGCAGAAGTTTTGGTGTTAATATTCATTAACTATTCGCTGCTTATCCTCTTGAAGCCTTTACGCCAGCTCCTCAGAAAAATGCAAGCCATAACGGAGAAGCTTAAAATATTGGCAGGTCGAAACCGTTCCATGAGTTTATCTCAACTACAATACCGCTTGTTTACTGAGTAAACCTCCGCTTTATGCTATATCCCCCAAAGACCACTAATGGACAATCATGGAGGATAACGTTATAATCGCCTTGCGGGATACGCGGCTCAAACGGATTAGTGATAACGAACATAATTTGCTTTGCATTTGGTGCAGTTACCAACAACAATAACACTACACTATACGATTCTATACCAGCCAAATATGGTATTAAAACTGAACTGCCTATAGCAGGTATCATTTTTAATAAAGACAAGCTAATAATAAAAGCTAGACTCAATAAGGATGCCAATTACATGAAATAACTGGTATCCTTATTAACAAAACCAGTTTAAATGAAGACTCATCTGACGTATGTTGGTCTAAAGGCGCGGGAATAGTTGTGTTTCCACACTTTCCACCATATCCTGACGTTATTAAAGTTATAACCATTACAGAGAAGCCAACGGAAATATGAATAAAGGCGAGGCTTTTACAAATAAATTGCTTGCACTGATTGTGGGGAAAATGGCGAGACAAATTGGATGTCTTATTTAAAACGGGAAATGCTTGATGCTTTGACATTAGGGGCTCAGATGGTAAAGATTTTTGCTCAAACGACAGTTAAATGTATAGGTTTCTGTATTCATGCGGGTGTGTTTGATCCTGAATTGTCCTTACAGCAGAATTTTGGAAACTGCGAAATGCTTACAGTACGTTGACAGGGAATGTGGGTCATTTTCCCTAATTGCCTTGTCAACAACTTTAGGCCATGTTGAAAAGTTGGCAAAAATAGGATGATTAAGGGTCACCTGCTCAAATTGGGATGCTCTGCAAAAGTTTTATAATGACGTTTGCTTTCCTTTCCTTCCACAATGGTTTCCAATTAACCTTTTCTTTCTTTCTTTCTTTTCTTTCCTCTATTACATTTTTCTTGATTCTACTTTCCTCATAAGCCTCAAATGTTGAGCTGGAGGTTGACTCTAAGACAACGGTTACTGTGTTAATCTAAAAGTAGCCCAATTTTGTGCAGATCATCTAAAACTCCCTTTCCTTCCACCAGCTGACGGAGTCCTATCAACAGTAAACGTGGTGGAAGCACTGCAAGAGTTCTGGCAGGTGAAGGCGGCGCGGGGCGGAGGTGCGGGGAGCGGGGGCGGCGCCCTCGTCATCTACGAGTCTGTGCCAGCCGCGCATCCGCCCTACGTGTGCTACGTCACACTGCCGGGAGGAGCATGCTTTGGGAGTTTTCAGGTAACTTGTAGGTTCAGTTAACAAGGAATTTCTTAGAGTGTGGACTATGTTCGATATGAGTTTTGATAGAAATGATCGTTTTAGGGTGCAGAGGTTGAACCGAGTTGATGTGTCATTCTATAAAATTCTAACTCAACCAAATTGCGGTAATGCGAAGAGTCTGTTCAGGTTCATGTCCCAATCCGTAGTAGTTTGTATTTAGGGTATGATGGAACTGTTTTTGTTTTAAGTATCTTTCTAAGGTCTATTTATAACCTTGTTTCAAATTGATGTTGTTTCCACTTAAACAAACATCAACTTTTTGTAAGTGTAAATAAAGCAGATTTTAGACTACTGTTATAAAGTCATAAAAAATATGAAGTTGTAGCGCAAACTGAACCTTATATGTAGGCAATACGGTTGTTTTTCCTAAAACTCGTGTTTGTTTATAATTTTGGCAAATAAATTGCGAACGCAGATTAAATAGATCAACCTTTCATTATCTCGCTTGAAAGGAAATGTGTTTACATATAATAAGTATAGTATATAGTATGTTGTTATATTAAATTATTATGACTTTTGGATAAGTAATTAAAAACTAGATTAATTTGTTATTAATTCTATGTTCTATGTTATGGGGTTTGGTTTCCGCACTCAGTCCGTCAGGTGGACCATTGTACGTAATTAATTTTTGTACAACTTCTTTATGCATGTGGAGTGTACCTTTAAGTCATTGTTGCACTGTTGAATATAAATTTTTGTATGTTTCTGATAAGCATTAATCCAGTGTAAATAATTGTTGGTGAAACAAATTAAAATACAATAAACTGTGATACGCATCGCGATTATAAGTCATTAATTAAATAAATAAAAAACAGGAAATTCTAGCTCAATTATATTGTCCTATTATAGGAATCTAAACTTTATAAAGTACTTGTTGACGGTTGTTAGATCGAAATTATAGCTTTGATTTTGGTACTGGGAGTTCGGCAATAGGAAAGATGAATTTTACTACACTGTCAAATACCGTGAAGGTTCGGCTATAACAGTTGCATATTACATTGTCCAAATTTTATAATTTGTACGTAGGGTAGGGATATTTGCAATGCAAGCGGTGCTACACAGCATTTTGGTAAATACACATTTAATTATACAAAAAAAACAACTCGCTTTAAAAGTGTTGATTCTACGTGGCAGAAACGGCACGGCGAAAGTCAACAGTGTTATATTTATCTCAGTATTTTATGTTAACATTTCGGATTGGATTTCATTACTCATAACAAACATAAGATTCAGCATATCTACAATGTTCCCAATGTTGGGACTCAACCTCTTCTTGGTGAAAGGGAATGGACGGTATCCACGCGAGCCCAGTAGATGTCCCATGTCTTTGAACATGTGGCAAAATCTTTGCTTCTTAGTCATGTCGATATCATTACTAACACGCAATTTCCGCCGTCTAGAATTGTCCGACAAAAGCCGAGGCCCGCCGAAGCGCAGCGAAGATCGCGCTGATGAACAGCGTGTTCAACGAGCATGAGTCGCGGCGCATCTCGGAACACTTCATTGAAAAGGCGGTGGCTGAGGCACGTGCCTCCTTCGCTGGGGATGCCGCCACCCACCATCAAGACCCCAGCGCTGGGATTGCGGCCTTCAGGTGAGTCTATTGGGGCTAGAAGAAGACGTCATTAGAGGTCATAGATACTACTTCTCTCAAATTAATTAATAGTTCATGCTTTGGTAAAAATAGCAAGGTAGCGGAGTTGACCGCCAGTCGTAAATTGCGTTGCTCAAAGGCTAACTTTTAATCAACCCTATTTTGATTGATCATTGAACTAACGAAGCGGTCAGCTTACAATGAAGTTTAAAGCAACACTCATTAGTACCTAGTCTATGCGAAATTACTTTGTTTCATGATCTATTGTTATACAACGCGACTGAATGATTAAAGTCGGATTGAAAGAAGGATTATTCTTTTATCAGCCTGTCCGAGATCCGACCAACTTCCAAGACAAAGAAACCGTGGCGAGCTTTCTTTTCATTGTTAGGATTATAGTCAGGATGTATGAACTAGATTCTTCCCATTGTTGCCGAACATCAGAGTCAACATAATTACTTGTGGCAGGTTCATGCTGGAGGCGAACAAGGGCCGCACGATGCTGGAGTTCCAGGAGCTGATGACAGTTTTCCAGTTGCTGCACTGGAACGGATCTCTGCGAGCGATGCGCGAGCGGCAATGCTCGCGGCAAGAGGTGGTCGCGCATTACTCGGCGCGCGCGCTCGATGACGCGATGCGCGAGCAGATGGCGAGGGAATGGGCCGCGAGGGAGCGCGACGCGGCGGCGACGGGCGGCGGAGTCCTGAGGGCTGAACTCGCTCGAGCAGAGCGCGAGCTGCGCGCTGCCCGCCTGGCCGCGCGGGAACTCCGCTTTCCTAAGGAGAAGCGCGACATCCTCCACCTAGCCGCGCGGCTGGCGCCGCCGCAGCCGCAACAGTGATCTCATCGCGCGCCGCCACACGCGTCCTCGCCACACTCACACTTTTGTTATTTAAGTATAGGTATATAGTCTAAGATGTGCGTGTTTTATTTACTACAATCACCTCTTACACTCCTCATCTCTTGTAGCTCATTTTATACGACTTTCCGTACCCACTGTCTCGGAAATTGCTGAAAATAACAAGCAAAAGTTTCAGAGAGCCTGTATTACACGAGTACGACTGCTGTAACAATTTACTTACGAGGTACTTATGCCTCTCAAACTGAGTGGCGCAGTCACTAACAGCTGTACATTTTCAACACTTGTCAGCGGCCTGGGAAATTCGGAATTTTCATGTAACACCACAAATTATTATACATGTGTGCTTTGTGCGCGTATTTCAGTAAAATCACATCAAAAGATTCGCTCACATAATAGAATGATTATTAAACCATGTGCTGGTTCAACATTGAATGATGCACGTGCGCTATCGCTATTACGTTGCGATCGCCGCCACATCGCATCGAGCAATTAGTCCGTAATCGTTTTACATGCATGAACGCATCCATCAATTATTCTATATAATTACGTGAATTTGATTCACAATCGGTAATTCCAGTTTCGTTTGATCGCTATTGCGTCATTGTAAACTGCAGTGATGTTACTGTTTGAATGATAAAGTACGATTTAGCTTAATCCCTACTGACCTAGTTCGTACTCATAAATAAACTATTTTTTATCAAGTCTCTTGGATATTCCACTACATTTTTATTTAAAAGTTGTAACAACTATTTTTAACATGATGTAAAAACAGTCAAAAAAATCTGCTACATTTTGCAGTGCACGTAACTACCTACACTGAACCCAGGGTTTATAATAAATCTCCGTGCTGACGTAGTAATGCATACATTATAATGTTGCAGTGAGCTTAATACAAAGCAAAATATTTTAATGTAATCCATCTTGTCTATAACTAACAACTTCGCGACGAGCTCAAAATGAGCTTTGCGGGTGCATACCTTTAATTATTCCTGCAGAGAAGCTTTTGCTTTATCTGCCAGTAAACGACCGATGACCGTCGATTTAGATATGTTCTAATTACGACTATTTCATTGTCACATCGATCTGATATTGCTAATTAGTTGTGGAAGGACGATCGGCTTTGGTTAACGTCCCTTTGTTCAGAGCATCCGGAAATCGGGAGGCGCGAGGAATACCGCCATGTTCAACGAATACATGCAGGCTATTTCTGTGACGAATTGATGTTATATGCACATATACATACATAAAATCACGCCTGTTTCCCCAAAGGGTTGGGCAGAGGTGGACTTATATAATACACCACATTTTCCAGTTATGTTTAGGTCCTATGTAATAGGCAGCGAGCCTATAGCCATCAACCGGCTAGGTATAAATCCAGACACTGGACTGCTACTGTGAAATTCTTGATAGAACAACACAATAAATCTTTTTGCTCGACCAGGGATGGAATCCAGGAGCACTTGCTCAGCAGTAGCACTTGCTACCAATAGACCAAAACTGAATTGATGATGCATAATGCTGCCTATAAAATATGTAAAAAAAAACCAAGAACCAAAAGAAAGCGGTACATTTAAAATGTACTGCAATAACCTTACCGAAAAGTTTTTTATTATTGAAAATAAAAAGGTTATTGTTAAAATTCACATTTCTTGTACCAAAATTACAACAGGGGTCATAACATAAGTTATGACTTGTAGACGCTAAACGACAGCTGCCGCGCCCGCTAAAATTCCCCATAGAAAAAAAATCCTGAAAATTACCACATAAATAGACTCTCAGTACGATATTTAACAACACTCTCACGGATCGAACAGGGTTTTTTTTACATATTGTATAATTATATCCATACATAACATTATACCTGTATTCTTAAAAGGTTAGACAATGGTCAAATCTAGGCTCCAGTCTGCTTTAACAAACTTAACTAGGAAAAACCAAAACGACCCTGGGTACTGATATTGTAAATCCGAACGTAGTCAGATTGTTTGTTACTTCTTGAGGTTTCAGTTACTGAAGTGATTCTAAGAAAATTAGCACGAAGGTTAAACACTACCCAGAGAAAGATATAGGATACTTTTTGCAGGTACACCGTAGAAGTTCATATCTACACACCGTAAGGACTATTTCTGCTTGCAGCGTTCGGCCGCTATTGAACCGGGGCGGTAACAGATGTGGTCATCGTGTTCACGGGATTTTGTTTTCAAACTACTTAGATATGAACTTCTTAGATAGTACAGACGCCAGCACATCAACCTACTACAATCTGTCAAATTTCTTTAATAGATTTTCAACTTTAATACTAAAACATAATGTTCAAAGTTGATTGGGAAAATTTGACAGTTTCGGGTAGCTTGACCTGCTGGCGTCTGTACATGGAGTAGTTTTTCTAGGATACATTTGCAAGCGTCCATGGAAACTACTATCTATTGCCCTCAAGGTTGCGGTATCATCCGGCGAGTTATCAATCAGTCTATGGGTCTGATTGATTAGACAGACCTTACACAAAAGTACCTGTCAATCCCGCTGATGCCGTCGTGACCAAAAGGATTAGAATTCGAAGAGCTACTGGTTCCTGCCCAGATTTTGACCCTTTACGCGGCCTACGTAGGTTTTAATTAACACTATGGATATTCAGCGATTAGTTTGTCGGTAGTTTGGGAATAGAACCTTGTACCTATGTATAAAAAGCATGCTAGTGTATCAAGGGCGGTACGTATGCTGGGGTTGCGGGTAAGTCCGAAAGGGATACCGTGGCCCCTGGCAACGTACAGGCAACTAAAGAAACACGGGTGGGTTTTAGTCAGTAAGAGTCTGACACGCCTTCCCGCTCCGCCCAGAGCGGGAGAAGTTATTTGTTATTTTCCCACCAAAAAAAAAAAACAAAAGGGCGGTACGTATACAGTTTCTCCGTATCCAAAATTCAACCATTGTTCGAAACTTCGGAAATAGATATGGAGTTATGACGAAGCGGACATGTGACACAAACATGAACACTGATATTAGTTGGGTGTCCCGTCTATCTGATTATCTAATTTAGCGGTACTCAATGTATTCAAATTCATTTATGTAACTTACACATAACTATTAGTAAATTGGTCTGTATAATGTGACTCTACAGTTTGAAAATGTCACTAGGCCTGCTCAAATATTTATGCTTTAGTTTTGTACTGAATTATTGAGCTTTTTAGGACAAGTTTGAGCTACACGAGGACATGCATGTGTCCATTGTCGGGTAAATACTTGAAAAGTTTTACTTTTAAACATGTATAACTAACTCCTCCAAAGTCCTTTTGAGTTTACAACATTCTCTAAAAGTCTTATCCAGATCTGGTCGTCATAAAAACAATATACAAGCTTACACTAAAATATAAAACTATATTATGTAAAAAAGGGAATGACCAATGAACTCGGGCATCAAAAATCCGTCCGCATCGCTGTCAACAGGAAAAGTGCCCAAAATGCTGGCTGCGTTGTCACGTTTGATGGCAATGCTGATTATTTGGCCAATTTGGTCACGTGAAGAGTCGAATAATCTTATACTACTAAGAAACGTTTTGGGCGCAAATAAATGGCACAGAACAATAAAAAAGACCTTGGCCTATAAGTAGATAAATGTGTTGTGTCTGTGTTTGTTCTCAGAGGTCATCTGATAGAAACCATAGACCTCGTCTAGACATGACGCGAATAAAACTGTTACAAATGACTGATTAAGATCGTGTATCCGTAGTCTTTTAAAGGCTCCCGCAAACAGGCACGACGCGTCTCCAGTAGAAAATTAGGTATATGATAACTTCATGGAAATTGTTCTACTAGAATCGCGTCGTCGCATCGTCGCGTCGCGCCTGGCTGTGGGAGCCTTAATGGTTTTTCTTAGAAGGTATGATTTATCCTTATTACTTAAATTAGGTACCTACTTTATAAAACAATATAATCAGGCAGTTTCTATGTCATGTAAGTAAAGGCTGCATATTCATCAAAAATAAATAATAATTACGACAAATTAATATCTTTTACCCATTGCAAATGAGAGTCAACCTAAAAATAAAAAGGGAGTAGGTAATTTTCTCTTCTTTACTCAGCTTAGACCACAGTATAATACAGGGTGGTAAGTACATCGACGCACGACCTGCTACCATAAAAAATATCAACGCATAGGGGTCCACAATCATGTACTGAATCTGGATTGATATTTTTCATGTTTCCCCCTACGTTGATATTTTTCGTCAATCGATCTAAACAAGATAAGTAAAATAGAAAACTAATTTTCTAAACTCATATTCGACGCTACCTGCAGTCGTTGACCCCAAAACAACATGATCAATTCCTATTTTTTTTCGTTTTGTCATGATACTCATCACGTCTGCGGAGTTTCGCTTGTTAATTTAACTTGACCCTGTATGTATAAATAGTATGAAATAAAGTCACTTTTCGCCTGTCTGTATAGCCACTTAGTCCTTCTAAACTCCAGAAGGAGTGGAGTTTAAATCCACTAAAGATTTTGATGCAGTTTACATCAGTAACTGCACAACCTGCGGTCGATGACCCCAAAATAAAATTATCAATTCATTTTTTTTTCGTTGTGTCATGTTTAGATGTCGATACTTATGACATCTGCGGAGTTTCGCTAGTTAATTTAATTTGACCCTGTATGTATAAATAGTATGAAATAAAGTCACATTTCGTGTCTACTGTGACTACTTAGTCGGAGTTTAAATCCACTAAGGATTTTGATGCGGCATACAACATGTAAAAAAAAACCCAGTCCTATCCAAGAGGGTGTTGTTAAGTATCGTTCTGAGAGTAATTAACAAGAAAAAAAAAACGGTTAATTTTTTTTCAATGGGGAAATTTACTGGATTATCACATGGGGCGCGGGTGGCCGTCGTTTAGCGGGTGTCTGCAAGTCATAACTTATGACCCCTGTTAAAAATTTGCTAATCTTTTATGGAATTGGGGTAATTTTGGTATTAAAAATGTGAATAACTCTTTTTTTTTTTATATAATACTAAGATTTTTATTTTTTTCTGGTAATTTTATTGCAGTAACTGTGTGCCCCTTTCGGATCGCACTTTTTTTTACATATTGTTTATCAATAATTTAGAAAAAAATCCGAAACGTTTCTCTTCCATATTATTGGAAAATAATTAAAAATAAGAAATCTCGACGTTTTGTCAAGTCATAAAAACCGAGCGGAGCAGGGGCGGTTCGCTAGTGTAGTATATGCTTTCATGTCTATTTTGAGATAGCTTTGATCTTTTCGTATTCTCGTCTCTAAATAAGTACGTACCGAAGCCTAACGACCACCTTTTATTCGGCAGTTCAGGATCGCTGTGAACTAAGTATGATTGTGCGAACGTGTTAAACATACAAGAGAGCTGAGTTGACACCCACACAATGTTTCTATAGCCCATCGCTGTAAATAGACCCCTATCCTATATATGTATAATATAACTACTATTATAAATGTGAATGTTTGTATGTTTGGATGTTTGTTACTCAATCACGTAAAAACGTCTAAACAGATTTAGATGAAATTTTGGACACAGGTAGTTTATAATCTGTGTCCAAAATTTCCTGTGTCCATAGAATACTTTTTATCCTGGTAGTACGTTCCCGTGGGATAATTTAACCCGACCTAAGCGCGGGCGAAGTCGCTGGCAGAAGCAATAATATATAATAGGTGATTACATGAGCTTTCAAGACTCGATTTGAGACATCAAAACTGTTATGATCATTGTACCTACATACAGTCAGTAACAAAGGTCCATTATAACACCGTTCGCCCTCGTACTCACGGGCGATTTTTTTAACACAACGATTTTTTTTCGCTCATGTTTTTTCAAGTCACTGCTTAACGCAGAGAGTTGAAACTCCAACAGTGTATTTTTGTGACGCGCTGGGTTGCACTCTTTTGGATTTTCCATCCTCGGCTCAAGACCGAGAGTTGAAAATTCAGTGCGCGATAAAAAATCGTCACGTTAAAACATCGCCCGTGCTTAACTGGGCTTACGATAACATATCATCTAAATTAACGCAAAATGGTTTTGATACGTTGCTTTCCTGCATTTCATGTGATAGCTAAGAGTTAAAATGTTTTAATTTTGTATCAGTTCCAATTTTTATGAATATTTTGCTTAAAGATGAAGATTTAAAAATAAACTGAAGGAAGTTTTAATCGAATTTTATCGCCAACCGTACCCTACAAACGTTGTAAAGGCGGGAGCAGACAGGCGCGACGTGACTCTAGTGGAACAATAATTTCTATGAAATCTTCAAGAAAATGTCTCTACCAGAATCGCGTCGCGCCTAACTGTGGGAGCCTTAATACCATCGATTTCAAAATCTAACGTTTTATGTCAACATTCAAGAACCCTCCATGTTATACCTTTTTCCATCTCTAAATAATTAATACTCGCGGGTAACGTCCCTTTGTTCGGCATTTGGGAAACACACGCCATGATTGCGTGAACGTGTCGCCCATATATGTAGGTTATTGTTTCGTGTATCTGATCTAATACGTAATGCATATAAGGCGGCTAATGGAGGCGTCACGGCGCATGTCACGTAAGGGCTCATTTACATGAGGAGAGTTTCTCGCCCGTCGAGAGGAAAGTTTCTGGCTCGTCGAGAGGAGAGATTTTCCCCTTTTAGAAGCGTGAATATCTATACGTTTCGTAAGCGATTATTGCACTCATGTGACACTACAACTCAAGCGAAAAACAAAAACTCGCCTATGATAAGATTATGTGATGAGACTCGTCATGTCGGGCGATTTTTTTAAATTGTGTTTTTCGAGGTATTCCACTCAGAGCACTGATTTCAACGGCACTTGACCAAAGGGCACCTGAGCTGCCCCCTAATTGCGTAATACACGATCAATCACAGTCATTTTCAAGGAAATTGCTAATACATTGCTACATACGATTTTTTTTAAATTGTCTTCTCAACATCGTGAATTAATGTTATTGAACTGTCAAAATGAAACAGATTGTGATTGATCGTGTGTTACGCAATTAGGATGTGAACTGTTCTACTAGCCGCATTGAAACAAAATTTTGAAAAGTGCGATTCGGTGGAACAGTTTTCGACTTGAAATACGATTTTTTGTTAACAAGACATTTCTATGGTAATTCCTGCCTTTTAAAATGCGAGTATCGTTCGTAGATACTATTTACATGACCCAGCTTTTGTTTTAATCTGTTTTCAATAATCGGTTATTCGATGCTAGAATCAGTCCTCGTGTAAATAGGCCTTATGTCCGCAGTTAACTATTGACGTGAACGTGAACCACCGCGTTTGTGGACAGTATGCGTTGTTGGTGATAGTGACTAGGTATTATAAAATCAATTATATATATTATGTGGGTGGGTAGATATTGAATATGACGCCAATTAGGCAGTATTCTATGAAATAATTAGTAACATTGTCGTGATATCTGATATTTATAGACGTATTCAGGCCGCTGTTATTCTGTAAACAGTCTATTGACTGGAAATGTCATAGTTTTCCCAATGACGTGTAGAGGGATGGTAGCTGGGTTGCTGGCAGTTAGGTCAGATTATGATCTGAATGATTTTGAAGGATATTGCTTATCCATTGGATCATATGTTCGAAAAATGTGTCTGCTTAGCAACGTAAATAACGCAATGAATGCTGTTGAACTGTCAAAATGAAACAGAATGTGATTGATCGTGTGTTACTCAATTAGAAAGCTGCTTTTAAAGGTATTAGTGATTGCCGTACACGTTGCTAATTATTTCACATATTTATACCTAGATATACTCAAATAGTCGCCGTTTACGTTATCAACACTAAGTTAAGGTTAAGGTATATTTAAAAAAAATGCTTTTCGGATTTCAGGAAAAGTTCAAGGAGGCAAGTACTGAGCAATATGCCAAGATATTCGATATTTTTGCGAAGAACCCGTTTGCAATTCTGTAGGTAACCAAATACCTTAGATATTGTTAGGTGATATTCAATAGAATTTCCACAAAAATTGCATGGAGTAAACGAGAACATCATGCCTGTCACGACAGGGTCTTGTGTAGTGCACGATGGGTTGGATTTATAACCTATATTTTATACTTGGTATTATATTCTGTTTGTCTCTGCATCACCCAAAGGTTGACTGGTAGAAAATGCCTATGGCATTAAGTCCGCCTCTGTACATTTCTGTGCTTGAAGTATTAAATAAATAAATAAATAAATAAATATTCTATAATAATAAGCCTTTTATTGTGAATATCGAGGTTAACGTTTCATATACTACCTTACCTACACTTACCTACACTGCAGATAATACTAACAAGAGACGGAATGATATAGTATGCACATCTAATACAACCTCAAAACATGTCTTTGTAGAAAGATTTTTTACATTCTTAGGCCCATTTCTGTACAATAGATTAAATAGAAAACTTTGTATTTATAAATTAAATTACTTTAGCTGTAAAAAAATTACACTTGAATATTTACTAGCCATAGATTATGCACAGACAGAAGATCTACTTGTTGTCTGCAAATAGAATCGTTAACATGCTATTTTATTTTGATTTACCTAATTTTAATTTAGTTTATTTACTCATTGTTAATTTATTACATTAAGTATTTATGCACTTCCTAGCCTGAAACACAGGTTCAACCTAGTTCAGGCAAATAAGCAACTGTGCTCTATTTTAATTATTAAGTTACTTATTGTAAACGTGCCCATTTTTATAAATAAACGATTTATTATTATTATATTATATATGAGTTTTGAGGTTTTTCTGAAGAATATAACGTAATTCTGAGTGCCTCTTGGCATAGGCGTACTCTAGTATTTTCCATTGGGTTCTGTCTCGCGCTTCCCTTCTCCAGTGGTGTCGAGCTGTGAGCCTCAGGTCATCGGCCCATCTCGCTAGTTGACCTCCTCTTTTATATACTATAAACGCAATATTCTTTACTTAGAAGGTTCTAAATATAATTGTGAAGTGAAATTAATCAGGGCTTTTGTAGCTTTAATGATTCTACGAATTCATTTCATTATAATTTCATGAAAAATATTAATTTACATAAGATTACTGCCCGTATTTCCCCGAATGGATAGGCAGAGGTGTACCTATAGTTCACCCACATTTCACCAGTTGTGTTTAAGTCCCATGTAATAGGGGCGAGCCTATTGCCGTCAATCGGGCACAAATCCAGACTCCTGCTACTGAGAAATTCCAGATGGAAAACCTAATAAAACTTTGCCCGACCCGGGAATCGAAAACGGGACCTCATGCGACCACTAGACCAACGATCAGTCAAATATACAATAATTAAGGCTGCTAAATTTAGTTTAATGTTACTAGAAATTTGAATGTTTACACAAATTGACTCATGAGAACAATATTTCAGCAATCGAAAACAAAGATAAACTTTTGAACTGTTTACGAACTTCTTATCAGCCGTAAGTAAATTCTGCTAACTTAGAAGATAACTTAGCGATACGTTAACATGAACTTCAGAACAATATTATTATCAGAAGTCATATTTCACTGACGTACCGTGTTATCAAAATAATAGTGGGCGTATTAACTTCATTTTAACACACAGCCAGAGACACAAATTCCATTTCTTTCGAACTTAGAATCTTTTTTTTCGATTAGACCATTCCCAAGCACTTTTGATATGTCAAAGAGTCGGTCAGTTAGTCAGAAAATTGAAGCTAGTTGCCATTCCAAAACGTAGACCACTATGGAGAAGAACGGGCAAGAAACTCCAAGGACACTCTTTTATATCAAGATATTACAAAATCCTGGGTACATTATTCTTGTTGCTTCTACAAGTGAGAACAAATGGGCAACTTTCTTAATCGTCAAAGTGTCTAGGGATCAAGTACCTACATTTTTAACTATAAATAAATATCAAATTAATATTTACCAAATCTAGTCTTCCAGGCTGGCTTTTTACTTTAATTCCTGTTTAAGTTAACAACGTATACCTAATAGCTATATTTTGTAAAAATTAAGAAAAATTGCATTTTTACAAAATGTGGGAATTTAACCTAAATAATGTCGTCAATTAAATGGCAAAAACGAGGACTTTTTAAATTTTTGTTGTACAAATAAAAAATAAAACAACCATTGACACGAATCACACAATCCCAGCGATTTGGCATGCTTAAAATCAGTTCATTAAAATCACTTTGAGGAATGGCCGTCTACGTTCTTTCTAACAAGTCAAAAAAATTGTTGTTCGGTATGCACGGCATCCATACTCGGCAGAGCTTTTCTTTGGAGCATATCCCATGCGTGCTCAATTGGGTTGAGGTCTGGCGATTGAGCAGACCACGGCAGAACGTTGATGCGAGCATCGGCAAGAGTGCGTGTAACGACTCTAGCCGTGTGTGGACGTGCATTTTCGTGCAAATCGAAACTTATCACCCAACCGGCTTCGCAAAGGGATGATCACGTCTGAAACAATCCTCTCCGCATAAATCTGAGCATTGGGTTTGCCCCTGATCCAAATGAGATCGATTCTTCCACTGATCCAAATACTGGCCTTAACCATTATTGAATGAACTTTCTGACAAAATTTCAAACGTTCATGACGTCCAGAGGTCCTCCAAACTCGAGTACGTCTTGTATCCTATCGGAAAAGCAAACACAGCGCCAGTCTTCTTCCTCCCAATTTCTGTGTTCGCGAGCCCATTGTAAACGGGCCCTACGATTGCGGGGTGCTATGGGTGGAACTTTCAGCGACCTTCGGGAATGCAGACCCACTTCACGTAAACGATTTCGGATGGTTTGGTCGCTTATCAGCAAGCCTGAAGAGCTGTGGAGCCTCGTAGCCAACATCATGGCGGTCATGTTACGATTCCGTCGAGTAGTATTTTGGAAGTTCTGTCTGTGAGTGGTGATGCGAGATCGATAGCGTGTCCAGAGGCGGCTTATGACGCTCTGTGTAGTGCCAAGAGCGACAGCCACAGTACGTTGCCTGGAACCAGCTCGCAACATTCCGTCGGCTCTCATCATCTCTTCTCGTGTCCAATGATGTCGTCGCTCCATATCAATGCAATTATTTTCGGTTCCGATGCAAAAATTGTAATGGTTTTGTAAAAACGCTATTACACACTTTTATAGGAATCTTGTTTGACGGTGGGTTTTCTATTTTAAATCGTTATTTAAAGAAAAAATCCTTATTCAAATATTGAAATTCACTAAAAAGAACCAATAACGATCCAAAAAAGTTAAAATAATGATCCTCAATTGCGGCGATACTCTAAAACGTACTTGATCCCTACACTTTTGATGTGTGTACTTACTTGGCAACCCACACCTTCACAAACCCGCAAAGAACACCGCATACTTCAAGGAAATAAAGTCATTAAATTAAAATACATGCACAAAACATTCACACCAGCATCGAAGCTTTTAAAAACATTATCTTACACTGTTGCATCCATATCGTAAGATAATATTCCGTGTGCGGCGCGGTGTGTGTGATCAGGTGGTGTCCGGAGAACGTCGCACGCGCAGCGGCTAAATATTGACATGACCTGTCCCGGCCACGAGGTGGGAAAGTGCAGAAGGATCACTACAAAACAAAAACGCTGCAGACCAAAGGGAAGCGCTTTTTGTCTTGCCGAGTTTTTATTTTGAATACAGAAAAGAAACGAGTATGAATTACCAACTTTCTCAGCACAGTGAACGTACAAGAATTAACCAATCACGTCCCGTGAACTCAATACAGATTGCCGATTTCAGAACATTATTAAGTCCAGGTTTCAGGCAAGCAACACATAGGTACGTAGGAATGCTTCCTGAAATATTAAATGGATACGAAACGCTTCAATCGTAATGTCACGTTAAATACTAAAAGAAAGATACTCCCTTGTGGCAGCCTTGCCTCACCTTTTTTATGCCTTTACCTATCTAGGATGATAAGGCAAGCAAATGTGATTGGCGGTGCTTAATTAGCACTAGCGCATCTTCATCTTTACCGAGAAAGCTTAGTTCTTGATCCAGGTGTGCACTTCCTTATTTTCAACTTGCAAGTAAACGCCTTGCTTGAACTGAACCTTCTGAGTGCCTATATTTTCTATTCCTTCCCCCCTTCGCTTCTGCCGCTCGCACCGTCTGGTTGAGCCTCTTGTTTTCTTGAAGCTTTAAGTCGGGAGGTATTGTTGGACTACCTGTCATTTACCTAAAATGTACCAATTCCTGGCGTAAAATCATGTGTGAACACTGCTGTAATGATTCGCTCAAGTGTTGATAAAGTATACGTTCCTAGTATGTGGAAAACATGGTGACATTTCTTGCAAAGAAAATTAATACCATTATTATTAAAAGTATAACATATTTTTAATACTATTAATATAGTGCAGGAAGTGGCTAAGTAAACGTCAATTCTCCAATAGGGTGAATTGATTAAGACAATCTTAAAATTAAGGGGGATGCCCTAAGGTAGCCCGCGAAATTCAAAATATATTTAGTGTTTTGCAATTTGCAGGTCATTGTCAGGTTGTATGTTGATTAAAATATGATTCGCGACCGTAACAAATATGGCTTTACAGATTTATAATCATTAGAATCAGCAATACAGCTCCTTAAGTTAGCATAATCCTCAAATGTCATGATAGTCATTCTAAAATATCAAAAAAAATGTTTATTTATGAATAAACATTTGTTATGGTCGCGAATCCTGTTTAGATCAACATACAACCTGCAAATGACACTGACCTGCAAATCGCAAAAAACGTAAGAAAATTTGTATTTCGCGGGCTACCCTGACGCTTTCGCTTTAAAATATAATCTCCTAACCTAACAAAGACTATTAACAAGCTAAAATAAGGCGTCGAAAATTCCTCCGTATCGCTGTCAACTGGTAATGTACCCAAGAGACTGGCGAAATTGCCACGTTGTATGGAAATGCTTAGCTTCTGGCCAAGATTAAAGCCAGCCACACAGGAAGAGTCAACCGGCCGTTTGGAGATTTCGTTGAACAAACCATGAGCAGTCGGACCCCACGGCCGGAGGGTTTAAACCCCAAACGGCTCGAAAATATAATTACCGAAAAGGTTATTATATTAGCTAGACGATCTTAATGAATATATGTACATATGTAATTACTTACACCAGAAATATAGGTACTCTAAAAGAAAAATGGTTTATAAGCAGAATATTTGGTGTGACATTGCATCAAAATTTCTAGACCGCACCATTAATTAAAACGTCGCTAAAATTAGATTCTGAACTTAATTAATAAAACAAAGCCACTGAGTTCAGTGAGTTGAATAACTGCAAAACTACATCACAAATTAAATATGAGTGTTACGTAGTACACTTAAAAGTCTTTGTGAATTCCTGCGCCCCAGAGACTCAGCATCAAGCTGAAGCATCCATTCATAAATACTAGATTTTAATTAGCAATTTTAAAAGATAATAACAACTTGAATGTACATTTCTTTGACATACCAAATAACTTTTCAACTTTAATATAAGCATAGTAATTGACTGTAAACCTCCAGCATTTATGAGACTAATGCAGTAATCATATTTATGATGATGATGAGCTGTGGTGGCCCAGTGGTATTGGCCCCGACTTACGAGTTGCAGTCGTAAGTTCGAACCCAGGCAGGCACTTTATTTTGTGTATTCTCATCACCACTGTTCTCAAAAGGGTGAAGGAAAATATTGAGAGGAAACCGGCATGTCCTAAGACCAAAAATTGGAAGACATGTGACATCCGCCAGCCCGCACTGGGCCCGCGTGAGAGGGAGTGGAGGCCTGTGTTCCAACAGAGGGAACCTTATAGGCTGATTATGCTATGCTTAAGCCAATAATTATATTTTGTAAATTAAAACTCTTTGGAGATAAAATCGCGGTTGTATAGAAACTTTTAATTAGGCGACTCTTTTAAAAGGTGATTAAAAAGTTGAGTCGTTCTTTTTTTAGAGTTCCGTACCCGTATTACTAAGTCTGTCCGTCTGTCACAGGGCTGTACTCCGTAACCGTTATAATAAATAAATAAACATTTATTTGCAGACACTGAAGTCCATAGAAATAAATTATACATTGAAACAAATTACATAAAAATAACACAATAAACACACTTAAAAATCACAAAATAGGCAGAATAATAACAACATAAATAAAGATAAAATTAAAATAAAATAAATGCACGTACAGCTATCAAGAACCGACCTGTGCGTGCAGTCTCACCCATCGACCAAGCATCGGGCAGTTACATATAGTAGTACTAGTTATAAATACACACTTGAAACTTACACAGAGTTTGTACAACGACCGCTATAACAACAAATATAAAACTAAAATTAAATTAAATGGGGCCCCATACAAGAAAGCTGTTTTTTTCGGCGTTTAAAAAGTATGTAGTGTTAGATATTGTACCTACGGTGGTACGGAACCCTTCGTGTGCGATTCCGACTCGTAATTGGCCGCTTTTTTTCATTATGCCAATGCTACAGGGTTCGTTATGAGATACTTAAAAATAAGGGGCGGTCTTATTAAGACTTCTTAGTGCGTTGGCTTGCAGGGGCAGTTAGCAGTTACCGACTGGAAGTAATCAAGGAAATATATGGAGCGTGTGAGGTTATAATAGTCGCTAGTTCTAAGTACAGTCGTTGAGTCAAACGAGTTAGGACGTTGCAGTTACTTTGTTGTACTGGTAAGTAGGCAGTGTTTGTCATCAGCTTGTTAGCCCATTAGTGCTGAGTGGTAACACTGCTGGATATTTACGTTAAAATATACTTATTAGTGCCATAAGTAACGGTTGTTAGCCTTAGGTATAGCTTGTCCATCCAGCTCTGAAATGACGCGCCCCACTACCGCAATACCCATAGTAATCCGCATTTTACATAGCAGATTACCATCAGATGAGATGCAGGCTAAGGGCTCCCAACGTTATGGAAAAAAAAACAAATGATGGCAAAAACCACATCAAAAACTATTTATTAGAAGAATAACGGCGGTCACGCAGCCAGGCATGAAAAGCGACTTTATTTTATAACATGATAGATGTATACATATTATAATATGTATATAGATGTAGATATATGACTGGTGCAATACCTAGCACTAAATGTATTTCACGAAAGCATTATTGATTTGGCAAAATATAATTACCTAAAAACGGTAATTAGATTTTTTTAACCTATCGTTAATATTTTCATTCCCTGGCCTATGTCATCAAATCAATCAAGTGATCCTGAAAAGGTTCAGAGACTGTTAAGCTTCGTGCAGACAGAACAGACGGTAATTGTTCTACCGTAAAGTTTTCTTAGGAATTGTTTTGTTAGAGTCGCGTCGCGCTGCCGCGTCGCTCCAGTATGCACTAGGCTTTAATCACTTTTAAATCTATGGTCATTATGAAATATGTATGAGATATAAAGATATTTATCTTTATTATTTTTCGATATTTTTCTTATATCGATATGAAAGAGAAAAATTGTTTATTCTGCACAAACAAGACGCACATTACAAAAAAGACTTAAGAGGCTTACAAAAGTTAAAGCGCGGTCACTGTCGGACTGCATAAACACTAAAAAACTAAAAAAAATAAACACTGTTACGCTAATATGTTGCTTGTAGAATAATGTGACAAAACATCAGAATGATTGCATGTATATTAATATGATTTTTAATCATTAAAATATTTTTTTTGAGGAATCTTTTTGATTTTTTTCTATCGTATCGAATTAGTTCTATTACTTTTTCAACACACTATCTTCCTAGCATATATCCTGAAGTATATCATATATTTTTGTGATTATGTTTACTGCAGTGGATATCATATACTTTTAGGCATTATAAAACTTGCGTCTAGGCACGTTTAGGTGCTGTAGTCCCCTTAAATACACACTGTACAAAGCAATTTTGCTTATAATTATGCATGTGATACCTACTAGCGATACGCCCCTGCTACGCGCGGTTTCATTTACTGACATTTCTATATTTAGCTGTATTGCAATTCTAAATTTATTTTATTTACTTCTTGCTATTTTTTTATTTGTTTATTTATTGACATTTGTAATTTAATTTTCTGATATATTTAATTTAATTTGTTAACAATTGTGCCTGTTTCCGAATGTTATTGAATAATATGAGTATTTTTAATAATGCTTTGTGAAGCTTTCTCTTTTTATGTTTGTTTATGTTTTTTGTTCTAGTGTATATATTATATTAAATAATTTTACATGTTTTAAGGCAAAATGTATCCGACATCAAAACAACCATCATATCTGTATACCTAAATTATTGGCAAATAAATTATTTCTTTATCATAAATGTAAGTTTTATTTTATATACATAAATAAAGCTTCCCGAATAAATTCTCTAAATGATGAGAACAAAAAGCGACTTTAATTTTTATGTAAGTATTATTTCGTATGAAGATATACTAAATATATTATATAGATTACTTGAAAGCGTTAGTTAGCTAGCTGTCATATGGCTATTAATTTTATAATATAAATTATGTTTTGTGTTGCGTAATTTTGCATACCATTATATAGAATCAATTTTTTCTAACTGAACAGACAGCTGTGCTGCTACGGAGTTTATTGCGCCACTTCTTCTACCCAGCTGAAGCACTAGGAAGTGGTGAAGGGTGGGCGTTTTGGGGGCCTGTCTTATGTAATTTATACGTTCGAAAAGTGCTGATTCTCAGCCTAGTTTGAATAAATGACTTTTGAATTTGAATTCGTTGTACAGATCGCCTAAAAAAAATGCACGGCCCTCCACTGCTTGTTGCATACGCATTTCAATACTCGATACTCAATACTGTTATTGCATTCCACATAATATATAAGTATTCTTAGGTGGTAAACTTATAATTAGATCATTGTTGGGCAAAGCAAAACAAGTGAGTTAGAGGAGAGGAAGCATTTTTTAATTATATAACATTACTTAGCAAACTACTATATTATAATAATGATGTAGGTATTTTATGAGATAAACTATACAAAATATAAACAGGTATTTATTGAGAGATGTAAGTCTCAGGTACTTAAATGATGACTTTATAAGTTTATCACTTAGGTATGCGTTTACCGAGGTAGTAGGTTTTATTAAGCAAGATCTTCTTTTATTGGTGCTGGTAGTTTATTATATAATTTACTGGACATTACGGAGGGACTTTTAGAGTGCATTTTTAATCAATAACTTGGTAAGCTTAGCCTAGATCGGTGTCTAAGTAGTAGTATATTCTCATATAATTTGTTTTATTTTATTAAGTGAATTGTTTTGATTTTATGTAAGTATTTTACTTTCTCTCTACTCTTACACACGGTGTCTACATGTCTTTTTACCCTCTGTCCTATCGCAGGTATGCTGGAAGAGATTTCTTTAGAAATAAGCATCACCTTTGTACGTATTTTTCTGTTATTTTCATCTATTCTGTTTATATATGTGTGTACATAAATGGTTAAATAAATAAATAAGTAGATAGCGTGTCTGAATGATATTATATACCTAAAATAATCAATTTTTTATAATACATTAGATTTGTTACAGCTGTAGTGGCAATCATGTCATTTGGTCTAAATAGCTTTTTATTTTTATGATTTGATATTGCTTTTATATAGATTCTTTTCTTTTAGATTTTGTTAATGTGAGAACGTTGTAGGCTTAACAGACTGTAGATATGTCGGCCATTTTCTATCTTGCTAAGTATCTGGTACTTGTTGATAGGCCTACACTGTCCTCTCATACCTATTAACACTGTAATTTGAAAACATTGTAAATACCATTTACTTTTAAAAGAGTAACCCTGGAGTTTCTTGCCGGCTCTTCTCCATAGGAAACGACAAATTGGAACCGTGCACCTAGCTTCTGACGTTTCATAAGTGCCCTTGTAGGTTTATGTGAAAAGAAATATTTTAAATTTTAATGTCTTTACGCTATGAATAAAATTCTTGATGTTTCCGGACAAATTTGCATGTTTCTAAAATGTACGAGTATTATACATGGAAGGGATAACATATGTTTTTGAAAGAAAAAATTGCAACTCTCTGTTTGCTCAATCTTTACCAGGATTCTAACCAATTTCTTTTGTAGGGTTAAAAGTGATTGTGCATCTGTGCTGGTTCCCCAAAGGGTGACACCATAGCTAAGCCATGCAACGGCATAAGCATAATAGGTGGTGAGAGCTGTTTTTAAATTGGTGGTCTTTTTTATTTCATGAGGGGCGTAAGAGAATTTAGATTTTATTTCCAGTATAAGCTGACCTCGCATTGTACGGAAATTCAATACAATGCGAGATCAGAATAAATTGGAAATGTATAGCTTGATCATCGAGTAAGGTAAATTAATTAATGGTTTCTAATTTTGAGTCGTTGAAAATAAAATCTAAAGTTAAAGGTGCTTTTTTGTAAGGGTGGAAAGTTATAGAATAGAATAGAAATATTTTATTTCAGACCGAAGTCCATAGAGTTAGTAACAATTTTACTTAACTTCTAGTGTTAGTAGGTTACATAAACAGATAAAAATATACAATTAAATTTCAGCGTGGAGCCGCATCCACCTCCGCAACATCGGGGAATCCCACCGATCTGCGAATACACTGAGAATACTGTTGGTGCTGCCGCGAACACGAATCACCAGGGATGCACATCTGTTCCTAATAATTGCAATTTTGAGTTAGATGATCTTTACCCAAGTATACCTACCTACCCTAGAAGCCTACCTACCTTCCCTTAAAGCCTCAAACATTTTGTAGTTCAGTTAAGACCAAGGTAAGACTTTGTTTCAGGTTAAGTGTTCACGTACGTCACTCCATTTCATTAACCTGTGCGCACGTAATTAATTCGCTAACTAAAATGTATGCAGCGCTCTGCGCGAAACTTGTGGGGGTTAAATCTAGCGATGTATAAAGTTACAGCAGTTGAGGGTTACTGCAGTATAATGCTCAGGTATTCAAATTAAATGGTGTTGGCTCAGCTTATAAAAACATCTTTGTTATCAAGGAAAATAAATATAGTTTTATATGCAATAAATGCCCAGTGCCGTAACTTGAAAAGGTATTCTACCTTGCAATGAGCAGACAAAAACTATTTCGGCTGTGACTGAACCTCAGACCAAATAAAAAACCAAGACAGAACGTTGCGAACAATACAGTGAAGCATGCCAAAACTACACCTCTGCTCTGTGCATACACGCTCACACACACATTTACAATCGAACTACAATCAAACTACACCTCACTAAGTGCACACATGTTTACGAAACCGGCTTCACTTCACTGTTGACAGCGCTGTCTTGGTTTTTTTGTTTGGTCTGAGGACTGAACATGAATGACGTCTGAAAGCTTTATAACGTATACATAAAGCAGATAGTATGTAAAGTTCAACTATGCCTCAATAATAACGGAAATTTTTGAGATAGGTCTTCGCCAATGTGAAAATAAGTCTGCTAGAGTTAGGTTTCTTTCCGTTAAAGAGTACTCAGGGGTGTTGGCAAAAGAGTCATTTTTAACAGCTTCACATCTTGATCCCTCGTGAGTACCAACACAGTGACAGAATGGCTCATCCTCCTCGTTCAACCAGCAGTTTCCGCTGTTCAGACAATAACCATAGCACGCGTTGACTTCACATCTTACCCCGGAATATCCGGCATCACATCTGTTATAACAAAAATGTGAAATTAGGCATAACTTTATTAAACAAGGAAACCAACACGAGAAGTGGAATACGTTTTACCTGCATGTAGGAAATCCTTCATCATTGAAACTGCAGTTACCTTGGAAACAATAGTTCAAGCATTCTGATACTTCACATCTTTCACCTAAGTAATTTCCAGTGCATTGACAGACTGGCTCACTCTTTTCATTCAAAGAACAGTCACCATTGTTCAGACAATAACCATAGCACGCGTTGACTTCACATCTTACCCCGGAATATCCGACATTACATCTGTAATAACGAAAATGTGATATTAGGCATAACTTTAAACAAGGAAACCAACACAAGGACCAGAATATGTTTTACCTGCATTCAGGAAGCCCTTCATCATTGAAACTGCAATTACCTTGAATACAATAGTTCTCGCAGACTGATACTTCACATCTTTCACCTAAGTAATTTCCAGTGCATTGACAGACTGGCTCACTCTTTTCAGTCAAGGAACAGTCACCGTTGTTCAGACAATAACCATAGCACGCGTTAACTTCACATCTTACCCCGGAATATCCGGCATTACACCTGTAGTAACGAAAATATGAAATAAGTCATCATTTAATTAAATAAGGAAACCAACACAAGGAGTAGAATATGTTTTACCTGCATTCAGGAAACCCCTCATCATTGAAACTGCAATTACCTTGAATACAATAGTTCTCGCAGACTGATACTTCACATCTTTCACCTAAGTAATTTCCAGTGCATTGACAGACTGGCTCACTCTTTTCAGTCAAGGAACAGTCACCGTTGTTCAGACAATAACCATAGCACGCGTTAACTTCACATCTTACCCCGGAATATCCGACATTACACCTGTAGTAACGAAAATATGAAATAAGTCAACATTTAATTAAATAAGGAAACCAACACAAGGAGTAGAATATGTTTTACCTGCATTCAGGAAGCCCCTCATCATTGAAACTGCAATTACCTTGAATACAATAGTTCTCGCAGACTGAAACATCGCATCGCTCACCCGTATAACCGAGTGTGCATTTGCAAAGAGATTGTCCATTAACTTTCACACCATGAACACAAAACGGCCTATCATATTCTGTAGCAATTTTGAACGAGTTGTTGGTCATGTTGTTATTCCGTACCAGACTGGTTAGTGTTTTGCATTCAAGTTCAAGGTATTTATTACCTTGAATTTGTTCTGAAACTTTATAGTGAGCAGCTATACCGGCAGGAATAGATAAACTTTTGAAAGGCTTCCGATCGATGTCGCGGATTCCGTAGTCTGTGTTTATATAACCCCAAACGTGCTCTACTACCAAGCTCGCCCTGAAGAAAAACTTGTTTGAAATGGTCAATCTATTTGATAATCGTGGATTTTCTTTGCCACGAGGTCCTAAATTCATTAATTCTTCCTTGTTTTTTCCATTCAAATCTGCAATGCACGTACTGTATAAGGAACTAGTCTTAGGCTCAATCCAGTATATCTTCTGTGTAAGTGGATCAATAGCTAAGCTGTGTGGCTCCAATTTATAAGTTGGGTTGATAGACAGACTATGAGGATTAATAACAACTTCTCTCTCGGAACCATTAAGTCGAGCTCTCTCTATTGTGGGCGTTGTAAGGTTTACGGTCATCCAGTAAATATACCTGTAAATTGAAAACCACAATTACTTTTCACGTAGTAAAATAGATTTTGTGCAATTAAAATGATTAAACTATCAATGATAAAATACCCTCTACAGCTATCTACGGCAATGTCAGTTGGGATCCCATCATCCATCTTGATTAAAACATTTCCGTTAACATTGTTCTTGGATCCAGGTTTTAATGAAAGCCAATTAATACTTCGTTCATTAGCGTCAGTGAAAAACAGTAACTCTGTAGCGGGGTCGAAGGCGAGACCCTGTATGTTTCTGCCGTTTCTTTCTGTCAAATATTTGTATTGCATGGAAGATATGTCATAACCACAAATAGCATCGTTATCGCTCTGTTTGTCGACGTATAGCATCATGTTGTGAACTTCATCGTAAGCTAACGCTGTAAGGTTTTGTGAATTGAAACGTACGGTGTCCGTTTTAGTTTCGTTGGTGTAAAATTCTAGTAGATCTCCATTAGATAGGGCTACGTCTGAAACAAAAGCAAAGTAGTTCTGTTTACCTGACAAGCTGATACTTAAATAAACCACTATACTCCATTTATTTTAGCATTACTCAAATAACGGCTAAATAACGACTTATTGAGTTATTGTGTACTACGAGCATTGTTGAAATAACTGCAAGTTAGAGTATTTAAAAAAATGGTAAATAGATTATTATATTGCTGTGTATTTATCGTGAAATAACGGAGTTTATTATACGTTTATATTGAAATAACGAAAGAGTGATAACCGTTATTTGTCTAATGTTATAATAAATGAGTATCGGCATAAATTAAAATCAAAATCTAATATTCTCGCATGCAGGTTAGTTATTCCCAAGCTGGAAACGGTATAAAACCTTAAAATCTTTTTTCAAAAAAAAGCTTGGCTTATGTTTTGTTTGGTTTTATTGTTTTCTCACTAAGTTCCGAAACTAAAGTTAAATAGAGAATTAACATTAGGTAGTGAAGTGTTTTCGTTAGTTTTGTGTTTTCTTGTAAAAGTGCTTTTATCCAAATCTGTTAAGAAACGGTAACACTAAACATATAGATGGCATTATTGTACAAATACATATAACTTCATCCATAAGAATGATAACCTAATGTATTATGTATTCAAACC
This sequence comes from Xanthia icteritia, assembly GCA_949128155.2. NCBI lineage: Eukaryota > Metazoa > Arthropoda > Insecta > Lepidoptera > Noctuidae > Xanthia > Xanthia icteritia. The sequence goes on from OX421932.2 coordinate 19,882,377, forward strand.
TTCCTGAAAGTACGATGATAACGTTAGTGATAGATACTTATTATAATCGATTGATTTCTTTTTGAGAAAATCGACAAAATCATCGGGAGAGAAGCTCCTCCAGAACATCATCAGGGACGCCAAGGTCATATTGGTGCCGAGGAACACGAGTCACTAAAGCTGTCGCGGTCAGACTGTTGAAGCCGACAAGAACTACGAATCCATTCCCGCGGTGCATAAGGCTGTCTTCCTCAGTATAGACTTCTGGGAGTTGTGCAAGGTAAGACGTTACAGGAAAAAACGACCATAACCAAACCTACAAGACCTAAAAGTAGTTGTTCCGGGTCTGGCTGTTTGTGTATGTGAGTTTAAATGTTTGTATTCGTACCCAAAATAGATATACAGGAGAAATTCCTAGTATAGGGTAACGTTTAAAAAAAAGTATACAAGTCAACCCCAAATAAATTAGGTTAGTAGCAGGTGGATGATATGCTGGCTGGGCCATGCGCATCGATTTCAAGACCATGGGGTGCTAAATTGCAAGCACACACACTACGACACTACTACTATCCCACCCAATATTGATACTCTAATTACAAGTATATATATGTCGCAGTAAGATGTTTATAGCCGTGATATAATTATATCCCTAGGAATATAGCTATATGCCGTAATATAGTTATGTGAAAGCGATTGATAACTGTCATACTAGGAATATAACTATGATACGAGCACGGTCTAGTAATAATTAGGGCACTCCGACCAAATAGGTTAGGTTAGAACTGCGACCAACTAGGCGCAAGCCGAGCGAGCTATGCGAGCGGTACCGCGGCGGCGGCCGGCGAGCGCTACGTCAAAATTGGTTGCAATAACAAAATTTAGGGCACTCCGATAGTTATGAACCGCTTTCATATAACTATATAACGGTATATAGCTATATCCCTAGGTATATAACTTTATCATGGCTATAACCATATTACTGCGACATTGTATATACAAGCAACAAAACATTGATAATTATATCTCATATAATAAGCACGCCCCTCGTACTTACCCCAGGAGTTCACCAACCCCACGTACAGCACTAGCAACGCCAGCACACACTTCGTTCTACACATTTTAATCTACAGAAATACTACGTTGCGCTGTTTCAGAAGAGGTAGATGATGTGTCCACCACCGCCCTTGGAATATTAAAGTAAAACGTTGGCTCTTCGCTACATAAATACGACTTTTAGGCATGACTATGATAATAAAGACGTATGATAAGCGCTCATATTAATAAGTGGCTTTTCCCTCAACCATGTCATCGCACAGATAACTTATTGACCCGACAAAAATAAGAACAATTAAATACTCACAAAATAAGGACAATTTTTTTCGAAAAATATGTTTAAACCGTTAAAGGCCCAGAAACCATTTTTGATGTGTAATGTAACGAGGTCTATGAACTAGCACAAAATGGTTTTAATACTGTGTCTAATTGGTTTCATAAAAATCTCTTAACATTAAATACAGATAAAACCAAGTACCTATTATTTGCAATGAGAAACACTAATCCAACGCTTACTAATCTAAACATTCAAGCGCATAACAATTGTAATTTTCATTATGCTGACATTGCATGCACTTGTCCCACTTTAACTAAAACCTATAAAAATATCAAATATCTAGGCGTCACGATTGGTACAAACCTGAATTTCCGCAAACACATTGATTTATTATACACCAGAGTGCGTAAACTAATATACATTTTTTTAAATTTACGTAACATTGCCAACTTTAATTTAATTAGACAGGTTTATTTGGCTTTGTGTCAATCTATTATTACCTACTGCATAACGTCCTGGGGTGGTGCCACAAAATCTATTTTACTGCACCTAGAACGTGCCCAAAGAGCAGTTTTAAAGGTTGCTACTTTTCGTCCATTTATATTTCCTACTCATCAGCTTTATATGGCATGTAAGGTGCTAACAGTACGTCAATTATTTGTTTTGAATGTAGTTTTATTTCAACACACTGAACTTTATTTTAACCCAGGGCCTTCAGATAGGAGAAGAAAAGATCTGGTTTGTGCTAACTCTCAGACTAAACATGCTTTTGCTAATCGATTTTATTTATTTTTAGGGCCCTACTTGTATAACCAGTTAAACAGAGTGCTAAAGATTTATAGTTTAAGTTATAATAGGTGTAATAGGTGTAACCTACTAGTACAGGAATATTTAGCAAAACTCAATTATGCTGACACGGAAAAACTACTAGAAATTTTAAAATAAAATGTTCATCTATCTACTCTAATATAATTAATAATAGTGTCCACTTTATATACTTTAATATTATTCGTTAATTTATTTAAATATAATATATCTTACATAATCTAGTTTTAAAATAATAAACCCAAATAGTTACTCTATAAGTCATTGAAAATATTATATCTTCTTCTTAATTTAGCTTCTAATAAACTTATTGTTGTCTTCTTTTTTAAATGTTTGATGTAAATTGATGGCCTGAAACACAGGTCTTCATAAACCTATATCAGGCAGGTCTTAATTACAGTTAGAATTAAATATTACTCGCATGTAATTAATCTAAATCATAATTTTACTTTATACTTGAATAAATTTTATTTTATTTTTATTTATTTTTATAACATCTTTCCTCTCGCTTTCCTGCAATCAGTGGGAGGGATTTCGTGAAAAGGGACGGAAGTGTGTAACAGGAAGCCGGGGAAGCGCGCGCTATTTGATTTGACCAATGAGCGCGAGTGGTGCTAGAGTTGGCCGTCAGATGGTACCAACCCATTTTCGGACAGTTTGTAAACAGGATGATGACGATGATGATGATGATAATAAGAAACACTTTCGTTGGCTATGAAGAAAGAAACTGCTGGCGTGCTAGAAATATATTTTTATCACCGCTAAAATAAAAAGAAATAGACTAAAAAGACCCTACAAAAAGAAATTAAATTCCACCAAAAACATTTCATGTAAAATAGGTTGTATGACTTGGCCGTTCCATTGAAATATTGCATGACACATTAAAGACCAGTGACTTAACTTAATTTCTTACCATATGAGTCTGTGCAACGGCCGCGAGACGATCAATAAGCCGTACAATTTTACCAAGATGTAAGGTTTGTAGAGTTAGGCCTTGTAGAGTTAGGGGCTTGACTCTACATTAGATCTGATAACTTTTTAACAGTGAACGCGTTATGTAAGTCTTGGTAACCTACTTTACATGAAATGTTTTTGGTGGTCTTCTTTTTCTGGGCGGTGCCATTTTTCGACAGCTATTATGTAAAATTACGATATAAGGTGCTTCTAGGTGCGGGAAAGTCCGAAAGGGATACCGTGGCCCCTGGCAACGTACAGGCAACTGAAGGAACACGGGTGGGTTTTAGTCGGTAAGAGTCTAACACGCCCTCCTGCTCCACCCAGAGCGGGAGAAGTAAAAAAGGTGCTTCTTGGTAAGTAATATTTACAATATCTTTTGATACATTATAAATAATATGTAGGTACAAATAATCTCATGCAGACACGGACAAAAGGCCACAAATAAGGCTTTGAAGCTGTGCATCTGTAGTATAGGCTTCGTAGCATACGGACGGACAGATGCGACAGGACGATATATGTATTGGATGGCTTCTCGAGAATCGAGAAAACCGATGTTTTTTTTTTACTGTATATAATATTTTTATCTACCGACTGCGTGTGATGTTTTCATTACTAATAACAAAACAAGATAGATTAAGTAAGTATAGTTTATCATAAAAATATAAATGGTGTCAGGTGTCAGTCAGATAATGGCCGCTGCTGATCTTATTAGCTCATTTGGTCTGAGCTGTAGCTCCCTATCGCACTCTATACAAGGGCAGACTTGAGGTAAGAAGACGGCAATAGTTTCTTCAAATACCTATTTTTCAAATTCCTCGCAGCCCTTGTCGCGTTTGCAAATTTGATAGGTATAGAATCGAACTACTACATTGACAAAGGTCACACACACAAGTGTACGCATGGTTAGTTGCGGGAATAGTAGTCAAGTGAACTAATTTTGGTACTTTGAAAGTTTTTTTTTTTCTATATTCTATAATATTTTTATCTACCGACTGCGTGTGATGTTTTCATTACTAATAACAAAACAAGATAGATTAAGTAGGTATAGTTTATCATAAAAATATAAATGGTGTCAGGTGTCAGTCAGATAATGGCCGCTGCTGATCTTATTAGCTCACATTTTCGAATATTATGTTGTAGGAGGAGAAAGTAGCACATGGTTAAAAATGACTTTAAAATTAAAGCGGGTAATTTTATTTGCTGGTTATTCCCTGTGGGTTAGCTGCACAGCCAAACTTTTAACAATATGGGGGCGGCCATGTTACTGTTCGAATATTTTGTAGATTGTTAGGCACTAAGTATGGATACTAAGTATGCACTCTGTGGTTACACAGACACTTAGGGTAGGTAATTACTTTCGCATTTCCACTTGTGTTTTTAGTTTTTTTTTTTTTTGCTCTTGTTTAGTTGTCAATGCTATTTAGTTGGTATGTATATTGCGCTCTGACCATCTATGACCTATCGAGACCCTTCCGTGCCTCGAAAAGCACGTTAAGCCATTGGTCCCGGCTGGGTAAATACAAAGGCGGATGCAACACAGACACAAATAGCCTGTGCTGCATTGTCTTGCGAATGGCTTAAAGCAGTAATAGTCCGTCAAGAACTCAACTGCAACACAGCGGTTTGTAGTGCAGCCGCATTTGTTTGTATATGGCAATGAAAAGGCGGATTCAACGCAGACACCCGTATTATTTCCGTTACATTATAAACTGTCGAAAAATTGTGAACTGGGTGAAATGGGTAAGGTTAGGTTAGAACTGTGACCACCGCGCACGAGTCGAGCGACCGCTACTTCAAAGTTGCTCGCAAGGCAGGCTATTTAGTTACGTCGCAAGTTTGATGCCTGCAGTGTAGACAGAATGAGTACTAAGCTGTAGGTAGGTATTGCAGTCGTTTTTTTAAAACAATGTTATTTTGGAGCCAATAATGTGATTGGCAGACAATTTTCACATGTCTGTGGTATAATCGTGTTTGTAATACTTTATTCAAACGGACGCGGCTGCGTTACAGAACAGCTACTGTCTGTGTGGCATCCGCCTTTGTCTTTACGCGTTCCGGCTGTCATTTGTAGATCTTTGACAGTCGTCATGGGTCGTCAGCAACCCGAAAGTTTGACAACCAGGGTACCCAGGTATCGTGTTACTTAGTAACTGGGTTGTGGGGGTCAGATATATGCAGACGCTCCATGTAAAATACTGATATTGAGCTGCATCTGGTTAGACTAGAAGCCGACCTCAACATAGTTATAAAAAGGCTACGCAGATTGCAATTGTAAATTTCGCTCTGGTGTGTGCTAGCTGAACCGTGGTTATTTCTTCTCTTTGTTTTTAAATTATAAATTTCTTTGCATACAAAGTATTGACTGAATCAAATTCTTACTTAGCAGACAGATGTGTTGCTGGCGAATTCGTTTCGCAACTTCTGTCCAGGTAAAACAATAGGAAGCGGTGAAGGATGGGCGCTTTGAGGTAAATACATGATTTTGATTTACAAATAGTTCGCTAATTCTAACATCGTAGTGTTCGTACATAGATAGGAAGTATACTAGAAGCCAGATGATATCAAATTCTAAAATTATTTATGGCCTCTTAGAGTGAGTTGACTGTGAAAAAGTTCAGGCTCAAAATGAAACTTTCCGGTCTGGTCCAGAAGTCCGGATGGTTATCGCCATATAAACCTTTGTGAACTATACGATAACCGTGCGTCTTGACATTGTCTTTCGAAAAAGATACATTCGAATGAATATCTTTGTTTGTTATTTGTACTGTTGGGATGGTTTTTCCAAGGTTAGTAGATAGCTTTAAGACGTGTAATAGTATCAGTAGATGGTGCTTTGGAGGTGATTTTGTGGTCATAAGAAAGAAAAGAACAAAGAAAGAAAATACGTTTATTTGCGGTCAACATGATGCAAAAAAAAGAACACAAAATAAAAACAAAACAAGTTTGGGGAAAATATGCGTCACATCCACGCAAAACGGCCATCGCTCAGTATAATGCTGCGATCCTATGCGAGACAGCCCCAGCGCTGGTTTTCAGCGACAGCCGGCGTTGACGTTATGACGTCGACCGGTGCAGCATACAATGAGATATAATTATGATATAAAAATATAATAAATATACAATGATTAATTCTACATGTATAAATAAAATATAATATTTAAAATGGCAACATTCCGTTCCGTCGGCAATCGACTCGCGCTCGCCGGCTTATAGTATCTGTGCGCGCAGCTGTCAGGAAACTATTTGAATGACGTTTTGACATCTGAACATTATAGCATCAGTCAACATCTCATCATCATGTTCCTGCCCTTGTCCCATGTTACTTGGGGTCGGCGCAACACGATTTCTTCTTCAATTCTCTATTATCAACCGTCACGGTATCATTAAATGGAATGGAATTGAATTGAGAAGGGATCTCAATTCAATTCACATATTATTGAACACTAATATACCGATTGCGCTTATTTTTGTAAACATCTAATTTATTCCTTTTTGGGGTCCTAAAAAAACTAGGTAAATAGCTAAGTATAACTGCGACCAACTTGGATGTAGCGCTCGCTCGGCTCGCGCGCTTATGGTCACAGTTCCAAATTCCAACCTAATATTTTTTTTAAGTGTGTTCATTAAAGGCGCAAAAAAATATTAGAGATTCATTTAATTTATTAAAAATAATGTTATAAAAACTACGACAAAAAATCCAACCAAAAAGGTATAAACAAAACATCACATACAGACAAATTAAAAATCCCGGAGTCACACGTCGTATGAGGGCAAATCAAACAGATTACGAGTTGAATGTTTGTTACTCTTTCACGCAAAAACTACTGAACGAATTTGGATAAAATTTCGCACACAGATAGTTTATAACCTGGATTAACATGGGATACTTTTTATCCCGATATTCCCACGAGATCGATATTTATGCGTGTGAAACCGCGGGGCGCTGCTAGTAATGATTAAAAATAGAAAGCTGCCAAATGACAGTTTGATTATGTTAGAACTTATTAGAGAAACTGAAATGAAAAATGTATTTTAAAAACTGAATATTATTTAAATAAATCGAACTAAATTATGAATTTAATTAAATTCACTTGAATATATTTTGACAGAGATGTATTCATAAATATTGATAACGAATTGGTGAACCCTACTTTTCAGTTAATTTAATGTCAAATACTATGAAGCATCGCACTTAGGTAGCTATACTCCATTTGAAATAAGATTAGACATTTAAATAAACCTATTTTACAGTCTGTTCAAACCATTTTGACTTCTATACCGTAGGCATAAGGATGGCATTAAAAGAAAAAAGTGGTTACAATACCAACTGTTTACTGCAGCTGCCATTTGTCATGCCGCGAACGCAATAGAAGTCTTAGGTTTAAATATCTAATCTTATTCCAAATGGAGTATAGTCTATTTCAATCTTTGTTTCTAATTGATGTAATTTCCACTTAAACTAATATCAACATTATTCAAGTGTAAATTAAGTTGATTTCAGAATACTACTGAAAAAAATCTAAAAGTGTTTGAATTTGCAGCGCAAACTGATCTTTAAACATGGGTTTTAAAGTTGATTTTCCAAAAGCACATACATGTTTATATATATGGAAACTAGATCGCGAACGCATTAGGTAGGTATTTACATATTTTATTTTCAAAACCTTCTATAGAAAATGGAGGTAGGTACTAACAACATCTTGTCTAGTCATCTCGTTAGTATATTCATGGCCTTAACATAACACCAGTCTACTTGTAACACTCCCTTATGCAAACTTTCAGTGCTATCAGTTCAGTGTGTTGTTATCAGTTCGCGTCGTAATGCACTATGTTCGAGCCGCGGCGCCGCCCGGGTTCTAAGCAGCTTCTTATCCTCTTACATGCCATACATTATTTTCACGAGACTTTTACAACTTCCGCGGAAAGATAAATAGGTAGCTGATCTACCTCGTATATTTTTCTCAGTAAGTCTGTAGAGCTGTTATGTCGGAAATGGTGCCGTAAGAATAGACTTACTGAACAAAGATGTACTGTTTGGTTTTATAATGTGTCAGCGGATATATCTCACTATACAAGGTCTCATTAAAATAGATGGACAAATCTTAACACAGCGTTCAGTACGTCTAAGCAAAGATATGCAATAAAAAAAACACTGATTAAAGTGATTTTATTTTTACCTATAATAATAAATGGCATTGGGTAACCAACATTTTTAGTGTATTTTCGTTAGCAGATTTTTTTTTTTTGTAAGTATCAAATCGTTTTTCTAATATGTTTTTACCATTGTGCTTATTTTGGTGGTCACAATGATTTCTAAAAGTTTGCCCATCTACTTTAATGGGACCTTATATATCCTACTTATATATAATATATATGTATATATATATATATATATTATTAATGCGAAAGTTTGTATGTTTCTGTGTTTGTTACTCAATCACGCAATAACGGCTGAACGGATTTGGATGAAATTTGGCACAGATAATATAGGATACTTTTTATCCCGGTAGTACGTTCCCGTAGGATAATTTACGACCTCCACGCGGACGGAGCCGTGGGCGAAAGCTAGTTGAGGAATATTTACGAATACATATACTCCTTTTAGATACTGTTTTTGTCAGAATGAGGAAATTGTGTGGCTATAAGAGTAGGGGAAGACCAAATAAACCATGGATGGACTGTGTGAAAGATGATTTGGCTGGAAAGGGGGTGACTACCGAGATGACGACTGATAACTACTAACTGACTATAATATGGAAGAAGAAGACTTGTTGCGCCGACTATAAATACATTGAGGTAAAGGCAAGAGAACGATGACAGCTTTTGTCAGAAAATTCGTAGTTGCGTTTTGGTTTTTATAAAATTATTTTTAATAAATGAACCTCTAATAACTTTTTGCGCCTTTAATGATGCATACTTTTTTTAAATTAGGTTGGAATTGGATCTGTGACCAAAAGCGCGCGAGCCGAGCGAGCGCTACATCCAAGTTGGTCGCAGTTATACTTAGCTATTCACCTAGTTTTTTTTTAGGACCCCAAAAAGGAATTATTTGAGGTTTACAAAAAGAAGCGCAGTCGTTATATTAGAGTGTTCAAACATTTCAAACATTTGAACCAGGTGCAGCTGAATACCAGTATTTTACATGGAGCGACTGCCTATCTGACCTCCACAACCCAGTTACTGGTTAATACGATACCCATTATTATGACATGTTTCGATGTTTATGCCGTTGAAAACAATATTCTCTGTTAACGCAAAGCATAATTTTGTGTTGACCAAACAGATAATTCCATAAAATACAAATGAAATGAAATTATTTATTCTGTAAATAGGATATTGCAATTACTTTTACACGCCTTATTTATGAGTTTTTTTTTTTTTAATTTGCTAGTTGAGTTCGGCGTTTCCTATCTGACTACTCTGAGAAGAGAGACCGAAACAAACTCAGAGGTCACAGTCTCTTTTGAAGTACAGAAATAATCTTGGTCAGGTCATATGAGGACCATGTAGATTAGTGTCTAAAACGGTCTTTTGAGAAAAGAACCACACAGATTTGAGTGGACCTGTCCAGTCAGTGCAAGCATTTGTCAGTAATCGTGGAGCTCAACTCAGAACTTAAGGAGCTCAACTCGACGAACAATACCAAAGGAAGGGCATTTAGGTAGGCCGCATAAACTACTCAAACTGCCAGACCATCATTAAAACTAATTGAGAATGAAAAAAAAAATATCCACATAGTCCTCACATTCACAATAATGAAAACAATATAATACTTTACAAAGTAATCATGTCATTTTGTATATAATTTTCAACAATGTCGATATGTATATAAAACTGGTATATTTTAATGATTTTACATAATAATTAAAATGTAAAATTTTATGGTTTTATCACAAGGCTTAGCAGAGCGAGCAAGTCAATCCCACACTTTTTTATCTTCTAAATAATCTGAAATTTTATAGTACCCTTTTATACAAAATTGTTTTTAATATAGCCTTTAAATCGTTTAATGGGTAAGTTTCGAATTTCAATGGGAAGTTTGTTGTAAAAGCGTATACATTGACCCTTGAACTAGTTGCCTACTCTGTCTGTGGTGACGTGTGCGATGTACAGCGAGGTTGTGATTATTCCTGGTATTTAAACTATGAATATCGGTCATTTACTTAAAATTTTATATATTTTTGTGTACATAGGTACCATATAAATATATGTTGGAGCTCCCCCGCACTCGCCGCACCAGCGACGTGCCTCTCTTGCGCATCATTGCGTAAAAACAATCTACGCGTGCCTCTGCAAACATTGTCGAGGCGCTGCAGTAACGGGGGAGACCCAACAACATCCTGAACGCATTGTTGTACTGGACACGAAGACGACGATTTATGTAAATTGTACGGCTTTTCTCAAGAAATTATACACCGCCTACAAGACGAAAAAGAGATCCAAAGTTTTCACGAGGAAAGATATCGAGAATTTCGTAAATAAGGCACCAAATGGAAAATACTTGGCAACAAAGACTCATATTTTTTTAAACGTTTTTCTATTGTATTCATCAAACTAAATTTATAGGTTTTTCACAATTATTTTTTGTTTTTCAGGTTGCTTTAAGTTTTTGGGATCAGCGGTGTATGCAGAGGGATAGAACTGGCTAACATAACAGTGGAAGATGTCAACCATCTTCAAGCCATAAATCTCCCCAATACAAAGACAAATAAGGAGAGGAAATTCGTTGTACGTGGAGAATTTCTAAAAATTGTCAAAGCTTACCAAGATTTACGGCCGAGTGGAGTGGGCACGCCAAGATTTTTTCGCAAGAAATTTAGCAACTTGCCAAAAGAGATCGCCACCTATCTAAATTTGCCTAATCCAGAACAGTACACTGGCTATTGTTTCCGAAGACATCCGTCACTCTCTTGGCAGATTCTGGTGAAAATATGACGGTGGATGGAGATCCGATCAAGTGGTGGAAAGCTATATAGAGAACTCCATTCAAAACATATTTGATATCACCCAGAGTATCACAGAACGCATCAATATTCTCCCAACTAGCCCACGACCATCGACATCAAGGGATGAGTCAACTCAGCTGATTTTCTATTCAGAACATTCGAACGAGGGACCCTCAAACCTAGAACTACGTGTATCTCCCACGTTTACCCCAAAGACTCAACATTCATCTTCACAGAGGACTGAAATTTTGTTGCCGGAAAAAAATATCTCGTTAAATATCCAGAATTATACAAACTGTACATTTATTTTGTAATAAAATAAACTATTTAATATTGTATTGGATTATTTTATTTTCTCGCAATCGTAGTGAAAAGTAAGAGTGTAACACACGGCGCTAAAAACCCATTATTACTCAGTTTCTGTTTACTGCCTCGCTGTAGCTCGGGAGTAAAACTACCTCGTTATAATAGGTTATTTTAGCTCCTTGTGTAACAATCTACTATTATTTAGGACACGCACCGGAAATACAAACAATAAAACAGAACCTCCTCCTCCTCGTTGGTCTAGTGGTTGCAAGCACAACTGCTGAGCATGAGGTCCCGGGTTCGATTCCTGGGTGGGCCAAAGTGTTATTGGGATTTTCCATCTGGAATTTCTCAATGGCAGCCTGGAGTCTGGATTTGTGCCCGGTTGATGGCAATGGGCTCGCCCGCTATTACATGGGACTTAATCATAACTTGCGAAGTGTGGGTGTGCTATAGGGACACCCTCTGCCTAACCCTTCGCGGAGTACAGGCGTGATGTAATGTATGTATGTGTAAAACAGACCTTTTTAAAACTAACAGTAACAAGTTCACGAAAACAAAAAAAAGACCCGCGCGAGGCTAAAAAGGCATATTTAAAGTTGTACCTACACATTTAAAACACTTCCACCGTTCCGTTCTACGTAATGGTCAACTTCTAGTTTAACCTAGTTAACGCTAACTTCACCTGGGTTAAACTGGTTAAGCTGCTCGTAAATAATTACATTAACTAGGTACTACTTTACTAATCGCTTGCATATTATACATAATATACCTATTTAATTTTAAATAAAAAAGTACAATAAGATTTTCAGGACGAAATCTAGACTATAATCAATCGATCAGCCTATAATATTCCCACTACTGGGCCACAAAGCCTCCTCTCTGTGAGAGAGAATGGACAATAACCACCACGCGGGCCCAGTGTGATCCATCCGGGCTAAGTATGAGAAATAGAGGAAAGTGATTGAGGATTCATGAGCTCGATTTTCGAGACGAATAAAATATAATTTAAAATGTTTCGGTGCGGTTCGGGCAAGTGCTGTTGAAATCAGTGCACGAGGTATTCCACTCAGAGTACTGATTTCAACAGAACTTGCCCGAACCGCACCTGAGCACTTCCACAAACCGCACTGCAACAAAATGTTGATAAGTACGGTGTGGTGGAATAGTCAGGTATAAATAGAGAAAATTGGTTGGATGAAGATTCAAAAACTCTGGAATTGAACTGCATCTGGTTTTGGTAAAAAATATTAAATAAAGTTTTGTAGAGGATTGTTGTCACCTTTCCCCGGCACAAAAAAGTCCAGTCGTTTATGGCAAGGATTTATTTTCAACTTCCGTACACCAATAATATATTTTATAGGACGAGCTCACGCCACCTTTTCCCAGAAAGGACGAAGGAGGGGAACGGGGTCCTCTAGACCAAAAAGTGACAAAAGTCGGGAATTTAGCTATCTTAAACTAGTGGAGTCCCATGTAACTATTCCAAGTAGGACATAGTTCACGAATGCACCATTAGTTCATTCTTGAATCTAACTTAATCTAGCGGAGTCCCATGTAACCATTCCAAGTAGGACGTGCTCCACGAATACACCACTAAATCAGTCTTACCAAAAAATAAATATTCTATTTAATCTTTTATTAACTTAACCGAGCGATAGTGTTGTCGACAACGATTGAATTCTGCAAAAATCCACCCAATTTAAACAATTCAATTGAAATCCATTCCATTTAAATCCGATTGTGGTTTAAAAACCCATAGTAAAATGTACGCATTCGTTCTATCCTATCGCAGTCATTTATCTCCGTATGAACAGGGCTGATCCATATCTAATTAGTTGGCGCCAGGGATTTAATAAAGCTTTAATCTTAATTAGTATCTGTGGGACTACAATGACAGCACTTGTATGAAAGTACAGACGTGTAGGATTGCTATTTTCCTTTTTGGAATAAGATGGACATCAGCCGGTCTATTTTGAAAAAATGTGTGAGTTGTCAATATTGTCAAAAAATCTGCCTAGCCTTTTCCCAACTGTCTTGGGGTCGGCTTCCAGTCTAACCGGATGCAGCTGGATACCAGTATTTTATTATATTCTGAGCTCCACAACCCAGTTATTGGGTAATACGATACCCCTTGCTAAGACTGGTTGACAGAGTTTCGGGTTTCTGACGACCCCTAACGACTGATTAAAGATCCAAGAATGACAGCCGGGACCGATGGCTTAACGTGCTTGCCGAGGCTCGGAGGGGTCTCGGTATGTTAAGATGGTCACCCATCCACGGCAATCGTAGCTTAACCTGATCGATCGAACTGTGCGGCTTATGAGCAATGGCCTTCTTTAAAAAAGCGTCGTTTAAATAAAGCAAAGTCACTGAATAGATTCAGCTGTCATGGATAGAATCAAGATGCGGAGTAACTTGACCATAATAGGGATGATGCATGAGTAAAAAAAAAACTATTAGTCACGAATTTTTTGCTTTATCATATTAATAAAAAAATACTTACATAAACGCATTAAAGTTGAGGAGTGGGGGTCGGTCTCTACGTCACAAGTAAGTACAAAATCTACATACTCGTGACGTCATGAAAAAATTTTAACTCAATTTATCGCCATAATCTTTTGATTACGTAATAAACCCAATGACCAATATTTTTTTATAATCATTCTGACGGATAAAAAAAATTTTTTAGTCATCATCACTATTCGATTATGGAGGGTTTATAGCCTTTTTTGAAGTAGATGCTTTTGTAAATATAGCGTCGTCTTAAATAAAACACAGTTGCTGAATAAAATCAGCAGTAATACATGAACATATGGATTATAGCGAGTAGGTATCGTGCGGTGGTGTGCAAGACGTAAGAAATAGTCGAATTCAAGAGCTGTCAGTGAGAATATTCCACAGCAATGATGACATTGAAAGCTGCTCTCGAATGTGATTTAGATGTGCTGATCGCGTTTAGTTTCATTGGTGAAATTCGCTCTAAAATGTTAGTGTTGTAGATCTTATATTTCGAGTTGTTCAATAAAATCATAAATAAGGTAAAGTTCACACCCGATAACACATGTGGGGTGATAAGATGCGATTAGGAGTAATATAAAGTGAGTGAACAGCATCCACCCACATGGCGCACGAATGAGTTCAACGCTGATGTGATTACCGCGTTACCCTCAAACGAACTCGTTGTGCCGATCAATGGGGGACTCTGTGTGGGAATTGACGCCTGCAGCCAGTCATAATGTGTTTATGATCTATCTTTATAATCAAAATCTTAAATTCACTGACAGACAACGCAAACCTAAAACTACTGATTCTAAAAGCTTGAAATTTTTTCGGCATGTTTTCGAATAACTGATTAATTGATAATGCAATATAGGTTTTAACATAACAGAATATCACGGATGTATGTATTCAGAATATAAACATAAAGCAGAGGTGACTAACACCCAAATTTCGACGTTTCTCGTTGACCGCATGGAAGCGCGACTTCTAAGCATGGGGTCCTGGCTCGATCCCCAGGCCGGGCAAAGCGTTATTTGGGGTTTCCAATAAGAATTTCTCTTTCCAATAAGGATTTGTGCTCGGTATATGGCGGGATCTACAACACCATATGCGAACTACGCATCAAAGACCTGACGTGATACATATCCTGCATCGCGCAAGCAGAGTTTACCGCGCGATCAGCATATAACTTCCCGACATCAATCGTCGGGCAGTTGCCCACCAGACACGACACCCGTCAGGTCGGAGGATCCTCCCTTTTCTATAGAGAATGAGTGAACTTTACACCTTGTTCCTCATGCCTCTATCGACGATATGGTGATATTGTTTTAAACACCTAATATGACACGTGAATACACACTACCTAACCTTCACTGTATTGATCAGCGCGACTATTTACTAAGCATTATAACAATAATTATTACAGTAATTTCCCCTTTGCCAGTTAATTCTAGCGGGTTCAGCTACAAATGCATGAGAAGCCTCACGTTCAGTTGGTAGCCAATGTTAACGGAATAACATACTGACTAATTAAATACAGTCGCGTCAATTATGCAATACTTGGTGAGGTTCTAAGTAATCTGTTACTGGGTTATCGAGGTCAGATGATTTGGAAGTCGACATCGTCCATAATATGGTTGGACTGACCCCTGTAAAACTATAATTATTCAAGTTAAGTATATCGTACTTCATAACTATTTTCTTTCTGACCTAAAAGATAAACGAATCACAATAGATGAAGGTAACCATAACCATAATCATAATCATGTATTTGTTAGAATATGGATACAGACGCCAGCACATCAACCTACTAGGTACAATCTGTCAAATTTCTTTAATAGTTTTTCAACTTTATCACTAAAGCATAAGGTTAAAAGTTGATTGGGAAAATTTGACAGTTTTGGATAGGTTGATGTGCTGGCGTCTGTACATTCGTAAGATTAGTCAATGGTATCATCACATTCTGCCAAGTGTGGCGTGCAAATATTAGGTACAGGTAGGACCTAGCAAACTTTAGAACACTAGCTTCCACCCGTGACTTTGTCCGCGTACAATTTCATATAGGTACAAGGTTTTTTTTTATATCCCATAACTCTAGGGTATGAATCAGATTATATCAAATATTTCACCCAGATACAGGCTGTACATAGTTTAGGACCCGCTGTCTAATATTCTAAGTATTCTGTTAGTGAGAATTTCATACCGAATTGTATATTTAAGAACTTTGTGTAAGCTAAATAAAATAATTATTTTTTTCATTTTTCGTTTCAAAATAATTCGAAAAAGTCACGATTATTTATGTAAAAACCCGTTATTTTGGTGAAATATAAAAATAAAAAATATTTTATATTTTTGTTAAAAAAAAGAAAATATGAAACGTCGCATTTTCTTAACTTTAAATATGAATTAATTGAAAATAATTTACTCGTATTTATCAATGAAACTTAGATACATACATCGAGAGTCTAGTGGTAAGTCTAGTGACAATCGGCACTATTGTAGCTTTGAGTAGTGAGAGATTTTTTGTAATCCGATTATGCGTGTGTTTACACACACATAATCGGATTACAAAAAATCTGAACAAAAAAACTGAGGGAAAAAATAATAATAATTAGAATAGAATAAAAATGAAAATAAAAATCCTAAGATTTAGCAGTAGACCTAAAACAATTGTAGAATGAATATGGGAATTTAAAAGCAAATATATTAAAAACTACAGCTATTGAAGTGTGGTCCCCCAGTTCTCACAGACCATCCGCCAGATCTCAGAAAGTATCTTAAAAATGACGGTTTTGTGATTACAGACCTTTAGTAAAGTATTTATAAAATCGAATTAGAACATCCAGAGTTTGTCTCTTACAAACCAACAACCATTTTACCTCTTTATAATATTAGTTTAGATATAGATGTATTTCCCGATACTCATATTTAATGGTCTAGTAACAATATGCTACTCGTGTACATTTCCCATCTACTTACACCTTACCATGACCAAGAATATGTACTCAGGGGGAAAATTGAGCCGCGTGCCGCCATTGTATTGTGGGGTACGGGGAACTAATATTTATTATCCCCTGTTGCCTCAGTGTGTTTACATGATATTAAACGTAATTCTGTTGCGTGGCAACCAAATAAAACATTTAATATGTTTTTCAGTAGAAGAGACGTGGAGGGAAGAAAATTGAGTCCAAAACGATAGGCTGAATGATATGTATACAGGTAGGTACCTAAATCATCATCTGCGTAGTGATAGCCTAGTGGTGTGACGGTCGGACTGTCAAGTCATAGGTCTCGAGTTCGAACACAAGGCACGCACCTCTGACTTTTCGGATTCATGTGCGTATTGTATAATTATCACTTGCTTCAAAAACGGTGAAGGAAAACATCGTGAGGAAACCGGCATGCCTGAGAGATATTTCTCGACGGCATGTGAAGCCAAGTCAGAGGACCATGGGCGGTTTTAAAAATCTGACACCAGGTTAGTCACTAACCACACGAAAAGAAGAAGAATCATCTGCCTAGCCGTTTCCTAGCTATGTTGGGATCGACTTGCAGTCTAACCAGATGCAGCTGAATACCAGTATTTTACATGGAGCAACTGCCTATCTGAACTCCACAACCCAGTTACTGGGTAACACGGTACGCCTTGGTAAGATTGGTTGTCCCACTTTCGGACTTTGACGACCCGTAACAACCGTCAAAGATCTACAAATAACAGCCGGGACCAACGGCTTAACGTGCTTTCTGTATACCTTAATACCTACATCTTCTGTATACCTTAACTGCCCCGTTGGTCTCGTGGTCGCAAGCGCGACTGCTGAGCGTGGGGTCCTAGGTTCGATTCCCGGGTCGGGCAAAGTGTTATTGGGTTTTTCCATTAGGAATTTCTTAGTAACAGCCCGGAGTTTGGAAGTTGGCGGTGTGATACCCCCGTGCCTCGGAAAGCACGTTAAGCCGTTGGTCCTGCGCCTGATCTCTCTCCGGTCGTGTCGGATTGCCGTCCCATCGGACTATGAGAGTGAGGGAAGAGAGAGTGCACCTGTGTCTGCGCACACACTTGTGCACTATAATATCTCCCGCGCCGAAGGCTAGTCTCCGTTGAGACTGGCCGCCGTGGCCGAAATACGGTCTGGAGGACTGTATATAATACCTACATCTAACAGATTTCAAAAACTCCTTAGAATAAAAATATGCGAAGTCTCTTTATAGACTTAGTATTAGTCTGTAAAGTAATTTTCTTGTTTAGTTTTACCTACTGTCTAAACTCTGCTTATGCCTTCCAGTCTAGTTGAACTTATAACAATATCTGTTGATAACTTTACCCATTACTAACACAATCAGAACCATTATGATTAGGCTCCCTAGTCCCTGCCAAACCAAACAAAAACGAGTTCATAAATGAATGAAACTTCATCAATATGGCGCTTAGTCAGCTAAGTGGTCTTTTACTAAATTAAATAGTGGTAAAGTAAAATAAACACACCAAAGTAAATAGCAGTAAGTGCACGAAACAATCTGTACCAATAATATAAAGAGGGACAGCGAATTTTGTACGTTTGTGTATATGTGAAGAGTAAATCTCCGGAACTGCAGCTCCTATTTGAAAAATTCTTTCACCATTTGTAAGGCACAGACGCACAGCACACCAACCTACTACAATAATGTAAAATTTCTTTAATAGATTTTCAACTTTATGACTATAGCATAAGGTTCAAAGCTGATTGGGAAAATTTGACAGTTTCGGGTAGGTTGACCTGCTGGCGACTGTACATTATTTTCAACGGACATAGGCTACTTATATATTATTTAAATATATACAAAAATAAGTCCTTAAGAGCGTTTATCCTAAGGGTAGGTTCAGATGACAAGCGCTCAGCGCGCGTTGAACGCGCGTTGAATTTTTGTATAGTGTTCACATGGTGCGCGCTTGTCAGGCGTTAACGAACGTTAACGACGAACTTGACGAACCCTAAAATACGTCTATCCGCGTCGAAAGCGCGCGCTCAACTGAACGGAAACATAGAAAACCAATGATCTCAAAGCGGCGTTGACGCGCGCTGACAACAGTCGAGCGCTAGCGCAGCGTTGAACGCGCGCGTTACTAAAACGCGCGTTAGCATGTGTACGGCCTGAATAAAATGTATGTAGTTGTAAACGCGCGTTATCAAAACGCGCGTTGAGCGCTTGTCATCTGAACCTACCCTAAAAGTTGGCAACGTCGCAAATAGCTGTCAAATGTTTACCTGTTTTGATTAATTTGACAATATTACTGTATACAAATGCTAACTAGTGAACTAAAATATTGATTATGAAATGCAATAATTAATATCGTAACACCGAATATTTAGTGTTAGATGTAAAAAATGTGTTTGGAAACTTTCCAAGTACCTTTTCTACAGCTAAAATGGTTATAACATCAAATTCAATGTTATATTTGCAATTCATTATTAGTATTCTATGATGTAGTTCGCTAGTTAGCCACATTTCTTATTTCCATACAGTAATATTGCCAAATTAATCAAAACAGCGAAATATTTGACATCTATTAGCGACGTTGCCCACTTTCAGAATATACGCTCTTAATAATACTAATGAAATACTATTTTGAATTTTATGCTAGCCCAGTAATTTTTGTTAGGTTACTGCTCAGAACTTGTGCACAACGTGTCGTGAACAGAATACCGTCTTCACAATATGTAAATTGCACCCGAGCGAAGCCGGGGCGGGCCGCTAGTACAAAATAAACGTTTGTTTAAAAATAAAATGTCGGATCCGTTATATTGCATAGCTTGCAACCACGATGCGGGGTTCAGCTCTTGAATTAGAAACAGATTTCTACTTCCCCTGTCTGCATTTGCATGAGAAAAGGCTAATTCCCGCTGTTCTCGTAGTTCTCATTGTTCTCGTAGTTCTCGTTGTTCTCGTAGTTCTCGCAGTTCTCGTTGTTCCAGTTTTCTGAAACGATAATTAGACGTTATTAATGTATTGAGATTAATCGCATGCGACTTGTTCGCTTGGGAATATCGCGTAAGTGATATTTTACTAAGCGTAATGGGTATAGGTGATTAGACATAATATAACATCACGCCTGTATTTCCCGAAGGATTAGGCAGAGGTGTAGGTACCTATAGTAGGTACACCCACGTTAAACCCCAATTTTTCATTACGATTTTCTTTTTTCGTTTTCTTCAGAATTTTCATCTAAGGCCTACGCAAATACGTAGGCCGCGTTAGTAAAAATAGTATTCACAGATTTTCATCGATTATTACGATTTATTTTATAGTCGGTTTACAGTCTCTTATTTTACGGTTCATCGTAATTTTACCTACAGCTTTCATGTTGAAAATTTTGAAAGTTCTAATGATTTTGAATGAAATTATATAATTATGTTTATTTTTTAGTAATAATAGTTAAATATAGCTGTGAAGGAAAAATCTCGTATGAAATTCCAGAGACTAATATTAGTACCTACTTACTAGAAATTTGAAATTAGATAAAAAGTATTTTGATCACTTTATTGAACTAGATACTTGATTGCTTGTTGCTTGCCAGCTAACTCTTCGACTTAGGTACAAAATACCTACCTATAATTTATCTCCCCTAACCTGAACAACACTGAACTATATCACATAAATATCCCAAAGGTACAACGTTCAAAGATGGGTAGTCTCAAAGTGGTTTGTCATGTCAGGAGCGACGCAATTACCGCGACATCTCTCCGCATCCCGCAC